>OZ025299.1:192099921-194836921 GCA_964019185.1 Maratus speculifer
TTGAAAATTATGAAGTACAGTGGCTGGCCAAATTAGTAGTTACACAGCAATTTTTCTTACTTTTTGAAGCTCTACACTTAAAACTAACTTGTCGTTCCCCACATGTCGTTCGATTTAAATGCTGGCAATGTTGCCTTCATGTTTTTGTACTGAAGTAATTGACAGTTGACATTATACATGTGTCATTAACAGGGTAAGTATCTCTTAATGTAAAACGTGCATTGCTGGCATTATTGAAATACATGGTTTTCCAGATTTTGTGATGTATTCTGCTCAAATGTGTACTAATTAGTGCATTGTCAATTCTAAATATCGTAATTCTCTATTTTTTGTAGTGTCAGATTTTAACAACAGTTGTTAAAAGTAGGGAATGATAAAGATATGTTTTCGGTGATAATTTCAGAGATCACTGCATTCTTGAAGCTTTTTTATTTTTCACAAAGACAGACTCCTATCCGTATACATACATCCACTATCTCTGTAAGTAAAATAAAATCTAAACTTGGTGAAATTTCTTTCATAGGGAGCCAAATTTACGGAAATTGTGGGTGACGATGCTTTTCTATGCCTCGAGATGATCGAAAAATTCGTTTAATTTGTCCTGAAAAGAAACGATAGTTCGCAAAAGAAATGACAAGAATCGGAAATTAAACTGACATTTCTATTTCTGCTCAAATAACGAGTCGCCATGTTGCAAAATTGGAGTTTAAATATCGCAGGTTAACCAAAAAAAATCCAAACTGATTTAATCTGTAAAATTAAAATATTTGTCTATAACCATACAGCATCGACAGTCGATACATGACCGCTAACTGGAAAAATGTGAACAGAGTAGTTTTTCATTTATGCGTTCTACGTGCTGTAGATATATTTTAATTCCTCATTATTTCCCCTTCGAACCTAATTGTGAAAATTTTCAGATTTGTTTTTCCTACAAGTTTCACATCAAAATAATGAAAGAGAAGTTTTAATTTGTTTGGCGCAGAAAAGTCTTTAAAATATCAATCGGACAGTATTTCAGAGACAGTTAAGCACTCATTCATTTAAGGTCTTCACATGGTCTGTCAATAGTGGAAGTAATAAGGCGGTCTTTACAATGTGGATAGCATGCTGAGTCAGATTCATGGTAAAAAAGTTTTGGAAGAAAGATTGATCCCTCAACTAAAGGAATTGTTTCCCGATACTTCCTAATGTGTTTTCATACAGGAATCGATACACTAAAGAAAATACAATAAAAGAGCTCTTATCTTAGTAGAAAATAAATACATATTTGCCATAGCCGACCAATTCTCCGTATTTAAACTTGATCGAAAACGCCTAGGAGTTTCTAAAGTAAAAAGTATTAAAGGAAACAGGAGAAGAAAAAGAAATTGACAGAAGTCTTGTTTAAGGTCTGGCGCCATGAAGAGAAATGACAGAAAATCTAAAAAAATGTGTACAGAGCAAGCCAAAAAAGAGTACAGGCCATTATCTACGCTAAAGCACGTGCGATGATATATTGAGAGTATTGACTTGAAACATCTGCGCTAAGTTTTTTTGTAATAAATTTCTATTTTATGAACGAAAGTTTCATTTAGTTTTAAACTATATGAATTTCATCCTAATATACTTAAAATAATTAACATTCCAGCAGTAAACAAAAATGCATAGCCTTAAGTTCATCACAATATAAGTTTTAGGCATATAATTAATTATTTGGCCATCGACTGTAAATAAAGATTCTAGTTATACATTAAACACATGGCAAGAAGCATGGTCTTGCTGAAACATCTTACAACAGCCAGCAACCCCGAAAAAATGTCAAAATGATATCGAATGGTCTTATAACATAAAAAAAGGTCAAAACGGTATCAAATGATCATATAACAGGATTTACAGGTCTCGAATTTTGGGTTAAATCACATAATCCATCATGACTAAAAAATTCTCAAAACAATTCTGATATTCTTCTCATATGTCAACTGAAGCATTGTTTGGGTTCCTATATCAAATCATGACAATAATGTTTATAACCATCCGGACTATCAAGATTAATTTTTTTCATCTAAAAATATCATTTGTTTCCATTTCTTGTCCCATGACACGACATTTATAGCCCATCTCAGTCTTTCTTCTTTATCATGTTTCATTATCCTCGGTTTTTTCAATGCATTTTGTATCACTATTTGATTTCAGACTCTTTCAAACTGTTACGTGTCAAGTTCGTTTGCTGAAACGGTTCGAAATTTCCCTAGTTGAAAGACTTTTTTGAGTTCATAATCGAAATATTTGTTGATCATCCTGTGCTGTCAAAATCCTTTTTCTTCCAGATCATGTAGTTTTATTTGAATCTAATTATCTAATATTTTTCTAATTATTTCATTGTGAATGGCAGTTTTAGAACGCTTTATTATTTGTCGCTTATTATTATTTGTTTATTATTACGCTTTATTTTTTATCGTTCAGATTTACCAGTGCCCTTATAAAACCAAATTATCCTTATTTTGGTCGCAGGCAACTCTTTACCTCTCGGTATCTTCAAATATATTGTAAATGGCACTATCTAAACAACTTTACTATTTGAGAATACTTTCACGGTAAAAAAACGGGCATGTTTTATAATGATTCTGAAGTGACGAAAAATATGTAAACTTCTTCGGATGTTACAATAGCCTAACAGTCACCTTATTTATGTTTAAAAAAATAGAAGATTTTAATAAAATATAATTTTAATTTTAATATAGCAATTATAAAAGAAAACGTTCAGTGATCATTTTTTAAATACACACGCTAAAAATTTGGATATTGTGCCTTCTACTTCCGAAGTGCGCTAATTCGTTTGAGGTCTTATAATTTCTTAACGCATTGTCGCAAAACGTTGTGCGGTCACGCTTAAATTATTTGTTCAGCTTGTTAAATTTTAGCGAGAATAACTTCCAAAAATATTTAGCAAATAATAAACAGATAATAAAGAAATTAACCATAGTTCCTGTTTTAAATCTTTTAGTCATAACTGTCTTTGAAAATTGCATTTCACTTATTAAATATTCCGGACACAAAATACAGAGCCAAATTATGCATTTAATAAATTAATATTTACTAAGTACATTCATGAGAGAGCAAAGAAAACAAGTACTACTAAACACCTTAACCCAATTTACAAATAAATAGGAAATTTGTTTAACCCTTTCCGGTGCGGACAAATTCTGCTAGTAAAATGAGAAATTATCGACTGACACCGGAATTTACAAACGACTTTTTATGAAATCAAGAACTCCTTAATTTAAACTTTTATTGTAAAAGCAATATTTTTTAAAAATATTATTGGTGCCAATTGCAAGTTTGGAATTAAAATTAGGTGTGTCCAGACCGGCAACACTGAGCAAGAAAGGGTTAACCCTTTCAGGAGCAAAAGAATTATGTTCGTAAAATGATTAAATAATATACTGACACCAGAATATTCAAACGGATTTCTTAGAAATTAAAATTCCAGTATTTTGAACTTTCATTAGAAAAGTAACATTTTATTATAATATTACTGGTGTCATTTGTCAATTTTGGCATTAAAATTAGGTGGCTAGATCCTCTAGCCACCGCCCTTGAAAGGGTGAAGGATCTTTACCTTGATTTTAATAGTTTTTACCACGCTTTTATTAACTTCACCTGTATGTTTGTGAGTTTGTGAGTTTGTAACTCTCCTTATTTTATGTATGTTCACCGATTACCCCGAAACCATGCAACCGATTAACTTGGTTTTGGTGTTAAATGAAAGACGATGCTCTCGAATTGGTACCACTTCAGTTTCATCGAAATTGGTTCAGTACTTTTTTAGTAATTAGGCAAAAACTAATCAAATTAGTGATTTTTCGCTAATTAAAAGTGTTGAATACGTTCACTGAATGGAGTGTAGACAGCATGGCCGAGCGGTCTATGGCGCCGGATTGAAGCTCTGTTTTTCGAAAGAGATTGTGGGTTCGAACCCCATTCCTGACATTATTTACATCTATGTAAAATTTAAAAAAAAAATTCCGTATTACAATTTTTATTTTTAACCGGCTTCAGAAAAGGAAGAGGAAGTTATCAATTCGACACGTATGTATTTTTTTTCTATGTATGTTCACCAATTACTCTGAAACTATCCAACCGATTAATTTGGTTTTTGTATTATAAATAAATATAGTTTAAAAAAACTAAAAACCGCGCTTTTAAAGTAATCAAACTAAAAAGTGAAAAATAAATATAGTTTAAAAAAACTAAAAAACACGCTTTTTAAGTATATCAAACTAAAAAGTGAAAAATAATTCGTACTATAAGCTGAAAACTAAAATAGATGAAAAATACTATATTACTATAAAATCATTGATATTATAGAAATCAATTAATAAGCAATAAATAAAATTATCGTGGAAAAAAAGCGTGGGGTGCTTCTTAAGAACTGATTGATGGAGCATGGTAGATGGAGCACCCCAAGCTTTTTTTCCACGATAATTTTATTTATTGCTTATTAATTGATTTCTATAACAACAACGATTTTATAGTAATATAGTATTTTTCATTTATTTTCGTTTTCAGCTTATAGTACTTATTTTTTTTTTCACTTTTTAGTTTGATATACTTAAAAAGCGTGTTTTTTAGTTTTTTTTAAACTATATTTATTTTAAGTTGGCTTTGCATAAGCTTAAATTGGTACACTCTAAAATATAAATGTGTAAAGCAGTCATTTTTACATTCTTATGTACGTAAATTTGTAAAATTACACATTTGTCATAAAATTTAAACACTTCTCGTTAATATTTATCAACATTTATGTGTGTTTATTGGCTTAATGTAAGTGTGTAATTTGTTATCCCTTCAAAAACACAAACAAGGATGTATATGATAGAAAATGCTACGGATTTATCCAAATCGGTGTTATTGAAATTTACAAGTTTAGGATATTACACAAATATGCATGTATTTTGCATATTACATCGAAATATTTGAAAGAATATTACACAGATATATGCGTAAGCACAGAATATTACACAGAAGAATATGCAGAAATTTTACACAGCTATCTGTATAAAAATAGAATATTATCATGGTTCGTACGGGTACCGTTATTTTCACGGTGAAATACCAGCATTTTTTATAGAAAAATAATTCTAGTTAAAATGAGCAAAATTTTGTCGTATTTAAGGAGAGATTTTCTATAAGAAAATACTGGTAGCGAATAATTTCCTAGCCATAAAATTCCAGGACCCGTACGAACCATGATTATGCATATTTATCTGTCATACTTTTGCACAAGACTATGTGTAAGAACATAATGTTACACAGATATATGCGTAAGCACAGAATATTACACATAAGTATTTGCAGAAATTTTACACAGCTATCTGTGTAAAAATAGAATATTATCATGGTTCGTAAGGGTACCATTATTTTCCCGGTGAAATACCAGCATTTTTTATAGAAAAATAATTCTAGTTAAAATGAGCAAAATTTTGTCGTATTCAAGGAGAGATTCTCTATAAGAAAATACTGGTAGCGAATAATCTCCTGGACATGAAATTCCAGGACCCGTACGAACCATGATTATGCGTATTTATCTGCAATACTTTTACGCAAGAATATGTGTAAGAACATAATGTTACACAGATATATGCGTAAGCACATAATATTACACAGAAGTATCTGCAGACATTTTACACAGCTATCTGTATAAAATAGAATATTATCATGGTTCGTACGGGTACCGTTATTTTCACCAGCATTTTTTATAGAAAAATAATTCTAGTTAAAATGAGCAAAATTTTTTCGTATTTAAGGAGAGATTTTCTATAAGAAAATTCTGGTAGCGAATAATTTCCTGGCCATGAAATTCCATGGCCCGTACGAACCATAATTATGCATATTTATCTGTAATACTTTTACGCAAGAATATGTGTAAGTATATAATGTTACAGATAAATATGTGTGCATATGTGATAACAATAAATAACTTTTTTTGAAAACTTGGCTTGTGTAGTAATTGCTGCGTGGTCAAGTTAACCGCTCTGAAAGTCGAAAATCGTGAGTTCAAATACAGTTTGTGTCATTATTGCTTGTTTAGTGTAGATTAAATTAAATAGTGAATTTCTCCTTTTGTTAAAGATGTAGCTTTCAAAAATTATGACTTGAAATTGATAGGAAAAAAATATCCGACAAAACTAATATCAGAGTCACAATTTCCGTATTTGTTTTATTTTTTTACAGTGTATTTATTCAGATTCTACTCATAAATTATGACTATACTATTTTAGGGCTTGAATACTAAGATGGCATGCAGTAAATATAATTTCAGACGATCCTGTTTGTTCTAAATTAAGGTTACACTATTTTGTTGGCTAAAAACTAATCTGCTTCAAAGAAAAAAAAACACCTGTTTGTTCTTCATGTAAAGTTATTTTGCGACCAGAAATATATTTCGTTTAAAAGTTACATCTTAAAGTACAAGGTTACATACTATGTACACAAAATCCATATATATTCTTTTATACTACACAGATACATGTGTACTCATGCACAACTCACACATTAAACTGTGTTTTTCTTTACAAAATGTCATATTCGTTTTATTTAATGACAGAAATTCTGAGATAAATTAAGGTAAAGATTTGTTTATAAAAAAAAGTGGTACCCCTGCGGTCGCGTACCGAGTAACACTGGCTAACATTAATTGGTAAAGCACTTTTCAATAATTTCTATTTCATTAAAGGCAGATTTAAAACAGATAAAAATATTATTTTTAACTTTGTTTGAAATACTGAAATTAAATGTATAGTAAAATAATAATATCGTTATTAAATTGTCAAACCTTGGGTTTACATTTAATACCATTGTTCGTATATTTCTGAGAATTGCAAATATATATATCATATGTTATTTTAGATTATACATTTTCTATTTAACATTTAAATTTTAGAATTCGTAATCACTTCTTTTTAATGGTAGAATTTGGAATATTTTTCTGAATTAAAAATGGTGAAAAGATAAAAAAAAAATTGTGGTAAACCTGTACTCACCCAGTAATATATAGAATCTTTATGGAAAATTAATTCTTATACATTTATATAAAGAATATTTTACAAATCTAAATGACATTTTTATGTCATTGATTAGAAATTTTTTTGGTACTTATGTTTAAACAATGTTACGTTTCTTTTATCTTACTGATTTTCTAATAAGCATTCATCATTATTTGAAAACTATTAAATATTTATTATTCTGAAAAATCTTGCATTTAAAATTTGATATCAACAACCGTAAATTAAAAATATTTTTTTCAGCATTCACTTTTTACTATTCAGAATAAAACAGAATTTACATATGAATTTTTATAATAAGCGTTATTCATATTTCATTGGGGGAACCAGTAGGTAATATATTAGATTATAAGAAACAGAAATAGAGTAGTTGTGCTTTATAGTCTTTCCTTTTTTATGACCATATATCATTGACTTGCAAATTAAGCATTAAATCAACTTCTAGCAGTTTTATAGCGATTTTGAAAAGTATAAAGGACATATAATGAAGCCGATGGATTTCTTTTGTAAACTTTTTTACTTCTTAATTTAAAAAAATCTTTTTAAAACAAATATTAACTGTTACAATTTTTAACAATAAAATAATTATTGGGAAAGCGCGTGTAGTTTATTTCTTTCCTAATAATGTCTTTTCGAATTTTATTCTTTTTGCTACGCATTAAATACTTTTATCGAAAGGTTATTTTAATTTAAAAGTTTATGAAGAATTGAAAAAAGTTCGTCAAATTCATTCAATTATTTTATCAAGCGGTGATGTAGAAACAAATCGTATAAATTAATATACCTGTTTTAAATATCTCATCGGAGATGACTTTTTGTAATTTATGCACAGAGTGGTTCATAAAGATGGAAATAACAGCTTATTTCTTTAAATATTGTGCCTAGACATGTACTTCCAATTGCAAAATTTCATAAAAAATGGGTACGAAATTTCATGAAATAAGTTGCAATCCCCTGGTGGGTCTATATGCGAAAATGTACAAACTAAATTTTTGTGCGGCCTCCGCACGTGAAATTTTCATTTAGGAAAATTTTCCTTATTCATTTTTGAATTAAACGCAAAAACTTTCCCCTTGATATCTGCAAAACTCACAGAGATATGCCAATTTAAATAATTGATCAGGTTTAAAGGGGTTAGTCATAAATTAAAATACATGTAATGACAGGAACAATCATAATTTAGCAAGGTTTAACAAATAATGCTAATAACTACGAGGAAGACGATTACTGATATGCTTATTTCTGGCTGTAAACAGCAAGTCATGTTTTTACTTCACGTTATATTTCAAGTCCAAAAAGTACCTCTACCCATCCGACAGTGAAGTTAATCTGAAACAACAGCATGTAGCCGTAGAGTAACAAAGAAAATTTAATGTTTTGAAATTTTTGAAATGTTAATGATTTATGTCCTTTGTAATCGTAATTCTTGGTAGACTTCGAAAAAATACCAACGCCGCGCAGTAAAGTATTTCATCCCAAAACCTAACCAAAATGCAAAAATTTAAATTTTGTTCACAGTTGCAAAAGTTATATTTTCTAATAATCAACAAACTTGGCACGTCGATCTATGTCTGTTTCAGACACCTTATATAAATTCCATGGCTACAGGATGCAGTTAAAGTAGAAGTTTCTTTGTATTTTAACGATTTAAATTTACGATTTATTGCGAAAAATGTGATTTTCTAATCTTTGATTTTCCCTCGGTGAGAACATTAATTATATAATCACATGGAGTGTTACTGGTCAATATAAGGATACTGACTCTCTTCAGGTTAATATATTTTTTAATAGTATTGTGACATCGTGTTTGGTTAAGATAAAACCCCAGTCAGCTACAAATCCCAAGACCTTGCGCATTAACTTCTCTTCTTCATGAATAAAAATTTCACCTTGATATTGATTGACACCACTGCTAAAAATTTGAAATATTTGCTGCAGCGTCATACCACCGCTTTTATAGAAAACGATTACTTCACTGTATTACGGGGTATTCTCTCTGGTCAAAATAGAAATATTCTATAAAAAAAAAGCGGTGGAATGACGATGCATCAAAAGTTTCAAATTTTTCACAGTGTATTTTCGGGCGATGCACAGACTTCGTGTGTCTTCCAAGGCACTTATTAACAAGAGTACTGTGCGATATTCGGAATATTGGGGCAACTAGTTTATTAATTTATTAATCATGCCATTATTGACAGCTGCTACTGCATTTGCCACATTCTCTTCAGTGTGATTGCAATAATGTCGGACCCTTGTTGTTTTTTCGTAGGTCCTCGGTTTTTATTTACTAACTAAAACCTATAAGAAATGAAAGAATTAATCACATGAATCAAACGCACGAATATATAAAACAGTGATAAACCCATTCGTCAACAAGGATACAAAGTTATTCCAGGGTGTCAAAGTAGTCCCGGTTTTCGGTAAGCAAAAGCTCTAAATCTCTATCACAAATATAAAAAACGCCTTAGCATATTTTAAATTGGAAAGTAGCAAAAATAGGAACATGGCGAAAAAGCTATTTAAATTTTTAATTTGTATGGGTAATTGCGCTAGGTGTATTAATAAAATGTACATTATCTCACGCGATGTAACTGCCGCACGGGTAAAAAGGAGGTGTTAAGTTATGCACATTTAAACAAGCGTTCCTTTAATATTAGTAAAAAAATATTTTTGACGAATTTTGAGGTAAACACTCACCTTAATAAATATAGAAAATAGCTGTAGTTTTAATGTAATAAAAAAATCGAAAACGAATTTTTTTAAGTGTTTCGAACTCTAATTTAGACATATAATTTTTTAAAGAACACCGGGGTTTGCCGGACCATTTTTGAAGTATAGTCGTAATCCTTATAGTTCTGGTAGTCAATTAAAAAAAAATCTTCCAGCTTTATTGCCATTTTTAAATATTAATGGTTTTGATATTTCCTTAATAACATTTTAAAATCATCATCTCTACACTACAAGTAAACGTTAGAGACTCAAATTTGCTAATTACTAAATGCAAATAATAAACATATTATACATTTTATTTAAGTAAATAATTAAAAGTTTACACATAGTAAAATTTATCATATTTAATTAAACATTCTTCGTTACTAAAACAACTAGACCAATAACTTTCATCTTATAAAGCGTGATAAGCTAAGTTTGTATTACATATTATTTTTCTTAATTAAATTCGTTCTTTGTGTGTATATAACATTAATGAAGCATGTTGTCCAATAGTAAGTGAACAGTAATAATTTTAACTGCAAATTACATGGCAAACAATTTTGGCCAGAATTTTGCTTCAATGGAGCAAAATCCTTGAAGCAAAATCCTGACCAAAATTACTGAAACACGCGAAATTCATCGTCATATGTCTGCTGTCAATGGCAAACACTGTATGTCATTGACATGCCGCACTGATTTGGTCCCTTGAAGGAAGACATTCTATGAAATCGGTTTCATTCGTACGAGGAAGTAAAAGAGTGGGTGAGATTATAGATTCATCAGCAACGTGGCTCATTGTACAAGACTGGAATTGACTGTTTCGTCTCCCAGTGGGATGAATGGCTTAACAGTTCTAGCATTTACTTTTGAATAAAAATTTTCCTAACACACTTTTCAGTGTGTGATTTGTTTTCATTTGACTGTGCCTTTTATACATTTTTCTAAATCTAAAGTAATTTAATGGAAATATGAATTTAGGATAGTTAATATTCCCATAAACAAACTATAAAAATGTGCTAATTTGCTTTTCTGTTTTTTTAAGCACTCTGAATGTATTTTGGATACCGAAACCTTGTACTTATAGTCATTCGCATAACCTAATTTCGGATGAAAACAGGAAAAATTAAAACTATTATAGAATAATGGCAATATTTTTCTAAATACATTATGAATATTTTTTCCTTGAAATGACATAAAAAGACTGTTATTGGCCTTCCAAATGCTGCAAAATAATTCTAATGTTCCAGACAAAAAAAAACTGATGTAAAATTTCTTTCATTTCTGATTAACACTTCCCAACATAGTTAAAAAATATTTATCAATACGGTTTACCTGTGTATCATTATGCCTGTCTGCTCGTCTATCCAATTTTACCCTGCTCTAACTCTCGTAAATATACTGGATTGTCATGTAAGTTTTATATGTTATTGATTTTTACTATAGAATCTTCAGCATTCAAAATGAAATATGCAACATTAATATTTCGCTTACAGGAACACTTAAAAGAAGTGCATTCCATTATGGTTTATACGGAAAAATAATTTCCGATGCATTTTGCTAGCGTTGCAAAATTTTAAATACATTAGAATTGATAGAGTACGACTGAGGTGTACCAAAACATGCATTCTCATAAGTATGGAATAACTGTTCATCATAATTCGTTTATAGAAAGGTATGAAATAATTCGGGTACAAAATGCACTATTATCGATTTTATTGAGTTATAAAATGGAATTTCTAACTAATATCCCAATAGTTTTTGAAAGTGTTTTATAATGTGTGTATAATGCATGAATTTTCGTTCTTGTTTTATTAAAAACAGAAAAATTAAACACATAAAGTACATGCACTAATTTCTTTTAAAAACTATTAATTTTCCAATCAATAAAATTTCAATAAATAACTTAAGATATAAAATTTTGAAATAAATGCACCTTAAACAATATGAAAAAAAGTTTTCCCGATTTACTATATCTAATCTTCTTGGAAATATAAAAAGAAACTTAAAGTACAAAGCATCAAGAAACGTAGGTAACTAAAGATAGAAAATTCCTTTCATACCATATTAAATATTTATTGAAACTGACATCATTTAGTTGATTAATGTTTCACAGAAAGACTTAAAAGAAGATTTAAACATAAAAATTACAGAATAATATACCTCTCGAATATTTTCTTAAGTAACACAAATATTGTATAAATCTCCGAAGCCATAATGCTCCAAATTTTCTATTTTGCTTGAGATTATGAAATATTTATAAATCTAAGAAAAAGAGTAATCTGGAGAAAATGAAACGATGACAAGTATTACGAAGTTTCCGGCAAATAGTTAAATAATAATTTTATATGAATTGAGATATTTCTTCAATAAACACAGAGCAAATTTCTAAAGTCTTAAAATTGATCTTAAAAATTGGAGATACATTTTACAGATTTATATCAGATATTGTGAGACTGCAGAATCAATTATTTAAGATCATTTAAATGCAACGTATACCGCAATCATTTACGCACGCGTAGTTTTTGTTAATACCTATTTAAATACTAAAAATTTCCATAATTTAACACTACTTAATTCATCAGTTACTTTTTTATCTGTATTTGCTGTAAAATACTAACAATCTTTTATAAAAGTCTTTTATTCAGTTCACTTATGACTCTGTGCTCCTTACGAACATATGATTACTTCGACTGGTGATGAGCTGTTAAAATATCCAGTTCGAAATGCGTCTTGTATGCTCTTATATTTATAGGATGATTTATTGATATCTATATGATGATTGTTTGTGGCTTATTTTAATTTTGTTAAACTATTTCATAAATAATGAAATTGTTATACGTCGGTGAGGCTTACAATAAGTTATTTCATGTTTAATACAAAGTACGTAGCATTTACGGAGCTATGCAAAAGATTTCATATAGTATGTTATATTTAAAGTACTGTATAATAGTGATGATGGCAGGAAAAGCATTTTTAAATATGATATGTGCTTTTAAGTTTCACTATTTTAGGCATACTATGTAATATGTATAAATACATTAGTTGATATACAGGACTACACAAAAGTATGAGCCTAAATTGCTTACTTCTTTTTTTAAAAAAATGGTATGGATTTTTACGCTGAACGGCATTTAGTTTATTGAGAAATATTTGTAGAATAGAGATACAATGATATACAGGCTACACAAAGAATTGGATACACGGCCTTCTATGGATAATAACTTCTGGAAATGTGATGTCAGCTGTTTTAAGAATGTTTTAGTTTGAATTAAATTTTAGCTAAACAATGTCGTGTAATAAAGGCACTGAATAAACTATATGGCTGAACAAACGTATTTAAGAATTTTTAGATCAATTGGTATAAAATACTGAAAGGGATAACTTCATCTGTCAAGCGTTTTCTTGCTAAACTAAATTTTCCCATAATATAGTATATATATCAATTTAACTGCTGAAATCAGACTTTCAAATGTTTTAGCTATTTTCAAAAATATTTCTGAGTTATCTTATTTAATTTATTTCCCAAGTAACGAAGTTTTTTATAGATTTCAGGAAGTGTAGTGTTGGAAAGTGTTTCATAATTTATGCATAACACAGAATTTTTCTTTTTTGTTCTCTTGATAAAAGTTGAGGATAAAGCATTGTTATTCTTGGTGTAAATAAAAATAATATTCTCATCTCTTTTAACCCAGTTAATTTAAAATCAATTTTTCGAAGACGTTTACATAACTAAATGAAGAGTTGTTTACTTACATAAAAAATTTAATCTTCTAGAAAGTTATAATCGAACTTTACTAACTGCAACCCTTATTCGACACTAGATTTTTATACATGGTTTTATATTTATATTTTATTTGCACCACGAAATTTAAAAAATAAGTTTTATTGAGTATTTCTCTTACACTGTAGCCAAAGTATAACTAAAAATGCTTCATAGAGAAAATGGTGTCAATCTAATAAAATTCGTGTAAGAAATGCAGGTTCCACTGTCCCGTGTGAGCATATGACTTGTAAGGGTGACATAGAACTTGTAAGGTTTAACACTTTTTATTAAAAATGAAAATAACAATTCTAAAGTATAATATTCCTATTACAGAGCTGCCAACTTCTACTCCTATTTAAATCATATAAACATGTTTGGAACCACAAAAATATTTTAATAAAATGTCTGCCAAATATATTCAATGTTATGCATTACATCACATATTATTTATCTTTTACTAAAATTTCTGCTTCTAACATGTTTATTTGACTTTAAATAAGCGTAGTAGTTGGCAGCCATGAGCTACGTTTAGCAGCTCAAGGATGAAAGTTTTCTGCAAGGAGCCGTTCTCTTTCTGTGACAATGTCTCCGTATCGCCATGTTCCTTCCACGGGGCTTTTAACATTGGTAAAAGGATTTTGGTTTCTAACTGTTAGCCTTATATATTATATTTTGTTCTCTACGTTTTTTCAATTTTACCAATTTTTAATGCGATATTCAATGTGATTTGAAGAGATTTTCGGCGTTCCGTGTCGATTTTTTGTTATTCTTGTACGATTTCTGATTACATTGTTTTCCTCCTTAATATTAAATTTTTACAGCAATGAGTTTCAAATATTTCACGATTTTTAATGCAATTTTCAATGTGATTTTCAGCCATTCGTTGAGTTCCATCGCAATATTTTGATCTTTGAAAACTAATTATGATTTCAAACTTTTTGCCTTACAGTAAATTTTTCGATTGTACTGTTTTATCTCTTAATAATAATTTTTACCTTCGCGATTTTTTAATATTTTGGATTTTTAATGCTATTTTTCGGTTTTCACAATGATGTTTTGATATTTAAAAAATAAATTCTATTTCACCCTTTTAGCCTAATACGAATTTGGTTTCAAACATTTAGTCTATTATGGTAAACGTTCTGCTCTGCTACTTTTGAACTGTAGCAATTTTTAATGTGATTTTCAATATAATTTTGGAGCCTTTTTCTTTCTTTTTTTAGAAATCGCGTTAATTTTTGAAGCTATGGCAAAAGAATTTGATTTCAAACATTTAGCCTAATATAATAAAATTTCCTCTTGCCATTTTTTGATATTTAAACTTCCTTATCGCAATTTTTCAGCCATTCATAGCTTGACATTCATCAACGGAATTAGATTTGAAACTTTCATCCAATTATGGCAAATTTTGACTTTCGCGATTTTTAAACTTTTTTGCTTTTTTGTTGCGATTTTTACGTTTCTTCGCGATCTCCAACGATTTTTTGACATTCAATGTTTGACCTTAAGTAAATTTTGCCCCTTTTCAATAAAGTTTTTTCGGATTCCATATAGAAATTTTCGTGAATTTTTTATGTGTTTTTAGTGTGTTTTCGCGATTTCCTACCATTTTTTCTCATTAGTAAAAGGAATCCACTTTCAAATTTCTAGACCAATGTAGCAACTTGTTTTTTTCTTTCGATGAAGTTTATTTGAAATTTGCGCAGCGGTTAAATATTTTTGCGATATTTTATTGTGATTTTCAGAGCTTTTTAGCAATTTGTGCTCTTTTTATTTATTTATTTTTTATTTTTATTTTTTTTGGTCGGATCCGGGCAACACCGGGCAAATTAGCTAATATTTAATAAATACGTATAATTGAAAATTATGTATATTTTAGTATGAGATACACTGAATAAATCCAAATATACTATACACTTTTCTAATTATGAAAAATCTTAATAATTTCGTATTTAAAAAAATTATTAATTATGACCTGCATTATTTTTTTTACATAAAAAGATTCTTCACCGTCTGACATATGACTATGTGCAATTCATTTCCATCATTGTAGCTATCGAGATCAGGGGTCGTACATTTCTGTCAATTTTTCAGGTCAAATATCAGTATTTATTTATAGAAACATACATCTAGATTTAACGTACGAAATGACACTTTACTTTTAAGAAGATATTTTCTATGAGAAAATACTGGTGCTGAAGATTTTCTTGGTCTTAAAATTTCAGGACATGTACGACCCCTGATCGAGATATAAAGAAATATAGAAAATTCCAGATAGAAGCAGTGTAGGAGGACATATTTCTGTTATTGCCCATCCACAGAGAAGGAAAACTTGAACTGTAACGTGAAAAATTCTATAAAATATTTCTTAGTATATAAAGTTAGTTTATTTTAGATTTAGAATATTTTTACATTTTTCATGTTACTAATTTAAGATCCAGGTAATTTTTCCTGTAAAATCCTTATTTTATTTCTTTAGATATATATGGTTAAATTGCTGATGCATTCTCTTTTATAACTCTTTGAAGGCTTTAGAAATAGTTCATATAAATTGTCTGAGCTGCTTGGATCGAAGAAACTCGAAGATTCAAATGTGAATGCTCTCATTTGAAAACAAAAGTTAGTTTTTTTTTTTTTTTTTTTTTTTTTTGTATGTAAAATGACTCCTTGCGAGAAAATAAACTCCATACAATAGGTTTTTTCACAATTTAAAACAAAAATTTCTTTTATAATTGTGTTAATTGGGAGTAAATTTATAACCATCGATCGTAATTATTTTACGAACTGTATGGCCAAAACACTGCAATTTAGTAACTATTAATCTGTTTTTTTTTTACTGTTTTTATTGTAGAATTTTACAAACTTTTACAATAAAATGTTTTTTGTTTTTGTCTCTGTAAATATTTTTGGTAGTTTTAGAGTTTTAAAAATAAAATACATTGGACATGAACTAATGAATAGGAGAACATAAATCAGAAATTTTGCAAAAGATAAATATTAAAATTAAGATTTTCATACTTAATCAAAAATTTCGACTTATTTTCCGAATTTACCTTCCGCTAAAAAAATATTGCAGCAATATGAATAATCATTAAAAGCAAACATTTTTATATTTTCAATATTCTCTTACTTGTCGTTCTCTCTTCATCTTTGACCCATAACTGAGATGGTAAAACCTAATATAGGGTGTTAAATCAAACCTCCTTATAAACTATGCAAGAACTCTTGCTCCGAGTATTTAAAATTTTGCCAGAAACGGACTCTTTTGCGATCATTAGTTTTTGAAGAAAATGCAAAGAAAATGTTTTAGTCCCATCGATTGTATATGAAATGAGTTTTACTACTAGCGAATCAATGCATATAAAATATCTCGTGATGTTTGCATAAAAAGATGATCACAAAGGATATTGAGAAATATTTAAGCACAAATAAATACAAACAATAAAATAAGCAAATAAATACAAACCATCTTCACAGATTCCGCGAAAGTCCGCAGACACGTTTCTATTAAACTTTTTTTTTTAGCCATTTAACGACGCAACTAGTATATTTGAATACGTGTATATCACCAAACGTGTAAACATATTCATGATGCAAATGCCGATGTTTAAATTTCTCTATTTTGTTCTCATCATGTTCCTCTTAAATTTATTCTTGATAAATCCGTTTATAACGCCTCATTTTTTCCATGTGCATACTTCTTGAAAATAATGCAGTGTATAAATATAGTTCAATGGTTAATTTTCATGAATTACGAAGGGAGATTTTCATTCTGCACATTTTATTTCGTGTTTTTAGAACACACTTTAATCTTTCAGAATCTATTTTACAATAAAAATGTCAATTATATTATTTTCTACTTCCCACTGTAATTAATAACCTGTATTTTTTTGTTTAAATCAAACAGCCCATTTATTAGTACGTCATTGTAAAGTCATATTTTAAAGAAGCTTTCCAAAATTAAATATTATTTTCAAAGCTGCAGCGGTCGTGTTTGCAACTATACATGTTCAAAATAATTTGACCGCATGTTGATATATCTTGGCATACATGAGTAAACTCAATTTATTTAATGTTTACCTAGCAGCAGTTAACGGGACACAGTACCTTTGAAACCATCTCCTTAACTTTGAATAATACTGTAATATATATGGTGGCACAATACTTAATATTAAAATTTAAATAAAATTAAAAAAAAGTTCTTGCAGAACAGCCTATTTTACTAAAATTTATTATTTTTTATTAAGTTTAACTTTTTAAAAATCCCTACTACTTTTTTAAATATGAATATTTTTGGTTCGATTTTGTTTCCACATTCATTAGAATATACTGCACAAAACTGTGCATGGATTTTTAGATGTGTGGACATTTATGTTTAATATGATTTTTTTCCTCTTATATATATTAAAAAATGTACGAAATTCAACAAACTCTCAAACAAAATATTTTGTAAAAAATAACTATAAACTTGAATGTTAAATCCATGCACAAAAATATTAAATACACTATGGAGAATAAGTAAAAAAGTTCAAACCTCTATCTAAATTAACAAAAAAGCCTTCATATTCTTCGAACAAATAAGCTGTAAAAATATGAACAGGGAGAAAAATCAATTTAAAGTTTTCATTTGTATGGTTAATTGCGCTGGATCTATTAACAAAACTTACAATATCTCACGACAGAAATGAGATGTAAAAATATTCACTATTAAAGAAGCTTTCAGTTAATATTAAAAAAAGAAAATTGATATTTTGACCAATTTCAAGGAACTGTGTCCTTTTAACCATTTGACGTATGTTTAATATTATGTTACAACCATCGTAACAAATACTGGGTGCGTTGATTTTTTTTTTTACCATTTTTAATTGTTAAATGATATTCTAGATTTATTTTTCCGCTAAAAAAAGTTCATAAATGATATTTCGAATTCAATCCATATTATAGATATATTTTGTATTTATCGGATTTGTTTCATAAATATAAGATACAAAATTGTAGAAAATCAGATATTTCTACTTATAACGAAAGTTAAAAATACATTCTAACTAAAGATAGATAGACTGGGTGGCTTTTATAGATACTTTAAAGTCATAAACTATACGCCAATTATGAAAAAATACCCTCTTGGCTATAAAATCTACTCTTGATTTCAGCCATTCATCTTCGTTTATGTGACGGTAAACTCGATATTTTGATCTGTCAATAAAACTTAATAAAACTTATGCGCGTATCTTCATAAATTATTAAATATTACTAGTATAAGCCATTCAATGTATCGATAAACCATTAAACTGCAAAAAAAATCTTTTTCTTGATTTTGCTGTCAATTATTCTTATTTTTTCCGAAGTAATAATAGTTTCGCAATTTTTACGTACTAAAAAGGAAATCGGTCAGTGTTGAAACCGAATTTTAATCTTGTGTATTCTATCGATGACAGCATACTGTAACTCTAAAAATTTGAATTACGTAACTTTAAAATGTCGTAAATTGTACGTCAAACGTGGCAAATGAGGAGTGGTCGTACTATAACAAGTTTTATAAATATTCAAAAGTTGATACAGTAGCTGTTGCAATCGTGTGAAAAAATGCATGAATACAAAATATATTATGATTATGCATATTAAATTAAGAGATACAGAATTAATATGACTCCATCTTTTATGTGACGTAATCACCATGGCAATTTAGATTCAATACCTATCATGAGATATCACTGAATTAGGTATGATAAGATTTAATAGAATGAAAAAAACTTAATATATATTTTTAAGTTTTGATTTGACTTTCATAAAATTTGATATGACTAAACAAAATTCTACTGCGATTATATATATATATTAAATTTCAAACGGACTGGTAGTTCTTGAACTGTTATATATGGACAGATGGATAGACAGAAGAACAGGGAGACAAACTGACGGACCTGAGACGACTATAGGTGCTACTTATTTATATAGCTACAAAATGTCCTCACAGACCATAGGAATACTTTGCAGCGTCTCTTCAAATGAACTATGAACGCTATATACTTTATTTTTATTAACGAACATGCAGAGTAAGCCTCAATAATCTATGTCAATTACAGAGCAATCCAACTATATTATCACAAGTTAGAGTTCAGACAGGCAGACACACGGACAGACAAACTGAATTCATAAACACTTTCAGCTATGTAGGAAAGTTTTAAAAACGCTTAATGTTGCACGACAATTGTGACATATGTGATACGTTCGCACTATAGCTAGTTTTATGCAAAAATTATTTTATTTTTATAAAGTTTTATGCAGTTTTATTCAAAAATTAGTACAATAGCTGTTGCACTCTTCTGTAAAATGCATGAATACAAAATTTATTTTTATAATTAAATTCAGTTGTATGGAAATAATATGACTTAATCTAAAATGCGACGTAATCATCATGGCAACTTAAAATCATTACCTATCATGGGATATTATTGAAATAATCACATGTGATAGGATTTGATAGAATGATAAAACCTTTTTTTTTACTGTATACATGATCAAGGATAGCGGTCAACACGGTACGAAACCAAGTTTTTTGAATATATAGGTAAAAGATTCAAGCATCATCTTTTGGATTTCTTTGAAATTAATAAAACAATTTCAGGTTGGCTATATTACCTGCATTGGCCATATTTGCATCACATACCTTATAACATAATATATCGAACAATATAACATAATATAACGAACAAAAATAATATTAATTTTAATGTCACTGTTAATACTGTGAATTTATCATATTTGTCTGTGGAGCATGTTTGCAGAACATGAAAATCTTTACTTGAAAATTTATAGCAGCTGAATAACCTATATTCCGAGATGAGAAAACTGATCAATGCACAAAAACATATTCGGAAATGTTTCCGAAAATCAGTGGTAGCAAAAAGAAAATAAAACTATATAAATTTTTCTTTCTATATAAATAATATATATTTATATAGAATATATATATAGAGAGAGAGAGAATACATATATATTTCTATATAAATAAATCTCGAAAATATGTTGGTTTCTGAAGCATCTAAAGATGTTGAACGCCATTCAGAATCGCGGGTAATTCGTAATAATTAATTGTAGATTTTTGCACATACGTATATTTTCTTAGATTCAAAAACATTTGACTCTTTTACAGTGTCAATATACGACAATAAGAAAATTCTAAAACTAATTTATAAGAAACTAAGTATCTTATAAGAAATAAATTCCGCACTGTAATAAATAGCGCTTGTAAAACAAATATTTCATAACTGTAAGTGACATCTATGAACCCTGCTTTTATATGTAACCAAAATAATCTATATTTACTGACATATAAAACCTAAGTCAGGATGTTTCAAAAATAACGATCCATTTTTATGAAAACACTAATCTATTGATTTCTTTCAACAATGTTTGAAGAAATGCTTAGCCATAGTTTTCTAAAAACTATATGATAAAACTTATGAAGAAATGCGCCAACTGTACCATCGAAAATACGGAAAACATCCACCAACAAGGGCTAATATCAGACTACTTATGAACAAATTCAGACAAACTGATACCGTCAGATGCTGATAGTCGTCCAAGACGTTTTCCATCCGCCACGCTACTTGTTCGTCTGAATTTGTTCACAAGTAGCCTGCTATTGCCCCTTATTTAGGGGCTGTTTTTCACATTTTCGATGGTACATTTGACGCACCTTTACCTATGCTTTATCACCCAGTTTTCAGGAAACGATGGCAATTCTTTTTTCTATGGTGATCATTTCTTAAAGCACATGTGAAAGAAATCAATAGATTAGTGTTTTCGTAGAAATGGATCGTTATTTTTGGAACATCTTGTATATTTTTAAGTAAGGTATTTGTACCCTATATGGACAGGGCTCTCAATATGGACACCCCTAATATTTTTAAAGGTAATAATTTTAATCGAGAGATGGCTCAACATTTTCGCGAAGAAAAGCAGCTGAAAAGATAATTAAGGCTGGAAAGTGTAAAAAAGCGCGCTGTTCGCCATTTAGGAGGAAACTTGTTGTTTCGAGATGAGCTAATCTTAATTACATGTAAGCTTAAATTCTTATTAGATATGGTAAAATTACATTAAATGTTGAAAAATGGAGTATTTTAGAAAGCTAATAAAACACATTTTCGATTGCCATTGCATATTTTGCTTAAAAATATTTTCCTTATTCATTTGTTACAAGATTTAGTAGAACTACGCCTGGTTCTCAATATGGACAACTTATGTCCCCTTCGACTACAACAGTAAGAAAGTAGAAAATTCAACGTTGCCAAGCAATAAATTGAAAAGGCATCAAAGTGGTAAAATCTTTGTTCAACAAGATGCCATTTGAACAATCCCCCCAAAACCTTCCTCGAAAAAACCTTGAAAAAAAAATAAAAAGAAGCCCCCCCCCCCAGTAGGATAGCTGTTGGCGAAATCGTAGGTACCAATGGTATGACTTCCTCAACAAAGGAGAGCTGGTACTGCTTCTTTTGCAGTATTGATGCTTTTTCAAACATGCGGCCATGCATCACATGTGGCAGATATGCTCATGAAGATTATGTGGTACTTACTGCCCATGGTGAAAAGTTTCTATTTGTCCATGCTGTGAGGACTGAGTAATAACAGATGTAAATTCGTAGACATATGCTATAAAAGCAAAACCAACAATATTATTTCATAATATTTACTAGTAAATAAGGGGCTTTGCATGGGTCTTCGAAGGGTAAAAACCGAGAATGACCCCCCCCCCTTCTAAAATGCATGTTCTGAAGATATTTACTGCCCCCCTCCTCCTCCGAATACTTTAAGATATATTTTTTTTATTCCCACTCCTCTAAAATTCCTTGGAAAAGTGGCTCTTCCATACACACTGTGTAGAAAGTCAATAAGGAAACACTTGTCCATAATAGGGACAGGTAGTTCCTTATATGGACACTTGTAAACATTGTTTTGTTTTTATCATTTAATTTAAATCAGAATAATTACAAGGTCGCTAATTTTAATAATGATAGTCAATAGTCCAAGGATAGTGGACACATATTTTTGGAGTCCTAGGACTTGTACATGGGGGTGAAAAAAATACATTTTCCTTAGGATGTCCATATTGGGTACAGGTACCTTATTTCATTATGATGCATAAAGTATTACAAAACTTGTACAACTGAAAATAATGCTTAAATTACATGACATGTTGTTATCTTAAGAATGTATTAAAACTTCATACCTTTATTAATTGACAAAATTTTCACAGTTACTCAAAGAGACTTTTGGCAAATTTATAAGTCTTATTACTGAAATAACAAGCAATTAGTTGGAAGATAATTACAAGATAAAAATTCCTAAACTCTTTTTACTCTACAAAGTTTGATAATTACCGTAATTTCGGGTGTATAAGCCGCAGATCAAACAATTCTTTTTCGCCCAGAATGTTTTAAGAAACAAATATAACTAGTTAGATCACCGTAAATATTTCTCTTCAATTACTAAATAAGATTTCTGGGTCCAAAAAGAATAGTTTGACCTGCGGCTTATACACCCGAAATTACAGTATATGGCGATGAAAATATATTCAACTATTCTTTAAGAAGTGACTACATTACTATAAAATATCTGTTTCGAAAAAATATATGTATATTTTTAGTAATGCTTTTATTAATCGATATTTCTATTATATAATGTAATATTTCAATTCCTAATTGACA
Organism: Maratus speculifer; assembly: GCA_964019185.1. NCBI lineage: Eukaryota > Metazoa > Arthropoda > Arachnida > Araneae > Salticidae > Maratus > Maratus speculifer. The sequence continues at coordinate 192,123,153 of OZ025299.1, forward strand.
CAGAGTACAGCAAACTTGTTTGTAAAATTGATTTTATTATCGATCAAAATAGTATATAACATCCGAATAAAATTGCTGCCATTCCTGGCCTTTTAAAAACGTGTTCATTTTTATTATATAACAACTACTAGACAGAATCTATTTTATCTGATAGTTTCTTCATTTTTATGTGTGTTTAACAAGGCATGAAAAATGAAATGACCTTATATAGCCGACTGGTCGTGATATGAAAGATAATATATGTAAAACAAATGTTGCTACCGTATCAAAAATTTGTTTGCATACTGGTCGTTATTGTAAATATTTTTTTTACTTTACTTTGAAAACTTTACCTTGAAAAGTTTACTTAACTTTACTTTGTAAACTCTACAAAAAATTTCTAATGTCAAAAAATTTTTATTTACTTTTTTTTTTTTTTTTTTTTTTTTTTTGACGGTAGAAATTTTTCTCCTGTTGTCCGATCACAAATTTGTCCTTATTAGTACCTTTAATTGACATTATCTAAAATTAAAATTCTGTACAACTCTTTTTTTAACATCAAAATTTACGAATTGATTCAAATTTTCATTATTATCGTTTTTAAAGTGAAAAACTAATGTTTCTAATTCATCAGACGGCCATCAATATCTTGGATTTTCAAACTCAAACTTGAACCACTCCTGCACCTTTTCATCTGTATCTAAGGGCAGGTTTCCCCTCCCTATGCTATAGTTCGCCCTTGTACGTAAAATTTCTGTTATATCTTTGCTTGCTGGTAAAACATTCTAATATATACATTAGCAATTAAATGACCGTTACATATTAGTTTCAGTTTATTTATATAATAACTACTAATACTAATAGTAATAATACATAATAACTACTAATACGGCTATTAATATTATGTAATTTAAATTTATCATCTTCGCTGTCTGGGTCTACATATGTGGTCCTCTAATGTTTTACTCATAAAACTAAACTGTTTGATTTTTTTTACATTTTGACGTAATTTCTTGATAGCTGAATGTTTTTTGTTTTAAAATCAAAAGAGTAAATGGCAACATCTATGCTGATTTCCCCATAAAATAAAATTAATTTCATCTCTGTTAGCAAATCGCCTGACAGTGTGCCCAAGAAATTGAGAAATTTTCATAATTATTTAACTTAAACTTTTGTGACTCAGCAACTCCGATTTCTAAAATATTGACTCAGATGTTAGAGTACATCATTTTAATCATGTAAAAAATAATTAAAAAATTCAGAATGTAAAACTAAAATATTATTAATTAAAGGGTACTTTTTTCACATCTACAATAAACAGAAAATGACATGCTTCTCATAAGTATTGTCAATTTTCTAATACAAAATTTTAAATTATACAAATTTATCTTTAAAAATCTACTTTCGGACTTCTCCAGCTTTTTTATTTTGACCAAATTTACTAAGTTAATGTTTGCAAGATCGACCTGAAACTTCTCATATGATAAACAAAACTTTGGTATGAGAAATTAACTCAACATCATCGTTTGTTGAGAATTCCAATGATCAATTTGTATTAACTGGTGTGTTGGGAAATAGGAACAACAAATAAAATCGTGTTTTAACACTAACTGTGTAATTACTATTGGCTTTTGTGTATGTTGCAGATCTTCAGCTGCAAATCCTGGAGTTAGTCCAGGCTTTCTCACTATAGATCCAGTGTTTTTAAACTGTTTCCAAAAGTTGGACACAACGTTGGTCGTTACATTGAAGTCACTAGGAATCTGCATTTCACACTGCTATGTTTCCAGTTTCCCCGTGATTTGTCACCACATTCCACCATCCAAAATATTGGTAGTTACTCATTACTGTTTTCTTTTCATTTAATCGAATGTTGCGGGAAAATACCAATATATTCAGCGAAGTGTGCGAGAGAACACAATGCGAAAATTGCCATGCTCACTTATAAAGCCTGTTCCTTTACCAGCTCCACCCATACATGCGTGTACGTTTACGTATTCAACAATAAAGAGTCGTGTCTTTGTTTAGAAGCATTAATTTTACTTTTCGTTTGATCATTTTCATGAAATTAGATTTCATGATTTTCGAAAAGTTTTCATTATTTTAAACATGAGTGTAGCTCATTAGTTATAACGTTTTTCTAAACAAGAGTTTTAATGTTTCCTTGTTTCTCTCTATATTTCTTTAATTTTTTATTTCTTTCGGTCAGTTTTTCATGGAATTGTTTTACCACAATTACACCAACATTAGCTCTGTAATATGAATTATTTCTGCAATACCTTTTAAAAAGTGATTTTGAATTAGCAACATTAAAAATTTCTAACATCATATTGACATGTAATAATTTTAACTTGCACTCAATCTCTGTATATCTTGACAGTTTTTACTTTTGTCTGGTGGAGAAAATTTTTCTATATTCACTCGACATACAGTAAGTTCTGAAGTTTCTCCACCTGGATTTTTGCGCTAACAGGGCTCCCAAATGGTCCGCGAACTGAACATCAGAATTTTTTTAGAGAAATTTTCTTTTTAGATATTTCTTGCAAATTGTCAAGAAACCACGTTTGGAAGTTGATTCTAGTTCAAACGTATTATGAAATTTTCTGTTGAAAAATACTGATGTTCGCGATGTTCTACTGTTCGCGGACCATTTGGCAGCCCTGCGCTAAGTTTGATATGTTTTTCTTATTCTGTTGGTTTAGACACGTAGATTCTAAATATGTTAGGTGTAATTTTTTTAGTCACACATTTTTAAGGAGAATTTTCAACATGGTTCCCAAAGTGGCTACCATTTAGTAACTTCTTTAATATTTATTGCATATTATTGACGAGTATATCAAATTATATGTTTTTGTGGTTAATAAATACAAATCTACAATGAAAGTAGGCGTAATTTACTTATAAATTTATTAAAAAAATTATGAATATATCTTGTTTTCTCTTTTACTGCCAATGTGAAATCTGCTTGTTCCCTGGAAGATACTTACTCATACCGTCAGTGATTTAGTTAAAATTTGTAAGTACACAACGAATTTTTTAGTGTGTTTGAAAAATAGATATTTAAGTCAAAATCCTGGAGTATACAATATTGAAAAACTGAAAGAATACACTACAAAATTAGCAAAATTTTATGAGTCAAAGTTAGCTCTACTCTGTGAACGAATGCCACCAAACTACTCTGCCAGCAAAAACTGGTCGCCTTTCAACGTCCTCATCCATGATAGGTGATGGAATGTTGTCAAATGTTGAAATAACTGAAGGACACGAGAATCTAAGTAAAAAATTGTTTGAAATTATATAAAAGCTTGTATTACAAAATAAAGTGGCTGTTGTAAATACTGAGGGTATATGTTAAACGATATGAAAAACTCCCGTCCTTCAATGAGTTAAATGCGTGATGCAATGTTGCAAGAAAGTTTTTTTTCTGTTGTCGTTTGACTGGAAATGGCACTGAATTCATAGTGCTAATTGTTAAACTATTTTAATCCATTTAAGGCCAAAAGGAAATGAAATAAAACAAAGATGTAATTTTTTATTATGGTATTAAAGACAAGGCAAACAATTTATAAGAACAAATAAATTCAGTTATTTTTTAAGCGAGATAAATCTAAGTGCAAAATCTTAGTACTCATTATTTTATGCATAAATTTTAACTCATGTTATCAATTATAGTATACTTGGCTAAAAAATACATAGTTTAGAACACCAATTTTTCAAATAGATTTTTAAAAAAGATTGTAATCTCTTACTTTCACGATATTTTGATAAGAAGTTTACAACTGACACTAAATCATGAAAAATTAAGACTACCCAATTTTTTATTCAAAAATATTAATATACCCTCATCGAAAATTAAAGAATCTTAGAAAGACTTTATTTCAAATTCTTTTTATAGGGTGCATAAAAAAAATCACTGTACTCAAATGAGTACCATTTGGCGTGCTCTGTACTTATAAATAAAAATTATTAAGTCTAATTTTTTCAAACATGAGAGATTTTTAGTTTGATTCTTTGGAAAATCCTTATTTTAGAATTTGAGGAATCGGTTATTATGGAGCTAAATATCACTGTAACTACCGCAAAAATAATTTGTTAGCAACAGCAAAATGAACAACGTAAACAAATATCGTACGGTGAAATAAAACTTTCAGATTCTTATATTTTTAAAAACTAAAACCTAAATTTATTTCAACTTCAAACTTAAACGTATAATGTCAAAGGTAACAAATATTTATTCTGTTACTGCGTTTATTTACTCTCGGCAATTGATTAGATTAAATCCAAAGCTTCTAATTAATAAAATTGTTCCAAAAGTTCTTTGATAAACAAATAAAGTAACTAAAATAATTATTTTAATCTTTGAAGCATTTTCCTTGAATTTAACTTTTTAATTAGCTTATAATTAAATATTTATAGAAAGGAATATAGGGATTTGTATTCCTCTTAAATTCAATCTTTTAATACTTTTCTTAATAATTCTAGTAATTTCTTTATTTTGAAAATCGTGAAATAAAATCACATTAGTGAAAGAGACAGGGAATTTGAACTGCATGAAACAAATGGTAAAATTTTCACCTGCTTTTGAAATGTAAACCATAAGAGTGATTATAGTATATTTATCCCCAAATTTCTTTTATGAGAAAACTCCATAAATTCATAGGATTCACAAATTATTTTGCATTTCATGTATGGACAACAAAATTATCTATAAACAGAATGAGAAAATGGGTTTGCTGACACAAAGTGCAATATCCCATTTTAGAACAATATATTTCGTTCTCATTATGTTCGCCTGATGGGAATAACTTCTAATGGGAAGCAGTAATGTAGATCTACAAACGTGCGATGCTTAATTATGATATTTCAAACTGAAAGCATTTAAATTTTCTTTGTTATTAAAAATTATCTGTAAATAAGATTACTTTAACCCTTTCAATGGCCCGTTGCTAAAATGTTGAAATAAATCAATGAAGCCAAACTTTACGAACAAATGTGTTTAGAAATGAGAAAAAGGCTATATTTTACATAGATAATAAACGATAAATATTATACCAAAAATCTCGTACAATTTGAAATCAAAATTAAATGGTTTCACAAAAATACCACCATAGGGTTAACATTTTAAGCTCTAGGGTGTAAATTTCTTCAAAATTCCAAATGTCATTTTGGCACCTGTATTTTGCAAAGAAATAACCGGTTAACAATAAACACGAAACAATGAATTAAACCTTTTTCAAATAAATCTGGTCGAATTTTCTGGTGCGATTGTGTCATTTCGCAATTAAAATTATGTGGTAGAAAATTCTACCGTCAGAGCTCAAAGGGTTAAAGAAGATCGTTAGATAAGGACTATTTTTGTTTTCCGCGAAATTATCAGATTTGACTTTTTCCTAGATATCTTGACTGTTACAATATAATTTTGCATTTTTTCTTTCTACTGCCTCGGCGATTAATTTTTATTTGAAGATTTTTTTCATTGTGATTTGCAAGATAATAAAATAAGTTTATTGACAATTTTAAACCGTGGACTCCATACTTCCGTATTCAACACCCTCACACACCATATGGTGCTAATTGGGATTCTGTTACTTCAGCAGCGTATAGTTTTGCATGCACTGTAGTGTAAATAAAATATAACACATGATACCTATACAGAATTTATTGTGAAATCGAACTGTGATATTTAATTTATCGAAAATTTCATCTTGTTAATGAGAAGCACAAGTTAATGAAAGCATAATTTTTAAAGAACGTCGATAATTTAAATTTTTCGTCGATAGATTCTCAAAAGCCTGGCTTTCATAGATCGATGTATTTCGACATTTTATGTATAGATTTTTATATATATAAGAAGCGCTCATACAACCACCCTGATTTTTTTTTAACCTGCTTTACTTTTTAATTCAAACAATATATGTAAATAGAGAAATAGCGCTTGGGGATCTTCATACACAATATGGCCAAAGGTGACCGACCACTTGCGATTTTAGACATTTTATTAAATATTTAGAAATACACTTAAGGGGGCTCAGGGGTTGAAAACTTTTCAAAAAATCGATTTTTTTATGATCTAATTTGATTATTCAATTAATTCTAAACTTAATGCAAAAAACCGCATAAAAATATTTGCATTTTTAACGGAGTTATAAGCATTTATGTATCAATCCTTTCATAGCCGCATCCGTATAATTTCAACTTTAATTCGCGTTTTCTCAAAACTTGATTTTTGATGACTAACACCAAGATTTAAAAAACTATTTGATGGGATGGCTTAATTTTTTTCATACATATAATATCATTATCTAGAGAATGAATTAATATATTTTAGATAGTTTAATATTTTGAGTGTTTTTAATGAAAAAAAAGTTGTATTTTTTAGGGGTTTTTTGAATTTTCAACTTTGAGAGATTTTTTAATAATGTTTTTTTAAGTGATACTTATGTCCTTAATTCATTCTGTAGTTAATGATGTTATATGCTTGCAAAAAAAATTAAGCCATTCCATCAAATAGTTTTTTTTTTTTTAATCTTGGTATTAGCGTCAAAAATCAAGTTTTGAGAAAACGCGACTTAAAGTTGAAATTATATGGATGCGGCTATGAAAATATTGATACATAAATGCTTATAACTCCATTAAAAATGCAAATATTTTTATGCGGTTTTTTTCATTGAGTTTAGATTTAATTGAATAATCAAACTAGATCATAAAAAAATCGATTTTTTGGAAAGTTTTCAACCCCTTTGCCCCCTTAAGGAATTATCCTGAAACTCTAAGAGTGTAAATATAATCGTACAGCTCATACATTTCCGTGAAGATTTTTTCCCGAAATTCTATAGAGGACCGTCAACAAATTGAAAAAGAACGAATAACTTTTTGGATAACACTGTCAAAACTAAAGTAGGAAAAGCGTTATAACTGTACATTATGATTAAGCGGCTTATTGTAATATACTGTGTTAATATTTATGTGGATAGCATGTATAGTCGTAGAGCGATTAAAGTTTTTATAAAAAAAATGTCCCAAATTTTTCCAAGTTTTTTTCCTTATATTTTGCAGAGTTCTTTTTATAAAATAATGTTCTTTTGTGAAAATATGACAAACAACATTATACACAATACCCTGCCATCTGAATTAAAATAAAATAAAAATTGTATGAAATATCAGCAGGTTTATTAAATAATTTTTTATTGCGCATGCGTCAAAAATATCGAAATTCCATTTGCATATTGTGTTAGCTAAATGCATATAGCAACTTCTGTACATATTTCAAAAACATAGCTTGAAAATTCTGAAAGTGATCGTCTATAGAATCAGCTCAAAATCCGTTATTCCCAAAGAGAGGAAAAAAGATGAGGGGTTGTATTCATATATCCATTGATTAATGGCAACTTAGAATACCCAATATGACACGTACTACTATATTTGGATAAAGACCCTCATTTATTGCTTTATTTTGGGAATAACGGATTTTGAGTTTATTCTATAGACGATCACTTTCAGAATTTTCAAGCTATGTTTTTGAAATTTTTACAGAAGTTGCTCTATACATTTAGCTAACACAAAATGCAAATGAAATTTTGATATAGTTGACGCATGCGCAATGAAAAATTATTTAGTATGCCTGCTCATTTTCCATACAACTTTTATTATTTTTTAATTCTCATGACAGGGTATTGTGTACAATGTTGTTTGTCATATTTTCAAAAAAGAACATTATTTTACATTAAGAACTCTGCAAATTATAAGCAAAAAACTTGGAAAAAAATTGGGACTGTTTTTATAAAAGCCTTAATTTCTCTACGACTATGCTATCCATATAAAAATAAACACAGTATATTACAATAAGCCACTTAATCATAATCTACAGTTTGAGAGCTTTTCATACATTAGTTTTGACAGGGTTATCCAAAAGATATTCGTTCTTTTCAATATGTTGACGATGTTCTGTAGAGTATCGGGGAAAAAAAATCTTCACAGAAATGTGTGACCTGTACTATTATGTTTACACTCTTAGTTTTTCAGGATAATTCCTCATGTATTTTTCTAGATATTTTACAAAATGTCTAAAATCGCAAGTGGCCGGTTATCTTTGGCCATATATTGTATCAAATATACACAGTTGGCTTTTAAAAATGACAAATTATTACATTAAAACTTGTTAAGTGTCTTATCTTTCTGGTTCTATATAACACATTTAAAGAATTTTAAAATAAAAATAAATAACAGAAGCTGTAAGTATAATACTTACAAGGAAAGGACCAACTTTGATAATCATAGATTTTGATTATTTTAATATATGTTGTAGGGAAGAGATTCCTTAGCCTCAGGCTCAATCGATTTTATACAACGCTCAATAGTTCTTGAGAAACAAGGGGAGAGGGGCTCATATTATGACACAACTGAAATACTAACTTTGAAAAGAAAGGGCGTGGTTGATCGTGGCTCAGCTGGTATAGAGTTTTCCTGCTGACCAGTGGACCCGAGATCGATTTTCGGTTACGATGTGATTGTTTTTCGTATTTTTGTGTTTCATAATTAATAATTTAATTATCTTTATTAAAAGCCTTAATATCTTACCTTAACTACAATGTTAGCACATTTAAACATTAATTTAATATTTTTGATTTTAAACCATTATTTCTCATCATTTAAGGAAATTTTTAAAAAAAATTCAATCTGTTATTGAATAATAGAAATTCCAAAATTTCTCGTGATGCCATCTATTTATAATAAAACAAAATATATTCAAATAAAAGTAAAAGGAGAAAGAAAATAAATGTTAATTAAAATAAAAAAGCACCAAAATTTTATATTGCTGGATGATATAAATATTGCTGGATGAAAAGACCAGCTGGATGATTGGTTACTGCTTATCCGACTAAGCTACAACCACATACACCCTTTATTTTCAAAGTAAGGTATTTCAATAGTGTCGTTAAATTAGAACCCCCTGTTTCCTAAGAACTAATGAGCGTTGTATAAAATCCTTTCTTTCTTTCTAACCGATGACCAGGCCCCTACCTGCCGAGTTAATAATCTCAGCTTAACCGGTTAGATACCTGGTATCGGGGCGGATGACCGCCTAATTGCCGCGAAGCGGCAATAAATGATGAACTGCTCATGGCTGCGCAAGATGGCCTCGTAATTTAGAGCCTTGATCAGATGACGAGACCTTCACCTGGCAAGGCACCTCCAGAGGTATAATTCATAGGTAACTTGGAGAACTTTGCACCCACGACGGATTTTACATGCACCAGGTGCCATTAGCGTACATGATGGAATTTTAGCTGGCAGAGTGGAGGCGATCGACGCAGACAAGTGCCGAGGTCGGCTGATTGTGGATAACGGTTGCTGGAATTAGTAGTTTATTGCCTTTTTGAAAGTACTGAATTTGGCGCAGCACATCACTTCCACTTGCCGTGCCAAGTGAAATGGGGCTGGAGCTAAAATTTTTGAGCCGAGACGGTGGCATGTCCTTAGCAGACAACAGGGGGGACAATTTTGAGGGAGATTTAGAAAAATAAATAACCAAAACTAAAATGGCCGAAATTATAAAATCCTTTCATCCTGAGGCTAAGGGGTCTATGCCCTACAACATAAGTTAAAATAATCAAAATCTGTGATTATCAAAGTTCGACCACACCTTGTTAGTTTCATCTCCTTGTTAGTTTTTCTCAAAACAAACAAAGCATCTTTAATAAAGAAAATTTAGACTCTTTTAAAGGGAGTGGGATGGAGCTAAAATGCAATGTTTAATTACTTATACCTTTATTTTGAATATATTTATACAAAAGCCTTCAGAACTCACAGAAAAATTTTAGTGGTATTAGAAACAAAATATTTTGTATGGAAAATCAAGATCAAAATCCTCCACTGCCGCGGCCTAAACGGAAATTTCAACGTCAATCACCATTAACTAATATGGCACTCAGTGTGTTAATTGTTAAATGCTAAATTACTAATACAATTCTTTTATCACTATATATCACCCCGCATCAAATGGCATATTTTAATGTTTTAATTTAAGTTTATTATATTTGTAATTTTTAAAGCTAATACGTATAAAAATATGTCTTCTATGTATTAAAAATGATTTCTGATTATTTTAATATAAAACATTACAAATAAAATAACCATAAATCGAAATCTTTTAAAATATGTCATTTGACACCGAAAGAGATAGCTTTCAATCTAAAGAAGGAAAGATGAGAAGGATTAATTCACCCATTAGATGCTATCTTATAATCCTTTTATAAATCGCATTAATAAGTTCTTTAACGTGATGAATCTTCATGTCAATAATAGACTAATTAACTAAACAGAAAATATAAATCAGTTTTATAAAAATAAGAAAATATGAACATGGAATTAGATTGATAAAGTAATGAGAAATAACTGAGTATTCACTACAATTGTGTGACAGGAAAATGATATAGCTTCGTTTAATATCTGAATTCAACTGCTTTTAGTAAGATAAATCTATACATAATGTGACAGTAAATTTCTCTGTCATGCAGAGCCGAATATGAAACAGTATGTCCCACTATTACCATATTCATCTGCATGGAATAAACGTTGACGTACTTCAGTCACATACATCCCTTAAGATATGATGATCGCTACAATCATGTGGATCGTCTGTTTTCGTTTCTCTGTAGCATAAACTGTTATTTATCAGTTCATTATATATTAGATTTCAGCTTTGACAAACCTTATTCAGAGTGCCGTCATTCCCAAATGAGCCTTGAATTTTTACTTTCAAAGGTAGGTTTTAGTTCTTTCAATAGATATGATATTTCAATTTCATTGGCATTTCATTAGATATTCAAACTAAATATTTTGAGTAATTTTTTTAAAGATTATATAGGGATATTTATAAGGCACCAAATTCTGTGTTTTATATGATCGCATTTTTAACACTTTCCAACATAATTGAAAAGATTTTTACGAATTCGGTTTGTCTGGCTGTACTGTCGTAAATACACTTGAATTATCATATAACTTTTGTGTATTATTGATGTTTACTATATAATGATCGGTACTCGAAACAAAGTTGATTGCATTTATAGTTGATTTAGATAGTCACACTGAAGAATTTCGTTACATTATGGCCTGTGGGGAAAAATCATTCCCATTTAATTTAATGATATTACAAATCTTTAAACATAATGAAATTTGCATGACTCGATTTTGGAGCTTCATCGTCAAGAAAAGAGCATGTGTGAAACTGCTCGATTGCTTCACAGGCCTTGTTCAAAAGTTTTTAAAGCAATCAAGGAATTCAAGTTGTTGGCCATGAAGAATAATAGACTACCAGAAAAAAGCAGCCAAGGGACTGTGAACAAACACCTCCAGAAAGCAAAAATTGATTAAGAAACACGCATTCGGAAATCCTCAGGATTGATGAACAAATTAGCGAGACAAACTTGGATTTTTCGTTAATCAGTTTGACTTATGGCCAACAAGGAGATGAATCTTCATGCTTAAAAACTCAAACAAGCACAATTTCTCACCGCTAATAACAAGAAGTTACGAAAGCTGCTAAAGCGAGCTGCATTTCCCCACTTGGACCATTTTTTTTCTCAGAAAATACTAATCTTAGTAAAACAATCGTACAATCATCTGATTGATTAAATTGGGTCAACAAATTTTCCAGGAAAATCTTCTATGATTTAACATTTTCAAATCGCAAATCTGTCATGGTGTGAAGAGAAATTTGTACAACAGTCGAACGACTCTCATTTTCATCGACTCTGGAATCAAAATCAAGAAAGATGTATGCCGGAATGAGACTCTTCAAGATGTGGTACTTCCCTGTGCTCAAAATTACTTTGGAAACAGGGTTTCGACGCTTCAGCAAATTCCGTGCTTTCTCACTGAGCAAAATCTACACTGAACTGATTCCGGGCCAATTTTCAAAACTTCATCTGAGCTCAAGAATGGCCTCTATACTCGTTAGACATCAATGCCATGGATTATTGTTTGTTGTCGATTTTAGGATGAAGGGCTTGTGCAAATATTCACAAAAGTTTGGAAGCTCTGTAAGTATTCGTGTTTCGGGAATGAAGCAAATTACTCGGCCGAGCTTCAACCACTTGCTAAATGCTTCCCTCAATTTTTGCATCGCTGCATCAAAGCAAAAAGAAATTATTTTACCAATCAAACTGATTGGTAAGGTTATCATATGAAATGAATATTTTCTACTGAGCGAAAAAATGTCCAGCTTAAACTTTAGAGCATTAGCCCCCATAAGCCAAAAAGCTGGGTTCAGTTCCCGGGATGGACATTTTTTCAGTTGGAAATATTCCTTTCGTATGAAAAAGAAGATACTTTGAGTAAAAAGGATTATTTATTCATCTAATGCATTGTTGTTAGTAAATAAAGTATTTTACTTGAGCAAAAGTTTTTTGTTTCATTAACTAAGTCAAATTAGACTGTTATATTATTATGGTTGTCCTGTATTTACAGAGATACACAATTGAATTAGGTTACAAAACGGACTAGAACCAATTTTGTTGTATGAAAAAAGGAAACTCCTTAATACTTAATATTATTCGATTAATGTTGGAAAGTATTTCATAATCTTTGTGAGATACTTCGTTCTAGTTTTAATATATGAAGCTTCTACAAACTCCCGAGTTTAATCTTTCTCTATTTAAATAACGAATCATAGTCGTTTGCAGAATATAGACGATGAAAAATTGCAATCACATATTAACACTTTCGAGACCAATTTATCACTATTACGTTAATAACATTAACACTAGCTATACAAATAGATTAATTATAGTTTAACGAATATTTCATTGTCTAAAATATAACAAATATTGTTGCTTTGTTTACTATTCAATTCTTATTCATATAACCCAATAGACTATGGAAGAATGTTTGGAGATGGTTAGAAAATATTATATTAAAACAAGATTTAAATGATTTTATAACTTTCTATTACTTTTTGCGCTTTATTACACATGATTCTTTCAGAAAAGTAACATTTATTTTAAATTTAAAGAGTGAAATATATGTTTAAAATAAAAGAAACGCAAATGTGCGAAGAGAATCAATCAAATATTTATTTTTATGCTTATTATTAAATGCCTAAACGTTAATGAAGTCATATAGTAAATGCATAGCCACATATTAATATTACTACATGCAAGCAGCAAAAAAAGTATTTGATAAATCAAATCATTACTCAATTAAAAGACATGTACTATTAATAGTACACCAGACCCGAAAGGGTTAAAATATTATCACTTGCATAGAATAAGAGACCAATACCCTTTCCTTGGAAAGCACTCCCATTATAATATGATCCAAACAAAGCAATATCTAACAAAATGTTTCTGAAACACTTGTTCCTCTGTGAAGCGCAGACATTTTTGTTTTATATCCACACATAAATTAGCTTATAATCAAAAGAAGAAGAAAAAATTAATGAATAATTAATCCATGCCTCAGATATTATCAAATAATATTCAACTAAATAACACAGAACTCGTCTCTCATTTGCTAATCATAAATTATCGAATTAATGAACTGATAAGAAAATTAAATTTGCATAATTAATAAGATATATACATTTGTTGTTACAACATTTGCATATAAAATACGTGCAGTAAAAATCATCACATTTGCTTGATAAAAAATTATTTTTCTTTTACACATTCATAAGGTAATTTGCGTATAATGAAAGAAAAGTGAATTAATTGGTAAAGGGCAGAAAATTGATTGTTTCATTCATTTTTGCATACTATGTACTTCTTTCGAATAAATTTTTCCTATCTTGAATAACAAGTAGTTTTTAAAATAAAATTTATGTAATAAAATATTTTTTACATGCATTTTGAGTATATAATTATTGAAAATTTTTGGTACGTATAACAATTGTTCAGTTGCGGGTATGTCTCACAGAAAACGTTTTTCTCTTTCACGTTTTGTTATTATTTTTTTTTTCATTTCTAACTCTTAATGTAAATATGTCCACAAAATCATTTTCTTGTTTTGCAAAATATTTAAGTCGTAAGAACAAATTTAACAAAATCGGTATATGCTCAGTCAAAAGAGCTGATCAAAATTTTAAACGCATTTTTTCTATAAAAACGTTTTATTCAATAAGTATGGGTTCACACATTTAAGAGCATTGATTAAGAGCGCAATTACACTCTTCGATTTATTGCACACGCCGAGTATAACAATATTTTAGACGACGCACAGTGTAAGATTAAGCGATTACAGCGGGAAAAAATCCAAAAATTAACTTGCAGTAATTTCACATTTAAACATTTCAAATAACACCTATACAGGGAAAAAGGGTAAAATGATAGAGGTCAAACTGCACAACAACACCATCAAATTTTCTTTTAACTTTTTCGAATGGCAATTGTTAGATGTAATTGCAATTGATATTTATGTCTAAAAACATAGTTATTTTGCAAATATTTTTATATGATAGAATGAAACCTTTACAACAATATAGATACTTTGTAATTTACAGTTACGATAATTGTGTAGGAATGTTATATTTAAATAATAATTTTTTCTGTCGATATAAATATTATTTGAAAACTTAATAGCATATGATAAATTTTAAAAAGCTGCCGATTTTTTTTTTTCACGCTGGTGCATTATAACATAGTATTTTTTATATTTATATATGCCTATAGATATAAAATAAATCAATTTCAGATGCAACTCTTTGCAATACTTCAATATAACTAATTTTTCTCGGGTACGAAAGTATAAATTTGAGTGAGATTTAGCAAAATTATGTTACTGGACATGAATAATTCCCTATGAATTCTAAAAATATCCTCATTAACTATGTATTACAGAAATATAATCTTGAACATTGCTCATTTGTTATGTAAGATCAGATTAGGCGGCTGATCCATTCATTTATAATTGACAGTACTCGAAGACTAAGAAGCTGCCATCGCATGTTTTGGGAATAAAATAAGAGAAAGTTAAATTCGAATACAATAAATATATTTACAGGGAAGAAGTAATGCTGACCACCAAAGAACAATTGGATGACCAAAGAAATCTTTTATTTAAGTCAACCGAAATCAGTAGAAAAAAAAGGTGCATTCGCTATTCCCGGAATACAAATGAATTAACACATGTCACGTGTTTAAAATTGAGAAAGTTTAGAAGAAAGGATGCTGCGAGCGTGTTAATACAGGGTGTTCCATCCTATGATCATGAAAGCGGACCTGCCGACCGATCCCCTCCAGGGTGGACGGCACGTGCCAGGGAACCAGCTTCATGCTGGTCTCCGATCACACATCCTGATCAACGGGGACATCTACACTCTCCGCCCACGTAGTAGTTGGCACAACACTGATCCAGCTGCAGTGGACACAGGGGCTAAGTTTCCTGGCGAGGGAAGCATGCCAGGCACTGTCCAAGTCTCTTCCGACAGTAACCCCGGGAGACTATGTATGCCGATTCCGTGGGTCCTGCCAACTATAGAGAGTCTCTGCGTCTTAATCTACAAAACCCGCACTCTTCACTCAGGCTCCATCTCAGTCAATTGGTAGTCGAGGTCCAATCGCTTTAGTTATCCATCCTTTTCTCAGAAACACGATGTAGCCTGGAAGGGACCGAAGTCCCGTGAGCCGCCTCTGAGATCGGACTATGGCGTCACTATCCGGTTTCTACAAGAACCATACGAGACCTTCCTACAAGAACGGGGGAACTGCGCCAATGTTCGCAACACCCATACATCCTTACCCGTGGCTACCAGATTAATAAATTAGTCACACTTGTAGGTAACGAATCGTCTCAGATTGGCCTCCGTCGAGCATCATTACTACAAGCACTGTCAGGCTCCATGTCTCCCTCGCCAATAAAGGGGTTAGGTTTCAGACCACCCGAGGGACAATCACCTGAGAGTACGGTAAAGACAACATTTGAAAGAAACGACATTTTAAAAATTTGTTCAGAAAGTTCGATGCCCGTCATATAAAAAAGATCTGTAATGAAGAAAATCAAAATGTTATGATGGCTAAATCATAATCATGCATGTCCAGGCCCATAAAGCTTATCCTCCATAATGGAATCTGACCATCCAATAACAGGAAAATTAAAATATTAGAAATTTTAAATGAGTACACGCTTTAAAATAATTGCATACATCCATAAAACTACGTCAATTATAACAATTACTAACACAATTACTTACAATTCACTACAGCAATTACAGAATAAATATTAACAACTAACTCTAGCTGAAATATTTATTCTAAAACGCGCAATTATTCTGAAATTTTTCTAAAATCTGCTTATTATTAAATTGCCATTAAAAAAGGGAATAATTTTATTATTTATGTTACTACATCTTATTGAACCACACATAAATAAAAACTACACAAATAAAAAAAAAAATTATAACGTGTTTTCTCAACCTCCAAAATAACGAAAAATCAACGACGGATACATATTGAATAGGCAATATATGTCACATCCAGTCAATGCGACAATTTTCACTTGTTGTTATAATGTATTTCTATTCGATAAGATTAATGATTCTCTATTGTTCAACTTAGCATTTGGTTAAGGAAAAGCCATATAAATTCTATGCTTGAACACAGTTGCATTTGGTGAATGTAGCCTAAAATTATTGATAGGCAGAGAGCGAGAGTACATTTCTCCTCTATATCACGCAATGCCTAAATCTTGAACAGTGTTTCGTTGCTTTATGTTCGTTGATGAAAATAAAGGATTCAGTGATGAATTGCTGTAGTGCACTCGTATTGGGTTCGATTCCAAATAAGATCGAGTTTTCTTTGCATATGTTAAAGTTTCCCATCTAACTTTAATTCAGTGTTGCCAGACAGGAGAATTTTTTTATATAAAATATCTAACACTTTTTCAATTAGTAATCTTCACTTTATTTAATTACAGAATATCTTTTACAAATAAAACAGAGATGATTGTTCTGAAATAGCGGCAGATATTGAATTAAGAATCTTCAAAATGGCAATACTAGCTTAATTTAAATATAAATATTTTCTTTCTCTTGTCAAACGAATACAGTAATGGTACAGTAAAAAAGAATATTAAAAATATAGTAAAGACAGGAAGAGTATTTTTTAGGTTACTCATGTTATTTAGGTTAGATATTTGAAGTTTGATGTTGATTTCATCTTTTATTATACACTCATGTCCATAAATTAAGGATAATTCAGAATCACATGGAAATCAAACTTTATAGTAAAAATTTCACTTGCAGAATTATCACAGACATCTTCAAGACTAATATGCAAATTTCAGAAAGCCACCAGATGGCTCCGATAGTATGTCACAATGACGAAAGTGTGAGAGAGGCATGTGTAAGGAACAGTGGAAAAGAAGTAAAACTTCTAACAAGCATTTTGTAAGCCTCTCAGTGCCAAAATCGAACAGTTATGACACAGAGGACACATATGGATGATATTTTACGTGATAGAATTATCGACCATCTGGAATGTGGATGTACTCAGATTTAAGTATCCGAGGAACTTGGAATTACCCAAAGTGCAATCTTTAGACTTTGGCAACGATTCCAAGATGAATGAAATGTCAGTAGATGTTACAGTACAGGTCGTCCAAAAGTTACAATCACGAATTAAGACCAATATTTCGCAGTAACTGCCAAAAGTAACAGACGGAGCACAGCATCAGACCTGTCTCATCAGCTATCTTCAGCCACGGGTACGACTGTTTCAAGCCAAACCCTGTACAGCCGTTTGGGAAATAGTGGTCTATATGCTCGCATACCAGTTAGATGTGTTCCACTCACAGCAACTCACTGTTGCCTGCGGTTAGCTTGGAGAAGAGAACATGCAATGTGGACATCATCACAGTGGGCTTGTGTAATGTTTTCCGGCGAATGTTTTTTAGCTTGCAGTCAGATTCGCGTCGGACTTTCATATGGAGAACGCCAGGCACCTGTTACCACCAAGACAACATCACTGAACAGCATCGTTATGGTGGTGCAGGAATGCTCGTTTGGGGTGGAATTGTACTGGGCTCCAAAACAGATCTACATGTTCAAACCGGAACCATGACAGGCCAAATTTATCAGAGCATCATTCTGGAACAACATGTACGTTTGTTTACGGGTACCATGGGCCCAGAATTTGTGTTTATGGATGATAACGCCACTCCTCACCGAGCCAACATTGAAAATGAATGGCTTCAAACTTAGGATATCACCCGTATGGATTGGTCAGCATTTTCCCCAGACTTGAATCCGATAGAGCATGTATGGGATGTGCTTGGACCGACGGGTTGCAGCCCGTCAATCACCTCCTACATGTGTGCCGGAACTTCGGAGAGCATTGCTTGCTGAGTAGAGTAGTCTTCCCCAAGATCAGCTTGATAATTTGATACTCAGCATGCCTAGGCGTTTTGCGGACTGTATTTCATCGTCTGGGAATCATGCAATTTGTAAACCATCATGCCAACTATATGTTAAATTTTTGTAAGGGGGGGTACTTTTTGTAATTGATCTTGGGAGCAACAATTGTAAATTTTATGAATGTTATCATACATACACCATGGTTTTTGTTCTTTTTCTTTTGTTTAATAAATGGGCTTGACGAATAAATCACTTTTGTTTTGTTTCCAAACCTTTATTTGCAGGAACTGGCATTATCCTTAATTTATGGACATGAGTGTAGATTTTGCTCCGTTTATATCATATTTCAAGACATGAGTGAATGAACATGTTAAATGATATGCCTGAGATGCTTTACCCACACTCACCGATTTATCCGTTAGAAAGGGGGGGGATCCTCAAACTGTGGGAATAGTCTCACCAATGGTAACCTGGCTATTATATGGGTGATTCTCAAAATAGGGAACAATTTATGTCTTTCAGCATACAAAAAAAATTGAGAGGTTTTCTGTCATGTTTTTATATTTAGATATGTTTGTCTTAATATTATTCATTATTTGCACTCAAGAATTACTCACTTTTTAGTTAAAAACACCTTAAAATAACAGAATAAATGTTCAAAATGTCATTAGCATGGATGTCCACAGCAGCTGTGTCTTGTATATACTAGCTTTTTCAAGAGTTAATATCATGTTTATAAAATAAAACAAATGTTATTCTTTCTTTAAATTAATCAAGGAGAGGATTTATCCAATAAATTTCTTTTTAAAAATAAAATTATAGTATATAAAATAAGAATTAAAGTTTGTCCTCCATATTCTTTTTTCAAAAGAAGGTTATACTATAACAGCTGGTTATTAATCAAAATTTCATTTTCACATATGACAATAGTTTGAAAATATAAAGTTTCTCCATGGCAACAAGTAGCCATTTTATCCCAGCCTGAAAATAGAAGCATGTATTGTATTTTAAGAGTAGAAGTTGAATATTAGGGGTGTACATCAATTGTATGTCATTAGAATGGATAATAATTTTCATGTTTATTTTATAATTAAAATTTTTATTTTACTTATTTGCATAGGACTTTTGTGTTTTAAAAAGCCCCAGAAAGGACTATTGCATTGTGATTATATTATGGCTTATAATCTTATTTAAATTAAAATTTGTCATTAGCATGGACAAATATCAGTGTCATTAGCATGGTTTTTCTGTCCATGCTAAAGACTCCTATGTGCATAAATGTAACCATTGCTTATATTGTACTTTTATAAAGTTTAATTTTACATATAAATTTAGGTATTACATTTTTTATCCCTAAAATATGCATTAAATCTGTCAGAAAATCACTAAGACAGCTTCTTACATTGTTAGTGTCAGAATGTTGCTCAAGTAAACAAAGTTTGCTCTTTGGTAATGTTTTTATTCTCCTTATATGTATATATGTAAAAATGGAAACCATTTGCTGAAAAGGAAGGCTAATAAATATAGAAAAAAATATTTAAACAGGAAGAAAATAAAAATTTCTTAATATATTTATCATATGCAATTTGCTTTGTCACTAGCATGGCTCAAAAAATACTAATTATTTTTTTAAGTTAATTTTTAAATATTTAGCTCTGCTGACTACATGTAAAGTATACCTAATACTATATTAACAACACCTATTTTTTTTTCAGAAATTTTGCTAACAGTAATTTTTTTAAGATTTCACTTTTGAAATTGTCCCCTATTTTGAGAATCACCCATATATGAATTATTACTGTTGAAATTTGATTTTGCAACCTTCATTTGCGTGGTTTCTGAAAATAGGATAAGGAAAGTTATTGCGAATAAAATAATTACATTATTGATCATGAGATATCGAAAACTATTGGATTTCAAAGCTTATCTTGAAGTAAGCTAACTTACACACTGCTATACACTCCGATCTTATACTCTAAAAAAAAAATCTTCAGTTTTCACTTCAGACTCACTCCAACGCTTTTAAAGAAAATAATTACTTGAATATATCATATTATGGAACATCCTCATTGGCCAAAATAGAGATATTCTAAAAAAGTGATGGAGTGACTACGCAGCAAAATCTACAGATTTTAGGTAGATTTCGTAAGAAATACTACCTATTGCAATCGCACCAGTTTATATATCTATCTATCTATATATCTCACTTTTTTATGGACACGATAACTTCTATAATTCTTCACCAATCTCCACCAAACTGGTACATAAAATCAATGGGGATAAAATCTTGGCTGAGTTCGTTAATGGGCAAAATTGGACCAAGGGGGGCGGAATAGGGGGCGTTTTTATGAAAACCGAAAAAACGCCATAACTTCTTAATTAAAGTAGATATCGAATCGGTTTAAAGTTTATATTACTTCTTAAAAATGGGCTAAAAGTATATATATGACAGATTTTTGATAAATTTAGAAGTGGGCTCAAGGGGCGAAAAAAACAGGGATTTTGAGAGAAAAAAATTCATAACTTCGTCAATTTTCCAGATATAGAGTCCAACTAAATTTTTTATAAATGTTCTTAACATTATCTAAAACTTTTGTATATACAAGTTTTTGATAGGACCAACTTTTACCGATGAAAAAAATTAAAAACGAAAAGAAAAAGGGTGCTGAAAAAAGAGAAAAATCCATAACTCCGTCAATTTTTAAGATATCAAATCTGATTAAATTTATTTTACATCTTCTCAAAAATAGCTACAACTTTTATATTGACAAGTTTTTCATAGAACCAATTCGTATAGCAAAAAGAAATTAAACAAAAATAGGAGTTGGAGAAAAAACCTCAAATCCAAACGGCTTATATTCTGACTCATTTTTAAATTCATTTTTGATTTTAAACGCATCCAAATGGTAGATCTTATTATTTAGAAACTGTGTAAAGTGACGCATTGGTCAATTTTCTGATACAGACAGAATATATTTCAAAAAAGGGTACCAAAAAGGGTATTTTGAACAGAATTTCCGAAAGTCATCGGGACTGAAAATTGAAAGAAGTATTCAAATAAGAAATAGCGTTTTTTTCTGACTCGTTTTTAAATCCATTTTTGTTTTCAAACGCATCCAATTTACAGATCCTCTTATTTAGGAACTATATAATGTGATGCACTGGTCAGTTTTTTGATAAAGACGGAATATATTTCAAAAAAGGCTACCAAAAAGGGTATTTTGAACAGAATTTTCAGAAATCATAGTGACTGAAAATTTAAGGAAGTGTTCAAATAAGAAATTGCGTTTTTTCTGACTCGTTTTTAAATCCATTTTTGCTCTCAAATGCATCCAATTTACAGATCCTCTTATTTAGGAACTATATAGTGTGATGCATTGATCGCTTTTTTGATAAAGACAGAATATATTTTGGAAAAGGCTACCAAAAACGGTATTTTGAACAGAATTTCCGGAAGTCTTCGAGATTTGAAAATTTAAAGTTTTCACATAGCAAATTGCGTTTTTTATGACTCGTTTTAAAATCCATTTTCGCTCTCAAATGCATCCAATTTACAGATCCTCTTATTTAGGAACTATATACTATGACGCATTGGCCAGTTTTTTGATAAAGATAGAATATATTTTTAAAAATGCTGTCAAAGTGAGTATTTCGCACAAAATTTTCCGAAGCAATCATGATTAAAAAATTAAGGATGCATTCAAACAACAAATCGGTTATTTTATGACTCATTTTTAAATTCAATTTTTTTTCTCAAATGCTTTCAACTGACAGTTTTTTGTTATTTAGGAACTGTATAATGTACTGTTTTGGTCGAGTTTTTAATAAATTTAGAATCTATTTCAAAATATGTTGTCATAATGGGCATTTGAGCTGAATTTTTCTTAAGATGATTCTGATAAAACCAGTTTTTGCAGAAAAATGAAATTAAAAATTTTTCATAAACGGCCAACTGAAGTTATTAAACTGGGTTTATCTCTAATCATATATATACATATATATATATATATATATACTAGCTGACCCGCCGGCGTTGCCCGGGTCCGTATTAACAATATTAAACGAACTTGAAATTTGCATGATTTTATCATTAACTGGAAGCGTGCAGAAATGCATTGCCTGAAATACGCCGCAGCTGACTTTGTGAAAAATCGGTTTTAAAAACAACAACTAATATTAAGCTCTAAAAATACTTAAAATGAGCAATGAGAAACACGGGAGGGAACATGTATCCAACGATTGCGTTAGTTTCGTGTTAAAGTGTTGATATTTACCCGTAAAAATCACTGTTAAATCACGTAACTAATTATTTTTTTCGCATAGAAATCCCAAGTGAAATATTTTGAATTTCAAACTAATTATATCACTCTTAAATCCGACCATACCGTGAATGAAATCAATACGCGGTGATAAAAGATTGGTATATAGTATTATAATTTCAGAGCCATTTAACAAAAGTGTATATTTTTAATCAAAGCATGCGTAATGTTGACTCTGTGGACAAATTCCTAACCGTAAACTTTTGTACCGTAACCATAATCTGTCTGTAACCTAACTGTGACTTGAAGTACCCTACCGTATCTTAAATATAACATAAATGTAACCTAGCCGTCACTTTATTGTAACCTATTCTTATTCTAACCATCACATAAATGCAATTTAACTTTAACCTAACTTTAAATTAACCGTGATCTAACTGTAACCTAACGTGAAATTAAATAAAATCAAGGATTTACCGTAATGTAATTGCAACCTAATCGCAACCCAAATGTTACCTAACCATTTATTGAGTTCATGTCCATGGAAATTATTTTGTCTTGTTCGGATTTGGTTATAATTCATTAGAATATTTTCGTCGGGTTCAGATTTGGTTCGATCAATTCAAACTGGTTTAAACCCGTATTTCTTTGTTTTTTACCTTTAAAACTGTTATTGAATAGATGACTAAAATTTCGTTTAAAAAATAACGTTTTGTGCCATTATTACTGTAATACATGCATAAAAGATACAAATATATCAATCATAGGCAAGAATTATGTGTAATTATTTTTATCGTGTGACTTTGAAATATCAATATAAAAGCATCATTTAAGATTTTGCTTGAAAAGTTAACATTCTTTCGTTAATGTCTTAAAATCGTCTGCACTCTGAAATCTAGATTTTAGACTAATATTTGTTAATTTTTCGCACATGATTTTAAAAGAATGTTTTCATAAAAATTCATAAAATGTTTTCATATATTTTATATATTGACATAGAGTTATTAATATGTTGTTAAATCATAAATATTTTTCATCTACGTTTTAAAGTATTAAAAAGCTCTGAAAAAAAAAAGAAAACTTTTAGTAATACAATTTTTAGTTCAAATCAAATGTTTTCAATATTTTATTTTATTTTATTTTGACATTTAATTAATTCGAATTAATCAATTTCAATTATTTTAAAAGCAAACATTTTTTAAAATAAATAATATAATAGAAAAAAGACCATTTTAAAAAATTACTATTTCTTCGTAAAATATGCTTCAGCTGTAATTCATTTCTTTCAATTCGTCTTATTAATACAAAATCCCTTCCACATGCTTTTGTTTGGGACATTAAAATTTGAGCGATAAATGGTTTAATACTGCAACCCTTTTTTCTGTTTACTTCACCACCACCTATCTTTTTCCTCCATGGTTTACAACCGCTGTGATAAAAAATCATCATTTAAACTGACAGTTTGCCAGTCTATGAATTTTAAATGTCTGTTCCAGCTTTTTTAATTATTTATGTAAAAATTTTATGCAACTAACCAACCATAACTAAATGAAGGGGAAAAAAGAAGAAAAAAGGCGATTTTTTATTAGAGTGATCTTTGGAATTTAATTAATTACTCATTTAATAAATAGAATTTCGAAATTCTGAAGCTCAGGTGCATCAGGAGAGATTTGGGGCTACTCTCAAAAATATTTTGAGCCTCGTACATGCTGTAGATTTTGCTAGCCATCGCAGACACACACACACACACACATACACACACAGGCAGACAGAGCGTTTTGTTCTTTTATTAATATAGATATATATATATTGTTGAAATGAGCACTCTTCGAAATCTAACTCCGCCTATAGGCCCAGCCGACAGGGATTTTTTAACAATGTAGACACTGTATTAATACAATGATTACAATAAAATTTAAAAGTGCACCTCAGGTGTCGCTGTGATCGACTATTTGTATTTCAGTATTGTTGCATGTGTGAAAGTGTTCCGCCAAAATAAAGCCACTGCTGTTAATAGCCAATATATCCGCCATGTTTATATATGACATAGAATATATGATGTGGCATACTACTTACCAATCTCTGGAAGACAATAGCGTCTTTTACTGAATCTTTAATCTTTTATCACCGGTTTTTCAAAACAGATATGTTTGCCTAATTGAATCGGAAAAATGCTCCGATTAAATGCAAAATTTACAATAAAATTTTACTGATGAGAATAATAAATTATGATTGGAGTATGAATGCCCGTACGTGGTACGGGCAAATCATGAGAGGGAAAAACACGTTGCCGTACGACTTACGACCATGACAGGGAAGCAGTTAAGGTGCTCAGAATCCTCCATTATTCCCACCAGGTATTTCTTCTCGCAAAGATTATCTTATTTAACAGCGCATTTTCACAATTCAGTCGCAGAATGTTTAGAAAAACCGGCGCTAAATATTAAAAAAATACTCAAAATTCTCTCATCGCGAAGGGTTAATATATTTCTTCTATGTTTCTCTAACAACAATTTTACTACTTATAAAAATAACAGTAAACATGAAACTTTGAAAAGAAGTTTAATCGACCCTATGCGGAAATTATATTAAAACTTAAATAACTAGACAGACAATAAATATGATATGAGATAATTATTTCAAAGTCGCATGCTGGTTTATTATAATGAGAAAATTACAATATTTCTTTCTGTACAATTTAAAATTAATACTATTTCCCGACATTTTAACTATTTGGAAAATCTGATGTACATCTGAATCTTTTTATTGGTTGAATTCCGCAACTTACTTTATTTTATTTGTTATCTGATTCGTCCATGTTTAATGTCCAAAAATGGAATATTCCTGTTTTTTATTTTATTCGTTTTCTGATTGGTCCATACTTAATGTCTAGAAATAGAATACTTCTGTTTCCACGATGACAAAAAAACATATTAAAAACTACAAAAAAATTAATAACTCAAAAACAAATTTAGATACTGGTTTCAAACAAGTTGCATTTAAAAGTAAATTTTTCTTCTTTATACGACGGGGTAAAAATTGGAAATGCGCGATATTTAGAAGTTTAAGAATTTACAGTACCGAAAATTGTTAAACTGAAATTTCATTTAATATTTGTTTATGAGTAGTCAGGGAATGTTAACGTGACTTTAAATGTCCAGGCATATTAATGTGACTCTGTTATTACGTAAGCTACGTTTTGATCATCATAAAAATGATAGTATTGTTTTTTTAAATATAGAAATCATTTATAAGTCTAAAATTATAGTCTATAAAACAATTATTTTCCAAAAAGTCGTCGTAATTTGTTAAATTACAATTTCTTTTCTTTCTTTTGTTTTTAGTTTTCAAATTTTTCCGTTATACGAAGACCGTATTCGAAAAGATAATTATCTGCTGAAAAATAATAATATGCCTGTTCTTTCCCCGTTTTTAAATAGGACGAAAACCTCAATTGAATGTAGCAGGGATATTCATATTAAAAATAAAAACGTCTTATTACTCTCTTAAATAGATTTTACGCTATACAAAACGCCTTGATGCAATTTTCACGCTAACTTTGTTTTTCCTTGTCGTAACAAAAAATAACTGAAAGGCCATAAATAATAAGAAATAGATTAATTATTGCACGGCAACGCAATACTTATTTATTTAAAGTAACACTTTTCGATTTATTTTAAAGTAACACTTTTCGTTAATTTAACATTGTAAAGCTTATAGAGCTCATAACTTTTTCATTTTTATGTGGTCCCTTATTATGTAAACACATAGCAGATACAGTCGTTGTTCAGTCAGTCTGTCTGTCCATACGCCTGCGCATAACAGGGGAAAAACTACCCAACCGAATCTTTCGAAATTTAAAATGTATAATTGTTGCATAATTTTGTCGAGTCGTTTCAAATTTTATGAAAATCTGATGCATAGTTTAATTACAAGGACAATCAAAAGTGTTCTTTTACATGACGGCCAATGGAAAAAAATAGTTTCAAGTGCATTTTAATGGTGTTACGTTCTTTCGAACATAATAAAATTGATATGTATCTATGAAGTGTATACTAAAATATACATTTTGTACAATATGTGGCGGGAAGAATAGTTTCTATTAATTTACAGGGTTAAACAAAAATATTCCATTACATAACGGTACAGGGGAAAATATTGTTTGGGGCGCGTTTAATAATATTAAACTATTTAACATTTTATGAAATCGATATACTTTACTGAGGTTTATTACAAGTTACTTCCTATAATATATAATTTCCTGTATAATAGAAAGCAGATAATATTTACAGGGATACACAAAAGATTTCGGACGCTCTACTGTGTCCCAAGTACTGTATAATCAGGGCTGTCACAGGCGACTATTTCTATATTCCGTTCGCACCAGTATTTTTCTAATATAAATTTTAAAGTATATTTTTCTTGCAAATGTTGTCAAAGTGTCTGTTAAGGAATTCGGTTTAAAGAAAGTGGTCCCAGTTAGAATTTTAAAATAGTTGCCTGTGGCAGCCCTGTATATACTGGTGCACCAAGATCTGAATATTTTTTAAAAACTCCTTACATTACGAACGCACCTCATTTGCTACGTTTGACGTGCAATTTCCAACTTGTTTTCTTCAGGGGTGTAATCTTAAAAGAAACAGACGGTATACGTTCAAGTCAGAGCGTGTACCCTAGAGTGTACGTTCTGTAGCTTTTTACTGTAGCTTTGTTCTTTCAGTAGCGTAAACAGAGGGTACACGATGCTCCTTAAAAATTCTAGAATGTATAAGGCGTATACCCGCCTATACGCTCCATATGATTTATTTTATTACCACTAAATTACCACGCTTTGCTAAATACGAACCGCCATATCAGGGTTCGCACAGTTCTACCACGAAATTTTAAGAATATTTTCGAAGTGTTTCATTGCAGAAAAATATCGTAAAATCTGTTAATAAAGGTGGGGATTACGAATGTTGTGATTTAAAAATTAAATGTAAATTTTCTTATTTTTAATAGTGGTGCCAGAGTCCTTGGAAATTCCAAGGAGTGTGCGAACCTTACATATGCTTTGATATTGAAGTACCCGTTATGAAAGCTCCGGGATGAATAAAATTAATAACTGTCTTTAAGTTTTGTGTAGCGTTTGACTTGGAAACCCAAATGTTAAGATAAAAACAATTTTCGGACAAATTAGAGACGTCTGCCATGAAAATATAGGGACCTAAATATGGCTGGGGGACATGCAGGTGATAATTTAGTTGCATCATACATTTTTGTCCATTGTTCTTTAGCCACTGGTTTCGCAAATCCCAGATCTCTGACAGGTGGTTCAGCATATGGACAGTGTTGCCAGATGTGCTACTTTTTTTAAATTCAGATTTTTGATTGGCACCACTTTTTACAAATGATAAAATGTGTCTTATTCAATGACATGATAATTAAGGCGAAAACAAAAGGTAATTTACCGTTTCAAAAAAGTGGTGCCAATCAAGAAATCTGAATTTTAAAAAAGTAGCTTACTGGCAACACTGCATATGGAATACCAAGAAAAGATACATTGACAACTGTTGAAGGTACGCCTTTAATAGGTCCCGGGTTTGTATTTATAATAAGATCTGATGGTCCATGCTATTCCAAAAATACACACATCGAATAAGATGTGCATTTTTTAGATATCTGAAAATGTTAAATAAGAAGAAGGTAAAAAATGAAAATATTTAATGTAAGATAATATAAGAAAAGAGATGGTAAGAAAAAATATATAGATTGTATGAACAGTGTTGCCAGATGTGCTACTTTTTTAAAATTCAGATTTTTGATTGGCACCACTTTTTACAAATGATGAAATGTGCCTTATTCAATGACATGATAATTAAGGCGAAAACAAAAGGCAATTTACCGTTTCAAAAAAGTGGTGCCAATTAAGAAATCTGAGTTTTAAAATAAGTAGCCTACGGGCAACACTGTGTATGAACGAAAAAATGATCTTAAATAAATTTATAATTAAATTCTAAATAGTAAAAAGTTACTATTTTTATCAGAAACAACTATATAGATAATTTTTAAGCTTCTAGCACATCAAGAAGTGAGTAAAAAATCTATCACAGCTTCTCAAGAAAAAACTCCATCTTTAAATACATAAACCAAATACAGTAAAATAAAGAGTACATAAAACTTAATGATTTAATTTCCAAAGCTCTATTCAAAAGCTTATCAATTTACGAATATTATTTTTAGCAGCTGAGTGCTATTACTTTCATTTATTGAAAAATTTTGCTTTAAAAAATTATTGGACTCTTGACTACAATAAATTCGTCAACTTAAGTGTATACTTATAACTGGACTACAGTAGACTATATAAAGGCTGTATTATGACTAATTGTATAATGTTTATTTGAAACGAGATTATTTTTAAAAAATTTCTAATTATTTATGAAATTTTCATGTATATAAGTATTTAGATGACCTGTAGATATATAGCAGTAAATGTAAGTGTAAATTTAAAATAGACTGACATTATACATCTGAATCAGAAACATAAACCAATAAAAATACATTAAAATCAGACATTTAATTAAATCACACAAAATACAAGATAAAAGACCGTTGTAAACGTTTCGAGCTTAAAAGACCGTTGTAAACGTTTCGAGCTTTACCTCTCCCTCCCCCCTCCCATATGTACAAAAACGGATAGCTAACACGTAAAAAGCTTACAAATGAAAAACACATCAAACGTCCGCATTTTGGAACTATGTTACAGCAGTATCACACATTCCGGGGGAATCAAACTAGTTTCATTGAAGGGTTTCCTTAAGTTTCCTAACGTTATGTTTGACCAGCATTTTGATCCAAAATTAACTCCATGTCCACTGAAAATGGCTAGGATTTTATTGACTAACAAGGAAGGGCTCCATACAGACATACTCCAAAATATCGGAAAAAAATTTCCAGAATGTTCAGATTCTGGAAGATGATTCCAGATGAGGATATATATGTTTATAAAAAAAATTTCGGATGGGCCTCGATAGAGCGTCCGTAAAAAAAATAATGATCAGTTCGTTGTTTGGCAATTTTTCATCGGTTGGCGATGGAGTACAATTTTAAAAAATTCCTTTTTTATGTTAAATACACTTAATTTAAAAAAAAATTCATGTTGAACTTGTTCCACTAATTTTAAATTAAGTAACTTTAATTTTGTCAGTTTTAGTTAGTTTTTAAAGTAATTTTGTCATACCGCTCTTTATCTGTATTTATATTGAAATTTAAGCATCAAAAGTTACGATTTAAAACGAAATTCAAAATTTAAATTAATTGAGATTGTTTCAAGATCAAATTAAGTCTAGTTGAGCATTGTCGATTCAATTTTACTTCTATGGAAACGACTTAAATATTGAATTGTATAACTGCAACATTTTTCCTCTGGCTTTTATTTTTGAATGCGCTTAACTGCTTCCCTGATTTGCCCGTACGTCGTTCGGACAGCATGTTTTTGCCAATCATGATGCCAACCACGTAGGAACATCCATATTGCAATCATGATTTATTATTCTCACCAGTCAATTTTTATTGTGAATTTTACATTATTTAATCCGCACATTTTTCTCATTTAATAAGACAAAAAATTCTGATTTGAAAAACCGGTGATAAAGATTAAAAATCCTGTTAATGACATCAAGAAAATAAACATTATTTGAAAGTTTTTTTTTTTTTTTTCCCTTTTCAAAAATACTGATCAGTTAAATGATTAAATGTATGAAAATATTTTTTTCAAATAGAATTTTTGTTAATATTTGAAAATAATTTTTAATGATAAATTATTTAACTATAGAAACAAGCAATATACATTATGTCTTAAAAATGGCGCCCAAACTCTGCACAGCCAGATTCTCCGTTGGGAATACATGAAAAATTCCCAAAGAACTGTACCTGTACGATCCATAGTTTACGAAAAAATATGAAAAACAAAGTATGTTGTTACAGCCGGTGCAAGAAAAAAAAAACACCGTATTGGACACATCAACATATTGCATATCATTCAAGACGATAATATTCAAAACATTCGCTGCGCATATATCGTCATGCACGCGCGCGCCGTGGAATGACGTTAAGCTGCCGTTGAGCTTGTATTTGAAAGACCGCACCTTGCAACTACCGTATTCTTTGTAGAGGTCTGCACGGGCCGAAATTTCCAGGCCCGGGCCCGGCCCGAAAGTTAAAATTTCGGCCCGGACCCGGCCCGGCCCGAACGAAAAAAATATTGGCCCGACCCGGCCCGGCCCGAAAGTTAAAAATTCAGCCCGAGCCCGGCCCGGCCCGAACGAAAAAAATTTTGGCCCGACCCGGCCCGGCCCGAAAGTTAAAAATTCAGCCCGAGCCTGGCCCGACCCGACCCGGCCCGGCCCGAAAGTTAAAATTTCGGCCCGAGCTCGGCCCGGTCAGGAAAATTTTTTTAATTTCGGCTCGAACCCGGCCCGGCTCGAGTGAATTTCTACAGAACATTGATCTTTAATCTTATGGAAGAGTTCTGACCAAAAAAAATGATATTAGTCTTTTTTTTTTTTGTTTTTTTTTTTTCATGTTTATAATCTCCATTTATGCAGAAGTGCCGTAGGCTGCGATATTTATGCTTTTAAATGAATCTTTGTTTGTTGTATGTAAATGTTTCAGTTATCACTAGTATTATTAATCCATATTCCCTGTAATGGACACAAAAAATCGAAAAAGCGGTATATGGTAAAATTTCCAAAGACGAAATCGCTTTGGAACGAAAAAAAAATGCATTCCCTTCTTAACAGATGTAAAAGTTTAATATATTTTTTTCTCCCGTATTATTGTTTTCATTTTGCATGGATGAACATTTTAAAAGAAACTTTCAGTTTTCAGTTTAAAAAAAATTCCGTCATAATCATTTTTTTTTTTTTTTTTTTTTTTTTTTTTTTGCCTAGTAATCTACGATTCTTTAAAAGGAATAAATTCTAATATTTAATTGTAGAATAATGACGGCTTAAAAGTATATGCTTTTTTTGCAGAAATTTTTGGACAAAGCCAAATATTACTGATTTATAAAAAGTCGAGAAAAGGATTTCATATAGGAAGATTCAATAGGAACTGATTATTTTGGTCTATGAAAACTAGGAAGAATGGAATCAGTCTCGGCTTCGTACGGAAAAAAAAAGTTAGGCCCAGCCCGATACTCCAGCAAAAAAATTAAGGCCCGAGCCCAGCCCGGCCCGAAAAGATTATTGACTAGGCCCGGCCCGGCCCGAAAGGATTAGTGACTAGGCCCGACCCGGGGAGTCTTAAGACCCCTTACTTCTGAGTCTTCAGAAGTAAGGCCCGAGCCCGGCCCGGCCCGAATGCCATTATTGGAAATCGGCCCGAGCCCGGCCCGCGGGCCGGGCCGGGCTCGGGCTTCGGGCCGAGGCACGGCCCGTGCCGACCTCTAATTCTTTGTATGGTTTTCCTGTTTCTGTCATTCCTTTATTCCACGGCGCACGCTTGCATGAAGTGATATGTGCAATGAACGTTTTGAACATTATTGTCTGGAAATATATTCAAATACTGCAGTTGATGTGCCCATTGTCCAATACGGTGTTTTTGCCTTGCACCGACTGTGACGTCCTACTTTGTTTTTCGTATTTTTCTGGTAAACTATAAATCGAACAAGTACAGTCCTCTGGGCATTTTTTAAGTTCTCCTAACGAGGTGTCTGGCAGTGTAAAATTTGAGGGGTATTTTTGGAATACCGTGCTTATATGTAATACAATAAATATATATATATGTAATATAATACATATATATATTATACTTTCTCATTGTTTAAGTTTATATTCATTAAATACAATTTACACACATTCTAAAAATCCATTAACAAGAAGAAGACAACAAGACACCCCACCGGGACCCCAACCATTAGGTTTATGGGTTTTTACGTCCCGAGGGAAAAGTCCCTACCGCCATCCAACGAACACAAAGGCAATATGCAACGAGCACAAACTGACAAGAAAATAGTAACAATAATAAAAATTACAACTAAAACAGTAATCTGTTTTGGAAAAATTACAGATGCAGTAAACAGGCGACATCGCCAACTGCCAACCCGACAAATTATTATATAATAATTAACTAAAATTAAACAGCTAACAAGGCATACAAACATTGTCAATACGCTACAATTAAAAAAAAATCCATTAACAAACAACTTTCAGTTATATTAAAATCCTTCAATTTTGGTGAGTAAAAATGCTGCTCGCCAAGTCGTGTGACCCTTTCGTCTTTTCACGCCAAATATTCGAAAGTATTTAATTTTTTTTACAGACTTTCTACTGCGATTCCGCCACCAAATTTGACTAATCCTTTATTACACACATTTGACTAATCCTTTATTACACCTTTATTAATATTTTTTTCAAAATATTCTGCCTATGCCCAGTAAGGAGACTTTCATTGTAAGTCTGATCCTTTTAAATTTTATAAAACAGTTAAAACCATTGTAACAAATGCATAATATAAAATTAACTGAAATTTTAACCCTTTTTATTTTATAATAAATTTCATTACATTGACCAAAATATGAAAAATAAAGATGAAACATTTAATATTTTTCTTATGAATGTTACACGAAGCAATAAAGAGTTAGAAATATCAGAGGTATAAAAAATCAATTTTCTGGAAAAATGAAATTCCCAATGTATGTGTAAAAGAGGAAAAAAATGTATGTGTACATTTTTAGATGCGTTCGTAAATATGTAAATGCGTTGCATTATACATTTCTTATCTGTTCTGTCTGCCTGTCCATACATAATAGCAAAAAATGATTTGAAATTATTTGAAAATTTAAAATATATAATCGTTGCAGAATTTTACTAAGTCATTTCTTATTTTATGTAAGTCTAAAAAGATACAAATAAAAGTTTTCTTCATTTTGTTAAATCCCAACATACGTCATGAATTCAATGGTGTCCCATGATGGGTAATGATTCTAGGTTGCCATGGTGATGGTGCTCTATTTAAGATGGAATCCTATTACTTGCGTATTATTGAATTGAATATCTAGAATCATCATATATTTTGCATTCATGCATCTTTCCATAAGGGTGCAACAGCTATTGCGTCAAGATTTGAATGCTTATAAAATTAGTTGTAGTAGGAACACCATCTCATTTGCCACGTTTAGCGTATAATTTCCGATTTTTTTTCTATACTTTTTTAAAGGTATTTAAATACGTTTCACAAATTACATATGGAATAAGATATGAATATTAAAGAGACACATTCCCTTTTCGATGGCACTCAAAAATATTTTAAATTTTAGCAAATATTAATCAGTTTTCTCAAGCCGGGATATCGTTTTTTGAGTTCTCACGCAAAGTTTTGCACACGTGTAATAGAATTCTTCATTTAAGGGTAACAAAATAATTTTAATATTTTAATGCTCTCAGTTTAATACGTTTCTCTATTGAAAATGCTTGCTAATCATGAGAATGTTTATTTAGGAATTGATAGAATCGGGTATTCCTCTAACTGGAAGGGCTAATTAATTCAACTTCACGCATGCGCAAATGCCTGAATTTTTGAATTGATCTTAAGGGGGCTCAGGGGTTGGAAACTTTTCAGAAAATCGATTTCTTTTTATGATCAAGTTTGATTATTCAATTAATTCTTAACTCAATGCAAAAAACCGCATAAAAATATTTGCATTTTAAACGGGGTTATAAGCATTTATGTATCAATACTTTCATAGCCGCATCCGTATAATTTCAACTTTAAGTCGCGTTTTCTCAAAACTTGGTTTTTGACGACTAACACCAAGATTTTAAAAAAACTGTTTGATAGAATGGCTTTTTTTTTTTTTTTTTTTTGCCAAAAAAAAAAAAAATAAAAAAAAAAAATAAAAAAAAAAAAAATGATTTTCCACCTTTAACAGTTCGAAATTTTCCGATACATTTTCAGACACATTTTTAAAAGTAGAAACAGGAAACTGGCTGGGGTGATTTTTGAAGTGATGTAGAAGATGCCGTGTGAAGTCATTTTTCGCTGAATTGATTAAAATTTGATTTATAAGCAATTATTTTCTCAGCATGACCCTTTTTTTCGTTCGCAGACCTCCCGCTTCGGAAAATTTTGTCCAAAACGCCGTTTTCGACAGCATTTTTTTGCAACATTTTCTACCTTTATCAAAAAATCGACCATTACGGCACCTTGTGTAGTTTCTAAATAAGAGAATTTGAAAGTTTGGCGCATTTGAGAGAAAAAATTAATCTAAAAATAAATCGGAAAAAAAGGCACTTTGGATCGAAATACACCCTTAAAGTTGAAATTATATGCATGCGGCTATGAAAGTGTTGATACATAAATGCTTATAACTCCGTTAAAAATGCAAATATTTTTATGCTGTTTTCTGCATTGAGTTTAGAATTAATTGAATAATCAAAATAGATCATTAAAAAAATCGATTTTTTGAAAAGTTTTCAATCCCTGAGCCCCCTTAAAGAATTAGCCTACTGTTTTAATATATATGACACTGTTATGGAATTATTACGATTCTTATAAAAGCAATGTATTTAAATGTATTATGATCCTCTCTGTAAATGGAAAGGCTTTTACCGTCGAAAATATTTAATATAACTTTTTTTTTCAAAGGAAAAAAAGATATACCTGTGAAAACGATTAAAAAAATTACCTCTTTTTAAAAATATTTAACTTTGACTATTTTTCTATTCTATCTAAATGAACCGAGTAAAGTAGGGGAGAGTGGGGATACTTGAGCCACCCCTATTATCTCTACAGTTAATTAATTTTTCTTTCTAAAACTGGCAATATGGTAACATATTTATAGTTCTGAATATGTAAAAAAAAAACCCACATACATTGGTACCATTTTGAAAGTATGGTGATTAATAGTTGTTTTTTTTCCTATCTGAAGTAAATATTTAGCTGCATGTTTTTTTTTAATTATTTATTTATTTATTTATTTATTTATTTATTTATTTATTTATTTATTTTTTTGTAATCAAAGTTTTGTTTAAAGTTGCAACAATATAGATAAATTTAATAAGTATAATTTTATTTGTATTTTGAATCTAAAATAGTTCAAATAGCTACATGCTTTACTTAATAAAACTCTGATAAACAAAAATAGTAGTAATGGGGATACTTGAGCCAGTGAAAAGGGGGATACTTGAGCCAGTGAAAAGGGGGATACTTGAGCCATGGCTCAACCATCCTCACTAGGAAATTAGACATGGGTGACACAAACAAAAAATAAAATTACGTCCTTACATTCACTAATAAAAAATTTTCCGGATAAAAAGGAGAATGATTTATTATTTTTTTCTTTAAAAAATATTAACTTAGAAAAAAATGTTTAAAAATATATTTTTTTTTAATAAAAATATCCATTTTATTTTTCATTTTGACTAAGAAAATTGCCTGTCTAGATAAATGTAAACATAGTTTACAATTTAACTTTTATTACACTAAAATAACTTTTTAAAACTGTTTTACAGGTCATAATCTCTAATACTTTAATTACCGTAATTTCGGGTGTATAAGCCGCGGATCAAACAGTTCTTTTTGGACCCAGAAATCTTATTTAGTGATAGAAGACAAATATTTACGGCGATCTAACTAATTATATTTGTTTGTTTAAAAATTCTGGGTCGAAAAAGAATTGTTTGATCTGCGGCTTATACACCCGAAATTACGGTAGTTAGGTCCAACATATTAAAATATTTATTTTTTAATATTATATATTAAGATAATATTTTACATTGAAATTGTAACCGCTGTTACTGTAACTTTTTTTAATGAAAGAAATGACTTCTATTGTCCCCAACAGAAGACACTAATGAGTTACCATGTAGGTAAAAGTAAAAAGATGTGTGGTGTTACAACCATTCTGAATTTGTTCCTCATACATGTTGCCAAAGAGCTGAAACCGTGAAACCAAAATTGTTTGAAAGATTGGAATGATACATGTGGCTCAGATTCCGACAGCTACTCAATTAAAAGCGTGAGTTCGACAATATCATTCGACGAAAATTCTGTCAATGATGGTGATGATATGAGCAGAAAACCTTCTATTGATGATTGGTTGCTAGTAAAATATGTCGGAAAGAAAACTGTAAAAAGAATTGTTGGACAAGCGCTTAATATTTCAATAGATGAATTGAAAATTAAATTTGCTCGAAGAATTGCAGATTCCAAATTTAAATAGCTCTCAACTGAGGATGTTGCTACAATCAATATAACTCAAGTTGAAATGATCCTTCGACCACCAGTTATAATGACAAAAAATGATCGTATTACAAGCTTTGTTTTCTCAATTGGTTTTGAAGGACTTTATGTATCATAATTTATCATTCTGTAAAATATTTGTGCAAAAATAAAACGAAAAAATTACTTTTGTAGGTATTTTTCCGTACTGGCTCAAGTGTCCCTTCAGCATGGCTCAAGTATCCCCCTCATGGGGATACTTGAGCCACGATGCGAAACAAAAAGTAAAGATTTATTAGACAAAGGAAAATAGTTCAAAATTAATTGAGAGTGGTTTTCAGTTGAAGAAAAAACATCGAATTTTCATTTTCAATATTTTATTTTGTTCTAAAAAATTATAAAAAATTAAAAAAAAAATTAAAATTTTAAAAGTGGCTCAAATATTCCCATCTTCCCCTATATTGTGTTGTAAGAAAAAGAACTTTTATTAATAGACTGATTAAATACTTTTTTATTAAATTTTCCACAATGGTATTTTTAAGTACCGAATAAAGGGTTTAGAGAAAGGGTTAATACAACATTATTTTATTTATTTTTGCTTTTTTCATAAAACATGTCGGAAATTGTACGCCATACGTAAAAAATGAGGTGCGTTAGTACTATTGAACAAATTGTTGAATACAAAATTCATTTTTATTCTATATTTTAAATTCAGAGAAAATACGGAAATAATTGAACCTCATCTTAAATAGGAACACATCATCATACAACCTATTAGAATCATTATCTATAATTATGAGATATCAATGAATTAATGACTTGTGATAGGATTTAATCGGATGAAGAAAACTGTTATTAATATCTTTTTTTAAGTTTTGATTCAATTTTCAGAAATCTTGAAATGTCACACTATTTGGTGAGATAGTTTTTACGCTGTTATATGTGGACGGACGGACTGGCCAGACAACGATTACAGCTGCTAGGTATTTGTATACGAACGCATATAAAAATCCGTTTTTCACAGCATAGTGTACTTGAATTTAGATTCATGCCAACCGCAAGCGGGGTATTTTCCCAATACTCCCATAATTTGGGCCATTCCAAATATCATAGTAATTTATTTTATTTTACATATTTTCATGAATTTTTCATTAGATATAGCGTTATCACCCTTAATAGATAATAAGTTTTTTCTTTTCTTAAGTAAACTTGAAAAAGGTATACATAAAAATATCCAAGTAAAAAAACAAAACATGTAAAAAAAAATTGTTCACTTAATTTATGTTTACACACAACTGTAATGTTATTGATCCTAAAGTTCAGTGCCCCCCATAAAGTCAATATAGTCAAAATGGTCCCAAAAAATATGCATCAATTACTTTTTTTTTTTTTTTTTTTTTTTTTTTTTTTTTGACATCGCGAAAAATTTTTTGATATTGCGTCTCTATAAAAGCAAGCTAACAAGAGATTCTTCAATAGTCGTGATTTTGTTTCGTTAATTTTTAATATATCTATCAGTAAAAATGTAAATCAAAATCAATGATTAATTTCAACTAATTTTGTGCAACTCTAAATAGAATAAGATATGAATTGAAGGCATAAAAAACACAATAAAAACTTATTTACAAACTGACATCTTTAATGATTAAACCTAAACAACAAACTTACTTCCAATAATTATCCTATTGAAATAAAATATTTTTCCTATTTAAAATATTGTTGACTCAAAATACGCATGATGTATGAAGTCACTAACCTTAAACAATGGAAGGTAATAATATAAAATTAGATAAATCTCTTCACAGTAGATAAACATCAGATAAAAACTTACCGTTCTTATCGTAAAGTTCTCAAACACCTATAAGAATGGAAAATATGAATATTAAACTTTCTTTTACAAGGAAATCCCACTCAGTTATTTAAGCATATTGAAAATTACCATGCTTTAAAAGCGTGGTAATTCAAGGTCGCAGTATACAAAATAAATTATTTGTCATTGCCAAATCATAGGATCCAACATTGTTGCAAAATGTGTATGAATTCGGTCTCTCTGTCTGTCGTCTTGGTCTGGGGTTTGTATGCCGTCTTCTGTTTGACATGTATCCGTGCTCTGACTGGCTTAAATAAATTTGAATTATCAGCAATTGACATGTGGGGACCTCAGAAACCAAAAGTTTAAATGATAAAATTTAAAAAAAACTGATCTAAGTGCACAAATTATCTCTAAATAGGGCTGTTTGTTTTTTAGTTAAAGAGTAAGAAGTGATTTTCTAATTATGTGCTGTGTTCTAAAGGCTAACAACTTAAACTCTTTAAACTACTGAACTATCTAACAGCTTTACTGTTTACTTAGATTTTTAAAAAAAGACTGTAGTTATATAAATTACAACAGCCATTTGGAAAGTGATTTTTCCAAACGCTAAAGTTTAAGACTTATAAAAAAATTCTAATAATAATAATGATAATAATAATAATAATAATAACAATAATAATAATAATAATAATAAACATTATTTTTATAATGATCAAAACATGGCTTCCGTAATAATAGAGTCCAATGGATTAAACATTAATTTTCCTGGACCAATCATAAACAAATTTTAAATGAAATTTCAGTTTTACAATTTTCGGTATTGCAAATTTTTAAGCTTCTAAACAGCACACATTTTCAATTTTTACACTGTCGTGTAAAAAAATGTATTTTTAAATGCAATTTGCTTCAAAGCTGTATCTCAATTTGTTTTTGAGTTATTATTTTTTTTTTTGTAGTTTTTTATACTTTTTTAGTCAGTGTGGCAACAAAGGTATTCGATTTTAGAACATTAAACATGGACCAATCAGAAAATTAATAAAAACCGGCCATCACAAGGTTTAAAATACGCTTCAGATATCTCTATTCTGGACCGACAGAAACAACTAATTTTCAAATGGTTAATAAATATTGTACTCCCCTTTTCTTTCACAGTTACTGTAATAAGAGTTCTAAATACTGTTATAAGTCCAATAGCCGACCGCACAAAACCCTATGTCATCGAGCACAAGAAAAAAAATCTTTTATTTTATGGAAGAGTAGTAATAGAGGAATCTAATGATCCATGTCTGCCGGAAGTGAAGTGGTGTATAAGCCAAAAATTGATACCACTAGTGGTTGACTCCTAGGTTTAGCATTATGTTTGCCCTACAATCAAAAGTATGAAAGCATGGAAAACAAGGAAATTTTACTCACAAAGTTGATTTAATTCTTTTGTAGTCCCTTTAAATGAACTACAGATTAGTATGCATTCTACTTAAACCTTTCCGGTGCAGACAAATTCTCTTCGTAAAATGAGAAATTATTGATTGACACTGAAATTCACAATCGACTTTTTTAGAAATTAAGGGCTTCTTAATTTAAGCTTTCATTGTAAAAGCAAAATTTTCTTAAAATATTCTTGGTGCAGTTTGTAAATTTAAAATAATTAGGTGTGCTTGGAGTGTGACCAATGTGCCGGAAAGGATTAATGCACTAAAAGTTTGTTCAGTTTGAAAACGACAGCATTGTTAAAAAACAGCTTTATGCCAATAGCCGGAAATGCACGTTAATCGTTCAGTATAAGCCCGAATTTTATCTACAGATTTTTATATGCACAAAATATCAAGTTCAAATTTTATTGAAAACTCATAACTAGAAATCGAACAAAAAATCAATTTCATTTTCGGTTCGTTTTCGATCTCCAAAGAAACGGCATTCTTTTAAGTTCTACCGTAAATGAATTATAAATGCTATATAGTTCATTTTCAATATCGAATGTTGCCGCACCAGTGACCAAGAGGTTCTGCCTCCAAAACTGGTAGAAGGCAGCTGCGGGGTTCGAACCCAATCGCGGCCGTCGGCCTAACCCTTCGGAGTTTTCAGTGGTTTTCTTTGAACCTTTGATTTCTTTGCCTAAATACGCGTTAGGTTCCCTTTGAAAGACCCCCCCCCCCATGAAGGGCACACCCCCCCCCTTTAGACCCTATATCCTACGTGTAGATGATTGGTCGACATAAATACAAACCAAACCAATATCGAGTATTCGATGGTAATTTCAATAACGTATATAAGTTGCATGGCAATCGAAGTATATTTATGTGAGTTAGATGACAGCCAGACAAACCAAATGCATTAACATTTTCCAACTATGCTGGAAAGTGCTGAAAAGAAACGAATGATGTAAAATTCCCTTACATCTTGATTCATAGAAACATTTGATTTTGTACCGAAATGCTGGCGACAAAAAAAAATCGGCATTTCATCGTATCACTATTGAAAATTAAAGGAATAACTTATTTCGTCATGTGATTAAACACCAAAATAAATTGGAAAAACATAAAAACAGAGCATTACGATAACACGCAGGGTACTTTATTTCAGTCAAAAGCAGATCGCCTAATAATGTTCCATCTTCATTATCCTTACTTTATTTGAAATGTAAGCTTTTCACTCATTTCATTTAAAAAACATAGTTTACATTCAAAATAATTCCATTTATTCAATTCATTTAAAATTCAGAGGGAAAAAATAATAAGAAAAAATATCAAAAATCAAAAATAATTATTTCAACATCAATTGATTGTTTTGCATTTACACACTTGAAAAATAAATGCAATTTAGTTGGCTAAACATCCACTTCTTAAGCTAAAATCGGATTACACTGATTCTTAGCAAAATGATGCAGCAAAAAATTTTCTCATTTTATTCACTGCAGTCGAATGAATTGCTTATTATTCGCCATGGTTTTGGGAAGAAAATTGCACAGAAACTCCAAGATTACGTAATCCCATGTTAGTCTATGGAGAAACTTTGAAGTTTCCATGATTCATTACTTAATAGAATTATTAATATTCTTTCTTCCCTCACAGAAATTAGACGTTAAATGCCGATTTTGTGCGATTCTAAAAATTATCTCCGTAAATGTTACGTACATAAAAATTCCCTATAACCTTTGAAATTTCCATTTGATCCATTTTCTTAAAAATACTTAAAACTTACGGAGACAGTATACAGGGTGTCCCTAAACAAATGGTATATACGCTAGGGGGTGATAGAACACATCAAGACGAGTAATAGTAAATAGGAAATTAAGGGTCCCAAACGTTTTCCAAAGGAGATAGCCGCCATTAAAGTTTGGGGTCAAAAATTTCAAATACACATAAAAAACGGAAAAATTGGTCGATTGATTTGCGGTTTTCACTAAAATTATTCTTTATGTTGGTTTTTTCTTGAAAATAAATTATAAGGATAAATATCGAAAATTGCCGATAGAGGGCGCTTTAGATTTTGAAGTAATGAAAAACTATTTTTTGCTGTGATTTTTTGAATCTCATTAAATGGTTTCGTAAGCTTAGACTTAAACTTAAATTTTGAGCTCAAAATCTGAATAGTTGAAAGCGGTTAAGTAGCACAAACTTAACTGTGTTCAGAGGGTTTAAATTTCAAATGATTATAAAAAACGGAAAAATTGGTCGATTGATTTGCGGTTTTCGCTAAAACTATTCTTTATGTCGGTATTTTATTTAAAATGAATTATAAAGATAAATTTCAAAAAATGCCGATAGAGGGAGCTTTAGACTTTGGATTAACGAAATAATCCATCCTAATACTATTTTTTGAAGTTATTTTTTGCAACTCATTAAATGGTTTCGTAAGCTTAGATTTAAACTTCAAAATCTGAATAGTTTCTTGCAGAAGAATCTTGCGGTTTTTGCTAAACTACTTTTTAAATCAGTGTTTTCTTGAAAATAAATTTTAACGATAAATTTCAAAAAATGCCAGTAGAGGGCGCCTTAGACATTGGAGTAGCGTACAACTATTTTTAATCGTTATTTTTTTTTTAATCTCAATAAACGCTTTCAAATGCTTAGATTTAAATTTTGAGATCAAATTCTGAGTCGTTGCGAGTGTTTAAGTAGCGCAAAAGTGAACTGTGTTCGAAGGGTGGGGGGTTAATTTCAACTCCTGGACACACTTCAGTTTGCGCTTCTTAACCCCTCCCAACGATTCAGAATTTGAGTTCAAAATTTAAGTTTAAATCTAAGATTTCGAAAACATTTAACAAGTTTTGGAAAGCATTTAATTAGATACAAAAAATAACGGTTAAAATTTGTTGTTGGTTACTCTGAAATTTAAGGTGCCCTCTAACGGAATTTTTTAAAATTTATCTTTAAAATTCATTTTCAAGAAGATACTGACTTAAAGAATAGTTTTATTTTAAACCGCAAACGAATCGACCAATTTTTCCGTTTTTTATTATCATTCAAAATTTGAACCCTCTGAACACAGTTCAGTTTGTGCTACTTAACCAATCCCAACTATTCAGATTTTGAGCTCAAAATTTAAGTTTAAGTCTAAGTTTACGAAAACATTTAATCAGATGCAAAAAATAACGTAAAAAGTAGTTGTTCGTTACTCCAAAGTTTAAAGCGCCCTCTATCGGCATTTTTTGAAATTTATCCTTATAATTCATTTTCAATAAAATACCGATATAAAGAATAGTTTTAGTGAAAACCGCAAATCAATCGACCAATTTTTCTGTTTTTTATAATCATTTGAAATTTAAACCCTCTGAACACAGTTAAGTTTGTGCTACTTAACCGCTTCCAACTATTCAGATTTTGAGCTCAAAACTTAAGTTTAAGTCTAAGCTTACGAAACCATTTAATGAGATGCAAAAATTCACGGTAAAAAATAGTTTTTCATTACTTCAAAGTCTAAAGCGCTCTCTATCGGCATTTCTCGAAATTTATCTTTATAATTTATTTTCAAGAAAATACCAACATAAAGAATAATTTTAGTGAAAACCGCAAATCAATCGACCAATTTTTCCACTTTTTATGTGTATTTGAAATTTTGGACCCCAAACTTTAATGGCGGCTATCTCCTTTGGAAAACGTTTGGGACCGTTGGTTTCCGATTTACTATTACCCGTCTTGATGTGTTCTATCACCCCCTAGCGTTTCTACCATTTGTTTAGGGACACCCTGTATAAAAACGCACATCATCGGCATCTGACGTCTACTTTTTGATGGTGAAGACGGTATTTTAATAATTGTATTAGCTAATGAGACATCGCGCTTCAAAGTTTTCCCATTAAGTTAATATGGGATTTTTCGAATGGAGAGCAAAGTTAGTTTAATCGTTTCCAACTCAAATTTCTATTATATCTTCTGCTTGTGTTTAATAATCTGTTAATATTGCAATTTGTCAAAAAGCTTAAGTTTTTATCTCACCAAATGGCATGAATGGTGCAGAAGCGACCTTCACACAGTCATGAGATCGTCAACAATGTCTCACTTATCTATCAGAGTTCGCA
Organism: Maratus speculifer; assembly: GCA_964019185.1. Classification (NCBI taxonomy): domain Eukaryota; kingdom Metazoa; phylum Arthropoda; class Arachnida; order Araneae; family Salticidae; genus Maratus; species Maratus speculifer. The sequence continues at coordinate 192,167,270 of OZ025299.1, forward strand.
TTCTCTGAATTTTTTCCTGAATTCTGCAAATATCTGGCTAAATCAGCATCTATATCAGCTTTAAAATGTTTACGCCATATTTCACATCGTTCGTTCGGTCTCATTTGAATACTTTCTTCCTCCTGTCCAATGTCCAGATACAAAGGTGTGTGATAACTGTATCGAAGCCACGGTATATGGCCTGGTATATTAGGATTTCTGTGGAAAAAAAGATTAGATTAATTTAATTGCAATAAAACAGTACGAAAATAACGAGGTACAAAAAGATGTAAAATGAACGCAGAAACAGATAAATAAATAATAATAATAAATCCCTTTTATTATGAAATACATTATTATAGTCCAAGAGCCGACCGCGCAAAACCTTAAGTCATCGAGCACAAGAAAAATCCTTTATATTATGGAAGAGTAGTCATAGGGGAATCTAATGATCCATGTCTGCCGGAAACGAAGTGGTGCATAGGCCAAAAATTAATACCACTAGTGGTTGACTCATAGATTTAGCATTGTGTTTTCCTGCACCCAGTTTTCCGTGTTTTCATACTTTTGATTGTACGGCAGACACAATGATAGACCTACGAGTGAGCCCCTAGTGGTATCAATTTTTGGCTTATGCACGACTTCAATTCCGGCAGACATGACTATTAGATTCCCCTATGACTACTCTTCCATAATATAAATGATTTTTTCTTGTTCTCGATGAGTTAGGGTTTTGTGCGGTCGGCTCTTGGACTATTACTAGGATCTTTTCAGAACGGAACTCAGTCCCATTTCTTCCTTGGGTGAGAGCAGGCACACGTTGTTTGAATATAAATAAACAGTTCCTAAATACACCATTGCATTGTTTCTTTCTATTCTAAAAATGTAAATAATGCTGTTACCGCTGCTGACAGTGTATTTTTTCAGAGTTATGGTATTTCTTCTTTAATACTAAGAAAACTACTGCACACAAAAATATGAAAATCGGTGATATTATAGAGAAATGTTTATTAAACACCCTGATGCAGACAGTTTTTAAATCGAATAATTATAAAAGAGATATTTAATATTAAATTTGGTCAAAATCGTTCTATTAAAAAATTTATAAAAGCAAAAACCATGCATAGGAATTGAAACATTTTTAGATCATCTAAACATTAAAAGTTCTCGGTGTGCATACTGCATTTATTTTTTTAATTTTTTTTTTTTTTTTTTTTTTTTTTTTTTTTTTTTTTTTTAAGGATTTATTTTCATTTTAAATTCAAATTTTCAGCCTTTTGAGAGACATATTTACAAATTTTAGAAAAGATTTTTATTTTAAACTGTTTCCAAATGATCAAATAATTATAGTTTCTACAAATTAAAAATTTACACGCGACTATCACAAACAGAAAAAAAACGTCAACTAAGAGTTAAAAAATTACAATGTAAAAACGGGAAATATTGAAAATTACTTCATAAAACTATATTTACAAGTATTAAAAGAGATAGAAAATATTAAAATAATGGATTCGTTGAAATGCATTACCGCCATAAATGGAAAAAAATACGTCATAATTCAAAATAACCAAGCAATAATATTACAAACAGTTTAAATTTTAAAATATATTTACGTGCGACATTCCACATTTCTAAATTTTCTTTTAAACTATTATTGTCAATTCTATCGGGAATAAAAAATATTTCCTTTCTAGAAATAAAAGTATCTTCACGTGAATATCAAAAAGAGAAAAAAAAACTTTTAAATGAGAAATTGATTAATGTGTATTAAAAGCAGCAAATTAAAAAAAAAATAAATCATAAGGTACCCTGGGGTAATAACGCCACGTTAAGATTCTACCAATTTTCACGGCTCAGTTTTAGTTTGTATTTTTCAAACAAATATATGATTTGATACAGCAACTCATTGACTATCTATATAAAAAAATAATTTAACAGATATGTATTCATATAATGTAATGGCGTGATTTCTCGACCAATGCTATTTGGCGTTATTACCCACCTATATGGGTAATAACGCCATGCAAACAAAACTATGAAATAAGATGGAATAATTGCATGTAGATTGCCCAATTCTAAAAATACAAACTCTACAAACTTAGAAATTGACAAATTGGATTCTAAGCTATTGAAAATGTTCATTTTTTTGTGAAAGTGTAAGAAAAATAAAGGTGTGGTGTGGGGGGGGGGATGAGGCAACGTTGCACAGTTTTAACTGTGTTTATTTGAATCAGAATTTAGGATGTAGCTCGGCCACTGTAGGGAATCAACCGGGGTATTAATGCCAAAGATTGGCGTTATTATCCCGTTATTATAGCGCTGTACATTTTAAATTACAAATTATCTCGAGAAGATATCCAAAATCTTCAACATCATTTTGAAAGTACATGAAATGTACTACAAACTTATGTAATTAACAAAGTATTTCCGGATAAAAAAAAACAGTCTTCACATCACAAAACGTATCTCGCAAATTTTAGATCAAGCGTTAATTTTAGTTGCTTGTAAAAACAATAAGACCTAAAAATGAAACAAATTAACTTGAAGCTGTTTTTTGCGATTTATATGACTCAAAACCCTTCTGCGCAAAGCACATGGGTGTCATTTACCAGATTATTTCATAATTATGCAAAATATTAGCACTTGGCGTTAATACCCCGCCTGGCGTTATTACACCAGACCACCTTATTTAAAATGATCAAATAATATTACAAAACAGTTAAAATTTAAAAATATATTTAGACGATACATTTACTTCACATTTTAATATGACCTTTTTAACTATTGTTGTGAAATCCAAGACGGCAGAAATAATATTTCTTTTCAAACAAAGTATTTTCACGTGAATACTAAAATGAAAAAGAAATATTTTCAAAAATTACAGCAGATTTAAAGGATACATTTAAAATGATCTGCATATATTTTTCATATAATACCGCTATTCAAAAATACCAGGCTATGACGGATGTGCGTATTTCTTTATTTAACTGATTTTATTTAACCAAACATGTTAGTAGCCAGTAGATGTTTAACAGCAGCTGATTCAACTTTAAAATTACCCAATCAAAGGGAAATGAATGGAAACTCGTTTACAGGAGGATCGCAACATTTTTTTTTTCTTTTTTAAAATTATAGTTGAATGTTTCGCAATCTTTTAAAAGAAGATCAAATTAACCTTTTTTTTTACAATTTGCTGGTATCGGAACGGGGGTTCATAAGAGTAGCCCGTTGGGGGTAGGGTACATTGAAAATAAATTGAGGCTGTTCTTACCTAATGAAGAAATGCGGCTAGGTTCCATTCCAAAACGATTTTCGTGGTAATTTATATCGTTATGGTGTTTGGATATTCATATATATATGTATATATTTTTTTTAATTTTAGTCATTTATTATAGTTTTGCGTTTAGTTATGTATTTAATACTTAGTATAGTTATGTATTTACGAATTTATTACATAATTATGTATTTAGTTATTTATTATATAGTAAATTATCGGTAGTACATTCAATTAAAAAGGGAATATATATACACCAACCGTTTTTTTTTTTTTTTTTTTTTTTTTTTTTTGTTAAATCAATTTCTAATTAATTGGACGAAAAATGAAAGCACAGATTGCTTATAAATCTCTTCAAAAATCAAGTCAGCAGGTTTCATGTTTGTTTGTAAAAGTTAATCTAAAAGTGTGTCTGAAAACTGTGAGTCGTGGAGCGTAGAAAAATATTTTTTTTGAATACCACATTAACATGATTCTGATAACACCAGCTCTTACACAGACAAATGAAATTAAATTCTCGTCAAAAGTTGTCAGATAAAATTGTTAGACTGGGTTTATCTTGAATCTTAATTTAGTTTTTGTTAATGAAATTATTACTTAACTACGAAATCTACCTCCGCCTCTAATCTGTGGCGGCGGGGATTTTTTGAATTAGAAACACTTCGTATTCAACTAATTTCTCCGAAATGAAATAAAAATGTAAAATTAAAAATGCTATATTAACGTAAAATAATTATAATGAATTCTGGTGATTCCATGAAGTCCGTTCTAATGGGATTCGGCAATGTACTATATAAAAGGAAAATTTTTGTTTGGAAACTCTGGGCATACTAGGCCTTGGACTATTATGCTTAACAAAATAAAAAACAGTCCTATCATGGCTCGTTATCTACCTATCTATATTATAAAAGCCAAACGTATATGTGCGTAACACATAAGCCATTTTGCGAATGGTAACACTTTCCGATGAAAGTTCGTTTTTGCAATTTTCGCTTCTGCAAATTTTTAAACTTCAAGACATCGCAGATTTTCAATCTTTACATAGTTGAATAGGGGGAAAATTGTACTTTAAAATGCAATTTGTTTTATAATTGTATCTATATTTCTTTTTGAGATATCGATTTTTTTTTTTTTTTTTTTTTTTTTTTTTTCTGGAGGTGGTAACTTGAGCACAGCATTTTTGTGGCAAGTAAAGGGAAAATAGTCACAAAATAAAAATAAAACATAGATAGGAATTATGGTGGATGAGATAGATGCAGAAAATTTAACCCTGAAATCCTCCACGTAAAGCCCTAAAGCAAACACGTGTTTTCGCAAAAAAGATGAAAATGTTTAGTACTACGTTTAAATTTATAATAAAATGAAATGCTATTTTAGAACGCCTTAATATAAGCAAATCATTTTCATTTAGTAAAAAAATGAACAACTGATGTTAAATACATATACGACTAGAGTTTAATTTTAATAATTTCTACAGTTGAGTTTTATAGAAATAGTATTTTGTTAACTTTAGGTTAAATATCGTTTGTTTAAGATTTAGACTTACCAATCTAAGGTGCATTTTTTATTGTAACAAATTTCGTAGATTTATTATAAATCAATGAAACATTTTCTACTTAAATATTTTCTTTCGTCGAAATTCAATGGGTTTCTGCCTTGTAGGATTAAGTGTTAATAATGGGTGAACGTAAATGTCACATGCACTTGACATTGAATACAATACATGTGTTTGTAATGTTATCAAGTAATTTCGACTTTTTATTTGTATTTTTTTATTAATATTTTACTAAATTTATTTATTTGTTTATTTATTATTTAAAATAAATATTATGTCGATTTGTATAATTTGGTGAAACTGATTTATGGGATAATCAAGTAGTACCTTCCTTTTTCAACGAAATTAATTAAATGCGAAAAATGTAGCGAGTACGATGTTTGGCCGTTTATTCTCTGCATCCGGCTAGCATAAATATACCGAATTCTTGATTTCTCTACCAGAATCTTTCGATTTGGCGAACGGTTGTAGAGCTAAATTAAGTTATGAATAAAAATAGTATCATAAAATGCTTAGCATTACAATTAAGGGAGACCAAACTGGGCGCCAAGCGTGGCTAGTAATAATAATAATAAACATTATTTTTATTATGATCAAAACGCGGCTTAAATAATAACTGAGTCCTATATTACGGTACGTCATGGATTAAACGTCATGGATAATATTTTTGGACCAATCATAAGCAAATTTCAAATGAAATTTCAGTTTTGCAATTTTCAATAGGGCAAATTTTTAAACATCTAAGCACCATACATTTTAAATTTTTACACTTTCGTATAAAGAAAAAAAATTTACTTTTAAATGCAATTTCTTTGGAAGCTGTATCTCAATTTGTTTTTGAGTAATTAATTTTTTTGTAGTTTTTAATACTTTTTCTGTCATTATAGCAAGAGACGTATTTCTTTTCTGGACATTAAACATGGACCAATCAGATGACGAATAAAAACTAGACTTACAAGGATTTTGATATGTTTAAGACATCTCTATACCGAAATAATAACCTTTTTTCCAAATGGTTAAAACAAATTACGTTAATAAAAATTTTAAAAAAACATAGGTGCCATTTAATTGAATCACATTTAAACTAGAAATCATGTTTATACTAAAAGATTTCTTTCTTTAAAGTTTGATAAAGTATTAAAAAAACTTCTTGCAATAAAAATGGGGCTTACCCTTTTCTTGCAAAAGCAGACAGTCTTTTCATGAATGTATGACTCAGTTCCACTTCTTCAGCAGTGAAATTTTGATGATATGGATTCCCAAATATATACTGTAAGTCATCAAGATGCGTTGTTCCGACCCATTCAGCTGCGGGAGTCGAGGCTGGCCTAAATTCCAACGTGTAAAAGAAAACACGATTTCCCTTGAGCGAAACGATATCTGCGTTAAAGATTGTACCACAAGAAACTATGAAATCACCTACGATGTTCGAAATCATGTTTAAGTAACCAAAAGTTTCGCGACTTTTTACATGTTTCATATAATAATCAATTATTTCGGAAGTGTTATGTAGCCCCGTAGCAATAAGAATTCCTCGGCTTATTGCCAGAGCACGATGTTTGGTTAAAACTTTGACTTCTTTGCCGTACATTCCAATATATTCAGGTATGGCAACAAGTAACATCCATGTTCCTTCATTTTCGGTTATACCGATCAACATGTCTTTTTCTTTGCTAAATTTTCCTTCGCGATACAGTTCAAAACTATTTTTTGGAAGATATTCGTCATTCACTCGTGGAAATAACCCTATCGGATTTGACAAAGACAATGTTCTCTGAGCCTCGACCAGATCTTTTCCAGATTTATTTTTTAAGCAATCAACTACAAATCGGGGATCACTCTTTAAAGTAATAGTTCCATTCGAACAGCCTGCTACAGATGCGACAATTTGAGAATTTTTAAATAGTTTGGCATTGCCATCTAAAAATAATGGGTTAATCATACCAGCACTTAGAATAATAACTCTTCTGAACAGATCTTGGGCGATGGGAGACACCATAAGGGCTGAGACAGAATAAGCTCCAGCACTTACTCCCATAATACTTATATTTTCTGGATCTCCGTGGAAATATTTTGCATTTTCTTTTATCCATTTTATTGCCATTATTTTATCATATTCACCCATATTTCCATTCGCTTCTTCCGTGTAAGCCAAAAAATATCCGAAAGCTCCTAATCTGTAGTTAAAAGAAGCAACCACGACATCCCCAATACTGGCAAGATGTGAGCCATCATGTACCCTCGTGGTAGAAGAACCGACTGAAAAATATCCATGGTGAATGAAAATAATTACAGGCCTCAAATCATAAGTGGGTTTTGACCTAGGAGCCCAAACATTCAAATAAAGGCAATCTTCTGACATGTTCGAAATATCTGGCATAAAGTAGTAAGGTTTCTGACTGAATTGTAAGCAGGGTGGACCTTTCACCAAAGCATCATACACATCTGTCCATTTTTTCATTGGTTTTGGTTTAGCGAATCGCAAATCTCCAACAGGAGGCTCAGCATATGGAATTCCTAGATAGGCTTCCACATTATCGGCTAATGAAGGAGTTCCGCGTATTGGGCCGCTGTTAGTATTTATAACAACATCAGATGAGACTTCTGTTAAAAGGAAGACAAAGATTAAATAATGCATTGCTGGAACAATCTGAAAGAGGAAAAAAATTGAAATCAGTTAATAATGTTGAAGATTCATTTCAAGAAGTGACTGTTTGTCAAAATTTAAAATTCTGACTTAAGATTGCTTTAAAGACATTGCATCTGATTGATAGGCGAGTATGATTTTTGTATCTTTGAAAGAGAATAACAGTAAAATATAATTAGTCAAGAGAATGTTAGAGGAAAAACTGTCAAGACAATAGGTCGATTTAACCCAGATAATTTTTATTTGCGCTAATTTAATTTCAATCAATTAGACGATGCTGCAATTTCTTTTCGGTGAATGATTGAAAGATAAGTTTATTCCTGCATATCTATATAATAAAGGACAAACGTGTTTGTGCGTAACGCTGACGTCATTTTGGCAATGGTAACAGCAGACGATAAAATTTCTCTTCGATTGTAAATTTTTAAACTGCTAAATATCGCACATTTCCTCTTTTTACACCGTCAAACAGAAAAAATAAAATATATTTTCAGGTGTAATTTGTATAAAAAATGTATCACCTTCTTTTTTTAATCTTAATTAATTTATTTTTTATGGTTTTCTAAAATAATTTTTAAGCATGATTTTTTCTAAATCTCTCTCTGTCTAGTGCAGAGAATTGCAAAAAATAAGTATGATTGCACTAAATTAATTTAAATAGTTGTAGAAATTTTAATTACAGAAATTAATATTTTGATATATTAATATTTATCTATAACAAAATATAATTATAAAAATTAAAATAAATAAAACAATTTGGCACTTGTTTCCGACTTATATGTTATAATGAAATTAAAATTTTAACAATTGTGAAATAAAATAGTAAAATAAAAATAAGACACAAATTTAAGACATGTAACCAAACTATGCTTAAGCCACTGAAATTATCAGAATAACAAGAATGAAAAATCATGCGTGCAACATAGATTATAAAAAAAAATTCAACATATTCAGAAAGCTGTAACAATTTTTCATAATTTATTAAGATGAAAAAATACATACAAATTTATGAGACATATATTAAAGAAGATTTACAATAAATTTAAGTTGATTTGATATCTTGTGAATTGACTAAGTTGGGATTTTTTTTCTTCACACGCTTTTTATTTATTTATTTTATTTCATTTTATTTTAGTTATTTATTTATTTATTTGCTGTAAGAGTTCTTCCTATCCAAAATTTGTCATTATAAAAGTTTTAGATAATATTAAGAAGATTTATATAAATTATTATATTAATTTAAAAGCTTTTGATATCTTGTTAATTGACATATTTATGATTTTTTTTCCTCTGCACCCTCATTTTTTTATTATTATTTATTTATTTTATTGCAAAAGTTAATCTTGTCAAAAACTTGTCATTATAAAAGTTTTGCACAGTAGTAAGAAGATTTATAATAAATTTAAGTGAATTTGATATTTTGTGAATTGATGAATGTATGGATTTTTTTCTTCGTAAAATTATGGGGTTTTTTTCACCCCTTGAGCCTATATTTAATGATATCAAAAACTTGTCATTCATAAAATTTTATCCTTTTCTTATAAGAAATAATATATTTAAATTGGCTTGCTATGTATTATAATTAAGAAGTTATGGGGTTTTATTTTGTTTTCGCCTAACCCCTTCATATTTCCAACTCTTCTTCCAATTTTGCCCCTTTACGAACTTGGCCAAATTTTTCTGCTATTTGATTTTATATATAAGTTAGGAAGAGATTTATATGGAATTATGGAAGTTATCGTGTCCATAATAAATGATATATACAGGGTCAATAAAAAAGTTTACAAAATGACATGAAAAAATCGGCATAGAACAAAGATATAAAAAAAAAAATCCCTTAGGAACATAAAGTTGCAAATGCTACCCGGAGCTACCAAAAAACGTTTAAAACTAGTCTTTGGGGGGGGGGGTCACCATAATACTTACCCATGTTGGATATACAGAATATGAAATATGAAATATGAAAATAAAACATGCGTAAACTATTTATAAAATGCATTGCAATTCCTAAATAAAATTTAAACGTTCAAATTAAAATTTAAATGGTAACGTCCAAAATAAAATTTAAATATGTTTAATACATAATAATGCTCGATTAGTGAATTGCGGGTATTACTTGATTATCTCGTCGAACAATTTCGACAAATTATATAAATCACGAAACTACTGGCAAAATTATACAAATTCGCATAATTTTTATTTAAAATAACGAAGAAACAAATGAATTAACAAAAGATCAATAAAAATACAAACAAAACGCAGAATTAAAAATCACTTGATGGCATACAAAACATGTAACAAGTGAATGTGACATTTACGAAAAGCTATTTTTGGCATTCAATCTTATAATTTGGCGATAGTTTTTGGTCGACGGAATAAACAAAAGCAGTTAAAGGAACATCCTTTTAACTTAAAAAAAAAAAACGAATATATTAATTAACAGTTTAATGCGCCGAATTAAACGTTTGATAAAGAATTAAAACACACCTTTAAATTGAAATTTGAATGAAATAAATGGTCATGAAAAATCAAAGAATGTGGGAAAATATAATTTCAAATATTTCGGCAACTAATTGTCTGACTGACTTCATTATTTGTGAAAAAAATGTTTTTTTTATTAAGTCTTATAGACGCTACTTAAAATAAACAATTTCAAAAAGCTTATGTATCTTGTATCAAAACAAATATTTCGAAAAAAATATTTCTTGATAATCGAGGTTATTGATATTCAATAGGCTTCTTACCATTATTGCATACTAAGTACACACCAAATTTAAAACCTCTATCTCAATCTAATCGTGAATTACAGCGGTTATAGCCAGACACATGGATACATGGAAGCCATTTTTTTTTTTCTAAAAATATGCTTATAGAAATTTTCGAAACGTATCTAAATCGTCTAAAAATCCTCTAATTTTTTTTTTTTTTTTTTTTTTTTTTTTTAATACGATTACAAGATTTACCCTATACTACGACCCTTCATTATTTACCCTTCATACTTTGTGCGTATGGAGGTACGTACGACCATTATTGTGATCTCGTATAACACAACATGTTATTAATATACAGTGTGCGCACTCTCAACGGTGGCCAATGGCTAATTTCTAAACCGTTAGTCATAGACATACAGTTCCAGTGGCAAAAATACCTTTTGAAAGGTAAAGAGTTGTTTTTTAAGCAATTTAGGTCAAAAAAGTATTTTTAATAAAAAATTACGTAAGTTAATTTTTTATGCGGTCCCCTAGTCCTATAAGTAATAATTAGTAAATTTTTACCACTTCTCTACCAAGTAAGGCAAAAGAAAAAGCCCCATTCCTCTGCGATTAAAACGGACCAAGCAACAGTAGTTTAAAGTTGAAGCATCTTATTTGCTGAAAAATAGGAGTCGATCACAAATTTACTGGAAATAAACATCAGATATAAAATTTAACATTAAACATTGAGAGTAAAATAATTTTTACATTATTATTTTTTATTTTCTGTTGATGTTTATATACTAAAGAAAAATATACAACTTGTACTAAAACTATAAGTAAAAAAATAACAGAAATTTTGTTAAATTAAATTATGAAAAACAACAGTCACAATTCGTTACAAAATTATACATATTTAAAATTCTATTAGATTACTTAACCTAACAGAATTTGGTGTATTCTATAAAATAAATAAATGGTACGCTCCTAAAATTGTATTAATATTACATTGTCGTTTGGATATAAAAAATTATGCGAATTGAACCTCGGTCGGATATTTGGGTGTGAGTTAAAATTTGAATACAAATATTTAACTAGGAAAAAATACATACAAACTTTATAAATAAAATAAAAACTTATGAAAAACACACCTTTTTAAAATAAAGTAATGAAAAGAACCAGCGTCACTTCCTTACAGAATAAAACATATGTAAAAATACAATTGAAGATGAGAATTTCAAAACTCGCCTTATCGCTTTTGATTCTCTATCAGACTATACCAATCTGCACTTAATGTAAAACTACAAGATCCAAATTTATAATGAAAACAAATGGATGCATTTAAAAGTTTTTCGCGATTTCCCAAAATTTGATTTTCTCGATAATGACAGTCTTGAAACTCTTTTCTTCAATTATTTTAACCAATTTAGAAGTTAATTAATTAAAATAAAACTACCCTAAAATTAATAAGGTGGCAGCACCTTCAGTTAAATCGCTTTAAAAGAATTTCTTTACCTCATTTAAAACATTTTTGAAACTGGAACTATATACAAATGATTTAGGAATTAGCCATTGGACAATGATGAAAATGGACGCCCTTTATAATACTTAAAGCATTTAGTGTACGTTTCCTTAAAGATTAAACCAACTCTTCCGTTTTCAGTAACATAAAAGTGGTTTAAGTCATGAAACTTAAAGTTTCGCAACTCGGTCAATTTTAATTATATGAATGGGGCAAAAAAAATTATGAATGGGGCCTATTTTGTATTGCTAGTTAGAGTGATGGAAAATTTTTACTACATATCACTTATAGGACCGGGGGAAAGTATAAAAAAAATTTTCGATTTTTTTTTTTACCCAAATCGTTTAAAAAACAATTTTTCGCCTTTTTTTAAAGCATTTTCGAAATTGGAACTATATGTCTGTGACTAAATTTTTAGAAATTAGCCATTGGCCACCGTTGAGAGTGGACACACTGTAAACACGTAAAATTAAATTGGCCTAGGATAAACTAGATCAGCCTAGGACAAACTAGAATGTTGGCGCTGTGGCGGTCATTGAATTCAATAAAATCACGCCAAATTGAATTGGCCTAGGATAAACTAGATCGGCCTAGGAGAAACTAGTTCAGACCAATAAACAGCAGGCTAAACTAGTTTATCCTATAAGAGTTAGGCCAAACTAGTTTGGTCTAGGAAAAACTAGATTGTCCTATGGGCCTTAGGATAGACTAGTTTTGCCTAGGAAAAACTAGTTCATCCGATGGGCGTTAGGATAGACCGGTTTGGCCTAGGAAAAACTAGTTTATCCGATGGGCGTTAGGATAGACCGGTTTGGCCTAGGAAAAACTAGTCTATCCGATGGGCGTTAGGATAAACTAGTTTGGCCTAGGCAAATCTAGTTTGGCCTAAAATCGGGTTTGGCCTGTAACATATACAAAAGATGCTCAAAACTTTTTCCAGATGCACACAGACACGCTAGGCATCGATATTGCATTGAACGTTTGGTGCACATTCTCAGAGATAGCAGGTGTAACCGATTTTGCCCATTAACAAACTTGGACGAGTGTTTCTGCCCGTTGATGTTATGTATCAGTTGAACAAATCAGCTTTTTAAAACACTTATTTAGTTTACGGATTATATTAAAAACTATTTAGAAACAAAACTATTTTTTCACAAAATCATTCTGTATTTGGGCAAAATGCTTCATATGTTGCTAAAATAAAGGCTGGTAAGTTTTTTGTAATCATGTTATATTATTTTTTAATCTAAAAAAGTGGTTAAAATAGGCCTTATAAACATTTAAAAGGTCATTTTATACTAAAATATTGGAAAAAATACCCCAATTTTTTGCATGAATATACATAATAACAATTTATTACATGTGTGTTAATTTCAAAAAATTATACGGAAAAATGAATTTTCTATAATATTTTTAAGAACACTTTACAAGAGTTAGGCTTAGCTTCGCAAAAATCCTTCGGCCCAGAAGAGAAAATCAAATTCTCCCGCTTCGTCCTGAGATGCGCACTTCTGAATCAGTGTTGCCAGATGGGCTACTTTTTTTAAATTCAGATATTTGATTGATACCACTTTTTTGACATAATAAAAAGAGCCTTATTTAGTGACATATTAATAAAGTTGAAAACTAAGAGAATTTTACCGATTTAAAAAAGCGGTGCCAGTCAAGAAATTTGATTTAATAAATAGTAGCCCACTGGCAACACTGTTCTGAATGCGCGCGCCGTCGCGCACGGGTTAAGGGAACGTACTCTAAGTGCTTAAGGGGGCTCAGGGGTTGAAAACTTTTCAAAAAATCGATTTTTTTAATGATCTAATTTGGTTATTCATTTAATTCTTAACTCAGTTCAAAAAACCGCATAAAAATATTTGCATTTTTAACGGAGTTATAAGCATTTATGCATCAACTCTTTCATAGTCGCATCTATAGAATTTCAACTTTAAGTCGCGTTTTTTCAAAACTTGATTTTTGACGACTAACACAAAGATTAAAAAAATAACTATTTGATGGAATGGCTTATTTTTTTTTTTTTTTTTTTTTTTCATGCATATAACATCATTATCTGGATTATGAATTAATATATTTTAGATAGTTTAGTATTTTGAGTATTTTTAATAGAAAAAAAGTTGTATTTTTTATTTTATTTTTTTAATTTTCAACTTTGGGAGATTTTTTAATACTGTTTTTATTAAGTGATAGTTATATCCTTAATTCATAATCTAGATTATGATGTTATATGCATGCAAAAAAAAAAATTAAGCCATTCCATCAAATAGTTTTTTTTTTTTTAATCTTGGTGTTAGTCGTCAAAAATCAAGTTTTGGGAAAAGACGACTTAAAGTTGAAATTATATGGATGCGGCTATGTAAGTATTAATACATAAATGCTTATAACTCCGTTAAAAATGCTAATATTTTTATGCGGTTTTTTGCATTGAGTTAAGAATTAATTGAATAATCAAACTAGATCATAAAAAAATCGATTTTTTGAAAAGTTTTCAACCCCTGAGCCTCCTTAAAGTATTAAAAGGGCGTCCGTTTCCATTGCCGTCCAATGGCTAAATCCTAAACCATTTATCACAGACATATAATTCCAATCAGTGTTGCCAGTGGGCTACTATTTATTTAATGAAATTTCTTGACTGGCACCGCTTTTTTAAATCGGTAAAATTCTCTTAGTTTTCAACTTTATTAATATGTCACTAAATAAGGCTCTTTTTATTATGTCAAAAAAGTAGTATCAATCAAGAATCTGAATTTTAAAAAAGTAGCCCATCTGGCAACACTAATTCCAATTACAAAAATGATTCAAATGAGGTAAAGAAATATTTTTAAAACGATTTAACTAAAGGTGCTACCACCGTATAAGTTTTACGGTGGTGTTAATTTTAATTAACTTCTAGATTGGTTAAAATAATTGAAGACGTGAGTTTCAAAATTCTCTTTCTGGAGAAAATCAGATTTTGGGAAAACGCAAAATCTTTGACTGCGTCCATTGGTTTTTATTATAAATTTATATATTGTCGTGTTATATTAGTGCAGATTAGTATAGACTTATAGAGAAAACAAAAGTGATAAGGCGAGTTTTAAAATTCCAACTTCAATTGTATTTTTACATATGTTTTATTTTGTAAGGAAATGAAGCTGTTTCTTTTCATGATTTTATTTTTTAAAGTTGTGTCATTTTGATAAGCTTTTATTTTACTTATAACGTTCGTATGTATGTTTTCCTTGTTCAAAATTTGTATTCAAATTTTAACTCACTTCGAAATATCTCATCGAGGTTCAATTCTTATTTATATACAATGACAATGTAATATTAATACGATTTTAGGTGTGTACCATTTATTCATTTTATAGGACTACACCAAATTCTGTTAGATTAAGTAATATAATAGAATTTCAAATATGTAATATTTTGTAACGAATTGTGACTGTTGCTTTTCATAATTAAATTTAACAAAATTTCTCTTATTTTTTTACTTATATTTTTAGTGCAAGCTGTATATTTTACTTTAATATGTAAACATCAACATAAATTTAAAGATAATAATGTACAAATTATTTTACTCTCAATGTTTAATGTTAAATTTTATATCCGATGTTTATTTCCAGTAAATATGTGATCGACCCCTATTTTTCAGCAAATAAGATGCTTCAACTTTAAACTACTATTGCTTGGTCCGTTTTAGTCGCAGACGAATTGGCCTTTTTTTTTACTTACTTGTTAGTGTCGTAGTAAAAATTTACTAAATATCACTTATAAGACCTAGAGACTGTATAAAAATTTAATTTTCGTAATTTTTTAATAAAATTTCTTTTTGACCTGAATTTTGCTTTAAAAAACAATTCTTTACCTTTTTAAAAGCATTATTGCAATTGGAACTATATGTCTATGGCTAACGGTTTAGAAATTAGCCATTGGCCACCGTTGAGAGTGGACACAGTGTAGATGATTTGCGTCGGCGCCGCACGGAGTCGCGAAAACATTATAATTTGCTCTATATCTTGGCCACAGTGATCACTTTACCTAAACTCTCTGGATTGCTACCTTTGGTGATATCTGGAATCTATGTGGTACCAGACACCCGTTCCATTGGTCCTGGACCTGATGGAACGGATCGCTGAAGATGCGATACGTGTCCGAGAGACTCTTGGCAAGTTGATACGTATTCATGAATCACGGCTAATGAGGCACATTTTGAGCATTTATTATGGGCATTTCTTTTGAGCATTTCTTTGAGCATTTCTTATGTTGTAAGATTTTTCATTTGTATTTTGTACTTCCATTAACTTTTTTGTAAAATAAAGAACTATTTATCCTCTTTGTTTTCTTTACTTTGCGTTACAGTCACGATGCAATTGCACTGCTACGATCGCGTTTCCGACCTCCAGTTCCTTTTAATTCTTGTTCCTCATGACCTGACACACCCACGCTTACAGTTTGCACGTGACCGTTTGAACCACCCTGTACATATATAAAGTTTTGAACTGGGGGTGGCTTTATATTCTAGCTGCCAGGTTCGGCATAGATTTGCAAAACTTTTTCTGAAATTTTATTATAGGGGAGTATGTAATAGGCTGTATGAAATAGGCTGTATGAAATAGGCTTACGAAATCTACATACAATTTACATCTTCGGGTATTTTTCTGATGCTAGTACAGCATTTTAATATTTTTGGAATTTAATTATAAATTAATACATTAATTTTAAGGCATTTTACAGTAGCCTCGCTACAGGTGATCAATCGCCAAATAGAAACTTTAACTCGTACAATTGTATACGAGCGGAAACAACAATCAAGTAAATAATACATCCATAAACACTCGCCAAAATAAAACAAATTTCTGCAAAACTGTAACAATGAAACATTATAATGGCTAAAAAAGTTTAAAATAAATTATAAATAAAAGATGAACTGTGTAATATCAAAATATAATACGTTTTTATTAATTAATAGTTTAATTATAAAACATGTAATTTTACATGTTGATAACTCAATTTTAAATCAATTTAAAGTTTAAAAATACATAAAAGAATGATTAAATTACGTTATATTTTTTGTTTCCTGTTCTCTTTCTTAATAAAGAAACAAGTAAACAATTAAATATTTTTAAATAAATTCTCTTATTCAAGCTTTCTGACTTCAAAAAAAAAAAATGATTCTGTGGCCCACACCCAATTAATATATTCTAACGATAATGTTTGGGGAAAAACATGAATTACAGTAAAAAACAAACAAAAAGAATTCAAAAATGACATCGAATGCTTAGAAAAGAGCATTCTTAAAAAAATTATTTTTAATTTTAAACTTATTAGAAAAAAAAAGTCATTTTAATTCCGGAGTTTCTTGATATAAACATAATCCATTCAAATTTTTAAAATATCTTCTTTTTTTTACTTCCTGCAATCTATAATAGAAGAAAATATTGTAATCGATTTTTATTCTACTTCTGGTTTTCAACGGATTTATACATTTTGGGAATCAGACACCCAGAAAAACATGTTTATATAAAATATCCGTCTGTCAGTATGCGCCATTATACCATCAAAAAGTTCATAAAGTTATGCATAGAACTGAACGAAGTTTCATATATATTTTTTCGTTAAGGGCATTCCTTGAGTTTGGAAATATTCCGCCAGAAGAAGGCTTTGTAATAGCGATTTTTCTGTAATTTTCTCGATTTTTAGTAGCTCTATTGTATAGTCGTGAGAAATAAAGTAAACAACCCCTACTAACCCCTCAACAAATTATCGTAGAAAGTTAATGGCACCGAACGATTGGAAATAAAGTTTACTTTTAAATGTTGTATATAAAATTTGCTTCGGAGGATATTTATACATTAAAATGAACCTAAACATAATTGTTGTCAGTAGCAATACCCAATTTTAACAAAATACTTCATATCTTCAGTTCAAACTATGCCTAGGTACGGAATTTCAAGTCATTTGAATGATAAATTTTTGAATTGTAAACATTCAAAATTCAATGCTTCTAATGTTAAATAGCATTTTCATAATTTTTTTAATATCCCTTGAAATTATAGTCCTAATGTCCTAAATTTTTATGTAGCAATAATACTAAAATACCCAAACATAAATAAGCTGAATTTGCAATTTTTATAATTTTAAGATATGAATTTTGAATTATGAAATTAATATTCGAAGCAATTATGAATTGCAACCGACAATTTTTGATGGATTTAGATTTATTTAATCCAACTTTGTGGAAATCCAAAATTTCAAATTTTTCTTTTAACTAGTTTTCAAATTATGCTTAAAAAACAACAAGATGATGGTTTAAGACGCCGGCTACGATAGAAAATGACCAGAATGAAATTTTTAATATTCTAGAAATGCGGAACTTGAATTAATAACAAAAACTTTAAAGCGAAAATTTCCCTCAGCTTATTTTAGTGTAAACTATCACTACCGTAATTTCGGGTGTATAAGCCGCAGATCAAACAATTCTTTTTCGACCCAGAATTTTTTAAGAAACATATATAACTGGTTAGATCGCCGTAAATATTTGTCTTCAATCACTAAATAAGATTTCTGGGTCCAAAAAGAATTGTTTGATCCGCGGCTTATACACCCGAAATTACGGTACTTATTTCTAAAATCCTTGCCAAAACAGGACTTCTCGCAAAGACATAAAAACAAGTGCATCCTATTGAGCTTATATAATAGTCCAAGAGCCGAGAGCACAAAAAACTATGTTATCGAGCACAAGAAAAAATCTCTATTTTATGGAAGAGTAGTAATAGGGGAATCTAATGATCCATGTCTGCCGGATAATATTACGAGTGGTTCACTCATAAGCTTAGCATTGTGTTTTCCTGCACCCAGTTTTCCATGTTTTCATATTTTTGATTGCAGGACAAACACGATGTTAAACCTATGAGTCAACCACTAGTGGTATTAATTTTTGGCTTATGTACCACTTCACTTCCGGCTTACATGGATCATTAGATTCCTCTATTACTACTCTTCCATAAAATAAAGAGTTTTTTCTTGTGCTCGATAACACAGGGTTTTGTGCTGTCGGCTCTTGGACTATAAGATATGTTACTTTTTCTTTTGGTACAATCGTTTAAAAAATAAATAAAAATAAATAAACACCCTCTATTAACTCTTTAACAAATTGTCGTAGAAGAAAGTTACTGGTACCGAATGATTGGAAATAAATTTTACCTTTATTTGATATCTATCAAATTTTCTTAGGGGGATAGCTACATAATAAAACGAGCCCAAACTTAATTTTTTTCAATAGCAATACCCAATTTTAACAAAATATTTCAAATCTTTGCTTCAAACTATGCCTAGACACCAAATTTCAAGTCATTTGAATGATAAGTTTTTGAATTATAAACATTCAAAATCTAGTACGTATAATGTTAAATTACATTTACATATTTTTATTAATATCTCCTGAAATTATATAGTAATAATCTTAAAAAAGCCAAACGTAAATACGTTGAATTTGCAATTTTAATAACTTTATGATATGAACTATGAATTATGAAACTAATATTTGAAAAAATTATGAATTGGAACCCACATTTTTTTTTTCTTTTGATGAGTTTAGATTTATTAAGTCCTGTTTTAATGGTGCCTAAGATGCCTTGATCAAGAAGGGGGCTCTCTTGGTCAACAATCGAGTATTGAATTTCAATTTGGATACAGTCCCTAAAATATGCTCGCTTTAAAAGAATTAATTTCCTTTAAACTTCTCATACAAATTGCATAAAAATTTGTTTTTAGGCTAATTGAAGGATGTAGAGTTTATTTATGCTGTCAGAATTAATTACTGCTATTGAAAAAAAAAAGTTAAGGTTCATTTTAACATGTAGATGACCCCCTAAGAAAATTTTATACTCATCATTTAAAAGTAGACTTTTATCCCAATCGTTTTGTACCAGTAACTTTCTTCTACGATATTTTTTTGTAAAGTTAGTAAAAGGTATTTACTTTTTTCCACGACTGTACATTTGCAACTCTTGTCATCGGTTCGGTATTGTTGCTCCCAACGACTGGTTTTAATACAACATGGACAAAGCCATCAAAATACGATCTGCCCCATATTAAATAAGGATAGATGTATTAACCCTATCATAAATTGAAAGTTTATGTTATTTTTTACGCATTATTTAGTTTTTAAGAATAAATTAATTGAATTCCCTTACAAAAATACGTAATAAATCTAGGATTGGTAATCGAACAATTCTATTAACGAACGTTTTGGAAGTGATTGAGTTCATTCACCGACCACCCACAGTATTAGATGCGGTGAGATAGAAGTTTTGTACTTGCACACCCGACTAGTTTTAATTACAATTCATAAAGAGCGAAAAAGATAAAGATATAATAATTCCCATTTTCTTCCATATTCTCTACAACATTATAAGTAACCTGATGATCATCGTTTGGAAAAAAATGTCATTAAAAACATTTAAAGTTAATATAAAAATATCAAATTTAAAATATTTTAAAACAAGCATGTATTGGCTCATCTACAAATAAAAAGCTTGCAATTTAAGAAAAATTATGTTAAAATTTGTCCAATAGAACACCAAGTACAGATGATAAAAAAATACCCGACTTATATTTTAAATAGATAGATTGCACTTACCTTGGTCTCAAAAGAAACAATCTAAAATCCTTTTAAAGAAAATAAAAAATGACGAAAGAAATTTCTACAATGTAATGAAAATGTGCGTTTGCATATATTACCTTTAAAAAAATTTTCGCAGTCAAACGGGATAACCTCTGTATAAATACCACACTATATGAATTATCAAGGTTCGCACACTCCTTGGAATTTCCAAGGACTCTGGCACCACTATTAAAAATAAGAAAATTTACATTTATTTTTTTAATCACAACATTCGTAATTCCCACCTTTATTAACAGATTTTACGATATTTTTCTGCAATGAAACACTTCGAAAATATTCTTAAAATTTAGTGGCAGAACTGTGCGAACCCTGATAAATAACTTGTTATGTTATCTCTATATAAATAACAGCCCTTTTTTCCTCAATTTACAATCATTACATTATTTGATTGAATGTGATCTTACTCGAGTGAAAAAATAAAACAATTTCTAAAGAGATTATGGTTATTAGATGCCTATTATCGACTTGCATACAAATTGTAAGCAAAAATGCGTATCACAGATTTATATTTCTGAAATAAAGAGTATTGTTTTTCAACCAATTAATTGATTTTCCCGTACTTCGCTCGACGGACATGAAGAGTTTGCTTGATCTACCACTTAAAGCTGTTTGATATCACTAATTATTTTAGTTTTCATAGCATTTCATAAAATTTCATACAATTTAATAGCAGAAATGTTTAGATTAAATATTACGAATATTATAGCTTAAAAAAGTGGTGATAACCCATATTTTCAGTTTATTGTATGTAAAAAAAGATTCGGTTAAATAAAAAACAAGTCGGAAAATGTACGCCAAGCGTGGTAAATGAAGTGTGTTCCTATCATAGATAAGTTTATCAATATTCAGATCTAGGTGCAATAGCTGTTGCACTGTTATGCACAAATGCATGAATACAAAATTTATTACGATTATATACAAGGTTAGCAAGAAATAAGTTTTTCTTTTCAGAGTACTGTAGTACCTCTTGTATTGTTCTAAGCTAGAGGTCTGCACGGGCCGAAATTTTCTGACTCGAACGAAAAAATTTTTTAGCCTGAGCTGGCTCCATGTAAAATTTAAACTTTCGGCCTAGCCCGGCTCAGCCCGTACAGAAATTAGAGGAAACAGGCTTGGCCGGTTCTAATTTAACTCAATTTCTACAAAAAAATTCAAATTTCACTTTTTTAAGATTTTTTTAAAATTCCATATAATTAAGATTCTTTTAAGGAATACTGCATACATATTTATGAGATAAATTAACAGTATTTTTAAAAATTACGATGTGTTTGCAAGACAGAAAATACACAATAACTATATTATTTATTACCATCAAAATTTTTGAAGATGTTTAATGAAAAGTAAATTTCTGAAAATATTTCTTTGTCAATTATTAAGGCTTTCCACAGTTTCAAAAGAGCTACTTTCTAACACATTTCTGAATTCATTTCTTTTCCGAAACGCATAAAATTGTCCAGTCTTCTCATCCAGAAACTATGTAATCGGATGGCGTCATTCACGTTTTGATAAAAACAACGTATCTTTAAGAAAATACCGTTAAAGATAGTATTTTGATTCAAATTTCCGAAAGCGACATCAAGAGAACGGAGAAAAAACTAATGCCATCATAACAATGTCTTCTATACAGTGTGTTCTCTCTTTACTGCGGCCAATGGATAATTTCTTAACCGTTAGTCATAGACATATAGTTCCAGTTGTAAAAATGCTTTATAAAAGGTAAAGAATTGTTTTTTAACGATTTAGGTCAAAAAAAAATTTTATTAAAAAATTACGAAAATTAAATTTTTATACAGTCCTATAAGTGATATTTAGTAAAAAAATTTCATCACTCTAACAAGTAGTATAAAAAAAGTCCCATTCATCTAACATTAAAATTGACCGAGTTATGAAACTTTAAATTTCATGACTTAAACCACTTTTCTGTAACTGAAAACGGAAGTGTTGGACTAAGCTTTAAGGGAACGTACACTAAGTGCTTAAAGTGTTATAAAGGGCGTCCATTTCTAATGCTGTCCAATGGCTAATTTCTAAACCATTTATCACAGACATACAGTCGTTCCAATTACAAAAATATTTTAAATGAGGTAAAGAAAAATTTTAAAGCGATTTATCTGAAGGTGTATACACCGTATTAGTTTTACGGCTGGGTTAATTTTAACTAACTTCTAGATTGGTTAAAATAATTGAAGACGTGAGTTTCAAAATTCTCTTTATCGAGAAAATTAAATTTTGAGAAATCGCGACAAACCTTTAAATGCGTCCATTGGTTTTCATTATAAATTTGGAGATTGTAGTGTTACATTATTGCAGATTGTTATAGACTGATAGAGAAAACAAACGCGATAAGGCGAGTTTTCAAATTCACATCTTTAATTGTATTTTTACATTTTATTTTATACGAAAATGAAGCTGTTTCTTTTTCATGATTTTATTTAAAAAAAGTGTGTTACTTTAATAAGTTTTTATTTTACTTATACATTCGTATGTATGTTTTGCTAGTTCAAAAATTTTTATTCAAATTCTAACTCACTTCCAAATATCCGATCGTGGTTCAAATTGGTTTATTTATATCTAAAAACAATGTAATATTAAAACGATTTTACGCACTTACCATTTATTTATTTTATAAAACTACACCAAATTCTAGTAGTTTAAGTAATAAAATAGAATTTTAAATATACATCATTTTGTAACGAATAGTGACTGTTGCTTTTCATAATTTAATTTAACAAAGTATCTGTTATTTTTTTACTTATATTTTTTGTACAATTTGTATATTTTGCTTTAATATGTAAACATGAACATAAATTCAAAAATAATATTGTAAAAAGTATTTTATTTTCAATGTTTAATGTTAAATTTTATATCTGACGTTTACAGGGTTCGCACAGTTCTACTACTAAATTTTAAGAATATTTTCGAAGTGTTTCACTGCAGATAAATATCGTAAAATCTGTTAATAAAGGTGGGAATTACGAATGTTGTGGGCACCACCAGTGGCCGAGAGGCTTAGACCTCTCAACTGGTAGACGGCAGGTGCTGGGTTCGAACCCAATCGCGGCCGTCGGCCTAACCGTTCGGAGTTTTCGTGGTTTTCTTAGGACCTTGCGTAAATACGGGTTAGGTTCCCTTTGAAAGACCCCCACGAGGGCACTCCCCCCAGGTCCTATATCCCTAGTGTAGATAATCGGACGACATCAAATAAACCAAACCGAATGTTGTGATTTAAAAATTAAATGTAAATTTTCTTATTTTTAATAGTGGTGCCAGAGCCCTTGGAAATTCCAAGGAGTGTGCGAACTTTGAAACCGTTTATTTTTATTTCCAGTAAATTTGTGACTGACCCCTATTTTGCAGCAAAAAGAGATGCTTCAACTTTAAAAAGCTATTACTTGGTCAGTTTTAATCGTAGAGGAATGGAACATTTTTTGTCTTACTTGTTAGAGTAGTGGTAAAAATTTACTAAATATCACTTATACGCTATATGGCCAAAGATGACCGTCTACTTGCGATTTTAGACATTTTGTTAAATATCTAGAAAAATACTTGAGGAATTATCCTGAAATTCTAGGTTTATAAATATAATAGTACAAGTCATACATTTCCGCGAAGATTTTTTCACAAAACTCCATAGGGGACCTTCAACAAATAAAAAAAAAATTAATATATTTTGTATAACCCTATCAAAACTAATTTAGCAAAAGCGCTCAAACGGCAGATTATGATTAAGTGGCTTGTAGTAATAAACTGTGTTTATTTTTATGTCGATAGCATGTATACTCGTAGAAAAATTAAGGTTTTTATAAAAACAGTTCCAAATTTTTTCAAGATTTTTGCTTATAATTTGCAGAGTTCTTAATGTAAAATAATATTCTTTCCTGAAAATATGATAAACAACATTGCCTTGTAACCAGAATTAAAAAATAATAAAAATTGAATGAAAAATGAGTAGGTTTGCTAAATATTTTTCTAATGCGCATGCGTCAAAGTTATCAAAATTTCATTTGCATATTATGTTAACTAAATGTATAGAGCAACTTTTGTGAATGTCTCAAAATCATAGCTTGAAAGTTCTGAAAATAATCGTCAATAGAATAAGTTGAAAATACGTCATTCCCAAAATGAAGCAAAAACAAGAGGGATTGTATCCATATTTTCATTGATTAGCGTCAATATAGAATAAGCAATACGGGACGTACTACTACATTTGTATAAAACCCCTCATTATTTGAAGGGTTTAGGCTGATAAATAAGGCAAACGGTTTTAACTCAGACTCACGGGAAAATAAAAATATCGATAAAATATCAGATGTATTAGCTGGAAAACTAGATACTGTAGGAAATATTCAAACAAAATTTTTCAAACCTCAAAAAACTAGATATTTTTATGGGCAAAACTAATCTTCATAGATGTAGTTTCGTATAATATTGTTTTTTTTTATTCTATGGTTAAAAATTCAGTAGTTTAAGATGCCTGTAAGATTCAAAGAAAAAAAACTTTAATTTTGTTTTTTATTAAATTACAGTACATTTAATTTATACCATGGGTTATTAAATCTTTTTATTTTATTATTATGAATTTTATGTTTTTCTATTACTTTTTGTAGGGTTTCAGCCGAATATTGCATTAGGTCTCTAATCAGTTTTTTGCGAAAAATTTGTTTTTATGCGGGCGTAGAAACTTTAATTTTCAAGTGATTAGTTGGTTAGAAAGCAAAATCTAAAATTCTTACAACTTGTTTTTTCGAATACAGTTTTCCGTTTCATAAAATAGAATACGATATGGAGCTAATCTAAAATAATGGAAATTAATAGCAGTATCTACAAACCTTTTTGATTATTCACTGTGATGCAAATTCAATAATACATTTGCTAAACCCATTAATTTTGTTTCTTCTTTTCCTGTTTCTCTTGCCTTATCTCACGCTTTTTTCACGGGTAAATATGCGATGATAAGACAATACGAAATCGTTTACTTGATCGAAAGCTAACAAAAAGATAAAAGATTTCCTTCATTGTTTTCGTTTTGGCAGAGATAGAATAAATTATAGACTTTTTTATATATATATGCACATAAATTTTACTTATACATGTATTCTTTCATTGTTCACTCGTAATATAATTTTCTATTCTATAACAGTTAATTTCCTTGTTTGGGTTTAATTAAAACTTGTAACAGACCATGCCTATTTCTGGTAGATTTTGTTTCCCCTCCCCCTTTTTTAATCCTAATTCTAGTTATTAAGAAATCATTTCTGTTTTTTTTGTTGTTGTTGTTGGTGGTGGTGGTGGTTTTTTTGTAATTTTGTGAATTATCTGGCATTTTGTGACATTTCTAAATCTTTTTTACATTTCTGTAGTTAAATAACTGTATATATATATACATTATTTTATTATGTGTGTTCAAAATGAACTAAAGTTTCATTAACTGTAGTTTTTTTTTTCCTTTTACTTTCATTAGTTTGGATTAAACTAATAAATTTGCAATATGTAGCTTGAATTTACAAACGCAATGTACATCTTCATTTTTTTTTTCTTGTGGAAAAAACAATATGTAATTTTATTTCTAAACTTATAGTACTTTTTTATTGCATTTAAATATTTCCACTATTATCCCTTGGCACTCCGTTATCTCCGCTGCGGAGACATCATCTTTCCTTCCAGAATTTGATTTTGGTACCAGTAATAAAGGAAAATAAAATTTTCCTTATTTAATCAGAGAATTTTTGAAATTGTCTACTTCATGGAAAATTCTTTTAAAAAAGTGGTGCTAATCGAATAAAATTTGTGTAAGAGACACCGGAATCAGAAGGGTTACTGTTGATTTAGAAATTTTTTTTCACTTTATATAAAAGCTAAATACGAAGTTAAAAGTATATTTTTATTAAATACAAAAGTTATATAATAAATTGGATATTATTTTAATGTTTTGAAAAATAAAAAGAAAGAGAGATAGATTGGGTGTTTAGTACTTTTGCCTTCTAAAGAGTTTTAAAAATTTATTAGAGAATATAAAACAGTCAAAATATATTTAAAACTATTAAATAGTTTTAAAAAACTTAAAACTCACATTCAAAATGCTCATTATATTCAGTAATTTCACTTACGAGGGAACTGCAAGAAATGTAAGTCACCGATTTCGACGAAAGTTGTATCGTTGGAAAGATCTCATCGTGAGCAGTAAAAAATTGAATGGAACTGCCCGTCGCAAATCAGCCGTTTTCGAGATATCCGACAATTTATGCCACGTAGCAAGTGCACACTTAATGGGGATCGCAAAATATTTTAGTCTCGATTATAACGAAAGTGGTATCGTTGAAAAGATATCATCGTGAGGATTAAAAAACTCAATGGAATCACCCATCGGAAATAAGTCGTTTTCGAGATATCCGACAATTTGTGTCATATTGCTAATGCACACTGTTGGGAAACTGCATTAAGTGACATAAATTGTCGGATATCTCGAAAACGGCTCATTTCAGATAGGTAGTTCCATTGAGTTTTTTATTTCTCACAATGATATCTTTGCAACGACACCATTTTCATCAAAATCGAGAAAACAATTTTTTGCGGTCCCCCATTAAGTGCGCACTAGTATAACGGTATGCATCAGCTACGTGACATAAATTATAGGATATTTCGAAAACGGCTCATTTCTGACAGGTAGTTCTATTGAGTTTCTTCTCCCTCATGATGATATCTTTTTAACGATACCACTTTCGTTAAAATCGAGACTAAAATTTTTTGGATCCCCTATTAAGTATGCACTAGTTACGTGACATAAAATGTCAGATATCTCGAAAACGGCTTATTTGGCATTACATTTTCCACATGGGTGCCATCACAGGCATGGTGATGGCACCCATGTGGAAAATGTGTAATCAAAATAAAAGTTTTATTTTCTCCGATCTGTATTGTAATCAGAGATTAGTGTACTGACTCTGTGTCATATGCAAATTTCCTCCTTGCGCTCCAATCGAGTTTTTTCTATGGGGGAGAGGATTCTTAGAACGGTTTTTTGTGCTTGCATAACATGTCCGTTTTTTGTGATACACGTACGGTTCCAACGCTCTTTAGGGTTTTCGCATGCGCTGAGCATTTTGTGATGAAAAAAATGGTGTTGCCATTGGAAATTTTCGGGTTTGTGTAACTATAACCGTAACCGTGAGCGCCATTTTGTTGCCGTTCACAGAATCTCGAGCTCATACCTCTGAATAGCTATATCTGAAATTTCATCTCGATCGGTTGAGCGGACTGGCCGCTAGAGCTCCATATATCGGCAAAATTTTTTTATGACCACCCTGTATATTAACATTGGCAGGTGAACCATTGAGTATTTGTAGCAGTGAAAAGATCGCTGCGTATGTCCTTCATTTCCAAATCATCACGGCGTTTTGCGAAACTTTCTAAATGCTGAATATTGATGAGTTTGATGTATATTACTTAGTGTATTTACTTAGAATTTGTACTATAATTTCAAGGACGCCCTGTATGCATATACAAAGAAACCAGAGATAATGTCGAATCAATAATTTGAAAATAAAATATGATTTTTTAAAAGTTCGAAATCAGATTAAACAGATTTAATACATTAAAAAGGCTATAATTACTTAAGACCATTTTTATGTTATGTTTCTGTGAAATTAACGAGTGTTTAATTTCTCTAGGTGTTAATTTATATAATATAATATACTTCGCCTTAATGCTGGTGCATGTTACATATCGAGATTGCCTAAGGATATTATCGTTTATTATGAACACTTGAAACCCTTAATTAAATCTCAGATGGAATTACAATATCGCTTAGATAACGTGAACATGCTGATTCAAATTACAGAGTAAATTTATCTTTTTTTATACTCTTTAAAATCATATTAATGTGAAAGAAATTATTTATGTATGTTATTATAGCAGTAATATCTTAGTTTTGCATAAAAATTACGTTAATTCGAATAAACAAATATATGTATTTTTTCATTCTTCACAATTTTGAAATGAAACATTGAGAATAGAGGTATAAAGTTATGGAAATTTCAGAAATTGTGAATGAAGCTAGACTACATAAATTGTTGAATTTTGAAGCCCTTGCCACAATCAGAAACAGGAAACTGAAATACGTAATTTATCAGTCTATAAAAGAAAACATTTTTGGCCGTATAAGGCTTACTGAATCAATTTAAACCATATGACCCAATTTATTTTTATATAATTCGTAATAATCATCTGTTTTCAATCTTGAATTTTGAAATGGAAAGAAAGTTAAAATTAGATATCCAGACACATGAAGATCAGGGAAATCGTCACTCGTTTTGAATAAATCATTATAGTGCTGTTAAACTTTTTTTAAGATCTAAGCATCTGTGGAAACGGGTGGATCTTTGGAATAATGATCTTTATTTTAACGCAAGATGATTTGAATAGGATTCACCAAATTCAGGAAATGCAGTAGTATCAACATAAACCATCAGAACACATTTTCACAATATTGGAGTTCAAAATAAGGATCCACAGTGTCTTGTGTTCCAATGTATATGCACACACCTGTCAAAACTATCATGGTAGTATAAATCCAGATGTCAGTAAAAGTAAAAATTGAAGTCAGTCCTTGTTCAGTGAACCCAATTTAATTAGAACAATTTAAGTGTTAGTTATTCTGTTTGATAACAGGTGGCAGCACTATGAATTCTGTGCTTTGTTTTAAAGTCAGAATTATGATGTCACAGTTCAGTTGAAAATGGGACTTATAGGTATCAAGAGGTGCTCTTGACTCACCTGTTATTATTTTTAATATATTTTTTAATTAACTTCGCCCAAAGTTGGCTGGGGTTTTATTTATTATTTGAATTCATCCTTTCATGTCAGATGAAAGAATTAGTTAGAAGAATTTTCATTATTGGTTTAAAGTGAAACCAGAAGTTATAATTCATTGTTGTGCAAAATTTATGTAAAGATTTATGTTTTGTGGAGTATTGTGATGTGTTCTGTGTGAAACAAAAAATAAAAAATTACAAAAAATCTCAAGCATTTTCATTGGAATATTTTCAACATAAGAAAAAGTGGAGGCACCGGCGAGATTGTGAGTACTTTTATTTTTAATATTCTATGATGCTATAGCATAAGTTTAATTTTGCTAGAGAAGTTAGCAAATATAGGAACAATTAAGTTTATTTAAAGTGATTAAATAAGATAAATATTCTGCATTATTATATTTTGATAATTGTTCTTGGAAAGAATAGAATTGTTCTGAAGAATAACATATTGATTTATTTACTTGTTCTATAGAACATTATGATTTATTTGCTTGAGAATTTGAATATTTGATTACTATAAAGAATTATATTGCATTGAAGAATTTAGAAGATTATTTTTGAATTTATGTACATTTAAGAACAGAACATTCTTCCATTGTTTATATGAAACAGCATTCTTAAGTGATAGAATATTATACAGAAGTTCTATTTTTGAGTTTGATTTGTTCTGTTATTGATTTAATTTAGTTTAGGTTTTGAATTTTATTTGATTATTATTGTTTTGAAGCAATTATGATTAGTTTTGATTTCAAGGTATATTTTTGATTAGTTTTGATTTTGAAGTATAATTTGATTAGTTTTGTTTTGAAGCTAATTTGATTAAATTTTATTTTGGAAATCATTCTGCTTTAAGTAATTGTATAAAATGGAAGATTATGAAAAAAAGGCAGCTCAAATTAAAATTGAGAGAGGTAGGGTTAAAGGCTCTGTAACTAGATTAGAGAATAGTTTTGAGAATGTGAATACGAAAAATGAAATTTTGATTAGGTTACAGAGATTAGATGATTTACTTAAAGAATTCTTAAGATTAGATTCTAGCTTAAATGATGAAGATTCAGAGTTAGCAGAATTTGAAGAGAGGTATTTTCAATTAAAAACTAAATACCAAAACAAATTGGATTCTTTGAATTCTACTGAAGTTATTAATGCTGTAACACACAATCCTATTCAAGGTAGTTCTATTAATGTTCCAAATCAGTGTAATATTCGACTACCTAAGTTAAACATTCCAGTATTTTCTGGAAAATTTTCTGAATGGACAAATTTTAAAGATATGTTTGTTTCCACTGTTCATTCACAAGCAGGTTTAAGTAATAATCAGAAATTTCAATATCTTAAAGGATTACTTTCTGAAGAACCAGCTACATTGATTAAACACTTTCCTCTTTCTAATGATTCTTATCAAGAAGCGTGGGATAAATTGCTAAACCGATATGACAAAAAGAAACAAATTGTAAATTCTTTGATTAAATTATTTTTAGAACAAAAATCAGTTCTGCATCCAAATAGTATAAACATCAGGAATTTGTTGAACATAAGTGATGAAGTTATTAGGGGTTTAAAAGCTGTTGGGGATGAAGCTACAAGTAGAGACCCATGGCTAATATATATGTTATTTCAAAAACTTGATCCTGAAAGTAGAAGACTTTGGTCTATTGAAAGTGCAGAAAATGAATTTCCCTCTTTGCAAGAATTTTTTGATTTCTTAAGTGTAAGATGTTCTTCTTTAGAACTCATCTCTAACAATGGAAATTATATTAAACATTCCAAAAGCTCAAATTTTGTAGGTTCCAAACATAATTCAAATGACAAACCAAAAGTTTGTTTAAAATGTCAAGGAACACACCCATTGTATAAGTGTATCAAATTTAAATCCATGGATGTTGCTGCTCGAAAAAACTTTATTAAGCGTAATAACTGTTGTTTTCTATGTTTAAACTTGCATAAAATTAAGGAATGTCCAAATTCTCATTTAAAATGTTTTAAGTGTGAAAGTAAGCACAATACACTCTTACATGAAGAAAATAAAGGTAATAATGCGTATTCTGTTAAATTTGAAAATAAAGTAGTTCCCGTTTCATCTGAGAATAAGGATCATCAGTTAAATGGAAATTATGTACATGAGTCAACATCTCATGAATTACAAATTAATTCTAGTGCTTCTTTCAATGATTCTAAATGTGTTTCTTTTCTACCTACTGCTAAAGTTTTACTATATGATAATGAAAACAAAGCTTACTCTTTTAGAGCTTTGTTGGATTCTGGATCGGAATGTTCGTTTGTCAGTGAGAATGTTATAAGAATTTTAGGATTAAAAAGGAAGAACGACAGAATTCTTTTAAATGGAATTACTGGAGTATCAGCTGGACAAACTCGAGGTTCAGTAACTCTCAAAGTTGGATCAAAGCTTTCAAATGAATCCTTAAAGGTACAGGCATACATTCTGCCTAAAGTGACATCTCAATTACCTGCAGAATTACTTGATACAAAAAATATAGATTATCTTAAGAATATTACCTTAGCAGATGAAGATTTCATGAAACCACAAGAATGTGATATTATTCTAGGATCTGACTGTTTCTTTACTTTTTTAAGATATGGTAGAATTGTTAGTAATGAGAATGAGCCAATTGCCCAAAATACTATGTTTGGTTGGGTGGTAGCTGGAAAATTGCAATCTAATTGTAAATATTCTTCTAGTATCAATTCACATTTTCTTAGTGTAAAAAATGAATTAAATGTTGATTTATTATTACAAAAGTTTTGGCAAGCAGAAGAAATAGATATTAAAAATCCTCATTTGTCTGAAGAAGAAAAATTTTGTGAACAACATTTTTGTTCGACTTATAAGATAACTCCAGAAGGTAGATTTCAAGTTAAGTTGCCAGTTTTTAAAGATGTAATAACATTAGGAGATTCTAAATCTATGGCAGTTTCACGATTGTTTGCTATGGAGAAAAAATTTCAGTTTGATAAAAAATTTGAGAATGAATACAGAAAATTTATGAATGAATATGAAGATTTTGGTCACATGACACCTGTTGACAAAGATTCAAATCCTACACACAACAAAGTATACTACCTTCCACATCATTCTGTTATAAAAAGTGATTCTATTTCTACAAAGTTACGGGTGGTGTTTGATGGTACATGCAAACCACCTAATGGTAATTCTTTGAATTCTGTTTTGGCAGTTGGACAAATTCCTCAACCAAATCTCTTCACAGTTCTTATTAGATTTAGAACAAATCCTGTTGCTTTTACCGCTGATATTCAGCAAATGTATAGACAAATTCTGATTGCTCCAGAAGATCAAGATTTACAACGTATTATTTGGCGAGAATCAGCATACTCAGATTTAAAGGAGTATCGTCTGCAAACTGTCACTTATGGAACAGCATCAGCTCCATTTTTAGCAACTCGTTGCGTATTTCAAATTGGAAAGGACATAGAAAACGATGATCCTGTTACAGCTTCAATTATTAAAGATAGTTTCTATATTGATGACTGTATGTCAGGTTCAATCTCAAGTGAAGAAGCTATTAGAGTGATTGATAAACTTTCACTGGCTTTAGAAAATAGAGGTTTTCATTTACGGAAATGGAGGTCTAATTCTTCTGATGTATTGACTCATTTATCTTCAAATTCTCTTGAGTCAACAAACTTAGAAATTCATCCTGATGATTGCTCTAAAGCCTTAGGGCTTAGTTGGGATTCTACAAATGATGTTTTCATCTTTAAAGTTAATTTACAATTTGATGATAACATAACTAAAAGAAAATTTCTTTCAGAATCAGCTAAATTGTTTGATCCATTAGGATTTTTGGCTCCTTGCACTGTTTCGATAAAAATGTTTTACCAGCAATTATGGTTAATGAAGTTAGACTGGGACACTGCTCTTCCGGAAAATTTCCAAGCAAATTAGAAAAAATTCCAACAAGAATTTGAACAAGTTTGTTCTATTCAAATTCCACGATGGATCCAATGTTCCTGTGAAGAAATCATATTGCATGGTTTTTGTAACTCTTCAGAATCAGCATATGCTGCAGTCATCTATGTGGTGCAACCTGGTGAAATAAAGTCAAAGGTGACCATATTGGTTGCTAAAAGCAAGGTAGCACCACTTAAATCAGTTTCCATACCACGACTTGAGCTAAATGGTGCTTTATTACTTTCTAGATTATATTCGACACTAGTGACTATTTTGAATACCTTCGTTATTAAATTTTATGCATGGACAGACTCTCAAGTAGTTCTATCTTGGCTGTCATCTCATCCTAGATATTGGAAACCTTATGTGGCTAATAGAACTTCTGAAATTTTGGATTCTGTTCCATCTGACTGTTGGAGGTATGTTCCAGGCAAGGAAAATCCAGCTGACATTGCTTCCAGAGGGTTACCTCCCAAGGATCTTCCTGATTGTTCCCTTTGGTGGGAGGGCCCAAAATGGCTTTCTTAAAGTGAAGAACATTGGCCTGAACAACCTCAAATCAAAACTAATTTAGATACTGTAAATAAAGAGAAGAAAAAATCTAAATTTTGTTTTCCTGTAACTGTAAATAATTCTGTGATTGATATGCTTTTTGAAAAATATTCTTCTTTTACTAAAATTGTTGATGTTTTAGCTTTTTGTATTAGGTTTGTGAAAAATTGTAAGCAGAAAGTTGGCAAAATGAACACCAGTCCTTTGAATAAAGGTAAATTTCTTCCTTTATCAATAACCGAAAGAAGACATTCAGGTAATTTGATTATTTCTTATATTCAGCAGCTATATTTCAGAGATGAAATTAGTTGTATTAGATCAAATAGACCTGTTTCTAAAAAAGTTCTCTTTTTTCACTTAGTCCTTTTATTGATAGTGATGGTTTGCTTAGGGTGGGAGGTAGGCTGAGAAATTCACACCTCCAATATAATGCAAAACATCCTGTCATTTTGCCAACTCAGCATAAATTAAGTGTGTTAATTGTTAAATATTTTCATGTTATGCATTTTCATGCTGGGTTAAATTTATTAATGGGCATCATAAGACAGAGTTATTGGATAGTATGTGCCAGGAAGATAATTAAAAATTGTATCTATAAATGTGTTACTTGTTGTAGATATAGAACAGCTTCTTCCAAACAATTAATGGGAGATCTTCCTCTTAACAGAGTTACTCCTAACAGGCCATTTTCTGCATGTGGAATCGATTATGCGGGGCCTATTAATATTTTGAAATATCGAGGTAGAGGAGCTA
Source organism: Maratus speculifer (assembly GCA_964019185.1). NCBI lineage: Eukaryota > Metazoa > Arthropoda > Arachnida > Araneae > Salticidae > Maratus > Maratus speculifer. The sequence continues at coordinate 192,201,663 of OZ025299.1, forward strand.
AAACTACCAAATGTTATATTGCTTTATTCATTTGTTTTGCCACTAAAGCTCTACATTTAGAGTTGGTAAGTGATTTGACTGCTGAGGCATTTATTGCTGCATTAAACAGATTTTGCTCTCGAAGAGGAGCTCCTCAGCATATATATAGTGATAATGCTACAACATTTGTAGGTGCTAAGGGGCAACTCTCTGATTTATATAAATTTATTTGTCATATTGAAAGTAATGAAGAAATTTGTTATTTTTTGTCTCAAAGAAATATTGAGTGGCATATGATTCCTCCAGTAAGTCCACATTTTGGTGGACTATGGGAAGCTGCTGTCCGTTCTGTAAAATTTCATATTAAACGTGTTATTGGTAATACTAATTTAACTTTTGAAGAATTTTATACATATTTGACTCAAATTGAGGCTATTCTAAACTCTAGACCATTAGTAGCAATTGATAATGATAACATAGACAGTATCAATATATTGACTCCATCTCATTTTTTAATTGGAGATGTAATTACTTCGCCAGCTGAACCGGTATATGAAGAAAATTTGTCCTTACGGTCTCGTTGGCATATTGTACAAAAAATGAAATTATGTTTTTGGAAAAGGTGGAGTATTGACTATTTGAGCTCTTTGCAAAATAGAAAAAAATGGAGAGTACAAACTGAAAATTTTAAAGTAAATGATATTGTAATTTTGAAAGAGGATAATGTTCCTCCTTCTGTTTGGCCATTAGGCAAAATTATTGAAGTTCATCCAGGTAAGGATGGTATAGTCAGAGTAGTGACTGTTAAAACCGTTAGGGGTATCTTTAAAAGACCTATTGTAAAACTTTGTTTACTTCCTTTGCATCAAGAATAACTTCTTGATGGGTGGGAGTATGTTCAGTGAACCCAATTTAATTAGAACAATTTAAGTGTTAGTTATTCTGTTTGATAACAGGTGGCAGCACTATGAATTCTGTGCTTTGTTTTAAAGTCAGAATTATGATGTCACAGTTCAGTTGAAAATGGGACTTATAGGTATCAAGAGGTGCTCTTGACTCACCTGTTATTATTTTTAATATATTTTTTAATTAACTTCGCCCAAAGTTGGCTGGGGTTTTATTTATTATTTGAATTCATCCTTTCATGTCAGATGAAAGAATTAGTTAGAAGAATTTTCATTATTGGTTTAAAGTGAAACCAGAAGTTATAATTCATTGTTGTGCAAAATTTATGTAAAGATTTATGTTTTGTGGAGTATTGTGATGTGTTCTGTGTGAAACAAAAAATAAAAAATTACAAAAAATCTCAAGCATTTTCATTGGAATATTTTCAACAGTCCTCATTCCTATTAATTTGAGTACAGATCCACATTCGAAGTAGCGCAAAATCAACATCGTGTACTGCTGAATGTCTGGTTCTTTGCTCATTAAAGTGCAAGCGCTTACTATTGGTTTGTATTTATGCAGATGAATTATTTTTTAAAAACTGACAGATAGAGCGATCTCCAAAAAAAAGTGAATTATTTTTGCGAAATGTTAAGCAATTATTTTCAGAAATCCCCGTCATCTCAAATGTGATCCAAGATTTAAAAAAAAAACTTACTTAACCATAAAATTCCAAACTTTCGAGTCTTTAAATTAGAGATTTACTTTAATAAATCTATCTTTTTTCTACCACAACTAAGACAAAAAATGAAACTGAATAAAACCGCACAAAATTTATAAAAGTTTCTTCAGAAGAAGGGAGAGCTTTTAAAACTATTTTGAAAATTTGGAACCCAACAATAATTGAATGGAAAATTTCATATATTGTTTTCTTCTAATTTTCATATGTGTAACAATCACGTGGCAAAGATCATTAATTTCTATTCAATGCTTATTTCTGCTGCTAAAACGCGCCCATATAAACAATTTCTATGTCAGTCCCCAAAAATTTAAAAAGCACTATCAAAATTCAAAAGGAAACAACTTTTGTTATAAGTGTTTCGACATAATATTCCGTGATGAAATTTTGAACTTCTACACTATACCTCAAACATTTCAAAATTTATGATCAACCCTATTTATTTATCAGATAGTTTGTGCACTTTATATATCAGTAGTATCTAATCTTCTCTTATCAACAAAATTATTAGTTGCATGGAAAATTAAGAATGTAATCAGTATGTTTTTTGAAAACCTATCTTCTACAGTTATTTTTTTATGTAATTAACCGACATTCTCATATTGCATGCAGTTTTTAGCTCACAGGCTATCATAGCCTGAGAGCTTATGTGCCCGTCCGTTCTGTATGTATGTACGTAACGCGATAACTCATGATAAAAATATCCGATCCACTTGAAATTTTGTATGTAGGTATATCCTGACAAGGCGCTTCCCTGATTAGTTTTTGGAGTTCATTCGATATGTATAAGAGGGGGAACGGGGGGCTCATGCCCCCCGTTAGTTGATATAGATGGGATTTTCATGCAGAATTAAGTTTTCAAAATTTAGATTAGGATCATTCTGATGAGGCGATTCCGTGACTGTTATTAGGTGTTCATTGATTAAGTATAAATAGGGGGAACAGGGGTTCTAATCCCCCCCCCCCCCGTTAGTTGATATAAATGGGATTTTCATGCAGAATTAAGTTTTCAAAATTTAGATTAGGATCATTCTGATGAGGCGATTCCGTTACTGTTATTAGGTGTTCATTGAATAAGTATAAATAGGGGGAACAGGGGTTCTAATGCCCCCCCCCCCGTTAGTTGATATAAATGGGATTTTCATGCAGAATTAAGTTTTCGTTCAAAATTTAGATTAGGATCATTCTGATGAGGCGATTCAGTGACTGTTATTAGTTGTTCATTGAATAAGTATAAATAGGGGGAACAGGGGTTCTAATGCCCCCCCCCCCGTTAGTTTATATAAATGGGATTTTAATGCAGAATTAAGTTTTCGTTCAAAATTTAGATTAGGATCATTCTGATGAGGCGATTCCGTGACTGTTATTAGGTGTTCATTGAATAAGTATAAATAGGGGGAACAGGGGTTCTAATGCCCCCCCCCCGTTAGTTGATATAAATGGGATTTTCATGCAGAATTAAGTTTTCGTTCAAAATTTAGATTAGGATCATTCTGATGAGGCGATTCCGTGACTGTTATTAGGTGTTCATTGAATAAGTATAAATAGGGGGAACAGGGGCTCTAATGCCCCCCCCCCCCCCGTTAGTTGATATAAATGGGATTTTCATGCAGAATTAATTTTCGTTCAAAATTTAGATTAGGATCATTCTGATGAGGCGATTCCGTGACTGTTATTAGGTGTTCATTGAATAAGTATAAATAAGGGGAACAGGGGTTCTAATGCCCCCCCCCTTAATTTATATAAATGGGTTTTTCAAGCAGAATTGTCAGATTTCGTTCAAATCTCTGAATAGTTTTGGAAGTTTAATGGTTAAGTATAAAAGAGGGGGATAACTCCTTTTAAATTATATAAATGCTAAATGGGTTTTTATTAAGAATTATCTCATTTGCTCTGAATTTTGGATATAGATTTTTTATATGATAAAGCATGTCTTTGATAGTATAGGAGTTTCAATGATTAAGTATAAAAAAAGAGGAAAGGGGAGAGCTGTTTCCCCTTCTTAATTTTTTTTCGAACGGAATTAACCCTTGAAAATATAAGGCTTTAATGTACAATTAGTATTTGTAGCCTGTGAGCTCAATGCCATCAGTTTAACTGGGCAGTATTCTTTATTTTTATTGCTTTATGGTTTCTTTTATTTTTCTAAATTTTCGAATTCAATTTTTAATTCAGTTTTCTTAGATTCTTTAGGACGTCGGTTCTTCCGTAACTTCTAGTTTGCCATTGTTTACAGAGATAAAAATAAGAGCAAATTAAGCAAATTGAAATGACATTAAGCACTTAGATTTTGAAAATTAAAATGTCTTTTGTTTCTGTTTTCTTTTCTAATTCACTTCTTTAACATTTCATCTACAATGTGACGTCATTTTGAACCGTACAAAATGAATAAATATAAATTAGAATCACAAAATAAATTGAATATTAAGTGTGCAAAAAATAACTTAAATAAAAATATTAAATAAATTTAAATAAAAATTCTGGTATAAGTTACTTTTATAAAACTCGAGTAGAATTTTCTGCAGTTTTAATGTTAAAGCGATAGTTTTAGCGATTCATTTTTTTAACACATTGTAGAGGAAAGTGGTGTACCTTGGATATATGTGTACCTCGGACCTATGCTAATTTTAGCTTTACTTGTTTAGATCATTAAACAAGAACATTTGTATATTAAATATTTGCCACAAGAGGTCTCATTTAAGTTCTTGGTATTTGTTTAGAAGCTCAATTAATTGTACAATTTTTAAAAACGGAAATTCACCTTTCAAAAGTAAATTTTTCTTAGAAATTTCTATGTTATTTTTATACTAAAACATATCTAATTTTTTTAATGAGGATTATGCATAATAAAACAATGCTTTAGCTACCACACCATGTGCTTTAAATAAAGTTAGGCCTAACCTTAACATCATGATTGGTAGTTTTGTTTTTAAGTGTCAAGTGGTGTACCTTGAACCTAATAAAACTGGTGTACTTTGGACAGGGTCTAAGGTACACTAGGTATTTTCAAATGGATCTAAAAGTCAGTTCAATAAGTTAACATTTGGTATTGACTTATCTAATTACAATCTTGGCTAAAAAAATATATATAATTACTAATATAAATAAGTTTTAATGTCTTTTGTGATCATAATCAGTATAATTGTTCTGAAGTTTTATATCTATTTAGATTTTCTTATTTTTTAAACCTAATAAACAATGAAATGTACCAAATATTTATTTATGTAGCTTCTTGATCAAGAAATGTTGATTTTATTCGCTAAAAACAAGGTTTTTTTTCCATTCTTAGTAATGGGACGAAGGTACACCACTACCCTAATAGCACGCATGGTCACAGTGACGTCACTTTGGTCACATCACATCTGTGACCAAAATGCCACCACTCAGTGACGTCACATATTGACTGAGATGTGACTTTCTTAAAACTCTTTAGAAATTTATAAATACCCTTTAAAACATGTTATTTACTTTAAAAAACATGTTTCTGGCAATTTAAATATCGTCGCTTTTGTCACAGTTTCGTCACAATGTTAATGTCAAATTAGTCACAAATGACACATTTTTCACAAATTTGTCACATTGTGACCACTTTGTGAAATGTCACAAAAGAGCTCTAAAACGGCCATAACGACTTCACATTTTAGTCACTGTGACTTCACATCGACAATCGATGGTTAAAAAGTCACAATGTGACTTCACAACGACGTTGCAGTGACGTCACCATGCTTTACGGGTAGTGGTGTACCTCGGTCCTATTTTCATTTTAATTTTGATTCAAAATGTTTCATGAAAATTACTTATATAAAAATTTCAGACAAATATATGTAGTGTATAACATCATAAAGTTTTATAAAATGTTTTCTTTTTTAGATTTGACATTTTTTTTTTAATTAAAGATTAAAAAGTAAAAATAGGTCTGAGGTATACCACCTTCCCCTATGTATGAAACACAGGGCTTCCACAGGCGATTATTTTTATATTCTATTCCTCCCGCTATTTTTAAAAAATGCATTCTGTAGCATATTTCTCTTGCAATCTCTTGCATGTCGTCAAAACATGTGTAGAACATTTTAGTTTAGGAAAACTGGTTTAAAATGGAATTTAAATGCACGAGCGAGCTAGTAGACCCCTCACAGGAGGTACTGCCGCGTTCCAAGGGTTAAGTAATATTAAGAATTACAGATATAAAAATGCAAAGGGGGAAATAATGCAAGCAAAAATATTTAAAATATTGAAAAAAATATTGTTGTCTGTTATTTATATTAAGTTCATATTTCTTTATTTTGAGATCAAATATTTAAAAATTCTAGATCATGAAAGCTTATTTTTTTTAATATTATGCTAAAGAATATCGTAATAATAGCTAATATTCAAAGTCATATATCATTTTCTATCACATTCGCCAATGTCATAAGTAAAATTCATTTGCTAAACTAAAAACATTCACGAACGTTAACAAAACTCCGGTATTGTTTCATGGTTAATTACGATTCTGGAAAACATTTTTTTTTTTTCAGAAATGTTTAGGGAAATTCCGAATTAGAAATCTCAGCAAACAATGTGTTCCCAAAATTAGGAAAAAGTTTTTTTTTTAATTAATTTACATTTACAATGGGTAAGTTTTATTAACCTTCCTACCCTGTTCAAATTTTACTCAATCTTGATAAAAACATTTCAAACCAGAATTGTTAAATAAAATATTTTAATATATTTAATTGGCTTATTTCTCTGAATCTGTTATTTAACTTTCTTTATGAAAAAAGTTGTGGTTCGAATCGTATAAAACAAATTATAGTTATGGGTCGATTAGACTCATTCAGGGTAGGAAGGTTAAATAATCATTTCTATATGTCAGGGAACAACACCATATTTTTCTAAAGTTTCACATTTGGCCTTATGCAAATAGTTTCTATGAAGATAAGCGAAAAGTCTAAAGAATATAGTGGTTAACTACGAGGCTATATTGAATATCGTAAAAAGTTTCTGTTATATCAAGAAATTTGCTTGCAATTTTTTACAGTATATTACGGTTACGTCTTTGAATTACACAAAAAAAATTTTTTTTTCACTTTGCAGTAGTTTTTGAAGTCGGTTTTATTTTTCGTAGAAAACTTTATTTTTCTCCTTTTAGTTAACGATTTTTGCATTATTTTTTTTTTTGATGGAAAGTGCTGACTTTCTCGCATAAAAATGTATTAGCCTTTGGGAACTGACAGTAAAAGAGCTTCGTCTTACGAAAATGGTTCTACGAAATCGAGAAAAGCGGCCCAATAACTTATCAAAAGGTGACTGGGAAAAGACTAGAATGTAAAAGACGCGAAAAGCGTTTCAATAAATATCTTGGCATTAATGAAATTTCTATAGTGTCAAAAGGTAGGTTTACGTACATTTTTATTTGAGGCTTCAATAATTTAAAAACAGCATTTTTTATGGTGGCATTTATATACTCTCATTCGGAGATATTATGTAAATGCCAATATATAAAGCATAATGTAGATGTAATGACAACTATGCTTAAATGTTTGCTAACCATAGCAGCATGTTAATTTTATTTTAATTTATTTGGTTAATCTTTCGCCAAATCCAAAAATTCTGATACAATCGGGAACTCACTGTGATCATGGCTGCATTTTGATTATTTTTGGTTGTTATGTGTTTCGTCTTTCTTAACACAAAAAACAGCTTAACTCACTTAGGCATTTATGCTTCTTATTGCATTATCATTTGTAATATGTTAGGTAATGTAGAGATTTGAAAAGTATTAAGTATTATTCCGTTTTTGGTCCACTGCCAATTGACATATATTAGTTAATGCGATTTTGTGCATAGAAGTGTCTTTATGAAATAAACCTTTTATGACACCCACATTTTACTTTACAATACCTTGTGGCTAATACCTTTTTATTTCACGCTAGACTTTTCCGTGGACTCGATTATGGAAGATTAAAAAATCCAACTTCACTCACATCTGATAGTCTTGGTTAATGCTTCATAATCGGTCTACATTTTACTAATTAAGGGGCTACTTCAGTCAAATGAAAAGACCCATTCACTAATGCTAATCCTATGGAAGAAATTTATACAGATATCTCGGTTGCATTTCAATATTTTTAAGTGATTTTTTGGCTTTGGATATCTGAGATCGATCTGTAAGCATGCAGTGAGTTACTTTTTTCATTTTGTTTACAGTTATTTTTTTACGAGTACGCTTTCATTTTCGGAACCGGTTTGGAAAGCGAAAGCAACTCCATAAAAAATATCTGCAACCAAAATCGAAAAACTAAAAAACGACCTCCATTCAGATCAATCTGAGTTATCCAATGCAAAAAGAATCATCTAAAAATATTAAAATGCAACCGAGATATCTTTATAAATTTCTCCCATAGGATTAGCATTAGCGAACGGGTGTTTTCATTTGAGTGAAGTAGCCTCTTAACGTATTTTAACTCTTTGAGCTCTGATGACTGAATTTTCTACCACTTAGTTTTAATTCAAAAATGTCACAATGGCACCAGAATATTCGACCAAATTTATTTGAAAAATGTTTAATGCATTTTTTCACGTATATCATCAACCAGTTTTTTTCTTTACAAAATATTGGTGCCAATGTGACATTTGAAATTTTCAAGAAATTTACCTTCCAGAGCTCAAGGGATTAAAAGTATAGTAATGCAAAACATAGAAGTTTTGGAAGCAAATTATGATATTCTCATTTTCTTTAAAACCATATTAACTGTTAGTATCACCCAGTTTTCAATTTTGTCGGGTTATCTGATTAAAATTCAAGATTTTCATTTAAGTACTGATCTTCCTTCTCTTTGCTCCCATTTCTGTATATAATTCAGAAGGCTTCATAATTACGAACTCACTGAGATAATTACACTTAATGTCTACTGCCGTTTAAAGTCCTTGCCATGTAAATACATCACACCAACAATGCAGGTAATATCAATTGCAGTAACACATTTTTTTCTATGTTGTAAATATGAAATAGTAAATATATTGTCATAAAATATGCGTAAAAATTTCATTTTCTCGCCAAGACTCCTATACTGGAATATTATTGTTATTATTATCTCGTAGAATAGTTAAAAGCAATCTTGAAGCACTCATATATATAACTATTTAATATAATATAATATAGTATGCATGTAATATACATATATATAAGTAGTATGTTCCGCTAGTGTGATGTTAGTTGCTCAATTAAACGTATGCTAAATTATTGTTTTGTATTAATTTAATTTTGCTTCTGTATTACTTAACATTTTAAGTAACGTTTCATATTTAATAAATGTATATTAAATTAACATTCTAAATGCGATTGGCCTTTGAGAATTGTAAATATGAATGGCGATTAACAAATCCGAAGAAATCTATGGGAAATGATCCATTGTTGATTTTGAATGGGAATGTCGTCAAATAAGTCAGCTAAACCAAGTTGGCTTTATTTATGTCAATTTATTTTGGTCGCCAAATTTGGCGATATTTTACTAAATGGTGCCAAGCTTGGAGAAAAGTTGGTGCTGACACAGATAAATATATAGTTTTATACTTATGATTGAAAAAACGGTTACAATAGTTAAAGTTAATTCTCGAGAAATCACTAATTTTATTAGTTTTTGCCTAATTACTAAAAAATGTACTGAACCAATTTCAATGGAACGGAAGTGACGCCAGTTCGAGAGCAATCTCTTTCATTTAATGCAAAAATCAAATTAATCGGTTGGATAGTTTTGGAGTAATCGGAGAACATACATAAAAAAATAAAAAATATATACATACGCGTCGAATTGATAACCTCCTCCTTTTTTGAAGTCGGTTAAAAATATTCAGATCATGGTGTAATAGTATACAGTACTTCGGATAGTGTATAAGTACCCGAAATATTTTGTATATGTCTGTAAATACTATTTGCTTTCTATTATGCAGGAATCAACCTTTAGTAAACATCAGCAAAGTATATCAATTTCATAAAAAGTGAAACAATATAATATAATTAAACAATGTCCCCAAACAATGTTTCCTCTTATACCATTATTTAAAGGAATACTTTTGTGTGGCCTAGTAAATTAATAAAAAATATTATTAGCAACTAAGATTGTACAGAATGTATATTTTAGTACATACTTCATGGACGCATATTAATTTTATTATGTTCGAAAGAGTGTAACATCATTAAAATGCACTTGAATCTATTTTTTTCCCATTGGCTGTAATGTGACGGAATACTTTTGATTGTCCCTGTAATTGGACTATTCATCCGATTTTCATAAAACTTGAACATTGACTCGACAAATTATGCAACAATTATATATTTTAAATTTCAAATGGTTCGGTGGGTAGTTTTTTACTTTATATTCAAACTCGACTTTTTAAAATATGCGCGCCGGTTCCAAAGAATTTTTGAAGCCCTTAACAACTTTCAAAAGTTAAATAAAGGACTTTAATGGTTATTCGAAAAAATATTTTTCTACCCTCAGCAGCTCGAAACTTTCCGATATATTTTCAGACTTATTTTTTAAAGTAGGAACATGAAACTTGCTCAGGAGAATTTTTGAAGATGTATAAGATGCAGCGTGATTTCATTTTTCGCTCAATTCATTAGAATTTGATTTATAAACCATTATTTTCTCAGTATGACCAATTCTTTTTTTTCTTTGTTCCCAGATCTCCCGCTTCGAAAAATTCGGAACCAAGATGCCAACTTTCACAGCATTTTTTGCAATATTTTCTGCATTTATTTAAAAAAAAAAAAAAAATCGACAAGAACGGCACACTGTGTAGTTTCTAAATAAAAAAATTTGGCAGTTTGACGTGTTTGATAGCAAAAATGATTTTTAAAATAAATCAGTAAATGAGCAGTTTAGATTGGAATACACCCTTAAACAACTTTAGGACCATGAGCACACATATACATCTTCAAAAGATGCACATAATAATTTAGTATGGTGCCAGTAATGAAATAAGATATTATCCGGCTCATTTAATTAAAGCATTTCCGTAAATAAACAAGTTAAGATAACTGCTTTTAAAAAAAGGGATGCCGAATGAAATCGGTGATGGGTGATCTCAAATTGATTTAGTACCTCGTGGTTATTGGAGGCCTCCATCATCGTTCATCGAATGCGAAACTTTTTAGTTATCTAATATTTGTAGGGAAAGAAAAAGTTATAAAAAAATCTATGATCGTTGGGTATTTCAATAAGCAATGGATCCCACTGCGTTGCATCCAGTGGAACCAAACTATATGGACCCATGTAGCAAATTCCTATCCCACCCAATAATTTAATTCCCCATCCTTTTAATTTCGCAATTTCAATTGATTTAATTCATAATTTATTTTTTGAATTATTTAATCACTAAAATGAAATTTGGTTTTATTAACGTCATCAAAATAGTTTTGTTTGAAAAATAAATAAAATAAGGACATCAGTTAGACTTACAGGAACAATGAAAATCACTTTAAAAGATAAGTTTAATAGTTAAATTACACGAGGCGGCTGCTTCGTGCCAATTGGTTTCTTGTTAGGGACCCCGACTCTTACAATTCGAAGCATTTTTTCCTCTTGTATAAAATAATAATATTTTTTGTTCTAGATTTTTGTTTAATGTTCCTAAATGAGAAAAAAGAGAGTATTAAATTTATTTCTTACAAGCAAAAATCATGTAATTTTCGGTGACTACATAGATTTTATGATCATGAAAGTAACCATCTATACAAAATAAATAAATAAATAAATATTTAAAATACGGTAAATGATCCCGAACTGCTTCCCAGGGGCCGAGCGACTTTCCACTGGATCTGCCCAACCCCTTTACGACCGGCTCTGCTTGTAATCAGGATTGCAAAATCTAGTCTATTTTATATATTTGCTTTTCATTGCATTTTAATCTACTAAATATTCTTTGAATAACATGTGGCCGAGAGGTTCTGACCTCTCAACTGGTAGACGGCAGGTGCTAGGTTCGAACCCAATCGCGGCTGTCGGCCTAACCGTTCGGAGTTTTCGTGGTTTTCTTCGAAACTTGCTACGGGTTGCTTGAACCTTGCTACGGGTTACTTGATACGGGTTAGGTTCCCTTAGAAAGACTCCCACGAAGGGCACTCCTCCCTGGGCCTATATCCCTAGTGTAGATAATCGGCCGACAAAAAATAAACGAAACCAAACTTTGAATAACATAATTTTGTTGAGGATCTTTATTCTTATAAAGATCTTTAAATCATAAAAAAAAATCTTATAAAGATCTATCTTTAAAAAGTATTCTAGATGGGAATCGTGGCTACTGGTGGTTACCTTAGATTTTCAAAACATGAACAACTTTTAATTCGCCGCTGAAATAAAGCATGAAACACATCTATAATGAATACTTTTCATTCAAAATAATTCAACATATGACACGCGTAATATAAAAGAAGTGAACATAAAAGAGAGAAAATATTCAAACATTACACTTAAATTATTTTAGTCTCTCGGCAATAAATTCAAAATTTGTATTCTAATTTACTTAAGAAACTGTTAATAGATGGCACCACATCAAAATAGATATTTTTTTTAAATAAAATTTAACTGAAAATCACTTGTATTAGCTAGAAAGATCTATTGAAAGAATATTATTCTTAGAATGTTTAAATTAATAACGATTTACATTTAAAACTCGTTATATTTAATAATATTTATTTTTTTAATCAGAGATAAAAAGGTATTTCTTGAGAAATTTGGGAAATATTGACGAAGACGCTGGGAAAAAAATTATAGTCTACTAATCGTCTATCTAAAAGGGTATAACCAATTAAATAACGACGTTTTTAATTATCCAAGCATCGTTTCTGCCTTTCAGTCTAAAGATATTGAGATCTAGAATTTTTAAAAAATAATTTACATTAAACTATTACTTTGAATAAAACAAATTCATCCCAATATATCCCCTCTGTTTTATTTCGTTTTCCTGAACAAAAATATCAGAGATAGACCGAGAATTCTGTTTCGCTTTCGGCCTAAAATTGGAATTTCGTCGAAAATTCGTTTTCGGCAAAAAAGTCTGCCGAAAATTCAGCTGGACCGAAACTATCTGCATCCCAAAAACACCGTCTCTTGCTTCGAATATTTTCAAATTACTCACAAATTTAAACTATCGGCTCATATGAGACACTTTTTATTTATTTCTATGAACTTCACTATTTATAAATATCAATCATGACTGACGCAAGACGTGAGTGCAAATAATAAAGCAAGAAATTCATGTATGACTAAAGTTTATTGACGCTAGTAACTATAGTTAGCTGTAGTAGAAAAGAAAGTTTTTTTTTTTTTTTTTTTTTTTTTTTTTGTCTGAAACAGCAACAGTGTTTAAAATGCTCATTGAGGAAATTCTAGTATAACAGATGAACATTTTCAAAAATCATCATAAAAGATGAATATCTGAATGTATAAGTAATATGATTACTGTATGTGTTTGAATAGGTTATATAACTGATGTTACAAAATTAAAATATTATATTCCACATGAATAGCACAATAAAAATCGTATTTACAAAATGCTACTTGAATATAGAAAAACGTTAAACATTTTACATAAGAACTTACATGTAACTAAAATAGTTTTCCATTTTTCATTTTTGGATGAAAAAAGTCCAGGCCAGGATTCGAACCAGGGATGTATTGGCTGAAGCCGCCAATGCTCTACCAACTGAGCCTTCCCGGACACAAACACTGCAGGACTATTTCACCCAATTAACCTGAACGATCACTTTATCTGGTCTGATACTCTGGATCAGCTTAACAGAATAAATCGAACTTTTTTCACCCAAAAATGAAAAATTTACATCTGTTATAATTAATTTACCGATTGAATAATCGTGTTTAAAAATTAATCTAACTAAAATAGTATGTTTCATCTGAATGGTATATTATAATTAAAACATTAGTTTTATAGAATTTTGCATGAATAAATAAAACTATTAATATGTAATAAAAATATTGTGATTTTATTAAAACGCTATATTTCATGTGAGTAATTTATTATAATAAAAATTTTATAATTTTTTTTATAATATCTATATTAATAAAAGAACAAAACGCTCTGTCTGTCTGCGTGCGTGTGTGTATGTGTGTGTGTCTGCGATGGTTAGCAAAATCTACAGCATGTACGAGGCTCAAATTTTTTTTTTTTTTTTTTTTTTTTTTTTTTTTTTTTTTTTTTTTTGAGGGTAGCCCCAAATCTCTCCTGATGCACCTGAGCTTCAGAATTTCGAAATTCCAATTATTAACTGAGTAATTATTTAACTCCTTGCGGGGCGGTGGTTTCATAGATATACCACTTAATTTTAATTCCCAAACGCCACATTCGCACCAGAATTTTGTTAAAGAAAATTACGGTTTATTGAATGAGTGAAGTATAGAGTTTTCTTATTTACAAATAAAGTTGTTTTCAAATTCCGGTGTCAGTCATTAATTTCAATACTTAAGCAATGATTTTGCCCTGTCCCGCAAAGGGTTAAATTCCAAAGATCACTCCCTTAAAAAATCGCCTTTTTTCCCCTTTTTCCCCTTCATTTGTTTATGGTTGGTTGGTTGCATACAATTTTCGCAGAAATAATTTAAAAAGCTGAGACAGAATTAAAGAAACAAATTTAAGTGTTTAACATTTCCAAAGTGAGAGTTTTTTTCAAAAGACCTTTAAAATTCATAGACTGGCAAACTGTCAGTTTAACTGAGGATTTTTTATCACAGCTGTTGTACGCCGTGGAGGAAAAAGTTAGGTCGAGATGAAACAAGCCGCAAAAAAGTTTGCAATAGGAAACCATTTATTGCTCAAATTTTAATGACCCAATCAAAAGTACGAGAGGGATTTTGTATTAATAAAATGAATTAAAAGAAATGAATTACAGATGAAGCACATTTTAAGAAGAAATAGTAATTTTTTTAAATGGTCTTTATTCTATAATATTATTTAATGTTTGCTTTTTAAAATAATTGAAATTGGAAAATTACAAATAATTAAATATCAAAATAAAATAAAACATTGAAAACATTTGATTTTAACTAAAAATTATATTACTAAAAGTTTTTTTTTTTTTTCAGAACTTTTTAATACTATATAACGTAGATGAGAAATGTTTATGACTTAACAATAATCAATATATTTAATAATTGCATGTCAGTATATAAAATATATTGATGAAAACATTATTTAAAATCATACATGAAAACTTAAATAACAAATATTAATCTAAAATCTAGATTTCAGAGTGCAGACGATTTTAAGACATTAACGAAAGAATGTTAACTTTTAAAGCAAAATCTTAAATGATGCTTCTATATTGATATTTCAAAGTTATATGATAAAAATAATACAATAATTCTTACCAATGATTGATCTATTTGTATTTTTTATGCATTCCGATCGTGCATTACAGCCAATAATTGCACGAGTCATCATTTTTTAAACGAAATTTTAGTCATCTGTTCAATAACAGCTTAAGCGATAAAAAACAAAAATAAAGATATACGGGTTTAAACAAGTTTGAATTGATCGGCGTGTCAAAGCACGTGGTTTTGTTGATGCTTAATTAGACTTAATGTAACGGATATTAAGGATACGTTTTTGTCTTCACCCCAAAACATTATACTTCCAATCTATTAATTTCTCTTTACTCAATGGTTGTACGCAGATTTTTGGCACTTCGAACATTAGAATGTATGAGTGATTAGCTGTGTTGCAGTAAAAAAAAGTATACAACACTTTTCTAGGAGATTTTTTTTAAGTCATTGATTAAAATTAAATGTATTCTATTCAATTTAAAATTTTATTGTGGCTTTAATTTGTTTTCAAAACGAAAATAAAATGGCTGTTTGGCATACAATTGTTCGAATCCGCATACGATTCATACACCATAATAAATTATTAAATAGCAAAGTACATTATTTATCAGAAATTGTCATAAAAATAATAGTAGCAAAACTGGTTATAACCTTAATGTTGAGACTAATTAAAACATAACCCGATCCCAACAAGAAAAAAAAACAGACTACATTTCGATACGTGATAGACAAAATTTCCATGAGTATAAATTCGACCCAAACCTAAAAATTCTATTTGAAAAAAAATATATATGGATTTGATAACTGACCCGAACCAAATCTGAATCCCGCAAGATGTTCAAATGAAGCATAAACCGATCTGAACAAGAAAAAATAATTTTCGTGGGCATGAAACCTGACCCGAACCTAAAAAAAATTCTTTAAAAAAGACCGATATATGACCCGAACGAAATTTGAAACCAATAAAAATATTTCAGAGAACTATAACGCGATCACAGCAAGACAGAATAATTTCCGTAATCATAAACCCGACTCGAACCTAAAAAATTTCATTTGAAAAATCCTAAATTTGTCCCAAACCACATCTGAATTCGACCAAAATATTCGAAAGAACCATAACCGGATTCGAGTAAGACAAAATAATTTCCGTGGACATTAACCCGGTACGAAATTAAAACTCCTATTTCAAAAAATACCTGAAATTTGAATCGAGCCAAATCTGAACCCGACAAAAATATTTCAAAGAACCGCAACCGGATCCGAATAAGACAAAAAATTTCCATGGACATGAACCGAATCTGAACCTATTTTTTTTAATCTCGAAATCTGGACTGAACCAAATCTGAACTTGATAAAAATATTCCAGTGAAGCATGTTCTTATTTGAACAAGGCAGAATAATTTCCGTGGACACGCAAGAAGACAAGAACCCAAAAATCCCATTTGAATAAAAAGCCGAAATCTGAATTGAACCAAATCTGATCCCGATAAAAATATTTTATAGAACGATAACTGGATCCGAAAAAGGCAAAATAATTCCCATGGATATGAATTCGACCCGAACATTAAAATCCAATTTCAAAAAATACCTGAAATCTGAATCGAACCAAATTTGAACCCGACGAAAATATTCTAAAGAACCATAATAAGATCCGGACAAGGCAAACTAATTTCCATGGACATGAACCCAATATATGGTTAGGTAACATTTAGGTTGCGATTAAGTTTCAATTACATTACAGTATGGTTGTTATGGTTAGATTAAGGATAGGTTCCAATAAGGTGGCGGCTAGGTTAGAATTATGTTATATTTAAGTTACGGTAGGGAACTGTTAAGTCACAGTTAGGTTACAGACAAGTTATGGTTATGGTACAAAAGTTTGCAGTTAGGAATTTGTCCACAGAGTGAACATTACGCATGCTTTGATTAAAAATATACACTTATATTTGTTAAATGGCTCTGAAATTATAATACCATATGCAAACCTTTTAGGTAACATCAAGTATCGATTTCATTCACGGTATAGTCGGATTTAAGAGTGATGTGATTAGCTTGAAATTCAAAATATTTCACTTGGGATTTCTATGTAAAAAAAATAATAATGATAATAATTGGCTACTGACTTAACAGTGATTTTTACGGATAAATACCAACACTTTCACACAAAAATCACGCAATTGTTGGACACATATTTTCTCCCGCGTTTCCCATTGTGCATTTTGAGTATTTTTAGAGCTTAATATTAGTTGTTTTTTAAACCGATTTTTCACACAGTCAGCGGCCACGTATTTCAAACAATGCATTTCTGCATGTTTCGAATTAATGATAAAATCTTACAAATTTCAAGTTCGTTTAATAGTATTAATACGGACCCGGGCAACACCGGGCGGGTCAGCTAGTAATATAATATAAGATGAATAAGAATTTCCTAAAATGTTTTTTAAAAAATGTCAAATAAACATGTCATTTAAACATATGTAGAATAAAAATGTTTATGCAAAATTTCAAATAACTAATAATAATATTCAGAAATATTTTAATACAAATCTATATTTAAACCTGTACTAAAATAATACTTATTATAAATTATAAAAGTGTTATTTTATTTATTAAAACATATTCAATTTTAATTTCCTAAAAGCAAACGTTTAAGTATTTTATTTCAATTAATTTAAATGCAAAATATTAAAGAACTGAAAAGATGTGTATATTTAAAAATAAAATATTTATTATTGAATTTGTTCTCCATTATTTAACTACACTTTTAATTAATTATTGATAAATTTCTACAGCTTGCCATAAAGTAATAAAATATACAATTTGTATTATTATTTATGCTATGTTTTTGTTTAAAACTTATACGCACACATACATGTATATATAAATATTTGTTTGTGAAAAATATATTACTAAACACTAATAATTAATTTATATTTATTTATGTGTTAATTACTTTGAAAAAGTTTTCGGATATTGTCATTTTCGGCCGAAAAAGAAATAGTATTACCAAAATTCGGTCTCGATCTTAAAATTCTGTTTCGGATATGATTCTTATTCATGGATGCTTATTACCCTAGTAAGAGACCTTTGGAATTATTTAAAAGCATCAAACATAACACTTTATTTTTACTTGCATAGAATATGGACAAGTTTTATACAATAATCTTTAAGCACCCACGAAAAATTTAAAATAAATGAAATTTTCCCGTGGATATTTGACAAAAATGATAAGGCATGGAGAATGATAAGTAAAAGGAATAAAGGGGCTAATTCTGATAAAACTATTTATAGTATTGTACAGTCCTTGAAGAAAAAGTAAACATTCCCTCCAATTCTTCAACAAATTATCGTAGAAGAAAGTTACTGGTACCGAATGACTGAAAATAGACTATTTTCAAATGATATATATCAAGTTTGCTTAAGGGGCCATCTGAATATTGAAACGAACAAAAACTTTTTTTTTTTTTAATAGAAATATCCAATTTTAACAAGATATTTCAAACCTTCAGTTTAAGCTATGCCTAGAAGACGCCAAATGTAAAGTCATTTGAATGATAAATTTTTGAATTATAAACGTTGAGAATTTAGTGCTTCTAACGTTAAATTGCATTTTCATATTTTTATTAATATCTCCTGAAATTATACTCCTAATGTGTTATTTTTTTATGAAGCAATAATAGTAAAATACCCAAACATAAATACGTTGAATTTGCAATTTGCAGAAAGAAAGGTTCATAATATGAAAGAACTGTCCGAGGGTTTTCTTAAGATGTGTCACATGACGGGTCCAAAAAAGTTTGGAATTTTTCCGCCCCCCCCCCCACTTTAACCCCAGCGGGGGAGGAAATTTTAAAATAGCTGAAACACGTCTTTAATTACTTTTTAATATATTTATTTTTTGCCGTTTCACGCTTCTACTTAAAACGACTGCTGAGATTTGCCAAATAGTCTAAATTGTCCGACGCCCCCCTCCCCCTTAACCCCCTCAGCGGGAGCAATTTTTAAAGTCGCTGAAATATATGTTTAATTATTTTTTGGTAGACTTATTTTCTGGAAATTCTCTCTGCTACCTTAAACGACTGCTGAGATATAGGAAGATGTTCCTGAATTTTCGATCCCCTGTTTGCCCCCCTTAGGGGAGGAATTTTCAAAAAAAAAAAAAAAAAAACGTCTTCTCTCACGCTTACATTATAAGAAGTATATTTTCCCTAGTTTCCATGCTTCTAAGTTCAGTAGTTTGGGCTGTGTGTTGATTATCAGTCAGTCAGGACAAGCTATTTTATATATGCATACATAGAAAAAACTTAGCTTCAGTTTTTTTTTTTTTTTTTTTTTTTTTTTTTTTTTTTTTTTTAACTGCATGTTGTTCGCTTGAGTGGCTTTTCCCATTTATTATAGTCTGTTAATTTCAAATGTCAATCAGATAAACATTTTTATTTATTTATTTATTTTTTACAGTTTCAATTGATATAGTGGGGACCATCAAAACAAATAACCATTTATATGCAATGAGTAGTCGAATTCTTTTACCGAATATGTTTTTAACGTGAAAAAAATGGACTTATACTAACTTATAATTGCAGAAAAATGCACGTCTTAAATACACTGTAACAAGTAAGAAAAATCCTGCGTCAAACATGGGTTATGAAACACTTTCCAACACTTTTTGAAATCTTTAACAAAGCTTCGTTATTTAGGTAAATAAGGTGTTACTATCCATTACTTAATATGTATTCCAATACTTTTGAACAGCCCCGTATTTGATATGTCGGTTGATATATATACTATATAATGGGGAAATTTAGTTTAGCAAGAAAACGCCACTGGTTGAAATTTCTCTTTCTGGTGTTCATACTAATAGATGAAAACATTCTTGAATATTTTTGTTCAACCCTGTAGTCTACCTAGTACCTTTATTACACGCCAGTATTTTGCTAAAATTTAGTTCAAACAAAAACACTCTTAAAACTACTTAAATCACATTTCCAGAAATTATCAACCATAGGTGATCATGTAACCAATTCTTTGCGTGACCCTGTAAACCATTTTATCTATATTCTACAATCATTTTTTAGTAAACTGAAAGCAGTTCAATGTAAAAAATGCATAACTTACTTAAACACCACCTTAAAGTAAATTACGATCATATTCGGTATCCTTTACGAGCTTTTTCTTTTGCGTGTGTGTGTGTGTGTGTGTGGCCTGTATATCAATCATAGCATTTATACACAACATATAATGTACATAAATTTAGTGAAACTTAAAAGCGCATATCCATAATTAAAAATGCATTTTATCCATCCATCAGCCATCATCGATAATATACAGTACTTCGCATAGAATATACTACTTCAAATTTTTTGTGTGTCCCTGTAAATACTATGCACTTCATATTATGGGTGAAATATTAAACCTCAGCGGCGTATACCAATTTTATTATACATTAAATCGTTTAACGTAAT
The DNA here is from genome assembly GCA_964019185.1 of Maratus speculifer. Taxonomy (NCBI): domain Eukaryota; kingdom Metazoa; phylum Arthropoda; class Arachnida; order Araneae; family Salticidae; genus Maratus; species Maratus speculifer. The sequence continues at coordinate 192,222,053 of OZ025299.1, forward strand.
TAAAATATGTCGCAAACAATCTCCCCTTTTTTTTATTGTGTAATGGAATTTTTTTGTGTGGCCTTGTAAATGAATAATAACTATTAATTTCACTGTATATATTACAAAATGCATATTTTAGTACACTTCGCAAATGCATATAAATTTGAATATGTTTGACAGGATGTAACACCTTTAAAATTCATTTCAAACGATTTTTTCCCATAGGCTGTAATGTAACGGAAAACTTTTGACTATCTCGGTAAATAAACTAACCGCAGTAGGAACTTCATTTTCAATAGGGTTCACGCTAATGTAAACGTCAATAACATCTAAAAAATTCATGGCAATCCAAGTATATTTACGAAAGTTAGAGTGCGGACAGACGGACAGACAAACCGAAATCATAAACACTTTTCAATTTTGTTGAAAAGTGTTAAAAAGAAGCTGCTAGTACCTTGCCGTATGGAAAAATGAGTAGGGATGCGGAAATAAGGCTCACAAAAGATCCAACAAGATACATCAACCTTTTAGGTAGCAGTAATAGCAAAATGACCTATGGTAGGAAATTATTATCCCAAAGAATATGGTTAAGAGACACTTGAACACCTAAGAACAAATAAAATTCGAGCCCTTTTCGAGACTATTTAAGGATTGTTAAAATGCATATAATTTCACATGGATTAAAGTGTCTCTAAAATAACACATTATAAGGGAAATAGTCATCACATTGACTGTCTATTTTAAAAATGTCTTGTCAGATTTTTTAAAAAAGAGTTACAAAAGGCGATTTTAAGACATCATATTATTAGAGATTTTTTAAAGAATAAAGTATTTTAATTTAGCAAAATTCCATGGAAATAAATTTCATAAATAATATAAAGTTTAAAAAAACAGAACTTTTTTTGGCTTTAAATTAAAAAAATTACACAGGGGTCCATTCTCAACAATATCCAATGGCTATTTTCTAACCAGTTAGTCAGATATACAATTCCAATAACAAAAAACAGTCAGTAAAAACATTTCTTTAAAACATACGAAATTTAAATTTTTAAATTATTATAGCCCCTCGTCCTTTAAGTTTTATTTATTAAAACGTTTCTATTACAATGACAAGTAAGAGGGAAAAAAAAGTCCCGTTATTCTACCATAAAAACTGTTCGAGTAATAGCTGTTTCAAGATGGAGCATATATTTTGCTACAAAATAGGTGTTATTCACAAATTTAGTAGAAATATAAATAATCGCCAGACATCTACTTATAATAAAATGTGACTGGAGAAAAGTGTAGGGTTCCAGGACGAACCATTCTGATCTGGGAATCGACCGTAGCTAAACGCCACGTTAGGCTTAATTGAAAACAGATGCTAAAATGATGCTTTTAAAATGTATTCCACTTGAAATAATGTTTGTTCAGCATAATTTCATATAAAACATGCATATGATACACAATTATAATATATAAAAATAACAGCGGAAGTGTAAACTGATAAGTTTTTATCATCTAAGAGTACGATTATATTTTACTGATTCAAGGTGCCGTCTTACTTTCACTTCACACTACTTTAGTGCTGCCATCTATGAACTATTTTAGAAGCATTTCTTCCAGAGGATAAATCCTGGGGGGGGAAAGGACTCGCAAGCCTGTTTTTAAATTATTGTGCTACTCGGAGTTTGAGAATTTGAATTTAAATTTAGTTTTTTTAATTTTTTTTAAGGTACTAGCATTTATATGCTTAATTGTTTAAATTTTGTTTTCTATTATAAATAAAATAAACTTTTTTTTCCCTTTCAAATTGTGATGGATATATAAGATATTATCATGACTGCATTAGTATAACTGAAAATTATTTTTTCACTTGCTCTTAAATCAAAACTTTATCTGCTTTGATGTAATAAATATATTTAGTGCATGACATTATACATTTCTTACATTTAAATGACATTTGATAAAAAAATATCAATTTCCTTTACAAAGCAAGCAACTTTCGAATGGGTATAATCTAAGCTCAGGGCTCCCAAATGGTCCGCGAATTGAACATCAGTATTTTTTAACAGAAAATTTCATGATACGTTTGCGCTACAATCAACTTCCAAACGTGGTTTCTTGGCATTTTGCAAGACAAATCTAAAAGGAAAATTTCTTTAAGAAAATTCTGATGTTCAGTTGGCGGACCATTTGGGAGCCCTGTAAGCTTTTAAAAACTGGTACATTTAATTTAAAATTTTACAAAAGAAATAATAATAATATATATTTTTCATAATTTACGGATTGAATTTTTAAAGTTGAATAGCTGAAATTTTGAAAAATTGATTTTGATTTAAATCAATGCCTCTTGCTTCTGCTATTTTCTATAAAAAACTACGTTTTTTTTTTTTTTTTTTTTTTTTTTTTTTTTTTTTTTTTTAAGAAAAGTTGTTTTGTTTTTATTAACTGCGTATAGATGGCGCCAAATCCAAATTAAAAAACAAAATACAAAGCTTCGTAATCGATTACTAAAAGCATCGAACTAAGAATCTATCATATACCCATGACTAAAACCGCTGCTGAATCATACTTTTAATAAAAATAATGTATTTTAAAATTTAAAAAACTTCAATATTTAATTTTAATGTTTTGAGAAATCTTCAAAAATTGAGTTTTATTTTGCTAATTATTATTATTATTATTGTAATAAATACTGGTCTTTTTTTTTATTAAAATTTGTTCAAATATTAAATATCAAGTAAAAAAAAAAAAAAAAAAAAACTCTATCATTTGTCTTTGTAGAAATTTATTGCGATTTTTAAAATGTGCTTTTCTACAATACAAACTCTTCAATGATAAAATCTGCATTCTGTTTGTTTGTATGAAATATTACGAAAATGAAATGGAATTGAAAATTCCGTCATTTTTGACGGGGTTATATACTAGTATCAAAATAATAGTTGAGAATAAAATTAACATTACAATATTAATTTGTAATCTAGAATAATTCTGAAATATTAATGGAAAATATATTCACCTTGTACTAAATACATAAAAAGAAAAATAACAGAATTTCCCTTCAATAAAAGGGTAAAAGGCAACAGTAGCAATTCTTTACAATATTATACATATCTTTAAATGCTATTACACTAGCATAGGTTACAATAATCTTCAAAATTTGGATCGTGTCTTATTTTTAACTTTTGATTGATTCTTATGTATTTTATAGCTCTGTAATGACTTTCATTTTTTTATCACCATGTCAGGATTTTTCGCAAATCATAAATTTCAAAGTTCAAAAAAGTTGAAATTGAACCCATCATCACCACCCATTACCACCTCATAGGATTCTTGAGCTATTTAGCTGTAAGAATCCCAGTAAGACAAATAATTGAATAAATTATTGAAATAAATTTAATAAAAGAAGTTTTAAACCCATTTTATTGTATCAGATTTTTGCTATATTTTTATATTTTGAAATTTACGATTTGCAAAAAAGTCTAAACTGTCAGAATTGGCAATTTTTTCAGTTAGCGATAGGCAAAATTCACGATTTTTTCTGCAATAGAAAACACTCAGTTGATAAAAATAATCCAAGATTATTTTTCGGTACTGATTGACGAAATTTAATTTCTTTCTTCGGCATATTGACAAAATTGAACATTTTTTTTTTCAATGTATAGTTGACTAAATTCTCAATTTTAGTCGAATTTTTTCGTGAATTTTTTTCATGAGCAATTGACAAAACTTGCGATTTTTTTCGTAACCCGACTGATGAAACTTGCGATTTACTTTCTGCAATAGATTGACAAAATTCCAAATTTTTCCCTTGATCGAAAGATGAAATTCGTATCTAATCCTCTAATTCTCATGGTAGCATATTTGCTACCATCAGTGTTCGTTTTTTGGTGAATTATTTTATTCAGATATTCCGTAGTGACACCAGAAATTTAAATTATGAATTTAAAATAGAAGTTTTTGTTTTAATTAACCCTCCACCCCGACATTTTGTTATTAAATAAGCCGAAATTTGCTATTTAGATTTTCTAGTATTAATTCCGATTCTCTGAATTATGCAACATTTTGGAAAACATTCTACCCTGGGACTTAGAGGATTAACAATCAATATACATCATTTTTCTGAAAAAAAAAAAAAAAAAAAAAAAAGCTGTTGCGAATCTGTTTTTGGCTAGTATTTTTTTTATCCTTTGCATCTATTAATTCAAAAGTTTTTTAAGGAGTCTTAAATCCGGTTGTCCAAAATCCTCCTAAGTCACCTCACTAAAATCCCATAAAAACTAAACTCTGTGTTTATACGATCCATGAAAGATCTGCGCCTACAGTACCTATCCCTATTTCACTCATCGAGATGAGGTAACATGTATTTCATGTCGATGATTCACTAGACCGCGATATATGTCCCATAAAGCTAAGAATAAGTTATTAATAGTTCCATGATATGTCCCGGCTAGCAGGTCCGCCTAATGCCGGATTCTCGTTGTTTCGTTATCTCCCTTGGTACTCACTCACTTTACCAACTTCGAAGAGATGAAAGATTGAGGGAACCTTGCCCATATGGAAGTCAAACTTTCGACTTGTAAAGCAGCAGTCAAATGCTCTTACCACACTACTACAAAATCGCATTAAAAAACGTCAAAACTTTAAAAAATCTCAGGAGAAAAAAAAATTATTCCGTTAAAAATTTAAGGTAGAATTCCTTTTTCTATGTCAAGAAATTGCTTCAAGACGCGAATAAACTCTAAAAATTGCATAAAAGAATCGCGATTTTTTTTTTTTAATGCTATATGAATTCTGAATAAGCTTTAATCAAAGGGCAGCATTTACTATATTGGGCTAAAAGATTAAAACAGGATTATTTTCAACAATGCAGAAAAATTGCCATGAAATGAAAAAGCGCTAAAAGTTCAAAACTTCCCGAAAAATGGAAAAATCGTTGTTCGAATGCCGAATAAACTTTATTTGAAAGAAGACAACATTTATTATATTGGGTTGATTAAAAACCAGATTCCTTTTACTAATGCAAAAAAAAATTGCCTCGAAATTCGAAAAAGCGTTTACAATTGCATTAAAAAAACCTATTTCTTTCTATTAAAATATCTGATATAATGTTTTTTATTTTTTGTGTTTCAATGCGTTCCTAGTGTATAAAATTCACAGGGGAGGGGAAGGGGATTGAAAAAGCAGAGAAATATTAGTTGTTGTTCTTATATATATATTGATAGATAAATAAATAAACTGTTAATGATCTAAAATTTCGAAAAAATCCGAAATTCGTAATCGTCGAAGTCTCCAGTATATCGGATTTTTGATTGTGTACTGAATTGATGTTTCGAAATTCTGCAAGAAATAAATGGTTCGTCGGAATCGGCAAAATATTTAAAAATATATTCTTGGAAAAATAACATCGAGGATTCGAACTACGGAACTTTTAACTCTCGTCGCGACTCGCGAGGAAAGATGAAATCGTAATTCGATTATTTTTTTTCTTCTTCTTCCTACATTTTCGCATTCTATAATTTATTATCCTATTACTTTATATTATCCAACATTTCCAGAGAATCGGTTGAATTTTTGGAGATACTTTTAACTGTGTGACGGATATCGCCAAGTCATAATTTTTTTTTTTTTTTTTTTTTTTTTTTTTTTGCGAAAAGAAAATGCAACTAAACTTTAACGACTAAAGAGCTTAGTACTTAGCAGTTGGGACGCTCAGCTCCCGACCAGTGATGTACTCGTAAAAAAAAAAAAAAATAATAATAATAAAAAAACAGAGTATATGTTATATTCACAGGGTATACGCTAAAGTCATGCTTAGAGTATTAGCTTTATTTGAGAAACAGAGGGTATATGGAGCTTTTTTAATAGGCCGTCTGCGCACAAGGAATTTTTGTCATGGAGTAAGTTAGTCTTACCAGAGAAGGAAATTTTAAAATATTTTATTTCATATTTTTATGGTTCAAAACAGGTGAAACCAATTATTGCATTTCTTCATTCTTGCAAAGCATGGCTTTCGTAATTCTGTCAGGCCCATGTTCACTCAGATAGAATAAAAATATTTGTGAAAAGCAGCATATGCTTTATTTCAGCCCAATCAGCCCTTGAAAAATTTTCGCTCAAGCTTCGCGCGCGTGACCCAGAATTTTTTTTATGGGTGATTTGATTACGTGGCTGGCTTTTTGTGTTATGTTTTTCTTGTGTTCTTCTTAGTTTGACTGATACAATTACAACAGTTCGATGAGCGATCTAAACATTTTAAACTTTTTAACAATTTTCTTTTTATTTATTTAAAAATGATTTATCACTTGCAATATTTTTTGTAATAAATGGAAAGCTATTAATAAATCAAGACTGTAGTATTAACATATTATGAGACCTATTCGTAATCTGCTACTGGATTAATTTCAATGGAGTTTGCACGGTTAGAAAATATTTCAGAGAATATTTTAGTGCATGTGTTACTTTTTTTATGATTCCATATAATAAATATTGTGCGGATAACAGATACATTCTCAATCATGACAATACATCAACTTGAACAACATATCATAAAACATGAGAGACAAATGGCATTGAAAATCATGTTAGTAAAATATTTACATTCAGTGGAAAATTTATAAACATTCTAATTATATACTAATATTTTAACACAATCAAACTGATTGATAAAGTTATCATGCGAACTGAATATAGTAAAGCCCCGACTATGATCCGCAGTGCGGATTATCTGCGAAGCGAAATTTTTTTTATTTGATTTAAATTTTTAATTCAAGCCAACAGCAAGGGAAATGCAATAGACTCTACAGCAGGAGTGCACAACCTGTGGCTTGCTGGCCACATAGATACCACTATTTTTATGCAGAGTAATTATCCTTATGATAATGACAGAAACTTTGGTATTAAATAAAACAAACGTCACTTTTCAAATATTCTGGCGGCAATCAATTTTCTGGCAAAAAGGTTGTGCATGACTGCTCTACAGTGTGAAGGTCGAAAATTATGTAACACGTACATTATCTGATTACTGATCTTAACGACCCGACATTCGCTCTTTTACTTTGGTTAATTATATTTGCCTTTGAACTATAATTCCTCAAGTAGAGAATACTTACAGTATTTACTATTAAAAAAAAAAAAAAAAAAAAAAAAAAAAAAAAAAAAAAGGACTTCCGATTTAAATGGGCCCGGTACAAACTGCCGCCCCAAATTTTGCTAGCTCTTTCAAGGTGTTCCAATGAATATCTACCGATAATTTTAAAAAAAAACACCATTGTTAAGAATTTTTTTTTATTTTGACTTCTAACATTTAGATAAACTTTTTTTTTCGTTTTTTATGAAAAAAAATACTGAAAATTCATAAAATTCAAGTTATCATAATTCAGTAAGTTTTATTTGTAATAAAAATGAAACTTTTATTGTTTTACTTATTATTACAAGAAAATAGTTTTACTAAATATATAGTATCTAAATCCCATAAAAAAATTAAATGCATATAACTTTTTAAAATAACATTTTTTTACATATATAAACGGGTTTAATAGGATGAAGAACAACTTTAAAACGTACTTACTGTTGAAACTATATTTCTAAAAAGTCTTTTCGGCAGTACTGAGAGGAAGAGGTAGCTTTCATATATCTTATTTATTTATATATTTAGTTTAAATTAAGTTTTATTATTCAAACATACGAAGCTCAAATTAATGGAACCCGATTATGTAAGATTGAATGCTAGTTTTTATCAATACTAAATATTAATGGGAATTTTTAGAAATTAGTCATCTTTTATTCAAGCTGGTTTTATTTTAAGCTATTTATAAGGTCGCCAAATTCCACGATATCATGAAGTGTATGCCATTTTAAAACGGCATGATGGATAAAACAAACCAATGACCTTAGTCGAAATCTTAATTCATGTGCACATGCACACTCACATCGAAATCGATTAATATATACGAGTGCTGTCGCGTGCAAATAGATTTTTAAAAAATTTCACCCACATTAGAAATTTAAACTGCTATATTTCAGACTTTTTTTAAGGTAAAGACTAAACAAAAATATTCCGTAATTCATATATTAACATCAAACATTTCAGAAAGAACTTTTTTTCTATTTCTAATTTTTTGTTTGTACATCATTATACATTTTTTAAAATTTTAACAAACATAATGGCCATCATTTCAAAATAAGTGGCGGTTGAAATGCGGCAGTGAATTCGGTCAAGACATTGGTATGTACAATGTACACACGGAGTTATATCCAAATCAGCTTATAAATATGCGTATTATCACGTGAAAAATTTCAGACAGCTTAAAATTGTCAACCACACTGGAAGTTAAAAGTGCTATAACTCAGCCATTTTTTAAGATACAAACGAAACAAAAAATGCTCTGGAATCTTTGTATCAAGGTCAAGTACATAAAAGAAAAATCTTTCTCAATTTCTTACATTTTTGTACCTAATTTTAAATTTTAAATAAAAAAAATTTAAATGGCCGCCATTTTGGAACAGGATGGCGGATGGAGCTGGCAAATGAACTCGGTCTAGGCCTCCGTATGTACTATGTACACATCAAGTTACATCTAAATTGGTTGATAATACGCCTGTTATCGCGTGACAAAAATCAGATCGTTACAAAATGTCAGCCACATTAGAAATTCAAACTGCTATAACTCAGTCATTTTTTAACCTTTTGAGGGGCAAAGCACTTATATTCATTAAATGCCGAAATGATCAAATGAGACCAGAATTTAAAAGGAAATTTATTTCAAAATAGATAACGCTTATCTTCGCGTACTTGATAACATTCAAATTTTCATTTCAAAATTCTGGTGTCAATGTAGCATTTTTCAATTAAAATTAAGTGGTATGTATTTTATACCACCGCCTTTCAAGGGGTTAAGATATAGATGAAATAAAAAGTGTTCTGGAATCTTTGTGTCAAGTTCTAACACATAAAAGAAAAATACTTTTCAACTTTTAAATTTTTCGCATTTAATTTTAAATTTTAAATTTAAAAAAATTTAAATGGCCGCCATTTTGAAACAAGTTGGAGGATGGAGCTGGTTAACGAACTCGGTCTAGGCCTCCGTATGTATTATGCACACACCAAGTTGCATCTAAATTGGTTGATAAATACGCCTGTTATCACGTGACAAAAATCAGATCGTTTCAAAATGTCAGCCACACTAAAAATTCAAAGTGCTATAACTCAGTCATTTTTTAAGATAGAGGTGAAATAAAAAGTGTTCTGGAATCTTTGTGTTAAATTCTAACACATGAAAGAAAAATGTCTTTCAACTTTTACATTTTTCGTATTTAATTTTAAATTAAAAAAAAATATTAAATGTCCGCCATTTTGAAACAAGTTAGCGGATGATGCTGGTCAACGAACTCGGTCGAGACATTTGTATGTACTATGTGCATACCAAGTTTCATTCAGATCGGTTCATAAATACGATAGTTACAGTATGACAAAAAATCTGATATATATATATATATGTGTGTGTGTGTGTGACAATTTAAAGTTAGGGGGGGGCAAAACATCATCGCCAGGTTTCCCTTTCTCCGCACAGACGTCATGGCCAGCGAGAAAAAAAAAATGTAGAAGGTCAAAATAATCACTCCTTGGCTGCTGCAAGTTCATTTTATTAAACTGTAGCTATAATAGAGGGAAAAGCTCCTGTTGCAGACGATATTTTACCGAAACATCCAAAAAATATTCCATTATTTACTATATCCAGCCGTACTCATGCAAGAGCGCACCCAAAAATCCTTCTTCTCATCTCTCTTACAGGGCTCCCAAATGGTCCGCGAACTGAACATCAGAATTTTCTTAGAGAAATTTTCCTTTTAGATTTGTCTTGCAAATTCCCAAGAAACCACGTTTGGAAGTTAATTCAAGCGCAAACGTATCATGAAAATTTCTGTTAAAATTTACTGATGTTCAGTTCTCGGACCATTTGGGAGCCCTGCTCTTACCACCTCTCGAGCTTCCTCTTTTAAATCTAAAAAGAAAATTCTAGAACATTCTCTAACCTCAAACCATCATTCTTTTATGTAAACAGAATTCTTGTCCAGCTACGAGACTATTTTCCACAGACGACAATTTTATTTAAAAAAAAAATTATTTAACCAATTTATAATCGAATCAGAATTTCTTAGGCAAACGATTTTTATAGATGATTAATTTTAAGAGAAAAAGAAAAGAAATGAATTTATTGATATGCACACTATCAAAGGTTGACGGAGGGAAAATAAATAGATAAAATAAAATAATGATATTTTTTGAAAGGTATGGTTTTGGAATAAATTTATTAAGACTTTCTTTAAAAGGGTTGATAAAAACATAGAAGAAATGAGTTTTATTTGGAATATTAAGAAATAAAGTTTAATTAAGAATATTTTTAATTTAGAGCCATCTTTTTAAATTTACGCATACTGGAATAATGTTTTTTAAGGCAAATTAAGAATTTATATCGTCTGCATAAAGATTAACTGATTAGATCTAGAAACAAGATTATAATTTAATAATTTGAAGTAAGTACGGAATATTATTATAAGAAAATTAAGATAGCATAAAGGTTAGTTTTGGCGAATAAAATTTAAAATTTGTAATATATATATATATATATATATATGACGTATACTATTATATTTATACACTAAGAGTTTCGAGATGATTCCTCATGTATTTATCTAGATATTTAGTAAAATGTCTAAAACCGCAAGTGTCCCATAATCAATGGCAATATAGTGTACATGTCAACATTTGAACGGAGGGTGGTTTTGGAGTCTGGGGGTAGTGATCGGTGAAAATATACCGAAATTTCCGGAAGTGCTATCCTATGGACGGCTGCAATAGGTAGCTTTTTACTTTTTGTAATGAAAGCTACCTAAAACTTTCGGAAATTAGTCATTGGACAAGAATTAGAGCTGACACGCTTATATACTATTTTTCATAGTTTTTAAAATTTTATAATAAAAATTTCTCTGATTTTCAAAAATTTCTCCATCAAATAATACCGAATCTGTTAGTAGCAAGTTCAAATTATTTTTAATATAATATTATTAATCTAATTTATAGTATCATTTTTTATTTTTTAAAGCAGAATGGAGAATGATCCAATTTAGGATTATTTTAGAAATAATTAAGGCTATTTTCAACTGCTCTGCTCAACATGTGCAAAATATTTTGACGCATTCAAAAATTCTTTTTTTAACGGAAAGATATAAAATTGGAAAGCCTGAATATGGAAGTGATTTGGAATCGAACAATTTTCAATATTTTGATCAATAAATTACCCTTTGAATTATAAGCGAATCTGATCACGTGACAAGCACATTTTTCACTCCAATTTGAATGTTTTTTTTTTCCGCGCAAAATTTTTTTTTTTAAACGCGCACTTTGACACTATTGACACAAAAATTTGTTGACACGTAAGAAGAATGACTTATAATTCTAAATTATTTATTTATCTGAAAATGGAAAACGTTATTTAATTAAAAATCACTTCAATGCCTGTTAATTTCATTCCATTAAGTTTAAAAATGAATCAGAAAATGAGTCATAACATTTTGTATTGTCAGCAGGGAATTTGCGAAGTACCTTAAGTGCAGCTTAAGATAATAACTTTCTTTATACGCGAAAATATCCGCCAATCACGTTAGAAACATCGACTACGTTCTTATCATTTTGTTCTCGCGTAAATTTAGCAAAATAAATATTTGTAAAAAATAAAAAAATATACATAATTTTTTTGTAAACGATTACTTTAGTAGTTATTGGAACACTACTTATTTAATTTTAGCGCAAAGGTTTATGCATTTGCATAGCAAACGAGAACTGATTTCTTTGTTTCTGTATCGTTCCTATGATTTTGCACCCCACTATAGAACAAACTTTAGAAAAAAATTGCATTTTTTAATGCGATCCTTTGAAAAATTTTGCATTTTTAACAAGATTCTTTGACGAATTCGTGCTTTTTCTTCATGCGATCTTTCGATGAAATGTGCATTTTCTTACAGATCTTTCAATGATTTTTCGATTTGCATGATTCGTGAAATTGCGTGAAATTCGATTTTTTTTATGAAATTCGCCTTTTTTTGTAATACTTTGATGAATTTCAAGTTTTTAACATGATTTTTTGACGATTATTTTTCTTCTGCGACTAATTGACGAAATTAATTTTTTGCTTGTACATTTGTCACAATTTACGATATTCATTGCAATATCTTTTTACGATCAATTAACAAAATTCACTCGTCATTTCTACGACCGTTTGAAAAAATTTGCAATATTTTTCCCTTGATAGTTTTTCGAAATTAATGATTTTTTGTGCTGTGCTATCTTTTGATGAAATGTGCAATTTCTTTCCGAACTCATAACGAAATTAACGATTTTACTCAGTGACCGATTGAAGATTATTACTATGTGTCTCTGAGATATTTGACGAAATACCGGTTATTTTTCTACGATTGTTTGAAGAAATTCTATATTTTTTCTGCGAGTAATTTAATAATATAATGCGAATAATATAAAGAAATTCATAAAAAAAAATCACGGACTTCAAAAAAATATTTAAATATAATACTTGCAGATGAATAATAGGTCTTTGGGAGAATTTGCAGTGAAAAATACTGCACAGCATTTTTCATTATACAAGATTTTCCTTTTCTGTGTGCATATCACGTGATTCTGAACCCTTTTTCAAAACCTGCCTCTCCCTCCCCTCCCCCCCTCAAGAAACTCTTGAAATGGCACCCGCTTTTCTAAAACCCGACATTCTAAAATATGATATAAAACAAAGATATATATTGTTTAAAGTAATTCCTGAAAATTTATTTAAATTTTACTTAATTTTATTTATTACAGGTGTTACAGGATTATAATTTCTTAATAATTACTTAAAACATTATAATTTTTTTAGCTTCAGTGTCGGTCACCGTGGCACTCAAACGGGTTAAGAAGTTTGTTTTGCAGCTCAGATTTTTTTTTCCTTAAGCATTTTTTAATGTTCGACTGATTTCCAACTTAATATAGAGACATTTATAAAAAAAATTCACGGACTTCCAAGAAATATTTAACTATAATACTTGCAGATGAATAATAGGTCTTTGGGAGAATTTGCAGTGAAAAATACTGCACAACATTTTTCATTATACAAGATTTTCCTTTTCTGTGTGCACATCATGTGATTCTGCACCCTTTTTCAAAACCTGCCTCTTAACCCCCTCCCCCCTCAAGAAACTTTTGAAATGGCACACGCTTCTCTAAAACCTGGCAGTCTAAAATATGATATAAAACTAAAAGATATATATTGTTTAAAGTAATTCCTGAAAATTTATTTAAAATTTACTTATTACAGGTTACAGGATTATAATTTCTTAATAATTACTTAAAACATTATAAATATTTTAGCTTCAGTGTCAGTCACCGTGGCACTCAAACATGTTAAGAAGTTTGTTTTGCAGTCCAGAATTTTTTTTTCCTTGGGCATTTTTTAATGTTCAAATTTTCGGTTTAAGGACCAATTTAAACTTTCGAATCCGAATGCTTTAAAATTTTGGAACATAATCACTCCTGAAAAATATGCTGATTGGGCAAAAAATTACAACTGAAAAAAAAAAATGCATTTGTATATTTTTTGCAAAAAATCAAAGTTTAACCACTTAACTGATCAATATTTTTGAAAAAAAAACTTTCAAATAATGTCTACTTTTTTCATGTTTTTTACAGAATTTTAAATCTTTTATCACCATTTTTTCAGAACAAAGATTTTTGAATAGTTGAATCCGAAAATAGCTCAGATTAAATAATACAAAATTTAGAATATAATTTCACTGGTGAAAATAATAAGTTATGATTGGAGTGTGGATGTCCATACGTGGTATGAGCAAATCATGATTGGCAAAAACATGTTGTCTGTATGACGTATGGGTATGAAGCGGTGCCATCTTGCACTGTGATTAAAACGAGTTTCTCGCAGGAAGCGATCGAGCTAGCCTTTTGCTCGGCACATAAGGTCTCGTTTTCTGACCGTGGGTTCCCCAGTTCGAATGCTGCCTAGTCACACCAGCTACATTGGTGACCTTGGAAAAGCGAACATACACTTCACCATCTTCAGCCTGCGAAATGCTCGCAGCACCCGACCAAAGCCTGTGAAATGGTCACAGCACACGACCAAAGCTTGCTAAACGCTCACAGCACACGACCAAAGCCTGTGAAACGCTCACAGCATGCAAAGCCTGCCACGCCGCGCATCATCGAGGGGGCATACATGTGCACGGCAGCAGCACGACAACGGCGACACATCACCCTGGCAACCGTCAGCGCAACACGAGTGCATATCGCTCGTACAACGTCAACGTGACGTTCTTCTCACTGGGGGTGGAGTACTCTAGCGGTGCCATCTTGCAACGAGCAACTAGGTATAGCGTTTCCTCCATTGAAACATGCATGCGCCATTACTTGGCGAAATTTAAATCTAAGTGAGGTCTGCTAGTTTGGCAATTTATATGTAGCGTTGGCGAACAGACTTTATCTTTGTAGTTAAAAGATTATCAACATTTAAAATAATATTGACTTAGTTATTTAAGTAAAATTAATGAGATTAATATAACTATTTATTCTTTGCTCAGATATATACAATCGTCATTTTAAGAGACATTGTTATTCCATTTTAAATATCTTGCACAAATTTATGTATAATAAAATTATTTGCAAATAATAACATTTAAACCTATATCTGTATATTCATTTATTTATATTTTTATTATTCATAGAATTATTTAAAGCATGATAACTTAATGTATATAATGTTTAATTTACTACTGCAACATACATTACTAATATAATTTGCACATTGAAGGATAATAATTTTTGAAAATAAATATTTTGATAAATTCATTTTGCTAATTATTATTTAAATGTTACTAAAGTTCTTACATAAAAATATTTTCCTGTAAGTTTAGAAGATATAGCAATTAGATTTCAATAAATATTTATTTTAACTAATAAAAAAAATATTTTTAAATGATAAGAATTTTAAATAATAATTTCATAATCATAATAATATGATATTTACAATAAAAAATTTAAA
Organism: Maratus speculifer; assembly: GCA_964019185.1. Lineage (NCBI taxonomy): Eukaryota > Metazoa > Arthropoda > Arachnida > Araneae > Salticidae > Maratus > Maratus speculifer. The sequence goes on from OZ025299.1 coordinate 192,237,115, forward strand.
AGCAGCTGATAAATTAATAAATACTTTTCTATATAAAAAATAATACTTAATTCTATAAAATGAACACTTTATAAATTAATTCTGCTTATTATATATATATATATATGTGTGTGTGTGTGTGTGTAATAAAAAAAAAAAAAAATGCGCCATTTTGCCCTTTCTGAGCTATTAATTCTAAATTTGTGGAACACATTGTTAATCTTAGTTTCGTAATGTAGTAATATTTTAACAGCTAAAGTTCTTTTTCTTATTTTATCTAACCTATTAATAATCTATTGCTTCTTTCTCAAAAAGAGCGGGAAACGATTTCGTAATATTTTTCCTTTTCAGAATATTATCGAGATTTTAATTTAAATTTTTATTAAGATCGTCTGCTCTCTGTTAATGCATGGGTGTTAGCAAGTTAGTCTATTTGCGAGACAGTATGAAGTTCTTACGGGAAGGCCACGCCTCGTATACCAATCAGAGATGATGATTTCTGACGCGTAGCCTCGAAGTTAATCCTAATTGGATTTTTAATCTACTGACGCAGACTGAGGAGGGGCTAGATTTTTTGTGTGAGTGCTGGAGTTTCATTCTAGGTTTTCGGAGCATGCAGAATGCATCTGTCTCTTGAACTGCTAGGATGCCCGTTAAATTTTTCCAGATAAATTGTAAGATGGAACGAGGTAGCTTAGTTCACGAAGTTGGGAGTATTCGATGTGTGTCAAGATAACTGCTGGTATAACTTCACATATTTTATGTGTTCGAATAAATATAAATTCAAGATTGAGTGATTTAATTTTTTACGGGGAAATTCTCAAAGACCGAAATCCATTGCTTGATAAGTTACAACACTATGGCTGCTGAACCTGCTGTTGATCTTTTAGATGGAATGCCGCCAAAAATAATATTTTAAATTTTACGTTATATATATATATGTGTGTGTGTTATTCAGTTCCATCAAAAAATATTTTTAATGTAAATTAAAAAGATAATTTTGTTGCATTTTAAGTATTAAAGAAATTCATTTATTAAAAAAAATATTTTTAAGTCACATGAATAAAAAGTAAAATAATAATAAACTAATTAATAGTGCTGTATTTACTATAAAAAATTACAAAACAAATAATAAATATTTATGTATCTTTATATATCAATAATAATTTTAAAGGATAAAATCTTCAATAAATCATTTCTGCTAATTTTATATTTATCTGCTATCTATTACTAAAATAATAATAATAATAAAAAGGAAGTTTACGTGATTTATTATTGTATTTTATAAATATTTACTTTAATTATTACAAAGTAGATAAATGAGCTTTTATATTACATTATTGAAATTTATTTAAAATGAAATTCTATTTACAATTTAAATTTATTAATAAAAATAAAATTACATTTTTTAAAACCTAATCATAATTATAATTTAATTTAATTATCTAATTGATAATAAGAAAATTACAAAAAGTAATAATAAAAACCGACGTAGCTTTATTAACAAACTTAATAATGATTAAAAACAAGATAAGGAAAAGAAGTCCTCAGCGGGGACAGAACACACGGAATTGGAATTGGTAATAGATTCAGGTCTATTCAAATCACTGCCTTAACCACTATATGAAACTGCTCACATAAACTTTTGCCCAAAATATAATGAATCGCCTTTACGCAATAATTTCTCATAGCACTTGGCGTTTCTTTGCCAAGTCGTGCTAGGAAGCAACCTAACGCATGCTCTGTTTAATGGAGGAAATGCTATATCTAGTCGCTCGTCATCTTGCACAGTCAGTAAAACGAGTTTCTCGCAAGAAGCAATCGAGCTAGGCTTTTGCTCGGCACATAAGATCTCGCTTTCTAACCATGGGTTCCCTGGTTCGAACCCTGCCTGGGCACACCAGCTGCAGGTAAAACAGGGAAGTGGTTAACCTCCTCAGTCCTGAAGTCGCCTGGAGGCGACACTAAAATTTACCTTATAAATTAATTTTATTTCTTCTAAAAAGATTAAAATTATACCTAGACATTTTTAATAGATGTGTGCATGTTATAAGCATCAATATACAAACTATTGCATGTTTGGAGATTTTTATAATAATTTTAAACTGGTTTTTATAGTGAAACATAAAATTTGTCTCAGGACTGAGGAGGTTAAGACTGATTTTCATAAATTGTAGTTAATAGTTCCAAACCCTAGTTACCCAGTTGGCACATTTGGATTATACCAAAAGGTGATTTTTCAAAGGATGTGATCATTTGAGCCTGTGATAAAGAGTGGATGTGCGAAAGCATTATCCTGGACTGGCTAAAAGAATCTTTTCAAAAACAAAAAAGGAACTTTTTTTTAGCCACATGCCATACAAATTGCCAACTCCATGTGTTCTTTTGGATTTCATAAAAACATCATGAAAAAAGATGTCTACGACATTGGTAACAATCCCTGGAGGGCTGACTAAGTGTTGCAGTCACTAGGCTTAACTGTCAACAGGGTTTTCAAAAATGAAACTAGAAAACTCTGGGAAGGATGAGGAAAGGTATGCACTCGTTCAAAAATTTCAGTAAAATGTAAAAGGCGATATCCATCGGAGTAGCAAAAATGGGTCATGAAGGATTGACAATCAATGAAAGAGTATGGTTGTTTTGGGCTTTAGAGAGGTGGTGAATTGATGATGGTGCATTAATTCACCACTTACCATGGTCCACTTCTACAGTATTTGGCAATTTCGTAAGGCAATGCGAATTGTATGCCGAGAGGTGGTATGGAAAAGCGACAAAAGTTTTTGTGGGTATGAAAAACCTAATGAAGGATATGAAGCACAGATTTCTCATGATGAACTTGTCTTTTGTAGTATTTTTAGAGTAAATCCATCTGTAATCATGAAGGAAAGCAAACTTCTTTCTTACTCTACAAACAAACAATGCTTTGCCAATATGCTGGGGAATTATTTTCAAGAAAGCTGTCATTCATGCAGGAGGAAATATAGACATGGTAATTGTCAAAGAAGCTCTAAAGTTAGCCTAGTAAAAACATTTCACTGTAGTAGCTGACGACATTGACATTTTCATCCTACTACTACATCATTCTTCAAAGAATATTTTCATGCAGTCTGACACAATCTGACAATGTTTGTGACATTCAAGCATGCATCTATAAAGATCTATTGGATAGAAAGCTTGCAAAACTTTACTTTTTATTCATGCATTAACGGGATGTGACACCACCAAAGCATTATTTCAGAAAATTAACTCTTCTACTTTCAAAATAATCATTCAAGTGAAAATTTTATGTGAATGGGCTTCACATTATGGATCATCAAAAGATGTTACTGTGGAAGAACTTATTGAAAATAGCTGTTAAGTTCTTGTGTTACTTTAAGGAGGCAACATTGAAACAAGTTACCTAAACCTGCTTCATTTTGAAGAATACATAAGAAAAATAGCTTCAGCTAAAAAAAGAATTTGACATAACTCGTTTGCCTCCAATGCATAATGCATCGAAATACCATCCACTTAAAATGCTTTGCAGCGCTTTATATGGAGAAATTTAAATATGCCAACTCCTGATCCTACACTATGGGGTTGGAAATTAGTTAATGAAGAATTTCAAGCAATATTAACAGACTTAAACCCAGCACCAGACAAAGTTTTAAAAATTATTAAATATGCTTTTACGAATTACAACTGATGATAAATGTAACATTACAAAGTGTACATGTCACTGATATGGACTTCCATGTTCTGTAGTTGTGAAATTGTTGTGAAAGGACTGTGGAAACACAAGAGACAGTTCTGATTCAGATGGAGAAGATACTTGAATTTAGTTACATAAATATGATTTTATAGATAAAATCCATTTTCTTATGTACTGATTTAGAATCTTTTAAATAAAATTATTTTCAAAAATCCGAAATACTTCATTTTTTTGCCATAATTTTTTAAAATTTACTTATATTTTTAAAAACAGATTTATTGTTTATCAGCTAAAAATTTCCTTTAATTTGATACCTCACGTGACTGCTTTCGATTTTTAAAAATTCTTCATGTTTTTACCGAAAAATGCATTTTGTTCAACAGTAAGACTGTATATTTTTAGAATGTGGAATAAGAGTGCATTAACTACCATTTACAACAAGAATCACTTGTGTTCCAATTAGTTCCACCAAAAGTTTTTTTACTTTGTTTCTACTGCACTAATAATTCAATAAAAGCAGAGATTTTTATCAAATTGCAAAATATTTTTTTGAAAACTGGAAAAGAGGGAAAGGCATTAATGTAAATAAAGCACTGCAATGGTGATAAATGCAGAGGACTTTTTTTAGATGTATCATAAATTTACTGGATCTAAAAATTTGAAAATTGTATAGCTAAATGCTAAAAAAAACTTTCTTCTTTCAAGAATTGTAAAAATTATTCTGCTGCTTTTTGTAGGAAGTAAAAAAAAAAATCCATGAAAAATCTATTTATAAAAAAAATCTTTATTTCCTTGGACACATGGTTTGAAATTAAAGGTTCTGTCGTGGATGCAGGTGTTCATTGCAGACAAGTGACATCGTTCATTAGTGGACAATTTTGAATTAACATAAAAATGTTAAAATATTAAATTTATTTTCAAAAGTGTACTTACCACTATTTTTGAATAGTAATTTCATCAATTATCTTACTAAAGTCTATCGCCCCTTTGACTAATATATCTACGGGTAAGTTGTTTAATGGGATTTCGTCCAGAAACAGTTTGTTTGAACAGATTCCCCCCCCCACAAACACACAGTGGTGGAATGTGGAACTAAAAGATTTGATATTGAAGGTTTTTTTTTTTTTTTTTTGGTAAGAGCATGCATGCTATATGGTGTTGTAGGCAGCAAAAGAACCAGCTTGAGGTTTATTCAATTCCACATTGGGTTTTTATGGATCCGAGTTTAAGATTTTGGAGTACAGATTTCAGGTTCATTTAAGAATATTATTACCGGCCGAGCTACTCAGCTAGCAAATAAATAAAATGAAATGGGTAATAATAATTCTGTTCCTGCAGTTTGATCAAATAAACTAAGCGATCAGTAAATATTTAGCCCTAGCCTTGACAGCCCTTAGCTGCTGCAGACAATGGCTGTATTTTTCAAAACATTTATGGGTAAATTTTGTAAACTATATTGTTTATAATAAAATAAAGTATAAAATTTATAACAAATTATATTTTAACCATTTAAAAAAAATAACTTAATTTTTTTTCATAAACTTGTAACACTTAAGTCTTTTTTAATGCACATCTGTCAACAGCTCAAAACATGCGGTTAATTCATTGTGAATGAAAATTATTTTTCTTTAGTTCATAGTACAGTAAAACCTCTAAATAACGGACACCTCGGGAGAGCGGAAATTGTCCGCTATTGGGGAAAACATGAGATATTAAAAAATTACTAAGAAATTCTTAATGTTTCATTACAGGACTTTTATGTCCCCTAAAACCTCTGTTTAATATTAATCAGAATTTAAAATTATTTTTTCAAACAATAAAGCTGAATAAAATGGTGCATACCTTTATCCACTGTTCATGTGAAAAAAAAATGTTATAAAAGTTTGTTTTTGCTTGCAATTACATGTAATTTGTTTTTCAATGTGAAGTTTCCACTCTGTCAGTAATTTTAATCCTTCTAAACATTTTTTTACAAAAAAAAAAAAAAAAAAAAAGCTTATTGTATTTTGCCGCTTCTTGGAAATTCTCGATGATATTGCAGGAAACGCCTTCAATTTCAGTATCTCTTTCATCATCACTAAAAGTATTTTTGTCGAAAATTCTGAAGCAGTATAATTGTATATAACAATTGATTCTTCTTCAGTAACTCATCAATAAAAAATTTGGCAATTTCTTCACTCCTGATATATTTTATCAATTCACTTACTTCACTTAATTCTTCATTTGTGTCGGAAATGTATGTTTCATTTTCTTTCAATGTAAAACCTACTTTTATGGAACATTGTCATGCGCTTTCTGGTTTTATGTTTTTTACAGCTGAGAAAATCCAAATTATACCATAAACAGAATTAACTAATTTTAGACATAATTCTCAAGTGTATTCATACAATTTAAAAGAATGTAATGTAACAAAAGCTTTCTACACCAGGATTTAAAATTGTGTATTGATCATGTGGCCCGCATATGTTTTATGTTATGCTTGGGAGGGTTATGTTTTGGGGTAAAAAAACAATTTTAAAATTATTGAATTTAAAATGCTTTGGATGAGAACTTGCTTTTCTAGTCAACCTACATTTATTTGTGATCAAAAAATTTGTGACATATTACCCTCATAAAATTAGAGGCGTTTTACTTTTTTCTTGTTAAAAATAATTTTTCATCTTTTATCGTCAAAATTTCTGTCCTCTATTCGGAGTGTTCATTATTCAGAGGTTAACCATACAAAAAGTTAGATTTTGGGAGTGGGGGTTAGAAAACTGTCCGCTAAATAGAGGTGTCCATTATTTGGGAGTGTCCGTTATGGAGGTTTTACTGTATTTTATATCAGTTAAGGTAACCCAGCAACAGATGCAGTGAGCTCAGTAAGGAATTTTATATTGCATCATTTTAAATCAATTTAGGTAAGCCAGCAATAGATTTGATGATTATTCCAGGAAGAAATAGCAAAGATTTGCAGGGTTTTTTTCTCATGATTGTTTGAGGAAAAATTGCAATTTTATTTCAATATCCTTTGATGAAAACTAATGGCTTTTTTTCATCTCCATGATAGTTTGTTGAAAATTGCTGTTTTATTTCCCAATCATTTGGCAAATATCAATATTTTATTTTGCAATCATTTGACAAAAATCAATGTTTTATTTAATCGTTTGATGAAAATCTATGTTTTATTTTGCAAATGTTTGATGTTTTATTTCACAATCATTTGATGAAAATCACTTTTGTATTTCTTGATCATTTGCAGAAAATTGCTGTTGTATTTTGTGATCATTTGGTGAAAATTGTTGTTTTAATTCTTGACTGTTTGACAAAAATGGATACTTTATTTCGCAATCGTTTGAAAAAAAAAAGTGTTTTATTTCACCATCATTTCACAAAAACCTAAACTTTATTTCATGATCATTTAACAAAAATCGAGGCTTTATTTTGCAATCATTTGACAAAAATCGAGGCTTTATTTTGCAATCATTTGACAAAAATCGAGGCTTTATTTTGCAATCATTTGACAAAAATTGAGGATTTGTTTCACAATCATTTGACAAAAATCTATGTTTAATATTGCAATTGTTCAATGAAAATCAATGTTTCATTTCATGATTGACAAAAATCATTTTATTTTGCAATTGCTAGACTAAAATCTCAGATTTAAAAAAAAAAAAATGGAAATCTGCCATTTGGCAAAAAAGTGGCATCCCTGATTATTACTAGTGTTGGAAGATGTCATTGCTGCACAGAGTATGTGAGAAACAACATTCATTCAATTAGAATCCTTCTCCCTCATTAAAATATTCTTATTGTTAGATACTTAAAAAGAATCCAGCATGCTTACGCTAATCTCAGTATAGAAAAAACTGAACTTTTCAACTGTCACAATAGATGACATTATGATTTCATTACTCTTTACGTACCAATGTCTAAATTTAAGATTAAAGTTGCAAGTGACTTGGAAATGTTTATGTTCACAAAATTTGCAATTCACGAAGATCTTCCAGAGTTCTTTTAGAAGTTGTTTTGATAAAAATTTTAAATGTACTCTTGAGAGTATTGGAATAGATATGTCAGTAAACAAACCATTTTAATTTATGGAAATAGTAGCTAAACGTAAGGAAAACTCAGATGAACAAAACCCTACTTTTTTTGACATAGAAATGTCAGCTGTGGGGATCACAAATACTTTTAGTACTAGTTCTGAAATTAACTCCCAAAATTGCAAAAATAATTCTTAAAAGTCCAAAATTGAAGTCACTAATGTTATTTTTTTTATCAACATGACCAAAACATATTGCAGAATGCACCTACAGAAAACATTACTAGGACACCCTGATCAACTGTCATCATAAAATCAGATAATATGCCAGAAATTAAGAAAATTGCTGTTGAATGCAATAGAAATTTCTATACGAAAACTACCAGAATTGGATGAAGCTGTTAGCAGATACTCCAAATTAAGCAAAATATTATTGTTTCAAGAACAATCAATTTAAAGTTAATATAGATACCATTCCCACTTTTAAAGCCATCATCAGAGGTCTCCATGCAAGCATTAAATCACAATATATTGAAAAAACTAAAACATGAGGTCTTGTAATTAACAAAGCTGTCCAGATGAGAAAGGATAAAAGAATCCTACCATTGTTATTTTATAAATCCTGCGAGATGAGCATTCCCAAAAAATTTTTTAATTTAGAGCACTTTTCCATTTTAGAATCAATATCAAAGGCTTATAGATTTTCTAAGAAAGTGCAGCAATGCTTCAAATGTCAGAAATTCTTTCACCTGGCAAATTTTTCTTTCTTAGATCTGAAATGCATTTAATGCGACAAAGCTCATGATTCATTTTCCTGTCCCAGAAGAAATGTTCCCAAAACTGACAATACCCAAAACTTACTTGTACTAACTGCTCAGAACATCCAGCCTTTTAGAGTGGTTGCAAAAAAGTTTCCATACAAAATCTTTAAAATCACTTATGCTAATGGTGTGCCACCATTCCCAGTAGCAGAAACTGTCCAGCACAGCAGTAAGCACTGCAGAATAATTCACTAAATTAAAAAGAAAGACTGGGCTTTAAAAAAAGGCTGAAATTTACTTAAGTAAATTTGAAATTAAGTCTCTAGATTTACAGTATTTGTTTCATAATTTTATTATATTTTCTTAAAGGAAATTTTTTTCTTCTTTTTTTGAAAGATTGTGCTTTTACTAGACTTAATCTAGCACTATAGGGTCGATTGCAGATAAATTTTAGTATGCAGCACACTGACACAGAAAATTCTGCTTCTGGGATATCGTTATGAAAAATTTCAAAACCTCAAAGTTATTTCTAAATCCAATGATGGCACCACCCATCTACAGACTATGAAAGTGACAATGACATTACCAAATTTTTTGAAATACTAAGAAAAGTTAAAGAACTAAAAATCAAGTTATTTGAAGAGTTAACTGACTACTTAGAAAAACTCTATAATGAATAAATTCTGAAACTAATATTGCAAGGAAAACATTAAAATTGATATGTCCAAATTCACAGAAAAAGTGAGAAAAGAAAATCAGCTATTCTTTCTGTTTATATTTTTGTAAATTTCTCTATGCATATATTTTGAAACCATCTCTTTGTACATACTCTCATTCTTTAGATTTATCTTGGTGTATTAAAATTTGTTTATTATGTAAAAGTTTGTCGCTCAAGAAAGGGGGTCTTTGTTTTTGGTTTCTATGGATTTTGCTACTCTTACCTTCCTGGCTTTCTGTTCTGATCAATTAGGCATGCTCTGGAACTTGGTTCAGCAGCGCTTGTCCTAACAATTCCAATCTCCCACCACACATCTGCTACGACTGACTCCCGCTATGATCGCCATTTGCTATGTGACAGGGATGTAGGGAAGTAGTCCTACGCACCTCATTAAAATGTCAGAAGTCAAATAAACTTAGTCGCCATATTAAAATACAGTTATTAAAGTTTACAAATGAGAAAATTAAATCTGAAAAAGAAACATTTTTCAAATCAAACACATGTTTATTTTATGTTGCTGTAAATAATGTTTATAATTAAAATCACCAAAAAGAATTTGTTTAATTAAAATCAAATTATCATATGAAAAAGACGCAATTTAAACAACAAGAGTTATTCTCATCGTATGTCCCTCCATACGTGATGAAACTAGAAAACAAAATAGAATGGATGTTTTCAGATTTTCCTGAAATCCTGTTTGCCAGGAAAAAAATGGTAATTTTATGCAAAAATGTCTGTTTTGCATAATTCTTGCATCTATGAAGAGTATATTTACAGCTTATAAAAAAAAGAAAAGAGAGAGAGAACATTTACAGCTTTTAAAAAACAAAAATGCATTTTCTACCCACAAAAAAAGACAGAGCACATTTTTCATTGCAAGAAAATGTCAAAGGAGAATTTCATGAAAGAGAAAACAGGCAAAGTACATTTTACATCAAAAGATAGCAGGCTTGGCACTTCATCTTCTTAAAATATCTAGGGAAAATATTATAGAAGGATGTTTCTTTTTACAATAACACCAGGATTGCTGCAAGCTGTTATTATCATCACTCAGAAAGATAAATAGCTTATGTACTACAAAAATCATATGTGCTCTCATCAATGTGCAACACCATTTAGAACTAAAAATTTAAGCAGTGTCTTTTTCAAATGTGTTACTGCTTACAGAAAATTAGCAGAACAGATTTCCCAGATTAATAAATGTGAAAGGAACAAACTTCTGTTCGATTTTTTACTTTGTAGCTGAAAAGGCACATAAAAGTAAGCTAGCACACTTGAATACACAAAATCTTCAATTTGTTACATCAAAAATCCTAAATCCATGGCCCTATAAGTTTTTTATTTTTCTGCCTGGGAAGGCAATTTTACCCCTTAATTATTTATGTGTATCTCTAATGTCATGTTTAAGTAAAAGCAAGTGAAAAACATTCATTCAAATGTTTGATTTCTGTAGTTACTTTTTTTAGTCCTACATATTGCTATTTCTGCAAAAAGAAAAAATTAAATGAAGTTTGCAAATTCATTTGTCTGACAATGTTAAGATTAATAAACAAGTATTAAGGAAAAAGAGGGGATTTAAGTTTGTCTTGAAACAGTAAAAGAATTAAAACAAAGACAACTTGTTATATATATATATATCATTTAATAAACAACAGTACATTACAAATGCTTCCATATTTGTTTTTACAATGGAATAGTCTCAGTAGCATATACACAGCTGATATTTTTTTCACCAATTATGATATATAAAAAAAATAATAATAAATGCTACAATAAAAATACAGTCTGAACTTTGGTGCAATTAGTATTGAAAAATTACAAATAACTTTTTCAAAATAAATATAAACTTTCAAATCAGAAAAACAATATTAAATGGAAGCAATATATTCAAAATAAAATTTTTCTTTTTACAAACGTAGGTAAAGATAAGAATTTTGTGCTACAGCTTTTGATTAACATATCTCTACAATATAACTAAAACATATTTACAATAAAATTTATATTCTACAACATGGTTAAGACGCACCAGAATAATTTATGCAATTGCATATTTATCAATCACAGATTGACATTTTTCAAAGAATAGACATATAAAAAAGGAAAGCAACCAAACAAAATAAAACTGCTGTTCTGGTTTATTGTTACTTTGACATTATTATTATCTGGATGAATCATGACATGTGGAAGACACTAAACTCAAAATAGCAATTTTTTTTTTATTTGTTTTAAATCTAATGTATTTTTTTCCTTCATAAGTAAAATTTATATAACAGCTTTCAGTTTGTAATAAAAAATACATATTAGCTCATAATTTTAGGATAAAACAGCACAAAATAATTTCAAATAAATATTTTTTTAAGTAAATTTTGTTTGAAAATACAAGCATACAGTTGAATCTTGACAAAACAGCTGCACCAAATAGGTTCTATAACACTTATGCTAAAACTGAACATCTTCCACCTCTATTAATACTCAGTACAATGAACAACTGTTAAGAAGCTCAACAGGATACATAAAGAAAAAAAAAAAGAAAAACTATAACTTTTATTTTAAAGGACTAGATAGAACAATCACTCTTTCGACTGATAAAATAAAATATATCCCGACTCAGATGTCTTCTGAATATCAGATGTAAGACCATAAAAGTCTTCAATTGCTGAAGCATCAATTTTCTGGAATTAAGAAAATAGAATGTGTTAATAATAAAAAATAAATAAAATAAAGGATCAATATTAGGGATATAACAAATATTCAACCATCTTTCTGAATACTGAATGTTAAAGAGCTAATTAAATATTTGTGAAAATTTTCCCTTTTTTCATGAAATGCTTTACTTAAATCCAAACTTAGAAGGGGAGAAGGGTGCACATTTGAACATTTTTTTTCATAAAATCAATATACTTCTTATCTGAAATATATTTATTGTGTTTTAAATATTACATAATAAAAAATAATGCATTTCTTAATCATATAAACCAGAAATTAAAAGTTTTCTAAGTAAATTAAATATGTTGTGAGGATTTAAAAAGCTGAAAGATTTCTGCTCAAACCTGCCCTATGTAGGGGTACCTTTGAACAAATGAACAAAATGTGAAAATATTGCAAGTTTTTATAAAAATATGTTTCAGAAATATAAAATAATACTTGTAAAATCAAATAACTACATTTTATTGAAATTACTAATGTTTTTATTATTTAACCAAACTTAAATTCATCAAAGTTTATGCCTAAACTCGTTGAAATAGCATGGAGAATCCCCCAAGTTATATTTGTTTTTTACAATACCTTTGAAATACACCAAACACATTTAAAAAAAAACAACAAAAAAAAAATCTGTCTTTTTTTAAGAAACTTTACATGAAATTTCATTTTATCCATTACAAAAACCAGAAATAATGTTTGAGAACGAGTAAATGAAAGAGTATAGGCTTTGTTAGAGAAACCTACTAAATCATGAATCGTTATTCTGAATCTGAGATTTGCAATTATTCAATAATTCAATGCCATCATCAATTTAGTTTTGAATCTTCCCATCACTGATACATTCAGAGGTTGTAACCAGAGTGTGCAGTAAGGGGTGATTGTTAACAGTATAAGTCCATATTATTTGACATTCTTTATTTTCACATTAAGACATTAAAAACATAATAATAATTTGATGCATCAATAACACTTTACTTCATAGTTTAAAATGTTCATTGGTGCCCCATCACATGAAGTTTAGCATTACAACTATTTACTCAATTTGGCTGAAGAATTTGAATAAAACAAAGTTTATAAATTAAAGCTAACATCTTTATTTAAGTATTGAACAATGAATTTAAATTTTATGTAGATAAAATTGTTTAAAAAATCTCACAACTTTATTTTCTTAAGCTTAGATTCAACAAGGAGAAAAATACATACCTTGCTTAGTATTGTGCATGCAAAATGGTGCAGCTTTGTATACTTATTGCATTGAAGTAGTAAAAATGTACTACCATATACATTTTTAAAACAATAACTTATTTGAAGGAAAATATTTAGATTGTTCAAAAGATGCCTCCAGTTTACACGTGCTCCATCTCCCCTACTATCTGATGCATTCACAGTTATTTTCATGCTTAAATACACAGAAATTGCAAAGATTGCTAAAAGTCTAAAGAAAGAGAGATTGCTAAAAAGTCTAACAGAATGAGAATCTTTATTAGTTTTAAAAGCTAAAATCTTTCACAAAATGGTGTCAAATTTAAGCTAATTTTAGAGGCAATCATTGAGAAATAATCAACTATAGATGCGATTCATTTATAGAAAAATGAAAATAATAATTCAGTTCTAAACTTCTTGAATATTGTCTGCAAATTTCATGCACTTATAAAATATCTTTGTTAATGTCTAAGATTTACATTCCTCAGCTATGTTATTCATTTTTAACAACTTCACTGGCAACAGGTATGAGAAAACAGTGCTTTAAACGGTGAAATGGTTAAGAAAAACTAATTATATATAATTCAAAATATTGCTGAATTATATTTCAGTGTATGAGATCACAAATGAACAATTGGGGGTCAAACAACCATTGTAAAGCAGTTGTGATTGGTTGCTGAAAGGATTCTGGGTGCAGTTGTAAGTTAACATGGTAGTTGTGATTGGTCATCAGCTGATTGCAACTTCCAATAAAAAAATCATTTAACAAAAACTGAATTCACAAATGTAAAGTTGTATTGTTAGATTATTTAAATAAATGTAAAAAGAAATGCTATTTATAGTCTTTTTTTTTCTTATCTGCATCTTATGCTTTTTGCATATAAACAAGCATTATAATATACTGCAAAATAAACTAAACTTCATGTGTTAAAAATAAGACAATTTTAACACACACACTCTTTACAAGTTTACTTGGCAAAAGACTTATGTGATATTTTATTTATAATGTGGAAGAATAAGCAAAGTGGGAATTCATTAACTTTGAATGCAAGGCAGGATAAATGTTTGACTAGACAATGGACAATAAGAATACATATATTTATATTTTGATGGCAATAACTTGCCACCTTTCATATGTCTAAATATTACTTTTATAAAAATTAGTATCAGGTCATTAAATATTTGATATTTAGCCTAAAATATGGCAAAATATTCAATATTTCACTAAATTAATATTTGTTACATTCATACTCAATGCATACATTTAGCACATACAAGTTTTATAAATATCTGAAATTATACAATTTTTTATATCAGAAACACAACACATTTTGATAGCATATTCAAGATTAAGCTCAGTATCTGACATCACTTCATATTAAAAAAAGCATAATTAAAAAGTTTAAGAATATGTATCAAAACTTAGCATATGAAATTATAGCTACTGCAAATGATTTTAATAAGAAATAGCTATCTTTATGCAATCATACAGTAAACTATTCACAATACATAACCAAGACCAGCATATGTTAATGTTAAAATCATTAACTAAGTATTGATTAAGATAGAATTGTCAATGCTATTAGCTATACTGGTTATAAATTTCTGACTCTTACTTAAATACAAAAAGGTTTTAGCAGGGTTTGATATGCAGATTAGAGATCTGCATGGGCCAGGCCTCGACTCGAAGCCCAAGCCTGGCCCAGCTTGATTTCCATTAACGGCATTAAGGCCAGGCCTTATTTTTTTTCTCGGAGTATTGGGCTGGGCCTAACATATTTTTTCCATACGAAGCCAAGACTGATTTCATTCTTCCTAGTCTTCACAGATCAAAATAATCTGTTCCTATTGAATCATACCATATGAAAACTAGTATTCACTCTAGAAAAAAAAAAGAGGCAGGGTGCTAGTAAAAAAAAAAAAGAACACAGTTGAAGCTGAAAAGGGGCACTTTTTTCAGCAAAAAATGGCATTGTTTCTTTAGAAAATGTACAGCTTCTTAATTGATATAAAAAAGTTATATTACATACTCATCATTGTTTATAATCACATTTAATAACAAATTAACATATATATATTTTTAATTGAATATTTCAAAGATCTAGTAAATAATTTTGGTTCACATACCTATACTGTAAAACTATTAGCCACGTAAACTATTAGTTTTATGAATAACTATCGGTTTTATGGGTATGACAGAGGTTTAGGTAATAGAATTTAGATGTTAATTAGTATTACTGTAAATCACCAAGTACAGATTATGAGCCTTGTGAGCTGTGGAGGGAAAGGGAACAAAGAGATAAAAGCAATTTTTTTATTTTGGGGGGGGGGGGCGAGGAGGGAGGGCATTGATTATTTATCATTAGTAAAAATTTTAAAATAAAGACAGAAAAAATAATTTAAAAAAGAAATACTTTAAATTTGGGGTGCTTGATAAGACGGAGAAGTGGAATTTAGATGATTGGTTACTTGCTGTCACAATGAAATGACAAATGGTTGCAAAAAAAGTTTTTTTTTTTTTGGGGGGGGGGGGGAGGAAATTGGAGAAGAGGTTGATTAGATTGGATGATTGATTATTCACATTGTACTGTATATTTATTTCAGTACTTTATACAGATTTATACATACAGTAGACTCCCTCAAATCCGCACAGCTTGGGATCAGAGATTTTGCGGATTTTAGAATTTTGCAGATTTCTGGTCATTGCTTTGTTTACATTTTTTAAACAGTAATTTGAATGTAATTAATAATCCAATTGAAATTATAATGTATGCTTACAATATAATAAAATATTAAAGTAAGTAATAAACTAAAATAATAAAAAATTAGATCATTTTTAAAATGATTAAAATATTAAAAACAAAGGTCTAATTAATAATGTATGATTAAGTGTTCATTATAAAGATGAAATGTATTTTGAATAAATTATTCAATGAAACTTGCCTCATAAATAATGTACAATACTAATTCAGATCAAATTAATAAAGTAAGGAGGTTTTATTCCAGGTTTAGCCACACTTAGTGACCAAAAAAAAAAAAAAAAGCTTGATTAAGACATATATATTTGGTAAGATTATGATTATCATTGATAACAGGAATATTTTGAATTTTTTCAGAAATAAATTTATTTTTCCTTCAAGAGAAAACATTAAGACAGTAATAGTAACAAAAATTACAAATTAAAATATATTTGGAATTGATATAAAACAAAAAAAGTAAAATTTTGTCCTTATATCTGAACTGAATGCTTCATTGTTTACATCCATAAAATATGTGCGGATTTTAGAGAGTTGCAGATTTGAGGTTTGTGGATTTGAGGGAGTCTACTGTACATTAAAATTTATGGTTAGAATAGAAAAAATTGTAACCTTAGTGGCAGAACTATCTTCAAATCATCACCTGAGAATAAGATGGTTCTATCTGGCCAAAAATCAATTTCGAGTTAGAAGACTTTGAAAATCAGCATGCTGTGTACATGCAACTATTAAAGTTTGCAAAAAACTTTTGGCTTTAATAAGTTTATATCTAGATATAGACAATAATTCTACAAAATCAAAGTTTTTAAATAACATTTTCATAGATTCTTTTACATTTAAAAAATTTGATAGAACCATATTATTCTCAAACGTCGTGTTATCCTTAGAATAAGATGGTTCTATCATGAAAAAAAAAAACATTTTTCTTAATTTGTGTAATTTTTCATAGTTTAACAACGAGAAATTTCGTTGATTAATTTGAATAAACTTCAGTGGACAGTAAAATATTTATTACTATCTATAATGTAGCCCAATAACAGGAAATTGCCACTTCCGCTTATTCATACTAACTAAACCATTTTCACAAAACTAATGAATATACATAAGTTAAATATATTATTTAACTGAATATAAAATAGCTTAAATATTTAATTTTATTAAATAGAAACTTTTTTAACATGCTATTTCAGTGGGGGAGTATGAAAATTAATACAAAAAATTGTGATTATATTGATAAATGAAATTGAAATGAATTATAAATGAATTTTTTCATATTACAGTCAGGTATGCTCTTGATCAAAAGAAAAGACAATATATCTAAGGAAAAAACTTTCTTGTTCTTTTTAAAACAACAAAATAAGTTTGATACTCTTTTGTTAGTCGAAATTTTGGAATGTTCCATAAACCATGCTTTATTTTATGTTACAGTTAGGCTAACTTCTCTTAAACATATTTTGAAAATAGAACCTTTCATCTCTCGGAAATTACTTTACTCTGCAGGTCTTTTATTTTATCTTTGTTAATGCAATCCTTTTTTCTCTGTGCTACTTTAGGATTTAAAAAAGTCCTTTGTGTAAATGATGTTGATACTCCTCGTCGTTTGGAGGGGCTTCTTTGCATATTCACCGCTGTGAAATTCTGGTCACAACAGTTGCTTGTCTTAAACTCAATATTATAAAGTAGTTGTGTGAAACTTTATTGTAACACCTTGGTCTACGGAACGAGATTATAGGCAAATTTTTTGCTACGCGAGTGGATATCTAAGAATTGTTCTGATTCCATTTTCAGGGTTGTAAATGGATCACTGCGATTTACTCTCAGCAACAGAAGTATAAATGAAAGTGGCTAAAAATATTCTGCTAATTTCATTACTCTTTTTATTTGGTTCTGAATATTATCCACATCTTGCACACATGAATGTCCAGGTGTACAATATTTTAGAGTAATGCCTATAATATGTGAATGAGATTCTATAAGTATTGCAACTGCATAAGATATCATTTGCTTTCTTTTTTGAAGAACACTACGTCACAGTATAAAATTAAACTATCACCATGTAGAAAGTCTGTCAGTATCTTCCAAACATTCGTTGATACAGCTGAGCTCATGTCGTTCCCATCTCTGCCTGACATGACTATCCACAAGCAACAATATGCTTTCTTTTCTTTCTTCCATGTTGCCTGTGCTGTCATGTTATACGAGTTAATTTTCTTTATAGAAAAAGCTGACAAAACTTGTGGGACATGTTAGAACTTTTTTAATAAAAAGCAAATGACTGACTTCTCAGGGGAATTTCTGTCATAATTTCTGAGAGTTCTGGAGGATTCAACTTCTTTTTTGTTTATTTAAATTGCATGTCGTTATTAATTTCTCCCTGGGTTTCAGCACGTTTATACTCCTCACAGTGATCACACCAATCTTTCTTTGGTTTATTGGTTTCTATGTTGAACTGCGTATTAAATATTCGCCTATAACATGAAAGTTGCACTGGCTCTACATTGCTTTCTCTGCATTTTTGAAAGTACAAGTCATATATTTTCTATAAGTTAAGCCCTGATTAAATATGTTTTTTTAGTACTTGCTCTGTTGTAGAGTGACTCAATCTTGGGAAAATTTTCAAAATGAGCTTTTATTTTATTCTTGATATCATTTGAGACTATTCTGATTGAAAATTTGCCTCGCAGCTGAAGACAAAGTCTTGCCAGTATGTAGCACATAACTACATAATGGCACTTTTAACTTACGAAAAACCCATAGTCTCGCTATCAATTGGATTTGTAGGAATTACTTTTACTGATTTTTTTAATTGTTTTAGCATCAAGAATATCTAGAGCTGGTGCTTCATCTAAACTGTCATCCATTCTTCTCACAGGATTTTCTAAATCTAAATAAATTAGGATTATTCCTTCGTCCCTGCTTGGATCAAGTCCATTGATAAAATTAAACACAATTCGGTTTGCATATCGACGCACTAAAAACATATTTAAAAGGATTTTTCCTGATAAAAAATTACTCTATATTTTACCGAAAAACAATTTAGTTATCAAAATAATATATTCTTTCACACAAAAAATAAAAGATTGCCGGTTTTCATTATATATTGTAAAATAAAATAATTATATATTGTCTTATATGCTGTCTGCGATTACTTTGCACATAGAACTCTGTTATTCTGACTGCTTTCAAAAATTTCTGATGGAACTTTATTATTCCCTTTTGCAAGCAGATGTATATTATATATATATCGAAATTTTAATGCAGAAATGCATTCATTGATACAAATAGAGCATCCCTATGCCAAAAAGTCAATTTTTTTCAAAATGTCAGTTAGAACCTTATTATTCTCAGGTGACAAAATGTCTGCAACACTAATCATTTTCAAAAATAGTCTGCAAGATGCTATACAGGGTTCATACTCATTTTCCAAGAAAAAAATCTTCTGATGTATTTTTCTGAGATTTACAATTTTTCCATATCAACAATTACATTTTGTCATTACATATGATAATAAAGCACACAAACAGCAATAATTGCCCCCCAATTTCCCAGCATAGACTCATTTTGGCAGGTTTTCCCAGGTTTGGGAAATTTTTTGCATTGTCCCCTGAGATTCCCTTGACATTTACAACGTAAAATTCATCCACTGATTTTCCCAGGAATCCTATATTCCTCTAAGTATGAACCCTGTATAATTATACTTAAACGCATCATATAAATAGAATATAAATACAGTAGACTCCCTCAAATCTGCAAACCAGAAATCCGCAACTCTCTAAAATCTGCACATATTTTATGGATGTAAACAATGAAATTTTCAGTTTGGATATTGCTACAAAATTTGATTTTTTTTAGTTTTGTATCAATTTCATACATTTTTTAACTCGTAATTTTCTTAATAATACTCCATTTATGTTTTTTTCATGAATTAAGAATATATTTTTTTTTGGAAAAAATTCAAGATATTGCAGATATCACTGGTAATCACAATCTTCTTACTACATATATTTATGCATTAATCAATATTTTTTGGTTATTAAGCCTGGCTAAACTTGGAAAAAAAAATTGTTATTTTATGATTTTGATGTGAATTAGTAATGTGCTTTTATGATGCAAGTTTTGTTCAATAATTTTGGAAAAATACATTTAATCTTTATAATGAATATTTAATCATACACTATTGATTTTTAACTTGACTTTTGCTATTAGTATTTTAATCATTTTTAAAATTATCTTATTATTTTAGTTTATTACTTATTTTTATATTTTATTATATGGTAAGCATTCATTATAATTCCAAATGCATGATTAATTGCACTCAAATTACTGTTTAAAAAATGTAAACAAAGCAATGACCAGAAATCCGCACAACCTCTGGTCCCAAGCTGTGCGGATTTAAGGGAGTCTACTGTATATTCTTTGTGCTATTGTAATGCTAATTATGGCAATATATGTGTGTATGTAAACTCAGTCATTTATAAAAAAAAAAAAAAAAAAAAAAAAAAATTATTTCTAGTAATATTTTTTTTGCATTGTTTTGACGAAATTTGTCGTTTTTTGTGATCTTTTGAATCTAAGAAAAAAAGTGACACAAACTACAAAAGCAGAAAAAAGTGATACAGAAAAAAAGTGACAAGGAAAAAGTTAACAGAAAAAAAGTGACAAGGAATTGATTATGGGGATTTATTATTGATTTCGGAGATTTATTGGTTAAGTATGAAAGGGGGATCGGAAGGAGTATAGGTAAATGGGTTTTTCATGCTGACTGTTTAACTGATGACTAACTGTTTTGGCTCAATTTTTGGATATACATTCATAGTGAAAACACGCTCACCTGATTAGTTTTGGGAAGGGACAATTACTTCCCCCATCCACCCTAAATTAGATAAATGGTTTTTTATGCAGAATTATCCAAAGTGTGTCAAATTTGCATATAAGTTCTTTTTGATAAGACTTTTATATAGTATATAATGCCTGAACAGTTTTGAAAATTTAATGGTTAGAGGGGGAACGGGGATAAACTTCTCTTATATTAATAGTTTTTTACGCTGAATTATCTGATTTGCTTAAAATTTTGGGCATAATTTCATTATGATAAGACCTATTTCTGATTAGTTGTGGGTTTTTTTTGCTTATTACTAAAGTGCGGGGGGTGGAGGGGGGGGGGGGGGCGGACAATTATCTTGCCTCAAATTAGATAAATCGTCTTTTATGCAGAATTATCCAATGTATTTCAAATTTTAAATGTAGGTTCTTTCTGAAAAGGTGAATCCCTGAATAATTTTCAGGGTTTAATTGCTAAGTATAGAAGGGGAATAGAATATAACGAATCTTAAATCAAATAAATTGCTTTTTACGCAGATTTATCGGATTTGCTTCAAATTTTGGATTATAGGTTTATTATGATAAGGTGTATCCCTGATTAGACATGGTGTTTTTTGCTAATTAAAAAGGGGGGGGGGTGAGTGATTATTATCCCTTCCTGAAATTAGATAAATTGTTTTTAAATGCATACTTATCTGATGCATTTCATATTTTGGATATAAGTTCTTTCTCATAAAGTGAAATCCGGAATAGTTTTAAGGGTTTAATGGCAAAGTATAGAGGGGGGAACAGGGGATAACTAGAGTCGTAGCTAGAAGTGAAGTATGGGGGGGGGGCTCAAGAGATTCTAGGGGGGGGGAATCACAACCTTTTTTTCTCTGTCTCTGATGCAGAAAGATAAATGAGTGCATATTCACATTGTAAGTATTATGTTTCTTATTAAATTGTTGTAATAACTTCATTTCATGCTAAAAAAACTATAGGATAATGAAAACATTTGGGTGTATAACTGGTGCAAAATGAAACATCCTGTTAGCTTCATATGTACAAATAGGGTGAGGGAGTCTTGAAACACTTATTTTAGATACAATTTAGCATCTCTCTTCAAAAGTGTGAAAGGTCTTCAAAACTAAATTAGATTTTAGAACAGAATTTCAATGGAATTTTCGGAACAGAAATTAATTGAGTGACCTTGGAATCTTTTCCAGGGGGGCTCAAAATATTTTAGGGGGGGGGGCTGAGCTGCCCATAACGCCCCCTTAGCTATGGCCCTGGGGATAACCCCATTAAATTAAATAAATGGCTTTTTATGCAGAATTATAAGATTTGCTTCAAATTTTAGATGTATGATCATTCTGACAAAGCGTATCTCTGACTAGTTATTTGGTTATTTTGCTAAATAAAAGGGAGGGGGGCGATTATCCCCCACTTAAATTAGATAACTTGTTTTTAATGCACACTTACTGGATGTATTCCAAATTTTGGATATACGTTCTTTCTAATAAAGTGAATCCCTGAGAAATTTTAAAGGTTTAATAGCTAAGTATAGAGGGGGAACAGGGGATAACCCTCTTAAATAAAATAAATGGCTTTTTACGCAGAATTATCTGATTTGCTTCAAATTTTGTATGTTGGTTCACTATGACAAGGCGAATCCCTGATTAATTGAGGATTATCCCCCATCCCCCCCCTTCCATACTTAGCCATTAAACCCTTAAAACTATTCAGGGATTCACTTTATCAGAAAAAACCTACATGCAAAATTTGAAATACATCGGATAGTTGTGCAAAAAAACCCACTTTATCTTATTTAAGGAGGAGGGGTTATAATCACCCACTCCCCCTTTTTAATTAGCAAAAGAACCCCATAACTAATCAGAGGTATGCCTTATTTTAATGAATTTACATCCAAAATTTGAAGTAAATCGGATAACTCTGCATAAAAAGCCATTTATTTAAGGGGGGGGGGTCATCCCCCGTTTCCCAGTCTATGCTTAGCCATTAAACTCTTAAAACTATTCTGGGATTCACTTTATGAGAAAGAAGCTATATCCAAAATTTGAAATACATCCGAAAAGTATGCATTAAAAAATTATCAAATTTAAGGGGCGGGGGAATAATCACCGCCCCCCCCCTTTTTAATTAGCAAAAGAACCACATCACTAATCAGTCTTATAATGAACCCATGTCCAAAATTCAAAGCAAATCGGATAATTCCGTGTAAAAAGCCATTTATTTAATTTAAGAGGGGTTATACCTCTTTATACTTATCCATTAAACTCTTAAAACTATTCAGGGATTTAACTTATCAGAAAGAGCCTATATCCAAAATTTGAAATACATCGGATAATTCTGCATAAAAGCCGTTTTATCTAGTTCGAGGGGGAGATTTATAATTGGCAAAATAACCCCATAACTAATCAGAGATAGGTCTTATCATAATGAAATTATGTCCAAAATTTCAAGCAAATTGGATAATTTGGCACAAAAAATTATTAATTTAATTTAAGAGAAGTTTATCCCTGTTCCCCCTCTATACTTAACCATTAAACTTTCAAAACTCTTCAGGCATTATACAGGGTGTTTCAGCAAAGTGCGGACAAATTGTAAGGGGTGATAGAAGGCATGATGGCAAACATTAGGACATAGGAAACCATGGGGCGCAAACGTCTTCTGTAGGAGCCAGGGGGCATCAAAGTTTAGCGTCCAAAAGATCAAGTGATGATAAAACACGGAAAAAAAGGTCGAAAAATGAATCAAAAGTCCAGTTTTCATGGACATAACTACATTTATAGGGATTTATCTTCCTACCAAATTTTATAGCCCAGTGTGTAGTGCTTCCCCCCCCCCCAAGAACATGATATATTGATGGTCAAACTTCTTTTCGCATTATAAGTTTAATTTAGAAAATTTTATTATTTAAAAAAAAAAAAAAAAAAAAAGGTTTTTATGATAAATATAATTTATTTAGAGATTTAAAAATTGAAATTATCATATATAATTTCTTCAAGTTTGTAATAAAAAATAAAATTGAAGACTATTTAACATATTTTATTATTGTATATATAAAATATCTTAACCAATCGATCGAACCATTATGCAAATAACGATTTTCACACATTTCAAAATATTATCAACATTTAATTTAATTTCTGATTTAAATAAATATTATGCAACTGAAATTCTAAAACAAAACTGCCGAAGACAGAAAAAAAAATCTGCAGAATGGATAACATACTAAGCAGATTCAACATTCTAAAAAAAAGAAAAACCCTTTAAAAACTATGTTGCCAATATTTCTCGAGCATTACTACCCTGCAATTGAAATATTTCAAGAAGCATTCTTATTTATAGAGATTTTAATCACAAGATAATGTCCATAATTCATGGAATACGAAAAATTAATAATGATAATGATGACCTCGTATGCACCGATATAAACGGCATGCTTCAAAACCTTCATTAAATTTTAACATTGTCAAGGTTTTAAACTACCTCTACCATTAAATCAAAATATAACAATAAAAATATTGGTTACTATTTAGTAAAAGAAAAAATAACTTATCTTTGTTTAAATTTTTTTTTCATTCACGTATAAAAACATTTCATATTTATTTACTTAGAAGGTATCACAAATAAAAATTAAATTAAAGAGTTGACATGTTTCGGTTCATTAATAAGAACCGTATTCATAACATATAAAATCAGTAGAAAATTAAATGACACTGGATATAAATATAATTTAAAAATCAAAACAAAACATTGCGCCCGCTATGATCGTGAATATAGCCATTGCCAACGCGGCATATAAATATAATAAATTTTGACCATGTATTAAATTTAAAATGTATAAAATTAAAATTAAAAAAGTAGAAAAACTAAATGACTCTGGATATAAAGGTAATTTAAAACCCCCAAAACATAAAATATTGCGCCCTCTATGATCGTGAATAGCCAATGCCATCGCGGTTCCTCCTATTAGACTCATCCTTTAAATATTTACTAAGTAATTCTAACCACAAACTCGGAATGTCATAAGAATAAGAATCATTACAAACTCTATCCCTCCTAGAATATATCTCTATGGATTCACGGATGATTAATTTTCGGAATAAACTGGAAATGAACACTAATCTACTATCTTTAAAACAAATTTTAACCCCCCTCTTTAAAAACAATCTTGATAACGCAGTCTTATCCCTACCAAATTTTATGTCACATTCATGCTCTTTCTTTCTAACCCCAAACTTTCTACCTGTCATACCGATATAAAAATTAATATCCCCCTCTTCATTCTCATATGGAATTTCATATACCCCTGCTAGATCATCTTGTGGAACCGGATCAAAAGCTCTGTATAGAAGATGTTTTAACTTAGGAGGTGGTGTAGCAATTAATTCTATTTTAAACTTTTTTAATTTAGCTTTAAGCCTCTCAAAATTACCCTTTATATAAGGAAACTATAGTCTTTTAACCCCAATCTCTTCCCCCTTCTCACAGGCATAATCAACCAAATTACAATTAACCTGAATATTATTATTATTAAATATTAGCTAGTTTGGATGTCAAATCACTTTTTCCGTCGATTGACATTTTTGAAGTTTGTGATGATATTAAAAAGAGGATCGACAAGGCAGAAATATATAATGACAGTATAAAATGTACTTTAAAAGATGGATTACAGTTGATTGTACAAAGTAATTATTTTGTTTTTGATGGTAAAATTTATAAACAAAACATGGGTGCCCCTATGGGTTCTCCTATTTCGGGTTTTTTAGCTGAGTTTAAAATGAGGCCTTTTGAAGAGAATATTTTCGCAAAGTTCGAGAAAGTTCCTAAATTTTGGAAGAGGTATGTTGACGATGTGTTTTTAATTTGGGAGGGGGGAGTTGAGTCTTTCATTGTTTTTGTAGATGAAGTTAATAAACTGGATAGGAATATTCAATTTACGTTTGAATTGGAAAATGATCGTGCTATTTCATTTTTAGACGTGTGGCTTATTAGAGAGGGTTCTATGTTAAAAAGGAAAGTTTACAGGAAAGATATAGCTAGTCAGCATATTATTCCATTTTCTGCATATTCACCCTTTGGGTATAAGTTTTCTACATTCCGGTTCATGGTTAATCGTGCGTTTATTATTTGTTCTGATGAATTTTTGTATGAAGAGTTGAAATATATTTTTAATATTGCTAAGTTGAATGGTTACAAAAAGGATAAAATTAATAAATTGGTTAAAAATTATAGGGATAAAAATAATTCTCAGGTTAATTGCAATTTGGTTGATAATGCCTGTGAGAAGGGGGAAGAGATTGGGGTTAAAAGACTATCGTTTCCTTATATAAAGGGTAATTTTGAGAGGCTTGAAGCTAAATTAAAAAAGTTTAAAATAGAATTAATTGCTAAGCCACCTCCTAAGTTAAAACATCTTCTATACAGAGCTTTTGATCCGGTTCCACAAGATGATCTAGCAGGGGTATATGAAATTCCATATGAGAATGAAGAGGGGGATATTAATTTTTATATCGGTATGACAGGTAGAAAGTTTGGGGTTAGAAAGAAAGAGCATGAATGTGACATAAAATTTGGTAGGGATAAGACTGCGTTATCAAGATTGTTTTTAAAGAGGGGGGTTAAAATTTGTTTTAAAGATAGTAGATTAGTTTTCATTTCCAGTTTATTCCGAAAATTAATCATCCGTGAATCCATAGAGATATATTCTAGGAGGGATAGAGTTTGTAATGATTCTTATTCTTATGACATTCCGAGTTTGTGGTTAGAATTACTTAGTAAATATTTAAAGGATGAGTCTAATAGGAGGAACCGCGATGGCATTGGCTATTCACGATCATAGAGGGCGCAATATTTTATGTTTTGGGGGTTTTAAATTACCTTTATATCCAGAGTCATTTAGTTTTTCTACTTTTTTAATTTTAATTTTATACATTTTAAATTTAATACATGGTCAAAATTTATTATATTTATATGCCGCGTTGGCAATGGCTATATTCACGATCATAGCGGGCGCAATGTTTTGTTTTGATTTTTAAATTATATTTATATCCAGTGTCATTTAATTTTCTACTGATTTTATATGTTATGAATACGGTTCTTATTAATGAACCGAAACATGTCAACTCTTTAATTTAATTTTTATTTGTGATACCTTCTAAGTAAATAAATATGAAATGTTTTTATACGTGAATGAAAAAAAAAAAAAAAAAAAAAGGTGATGTGAATTTGTTTTAGTTTTTGAAAAAACGAAAGCTAACAACAGTTTTAACATTTGTTTAAATTATTTTTTGCTGACAGCTGTCTTTCTTCTTTATCACGAGGCATTTAAGCTTTTTACCATCGGAAAAACAAGCGCAGAATTTACCAGATGTACAGACGTTTAGCAGTTTCAGAGCAGCACTACTGACTGAGGAAACTGAACTTAGTCGGCGAAGTTTCCTTTCTTTAAAATTATCTATTGTACATATAAGGAGATGCAAAATACTATGTAGAGGAGGGAAGAAACCAGAGTTTGTGACGACTATACCCCCCCTCCGCCCCTATTTCCACCAAAATACTGCCCCGTCCCAATAGATTTTAATTAATTTGGACTTTTCAGGGGGCATTCTCTATTTAAGAATGCGGGGAGGCGTTTTCTGTTCCACTGGATCAGAACCAACTGATGAAGTAAAAGAAACAAACATGACAAACGAAGGAAAAAAAACTAAACTGTGTAAAATAGCAAAGAATGTCACAAAAATTCAGTTCCGGTCTCGACCCAGCCCGTGTGTAAATCATTGTCTCAGCTTGGTCCATGCAAAAATCGATAAAACCATGCAAAGCTCAGCGCAAACTTTTATGCATAAAACACACATTCTTAAATAGTCTTGGAATAAAGTAAAATGTGTAAAAAAGAACTTGCCTACGACGGTCAATCATGGGACTAGACCCGCTTGCTAATGCTAATCGTATGGAAGTGTTTTTTTTTTATTTCAATATTTCATTTTTTTTTTTTTTTTTTTTTTTTTTTTGTTTGCATTATATAGCTGAGATCAAATGGCAGTTTCCATGTTTTTTAGGTTTTCTTTGCTGATTTATGCGAATGTGTTTATTTTTCCAAAATTGGTTTCGAAACTGAAAGTGTCCAATTTAAAAATATTTGAAAATAAAATCAAAAAAGTAAAAAACAGCCTTTATAGATATAGATCTCTACTATGGAATGGAAAAAGAAATCACTTTAAAATAATGAAATTCAAACAAGATATATTTTAAAATTTCTACCATATAATGAGCATTAGCAAGTGGGTCTTTTCACATGATTGAAGTAGCTTCTAAAGCGGAAAAACGTGTTGATCCATGCAAAATGAATGTAATAATAAGCAAGGATTAATATAGTACATATCGTAAATCTATAATAAATATCGCAGCTTAGGTTCCTTCTTTAAAAATAAAGATTATAAACATGAATAAAAGAAAGTTAAAATTAGTATTTTTGGTCAGAATTCCTCGTACGAATAAATTTTTAACCATATTGAATTAAAATCTCATGCTTTGTAGAAATTCAGCTGAGCCGAGATTTTAATTTATAATACTACCGGGCCAGTCTCTTAAGAGGATGTGCGAGAATTTATAAGCCCTGGCATGGTCCGTTTACATTTCCAGGCCCATCCTTGTCCAAAGAAATTAGTGAAAAATAGACCCAGCCTGATTAGACCCAACACAATTTCTACTATTTAGAAAAAATTCAAATTTGTATCATAGTAAATTCCTTTAAAGAATACTGCGCACATATCAATGGAATGATTTTACAGCATATTTTACAGAAAATACACAATAGCAATATTAATGATTACTTAGATTCTTAGACTTTCAACATCCAAATAAGGATTCATTAAAGAATTAATATAGTTTGGAATTAAAAAAAAATAAGTTAAAAACATCATAACTTTTGAAGCTATATAATAAAAAGATTTATGAAAATATTTTGATATCATTTATTAAAGATTTAATAATGCAATTTAAGAAAATGCTATCAAAGTTAGTGTTTTGAATCAAATTTACGGAAGCGACACCATAGGAAAGGAGAAATGTCTACAGTCACACAAGAAAAATCTCTTATATCTCAACAAATAGCATATTTATCAAACATGGAAAACGCTATTCGATTTCAAATCCATTTAATAGTCAGACTTGTCAATTTTATACTTTTACAGTTAAAAATTAGTCAGAAAATTTGTCAAAGTTTCGCGCTGTTGAGTAGTGAATTTCAGAACCACCAATAAAAATCACCAAGAAATATATTTCCAAAGATTACATTAACAGAAGTTTATCAACGCTATTAATATTTTTACAAAATATGTCTGCTTTACACTTCTTAAGTACAATTAAGGCCAGTTCCGGCCCAGCTCGACTATGTAGAAAAACAATGCAAGCCTGATCTCGGCTCGGCGCAAGTCTGCTAAAAAAAATATAAAGTCCAAGTCAGACATATTGTAACTGTCCGATGCCGATCTCTACATGAGACAAGTTATATTTCTGTATTGATATTGTCAAAATAGCATCAGCTCATGACTCCCATTTATACTTATTCTCGTTAAAGCCATATTCATTGGAAATAGCTCATATTTTATCATCTTTGCTTAAATCTTTATATCAGGCCAGTTAACCCGCCTTTTTTTTTTTTTTCCCCCGACCCAGCAATTATGACTGATTAATTTTTTTTTTTTTTTTTTTTTTTTGCCAGCCTGGCCTTTTTGAAAATGCGCATTCGTTCCACTGGACCGGGTATGGGCTTCTGCCAGGTCCGTGCAGACCTCTAGATTTCGTGCCAAACTTTTAGCTTTAATATTGTAAATGTCCAATATTTATTTTTTGAATGGACATAACCGAACTTTTAACTTTTATACTGTCCATTATTATTTTTATTATTTGTTTTTGCCGGATCCGAGCTGCACTTTTTTCGGATCTTGGAAATTTCGACTCATGTAGGCATCTAATCTGGCATCATTAAGTGTATGTATGTAAAAATGCATAAATAAAGAATATAAGTTGCTAATTATGATAAAACTGCTGACATATCGACAAACTGCAAAGTTGAATGTGTTAGTTGTGCCATTTTGGCTCTACGTTGTTTATCAAAATAAGGCATATCTTATTCCTTACATAAACAATCTAACAACTATGTTTTCTACGCATGTCAAATTTTGATTGCGTTCAAAAGTAAGGCAACATACATAAGTCACTAATGTAGTTTCATGTTTGTATAATATGTGCATCTGTAAATTAAAAAAGCAAGAATGACGATTTATTTATTTATTGTCTCAAACTTGAGCGATTGTGATGGAAGCAGGTTTTCTTTTCTACTGATATATATATATTGGTACCACACGCAGTTTTATTAGTTAAAAGGAAAAGAAAGATTTAGCTTCTCTGAAATACTAAGGCATGACATGACTGACTGAGTTAGCATGAGGGTGCTAAGAAGGATGCCCTTGTTCATATTTCTCCTTTTAGTCTTTTTTTCAGCAAAAGGTCGAGAGGCTGGGGGAAAATCCACTTTTTTTGTTTAATTTTCTAATTTTTAGAGGTGGTGGTGGTGGTGGTGAGAAGGGGGGGGGGGGAGAAAATATTTTTTGAGTTTAGTTGAAACAGTAAAAGTATAATGAGTTGCAGGTTGAAAAAAAAATATTTTTGAGGGTTCATGTCAATTACCACATCGCTCTTTTTTTTTTATAGTGTATGCTTTTAATAGTGTATACATCAAATTTTTTATTCAGTGGTTAAAAAGTTAAAATTTCACTTGTAGTACCATAACAAAGATAATTAAAAAATTATAGTTTGTTTGGTGTGTTTGCATAATTCTTTGAAATTACTTGTATGTATTAGGCTAATCATACAAAGGGTGCGATAAGTGCAAAGTATGCAATACTCGTGTTTATAGGGATTGCCAAAAAGACTAAAATACGTTTAAATAGAAAAGGACTTCCGAAGAATGGTAGTATCTAGACTAGACTTTTATATAGTAAAAATTCAAGTCCCCGAAAATATTTCTTGGACTGGGATCACTTTATGAAGGCCGATTCTGACCATAGAATTATTAGTATTTAAACGTTGTATAGATAGGGCAGGTTTCTTTTTCTGTGTTTACTTCAGATATGATTCAAGTTTTTTTATTATCCTTTTACTTATCTCTCACATTTTCTTTTTTCGGGTAAAAGTTCAAATTAGATTACATTCACATGGTATTTATTATTTCTGCAGAATAAAAGAACACAGAAAAAAGCAGGGCTGTATGGTCAGTGCCGTGCGAAAGGGGGGGGGGGGGTGAAGGGGGCTGTCGTCCTGGGCATGGAAGTTTAGGGGGCACCAAATTTATACTACCAGCGTCATTTTGGGACTGTTAAAAAAAAGGGTGTGGGTAGGGGGTGCCAAATTGAAACTTTGCCCCGGGTGCAGTTTTTTATTCACACGCTCCTGCGTATGGTGGGAGAATAACTACTTTAGACGGGAATTAAAATGTCGTCGCCTACTATGTTTTTTTTTGTGTGTGTGTTTGTTTTTGTTGGTTTATGCTTGTACAAAAGCAGAATCGATGCATAATCTTGCTCCCTGAAATAGCGATGGAAAGAAAAGAATGCACATAAAAAAGAAAAGTTGTAAAATAAGGATACTGATTTGGATTTCAAAAGATAGCATCACAGTGCAAGGAACAGGGGGCATAGCTCAAACAATGCTATTGTCCAGTTCTAACTTGCCGTAGATATCTTATTTCCTCCCCGTTCTCCTCCGAATCCTTCCCTGACCACCCAGGGTGTTTCCACCCACCAGAGAAAGAGGATTAGTAAAATAGAAAGTATATGTAATTTAGCTGGAAGCTATGACAAGTTGATGGGAAAAAACAGGATGTTTTTGGAATAGAGTTTCTCTAATTCATGGATTGAGGAAAATCTTGAACAATCACAGCGATTGCTGGGAAAGATTCTGGGCACATTTGACTATTTTTTTATATAAGAAGGGCGCATTTTGCTGATTTTTAAATGGGCGGGGTGCTGCGCCCTCCAAAATTGGCCTAGCGTTAACACTATGAAAACCCTTTTTGACGTGGCCAAGTCTGTTCATAAATCAGTAAAATTTGGCTTGGTCAAAAAATTTTTGCATAAAAGGCATATACTTTTAAGTCATCATTATTCTACAATTAAACATTAGAATTTATTCTTTTTAAAGAATCATAGATTACTAGGTTTATTAAAATAGAGTTAAACGTGTGAAAAAAAAATATATGATTATGACAATCTTTTTAAAAACTGAAAACTGCAAATTTCTTTTAAACTGTTCATCTATGCAAAATGAATACAACTATATGCACGGAAAAAATATGTTAAACATTTACATCTGCTAAGAAGTGAACATATTTTTTTCTGGTATTGCTTCACAATA
This sequence comes from Maratus speculifer, assembly GCA_964019185.1. Taxonomy (NCBI): domain Eukaryota; kingdom Metazoa; phylum Arthropoda; class Arachnida; order Araneae; family Salticidae; genus Maratus; species Maratus speculifer. Next base: position 192,269,198 of record OZ025299.1, read on the forward strand.
ACACTTCTATTCATAAGTCTGTGTCAATTTCAAATTGGCTATCTGCAAACAACATCAAAACTTTAGACATTTCATCTAAAAAGTCTGACATAAATCCAATAAAAAACATGTGGGGAGTTTTGGTTTGTCAAGTTTATGATAAAAGAATGTAGATTGATTCAATTCAGCATAAAAGCAGTCATTTTGAAAAACTAGAAACAAATACCTACTTTTAAATGTAAAAACCTGATTAAATCTTTCTCAAAATGGTTTTTGGAAATCATCAGTGTTAAGGAAAACAATCAAAGTACTAAAAATTAATGTACAAGTCATTTACATGTGTAATTTAGATATTAAATATACTGGTCTTTTCCAGAAATTTTTTTCCAATTTTTTTCCAGAAAATATTATTTAAAATAAAACATTTGCTATTTTTTAAAAATAATATTGGAATTTAAAAACAACTGCCAGAACTTGTATAATTTTAAGTGTATAAATTTGAATATTATTTTTTCATTAACCCTCTAAGTGTTTGGAACGTAATATTCTGTTCACTAAACTCCAGGTTTCACTGCAATCAGATTTCATTTAATAAAGTTATTTTATCAATGGCGAAAATTCTACTAAAAACTGTGAAAGTGCATATTACATCAATAAGTTAAATAAAATTGGTGATTTGACCTAAATCACTTTTCTGAGACGTATTATGCTAAAAGAATGATAATTTACTGCCACACAGATGCTCTTTCATTCATATTAGTACCGATTATATTTACCGGTGATTCAAATAACTGGCAATCATCTTTATCAGAAACACAACCCCCCCCCCCCCTAGAACCGAATTCTGGCTGCACCACTGCTTTGATGAGTGATAGTAGACATGCAGACAAACATTATTAAATAGGAAACCATGGGGTGCAAATGTCTTCTGTAGGAGCTAGGGACCATTCAAGTTTAAGGTCCAAAATTTCAAATGCTTATAAAAAACGGAAAAAAGGGTCGAGTCATTTGCGATTTTTGCTAAAATCGTTCTCTAAATCAGGAATTTTTTATGAAAAAATTTTTAAAGGATACATTCAAAAATTGTCGATAGAGGGCGCTTTAGACTTTAGAGTAACAAACAAATACTTTTTACCATTCTTTTGTGCATGGGGTTGAAATTGTTCTAAGTTTAGGTGTTAACTTAAATTTTAAACCCAAAATCTGATACATGGGGATCGGGTAACTAGCAAAAATTAAACTGTGAACCGAGAGGGAGATTTTAAATACTCATTAACATTGGACAAACTAATCGATTTTGTTGCAGTTTGCGTGGAGGTTATGCCCTTGGTAATTATTTTATTTGAAATGACACTCAGCTTTGTGTCCTCATTTTTTAATAGAGGGCACTTCCAAAACATCTCCGACATTTCAATGACATTAATCCTGGGTGTTTTACTACCAGACCACCATACTTCTAGGAAGTGTTAAGGATGCAAAAACTACTCGAAATCACATAGAAATGTAGCCTTGAAAATGCCTTTTTTACAAGTTATGGTTAAAAGAAGCAGAGAAAAAAGGAACAGAAACAAGCAGAGAAACAGCAACATGTTAAAGTGACAGAACAGAGTTTATTTAAAGGTTTTACTGCAAAAAGGTGTTCGAAATTGTGACCAGAGGTAGTTTGGCAAGCTTAACAGCAACAGTAGATGGCGCTAAATGGTAATGCACGTGAAAAGCGATCACACTGCAATAATCATTTGAGAACCGGTTCCAGAGGTAGTATAATGGAGTATTCGAATGATAAACTGGTCAACATGTTGCTCGTATATGGAGCTGCAGACTTTAATGGACACACCGTTTTGAGATTGAAAAAGGAGCGTTTTCCGCATAGGCATGCACCCCGTCATATGACTTTTTCAAGTGGGAACAGTGGGCTTCGTGTAAGTGGTTGTATGGGCTTCTTCTGCTGTGCTCAAATGAAAAGTTGGGTGTATGAGACTCATCTACCATCAGTTAAAGACTTTGCAGTTCGTATTTCTGAAGATATTTCTGCCAGAAATCTATCAAAGTTGCGAAGAATCTTTCAAAACGTGAGGAATTCTGTGCAACACCAATGTCAAGCATACCGGACTACTTCGGGTCATAATTTCAAACACCTTTTGCAGTAATACCTTTAAACAAACAGTTTTCAATCACTTTAACGTGTTGCTGTTTCTCTGCTTGTTTCTGTTCCTTTTTTCTCTGCTTCTTTTAACCACAACTCGCAAAAAAAACATTTTCAACATAACATTCCTATGCGATTCTGAGTCATTGCATCGCTAACACCTCCTGGAAGTATGATGGTCTGGTAGTAAAACACCCAGGAGTAATGCCATTGAAATGTCGGAGATGTGTAGGAAGCGTTCTCTATCAAAAAATGAGGACACAAAGCTGAACGCCATTTTGAATAAAATAATTACCAAGGGCATGACCTCCATGCAAACCGCAGCAAAATCGATTAGTTTGTCTAATGTTAATGAGCGTTTAAAATTTCCCCCTCGGTTCACAGTTTAATTTTTGCTAGTTACCCGATCCCCATGTATCCGCTTTGAGCTTAAAATTTAAGTTAACATCTAAACTTTAGAACAATTTCAACCCCATGCACAAAAGAATGGTAAAAAGTATTTGTTCGTTACTCTAAATTGTAAAGTGCCCTCTATCGATAATTTTTGAACATATGCTTTAAAATTTTTTAATAAATTCATGATTTAGAGAATGATTTTAGTGAAAACTGCAAACAAATCGACCCTTTTTTCCATTTTTTATCAGCATTGAAGTTTTGGACCTTAAATTTTATTGGCCCCTAGCTCCTACAGAAGACGTTTGCACCCCATGGTTTCCTATTTAATAATGTTTGTCTGCATGTCTACTATCACCCCTCAAAGTTTGTCGGTCTGGTAGCAAAACACCCTGTATAATACTCTACAATATGATTTGAAGTAGCATATCCATTTCTGGTTCATATCAGAAACACAGTGACACCACATAATTATACATGTTTGAAATACCACAACTGTTTAGCTATTATCCTATCTTCATCAGTGGTTGCAAAGTGTAATTTTACAAGAAGAACATGCCATATAGCACATGATTTTAAGTGTAAAAAATATACTACAAACTACACAAATGCTTCAAAATCTATGTACTACACTGGTTAAGCATGTGCAGGATATGATTAGCTGTCATTTGTTTATCTGATCCATCCTCAATTAGAGATTGAACAGTGATAAATAGTTTAAAATATATGGAAATACATGGTACAGGACATTATCTGGATGTTGATTTCATAGATAACCAGCAAATATTATGGCTTGTATAAATGCAAAAAGTGGTCCTATTTTTAAAAGTGATCACATTGTATATTTTATCATTGTATTGCATTATCTTTTTCAATTAAAATCACTTGTGTTACATATTAAAAGATAATACTAAAGTTGATATAGCTGAAATACATTAAAATTAATTTTAAAAATCCTGAACTTGTGTGAGAAATTTAAGCAATCTTCACACAATAAAACAATAATAATAACAAAAATAAAGTAATAATCAAGAGTCAGTAAATATAGATTCTAAATTATAATAAAATAATAACACATTTTAAAAAATCTTGCTTATCATCCTTTCTTACCTAATAAGTTTCAATTTTAACCTTGTTTTATTGCCTGTCTAATTAAAATTAAATGTCTCAGTGATAAAGCAAAAAAAGAATTAAAATATTTGATATGGTCAGATATATTGATACTAAAACAATTATTTAACTATTTCTTCAGTTAATACTACATCACTTAAATTTAAAAAACTCTCCTGTAAGAAATGAGAAAAAAAAAAAAAACAATGCTGAAGTTTTAATGTGAAATTGAGAATTTATCCATTTATATGTCTGTTTGTGAAATGAAGGAGATAATTGAAGAGAGGGGTGGGGGGTTAGCTATTGTTCTTACAGACAAAAATTTATCCATCATGGACCAATTGTTTCTTTTCACGGTCTCAGATAAAAAGGAAAACTAATGATTTTGAATGCTGGTTACATGCACAATATAGGTAAAATAAAAAGAAGATATTTTCATTTAAATAAAGTAGCCCCTTAAGCCGCAAAATAAGATTCCCACTTTATAATCCCAATATTGTCAGTCACCAGTGATTGACACAGCCTAAATGGTAAGTTCAGTGTCAGTCATCAGTGACTAACATGGCATTTAATGTGTTAACTATGATAAAAGTAACTACATATCAGTATTTCAATACAATCATTTTACAACATCTGATAAAACTAAATTTGCATCAGCTACAAAAATTTTAAAGAAGGCTTAGATACAGTTATATTTATAATCTATTAAAATTTCAGACTGTTTATCAACAATTATTTTTGTTGTTGTGTTTAAAAACCAAATGCAAAATAAAAAGCAAAAAAAAAAAAAAAAAAAAAAAAAAAAAATTACAACTAGATATTTTTTTATGAAAATTTTACATGCATTGCAAGACCATTATAGTTATAACTGATAAAATTTACAAAAAGTTCAAACAATTTTTTTTAAAAAAGGCTGTGAAACAATTTAAGTAAAAAGAGAAGAATAAAGAGTCTTCTCACCGCTAAATATCAATAATTTATCCTACCTTTTCATTAAAAAATAAAAATCATACAAAATCAGATTAAAGATAAAGAAATGCAAAATTTTTATTCATCTGAGGCTATCATGAGCCTGGGTAATACCAGCCAGGTCAGCTAGTCATTTTTATAATTTTAATTAATATCACTGTAGTTTAATACCTTTAAAAAAAAATAAATAAATAAATAAAAAACTTAGTTGAGTTTCATTCTAAGGACAGTTAATTTTGGAACCAACTAAATAATTTTTTCCCTAAATTAAAGATGCGCTCATTATGAAAAAACAACCAAAATCAATAAAGCACAAAACTACAAGGTTAAAGATTTACCTCAGACATAAAAAATAAATCATCGATAAATATTAAAATGAAAATTTTTTTAAAAATACTTCTGTTGGTTTAGCATTAAACTTGCAAATGCCATTGTATGCCTGAATTAGGTTCTCAATCAGTTATGTTTTGTCTGAGCAATATTTAGGCAACATTTTTTTCAACACTAGTCGATTGATTCACACATAAAAAATTATGCTCTTTGACTCTTAATAAAAATAAGCATGAATAACTAAATTTTATACAATAGAACACCGATTATCCAGATGCTGATCATAGACCATACTTCTTTTTTCCCCAACTTCATCAAAAATTTAAAAGTGAATCTTCTTTAGGCACAGAAGGGTAAATTTGACTGGATGGCATGAAAGTTATTTGTTAAATAACGATTTCCTAATCCTGAAATAATAAAATCACCAACAAATGCAAACACAGCATAGCATAAAACTAACTTTTTCTAGAACCTATGAAATTTCCCTTCTAAAGTGCGAGAGTCCCAAGCACACTAAAGAATGTCCTCTGTAAAGCAGAAGACTATCAAGAATTTCTTTTCAATGTCATAATGATTTTTTTTTTAAGTACTGTACAATGTATGTGTATGCACACATACAATAATTTTTATGTGTACTTCTATGTATAATTTTGTACTAATTTTGTAGGAACTAAAAATGTATTATTATTTTTTTTTAATTTCTAAACACAACATTTTTTATATGCTAAAATGTGCATTACTATAATTGCCAGTCCTAAATCTGGAAAAAATGTGAAGGGAAGTTAGTTAAAAACATTGCCATATACGTTTTTTAAAGTTGTTCAATTATCCTGATCTTTCATTAACTGGTTCTGCCTCGGTCCCGACCAGTCTGGATAATCACCACTCTACCATACTAGTAACAGTTTATTTTGAAGTTTAAATGTTATATAATTGATTTCAGTATAATAATATTTTAACAAATAGTGCAAAGCTTTGAGAACATTGCAGAAAATAGAAACTTAAGTGTTAAGACTAAAATAATATTTTCTAACTCATAGAGTTTCTCAAAAGGGAACAATAAAAATTTATATTTGAGGCAAATTAATCATAACAAATTAAATGAAAGAATAGAAATTAGCTGTTTGCATTCAAAATTTTAAAGTCTAAACAAAAATAATGAGGCAGACATCTCTTTAAATCAATAAAAGTGTTATAGAAATATACATCAAAAGAAAAATTAGAAATTTTTATACCTGAAGTTATCAGTTGTATTATAGTGTTTTTGTAAATGTGTATTAATACTTACATCAACAATATCATCATCAAAAAGCAGCCATAAACCATGACTCTTTACAATTGAAATATAATGCCCTCTATTAGGTCCACTCCCACAATGGATCACAACAGCTACTAAATCATACAGACGATCTGGATTATATGCATCATCAGACTACACAGAGAGAATTTTAAATTTAGATATTAAAAATACAAGGAAATGACAAAAGTATAGCTTTTAAAATAAATTTACCATACTTATTTCTAAAAAAAAATAACAAAAGCACACATAAACTACATACTTTTAAATGATAGTTTTCTGGCATACCTACTTTTGTGTGTGTGTGTGCAATGAGATTAAAAAATTCTAACACACAGAGAACACTGAAAATTTTGATGACAGCCCAAAGCCAGTCCAAATATACCTAAGGTTCAGACTTTTCATTTTTTGATAATTAGCCAATAATGTAAATAAAAAAATATAAGCATTGGGAAATGGCACATATTTGCAATTTCAGAGATTTTTAGACACTAAACTAAGCTTTTGAAAATGACATGTCACAAATTATCCAACAGTCCGAAACAGCTCCTTTTTTTCACATTTTTAAAGCCCGTATTGTCTTTTTCTTTAACATGTATGTAAAAAAACAGACACTCACTTCTTTAGACAGTAAAACCTCAGTTATCTAAATCCTGATTATCCGAAATCAGCTTAACCAAAAGACTTGTCCTTTTTAAATAGGAAAAACTTTACTGTTAACGCTATTTTTTACCGATATAAAATAATATCTTTCAACATATTTTGATTTATAATTATTATTTTATTTGTAAATTTTAGATCAAAACAATTCTGAATCATTTTTAATATTTAAAAAGTTGTTTTAATACTTATTAGCTTTAAAAATTAAAAAATTGAAAAGGTCTTATTGGACACAGATAGAAATAGTGTTAAAAAGCATTTTCTTTAAGAAATAAATAAACAGAATCAACTTACTAATTTGGTACATTGCATAATTTCAGACACTTTATTAGACAGACATGTACAGCACTTCCCCCCCCCCATTTTGAACCATTTTAATGCTACTTTATCATGCTACCTTTTTAAATATCTGATGTTGTTGCATCTTCTTGTACTTCAATATATATCGAAGTGCCACATCTAAGATCTTAATAGCTTTCATTTTAACCAATAAGTTTTCTCATTACTGATGGAGCAACTTGTAATTTGTTTCTTTTTCAGTCTGCTTTGAATATAGTACCACACTATTTTTATTACAACGATGTTCTAAATTACGATCACAGCTTTTCATCAAACAAGTTTTCACCATAAGATATAACTGGCAGGTTATTCTAAAATTCCTATGGAACCCCGGTTATCCAAAAATTCCTGAGAAACCTAATTAACCGAAAATGCTTTTCAGATAATCTGGGTTTTATTCTACTTTATTTTTTAATGGTGTAATTTAATAGTAAATCTTTAAAAAGAATTATTATTATTTTTTTAGAAACATATTATTGTGTTTAACAACATCCTTTAACCTTTTCATCATTGTGAACAGGCATATCTGTTCACTAAGTAATAGATTTCAATGCAATATACTCATTTAAATAAAATATAATTACACAGATATAATCTGCATTAAAATAAAAAGGATATTGCCCAGTTAAACTGATGGCATTAAGCTCACAGGCTACAAATACTAATTGTATATTACAGCTTTATATATTCAAGGGTTAACGCTGTTCGAAAAACAAATTAGGTGGGGGGGAGGGGGAGTTCCCCCATTTTCCCTTTTTACACTTAATCATTGAAGTGCAAATCAGATATTTCTTAATAAAAACCCATTTATATAACTTAAGAGGAGTTAACCGCCTCCTTTATACTTAACCATTAAACTTCCAAAACCATTCAGAGATTCCTCTTATCAAAAAGAATCTACATCCAAAATTTAAAGCAAATCAGATAATTCTGCATAAAAACTCATTCATCAAATTTAAAGGGGGTGGGTGGTAATCGACCATTCCTCATTTATACTTAACAAAAGAACCCTACAGCTAATTAGGGAAGCCCTTTATGACTATGAGCCTGTATCCAAAAACTGAAACAAATTGGTTAATTTTGCATCAAAAAACCATTTACCTAAATTAAGTGCAGTAGTCCTACCGATCCCCCATTTATATTTATCCAATGATTTCCCAGAACAAAATCAGGGAAGCATCTTATCAGAATGAACCTATATCCAAAATTTGAAGCAAATCCGTAAATTCTGTGTGAAAATCCCATTAACCTAAATTGGGGGGGGGGGGGAAGGGTGTTACCTCTCATTTTTCATCTGCCTCTTACACTCGCAAAACTTACCACGGAGCGGCCTCATCAGAAAAATCCTACATCTAAATTTTGAATGAAAAATTATAACTGCATGAAAAACCCATTTATATAAATTAAGCGGAGGGGCATTAGCCCCCCTCTTTATACTTATCCAATGAACATCTAATAACAATCACGGAAGTGCCACATTAGAATGATCCTATACCTAAATTTTGAGTGAAAACTTATAATTCTGCATGAAAAACCCATTTATATCAATTAAGGGGAGGGGCATTAGCCCCCATCCCCACCCCTTTATACTTATCGAATGAACATCTGATACTAATCACGGAGGCACCTTTATCAGAATGATCCTATATCTAAATTTTGCACAAAAATTTATAATTCTACATGAAAAACCTATTTATATAAATTAAGGGGAGGGGCATTAGCCCCTCCCCTTATCCTTCCCCCTCTTATATTTATTGAATGAACTTCCAAAACAAATCAAGAAATGCCTAATCAGAATATACCTATATCTAAAATTTCAAGCGAATCAGATATTTTTATCATGTGTTATCGTGTTACACACATACACACACACACATACATACAAAACGGGCAGACACATAAGCTCTCGGATTTTGATAGCCTGTGAGCTAAAAACTATGTCATCAGTGGTGCAGCCATGGGGGGGTGGCTTTGGGGTTAAAACCCCTCCCAGAGCTAAGTAAGACTGCTATAATTGCCACTTATATGAATCAAAACCAAATTTAATATCTAAACTTTTTGTGCATTTCTGAATCTGCTGATTTGTTGAATCAGATTCCATTTAACAAAGTAATTCAATTAAATGGCAAAAATTCTACTTAAAACTATGAAAGTGCATAATTACATGTATTAATTAAGTGAAAAGATTATTTGAACTAAGTCACTTTTCTGAGGCATCTTATGCTAAAAGAATGACGATTTTCTGTTCAATTCATACCCAGATATTTTTAGAGAACTTTAACAATAACAAAGATATTTTAACAAAATTTTCAACCAGTTTATATTAAGTAATGCCAAATTCAATGTCATGTAATGTCATGTGGTGGAAAACACCTTAAATACCTATTTTAGTGGCTGACACGTAGGTTCATTATCGTCTTTTCCTGGCTTTTATGTTTTCTAACTCTAACATTGTAAATACTGTTTAAATGAAACATGACCAATGTAACTGCAGAAAAGATGTATTATGATTTGATACATTAAATATACTGATTCTATTAACCGGTGATTCAAATAACTGGCAAACACCTTTCTCAGAAACTCAAGCCCCAACCCCCCCTTTCCCCCAGAACCAAATTCTGGCTGTGGCACTGATGTTATGTTTAGTAATTTGAAGACTTATAGGCCAATATATAGTAATTTTTTTATATAATGTTGGGAAAAACTTTTTTTAGCATTTACAAAAATTACAAAGAAAACATCATTACATATTCCATTGATTAGTGCCTACACAATATTGCATGTACTACTATATTTGGATACAGCTCCTTATCTTTTTGCTTTATTTTGGGAATAACGGATTTATATTTGGTTCTATTGACGATAATTTTCAAAATTTTCAAACGATGTTTTTGAGATTTTCACAAAAGTTGCTTTATACATTTAACTAAGATAATATGGAAATGAAATTTTAATAGCATTGATGCATGTGCAGTAAAAAATTATTTAGTAAACCTGCTCATTTGTCATACAAGTTTTATTACTTTTTAATTCTGACTACAGAGTTTTATGTACAATGTTGATTGTCATCTTTTCTGAAAAGCTCATTGTGCTTTATGAAGAACTCTGCTAATTATAAGCAAAACACTTGGAAAAATTTGGGACCATTTTTATAAAAACCTTAATTTCTCTATGAGTTTACATGCTATATTCATAAAAATTAACACATTTTATTACAATAAGCCACTTAATCATAATCTACAGTTTGAACTCTTTTGCTTTATTGGTTTTGACAGGATTATCCAAAAGATCTTCGTTCTTTTTCAATTTGTTCATGGTCCCCTGTTGGATTTTAGGGAAAACTCTTTGCGAAAATATATGATGCATACTATTTTGTTTACACAGCTGGAGTTTCAGAATAATTCCTTATGTTTATTTTTAGACATTTAACAAAACATCTAAAATCGCAAGTGTCAAGATTTTTTTTTTTTTTTTTTGCCGAGATTGTACAGTGTTTTTTAAAAAGATCCAAAAGGTATATAGCCTTTACCCATATATACCCACCACAACAACCCTGATCCTTAGAGTCATAATCCTAACAAAACTGGTGAAAAGTTCTTTAAAATGGACCTTAGTGTTTGAGAAATTTAGTGTTAAAATTCAGCATATGTTTTAAACACCCATAGTTCTGATCGTGTGCATGTGGACATTGTAGCACTTAAGTAGCATGCATGCTTACTCAATATCCAATAGAGATAGGCAAAACCATTCTTTATAAGGAATTGTTCACCAAAAGGAACGAGTTTTTTGAAGTCGCTAAGGAACTATTTTGGAGAAAAGGGAATGATTCTGAGAAAATTTTTTTTTCCAAAAAACGAGAACATGAATTAAACATGAAGAAAACAGCTATTTTTCAGATATAAATGGCTTAGTGGAAGATGATGTTATGTAACACAAAATTAAATTTCAATAAAATTGAAGTGAAAGCTTATTTATTTTCTTTTTGGTGGAACATAAAACTTTTGTGGAAGTCTCAAAATCATAGCTTAAAAATTCTGAAAGTGATCATCTATAGAATAAGCACAAAATCCATTGTTCCAAAAATGAAGCAAAAAATGAGGGATTTTATCCAAATGTAGTAGTACATCCCATATTGTGTATTCTATATTGACACTGTTTAATGAATATAACCCCTGTTGCTTTTGCTTCATTTTGGGAATAACAGATTTTCAACTTATTCTAATGACGATTATTTTGAGAATTTTTAAGCTATGATTTTGAGACACTCACAAAAGTTGTTCTATACATTTAGCTAACATAATATGCAATTGAAATTTTAATATCGCTGACGCATGCAGAGTGAAAAATCATTTAGTAAACCTACTCATTTTTTATGCAATTTTTATTATTTTTTAATTCTAATTACAGGATGTTATGTACAATGTTGTTTGACATTTTCAGAAAAGAATATTATTTTATATTAAGAACTCTGCAAATTATAAGCAAAAATCTTGGAAAAATTTGGGACAGTTTTTATAAAAACCTTAATTTTTCTACGAGTATACATGCTATCGACATAAAAATGAACAGTTTATTACAATAAGTCACTTAATCATAATCTACAGTTTGAGCACATTTGCTACATCAGTTTTGATAGGGTTATCCAAAAAATATTCATTCTTTTTTAATTTGTTGATGGTCCCCTATGGAGTTTCGGGAAAAAATCTTTACGGAAATATATGACTTGTACTATTATATTTATACACTAAGAATTTCAGGATAATTCCTCATGTATTTTTCTAGATATTTAACAAAATGTCTAAAATCGCTAGTGGACAGTCATCTATGGCCATATAGTGTATAATCAGAATTTGTAAATTAGAAATTATTACTATACTAGCCATCTTTAGAGACCAGTTAGATATCCCTAAACTGTATGCTAAGCTTTGCAACATGTTACTGTTATTTATAATTTGTTTACTTATGTACCGTCACTAAATCTACAGATGCTGATAGAGAAATCAAAAAACCTATGTGATCAGGGCAGCATTTTGCATGTATGTATATATACAGGGTGTCCCCTCTCAACGGTGGCCAATGGCTAATTTCTAAACCTTTGGTCATAGACATATAGTTCCAATTGCAAAAATGCTTTAAAAAAGGCAAAAAATTGTTTTTTAAGCGATTTTGGTCAAAAAAATGTTTTACTAAAAAATTACGAAAATTAAATTTTTATACGGTCCCCCGGTCCTATAAGTGATATTTAGTAAAATTTTTTCAACACTCTAGCAAGTAATACAGAAAAGGTCCCATTCATGTAACATTAAAATTGACCGAGTTATGAAACTTTAAATTTCATGACTTAAACCACTTTTCTATAGCTGAAAACGGATGAGTTCGACGAAGCTTTAAGGGAACGTACACTAAAGGGAGTCGATTTCCAACGCTGTTCAAAGGCTACTTCCTAAACTATTTCTCACAGACATATAGTTCCAATTACAAAATGTTTTAAATGAGCGATTTAACTGAAGGCGCTGTCATCGTATAAGTTTTACGGTAGTGTTAATTATAATTAATTAACTTCTAGATTGGTTATTAATATAACTGAAGACATGAATTTCAAAATTCTCTTTATCGAAAAAATCAAATTTTGGGAAATAGCGAAAAAACTTTAAATGCATCTATTGGTTTTCATTATAAATTTTGAGTTTGAATTGTTACAATAGTGGAGGTTTGTATAGACTGATAGAGAAATCAAAAAGCGATAAGCCGAGTTTTGAAATTCATATCCTCAATTGTATTTTTAGGTATGTTTTATTTTGTTAGCAAATGAAGCTTATTCTTTTCGTGATTTTATTTTAAAAAGGTATGTTATTTTGATAAGCTTTTATTTTATTCATAGTTTTCGTATGTAAATTTTCCTAGTTCAAAACTTATATTCAAATTTTAACTCACTTCCAAATGTCTGATTGAGGTTCAATTCCCATACTTATTTAAACCCGATGACAATGTAATATGAATACGATTTTAGGTGCGTTCGATTTATTTATTTTATAGGACTACATCAAATTCTATTAGGTTGAGTACTCTAATAGAGCTTTAAATACGTATCATTTTGTAACTATTTGTGACTTTTCAATTTAACAAAATTTCTGTTATTTTTTTACTTATATTTTTAGCACAAACTGCATATTTTACTTTAACATGTAAATGTGAACATAAATTCAGAAACAACATTGTAAAATTTTTTTTACTCCCAATGTTTAAAGTTAAATTTTCTATCTGATGTTTATTTTTATTTCCAGTAAATTTGTGACTGACCCCTATTTTGCAGCAAAAAATATGCTTCAACTTTGAACAGCTATAACTCGGTCAATTTTGATCGCAGAGGAATGGAACTTTTTTTGTCTTACTTGTTAGAGAAGAGGTAAAAATTTTCTAAATATCACTTATAGGACCGGGGGACCGTATAAAAATTTAATTTTCATAATTTTTTAGTAAAACATTTTTTTGCCCTAAATCGCTTAAAAAATAATTCTTTACCTTTTTTAAAGCATTTCTGCAATTGGAACTATATGTCTATGACCAACGGTTTAGAAATTAGCCATTGGCCACCGTTGAGAGGGGACACCCTGTATACTTACACACTTACATTAACTGCCATGAATTGATATATCCATTCACTAAGCTGTAAGTTTCTCGGTAATAGAAGTCTTTTTTAAATTAATATAACCTGGGATACCACGGACACGCTACAGTGCATAAAAGACAAAAAATTGGCAACGGGACGCAGAAGAATAGCTCTTACGCGTCCCACGGGATGCTTAATTTCGTCAAGAAATTGCAAAATGGCGGCGACTTTCATTAAAAAATTGTGAAATAATGACTATTTTTCCGGCAAATTTCCTCAAAAGATTGCAAAAAAAAACGAAAAATTTTGTCTAAAAATCGCTATAAAACGGCAAATTTCGTCAAAATATCGCGAAAAAACGACAAATTTTGTAAAAAGAATCACAAAAAAACGTCAAATTTCATCAAAATATTCGTGAAAAATCATAAATTTCAACACAAAATCATGAAAAAATATATTTTTTCAATTTCCTTTCCGCAGACTTCCTCAAAAGATCGCGGAGAAACAACAGATTCCGTCTAAAAATCGCGATAAAACGCCAAAATTTGTCAAAAAATTCGCGATAAAACGATAGATTTTGTCAAAAGATCATGAGAAACAAAAAATTTCGCTAAAAAATTTTGAAAAAACCCGCAAATTTCCTCAAAAGATTGCGAAAAAACTCAAATTTCGTCAAAGGGGCAAAAAAAAAGTTAATGCCGGGAGTGAACTTTCCTGTTCTGAAAACTATTTTTCTTGCTTCAAAATTGTTTTTCTTTTCCAAAAATGGATTTTCCTGCTTCACAATCCGTTTTTGACTGCTCCACATCATTTTGAGTAAATGTAACTCCTGAAATTAAACAAAAAGTACCCCTTTACTCAACAAAAGTTTTTTTTTCAGCAAAAATGTCTTTTTCAATAAATCAGTCTTGCCCCTTTTTAAAAGAAATGCTAATAATAGTGACACTTGTTAACTTCTACACACAAATAAACATTATTTTATAATTAAATTTGGATCTTGCCCATTTATTTTTAGAAAAATAAAAATTTCTCTTAATAGTTTAAAAAAATTAATATTGGTTTTAATTATTTATTTATTATTATTAAAACAATAATTATTACATTTCATTTTTCTTTTGCAGATAAACAAGTTCAATTTTTGCATAGAAAAATATGATTTATTATTTGTGAGGACCCGCTTTTGTAAAAAAGGGACCCAGAGTTTAAGAAGTCCTGGGTTCCAAGGACCCAGGATTTTTAAACTCCAGCGGCATCACTGATAATCCTACATATACAATCCAATTTAAAAAAATTAAGTTACGTTTAATACTCTTAAGGTTTATATACCGATATGCAATAAATATATCCATATCAATTTGGAAAAAACTTATTTTTTTTATCATGTTAAAAAAATTACAGAGAAAAACAACATTACAATTTTGCCCTTTTCTCGCCAGTCAGGAAGTTACGCCAAAATATTGTATCTGATATCTGTTTTTTTTTTGGGGGGGTACTTCTATATTATCCCTGTTGACAACTTTTCATTAAAAAACTATCACCAAACTTTAACACATTATAAATAATGGATGTGGGAAGAGTTCCATATCCTGTTCTGGGTTTTTTAGTGTTTTTTTTTTTTTTGCATTTAATTAATTTGAATCAATGTTTGGGGTCTGCCTTTGGGGTTGCTTTTTTACTATTGGGATGAACTTTAGCCATTTATTTATTTATTTTTTCAGAAAAATGTGGTTTTACTTTTGTTTAAATTTGACATATATAATAAATATATGAAATACATAAAATTATAAAAAATTTATATAAGTATATAACATTTATTTATAGGTGTTTATATTATGTATCTATATATGTATATCGCTTTATATAATTACATATATATAGAAATATATCTAAAATGTATATACATAAAAAAATTTATGTAAACATAGTACATAGTTACATATGTGACACTTATTAAATAAATATATCTTTATAAACCATTTAAAAATCATGTTTTATCACAATTTTGAGATATCTGATAACTTGCTAAAACGGCTTTGTTGCCAATTTTGATTTTTTTTTTGCCAATCGCACCAACCAGAACAGGATATGGCACTCATCCCATGCACATGAATTAAAATTGATATATTCTACAGATATATAACCCTTTTTCTTTTCAGAACTCCTTATCTTTTAACATCACATTGATAGTCTTTAATGATATAATTCTTATTTTAATTAACGGATAAAATAATAAAACATCTTTATGAATACAGATAAATGTTGAATTGAAAATCCCTTCATAAATTAACAAACGCATGTAACAAATATGAGTCAAGATCATCCATTCTTGTCTTATGAATGATTACCTCCATATATTAATATTTTTTTTACTCACAGAAGAACAAATATTTTATGTTTACTTTGTAAAAAAGATATCAGTTGTCAATCTAATTTTAACTGAAGTTATCACAAAACATACATATTTTTTAAAGTAATTCCTTTCACAAACATTATTTCTTTAAAGATATTTCTAAAATATCAAATTTTAAACAGTTTTATTAAAATGATTTTTTTTTTTGTGTGTAAAAATGGCTGAAGTTAGATATTAGACGGAAGCAAATCTCGCCAAGAGCATTTTTTCCCACTCGCCAGCTTTTATATTGTCAGGTATGCAAATTAAAAACAGTGCTTTGATGTGAAATAAAATGCTTTCATATATGTTATTTCCACAAATGTCAAACGCAAAATAATGCACAAAAAGAAGAAAAAATGCACGTCGTTGGTGCAATTTGTTTCTGATGTTAATTTGGCAAAAATTTTGTTTTCAAATACCGGTTGCATACATTTTTTCAATTACTTTCTATTATTTTAAAAAGGAAATAATAATAAATAAGGTATACTTAATTAATAACTATAGAACAAAACAATTTATATCATTTTAAAAAAGAAAATAAAAGTAACTAAAATGTTTAATATTAAATAGATAACAATAGTCAGGTTACATGAGAAGCATAAAATCACCATTTTGTTGGAATCGTGCCAAGGTAGTGTGTATATGACATCAGTGTGGTTATTTTTATTACTATCAGTTATTTATTTAGATATTTTCCAACTATATGGAACTTGACATTTTTTATAAAGCTTGGTGGAATTCTGGCCTTAAAAAGAAGATATGTTGCAAAAATAGATAAACAGCTCTGAAAACATACCTGATTAACTTTCATATTTGTTTATATATGCAATTATAAATATTATTTCTTCATATATACAAATTATTTATGTTTTTATATAAAAATAGATAAATGGATTCTTTACATTAATAATTCGTATTCACATGGAAGAAAAAAAGCTTGTGTATATACTGGGTGTCCCAAAAGTGACTGATGGATTTTAAAATTCAATAACTTGCAAACGGTAACAAGCTATTTAAAAATTTTTTGCAGGAGAGTTATGTTAAATGTAGAGTTTTTTTACTGTTTTTTTAATTTTAGTTTGCATATCAAACAATAGGTGGCGCTGACGGCAATTGAAGGCCAGGCGATAAGTGCTGAGTGAAGCGTTGACCTGGCCTTCAATCACCGTCAGCGCCACCTATTGTTTGATATGCAAACTAAAATAAAAAATTATTGTAAAAAAACTTCTGACATTATACATAACCCTCCTGCAAAAAATTTTTTAATAGTTGTCACCGTTTGCAAGTTATTGAATTTTAAAATCCATCAGTCATTTTTCGGACACCCAGTATATGGAACAGTAAATAGGTTGCTAGAAAATATGTTACCAAATTTCTTTTCTCGCCAAAAACATTATTGCCATGTACATAAACTAAAAAAGTACCTTTATTAATTTAATTATTGTTTTTTAAATAAGATTAAAGAAAGATGTGTATTTTAAATGTATATATATTTTTTTATATATTTATGTGTTTTAAACAAAACTCTTGTATTTTTAAAAAGTCAGTGATAGTTTTATATTTTAAATGAAATGGAGATGGAAACCTCTTTGGCGACTGAACCATCTGCGCCCACCTAACATAAAAGTAGAATAATTGTTACCTGGCATGTAAAAAAAAGGGGTCAACCCAGAACTGTTGATGAAAGTCACATGACTTAGACATTTTATTTATTTTATAGAGGATTTAAGTCCCTATTTAGACATTTTTAATAAGGTTCATCATACATATATACAACTTGATAAGATTCAGCTGTTATATGACATATGTATTTTATAAATGAAATTTCAATTTTTCCAGTTTGGAAAAAAAAATAAGCCTTTGGGGAAAAAAACTAAAAAAAACTGGTTCCTTTCCCAACTTGTCTTTTTTTTTTTTTTTTTTTTTTTTTTTTTTTCGGAGCATTCCCATCTCTAGTTATAAGCAATTATTTATTGCCAACCTTTATTAAATTGTCACATACAAAAATTTGGTTCAAAATGCTAACTTTGACAATATTTTCCTTTATTGAAAAATGTAAATTACTATTTTATCAAATAGCTTCTGAATAAGAGAGCATGCTAACATCTTGCATGTTTTCTTGCATTCTTAAATGCAACACTAAAATCATTGGCTTCTTAACTTGTATTTTGAAAAATCAAAGAAAAGAAATGAAAAGGAATTCAGAAATGTATCAGAAAGCAATCAATTTGAGAGGAGCCTTAAATTATTCATGACTAAAATATTAAATATTAATAAGTAATATCTTAGATCTTTGGCACTAATTAGAATCTTTATATTTTAGCTTTATCATATGATAGAATATCACATAATACTTTTATTCCTAAAACACAATTTTTAAGAAAATTAACATAACATGCTCTTCAAATATTAGCAGAGAAAGCAATCATATTTTACTGAACTAAAATGTTTATTGTGTAAAATACTGAAAGAAAATAAAAATTCAATATAAAAATATTCTTACTGTATTAAATAACCTTAGCTCAAGAGGAAACACTACACGATAAGAAAGCTTTGTATGTCTGTTTTGTTGCTCCATATATTTAAACCTCTTTAAATGTAATGCTAAAATCATTGGCAATTTCTTAACTCGCATTCTGAAAAATCAAAGGAAACAATTATTGGTTCTCATATTGAATACTTTTAATAAGACTAAAGCAAATTATAACACAAAGTTTTATCTGTATAAAATAACTACAAATTCTTTACTAATACTAAATCATAGTAAAATTAAATAAGTAAAATAAAAACAGAAAATATATTTTTCGAATTCTAAACATTTGTCACTTAACTTATTCAAAAAGTTAAAGTTTAAAGTGCATTCCTAATGAAACATCTGTGACAGTTTTCCTGTCATATATAATCTTTCAACCCTTCCCCCCCCCCCCCTCAGAAAGGCAACCATTAAACTTAGTACTTTGTAATTTTACATGGAGACCCCCCCCTCAAATAAATTATTTAATCTTACATTTACTGTTGTACTTCTATGCTTATTCATCCCCCTCCCTCACATATGTAAAAATTATACTGATACTATCAAAATCCTCTTCATTTAAAATGAAAAACATTATTTCTATCTCAAGCCTGTCTTTAACCCTTTCACCGTCCAAGGGTTTTCATGTATTTTTATAAGAATGCTTATAAACTGCAAGATATTTATATTAATTAATCTCAGTTTGATGCTATAATATCTTTAATATCATTTCTTTCTATGTATGATTCAAAATAGCATTCCGTTCAAAATATTTTTGTCTGCAGTCATTTAAACAAGATTTCTAGAAACAGAAAAAACCGAGACAAATGGTTAAAGGGTTAACTGATCACTTTCACATAGTGATACATGTAACAATAACTCTCAACTGCTCTGCAATAATCATTTCCAGAATAAAAGTAAAATAAATAAATCATTCTAATGACTACACATTTTTAGAGTCTCTTCTCACGAGATTTTGCAGCTGCAGTTTAACATTCCTTCTTTTGTTTTAATTCTGAATATCCTGCATACATCTATCATTAAAATTCCCAAATACTTTGCGAGTCATGTAGCCGGTTATATAGTCTTTAATATTTTTCTAAAAAGCATGTGTAAGGCATTATTAATCCACACCCTTCTTCCCACATGACTTTAAATGACTTAGTACAAGCCTAAAAATTGACACTGTATATGAGACTTGCTTAATCCAGTAATCTTATATTTGAACACTAAGTATTTTGTCTGCCCCTGATTTTTTCACCAAGCATGTCTTGACCTCTGTCTCCTCCCTAACCAATGAACATATGTACAGTAGAACCCCACAAATCCAGACCCCGTTAATCCGGATCTCTGGATAATCCAGAGCGATTTGGTGGAATTTTTTTTTTTCAAGTTTGAGAAGTGATCGGGAAATTTCCATAACATAAATTTATTTCAGCCTCATATTCTGAATAAATAAGTATTTTCTGAAATTTTTTCGGAAGAATACCTCAAGCTTTCTTATTTAAACACTTTAATGTTATCTATGAAAGGAACAACTATACATCCTTTAAGCTTTGCCAATTCCAATTTTCACACTTTTCTATTTAATCCATTTGGAAATGTCATCTTAAAATCACTGCTTAATGAAGTTTTACACAGTGCATTGCAAGAAAGCAAAGTAAAATAGTCCTTATAGACACACTGACTGATAAGGATCGTGATCTGATCTTTGTTATCCAGTCCATAGGACCTCTATCTATCAACTACTCTTGGAAACAATCTTCTTGAGACTGTTTCCTTATCTTCATGCCAAAACCCTTCTGCAAATCACTTGAGGAAAATTGAAGTAAAAGGAGAAAGAATGCTGAGAATGCGTGACCATGCGGCCCTCAAAAATGGTAGAATATGACAAATTTTATAATTACAAAGTAAACAATTTTACTATCTGTAAATATTGATTATGCTCAATATAAAGGTGATTTTCTTTGAATGTTATACATTATTTTATTTCATTTGTTCACATTCTCCGGATAATCCGGATTTTTGACAATCCGGATTGGGCCTGGTCCCAATTAATCCGAATTATCAGGGTTCTACTGTACTTTGTATCTGCAATTCGCTATACATTCTTCATATAATACAGTCACAAAATTTTGAGCAATCCAGCGCCATGTGACTTGCCTTTGGGTACCCTCCTTGTCACCTTTCCTTTGCTGTGTTTTTCTACCATGATCCTTATAATTGGCCTCAGGATGTATAATAAAAGCTAAACTTCTCACACATATCTGTTGGAGTTTTTTAATGTTTTCTGTTAGAACCTAGGCACTCTTTCAAACATCTCCACTACAACACCTGTTAAGAAATTGCTATATGCATTTATTCTATTAACAATTACAGGAAACTTGTGCTGCATACTTGTTGCAACCTAAATCTCAAAAAGTTTCTAGAACTTTAAAGCCATATTTTTAAAATGAAGTAAATACAAAGATCTAGATAAAAAGTTTAAAATATCAACCTAAATATAAAATAAAAAAATGTCCTTTTTTTAATAGCATTAATTTAAAGATATGAAGAATAAACAGCAATAAAAATCTGTTATTCTTTAATAAATAACACAAAACTGTTAAAATGTTTGAAAATACAAAAATCAAAAAGATCCCCCCCCCCCCCCACTCCCTAAAAAAAGAAGAAAAAGGAAATCATGGATCCATGGAGAATTTTCATTCTTGTGAAAAAGTTTTTAATAAGTACAGGAATAAAATAGTGGGTTTGTACATAAAGCATTTTCTAGAAAATAAGCCTTAGAAATGTGTTAAGAGGTTGCAACAGTGAAAAACTGTAGATCAGTAAACAAGAAAATGTTTAAAAGTAACATTTGTTTAAAAGATATTTTAATGGTTAGAGCCAATGTATGAAGATTTAAAACAATTTTAGACATTTTTATTTTTTAAATATGCTTGGAGTCAAAATTTATTGAGAGCCTCTTGTTGAAGGTTATTTTAAAACTTTTCATGTTACTTTTACTTACCTCTTTTGAGCTTCTTGTTTACTACAACAATTCTCGCAATAATACTTGTGTTCATTACATAAAGT
Organism: Maratus speculifer; assembly: GCA_964019185.1. NCBI lineage: Eukaryota > Metazoa > Arthropoda > Arachnida > Araneae > Salticidae > Maratus > Maratus speculifer. The sequence continues at coordinate 192,291,010 of OZ025299.1, forward strand.
TTCTGTATTGCTAAATCCCCTTAAACAATGTGTAATGGATGTATTCTGATTGACATCAACTGAAAGGTCTAGAAAATCTTCATCTTTGCTGCTTACCTAGAATTAAAAGAAAGTGTTAAAATAATTATATTTAAACATAGACACCAAATAGTAAAATAACTAGAATATTCTTTAAAATACTGCATCAGCACTCAATATTTTATGCTTTAAAAACTAAAAAATTTCTTAAATCTCTTGTGCTACAGCAAAATATGGGAAAAACTTAGCAGCAAAAGTCTAAATTTGAGATAGCCACATTTTAATATTTATGACGATATCCTTTCCTTGTTGCTTACAAATTATTTTTAATGTCCCTCCAAAATAAAGCCACAATGATTGTGTCATAATTAGACACGAAACAAACTAATAAAAACAAAACAAATACATTAAGAAAGTCTACATGTAAATGCAAATTTACAAGGTGTAACTCACTCCCTGCCCCATCTGAACTGGAAAAATTTTTTATAAAAAAGAAAGGAAAAGATGTCCTGCGGAAATAAAGCAATCACCCCTATTAGTGTTTAGAGGTAACAGACATTCAAGCTGCTACAGGTCAATCGATTTATATGTCAAGAAGTTGACAAATATCTGTTCTTTGCCAATCAGACTTACTGCAGACTGTAAGAGGTTGTATTTTCATTTCTCATGCAGTATTGAAATAGAAAAGGAAATCCAGCAATCAGAGTTCAAGAAAGACTAGATAACAGCTTTTAAAGAACAGGGTCCTTGATGTAGACAAATATTTAAATAAATCAAATTATCTAAATCCATAACAGACAATTTTGTGATTCACGCCAACGCGTATGGGTATAAAAAGAGGAGGTATATATGAAAAAAAAAAAAATTGCTTCCAGCAGGAAAGAGATGTTGTACATCGTCTGTCATGAGATGGAACTTCTCTAAGACAATCAGCCAAAGAAAATAATATCTCTGTGATAAAATCATCCCTGTGACGAATTAAAAATATACAAAGATCATTTTCAAAAAGTTTGCCAAAACAGCATTTAAAAAAAAAAAAAAAAAAAAAAAAAACTAAAATCCAGAGTTGTTTGAAATTAAATTTATTGTTAATACACAAGCTTAAAAATAATTAATCTTTTAGAATATACAGCTAAACTTGCTTATAACAAGGTCTGGTTTAATGAGAACCCTGATTTAGGAGTAAATCAGAAATATTTGATTGGTACAATGTTAAGTCTATGGGAACATAACTCGCTTTTAATGAACAAGCTACAGTAATAATGAGAAATATTTTAGTCATTCATAAAATTTCTATTGACTTTTTTCCATTCTCCAGATAATCATTTCTTGGAAAAATTTCTTTAACATTCTGAAGTCGACCCAAATTCAGTGAAGAGAATTCAGTAAATTTTGAGAACAAGTGATGGTGGCATTTTCATCATGTGATCTGCATGTGTGAGGATCCTGATTGGACAGAAATTAAGTCTGCGTACAAGTGGCAGGGTAAGGGACTTGTATGGAAGTTTTTAATCTGCATTCATAGAGTGCGCTCATCAAATTCTGTTTTACAATGTTGAAACATAAATTTTATCAGCTGGCAAAAAAGTAAGAATTTTAGAGAATTAGGGAATGGCTCAAAAAATTCTGAAATCTGCAAAAAGTATGATTTATCTTCCTCTATTGTTTAAACTTTGTTACAGAACAAGGAAAAATAGGCACTAAAGTAAAAGAGGTCCGTAGCGACAATGGGCGGGAGTTTGACAATGAAGCTTTTACAAAATACTTTGAAGAGAATGGAATACACCATGAGTTTACCAACGTATATTCACCAGAACAGAATGGGGTCTCAGAACGTTTAAATCAGACTATAATGGATGGGGCCCGCTCAATACTTAACGAAAGCAAACTCAGTCTAAAATTCTGGCCGGAAGCAGTTCTATACATCGCGTACACATTAAACAGAATATGTCATAAATCACAGAAAAAGACACCCTTCGAGTATTACTGTGGCAACAAACCCTCAATAAGACATTTACGCCCTTTTGGTACTGTGGCATACGTGGGGGTGCCCAAACAGGCATCCAACTATGTTCAGTTTCAAAGGGGAAAATAAATATCAGGGTATTGTAAAATCTACTTCCAGTGCTGGTTCAAGTCCTAGTTACATAACTCCACATACATCCTTATCAGAGACACATAAAACCAATATATGACTAGAAGACTCCATCCCAAATACATATAAACAAGCCTTAAAATCCCCTCAATGGGAACTCTGGAGACAGGCAATGCAGGAGGAAATGGATGTCATTAACAAAAGAAAAGTATGGGAATTAACATCTTTACCACCCAACACCGAACCTCTAGGCTGCAGATGGGTCTTCACCATCAAACGAGACGATAAAGGGCATGTGGCAAGATATAAAGCGAGACTAGTAGCCCAGGGCTATAAACAGGTCAGGGGTGAAACTTATGACGAGACATTTTCACCAGTTGTGAACTTCAGTTTAATCCGCTTTTTCTTTGCCGCCCTAGTCTCATGCCTCAGATGGATTAACTCGCAGTGCAATGTGAAAGGAGCCTATCTGTACGCCCCTCTCTCAGATAATATATACATGAAACAACCTCCAGGTTTTGAAATAAAAGGGAAAGAGCATTTAGTCTGTAAACTCCAGAGGGCTTTATATGGCCTCCATCAAAGTGGCCGGGTGTGGTTTTATGAATTACATAAAATTTTAATTTCTCTTGTTTTTAACAAATTGGATTGGTGTAACTGCGTTTACACATTTTCTAATTACGTTGTTTTATTATTATACATTGATGACTTCGTTATTTTAAGTAACCATCAGAAACACATAAATGAAATTTTAACATTACTAACTGAGCATTTTGACATAAAAATCCTGGGTAAAAATGTAAACTTCTTGGGGTTGAGTTTGAGGAAGATAGGGAAGGTGTAGTGACAATTCATCAAATGCAATATATTGATGATATCTGTGCACGTTTTAAGGAATTTAACTTTCCCATCACTTTACTTCCCATAAGTAAAGGAGTAGTGTACTCCAAGTCACAATGCCCTCAAACAGACGCAGAAACCCAAGAGATGTCAAAATATCCATACAGAAGTGTTTTGGGATGCTTATCATTTCTTATAAGCAGGACCCATCCCGACATATCCTATGCTGTAAACATCTTTAGTCAATTCCAGAGTAATCCTGGTATCATCCACTGGAATGGTCTCTTAAAATTACTAGGGTATGTCCAAAGCACCAAACACTACAAACTGAGGTTACCCTGTCATCATATAAATCTAATAACATACACAGATGCTGACTTTGCTGCCAATCGCGATGACAGAACGTCAATGGGGGGACAACTATTAATGCTAGACAAATCTCCTATCATGTGGAGGGCTTTCAAACAAAAATCTGTCTGCTTGTCTACCATGGAATCAGAATTTGTGGCCTTAACAGAAGCAACTAAAGAGCTTCTTTGGTTCAGTAGAATCATAACTGAATGTTATGCCAAACACATTTTTTACAGGCCCACAAACTAAACCAACCCTGTTAGTAGACAATATGGCCTCCATTGATTTCCTTAAATCTCCCATAGAAAATTATAGAACAAAACACATTGACATTAAATTATTTTTTGTTAGAGATCTTTTAAACCAAGAGATATTTAATGTAAAACACGTAACTAGTAAAGCTAATCTCTCAGACATTTTCACAAAACCCTTAACGAAGTTTGACCTTAAAAGATTCATTGAAGTAATCTTTAGTTATAAGTAATATAATGTTTCAAATAAGTATTATTTATATTCATAAAAAAAACCCCCCCTCCTTTGAACTTGTGTCAAGCATTAAGATGCTTGTTTAATCTTTTATGTTAAACCCTGAAGTTTAACACTTTTCATTTTTCAAATCTGAAATTTTGTATATTTCAGTATTTTCTTTTATAATGTTTGAATATGTGATTATACACTTGTTTTCCTGTTATTTCATATTTTTGTCTCATATGCATATGTTCTAATATCATACATGAGTTTTCCAATACCCTCATTTCCAACATCGCGGACAATTTAACTCCCGCTGGAATGTGATCAGACCTCAGGATGGTTCATCTTCCGGGGTCCGAGCAGCCCCAAGAAGCGGCTCGCAGGGGTGAAATTGTAAATAGCTAGAGTGGCCTGCAGGGGGTAGCGGCCTTCTTGAGTGTTCTGATCACAGGAAGGCCTGTCGCGGGCATCGTTTCTTTTAAGTTTGTAAGTCCCTGTTTTGAAAAATGGAAATGTCACATAGGTCCTGTCCGTGGTGTTGAAAATTGAGCTGTATTTGTTTTTGCATATATAAATATGGAAAAAATAAAGGGTTGTTTTATTTTTAAGAAGTTGTATAACAAGTGTTTTTCACATGTAAATTTTGTTAAAACATTTGCAAATGTATATCATTTCAAAAGCTTAAGCATGCATGTTGTTGTTGTTGTTGTTGGTTTTTATGTGAGTGCTCACTGTCCCTATCATTATCATAATCACAGTCATTATCATGATCATTAGTGTTATTATCATTGAATGTTTCTCGTTTGCATATCATGAATTTCTCATACATTATCAAAGTGTTTTTGCATTGTAATTCATGTTTTGCTATTCTTCATATTCGTAATGTTTATGAATCTGTTTTATGATAATCATTTATTCTAGTGTAATTATGCAAATGTATGTAAATATAATTGTGTATTGTCAAAGCCAAGATCAAGAAAATCGACATACTAAAAGAATGTTGTTGTATGTACTGGTAATCGTAGTCACTTGCATGTGATGAGGTAAGATGGTAAAATTTCATGAACTTTTTTTGAAATGTTTACCTGAAAGATTTTCAAATTTTTAAGAGTTACTATGGTAACTAAAGATTCTTGTGCTATGAAAAAAAAATGTTATTCTTGTTGTTGTAGTTATTAAATTGTTATTCATATTGTGTGGTTATTAACATTGTTAAAAAGTTGTTCATTTTTGAAATTAACCTTGTTATATGATATTGTGAATTTGTTACATTTATGCACGATAATGTTAAGTTATTCTTCACAGATAGTTGTCAAAGTATGATGTTGAGATACTGATATCTTATGTTGTTCAATATAACTTTTGAGATTATTTATATTATTTGGTAATACTTGGTAATTACTTAGTTTCTTTTGAGTATGAGTGTTAAGGGGGGGGGGGGGGCGATTGTCAGCCATACTCATTCCCTTAACACTTCATAAACATATATACATATTGTAATAGAGTAATATAGCATGACTTACTGGGTTTTATTTTATTCCAATCTTTGTTTTATCTTATTTGCCGTTTTTTTCAATCCTTTTATTTTGTTTTCTTGTTCCATGGCATATTCTATTTTTTAAATCGGTTACTTATTTGTTTACTTTCGATCTGAACATCCACATGTGCGTTCATGGTCGTTTTCCTATCCGTCTGATCGCGATTTGCAATCATTGCAAATCGCAACTTACGAGTAGTCGTATCTCTCTTTCGCAAGACAGGTTCGCATTCACTCAACTCCAGCGGATGCAAAGGGGGCGTTGCTCTCTTGCGATGTCTAGGCCAGCGGATGTATTTAAAGCTGGTGTTTTGTTTTGACTGCGGTGGTTTTGACGATGTTTAGTCTGGAAAACATCGTATTTTTTGTTTCTCGCTAGTTTGTTTTAGTTGTGAGAGATGGTTTTGTTTTAAGAGATGAATCTTGTTAATCGATAGTGGAAATATTTCGCTTAATATTTTATTGTGATGAATCATTTTGATAACCTGGAACTTTTTATTTTCTTTGGACATTTCTGGACAGTATTTTTTTTCTTCATCATTTGAATTAAGAGGCCTGCCTTTTCCCCCAGTAATGTCAATGTGAGTAATTTCTTTTTGCTACCTGTACTGGTTGTTTCTTTTTATTATCTTATGTCATGCTAATTAATTAATTAAATATTTTATTGTATTAACGTACGACTTTAATTTTGTAGATAATATAATTTCTGGAATTACGGTTTTTGGTTGATTTTACCAGATATTGTTTATCATTGTTTATCATTTTATATATACATATATTTTTATTTTAAATATGTTTTTTTTTCAAAAATAAACGTTAGATTTGTTTAAACTAATTAAATGTTTCTTTACTGACTTTTAAATTTGACACTACCACATATTGCCAACATTTATTCCAGGGTCACCAAATTTTCACCTCTGCTTTAGTTTCATATAATTTTAGAACGGTTCTGGCTTCAGAACCGATCAAAAGCAACTCCCCCTCGGTGATCCTCGGCATCAGGCCAGTGGGCCCAACATTTTTGAAGCTGTTCAGTTACTGTTGATCGTCATTGTGAACCAAGTATGAATGAAGAGAAGGGACCTCTTGGCTCTTTGAATGTCGAGTGGTGAGGAATGTCGCTTTCAGTTTTTTGTCTCTCCTTTGAGAATTGGATTGTGTGATGTGCACTGGGCAGTGTGCATCCTGAAGACCAGTCTGCTCCATGACGGGTAGCATGGAAGTGTCATCTGAAATGTGATGCAATAGCCTTATGGGTCCAGAATCGGTGAATGGTGCCTCCACTTTATCCACTCTGTCTAGAAGTTTAGTATAATATTCATTGTTTATTTTTTAGTCCTTGGGTAGATAATCAGTTAGCAATATTCTGTTAGCATCACAAAAGACTAACTCCATGGACACGCATAGTGCCTTCTTCATCGGTGGAAAACCACTTTGTCAACAATGTAATTGCTGCTTGATATCACAGATGTAATAGTGACCACAAGTTTCATCTTTCAACAAATTGAAGTACGAAATCTGTTTTATTTACATTACAATGGTCTAGATTCTTATGATAAATTCTCATTCTCCGATTTTTTTTTTACCACTATCAACATGCGCGAGAATTGTCTTGCCCAAAGCTTTTTTATCTCTTATTTCATAATGAGGATATGAAATGTTCTTTTATCTAAATGCCTACACCATTAGGATTTTTAGATATCTTTGATGACCATGCATAAACATATCATTTACTTTTTTGATGATTTCAGACTTTGTGGCAGTTTTGTTTGTTTACCGCATGGTTATTCTAGACTCTCACAACTATGTTATTCTGTTACCCACTTATACACTGTCGTAAATAAAGGATCCTAAAACCTTTATAAAAAAACTTGTTTTATAAAGGTTTCTTGCATACCTTTATAAAAAAGTTTTTTCTATTAAAATTTAAATTCATAAACTATTTAATAATAGCCTGTATTTCAGTTTTATCCATTTTACAACATCCACGAAATTAATTTTATTCAAGGCAGTTCCAAATTGATTACTATTTAGCAGAACAATGTTAATTTGACTTTTGTGCACAAGACAGTTGTGCTATCTATTGTGTATATTTTACTTCAAGTGATGCGGACATTTATGATTCATTTCATGAACTTTTCAATTCACCCTCGAAACTTTTAGATACTGTATTTTATGCATACTTTTCGGCTTTTATTTTATCTCTTTGTTACATTGAAAAAATAGTGTTTTTAACACTTTCCAACAGTTTTAAAAAATTTATGAATTTGGTTTGCATGTATGTCTGTCTCTGCTTGATTTTACATACATAAATATTCTCGGATTATCAAGCAACGTTATTGAGGCTTACCATATTAAGTTTTTATATTGAAAATGAAGTGTTTACTACTCATAGTGGTTAACGAATGGAAAATTTTAAAATCGTCTTAGTTGCCAAAGGAAAGCATTATCGCAAAAAAAGAATGTTCTATATTTTGGAATAATTTAACCAAAATAAACCAAAAATTACAGCTAAATCTGGGATTCACTATCAAATGTTAATCTAATCTGGTGCTTTTTACGGCAGTTTTTGCTGAATTGACAGACAGACCTATTGTAACATTTTTCATTTTTCATCACAATATGTAACAGTAAGCCATATTCTGGAGAAAAGGGGGATTATATAATAAGAGGGTTGGTTAATTAGATGTCGGATAATTGAGAATCTGTACTACTTTTATTCGCATTAATTATTCCATATCTATTTAATAATTAACTGCAAGGAATGACATGACCAACAGAAACTAGGACTGTCTTGATTGTATGTCGTTTGGTACTCCCCCTTCCCCTCACAAAAGAGTCTCTAGATTTGCTGCTGATCACAGCCTCAAATAATCACAAAATTGTCTTTTTTTTTCTTGAACTTTTTATATTTCAGTAAGTTTTGTAGAGGTGTCCATAATTTTGTAATCTAAAGTTAAATGCGGAGTAATTTTACAAAATCTGTAATGGTTGGCTGCTCTTAATATTTGTGGTAAGAAATACAATAGGACTATTTGTTTTCAACTTGAAAATGTTTCCAAGATAAAATACTGATAAAAATTTTATATCTATTTCTCATTGTGATAACAATTCCACTAGGAATGTACAGAATGAAAACATGCATTACAGTATATTTTTGCAGACTTGTTCTCTTACAATTAAAGTTCCTAAAAATAATAAAAATGAACTAGTAAAGGTTAAAATTCACGGTCGCCACTAGCCACAGGGTGACTAAATGTAAAAAATTGGCGACTTTATGTTATGCATCTGATTGTCAAAATGGCGATCAATCATTTCCGGGAGAAAGAAAATTGGTCACAAATCCAAAAATTAGGACATAAAGTACATCGCAAATTTTGACAGATGGTCATTGAAAATATCCAATTTCGCCAATCGTTCAAAGAACAATTGCTAATTTCGTCAAAGGATAGCTGAAAAACGCAAATTTAATCAAAAAAGCAAATTTCGTCAAAAAATGATGAAAATACAGCTAATTTCATCAATATATCGCAAAAAATATGACAAATTTCATCAAAATATTGCAATAAAACGGTAAACTTCTCCAAAAGATCGAAAAAAAAAAACCCCAGCAAAACTTCTCAAAAGACCGCGAAAAAACGGCAGATTTCGTCAAAAGATCACGAAATAAGGTAGTTTTCTTCAAAAAATTGCAAAAACTGCACATTCCGTCAAAAAACGTGAAAAAAATGGCAATTTCCTCAAAAAATCGAGAATAAACAGCAAATTTTGTTCTAAAATCGTGAAAAAACGATAAACTTCTCTAAAAGATCGCGAAAAAAAGGCAAACTTCTCCGAAAGATCGCAAAAAAACCGGCAAAACTTCTCCAAAACATCGCGGAAAAAGGCAGATTTCATTAAAAAAAAAAAAAGCAGATTTCGTCAAATGATCGCGAAAAAAGTCGGATTTCATCAAAATAGCGCGAAAGAAATGGCAGATCTCTTCAAAAAATTTTGGAAAAAAATTATAATACCGAAAAAAACCCGTGAAAATGGCAATTTTCGTCAAGAAATCGCAAATAAACAGCAAATTTGGTTCAAAAATTGCGAAATTCATTTACCAATAGTAAAATATATTATTAAATTCATCAAGTGGTCAAGAAAACCGGTGATGGGGAAAAAATCATAAATTTGAACAAAGTTATTTTTTTCTGTACACATAAAATAATTGTTAACTATTTAATATTCCGATTAGAATTCCATGAGACCAAATTTTATATTTGAAGGTAGTGAGGTAGCTATTCTTTTACACACATCCAACTATGAAAATACAGTGTATTTATTATAGAAAATGCCATAAACATTTTAAGGGGGCTCAGAAGTTGAAAACTTTTCAAAAAATCGATTTTTTTTTTTTTAAATGATCTAATTTGATTATTCAATTAATTCTTAACTCAATGCAAAAAACCACATAAAAATATTTGCATTTTTAATGGATTTATAAGCATTTATGTATCAATACTTTCATAGTCGCATCCATATAATTTCAACTTTAAGTTGCATTTTCTCAAAACTTGATTTTTGATGACTAACACCAAGATTAAAAAAAAATTTTTTTTTTGATAAAATGCCTTAATTTTTTTTTTTTTTTTTTTTTGCATGCATATAACATATTATCTAGAGAATAAATTAATATATTTTAGATAGTTTAATATTTTGAGCATTTTTAATGGAAAAAAAGTTCAACTTTGAAAGATTTTTTAATGTTTTTTTAAGTGATAGTTATATCTTTAATTCATTCTTTAGATAATGATGTTATAGGCATGCAAAAAAAATCTAAGCCATTTCATCAAATAGTTTTTTTTAAATCTTGGTGTTAGTCGTCAAAAATCAAGTTTTGAGAAAAAGCGACTTAAAGTTGAAATTATATGGATGTGGCTATGAAAGTATTGATACATAAATGCTTATAACTCCATTAAAAATGCTAATATTTTTATGCAGTTTTTTGCATTGAGTTAAGAATTAATTGAATAATCAAACTAGATTATTAAAAAAAATTGATATTTTGAAAAGGTTTCAACCCGTGAGCCCCCTTAAGGGGACACCAGTACCTTTGGAACCATTCAGCAAACTCTCAATTTTATTTATTTTGTTTTTTAAATAACTATAAACTTGAATGTTAAATCCATATACAAAAACATTAAATACACCATGGGGAGTACAGGTTAAAAAAATCAAACCTCAATCTCAATTAGAAAAAAAAAAAAAAAAACTTAGTTTTTTTCAAACAAGCAAAATATAAAAGTCAGTTTAAAGCTTTTATTTATATAGGTCATTGTGCTTGATTTATTAACATAATTTAAAATGACAATATAAATGTCATGTAGGTAAAAATGAGGTGTCAAAACATTCACAATTAGAGAAGCTTTCAGTTAATATTAAAAAAAGAAAATCCATATTTTGTCCAATTTCTAGGTACTGTGACCCCTTAACATAAGAAATATGTCAATGCAATATCCAATACAATGTAATGCACAAAATCTAAGCATAAATGTTGTGAAAAATATCGTAAATTTTTCCTTTACACAATATTTTCTTCTCAGTGGCATCCCTCCCTGATAGTAATTAGTGGCCACTAATTTGACAATAGTGGCTACTAAACATTCAGCCTCTACTGGTCACTGGCTACTAATACAAATATTGAATTTTAACCTTTATGAACCAGTTAGTCGTATTGGATAATGGAAGCATGAGAACATTCATAATTCATGACATTTCACACACATTCACTAAAATTGCTGATTATTAGAAATTTTTTTTTATCCATTTATACTCTTGGAGACAAAAAAAAAAAAAAAAACAAGTGATTTTTCTTTTTAATATTATATATTTCAATCATATTCGAAATCAAAAACAACGAAACTATAAAGGAACTAAATTAGTGAAATTAACTTAGCCAGTTTTCCCACTAACTAAGAAAATGATTTTGGAAAAATAATAAGCCAGGAATCCATAAAAGCATTTTATTCTTCTAATCTTAAATTACTTTACCCTTAAAAGGTTTCGAACAAACATATAAAGATTGGATCCTGTGGAATATCGAACTAATTAAACTTAATTGTTTCCCAAACATAATTTTTATCTAATTTTATGGGATTTTGTGCAGCTAATTTACAGAATATTGAAACCTGGCGGTACTAAGGTAAAGAAAATTGTCGTATATGCTTATTGATTTTGGAAATTTTTATGGTTTGCTTAGTTTCAAAACAGCATAACAGAAAGAAAAATTTAAATCTTCTTGAAATAATTCGCTAAAGCAGTAATAGCAAATACTGAGAGAGAATTCTACGCTCATGTTTTTCAGAATCCTGGTTATTGTGTAATTATTTTAAGCGGAACTCAACCATGAATATTTTTATAAATATGGTTAGTGTAATGTAGAACAAAGGTGAAAAGTTCTTATTTCATGTATAATTATTTTATCCATAAAGGATTTTCGATTAAAATATTTTCAGAAACCGTTTTTAGAAAAAAATACACATTACAAGTTGGATGTAGATTCTGCCAATGCAGAATTCAGTTTCGCCTCCGATTAGAAAGAAAGAAAGAAAAAAAAATCGATAGAGGTTTCTTAGAAGGGCGACCCCGTTTAGAATGCAATGAACTAACTTCATTTTTCTTGTGTTTATCAATATAAGAGCAAACAGAACGGCGTGAAATACCCAATTGATTAGCAACTTCTCTCTGAGACATTGGAATTGCGGAATAATAAAGAAATACAATTTGATGTGCTACTTCTTCATTGACTAGATTCATTCAAAACGGATTTTTTCTTTAGTTTGAACGCTTTTTTATAGACTCTGAGAAAAAGGAAATGCATTTTAACAATAAAACAAGTGGAATCTCGTCGAATTCGACGAATGAAATGTTTAAAAGACCCGATCGATTTGGTTTAAAAAAAAAGCAAAATAATTTCATTATTGAATCAATATATAATAAATATATTTCCAAATTTAATTCAAGTTTGCCAGTTACAATTTTGCATGCAAATATTCGCAGATCTTCAGTTAAAATTGTAATCTGAGTGCCGGCGAAATCCAGAAATTTTATTTTATATGCATTCACAGAAAAATAGTTTTATTTAAAAAAAAAAAAAAAAAAAAAAAAAAAACCTAGTTTCATTTTTACTTTGACATTATTTTCACTAACTGAAGTCATCTCAAAGTAAAATCTCACTCTCAGTATCCATAATGAAACAAAATATTGAAATATAATATCGTTATGAGTAAAAATGCGATGTTTTAAATAGTGACGTCATTTTCTCTTCAAATATTTTTTAAAAGTTAATTTTATTAGAAATATGAAAAAGGCGTCCATAATAATATTGTATTTGATTGATATTGTAATTTTATTATCAAGAGAAAAGCTAAACTGAATTGCCACCATTTTGAAGAAATATCATAAAAAAGCATTTAAAATTAAAAATAAAATATAAAAATGGAAATAAATTTAAAAATAGCTAAAATGGGCACAACTACAAACAAAAAGCTTTCATTTTAAAAAATAATTATTAAAATCGGTTGCATAGAAAATTCAGGGCTGATGACACAACATTTTTAGCTTGTCTGAAAGAAATAGCATCGAAGGCTAAAAAGAAAAGAAAAAAAAAAAAAAAAACAGAGAAAACATATAATGTTGTATATGTAAAACTTGAAAATAGAGGCTAACCCTGGTTCTAGAAACAGATCAAATTTCAGCTGCTTGCTTACTCACTCTTGATAAATATATTAGAAAAATACATAAAAGATTTCCAACTAGTGACAGATATGAATATACTAATAAAGAAATTGAAGTTTTAATTGGCACTGATAATTATAATATTGTAACTGGTAGATTTAAAAGACTAATTTCGTAGCTTAGGAAACTCTTTTTGGCTGATGTTTACAGGGTTATATGAGGTCAGCTAATGAATTGTTCAGCATGAAAATTATGGTTGAAGAAAAAGATATATCTGATCAAATCAGAAACTCAAAATGTTAATGTAGATGATGACATTATAGCTGATTTACAGTTTAAATTGTTTTGAAAGAGAAATGGTACAAAGTAAAATTTCCATGGATGACGAATTTGAAAATGTCTATAAATAACAATTGTGAATTTGCACACAGAAGATTTTTGAAATTGAGAACAAGCTTTAGAAACGACCCTGTGTTATTCTGAGAATATAAAGTTATTTTAGATAACTATTTAGCAGAGAATTTTATTGAGTCTGTTGACGACTAGGGATGGGCATTATTTAACGTATTAGTATAAATAATAGCATTACTATACTAGAACCTAATATTGCATTAATAGGTTATCGAAAAGTCCCTGTTAATTAAATAACACATGATTTTAAATGACAGAGTCTTCCTTCACATGCCTTAATCAAGGTTTCAATTTTGTACTTCTAAATTAGAACAATTTGGCTAAAAATATCCTCAATCGTCTTTTTATTTATTTATTTATTTATTTTAAGATACCCAGCAATGTTGAATTCAGGTGCTTTCCTCCAGGAGTAATTTCTGTGTCTCTGGGGAAGAAACATTATAGAGTTTTGGGGGAGGGGGGGTTCTCATTGCTCCAGGAGAGGAGGAGTATCTTCATCACTTACCATTCCTTGTATTCAAAACTGATGCCCAGCATGGCCCTTCACCCTTAGTTATGACCAACTCTCTGAAATATATGGTGCTAAAACTTTCTTTCTCATTTCATTTCATCAATCACTAATGCATGGACAGTAATAACTTACAGTATTAAATTCAGGGATGCCACTCAGAAAATAGCCAAAAAGAGGAAATTATGCGTAAAGTAAAATTACGACATTTTTCACAACATTTATGCATGAATTTTGTAAGCTATATTGTTTATAATAAATTAAAAAATAATTGCAGCCTTTTTTTTTTTTTTTTTTTTTTTTTGTAAACTTAATTTATAAGAGTAAATAAAAATGATTTGTCTTTAGTTTACAGTATTTTACATGAATTAATTTAATCCAGCAACAAATTCAGTGAGGAATTTTATGTATCACATCATTTTAAATCAATTTAAGTAACCCGGCAATAGATTCGATGATTATTCCAGGAGTAAATAGCAAAAATTTGCAAGGGTTTTTTTTTTTTTAATTTTCTTTGTATGTTTTTCCCGCGATTTTTTTTTCATTTGACGAAAATGCCGTTTTATTTCGCGATCGTTTGACGAAAATTGTTTTACAACGCGATCGTTTGACGAAAATAGCCGTTTTACTTCGCGATCGTTTGATGCAAATCGCCGTTTTACATCACGATCGTTCGAAGAAAATCGCCGTTTTACATCATGATCGTTCGACGAAAATCGTCGTTTTACATCGCGATCGTTTGACGAAAATCGTCGTTTTACATCGCGATCGTTTGACGAAAATCGTCGTTTTACATCGCGATCGTTTGACGAAAATAGTCGTTTTACATCGCGATCGTTTCACGAAAATTACAGTTTCATTTCGAGATTGTTTGATGAAAATTGCTGTTTTATATCGCGACTGTTTGATGAAAATATGACCGTTTTATTTTGCTATCTTTTGACAAAAATCACCGTTATATTTCGCGATCGTTTAACGAAATTCGCTGTTATATTTCACGATCTTTTAACGAAAATTGCTGCTATATTTCGCGATCACTTGACGAAAAAAAATTGTTGTATTTCGCGATCGTTTGATGAAAATAACAGTTTTATTTTGCGATCTTTTGACAAAAATCACCGTTATATTTCGCGATCTTTTAACGAAAATAGCTGTTATATTTCAAGATCTTTTAACGAAAATCGCTGCTATATTTCGCGATCACTTGACGAAAAACGCTGTTGTATTTCTCGATTGCTTGACGAAAATTGCTGTGTAATTTCGGAATCGTTTTACGAAAATTCCCGTTTTATTTCGGGGTCGTTCGACGAAAATCGCTATTTTTTTTCGCGATCGTTCGACGAAAATCGCTATTTTACTTCGTGATCGCTTAACGAAAATTGAGAATTCTTAAAAATTTTTAAAAAGCAGAAATCCGCCTTTCGGCGGAAAAGTGGCATCCCTGTAAATTAAATGCTTCTTTTGCTTGGCGACAGGTACTAGGTTTCAGATTCTGATAGTAGAGCACAAAACACTGAAATAAATAGCAGACTTTAAAAAACCCAGCAACAAGTTGTCTAACTTTAGATGTGAGCAATTGTATTTCAGCTGAAAATAGATTGTGCTTTTCAGTTACTTTATTTATTTCTGAATCATACTGCCAAATATATAACTCAGTTTCACATTAGTATTTTAAATGTACATGCTACAATTTTAAATATTTTTACTTTGTATTACACTTGAAATTATGTTATATTACAAATGCATTTTAAATTAATACAGTTTTATCCTTTAAACAAAAAATCTTTTTTTTAATGTTGCATAGTCTAGCGCATATGATTGTTGGTTTTTGTTAATATATTTGATGTGTTATTTTATGTTACATAAATGAGAAAGACAATTATTTCTCCCCCCCCCCCAAAAATATAACAAAATTTAGGTTCAGAATCACTAAAATTATAAAATGTACCTTTTTGCAATGCTTAAATAAAATACATTTATTTCTTAAAAACTTCAATTCAAAACTTTAGATATAAAACTAACAAAATAATATTTTGCCACATTAAAAAAAAGCTTGAATTTATATATTTTTTAATTGATTAGCACATTTAAAACATGTACATTAGAAGAACATATCACAAAATACTTCCAGAAGACAGCCAATGCATAATGTCTTGCGTGAAAATGCTGGCATTCCACCACCTTAAGCTAAAGGAAAAATTAGCTTTAATAAGACAGGTAGTCTTTTGCGCATTTTTCTAACTGAAAAGATTTTGAAGCACATACAATGTTGTGCAGAAATTCGATTCTTTTTTTAAATATCCCTGGCTATTGACTTTGGTCCTTTTCACATTCATTATATATTTTTCTTTAAGTTATTTCTTTCTAAATCATAAGGGGTAAAGCAGCAGGCTCTCTGCATTATTTTGCTGAGATATTCCTTTCCATGAAATTTTCAAGAATCTTATAAAAAGAATAACAATGCTAAAAAAATACCTAAGTAAAAAATTAATAGAAAAAATAATTATATATATATATATATATATATATATATATATATATATATGGAAATTTTTTTTACTTACAGTTTCACAGTTCAGACATCTCGTCTCATTAGTCAAAGTCCCTTGAAAGATGTCATGAATCCAAGTCGGTTCTGGTTTTGAATTTTGCTGCTGTTCATTCCCATTTTGATTAGTAGTTGATTTAACTTTATTTCCTTGTTGTTTTTCTGCTATAATAGAATACATTGTAATGAAATTCAATGAAGTTTCATAAAAAATCAAAGCAGACAAAATTAGAAATGGATAGACAGTTATATTAATAGCTCCAATTCACAAAATATGTGTTAAAAAAAAAAAAAAAAAAAAAACTTTTCATGTTTTTAAGCCGAATTACAGGATAAAAAGAGGAATCTGAAATACAAAAATCATGTCGAAAGGACTTATAGTGAAAAAAGTGAAGCAAAAGAGACTTTAAAAACTGGAAATAAAGACATTTACAATTAATTACATACAATTTAAAAATGCAAGATTTGGTGTTGTTATCCCCATCCCCTCCAACCAGGAGTGAAATATAAATTTTCCATTACAAATAAACTAAACCAGAAAACATCTTTTTTAAACTTAAGCAAACCGATTTCATACCTTAATGTTTCTATTAATATAATGACAGTTTAGTTACATAAGACTGCCATTACATTTTAGAATAAGATTAAAATTTAGTTGGCAAATGTCTGGACAATTTATCAACAAAATATTTAGTTTGACTTCCAAACTGAATTCCTTTTGCTAATATACCAATTTTATTTATTTGGCCTTTGGGCCTGACATTCATTAGGAAATACAATGAATTTAATTTTCATTACCTTGTGTATGACAGTGAGAATGATTTTGAAAGCTTTTCAATACATTATTGTTACACCTTGGGGGGGAAAATATCCCATTACTCTTTCTTCATAGACTTAAATAATAATAATTAAGGAAAAAGAAAATATATCTGGTCGTACTGGAAGATAAATTTCCCATAAATTGAGAAATTTATTTTTTCATTTGAGCAGTTTTCAAAAAATTTTGTACCATTAATCTTTTTATGACTGCTCTCATTATGCATTTCAGTAAGTATTTACAGGGGTTGGACAAAAATATAGAAACACCTTTTGAAATGCATGTTTGAAAAGAAAGATTGATTATAATGAACTATGTTGATGGCACTGGAGTTTTCGCCTACTGACTATACAACTTCGTAAAAGCGCTGCACCGTTCAGTCGTTGGAGCACTGTTATGTGAGATTCTCATTGCATTATGTCAGAGTTAACAGACTTCGAACATGGACAAATTGTTGGCGTGCGTATGGTGGGTGCTTCTGTAAGCAAGGTAGCCGAGGTTTTTAGTGTTTCAAGAGGTACTGTGTCGAGGATTTATTCCGCATATTTGAAATGCGGAAAAAACATCATTCGCTAAATCACAGCATGGACGAAAGTGTGTGCTGAGTGATCGTGACAGACGATCATTAAGGAGGATTATCGCGAAAAATAAGCAGTCCACAGCTGCAAAAGTTACAGCTGAAATGAATGTCGTGTTACCAAATCTTGTGAGTACCAAAACAATTAGAAGGGAGCTTCATAAATAGGGAATTACTGACCATGTTGCAATTGAAAAGCCATCCAGCAGTAATGCTAATGCCTGTAACAGGAAAAACTGGTGTTTAAGTCATAAAACCTGGACTATAGAGCAGTGGAAGAGCGTAATATGGTCTGGTGAGTCTTCTTTCACATTGTTCCCCACTCCTGGCTGAGTTTACGTCTGGAGAACGCCATTTCAAGCCTATAATACAGACTGCTTGTTGCCAAGAGTGAAACATGGCGGGGGTTCGGTGATTGTTTGGACAGCCATATCGTGGTTATCTTCTGGCCCCATGATAACTCTGTAAGGGCGTATTACTGCTCAGACTTATGTGAACATTTTGGCAGATCAAGTCCATCCATTGGTACAAGCTTTGTTCCCCAATGATGATGTTATCTTCCAAGACGACAACGCTCCCATTCACACAGCTCACATTGTCCAGGGTGGGTTTTCTGAGCATGAGGATGAATTTTCGCATCTCCCCAGGCCACCAAAGTCATCAAACTTGATATTATCAAACCTTTGTGGTCTACATTGGAGCGGAAAGTGCATTCTCGCTATCCACCACCAACATCGTTAGCTGAACTTGCCACCGTTTTGCAGGAATAATGGTACAAATATTCCCTTGGCAAACATACAGAAACTGTATTTATCCATTCCGAGAAGACTGCAAGCTGTTTTGAATAACAACGGGTACCGTACACAATACTAGGCAAGGAAACGTGTTTTTTTAAGGTGTTTCCATATTTTTGTCTAACCCCTGTATATATTCAGTAATCAAAAATTGAATTTGATATAAAATTCACATAATTCATATGAAAATAGGACCAAGTTTGTTTTGGGAGTATTTTTCCAATATAAAAAAGTTGCTTTCTGTAATAAACTCAGTTCAATATTTAAAATGTCTACAAAAACAACTTCTCAAATTCATACTTGGCAATTTTTTCTCATTTAAAATAAATTCTCTTTGGAGTATTCTTCTAATAAAAAAAATTTCTATAATAAACAAAGTACAATATTTAAAAAGTCTACTATATATACAATAGACTCCCTCAAATCTGCAAAGCTTGGGACCAGGGGTTGTGCGGATTTTAGAATTTTGTGGATTTCTGGTCATTGATTTGTTTACATTTTTGAAACATTAATTTGATTGGTAGTTAAGCATTGTAATCAATACATATAATAAATTGAAACGTTAAAATAAGTAAAAAATTTAAATAAATAAATAATTAAAAAATAAGTTATTATTACAAAAAAAGTTAAGTAAAACAAAATTTTAGAAAAATATTAAAGTAAATAATTAAGATGCAATACTAAATATAAATAATGATGAGAAAAAATCAATTATTTTTTATTGAGAAAAATATTTGCTTCTGTTAATAAACAAAAAAAGCTTGATTAATTAAAAAATATTCATTTTATACAGCAAAAATTACGCTACAACTACGATACGATAATGATTATTTCGACTAAATATCGATCATCATAATTAATAAACTGGATGTAAATCTCAAATTCATTTCGTAACTAGCAGGGATATGAAAATAGTAATAGAATATTGAAATAATAATTTTATATAGCAAAAATTATCCTGCCACGCGAATTGCAAACTCTGCCAAACAGTCATTGAGTTATATTACTCTGTAACTATGATACAATAATGATTAATTTGATTAAATATCGATCATCGTACGCCTAAGAAACATTTAACGCTGCAGAATTTAAATTGAAGGACATTGATTTGAATAGCACATTGAATTATAATTGACATTTAAAAAAAAAAGGAAGAAGTTGAAAAGGATTTTTAAAAATAAAGAATTATTTGTATTGCAATAGCTGCTGACTTCAGCGCCATCTTTAATTTCATTGTTTACATCTGAAAAAATGCGCGAATTTTAGGGATGCGGATTTAAGGGAGTCTACTGTATATATATATATATTATAAACAACTGCTCAAATTCATGCTTGACAAATTTTTCTCATTTAAAATAACTCAGCATCTTAAATCGATATTAAGTATAAAAATTTACTAACAAGGAAGGTCTCCATACGGGCATACTCAGAAAAATCTGAAAAAACTACAGAATGTTCTTCTCATATAGTTATATATGTTTATAAAAAAAATTTCGGCGGAACCTCCTTATAACGTCCGTAAAAAAATAATAAAAATTTCATTTATTTGGCGATTTATCTCCGGTTGGCGAAAAAATGAAATTTTGAAAAATACGCTTTTACGCTTCGAATACTTTTTAAAGAAAAAAACTTTATGTTCAATTTATTTAAATAAGTTTAGTTTAAGTAATTTTAGTTTTGCATTTTTACTTTACTTTAAGTGTAATTTTGTCATATATGTTTATATGTACTTATAACAAAATGAAATTAATATATTTTATCATTTAAAAAACAATTTAAATTGATTAAAATTGTTGAATTGAAAAGTACACTGTTAAAAATCTGCATTTTGTTGCAACGCACTCCCTTGCTTGTATAGAAAACGGTTACTTGGCCGTGAAATGGAGCTTTCTCATTGGTTGGAATAGAGATATTATATACAAGCGGTGGAGTGCGTTGCAACAAAATGCAGCAGATTTTTAACAGTGTATGACACGGTCAATTCACCATGCTATGGAGCATTCTCATTGGTCAGAAGAGAGATATTCTATAAAAGTAGTGGAGTAATGTTGCAGTACATGCTGCAGATTTTTAACAGTGAAGTCAATTAAAATCAATTTTCAGATTCGTTAAAATCGTCTGCTTTTGGCGAGGAAATGCACTGCTCGCCAAATCCCGTGTCGCTTTCAGCTTTTCACGCCAATTATTCCAAACTATTTTATTTTTTTACATATCTAATAATGTAATTCAGCCGCTGATTTTCACTGATTACCTACATAAGTAGTTTAATTCATATTTTTTTCAAAAAATTCTGAGTATGCCCCCAATGGAGACCTTCCTTGTAAATTTAAACCTTGGTAATTAATACAATTTCCACCCACTCCCCACTATTTCCTTATAAATACTGAATTTTTATTTAAACATAATAAAAAATCCTTTGTATTTAAACATAATAAAAATTCCTCTAAAAAACTTGACTCCTTTATTCATTTATTTTTTTACATGATGAATGATTATTTTCCTCATTTATATGTTATTTATTTCACTGTATTATTTTTTAACTATTTTATTTGATTTCATGTATTTTTTCTTTTCTACATTCACATAAAAATATTCACTGTGTATCACATTTACCCAAATTATCCAAATAGATTTTCCCCATTAAAAAAAAATAATAAAATAATAATCATAATAATAATAATAATTCAATGTTTCTAAAACATTACGTCAACTAACAAAATATGAATGTTCATGATTCAGTATCCTATGTAATGACAATCTTATTAAAAATGCAAAATCTCAGTAAGCATCTGAATTATGAAGGAGTCAAAGGTGACCAGAACTGAAATTATTTTTCTAAGTTTATAAGTAAATAAATAAAACAATGCATATTTATTTGATATTTTATTTGATGCAACACAGGATAAATGTGCAAAATTTAAAAATAGTGGCAAGTAATAACTTATTATATCAAAATTTCAGGTACAATCTGAGTTACAAGAAGATATTAATTTGAGTTTTAAAATTAAATGGAATCAAGAAATAATTGAATTGGAGTTACTGTATTTATTTCATAACTGTCCTTGTATACTCTTCCCACAACTTATTTTTTAACATTTTAGGAAAATATTCATTTAATTTTTCTATCAAAATATCACATGATTTGAATTCTTGTGATTTTTTATAAACAGGGCTTGAAATTCAATTTTTCGAAGGAGGGGAGTCTCCCTACCAACATTTATAAATGGAGGGGAGTTTGGCTGTTTGGGAGGGAGAAAAAATGTTTAAAATCCGCCATTATTTTATGTGCTATTTAAAGAATTACCAGAATACAGACATAAAAAAATATCACTGAAGCAATTTTTATCAACAATTCAGAATAATTATGCGAAATGTGTAAAAAAAACTTTTATACTGTTTAGTTTTTACTGGTGGTAAATTCCCTCCCGGTGCTAATTATTTTTGTCACAGATCTAATTATTATTTTAATAATAATTAATAAAACTTCTAATTAATTTAATAAATTTATATTTATAATTAATGATTAATAATTATAATTAATAATGTTATTTTTTTTGTATTTTAAATGTTCAAGATACAAATTTAATCATAAAATAATACTTATTTGAGTGTAGAAGATAAGAAGTATCACTATTGTTTGCATTTCTTTAAAAAAGGGGCAAGTCAAATTCATCGAAAAAGATTTTCTTAAAAAATGAATACTTTGTTGATTAAAGGGATACTTTTTGTTTAATATATGGCAGCTTTCAGGAATTGCGCTCACTCAGAAAGATTTGGAGCTGTCAGAAACTGATTTTAGAGTAGCAAAGAAAAAAAAATATATTGAAGCAGGAAAATTAGTTTGTTGAACAGAAAAATGAACTCCCCGTTATATTATTTTGGGGGGGAGGAAGGAGGGAGAGGTTCCCTTTGACGAAAGTTGCATTTTTTCGCTATCTTTTGATGAAATCTGTCTTTTTTTACGATCTTTTCACGAAATCTGCCGTTTTTTCGGGATTTTTTTGACGAAATTTGCCGTTTTTACGTGAATTTTCTGAGAAAAATTGCCGTTTTTTCGCGATTTTTGGATGAAATCTGATGTTTTATCGCGATTTTTTTTACGAAGATTGCCGTTTTTCGCGATATCTTCCGGAAATTTGTTGTTTATAGTGAATCTTTTGTCGAAATTTGTCGTTTTTTGCGATTTTTGGACGAAATTTGATGTTTTTCGTGAATTTTCTGAGGAAATTTGCCGTTTTTTCGCGATCTTTTGATGAAATCTGTTGTTTAATCGCGATTTTTTTACGAAAATTGCCGTTTTTCGTGATATTTTGGGGAAATTTGTCTTTTATAGTGAATCTTTTGTCGAAATTTGTCGTTTTTCGCGATTTTTGGGCGAAATTTGACTTTTTTTAGCAACCTTTTTGACAAAAACTGCCGTTTTACAGAATTCTGTGACGAAATTAGGCATTCTTTCGTGAATCTTTTGACGAAATTTACCGGAAATTAGTTGTTTTTTCGCGATCTTTTAACAATATTTGCCGTTTTTTAGCCGTTAAATCATGCGTCTTGTGAAACGTGTAAGAGCTGTTTCTTTTGTGTGTCATCTCCGATCTTTTGAGTAATTTACGCGCAATAGCGCGTCCGCGGCATCATCTTTTTATAATTTTTGGAATTAAATGCGTTCTTTTTTTGTGGGGGAGGGGGGGGGGGTGGAAATTCCGAACAGAATCACCTCTATTTCGCCGCGGAAAATACAACGAAACTCGTCAAATCATTGCAGGAAAAAAAAATTGAAAAATTTGTCAATCAGTCGCGGTAAAAATCGTGAATTTCAATGATTTTTCGCTGTAAAAAAACTCGCAAAATGTGTCGATTACTCGCACGAAAATATCATAAAATTCACAAAACGGTCGTGGGAGTTGATCATAGTTTCAAAATGCAAAATTTTTTTGGGCAGGAGCCTCCCGTCCATGTTATTCTTTTGGGCGGGATTTCAAAATTTTGGGCGCGAATCCCGCCATCCCGCCCTGAAATTCAAGCCCTGATAAATCAAGTTAAAATGCAGCCAGGAAATTTTAGTTATTCAATCTGCACAAAATATCAAGATTTAGTTTGTTTTTACGATTTAAAAATTACTAATTCACTAATTTTTATCTCTCAACATATTTTCCCTTTTCAACTGCCTAAAAGCGAATGCAGGAGATCAGTGCTGGATTATTTATCAATATCGACAAATACTGATATTTTTAAATTATCCCAATAACAATATCCAAGCTCTGGCTCTGACAATATATCCCAATATTAATATCTAAATTCTGACTTTACCAATATAACCCCAAAACATTTTTCTTTCCACACTTTCCACAAGTGCAATAATTCACAATCCCACTCTATTCAAACCAGAAAATCCCTCTAGAATGATTATTTCTCTTTGTTCATATCATAATACATTATCTACATTTACTGTTATTAACCAGAATTTGCCTGTTTGTTACTGAATAAAGCTGTTATTGACTGTGTTTAGTTCCACTGCTGCTACAGTGTGTGTCAAAAGTTTAAGCACAACAGAAAATTTCAAAATAAAATTTTATTAATGGGTGAAAGTTACTTCCCTTTTCACATAGCCTACAAATTGTAGTTTTAAAAAGATAGTTAGCAGAATCATGCTATAAAATTTATGTTAGGTAATAAAATTTATCAAAACAACAAATATGAGAGTGTCAAAAGTTTAAGCAAAGTAATTTTTTAGTCTTTAGCAGAACAAGAATAAAAAAAATTAATACTTGATTATTGCTCCTTTCTGCTGAATTACTGTAACTATGTGGTCTTCCATCATTAATATGAGGTTCTGTATTGTTTCTGGTTCATTTTTAAACCAAGCATTCTCAATGGCATCTTTCAAATATTTAACTGAAGAATACGGCTTTCCATTTGGATAAACTGCATGAGTGAGAATACCCCACATATTTTTTATAAGTTTAAATCAGGACTAATTGCCGGCCATTTCAAAACAGACACTGTTTTTGACTTGAGCCACGATGAAGTTGAGTTTGAGGTACGGATGGAAGCATTATCATGTTGAAATAACCATTTTTCTCCCCCTAAAAACCTTGGCAACAGGAAGCAAATGATTGGCAAGTGTCTCTTAGTAGTTTTCAAAGTTTTCACGACCACTGATGAATGCTAGAGATGTCTGACCATTGAAAGAAATAGACCCCCATACCATTACAGAAGTACCATTATGTTATCGGCTAAATACACTCCTAGGTAATTTGCGGAGATCATGCCAATAGTACTTAAACCCATCAGGACCATCGAGGTTCCATTTTTTTTCATCACTGAATATAACATTCAGCCACTTTTCACCAAATGACATATGCTCTTTGGCCCATAGTAATCTAGCTTCTTTATGGTGTCGTTTGTGACATGGTAATCGAGCCATTTTTACAGTATTTGATGTATTTGAATTCAAAAACTCTTCTATAAACAGTTTTTTCGATATTTGTTCTTCAACTGCATATTTTATTTCCAAAAGGGAGTAATTACCAGTTGAAGCCAAATTTCTGATGCAGCTATCTTCGCTCAAACTAGTCACTCGCGGCCTTCCTGAACGAAATTTTTGTTTAAAATCATTATCACAAGCCAAAATTTGATGAATACCTTGTTTTGACCTTTTTAATGCACTTGCAATTTCAGAAATAGAATTACATTTTGCTCTCATACTCCAAATTTTTATCATCTCCTCCTCTGAAAATTCTTTCGACTTGGGCATTTTGTACTAACTCAAAAACAACAGCGGACTGCTTCGTATACACCCAGAAATTATTTGCGTGTGCAACCGTTTACATCCGACTGTAAAATTTGCATAAAAACGATTTTGTGCTTAAAGTTTTGACACGGTCATTTTTCTTCTATACTTAAACTCCATGGTTTGAAATCAAATTAAAAAGTTAATTTAAATGAATATGGTGTAAAAACAGATATTATTAACATATACAAGACAGATATTGAAATTAAAGGTAATATTTAAAGTTTTATTTTAAAATTGCTATTGTGCTTAAACTTTTGACACACACTGTATTGGCCTAGACATCTGTAATATATCAAGACTATGATATATCATGAGTGCGGGGATCATTGTGTGTAGAGTCATGAATTTTACTCTAGCTTAGTGGCTAGAAAGCTTGACTCAGGAACAACCAATCGGAGTACACTAATGGTATGCATCATAATAAGTACTTTTTGCTTTTTTTTTTTTTTTTTTACCTAGGCAAAACCTTTCTGCTCTTTCATTGGTTGCTTTTGAGTTGTGGTTCCTAGCTACAAACTTCTAGAAATTGCCTCTGCTGTGCCCAATGATCATTTGTACGATCTTCAGTTTTTAGCTCACAGGCTATCATAGCCTGAGAGCTTATGTGCCCGCCCGTTCTGTAAGTACGTTTGTAACGCGATAACTCATGATAAAAGTATCCTAGCCACTTGAAATTTTGTATACAAGTATATCCTGATAAGGTGCTTCCCTGATTAGTTTTTGGAGTTCATTCGATAAGTATAAGAGGGGGAACGGGAGGGCTCATGCCCCTCAACTTAATTGATATAAATGGGTTTTTCATTCAGAATTATCAGTTTTCGTTCAAAAATATGGTATAAGATCATTCTAATGAGGCACCTCAGTGATTGGTATTAGGTGTTCATTGTATAAGTATAAACAGGGGGAACGGGGGTTCTAATGCCCCTCGCCTTAATTGATATAAATGGGTTTTTCATGCAGAATAATCCGATTTCGTTCAAATCTCTGAATAGTTTTGGAAATTTAATGGTTAAGTATAAGAGAGAGGGGAATAACTTCTCTTAAATTATATAAATGGGTTTTTATTAAGAATTTTTCGATTTGCTCTGAATTTTGGATATAGATTTTTTATATGATAAAGCATGTCCCTGATTAATTTAGGGGGTTCAATAATTAAGTATAAGAGGGGGAAAGGGGGAGCTGTTTCCCCTCCTTTGATTTTTTTTTTCGATCGAAATAACCCTTGAAAATATAAGGCTGTAATGTGCAATTAGTATGCGTAGCCTGTGAGCTTAATGCCATCAGTTTCACTGGGCAGTATTCTTTTTATTCTCTATATTATCAGGTAACCAAATATTTCTTGTTTTTAGGAAGAAAACAAACAGCAAAATGTATATGAATGTATAGGAAAAAAATATAATTTATTCATCAAAATAACCATCTTCATATGCAATAGCCTTTTCCCAATCAGAAACAAGCTTAAAATTCCAGTTTTATAAAAGTCACAATCTATAGAGTCGAAAAGGTTCTGTGATTCTGTTTGCCATAGCCTCTTGATTGTGGAATTGTCAATGTGCAGATGATTATCAAGGCTTAAAAATTGGTGATAACTGAAGGACTAATATCAGGTGAATAAAGAAAGTGCAAAAGCAGTTCCCATCCAAGGGTCTGAGTTGTGTCAGAGGTCACATATCCGACATGCAGTCTAGCATTAGATTATCCTATAGGAAAAGAATGTCTTTACAAGTTCATCAAAGCCAGCTGTTTTAAGTTATTAATGACTTTGACAAAGTTGGTAACTATAGACATTTGCAGCAATCATCTGACGAGATAGTAACCATTCATAGTGAGCAAAAGCAGTTCCCATCCAAGGGTCTGAGTTGTGTCAGAGGTCACATGCACAACATGCAGTCTAGCATTATCCTATAAGAAAAGAATGTCTTTACAGGTTCATCAAAGCTAACTGTTTTAAGTTATTGATGAACTCAACAAAGTTAGCAACTATAGACAGTAGCGTAGCAATTTAAGAATTAAGGGAGGGGCTCAAATAGTTCATAACTCAGATGGTCGAAATAACTGCGAAATTGAGAAAACAATTAATAATAAAATATCTCTTTATAAATAATTATGTTTATTAATTAATATTACTAATCATTTAATTTTATTAATAATTAAAAATGCTTATGCATAATATTTCAAAGTAAACATTAAGGAATAAATGAAATTTTAAAATTTTGTGAAACAAAGAAATATTTCATTCATAGTACTTAAAAAAAAAAAAGAAGAAAAGTGCACTTACAAATTTTGACATTGTAACGCAAGCTAAATGCACTTTGCTGACATTGCATTCAAAATAGATTCAGCATCTACTTGTATTTCTCAACAGATGTTCATTAATACAAATCCAAAAAGCCGAGAATTATACATAGTCTTCCTGATATTTGTTTTTTATTGTCTTGGTGAAGAATATTCTGTAGTAGATATTGAGACTGGAAGTGTTGATAGAACTTTGAACAACTTTTTGATGTTGGGCTAATCAGCCATATTACAGGATGAAAAAAAAAAAAAAAAGAAGACTTTTTGTTGTTCATTACACTGTTGATTCATTTAGAAAACATGAGATTTCTAAATCATTATATAAATCATACCTAGATGGCAGTACTAGACAATATCTTTCATCATTTCAAATTACTGCTTTATTGTTTCAGATGAAAAATGAATTAATTATTTGAGCTGTTTTCTTAATTTTTTTGTGAGGTAAGTAATTTTTTTCTTATAGCCTTCACTTAACATCTTCAGTTCTGAAACAAATATTATGAGGGACCACAAAAACCTGTTTTTAAAATTACTATGCAATACTTCCAAAAATGTATTGTTCTGTATATCAATGATTATAATATGCATGCATTTATTAAAAAGGTCATGAAGTAATTTTAGCAATTCTAAAAGCATTTAAATGAGTTTAAAGGGTGTTATTTAATGTCTCTTCCACATGACATTAGGACTGAGGAGGTTAATTTGTGGATGCTTTTAAATTAATTTTTAACATAACAGATTAATTAAAAAATGTGAAAATGTATTGGTCCTCATATGAAACTTAAAGTTACCAGTTGTTTCTTTCATAATGTTCTAAAGTTAATATTTAAAAAAATAAGAAAATGGTAACCTAATATAAATCTACATTACAGCTGAAAATTGAAAAATATTCAATTCATAATGTAAAAATTGTGGGATTTTTTAATGTAGACAGACAATGAATCAAAACGGCAATGCTATACTGAAACCTCTAGGAATACTGTTATGACAACTGCTTCAATGAACACCGGCTAAAGCATGTTTATATTATTTATCCACTTTTAGTAAAGTGGGCAAATATATTATTTTATCTATCATAAATACTGTTATTTTTGAAACACCTTATTTTTATATGTAGATAAATATTAAGTTTTATATATTATTTTATTGTAAAAAATGAAGATGTTCAATATTTTCAATACATGTTTTTGTAAAATTTCTAAAAAATTACAGCCTTTTTTTTTTTTTTTTTGGAATTTGTTTATCTAAAATTGTTATCACACATATCGATGAAAAATATTCCATATTAGAACATTGAGATAGAATAACATTTTTTTTTTTGTTTTCATATAAATGTAACATTTTTAATTTTATGTCATTTCTTAAAAGAGAGAGAAAAGATGTTACATTTCTTGCTACTTTCATATGAATGTCTACAAAATTTAATGTACTTAAGAATATTTTTTATATTTATTTTTAAAGATAGAAAACCAACGAATATAAATGCACAAATAAAGTATGAGAGGGTAGCAAATAGCTATTTCGAATCTACTAACGAGATTCTTCATCAGTGCAAAACTCAGCGAGCTAAAAGTAGCAAAACTGAGCAAAGAGACAGAGAGACGCAGGCTTATATATCTGCTATGGGAACAATCCCGCCTAAAGAAAAGCAACCAATGAGAAGAAAGCAGCCAAAACCAACTGAGTGGACAAGTAGCGACAACTATCGGAGAACAAACAAAACAAAAACTAAAAAGCGAGAGAAAAAAAAAAGTATTAAATTAAAGATTTCCAAATACTTGGAAAATAAGGAGTACTAGATAAGTCATTGACTAAGGAGTGAGAATTTTTTATGATGTGGTAAGCTTCCCAAAAATCAAGATCAAGAATAGAAGGACATTTATGGATGATGGTGGCTGAAGAAAAGTTAAACTTATGTTGAGAAGACCAACAATGTTGAGCAATAGAGGAACGTTTAAGCTCCTGATTTTTGACATACCTTTTATGTTCCATTAAACGAAATCTGAGAGCACGTTTAGTCTGACCAATATAAGAAAGACCACATTGGCAAGAAATTTGGTAAATACCCCAGTTATCTAAGTGATCAATGGGGTTCTTAAGATTTGAAAAAGCAATTTTATTAACAGGAGAAAAAATAACATTGAAATCAAACCTTTTTAAAATTTTAGCAACTTGCTGACTGATTTTGGGGAAAAAAGGCAAAACAACCAAAGCATTCGAGTTCGAATTAAAGTTCTTACTTTCAGATTGTGTGGATTTTGTCAATTTTCTATGAATAGAATCTATAATATTAGGAGAATAACCACGATCAACAGCAATAGCTTTAAGGTAATTAAGTTCATCACTGAGTAACTGAGGAGTTGAACAAATATTGGAAGCCCGGAAAACAAAAGTTTTAAAAGCCGCAACTTTCTGGTTTAACCAGAAAGTTTTAAAAGCCGCAACTTTCAAAATTAATCCATTATAAATCTGTAAAAAAGAGGGGAGGTGGGAGTGAACAAAATTCTTACATCATTATTATGGGAAGAGGTCAGGCATTTGTTTATTTTTGCTTACAAAGGAGTGGAGGGGTAATTTTTTTTTCTTTTTTAGGATAATAACAGAAGAATATAGCTTACACAAGAGTCCATGTTGCTTCCTCACTTTTAGGAGCAAGCCCTGTGAGAATTGCTAACCATTGGTGTCAATTTCTAGACCAGCCCCCAAAAATGAAAAATATTCCATATTAGAACATTGAGATAGAATAACATTTTTTTTTTGTTTTCCTATAAATGTAAAATTTTTAATTTTATGTCATTTCTTAAAAGAGAGAGAAAAGATGTTACATTTCTTGCTACTTTCATATGAATGTCTATAAAATTTAATGTACTTAAGAATATTTTTTATATTTATTTTTATTTGTTCATTTATTTGTGTGTGTGTTTTCATAAAATTTTTCCGTCTACATTACTAAATTAATCCATTATAAATCTGTAAAAAAGAGGGGAGGTGGGAGTGAACAAAATTCTTACATAATTATTATGGGAAGAGGTCAGGCATTTGTTTATTTTTGCTTACAAAGGAGTGGAGGGGTAATTTTTTTTTCTTTTTTAGGATAACTAATAACAGAAGAATATAGCTTACACAAGAGTCTATGTTGCTTCCTCACTTTTAGGAGCAAGCCCTGTAAGAATTGCTAACCATTGGTGTCAATTTCTAGACCAGCCCCCATAGTACAGTCCAAGTTCTATAATCCGCACACCCATAATCCACTGTTTTTTTTTTGTTTTTTGTTTTTTGTTTTTTTTGTTTTTTTTTTTTTTTTATCGTTTTTGAATCACTAATTTGTAAATTTTTCAACTGTTTATTTCATTGTTTACATTCGTAAAACAACGCAAATTATAGAAAACAGTGGATTATGGGTGTGCGGATTATAGAACTTTGACTGTACAATACAAGATCAGCATCAATGGAAAAGTTTACATACTTTCAGGAAGAGTAAAACTTTTCTATAGAATCACAAATCACATATTTTATGAACCAATATTAAACACAAAAAGAGATTGAAAAATTCATATTTTTTAGCACTAGTTATAAAGTTTAGCCATTTTAATAAACAGATAAGGGTTAAAAATATACATGCCCTGTAAAATATCAGCTATAGTGTTCAAAAGGTAGTTCAGGAATTCATGGGCATCTTGCTGCATGTAATTATCAAAAACTTCTGCAAAAAGATTAAAAACAAAATTAAAAGTTATAAATATGGCCTTCGTATAAAATTAGCTTGAATATTTAAGAACTAAAGACACATGCAACAATTAAAATCCTATTACTATAATATAACACACAAAACCTCAGATTTTAAAATGTTGGATATTTAAATACATCTTTTTTAACATACCCTAGTTCCTTAAAATAGGCAACTCAAAAACATGCTTTTTCCTTATCAATATGATTGTATTTATAACAATTTGCATTAAGGATGGGAGATATATTGATAAAACTGATAAAAAATATAAATCATGGTAATGATACTAAAATTTCCTAAGCAATTGTATATCACAAGTATCATAATTTTGAATTAATTTGCAATTATCATACTTAAAATATAAAACAGTACTTCCTTGACTTCAAGTATTTTAAGATTCTCCGAGCCTAAACCATGATATTAAATACAGACTTGTTGGAATCAGTACTCATGATTAGAGCCGTACCAAGTACTGGGTAAATACTTAGTACTCTGCCAATACCGAGTAGTTGTAAGAATTTCATTTTTTAAGCATATGAATTTATAACTGATCTGTAAAAAAGTTATTCAAATATCAATGTGTAATATATGTAGTAATTCATAAAAACTATTTACTCTGTATTTAACAATCTGTCTGCAAAATATAGAAAAAGTTAAGAACAAGAACCCTCATAAAATTTCGCATTTATACAAATAAAAATACTTTTTTGATATATAGGAAAACAAAAAAGACTATTTTGGATAAAGAAACTGAAAATACCATAAATGCAATAAAAAAATTAATAATTAAATTTTTTATATTTAAAATTATGGTGCAAAAACAGCAAACGTTATACATTATAAGTAGACAGGGCATTTCTTTTACTACTATAAATTTGGCCTGTCTCTGAAAATATACATTCAGAATAAACAGTTGTTGAAGGTGCACATAAGAGTTTTTTTGCAAAGTTGCACATAATCAGAAAAGTTTTTTTTTTTCCCCACCATGCAAATAGAGTGTCAGTTTTACATAAGTCTTCTGTTAAGAAGGCCTGTATCTCTTTTTGTACCAATTTTTCATGCAGAGATTTTAAACTAGTACTAGTGCCTAATCTTTTTGCTCATTCACAATTTTCTCAAAACATTGCCAGAAAATAGATGAACTTTTTGCTGGTATTTTCTCTTTTGGTTCGTCTACATTAGCATTCTCATGATGTATTTTCTATTTCGTTGGTGGATTTTCAAGTTCTAGATCATCTACACTCATCAATTCTAGTGCTTGCTTTTTAAGACATTCTTAATTCACACATTTATAACTTTCATTGAAAAAGGTTAGTTTTTTACTGAGATATTTAAAAAATAATAAATTTTAAATAACATAATTTAATATGTGCACATGAAAAATGAAAAGAAACTGCAAAGCCAATACATTTTTTTTTAATTAAAAGAAAATAAGGTACAGACAGTTACAAAATAAATATGAAATGTTTTGCTTTATTCAATGCATTGTTACAGTAACCAATAAACATTTTTATTTGTAATAGATTTCAATGGTCCGTATAAATTGGAGAGTTAAAGAATGTTTTAATTTTATATTGGTTAATAATTGTACTTTTTATGTATCAATTCTCCTTTTTTATTAGTTTTGAACTGTCAAAAATTGTCTTTAAAAGGTGCCCAAATAAACTTAAAATTTAATGAGTTAATTTATTTATACTATATATGCATATTACATTATATGTACACACAGGTATAGATAAATGTACACATGTATAATTATATATATGTACACCTAAACTCACATTATGTGCACATCAGTGTTTTATTTTCTTATTACACAACTACTCGGTACTCGGCCAAGTAGTCAGTGGTTCAGTACTCAGTACTTGGCCAAAGTACTACTCGATATGCTGCTACTCATGATACTAATGGTATGATTTTTCCCAGCCTAAAAAGTTTTTGAAAAGGTGAAATTATGATTGTTTCTGTATTTATATGATGGACAATAAATATACATGCAGTTTTCTCAGACAATCATCAACAGCGAATGATACATTGTTTTCACAGCAGTGATGGTGTTAAACTCAAGCTATGAGTGCATGTGTTGTATTCTGCATATGATACAGGCACCATGGCTTTCATTTCATTATGATATTTAGATTTTAACAATGCTGATGAATATTTGCTCTTTCTTACTGAACAAAGCATGATTCAAGATGATTAAATAAGTGAAATATTACATTTGCTGCAGTGGATTTAACTGGACAATGAAATAATTCCATAGTAGATTTATTAATGTCTGTTCTAAAATAAAGATAGTCTTTTTAAAAAATACATATTTTTTTACTTCTGTGAATTACATTTCTTTTTAAAAATCACGGTTGGTATGACATATGCGAGTATAATACTCTCTAAAATCTGCAAATCACATAGATGTAGGCGATCAAGTTTTCAGTTCAGGTGTAAGGACAAAATTACATAATTTTTTAGTTCTTTATCATTCTATATTTATTTCAATATGTAATTCTTGATAATATGACTGAACTCGTGTTTTTCATGAAGGAAGTATAAATTTCTGAAAAAATATCAAGATACTGCTGTTATAACTAGTAATTGCAATATTTTTATCAAATACATTTACGCATTAATCAAGTTTCTTTTTTAGTTATTAAGAGTATATAAACCTGAAATAAAATTTCCTTTCTTATGATTTTGATGTGAATTAATAAGGTACCTTTATGAGGAAAGTTTTATTGAATAATTCAAGGAAAATGATGGTATATTTTTGAAATGGTTGTAAAAACTTGTGCCGTATCTATCAATTAATACGCCTTTTAAAATTTTTTGAACAGATTTATAAGCTACAGGAGGGCCATTGAGCACAATAAAAGCACACATATCAGTTGTACCTATCTCTTGTGCACTTCCATCATCTGCTCTGGTCCTTTTCTGCATTATATTATTTATAACTGAGCCCCAGCTTTTGCATATTGCTTCAAATATTGGAATGACAAGCAGAAACTGAAAAGATTTATAATATGAGGAGGTTTTGGTTTTAATTTAGATATTTCTACTTTTAACATTGCTTTAAGGCAATTTCAAACAAAACACATCACTTTTCGGAGGCTACAGAATTTCATCTCCAGTAATTTCATCATAACTTTTTTTTCAGACTAGTAGCAGTATTTTTATTGAAGATTCAGCAATACTTATCTGAATGATATCTAGAATAATGAGTCTTTAAATTTTCTTTTAACAAATTTTTGCCAAATTCGAGACATTTTTATTTTTGGAATTAATAGCCATATCATATCTTTATATAAAATTTGTTTAAAGAATGGGTCCTTGAAGAGTCACATTCCAGGGTTGTATCTGTTTTAACTATGGGGGTTTAAACCAGTTTTAACTGTCCTGGTCAAAATCAATTTTGACCATCTTGACCACTGAAATTCGTTATGCAATCATTTACTACTAATCAAACATTTTTTACTAGCATATTTTAAAATTAAGTTGACGTTTGTTAAAAATGTCATGACAAATATAGATATTACTCCATCGATCTCCATTAAAGTTACAGTTTTTTCATGAAGTTCATTTTGCATTGCTTCTATAACTTCAAAGTGAAAATTATCTACTGCACCAGCAAGTTTAACATGATTATGTGCTTCATAATCAGGTCGTAATTTGGAAATTACAATACTGTTCATATCCAACTGTGTGAAAAGTTAAGTTACATGAGTAAAAATACTGTGCTATTTACACTCAGTCTTTTGTATTGCTGTTGTCATCACAAGTCTTCCTAAACTAAATTGTTTTGTTTTACTCGGAACAGTTGGAATCTGAAGATGATCATTTGTACTCAGCTAATGCCTATTTGTTCAGAATTATTTAAACAAATATATTTTAATTGTGAGAAGGATCTATCAACCTCATTTAGCAACTGCCCTTCAGCAGTTAACATGTTATTTTCACATTTTTCTAGATGCCATTTCAACCTTAATACTTTTGCACTTACAACTTAAATTGACAACATACTTTACACTTCTGACTTTAAATCTTTACACTTGTAGAATTTCCATTTACTCTTCATAAAAGTTCTGAACTATTTCTTTGTGTCTCCAACATTTACTGTTATTTAAGTTACTCACAAGTTAATTTTGTATTCTCACAACTTGTATTTTCAACAGCAACTCATGTTTTATGGTTTTATGCAATTGGTTTAAATTTTTACTACAATTTTTACATTTTAAATTGCAGGGTCCATTTTTAAATTTCTATCTTTCTTATTGTATTGCATAAGCATATTTTACTAATGAAGCTCATTATCTTGTCAGTGTATTATTTTTTCTTAAATCTGTACTGTTACTTTTATTACGTATTAAGTTACTTTTAATTGTAAAGAAACATTATTAAAATTAAGATTGCTTTAAAGTTTCAACCATTTTTGGACAGTTTAAACCATTTTTAACCAGTGTCCTGGTCAAAATTGATTTTGACCAGTTAAAATTACAACCCTGTCACATTCATGCAGAAAGATTGGAGCAAGAAAATGTGTCTTTGGAACAGAACAAAAAAGGAAATGAATGTGTGAAAACCTTCTATAGTTATGTATCTATTATTTCAGATTTATTGCAAATTAACATTACTAAAAAAGAATGTAATCTTTTTATTAAATTAGAAAAATTTAAGAAAAAAATGATTAAATATAAATAAATAAAAATATTTAAAAAAAAATTGCCTTGATACTTCTTAAGAAAAAAAATAAGACAATTTTAAAGGATTTTGCAACTGTAGTGGACCACAATATCTTTAAGTATTAATGATAAACAAAATTTTCATTTTGCATGCGTAAGAAATACGATCAGTCAAACAAAAATAGAACCATATTATTAATTATCTATTTTATGCACAAATTGCATAGAGAGAAACAATAATTGCCATTTAGTTGGAATTATGCCATTATTAAGTTTATTTTGTAACTAAAAAAATATTTTTTATATAATTCCAAAACTACTGAATCAAATAACTTTCTATTTGGTATTCCAAAGTAATATTTATTGAAGAATTCAAATATGATGCCAAGATAGGTGTTTATATTGAAACTTTCAAAGGTTGATACAATATCAGTATGAAGATGGTTATATCTAACCAAAAATCAATTTGGAGTTGGAACACTTTGAAAATCAGCATGATCTGTACGCGCAGCTATTAAAATTTTCAAAACACTTTTGGCATTAGTAGGTTTGTATATAAGTATAGACAGCAATTCTACAAAATCAAAGTTCGCAAGTAATATTTTCGTGGCTGTTTTTACATTTAAAAAAATTGACAGAACTATAATGTTCTCAAACATTGGTTTGTGCTTAGAACAACAGGGTTCTATCATAAACGAACCATATTATTCTTAATCTGTGCAACTTTTTATAGCTTAACAAAGTAAAATTTTGTTGATTAATTGAACTAAACATCAGTGGCCAGTAAAATATTTATTACTAAATATATTTTAATACAATAACAGAAAATTGCTGCTTTCACTTGTATAGACTACTGTAAAATGGGGTGAATTGGAACAACTTTCAACTTTAACGTTAAAAAAAAAGCAACAACTGATTTTTTAATTTTTTTATTTTTCTACTAGGAACTTCAGTCTTGTTTTGTTCTTTACTTTTTAAGCAAAAATGAAACATTTTTACTGTTTATATATACATATTATTTATTTTTTTAATGGTGTTCTGATTCACCCCTATCTGCGGGGTGAATCGGAACAAATGTTATAATCTTTATTTATTTCGATTCAAACTTTAATAGTAGAGCTATTGCAAACCGTACGCATTCGTTACTAAGAAACGGGTATTTGTCAGGTTTGAAAACCTTTTAAGTTTAAAGTTCTCAACACTTCCTAAATTTAATTTAACATAATCCACTTTAGGGATATATATAATTAAGGTCTACTATTATTTTTCAAATTACTTCACATTCAATAATTCACCTTTTTAAACTAAAGTCTGTTATTAATATTTATTTATAATTTACTTTAAAGATATTTATTTATTTTAAAAATATTTATTATCAACTTACCCGTACTTTCAAAACCACAGGACGTCTGTCTATTCGATACTTTAGCACCTACTATGATGATGTGAAGACGTGATGACGTCAGTCATCCACCCTTACACATATACAGGAAGTTAATTAGGTATTCATTTTTCACAGCTGTTCACTAAAGAGGGCGTTACTTCCTATTTCCAATTCATTCTCCCAACCCTTTAAATACTGTAGGTGAATCTTTTACAGCTGCTCATGTTTTTAAGATGCTTGTGGTTAGTCAGTTGGTTTTTGAAGGGAAGATGTTTTTGTTATATGACCTTATGGTGGATGTTGTTTGGTTTCTAATTCACATCCAGTGCTGAGCTCATTAAAGGATACATGTTTATGTTCATTGAAAGTGAAAGGTGCTTTTCATCCTGAAGATGTTTCAGGGGTGATTCTGGATGAAAATTTTTTTTCGGAAATTCGCATCGCATTTTCGGAAATCGGCAGCGGGGTGGGGGTCTTCCCCCTCCCCCCGCTGCCGATTTCCGCCGGGGACCCCCCCCCCCCCTCCAGCGATCTTCGGACAAAATCGGGGTTTTACCGCTATCTTCAGATGAAATCGGCAATATTTTAGCAAAATTGGCGATTTATTGCGATCTTTTGACGAAATCGGCGTTTTTCCATGTTTTCTTAGGTGTAAAATCATTGTTTTTTCGACGATCTTTGGATAAAATTTGCCTTTTTTACGCTATTTTTTTTCTCGAAAACGGTGTTTTATTCCCGCGATCTTTTGACGAAATCGGCGTTTTTTCCGTGATCTTTTGATGAAATTGGCGTATTTTTTCAAATATTCTTTTGACAAAATATTTTTAAGCGATCTTTTATCGAAAACTGCGTTTTTTTCCGCGATCTTTTAACGAAATCGGCGTTTTCCCGAGGTCTTCAGAAAAAATCAGCGTTTTACTGCGATATTTGGTGAAATTGCCGTTTTTTCTGCGATGTGCACAGGAAATTCGCGTTTTTTATCGATCTTTTGACAAAATTCATTTACAAAAAACATTGACAAAATCGTCGTTTTTCCACGAAATATTGATGAAATGTATGCTATTTCGGCGATCCTTTCACGAAATTTGCATTTCTCCGCGATTGTTTTTTCCGCGCGCAAAACCGTACAAGTTGGCAACTATGCGGAACTGATAACCCAATTTCAATTTTTCGGAAGAGGATGCCTTAAATTTTCGGAAATTTCGGAATTTTCGGTCGAGAATCACCCCTGAGATGTTTAACTACAAAAGAAGTATGTACTTTTTAAAATGATCAGTTTACTTTTAAAGTTTTTATCTATTATTTTGTTGTTTGTTTGAAGAATAAACTTTTTACTGAAAATAGAATTTTTCTTCCCTGTTATATTCTTGAGAAACACCAGAGACATCAGTCATGAAAGAATTTATTGAAAAGTTATTTTTGAATCTTTTGAAATCTATTTAAGAACTTTTACATGGACATACTCCTACATGGAGCTTCACACTGTGCAACTTAATTTTTCTCTGCTAATGAAATTTATTTTTTAGATCAGTTTGTTTACAAACTGATTGAGGTTATGGGCAAATCCCATCAACCATGAGGAGTATATTTATATGGTGAATAGCTGGCATGGTTTATTGAAGTTTTTTCCTGAATGGTGTTTTTCTTGAATGTTAATAGATTAATGCAATATCTTTTGCTTATTAAGAGATATATTTATTTCTCCCAGCTGATGAGCCTAAAATTTAAAATACTGCCTCCATTAACGAATAGAATACACTAGATAATAAGATTGGGGGGGGGGGGGGCAGTTATTGTTGTATTGGTAATAGTAATATCAAAATATGAGAAATTTTTCTAGATAAAGCAAAAAATGAGCTGTTTTTAAGGAAATTTTTTAGAAATAAGTTACAGAATGAAAATTTTTTTTAGAAAGATGGTTTTGATATGAAATTTTTTGAAAGTGAGCTATATAATGAAATTTTTTTGGAATTTTAGAAGAATTTTTGTAAAGTTTGATTTGTATGAAATCTTTTTAAGAAGTTTGATGCATTACTTTATGGTGAAAAGCTAATTTTTATTGTTGATTTTAAATGAAGCTTTTAATATAAGGAGGTATTTGAAGGGAAAAAAAAAAGATTTTTAGAATTTCATTTTAGAATTCTTTTTTTTAAAATGGCCCAGTCAAATAATTATATCGACAAGTTAAGTGCAACTAATTACCAGAGTTGGAGCGCCGATATGAAATATTTGTTGATAAATCAAGGTTTGTGGGAAATAATTACAGGAGAAGAGATACTGCCAGAAGTTAGTAAAACTGTAACAGCTGCTGATGTTAAAAAGATTAAACATAAGTTTGACGTAGCCTTGTCTTTTATTTTCTTGAATGTTGAGAGATTTTTTAGAAAGTTAATTGAAAATACTAAATGTCCTGTAGAGGCTTGGAAAATATTGAGGGAAAGTTACATACCAGATACTAGATCGCAGCATATGGAATTTTTTTCAGAATTAATTGAATCACGTATTGGAAGGGATGAGAAAATTAGTCTTTTTGCTTCACGTCTCCAGCGTTTAACAATACAACTTCAGGAGTTTAATAAGAATTTTGACGAAATATATGCATGTTTTCAGCTTTTACGTTACTTACCCTCTCATTTTGATCAAACAGTTCATAATATAATGAGATG
The DNA here is from genome assembly GCA_964019185.1 of Maratus speculifer. Lineage (NCBI taxonomy): Eukaryota > Metazoa > Arthropoda > Arachnida > Araneae > Salticidae > Maratus > Maratus speculifer. The sequence continues at coordinate 192,331,231 of OZ025299.1, forward strand.
GGATAAAGGTGACTTTGTTTTTTCTAAAATAGTCCAAGAGCTCAATGCTGAAGAAACACGTCTCAGACTTCGCAAAGCAGATTCTAAAAAGGAACTTTTTGATGTGCAAAACAATACGGTGGAAAAGATAAATATAAAGTGCTGGACATGCGGTCGACTTGGTCATACACAATCAAAATGTTTCCGAAATAACTTTGTTTCTCCCACCAGCAGAGGCAAGAGTTTTTCCAGATCGCCTTCAAGGAGCAGGGATTTTTCCAGATCGCCTTCAAGAAGCAAGGACTTTCCAACTAGAGGACGTTCTAAACATCGGCAATCTCGTGCTGGCAGAAGCTCTCAGTGGAATGAACATGGTGCTAGAAAGAACTTCAGACCACAAAGAAGTACTTCACGTAAGTGCAATTTTTTTATACAGTCTAATCTTAGCGAAGCAAGTTCTGATGGTGTTTGGATTTGGGATTCTGGTGCCTCGCACACTTTTGTATGTCTAGAGAACTGTTTACTAATTATAGAACTTTAGAGAATCAGCATTTGTCAGTAGCAGTGAAGGATCTTACTTTTTCTGTGGAAGGAACTGGAACTCTACAGTTAAATTTTGGTAGAAACACCATAACTCTTCATGATGTTTTACATTCTTCAAAATTAAGAAAAAATTTAATATCTGGTTCACGTCTAGATAAAATGGGAGCAAGGTTCATTGGCGGTGGGGGTAAAGTTAAAGTATACAAACATGATAAATTTCGTTTTCAGGCTATTTTACGTAATGGCATGTATTATGTTTATCCTAAAAATGTATGTAAAAGTAAGAAAGTAAGCTTTGAAAATCTAAATGTAACTAAGGCTCGGGAAAATTTTGAAATGTTACATAAGCGTTTAGGTCATGTAAATAAATCTATTATAGAACACACTTATAAAAATAATTGCGTTAAAGGTCTGCCAAATATTAAATGCAATGACTTTATATGTAGAACATGTAAACTTAATAAATTTCGAAAATTATCTTTTAAACCCTTAAAGAAAAGAAAACTGAAAAACCACTGGAGCTTGTTTTTGCTGATACGTGGGGACCTTGTAGGATTCGTGGTAGAAATGGTGAAAAATACTTCCTTTCAATTATGGATGATTACTCAAATAAAGTGGCTTTATATCCATTAAGGGATAAATCAGAGGTTTTTGCTGTTACTAAAAGACATATTGAGCGAGCAGAAATTTTTTTTAATTTAAGAGTAAAATCTTTTAGATCTGATAATGGGGCAGAGTTTAAAAATGCTGATATTGATAATTATTTTTCGAATAAGAGCATAGCACATGAATTGACAAATATATATACACCACAACAAAATGAGAAAATTGAACGATATAATCAAACAGTTGCTGATGGAGCATGCACTTTGTTGCAGGATAGTGGTTTAGACACTAAATTTTGGCCAGATGCAATGACACATTTTACTTACATTTGGAATCGTTTATGCCCAAAAGGACAAACTAAAATACCCATTGAAATGTACAGTGGCAACAAACCCTCCCTAAAACACCTTAAGGTATTCGGTTCTATTGCATATGTGGGTGTCCCCGCCCAGAAACGACATAAGCTTGAGCCAAAGGCCAAACAGGGAATTCTTATTGGTTATGCATACAAAACTAAGGGTTATTGCATCTGGTATCCCAATGAAAACAAAGTAATCGAAACAATAAATGTCTCATTCGATGAAAGGGGAAATTTTAAGAGTTTAGGAAGTGGAGCAGTGCTGGGCTCCAATCAACTGAATAATTGTAATGATCTTTTCCCTAGTGTAAACTTTAATGATGATAGTGATAGCGATGTTGAAAAGACGGTAGAACTAGACTGTTTTAGGTAGAACTAGACGACTTCTTGGTGTAGAATTTGATGAATCAACAGGGGTGGTAGAAATTCATCAAGGACAATACATTGAGGAGGTGTATAGGAAATTTGAGAAATATAAGATACCAATATCCTCTTTGCCAATTTCAAAGGGTTCTGTTTATTCAAAGGTTAATTGTTCTGTCACAGAAAGTGAAAAATCAGAAATGTCTCAGTATCCATATCGAAATATTCTTGGTTGTCTTTCTTACATTGCAAATAAAACTAGACCTGACATTAGTTACGCTGTTAACATTTCTTGCAATTTCAGGTTAATCCTGATATGACCCACTGGTGTGGGCTTCTCAGACTTTTGGGGTATGTAAATCATACCAAACATTACAAACTTAGACTTGATTGTCAGAACCTTGACTTAATTACATACACGGATGCAAATTTTGTGGCCAATAGGGATGATCGGACTTCTATGGGAGGGCAATTGGTGTTATTAGACACTGCTCCAGTAGATTGGAGAACTTTTAAAGAAAAAAGTGTCACACTGTCCACCATGGAGACTGAGTTTGTGGCCATGACAGAAGCTGCGAAAAATCTTATCTGGTTTGACCGTATACTTAGTGAGTGTTCAGAAAAGGGCTTTATAGAAAACCGTAAGTCAAAACCATTGTTAAGGGTTGACAATCAAGCAGCAATAGATTTTGTTAAATCTCCAATTGAAAATTCCCATTCAAAACACATTGATATAAAGTTATTTTTTATTCGTGAATTAGTATATTATGAGAAATTTAACTTAGTTTTTGTAAGAAGTAAGGCTAATTTAGCCGATGTGTTTACAAAACCCCTAACCAAAAATGACCTGCTCCGATTTATTGAAAATGTTTTTGATATAAACAATTGAATAATATTTCTAGTACTTATCTTAAATTGGTGTATTTATCTTGTTTAAAATTTAATGTATATGTATGCATAGATTTTGTAAAGAATAGTCTTTATACTTTGAATTTTGTATTTCAGAAATATTTTTGAAACAAATTTATCTTGTTGGTATTATATGTATTTCAAAAAAAGGTTACTTAATTTAGCTTTAGCATAATGAAATTTTAAAGTAATTAAATGTACTGATGTAGGGTTAAACTGAAATGAAAAGTTAAAAATTGAATATAATTATAATGAATTAATTTTCTTAATACTAAATCTTTCTGTATATTCAGAAGTTTAAAATTGTTTGAATTCTTTATTGCTTAAAGAAGTTTTTTTTCTGATTTACAGGAATCTGATGTTCATTATATGATGAATGAATCTAAAAGGCCTGGCCAGGCAACTTGAATGAATGACAATGCTGAATGGACCTTGAATGGATGAAACCGTCTGTATTGTTTAAAGTTAAATCAGGTTCCTGCTACATCTAAATTTTTTTCCTGCTACACCTAAATTTTTTCTGCTGTGATGATGCTGAGTGATTCCTGTGTTCACAAGTTTTCAAGTGCTTCCAGATTATTATTCATCAATTGTCATATGAATGATCACGTGGAGTTAATGATCTTCAATTTAATAGTTTTTGTGAATTACAGTGAAATTGTTTAATCAACAAACTCATGTGACTGGCTTTTTTTAACTTTTTCAGTGAATAGATGCTTCAGGACTGTTCAGATGTTTCTTCAACTTGTTTTATGAGAGTATCTGGTGATTGTTGCAAAAAGCAAGAAATTTTTTGTGGCCAAATTTTGATTGTACGAGCAGTATATTTGTTCTAATATTTTAAGTGTCAATTTTTATGTATTGATGTATATTTTTATGTGTTGTGATGTGTAATCCTGGCTCAACACTTGATCTGAATTATCTAATTACTTCAATTTCAGAAATTTTGATTTGAGAATCTTTGGGGAAAGCTATATGTGTAATTGGGTGGATGTTTTATGAAGTGTCGAGAGGGGGGACATTTGTCAGGTTTGAAAACCTTTTAAGTTTAAAGTTCTCAACACTTCCTAAATTTAATTTAACATAATCCACTTTAGGGATATATATAACTAAGGTCTACTATTATTTTTCAAATGACTTCACATTCAATAATTCACCTTTTTAAACTAAAGTCTCTTATTAATATTTATTTATAATTTACTTTAAAGATATTTATTTATTTTATTTTAAATATATTTATTATCAACTTACCCACCTTTAAATGTCTTATTTTCATTGAAAATACTTCCTTGTTAATGTTTTAAAATCCACTTGAGTTTGTTTATTTTTTGCCACCACAGGACGTCTGTCTATTTGATACTTTAGCACCTGCTATGCAGTCATCCACCCTTACAGGCATACAGGAAGTTAATTAGGTATTCATTTTTCACAGCTGTTCACTAAAGAGGGCGTTACTTCCTATTTCCAATTCATTCTTCTAACCCTTTAAATACTGTAGGTGAGTCATTTACAGCTGCTCATGTTTTTAAGATGCCTGTGGTTAGTCAGCTGGTTTTTGAAGGGAAGATGTTTTTGTTATATGACCTTATGGCTGATGTTGTTTGGTTTCTAATTCACATCCAGTGCTGAGCTCATTAAAGGATACATGTTTATGTTCATTGAAAGTTAAAGGTGCTTTTTATCCTGAAGATGTTTAACTACAAAAGAAGTATGTACTTTTTAAAATGATCAGTTTACTTTTAAAGTTTTTATCTATTATTTTGTTGTTTGTTTGTTTGAATAAACTTTTTACTGAAAATAGAATTTTTCTTCCCTGTTATATTCTTGAGAAACACCAGAGACATCAGTCATGAAAGAATTTATTGAAAAGTTATTTTTGAATCTTTTGAAATCTATTTAAGAACTTTTACATGGACATACTCCTACATGGAGCTTCCCACTGTGCAACTTAATTTTTCTCTGCTAATGAAATTTATTTTTTAGATCAGTTTGTTTACAAACTGAGAGTATTCCCTAAGATACGAAATAACAAATCGTTACTTAGAAATACCACTCGTTAGCAGTTATTGGAGTCCATATGCAACCAAAATAAGTGGAACTAACTTCAAACGCTGCTTACATTTGTATAATTCATGGTTTCTCGCGAGTCCGCCTCAACAAATATATTAAGGTACATATTAAAAAGAAAAATATTAATTGTGTATTTGAATAGAAATGTCCACTAGAGTGAAATCAGTGAAACATGCGATAACGGAAACAGTAGCATTAAGCGAGTTCTCAAAGACGTTTTACCCCGCTTAACATCGCAAAATTTTTCTAACATATTCATAGACTCAATCTAAAGCATGAAATCATAAAATTGGCACTGATGACCATAGAAGTGATATCAAATAGCATCGAAAAATCGAATCAAAAAATCAAATAGCATTTCGTATTGAAGATCAAGTTATAATCTAATATTTTTATATGGGGTCATTCCACACGAATTCAACCAATGGGTGTTGCATCATAGTCTCAGATTTTTTTTAAATTTTTATCATAGACAGACATAGTAGTGAAACCCTCAAATCTGAAATTTAAAAGTAATTTTTGCAATATTGGCTGAGATATAGCCATTTGAAAACTGACCATTTTTGCTAAATGGCGGCCATCTTGGAATCTTATCATTATCTGAAAGACACCATAACTTGACAACTAAGGGCTCAATTTTTATATATCTGGTACCAATTTGAAGCTATTTGTACAAAGAATGCAAATTTCACATCAAAACGATAATAAATTATCATTTATTTACTTTTTATTACGGTCAAATTGAAAATATCACCCCAAAAAAGGGCTGACTGTAATGGCCCATAAAAAAAATGAATCATCATGAAATTTTCTAAAACTTGGTAAAAACATTGCTCCATCTGTGGGCTTTAAATAATAAAAAAATTGGAGAGGTAAAATCTTTTGTTTAAAAATAAATGATTTTTTACACATAAGGTGTCATTAACTAAATAATGATCATTTTAGAATCTGTAACTATTGCTAATTCAAGAAATAATGGTTAAAATAATTTTTTTAACATTTAAATTAGTATATCGTGTGTTTATTATATAATTCAATGAAGAGATATCAATTTGCAGCTATTTATACTAAATATTCATATATTAAAATACAAGTAAATTTTCATTTCTACAATGCTTTTTATTTCATTTAAAATATGAGAATATGATTCTCAAAACATATTTACATAAATATTAAATACCTTACTATAATAAACTAACATAAAAAAAAAAAAAAAAAAAAAAAAAAAAGCCACAATATTTTCCCCTGAAATATTAGAGAAATACTGGCTGTAAATCACAGTTGAATTCATTCAATTGTGTGATTTAAATAAAATAAAAAAATATATAAATTATATATATATATATAAATCTGGCCACATAAATTTCATTTTTTAAGTGGAAAAAAATGTCTTAAATAGGTTCTATATATAGGGGAGAGTGGGGAGGAATAGGACATTTTTTACAAAAATTAAAAAATCTTTTTTTTTTTTTTTTTACACAAAAACAAAAAAAATTGATTTTTTGAATACAAAATAAAATACTTTCTAATGTTCTTGAACAATATAGCTAAACAATTTTATAATTAAAGAAATTGTAAATTTCAAAATGTGTCCCATACCTCTGCACTAACAAGCAGGAATGAGACAACTATAAAACAATGTATTAAAGGAAACAAATTATTATAGTGTTGGCTATATTTACTATCTAACAAAGATTATAGGTTGATAATGTCTGTGCTACAACATCAAATTCCAGTATCTTCATCACTGGAAAGATGATTCAGAATTGTTAGAGATATTGTTCAAGAACATTAGAAAGTATTTTATTTTGTATTCAAAAAATCAAAATTTTGGTTTTTGTGTTAAAAAAAAAAAAAAAAAAAAAAAAAAAAAAAAAGATTTTCTAATTTTTGTAAAAAGTGTCCTATTTCTCCCCACTCTTCCCGATATATTGAACCTATTTGACTTTTTTTTTTCCACTTAAAAAATGAAATTTATATGGCCAGATTTATATATATTATATATTTTTTATTTTATTTAAATCACACAATTGAATGAATTCAACTGTGATTTACAGCCAGTATTTCTCAAATATTTCAGGGGAAAATATTATGTGGCTTTTTTTTTTTTTTTTTTTTATGTAGTTTATTATAGTAAGGTATTTAATATTTATGTAAATATGTTTTGAGGATCATATTCTCATATTTTAAATGAAATAAAAAGCATTGTAGAAATGAAAATTTACTTGTATTTTAATACATGAATATTTAGTATAAATAGCTGCAAATTGATATCTCTTCATTGAATTTTATAATAAACACACAATATATTAATTTAAATGTAAGGAAATTTTATTTTAACCATTATTTCTTAAATTAGCAATAGTTACAGATTCTAAAATGATCATTATTTAGTTAATGACACCTTATGTGTAAAAAATCATTTATTTTTAAACAAAAGATTTTACTTCTCCAATTTTTTTATTATTTAAAGCCCACAGATGGAGCAATGTTTCTACCAAGTTTCAGAAAAATTCATGATGATTAATTTTTTTTATGGGCCATTACAATCAGCCCCTTTTTTGGGTGATATATTTAGTTTGACCATAATAAAAAGTAAATAAATGAAAATTTATTATTGATTTGACGTGAAATTTGCATTCTTTGTACAAATAGCTTCAAATTGGTACCAGATATATAAAAACTGAGCCCTTGGTTGTCAAGTTATGGCCTCTTTCAGATAATGATAAGATTCCAAGATGGCCGCCATTTAGCAAAAATGGTCAGTTTTCAAATGGCTATATCTCAGCCAATATTGCGAAAATTACTTTTAAATTTCAGATTTGAGGGTTTCACTACTATGTCTGTCTATGATAAAAATTTAAAACAAAACTGTGACTATGATGCAACACGTTTTCTTTAAATTGGTTGATTTCACGTGGAATGACCCTATGGTGACCAGGGGCATGCGAAGACAAAATTGCACCCAGGACAAACTTACAATTTGGCACCTCCCTCCCAAATTTTTCTTGTAATAGACCAAAAATGACGTTAGTATTATAAATTTTGTGCCCCCTAAATCTCCGCACCCGGGGCGGTTGCCCCTTCGCCCCCCTTTCGCACGGCGCTGATGGTGACCCTTCAGACATAATTCTTTCCAGAAATACTTCATTATTCCTTAATTACAGCTATAATGAATATTTTATTCTACTATAAGCTACCATTCTTTTTATAGTGAAATTATTAGGAAATTTTAATAGATTAAATGCATAATTAAGACAAAATTAATTTAATTAAACTCTTAAATGATAAACATGCGTTGTTTTTCTTTTGCTTAGATCGATGGCTCTTTTTTAAATTGAAATATTAATACATAATATGTAATCTTAAAAAAAAGCGCAATTATTTTGTTTAATTTTAAAAAATGCATAAAAAACTTCATATCTGTAAGGTAAATAGTACAATCCCTAAACGATCTCAAAACAATCGTTCTTCTAAAAGCATTTTTTTGTGCTTCAAAAACAACCTCCAAATTCACACTTACATCGGCAAAAAGAGCAGATGCTGAAATAATGAAACGCATTTCTATCTCCTTCTTAATACCTAAACAACTAAATAAAATACCCGTATGTGGTAATAACTTATACCGAGTCTAAAGTCCAGAAACCAACTCTCATTTTGCAGACAATACGGCTTCGTATAAATCCCGAAATGAAGGAAGTGTTTGAAATTTGTTCCATTCAGTTTTTCAGCAGCAACGAGTATTCAAAGAAATGATTCGATATTTTGTATTAGAGCAGCGGTGCACAACCTTTGGCCCAAGGGCCACAAAGATACCACTATTTTCATGCAGAATAATTTCCCTTATAATAATGACAAAATCTTTGCTATTAAACAAAACAAACGACTCTTTTCAAATATTCTGGTGGCAAACAATTTTCTGGCAAAAAGGTTGTGCATGACTGTATTAGAGATAGTATTAGTATATCAGGTGTGTTATTTCAATTATTTATTAACGAATACCTATACCATGCGGTTTGCAAAAGCTCTAATACCTATCATTCTATAATTCTATTTGTATTAGTTATTCTCGAATCTCAAATGACTGGGATTTCATATGGCTTGTTAATTCATTTACTTATTTTATTATGACAAGAAAAGAAATAAGAAATGGATATATTTTTGATAAAGTAAATGATAATTAAATGGTAAATCAAAATGTGATTCAAAATATATATCAGAATATCAAAATATATAAGTCACACATATTTCATTCAGATATGAAGAAATTGAAATGTTTCTCATATTCTTATAAATGCATAAAATGATTTAGAAATGTTATTAATCATTTTACGATAATTTTTAAGACTTGACAAACACAGAAATGTCATCATGAGGAAGAAATTAGCATTAGTATGGAAATTTAGTATAAATGTCGAATTTCATAAAATGTTTGACATTTTTCATTTCATAGATTTTTCAAAACATTTTTCAATCTCATAGTTTCCAAATAAGTACACTTGCAATTTTCTCGAGATTAAAATTGCTTTCACAAATGTGTCAGATGTTACCTAATTTTGATTTGAGTAGACCTTTTTCAGAATCAAAAAGATTTGCATTATTGAACGAGGGGGGGGGGGGAGGATTTAAAGTACGTTTATTTTTTAAAGTAACTTTTAGAATATTTCTGCAGTACAGCTTGTGTGTGTGTGTGTGTGGGGGGGGGGGGGGGGTCATGAATCCGTGGCCTCACCTTTAAACCCACTATTGAAATATGTATATGAAAATATGAGTTCCACCCTACATTTTCTTGAGCGCCACCCCCCCCCCCTCCCATTACTCATTTTTAATTACAGCCCTGTGTACAATTATGCATTGCATTTTAATCAGGGGTGTAGCTAAGGGGGTGTTACAGGCAGCTCAGCCCCCCTAAAACATTTTGAGCCGCCCCCCCCCCCCCCCCGAAAAGATTCCAAGGTTACTAAATGAATTTATGTTCCAAAAACCCAAATGAAATTCTATTGAAAAATATAATTTAGTTTTGAGGACCTTTCATAGTTTTGAAAAAATACTAAATTGTAACTAAAACAGGTGTTTCAACACTTGCTCATTTTACTTGCACATATGAAGCCAACATTATGTTTAATACTGCACTAGTTATGCACTCGAATTTTCCATAATCCCCCACCCCCCACACTTTAATTATTAACTTCTCGCTAAGGCCCTGGTTTTAATATTCTATTTGCATTTTTAAAATAAAAGTTTGAAATTTCAATAAATGTAACTTTTACAGATAGATGGCAGCACTAACTAATACAAATTCTAGTGAAAAACATCGTAATCACTGGTGATAAATTGATAAATAAACTAAAAAACTTTGTAAAATCATCATATAATGAAAAATTAAGCAGGACGCGTTTCAAGCTACAACAACAGCATGGTGATTTTACAAAGTTTTTTAGTTTATTTATTAATATGAATTCTTCCAAAGATTATTCTATACAATGTATGCTGTATGTTCGATGACTACGAATAACCAGTTTCTGAACAGTAACGACTAAGGAAACTAATACTTTTTAACGGATAGAGAATTCTAAATCAACGTTACCATACGGGTATTCATTTTGCCGTTATTTTCACAGCACTATTTAACAGGGTTAATAAAAACAGGTTATAATGATAAGGGAGGAATAGGAACACGTGGTTATTGTGAAACCAAGCCTTTATTTTATATACAAGTAAAGAAATGCCTTTTTAAAATTTAGGAAACAATTTTGAAATCAAGAAAAATTAACATTTTTTTTTAAGAAATTATATTTGAATTGCAGAAGTAGAATTTAATACAAATTCAGCCCTGTTCTGTGCTACCCTTTACTAGTAGTCATTGGGTAAGTGAATATATTGAGTAGCTCCTATCGCTGCACGTATTAATACGATCTACTAATACATCCTCATCCCCAGCCCTTAGTACTTTTTGGATCCCTTTCTTTTTTAATTGTTTTTCTCATTTTGAGATGTTTGTGTAATGTTGTGGATGTCAGAGAATAATTCTGTGCAGTTTTTCTAACTAATTTGCTATTTTTAAATTATTTTATTGTGTGTTCCATGTCTGTTGGATTAGACATTGACTTTGTTTAACCAAGTAATTTCTTGGCATCTTTAAACTCTTCAAGTAATTAAACAAAATATTGTTACAATACATGTTCATACATATGTTTTCATATATTACATGAAACTATTACTGTATAGAAAAATAAACTATGGAAGAAAACGTGTTCTGATTCACCCTGTAAATCTTAAACCTCTGATACTACATGTCATTTTTCATTTTTTCATTATGTAGTTTAGAAATAAGTAGAATATAATATAGCATATCGTTTACAGGTCTATCATTAATTAAAAATCCCTTCTCTTAGGTTTATAATACGAAAAATACTGTAGTTACATACAAAATTTTGAAGATGCTGAAAACAATTAGGTTTTTGAGGATCCTCTTGAAGTTTTTTTTATATACCCCAATAGTGGTGCCAACATTTCAAAACTGAATTTCCCAACTCTTACTGTTATTACCTTCTTATAAAAAAATTGGCATCTAAAAATATCACATATTTATAATGAATTTATTTGTATGACTGGGAAGTTTCGTTCCTATTCACCCCATTTTATGGTAATTAATAGTATCTTCACAAAATTAATGAATTTACATAAATTAAATATATTATTTACTTGAACACAAACTGTCTTAAATATTTAACTATGTTAAATATGTACCCAAAAGTTTTTCATTTTTAGTGTGCTATTTCAATAGGGCTGGGAAGGTGGGGGGAGTATAAAAATTAAGACAAAAAATTAGCTATATTGAAATTAAATGAAGATTTTCACTGGCTTTTCGTTGTTTTTTCTGCATTTCTGAAATCAGAAAAAATACATTATTTTTAAGTTAAGCCCTGATTCTAAGTATGTCTTTTTAGTGTTTGCTCTGTTAGAATGAGACTCAATCTTTGGAAAATTTTCAATAAGAGATTTCATTTTAGTCCTTGATATTATGCGAGATTGCTCTACTCTAATTTTTACCCCATTTATCACTAGTTCAGGTACCCACTTTATATCCTTATTTTTGTGCACTGTATAAAATGATTTCTGACTAATGGACAATGTTCCCAAATAGAATTGTTTATACACTCTAACCTAGTCACTCCCTATAAATAAATAATGATAAAAATAATTCTGTTCATGGGACTTTGTGTTGATGCTTAATCTCTTTTGCTTATCCAGGCAATCAGTTGTTTTACGAATAAAGTAATATTTCTCATTTTGTGAAAAGTTATAATGTTCATTTAATACACGCTGTCTATGTTCTTCCAAAATGTGGTTTGAGCAGTTAAATTTCCAAGGACTTAAACTTTTTTAAAATGTTTTTATTTGTATTGACACAATAAGCTTTCCTTGCATTAACATACACTTTTGATTTTGAATGGAGCTCAGGACGAGGTATTGACAGGAGGATGTTCGTAATTATGTAAAGATACTTTAAACTAAAAAAAGCTCATAGTTTTTCCTATCAATTTGATTTATAGGAATTTTCTTTAGCGGTCCTCTTTGAATTGATTTACTACAAAAAATATCTAAAGCTGGTGCATTATCTAAACTGTCATCCATTCCCTTCCACCCACCCCACCACAGGATTTTGTAAATCTAAATTTTATCAGCTAGGATTAGTACTTCCTACTTGCATGGATCATGTGTATTAATCAAATATAATTAAACACAATTCATTTTGCCTATCAAAATACTAAAAACATATTTAAAAGGATTTTTACTGATAAAAATTTCTTCGATATTTTGTCAAAAAAAGATTTATCTATTCAAAATAATTTATTCTTTCACACAAGAAATAAAAAATTGCAGATCCTCATGATCCATACTAATAAAAGAACAAAACGCTCTGTCTGCGTGTGTGTGTGTCTGCGATGGCTAGCAAAGCATGTACAAGAATCAAAATTTTTTTGAGAGTAGCCCCAAATCTCTCCTGATGCACCTGAGCTTCAGAATTTCGATATTCCAATTATAAACTGAGTAATTAATTAAAACCCGGAACTCGCTCTCATAAAAAAATGCCTTTTTTCCACTTTTTATCACTTCACTTGCTTTGGGTTGGTTGGTTGCATAAAGATTTTTCAGAAATAATCAGATAAGCCAGTGTAACAATGACATTGGAGTATTTGATGTTTCAAGACGATGACTATGGAGGAATGAGGTAGGTGGAGGAGAAGTAAGAAAAAGGTTTGCAATATGAAACCATTTATTGCTCAAATTTTAATGTTCTAAATAAAAGGACATGGAAGGGATTTTGTATTATAAGACGAATTGAAAGAAATGATTTACAACTAAAGCGTATTTTAAGAAGAAATAGCAAAATTTTAAAATTGTCTTTGTTCTATTATTATTTATTAAAATAAATGTTTGCTTTTAAAATAAAAGAAATTGGAAAATTAGCAATAATGAAATGTCAAATTGAAATTAAATAAGATATTGAAAACATTTTAAATATAATTTAAATTCTCATTTTCGATAATATTAATGATATATGGGTGATTCTACGATAAGAGGTTTCAAGTACACAGAGGATACGGCCAAAAAGAAAAGTGAGTTTGAATCCTTTAAATTATGATTTTTGCCCCGTTTATTTACCTTTTCATGTAAGGGCAAGACACTTTATACATATTTTATAACTTTTTCTGGTCAGTAACTCTTTCCTTTGGCAGTTATCTTGACAGGGAAAATACTGCAGGGGAGAGACATTTTCATGATAAATTCAAATTTTTTAACTGACTGAATTAGTTTTTGGGTTAATTGTATATTTCACTTTAATTATTACTGTATTGTTTAATTAGAGCAGTAAATGCAATTGAGTTAAATGAATATTATAAATTTTATGACTTACCAGGGGAGATACACGATCATCTTGAGAAACCACTATACCAGCACGGTCGCGTCACAACAACTAAAAATGGCGACGACGCTTAAATGGCTTGCGCTTTTAATATTGCTAACTTCGGGTCGATAGATGTCCTTAAGCGCTACTTCCAATATAGGTCATCCTTGAATTTATAATTGTTTCAGCAGAACGAAATTTGACAGGGTAGATACACAAAAAAAGCGGGACAAAAGTTAATTTTTAAAATTATTTGAAATTAACAAAATTATTTTATTTTTTATTTTATAATACGTAAGTATAATTACTTAAATTCCAATTAAACATACTTTAGTTAAGCATCTGATGGAAAAAATATATGTATTGCTTCAAAATCAAATTGAAACCAGCAAGGGGACAAGCCAGGGTAGAGACTTTATTAGACTTTGTAAGAAATTTCAGAAAAATGTGTTTTAATTAGGCATTCAATCATGATGTTATTTAATAAAGTATATTAAGATGATGTGATTCATTGCAAAAAATAGCAACATATAGAATAAAAAATCTGTTTTAAATGGATTGCCATACAAATTACCTCTTATCGTAGAATCACTGATATATTTTTTTAAATCTCAGAAGTGTTTTTTATCACAAAGTTGAAACGTACTTATGCATTCGGTTTGTCTGTCCATCTGTTCATACTGTAAATCCCGTACATATACTCAATTGATAAAGCTTATTTAGGATCACTAAAGCTTGTTTGGTATTGCATATGAAATATGTACAAATATTGGTTCATTTACAGAGACACTCAAAAGAAATCAATTACATTATGGTATATGTGGAAAAATTGTTTGACGAGTATTTTAATGAGATCACGCTATTTCAAATATATTGAAACGGATATAAATCACCTGCTTTCACTACAATTAAATTAAACACACAAATCATAGCAATTTTTATCAATTTACAGGGGCACAAAAGAAATCAGCGACAGTACTGTATTTGCGTAATAATTGCTGGAGAGTATGTTTTAAAATTCGGTATGTACTTTTAAATTTAATTAGTTTTTTGCATAATACTTTTTGTATATAAAATCTATATTTGATATCCAGGGCTGCACAAAAACAGTTGCATACCATTTTCTTTATTAGAGGATATTGTTGAAGGCTAATTTTCAGAAATATTGGATATACCACTTAAATGAATTAAATTTTGAAATGCATATTGCATTACAAATCTCTATATTATATACAGGGTTCCTAAAAAAATCGGATAATTTTCCGAATGTAAATGGGAACAGCTGAAATTCGGTTTTGAAATGCTTTATATATTAAGTAAACTGTAAATGGAAAATAAATTGTTTTTGAATGTTTCAAAAGATAAAGGAGCATTGGCGATTTGGAAGCAGTTATTGAGTATTTTTACATAATGATTATAGTAAATTTTCGTAGTTTAAGAAACATGTCTTTTTAGCACTTTCCAAGAAAATTGAAAAGTGCTTATGCATTTGGTTTGTCGGTCCATCTGTCCATGCTCTAACTCCCGCATTTGGTGACCTTAAATAAGCCTTATCAAATGTATGAAAATCCGACTATATTTATAGTTGGATTTTCATGCAATTGATAAGGCTCATTCAGGGTCACCAAAGCATGTTTGCTATTTCATATGATGTATGTATGACTAATGATTCATTTACAGGGACATTCAAAAGAGTTCGATTACATTATGATATATGGGTAAAAATCGTTTGGAGCATACTTTAATGACATTCTGCTATTTCTAATGTATTCAAACTAACATGAATCAATTAATTTAACTACGGTTACGTTAAAACAGAACATTTATAACATTTTTTAATAAATTTACAGGGACACACAAAAGAAATGGTTACAATACTGTCTTTGCATAATAATTGCTGGAGAGTACATTATAAAACTCGGTATACGCTTTTAAATGTAATTACTTTTTTTTCCACATTACTCTTTACATATAAATTCTATACATCATATACAGGACAGCACAAAAGTATTTGCCTACCATTCTCCTCATTAAAGGATATTGCTGAAGGGGAATTTTCAATTGAAATATGTGTATCTCTTAAATGAATTAAATTTTGGAATGCAGGTTGTTAATATGTACCTATCAATGTATCATATACAGGGCTGCTAAAATTTTTGGATCATTTTCCGAATGTAGATGGAAACAGCTGAAATTTGGTTTTGAAATGCTTAATATATTTTCACATGGTGAAATGAGATGCAATATCTTATTTTTTTAAACTGTGCAGTTTTTTACATTATTCTGAATGTGTGTGATAGTGTTTCATAATCTGTACTTGATGCATGACTTTTTATTTTTAAACACATTTTTTCATTGTTTTTTTTTTTTTTTTTTTTTCGCTTTTAAATACTAAAAATTGTTCCGAGTTTAACGCACACCTGCCATACAGTACTGCAGGTAGTGGGAATCTGTGTAGGATATTTGTACAGAACATATTTCATCCTTAATTTATAAGTAGTGGTTATTTCCAAACAATAATTTCACTAAATTCCTTAAATTCTTATTGGATTTTCTCACATCTCGACTAATATATGTACGAATAAGTTTAATACTGGAGTTTCCTTCTGATATAGGCTTATTAAGGAATTAGTGAGCTCCTGGAAGTGAAAAGTAGAACTAACATATTTTACAGAGCATGCAGCAGCAATGTAGGAGATTCTTATTGATTAATATTGAACTCTTAATTGCGTGGTGGTTGTTATTATTTCTGAATAGAAATTTCAACAAATTTCATAAATTGCTATTTGTATCTCCATCCCATTGGGTAATATATCTACGGTAAGAATGAAAATCAGATTATCGTTCAGATTTAGGTTTGTTTACGAAAAAAATGCCTATTCTGGTGATGGAAAGTGAAACTGTAGCACTCTGCAAATCATGCACTGCATGCTTATTATATCCGACTGCAGGTAACGGTGATCCATATCGGATTTTTGTACAAAACATACTGCACCCTGTAGCGGTGAAAAGTGAAACTAAAGTACTTTGTAACACGTATGCGGTTAGAATTGTTAGTTTATAGTTAGTTTTAATTTCAGAATTTGGCTACAGTTAGGTAACAGTTACGTTACATTTGGGTTATAGATAGGTTGCAATTATATTTTGGTTAGTCTTACGTTATATTTAAATTCCAGTTGCGTTATAGTTAGGTTATGATTAAGTTACAGTTAGGTTAAGGTAAGTTACAGTTAGGTTAAGGTAAGTTACAGTTAGGTTAAGGTAAGTTACAGTTAGGTTAAGGTAAGATACAGTTAGGTTAAGGTAAGTTACAGTTAGGTTACGGTCAGAAAATTGATAAGTTATGATAAGGTGACAGGTTACATTTATGATATATTTAAGTTTGGCTCAGGTTAAGTTGCAGTTAGGTTACAGATAGGTTGCGATTACAGTACAATTAGGTTGGGGTTAGGATTTTATCCACAGGTTGAATATTACACATATTTTGATTGAAACATACTTAATTTTGTTCTATGGTTCTGAAACTACATTAATATATTTACTTTATTACATTATTACATTAATATATAAACCTTTTACCTAATCATTGATTATCGATTTTAATCAAGGTATAGTCGGATCTAGGAGTGATATAATTTGTTTGAAAATCAAAATGTTACACTTATGATTTCGAGGTGAAAAAAATAAAAAGTTACATGACTGAACAGTGATATTTACGGATAAAATCAGCATTTTAAAACGAAAATTGCGTAATTGTTGAACACATATATCCTCCTCCATTTCCCATTGAAGTCGTTTTAAATATTTGTTACTCTAAATTCAGTTGTTTATTTTTTTAAACCGATTTTTCTCACAGTCAGTGGCCACATATTTCGAATTAGAGATAAAATCACAAATTTCAGGTTCGTTTGATATTATTATCACAGACCCCGGCAACGCCGGGCGGGTCAGGTAGTATAAAATAAAATAACTACATACTATATGATATGCTGTCTGCAAATGCTTTGCACACAGCACTGTGTTATTATGACTGCTTTCAACAATTTCTTATAGAATTATATTAACCTCTATTACAAGAAGATGAAAAATATATATAACGAAACTTTAATGCAAAAATACATTCATAGAGACAAATAGAATATTTCTATGCCAAATAGTCAATTTTTTTTTTTAATGGTAGTTAGAACCTTATTATTCTCAGGCGATCATATATTTAAAAGAGGGCCCATTTCCAATTAAATGGCCATTTTATAATTTTTTTTACTTCTATTTGCTTATGTTTTTGTTATGTGTGTTTTGAGGAGGGAGAACTACTGTAGAATATCAATTATAATAGTTTAACATATACAATACTCAAGCAGACAAAAATAAAAAAATTTAAAGAAAATGCAAAATAAGTTACTTTTGACAAACTTACCATTTTCTTTACGTAATCTTGCAATGAATTTCTTTGGAGCAATTGTGCCAGTTTTCTTTTTCTGAGTAGCAATATTGTAGAATAAATCTGCTAAACATGTTAATAAAGTTTCTTTGGTTCGTTTATTTTTTGCTTTATAATCAAGAACTTTTTCCCGAAAAGGCTTGCAAAAATACAGAGCTTGTAGTACAGAATTACAGTAGCATGTATTTCCAAACTGCAATAAAATAAGAGAATAATCACTATGCTGTATTATTCATCAAAGTAACAGAAAATAGACAGTAAAAACTTATTTTTAGAGCATTATAACTTTACATAAATAGTTAAACATAGAAAAAAGTTCTGAAAGGTAATTTTTACTTTATTTAATCAAACTTCATGTCTTTAAATGAGACAAATTTTTCAATTTTAAAGAAGTAGGGGAAGATGGTCTAAATGATTCTATCAAAACAATCCACATATGTTTTCTTGCAGACAGATTGCACCTACCTACAGAGTAGCACATGAACTAGTTATGCAAAGGGAAGAAGAAGCAATGGCTGCATTCAAGTTATCACAGTATTATGTGTCTGAACAGAATTCTTTGAAAAAGTGCATTTTATTTAAATCTGCTATAAGATAAGCACTAACTTTCATATTTATTTAGATATACAGTCTTTCATGTACAAAAATATAAATTAATTTACTTAATAGAGGAAGTTTTTTGATGTGAATTATACTTGCTAAGTGTTTTATGTTTTTTTGCGTCATCCGGTTATATAACCTAATATGTATGACTGATGTTGCCAGGTAAAATGATCCATTATGTGGATCGTTTTACTACCATTTCATTAGCTGAAGGAAATCCAGTACTGAGTGAAAATGTGCGATTGTCCTAAATCTTTTTCTTTGAGGCTACGTGTTATCATGCAGTTTCCAAGAGAAAAATAAAATCCATGAGAAGTGACATTTTAATGAGTAGTCCTTATAAGCATCAGCTGAGCTCGGAAACTAAAAATAGAGCACAGAAAGAGAAGATAAACAGGCTGCAGCTAAGAAAATCTGATTACAAAATGCTAAATCTAAAAACGAAATAGCCAGAACAGGCAAAGAAAAGAACATGAAGACAATGCAAAGATGTATTCCCATAAAGAAGAAAAAGGTAATTAAAAACTAATATTTAGAGTATAGTGAAACAGATTCAGAAATTGAATACAAGTGTATTCATTGTGATGAACTATTTGCCTCCTGTGCAGTTGAAGGTTCAATCCCATGCCACAAGTCTTGCAAGTGGGCTCATGATACATGCATAGGGATAGATGAGAATGGTGAGGATATGTATCTTTGTGATATGTTCTCAAATATTCAGAATTATTGGAAAGGGAAGAAATAAGCATTAGCTAACTTATTTCTGCACTTATTATGGGCTATTAATTTAGGATAATAATTTTCAAACATTCCATTTTAACTATTCATGACATTTTTTTTATTTTAAAATTTACATAAAACAAATTATGTATGATATTTTATTATAAAACTTATTTTTTTTTATGTATTGTCATAATTACTTTTATATCCTTTATTTTGTATATAAAAAACAATTTACAATTATTTTTAAATGAAGGATCATTTTGTCCTTTGGATACTTTTTCAAAAATCTATTTTTTTTCTTACTTAATGTGGGTCTAAAATATTACTACAATATGTTTATAAAGCAAAATATAGTGTAAAACATAATGGCATATGACCAAAGTTTTATTTAAACAGTTATGTTATTTTACACAAGTTTTCATCTTAAGGGGATCATTTTAGGCCACCTTACTCTGCTGTAGATTCTCGATTATTAGGGATAAATTTATATCTGGATTGCAACTTAACAGGGATGTCCCCCCCCCCTCCCATGTACAAAAAAAGACAAGTGTAGAATGCAATCGTGGGAATGTGTGCAGTGGTGTAGTCCTGGAAAAAAAAGTGGGGGGAGGCTCACTGCTTCCAGTCTCGAATATTAGACTCTTAGCATCCACAGGACCAACTTGATTTTGAATCTTGCTTTTCATATTATATTGCAGAGAAAAGTAATTTAAAAAGTAATTTAAATTTTTAAATTAAATTTAAAAATTAAACTTATTAAAATTACAACTTTAAAAATTCAAATTTAATTTAAATTAATTTAAGAAAAGTTTCTTTAAAAGTTGGTCATTAAGCAGTTTTCTATAGAATCAAATATTGAAAGCATTTTTTTGTGTTTGAAATTTTTTGCCTAGTTAAAAATAAAAGTTCGGTCTGAGCATGGCTTGTACAAAAATAATGTCGGCCCGGCCTGGTATAAAACTGAAAAGTTTGGTTTAAATACAGTTCACTGTAAAAAAATATTGGCTCAACACGACACAGCCTGTTACAGCAGTGAAAAGTTCGGCCGAGACCAGCCCGGCTTGGCTGAATTTTTATAAGCACGTTGATTTTTACATCGATTTGATTAAAAATTTGTTTCAGGCAAGAAATTCTGACCAAAAATTACCAACAAGAAATTCTGACCAATTATTTTTATCCATGCTCATAATCTTCAGGGTCATTCCATGGTAACTTACATTACATTTTGAACTACTTTCAGTAATTTTAGCAATATAACACACACAAAAAAGTTATTCAAAATGTAAATTTGACATGGTTTGCTATTTAAACTTATTCAAGACCCATTTTTCATGAAAACTACCTAATTTCAATGTTATTTCTTAAATTTTGGTAAATTTATTTACTATGGTAATTGCAATTACTGAAAAAGGAAAGTATGTGTATCATTAAGTTCAATTTTCATTATCATTTTTAAAGTAATTTTCATCCAAATTGACTTCCTTAAATAGATTTCATTGACAAATCATGTTAATTTTATATCTGAATATTTTTTAGTGTTATATTACTAAAATTTCTGCAGTAAATTGTTCTAAATGTAACGTAAGTTACCATGGATTGACCCTTCACTTTTACAGAAGTACTGTATGCTGCAATATTTAGTGCAATGCCAGCCAGTCTGAAGTATTATATCTCTAGCAAGCAACAACATCCCAAAATTCATTTGGCATAAACTATTAGTATAACCCTACTTGCTTATTAAAATTTATTTGTTTCCATGGGGCATTGTTACTTTACATAGTTATGTTGCCACAAAATACAATTAAAATGGTGTTTTTGTCCATTTTACGCACTTAATATCTGATTTAAGCAATAGTACCACAAACTTTTTCTTACAGAATATGAAAGTGTACCACTAGGACAAGCTAAATACAGTAGACTCCCTCAAATCCGCACAGCTTGGGACCAGAGGTTTTGCGGATTTCTGGTCATTGCTTTGTTTACCTTTTTAAAAAAGTAATTTGAATGTAATTAATAATGAAATCAAAGGTATAATGAATGCTTACAATATGCTAAAATATTAAATTAAATAACAAACTAAAATAATAAAAATTTAGATAGTTTTTAAAAGGATAAAAATACTAAAAGCAAAGGTCAAATTAATAATCAATAATGTACAATTAAATATTCATTATAAAGATGAAATGTATTTTTCCTAAATTATTCAATGAAACTTGCCTCTTAAAGGTACATTACTAATTCACATCAAGATCATAAAATAATGAAGCTTTATTTCAGGTTTAGCCAGACTTAACTAAAAAAGCTTGATTAATACATCAATATATTTGGTAAGATTGTGATTACCAATGATATCACCAATATGTTTATTTTTTCAGAAATAAATTATTATTTCTTCATAAAAAGAAAACATTCAATAAACTTAACAAAAATTACAAATAAAAAAATATATGGAATTGATATAAAACTAAAAAAGTCAAATTTTGCACCTACATCTGAACTGAATGTTTCATTGTTTACATCTGTAAAATATGTGCGGATTTTAGAGAGTTGTGTATTTTAGGAGTGCGGATTTGAGGGAGTCTACTGTAATATACTACTACACAAGATATTGTTGCTGTTAGCAGCAATTAGCAGCACAGCTGTTAGCAGCACAAAAGCAACACCTTCTTTGACCTTAAATATCTGGTGACACATACATGAGATTTTACAAGACTTTTCAGGTAACTTTTAGAATGCCAAAATAATGCTTTTTGCAAATTTTCAGCTTGCTGTCTTTGATTTCGAGATTTGCCTTTTTTTCCTCCTTACTTGACTGGACTAAAATGGGATCATTGACTTTTTTTTTTTTTTTTTGTAACTTTTGTCATTTTCCCCCCTAAGAATATCATGAGACCCCACTCCTTTTTCCATATTTTTGTACATATGTTTAACTACTGTATGATATATTTTGTTTTATTCAACTGTGATGCCTTTTTAACACTTTCCAACAAAGTTGAAAAGTGTTTATGCATTCGGTTTGTCTGGCCGACTGTCCGTGCTCTAACTTCCATAAATATACTCGAATTACTCTGAAATTTTTATATGTTATTGATGTTTACACTAGCACGAATCCTATAGACAATGAAGTTTCTACTATGATTAGTTTTTTATTTACAGGGATAGTCAAAAGTTTTCCAATACATTACGGCCAATAGTAAAAAATCGTTTCAAATGAATTTTAAAGGTGTTACACCCTGTTAAACTTATTCAAATTTGCATGGATTCGCAAAGTGCACTAAAATACACATTCTGTAAAATATGCTGTCAAATAATAGTTATTCATTTACAAGGCCGCTCAAAAGAATTCCATTACACAATAATAAAGGAGGGAATTGTTGCGACATATTTTAATAACGTTAAACGGTTTCAAGTATCATAAAATTGATATACATCACTGAGACTTAATTTTTAATGCATAATATGAAGTGCAAAGCTTTTACACACACAATATTACATAAAACACATAAAATATTTCAAACCTTATATTTTTATACAAAGTACTCTATATTATCGATGATAGCTGCTGAATGGTTGAAATGCATTTTCAATTATGATATGTGTTTTTAAGTTTTACAAAATGTCTGCAAATTATATGGTGTATATAGATGTTACAGTTGATATACAGGGTTACACAAAAGAGCTCATAAAGGTTACTGAATATGAGAGTAACTTAAAAGGGGTACTTATGCATTTTTACATTGAACTGCTTTCAGTTTACTGAGAAATGTTTGTAGAATATAGATAAAATGATATACAGGGTCATGTAAATAATTAGCTACATGGTCAACCATATGTGATAATTTCTGGAAATGTGATTTAAGTAGCTTTAAGAATGTGTTTGTTTGAACTAAATTTTAACAAAACACTGGCGAGTAGTAAAGATATCGGATAAATTACATTGCTGAACAAAAGTATTGAAGTATTTTCCATCTATTAAAGTGCTGCAAGAGAAATTTCAGTCAGTTAGGCATTTTCTTCCTAAACTAAATTTTCCCATTATACTGTATATACAGGGTGTCCACTCTCAACGGTGGCCAATGGCTAATTTCTAAACCGTTAGTTATAGACTTATAGTTCCAATTGCAAAAATTGTTTTAAAAAGTAAAGAATTGTTTTTTATGCAACTTAGGTCAAAACAAATTTTTAGTAAAAAATTACGAAAATTAAATTTTTATATGGTCCCCGGTCCTATAAGCAATATTTAGTAAATTTTTATCACTACTCTAACAAGTTAGACAAAAAAGTCCCATTCCTCTGCGATTAAAACTGACCAAGTAATAGCTGCTTAAAGTTGAAGGATATTCTTTGCTGCAAAATAGGGGTCAGTCACAAATTTACTGGAAATAAAACAGGGTGGCTACGGAAATGATGAATGAAAGTTCCCTGATTATCTGTATCAGATTTCCCTAATTTTTATTATTAAAGAACATACGGTATTTTTTAACGTATGCTGCTTTCTCGTATAATACACTTATCCAGCTTGCAAATATCTCTTTTGGGAGGAAAAAACAAAAATTCCACTGTATTTAATTAGCAAAGGTGCCAAGTATTATAATTTATCCATAATTATCACTGACATGCAACAAAAGTTATGGCCCGGCATCAGATAAAAAAATTAGATCGTATGAAAAAGAAAAAACTCATTTCTTCAAAGTTTTGCAAAAAAGCACAAATTTAGTCAAAAGATTGCGTAAAAAATGCAAATTTCATCCAAGGCTTCTGTAAAAGAATGTGAATTTCATGAAAAGTTCAAGTAAAAACGAGAATTTAGACAAAAAATCAAGAAAAATGCACAAATTTCATCTAAAGATAGGGAAAAACATACAAATTTCATCTAAAGATCGTGAAAAAAGCACATATTTCACCTTAATATCATGAAATCTCATCTAAAGATTGTGGAAAACGAACAAAATGCACAAAAAACATGAAAAATGAGCAAATTTTGTCAAAAGATCGCAAATGAACTAATTTTTGAAAATTTTGGTTTATGGGACAATTTAGCATTCATGCAGACAGGTATCACTTGGCAGCATTACAGTTTTATGTCTCTTTATCATTATTATTGGTTTGAACGTAGCCTGTTTGGCAATGAATCAATGTTGTTAGTAAGGTGAAAACAGAAATATTTTTGCATAGAGAAAAATTTCCTTGATTTTTGAGTATTTTTTGTAAAGTCCCCTGATATTTTCCTGATTTTTCCAAATTGATAAACTTCCCAGATTTTCCCCTGATTCCATGATTTCCAGAATCTGTAGCCACCCTGTAAAAATAAACGTCAGATGTAAAATTTAACATTAACAATTGAGAGTAAAATAATTTTACAATATTATTTTAAAATTTATGTTGATGTTTATACATTAAAGCAAAATATAGAACCGTACTACTAATATAATTTTAAAAATAACAGGCTATTTCCATGAGTACTTGTAGTGTAAGTAAGTCACAGGCTACGATTTTTGGCTTCCAGTATTATAGAACAAAAAAAAAAAAAAAAAAATGTGATTAATTTTATTGGCACATTCTCATTAATTGAATAAGGCCTAGCAGACTTTTCGAAAATAACGGTGGCTAACAAGCATAGCAATTAATAAGTTATGTGACCTACACTACAGAACCCACGGAATTAGCTAACAGAAATTTTATTAAATTAACAAAAGCAACAGTCGCAATTCATTACAAAATGATACATATTTAAAATTCTATTAGATTGTTTAACCTAAAAGAATTTGGAGTACTCCTATAAAATAAATAAATGGTACGCATCTAAAATCGTATTAATATTACATTATCATTGGATATAAAAAAGTTTGTGGATCGGATCTTGATCAGATATTTGGAAGAGAGTTAAAATTTGAATACAAGTTTTGAACTACGAAAATATACATAAGAAAGTCATAAGTAAAATAAAAGTTTATCAAAATAAAACACCTTTTTAAAAAAAAATCATGAAAAGAAACAGCTTCATTTCATTACAGAATAAAACAATGTAAAAATACAATTGGGGATGTTAATTTCAAAACTCACCTTATGGCTTTTATTTTCTCTATAAGTCTATATCAATCTGCAATAATGTAACACTATAATCTCCAAATTTATAATGTAACCCAATGGATGCATTTAAAGGTTTTTCGTGATTTCATAAAATTTGATTTTCTCGATGAAGAGAATTTTGAAACTCTGTTCTTAAATTATTTTAACCCATCTATAAGTTAATTAAAATTAACACTATCATAAAACTTATATGGTGTCTGCAACTTCAGTTAAATCACTTTAAAAATACTTCTTTAGCTCATTTAAAACATTTTTGTAATTGGAACTACAGTCGAGTCTCTATATAACGAAATCCACCATTCCAGTAAAAAATTTGTTATATAGCGAAATTCGATGTATAGAGAATGATGTTAAAAATTGCATTTAATGTGTGAAATTTGAACAAATATTATTTTTGATCTTTTGAATTAAGAATTTGAAATGTTTAAAAGTATATATTAACCTAACATTTTATTTCTTAATTATTTAAGCTGTTTCAATGTTTAAGCTTTCAATTTGAAAGCTTAATGAAAATGAAATAAGGAAGATTTGCATTAATTTCAGATGAAGAAATCTGTAATTCTTTGTTGTTTTTATTTTAAAGTTGATGCGCTCTCAAAAAAGCTCAAATTTTAGCAAAGAATGAAAAATTGTAGTTTACATTTCCCACCATTTGAAGGCCTCTCTTATGAGCCTCTCATTCATTGCTCTCTTACATGCGTATCAATCCAATTGACACTGTTTTAAGAAGGATGTGAAAAGGTGTGTGGGAGGTGGGATGAATTCATTGGATTTAAAGAACAAGGAGATAAGTAATAAAAAAAAAAAAAACTCAGCACTGATGATAAATCAAAAATAAGTTATGAAAAATCGATTCCATATGATTTCAAAGCTTTTTAAAACTGAATAAATTAAGACCAATTTACGAAAAAATTCATTACATGGAGATAGATATTTCGCTATATGAAGACTGTTTTTAATGTAATCGTGCGAAAAGGGGACCGTTCCTACTAAAAATTCGTTATATAGAGAAATTCGATGTATGGAGTTTTGTTATAGAGAGACTCTACTGTATATGCCTATGACATACAGTTTAGGAATTAGCCATTAGAGAGCGTTGGGATAACCTTTATAAAACTTTAAGCACTTAGCGTATGTTCCCTTAAAGCTTAGCACAACTCACCCGTTTTCAGTTACAGAAAAGTGGTTTAAGTCATGAAATTAAAAGTTTCATTACTCGGTAAATTTTAGTATTAGATGAATGGGACTTTTATGTGTTGCTTGTTACAGGAATGGGAAATTTTTACTAAATATCACCTATAGGACCGGGGGACCATATAAAAATTTAATTTTCATAATTTTTTAATAAAAGTTTTTTTTTACCTAAATCACTTAAAAAACAATTCTTTACCCTTTTTTAAAGCATTTTTCCAGTTGAAGTATATGTCTATGACACATGGTTTAGAAATTAGCCATTAGCCACCGTTGAGAGTCGACACCCTGTATACATACAGGGTGTTTCGCTACCAGACCGACAAACTTTGAGGGGTGATAGTAGACATGCAGACGAACATTATTAAATAGGAAACCATGGGGCACAAACATCTTCTGTAAGAGCTAGGAGCCATTAAAGTTTAAGGTTCAAATCTTCAAACAGTGATAAAAAACGGGAAAAAGGGTCGATTCGTTTGCGGTTTTCGCTAAAATCATTCTCTAAATTAAGAATTTTTTATAAAAAAAATTTAAAGGATACGTTCAAAAATTATCGATAGAGGGTGCTTTAGACTTTAGAGTAACGAAAAAATACTTTTTACTGTTCTTTTGTGCATGGGGTTGAAATTGGTCTAAAGTTTAGACGTTAACTTAAATTTTAAGCCCAAAATCATAAACATGGAGATTGGGTAAACTAGCAAAAATTAAACTGTGAACCGAGGGGGAAATTTTAAATGCTGATTAACATTGGACAAACTAATCGATTTTGTTGCGGTTTGAGTGGAAGTCATACCCTTGGTAATTATTTTGTTCGAAATGACATTCAGCTTTGTGTCCTCATTTTTTGACAGAGGGCGCTTCCAACACATCTCACACATATCAATGGCATTACTCCTGGGTGTTTTACTACCAGACCATCATACTTCCAGGAAGTGTTAGAGATGCAAAAACGACTCGGAATCACATAGGAATGTAGCGTAAAAATGTCTTTTTTGCGAGTTATGGTTAAAAGAAGCAGAGAAAAAAGGAACAGAAACAAGCAGAGAAACAGCAACACGTTAAAATGATTGAAAACTGTTTATTTAAAGGTTTTACTGCAAAAGGTGTTCGAAATTACGACCCGAAGTAGTCCGGTATGCTTGACATTGGTGTCGCATAAAATTCCTCACATTTTGAAAGATTCTTCGCAACTTTGATAGATTTCTGGCAGAAATATCTTCAGAAATTCGAGCTGCAAAGTCTAAGTGATGGTAGATGAGTCTCATATACCCAATTTTTCATCTGGCCCCAGCAAAAGAAGCCCATAAAACCAGTTTCACGAAGCCCACTGTTCACACTTAAAAAAGTCATATGACAGGGTGTATGCCTAAGCGGAAAATGCTTCTTGTTCAACCTCAAAAAGGCGCGCCCATTAAAGTCTGCAGCTCCATATATGAGCAACATGTTGACCAGTTTATCATTCGAATACTCCATTATACTACCTCTGGTACCAGTTCGCGAATGATCATTGCAGCGTTATCGCTTTTCATGCGCATTATCGTTTAGCGCCATCTACTGTCACTGTTAAGCTTGCCAGACTACTTTTGGTCGCAATTTCGAACACCTTTCGCAGTAAAACCTTTAAATAAACTCTGTTCTGTCACTTTAACATGTTGCTGTTTCTCTGCTTGCTTCTGTTCCTTTTTTCTCTGCTTCTTTTAAGCATAACTCGCAAAAAAGGCATTTTCAATTAGGGATGGGACGAATATTCGGCCACTATTCGGTATTCGGCCTATTCGGCCCTTTTGCCGAATATTCGGTCGGCCGAATATTGAAGGCTTGTTGACCGAATACTTCGGCCGAATACCTGTAGCCGAATATTTAGAGATATCTTGCCGAATATTTCTAACATCTCGCCGAATAGTGAAAGATATCTTGCCAAATAAATTTTGGATTTAAAGAATTTCATTCTTGCATTTTTTTTTTCTCTAATCCAAATTGGCTACTTCATTTATGAAGTCATTCTCACTCTTACTTACAAAATATAGGGTTATTAAGATACTAAAAAATATACAGCCTTTCTGTATTTCCTATAAAAGTCAGTGATATTCTAGAAAATGCTGCGCAAGCTGGAGAGTTAATTGTATGGGAAATGTCATCATTAGAGAATGATATATTACAATTCAAGATATAAAAACACTGCCTTATTCTTTATTCCTGCTCGAATGTTTATTAATGTCTGCAAATTCCATGCACATATAAAAAAGGCTCTTATGAAATTCGTAACTTATTTTCTATAAAGTAAGAAATGAAAAAAATTATTCACTAGGTGTGTTAACGAAGATTCATTTTCAAAATTAAATATAATATATAACCATTCCAAATACAACGGTACATCTGAAAGCAGAACTGGTGTCAAACTCGATACACATTAGATGACACAACTTGCTTTATGAAGATGGTTTTATAAATATTTTAATATAAATTCTAAATACTCAACAAAATAATTTTTTCATTCTATAGTTTTCACTTTTAAATAATTATTTGCATGATTACTGACTTAAATATGTAACATTATTATGTATATATTTTTAATTTAATCTTACTTCCTTCATGTTGTTATCAATTTTCTGTTTATCCTTTTAATGCTTATTGAATAAGTGGAATATTGAAGTTGAATATTGTATGTGCCAATTCAAATGTCAAAGATTTTCTTAAGATATGCATTCTACTTTAAGCATAACCTTTTGCTTTAACGTAATTTGTAATTTAAAGCTTGGCATCTGATTTCAGAACAGTCTCATTCTTACAAATTTGCTTATCACTA
The DNA here is from genome assembly GCA_964019185.1 of Maratus speculifer. NCBI lineage: Eukaryota > Metazoa > Arthropoda > Arachnida > Araneae > Salticidae > Maratus > Maratus speculifer. The sequence continues at coordinate 192,360,827 of OZ025299.1, forward strand.
GGGCCACAAACTCTAAATGATCAAATTTACTTCATTAAAGGTTATTTCAGAAAATATGTCCATGTGAGTTCTGAGAGAGAGAGAGATTAAGAATATTATTGATTTTGGATGCAAGAAATATCAATTGATAGTAAAAGTGAAGTACATTCTTCATATTTTAATGGAAATATTTTCCCATCTTGACTTATTGAAAATCAATTTGATGTACATTAGAATAAAGGATATAATGCAATTTCATAATTTTTTTTTTTGTTAAAATAAGTTTTTCAAATTTAAAAAAACATTTAAAAGCACATTTAAGAGTAATAATTATTAATGAACTCCTATTTTTTAAATTATATATAATCAAAATTTATTTTCTTTATTGAAAAAAATTTTACTATTCGGCCGGCCGAATATTCGGTATTCGGCCTAAAATTTGGCCGAATATTCGGTATTCGGCTATTCGGCCAAATCACTATTCGTCCCATTCCTATTTTCAATGTTACATTTCTATGTGATTCAGAGTCGTTTTTGCATCCTTAACACTTCCTGGAAGTATGGTGGTCTGGTAGTAAAACACTCAGGAGTAATGCCATTGAAATGTCGGAAATGTGTCGGAAGCGCCCTCTATCAAAAAATGAGGACACAAAGCTGAACATCATTTCGAATAAAATAATTACCAAAGGCATAACCTCAACACAAACCGCAACAAAACCAATTAGTTTGTCCAATGTTAATGAGTTTAAAATTTCCCTCTCGGTTCACCAAGATTTCTTTCTACATCGTCGTTTTTTCCCATGCAAATTTGAATTTTGCATGCATAGCCACATTGATCACACCTCATCCACACTTTATAACCTCATTTGATGGGGGTTTTGGGCGTATTCAGAGATGATCAGCCCTTGAACTTTATCATACTTTCATCAATTGACTACTTTTGTCCAAGTTTTAGAGCATTTAGAAAAGTTTCTGATAAACAGTGAATCAATGGTCTCTTTATATAGCTTTTCAAAAAAATTTCTGTTTTCTGGGGTCATAGGCTTTTATCATTCAAACGCAAATTCCTTAAAATCCAAATAAATTTTCTAACTGATATCAGTTGAGAAATAAAATCATCGTGCAAAATCTCATTTGTGGACCAAAAATCTCTGTAGCTGGGTAATGTTTTAATTCCCATTATTATATTTTTCGCAAAAAAATTTATCATTTCCTCTGGAGTCACTGGAATGAAAGCACCTTTTTGGGTTCCATACAAATTAGTTTGATAAACTATAGTTTGATATACTATATGAAACTTATGGAGAATAGAGTGAAAAAGATGTAAATAAGTGTTGGAACTCCTAGAGATGTTATGTCTTCTGATAGCCTACTTTCTGCGATAAAATCCATGTTTCGATTCTTTTCTTGACCTTTATTTTTCCATAATATTTTTGAACTTCTGGAAGGCCCTGGAAAATTTCTTTCATCAATATTTGCATCATCAACAACATCAGATTTTTACTTGAATGTTCACTGATATAATCTTCTGCATCACTCTCGAATGATGCATTTGATTCATCATCGGAAGGTAAATTTTTGAATAATAATTTAAATAATAAGCATCTACAATATTTAATCTTTTTTTTTCAACATTTTATGTTTGAAAAATAAAATTGTATCCAAAAACATTTAAAAATAGAAGATCATAAAAATTGCTATAAAGTTTTAATATAAAAGAGAAATCACCGACTTTAAAGAGAAGAGAATCAAAAATAAAATATTTTATGCATTTCTATTTCTTCCATTATCCCCTAAAAGGAATAAACAGAAGTAACAAGTAATTCAGGGTTGCTATAGTCATCCAACTAAAAAAATTATTATCGTGCTTTTATTCTTGGTTACGTTACCTAAACAAAGCGAAACATATTTTCACCTGCCATTCCTCGCGCGTCGAAATCTGACACTTACTGGAGTTTGGTTTCCTGGAGAAACCAATCATTTCCTATAACATTTTGACCCATCTATTTTTATTTATCTAAATAATTGAGTGTTTTAATTTATAACTAGGAAGAAGTAGAGTACATCCACAAGCCATAATTAAATTTTGATAATAATTTATTTTTAAAAGAATGAATGTAATTAATGAAACAAAGTGTCATACATATTTTGTTTCGTTTGAAGTTGAAAGTCTTATGATTTATTTTGGTGCTCGAATCTAGCTAAAAATAATGTTAAGTTTCAATTAATCGCAATTCAGTAAAAAAAATACGTAAAATAAGTTTGAGAATAAAGTCTGAATGTGTGGTTTCCGTAGAAAACCAATGAACGTTAAAGGGTTAACACATCTTTTAATTACAAAACATCAGTCATATTGACACTGCACGAGACAAGGCGACCAGTCAGCGGCAAAACAACAGAGTTTAAATATCCCATCCTCTTCACTGACAACACCCCTTCACGTGACATAAGCTTCCTGGTCTAACGCCACTTCCGGTATCTCGAAGGTTCCTGGGAAAGACGATCCAATAGCAGTTAGCCACGGGAAAACTATGTATGCTCATGGACATGCTACGCCACCTATCGCTAGGTCCGATAACTCTTCAGAAAAACATTGTTTCTATGAAGGATGGAAGATATTTACTGGGAGAAACGAAAATGTCGATGCCGTAAGGATGTAAATATTAACGAGTATGAAAGGTAAGTAGGTGGAATATCAATGGCTGTTAATTATGCTGAAGTACAAAAGAAAAATAAAGGGTATTGTATTTATTATAAGTTGAAATTTAAACACAGGAAAAATAAAGATAAGTGTTTAAATTGAAACTTTGTTCCCATTTATACTTTAATTTTTTAAAAGAAAATAAAAATAAATAAATTTATTTTAAATGTAACTTTACTTTAAACTATTGTAAATAGATATAGTAATATGTTAAATAAAAGAAAGGTTGAGTGGAATGACAAGAACTTAGGGAAAACATGTCTATTTCCTGTCAAGATGACCGGCCACTTGCGATTTTAGACACTTTGTTAAATACCTACAAAAATACATGAGAAATTATCTTGAAACTCTAAGCGTGTAAATATAATAGTACAGGTTATATGTTTCCATGAAATTTTTCTCCCGAAACTCTATAAGGACAGTCAACAAATTGAAAAAGAACGAATAGCTTTTGGATAACCCTGTCAAAACTAATGTAGCAAAAGCACTCAAATTGTAGATTAAGTGGCTTATTGTAATATACTGTGCTTATTTTTATATGGATAGCATGTATACTTGTAGAGAGATTAAGGATTTTATAAAAACAGTCCCAAATTTTTTGCTTATAATTTGCAATGTTCTTAATATATAATATTTTCTGAAAATATGACACTGTAGACAATACCCTGTCATCAGAATTTAAAAATAATAAAAGTTGTATAAAAAATAAGCAGGTTTAGTAAATAATTTTTCATTGTGCATACGTCAACAATATCTAAATTTCATTTGCATATTTTGTTAGCTAAATGTATAGAACAACTTCTGTAAATATTTCAAAAACATAGCTTGAAAATTCTGAAAGTGATCGTCTATAGAACCAACTCAAAATCTATTATTCCCAAAATGAAGCAAAAAAATCAGTGGTTTTATCCAAATATAATAGTACGTATCATATTGTATATTCTATATTGCCATTAATCAATGGATATATGGATACAACCCCATCTTTTTGCCTCACTTTGGGAATAATGGATTTTGAGCTGATTCGTAGATGATCACTTTTAGAATTTTCAAGCTATGTTTTTGAAATATTTATGGAAGTTGCTCGATACTAGGGCTGGGCGATATCAGAATTTTAATATCGTGATATATCGCTGACCAAATATCGATAATTTTCGATATATTTCAATTCATATGTCACTCCATTACAGGGTTATAAATGTAACTGTCCTCTGTATAAAATACTACAAACACATAATAGTATATATATATATATATATATAATATATATACATGTGTGTGTGTGTGTGTGTATGTTAATTATCAAGAAAAAACAAAATTATCTATCTTAACATATTCCAAGGAACATAAATTTTAATTTTTATGTATTGATTTAAAATATGCAAACCCTTTACCTGCAAAAATCTGATCTAAAATATGTGTTATTGAAAACTCTTAGAAAGTTAAACATTATAAATCATTAAAATGAAACAAGAAAATGTATATAAGACAACAAATAGACATTAGATATATTGAAAGAAAATACTTTAATTAACTATAAACTTAGAATTTTTTTATTACAAAAAAAAAAAAAAAAAAAAGAAAAAAAAAAAAATGCATTTCTGCAATTTTGAGCAGTAAGGAACACCTTCTTTTCGTTGTTATAATAAATAATTCTATTATTAGTCAGAACACAAATGAAAGCATTAGAATAATCAAATAATTTTAAGAAAACACGAAATTTCTTTAATAGTGTACAAAGTCCCAAATCAGGACGTTTTGCTAACTATCTTTTTTTTTTTTTCTTCTTTTAATAATAATGCTGAATTAATCTCTATAATGATCTTTTACTTTTTCGATTTTGTTTACAGATTTTTTTTTCTAGGATGCTTTTACTTTCGAAACCAGTTTCAAAAATGAAAGTATTCCAGTAAAGAAAAAAAAAACTTGAAAACAAATATTAAAAAAAGGCTTTTGTTGAAAGAGATCAACCTCAGATGTGCAATGCAAAAACAAAAAAAAAATTAATAAATAAATAAATAAACAAAAATATGGAAATGCAAACGAGGTATAAAAAAAAAAATAAGATTGACATTGAGCGGATGTTTTTGCATTAGTGAACTCTTGAAATAAAAAGGAGCCATGATATTCAAAATCAAAACTATCCTCATTCTTTTATAAGAGATAAAGTTTTTTTTTTTTTTTTTTTTTTTTTTTAACTTATAAAAAGGGTTTTGTGAAAGTATCAACTAGTTTCAGTTGTTTAAGTGCGCGAAAAACACATTCAACGGCACATACAAATGAAAAGGGGGGCGGGGGCGGGGAGGAAGATAAACAAAACCTTTTATTCTTTACCATTAAGAGGGAAAAAAATTCATAACTCCTAAGTTAATTTAGCGATTTTTTTTTTCAAATTTTCAGCAATTTGCAATAATAGTAAATTAGGCTGTGTGACAAATTTTTATTTAAATATAATAAGTTATTACAAAATTGGAGCATCTTTTACAAGTGTCCAGTACAGAAGAACCTCAAAGAAAACATAGGAAACTATCCATCGTTTGTTTTTGTTTATCGAACTCAGCTAAATCGAAACTTGAATGTTTATACAATAATCATATTGTCATCTGCTGTGGATAGGTAATATGTTTTGCCAAGCAGAAAGACACCATCCATAGAGTTTTAGCGATCTTTCAAAATGAAAAATATTTTCCTTCCTAATTTGAAAAAAAATTGTTTTTTTTTTTTTTTTTTTTTTTTTTTTTTGGGGGGGGGGGGGGGTGATTTTTCAAAAACCCATACCCAAAACAGGTAAAAATGCTAGTATCCAATAAACTCTAAAACTAAGGTGAATCACAATGAAAAAGAAAAAACTTCCACTTTAAGTAAAATTTCTGCTTAAAATAAATGACATAATAGAATTACCATACATGTAAATTATTAATGTTAGTAATAAAAATGTAAAATAATATGCGATTTAATATAATTATTTATTAATGCTATTAATAAATGAAAAACAAACATACAAGAAATATCGATTAATTGTGCTCACATTCTTGAAAATATGGCAATTAATTCTGCATTCCGGCAGCAATAACTGTACACAAGCTCACAGGAAAAGAACAGTCAGCCACCGATATGGAGTCAACAAGCGATTGTAGCAGAAATGCCCGATCCTCGAACGAGTGTTTCAACTTCGATTCTCGAACGAACTCCGATAAATAAAGCAGTACATCAGAATAGTAGACTGTTCGCCCATATTCCGGTATGTGCGCGACACCAGCGCAAAAAGTAGACGGTTCGCCCATATTTCGGTGTGTGCGCGACACCAGCGCAAAAAGTAGACGGTTCGCCCATATTCCGGTATGTGCGCGACACCAGTGCAAAAAGTAGATTGTTCGCCCATATTCCGGTGTGTGCGCGACACCGGCTCAAAACCGGAAGTATCACGCAAGTGCCGATTATAGCGCGAACATTTGCAAAAGTAAACAACTTTTGAGCTGACAGAGGTAGATTCGAAATTCCGTAACTCCGTAATTCCGAAAGTAGGATGAAATACCGTTTGAAACGATATATCGGTAGGATTGAATTCTCAATATCGTTACTGCGGTCTTAAAGAAATATCGATATATAACGATATTACGGTATATCGCCCAGCCCTACTCGATACATTTAGCTAACACAATATGCAAATGCAGGGCTCGAAAAATAGCATTCCCGGGATCCCGGGGAACCCAGAAATCCTTTCCGGGAACGCATATTTTATCACTAAGGTTCCCGGCCGGGAACCTAACCTTTCGCCGTGTCCGCTAGCAATGCCGCGGACGCATTGTACCGTGTAAATAAAGCAAAAAATCGGAAAAAATAGCTCTTAAGCGGCCCGGGCGATGCGTAATTTCGTCAAAATATTACGGGAAAAGCCCGAAATTCAACAAAAGATTCGCAGAAAAAACGCAAATTTCATTAAAGGATCACAAAAAACGGCAAATTTCGTTAAAAAGACACGGAAAAACAGCAAATTTCGTTAAGAAATCACGAAAAAAGCGGCACATTTCTTTAAAAAATCATGAAAAAAACAAATTTTGTCAAAATACCGCGAAAAAACAGCAAATTTCGTCTAAAAATATTTAAAAGACAACAGATTTCGTTGAAAAATCGCATGAAGCAACGCAAATTTCATTAATTAATCGCAAAAGAGGCAAATTTCGTAAAGATTTTCTTTTGAAAAGCGACAGGCTTTTTTAAAACATTGCGATAAAACGGCATGTTTCCGTAAAACATCGCGGTAAAACGGCAAGTTTCCTTAAAACATCGCGATAAAACAGCAGATTTCGTCAAAAAAATCGTGAAAAAACGGCAAAATTCACCAAAAAATCTCGAAAAACAGCAAATTTCATTAAGAAATCACAAAAATCAGCAAATTTTGTTAAAAAATCATGAAAAACAACAAATTTTGTAAAAAAAATCGCGAAAAAACGGCAAATTTTGTCTAAAAATACCGAAAAAATACGCATTTCGTCAAAAAATCGTGAAAATGCTTCAAAATTCGTTAAAAAATCGTGCAAAGCAGTGCAAATTTCATTAAAAAAATCGCAATAACGGCAGATTTCGTTAAAACATCGCGATAAAACGGTAGATTTTGCCAAATAATCGCGAAAAAGCAGCAAATTTCTTTTTAAAAATCGCGATAAAACGGAAAATTTTGTTAAAATACTCACACATAAATTTTTTCGGGAACTTATATTTTTCATCTGGGAACCTATATTTTTCATGTAGGTTCCCAGCTGGGAACCTTAAAATTTTTAGAATTTTCAAGCCCTGTGCAAATGAAATTTTGATAACTTTGATGCATGCGCAATGAGAAATTATTTAGTAAACCTACACATTTATCAAACAATTTTTATTATTTTTTTAATTCTGATGACAGAGTTTTGTGTACAATGCTGTTTGTCATATTTTCAGAAAAAAACATTATTTTATATTAAGAACTCTGCAAATTATAAATAAAAAACTTGGAAAATTTTGGTACTGTTTTTATAAAAACCTTAATACTTCTACGAGTATACAAGCTATCCACATAAAAATGAACACAGTATATTACAATAAGCCACTTAATCATAATCTACAGTTATAGCACTTTTGCTTCATTAGTTTTGACAGAGTTATCCAAAAGTTATTCGTTCTTTAATTTGTTGACAGTCCCCTATAGGGTTTCAGGAAAAAATCTTTACGGAAACGTATAATCTGTACTATTGTATATTTACACACTTAGGGTTTCAGGATAATTCTGCATGTATTTGTCTAGATATTTAACAAAATGGCTAAAATCGCAAGTGGACGGTTATCTTTGGCAATATAGTGTATACCTTGCAGTTGGCTGTCCATGAGTGGGTGATTTCTGTAAATTTCTGTATGTATGATAAAGAACTCAAAACTACATACTGGAACAAATAAGTAAGTTGATTCTGTTTATTTTATAAAGAACTTGTTTTTTCAATATTAGCTCAGTGTTTTTCTACAAGTGTCCAATTACAACTTTCAGAAGTCTGAATTTTACTTATTTTGCTTCTAATTTTTAAAGCTAATACGTATTAAAACAAACTTCAATGTATTAAAAACGATTTCCAATTGTTTTGATCTAAAACTTACAAATAAAATAGCAATCATAAATCAAAATATGTTGAAAGGTGTCATTTGACATTGGTAAAAATAGTGTTGACAGTAAAATTTTTCACATTTAAAAGGACTTTAAGGAATTTTAAGGTCTTTCCGTTAAGCTGATTTTCGGGTAACCGTGATTCAGATAATCCAAGTTCACTGTATAAAGGGAAGAGTGTTGTACCTTGAAATGCTTGTACCTCGGGAAATTGACAATTTCTAAAAAACTGTTGGCAACAATGATCTTTTGTTGATGTCTAATAGTGACCTATAACCAACTGGTCTCATCATTGTAACAGATAACATCAGAAGCAATAAATAAATGACCTAGTGAGAAAAATAAAATTTTGCCACTCCAAAGTAAATATTTTTCTCATTTTAATTTTCTTCTCTACCTTTATATTTTTACAATAAGCCAACTGCACTTTATTTTTATATAAAAAAGAGAAGCTTTTTAAATGTTTTGGTTGCTAGAAAATAATGATAGTGCATTTTGTTTGACTAACATTTTGATTTTATTTAAAACATGTGATGATTGCACCTTGGGACATATCCCAATGTACAACATATGCATGTTTCTTGATAATTTGGATTAAAAGAATACAGAAATACAATAAAAAAATAAATAAACTTTGTTTTGGATATGTTTTATAATGATTGAAGTTAAAAATGTGAATCTGGCTACAGCTGATAAATCTTTTTCTTTCCATGTCATGGAATGTTCTAAAGAACACAAGCTCTGATGTATTTTTCTTTGTTTTGAATGAATTTTAAAGGTATGTATGTATCACAAGGTGTTTATATTATTACACCCTTATATATTCACAAGGTATTATGTTTCTAGTAATTAATTTTATTTTACTGAGAAATCGATTGTTTAAGAAAACAACATAGTATTATTTTATAATTTGCTTCCAAAATTAAATGATAGTTAGCTTTCATAAACAATAAATTATTTCTACCTTGAATCACTAAAATTCAGAATTTAGCCAATGACAATGTATGATGTAGCAGAAGTTATCAGAAATGCATTTTATAAAGCTTTCACTCCATCTAATATCATAAAAGGTTTTGAAGTAATTGGCATTTACCCAATCAATGAAAACATATTCAGAGAAGATGAATTTTTAATGTCATATGAAATCAACAGACCACTAAACACATCTGAGATGATTAATGAAACAGATGAATCTACATGCAGTAAATGTAAATAATATGTCATCAGCTGTATGCATAACAAGTTCATCTTCCAATGTTACATTACACCTCCAGAAATGATCAGGCCATTTTCCAAAGCTGCAGCTAAAAAACGCAATGTCTGGAGAAAGAAAGGAAAATGTTTCATTTTAACAGATTCTCCAGTAAAGGCTGCAACTGAAGCTACAAAAAACTGCTTCAGCAAGAAGAGGATATAAAAGATCATATTCGGAACAAAATAGCAGTTCAGAAACAGATAATGAGGAACTTATTTTATGAAATACTACACATGATAACTGTTTTGATTATGATCATACCACAAGATGTATTAAAAGAAGAGATTGAGAAAGGAAATTACCTTCTTACAAAAGTAGCAGAATAAAAATTATTCATTTCTATGCTTCCGAAGTAGTTAACATCCTTGCAAATGATGAATTGCAGGTAAAATGTTTAAAACGCATAGGAGATAGCAACAAATTTGCTCATGGAACTGATTATTCCTATGATATTTGCTTATCAGATATTGAGCGTAAACTTCCACATCCAATTTCCACCAGTATGACTGAACGACAAATTACACAACTAATTTTTGAAGTTTACTTTTCAACATATAATATTAAATAATCAGAATTTTTAGTATTTTATTGTATTTAGAAATTATTCTTTAGCTTTAAAATTATACTTTGTGTGTTTCTATAAAAAAAGTTCTAGTTTGTTCACAGGAAATTAGTTTGAATATATGAATATTGCTTAAATTTTGTAGTATGTCCCAAGATACAACAAGGAGTTGTACCTTGGGACACTTTTCCATCTCTACTTTAAATGAGAGGCACCACTTTATTTACAAACTGCCTGAGTTTAAAACAATATATTATCAGGGATGGGAACTGCAAAAAAGCAAAAAGACTGAAAATACGCGTGAACGAAAAATTGCACCACATTTTGATCACACGCGCGAATGAAAAATTGCACCACAAGTAAGGGGTACTTTTTTGTTTAATGAATAGGTTCTATCAGAAGTTACATTCACTGAAAAAGATTTGGAACAATCAAAAAAAGATTGTGAAGCAGGAAAATCTGTTTTTGGAGCAGCAAAAAGAATAATTTTGAAACAGGAAATTTTAGTTTTTGAAACAGAAAAATTCTATCCACCAGGCATTAACTTTCTTTTTTTGCTCCTTTGACGAAAATTGCGTTTTAAAGCGATTATTCGACAAAATTTGTCGTTTTTTCGAGATCTTTTGGCGAAATTTGCCGGTTTTTCGCGATCTTTTGTCAAAAGTTACCGTTTTATCACGATTTTTTGATGAAAATTGTAGTTTTTCGCGAATCTCTTGACAAAATTTGCCGTTTTATCGTGATTTTTGGACGAAATTCGTCGTTTTTTTTGCGATTTTTTGAGGGAATCTGCCTTTTTTGGGATTTTCGGAACAGAATTAGAAACTTTTTCGCGAATCTTTTGACGAAATTTGCAGGAAATTATTCGTTATTTCACGATTTTTTTTAAGTGAAATTTCCTTTTTTGCGATTCGTTGACGAAATGTACCGTTTTTTCGCGATCTTTTGACGAAATGTACCTTTTTTCGCGGTCTTTTGACGAAATGTACCTTTTTTTGCGGTCTTTTGAGGAAATGTTATGTTTTTCGCAATCTTTTAAAGAAAATTACCGTTTTTTTTAATAAAAATTACCGTTTTTCGCGAATGTTTCGACAAAATTTTCCGTAGAAATCAGACTTTTTTTCGGGATTTCGTAACAAAATTAGCCATTTTTTCGCGAATTTTTTGACGAAATTTGCCTGAAATTAATCGTTATTTCGCAATTTTTTAACGAAAATTGCCTGTTTTGCGATTCTTTGACGAAATTTACGCGTCCCGTCGCCGATTTTTTGTGTATTTTACGCGCTATAGCGCGTCCGCAACATCCCTGTTACACATTTCTGAAATCCGCGGAAAAAAGCGAAATTTTGGGGGTGAAAAATCGAAAACTTATCAAAATAACAAAAAAGCGGAAATCCACGGAATTTCTTTAAATAACAAAAAAGCGGAAATCCGCCAAAAAGCAAAAAATTCCCATCCCTGTATTATATACAGAAATGTTGGTGTATTGAAATGCTGCCTTTAAATTTAAAATCTGATTATAATTATTGAAGTAAAAAATTAAAATGTGAAATCTGTCCCAAAGTACAATACTCTCCCCTACTATTTTGCTGGCTACCTCAAAAAGTATTAACATGTTTAATGTATGCTATTTTTAAAACATAATAGTTGGGTCATTCCACGTGAAATCAACCAATTTAAAGAAAACGTGTTGCATCATAGTCCCAGATTTTTTTTAAATTTTTATCATAGACAGACATAGTAGTGAAACCCTCAAATCTGAAATTTAAAAGTAATTTTCGCAATATTGGCTGAGATACAGCCATTTGAAAACTGACCATTTTCGCTAAATGGCGGCCATCTTAGAATCTTATCATTGGGTAAAAGAGACCATAACTTGACAACTAAGGGCTCAAATTTTATATATCTGGTACCAATTTGAAGCTATTTGTACAAAGAATGCAAATTTCACATCAAAAGAATAATAAATTTTCATTTATTTACTTTTTATTATGGTCAAACTGAAAATATCACCCCAAAAAATGGCTGACTGTAATGGCCCATAAAAAAATGAATCATCATGAATTTTTCTGAAACTAGGTAAAAACATTGCTCCATCTGTGGGCTTTAAATGATAAAAAAATTGGAGAGGTAAAATCTTTTGTTTAAAAATAAATGATTTTTTTTACACATAAGGTGTCATTAACTATAATGATCATTTTAGAATCTGTAACTATCGCTAATTTAAGAAATAATGGTTAAAATAAAAATTTTTAACATTCAAATTTATATATTGTGTGTTTATTACATAATTCAATCAAGAAATATCAATTTGCAGCTATTCATACTAAATATTCATATATTAAAATACAAGTAAATTTTCATTTCATTTAAAATATGAGAATATAATTCTCAAAACTTATTTACACAAATATTAAATATCTTACTATAATGGACTACATTAAAAAAAAAGCCACATAATATTTTCCCCTGAAATATTGGAGAAATACAGTAGACTCCCTCAAATCCGCAAACCAGAAATCCACAACTCTCTAAAATCCGCACATATTTTATGGGTGTAAACAATGAAACTTTCAGTATAGATATTGGGACAAAATTTGATTTTTTTTAGTTTTTCATCAATTCCATATATTTTTTTATTTTGTAATTTTCTTAATAATACTCTATTCATGTTTTTTGCATGAAAGAATTCAAGATATTGCTGATATCACTGGTATTCACAATCGTCTTACCAAATAAATATATTTAATCAAGATTTTTTGGTTATTAAGCCTGGCTAAACTTGAAAAAAAAAATCCTTATTTTATGATTTTGATGTGAATTATTAATGTACTTTTATGAGGCAAGTTTTGTTGAATAATTTTGGAAAAATACATCTAATCTTTATAATGAATATTTAATCATACACTATTGATTATTAATTTGACTTTTGCTATTAGTACTTTTATCATTTTAAAAAATATCTAAATTTTTATTATTTTAGTTTATTACTTATTTTAATATTTTATTATATTGTAAGCATTCATTATAGTTTCAATTGCACTATTAATTGCACTCAAATTATTGTTTAAAAAATGTAAACAAAGCAATGACCAGAAATCTGCAAAATTCTAAAATCTGCACAACCTCAGGTCCCAAGCTGTGCGGATTTGAGAGAGTCTACTGTACTAGCTGTAAATCACAGTTGAATTTATTCACTTGTGTGATTTAAATAAAATAAAAAAACATATAAATTATATATACATAAATCTGGCCACATAAATTTCATTGTTTAAGTGGAAAAAAATGTCTTCAATAGGTTCTATGTATAGGGGAGAGTGGGGAGGAATAAGACACTTTTTTACAAAAATTAGAAAATCATTTTTTTTATACAAAAACAAAAATTGATTTTTTTTTTTTTTTTTAATACAAAATAAAATACTTTCTAATGTTCTTGAACAATATCTCTAACAATTCCGAATCATCCTTCCAGTGATGAAGATACTGGAATTTGATGTTGTAGCACAAACATTATCAACCAATAATCTTTGTTAGATAGTAAATATAGCCAACACTAGAATAATTTGTTTCCTTTAATCATTGTTTTATAGTTGTCTTATCCCTGCTTGTTAGTGCAGAGGTATGGGACACATTTTGAAATTTACAATTTCTTTAATTATAAAATTGTTTAGCTATATTGTTCAAGAACATTAGAAAGTATTTTATTTTGTATTAAAAAAAATTAAAAAATTTTTGTTTTTATGTAAAAAAAAAATGATTTTCTAATTTTTGTAAAAAGTGTTCTATTTCTCCCTACTCTCCCCTATATGTAGAACCTATTTAAGACATTTTTTTCCACTTAAAAAAATGAAATTTATGTGGTCAAACTTATATATATATAATTTATATATTTTTTGCTTTATTTAAATCACACAATTGAATGAATTCAACTGTGATTTACAGATAGTATTTCTCCAATATTTTAGAGAATTTTTTTTTTTTTTTTTATGTAGTTTATTATAGTAAGGTATTTAATATTTATGTAAATGTTTTGAGAGTTATATTCTCATATTTTAAATGAAATAAAAAGTATTGTAGAAATGAAAATTTACTTGTATTTTAATATATGAATATTTAGTATAAACAGCTGCAAATTGATATTTCTTTATTGAATTATATAATAAACACACCAGAGTTCATTCTAGGCATTTTTCACAGGGCGCGCCGCCCCGCCCGCCCTTCTTTATAAAATTTACCGCCCCAATAGCCCCATCGTCCGAAAACCATGCCCCGCGAGTTCTTTCACTCGGAAAATTGACCAGGAAAAAAAATTGCCCTTTTAAGTTAATTTCTTTGCTTATTTCAAACCAACTCTAAACTGTTTGTAAATATTATGCAATCCTCTAGTCCCATTCCTAGTCTGCCCCTTTTCATATATTTCAATCCCCTTTATTTGCTATAACAATGAAAAATTGATCATGTAATTCTCCCCCCCCCCTCACCCAAGATTGAATATTCCTGGCTGGGTGAAATATAAAATTCTAGAAAGAGAAATTAATATAATTATTTTATATTGTCACTGCAAACTGTGAGGGGGTGGTGAAGGGGGATGAGAAAATCTTTTGGGGGGGAGAGAGTTCTATTAGTGGATTATTTATAATTACATAAATGTGCCCCTTTTTTTCCAACGTGCCCTTTTATAGCAAAGTGCACCCTGCCTGCCCTTCATCCTAGAATGAACTCTGAAACACACAATATATTAATTTAAATGTTAAAAATTTTTATTTTAACCATTATTTCTTGAATTAGCAATAGTTACAGATTCTAAAATGATCATTATTTAGTTAACGATACCTTATGTGTAAAAAATCATTTATTTTTAAACAAAAGATTTTACCTCCTCTCCAATTTTTTTATTATTTAAAGCCCACAGATAGAGCAATGTTCTTACCAAGTTTCAGAAAAATTCATGATGATTCATTTTTTATGGGCCATTACAGTCAGCCATTTTTTTTGGGTGATATTTTCGGTTTGACCATAATAAAAAGTAAATAAATGAAAATTTATTGTTTTGATGTGAAATTTGCATTCTTTGTACAAATAGCTTCAAATTGGTACCAGATATATAAAATTTGAGCCCTTAGTGTTCAAGTTATGGTCTCTTTTACCCAATGATAAGATTCCAAGATGGCCACCATTTAGCGAAAATGGTCAGTTTCCAAATGGCTGTATCTCAGCCAATATTGCGAAAATTACTTTTAAATTTCAGATTTGAGGGTTTCAGTACTATGTCTGTCTATGATAAAAATTTAAAAAATGAATTCGTGTGGAATGACCCAGTTGTTATTGAGTTGCTATTGAGATTTTCCCCACACATAAAACAAAAACTGTTAAGTTAATAAGAAGAAAGAATGATATATATATTCTTACATTTACTAAACCAAAATAATGTTCATTAGATGGAAACTGATCATGTCCAATTTCTTTCTCCAATTGAGAAGCATTAGCTCCCTGCAAATAAAAAAATATATATAAATTATATGTATATATCCATGATCATTATTCCATATTTAATAAAAACAAACACTTAATACATCCAGTAATTTATTACATTCATTAATGCACATTATAGCATCAACCACAAAAACATAAAAAAAAATAAAATTTCAACATTTGCTCCATAAAACCCCTATATAATAAGTAAATTACCTGTAACACTTGATTAAATTTAAGTAATGCAAATTGTAACATTTCATATGCCAGTTAATAATTATATATAGATAATCCGTTTCGGCATGATTTTTTAAAGTATTTTTTATATTTTTTTAAAGCCATAATATATAATACTAAGTCTAGAATCTGGAATCCTTTGGACCTCCCCAATTTTGAATTTTGGCTCATATGCAATTTATAAGCAAGCAGAGAAAAAAATAATCTACAACTCCACATTCCTTTCCTCATCCCATGAATTATTTATGTCAAGAAAGCTTTTGCAATGTTGAAAAAACAAGTTGGAAATTGCATGTGAAGGATAGCAAATGAGGTGCGTTCATACTATAACAAAGTTTTAAAAATATTCAGATCCTGCTGTTATAGTATACAGTACTTTGGACACTATAGTAGTTGAAATCTTTGTGTTCCTGTATATAGAGAGGAAGTAACTTGTATTAATCTTCAGCAACTTATATCAATTTCATAAAGCATGAAATAGTTTAATATAATTAAAACACACCCCAAACAAAGTTTCCTTGTATACTATTATGTAGAGTCACCCGGGGTAATTCCTGGTCAAAAAGCATCAACATTCAATTATTACAAAATCTATCTAAGCTAGAGTTACCAATTTTGGCATGGAGTAAGCACATTGTGATGTCTATCTAATAAAATATCTATTTTACCAATAATGCGCAGGTAATTTGAATAATTATACTTAGTGACCAGGATTTACCCCAGGGATGGGGTAATTCCTGGCCACTTATGGGGTAATTATTGGTCACTCACATATTGAAGGAAATACATACATTTTTATATTATTAATACATTGTACATTATTAATACAATTTATTAAACTAATTAGACTATTAATTTTATTATCTATAGCTAATTAAACACTTTAACCTAGTTATTTCAGGGTTAAATACAAATTTATTCAACATGAGAAAAATATACATGCTACACATTTTTAGTCAAAATATTTTTTGTACAATTTGTATGCGATATTTATAGCTTCTATATCTGCTATGAATGGATCAACACCTGTCAAATCAATAGGTCCATAAAAAATGTAGCGAATGTCAATTGTCTCTATTCTATCTCGCTTCGTCCAGCATAAGTTTCCTGCTCCTCTTTCTAAGAACTTTACACACACTTCACTGCTCTCTACTTTTGTAACTTTTCCAACATAAAACAGATCTTTATCATAATATACAGCATAGTATTTATGCTCTTCTATTGAATTCTGTATGTTTTCAATTACATTTTTTGCATTTTGCAATGATGATGTATTTTTATTCAACTGCACAGTCACGGTTGACATATCTGGTGGTTCATCTGTGTCCTGATATATGTTTTTCCTTTTTCGTATCCCCTTATTATCTTGTCTTGTTTTCATTTGATTGACCTTTTCTTTTATTTCTCTGTCACGTTCTGCAACTAGTTCCAGAAAATCATTATTGGTTATGACAGCATCTTTCGCCGAACGTCTGAGCGTGCTACTGTTTTTGGTGTTTGTCTAAACTGTGTGCTTAGCAAGTCTTCAAACGAGATGGATGCAGCGGACTGACTGATAACTATAGATATTTTGCTTATGCCAACATTTGAAAAACTAGAAACAGATAAAATTGGTGCACAAATAGATGGTGTGATCTCTTCTGTTTGAGATCAAGAAGTGTCTGGGTTAAATAGTAGTATACTGCAGTTGTTTGAAATAGGGATGCACCGAATAGTGATTTTGGCCTAATACCGAATATTCGGCCGACAGGTGAACCGAATACCGAATATTTGGCTGGCCGAATAGTAATCGTTGGGCCGAATACCGAATATTCGGCTTTCCAAATACTTTTTATATTACAAAGTTTAAAGGTATAAAATGTTACTTTTTAAAACAATTTTACATAATATTTAATAAAAGAAACTTACATTTTGATAAACAAGGGTGTTTTATAAGAAAATTTAGTATTGAAAAAAAAATCTGCCTTTAGTTATTTAAGAAACACAATTATGAGACTTTTTGAATATTTCATGGTTTCTTCTACGAATTAAAACAAGCATTTTAAAATCAAAGAGAAATAACGAAAACATGGATGAAGTAAAACTTTAGTCTCTTAATTGTCATTTTTCAATAACTCAAGGCAGATTTTTTTCAATATAAAGTACAAATACTTTCAACTTAATTCTGAATAAAGGAATATCTAGCTCATAGTTCTTTTCATATGAATGATGGCATTTTCCACCCTTCCCATCATACCATATTTTACAGAAATCAAAGCATGCAAGTTGAAAATACAGTACGGTATCTTATTTATTGTTAATGCAACAAACGAAAACATAAGTTTGATCTAAAGTGAGATGAAATACAATGTATTTATGAGTCAATAAGTTGATTATGGTTTCATGAACAAAAATTGCCTTGATAGCTATTACTATTTTCAAAAGTTTTTCTTTCTTGTGGAAGGTCTTTTATTTGGGAAAAGCAAGAAACAGAATATTTACTAAACAAAATTTATGAACTTGCATTTGCACATCATTTATTCTTAAGGAGAATCCTAATAAATCACCATTTTAATCCTTCTCATGCTTAATTTTCTTAAGTTATACTTTATAAACAACAAATAAATAATGTAAAAACATTCTATTTTATTTAAATATGACTTTCTTTTTAATTATTTTAAATATATTTATAAATTGACAGTTAAAAGCTGAAATTGTGAAAAGTTTTTAAAAATGTGTTTTAAAAGGTTTCATTGAATATATAAGATTTGGCCGAATACTTTGATATTCGGCTAAACCGAATATTCTGCAGGCTGAATAGTTTGATATTCGGCAGGCTGAATAGTTTGATATTCGGCCTAACCGAATATTCGGTAACATGGCCGAATACCGTATAGATACCGAATATTCGGTGCATCCCTAGTTTGAAAGTGTGCTGCAGTTGATGCTGATGATGAGCAATAGCGAACCTTTTTGAAGGAGAATGTTGAAGTTTATAAGATGCTAATGACAGATAATTAAAATCAATGAAATATGGGAATAGTAGAAAAAATAACAATGCATAATGATGAAAACAGTATTGGCCAGGAATTACCCCAGTGACCAAGAATTACCCCGGGAATATGGGGCAGTATTTGGTGCACTCCTGTAAATTATTTAAAATAGTAATAGTAAATCCAAAAATATTTTTCAGTAATTGAAGGAGTTCACAATTCAACCAAAAAGAGAAAGAAGAAAAATATTTAAAACTTTAGCTGTGACCAAGATCTTTGCAAAAATGTATCATAACTAAGGCCAATGTTATTTTACAGAAATTTAACAAGCCATTTCAAAAATATTTTTTTTTCAAAATAAATAAACAGTAAACTCATAATTAAGTAATAAATTCCAATGAGGATAGTTCAGAGTACCTCTATGATTTTTTTTCAATTTGGTAAAGTGTTCTTAAAACATAAAAAGGACTGTGACCAGGAATTACCCCGGAAACTTGCTGACCAGGAATTACCCCGGGTGACTCTATAGTGAAATACTTTTTTATGGCCTTGTAAATTAATAATAAATTGTACTGAATGTATATTTTAATACATACTTCATAGATTCATGCCAATTCTATTATATTCAAAAGAGTGTAACATGATTAAAATGTACTTGAAACTATAGGGCAAAATTGGGAAATTTCATTAGCGGCCACTGGCCAGTAAGGCTAGTTTTTCAAGTGGCCACTTTTTTATTTAAAAATACTAAACAGTTAAAATATGTATAAGTATTAATCTAAGACTGAATAACTCAGAAATATATGTTAATATAAATATATTGGACCTACAAAAATAGAATCATTGATGAAATGCAAGTAAATTGTATTGTCTGTATGTAAAAAAGTGGCCACAAGGTGGCTGCTGATAGGCAATTTTTCACTGGCCACTTTTTCTCATTTACTGGCCCTGTGGCCAGTGGCTAGTGCTATTTTTGCCCTTTACTTGAAACTATATTTCCTGTTGATTGTAATGTAATGGAATACATTTGATTGTCCCTGTAATAAAACTATACATGTGATTTTCATAAAATTTGAAATGACTCGACAAAATTATATTTTTTAAATCTCAGATGACTTGGTTGGGTAGAATTTGCACTGTTATATGCAGACAGACCTACTGAACGATAACTGTAGATGCTACATATTTGTGTAATTACGAATACACCTAAAAATATTCCGATGTTGGTGCAATAGTATACAGTATTTTGGACATAGTACAGTAGCCATAATTTTTCGTGTGTCCCTGTAAATACTGTCTGCTTTCTTTTATACAGGAAGTAACTTGTAGTAATCCTCATAAACGTATATCAATTTCATAAAAAGTTAAATAGTTTAATACAATTAAAAGACACACCAAACAATGTTCTCCCCAGGGGTACAGAAAATGTTTCTACTCCCAACATTTCCTCCAATCCACATGAAAAATTTCCCCCAAATTTTGCATGTTATAAACGAATGCTATATTACCGTAGGTATTGAAAATTCTTTTCTCAAATATTCCTCAACTTATGTAAGAATATATAAAGCAGAGTGATTAAAGCAATTTTTAAAAAAGTTTCTGAAACTCACAGTAAATTTTCTGAAAGTAGAGTTGGGGAAGGGGAGGAATCCACTCCTAGCATGAATCATGCTTTTTGCTGGGTTTTTTTCACGAAAATCACGATTTTTTGACGAAATTTACAAATTTTACCATACGTTATGGGTTATTCTGTTCGAATTTTCTAAAAATTAAAAAAAAATCTATCATCAATCTGAAAATTCGATAAAAATACTGCGAATTTTACCTAAAATTTACGGGGAAAATGAGACTTTTGTCCCAAAATCGCAAAATACGTCAAAAAAAACGCGAAAAAAATGTACGTTTAATCCAAAAATTGAGAAAGAACAGCAAGTTTTGTCAAAAAATCTGAGCTCTTTTGACGAATTTTACAATTATTTCACCTTTCTTTTGATGAAATTCTGGTTATTCCGCTGTCTTTTGACGAAATTAGCTGTTTTTTCGTTTTCTTTTGACGAAATTCGTAGTTACTTTGTCCTCTTATGATGAGAATTCGCAGTTGTTTTGCGATTGTTTTTCAAAATTTGCAATTCTTTCGTGATAGTTTAACGAAATTTGTATTTTTTGCGATTTTCTAAAGAAATGTGTCGTTATTTAGTGTCTTTTGATGAAAAGCGTGGTTGTTTTGCAATCTTTTGACAAGACTTCTGGTTGTTTTTTGATTTTTTTTCACGAATTTTTTGTTTATTTAGCGATATTTATACGAAATCTGCGGTTTCTCCACGATCTTTTGACAAAATTTGCAGTTTTTTAGCGATCCTTTGACAAAATTAGCTTCCATTTTTTTATCTTTAGATGAAATTTGCAGTTTTTTGCAATCTTTAAAAAAAAATTTGCATTAATTTTACAATCTTTTGGCGAAGTTTGCGGTTCTTTCCAGATTTTTCGACAAATATTGCGGTTTTTTCACAACCTTCCGACAAAATTTGCGCATATTTTGCAATTTTGGGATGAAATTTGCGTTTCCCCCGTAAATCTTGGATAAAACTTGCGGTATTTTTATTAGGATGAGCGAAGCGAATCCTTTACTAGTCCACTCAAATTACAATTTGTCGTACGCTTTACAAAAAAACTATTCAATATTTTAACTTCAAATTAAACACAAAAATAAATTATGATCTGTAGATTTGCAGAATATAATTTTTTTTTACAGTAAAACGTTAAAAAAATTATTATTTTAATTAATTTATTTTACATGCATTTCCAATACGGACGCATTTTAGCAAATAAATAAAAAATGAAACGCGTATATTTTCAGAAAAAAAAAAGTTTAAATCATGGAGTAAATAATTATAGATAGAATCATGATTAATTTATTAAATAAAACATGTTTTCATTATCTATGCAAAATCGTTTGCACAGATGACACTTAAACATTTTAAAAGAATTGTATTATGGATTTTTTTTTTTTTTTTTTTTTTGTAAACTGGCAACAAAATAATTGTAAACAAATAAAATTAATTCTTAAATTTGTTATATAAATGAAAAATTAAAAGATCTGCGTGAAGTTGTTGGTTCAAGCTCTTTATAAATATTTTTGCGAAGGTCGTATTGTGGCTAAATAATATCGACTCATTAATCAGAAGGATTTTATAGAAAAATAAGACTTTAATAAGTTCGCAAACACAACAATAATTATTCGTGAAAACGTCACTGCGAGAATGAGAGAGCGCTTCGTTAAAAGGTAATTCCATTAATTGAGTTGCCATTTGCAGAAAGTAAAAAGTTGAATTACAGCAATTCTCATACGCTAACATGTATAAAAACGAAGAAATTAAAATAAAATGTTTTACAGTTAAAAATTCATAGTATCAACAAAAGCAGATTTCAAATGTTTTTTCCAGAAAATAGGATTTTGAAGAAGTAACTTTCTTCAAATATATTATTCTAAAATAGCTATCAAAGATTATCGGATGTTGATTACAAAGATTGGAAACATACATATTTCAAACAATTAAAAAACACCAGTGGCTACTTGAAATTGTAAAAACATCTTTAAAAGATCTTTTAGTTGAAAATTTAAAAAAAAATTGTAAAAGTTTGCTTCGAAAATATCTTATTATGCCAGTTTTACATCATAAACAAAAAATCAAAATGCGCCAAAACATAAAATAATGTTTTTGTTTAATAAAGATGCAAAAATAATAATAAAAAAAATATTGTTACTTTCAAATATCTGTTTTATAAAATAATGCTTCGCGAATCCAAACAAAGCATGGCTTTTGCTAGTGTCTAAATTTTTAGATCACTGATTTTTTTTCTTTTCTTTTTTTTCTTTCTTTTATTTTGGAAAGTTCGAACAGACCTGATATACGGTACATATTATTCTGAGATCGATTTTCACTACATGGATCTTTTTATTTGTAGTGACATTTTTCTATCTCAGGGAATTATAGAATTCATTGTTAAAATCGAAATCAATTGTATATGTTAGTGCAAAATTTCCCCAGGTGGTTAAAATTTCCCCCGATCCTAGATCGCAGGATCGGACATATTCTACACCTCTGGTTCTCCCTATGCCATTATGTAATGAAATACTTCTATTGGGCCCTGTAAATTATTAACAAATATTCTTTGTACCACAAATTGTACAGAATATATATTATAATATACACTTCACAGATACTTATCAATTTTATTATGTTCAAAAAAGTGTAACAGCATTAAAATGCACTTGAAACTTTTTTTCCCATTGGCCGTAATGTATTGGAATACTTTTGATTGTCCCTGTAATTGAACTATGTATCTGATTTCATAAATTTTGAAATGGCTTGACAAAATTATATAACATTTATATGTTTTAAATTTCAAACGATTTGGTTCGGTAGTTTTAGCTTTGTTACAAGCGGACAGACTGAACATATGAATCGCATAAAAATAGCAAATTACATCCATAAATCATGTAACAAATGTGAATTATGTTCATGAATCACATAAAAAAGCAAATTACATTCATAAATTGCTCAACAAACGCAAATTACATCTATGAATCGCTTAAAATACCCAAATTATGTCCATGAATCGCATAAAAAAATGCGAATTATGTTCATAAATCACATAAAACAGCAAATTATGTCCATAAATCGCTCAAAAAATGTGAATTTCGTCACCAGAAAGCTCAAAAAGCGTAAATTACGTCCATAAATCGCATAAAATTAGCGAATTACGTCCATAAATCACATAACAAATGCAAATTACATTCATGAATCACATAAAAAGTGTGAATTATGTCCATAAATCGCTCAAAAAACACAAATTACATTAATAAATTGCATAAAAAACACAAATTATGACCATGAATTGCACAAAAAACACAAATTACACTCAACATTAAATTTATTTACAGAAAGTTTTTGACCCAATATTACGTGTGCAGAAAGATTTTGGTTTTATATAAGTCAGCTCTGCAATAAATGCTGCACTCTTGGGCAAACAGGCACGAAAATACAAAATTTATTCTGTTTCCATCACGGTTGGGTTTTTTCCAGAAGAAATCTAATTCTTCAAGGACAGTGGAAGAAACTAACAGAAAACAAAACATGCTCAAAATTAAAGTACATTAACTATGTAAAATAAACTAAAAGTATAATTATATGAAATCTAAATTGGAAAATTTAATTAATGTTAAAACACATTATTTTTGGAAAAATCAGTTAATTTTTTAATGACAAAACTCAGACTCAGCAGACATTTATGGGGGATGGATTTTATAACTTAAAAAATAGAGGGATGTTTTTATTTATTAATATGCCAATTATCTAAAAAGAGAGAAAAAAATGATGCGCAAAATATTTATTTTTTATACAAAAATATGTTATTTTCATATAAATATGTGTTATTGGAAATTGCACAATACAGTAAATATACAAATTTGCTATTTAAATTAGTATCTAGCATGCTGATTTAAAAAGACAATTTTTCTCAAAATATTTATGGATAGGGGTATAAAAATCTAAACGCCAGTGGGAAGTTTTTCATCACTAAATTTTATTTATTTTTCATCTAGACTTTTTTGCAAAAATTCTAATAAAATTTAGAGATAAAAGAATCAGGGTGAGTAGCAACATTTTAGTTTTAAAAATAAGCACCTCTAAGCACACTTTTAAAGAAAAAGAAGCACCCATTTATGCACATATATGCATTACAGGGGTGATTGTGTTCCTGGTATACCCCGGATTTCCGAGCTTTTCGATTGATCCTTTCGGTTTTATGATATTGTTACACTTAATAAAAAATTCAAACATTAAAAAATATCACGAATTTTGAAAAAAATTTGCACATTTTGTCAAAAATTAAAAGAAAAAAACAATTTCTTTAAGGAATCGCGCAGAGAACAAATTTCTTTCTAGAATTGGGGGTAAAAATGCAAATTCGTTTTTTAAAAAAAGGCAAATTTTGTTGAAAAAAGTGAAAAAACGATCAATTTTGTCAAAAAATTGCAAAAAAAAAAAATAATAATGAAAAGAAAGATAAGCTTCGTCAAAAAATCGCAAAAAAAAAAAAACAATCAATTTCATCATATAAGCGCGAAAAAACGACAAATTTCTAGAAAAAAGGTCGCGAAAATACAGCAAATTTCACAAAAAATCATGCGAAAACAATAATTTTCGTCATTTAAGCAGGAAAATAATGTCAAATTTCTTGAAACAATCACGAAAAAACAGCAAATTTCATCAAAAAATCACGTAAAAACAACCAATTTCATCAAATAGACCCCTTGCACGTGACGTCACATGCTTCATCTGGTGCCCAAACTTAAGGAAGATATGGCGTTTTCACATTTGTAAACATAGTGATTTGCTTTTCATTTTTTAAGTACTTAGAAAAATAATGCAAGAATAAGAAAAATAAAAATCAAACAGAAAGACCACACGTGCTTTAAACGGCAAACAGGGAATTATACTGTTTTGTTTGGGCTCCAGATGTGCACCAGTTTGCAGTATCAGCCGTTGCTGTGACGTCAATGCAAGGGGCCTATAGACACACAAAAAAGGCAAATTTCGTGAAAAGATCGCGAAAAAAACGAGATTCCTTCAAAAGATCGCGATAAGGCCGCAAATTTTGTCAAAAGACTACGAAAAAAAAAGTCATTGCTGGAGTGGAATTTTCTGTACAAAAACTGTTTTTGCTGCTTTAAAAACTGATTTTATAGAGCCCCAGCAGCAGAATTTTTTTCTGCAGTCTGCAACACAAGTAAAAACTTAAAAAACAGTCTGCAGACAAATCCCTAGCATTACATTATGTGCACTCAAACCTCCCAAGTATTTGTGATAGACATAAAAAAAAGTATACAGGGCTCGAAAAATCGAAATTTTTTAAGGTTCCCAGCTGGGAACCTACATGATAAATGTAGGCTCCCAGATGAAAAACGTAGATTCCCAGAAAAATTTATGTATGAGCCTTTTGACGAAATTTGCCATTTTTTCGTGATTATTTCCCGTATTTTGCCGTTTTTTTCACGATCTTTTAGCAAAATCTGCCGTTTTATTGCGATTTTTTTAAAACCTGCAGTTTTTTGCGATTTTCTGACAAAATTTGCCATTTTATCGCGATGTTTTAATGAAACCTGCCATTTTATAGCCATGTTTGAACAAAATATGTTGCTTTCAATATCTTTTTTAATGACATTTGTCGCTTTTTCGCGATTTTTCGACGAAAATTTCCGTTTTATTCACGATTTTTAAATTGAATTTTCCGTTTTTTCAATATTTTTCAAGAAAATTTGCTGTTTTTCGCAATTTTTTAAAGAAAATTTACCATTTTTTCGCGATTTTTTTTATGAAATTTGCGTTTTTCCGCGATCTTTTGACGAAAATCGAGCCTTTCTCGTAACATTTTGACAAAATTACGCATCACACGAGCCGCTTAAAGCTCTTTTTTTAGTCCCATCTCCGATTTTTTGCTTAAATTACGCGTTATAACACGTCCGCATCATCGCTTTTGGATACGGCGATTTGTTAGGTTCCCGACCGGGAACCTGAATGAAAAAATATACGTTCCCAGAAATGATTTCTGGGTTCCCCGGGATCCCGGGAATGCTATTTTTCGAGCCCTGGTATACTTAAAAAAAGAAAGAGTCTTTGTACTCAGAATTTTTAACACCTCATACATTTTCTGAAAGAGGAGGGGGGGGGGCGGGGGGTCCTCTTTGACAAAAATTGACATGGGTCTTTCACGATCTTTTGACGCAATATCATATTTCGCGAACTTTTGACGCTATTTGCACCTTTTTTCGCATATTTAGGACAAAATTTGACGTTTTTTCCCATTTTTTGACGAAAACTTCTTTTTTCGTGATCTTTTGAAAAAAATTGTTGTTTAATCGTGATCTTTTGAAGAAATTTGTTGTGATCTTTTGACGAAAACTGCTGTTTTGTTACGATCTCTTGAAGAAATTTGCCATTTTTTTCGCAATCTCTTGAAAAAATTTGCTGTTTTTCACGATCTTTTGAGGAAATTTGCAGTTCTTCTTTCATAATTTTTTAACGAAAACTGCCATTTTTACGTGATCTTTCGAAGAAATGTCTTTTTTTTTTAAATTTTTTGAAGAAATATTTCGTTTTTTCGTGATTTTTTGATAAAATTTGCCGTTTTTTCGCGATTTTTTGAAGAAGTTAGACGATGTTTCGCGACTTTTTCACGAAAACTGCAGTTTTTTTGTGATCTTTTCACGAAATTTACCGTTTTTTTCTGCGATCTTTTGAATAAATTTCCCGATTTATCGTGATCTTTAGACGACAGCTGCCTTTTTTGCGATCTTTTGACGAAAACTGACACTTTGTCGCGATCTCTTGAATAAATTTGTCGTTTTTTCGCGATCTTTTGAAAAAATGTGCAGTTTTTTCGTGATTTTTTAATGAAAACTGCCGTTTTTTCGCGATCTTTTGAAGAAATTTGCCATTTTTTCGAGATTTTTTGAACAAATGTTACTTTTTTCGTGATTTTTTGATGAAATTTACCATTTTTTCGCGATTTTTTGAAGAAATTCGACAATGTTCCGTGATCTTTTACGAAAACTGCCGTTTTTCCGCGATCTCTTCACGAAGACTGCCTTTTTTTAGTGATCTTTTGAAGAAATTCGCCGTTTTTCACGATTTTTTTTGCCATTTTGGGGGGATTTTTTTGACGAAAACTACCATTTTTGTCGTGAACTTTTGCAGAAATTTGCCACTTTTTGCAATGTTTTGAAGAAACTTGCCGTTTTTTCGTGATCTTTTTAAGAAATTTGCTTTTCTAGATTTTTGCCGATCTTTTCGCGATTTTTCGACGAAATTCACGTGTTATCCGCAAAATTGATTTCTTTACGAAGACTATTTGTCGAAATTTGCGATACTTTTTATGTCCGAATTTTTGGATTTAGGGCCGAAATTTTTTAATTGTTGCTAAATTTTTAACAGTTGAAAAATAATCTGCAGACATTCCCAAGAGTCTGCGACGTACGTCGCAGCGTTGCGCTGATTCTGCTCCCGGGGTAGCAGCATTTTTTTTCCTTTAATTCCTTGCTTTTCCAAATTTTGTTTGTGAGTGAATATGACCTTTGAAATTAATATATTTTGCATTTGATAATTTTCAGGGTTTTTTACTTTGTATCAGTTAATTTTTAGGGGTTTTTTTTCTTCTCTCCTGGGGTTCATGAAATTTAAGTCTTTTAAAATATCCTTTGAAGAAATTTGATTTTTTGCAATATTTTGACAATTTTTTTTATTTTTTTGCAGAAAATTTTTGGTTTTCGCAATCTATTGCGGTTTTATCGCGATTTTTTGTAGATATTTCTGTATTTTCGCGATCTTTTAGTTTTTTCAACGGAATTTGTAGTTATTCGAGATCTTTTTGCGAAATTTGTGATTTTATCGCGATCTTTTGACAAAATGAGTGGTTTTTTCGCGAGTTTTTGTCAAAAATAAGTTTTTTAGCGATGCAAATTTCTTCGCCGAAATTTGCATTTTTTCGCGTTCTTTAATAAAAATTTGAGACGGAATTTTTCAATTTTTTCGCAATTATTCGGTGAAATTTCAGCAGTTTTTTTGGTTTTCTGGTGAAATTTGTGGTTTTATCGCAGTTTATTGGTGAAATTTGGGGTTTTATTGCTGTTTTTTTGATCAAAATTTGCAGTTTCATCCTTTTTTTTCTGAGGAAATTTGTGGTTTTATTCCAAGATTTTTCGGTAAAATTTGTGATTTGATCGCATTCTTTTGACATAATTTGCTTTTTTTCATAATCATTTGATGAATGTTTTTGGTTTTTCGACGTATTTTTTCAAATTTTTCTATGATATTTTTAGGTTTCTTTGCGATTTTTTATAAAAATTTGAGCATTTTCATGATCTTTTGACAGCATTGTGTGAAAAGGGGGGGGGGGGGAGCCGCGCTGGGTACGGAAATTTAGGGGGTACCAAATTTATACTACCAATGTCATCTTTCGTCTATTACAAGAAAAAGTTGGGTAGAGGGGTCGTTAAATTTACAATTTGTTCCGCGCGCAGTTTTCTCTTCACACGCCCTGTCTTTTGATAGATATAGAATTTTTTTTTTATTGTTTCATGTTCGCAACTTATTTTGATCGATCGTTCGACGATATATTCAACTTACTTTGGTATAATAAAAAACTCAAATGGCAATAATGAATAATCACACGCTCACATGAGAGTCACAAAAGAAAAAAATATGCAACGCCAGAATTCCAGAAAACCATGCGAACGGAGAACTTGCGTTCAGAGTTCCGAGATTCAAAGGCTGAAAGATGAGGGAGGAGCTAAAAGTGAACAATACGAACATTTCTGGGGTACGAACGACGTATCATCGGCCGTTCTAGATAAGGAAAAGTTGTTGTTTCGCTTTTATCGAAATAGTTTCGGTTCAGGATCGCGAAAATTAAAACAAGCAGTTCGTTCAAAAATAGGCATTTCAAGGAAGAGAGAAAAAAAAATAAGCACTCTGGAAAAAAAAAAAAGAAGCACTTTGTAAGGACCTGACAAATTTGCTTTGAAAATAAGTACCTTGTAAGCACCGCTACGCACCCTGAAGAATGCCAACTGGTGCCTAGATTTTTACAATCAATGAGTATGCCAAAATGCTTTTAAATTCTCTAAATTTTCTGTAGGACTTGAGTTTTTTTTTTTTTTTTTAAATCTCTTGTATTCATCCATTCGAAGTTGAGAAACTGATTGCAGCTTTCTACTGCTAAAAGATTTTTTTTTTCTTTTTATACAGTAGATTTTTTAAATCTGCACAGATTGGGACCAGAGCTAGTGCAGATTTTAGAATTTTGCAGATTTTTGATCACGTGTTTGTTTACATTTTTTAGCAATAATTTGAATGCAATTAATTATATAATCAAAGTTATAATGAATGCTTACAATGTAGTAAAATATTGAAATACAGTAGACTCCCTCAAATCTGCACTCCTAAAATCCACACATAATTTACGGATGTTAGGTAAACAACGGAACATTTATTTCAGATGTGGATGCAAAATTTGTATTTTATAGTTTTATATCAATTCCATACATTTTTTAATTTGTAATTTTTGTTAAGGTTATTGAATTCCTGAAGAAAGAATAATTTATTTCTGAAAAAAAATCAAGATATTGCTGATATCATTGGTAATCACAATTTTACCAAATATATTTGTGTATTAATCAAAGTTTTTTATTTATTAAATCTGGCCAAACCTAAAATAAAGCTTTGTTATTTTATGACCCTGATGTGAATTAGCAATGTACCTTTATATGGCAAGTTTCATTGAATAATTTAGGAAAAACAAGTTTCATTTTTATAATTAATATTTAATTGTACATTATTGATTATTGACTTGACCTTTGCTTTTAGTATTTTAACAATTAAAATAATTATCTAAACTTTTATTATTTTAGTTTATTATTTATTTTAATGTTTTAGTATATTGTAAGCATTCATTATACTTTTGATTTCATTTTTAATTACATTCAAAATACTTTTTAAAAAATGTAAACAAAGCAATAACTAGAAATCTGCAAAATTCTAAAATCCACACAACCTCTGGTCCGAAGCTGTGCGGATTTCAGGGAGTCTACTGTAATTAAGTAAGGTAATGAACTAAAGTAATAAAATTTAGATAATTTAAAATGATTAAAATATTAAAAGCAAAGGTGAAGTAAATAATCAATAATGCATAATTAAATATTCATTATAAAGATGAAATGCATTTCTCCTAAATTATTCAATGAAAATTTTACTCCATAAAGGTGTGCTACTAATTCACATCAAAATCATAAAATAAAGAAGGTTTATTTCCAGTTCAATCTGATTTAATAATCAAAAAGGCTTGATTAATACATAAATAAAATGCATTTGGCAAAAAGATTGTGATTACCAGTAATACCAACAATATCTTTAATTTTATCGAAAAAAAAATTATTCTTCCTTCATGAAAAAGCATGAATTCAGTAATACTAATATTAAAAAAAAGGCAAAATTTGCATTGTCAAGCAATTTTTTTTACAAAAAAAAAAAAAAAAAACGCTGCTCCCCCCCCCCCACCCCCGAGATCTTTTGATGAAATTGCTGTTATATCCACAATCTTTTGACAAAATCTGCATTTTATCCATGATCTTTGGACTAAGTCATAAGTTTTCATGTGGTCTTGAGATGAAATCAACATTTTATCTGCAATCTTTTGGCGATCACGAAATTCATGTTTTCAGTGATCTTTTGACAAAATTTGTGCTTTTTCTGAGAAACCTTGACAAAATCGGCGTTTTCCTGCAAAACTTTGACGAAATGTGCACTTTTTCGGCAATCCTTTCATGAAATTCGAATTTCTCCAGAATCGTTTTTTACGTGCCCAAAACCGTACAATCACACAGTTCATCCGTACAACCCTATATATAGAAGAAAATACATACAAGTTGGCAACTATGGAATCACAAATAAAAAAAACCTGATATTTCATCAAAAAAAAAAAAAAAAAAAGTCACAAAAAGGCAGATTTTTTTCAAAAAATTGCAGAAAAAAACTTTTTCAGCGGCCCTGAAAGAATGATGAAATTTGCATTATTTCAGTAGCATGTCAATTAAATTTATGTTTGTTTTCTGCTGTACTTCGATAAAATTTGTCAAATATGATTAATAAAATAAAATTATAAATAACATTTGAAAAATATTCGGCCCTTTGAAAAAAATACCATCTTTTCTGTAGTCATTTGACAAAATTAGCTTTTTTTCGTAGTCATTTAACAATATTCACATTTTTTGCAGCACTTTGACAAATTTTGCATTTTACTAGCAACACTCAGACAAAATTTGTGTCCTTTCGATGGCTCCTTGATGAAACATTTTTTTCAGATTCTTCCGATTTGCATCGTTTCTGTAACTCTTTGACAAAATTCACATTTTTCTTTGATATTTTGACAGAATTCATGCTTTTGTCTGCTACATTTTGATAAAAATAACTCTTTTTTCCACGATACTTTGTCGAAATTATCGTGTTTGCTGCAATTCGTAAGCTTTTCCCATGATTCTTTGATGAAATTTACATTTATTTTTCTGTGAACGTGAACAATTGACGAAAATTTTTGCTGACCATTTATTGAAATTTATGATGCTTTTTATGCCTAAATTTTTTTTTTTTTTTTTTTTTTTTGATGACCTCTTTTTTTAATTTTTGAAACAATCTCTTGAATGTTTGGAAATTTCATAACAAAATTGAATCTTGTGGGTTTAAATCCTTTGCGGGCCAAAAGTCTGTTTATGATTTCGTTTTATTATTTTTGGTTGCTTTTTATTAATAAATAATACATTTTTATTTAAGATAAATTTTATATTAATAATACAAAAGCACATGTATTTCTATTATAATAATAAAATACTTATTTAATTACGAGAAAATGCAATGTTTTGCAGAGAAAATTTTACATTTGAAATCCTTTTAATTTTCTAAATATCGTTCCAAAGTGTTTTATATATAATTAAGCAAATGAAAAAAAAAGTTTTCTGCAAAATATCCGTATACGCGTAAAATAATTTCTTAATGTTTTTCTTTTTTTTGAAGTGAGTTTCGAAAGCTAAAAAATTCTGCATAAAAAAAAAATCCAGAGCTAAAAAATTCTTCATAAATCAAAAAATCAAGCGCTAAAAAGTTCTGCATAAATCGAAAAATCCAGAACTAAAAATTTTGAATTAATCAAAAAATCTAGAGCTAAAATTTTAGAATAAAAATAAAAGTCTGGAGCTAAAAACGTTGTATAAATCAAAAAATCCAGAGTTAAAAAATGTTGTATAAATGGAAAAATCTAGAGCAAAAAATGTTGGATAAATGGAAAAATCTGGAGCAAAAAATGTTATACAAATCAGGGCAATTCTAAAAATTTTAAGGTTCCCAGCTGGGAACCTACATGAAAAATATAGGTTCCCAGATGAAAAGTGTAAGTTCCCAAAAAAAATTATGTATGATATTTTAACAAAATTTGCCGTTTTATCGCGATTTTCTAAATGAAATTTGCTGTTTTTTCGTGCTTCTTTGACGAAATATGACATTTTATCGCGATGTTTTAACAAAATCTACCATTAAAAAAATTTTTTTTAATGAGATTTGCCGTTTTTGCGATTTTTTAATTAAGTTTGCTCTGCATCTGCTTCGCATTATTTTTGGACAAAATTTGTCGTCTTTTCGTGATTTTTGTTGTTTTCCAAGATTTTTTAACAAAATTTGCTGATTTTTGCGATTTCTTAATGAAATCGTTTCCGTAAAAAAATCTAAATGCTTCGGGGTTTTTTTTTTTTACGAAATCTGCCGTTTTATCGCGATGTTTTACGGAAATTCGCTGTTTTAACGAAACCTGTCACTTTTCAAAAGAAAATCTTCATTGCCTTTTTTTATATTTTGACAAAATTTGTTGTTTTCTATGATTTTTTTAACAAAATGTGCCGCTTTTTTGCGATTTCTCAATGAAATTTGCCATTTTTTGCGATCTTTTAATGAAATTTGCTTTTTTTTCTGCGATTCCTTTGTTGAAATTCGGGCATTTCCCGTAATATTTCGACAAAATTACGCATCTCCCAGGCTGCTTAAGAGCTATTTTTTTTGCCGATTTTTTCCTTAATTTATGCGTTATAATGCGTCCGCGGCATTGCTAGTGGACATGCCGAAAGTTTAGGTACCTTGGTGATAAAATATGCATTCCCGGAAAGGATTACTGGGTTCCCTGGGATCCTCGGAACGCTATTTTTCGAGCCCTGTATAAATCGACACTCTATCCGCCGGTGTACTTGGGAATTCTTTTTAATACTGTATTGGCAATTCTGTTTACCACATCAGCACTAAATGAGCATGCACAGTAAATCTAAATAGGGAGAAATTTCTGTTTCAATCCGCCTGTGAACCTTCAGCTTTCTTCAGAGCTGAGCCATTGACCGGTTTCTTTCCATATCTTATTTCTATTTCCATGTTTTAGATATGTCCGTGACAAACCTTTACTGAAGAAAATTTGAGCGTTTCCAACAATGATTGTTCACTGATCACCATTTTATTAATTGCATGTGCGAATGCAGAATTGTTTTTCAAAATCAGCTTATATGCAGGCAGTAGAAAGAGAAGAAGAAAGTGAGAACGATTCAATGTTCGGATCATTCTTTTGTTCGCATAACTTCTAATGTGCAACAGCATGCATTTTTGTCAATAATTCTCTTGTTCATTTGAATTTTCTTGTGATTTGAATATTAAGTTAGATATTTTTTACTACTCGTTAATCTGTTTATATTGCTTTTATTTTTACTATTATGTGAAAGAAGTAGTAACAACAGTTAACCAACAGGTGGTGTGTTTTGCACCTCAGAGAAATTTATATTCTGAAATATTGCTATTTTACATTAGTATATGGACTGTACATTTACAATACTTTTTCAGTTGTTTTTATACAAGTAAATAAGGTAAAATTCAAATGAAAGTTCTTATTTTAATGAGCTAAGTTTTGTTGAGTACACAAGAAATAAAATTTTGGGATTACATACACCTTATCTCACCACTTATGTAAATGAAAAAAAATTAATAAAATCATCTTGTCGTTTAAGATTTAAAATGGAAGATAATTAAATCAATATTTCATAACTAAAAAAACAAAAAGAAAAATTGAAAGTAAATCGAGTAAGCCAACACCTTTTACAAATGTCAACTATCTTGGTCCCAGGGAACCAAGATTTAAAAATCTTTACCAAATCAAAGCTAATTTCATCAAAAAAATTAGGGAAAGATTGTATAAAAAACAAATGAACAGCTTTCTAAAATTTCTGGAAAATTAAAAATAAAAATGGGTTATTATATATTTATATTAACGATCATAAATAAAACTGCAAAAACACACTAGAACACAAATCATATGTTTAAAATAAGAAAGATTTTAGGTTGTAAAAGTATTTTAATTTTCTAAAATGAGAGAATGTCATTCAAAATGATGAAATCACAAAGAAAATATCTAATGAAGTTAAACAACAGCTTAGAAAACAAAATTCTTTTATATATGACAAAAATATTTTTTGATCTGAAAAATCACATCGAAAATATCTACTGCAATTACAAAATACGATTCAGACCAGAGTTCTCTTATATGAGACAATGTTATTTAAATATGAAAAATTAGCTCGATAGTATCTAAGACAAACAACACACAGAACAAAATGTTCTCGTACATGAGAATATTATTTTTATCTGAAAAATCATATAGAAAACATCTATTGTAGTAAAACAACACGATACAGAACAAAAATGATATACAACCGGGAAAATGTTCAAGAAAAATATTTTCAGAACAAAAATTTAAGTTTCTGTTTTATAAAACGCATTCTAAAAGAAACTGAAAAATAATATTAGTACATACTAAGGTACATATGCTTCTGAAAACATATCGGGAGCCATTAGTACACATGATGACAATAAATCCATATTAACAATCCATACTAATGCTAAAAACCAAAAAGTAAACAAATAATCCGGCCGCATGTACCTTTAATGTTTCAGGTTAATGAAATCAAAAACAAAATATTTTTAAGTATCTG
The DNA here is from genome assembly GCA_964019185.1 of Maratus speculifer. Lineage (NCBI taxonomy): Eukaryota > Metazoa > Arthropoda > Arachnida > Araneae > Salticidae > Maratus > Maratus speculifer. The sequence continues at coordinate 192,396,261 of OZ025299.1, forward strand.
TAAAGATAAAATAAATAAACTTACCATTTTACACAACAGCACTCATTTTATTTCGGTATAAGAAGCATCAAGCAGCAAGAATAAACTTAAACATTTAATAATTAGAGAACAACAAAATAATCCTGCATTACGTCAAAAAAGTTAATGGTACTGTTCGATAACGATTACACAAACAACTGTTGCTCACTATAAATTCGTGAAAATAAAAAGTGCAAGTATGTGGTTTAATTGATTGGAACTTTTGTTTATTCGATTTCTATAAATCAAACAATTAAAATCTCGGAAACTAAAATTACAACTGACGAAAGATTTACAACAAAAATTAAATCTCTTAAGATGAATTAGTTTTGGATTACAGTGCAGCAGTTAAAACCACAGGTAGGCGCCATGGAACAAAGAATATAAACCGGGAAGGAAAACGAAGCCTCTTTCCCCTTAGGAGCAGGGTGATCGTCGATGCCACCGGATTTCTGTGAGGTTCACCCATATCCCAGCATTCCCAGAGGAATGGCAACTGTTTGGCTCATTTATCGCTAATTTGGCCAGAGACGGGTGGGCGCTGATTTCTACGGCGGCGAGAGGTAAAACACATGCCAAGTTATCGCCAATCGAAAAAAATCGCCAAGGTTGCCGGCAGTTCAGGATCACACTTGTCCCAGAATTCTCGGCTTGCCTCGGCTCGCCTGCGTTAACCGGTCCGGTTTTCCTTCCCGGTTTATATTCTTTGTTCCATGGTAGGCGCTAACAACACCAACTTGATACCGGCGTATTCAGCACAACTTACCGGTTACTTACCGATTATAGACAAGTACGAAAGGAAAATCAAGGCGAAGTGTGACGTCAGCTACAATTCAACAGGATAGTTTTCATTGGTGCCACAATTCGCTTTCGTACTGCGCTATAAACCAGATGGCGTATTCGAGCACTTGAACCATAAAGATATTCTTTTCTCCAATGAGACCTACTCCATGGCAAAAACGCCAAAACGCGCGGAGTGAGTTGCAGTTCTGAACAGACCCTTTGTTTCTGTCTGATTTTTTTTTGTACACATGAAAATAAACAGCAGTTAATCGGAGATTTATTACTACTAACTACCACAATAGTATCCCGGTAGGGAATAGACAGACAAGTTTTCATTTCCTATTGAAGCCTTCTTCCTTAAATAAAATAATAAAATTAATAACTTAAATAGTTTTTCTACTTTCTTAATCTGTATATACCACACAATGCCTGATATGCAAGGTAAAATATGTTTTATAGTTCTTTATTAATGTTTGTATACTGTTTATGTTCCCATATAAGTATTTTGCATTTAACGGCTTTAAATCATGGCATGCTCTCATTTAATAATGCTTTAGAGATTAAAACTGAGCACAAGATGAAAATCTATTTTCAATAATTACACATAAGTTCTTTAAATTTCGATGTCATAAGTTATACCATGGTTTGCTTAGCAGTGACTGGATCTCATAATTAAATTATTTTTCATTTGTATGTCACATGAGATTGAGATAGATGTGTTAAAATTTTAAATTTTAATTTTTCTAAAATTAGAAAAAATAAAGTTGAAAGCATTCATATTTGTAATTAATTTAATAACTTGTGTTGAATATCCGAATACGAATTTTCACAAATTTCAAATAGATGCGAAAAAGGATGCATTAACAATGCTGTTTAAGTAAGGTACAAAATCCGAATCCAGAATGTTAGGTAATCATGAGTCTTAAGGAACCTTCACAAATCAAATAAATTATAAAAATTATGCCCTCCTTAATAATGTACAATACTTTTAGCATAATTTCTCATTTTTCGCATTTGATGTAGGAGAGACTGGTGATATACTTGATTCCTGATCTTAAGTACATGAAAACCAATGTAGAGTTTTCAGGGGTGATTGTGGTCTGAGTGAACCCTGGGTTTTTCTATCAGTCCTTCCGGGTTTATGGGATTGTTACGCTTGGTGGAAAAAACAGATCAAAAATTTAATTTAAAATGTGATGTAAAAGAAGGCAAAGAGCATTGTGAGAAAAACAATATTATCGTTTACAGATCTTGGTAAAAACTCAGTTTTCGTCAAAAGATTGTCCAAAAAATCCTATTTTCATAAAAAGATCGTGCAATAATGCTATTTTCATCAAAAGATAGAGGGAAAAACTTATTTTTGTCAAAGGATTGAAGGAAAAATGCTATTTTCATCAAAAAATTGAAGAAAAAGTGTGATTTTCGTCATATAGGATCGAAGGAAAAATGTAATTTTCATCATAGGATTGAAGGAAAAATGCATTTTTTGTCATAGGGCCATGGGAAAAATGTGATTTTCGTCAAAAGATCATGGGAGAAATGTGATTTTCATCAATAGATCATGAGAGAAATGTGATTTTTGTCAAAAGATTGCGAGAGAACCATGATTTTTGTCAAAAGATCACGAGAGAGAAGCATGATTTTTGTCAAAAGATCGCGAGAGAAGTGTGATTTTTATGAAAAGGTCGCAAGAGAAACGTGACTTTTATCAAAAGATTGAAGAAAAAACATGTTTTCATCAAAAGATCGAAAAAAACATGATTTTTGTCTAAGGGTCACAGAAAAAATGTGATTTTTATCAAAAGATCAAAGGAAAAATGTGATTTTCACAAGAAAGTGGGAGTTAACCCCAAATTGAGCTCCCTGCTTTCTGCTGTAATGTTTTAAAAAATTGCTGTGAATTTAAGATACCTTTTTTAAAAAAACAATTCAGAATCATCCCTGGTGTTGTATTATCCATCTCAATCTCTGTGCAAAAATGTCCAGAATTGGTATGCTAATGACATCTTTAATCTATAATACCCCAGAAAAAGAAATTCACCTTATGTAGGAGCAAAAGCCCCCCCACCCCCCAAATACTTGGTCATTTTGAAATAAAATTGGTTTTGACTTTCTTTTTTTTAATGTTTTTAAGTAACTAGGTGTCTTATAATGCTTTGCAATAACTCTACTAAGAGATCCCTCTTTTAGCACATAATTTGTACTTGTCTCATGAGTACTTGGTACATGAGTGAAAAGAATTTGCTTACTGGTTGTAGAATTTGAACTTTGCATATTTAGCTTGACAAATTATACTTTCCTTTTCATGAAGTCATTCAGCTTTGACAGAAAGTAATGCATGTTTATTAAATTATGTTTTTCTGCAATTGCATGTTTGAAACAGTAGCAGAAATATGTCATTTGACTGTCATGCTGTTATAGCATCTGTTACTAGCTAAAACCTTGTGTGGAAGATTACAATAATTAAAATCAATGTTTAACACACAATATGCAAACACACACCACATACGTATACGTTTCGCGAGCACCAGGGCTCGCTTCCTCAGTGTATAAAAGTTAAAATGTTAAAAACAGAAAACCCCCCCAACTGACAGCAAAAGGGGTTTTTCTGTTTTTAACATTTTAACTTAAATAGTTAATTTCTTTTCTTTTCTTTCTTTTTTTTTTTTTTTTTTTTTTTTTTTTTTTTTGTATCGACTGTGAGAATCGAAGATCAAACACCCAAAAGATTAGTCATCTATATATTTTTCTCAAGCTGAAAGAAATGAACACTTCTATGAAAAGCATAAAGAGAAATATTAAAATAGTATTTGTAATATGTCAGTAAAGGAAGTAAAAAAATACGTTTTGTCAGAAACAGAAGTGATTTTTTATTAAAATATTAATTTCAAAAGCTATTTTTAAATCTATGATGCTTAAATCGGTTAACTGTACAGCATAAATTTGAGATCTGCATGAGCAGGGCCGGGCCTAGTCAGTTCTCTTTCCGAGCCGGGCCTTGCTTTTATCCTGAAGGATCTGGGAGGGCCTAATTTATTTTTTCCGTACAAAGTTAGGACTGATTTCATTCTTCCTAGTCTTCATGGACCAAAATATTCAGTCCCAGTTGAATCATCTCCTATGAAAATCATTTTCTCGATGTGGTCAAGTCTGTTCAAAAATAAGTAAAATTTGGCTTGATCCAAAATTTTTTGCAAAAGGCATATTTTAAATCATCATTTTTCTACAATTAAACATTAAAATTAATCCTTTTTAAAGATTTTGTAGATTTTGAGATTTATTAAAATAGAATTAAATGCATGAAAAAAGGAACCTGCGTAATCTTCTTTTAAACTGTTCATCTGTGCAAAAGGAATACAATAATACGCAAGAAAAAATATATTATATATTTATACCTGCTAAAAAGGGAACTTGTCTGTAACGTATTTTTTTTCTTTCTAATGGGATTCCGTCTTAGAAGATTTTACTTTAACCATATTGCATTTTTTAGATATTTTTATTTTTCCATTACATGGAATATGGAATAATAATATTAATGATAACTTAAGCATTTATATACAACAAACAAAGGCTCATTAAAAACAAATATCACAGCTTACTGGGCCCTTCTGCATAAATAAAAATTATAAACACACACACACAAAAAAAAAAAAAAAAAAGCTAAAATAATTTTTTTCTGTCAGAACTATTCCGAAAGAATAAAAATAAATAGTCTGTAGAATTCAATCAGGCTGAAACAGGTTCGGGTCGAAATTAAAATTTTTATAACCCACCAGGCCGCTAATTTTTTTTTCTAAAATTTCTCTAAAAGTTAAAATTTTGGCTCGAGCCCGGCGCGGCCTATGCCAAAATTTTAACTTTTATAACGGGCCGGGTGGTGTTTCGTTCGGGATGGTCCGGGCCGTATTTTTGTCTATGGATCGAGCCGGACCCAAGCCTGGAAATTTAGGCCCGTGCAGACCTCTAGCATTAATAAACAGGGGCAGTACACAAAGCCGGCCTTCTTGAACTGACCTGAATGTAAAATACAATTTAGGATCTCACTTTTTTTTCCAGAAAAATAAAAATAATTTGTTTCATTAGGGTCTGCCTACATTTACAGAAGCTACGTGCAAACCCTTCTCTCTATACTATTTTTTTCTTTTCTTTATTGGGAAAAAAGCTTTTAGTTTCGATAGAAAACTTTCTATAATCAGCTTGGGATTAGCATTTTATCTGCCGCGTCACACTTCTGCTTTATTTAAATATTCCAAATTATTGCTGCCACTGGTCGCATGCTGCTCTAATTTTACGAAGTTTAATTTCTTGCATTTCTAACTTTGATTCATCGAAAATTCATTCATTTTAGCTTGCTTCACTATAAAAGGCTTATTTTTACTATCGGAAATAACTGACCCTCATTTCATTTCAGATGATGACTCACGATACCGCATATTCTTCAAGAGTCTTAATTGGTGGTTTTATAATTTAAACACATCATAAAAGAAACGTAAAACATTAAGTGCATTGAAAGCTATTTCCGTTTTTTATCTGTTTGCTCAGCAAAAGTCTCTATATCCCGAATTAAATTAGCTGAACTATTTTTTTTTTTTAAATCCAAAATTAGTTTTGTTTTCAGCATATTTTTTTTTCCCAATTTAAAATATTAGTGAATCCGTTGAATCCCGCGAGCTAAAGGTTAAAATTCAACATTTTTATTAGTAGCCAGTGGCTAGTAGAGGCTGAATGTTTAGTAGCCACTATTGTCAACTTAGTGGCCACTAATTACTATCAGCGATTCTTTGACGAAATTGCCGTTGCGGCTATGGCGATTTGTTGGGTTCCTAGTCTGGAACCTGAATGAAAAAAAAAAAAAAAAAATGTACCCGGAAAGGATTTCTGTTCTGGGTTCCCCGGGATCGCTATTTTTCAAGCCCTATATTGTGAGATATTGCAAATTATGTTAATAAATCCAGCACAATGACTCAATTAAATAAAAACTTTAAACTAATTTTTTCCCTGTTCATGTTTTTATAATTTGCTTGTTTGACAAAATTTCAATTTTTTTTTTTTTTTTTTTTTTTTTTTTTTTTGTTTATTGAGATAGAGGTTTGATTTAAATGTTCTCCATGGTGTATTTAATATTTTTATATATGGATTTAACATTCAAGTTTATAGTTATTTTTTAAAAATTATTCAAATTGAGATTTTGCTGAATTTCTTTCTTTTTTTTATATAAAGAAAAATAAAATATTACAGTATATTACACATACGCATATATTACAGTATTATTCAAAATTGAACAGATGGTTTCAAAGGTACTGGTGTCCCCTTAAAATGTTTTATAGCATTTTCTATAATAAATAAACTGCATTTTCATAGTTGGATTGGTGTAAACGAATAGTTACCTCATTACCAGTCAATATGTACAACTTTACACTACACTAACATTATTTTGCCCAAATATAGAATTTGGTTTCATGGAATTCTAATCAGAAAAATAGTTAATTATTTTATGTATATAGAAAATCATAACTTTGTTCAAAGTTATGAGTTTTAAAGGATTTCGCAATCTTTTGAAGAAATTAGCAATTTTTTGAAAAAAAATTATCGTATCTTCACAATTTTTGGATGAAATTAATAGTTTCTTCGCGATTTTTGGACGAAATTTGCTGTTTTTTTCCGCAATTTTTTGAAGAGATCTGCCGTTTTTTCGCAATCTATTGACGAAATCAGTCGTTTTTTTTCGCGATCTTTTGACGAAATTTGCTATTTTTCACAATGATTGACAAAGAATAATGTCTTTTGCGATTTTTTGACGAGATCTGCCTTTTTTCGCGATCTTTTGACGAGATCAGAGATTTTTTGAAGAAGTTTGTCTTTTCTTCACGATATTTTGATGAAATTTGTCATATTTTCACAATATTTTGATAAAATTTGTCATATGTTCGCGATATTTTGATGAAATTTGTCGTATTTTCATCGATGTTTTGATGAAATTTGTCATATTTTCATCGATATTTTGATAAAATTATCTACTTTCATCGATATTTTGATGAAATTTGCCGTATTTTTATCATTTCTTGACGAAATTTACTTTTTTCCCGCGATATGTTTGCCGAAATTTATCAAAATCTTTTGATTAAATTCGCGTTTTCCCTTCATTTTTTGACGATATTAGCGATTGTTCTTCAAACGATTGGCGAAATTGGTTATTTTCGGCGATCATTTTTCGAAATTCGCGATATATTTTATGTCTTAATTTTCAGATTTACGACCGGTTTTTTTTTTAAATTTTCGGAAATGATTGATCGCCATTTTGGCGATCAGATGCATAACATTAAGTCGCCAATTTTTTACATTTAGTCGCCCTGTGGCCGGTGGCGACCGTGAATTTTAACCTTTACCGCGAGCCTTTTTTAAAACCTAAAAATTCTACTTTAAATCAATCCTTAACCTGACTCGATCACTAAAAAATGTTCAAAGCTTCCCACAAGACAAATTAAATGTGCATCTTCAAAAACGCTGAAATTTTACCCCCATTCCTCTGATGTTATTGCTATTCGAAGAGAAATCCAAGAACATGTATTGTAGAATTGCAGGACACTTCCCACCACTGTGAGGCTTTTTCTGAATCACAGAGATAAAACTACTAAAATGAAAGGGAAAAAAATAAAGAGAAAGAGATGTTGAAAACTTTCCGAATTGGTAAATGACGTATTATTGTCTGTTTATCAGTGAGATTTACGACCAATTAGAGGCAACAGAAAGGAAGGGTGGAAATGTGCTTGTTTTCGGTCTTTTTGGAAGATTGAAAGGCATGAAGGAATTGTTCCCTTTTATTTTTAGGGGAGGGGACATATCCATTTTTCATTGGAGCAAAAGTGATTGGTGGAAAGTTCCCCCAGCTTCAGTAAAAAAAGTTCCAGATTCAGAATTGCAAGGTTTGTCAGAATTGTAGAGTTCGTTCCAAAATTGTTTGAGTGTGTTAATTTTATAAGAATTTTTAATTTCTTATTCAGTGCTAATGCCTTCAAGGAAAAAAATGAGACATATTAATATTATAAGACAGTGAGAGAAAAAATAAAGCTATAGATCCCAAAGTCATCCTATCACCCAGTAAAAGATAGGTAAGTGTTTGTTTTCTTTTTAAGTTGCAATGTTATCGAAAATATAACGAACGTAATTTTTGGGTGAAATAAGAATTTCAGTAAACGGGAAAAAAAAAGAGTAATTTTCAAAAGATGAAGACTGAAACTATTTTTATTTACTAGGGATCGAACACGCACCTCAGATTTTAGAACACAAGGGAAAACTATTTTTTTAATATTAATATATATTTATTTAATTGCCTATTATTAACGAAACCAACAATGATTTTTATTTCTAAAGTATCAATTTTACATTCAAATTAAGTATAGAAATTTATTAAAAGTGGTATTTTCGTATAAGTTACTACATAAAAACACCAAAGATTTCGTTTACGGCAGTCTTTTTTATTCATTACATTGTTTGGGCGATTAGTTTGATTACATGTTTGTTATGTTACTGTTTTACTTATTTTATTTTCTCATGAATTTAAAAAATAACTATGAATTGAAACAAATGATGAGCTGTATATATTTACTTTTTTGCGACAAGCGTCTTTTTTAATCTTTTATTATTGGTTTTTAAAAACAAATTTTTGATTCATTTAATGGGGAAAATGCCCCAAATGCTAATGCTATAAAAGAAATTTATAGATATCTCGTTTTCATTTCAAAATGCTTATTTACTACTTTTTTTTTTCAATTGGATAGTTGATATCGATCTATAAGGCGGTTTTTTACTTTTTCAATTTTGATTGCAGATTTTTTTTTATGGGGATGCTTTCATTTTTCGAAAAGGGTTTCAAAAATGATAGTGTCCTCATTCAAAAAATCTGCAATCAAAACCAAAAAAGTAACAAAAGGGCCTTTGTATACATCGATGTCACCTATCCAATAAAAATAAAAAACATTTAAAAATATAGGAATGCAACCGAGATATCTATAAATTTCTTCCATAGGCTTGTCATTAGTGAACGGGTCTCTTTGGTTGACTAAAATAACCTCATAACTTAAATGCAAACAGATTTATCTTTCATAATCTGTGTGTACGATAAATGGATATTTAAAAATTCATGTTTGAAAATTATTTGAAAAGAATATTAAATTGAGACATAATTTCCAAACTAATTGCCATACATTGCATTTAAATGCATTTTTTTTCTCTATTTGTGGAGTTAAAAATTTGATAATATGCTATGTTTAGAAATTTAAAAAATGCAGTTAAAGTCAAATTTCACCGGCATCAAAATGATGTCAACGTTACGGACGAACACCTTTTGTCCTATATATTTTTTGTAAGTTTATTTCCATCCAGGTTATATTCAAACAGTTTGCATCCATGTAAGCGTTGCTATAGGGATAGATCAGATATTCTTTCAGCTTGAATTTTTAATAACGGCAATCGCAAACTATACTGGAAAATTCGTTATGGGGGAAAAAATATCCGCCAAATGCAAAAAATAAACTAAAAACGGGAAAAAATTATAGTGGCAAAGGTAAAAATTTACTATATTTGGGCAAAAAAAGAATAATAATAAGAAGGATTTGTATTATCAGTGTAAAAAGAAATCACAGAAGACGGATTTCAAAAACGAAATTCGGGAAAAATTGAAGAGAATAACAGTTACTATAATAATACACTAACGAATGAAAACCGGATTCTTTTTATAAGCCTAAAAAAAAAGAAGAAAAATCATTTCAGAAAAAAAAAATTATCAGGGCTGGCAAGTTTCTGCCGGGATGGTTAAACCCAGCGGTTATAACCGGTTAAAACCGGCATGGCGGAAACTAGTTTCTGCCAGTAAGTAGCAAAAACTGGCAGAAACTAAGAAATGATACTAATAAGAACTTTAACCTGCAATGATTCATAATTCATACAGGTATTTAATGTATAAAGATTTCAATTAAAAAATTAAAGTAAAGTTTATGAATGCTATTCAAAGTGGAAAATTTTCAAAAGGATTATATAAATATACTTTGTTTATATAATAATTTTTTGTCACTTAAACAGAAATTTTCATAATAATAATCTGATGCTGTAGAAGTTTATTTAATGAAATATCTTGTACAATTATTTTACTATATTAAAAGAACAAAATTATTTTTGTAAAAAAGGTAATAATATACTAAAAGTATTCCATAATATAGAATTAATTTTGCTAACACTTCTTAACCTAAAATGCTTTTTAATTTGTTCTGAATGAAAGAAAAGTTAGAAAATATTCTTTTAAAACCAGCATTACTTGCTAGTAATATCATTATTGAGGATGTAAAATTAAAAAAATTCTCATTTTCACCGGTATTTGTTTTTAAAGGCGATTACCCACAGAAGAGAAGACATTTTCTAGGACTTTTTGGGGGGGAAATATGTTTCTTGAAAAGCAATTTATAATGGTAACAAAGGGTTATATACATACATCACAATATTTGGATTAATATCAAAAAACAATTTTCTTGCTTTCTGCATGCTTAAATATCAATTTTGGATCCATATACTTAGGATGCAGTAAAAAAGCTTGCATAAAAGCTAGCACTACATTAAATGAGATTTGAATCTTGCATTTGTGAGTTTCCATGATAGTTCCATTGTTAAATAAAGTTAAGCAAATTTTATGAGCAGCAGCAATAAAGCAGTCATGTTTTTTACTTTCGTCTAAAACAACAATAGATTTTAACGTTTGTGATAAGTATTTAACTACTTCAGAATTCATGATATTTATTTACAATTTTAACTATTGCTATGTCTTTAATATCATTTTCATGATCTTCAATTATCTGGAAATAATATGGCTGTTTCTTTCTGAAGGATTCAAAACCATCAAATTCTGATACAAATTTATTTTTTAATTAAAACTATTCACAATATTTTATTTATTATTTATTCTGAATAAAATGTATATAAGCAATTTAATACAACTAAAAAAGTCTCAGATTATGTCACAAAATGAGTTTATGCCAGTTGTTGCCAGTTTCTGCCGGTAAAAACCGGTTATAACCACTTTCTACCACTGGTACGGCAGTAACTATTTCCTGCCAGCAAAAACCCAGCCCTGAAAATAATGACAAAAGTTTCATGAAAAATGTAGATATTGAAAAGGAGAAAATTTATTTCATTGGGCTAAAACCAGGGTTGGCAAGTTTCTTCCGCAGTGGAAAAAACCGGCCGGGTCAATCCATTTCAAGTGGTCCAGAAAATATAAAAATGGTCGCTCGACCATTTTTAAAATATCCGAAATTTTTTGTACAACAACCCTAACATGACGGAAGTTCAAAATGACCGTTATTTTAATTTTACTATTTTTTTTTTTTTTTTTTTTTTTTTTTTTGTGCATGGCGGCCATTTTTGTTTCATCGTGTTCAGAGATTTTCTCAGATACTAGGATACACAAAATTGTCAATATCTCGTCTTTTATTTTCCCAATTAAAATAGGGTTTGCAGCATTTTGTTCAGAATAAAATAGGCTAAATGTAAGGTTGTAGAATAATTTTGAAAAATAAATTTTTACAAGTGAAATTTTAGCACAAAATTTAAGATTTTCCCCAAAATTTATCCGTTTTCAAGAGGAATTTTTTCATGTAAGGAAAACTGTCAACCTTACACAATTTTTTCTACAAATAGGTCAACAATGCGTGTACTCACACACCAAGTCCCATATCTGGCAGTTGATTTCTCTTTGCGAAAACAATTTCGAAATTTGTCAAAAATTTCAAAAATCTCACTTTTTAGGCTTTGATATCTCTGTTGGGGCACGAGATAAAAATCTGAAATTCTGGCCTTTGATAGTATTGTGTAGTAGTGTTATGCACAGAAAATTTCAAGAAGGAGATTTGACTATAAGCTGAGATACGGTGATTAAAAAAATGTTAAGAAATGCTATTACGAGTACATTAGGAGAAATGAGATTAGTCTCTTTTATTACAATATTTACACAGAAAATATCATTTGTTGAAAACAGTTAAATAATAAACATTTAATTTACAAAGATACTATATATGCTTAACAAAGAGCTTAACACTATTTACGAGTGATGTTATGAGTTCGACCAGTTACTGTTGTCAGTCCATTAGGCTGTTCTTTCTCAAAATTTTATTTGAAGCCACCCAAGTCTTGTCATCCCTTGTTAACTTGAATGAAATTCTCTAGGTTTAATAATTGAAACCATGTCAACTCGATCAGTTGCAACCCATTGTCTGTAATTTACTTTTCCTGAAATGTGTTCTGAGTAAAATTGTTGCAATAGCATTTCTAGTAGTTTTGTTCATCTGGACAAATAGTGCTTTGTCTTAGCATACATTCTGAATTGTTTAAATCACACAGAAGCATTTGAAGAAGATATTTGTAATTAACATTTAACTTTGTATCATAAATAATTAATTTAAAATTTTGGAGATATGAACAATTACATAGTAGTTTACAATAGTTTGGCAGTATTGTGTTCACATATTGTCCATATCATATCTCAGCTTGTAGTCAAATCTCCTTCTTGAAATTTTTTGTACATAACACTACTACACAATACTATCAAAGACCAAAATTTCAGATTTTTATTTTGTCCTCCACCAGAGATATCAAAGCCTAAAAAGTGCGATTTTTGAAATTTTCGACGAATTTTGGAATTTTTTTCGCAAAGAGAAAAATTAGCTCCCAGATCTGGGACTTGGTGTATGAGTACACGCACTTTTGACTTATTTGTAGAAAAAATTGTGTAAGGTTGACAGTCTTGTTGAACAATTACATAGTAGGTTACAATAGTTTGGCAATATTGTTTTCACATATTGTCCATGTGATATCTCAGCTTGTCATCAAATCTCCTTCTTGAAATTTTTTGTACGTAATGCTACTACACAATACTATCAAAGGCCAGAATTTCAGATTTTTATCTCGTGCCCCACCAGAGATATCAAAGTCTAAAAAGTGCGATTTTTGAAATTTTTGACGAATTTCGGAATTTTTTTCGCAAAGAGAAATTAACTCCCAGGTCTGAGATTTGGCGTATGAGTACACACACTTTTGACCTGTTTGTAGAAAAAGTTGTGTAAGGTTGACAGTTCAGAGGTGCCAAGTATTACGATTTGTCCGTAATTATTACGGATACGCAACAAAAGTTACGGCGTTACGGACATCGAATAAAAAATACGGATAAAAAAAATCGTGAATTTCATCAAAGATCGCTTGAAAAAATGCAAATTTCGATATAGTATCCCGGAAAAAAACACAAAATTTCATCACAAGATCGTGTAAAAATACGCGCATTTCGTCAAAATATCGCGAAAAAAGCACAAGTTTAGTCAAAAAATAGCGGAAAAGTGCAAAGTTACTCCAAACATTGCGTAAAAACGCGAATTTTATCCATGGCTTGCGTAAAAAAGCCTAATTTTGTCAAAGATTCGCGTAAAAGCGAGAGTTTAGTCAAAATATCGCGAAAAATACGCACATTTCATCAAAAGATCGCTTAAAACACTCATATTTCGTCACAAAAATCGCTTAAAACGCACATATTTTGTCAAAAAAACCACGCAAATTTCGTCAAAAGATCGCAAAATGCCCGTAGATTTCGTCCAAACATCTCGAAAAGTCACAAATCTCCCCAAGAGATCACGAAAAATGCGCACATTTAGTCAAAAGATCGCGAAAAACACGCACATTCAGTCAAAAGGTCGCGAAAAACGCACATATTTTGTCAAAAAATCGCTTAAAACGTGCACATTTCGTCAAAAGATCGAGAAAAGCCTGCAAATTTCGTCCAAACATCGCAAAAAGCCAGCAAATTTCGTCCAAACATCACGAAAAGCCTGCAAATTTTGTCCAAACATCGCGAAAAACACGTACATTTCGTCAAAAAATTGCTTTAAATGCGCTTATTTCGTTTTAAAAAAGTGCAAATTTCGTCCATACATCGCGAAATTTGCAAATTTCCCCAAGAGATCGTGAAAAACGCGCCAATTTCGCCAAGAAATTGCAGAAAAAAAGAAAATTTACTTTTAAAAATTTGCCCCCCCCCCCTCTTCCCTCTGGTTACTGATAACTTTTATTGAAACTTGGCACCTCTGACAGTTTCCCTTGCATGAAAAATTTCCTCTTGCAAACGGATAGATTTTGGAAAAAATCTTAAATTTTGTGCTAAAATTTCACCTGTAAAAATTTATTTTTCAAAAGTTTTCTACCACTGTATATTTAGCCTATTTTATTCTGCACAAGATGCTGCAAACCCCATTTCAATTGGGAAAATAAATAACAAGATAGTTACAATTTTGTGTATCCTAGTATCTGAGAAAATTGCTGCGCACGATTAAACAAAGATGGCCGCCATGCACAAACAAAAAATAGTAAAATTAAAATAACCGTCATTTTGAACTTTCATAATGTTAGAGTTGTTGTACAAAAAATTTCAGATTTTTTAAAAATAGTCGAGCGACCAGTGCTGGACCACTTGAAATGGATTGACCCAGCCAGAAGAAGTAGGTTTCTTCCAAGTGGAAGAAATGGAAGAAACTGTTTTTCTTCTAAAATTTACCATATACTTCCAATTTTGTAAGATATAATAAATATTTTCTTCCCGTAATCTTATATGAATTAATTCCATTGGACCAGAACAAATTTAATTAAATATATTTGCTAAATTAAAAATTACATCAATTTTTTAGCCAAGATCACACACAACACCTCTCTAAAGATCTTCAACCATTGGCTAAATGAAAAGAAATTTTATCCAAAATTAAAGTACACAAAATTAACTAAATGTTATTCATTTCAATTTAGCCAGCACATTTTTTTAATTATTTAAATTTCTAAAACTAGTTGTAAATAGTAGGGATTCTTTACCAATTGTACAATGAAACCCATTTAAATAAAAGCTTTTAATTTACATCAATTTTATTAATATAAGTATTATACAATAATTACTGTAATATTAAAAGCTGAATATTAAATTTTTAATAATATTGTATTAATCAGAGATTGTTCAAAAATATGGTTTCGTTTTCGGCCCAAAATCAGAGTTTTGCCAAAAATTTGATTGAAAATTCAGCTTGACTGAAACTCTCAGTATTAAAAATTCTTGTTTCTTCCTTCGGAAATTTTCAACATAAGTCATTGATTTGAACTGTATCAGCTCTAATGAGTATATTGCAATAAACTTTGTTGTTTATAATTATCAGTCATGAATTGGCAATCATCTTTATAAAAAAGTTTTAGTTTAACCTGCATTAGTGTTTCAAATATTCTTTGAGAAAGTTCTAGAATAATAAATGATCATTTACAAAAATCATTATAGAAGAAAAATCAAGATTTATATACTTTAAACTAAAATATTTTTTAATTAAATAGAATTCATATAATTAGAAAATCTTCTTGTGTCATTGATGCATTAATTATGTTTTATTGTATATGAAAATGAAGTTTTTGGATAATTAACAATCGTGCATAATTAATAAATACTGCACATATAATTAATTAACATTTATGTATGTATTAGTTACCTTAAAACATACAATTTAAGTACTTAATTTTTTTTAGATGTTTTCATTTTTGCCTGAAACTTTCAATTTTCTGAAAATTGGTTTTGGCCTTTGAAACCTCTATCAGTCGATCCTAGTATTTTAAAAAAATCATTAAAATTCTAATTTTTCTTTGTACAATGCAGCATAGTACAGCAAAAAAAAAAAAAAAAAAAAAACAGTAGGCAATCAGTTTCTCAACTTAAATTTGATGAATGCAAAAAATGAAGATTTTTTTTTTTAAAGTCCTACACTTCAAGATAATTTAAAAGCATTTTGACACACCCATCAATATTTTTAGAACACTACAGCTTTGAGGTATTCATGCTGGATGTTAGTATAAATAATTACAATTTTTTTTTATTTACTGTGTTGCACAGTTTAAAATAACACATTTTTGTACGAAAATAATATATTTTTATATGAAAAATAAACAATTTGTAGGTGGTTTTTTTCTCTCTTTTTACATAAATAGCGTAATTAATAATAGTTAAAAAAAAAATCCCTCTACCTCTAGAGTAGTAAAAATCCATCACTTGAAAATATCTGCTGAACCTGAAGTAGTTTCTTTATAAAAAAAAAAAAACTTATCAAATTAAAAATAATAATATTAATTAAATTTTCCAACTTAGATTTCATGTAATTATACTTTAATTCTTTTATATAATTAATATACTCTAACTTTGAGCATTGGTTTTGATTTCTGATAGTTTCTTCCAGTTTCTTCCACTGTCCTGGAAGAAATAGGTTTCTTCTGGAAGAAACCCAACCCTGGCTAAAACACTAAAAGGGGGTTCAATTGTTACTAAATGTTCAAAAATCACCGCGAAACGTAATAAAAACGCTAAATTTTGAACAAAAATTTTGTGAAAAATTCAAAAATTGCTGACGATAAAATTTACTATCTCTGAAGAAATTGTTCCTTCAAAAAAATCGCATAAGAAATCCCTCACTCCCCATAAAAAAAGAAGGAAAAATCCAGGGATGATTCTCGTCCGAAAATTTAAGGCATCCTCTTCCGAAAATTTGAAATTGGGTTATCAGTTCCGCATAGTTGCCAACTTGTATGATTTTTGCACGCAGAAAAAAACAATGATGCACGCAGAAATGCCAATTTCGTGAAATAATTGCCTAAAAAGTACACATTAGTCAATATTTCGTGGAAAAACGACGATTTCGTCAATGTTTTTGTCAACAAACTTTGTCAAAAGATCACTGAAAAATGCGAATTTTCTGTGCGGATCGTGGAAAAAACAGCAATTTCACCAAGTATCGCAGATAAAACACTGATTTTGTCTGAAAACCGCAGGAAAACATCAATTTTGTCTAAAGATTGTGGATATAAAGCCGATTTCATTAAAAGATTGGCGGTAAAAAAAGGCCGTTTTTGATAAAAAATTGCTTAAAAATATTTTGTCAAAAGATCATTAAAAAAGGGGGAAAAAAAACCCGCCAATTTCATCAAAAGATCATGGAAAAAACGCCGATTTTGTCAAAAGATTGTGGGGATAAAACACCGTTTTCGAGAAAAGTGTTGTCCTTGAAAAATCAAGGACAATTCTTAAAAAGGTATTACACCAGCAGAATTAATACGCAGTTTGCGTCCTTGCTGTAGAGATTGCCCATAGAGTTTAAGAAAAATGTATTGAAGAAAAATAACTAAACAGATTTATAAACAACTAACAACTTTTTATTTGATCCAAAGATAAAACATATAAAATGAAATTAAAACCAAATTATATAATAATCAAATCAATAGTCAAATTACATTATATGCATAATTAAATAATGAACCGGAGCACCAAAAAAAAGCAAACTATTGTATTTTAAATTCTATATTAAATGTATTTCTTAAACTATCAATTTATAATTAACCTTAAATTCAACTTTAAATTAAACTGACATTTCCAATCTAGCCCATATTAAACTTTCAATTAAAATAACAAAGTATATTATATTAATGTTTTTCTCCTCCCAAAAGATTGCACTAACCATATTAAATTACAACAAGCTTTCTCTAAAGCTAATCCTCACTGCCACTAGGACTGCTTTCCAAAACACCCTCTACTGCCACTAGAGGTTGTAAGGGAGATTGGCAGTTGAAAATATTTGTTAAGGCATTTAGAAGAACGAAATGATCATGTATCCAGGTTCAGATGTACGAAAAAACCCCACAATGATTGCTAAGTTATTTTTTATTCATACATATGATACTAGGGGGGGCACACATACAGTACTCGGAGAAAATCTCCGAACAGCGATTAGCAAGTTTACCAGACGAGAGCAGAGAGACGAGTGTCGTCGTACATAGCAATAAACTGCCACTTTTGGCATGATAGAAAATCGCCAACATATACAAGTTCGCCCATGCACAATGGATAGTATATGCCAAATAACAGTTAAAATGCAGCCGGCAAGATAAGAATTCAATTTGGATTCCTAGCTAGGATGGGAAAGAAAAGGTTGCCAAACGATAGAATGTTACACGTGTTGTTTTGTCTAATAAAGAGGCACACCAAAGGGACATGAGATTTTTACTGCGCAGATGTTAAATTCTTTTTAGGTTTTTGTTGAGAAAGGAAAAAGAAGCGTAAGCATAAATTTTAACCGCGAAACAGAGATGATGTCCAAATAAGGTAATGCAGAATTGCTTCGATCGGAAATAGCAGACATCTGGAAATAGCTTTAAACGGTTGATTAATATGTGAGTGTATTTCTCACAAAGTTAAGCAGCTGCCGATTTTTCGGTTAGAGAAAAGCTAGCCGAGGGAAAAAAATGGAAAGTGAATGAAGGACATTTAAAACTGATTTTGAATTGAACAGAGACAGGGGGGAAGGAATAATTTAATAAAATAACCAATATATAACGAAATAATCGTTATATATATCACCCGGTGCACCACAAAAAAAACTTTTGCTGTCCAATGTGCATAGGCTAGCATAAAATATTATAACATAAAAACATACATAAATGCAAAAGTTTTTTTTTTTTTTTTTTATCTATATATGTAGAAATTTAACGTCATGATAATGGAGACTTTTGTATTCAAAAACAGTCAGCAGTTCTAAAGTCTCTATATTTTTTATATTTGTATTTCATGGATCCAAGGTAGTACTGTATTTTATATGTATAGGTTGAGTCGACTCAGACAGTACAAAAATCTTACTGCAGCTTTGATTGTTATCATGACATAAATAAAATTTTGAAACATATACACAAAACATGAAACTAATACTAAATGAATATAAAATGGCAATACACAAAAATAACATAATAGCACTATATTTTTCAAAAAAATTAAAAAGAGTAATATGATGTATATTAAAAAATAAAAATGTTTTTGTAAAAAGTGTTTCATGCCGAAGCATAGGATGACAAAAAAAGAGGTGCTCCAAGCACGCCCATAAAAAATATGCGTCACCCTGAATCTTGTGTACAACACAAGTATTATGGCATCGGCTTAGGGCCTAGCCTTAGATGAGGAGGGAATTGTGATGCTCCCCCGAAGGCACTAGCGGTCTTCTGAAGGAGCCCACGTCGAATTACATGAAAAAAAATTTGAATTGATGTGAATTGGAATCACAATTCAAAAATTTGAATCGAAACTCCAATTCCAAAATTTTGTCTCTCAACACAATGAAGCTTGAACCCTTAGGGCCTTAATTTTGAACGGGAACAAGACTTCAAAGGGAAGAATTCAAAAAGAAAAAAAAAAAACAAAAATGTATATCATATAATAACTAATATGGGCAGACAATCCTAGAGTGAAGAGAGACGAAAAATGTGTCACAATCGAGTGGGGTGATGAACAAGTCATATATAAAAACTGTGTTTAGTTTAATTACATGAATCTTTTGTTTACATTTCCAAACTACAGTACCTGTTTATCTAACTATAATATGTTTGACTTACTGTACAAGAAATGTTAAGTGGAAGGTTAGTTAGTGGAAAAATACTGAATTAATGAGTATTGTCAAAGAAATTTTAAGTGTACTGCAAAAAGAAAACAAAATAAAAGTAAATAAAATTTTAGTGAGTTTGAAGACATATCTAAGTGTTAAAGGATAACAATGATACCTAATATTGTTCCTAAGAGATCTTCAGAGCAACAATGATGGACCAGCCATGATATTGTTAAAGATCAGTCAAAAACAACATACACACAACCATGAGCTCTTTGGTTGGATATGTGGTATCATAAAACAAGACATAAAAATAATAAATAGTGATTTACATTAGCTTCTGTTTCTTAGATTGAATGTGTGAGGTTGATAAAACGTATTAAAGTTAGTGTTGTTTATATGACTTGATGCATCAAATAAATGTCCATACCGAGGAGGTGCTAATAAAAGTCTATCAATATGTACCCGAAATGCTGTGTTATCAGGAGCATACAACCTTTTAATTGAGAATGACACAGGGGAATGTTTACAAGTGACAATATATGGACCAGTATACTTTGTTTTAAACTTGTCATTTGATTTTAGATATACAATATCTTTTAAGAAAATGGATCTTAATTTAGCTTTCTGACCGTAATATTTATATCTTTTATCTTGAGCAGATTTAATGTTGTTATAAGCTTTGTGATATATCTTACTCAAATCATCAAGTAATTTGTGTACTTCAATATGTTTATCAAGAAAGGGTTGGTTGCACGACTGATCAAAAGTGTCAAAAATTAGAGAAAGTTCACGTCCAAAATGAAGAAAATTAGGAGAATATAATGTAGTTGCATGTTTCGAACCATTATAAAGTGATTTGTGTATAAATACTGCATGTTCGAATGAATGACCTTCTTGTAAAAGAATATTAACTGAATATTTGATTGATTTATTGATTCGTTCTGCAATCGCATTTGATTGTGGTCTCGAGGCAGAACTGTGTAATACCTTAATGCCCATTGTATCATTAAAAATGTTATATACCTGAGAAGTGTACTGGGGTCCTAAGTCTGATAAGACAACCGAAGGTCTCCCAAAGGTGGTTATGTAAGAGAATAAGCATTTAACAACCTTACTCGCAGATATGTCATTAAGTGGAAAGAGTTCAATATGTCTTGAAAAATGATCAGTGATAGTTAAAACATATTTTCCATTAGCAAACGGTCCAAGGAGATCTGTACTGATAGTGTGACCAGGGTACCTGGGAGTGTATGTGGGCTGTAAGGGTGCAGGTGGAGTTTGGTGATGTTTAGTTTGAAGACATTTGATGCAGGATGCAACAAAGTTTAAAGTGTCTACATACATACCCTTCCAAAAATATCTACCTGACAAGAATTCATAAGTTTTATTAAAGCCAAAGTGAGATAAATGTGAAATTGTTAAGACTTTGCTTTTAAGTGAATTTGGAACAATAATGTGATACGAAAAAGTGTTATTAAAAATATTTTCCTTCTTTAACATTAATACTTTCGAATCAGGATGAATGAAGTAGTTAGGAAATTTTTGAGAAGATCCATTCTTTAAGATTTCTTTATAAACAACAGACAAAGTAGGGTCATTTTGTTGTTCAGTAGCAAATGTTTCATTCGAAATTTCTAATAAAGGGTCAGGATTTGTTTGTGTACCAGAAATAAGGCAGTTAACATGCATATTAGAATCAGTCGAGCTGGAGTGTGGAGTATCACATTCTACAATAGGTAAGGGTTGAGTGTCATGAATAAGTTCAGGGTTTGTAGCTAAAGTCTGTTGATTATTTTCAAAGTTACAGCGAGATAAATAGTCAGCGAGTACATTCTTTTTACCTGGAATATGTTGAAATTTGTATGTGTATTCTGAGAGATCCATGAGCCAACGAGAGATAATATCAGCCGGGTTTGTAGTTTTGTTGTACTTTTCTAATGGTTTACTATCTGAAAGTATTACAAATTCTCTGTTGTATAAATAATATTTGAAAGCAGTAACTGATTTATGAATTGCCATGAGTTCTAATTTAAGTGCAGGATATTTTTTTTCTGATGCTTTTAAAGATTTTGAAAAGTATGCAACAGGTAATAGTTGTTTATCATGTTCTTGTAGTAAGACGCCAGAAATGGCAATATTTGACGCATCAGTATTTAAATAGAACTTTTTGTTCCAGTCAGGTAATCTAACCATGGGTGGATTAAAGAATATCTTCTGTATGGTGTCCATAATTTTTTGATGTTTGCTTGTCCACTTAAATTTGGCTTTTGGAGTAGTTAAGTTTATGAGAGGTTGTACAAGTTCAGAAAAGGATGGAACCAGAGATTTGTAAAATGTAATGACGCCTATGAGTGCTTTTAATTGACGTTTAGTTGTAGGTGTTGGAAAAGATGTTATTTTTACAATGTTCGACTGAACAGGAGAAATAGTTTGATTTTCTATGTGAAATCCAAGATAATCTAAACTGGTTTTGTGAAAAGTGCATTTGTTAGGGGACAGCGTTAAATTATATTTTACTAGTATTGCAAGAATTTTATCCAACTTCTCACACATTTCTTGATATGAATTGGCACCAACAATAAGATCATCTTGGTAGGTATAGACACCTTCTAACTGTAATTCATCAAGTAAGGAGTCCATTAAAGCTTGATAAATTGAGGCGCTAGATTTTAAGCCGAATACTAATCTCTTATACCGAAAAGAACCGAACATTGTAGTGAATGTGAGCTGATTTTGAAATTTTGCAGGCAAATCAATCTGATGATATGCCTGATGAAAGTCGAGAGAAGAGAAAAAACGATATTGTGAAAGATTTGAAATAATAGTTTGAATTTTTGGCAGTGGATAAGACGAACCTTGAATTATAGTATTAACCATTCTGAGATCTAATGCGAGTCTATATTTCTGTATACCTGTACCGTCTGGTTTCTTTTTAACAAGGAGCATGGGACAGGCCCATTCGGAACAATGACGCTCAATGATTTTGGCATCAAGTAACTGTTTGATTTGATTTAAAACATCCTTTTGCACAGCTTGGGGGAGAGGGAAAGGGAGAGTCTTTATGGGGTAATCATTAATGAATTTTAAATCAGGTACAATTTTATCAGTATGACCAAGTGTGTCTAATGATTTGGAAAAGGCAGGATAATAATTAAGTAGCAATTTAGTTAGGTTCCTTGCTTCATCAGATTTTAAGTGAGAAAGTTTAAAATCATTAGCCGATAACTCCTGCTTTCTTTTTTGTAAGATTTCATTAGACGCCTGAATATAATTTACAAAGTGCAGTTCTGAGTTATTTTGCTTGTCAGACATTTCAGAAGTATAGTCGCGAATTTCCTCAATCTCAGATAATTGACCTATTTTTGTGTGTTTAGGGAGATGAATGGTCTTTTCAGAAGTGTTTTTAAGTGTTATTGAGAAGAAATGATGTATTTGTGAAGTTTTCTTTCTTTTATTGGATAATTTGTTCATTTGAATAATGGCATCATTTCCTATTAATTCTTTTGTTTGTGCCAAATATTCAAATAGATAATTTCTGTCATTGTTAATGTTATTGGAGGTGTAAACAGAGCACCATATTTGTTGTTGAGGTTCTACTATAATTTTTCGAGTTAAGAACACCGCTTGATTCAATACAACATCACTCAAAGAATTGCATGATTTTGATTGTTTCTCTCCAGAAGATTCTTTACTGGTTTTTAAAGGAACAGAGAAATTATTGTTGACATGGAGACACTTGTTAAAAGTATCGATGACAACATTGTATCTAGTTATGAAATCAAAACCTAAAATGCCTTCAAAACTGGAAGACTCGGGTATGTCAACAATATAAAAGTGATGTGAAAACGCTTTTTGTTTTAGCTTAATGGATGTTCTGATGCAGGTGGAAAATGAGACGTCAGAATTGACAGTTTTAATATTGACGTCGGTGGACAGTCTTTTATATTTTAAGACAGGTTTAAGTTGGTTGAATAATTTTTGTGAAAGTAAAGATATACTACTACCAGAATCAGCCAATAAAGTAATATCATGGTTTGCTATAGTGGCTTTAACAAGAGGGAGGGATGGTGACATAGTGTTTACACTACAAATTATCTGAACATTATCACTTTCTGTTTGTGTACTGATGTTATTTGCTATCTTAATAGAGTCAAAAGTTTGGGAAGCTACTGAATTAACTAGTCTCGAACTTGAAATTTTAGGTAATACAGGGTCAAAAAGAATAGTTGCTGATGTAGAAGTATTAGACTGAGACACAAGACCATCAGCATAGAAATTGTATCTCTGTTTCAGTTTTCCTGAAATTGTGGCGTGGAATTTGTGTAATTGTTTTTTCTTTGAGTATTTGCTCTTTTCCATTTAAAACAAGAGAGAGCATCATGATTGTTTCGTCCACATAACTGACAAACAACTGGTTTTCTTTGTGAAAACTTGTGTGGGGAATAACGTCTAGTGTAGTTTCGATTTTTGTAATTTTTTTTGAAGCGTGAAACACCTGCGAAATGTTTAGGTCTAGTCTGGAGATTTTTTTGCTCAGTTTCGGTTTTAGTATCAGGAGGGGCAAACGATAATGCATTTATTTTCTCGGAAATTTCTTTCAGTTGCGATTCGATGAGATTTTCTGGTCTGTGTACCGAAGGTAAGGAATGTAAGATTTTTTCATTCCTTAAAATTTCATGAAGGGTTTGTGCTCTTTCTACTGCTGTTTTATAATCATTAATGCCTTCTTCCTGTAATTTTATTCTAATATTTGAAGGAAGGGCTTCTAGAAATTTCATAAGTTTAATAGTGTTGCGTGCACTTTCGTCGTTGATATCTGCATAAACAGTCGCCGCAAGAACATTTAGTCTATGAGCTAAGTTTTTTATCGTCTCAGAAGGCATAAGTGCTAAACTGGACAATTCAACAGAAGCAACACATTTACTAGGGGGGGCGAAAAATGACGCAAATTCCTTTTCCAACAAATCAAGGTCTGTTATCTTTTGCAGGTCGGGATTTTGGGCTAGAAATTTTTGTGCAGGCCCAACTAACTTTCCCTTTAAGATTGCAATTGTTGTTTGTGGGTTGTATTTATTAATTTCTGCACAGACGCGAATTTGATCAAAGAAAAATTTAAGTAAATCTGGATCTCCATCAAATTGAATGATATTTATCGGAATTTGTTTTGCCGCCATGATTAGTTTTTTTTTTTTTTTTTTTTTTTTTTTTGTTTGTTTGTTTTGTTTAAGCTCACAAGTTTCGAGAAATTGTTACACAGACCGAATTTATACCCTAAAGCACATTGAAAACAAGAAAATTTCCTCGCTAGTAAAAATATGTAAACTAGCAAAATAAATAGATCTTAAAATATACCTCACTTTAAAGATATCTTATTTGAACTTCTTATAACAGTAAAGCAAAAGGGAGACATATAAAAGTAACACATTTAGTAAATAAATTAAATAAAAGCAAAATAATTACACTTTGAAACATATATCTATATATTCCTTCACTTTAAAAAGTAGTTACTTTATCTTTAGATAATAAAGGAAAGAAAACTCTATAGAAAACTGCAAAAACTGTTAGCAACCAAGCAATAAAATTAGATCTTCTTTACACAAGGGAAAAGCTCCCTTTTCGTAACTTAAAATATTTTTCTTTTATTTTAGATGAAAAAGGAAAATCTTATTTTAACTTTTTAATTAAAAGTTCAAAACTGGTTAAAAACATTTAAGCATATTAGAGAATCTAAATACAAATTAAAAAAACAAACAAAAGGGGTGGGACGTAAAATATGAAACACTAGCACATAAAAGTAATAACTGGTAAAAACTGCATAAAATGTCATAAAAATAATAACTAGAAATGACAACAGTTACCGTGCTTTCGCAATTTAAAAAAATTTTGCAAAAACACAATAACAGGATTAAAAATAGTGATATTGAATTAAATATGATTTAAAACACCAAACTGCAATATTGACTATGGTGTACTGACTGTGGAAGCAGAACATAAAATAAACAAAATACTTGGGGTAACTTACAGATTTAGTTTTAAAAATAAATAACTGATTACTAATTTAATAAGACAAGAACTTAGGGAACTGGGGCACGATCTGCTCCCACATTCAACGTATAGATTATTTCGAAATTGCTTTTGGTTGTTTTACACTTTTTTTTATCACTGAAGACTAGTAGTAAACTTATATTGTAACCAGGTAATTGGTTATTCACTTGTCTAAGATGGTGACACCTCATTTAGAGAATTTTTGTAATTCTCTTATTTATTTATTTATTACTTTGTGCACTGATAACTGATATCTACGATGAATTATTTCTGATGGATTTTCTCAGAATTGAAGACAATCACTATTTTTTTTGCACGATGAACGATTTTACGATGCATCACACCACATGTATACTGTTATTCACTAAATTTTCTATGAGATTATATGAACTTTCTGTAGATTACATTCACTGAAAACACACAAAACACTCTGGTATAGAAGCACACCACAAAACACCACTGGTATAGAAGCACACAATGCGCACATACAGCCCTCGATATCTGGCGGCGATGATCAAACACAAAACGGTGCTAGTGGAAGAAAAAAAGGGTGGGCGCCCCAGCGCTCAGGTGATACTTGGCCGCATATTTCTTTTGAAGATGGAATTATAAGGGGAGACGCTCCGCAGCCCTTTGGATGGAGATCACAGGGGATAGAAAGGGGGTGTCCAGGAAAGGAATCTCAGGACGGGAACACCACTTGTCGACGCCGATCGCAGATGAAGTGGGGGAAATCACTTCCACATCTGTTGACTTTTAGCAGGCAAGACTACTAGCAGTTGCGTTTTTTTTTACCGGGGATGCAGAGAAGAGAGAAGAACCAAAATTATCACATTCGCCGTAAAGTCGGAGTTGATTGTACCCCCCTCCATATTTTTTTTTTTTTTTTATGTGGGGAAAAACGAAACTGTCAGGCACCAGAGGTTTTGTAAGGGAGATTGGCAGTTGAAAATATTTGTTAAGGCATTTAGAAGAACGAAATGATCATGTATCCAGGTTCAGATGTACGAAAAAACCCCACAATGATTGCTAAGTTATTTTTTATTCATACATATGATACTAGGGGGGGCACACATACAGTACTCGGAGAAAATCTCCGAACAGCGATTAGCAAGTTTACCAGACGAGAGCAGAGAGACGAGTGTCGTCGTACATAGCAATAAACTGCCACTTTTGGCATGATAGAAAATCGCCAACATATACAAGTTCGCCCATGCACAATGGATAGTATATGCCAAATAACAGTTAAAATGCAGCCGGCAAGATAAGAATTCAATTTGGATTCCTAGCTAGGATGGGAAAGAAAAGGTTGCCAAACGATAGAATGTTACACGTGTTGTTTTGTCTAATAAAGAGGCACACCAAAGGGACATGAGATTTTTACTGCGCAGATGTTAAATTCTTTTTAGGTTTTTGTTGAGAAAGGAAAAAGAAGCGTAAGCATAAATTTTAACCGCGAAACAGAGATGATGTCCAAATAAGGTAATGCAGAATTGCTTCGATCGGAAATAGCAGACATCTGGAAATAGCTTTAAACGGTTGATTAATATGTGAGTGTATTTCTCACAAAGTTAAGCAGCTGCCGATTTTTCGGTTAGAGAAAAGCTAGCCGAGGGAAAAAAATGGAAAGTGAATGAAGGACATTTAAAACTGATTTTGAATTGAACAGAGACAGGGGGGAAGGAATAATTTAATAAAATAACCAATATATAACGAAATAATCGTTATAGAGGTGTTCTCCAAAATATCCCGTTTCTGCCACTTGAGACAATATTTGGAGGGAGAGAAAGAAAATCAAATGAATCTCCACACTGCAGCAAAAATAAATCTTAACAGAGACCCTTAGCGAGAACTGTCTGTAGAGTCTCAAAAAAAAGAAATTGACCTGGTTCCTTTTTGGCCTGGTCACATTACTACAGCAAGGAAAATCAATTAAGAAGGGAAAATTAATTGGCTAGAGCTTCAATTTCAATCTGATAAACATCTGGAAAAACAGAAAGATAATCTTAAGGGAAGGAGACAAAGAAACTTTAAAAACAATCTATTTCCAATTAAAAGAAATTTAAAATGAAATACCAATTAATAAAAACAACATGTCGTTGGTGACGTGGCTGTCTTCACCCATTTCGTAAAAATGAAAGTCTGAGAATTGCCGAACTCACGATGCAATATTCCAGGAAACTAAAAATCCTTATAAGCAGCTTCATATTAATAGCTGACAAAGAAAAACATAAAGTTCATCTTTCCTCAAACAGACTTTCTTTTATATTAAACAATACATGTACCGATAAACTTTTAGACTTCACTGTAAACAAACATAATGTAACTTAGGACGGTACGAAACAAGAGAAGAATACTGGACCATAATAAACAGGCGGGCAAGGTATTCACAGTTTTTCCACTGAGCTATAACTAGCTTTCCCATCCACCGTCACTGCCCACATACGTCATTTCCTCTGACGACATCCAAACGCCACCTATAGCATCTAGAATTAGAACTTACCTGAGCAAAAGAACCAATAGCAATCGTCCACAATAGGTAGGCACGTGCACTTAGACAGGTAACGCCATCTACCAAAAACTGCCATAACCTTACAGATTACGATTTACCGTGATGATATTCGCTGCTGTTCATGTTGACAGGATGGAAACACAATTGCCGTGAGACAAGCTTGTGAGCAAGTGAATGATGATGCTCATGAACGTAAGTTAAACAGAAGTGTCTAAACATAAAGTTATATTTTATTTAGAATAAAGTTGTATTTAAATACTGAAATAAAGATAATGGAAGTATTTAAATTAGACTTACATTTTTGAAACTTAAAGTGATTTAGCCAGAAATTATTTAATGATAACTATAAAGAATAAATAGGTTTGTAAAAGATAAGTTGGATTAAATAGTTTAAATGAAATTAGGTTAAGTGGAATGGGACAGAGTTTGAGTGGAGTGATAAGAATAAGAGGGAAAATATAAATATATTTTCCTAACAAAAAGATCGTGTAAAAATGCAAATTTTGTCTAAAGATCATCGGAAAAATGCCGGTTTCATAAAAAATACGGTAAAATGCCTATTTCGTCAAAAGATCGTGGGAAACCGCCAATTTTGACAAAAGATCGCAATAAATTGCCGATTTCACTAAAATATCGCTGATTTCGTCAGAAGGTAGCGGGAAAACGCCAATCTCTTCTGAAGATCGCACTTTTGGGGTGGGGTGGAGGAAGATTGATTAGTTGATTTTTTATAATTGCATTAATGTGCCCCTTTTTTCCCTAAGTGCCCTTTTATGATAAAGTGCGCCCTGCCTGCACTTAATCCTAGAATGAACTCTGATTTACTGTTTATTATTTGTTAATTAGAAGTTTTTGCTTTCTTTTTAGTCCGGGTGGGGGGGGATTTATTAAATTGAGGTTGGATTGTATATCATTTAAAAGTAGGCTTTATTTTTAATCTTTTGATACTAGTTACTTTCTTCTGCAATAATTTGTTGCAGAGTTAGTAGGAGGTGTTAACTTTTTTTTTTTCAGCCGGCAACTCTCTGTCAAATGATTTCTACATCAGTTATTAATTCTGCACATTTAAATATTCTTGACCTTCTAGTAAGACATTCTCAAAAGATTTATTTAAAGCTTAAAAGTGAAAATGTAGAATATAACTTATTAGAGGAGTTTTTTCACACCTGTTTTCTACAGAAAAAGAGTTAAAAATAAAACTTTGTAATTTTTTAGTAAAAAGTTTTTATTATGACTTTTCCTACACTTTCATGGCTGTAAAATCTATTTAAAACACAAAACTTCACTTTATTTTCTGTAAGCCTTTCTGGCTTTATAGGGGAAAAAAAAAGGAGAGACACATTGTTATTTGATTTCCTAAAATCTTAATAATAATACCTGCAATCTTTATGTATTCAAAAGTAAATATGATTTTGTGAATGTGTCAGAAAATAGTAAGTTTGGATATGGAGAACAAGTCTTAAAGAACCGAATTGTGTTAAACAAAAGGAGTAAAAGTTATTTTCTTTTGATCAAAGACAGCATCATTTGCTTAAGGTAATGTTTTTAAGGTTTTTGTAATTTTTATAGATCTATGTTTTTTAAGTTCTAAGATTATTTATTAATTTTATCTTTTAAAACAATCTTACGAGTAACATGAATATAAATACAGTTTGGTTTTAAGTAATTCTACATTCATGTTTAAGTTATTTTGTATTTGTAAATTATGTCACAATATCTTTAAACATGGTATTTCCTTTGAATATGTACTTAAATCTTCCTCCTCTTTTTTTTTTCAGAACTTCTTTTCCAGCTGCGTGTAAGTATTTTAACTAAATTTTATAACTTAGAAAATGTAAAATTTGAAAAATGAAATGATTTTTCTTATAATTTTGTAAAAAAAAAATGGCATATTCCTAAAACAGCCGAGACACCTGATTTTGGCAATTTTTTAACACGCGCCAAGCATCCACGAGTGCCACGAGTTTTCAGCAACCTAGAGATTCTCTCCAATCACAATTCGTGTTTTTCAGAAGACAATTAGCGACATGCTTGGTTTAAAGGACGATTCCTTTATAAAAAATATTCTTTTTACAAACAATTTACAACTTTATAACTTCTTTTACCAAGAATTTTCTCGAGTTATACAAAGACTTCTTTCCATATTTTTTGAATTTTAAAAATTTATCATTCTCTATCTACCGATTAAAAAAAAAAATTTCACAATAAATATATAAAACCATTGACTTTCTAATATACTAATAATAAATAATTAACTAATAAACCTAATTTCTAATAATAAAACTTTATATGCACCAGTTTTTAAAACAAACAAAATACAATAGCCATAAAAAAAATTCACTTACCTTTACTTATTTACATTAAGGAATCCTACAAAGAAGATACTTTATTTTATTTATTTATAATTTATCCAAGAAAGTAGATCACGTGTTCCAAACTAAAAATCTATCAAATAAACTAAAATAATTCTTTTTGCTTCCAGATATCATTTCATGCGGCAGACGATTCAGTAATTACAAAATTTGAAGCTTTTCTAGCAATAAATAAACTAACATCGATGCAATGTTTTCATCTAATGTCTGGTATTCAGGCAGATTTTGCGAATACAGAGATAATAAAACAAGATTGAACAATCAAAAACCGGCATTTTTACAAAGTTTTTTCTTTCTTAAGTGAGCGAATTTTCTGATTGGTCAATCTCGTTTCGCTAACAGCACAAAATCTATCTAGATTTCGGCTATGAAAAATACTTTTGTTCCTTAAAAAAACTCAGCGTAAAAAACTATTTAAGCACTGTAAAAATTAAAAGAAATGAATTTTAAAAACACACTGCGTACATTCAAATGAATTATTTTAAATTGGGAAATTTCTTATTTGTGTATTTTATAGATATTGTTTATTTCAATAAACAGTCACAAAAATAATTGTGTACTTACCAGTGCTGTGCGAAAGAGGAGGGGTGAAGGTGGTAGTTTTACAGGTGAAGAAATTTGGGGGGGGGGGCACCAAATTTATAACACTAACGTCATTTTTAGTTGTCACAAGAAAAAGTTCGGGGAGGGGGTGCCAAATTGAGACTTTGGCCCGGTCGCAGTTTCCTCTTTGCACGCTTCGTTCCATACTTAAAAATTCAGGAAAAACAACTACTTATTAGAGATAAAAATTACAGAAAAGGAATTTTAAAAAGTTGCTGCATAAATTTGCACAAAGTTATATAGATTTTACAACTTACGTTCATGAATTTTACAAATATTTTATTTCTGAAATTTAGTAAGGATGTAGGGTAACACCCCCAGTAATTGGCATGCACCAGTGATTGGCACATCCTACAAACATGTCCTAAAATAAGATTTATATCCAGTCTTTTAAAAATGCAAGACCATATACCAGTTAAATACTCATTTACGTTAAAGATTATAACTTTGATTTATGCTAGTAGATGACAATAGTGCCTAGGAAAGAGAAACAATTATGGCTTGTATGAAATTAGCCGTTTTTTGTTGCAAATGCTTCTACTTTGGTTTAAGGAAGGCATGCTTTTCTATTCATTATTATATGATTTATAATATACTTTAAATTTTAATTGACAGCAGTTTTTTTTAGTTAAAAAGGGTTACTTTAATGGTATAAAACTATTTTCGACACAAATATTTGGATTTCTGAATTAATGATAGATGCCAATTAATGGTGCTTCAATTTTGATAGTTCCAAGTAATTGGCACCTTTTCCAATTACAAGGAATTCACAAGGAATTTGAGATTAAACCACTTATTTTGGCAGTACTTTTAAAGTTGTAGACTAATTTTGTTTATCATTTGTTTTTATTTAAAAGTATGAAATATTATCAGTAATTGGAATCCATTAAAGCTTCATATGACAATTACTGGGGACAGTATGACAATTACTGGGTATTAATATAAGCATATTGTATTGTTTTAAAGTGTTCACATTTCAGACTAATATGCTGATTTCTTACTCTCAAAAACCTGAAATATGGCATCTTCATCTACAGTAAATTCATTTAAAGCAATTAAACCCAATGCAAAATTTAAAGTTTTTTTAAAATATAAACTTGTGCCAATTACTGGATCACAAGGCGTCATACATTGGTGCTCTAGGTGCCAATTACTGGTGATTTCAGCAACTTTTTATAAATATATTTTTATAAAAATACTTTTTCAAATTTTTTCGCTTTTAGTGGGCAAAATAGATGCACAGATATGCATTCTTTGTTTTAAAAATATTTCCAAGTATATATCTTATTTCTTTGTAATGAAAATTGAAGTAAGTTTAAAGACAAATTCTTAAAGTGCCAATTATTGGGGATGTTAACCTATATCAAATAATATAATTTCTATATCATATAATTTTTGTAATTTTAAACCGAAGCATTATGAGTGCATTAAAACAACAACAAAAAAAAAATCAGTGGATCCACGAAACTCGCTGTGCAGGAATCACTAAAATGCACGAAACTCTTCGACGCCGCAATAACTAACGTGTGTATGAGAGCTTCGTGTCCATTAAAACTAAAAAAAAACATCAGTGGATCCACGTAACTCGCTGTGCAGGAATCACTAAAATGCACGAAACTCGTCGACGGCACAATAACTAACGTGTGTATGAGCGCTTCGCACCCATTAAAACTAAAAAAAACATCAGTGGATCCACGAAACTCGCTGTGCAGGAATCACTAAAATGCACGAAACTCATCGACGCCACAATAACTAACGTGTGTATGAGCACTTCGTGCCCATTAAAACTTAAAAAAACATCAGTGGATCCACGAAACTTGCTGTGCAGGAATCACTAAAATGCATGAAACTCGTCAACGTTGCAGTTATTAATGGTGTATGAGCACTTTGCACCCATTAAAACTAAAAACACATCATTGGATCCACGAAACTCGCTGTGCAGGAATCACTAAAATGCACGAAACTCGTCAACGCCGCAATTAGTAACACATGCAATAAATGCTGCGCGCCCATTAAAACAACAACAAAAAAAAAATCGCTGGATTCACAAAACTCGCTGTGTTAGAATCCCTAAAATGCACAAAACTTGTCAAACATGCATTAACTAACGACCCTAAAACCGAAAAATTATTCTCTGGATGCTCAAAAGTCGCATTGAAGAAATTTCCAAAATGAGCAAAATTTCGATTAATAATGCAGATATCCAACTATTAAAATCTTTGTAAATTTGTACGAAAATACAGGATACAATTTTGAAATATTTTTTTATGTATTTATGGTACATAAATATTGCGCAAATTTTTAAGTAAAAAAGAAAGTTTTTCTGATATAGGAATTCACTTTCAGTAACATTAACACATCATCTCAATTTTTTAAATGAAATTGACAAATCATAATTTAAATCATTGAATATTTATTTCAAGAAAAGCATATCCTCAATATATTTGTCTGCCGTACCGCATATTAGTTTCGAAATGTATGTTATTATTTATTAAACTAAGCAAATCTTTAAAATAACATGAAAAAAGGCCGGGAAAATATAGTCATGCATATATAATGCAATCTCCTTTTTTAATTTAAACAATAATAGACTGATGTAACAATGGCATTTCATAAAAGCCAAATGAAACAAAAGATAAGAAACCGTGCAATCCGGTTAAACTGATCAAAATTCCTGAACTAACAACTGTAGGCATGAAAAGAATTCAGAAAACAATCTGGTAACAAGAAAAAGCCATTTATTGCCTCGCCAAATTCAACGATGCCAAGTGTCTCGGGTGTTTTAAGATTATGCCAAAATAATTATAAATTTGACTGCATATCACTTAAAATTCAGTCAGCATAGTTATAATTATTTCCATGTTATTAGTTATTTTACCAATTTTTTCATGATTATGAAAACTCTTTACATATTCATACTATGAGTAATAGATGATACATTTATTTCTGCATTTTTTTTTTTTTCAAAAAATACTACCTTTGTTTTTGACAAATTCATTGTTTTTTCCTTCATAATGGAGAAATAGTTGACTTTAATAGAAATTTAAAAACTTATTATATATATAATAGCACACTTGCTTCCCCAGGACATCCCTAAGAGGATTTACAACAAAACACTATTCGTCATCCCCCAGGCATCTCTGAGGATGCAGAAAATTGTCACCAGGAAGTCCCCAGGTCCTCCTCAGGAGTTTCTGGAGAATATTTTAGGGAGTGATATTGGAGAACTTTGGGAAACTTCAAGGTCATTTAATATTTTCAAAAAAAAAAAAAAAAAAAAATGTAAAACTGTGATTTAATTAAATTATTTTATTTATTTATTTATTTATTTATTTTTAGAAAATTGTGCACTTTTTTTCTTTTATAACTCAACGGATTCACATGCAACAGACAGCTTTTGGGAACAAATTTCTTTCCTTCATTCTGCCTTCCAGTTTTGAACCCAAATACTTAAAAAAACCGACACATATTCTGTCCGTTATGCTGTGGGAACTTTAAACAAGAAATGTTTCCAAAATATTAATGCATTTTTCTCCACTTTTGAAACTCAAAACTAGGAAAGATCCATTTTTATTGCAAATCAAAATGCATAGCTTTAATATGCACTAACAAATATCACAGGCCACTTGCGATTTTAGACATTTTGTTAAATATCTAGAAAAATACATGAGGAATTATCCTGAAAAACTAAGTATGTAAATAGTACAGGTACTGGTAATACATTTCTGTAAAGATTTTTCTGCAAAACTCCATTGGGGGACTGGTAACAAATTGAAAAAAAATGTATATTTTTTGGATAATGTTGTCAAAACTAATGTAGCAAAAGTGTTCAAACTGTAGATTATGATTAAGTGGCTTATTGTAACAAACTGTGCTCATTTGTATGTAGAAAGCATGTAAACTCATAGAAAAATTAAGGTTTTTATAAAAACAGCCGCTAATTTTTCCAAGTTTTTTGCTTATAAAATGTGGACTTCTTATTGTAAAATAATATTCTTTTTTGAAAATATGACAAACAACATTGTACACAATAGCCTGTAATCAGAATTAAAAAATAATAAAACTTGGTTGAAAATGAGCAGGTTTACTAAATAATTTTTCACTGTGTATGGATGATTCTCTCCAAATAGGCCAAAATAAGAGTTATGAGGGAGTGACTGTGAGGGAGTGATGAATTTTAACAAAATACCTGTTTACTTTTTTTAACCATTATCTGAATTGAGATTAGGATCAGTGGGTCTTAACTATATCCAAATACTTATAAATCAGTAACAGTTAAAATTGTTTAAGATTTACCTGCATTAAGTAGAGGCTGATGAGGGAGTGATATAGTGCTAAGCCTTCCCCATCATTCCCTCATCAGCCTCTACTGAATGCAGGTAAATAGTTAAAAAATATATATTATTACTGATTTGTAAGTTTTTAGATATACTTAAGGCCCACTAAGTCTAATCTCAATTCAGATAATGGTTAAAAAAGTAAATGGACATTTTGTTAAAATTCATCACTCCCTCATGACTATTATTTTGGCCTATTTGGAGAGAATCACCCGTATGCATCAATTCTTTCAAAATTTATTTTGTATATTGACCCAGATAACATTTTTTGCTTTTTAACAGCTTTTTTCAACCAAACTATGTAAATGTCTGAATGCTTTTTTAAGGTTTTTCATGCAAAGTTTTTAAAGATTTTGAAAAGGGTTAGAACAGGTTGCTAGTTGATGCAATCAGAGCTTGTCCGTAAGTGTTTCAGAATAAGCATACGAAAGGGAAGAATGAAAAGGATAGTTACAGGAGTTATAATCAAAGATAGATAAAAGGCTTTTATTACAAGCATGTAGAAAAAATTGAAAATGAGGTTTTTTGTAAATCTTAAAACCTTATTTAATATAAAAAGGAGATTATCAGCAAAATATCTGAACTTAAAAGTTTTCTGAGCTATGTAAGCTTTTTTTTTTATTTATTTTTTTTTTTATTCAATTGTATCTGTTTTTACGGAAAACTACTTTTTTATCTAATATTATCTGTATATTGAAAAATAGTTTATTTTTTAGTCATATATTTAAAATTCACATATTTTAATTAATATATTTATTAAATAAAGGATAAAATTTGAATATACTTTACATTTTTAAATTAAAATGAGTTTTATAAATCTTATATGTATATATGATAGAAAAGGGGATTTTAAGCAAAATACCTGAACTTACAATTTTTCTGATTTGTCTTTACCTTTTTTTTTGCTCGGTTTGTGTGTTTTTATGAAAAACTAAATTTTAGTCAAATGCTATCTATAATTAAAAATTATTATATTTTTTTGTTAGTCACACATTTATCAAGTAGTTTATTTTAATTCATATATTTATTAGATAACTGATAACATTTGAATATGAATTATTTTTTAAATTATAAAAAATTAGCCTGTTTTTAGGCATTTTTTTTTATTATATAACATTCCTATAATCTTTTACTGTGTATAAAATATGTATTGAATTTGTATCAATTCACAGCATTACTGGATATAACTTTAATATAACAAATTAAAAATTCTTAAACTATATTACTCATGCAGAAACACCTGATTGCTAATGTTAATCCTCTGGAGATTTTTTAAAAAATCTTATTTGCAGTTTTTTTTTCTTTTTCTTTCCTTCCCCCCCCCCCCCCCCCCCATTGGATACCTGAGGTTGATCTCTACCAACGCCTTTTTTTTTTTTTTACTTTTTCAATCCAGTTTAGAAGTTTTTATTTTTATTATTATTATTAAGATATTTTTATTTTCAGAAGTTTGAAATGAAAGGTTTTTTTCATTGGTGAAAAAAGAACAAAGTAAACAAATTAGAAAACTTAGTCTTTGCACAGACTGTCCACAGTTAAAATCTTAAATATGGACATGCAAATGAGATAGTCAAGAATTTTCTCTCATAGGATTAACAATAGTATACAGGCGTTTATGCATGAACAAAGTAATCTCTTACTTAAAACTTTCCAGAGGGAAAAATTTTAATAATCAACTGTGAAATTATACCTAAAATTACTGAATTTTTTCATATTTAAACTAAGC
This sequence comes from Maratus speculifer, assembly GCA_964019185.1. Lineage (NCBI taxonomy): Eukaryota > Metazoa > Arthropoda > Arachnida > Araneae > Salticidae > Maratus > Maratus speculifer. The sequence continues at coordinate 192,433,127 of OZ025299.1, forward strand.
ATAATTAGAGTTCATTGGAGCATTTCTCGCTCTGCTGATAACACACAGAATCACTCAGTTAGAAATGTGAAAATTTTCACTTATTTAACATCTGAAATTCATCCTTATATACATAGGCATAGAGTCTTGAAAATTGTTGATTGAGCATTTAAAATTAAAAGCAGAGGGATTTTTTTTTCTAGTGTCTATCTCTGGGGGAAAAGAATTAAAAAAAAACTTTTTTTCAAGACATAGGATAAAAAAACTTTAACAACTCTATGTCTATGCTCATGCATAGTAAATTTGATTATACTAATTACTTACCTTTTGAATCCAGTTCAAAATTTGGGATTAGTTAATTATTTATTGTATATACAAATCTGTTTACTTACAATAAATATTGAATCGAATGTGTGGAATTCCATTACAGCATACATTTTATGACAGTAGAAGATTGCAGATTTTTTATATTAGTACTTCATTAAATTCTCAATTATTTCATTTATTAAACTTATTTCTTTGAATTTTGATTATTATTCAGAGAATATTGGCAGATTTTTAAAAGTATTTTACATTTCTTACTTATTTAACAACATAAATTTTACAAATTACAATAAGTCAAACATTTCCTTCTATTTATTATTATTATTAAGCTAGAGAAATATTTTTCTATGAGCAACGCAGTAAAAAGTAAACTAATCTTAATTTTTTAAAGTTATAATTTAACTCATTTAAATTATTATTCTTTTCCCTTTATAATTTTTAATAACTGAAGTCTGACTGAAGCAATGAAAAGTATTTTTCTGTACCAAGGATATATTCTCGATAACAAATGAAATATCATTCAGTTTATAAAATTCTATTTATTTACATATAAAGAATTGACATAATTTATTAATAATACATCGATATAATTTTGTCAGGAACTTCAGTTAAGTCTCCCCCTCTTCTTGATTCATTCTTTTTTCTCTAGAAAACAAGAAGATAAATATAAACACACAAATCAAATATGCATAGCAAAAATAAAGTACTGTGTCATCTCAAAAATTGTACATTCAGAACTCGGATAACGTTAAATATTTCAAGATTTAAAGTGATGAATTAGCAGACAGTGAGATTGCAGATTCTATGCTAAATTAGATCCTTGACAGTTGGCAGCAGCTCAGAGGACGAGGTTGAGCAACTAACACGGTTTCAAAATTTTATAATAAATCTACAAAATTAGTTACAATTGAAAAAAAAGTCTTATATTGGTTAGTTTAATTCTCAAACAAATATAATTCATATCTTAACCTAGACAGTGTTTGAAATCCTTAGTGGTCTACTGGTCCTAAGCAGCCAAAAATTCAATCGGACAACTAATTGGTAAAACTTAGTGATCTGCAGGACTGGTAACATTTTTTGTCCTCTCCGACAAACAAATATAAATTTTCTTGGCCGTGAGACACTACAATAAATTTCAAATCATGATTTTATTCAATTTTTAATAAAATATAATTTTACATTTTATTATCTAGGAAATTTTGGATAATTGCAAAGTAAGTTTAGTTTATATTCAGGATGATGGGTCACTCAAAGAGTTAAAAGGATTTAATAGAATTTTATGCAGCAGACCAGCAACTTATTTTTTTTAAATCAATTCTGAGACTGCTGAAGATCAGTGCTCTTCACTGAAGATGCTCTGAATTTTTGTCAGAAATTAGGAGTTTTTCTTGACTTTCTAAGTTCTTTCATAAAAATTATACAAAAGAATAATAAGAAATTAACCCAAAAAAAAAAAAAAAAAAAAAGTGAAATAGCAGACATAAAGAAGAATCTCATAACTGATTTATGCAGTTTTTTTTTTTTTTTTTTTTTTTTTTTTTTACTTTACATAGATTAAGTTTGTGACGGTATATTCATGCTGGGTGTCATTTGTCACGTTATATGCAGACATACTCATTAATTTAGGTTAAAACAACACAGTTTATTAAAATGATAAGGGCTAAAGGAAAGTGGAGCCAGTCTATAATTTCACTCACTGAGAACACTATGAACAGCTAAAATCATACTCACAGGCGTCGGTCTAGCTCAGTCGGGACACCGTCTAGCACTTGACACTATTTCCTGGCTGATCTACTAAACAAATCTTAATTTCACAGCCCGTGGCTGTGGATATTTCTTTATTTCTCAAATAATCAAAACTAAACTTTCTTACCAAGGCCGAATCTTTAATCCACTATCTGAACTCCTTCCGCTTTACTGGAGGCCGTAGCTATTCTCTAATCATCAGCACCTTACTAAACAATCATCAACTTCGTTGTCCAATGGCGGAATACACACAGAGGCTGCTGGCTGCTGGCTACTGCCAGGAACACACAGACGCTGGCTGCTGGCTAAGGCCAGAAACACACAGACGCTGGCTGCTGGCTAAGGCCAGAAACACACAGACGCTGGCTGCTGGCTAAGGCCAGAAACACACACCCCACAAACTCACACCCAAGCTTTTATAAGCGACAAACTGAGATACTTCTCATTAACATAATACTAATAACCGCGAGCTAACTGCGGAATTCAAAAGAGCACACACACTCTAGAAAGTTAAAGTAAAAGAGAGGATAGATGTCACTTTTACGCCTACAAAATGTTAAATTATTGACGTCACGATCTCAGAAACACTAGAGTGCCTTTATGACTAAAGGTCACTCCCTCACAACCCCCCCTCGAACTCCGCAGAGAAAAAGGGCTGGGCTAAATGCATGCCCAGAACTTTTTCTTGTTATAAATTTAGAGCCGTAATAAAACACAGTGATGGGTGAAATTTAACGCCGAAACATAACTTTTAAAATATTAACTTTAACCCATCACAACCCAAAAAAAAACTCAGTTTGCCTCAAATAATCACATATTCAATCCAATCATTCTTCTATCTTACAAATAGCCTCCGTAAAACTTCCAAAAACTCGTAAAACTTTCAAAACTAATTACTTCTTCTCTCAAAACAACCCACTCCACTGGGAGTGCTAAAATTTCTCAAAACACTAACCTTCCGAAATTTTCCTCAATATTGCAATGCAACTATAACTTTACCCAAAAATTTCTCCATAACTTTTAATATACTAGAATTCGCACCAAGTCCAAAAAACCCAATGCGCAAAAACTTTCCTCATCCAAATTCCGACTTCATCTAAAATTACATTTACTTCATACTAAACTAACTCTGCTACTACGTAATACCTACATCCCCATTAGCCAATGAACTAACTCCCAAACTTCTTCAGACTTAACTCCACTTGAACAATAATTGGGGCACATACGTACAGCGGCATATCGCTGTGCTTATGCAACAATCAAAAAATATCAAAAATTTACAAAATGACGTCATCAATCTCTTCATCTGTATTAACTAAAAGAAAAATAGCAGAATCAATACATAACAAAAGGTATACTTCCCTGCAAGAAAATCACATTAACATTCAATTTTAATACAACACAATTTAATATTCAAATGCAGCTTAAAACTTCGCAACTTGCGGAAACCATTCTCAACTAAAGTACAAAACGCAACTCATAAAACACGAACGATAAGAAGAAAGTTAATTCATTAAATGTTAGTATCAGAGATAGAAACGCGTGTCAAGGACTTCTTGACCGCAAAACACGTGCGCGCCTGAACCGCGGCGCGTGTACAAAATAACCCAAATTACTATCTGTACTTTCTGAAAATTTAAACATACATTAACATACATTTTATAACACATGAAAAATATAACAATATAATAACATTTTAAACAAATAACATAACCATTTAACAATAGATCCAGAATTTTCAAAAGCAGTTAAGACCAAAATTTCCAACATACATAAAACTAACAATTTTGCAAACAAATTTTGAACACAATTAAGCACTAAACGTGAGTCCGTCAAAAAATTCCAAAAATGGCCAAAAGTGCAAAACAGTCTCTCTGCTTTCTATTCCTTCACATTGCTACCACATATATGCACTCTAATAGAAATTTAATAAAGAACATTATCACCCAATCATAGAGATGATTCACTGCTAGCAGGCTTCATACTGCAAGATGGCTTTCTCCTCCTGTCCCAAAAGGCTTGTACGAAGGATCTCTCGTCATCAGAACTGTACGGTGACGCCACAGTTGACTGTCGTGCCTGCAGCCTGGTTCTGAATGGATGCCGTGGAATACTCGTAGGTTCCACTCGACGACTCTGCTCTGGCCGGTTCGCTGGGTTCACTCCATGGCGAGGTTCACACTGTTGTTGCCGGTAATCTGAGAGTTGTCTCCTCTTTCTAGACGCACCCGAAGTTACCGAAGATCCAAGGCCACGTTTCTTTCCGGACCTATGTAGTTTCTTGTTAGGCAAAGATTCGGCATTTAAAGTTCGCTTAACAGTTTTACGAGTGTCCAAACGAAATCTTTTCTGGGGATTAATCACTGAAGATGGTGAACTATTAGTTAATTTATGCTTGTGAGGTTGTTGTCTAATAGATGGAGGAACTGGACAATTTATAATTTTTTGTCTTTTATGACACACAGAGTCCGATGTATTTGACACAGTTCTCTTATTTTTATTATACTTTGCTCTCGGATTGTTAGGCTTTCGACTTTCAATAACAGTCTTTGGAGCTGTTTGACCAAATTTTCTTCTTGAATATTGATGAAACGAATTAGACGAAGAAGTGCTGGACTCGGGACACTCATTGGATCGGGAATTTCGCGAAACACCACTCGACATATGAGAACCTTCACTACCATTTTCTCTAAACTTATACACTCTAACCTGATCCAGATTAACAGTCATTCTTTCACCATTGACATCAACAACCAAATTATTATTTCGAACTTCCAAAACCTCGAACGGACCTACAAACTTCGGACCAAACTTAGCTACTCTCTTTTGACGACTTGAACTTAACCAATGCTTTTCTACTCACACAAAATCTCCAACTTTCACTTCTAACTCCCTTCTACGCATATTATAATACTGAGCTTGCTTTTCTTGCGCTTTTCCCATTTGAACCTGAGCTTCCTTAACCAACCTCTCAATATCCTGACACATGTACTGACTTTCCGCATCTGACACCATAACTAACCTTTGGAATGGAGTAATAACTTTTCTACCCAAAAACAATTCAGCAGGCGTTTTCCCCGTTGACTCGTGAACTGCCGTACGAAGTGCGTACGCAAAATGCTGAAGAAACTGGTCCCAATTTGCATGATGAGAACCAACATAAGAAGAAATCATTTGAATTAATGTACGATTTACACGTTCAGCCATATTAGACTGAGTAAGTTCCCTACCGTCCTCAGTCTCCAACTTTTCACAAAAAGATTTAAAAATATTAGATATAAAATCATAACGAAATGGTTTACTAGCAACTAGTGCGTCAAAACCAATATGAACTTCATTCTTTAAACTCGGTTTATCTGAAAAAACTTTACCAAAATCGACTAAAGACTTATTAAACTCCACCTTCTTAACCTCACTTAAACTAGATTCCTCCAAATTAACTGACACTGAAACAGGCTCTTTCTTACTCACATTCTCATCCTTATTCACGATTAACGACTTTTTAAAGAAATCCAAACTAATTCCTCTATCCCTCATATAATCCACACCAACTATACAATGCACTGTTAATCCATCTAACACGCAAAACTCCCAACATGTCTTAACCGAACGAATTTCAACTTCCAATTCCACTGAACCTTTATTATCGCAAGCTACTCCCTGTGCCGACTGAACCACCAGACTTGACCTTTTCAACTTCTTATACGAAAAATATTTCCGATAACAATCAAAAGAAATGAACGACTTATCTGCCCCTGTATCGAAGACACTTTTAACGACAATACCATCTAACACAATTAACACCTCGGGTAACTCAACCGGATTAATAGTTATTTTATTTAAACTCACAGAAGGCTTTTTCGATTTGACCTGTGACTGCATACCTTCCGAAATACAGTCACTTACCAGTTTAACTGACCCGACCTCCTCACACCTCTCCTTTGCACTGATCTACCTTCAAAGTTCTCATCCGAAGTTAATCTCCTTACTTGCGAAGAAACATTCCTGTCCCGTACTTCCCCACTACGATCATAACCACTATTCTGTCTATTTCCATGCATATTTCTCTCACCACTTCTAAAATTATTAGCACCACCACCATTCCTATTACCATTACTCGTATTCGACATATTACGACCAAATCCATCACTTCTATTACGCACATTACTATCCGGAAATCGCTGTCCCCCTCTCACAAAATTACGTTCCCCCTCATTTCTCAAATTACTATCCGTGACAGGTCTCTGCCGAGGGTTACGCAAATCCCGTTGATCCGAGCTATGCCGAGACTCATACTTCGATAATATCTGGTGCATTTCTGCAAAATTCTTCGGTGCTCTAACTTCAATAAAGTCCTGTATATTTGGATTAAAAAGAGGAAAGACAATGTCCAACAATTCCTCAAATGTAATATCCAAATCTAATTTATTTTTTAGTTCCAGCTTACGAAGATAAAATTTTGACGCCGACTCATATATATTCTGCTTATTACAATAGAACTCTTTTCTCAAAATACTTTTATCTTCAACGGGAGGAAATGCCTTCTTTAACTCAATTACAGTTTGTTCAAATCTTTTCGCTTCCTCAGTAATCAAAAACTTTCCTATCTTTTCTAACCACAAAAGTGCTTCGCCCTTTAACGAGCATTTAAGCACTACGTACCTGTTTTTCTCAGGTATATTATTGAACAAAATATAATCATCTAATTTCACTAAAAATTCACTAATATCACCCTCACCGGTGAAATACACTCGTGGCACAATCTCAAAATGTCCGACATTTCGTTGGGCGCCATTTGTGACGGTATATTCATGCTGGGTGTCATTTGTCACGTTATATGCAGACATACTCATTAATTTAGGTTAAAACAACACAGTTTATTAAAATGATAAGGGCTAAAGGAAAGTGGAGCCAGTCTATAATTTCACTCACTGAGAACACTATGAACAGCTAAAATCATACTCACAGGCGTCGGTCTAGCTCAGTCGGGGCACCGTCTAGCACTTGACACTATTTCCTGGCTGATCTACTAAACAAATCTTAATTTCACAGCCCGTGGCTGTGGATATTTCTTTATTTCTCAAATAATCAAAACTAAACTTTCTTACCAAGGCCGAATCTTTAATCCACTATCTGAACTCCTTCCGCTTTACTGGAGGCCGTAGCTATTCTCTAATCGTCAGCACCTTACTAAACAATCATCAACTTCGTTGTCCAATGGCGGAATACACACAGAGGCTGCTGGCTGCTGGCTACTGCCAGGAACACACAGACGCTGGCTGCTGGCTAAGGCCAGAAACACACAGACGCTGGCTGCTGGCTAAGGCCAGAAACACACAGACGCTGGCTGCTGGCTAAGGCCAGAAACACACACCCCACAAACTCACACCCAAGCTTTTATACGCGACAAACTGAGATACTTCTCATTAACATAATACTAATAACCGCGAGCTAACTGCGGAATTCGAAAGAGCACACACACTCTAGAAAGTTAAAGTAAAAGAGAGGATAGATGTCACTTTTACGCCTACAAAATGTTAAATTATTGACGTCACGATCTCAGAAACACTAGAGTGCCTTTATGACTAAAGGTCACTCCCTCACAAGTTAAAGAAATTACTAACATTAAATATATTTACTGTTATTTAATCTTAATGTGCATTTTTTTTAAGACCAGGAGGTGTCAGCACAGACAATCACCTTATGAAGTTCATGGATGAAAATCCAGGATTAGTTCAATCTTGATTTGCATATTACAATGTAATCGGTCTGCTAAATCATATCCTGGTGGAAAACACCTAACAACCAGATTTTAGTGGTTGACTCATGGGTTAACCATTATGTTTTCCCGTTCGCAATCCTCCATTATTTCATATTTTTGGGTGCAGGAAAGCATAGTGGTAAACCTACAGTTTAACTATTAAAACCAGGTTTTTAAGTGTTTTCCACCAAGATATGACTTGGAAGACTGCCTGCATTTTATAATGCAAATCAAGATTCAACTAATCCTAGAATTTCAACCGTAAACTCAATGAGGCGATTGTTTGTGCTGCCGCCTCCCAGTCTATTTTTGTTATTCAAAGATTTATCAAAATCATTCAAATAAGATCCTCAAAGAAAAAATTATAATATAGTAAATCAGTTAATGTAGCAAGTAATATAGCACCCCATTTTACAATACTACCTCTTTCTGGACAATAACATTCATCCTATTTAATTTGCAATTAAATACTGTGAATTCAATGACACAGCAGAGTTGTAAGGTGAATTTAATTGAGGTATCTAATTGCAAATTAAATAAGCCAAGTAATGCTATTTAATAATAATATTAATATTAAGACGGAATAAAAAGGCCCAACTACCAGTGGTACAGTTAATATACACAATATTTAAACATGTATAATATTCCCCCCTTCCCCACTTAAAAAAAATATATACATATATAAACAAATATAAAATAATTCATGCATTTTATACAAGATAATTTTTACTTCTATATGAAACCTTAAATACTTTCAGAAAACCAATGAATTCAGTAGATATTGATAGTATTTGACCTTATTTTTTTTATAAAGTTATAGGTTAGATGAACAGGTAAACAAAAACATGCCACTTAATTTGCACAAAATAAACCCACACAAAAAAAGGGAGGGAGAAGAACGCTTTTCCTAGAAAACAGGAAAGTTTTCGAAAATTGTTCGTAAACTTATTTTATTGAAGTAGTATCTATATAATAATAAAATTTGCTGTGAATTTCAGATTTTTTTTTTTTTACTCAGAATACCCCAAGATATGACAATACATCATCACAAACATTATCTTTTTAATATTACACAGCTTTGTGCAAATTTAAACATATTAAACAATTTCTGCTCAATTGTTGAGAAAAAAAAGTGAAACTTATTTTATTGAAGTAGTATCTATATAATAACAAAATTTGCTGTGAATTTCAGATATTTTTTTTTTTAACTCAGAATACCCCTAGATACAGAAGTGCCAAGTATTGCGATTTGTCCGTAATTATTACGGATATGCAACAAAAGTTACGGGCATCAGATAGAAATTACGGATAAAAAAATCGTGAATTTCATCAAAGGATTGTTTGAAAAAACACAAATTTCGATATAGGATCTTGGGAAAAAACAGAAAAGATTGTGTAAAAATATGTGCATTTCGTCAAAATGTCGTGAAAAACATGCAAATTTTGTCAAAAAAATCATGAAAAACACACTTATTTCATCAAAAAATGGCTTAAAACATGCTCATTTAATCTAAGAAAATCGCTTAAAACGAAAAATGTGCTCATTTTGTCAAAAAATTGCAAAAAACATGCACATATTTCGTCAAAAGATCACGAAAAACATCCTCATTTCGTCAAAAGATCACTTAAAATGTGCTCATTTTGTCAAAAGATCGTGTAAAATATGCCCATTTCGTCAAAAGACTGCAAAAAAGCACCCATTTCATCCAAAAATCGGGTAAAACACACACATTTTGTCCAAAAAGTGCGAAAAATTTGAAAATTTCGTCCAAACATTGCAAAAAACTCGCAAAATTTCCCAAGAGATTGTGAAAAAGGAAGCAGGACGTTTCGGTCCCGCCGTTTCGGTCCCGAGACATTTCGGTCCCGAGACGTTTCGGTCCCAAGACATTTCGGTCCCGAGACGTTTCGGTCCCAAGACATTTCGGTCCCGAGACGTTTCGGTCCCAAGACATTTCGGTCCCTGGCCATTTCGGTCCCGAGACATTTCGGTCCATGGTCATTTCGGTCCCTGGACTTTTCGGTCCCTTCTCCAGCAAGCTGAAATTTTGTGCATGGGTAATATCTGACATAATTTTATAAGGGACATTTTAGAGTGTTGAATTCAGGGGCAGGTCATTCCCCCCGGAGCTATCAATTACCCCCCCCCCCCCCCGGAAAATTTGAAATTTTGTGTTTTCAGTGGTAAAAAAGTGTAATCCCCCCCCGGAGCCACAGAAGTCCCTCCCGGAGAAAAGTGTCTGAATTCAACACTGGTTTTTTAACTTAAAGTCGCATAAAATTTTAGTGTAATGCGATTAATTAGAAGTAACAAGTACCCCAAAACTTGATCAATTATTTAAAAATCGATGGAGATTTCCTAAAAAAATTCACAGATGAATGGCATTTTTTAAAACTGCCAGAATGTTTTGAATTCTTGAACGAGGAAACGGGGAAGTTAACTTGGAAACTGATACTAAATTTATAAAATAACCCAATTAACTTATGATATTAACACACCCCATAATAGTTGTAAAATTTTAACTTCTGAGATGCATGTTTCCTCTCCAGGGAGACAAAGGCTTTTAAATTGCCAGGAGAAAAGAAAGAGTTATTGTTATATGGAATTTATATTCTGACACTTAGCATATTATAGGATTTCATCGCTGAAGCCAATTTTCAGAATTATAAGTGTTTCATTATTTTGCACCCCCGCCACTTCCCGCATAGGAGCAAAAATGTTGAAATAAATAAAAAACATCTGTATCTGGTGGTATTTTACCCCCTGTGCCAAAATTATCATTGAATCCTCTTTTTGTTTATGGCATTTTTTATATATTGTTTTTGGTTACTAGCATTTATTTTCCTTTTAAACTTTTCCGTTTTTAAATTAAGAAAAGAGTTTCCAGATATCAACATGTGGAGGTAGTTAGCATTGCAATTATTTTATTACATAAATATATGACACGAGCAGAAATATTTATTAAAATGATTTGTAACCTAAAGATTTTTTTTTTTTTTTTTTTTTTTTTACATTTTAGAAAAATGAATTACATCTTGAATTATTAGCAATTATTTTTTCATGACAACAGTTCTTTTTTTATTGTTGTTATTACAATCTAGAATGTTTATTATATTGACGCTTCCCTGTTTTTATTAATGTTTTCCAAAACAACGGCAACAGCAAAAAAATTATATTGCCATACTTTTATGCATATATCACATTTATACAACGCATCTGTTAAATTTTCTAAAACCAGCTTAAGGAAACTAATTACAAAATTATTAATGTAGTGCGTATTGAAATTTGTCATTTCATTTAAAGCTGATATTATTATATAAAATAATTATTTTTAACATTAAAATGTAAAAACCCTCATAAAAATATGAAAAAAAAGCCTTCTGTCAAAGTAAGTTAAATTAAAAAAGGTAACTTAAAATATTATGTCTAGGTGGTAAATATCTTATCTAACAATCTTATTTAGTTATGTTATAAGTTTTCAATATTTCAATGTCATTCATAAGCTGTAATAATAAGGATAAAAAATATTCCATTCTACTTTTTATACTGGTTTAATTGATACTAAAAGCGTTTGAAATGAAGATTAATAAAAGGAAGAAGAGGAATAAAAAACACCGAAAAATGCTGTTCTTTTCAAAACATTCATATTTCTTCTAAAAAATGCAAGCGATTATGTGGGAGGTCCGTCCGCATTTGAACTCTAGAGTATAAAGGGCATTGTAAAGAATAAGGGTTTCATCTGACAAGTGTACAAAGATCAAGATACGTAGAATAAAGCTAACTAACTAGCTCTTCTAGCTATCTTGTATAAAGATGACTATTTGTTCAGATGGGCGTTGACAATTGATTGACATGCAGAATTTTTGCTTAAAAGAGATTAATCGTAGTACTTAGCTGATACTTATATGCATACATTTCCAATTTTATAGGAAAATCAACATAAAAAAAGTGTTTAAAAATTCTCGGCACACGGTTTTGATTTGTTATTTACTGATTGTTATACATTATTTTATTAAATGATTAACATCATCTTAGAAAATTTGAAAGCATTAATAATTATGTTGTTAAATTAAAAAATTCTCAAAAATGAAATTATTTTTATCAAACATATTTATTAATAAGGATTCAAAATTATTTTAACTATTAATTATTTAAGTGACTTATTTATCAATTACTTGTTTAAAATCTAGTACAAGAACTATATAGAAGTTATAGCAAAAATGAAAAAACATATTTTTTAAATTTCAGCTACTATAATGTTATTAACTTCATTAGGATGTATAAAAATGATAAGGATTCTCAAAATAAGTATGTTATTTATTCATTTATTGGTTAGTTTATCATATTTTTCTTACTCTTTAAATATAATAATTAATATATGATTGATTTTTGCGAACTGTAAACTATAACATTGTTTCAAAAAATTTAAATCTGCATCTGGATAATAATGTTACCTAAACCTGTTAAGAAATATTTTTACGCATTGTTACAGTGTTGCATTATTATTTTTAATTAATTATTACGTTACGTTATTAATTGATATTTCAAAATAATAATAATAATAATTTCCTTTTTTGAAATAAATAACAATTTTTGAATAATAACTTATGGTGATGAATAATTGCTATAAATTAAATCTCAAAACAGTTAGTGATTTTAAAATGAAAATCAAATTAATATTTTATTAAATTTATGTATTTTTAATTTAATGAATCTTTATATAATTAAATTGTTAAATTATTAATATGCATTTCGAATTTTACTTTACATAAACTCAATAAATAATCTGTTTTATATTCAATTTATCATTATGTTTTGTAGTAGCTATAAACTGAAGCTTATCGTTTACCTGTTTATTTATTTTATATTTAAAGTTACTGAAATTTAAAACTATTTATTCAATTAATAATAAAATTAAAATAAAAATTGTCAATTTTTTTCTGTGATAGTGAGAGCGAAAAGGTAATGGAAATAAATAAATAAACGATAAATTAAAAAAAAAGCTTAGTTTTGTCAGTTAAAAATCGAAAATAAAATTATTTAAAATAATAGTTACATTATTATATAAAATTAAAAAATAATCATTTTATTACAAAGAAATAGGCCCACTTTCAATAAAATTAACTCACAAAAATTGTCTTCATAAGGTAAGAAAACTGTAAAAAAAAAAAAAAAAAAAAAAAAAAAAAAAAGCAATTAATAATTATTACATAAAAGAAGGTCGTTGGAGCATTTTTATTTTTTTAACAAAAATTTTTTATAGCACGCCTAGTTACGAAATCACTAATTTAAAGAGTCTAAGAAAGTGTGCGAAAACATTCAATAAAAATAAAAGTTAATCAATAAAAATAATAGTTTATAGTATAGATAAAATACCTAATACAAAAAATATATGATAAAACTTAAAATATTTATTCTGTTAAATTATAATAATAAAGACAGTGTAAAATTATATAACATTGTTTAATCAAATTTACAACTCGCTGTGATTTTATTATCACGAGTTACAATAGATTAAACTTATTGGACTATTATATTCAGCTTTGTATAAAATTTGAGGGAAGGGGGGCAGGATAATAAAAATATTAAAAAAGGCCCGAATAATGTTGAGCTTACAGCGTTTAGTGGGCCTTCATCAATCAGAAACCAAGTTATAAAGTGGCCGGTAAAGAAATAGCAATGGACCGAAATGACAAGAGACCAAAATGATTAAGGACCGAAATGGCCAGGGACCGAAATGGCAAGGGACCGAAATGTCTCGGGACCGAAATGTCCAGGGACCGAAATGTCTCGGGACCGAAATGTCCAGGGACCGAAATGTCTCGGGACCGAAACGGCGGGACCGAAATGGCGGGACCGAAATGTCGTGTACCCGTGAAAAACGTGCAAATTTCACCAAGAGATCGAGGAAAAAAAGAAAGAATTAACTTTTGAAAATTCGTCCATCCCCTCCACCCGCCCTTCTCTAAACTCTGGTTACCGATCAGGGCCGTAACTACTGCCGGGGCACTGCCCCGGGGCCCCCAGGCCTGAGGGGCCCCAAACTGATGGTTAAAAAAACTATTGATTTTAGTTTCTAGTCTAAGTTCCTATAAAATGCCCAGCACATACCTAAAAGTTAGTAATAAAAAAAAATCAAAGTGCTAGAATAGATGTTTTTGCGTGTCTGTCAATACACTCCTTACGCTTTGCATGCAAAAGGAGTTCTACAGCAGACAGCAAAATGTCGAGTCGAATGTGTCATTTCGCGCCAGCATGTTTGCTGATCCCACCGAAGCTAGTATAAGGAAGAAAATATTGACTTCTAATCGACTGAATACAGTAGACTCCCTCAAATCCACACTCCTAAAATCTGCAACTCTCTAAAATCCGCACATATTTTACGGATGTAAACAATGAAACATTCAGTTCAGATGTAGATGCAAAATTTGACTATTTTAGTTTTATATCAATTCCATACGTTTTCTAATTTGTATTTTTTGTTAAAGAGTTTCAATTCATGTTTTTTCATGAAAAAAAAAATAATTTATTTCTGAAAAAAATAAAGATATTGCTGATATTATTGATAATCACAATCTTACCCAAATATATTTATGTATTAATCAAGCTTTTTTAGTTATTAAGTATGGAGCTAAACTTGAAATAAGACTTCATTATTTTATGATTTTGATGTGAATAAATAATGTACCTGTAGGAGGTAAGTTTCACTGAATAATTTAGGAAAACACATTCCATATTTATAATGAATATTTAATTGTACATTATTGATTATTAATTTGACCTTTGCTTTTAGTGTAAATTTTAATTATTTTAGTTTATTACTTATTTTAGTATTTTAGCATATTGTAAGCATTCATTATACTCTTGATTTCATTATTAATTACATTCAAATTTCTTTTTTAAAAATGTAAAGAAAGCAATGACCAGAAATCCGCAAAATTCTAAAATCCGCAAAACCTCTGGTCCCAAGCTGTGCGGATTTGAGGGAGTCTACTGTAATATAAAAAGCATCCAAAAAATTCTAGAAAATCTTTCTTCTTATCTATACTAATAAGTTGACAAAACGCGTCTGCGTATGTGTGTGTGAGTGTGTGACTGCGATGGTTAGCAAAATCTACCACACATAGAAGTCTGAAATTTTAGGTGAAGATAGTCCAAGACAGGTCCTGATGCACCTGAGCTCAGACTTTTAATATTTTAAGGGCCAGGGCCCTGGGCCACGTACAATTTTTATGCGCCAAATTGTTAATAGCTTGACTCCTTTTTATCTAATCTTTTCCGTTTTGAGGTACCTTTCTCCTTTTAGATACTTTCGCCTTTTTACTCTTCAGTTATGACCTTGGACTCTTGAGGCCCGTTTTAGGGCCCCTTTTAGTCTTTGTTATAGTAAATTGTTAATAAATTGCTTCCATTAATTTCGATCTTCATTTTTTGGATACCTGTTTCATTTAGATATTTTCAAATTTTTACATTCTATATAAGACACTGGGGCCACCTAGATAATCATAGGGCCGATCCAGGGCCCCTTGATCTTTTTGTGCGCTAAACATTTTTCACTCCCTAAATTTCTCACCTTCTTAGTGCAAATTTTTAAAGCTGAATCTTGGACTCTTATGTCAGGACCAACACCCTGATATTTTTATTCGGGCCCTGGGGGCCTTTTTTTTTAGCGCTTACCCAAACAATTGGTGCATTAAAAAAAAATATTATTCTTGCAAATAATTCATACTCTGTGCTTAATTTTGACTAATTAAAGGTCTAAAGCGTTATGTACTAAAACATTTTAACATGTTTTCATGTTAGGGCCCTGATTGTACTTGTCAGTTGGCCCCTATGGGGCCCTCTATCATAGCTCCCTTAAAAATGGTCGAATTAACTAGCTTTTTTTTTAACAACTTTTTAGGTCCTCCAACTACGACATGAACAACAAAAAAATTTTTTTAGACTTCAGCTACCATTATTTATGAATATTAATCGCTTTCTTGGAGCCCTTGGTGCAGCTTCTTTAAAAATGATCCAAATTGCTTTTAATTTTATTCAACATAGTTTTAGCGTCTTCCCATTTTTTTAATAACTACACAAATATTTTATACCCAACTACATGTGAAATAATTTCCTGGCCGCCCTTTGGGGCCCGATACAGCCACCCTTGAAGTTTTTGTAATAATAAATTGTCAATAAATTGCTTCCTTTTAATCTGATCTTCATTTTTAGGATTCTTTATTCATTTAGATATTTTAATGTTTTGACATTCTATACAAGACACTGTGTTCCCCTGTGGGGTCATAGGGTCCCATGTCATAGGGTCCAGCCCAGGGCCCCTCAACATTTTGTGAAATAAACATATTTCACTTCCTATATTTCTGATCTTCTTAGTGCAAAATTTTAAAATTGCCTGGGACTCTTCTTTCAGGACCAGTCCAGAAAACCTGATGTTTTTATTCGGACCCTAAGGCCTCTTTTTAAAATGGGTTGGCAATTGGTGCATTTAAAAAAATATATCTTTCCAAAGAATAGTTCCTACTATATGCTTAATTTTGACTAATTAAAGATCTAAAGCGCTATGTACTAAAATATTTTAACATGGTTTCATATTAGGGCCCTGGTTTTAACTGTCAGTTGGTCCCTACAGGGCCCCATATTATAGCTCCCTTAAAAATGATGCAATTCACTAGCTTTTTTTTCTATCAATTTTTTATGTCCTCTCTCTACCTATTACATGAACGACAAAAGAATTTCTCAGACTTCAGCTACCATTAATTTTGTTTGTCAATTGCTTTCTTGAGGCCCTTGATCTTAGAATCTTTATCTTAGCCCTTGATCTTAGAGTCTTTAAACATGAACCAAATTTCTTTCAATTTTATTTAACATAGCTATAGTGTCTTTCCATCATTTTAATAACTACAAAAAATATCTTTATACCCAACTACATGCAAAATAAATACCTGGCCCTTCGGGGCCCGTTGAATTTTTTGTAATAATAAATTGTTTCCTTTTAATCTGATCTTCATTTTTAGGATTCTTTATTCATTTAGATATTTTAATGTTTTCACATTTCATATAAGACACTTTGGCCTCCTGTGGAATCATAGGGCTCAGTCTAAGGCCCCTGAACATTTTGTGAGGCAAACATAGTTCACTCTTTAAATTTATCCCCTTCTCAGTGCAAAATTTTTAAATTTGAGTCTTGGACTCTTCTTTCAGGGACAAGATTTTCATATTTTCATCTGCGGCTAGGACCCTTTTTTTAAACATTTTCCGAATCAATTTGTGCATTTCGATAAAATATTATTAAAATGAATAATTCATACCCTATGATGAATTTTGACTAATCGTAGATCTAAAGAGCTAAGTACTAAGATATTTTAACATGTTTTCCTGTTAGGGTCCTCTTTTTAACTGTCAGTTGTCCTTTTTGGGCCCTTATTATAAATACCTTTTAAATGGTTCAATTAACTCCTTTTTTAAAAACAACTTCTTAAATCCATCAGCTACTAAGAAACCGCCATACTCTAGCTACCACCAATTTTGAATATTAATCGCATTCATGGGGCCGTTGGTGCAATTTCTTTAAAAATGATCCGGATTGCTTGCAATTTTCTTTCACATTGCTTTAGCATCCTCCCATTACTGTAATAACTACAAAAAACAGGGATGCCACTTTTCCGCCGAAAGGCGGATTTCCGCTTTTTTTAATTTTTAAGAATTATCGATTTTCGTTAAGCGATCACGAAGAAAAATAGCGATTTTCGTCCAACGATCGCGAAAAAAAATAGCGATTTTCGTCGAACGATCCCGAAATAAAACGGGAATTTTCGTCAAACGATTGCGAAATTACACAGTAATTTTCGTCAAGCGATCGAGAAATACAACAGTTTTTTTCCTCAAGTGATCGCGAAATATAACAGCAATTTTCGTTAAAAGATCGTGAAATATAACAGCGATTTTCGTTAAACGATCGCGAAATATAACGGTGATTTTTGTCAAAAGATCGCAAAATAAAACGGTCATATTTTCATCAAACGGTCGCGATATAAAACAGCAATTTTCATCAAACGATCTCGAAACGAAACGGCAGGGTTTATACTCATCAGGGGAATATGGGAAACCTGGGAAAATCAGGGGATGAATTTTAGGTTGTAAAAATCAGGGGAATCTCAGGGGATAATACAAAAAAATTCCAAAACCTGGGAAAAACTACCAAAATGACAGTCTAATCTGGGAAATTGAGGGCAATTGTTATTGCTCGTGTGCTTTGTTATCGTATGTAATATCAAAATGTCGATAATTGTTGATATGTAAAAATTGTACTTCCCGGAAAATACATCAGGGGATTCTCAGGGGATTTTTTCTTGCAAAATGAGTATGAACCCTGAACGGTAATTTTCGTGAAACGATCGCAATGTGAAACGGTGATTTTCGTCAAACGATCGCGATGTAAAACGACGATTTTCGTCAAACGATCGCGATGTAAAACGACGATTTTCGTCGAACGATCTTTGATGTAAAACGGCGATTTTCGTCAAACGATCGTGATGTATGGCGATTTGCATCAAACGATCGCGAAGTAAAACGGCTATTTTCGTCAAACGATCGCGTTGTAAAACGACGATTTTCGTCAAACGATCGCGAAATAAAACAGCGAGTTTCGTCAAACGATTGCGAAATAAAACGGCACTTTCCGTCAAACGATCATGAAATAAAACAGCTATTTTCGTCAAATGAAAAAAAAAATCGCGGGTAAAACAAACAAAGAAAATTAAAAACTTGCAAATTTTTGCTATTTACTCCTGTAATAATCATCGAATCTATTATTGGGTTACTTAAATTGATTTAAAATGATGTGATACATAAAATTCCTCACTGAATTTGTTGCTGGATTAAATTAATTCATGTAAAATACTGTAAACTAAAGACAAATCATTTTTACACTCTTATAAATTAAATTTACACCAAAAAAAAAAAAAAAGCTGCAGTTTTTTTTTTTTTAATTTATTATAAACAATATAGATTACAAAATTCATGCATAAATGTTGTGAAAAATGTCGTAATTTTACTTTACGCATAATTTCCTCTTTTTGGCTATTTTCTGAGTGGCATCCCTGAAAAAATATTTTATACCCAACTACATGCGAAATAAGTTCCTGGTGCCTTGAAGATTTTGTACCATAAACTGCCCTCTCTTAATCCAATCTTCATTTTTGGAACTATTTTTTCACTTAGTTATTCCCATGTTCTTACATTCTATTTAAAAGCCTGAGACTCCCCATGGTCTCTGCTCAGGCACTTTGAAATTTTTGTTCTCTATGCATATTTCACCCACTTATTATCAAACCTTCTCAATGCATAAATTTAAAGTTGAATTTTGGACTCTTATTTCAGGACCTACACCCTGATGTTTTTATTGAGGTCCAAAGGCCTTTTTTAAAGCATTTACTCATTTTTTATGCATTTCTTTAAAATATTATTTAACGAATAATTCATATCCTATGCTTAATTTTGACTAATTGTAGATCTTAAAGTGTTAATTGTTTTCTTAAGGTTATCATAACGTGTCCCGGGCAATGCCGGATGGGTCAACTAGTCTATTAATAAATACATAAAATCGAAAAAAAAATTTATCACAATCCATCTTTCAAAAGGTTTTTAAACAGAAACGCATGATTAAATTGCATATACTCAAAAATGAACCTAAATAAAATGCTCTTTAAAGTATTCAACCAATCAGAAGTCCGTATTTTCTTCCCTATACTAACTTCAGTGGGATCGGCAAAAATGGCTTCGCCACCAAGTGCCTGCCGAGTAGAGTTGTCCAATTCTACATTTTTTAGTCATTTTTGGGCTTATCATACTATGTACATTTAAACAACGGTGTGCGAGAAAAGAAACTATGCCCGGGGCAAAGTTTCAATTCGCCCTCCCTGGGGGGCCCCACCGGAGGTTTTGCCCCGGGGCCCCCAAGTTTATAGTTACGGCCCTGTTACCGATAACTTTTATTGAAACTTGGCACCTCTGTAGATATGACAATACATCATCACAAACATTATCTTTTTAATATTACACAGCTTTGTGCAAATTTAAACATATTAAACAATTTCTGCTCAATTGTTGAGAAAAAAAATATGACATCAACATGATTATGCATCTTTTTGGGGAACTTTCTGTTTTCATTTTTGTTTAAATGATTCCATCTGAAAATAATTGCAATTGCAGAACTAATGATAAATTTTACACATAAACCAAACAATTCCATAATTGATGTTCGTAAATATAAGTATCAATAAATTCATATTTAATAGTTATACATGCACATGAAATATTTAATAATAAAGAATACAATTAAATTTCTGAAATCCAAATTTATAGCTTAGTGGCTAATTACAGAATACTGATAAGATAAACCTTATTTTTACTTAGGGGCTATGCATAAATGATGTTGATTTTTTTTACCTTGTCTCCCCCCATTTGTCACAAAGTGTCGAACTTGCCATACCCTCCCTCTACCAATTGTCATATGCCATGCTATATTACTAAACATACTTTCAGTTCAAATACAAAGCACTATGCTATAGATCTTATTTGCAAATTTTATTTTTAAACTTTAACTATGTGTTTTAATGCCATTTGTAAGCACAATAGTACAAATGATTCATGTACTTATTTTGTACGAAACAAGATAAAGGTTTACAGCAAGAAGCATAATTAATGAGCAATAGTAATACTAATACACAAGGTTGGGAAAATTTTCAAAAATCTTACCAGCCAAGTATTTATTTCATCAGCCAGCAAGATGCAAAACACACACAATTGAAAATAGTTATGACAAAATCGCATGCAATTGCAGACAAACTTACTGTTACCACAATGTATTTTCATAATTATTTTTTTCGATAATATTAAGAAATATATACAACACAGGTAAGCTTAATATAAGATTGAACTTAGTACCACTTATTAATTAGAATATAGTTATTTACACTGTAATAATTTTGAAAGTTAAAATATCTAGATTGAAAAAGAGTCTCTGATAATGTCTCTATTACCTAGAGTTTTTCAAAAACTAAAAATGAACTCGCCTTGCCAGAAAATTCTTTGCCACTGGCGAGCAAAAATGGTGCGTTTCCCCACCCCTGATAACACAATATTCATATGTAAGAGCAAGAGTTATAAAATAGAAAGTAGCGAAATAAATAATCTATAAATGAAAATTATTTTGAAATAAATTTTACTAATATTCAAATCTTTATTTCATGTATATTTATCTTTTATCATTCAATGATAACAAAAAAGGTTAAAAAACTTTTATTTAGCTTTTAATACAAACAAACTTGTCAATAGAAGGTGTAAAAATGAAAAATTTAGGAGTCAAGAAAAATCCAACAAAATAATTTATAATTAAAGTAAACCAGTTAATATAGTTTCCCCCCCCACACACTTATTTCACAATGCTACCTCTTTCTGAACAATAATATTCACTTTATATAAGTTACAATTTGAAAACAGTGGTACCATCAGGACGCACACAAAAACGAGTACTAAATTTAATACATAAAAGTATATACAAAATTTAATTGTGTATAATGCCCCCCCCCCCCTCCCAAAAAAAAGGATGCATTTTAAACAAAAACATGTCATATAATTTGTATAAAATAATCAACCCCCCCCCCAACCAGAGAAAAAAACATTCAAAAATTGTACATGAACTCACTAAATTATATTAAAGTTATTAAAGTAGTATATAATAATAAACAAATCTTTACCCATTACTTTTCAGGGGACTTTTTAGATGCTGCCCTCTTTTCAACATCTTTAATCAATTTTATCAAGAAGCTGGAGACCATGGCTTTGGCATCTTTATCAGATGTCATGGATTTATAACTGAAAAATACAAAATAAAATAATGACAACCAAGAAAAACTTTAAACCCCTCATGACAAGCTCCCATGAGTCACTATTTCCATAGTTCATATATTAATATTAAATTAATATTGGTTTTAATTATTTATTAATTATTATTAAAACAATAATTATTGCATTTAATTTTTTCCCAAATAAACAAGCTCTTGCGTCTAAGACTTATTATAAATGGAAATCCGCTTTTGTTAAAAAAGACCCAGGATTTTTCAAGTCCAATTACTCTTAACATAAGAACTTTTATGTTAATTAGATTTCCTGTTTAAATAATATCACATGAAAATAATTACAATTTCAAAACTGATAATAAAAGAATTTATACAAAAAATGAACAATTCCATAATCCATGTTAATAAATTCAAATACCTAGAAATTCATATTTAATTGATGTGTATTGTTGATAAACAATAACAGTTTGACTATGTTTGATAACGGATACAATTAAATTTCTAAAAACAAAACTTATGTTTCAGCAGCTAATTATATAAGACGAAATTTATGTTTTAGTAGCTAATTATACAAGACAGAATTTATGTTTTAGCAGCAGGGCCTGACTAAGGCAGGCGCATGCATACAGGATTATTGCTCCAGCCCCCCCCCCTTAACCCCCCCCCCCCCCATCCCAAGGACAGATATAAGTTTTTTGTTAAAGGAGGGTCAAATGATAAAAAATGGTCAAAAGTGACCAAAATTCTTTTTTTTTTTTTTTTTTAGATTTTAAGGGTCTTTTTTTTTCTCCTACCTCCTCTGTTTCCGTTCCCAATACCTCTTTAAGGCCTCACATTTATCCTCGTATTCCTGTAATAAAAAAAATAAAATAAAATAAAATAAACTGTATTTTATAATTTCTTAAAGTTGTCTTTCCTCTTCTATTATGTATATAGATGTGAATAGTACTTAGTACGAAATTTGTCAAACGGTCAAAATCCCTGCATGATATAAACAAAAAACATACCAGATTTTTTTAAATTTTTTCAAAAAAAATCTCTCTTTTTCTATGAATATACATGCTATTCTTATAAAACACAGTGTACATGTTGTACAGTATCCACATATTTGTATTCTTCCGTGATAAATCGTTTTGTGCATTTTCATATACAAGGTGATCCCAAATATTTCTAATATTCTTTGATTTTTTGTCGGCCCCCTAATTGCCCTGCTTATGAAATGGATGTTGATAAATATGAAATCAAACATAATCTTTATAATTCTGAAGTTTTAAAAGAATCCGACAAGTATATTTTTAAATATTTGATAAAATGTGAAAAATTGAAAATGTCCAAATGCTTATTGGTAGATAGTGTATAAGCGACAATACAAAAACAATAAATATTTGTATTGAAGGTTATACGTCCTTCAATACAAATAACCATGACATATTTAAATTATACATGTACATAAAATTAAATAATTCTTACTTTTTTTTTTTTTTTTTTTTTTTAAGATTTATAAAGAAGAAATTGTCCAAAATATGGCACAGATATCCTATACACACCACATTGGTGCGATTTTTTTTTCTAAAGCCAGTTTGGTGAAACCTTCATTTATATTAGTTGTTTTCTATTAATTTGAAAAGGAAATTAATAATAAATAAAGTTTAATTAATAATTATAGAAGAAAACAATTTGTGTCATTTTAAAAAAGAAAATAAATGTAAATCAACAGTTAATAAACAAAGGCAGATGGGTTATCATGCAAGATATAAAATTGTGCCAATGTGGTGCATATATGACATCTGTGCTCAAAATATGAATAAGACAAATATTAACCCTTTTAGCAGCCTAACCGGGTTTTTCTGTCACATACTTTTTGGATTCAAAGGCTTATTTAACTCAAAATTGATATTAATGTTAATTTTTTTAATTGCATAAGATAAATAAATATCTAAGTTTATAAAATGCAAATTCCCACATCAATAAATTTGGTAGCTCTTATTTTATGAATCATTAAACTTCACGCAAAATTCTAAAGGATGCTTAGAGGGTTAAAAATACATGATTTATAATAAGAAAAAAGCATCAAATTCGACAAACACTTGCAAATAAGCTGTATGAACCACTGTTTTACAGTACCTCATTTGTTTAAAACAAAATTTCAAATTGTTTTTCGTACTAGAATATAACACTTTAAACATAACTCTGTATTCACGGTGTATCAAATTATTTTATATTTTTAAGCACTTACTAATAATTCTAGCTTCCGAACCCTGAAAAGTAAATCTTGAGTAGAAATTTGAAAACACCTTAAAGACTTTTATTAATAATGTCACTAAATTATAAATATTAACTTAGATGGCGACAGCAAACATCTATTACTTCCAGGACTAAATAAAAATATTATTCATAAATAGCTAATTTAAGCTTATTCATTTAACATAAAGAATTAATACACAGCAATAATTTTTTTAGGCAATTACTTGTGTTAGTAGGCAATTTTTAATGGTATATTACTGTAGGAAAAGGAGTTCATGTAATAAAAACGAAATTATCTGCAACAGATTTAAAAAATAAGGATATAATCATATCCTGATAATTTTAGTTTAAATATGAATATTATTTAACGTATGACAGAATATAATTTTTTTTTTTAAGTTTTTCTTTTTTTAGTTCTTAGAATATTATTTTAGAATATGAATATTATTTAACATGTAGCAAAGTATGTTTTTAATTTTAAGAAGGGTTGCAGGTGTTGAAAAATATTTTGTTTTGTTTTTGGTCTTAGAACAAATATTTATATAGTTATTTTTAACAAATTTTAATTTACTTTAAAAAGAGAGAAGATTTGAGAGAAGAATGCAATTTGATTATATAAAAAAATTATTAGTATGAAATAAAAATATGCTTAAATGTGCTAAAAATGATATAAATTTATATAATTTTTTTAACTTTAATGTTTAAAAATGCTTTTTAATAAAAACATCAAGGCGTTCCATAAGAACATTTGGAAAACATTTTCAAATAATGTGAATAAATAAACTATAATTCGAAAAAAAAAATGGAGGAAAAAGTAGCATATAAATATATATTAATTTATTTAATGACCTATGTAATTTATTTGTTCAAAATACATTAGTCATCAACGCCAGAATGAGTGATCATGAGTAATTTTGAAAAGTTATATTTTCCTTAATTTTAACGATTTTAAGAAATAAAGACAATTTATTTTTACTTAAAATAATGAAATGAATAGTGATTTTACACTCAAAATAATGAAATTAATAATGATTTTACACTAAAAATAATGAAACAAATAATGATTTTACACTCAAAATAACAACACAAACAACAAAATAATAACTAAGTGCTTGTAATGTTTAAAGTACCGTTACTTTTATAATCAATGTTTCATTATAATAAAAATGATCAATAGAATTATAATAAAACAATAATGTGTGTTATTAATAAAACATCTCGAAACATGTGGTTAAACATTACGACATACTTCCCTAGATTTTATGCTATACGATCGACTTATATATATTAATTTATATATGTGTACAATTTAATATAAATAAAGCGAAAGGTAAAACATAATAGAACTGCTATTATAGATTTACTTTATTTTCAATTACGACAACAATAAAGTTATATCAATAATCACTTCAAATCATTTTTCCTTGTGTGCAATTTATGCTTAATAATTTAATAAATTTTATGAATATTGATTTGTTTCTAAAAGAATATACTTAGTTGGGTGTCACAAATAAAGAAAAAAGAATGTAATAACAACAAACTTACCAAACTTTTAGGTAATTTCTAGCAGACCTCAGGAAAGAGATGGCGGCAATGAGAATGACATAGCGGCTTTTTTTAACAGACAAAAGACTGTGCATGCGCCGAACTGTACTAATCCTCCAAATGATTTACAAACATGGGTTGGTTACACGATTGTCAAGCAAACCTAGTATTCAAAATGTTCACTGTGCCTGTGGTATACGGTAAGATAATGTAGCTTTGCAGGATAATGGCAAGTAAAGAAAAAATGACCGTTTACGTAAGCTTGCATGCTACCTGGGGAGTTAGTTAAATGTATAGAGCAACTTTTGTGAAAGTCTCAAAAATATAGCTTGAAAATTGTGAAAATAGATGTCAATAGAATAAGCTCAAAATCCGTTATTCCCAAAATGAAGCAAATCAAAATTAAAAAATAATGAAAATTGTAAGAAAAATTAAGAGGTTTACTAAATTTTTCATTGCGCATGCTTGAACACTTTCAAAATATCATTTGCATATTGTGTTAGCTAAAGTTATAAAGCAACTTTTGGGAAAGTCTCAAAAACTTAGTTTGAAAATTCTGAAAGTGATCGTCAATAGAATATGGTCAAAATCCTTTATTCCCAAAAAGAAGCAAAAAGATGAGGGGCTATATCCATTGATTAGTGTCAATATAGAATACACAATATGGCATGTACTGCAATATTTGGATACAACCACTCATTTTTTTGCTTCAGTTTGGGAACAACAAATTTTGAGCTTATTCTATCGACAATCACTTTCAGAATTTTCAAGCTATGTTTTTGAGACTTCCACAAAAGTTGCTCTATACATTTAGCTAACACAATATGCAAATAAAATTTTCAAAGCGTTCACGCATGCACAATGAAAAATTATTTAGTAAACCTGCTCATTTATCATACAATTTTTATTATTTTATAATTCTGATTGCAGGATATGGTGTACAATGTTGTTTGTCATATTTTTGGAAAATAACATTATTTTATAATAAGAACTCTTCAAATTATGCACACAAAAAATTGAAAAATTTGAGACTGTTTTTATAAAAACCTTAATTTTTCTACGAGTATACTTGCTATACACATAAAAATGAACTCGGTTTATTACAATAAGCCACTTAATCATAATCAACAGTTTGAACTATTTCGCTACATTAGTTTTGACAGGGTTATCCAAAATATATTCATTCTTTTTCAATTTGTTAATGGTCCCCTATGGAATTTCGGAAATTTTTTTTCACTGAAATGTATGACATGTACTATTATGTTTACATACTTAGAGTTTCAGGCCAATTCAGGTAGTTTTCTAGATATTCAACAAGATTTTCAAAATTGCAACTGCCGGTCATAGTGTAGTACAGGTCATGCATTTCCATGAAGATTTTTTACCGAAACTCTGTAGGGGACTGTCAAAAATTGAAAAAAAAAAATGAATATCTTTTAGATAACCCTGTGAAAACTAATGTAGCAAGAATGTTCAAACTGTAGATTATGATTAAGTGGCTTATTGTAATGAACTGTATTCACTTTTCTTCGGATAGCATATAATATACTCATACAGAAATTAAGGATTTTATAAAAACAGTACCAAATTTTTCAAAATTTTTTGCTTATAATTTGTGGATTTCTTAGTATAAAATAATGATCTTCTTTTCTGAAAATATGACAAACAACATTGTACACAATATCCTGTATTCAGAATTAAAAAATAATAAAAATTGTGTAAAAATGAAAAATGGAGCAAGTTCACTTAAATAATTTTTCATTGTGCATGCATGAACGCTATCAAAATTTCATTTAAATATTGTGTTAGCTAAATGTATGCAGCAACTTTTGTGGAAGTCTCAAAAACACACTTTGTAAATTCTGAAAGTGGTTGTCTGTAGTATAAGCTTAAAATCCATTATTCCCAAAGTGAAGCAAAAAAAAAAGAGGGGTTGTATCCAAATATAGTGCAGTACACTTCCTCGAATCCGCACAGCGTGGGACCAGAGGTTGTGCAGATTTTAGAATTTTGCCGATCCCAATCTACAGTTTGAGCACTTTTGCTACATTAATTTTGACAGGATTATTCAAAAGATATTAGTTTTATTCAATTTGTTGATGGTCCCCTAAGGGGTATAGGAAAAAAATCTTAACTGAAATGTATAACCTGTACTATTATGCGTACACACTTACAGTTTCAGAATAATTCCTCATGTATTTTTCTAGATATTTAACAAAATGTCTAAAACCATAAGTGGCTTGTTACCTTTGGCCATATAGTGTATATTTGGATACAATCCCTCATTTTTTTGCTTTATTTTTGGAACAACAGAATTTGAGCTTATTCTATCCACAATCACTTTCAGAATTTTCAAGCTATGTTTTTGAGAATTTCAGAAAAGCTGCTTTATATATTTAGTTAACACAACATGCAAATGAAATTTTGATGGCATTGACGCGTGCACAGGGAAAAATTATTTAGTAAACCTGCTCATTTTTCATACAATTTTTATTATTTTTTAATTCTGATTACAGGAAATTGCATACAATGTTGCTAGTCATATTTTCTCGAAAGAAATATTTTTTATAATGAGAACTCTGCATATTATAAGTAAAAAATTTGGGGCATGTACTTTTAAATACTGATTTTTAAATTCTGACTCATATGTATGGTGTAATAATACCGTATATACTTGTGTATAAGTCGAGAAATTTGAGATAAAAAAAGAACTTCAAAGGGGGGGGGTCGACTTATACGTGAGACCTAAAAAAATAAAATCTATAAATAAAATACCGGAAAATAGTTTGTTAACGAATCAGTGATGCAATACCCCATCGTTTGTAGAGACCAAAATCTGGAATCATTCCAGCCTCGATGATTCTGAATTTAAGATCATTTTTAGTTTATTTTTCAAAAAAAATAATCTACCCTGTTACAAAGAACAAAAAAAAAGTGTGTGATTTATGTCAACAACATATTTTCTATACTAAAAAATAGAGATGGGCAAAATCATCCATTTTAAGGAATCATTCCACTCGGAATCATTCATCGAAAGGAACAAGTCATTCGAATTCAATCCGAAAAAAGGAACGAATCCAAGAAAAATGGAACACGTCCAAGAAAAAAAGGAACAAATGGAACAAATTTGAGAAAAATGTAACGAGTCCAAGAAAAAATGAATGAATTTGATTTTTCTTCGTTCTTCTCCGATTCCGATTTATGACATTAAGCATAATATTTCGGACCATACATTTCGGAATGATTCTGATGAATCATCTTTTTCAGAGTTATTTCATTTCAGAACGAGTCCAAGGAATCGTCCTTTTCGGAGTCGTTTCATTTCGGAACAATTCTGTAGTGCCTTTTTTTTGTTATTTCCTGCTCATTTCTCATATTTATTTCAGGGGATATTCAATGTCATCTATCTTCTTTTTTCTTTCTTACTTCGTTTACAATAGCAACACACTGCTAGTTTTGTGGGAGCAGCCATGTTTTTAGATCAAACATGTCATCGCTTAACTTCACTTCATAGACATCACGATCCATCTAGATTTCACAAGTTGTGAAATGAGTTTTTTGTAGGTACTAATTTATTAAGTTTATTTTTGACTGATTTAAGTTTTAAGTGTTTAAATTAAATTATCTAGCTATTTTTAAAAGTAAATTATTAGAGAATCTTTTGGTAGGCAAATTTATTTTATGCAAAACATCTGTTTTGCATATGTCAAGAGTTTTCCGTGAATGATTCGTGATTCTTTGCCATGATTGGCTGTTGTGATTCTTTGCCGTGATTGGCTGAAAGGCATCAGTGAGCCTTTTAAATACTGTTTACTTTTTGGTAGGAGATATGTGTCTCTTGTGTGTGAGCAATCACGACTTGTCTAAGTTTCTTGATTTTAGTAAGTTATCCATTTGGAAATTATGTGATAGTGGAAGTATTAGACATTAATTTTGCTAGAGTTGGTTTGAGGCCAAGTACAGTAGACTCCCTTAAATCCGCACTCCTAAAATTTGCAACTCTCTAAAATCCGCACATATTTTACGGATGTAAACAATGAAACATTTAGTTCAGATGTAGGTGCAAAATTTGACTTTTTTAGTTTTATATCAATTCCATACATTTTTTAATTTGTAATTTTTGTTAAAGGTATTGAATTCATGTTTTTTTTAATAAAGAAAGAATAATTTATTTCAGAAAAAATAAAGATATTGCTAATATCATTGGTAATCACAATCTTACCAAATATATTTATGTATTAATGAAGCTAACATAGTTAATAGTTATTAGGTCTGGCTAAACCTGAAATAAAGCCTAATAATTTTATGATCCTGAAGGGAATTAGAAATGTACCTTTATGAGGCAGGTTTCATTGAATAATTTAGGAAAAACACATTTCATTTTTATAATGAATATTTAATTGTACATTATTGATTATTAACTTGATCTTTGCTTTTAGTATTTTAATCATTTTAAAAATCATCTAAATTTTTATTATTTTAATTGATGACTTATTTTAGTATATTATCAGCATTCATTATACATTTGATTTCATTATTAATTACATTCAAATCACTGTTTTAAAAATATAAACAAAGCAATGACCAGAAATCCGCAAAACCTTTGGTCCCAAGCTGTGCGGATTTGAGGGAGTCTACTGTATTATAACAAATTTTTTTTTTTTTTTTTTTTGTCGTGCTAAAGATGACATTGTGTATCTCCTGGAAAGATTGTCTATACAGTAGACTCCCTCAAGTCCGCACTCCTAAAATCTGCACATAATTTACTGATGTAAACAATGAAACATTCATTTCAGATGTAGGTGCAAAATTTGACTTTTTTAGTTTTATATCAATTCCATATATTTTTTAATTTGTAATTTTTGTTAAGGCTATTGAATTTAAGTTTTTCATGAAGAAAGAATAATTTATTTCTTTAAAAAATCAAAAATATTGCTGATATCATTGGTAATCACAATCTCACCAAATATATTTATGTATTAATCAAGCTCTTTTAGTTATTAAGTCTGGCTAAACTTGAAATAAAGCTTTGTTATTTTATGATCCTGATGTGAATTAGAAGTGTACCTTTATGAGGCAAGTTTCATTGAATAACTTAGGAATTACATTTCATCTTTATAATGAATATTTTATTGTACATTGATTATTAACTTGATCTTTGCTTTTAGTATTTTAATCATTTAAAAAAGTATCTAAATTTTTATTTTAGTTTATTATTTATTTTAATATTTTAGTATATTGTAAGCATTCATTATAGTTTTATAGCATTCATTATCAATTGCATTTAAATTATTTTAAAAAATATATATAAACAAAGCAATGACCAGAAATCCACAAAATTCTAAAATCCGCAAAACCTCTGGTCCCAAGCTGTGCGGATTTGAGGGAGTCTACTGTATTTTGCTTCATAAACTGCAATTTCTGAAGATCTATAATAAAGATACCTTCACCTGGAAACCACATGCCTGCTTATTGTGAGTACTCTATTTCATTTTCAAATCTTAGAAACATTTTATTGTACTTATTATCACTCTGCTAAATTTGAAGATCAAACTGGCTGACATTAGAAAAGGTAAAATGTACAGAGTGGTAGCAGAGTGTGGTTTCGATCCACGGACCTCTGGGGACTCTACAAAAGCAGAAGAGCATGAAAAGAAGGATGCGGAGACCGTCATTTTTGTGAGGTATATTGCAGTAAGAAAAACAGGTGCAAGTAAAGGTAAAATTGATATTTATATTATTGCTCCTTGTGGTAAGAGTCTGAGAAGTACAGCAGATTTAAAAGAATATTGTAGAGAAAATAACATAATTTATGACAATTCTAAAGCTAATTTTTCAAATGAGAATGACTATCAGGGACCTATAGAGTTAAAATTAATTTCAGAAGTTGGGGCATCATTTCGTAATGAAGCCATGGTAACTGAGTTGATCATACCAAAATTGCTGAAACAAGCCAAAGAATTGCCTGAGTCAGCTCATTGGATCCAAGCTATGGATCAAGAAATAAATACAATGTTAGAAAGGAAAGTTTGGACTGCAGTCCCCAAATCACCTGATCAGAAATTAATTAGCTCAAAATGGGTCTATACAGTGAAAAGATATGCTGAAGGGCAGTTAAGCAATTATAAGGCTAGATTAGTAACTTTCGGAAATAATCAACAAGAAGGGCTTGATTATGAAGAAACTTTTTCTCCTATTATAAATTTCTTCATTATCATTTTTGTATGCATCTTAGGTTGGGCACATAGCCATTTAGATGTAAAAGCTGCATATTTATATGGGGATATAGATCAAGAAACTTATATTAGACAACCTGAAGGTTATGTCATTTCTGGCAAAGAAAATTTTGTATTCAAATTAAACAAAGCAATCTACGGGCTACATCAAGCCGGCCGTTGCTGGTATACAGATCTTCATTCAAAATTACTAGATAATGGGTTTACAGAAGTTGAAGGCATGACTTGTGTTTATACCTATAAGCAAAAAGCAGTTATACTAGTATATGTAGATGACTTACCGATCTTTGCAGAAAATCAAGAAATGTTGTCAGAAGTTATAAATTTAATTGAAAATATATATGAAGTAAGAAATCTTGGAGAAATAAAAACTTTATTAGGAATTGATTTTAAAAGTGAAGAAAATGGAAAGTTTGTGAATATTAATTGTACTAAGTATATAGAAAAATGCATGAAAAAGTTTAATGTGATTCCCAAAACTAATATTTCTCTCTCTTCTCCACCTGGATATGTGCCATCAGCATCCCAACTGACAAACTTGCAGTTACTTGGAGAGCTTGCAGAATCACCGGTGAAGGATATGCCGTACCGGAGTCTCCTGAGATGCCTACAGTACGTTGCCAGCCGATGTCGCCCTGATATAGCTTACAACATAGCTGTATTGTCTCAATTCGCAGAAAGGCCTGGACCAGAACACTGGAAAGGACTAGTGCAAATACTGACATATCTCTCTTCGATAAAGGATTGGAGTCTTCGACTAGCTCCTGAAAGTCTTCCTCTGCAACACACAACTTATGCCGATGCTTCATGAGCGAGTGATCCAAACGACAGAAAATTGTGGTCAACATACGCTATGTTTTTGAATGGTCTCCCTGTTACATGGGGGGTGGTGAAACAACGATGTGTGGCCCTGTCACCCATGGAAGCTGAACTGATTTCTGCATGTGAGGCCAGCAAAGAAATTAAATATGTCAGCTCCTATCTCCAAGAACTGCAAAAACATCTTGTGCATTCAACGCTTAGTGTCCAAAAGCCAATTTTGTTTTGTGATAATACTGCAGTGATTCATTTTATGAAGAATAAAAGTGAAACCATTAAAAACTGTTATATTGATCTTAAGTACAAATTTGTACGTGATCTAGTTGAAAGTGATGTCGTAGATGTACTTCATGTTTCTACGAAGGACAATTTTGTTGATATGTTAACGAAAGTGTTGCCAAAAGATTTATTTTTTAAATTTCGGTCAATCTATTTATGTTCAACTTGAACTGTGGGAAAAAAAAAAAACTTTGACTAGAACTTTAGACTGTGAATTTTAAGGACTGAGTTATTCCATACTTAGAGGAATGTAACTGTGTCGCCAGAGGCGAAATATTGTTTTTGAAAAAAATTTTATGTGTAATTTTTGTTTTTTAGAAATGTGTAGGAAAGGTGGGCGATTTGTAGTGCCTTTTTTTTTGTTATTTCCTGCTCCTTTCTTATTTATTTCAGGGGATATTCAATGTCATCTATCTTCCTTTTATTTTTCTTTCTTACTTCGTTTTCAATAGCAACACACCACTAGTTTTGTGGGAGCAGCCATGTTTTTAGATCAAAACATTTGATCGCTTCACTTCACTTCATAGACATCGCGATTCATCTCGTTTTCACAAGTTGCGAAATGAGTTTTTTGTAGGTACTAATTTATTAAGTTTATTTTGACTGATTTAAGTTTTAAATGTTTAAATTATCTAGCTATTTTTAAAAGTAAATTATTAGAGAATCTTTTGGTAGGCAAATTTATTTTATGCAAAACATCTGTTTTGCATATGTCAAGAGTTTTTCGTGAATGATTCATGATTCTTTGCCGTGATTGACTGTTGTGATTCTTTGCTGTGATTGGCTGAAAGGCATCAGTGAGCCTTTTAAATACTGTTTACTTTTTAGTAGGCGATATGTGTCTCTTGTGTTTGAGCAATTACGACTTGTCTAAGTTTCTTGATTTTAGTAAGTTATCCATTTGAAAATTATGTGATAGTGGAAGTATTAGACATTAATTTTGTTAAAGTTGGTTTGAGGTCAAGTATTATAAAAAGTAAAGTTTTTTTTTTTTTTTCGTGCTAAAGATGCCATTGTGTATCTCCTGGAAGGATTGTCTATATTTTGCTTCATGAACTGCAATTTCTGAAGATCTATAATAAAGATAGCTTCACCTGGAAACCACATGCCTGCTTATTGTGAGTTCTCAATTTCATTTTCAAATCTTAGAAACATTTTATTGTACTTATTATCACTCTGCTAAATTTGAAGAGCAAAAATTGGCTGACATTAGAAAAGGTAGAATGTACAGATTCAGAGGAGTCGGTCTTTTTTGGAGCGATCCGAGGAATCTGTTCTTTTCAGAGTCGTTTCATTTCGGAATGAGTTTGAGGAATTTGTCCTTTTCAGAGTCGTTTCATATCGGAATGAGTCCGAGGAATCAATCTTTTTTTTGGGGAAAGTCAATCGGTTCCTTCTTTTGTAGAAAGGTCGTCTTATAAGGGGGTTCTGAACTTTTTCTTATTTTTAACAACATAAGTTAGAGGGTCAACTTATACGTGAGTATATACGGTAATAAATGTTATTTGAAAGCTGAAAATAATTGTAAATTATCTTAAAGTTGTCAATGATAGAGCTTAAAGGGGAATAAAATTAATTCAAAATTTCAATTCCTGATTAAAGAGACAATAATAATAAAAAACAGCTTTTGTCCTAAAATTTTTATTAGTAGAAAACTTTTCAAGACTTTTCAAAAGTCACCTTATGTATACTATCTTACTGTGACAATTCAATAGAATATCATATTTTTTTCTTTATAATGCTCCCTTTCTGGTAACACAACTTGAATAATTAAATGTATTTGAACATTATTTATTCTAATTTTTGTACTTTCTTTACCCTTTTATTCTTTTTAATTCTTTCAGTGTAAATTTCAATTTTTTTTATTTTTTAATTAAACCCTTTATTATTTATAAGATGAAAAGAAAATGAATTGGAACATTTTCATTGAAAATCAATTTTTAGGATTCAGATAGTCTGATGAGAAAAACTCGCATGTTTAAATCTATAATTTTTTACAAAAAAATGGTGTGTGGTTCTTCAAAGCAAAAACGTTTTTTATAAAATGAAATTAGCATTATGTTTTTAGCTTGGTTGTATTAATTTTATGAAGGAGAAACAAAATTTTTTTTGTTAAAAATCACGGTTATTTCAAACATTGAGTTCAATGAGGTACGGGTTAACATTATTCAACTAAACTGCTGAATCTATGGGAAGATGTAACATCAACCACCATTGAGAACTGCTTCTGTAAAGCCTTTGACATTGACGATACTTTGCAAAATGTTGACATTACAGAAAAGGCGCAGTATCAAGAAGAATGCAATGATTAGGACTTATTTCTCAAAATTGATGATCGGGTTACAACAAGTGAAGTTCATTCTATTGCAGATTTAACCACCGATGTCAAAAGTTCTGATGAACCTAAGCTTTCAGAAGAAGCAGAAGACATTGTGACTGAAAAAACAGATGTACCAGCAATACCATCATTCACATCTGTAATGAGCTTGCTTTACTTCAACTGTATGCCTTTTCAATGAATGCTTATTCCTCTGTCGAAGATTTTTTCTACTACAACAACAAAGCAGAAAACTGCATGATCAAATCTCATCCTATGTTGCACCAAACCTAGATAAACAACATATTTTCAACAAACTAAAACTACTTCACATACTTAATTTTTGATAATGTATCAAATAACTATTATTCCTTGCATGCATTTAGTTTGTCTTTCTAAAAATAATTATGTAAAATTTATAATTTTCCCTCTTTAAGTATGTACTGTATTTTAGGTTCTGTTTTCTAAAGATTAACAAAAATTTTGTTTTATTGTCTTTTTTAATTTGGCAGAGAGTACTGCATGAAGACAGTATAATTTTTTATTGTACAAATGTTGACTCAATAAAATTTTGGAGAAAAATAAATTACTCTTTATTTCAAAATTTTAAATCCAAATTTTCTAGAATATCTAAAAATTGTTTGAAATGGGTGAATTGGGAATTTATAAATGGCTGAAATACATCAATAACAATGTACACTCGCATTATATGCATTATTACTCAAGAATCTATGAAATCTGGATTAGATACGATCCTGCTTGAGATTCGAAATGCTCTCGTTCCCTTGATTTGTATCTTAAATGAGTTTCACTGTAGTTAAAAAGGGCTGCTGGACACTTCGCCCTGCCAAATTGGCCTAAAGTCAACACTATATGTATGCCTGTTTTTTCAATTCCTTATTTCAATTGTAATTATAATATTTAGAATATTTTTAATACAGGATAAAAACTTCATTTTTGATTTTCATATTAACATTTGTAAATTGTTATTTATGTTGTTTTATATTGGCTTTATATAAATATATAGATATATATAAACTTAACAGAAAATTTTAACATTGATAGGATTAATAATAATGAGTCTCAATTTATTTTATCAAATTGAGGGAGGGGTAACCCCTCCCCACAACAACTGCTCCACACAATTTTAGTTAGCTTCTAAACCATAGTAATACAGTAGACTCCCTCAAATCTGCACAGCTTGGGACCAGAGGTTTTGCGGATTTTAGAATTTTGCAGATTTCTGGTCATTGCTTTGTTTACATTTATTAAAAAGTAATTTGAATGTAATTGATAATGAAATCAAAAGTATAATGAATGTTTACAATATGCTAAAATATTAAAATAAGTAATAAACTAAAATAATAAAATTTAGATAGTTTTTAAAATGATAAAAATACTAAAAGCAACGGTCAAATTAATAATCAATAATGTACAATTAAATATTCATTATCATCATGATGAAATGTGTTTTTCCTAAATTTTTCAATGAAACTTTCCTCATAAAGGTACATTACTAATTCACATTAAGATCATAAAATAATGAAGCTTTATTTCAGGTTTAGCCAGACTTAATAACTAAAAAAGCTTGATAGCAATATCTTTATTTTTTCAGAAATAAATTATTCTTTCTTTATGAGAAACCATGAATTCAATAATCTTAACAAAAATTACAAATTAAAAAATATATGGAATTGATATAAAACTAAAAAAGTCAAATTTTGCACCTACATCTGAACTGAATGTTTCATTGTTTACATCTGTAAAATATGTGCGGATTTTAGAGAGTTGCGGATTTGAGGGAGTCTACTGTAATAAGTTGAATTTTTTGCTTTTGAATTAGTTATAATAACAATTTAAGACTATTTGAAGAGAATAAGTTTAAATATTTTTTGTACATAAATTTTAATTTTATTGAAATGTAGTATCAGCTTTTTAAGAGAAAGAAAAAAAAATATTGATTTGTCAACCAGTTTATGATCTCTACCTGTATTTTGATCTCCCTCCCTGTATAGTGAATAAAATAAATTTGTTGAACATGTTTTTAAAATGTTTTACATATGAACTAAAAAACTTTCTTAAATTTTTTAGTTCATAAATTTTCTAAAATCTTTCTTAAATTTCTTAATTAATTTCTTTAACTTAAAGAAATTTTTATTTCCTTTTTTAACAAATGTGTTTGCTTATTGTTCAATTTTGTTTTTTTTTTTAATTTAGTTTAGCAGCAAGCAGTTGGAGAGATTATCAAAGCGTGCTGAAAAAGATGAGAGAATTCAAAGAAATAAAATTAAGAAAGTAAGAATATTTAAGTTTTTGGAAGTAGTATTAGAGTATGAAACTAGTTAACTGCAATGGTTGAGTCTAGATATATTCTAGATAACTGGTTGCTCATCAACATAACATTATTATTTAGACTTAATAATATGTTTGGCTGTGGCATTGTTTGTGATTCAAAGATTTTTTAGAATATGAAAGGAGGGCAGTTGTAAAGGAACCTCCTTTTAATAAATAACCCCCCTCACACATATATATATAAATCAAAATCTGCCCTCTTTTAAATGCTCCCCCCCCCCCCAGGGGAATACCTGCTTTAGGTATTTGCAGGTTTTTTGACCCTGGTTTCCTGAGTGATTTTTTTTCCCAACATGGTTTTCTTCTCCTTTTTGGTTGTCTATCCTTTTTTCTTTGTTTTGCACTTTTTAGTCTTCTCTTTTTAGTTTGTTATCCCTCTTTGTTGTTCTTCATGTTTGATTTTTTACTAATTTTTTGTTCACATGGTTATTGTTCTTATGTTTATGTAGATGTATGTATAAAAAGAGAGAAAAGAAAACAGTTTTATAATGTGTGAAAAAAGACAAAAAAATACACCATGTTTTATAGCTTCTCTCTCGTATCACTTCTTTTTTTAAATTTATACAATAGTCAATTTTTTTATTTTCATGCAAGACATTCTGCGTATTGAGGTTTTTTAACCTCATCACCTTGGTTCTACCTTTTTAGACTGATCTCGAGTCCCAGAGTCCAGGACATTTCCAAATTCTGGTTCTGTGATTGGTTGGGCATGCTTGGGCTGTCAGGGTTGACGCTTTGTATTACTGTCTGATGCCTTTCAGTGTAAGGGCTAGCTGTAGATTGGACAGAGCTGTAAGGGCTTATCTACTGTTACCTGATTCTCTTATAAAAGAACTAAAGCATTGGAGATGCTATCTAATGTTCAAAAAACGTGGAAGTTTGTTGGGAATAGTTTTCACTCTTTTGAGACCTGCATCTAAAGCATGGATAAGAAGAAGGGTTGGTGACCAGGGGTCAAATGTCTGATTTTTTAAAACTCTATATTCAATTTGGTTACAAACGCTGAAGATAAAAACATGTGAAGTGGTAGCCTCACACCTAAAAGAGAAACAATGTGGTGAGCTCTGACTCAAATGCTACTTATTATCTGGAACAAAAAAATCAGACTGAGTTGAGGATTTTACATCCAATATGGAATGTAAAAATGACAACTCTAATACAAATATAACCAAAGAAAGATTTTTTTTGTTGTGAAATGCTAAAACCTGACTTTTGATAAAACATCACCCTTTTTAATTAATAAAACTATACAAGGATTAATTGGTGAACCAAAAACCATAAAAAAAAAACTCCCTACAGGTGAACTTTTATTTAAAGCAAATAAAAATCAAAAAGCAACTAACTTTTAAAAAAAATGTACTGACTTTGCAAGCACTGCTGTCACCATATCACCATATAGAGCTTTAAACGCATCTCACAGAGAATCTGATCTCAAAATCTGACCTTTTGCATGTTACTGAATCTGAAATAGTAGAAAACTTAAAAGACTAAAACGTCATTCAAGCTAGAAGAATACAAACTTACCATCAGGATGAACTGATACCATCTAATCAAATCCAAATACCTATCAAACACTTAATACTTACATTTAAAACACCTATCTTAAATGAAAGTTGAATATTTGTCATGTTCTATTAGACCATGCATCCCAAACTCATTGCATTGTTTTAAATATCAACACTTTGGACATTCAAAAACCTCATGCTGAAATAACTTGCATGTGGTTGGTGCAGGGCAATTGGCCAGTGTACAATGCCATGCACCACCTTCTTGTATAAATTGTAAAAAAGACCACTCATCTCATTCAAAGTTCTGCAAACAGTGGAAGAAAGAAAAAGAAATTCAATCAATATGTACAAAAGAAAATATTCATACCCCAAAGCCAGAAAAATAGTTGATGGATCCAGGACACCCAAAGTTGGTGTATCATATAGTTCTGCCTGAATAATATAATTCAGTCTTTTGCATTTGAATACACTGTTTTAAAACTGAGCAAATTAGTGGTTTTCTTTTTTTTTTTTTTTTTTTTTTTAATAAAGCCTAAGATATCTAGACGGCGGTGACGTGCATACTCTTATACGAGCACATTCTATGTACCCCATATAAATCCAATGCGCAGGAAAATACTACACAGAGAAGGAAACCCATATTTTATCTGGCTTTCTCTTTGCTTTGGGAATGATTGCCTTTGCTTATTCCATCTTATCTTGTCTCTATGTTTGATAAACCAACAAAACTTGCATTGTGTGAAGGGCAAGATAAGTAGCATGTCTTAAAGGGTGTAGGCTCCTTATACATACGACTCATACTTCAATTGTCAAATTTAGCATAGATAAATTTGCAATTAATCCTTTCTGGCACGAACAAATTCTATTAGTAAAATGAGAAATTATCAACTGACACCGGAATATACAAACTACTTTTTTCAAAATTAAAAATTCTTAAATTTAAACTTTCATTGTAAAATCAAAATTTTATTAAAATATTATTGGTGTCACTTACAAATTTAGAATTAAAATAAGGTGTGCTCGGACTAGACACATTGTGCCGGAAAAGGTTAAACTGGAAAATTTGTGCAAATTGTTAGCAAAAAATGTTATTTATTGAATGTTTTTTTTTTTGTTCAAAAAAGGATTTATTCATCATACTCTTTATCAGAAGTACTAAGAAAACTTTATATTTGATAATTCTAAGTTCATTGGAGTAGTAAATAGTTATCTGTTGACCCTATATACTTGTAATATGTCCTAACAAGTAAGTAAGTGGGATTGGGGATTTCATTTAAGATTGCTTTTAGACATGTCTTTAATTAAATATAACTCCAACATTTATAATTACGATTATTAATTATTAACACTGGCTGCATGCTGCATCTGCGTTCACCACTTTATAGCTTGTGTACTGTACAGAAGTTGCAAAAATCTCTAGTTTCATCTACCACCGCCAGGGAGCACAATATGTTCAATAGGATCACTGGACACTGGTACACGTTGCCATGTGGATGGTATAGCAAGTATGCTGCAAAATCTGTTTGTTCCATATTCCACCACCCGGGGATGTTATCTTTTCTAAACAAACCTCTATCTGAATGTAATGCCGTTTTTACAACCCATTCAATGATATCTCATTTTAAGAGTGTCGGTAAAAGTTAGAAAAGTGCTGTCCATTGAAGCAAAGTAGGAACAGGGGTTCAAGAGGTACATAATATGAAAGAACGGTCACAGGTCTTTCCCATGATGTGTCACATGAGAGGTGTCAGCAAAAATTAGAAAAATGTCTTCCCAGGGATACAAAGTGAGAGGCGGAAAGGAGACGATGATGCTTAAAATGGAAGAGTAGTCACAGGGATTTCCAATAATTTCACGAGAGGTGTTGACAAAAGTTAGAAAACTGAGGGATGGTGAGACGGAATGTGCTTTGCATATAATACTGGTCACAGGACTTTCCAATGATATATTGCATAGATTTGAGAAATTCTTAAGAAATTGCAAGCTACCAGCGGATCAATTCACAATCCACTGGAATTCACCCACCCCATCTTTGCAATGGCCGATCTAAGGGGATGGGGCGATCGCCCCGTCCCCCTTTGAGCATGTAAGCAAATGGTGCTTTTTTTAATTAAATTTATACAGTAGAGTCTAATATTTGTTACACATCAGGCAAGTGGAAGAAAGCTGGAATGAGTTGCTCATTAATTAAAATCATGTGAATAGTAAAAATATGTAAGATAATTTGGTTAAGTGAACAGTCAGGTATTTGAGATCCAATTTCCTTTTATTCATAATCTTGACTTAATAAATAAAAGCACTTTCAGTTAAAAATGTATTTCTTGATTTGTTAAAAACACAATTTAAACTTCTAATAAAACCAGTTCTTGTATAGAATACAAGTACAGTCTATTTAAAACATGTAGAACAAAAACATTTCAATTGAAAATAACATACCAAACACTTGTTATGCCAAGCTGTGAAAACGGGGTGCAACGGGACATCGGAAAAACTTTATGAAGAACAAATTGACTTAACACTACGATACTAGGCTGAAAGAACTTTCGTTAAGAACATTAACTTGCTGCTTTCAGATTTCATTTACTAACAAACATTACTGTCATTTATTTAAACTTACGCTTCCGTCTAGAAGTCAGAACAAGTGAGAGGAAGAACACACATTCCAACTCACAGCCGGTCGCCGTATAAATATGATTTGAAGTACCGCACGTGTCAACTATTCTCTCATTCTCGAACTTTCCCGGTAGTGATGCAATCGCACAATTCTTGAATAATTAACACCTGATTGGTTGGCTTAGTCGATTACGACTTATGCCGCCACCTATTATCGATATTGCTTATCGTTTAATCAATTTGAACTATAATCGAATTCATGAGAGTGTTTACTTGTTTACATGCCGGGAAGAACAAATTTCCAAAAAGTTAAAAATAAGAAACAAAATAAAACTTTACATTTTTCTATTTCAGAATACAGATGAAAACAAAAAGGTAAGAGTTTAAATTTTACATTTGTAAATAAATGAAGATACGTTTAATATATTATCATTTAGTGTTTATTATGTCTATTGTCTTTTTAATATCGTTTAGTTATAAAAATAAAGTAATTAGTGAATTTATACTATTGTTTAATAAAAATTAGATAAAGATTAAATAACTTGTAAAATAAAATAAATTAGGATTTGAGCAATGAGAACCTTTTAACTATTTATTCCTGTCAAATTGTTCCCCCCTCTCATTGTCTCAAAGACTTAAATCTTCATACTACAAGGCTCTCTCGGTATAAAATTTTTTTAAAACTTATCTGATAAACTACTGGATCCCAAAAATTTTTTATTTTTAATTTAAAAACAAAATTCGTTTGTTTTTTGAGCTCTTGTTGGAAGCAATCTCCAGATTCCATGGGAACTAGCTCATACAGCCAAGAAGAGATAAGAGGTAAGTCTCAAAAAATTTTCCCTAAATCTCAAAAATTTCCAAACTTCAAAAATCTTAAATTTAATAATGTTACACAAATTATATGTTCTAAATATCTGTAACATCAAAAGCGTTCCTCATCTCCAAGAAACTCTATACCGTGACTAATCTTAAGTCCTTCCTCCTTCAACTAAGATTCCTGGGGAAAAACTGCTAAAGTCACAAAAAATGGGGTGGAAATGTTAAACAGCTTGACACATTACAAATACAGTTTTAATATTCAAATACATACCCCCTGTACCAAGAACAAATATTAATCTCTTCCATTTGAAGAGTTAATACAAAAATTCAGCCGGAACATGGCTTCAATCTTGACCACCTTGATTTAAACATTTTTAATATATAAATAATTTTAATCAACTTTTCAAATAATTAAACATAGCCAAAAAAATCTTGATATTCTTGACAACATAAATTCTTCATATAATAACAAAAATGGGCATCTGAGCTAAATTTAAACTTCGCAATAACTGTCCCAATCAAATAATTTCTTCCATACATGGAACATGCTCACATCTTCATACACTCTTCCGTGCACGGATTCATCTTCATTCATGCACAATTAATGATGTCTCAGATGCCTGAAATAAAAGAGGTATCAGGAAAAACAAATAACAATACATAGGTCAAAAAAATTTATATGAATATTCAAATTTCCTTTAAAGTCCAATATTTTAATTTACATATTTAACATAATAACAAATAACTTTTTTCCACTTAATGTTACGTACTTTTCCTTTTCAAATCATTATGCTATTTTGATCAAAATGACAGGGAATTGAAATAGTCTTTGTTTATTTTAGTGTATTTCATTGCTGTTTCAAATGAAAATTTTTGATAATTACAGATTTACGCCTATAGAATTTCCGGCCACGATCTAATGGCGCCAATGAAAGCAAGTACGACAATGAATTTGCCTTTAGTTGGCTTTCCATAGTAGAAGATATTTTTTAATCAGATCATATGTTTATTTTTTTATTTTTTTATTTACATAAGGTGAAGAGAATATTTTCTACTTGTTTTAGAAGGCGAGAATTTGCTGGAGGTTTGCAAATTATTTAATGTTCTTTGTGCACAAGTCAGTCATTTTTCATATGCATTTTCATTTAGTATTTATTATATCTATTTGTCATCATGAACTCTGATGATGCTGAGGACTCTGTACATTTTCAAAGTCACATTTCTCCGTAAGTAAATATAATTACCATGTTATTCCGATAGAAAGCAATCGATCAATATTACCTCTTTTCCTATAAAAGCATCGGACTTTTAAGACAACTGTGTCAATTATTTTTTAATTTGCATTGATTTTGATTTGCGTTGAAAATGAGACAT
The DNA here is from genome assembly GCA_964019185.1 of Maratus speculifer. NCBI lineage: Eukaryota > Metazoa > Arthropoda > Arachnida > Araneae > Salticidae > Maratus > Maratus speculifer. Next base: position 192,476,909 of record OZ025299.1, read on the forward strand.
TACTTTTAAAACAATTTTTTAATATAATTTTTATTTTATATATTTTTAGTATCGGGCTCTGGTGACAAAAAATCTTTCGGGCTCGGGGGGTGCTGGATCCCAGAAAATGAGGCCGAACTCATCTGTAGTATAGTGACGGGGAATTGAAATCGTGTTTATTTATTTTAGTGTATTTCATTGCTGCTTCAAATGAAAATTTTTGATAATTACAGATTTACACCTATGGAATTTCCGGCAACGATCTAATGGCGTCAATGAAAACAAGTACAACAATGAATTTGCCTTTAGTTGGCTTTCCATAGTAGAAGATATTTTTTAATCAGATCATATGTTTGTTTATTTATTTTTTTATTTATATAAGGCGAAGAGAATATTTTCTACTTGTTTTAGAAGGCGAGAATTTGCTGGAGGTTTGCAAATTATTTAATGTTCTTTGTGCACAAGTCAGTCATTTTTCATATGCAACTAATTAGTATTTATTATATCTATTTGTCATCATGAACTCTGATGATGCTGATTACTCTGTACATTTTCGAAGTCACATTTCTCCGTAAATAAATATAATTACCATGTTATTCCGATAGAAAGCAATCGATCAATATTTCCTTTTTTCCTATAAAAGCATCAGACTTTTAAGACAACTGTGTCAATTATTTTTTAATTTGCATTGATTTTGATTTGTGTTGAAAATGAGACATTACTTTTAAAACAATTTTTTAATATAATTTTTATTTTATATAGTTTTAGTATCGGGCTCTGGTGACAAAAAATCTTTCGGGCTCGGGGGGTGCTGGATCCCGGAAAATGAGGCCGAACTCATCTGTAGTATACATGGACCTGTCTGGTATAAGACTAAATGCTCAGTCTGGGATCGACACAGCCTGTATGCTGTGGCGGATCTAAGAGGTTGGGGGAGGATACAAATAAGCAATTCCCCCCTTGGGCTAATAAGGGGTTTACAAAGTGACATTATGCATCCTCACGAGAAATGACTTGGGGCGAAGCTCGAGCCCGTCACGGCCTGGCATGGTCATAAAATTTTGTGAAATAATCGTGGAGAAAACACGAATTTCTTCAAAGGATTGTGGAACAGACGCAAATTTCACCAAAGATTGTGAAAATTTTATCAAAGGATTCAACCCGATCAAAATTGGATCAAACCGAAACCTTCTCGCAAGAGTAGAAACCCGATCCTAAACTGACCCAAACCAGAAATGTATGTTGAACTGCCCGAATGTGCTAAGTGCATCTAAAAAATAAAAGCCAACCCGACAAAACAAAATGTAATGTTCGACCAGACCCAAAGAAAAAAAGCAGAAATTAACTTGAGCCGCATCAAAGAGTAGAAGTCAACCGGACCCAAATACGACCCACTGCAAAAACTAGAAATTAACCCGACCAACAGCAAAAAAGTAAAAGCTAACCGGACCCAAACCCGACCCACAGCAAAAAAGTAGACATAACACGACCCGCATTGAAAAAGATGAATCCTGACCTTTGCATCAGATTGGAGTTTCCAAATTTCAAAAATCCCCCCCCCCCCCCTTGAGGACTCTCCAGATCCGCCCTTGCATCTTTGAAATTTTTAAATATTTAATAAATAATATTTATCAGATGACATCGTGGAAAATCACATTTAAAATTCTATTTGTTGTTGAAAACTCTACCAATTAAATAATAATAATAATTTTTTAGTGTTATAAAATATCTGAAATTTAAAATCTGTCAAAAACATCAAACCTAAAACAATGCTAATTTGTTGAGAAATGGCTAGATTTTAATAATGTGGTATTCTAAAACATTTCCCTTCCTTTATAAAAATCGATTTGTTTATGAAATAAAAAGTTCTTAATCGATTTTTAAAAAAGTTACATTTTTGAAATCAATTTTAAAATCTGTAAATGCACTATTTTTAAAATTTTTACACCCTGAAAAACAATTGTAGTCCAAAAATTATCTGTGGTTTTATGGGCTTCCTGCTTTCAAGTTTCTTGTTTATCGTAGTCTTTAAAATTATTTGAAATTATATAAATAAATTTATGCAAATCGATTTTAAATATATATTTCCACTTCCAGATGGAATTTCTGAAAATTTTTTAGAACCCCTGAAAGAAAGTTTTTTTAAATCTGGCTGTTGCTTTTAGATCTTGCAGATTTTAAAGTACATGGGCTTGAAAAACTCTGAGCACATTAATCGTTCAAGCAATCCTGCTGTATCAAACTCTCAGCCTCTTTTGTTTTTCAAGCTTTTTCTTCAGCTTGATTAATACTTATACAGTTCCTTAGAACAAGCTCCGTGTCAGACAGACAGGGGAGGGAGGCGAATATAATTTCGTCATGTGAGCAAAATCCTTATAAAAACTAAATTTGGCAGTTTATGGTTGTTTTTTTTTTAGCTCAAATTATCTATACGAAGATTAAATGGATAATAATGTAAATGAAAGTGTTACTCATAATGAAATATAATAATGACATCAAATTTTTTACGGCCTCCAAATTTTGGCGACCCTGGTAGAGATGTAAATTTTCTGGAAAAATATAAGTGGTGGAAAAAAACTGGTTTTTTTACCTGTTTTTTTTCGGAAAAAAAAACGAAAAAGTTGGAAAAATTGAATTTTATGATTGTTTCTTCCAAATAAATTATATTTTCTTAAAGAATGTTAAATAATAAACATTTTTTCCCATTTATTTGTATTAAATGAAAATTATTTTCACTTATATTACAAAATAAAAAGGAAATAGCAAAGCCTGTGTTTAAAAGTTTAGTTTTTTCCCCCCCTACAGCCTAAGAATTTTTATTAAACTTTATTGTTTGTTATATCACTTCTCTTGAAATGATTTTTCAGTTACATTCTTAACTACCAATTGACCTAATGTAAAAACCTGAGCCAGTATGTCTGCAGTTTGGAATGAAATAAATTATGCATTCCATTTACATAAGTATAGTTTTTAAGTAAATGATACTAATTTAAAGAAATTAATGCAGTTTTGTCATTATTATGAATATCAGTATTCAAAAACTCCACTGTTTGTTTAAAAAATGTATATTTTTACATTATTACATTTTTTTTCTTACAATTATAATTTTATTTCCTTTAAAAAATATGTTTAGTTTTGATATAGCTTTCCAATTTCAACTCATAAAAGTTTTGATTTAGTTTTATAATCTAAATTCAAACAAAACTAAGTTTTAGTTTGGCTTACTCAGGTCTGCAACTAAAAAATAGCATAGGATTTATTGGTTGTTAGATTTTTACTCACTGAAACCAGAAAAATATTTTCTTTAAAGTTTAATTAAATGTAAATTTTTTCTTTTTTATCCTGAAATCTGGTATTCTATTTTTAGTAAGAAACCATATTCAATAATGTTTGCATATGGTAATTTTATATTTCTAAGAGTGGAATTCAAAAGTTATGAAAACAGAACACTACAAATAGAAAATGCTTGCTATTTGAGGAATTAACAAAAGCAGTTACATACAGAGATACACTTCTACTGTGCTTTAGAAAACTAAAAAAATTCAAAGTTTAATCAAGAGGGAAAGTATAATTTGGAACATAGTTACTTGTAATAAAATGTGTTTTTTTTTTTTGTTTTTTTTTCATCGCAGTTGTACTTTTCTAATGAGAATTGCCCATGTTTTTGCAACATTACTGTACATTATGGAGGTAAACTGGAGGTCAATTTTAGATTCAACACCTTGAAAAAACATTCAATTATCTTTAGCGAATATAAAGCTATAACGAAATCTTGAAAAATGCAGCGTAGTAGTGCCACCTATAGGGCAATTTACACCAAAAATTAAACAACATTAATATATATTAGGAACTCTCTGAAGCTGTAGTTTGGTAAAAAATCGTCCTTTAGTCCATGAGATACAGCTGTTGCGATAATCATGAATAATGCAGCATAGCAGCGTCATCTGTTGAGCGATTTACATCAAAAAGGAATGAGCACGAAGTTATATCTGAGATTAACTTAATCTGGAGTTTTATGAAAATACATACATTAGTTCTTGAGATAGAACTATTGTGGAAATTATGAATAATGCAGCATAGCAGCACCTTCGGTTAGGCAATATACACTAATAACTAAACATCTCGAGTTTATATCAAGGTGTAACTGAATCTTAATTTTTGTGAAATTATGTGCATCAGTTCTTAAGATAGAATGCCCATAAAATTTTTGTCACATACAGACATTTTCCAAAAATCATCAAATCATGTTCAGGACCTTCTAAAACGTTTAAATACTGGAAGTCAAATTTTTCACGAATTCAATACTTACTTCTTGAAAGATAGAAAAAAGTAATAAATACATGCTTCAAATTTTATGTTAAATTTTTAATTTTACCATTTCCATTAATCGGCATATTATTGAAATAATTTTGCACATGAATTAATTTTTAAAAAGAGAAGTTGCATTTAATTATATACCTAGATTTTTTTTCATGTAATCCTGTTTTTGAGAAATTGTGAACTTCTTGTATATACTTGTACAAAATATATTCAGAATTTGTGAATAAGAAGTTATTACTATATTTAAGTTCCTATTTAGACATTTTTAATAAGGTTATTTATACACATATACAACTCTATAAGATTCAGCTGCTATATGGCATGAAATTTTCTTTTCTTCAATCACTGCATTAGCGAAAGATTCAATTTGTAGATTTAACTTTTTTCTGAAATGTCTATTTTCAAGAGAGATTTTGTGAAGGGTCTTGTGTTTCAAATAAGAAAAAAATTTGAAGGATCCTTTCAAGTCTTCTCAAACAGATTTCTGCTCAGAGATCAGATTAACCACATTAAAGTTTTATGTGGGACACTCAACATAAAAATAAATAAAATAAAAAGTATGAGAATGTAGCTATTACAAAATTTTCACTATGTTATTTCATAAATGAAATTTCAATTTTTCCAATTCGGAAAAAAACTGAAAAAAAACAGGTTTTTTCCCAACTTTTCCATTTTTTTTCCGAGCATTCCCATCTCTAGACCCTGGGCAAATGTCCAGCTTGTCCCCCTCTAAGCACGGCCCTGGTTAAAAGGACACTTATATTATAAGAGTTTAGCACCATTGTATAGATGGAAAAATCTTTACACCTTTTTTCTCATTTTACATTTTCATACTTGTATAGGTAAGTTTTTAATAAAAATATATAATATCCAATTTAAATAAAGTCTATAGTTTCTGACAGTGATGTTCATTGCTGAGACAAAGTAAAGGCTAACAGTATTCAAGTTGCAAATCTTGACAATCTCTTGCAACTCCTCATTCTTTGCATCATTCTTGGAGATTTCAGTGTATACAGTCAACTATGAGGGTAACTGTTCACATATAAACACAGTAAGTCATGGTGGGACAATGACTGTCAAGCAGCAAAGAAAAAAAGTCAACAGAAAGCTTGGGGTATTTTCCATCACTATCCCAATAATACTAACTATAAAAAAAGCAAAGGCTGAAGCTAGAAGAGTATGCCATAAATGCCAACTTGAATCCTGAATGCATTACATATCTAACATTAACTGTAATACCACAAACAAAGTTCTCCGGAAAATAGTAAAAAATTGTATGGGTCTATATTCTGAAAACCACATCTCAATCTTAAATCACAAAGGACAAACAATAGCTTCTCCTAAGACTATTGCCAAAACAACAGCAAATACACATTGCATCTAATTCTATCTCTGACTCATACCCAGAACCTTTCTTATCACACAAAAGATAAATGGAAACTACCCACATCAATTTTAATTCCTGTCATTCTTAGGAATGTAATCTCCCTTTTGCTCTTTCAGAGATCTTAAAATGTTTACAAAATAGCCATTTCTCTGCTCCAGGTCATGATGGCATTACCTATATTATGCTTAAACATCTCTGCACAATCTCTCTCAATAATTTACTTCAATAGGATTTGGGTAAAACACCTCTTCCCTCGTGCCTGATGTAAAACTATCATCATTTCTTTCCCTAATCCAGGAAAAGATGCTGGCAATCTCAGTAATGAAATGTTCCATGAAATGTTTTCTTCTATAATACATACTGATATATTTTTAACCATTAATACCTTCATCCAATTTTACTCTTAATTGGAAAATTTTAGGCAATAGAGCAAGGAAATATGGAAGGAGCTAAAATCTATGCAGAAAATGCTATTAGGAAGAAAAATGAGGCACTCAATTATCTACGTATGTCATCAAAAATTGATGCAGTGTCTTCTAAAGTTCAAAGTGCAATTACAATGAAAGGGGTAATGTATGTTTTATTTTGTTCCTGTTTAATTTATCATATAGAATTTCACAAATAGTGATTTTTGCTGAATATCAAATATTTAAATTTCAATGTAGGTAAATATTTATTTATATGCAGCAGTATTTAATTATTTTTGTCATTTATTGCATATAAACATATTTTTAAAATTTTTATCATAAAATAAATATACTGTTAAAATTTCAGTTCTTAAAGTTTAAAAATACATTTTATACTCTAGGTGTAATTTATAATCAACCAATTGTTGCACTGGAGAATTTTTAAAAGATTTCAAGTATTGTAGTTTATTTGGAAATCATTATTTTACTTTATTTTTCCTGTTAAATCTTGAATATACAAATTAATATTTTTCTGTTAAATTGTGTAATAAACCTAAAACGTAAAATACATTAAATAAGCACTAATTATATTCTATTTTTTTTCTGAAATTAAACTTATTCATACAAAAAAAAAAAAAAAAAAAAAAAAAATCTACCGAGTTCTAAGTTCTAGAATGAAAAAAATAAGAAAATTGTACAGTGGACAGTAACAAGCCCATAATATTAATAAACAAAGTAACATATTGTCAAAACTCTGAAGGAATCTAATCTGAAAGAATAACATTAGAATTCACAAGTTGTAATGAAAGAACTTTTTATTATTATTTTACCAAACTAAGTCTATTACATTTTTTTTTCTAAATTAAAATATTACTATTACTACAGTTTTATCCATCATTTGATTATTTGTTTGCCAAATATTATCAAGATATTTGTCTGATTTGAATATTCAGTGTCACCTGCCGAATAATCAGATACTAAATAGTAATGAAACATTCAATTCAATTTTGTAATATATAATTCTAATTGTCTTTTCAGATAATTCACTAACAATTAAGTGAAATGTTTGTTTAATATAGATTATAGTTTTGCATTGAGCTAGATTACTTGCTTCCATTTATATCTAACTTGAACTATAGGTGGGGATTATTTAAATATATGCAGTAATAAATTATATATGGCTAATGTTTATTGTCTGTTTTCTCTGTTATAAGTCTTGTTCAGATCAGTCTTACAAGGAGAGGGTCCCGGACAGGTGCATATTCATAGGGAGAAGGGGGGGGGGCGGCAATGAGGATATTGCCTTCTCCAAAAAATTTCCAAGTTTGATTTGAAAAGATCTCGAAATGAAAGGGAAAATGAGAATTTTTTAAATATGTTTCCAAGTTATTATGCTATCACGAAAGTGTGATTCTTCAAGTCCTCCAAAATTGTCGTTGACAGCTAATTTTACTTCTACACTGTTAAAAATATCATGAAAAATTACCTCTGTTTTTAAAGGCTATCTATTGTCTGGCCAGTGAGAACGATCTAAAAATACTCATAGAGCATTGCTATTGGTCAGAAAATAGATAGTTTTAAAAAACGGAGGTCATTTTTCACAATATTTTTAACAGTTGCATTTTGATGCAAAAATGTTTTCAATCATAAAAATTTTTAATCATGGCAATAAATGGATGCCACAATTACTCAAATCAGTCGAATAAAGTGCATTTTCCAAACAGTCATACTTCAGTTCATTTAACTTTCATACAAGGAAATAGCAGCTGACATTACTGAGAGTCAGCAAGAAAAACCTGTCTGCTCTTTATGACTCCTATTATACATGAGCTCCGGGAATTTGATTGATTTATAATTAACAGGTGTATGATATGATTGGTGTGCATCACCAAGATAAATCTTGCAATGATCACTATGATAAAAACAAAGTGGTAGATTCATTGACATTATGTTTATTTGTAAACATTCATCCTGATTGCTTCTACTCTAGCAGTAAGCAGTGCATTTTCCTGAAGGAAAATTATCATCATATTATGCAAATAAGGTCCTTTTTCATGCTTTATTTTATTCACTCTGTCTGTGGTTTTCCCTTTGGGTGATTACGAGCCAATCCCTTAAGAAAGGGAGGAGACCGGAACCCTGTCAGTGTTTCTAGTAATGATGCTTAATGGGGACCAATTAAGGATGATTCACTGCCTTCACGAATGATTCATTTATGAGTGGCGGCCATGGGTAACAGGCATTGTGTGGTGGTGTTGTCACCTTCTTTGGAGGATACCAAAGAGACAGCACAGCCTGTTCCTCAGTTTTCGAGACAAGTCAGGTTTTGACGTCCATAGGCTAATCCTAGAGGCAGATCTTTGAGATTGCACAGTGTCTCTGGGCAAAGGCTAGCTAAAATGATAGGACCTCAACTGCCACTTGACTTAGAGAGAACCTGAGAGGAGAGTGTGGGCCCTGTAGAGCAAGATGTAAGGACTCTCTAGTTTCAACAGGACTTGCAGGATCGGTTTGCAGCATCTCCCAGAGTTACTGTTGGGAGAGGTCTTGGACAGTACCTGGCATGCTCCCTTCACCATGTGGCTCATTCCTCTGTGTCTGCTGCAGTTGGGAGCCATTTTATTAATGATTTTAATAAATATAAATATCACTAGTTTTACATAATTATTACAAAATATAAATTTATATAATGTTACTGTATCCTATTGACTAAAGAAACTACTAATTTGCAGTTTTTATAATTTATGTAATTATTAATTATAATTTTATAAATTAAAGTGTAAAAACACAAATTTTGTTTGCAATTAGAGGTTTAATTGTTATAGAAACCTAAAACTGTTGGTAGCTATTCAGTATATGCTGGGAAAAAAACATAAAAATCTAATTAAAGAAAATATTTATTTTAAATCATAATTTTTTTACATCTAAGTATTTAATCATTGTTTAGTGTATTCAAAATGCATTAAACCAGTAGAATTATATTATTTTATATAATACTTATTGCAGTAAAATCTGGAGCTTAGAGAATGTATTAACATAAACTTGTTAGTAAGAAGTTTAATAAAAGAAAGTTGTTTGTCTGGTGGTGGCTATGAAAATCAATAATCCTCATCAAATGAGCTTCCTTGTCTTGGTGATTGCCTCTGCATGTGTCTCAGAAATCTAGTTTTTCAAGCAGACAAAAGTAAAAAATTCTGTTTTTTTTCTACATTATGAAAGTGCAATTATCTAGTTCCCTATGGAATTACCAAAAAAGAATTAGAAAAAAATATATATATATATATGAATGATACTTTTCTGGATGTAATGGTACTTTGTTTAAAACAAACATTAGTTGCCGAAACGTCAGTGAAGGCTTACTTTGGAGACACGAAATTTTTTGGTTTCTGTCTGTCTGTCTGTTCCACGATAACTAACACAAAAAGCACCTAATTGGTTTGAAATTAAGTGGGTATGTTAGTGAGGCATTGGGATTAAGCTGTATAGTTTTTTGTTAGGTTTGATTCATTCGTTCGCAAAATATAGAATATTTTATTTTGTGCAATAATGCTTTTCTATGACAAATCCAATGATTTTCAATTTTTTTTTTTTTTTTCTTGAGAGAAAATGACACATTTCATTAATGGAATTCAATGATAAATGGATACTGAAATTTACCAGTTAAATTATTCTTATTGTTTTGAAATTTTGTCTGCGCATTTGTCAGACTTTTAAAGTTATTACTGTAAATTTTGGAGATTTTTTATAAATGTGTTCCAATAATATAAACTAATTTGTTTCAGAGATTTACTTATTTCAAATGTATTTATTTCATTTTCTTTATTTTCTCCTAATGGTTGCTAAGCAACCATTCATCCTAATCCTTATTTTTATAATGTTATAAATTTGAATGTGTGTACGAAAATTTAAATGAAGTCAGCGTCAAAACTGATGAATTAATTAATGTCTTTGTATCTTTGCGTATAAATATAACATAACCCAAAAAAGAACATAGGCTATGTTTTATTAATTTTATTCAAATATTTTCTTTAATAATTCAAAATTTCCTTCTTTTTCATATAGAATCAATAGCGATTTTTTTAAATAATATTTAACCAATTTCCTTTATCGTTGCCAAAAAAATTCAAAATCTGGAATAATTTTTCAATGGCAATAAGTTTCAATTGAGCAATTTCCATTCGAAAAATTAAACTAAGAAAAAATAAATATGACGTCAGGATTAAAAAAATAAATAAATATAGTACTTTGTTAAATATTAAACATGGAAATTTGTTTCGTTAATAAGAATTTTTCTGAAAAAGATGGGGACATAATTAGAAGTAAAAGAAATAAAAAATAATTATATTTTTAACCAATATTTCACTTGGTAAAATTTGACGTCATAGTTGAAATAAAACAGGTGGGTGATTCTCAAAATAGGGGACAATTTCAAAAGTGAAATCTTAAAAAAATTACTGTTAGCAAAATTTCTGAAAAAAAATAGGTGTTGTTAATATAGTATTAGGTATACTTTACATGTAGTCAGCAGCTTTAAAATAATTAGCTAAAAATTAATTTTAAAAAAAATAGTATTTTTTGAGCCATGCTAATGACAAAACAAATTGCATGGAATAAATATATTAAGAAATTTTTATTTTCTTCCTGTTTAAATATTTTTTTCTATATTTATTAGCCTTCCTTTTCAGCAAATGGTTTCCATTTTTACATATATACATATAAGGAGAATAAAAACATTATCAAAGAGCAAACTTTGTTTACATGAGCAACATTTTGACCCTAACAATGCAAGAAGCTGTCTTAGTGATTTTCTGACAGATTTAATGCATATTTTAGGGATAATAAATGTAATACCTAAATTTATATGTAAAATTAAACTTTATAAAGGATACAATATAAGCACTGGTTACATTTATGCACATAGGAGTCTTTAGCATGGACAGAAAAACCATGCTAATGACACTGATATTTGTCCATGCTAATGACAAATTTTAATTTAAATAAGATTATGAGGCATAATATAATCACAATGCAATAGTCCTTTCTGGGGCTTTTTAAAACACAAAAGTTCTATGCAAATAAGTAAAATAAAAATTTTAACTATAAAATAAACATGAAAATTATTATCCATTCTAATGACATACAATTGATGTACACCCCTAATATTCAACTTATATTCTTAAAATACAATACATGCTTCTATTTTCAGGCTGGGATAAAATGGCTACTTGTTGCCATGGAGAAACTTCATATTTTCAAACTATTGTCATATATGAAAATGAAATTTTGATTAATAACCAGCTGTTATAGTATGATCTTGTTTTGAAAATAGAATATGGAGGACAAACTTTAATTCTTTTTTTATATACTATAATTTTATTTTTAAAAAGAAATTTATTGGATAAATCCTCTCCTTGATTAATTTAAAGAAAGAATAACATTTGTTTTATTTTATAAACATGATATTAACTCTTGAAAAATGCTAGTATACACAAGGCACAGCTGCTGTGGACATCCATGCTAATGACATTTTGAACATTTATTCTATTATTTTAATGTGTTTTTAACTAAAAAATGAGTAATTCTTGAGTGCAAATAATGAATAATATTAAGACAAACATGTCTAAATATGAAAACATGACAGAAAATCTCTCAATTTTTTTTGTATGCCGAAAGATATAAATTGTCCCCTATTTTGAGAATCACCCAGGTATTTTATAGTAGTTGTTAAAAATACAAGAAACATGGATAGCAATAACTCATGAATAATGACGTCATTGCTGAAACTTTAGTGAATGCTTTTTTTATCAACACAAAATTTATTGTTTTCCACCTGTCAGTCTGTTCTTCTGTCTGTCTGTCTGCGATAACTGCCACAAAATGCAATCAAAACTTCTTTTTTTTGGAAACAAAATTGTAAACCCTAGATTACTGAGTTTACACATTCAAAAGTTTCTGATACATCAGATTTAAATGTTTGTGGTGGGCAGGTATGTAGAAGTATGAGGATAATGAAAAATGCTTACTAAAACTGTTACTTATCCTTGTAATTCAAAATGTATAACGAAATACAAAATATACGATAACCATTAGCAAATTGATAGAAAGTTACAAATTTAAATTTAATGATACTATGGAGGGTTCAGGGGGGTGGAGCCCCCCTGAAGAAATCTACTATGTTATAATTAAAAAAAAACAAAAATAATAGATCATGAAAATTTCAGAATATCCTAACATAACTAAATCTTTAATTTAACATTTTTGATGGTTGAAAACTTCTTATTCTTATTTTATTCTTATAAATGATTATGTAATTTGAAAATTTTAAATTACAGTTTCCAGGAAGTTGACTATTACCCAAAGTGTGTTTAAAAAAATGATGTGCAAAGCTGACGTTGAGGCTCCTGATCTGTAGATTTACTAGTATTTACTACTTCAAAAATCATTTTTTCTGAAGGTGGAATCCATATTCATTTTCATGTTTCCCACTTTTTTTTCAGTTTTAAATTTCCATCCTTGTTTCTCAGATTAAGATAAAAACCTATTTATTTCATGGTACTTTCCTGCTTGTAACAGTATCTTTTGTTTAAAAAATTATTACTATTTTCTATTTTAAAAAATCCCTTTTCCTTAAGTTGATTTGATAATCATTTTCATTTTTTCCATTTTTCATAAAGTTTTTAACTCCTATTCATATTTTCCAGATAAAAATATCAAAAATACCTTCCTATTTGTCTTTTTGTTTAAAAAATATGAATAATTACTGTTAATGAAAAAATTCTAAATATATCATCATCACAATCCCTAGCGGCTATTCTCATTTTGTTTGTGTCATTTTTAATTTTAAGAAAACTCTGCTAGGGTTTTTCTGCTTTTCATTTTCAACACTTGAATATATCTTTTAGTTTAAAAGATGGCACGATATTGAGCAGTGGGAATATCTTTTTCTTTTTGACTGTGCAAAAAATGTCATATAAATGCAAGGTTGCTTATAGAAACATACTGTGGTACACATAAAATGCTTGAGTGTTTGCTGTTGAAGGCAGTGGAGTCAGCAATTTTATTTTTGTTTAGAAAGTTTTTTATTTAAAAATAAAAAAGAGACATTTAAGGATTGACTGCAAAATCAAACCAAATCATCCATATCAAAATATTTCATTAAAATATACCTGGGTATGATGTGTAAGTACTTCTGAATATTTGTTGATAAGATGAAGCTAATAGAATCTCTCAGTTCTAGGCTCTTTTGGATAGATTTTTATTTAAAAATATAATATTGAACAAATGTAAGAATGTATGCCGCCAAAGGCTGTGGGTGTTCCCACTGCTAATATCCTGTTGTAGAAAAGTGTCTTAATTCAACATTGATTTTAGATTTATTTAAAGTTATCATCTTGGGCCAGGCCTGAGCAATGCTGGGTGGTCAGCTAGCAAGAAATAGATGCATGTTCAGGGCTTCTTTAATCATGCTTTGAATTAGGTAAATAACAGTGGAATGTGAATGGCTGTGAAAGTATTATTTTTCTGGTGGTGTTATCTCTTAACTGAAAACTGAGATATGTTTAATTTAAACTTTTGAAAAATGAAATGTTTTGAGTGCTTGTGGAAAAAAATGCAGATATATGTAATAATGCATTGTGCAGCTTAATTTTTTAAGAGAATTTGAACAGATTGTTTGTTTGCACATTTGTTTTTTAGAAATCTACACAAATTTTCATGAAAAAACAAGACCAAAAAATACAAATGAACATTGCAAGATAATTTTAATAACCGCTGAAAAACTGTTATTTGGGTTTCAATTAAACCATTTCATTGGGCATTATGAATTTTACTTTTGGTGGTACTTGCTAGACGTAAAAAATTGAGACCCATAATTTTCAGACAGCATTTGATTTGATTGATCAATTTTTGGATGTAATCTCCTGTTATTTAGCTTTCGGCATGCATTTTAGACTTATTTAGATCATGTTCAGTAGTAACAAAATATACCAAATGCAGGGAGAAAAGAATACTGGAGGGTTTAATTCTTGGGTAAGAAGTGAAAGAACAGAATTAATGCAAATTAGATATGTATAGAGCTAGAATAGTTACTATCATGTAGTTTAATTCTTTTTTTTTTATTCTTGTTAGGTTACTAGAAATATGGAGTCTGTTGTTAAAGGATTAGGAAAAGCTATTAATTCCATGGATCTGCAGAAGGTAATTAAATTCTAATTTTTTGAATTTGTTAGTTTGTCTGTAAAAAGATTTTGATGTTTATCCTCAAATGAAAAAAAAAGAAGTATATATATGAAAAAATAATTTACAATTTTATAAATTGATTTTTAAAAGTACTGATTGTATTTGCCAAGGAAGTCTGTAAGTTTGATAGTAATTAATTAAATAAAGTACAATGTAGTGTTTATAAAAATACAGAAGTTGTAGAATAATTTAAAATCAATCAAATTTAAGTAGATTAAAGATGAACATTGTATATGTCATAAACACAAGTTGTATTTATGATAGTTTGTGTTATTCAAGCCCAGCATAAATTGTCATAACTGATAACTTTCTGGTTGTATTGAAATCAAATAAACATATTTCAAACCAGAAATTATATCTAATAAATAACATCAAATAAATACTACATATAAGCAGGTGATATTTTGTGTTAATTTTTTGTTTTAAAATTTTTTATTTGATTTTAAAAGCATCAAAAGATTAGCAGCTATGTTATATTCCTGGTTGTGGTTTAAAAATTCAGTTTATATCATTGTGAGTTTTTTCTGACACATGACTTACTAAACTCGTACATATAAATCTATCCACATTTAAATTTTTTTCTAAATTTATTACAAGATTAATGTCAAAGTGAAATTGATTAATGTCAAAGTGGGTTAACAATGATAAAATATAAGTGAAACATTTACATATAAATAGAGATTCATTGATAAAAGAAATATATCACAGCCTTTGGCACTTTTTTAATAATAAAAAAATACTAATATAAAAAAGGAAAAACTAAAATAAGTAATTTTGGTCAGAATTCCTCCATAAAAAACAATTTTTAACCATACTGAAGTAAAAGACTATGTAAAAATTTACTGCTCTGTTGGGATATAATTGAAACTTTTTTCCAGGCTGGTCCGGGTTATGATTTTAACATTTTTCCAGGCCGGGCTGAACTTTTTTTCCCTGTGGGTCAGTTTGGGACTGGACCTAGATATTTCAATCCATGCAGACCTTCAATGAAGACTACCAATATAATTTTATCTTTAAATCAATACCCTACTTTTTTATGTCCAAATAAGAGGCAATGTCTTAAATCGACATTTAATAACAGACAATTTGTGGACGATCCCTCACTTGCTTTCAAAATGAGTAAAAAACTTCCTTTACAGGCATGGTTAAATGGTGTAAGTCATGAATTTTGGATTTTAATATCTCTGTGAGGGTTTTAGATATGGAGATGAAATTTTTTTGTTCAGTTTAGGAATGGATAAGGAATAATTTCCTAATTGGGAATTTTGCCCTACTGGGGCCATATACAAACTTAATTTTCGTATATTTTCAAATAGCCCTTTCATGAAATTACAACATATTTTATCAAAAATTTCAGCTTTTTTTTTTATAAATTTTTGCAACTGGAAGTATTGAGTCTAGGGACAATATTTAAGGAGATAGCCCATTGTTTCGCTATTTGACTCACCCTGTCTACGAGACATTAAAATTTCCATGTTTCCAACTTTATCATCTATCTTGTAACTTCCATTTGGCTACTTTAGATTTTAATAGCATTTCATTTGGTGATATCCGTTGTAAATGATGCAATGTGAATATAAAATATGTATTTTAAAAATCTAAGCATTCAACAGATAACTGCCAAAGATGACATTTTACATGATCTTTTAAAATTATAATAAATGCTACTTTACTTCTGGGTAGAGAATTTGAATCATTTTTAAACTTGTGAATCACAAGAAATTAGTTATTTCAATTTATAATAAATATCACTTATATTTAAGAAGTTCAAAAGTGACCTTGAAAGAAAGAAGTGAGTTAGATGAAGAATGTTTTTAGTAGTGATGAGCAATAGCGATATTTTTTTATCGATACTATAATTTTTTAAAATTTGTTTCTTATTTTATCAATAATTGCCTGCAATATGAGCATGACAATTTACAGCCAAACAACATATTATAGTGATGAAGTCATCACATTTCGGCAAGGCACAGAGTTTCATTCTTTCTCTCCTCTTGTATTCATATTTCTTAGTTCAAAGTTGGATGCTTTTTTCTTGGGGGTTGGAGCATGGTGTTTAGAATACAGCATCTGCTTAATATGTGCTACCATATTTTCCTGCATATAATCCATGGATTATCTGTTACAAAACCTTAAAAATTTTTAGTGTGGACTACTTAAAAATTTTAACTGCTGAAATTCTTTTTAAGCAGAAGTTCACAGCAGGCAGCCAGTTTCTACAAGCAGTCATAAAATAAAAGTGTAAACAGTTATCATATTTTGAGAAAAAATTAAGATTTTGAAAGCTCTGTATTTATTTTATTACCTTTTTCAGAATCATTAAAGTTTTTAATATATTTTTAAAGTGTGAATAAATGGTGATTGTACTTTTATCGCTCTTTCATCACCACTACACTAGCATATTTTAAAATCTGCATAAAATCCTTTAAAATTTATTTGTATTTATTTTCATGCATTACAAAATCTGTTTTTATTCATCACTATTTTTAATCAAATCATTTCAATGATGATTTAAAAATTACCTTTAAATGCTTCTATCTGTTATTTTAGAATATATCTGCTATGTTTTTTATTCAGGCTATATTTTTGTAATACTGAACAAAAACAGACTAGAGCATGTATAGCATGCCCAAGTGTAGCAATAGGGCCCCAAACTATAGGTTTATTTGAATATATTTCTATTTAAAAAAAGAAAATTGTACAAATTTGAGTATTTTGCAGAAACAGACAAATGTGCTTATTAGGACACAGGTATATGCAGATAATAAATCTTCATCTGTAAGTTTATCTCAGAGTTTTTTAAAAACAGAAAATCACACAAATTTGAGGGTTGTCTCTGAAAGCAGACTACATGATGTATTACACATTTGGATGTGTGTTGCCAAAGGCAGTAGAACCCTTAACTGTACATTCTTTAGGATAGATTTTTATTTAAAATTGTCATATGGTGGGTGTTTGAGGGTGTGTGCTGCCAGAGGCAATGAGGTCCTACAGCAATAAATTCCTCTCAGAAAAAAAATGTCTGTATTGATTACTAATTTCACATACGTTTAATGTTTTATACTGAACCCTGTCAATTTCTGATAGGCCAGCTTGTGTAAGTAAATAGTGAAATGAAAAACTAATACATTTCCTTTCAGAAATTTATCTTATTTTGTTTTATTTTTACTTTTATTCAATATTAATATATATATATTTTTTTGTATTGTTTAATCCTTATAAATTTAGAAATTATCATGTGTAATAGGAAAAAGTAGGAATAAATGGTGGAGGGGATGAATGGAACATTTCCTGTTATTCAATAACTAAAGCTCTTTTTTTTTACAGATATCTCCAAAAGAAAACAGCAGTTTTTTTATTGAGAAATTATCCAGTGACACTGTATTAAATTTGGATAACATTGTTATAAAAGAACACATCTTCTTAATCATTGTAGAATTTTAAAATCTTCATGTTTGTCACAAGTTGGAGTTTGACTTTTGAAAACAATACAGTAAAGTAGTTCAGCCCAGTTACTCCTCATAAGTGCAAACTAAACCTATATGACTTTCTGTTAAAATGAAGTATGTGGGTGAAACCAATTGTCTTTGTGCTTTTCAAAAAAAAAAAAAAAAATTCTTTTTTTAGGATCTAGATTTTACTAAATAACAATAATATTGTTTAAATATGTGTTTGAGCTGTACAAAATTAGCATCTGCAAAGAAAAAAAAAAATTACGCTTAAAATCTAACTTTTTAAAATCATATCTAGCATAAAAAATGTTACCTCTGTTACCAGGCAGTATTTGCTTAATTTATGATAGAAATACTTTAACAAAAAATATAATTTTTATATTTTACTTTAGCAAAGATGTCCTTTAGTTCAAAACAATACTTATAGAAGGATGAATAATAAATAATTAAATTTAATCATCATTACATGCGTAATTTTATCTCGTTAAAAAAAAAAAAAAAACTAAGTTAAAGTTCATAATTATCACTTTTTTTAGTTTTAAAGAGAAGATTTTTTAAATTGAATTTAAAGTACATAAAATATTCTTTAAGTACATTTGGTTTATTATTGGTCTACAATAGGGGTGCACAACCTTTTCAAGTGAAGGGCCACTTAGAAATATGTCTGAGTGGTCGAGGGCCACATCATCATCTGTGGCCTATAATTGGATAAAAAAATATGATTTTAGAGGGGAATGGCGGGGGGGGGGGTACCCCTGTAAGTTTGCTTACCCAGTCAAACAATTTAATTCACATGGTAAGGATATATCAGCAGATTTTAGTTTATATATAACAGATGTTTCAAGTTTTATTTTCAAGATGTAAAAATATTCTTTGACTTTTTTCAAGAGAGTAAATTTTGCTTTATTACAAGTGCTAAAAAATAAGCATAAATTGCTGGTACCAAAAAAAATGTGAACTTTATGAACAAAAGAGAGAGAAGGAGCCGATCAACAAGAATTTTCATGCCTGAACAACAAAATTCCCGATTTTCTATGTCTGATTAACGAAATTTGTAATTCTTCCATACCTGATCCACCAAATTTGCACATTTTACAAAACCAATTGACAAAATTTGCAATTTTTATGAAGCTGAACGAGAAAATTTGCATCATTTTCTCGCCTGATCAACAAGATTCGCAATTCTTATGAAATCGATTGAGAAAATGCAGAAGTTTTTCGCACTTAATCGACAAAATTTGCTATAACAAAGGTGATTGACGAAATTGGTGATTTTTCCTCACATGATCAACGAAATTTGCGATTTTTTTTCCCGCACGTGATCGACGAGATTCATGATTTTTCCGCACCTGACCAACGGAATTCTCGATTTTCCTTCACATGATCGGCGAAATTCGTGATTTTTCTGAAACTGATCGGCGAAGTTCACGACTTTTCCGAACCTCGTTGACAAAAACATGATTTTTCTGAAGCCGTTCGACTAAATTAGCTATTTTCTTCGCCTGGTCGACGAAATTAGTTATTTTCTTCGCCTGATCGACAAAATTCACGATTTTAACGAAACCGATCGATGAAATTCATTATTGTTTTGCATGATCTACAAAATTCGCGATTTTCCTTCGCAGGATCGACAAAATAGGCAATTTTTCTTCGCATAATCGGCAAAATTCGCATATTTTTCGAGCCTGATCGACAAAATTTGCAATTTTTACGAATGCGATTGAAAAAATTCAAGATCTTTCCGCTCCTGATCAACAAAATTCAAAATTTTTACGAAGCTGATCGATGAAAATCACGATTTTTCCTTGCATGATCAACGAAATTCGTTTTTTTATAAAGTTGATCATCGATATCCGCGATTTTTCAAAGCTGATTTACGAGATTCGTGATTTTTCCTAGCACGATCAATAATATTCACAATTTTTTCGAGCCTAATCAACAAAATTCATAAATGTCCCGTGCATTCATAAATTCATAAATGTTGCCAACGAAATTCGCAATTTTTACGCATACGATCGATGAAATTCGAAAATCGTGATTTTTACAAAGCCATTCGACGAAATCAGCGATTTTTCTCGCTTGATCGACAAATTTCGCGATTATCCACAACCGATCGAGGAAATTAGTGATTTTTCCTCTCCCAATGGAGGAAATTTGAGATTTTATTAGAACCTAAATGACTTAATTGGCAATTTTTACGCGAGTGATCAACAAAATTTGCAATATTCCCGTCTCCGATCAACGAAATTTGCGATTTTTCGGAATCCGATCTATAACATGTGCGATTTTTCGGTGTCCGATCGATGATATGCGCACTTTTTCCACCTTTAATTCAAGAAATACGCGTTTTCGCGCCAGATCAGCGAAATTCGCGATTTTTGTACGAACTGACGAAATCTGCATTTTTTTTACACGGGAAGATGAAACTCTCAATTTTTTTTCTCAGGATAAATTGATAAAATTCACGATTATTTTGCAGCCTATTAACTATTCATTTTTTCCTCACGTCATCGATAAATTTGCGATTTCCCCGTGCTTTATCAACGAAATTTGCATTTTTTTCGTCCGTACCTGATCAACGATGATAAACTGAGAAAACATGTTATTTTTTTTGCAAGTGATGAATTTAATTTGCAATTTTTTCTAGCATCATCTAGAAAATTGACGATTTTTTCTTGCCTGATCAACGAAATGTGTGATTTTTTGCGTAAGACCGACAAAATTCACGATTTTTCTATGCCTGATCGACAAAACTTGCGATTTTTCTGTGCCTGATTGGAGAAATTTGCTACTTTTTGCCTAACTTCATGGACAAAATTCGCGATTTTTAATATCCGATGAGTGAAACTTGCGATTATTACAAGCCTCATCGACACAATTCCCTTTTTTTCCTCACTTAAATTTGCGATTTTCTTAAGTGACGAAAATTTATATTTTCCCGTAGATTGACAAAACTTACGATTTTTTCCTATCACATATGCACAAAAATTGCAATTTTTTCCAGTTGTAAATTGACAGAGCTCGCGGGCCATATGTTAACCCATCGGGGGCCACTTTTGGCCCGCGGGCCACAGGTTGTGCATCCCTAGTCTACAATTATTAAAATAAAATAGAAAAATTTATGTAACAGAAATTACAAAAATTTATAAGATGTAAACAAACTGAATAAATAATACTTACTAATGCAAAAATAAATATAAACAAATGATAAAAATGATAGGTAAATTTGGTACTATGAATAAATACATGTATATTATTACCATAAAAAAATCTATATTCAGTTATAAAATGTAACCTCTGTTTATATAACATCTGTTACCAAAATATGGTAACATAGGTTACTTGTAGCAGAGGTTACATTTTTAAGGAAAAACAATTTTCTTTCTTAAATAATAATATTCTAAAAAATAGTTATATTGCTTAAATAAACTTATTTTATTTAGAGTTTTGTGATTCAAAGAGAAATTTTATTTTTAAAACATTATTTAAATCTAAAATTGGAGTAACAGAAGTTACAAAGAGAAAACACACTCACCTTAGAACTTAATAATACTGCTCTATACTCTAAACATGAGGCAGACAAAGTGAAAATGGCACTTGTATTCTCTTCTAGAAAGTTCTTTGAGCAATATAGATTAGTAGCGATCTCTGATAGACAAAATTTTTATTATTTATTCTGCTAAATGTAAATAAAGTAACAGAGGTTACATTTTCATGGACAAATGTTAAATTTAACTTATACAGTCAAAAAACACATATCTTACAAATTTATAAAACTACTATATGTGTTAATTAAATAAAAATAGATAAATGTTGTTTTGTTCATAATATTTAGAATTGTAATCTGTTTGAAGTTGTCTCTCCAATCATTTGGGCAGCTAAATTTCATAGATAACAATAAATAAATTGCGTAAATAATGCATTAATTACATTAAAATTGGCTAGATCAAATTTTAGACTAATAAAAAATAGTTTTTTCTGAAAGATGGCATAAAAAAAATTTGGAATTTCTTTGCATATTTAATAAAAAAAAATATAAATATTAAAGTTTTGGACACAAAAAGCACTTGTTTTTTTGGTTTCACCCATGTGCTTATATTTTTAAATCTTATGTTAATCTGAAAATCACTAAATATATGCATATTATTCTGTAATAGTGTTTAGGGTTTCTTTGAAATTAATATGAAATAATTTAATTTTGATTCAAACAAGTTATAAAAAAGATTTTTACTGTGGATCATTGTACATCCCATTCATCCCTTCCATCCAGTCATGGACTAGGTTTGAAGGGAACATGTGTAAAGGTTTAGAAAAATGTTCATATTTTCTAAATTATCATAGTTGAAAAAATATTATCTTTAGTTTTGGTAAGTGAATTTACCATTATAATAACTGAAGTATGTATTTCTCGACACTAGATTTTTACGATAGACAATAAAAAACAAAAATTTCCCATTTATCTCCTTTCTCTCCTATACTTTTCTGTCTGAGTTTCATTAGCCAACAAACATACACCTACTTCCATGATTAAGGCAATCTTTTTTAATTCTGCTTCAAATTCTAAGTTATGATCAGTCCATTATCTATATATTAGAGTCATTGTGTGTTAATTTAATGAAAATTTGTTAAAAGCATAAAAATATGTAACCTGTAACAAAGTAAACAAGAATAAAGTAACAGTAATTTAGTTTCAAAGCAAATGTACCATAATGAAATGATCATCTAGTTTCTGCTGTGTCTACATGATTGTCATAAATTAAATAAATAAATATTTATTAACTTTATAAAAAATAAGGTTCTACATACAAATTCCAATACTTTCTCCTGAGCTACTACTTTTTTATCATAGTTTCCTTTATATTTAGAAATAAATACTTGACTATTTGATTAATTATTTTAGGTGTCAGCAGTGATGGAGCAGTTTGAGCAGCAGTTTGAAGATCTTGACGTTCGCACTTCTGTAAGTGATATTTAATTAAAAAAATTTGTGTTAAATAATTTTACAATGTATAAATAGTTAAAAGAATATTTTTAAATCATAATTCTTTAAAAAAGAATTTAGATTTTGAAAGAAAAATCTAAAAGGAAATTAAAAGTTACTATTTGATTTAAAAAATTAAAAGAAACATCTTCATTATAATATAAGCTTAAATTTTGAAATTTCTTGTATCAACAACTAAGCTGATGATCAGGCTTTCATTTCAAATGAGAAATTTTATGGAATCACATAAACCCATTTTGTTGTGTGACCTTTTTTGCCATTGTTTTGGCAGCTGGTAAATTCCATTAAGTAAAAAAAATCATTAGGTTTATTTGTATATATATAGTCTCTAAAAGAGTGAACTCCAGGCTGATATGAGAAATCTGAAATGATGTAGAAAAGTGAAAATCTGAAAGTACCAGATCTGGTGAATATGGGGGATGACACAAAACATCTCAGCCATACTCATTAACCCTTTAACCATTCTTCCCGGCTTTTTCCGTTTCTAGAAATCATGTTTAAATGACTGCAAACAAAAATATTTTAAACAGAATCTTATTTTGAATCATACATAGAAAGAAGTGATATTAAAGATATCATAGCATCAAACTGTGATTAATTAATATAAATATCTTGCAATTTATAAGCATTCTTATAAAAATACATGAAAACCCTTGGAAAGTGAAAGGGTTAAGGGGGTGAATTACATTTATTGCAATGCAGTGCCAAACATTGTCATGTTAAAATACAATAGCACCACGATTCATCAATTCTGGTCACTTTTCTTTGATTTTTGCTTTAAAAACTGCCATTTGGAAAAAATATCTTTCGAATTTGTCTTATTTGGCAGAGACAATTCATAATAAATAAATTTTGTATAGTCCTATCATACATAATATACTTGTGACCATATCATTTGGACCATAGACGACTGGAAAAAAGTAGCTTGGTCAAATGAGTCATGATTTCAATTGGTAAGAGTTGATGGAAGGGTACGAGTGTAGCGCAGATCCCAATGAAGCCATGGATTTAAGTTGCCAACAAGGAACTGTGAAAGCTGGTGGTGGCTCCATAATGGTGTAGGCTGTGTTTATATAGAATGACTGGGTCTTCTGGTCAAACTGTACCGATTGTTAACTGGAAATGATTGCGCTCAGTTGTTGTGAGACCACTTGCAACCCTTTGTGGATTTCATGTACCCAAACAACGATGGAATTTTCCAAGCTGACAATGAGCCATGTCACTAGGCCATTCTGGGCAATTCTTGCAGATGATTTTGCCACCGCGATCGCCCGACATGAATCCCATCAAACATTTATGGGATATAATCGAGAGATCAGTTCATGCATAAAATCTTGCACCAGCAACACTTTCGAAATTATAGACATCTATAGAGACTTCATTGCTCAATTTTCCAGAGCACTTCCAACAATCCTTAGAGACACATTGTGTTGCTGCACTTCACTGGGCAAAAGGAGGACTGACATGCTACAAGCAGGATATCCCATGACTTATGTCACCTCAGTGTATACATATATATTTAAAAAATATGTTAATATATATATTTAAAAAATATATTAATTGTAACATATGAATTTATTAACTGAAATTGATTTCTAGAAGTTTCAAGTATACACAAATCTAAAATTGCAGCTCATTTCTCCAAATAGGTTTTGAGTTGTGCTTAATTGCAATGTATGTGCCACATTGCAATTTGTTTTGCAATGATGAAAAATAGATTTAAAATTAGGAATTCCTAAATTTAAATCTGCATAATCCTGAAATCATTTCCTTTTAGTATCAAAATATCAAAGAAGGTGTACCGATAAGGGCTATTTTTCGCCCATCATATACCTGGGAAAAAAGTTTTGAATTCTGATAATTGTTCAGTGACTTTGCATAATTAAAGATATGTATTTTTGTTTAGTATAAGCTTTACATGATAAATAAAATAGTAAGTCATTTAAAATACAGCCCAAATATAGTGTTTTGGCCTTTTTTCTACATTTTTGTGTCTTTGAGCTAAATTTTTTTAAAGAAGCACTCGATGAACTAAATTAATTTTGACATGCAATGATACTACTCTTTATAAGCTTTTATAGGAGCATTATTTTATTTTGGTTCAGTGTGTGCTTCTACCTTTTAAAGAAAAAAAGTATCATGCGAGAGAATCAAATGCACTGTTATCAGAGCGCGTTCAGATTTGTTTTGCCATGCTCAAAAAGTATTTATGTCATTGAGAGGTCAATGTTTTTTTCTGAAATTATTTTTGTAAATATTTATTAAAGAAATTACTAATAAGTAATGCTTGGATGTCAGTGTTGTAAAGCTTGGCAAAAAATTTTTGTATCTGTTCTAACAAAAAAGTTATATGTTTAAAAAGTTTGATGTTTGAAAAACTGCGATCTACAGAGTGGTTCTGAGTAGTACTCTAAATGTAGATAGTATGTATTTTGTGATCTTCAATCTCGAAATATTTCTATTTCTTCTTCTGATGTAACAATAGGAGAGTGTTCGTCAATGATTACTGCCGACGAGACCACAAATAAGAAACCTAATATACATTTATCAATACCTCATTGTAAGTATTCTAACACTTGTTATATAATATGTAAAGATAAGAACTGCCTCGTTATTGTAGCGAAATCTATTGAAACTGAAGCTTTTATAGAAACTAGAATCTATATTTTATCGTGAAAACGATGCTATAAAACTCATATTTTTTTGATCGGTCTTCAGTAAATTGGCTTTGCAAGATTTTGCACTCTGTAAGTGAGAATACATCGATGTATGAAATATATATTGAAAGTATTTAAAACAATATCAGAAATGTACAAAGCAGAAGGCCTCGATTGTGATATACTTGGACACTTTTCCGAAATCGATTATTATACTCTCATGGGTATAACTATATATCATTTTAGCTATCGCTTTAAACTAGTAAAGTTCAAAATACATTCCTTGAAAAACAGGTCATCTCGTACTTGCTTTGCAGTGTTACTTGTAAAACTTAGAAGTGGTCTCTCTAGTGATGTTCTGTTCACATTTTTCAAGATAAGAAAAATACTATCTTCTGTAAAATGTGCAAACCAGACATCAAGAACTTTGTTCCAAAACACCTTGGAATGGAACACATCACCGGAACACAGGTTATTGAAAAATATCAGGCCTTTAGCAGGAAGTTTATTTATTCCAGATGACGACAATGATACTGTGTTGGTTATTTTTGATAGCACATACATTTATATCCAGAAGAGTGCGAGCTAATACTTTCAACGAAATTCATTCTGGTTATCCAAAGGAAGACCTTTCCTTAAGCGCATGATATTCATCACTACCTCAAATTATATTTTGGATGTCTTTGGCCCTTACTTTGTGGATTCAGAGAACAATTACGCTAACATGCTTACACATATATTAAAAAAAGATTCTCATAATATCAGAGATTTGCTGAATCTAAATGATATTGGGAGAATTGATAGATTTTTACAGGATTGTCTGGAACTTCTGCAAGAAATGAATATCGAACATGAAATGCCAAGATTCCTAAATATGTAGCAACCGTTTTCAACAGAGATTGCTAAGAGACACCTCTTGTGACCAAAGTTTGATTGTTCGACACAAAAGTATTAAAAACTATATCTATAAATACTTGCATAAAAAACAGCAGAGCAACATCACACAACCGTAAAAAAATGGTCAATGTAAAGTAGGCGCAAGTATCTTGTAGTACTAGATGCATGTTGCTTCCGTATTATGGTTTCTGGCTTAATTGTGGCATAACTCAACCAAAATTTAAAAAACAAGCATTGAATATGCTCATATACTACAAGACGCGGTCGCTGGATGCTCCAGCAGTGATTCTGGTGAAATAACCAAGGTGGAAAATAATCTGAAACATATTGCCAAAAGTATCTGAAATTGTATGATTATATTTTCTGTTATTAATTGCTTCCAATATTTCACATATTGAAATAAAAGTCTTAATAAGCTTCATTCATCGTAATTTTGCATTTAGTGTTGTATTTACTATTTATTTTTTGGATTAAAACTAATGACAATAGTGTTTATGCTCATCAATATGCATCATATTTACTTAATTATATTTTATTTTCCGATCAATGATTAAACTTTTATCCAAGATATTATTTTCTTATTTGTTATGAAATATACTAATGGAAAAAAAGTATGTCACATCTAGGTGCTGATGGGCAAAAAATGGCCCTTATCAGCCCCCCTCCTTTACTGAAGAATCCAAACAATGTCAAAATAAATGTTAGTATTGAAAATGATAATCCCCTCTGCAAATTTTAAGTATAGCATTAATTAGTAGTCATTATTACTAATAATTGGCTCTCAGAGTTAGAAAAATGGAGAAGAAATGTTTTGATTTGGCATGAAATTAAAAATACAACCCTGAAACTGGTTACAATTCAGACAAGCACTTGCAGCTTCAGAGAATCTGTGTGCACCTCACTTCGAAAACCTCTTTCCATCCAATGAATTAAGCCCTTGTTCTACATTCTTTTCTTGTTTAGGCTAAATGAGGGCAATGTGTAAATGTTAGTGATAACTGGCTCCATATTGCAAACTAATTTAATGGCTCACAGTAGCTCTGTTATATCAGAACTCTTTTGGTACTAATCACATTTTTATGTCACTGTGATTTACAGTAAAGTTAATATGAGGTGCTCACTTTCTTCCAGTGCTGTACACTTCATAAAATAATAGAATTTTTCTGATATTTTAGTGAAATTATAACAAAACTTTTTGCGTATCTTTAATACTGAGACTTTGATGGATCTGAGATTAACGGCGAGCAGGATGGGAGATTCAAAATAAGTGAAATTTATTAGCATTGGGATTGCATGTATATATGTACCATGCCCATGAAAAAAAAAAAAAAAAAAGATAAATGGAATCAACAACTTTCCTATGAATTTTATCCATGTGATCTCAGCCATGGGTATACAAAAGAAAAACATTCTAATATTGCTTCCCCTTCATCCAATAAACAGACTTTATTTATATATTTGAGGGTATATACCCGTTCATACAAGAATCTCAACATGCACTACTTTAATTAACACTGTGGAAACATGAAATATTTTTAATGTTCATAATGCTTATAAGCTCAAATCGATACAATTTTAATAAGAAATATAACCACCTTTATTTTGGATATACCAAACTATGTATACCCAACATACTTGTAACAAATTTTGATAATTTTTATATGGGTATAGCTGGCCAGGGATTGTAAATTGTTTTCTCAAGGTCTATAATGCATGAGTTGCTATTTACATTAAAAAAGCTCTCTGTTTAACATAATGTAAACTCAACTCATTTTTACTTTCTAATATTGTTACAAAAAGAAGGTATTTGATTCAAGAAAAAAATTTGACTTCTGGTTTTTGATGAATTTGCATGTTTTAGAAGGTCCTGAATGCAATTTGTATATTTTAAAAAAATTGTCTTTGTCTGGTGACACAAATTCTGTGAATGCTGTGTCTCAAGAACTACTGCATGGAATTTAATAAAACTTTATATTCAGTTGTACTTGGATATAAATTAGTGCTCATGAGTTTTTAGTGTAAATCGCCCAACAAGTAGCACTGTTAAAGTGCATTATTCATGTTTGGTCAATATCTCTAACTCAAGGATTAATGAACAGATTTTCATCAAATTTCGAATTGTGTTACATGTTGCTATAAATTATTGCTGATTTGGTTTTGGTATAAATCGTGCAACATGTGTTGCTGCTGTGCTGCACTTTGTGAGATTTCCATTATAGCTCTATCTCAAGAACAAATTTTCATCAAACTTCAGATTCAGTAAGATGTTGACTTAAGTTGTTGCTGATTAGGTTTGTCTTAAATGTTCAACAAGTTTTGTTGCTGTGATGCATTTTTTAGGATGATTTACACTATTTTAGATATAGTTATGACTCAATAACTAATGCATGGAATTTCATAAAATTTCATATTCTGTTAGAGTGAAATCTAAGTTCATGCTGATTAGATTTTTGTGTAAATCATGTAACAGATGGCACTGCTAGGCTGCATTTTTCATAATAGCTATGCCTCAGATCTAATGAATAGAATTTAATCAAACTTGATATTCTGTTACATTTTTACTTAAATAGATCCTTATTTGTCTTAGGTGTCCAAAACACCCAAGTTGTGTGTTGTGGTCTCTGTCCAACATGTGTCACTTTTATGCTCTTTAGGTGGGGAGTTTTGTTTGCAGACATCTCAGAGGGTGTGTGCCAAAATCCTGTGGTTTGTTTGAAAAATGCAATGTTTATATCTTCTTTTTAAATCCGTACGATTCAATGAATTTAGAATTTTCATATTGGGCATAGTTTATCACTTAATTCTGGTACTGTGATAGTAAATTTTGAAATATTATTATGAGATAGAAAAATGTTCTGCGGATGGCACATCTGACTAGTTATATAGTGTTCATATCATCTAATTGAGGAGGCTATTCAAATATATTGTTGTTATTAAACCCTTTTTGCAGCTTTCAAGGCATGGCATAATGAATTACCTTGTTTGAATCGCCCTCCCTTTCCTAAAAACATTTATGTGCCAAAATTTATGCTTCAAAAATGTAGATATATAAAAAAGTTAATTTTCTGGGAAACAATTACTTGATAGGTTTATTTTGAGCTGATACAGCATCCCAAACCATGATTGATCCTCCTTTATTTTGATGATTCCATGCAATGTTTCTATTCTTCCACAAATCATGCCAATATTAATGGATAACTTTAAGCCAATCAATTTTGAGCTTTTTCACTTGCCTGAAATACACTAACATAGGGATGCACAAGCTATGGCTCGCGGGCCAAAAGTGGCCTGCGATGGGTTAACGTATGGCCCATGAATTTCGTCAATTTACAACTGGAAAAAATTGCAAATTTTGTGCATAGGACGCAGTAAAAAATCATAAATTTCGTCAATTTACCGTGTGAAAATTTAAAATTCACAAATCACTTAAGAATCGTAAATTCCGAAAATCGGACACAAAAAAAAATCCTGAATTTCACTGATCAAATACAGAAAAATAGTGATTTTTGCCGATGAGGCTCAGAAAAAACGCAAATTTTGTTCTTCAGGTGTAGGAAAATCGCGAATTTTGCCTATGAGGCTCGGAAAAAATAACAAATTTAGTCGATTGGACAAGGAAAAATTTGCGAGTTTTGTCGATCATGCCATGAAAAATCTTGAAATGTCTCGGACAAGAAAAAATCGTCAGTTTTGTGGATAATGCACGAAAAAATTGCAAATTCATCGGTTGCGGAAAAATCGCATGTTTTCTCGTTTATCGCGTGAAAACAACGCGAATTTCGTTGATCAGGCATGAATAAATCACAAATTTCGTTGAGGCACGGAAAAATCGCTGAAAGATGCACGAAAAAATTTAAAATTTTGTGGATCTGCTGCAAAGTAATCGTGAGTTTTGTCACTTTATAAAGAGAAAGAATCTTTAATTTCATTGATTGGGCGCGGAAAAATACTTTTTTTGTCAATTAAAGGCAGTAAAAGCGAAAATTTTGTCGATCGGATACAGAAAAATCGCGAGATTTTTTGATCGGGTTCTGAAAACCGCAAAATTCGTTGGTCGGTCACAGGAATATTGTGAATTTCGTCAATCATGCAAAGAAAAACCGCAAATTTCGTCGATCGGCTCTGTAATAATCGTGAATTTCGTCGATCGCTTCGTAAAAATCACAAATTTCTTCGATCAGGTTCGTAAAAATCGCGAACTTCTTCGATCAGGCGCGAAAAAATTGCGAATTTTATCAATCAAGCGAGGAAAAATCGCGTATTCGTCGATCAGCTTTGTGAAATTCGCGAATTTCGTCAATCGGCTAAATAAAATTCACGAATTTCCGCGATTGGCATCGTAAAAATCGTTAATTTTGTTGATTAGGTGCGAAAAGATCGTGAGTTTTTTCAATCGGCTTATAAAATCGTGAATTTTCTCGATCGGCTTCATAAAAATCGTGAATTTTCTCGATCGGCTTTGTAAAAATCGCTTATTTCGTCGATCATGCGAGGAAAAATCGCAAATTTCTTCGATCATGCGGGAAAAAATAGCAAACTTCGTTGATCAGCTTCGTAAAAATCGTGGACTAGATTCATAAAAATCATGAATTTCGTCGATCGACTTCATAAAAATGGCAGATTTTGCCGATCAGCTTCATAGAAATCACTGATTTTGTTGATCAGGCGCAGAAAAATTCTGAATTTTCTCCATCGGCATCACGAATTTCGTCGGTCAGCTTCGACAAAATCACAAATTCCGTCAATCGGCTTCTTAAAAGTCGCAACTTACGTCGTTCAACTAAATAAAAATGTCAAATTTTGTTGATCAGGAGCGAAAAAATCGAGAATTTCGTCAATCTGGAGTGGAAAAATCGAAAATTTTGTCTATCAGATGCAGAAAAATCGCGATTTTCGTCAATTGGCTTTGTAAAAATCGCGATATTGTTCGGTTGGATTTGTAAAAATCATGAACTTTGTTGATCAGGTGCATGAAAATTAGGAACCTTTCTTGTTTGACTTCATGATAATTGCAAATTTTGTTCATCAGGCATGGAAATATCAGGAATTTTGTCAATCAGTTTCATATAAAGATCAAATTTGATTGGTTAGGTATGGAAAAATTGCAAATTTCATTGTTCAGATGCAAAAAAATCTTGTTCATTGGCTCCTTCTCTCTGCTTTGTTCATAAAGTTATCAAAATTTTCAGCACTAGCCACTTATGTTTGTTTTTTAGCACTTTTAATAAAACAAAACTTATTCTCTTGAATAAAGTCTAGGAATATTATTATGTCTTAAAAATAATCCATGCTATATCTGTTAGATATACAAACGTGAGAACTGCTGATATATCCTTACCAGTTGAATTGGATATTTTGTCTAAGTAAGCAAACTTAAATAGGTAACATCCCATACCCCCTGCTCTGAAGCAATATTTTTTATCTAAGCCACAGATCACCTCCTTGAAATCGAATTCTCCTGTTATTGACGTGATCCTCAATCACCCAGACATATTTTAAGGCCCTTTTGTTGGAAAGGTTGTGCATTTCTACACTAACACAATATATAAAATTAAAAATCATATTACTTTTATTTTCATTTTAAGGTTTCAGTGTTTTTCTTTATTTTGTAGATTTTCTTTTAAGTGCATCTCACTGAAATATCTTACACCAGTAGTTTATCTCCAATTTGTTCATAAGCATAATTTTGTATTTGTTAATATTTTTACATAATTCCTTAAAAGAATTTACTGAGAATAAAATATAATGTGCCAACAGCTCTCATTCAATTGTTAGTTCAAAATTTAAGATTTTTGTAATTTAAAGAATTAGTCATCTTTCATTTCTTTGTTGAAAGTTGATTTTCTTTTCCATGAGATATTTAAAGATGATATATCACCCAAAAATCTTGTCATTGTCGAAATGCACTAGTATTAAAATATTTTTTTTTTATTGTCTGAGTAAATCAATTTAAACAATTCTTTTTTGATGATATGTGAGATAAGTTCCTGTTCCTTGAATGCTGAGATCACTTTATTTCACTTTTTCTTAATCTGTATTGGTAGATTTCTCCATGAGATATTAATTTATGAACCCTGAAAATACCAAGATTTAGTATAAATTAATTCTGAGATTTTCAGGATTAAAAATCTATCAAAATTCTGAGATTTTAGAGATTATGAATTGCTAGATTGCATTTCTTTATATATATATATATATATAAACCATAGAATATCATTTATCCCCCCTCCACCCCAATGTGACAAAAAATCATGAAAATAATCAGAAGGGGTGTGCTTACATGGAATTTTTCTGCAATTCTTCACAAATCTTGCATTATTTCTTTTTTTTAGGGGGGGGGGGGGGAGAGAGAGAGATATTTGTAGGGGTTTTTCATAACATTTGTGGAATTATTTCGGAATCTGATGAAATTTATGGATTTTTTTTCATGATATCAGACAAAATTTCTGTTTTTTTTTTTTTTTCTAACCAAAAAAAAAAAAAACCAGAAAAACGGGTTCTCTTTAACAAAAATAAAAATTTTCCTTTTGATCATGTGACGAAATTAGTGTTTTTTCATGGAATTCTTTGTAGAGATGTGCATTTCTTTTGTGATTCTTTGATGAAAAGTTTGCTTTTTCATGATTCTTTAATGGAATTTTAATTTTATGGCACTTTTTTTAAACAAAATGTACATTTTTTCTGCAATTTTTAGTGAAAATTTAAGTTTTTTTCATCATTGACTGTGTTTTTTTTTGTAGATCTGACATGTTTGTGCTTTTTACTGCAATCTTTTCACAAAATGTGCATTTTATGTTGATTCTTCGAGAAATTTATGGTTTTTACACAATCTTTTGATGTAATTTGTGTTTTTTCAGAGATTTTTTAACATAATTTGCATTTTTTAGATTTGGCATAATTTGTGTTTTTTTTCTGCAATCTTTTGGCAAAATGTGCATGTTTTGGCGATTCTTGGATGAAATTCATGATTTTTTCATGATCCGTTGAAGAGATTTGTGGGATTTTTTTCATGATCCTTTGACGAAATTTGCGTTTTTTCAATGATCATTAGATAAAACTTTTTCTTTGTGATTCTTTGACGTATTTTCCATTTTTTCATAATTTTTTGACATAATTTACATTTTTTGCATGACCTTTGAGAGAGGGGGCACTTTCTTGGGATTTTTTGAAAACATAAAATTTTTTATGAAATAAGAGGGACGTTTGATCAAGAGGGGCAGATAATACATAACATAGGCTATATCCTCAAATATTGCCCCTAGGTACATGTTCCCAATTGCAAAGTTTCATAATGAAAGATGCAAAATCTTATGAGATTTATTGCAACTCTAAGGGAGATGTATTTGAGAAAATAAACTTTTATATGGTAACCAGTAGTATAAAATTTTCAGTTAGTAAATTTTTCCTCGTGCATTCCTGAATTAAACAAAAAAAATTTCATCTCGATAGCTACAGATCTCACAGAGATTAAAATCTAAAATTCTCGACTTAACCACTTAATGCCTTTGACTGAGTTTTTGACTTATTTTGAATGCAAGATTGGGATAACCTACAAATTATCTATTATTAAATGTTGATTTAAGATAGTTCCTCTTCTTTGGATATAAAATAGCTGCAAATAGATTTTAGGTTGAACCTGCTTTGAAAATATGCTTCTGGTCTGTATGAGTCGAAATATTTAGGTCCTGTCCCAAACCGACACATAGAAAAAAAAGTTTGACCCAGCCTAACTGAATTTCTACATAGCTTTTTATTTTATCAATATAATTAAAAATTGCTTTGTATGGCTGATTTCTGACCAAAAATACTTATAGCTTTTCTTTTTCCAAGTTTAGTTTATAATTTTTACTTTTAAAGGAACGCCAAAGGCTGCAATATATTTGTTTTACTAAAGAATTTCTACTTATATGTAAATGTTTACTTTTCCTTGAATATTGTTAATCCATGTTTCATGTGTTGGAGATTTTGGAAAATGGTATACAGTAAAATCTTTTAAGATAGAATATTCTGGGAAAGAAAAAAAAGTATGTTATAGTCAAGTTTCCTTCTAAGGAAGTTTAAATGTAGTCTATATTTTTTTTTTCAGATATTATTACATTCATTTTACATGGATCTTTTCCATTTAAGACAAGATTCTGTCATAAGCAGGTTCCTTTTCACTGGTTTTACTGTACTTTGATTTTTCCTGCTTTAAATCTACTATTCTTTAAAAAGAATTTTTAAGTTTTTAATTTGTAAAATAATGAAGATTTAAAAATCTATGCATTTTTGTAAAAATGTTTGGGCTGAGACAAGTTTTACTTATTTTTGCATGGATTGGGTCTGTCAGAGACAATGATTTTATTATGGGTTGTATCAAGAGTATAGTTGAAAATTTAGCCCTGTGCAGACCTAGGAAGAAAAAAGCCAGTCTAAGTTCAGAATGAAAAAAATATTAGGACTTCCCCCAGAATACAGACTTTTATTAACAGCCTTGCCAGAACGATAAAAGTCCTGAAGTTGGGAGAGCTAAATTTATAAAAAGCTCTTAATCGACATTTTAGAAAAAGCATTGTTTTAAATAACTGGTGGACATTTGAAAAGTACAGAAAGGAAGTGGAAACAGCATAAGCTTAACTGAATCAGAAGTTTAAGCTATAATGCAATTTTTTCAAAAGCGTTGTAACATTTTATTAAGAGCCAATTTTCGGCATGGTTCCCCCCCCCCCCCTCCACCATTTTTTGTCTTTAAATTATTAACTCAAGAATCACTAAAAAATAAGATGCAAACTTGGGACATGCCTTGTTTTATTATTTTACATTAATTTTATTTCAGCAAATTTGAAAGAAATATTTACTTTTGAACATATATTATATTTGAAAAAATAAGTTACATCATTTTTAAAATAAATATTTTTGATATTTTTAAAATTAGTGTTTAAAAAAAATCCTGGATTAAAACTAAAATTATATTTTCCTCTTTAATTAAATGAAAAAAAAATGAAATCCGATTTAAAATGTTTTGAGTTAAACAATTTTAAATTACTCCACTTAAAAAAATACTGATTAGTTAAATTTTTTTAAAACTTTATGAGAAGTTTTAGGATGTGATTTTGTTTGCAAATTATATGGTTAACCATCACAAAAAAAGAAAAAAGAAAAAAAAAGAAAGGAAAGAAAAGAAAAAAAATCAAAATTTTAATTCAATAAATATACTTTTTGCCTGTTTCCTGGAGCTCTTAAGGTAACATTGTTTCTTGAATTGCACATATTTCAATTTGTGTCTAGTACCTTAAAACCTGATGAATTATTTAAATGACCATAAGTCTGAGTTTTGCAGATATAAAGATGTGATTTTTTGTGTTTAATTCAGGAATGGATAAGGAAAGTTTTCTTAATTGGAATTTTTACCCTACAAAGGATGTATAAAAAATTAATTTTCATATTATTTCAAATAGACCTCCCATGGAGTTACAACTTATACAATTATATTCAACACCTCTTTTATGAAGTTTTATAACTGAAAGTATGGAACATGGAGTAATAATTAAGGAAGTAGCTTATTGTTTAGGTATTTATGAATCACCTTGTATATATTGCCATTGAGAAATGAAAATTTCTGAGTTATTTTATTACACTTCTGAAAAAAAAAAAAAGGATTTATATATAAATTTTTCTTGTCATTAGGTAAATGGCCACAAGTAAAAAAGTGTTAAGCCTGACTTTTAACTTGAGTTTTTAAAATTCTCTCTAAGCTGTAAATTCTTTTTATTCATAATGAATTTTTGGGATTTTTTTTTTTTGTCCTTATGACTATATGAAATACCATACAGAACCATTTATCTGTAAATTAGTTAATCAGAAGACCAGTTATCCAGAATATTTCTAATAGACTGATTTCAGAAAATTTTCAGACTTTTCAGAAAAAGATGCCATACATTGCCAGTTTGACATATACATTGCTTGAAGTGTTGCAAATTGAATGGTATAACTTAATGCCATTCCCTAAGATTTTCAAATGGAAATATATTTATTTATATATCAGATGTTTTGATTTTTTATACTGTGGAAACATGAGAAGTTTTGTTTTCAAGGAGTTACTCTAAATTACTTTGTTTCAAACTCTGATAAATCTGTGTTCTTATTTAGATCTGAATCTTAATCTGAGTACTTTAAAAATTTATTTGAAATAAAAAATAATGCCACAACTGCACATATTTCACAAAACTTATCAAATGGATGTTACTTTAATGTCTAACCAGTTATCTGGAACATATTTGACCCCAATCATTCTGGATAAATGGTTCTGTACTGTATATGAAAATCAAACTTAATTTTGTTTGCTTTTTAAGCATCTAGTCTCTCACTATTTTTTTAGGCCTGTGAGTTCTTATGTAATTAGTATAACTGATTAATAAAATTTCTACTGTCATTTTAAATGTTTGATTTTTTCTTTTTATATTTATGTTAGGTAATAGAAGATGCTATGGGAAGTGCTACAACAACAACTACTCCCATGGCTCAAGTAGATAGTCTTATACAGCAGGTTGCTGAAGAAAATGGTTTGGCCATCATGGATCAGTTAGCTGAAGCAAGATCTGTTCCTACTGGTTCACTATCAGCTGCCTCTGAAATATCTGTTTCTGAAGAAGATGCTCTTACTCGCAGGTAACAGCATTATTGAATTTATATTAATTAAGCTTCTTTGTTTCAAGAGCTAATTTGATCCCTTCTCCCTGGGATAGGAAATCATGTGATTTAATTTTATTTTTAAATTAAAAGTACTACAATAACCTTTTTTTGCTTATTTTTTTATGATTATGTTTAGTTTTAAGAGTATTTTTTAAATTATTAAATTTTGATGATTTAAATCTGAAAAATATATTTATTGAAGCATGTAAAGCATCTAAAGCTGCTATCAGATTCACCAACATTTCATAAGACTTTTGAGCCAACACTTGATTTCCTCCAACTTTTCGCGAAATGTCATCCTAAAATCCAGTGTGATAGCAAACAGCAATGTTCCCCCAACATTTTTCCACTGTTTCAAAAATGTCTCTGCTAGTCAAGCCTTTTCATCCAACATTGAACATTTCAATGAATCAAAGATAAGCGATTGATATGAGTAGGCGATAAATATTAACGCCTGGTACTAGTAGAAACTGTTTTTTTGTCTTTTCCTCTAATTTTTTCAAAAATAATTGTAACCTTTTTCTCTCTTTGAATGAGAAAATGTTGGGATTAAAATCGGTTGTAAAGTTTGTCTCACCTAAAGTCTGTGAATCTGATAACAGCTTAAGGACTGTTTCCTAGAAATCCATACAGAATAGCAAAGGCATACAAATCAGTTAAAAACTGGACACAAGGTGTTTCATTATCATATATGAGAGCATGCCCATTAGCCAAAAGTTAAGCTAAAAGTGATCTGTGTTTTCCGAGAATGGAGTTGAAAGAGGAATGTCTGCGTACGTGTGTGTACAAGTTTGATGCAGGCAATATATATCATGGGAACAAGTTCATCATGGATCATTTTTTGACAAAAAATGTTTTTGAATGTATACGATGTTAACATTACTAGAAATTTTCTGACCTAAAGAGTAGGAAGTTCCAAAAACACACCAAGCCCAAATTACAGCAATTGAAACTATTATTTGGCAAAAAGACCAAGTACAAGGTGATTATAAAAAAAACTATCCCGACATATGGGTTCCTAACTATCATACCATTCACAGAAACTGAATGAAATTTTGGTAAACTATATTTTGACGTATGTGCTCAAGAATATGGAAAACAACAGTGTCACTCAAACAGTTACGGTTACAGTGAGAAAATTTCAAAAAATTCAAATGGCAACACCCAGTTCTTTGTATTGGAATATGATCTCTATTGTGAAAAACCCTATATAACATTGGAACGACAACTATAGCATGAAAATCAGTGGTGGTAAACAGGCTAAAAGTGAGGACAACCGATAAGGACAGAGAAGCAGCTTAAAATAAAGCATTTTATTGTGTTTCAAAAATTTTCCACCTGACCTTTTTCACACATGATGAGACTTTGCATGCAGCAGATGGTGGATAGCACTACGGGGCTACTACCATGGTTATAGGAATCTCTTGAATTGCAGTTCTGGTGGCATCTTTCAAATCAGATGCAGTTTGAGGACAAAACTGATACACTTTGGATTGCAGATATTCCCACAGCCAAAAATCCGTTGGTGTCAGATCTTGAGACGTAGGTGGCCACCGAAATGGAAAATGATGGGAGATAACTCTGTCACCAAACTGTTCACAGAAGTCTCGACATGTGGAGGAGCACTATCTTGCATCCACACAACTTCAGATATAGCATTTCGCCATTGCAATGCGGGAATTGCGTAACGAGTTAACATGTCCAGATAGCGATCACTCATTACTGTACACATTTGCAGATGACCGGCAATAACCCCTTCAAAAAAGTAAGGGCCGAGGATGAACGTACTTGTTATACCACACCACGTGGTCATTTTTTCCTCGTGCAATGGACGGACAAGCACATCATGTGGATTATTCTCTGCCCAGTGCACACAATTTTTTTAATTCATGTTACCAGTTAATGAAAAATGCACCTTATCTGTCCACAGAATGTGCAAAGGGCAGCTGCTATCTTAAGGAATTGATTTGCAAATTCCAGATGTAATTGATAGTCTTCTGTTTCCAACATCTGGACACACTGGAATCGATACGGAAACAAGTTTAGAACAGAGCGCAGAATCTTGCGTACAGTTGAATTCGGCATATTCAGAACACACAAAACACCGCATGCAGTTGTGGTATAAACTGTACTTATCTTTTGATGAACTTCTGCAACAGCTTCCACAGGAACGAAAAGTTGTCCAGACCGAGGTTGATCGCATGTGCAACCAGTTTCTTCAAATATATGAATCAAGTCCCATGCAGCTTTGATAGTGCACGGGCCTCGCCATAATTCATGACATGACATCGCGGTGCTTACAGAGTGCCAACACAATGTGAACCATTGTGCATAACCTCCAACTAAATATGGAAAAATTGAACATAAAAAGAGGAATTTCGAAACAAAGCACAGTCAAAAGGTATAATTTAGAGAGACTGGTGGAAATCCTAAGATTTTTCCAGAGCTGGAAGCACGACATTAAATATAACCTCCAAAAAAGGACGCATGCAGCATCCAAACGAGTTTGGTTGCTCTATACTTCGATGTCATTTCACTGACTGGCGTCGGCAAAGAACAGAGAATGTAAAGGCAGTATGGAAGCACAGAAAAGGCATAGCATAAGGTATCCCAGCCCTCGACTAACTCTAAGAACACAAAAAAGGGGGCCACATAGCTCACTAATTTTGTGTGACGATCACCTGAAACCCGATCACCTTCGAAGTTTCCCATCAGCTAACATAGCGGCACATGTCCCGCGTTTTACTGGCATATGTTCTCGGCCACCTGAACCACACTACCAAACAAAGTTCCTGTACACACTACGCTCGCGCAGGTCCACAACTCCAGTAAACAAGTTTTTCGGTTCATGCCTAGTCTAAAAAGGGGTCAAGTTAAATTTAGAAAATTAAAAAACTATCTGCTGAATTAAACTGAAAAGCTGTGAATTGAAATTTAGCGACCATTGCCGGCGGTGAGTTCCTCACACACCAGCGGTCGTGGGTAGAATGAGCCAAAATGGAGAAGAAAAGGTCTTAAATAGCCGAGGTACAGTGAGCAAGCACCTCTTGGCCAATAGGAGAATGAGGAAGGCATGGCCTATCCTCAAAGATGGAAAAGACTTCTACAATAACTAAAATTTCTAAAATTTAGAAAAGGATAGAGTACGCAATTACAATTACAAATAAACATTTATAGGAAAGTAAAAGGAAGTCTAAAAAATAAAACAAGTAATAAAATTAAAAATACAATTAATTAGAAAAGCTGAAAAACATGACTGTATAAAACTACTGAATGCTGCATGACGTCAGAGGTAAAGCCAATTCTAGATGAAAATTTCTTTCAATCTAGGGAAAATAAAAATTTTCCCGGGAATTCTGCTTTAAGTGACTGTGGGAGGATTCCTTCTGGATGTTTTAGAACATGGGATGAAATGAATCCCATGCATCCCATGAAAGAACAGCTAGGGGCCGTTTCCGGTTTTTCCCAACTGTTCCGTCATAACGCCTAATGGCATTTAAAGCAGGATTCCGCACGGCAGGGACTGGCCTATAAAACCTCATTGTAAGTTTCTTGATTTCAGCAAAAATCAGTTTAATTTTAAGGTCACGATGAATGACGTCATATCAGACATAACGAGTTGCTTTGGTAAACCTACGAAGCAATTTATTTTGAAAGGTTTGAATTTTTTCAAGTCTGGTTTTGACTTTACTTCCATAAGCAACCGAGCCATAAGTTATGATCAGTCTGACCATGGATTTATATAGTAACAATTTATTTTTCATTGACAGGGAGCTGTTCCAAGCCAAGGGGAGATTAAGGGAGCCCACAGCGCGGTTTGCATGATCCAGAGTTTCTGAGATGTGCTTGCACCATGTTAATTTAGAATCTAGTTTAATACCCAGGTACTTATAATCTGACTTCCAGGGAATTGGTTCGTCATTCAGTTTAAAATTTAAATTAGCGATGGGGTTTGAGCATTGGTTGGTGAAAAGAATGGCAGCACTTTTGGCACTATTTACTTCAATTTTCCATTTTTTAATCCAAGTCAAAAGGATATTAAGATAATTTTGAAGTTTAGAGAACACTTTTTGTGCTTGTTTGTGTTTTAAAAGCATGGTTGTGTCATCGGCGAAAATCGCTAAGTCGATGTCAGGCTCTTTAGGAATGTCGTTAATAAAGACATTAAAAAGAGTGGGACCACTTAGAGAACCTTGAGGAACAGAGCTAGCAATTGGTTTAGGATTAGAGTTAAGAACTTCCTACTCTAACAGAGAAGGGTCTATTTTTAAAGTAATCTGCATAGATTTTAATTAGTTGAGCCAGAACTCTAAGTTTGATTAGTTTAAAAAGAAGAGCGATATGCCAGACTTTATCAAAAGCTTTTGAATATCCAGAAATATTGCTCCCGTCACCCCGCCGGACGTGAAACCGTCATGAATGAGTTCAGAAACTCTCCATATCTGATGGGTTGTTGAGTGATGCACTCGAAAACCAAATTGCTCTGGAATCAGCACATCATGAGAGTTCAAGAACTCCTTCAGGCAGTTGACGAGAACATATTCATAAACTTTAGATAGACAAGATAGCAAAGAGATAGGTTGAAAGCTGGTTGGAACATGGCTGTCCTCCGCCCCACTTGTCAGTAGGGGAACGACAATAGCCTTTTTCCAGCAATCGGGAAAAATATTTAAAGTCATCATGCAATTAATTAATAGAACAATATAAAGAATAAATTTGTTAGGTAAGTTAATAAGCATATTGTTAGAAATACGGTCCTCACCCGGAGACTTATTCTTTAAGCCTGAAATGTACTCCCGGACCTCAGTAGGTGTGGCCGGGGGTAGCGTATTTGGTGTGCTAGTGTTTAAAAAATTTTAGACTGTGGTCTCCAACACAGTGGCAACCCTGGGGTTGTCCATACCAGAATTAGGTGTAAGCTGACTTCCATTTGGGCATCTGATGGCCAGAATGTGTGTTTGTGCCCTACGAATGTGGGAAGCAGTCTTCCAAATGGTGTTGTCTTCAGTCAAAAGATATTCGACAAAAGTGTTCCAGCATTCGTTTCTAAACTTGGAGATATCAGCCTTAACTTGTCTATGAAGATGATTTAAATGGGTCCTATAACATTGCGTATGATAGATCTGCCACATTCTGCGAGCATGATTTTGCTCAGTTATCAATTGCCTGATCTCCTCTGGAAGTCTGAGAAAGGCAGCAGTGGTTTTTCTCGGCTGAGAACACTGCTCAAAATATCTCTCAAGACATCACCAAGTTGACTGATTGCAAGTTCCGCCTGCTCTTTTGTTTCCGGTAGAGTGGGCAGAGTTTCATGCTGTTCAAGTAGGAATTTGAAATCTTCCCATCTAGTATGCATTTGCTTGCCAAGATCGAAGTTGTAAGAGTCAACTTGGTACCGGAGCAGAACCAGCAAGTGGATCAAACTCAACTCGTTCTGTGTTTGAATGTAGTAAGGATAAGGAAAATTGTGGGTGATTGCTAAGTCCAAGTAATTATTTGAAAAAGGAAAAGTGGGTGAGGGGGGCGCTATAATTTGCACAAAATGTTGATTCACCCATTTCCTAAGTTTGCTTCCAAACCCATTAGTAGATCTACAGTGCCAAGAGGGATGAGTAGCATTAAAATCACCTGCAAGAATAAAATTTAGAAAAATATTAGTGAGCCGGGATAAGTCTTGCTCCAGCAGATTTCTATCATTTAACGGTGGTACATAAATGGCTGCTATGAAAAGTTTTGGAATATTGGGAAAGTCCAAGACAATCGGAGTAACTTCAATACAATTTGTAGTGGGAATATTAATAAAAGTAGCATTAAACCCTCTTTTAACATAAATTGCAGTGCTGCCAAAGCTGCGGGTATTATCACCCCTACGAGCCCTGTCTACATGGTTGCGGTGGTAAACATGCAATGTCTCTGCGGCATTTTGTCCATTCAAGTAATAAATCTTTACGATTTCTCCATGTTCCTTCCCTGAAAGCGGTATCTTATTTGGAACAGCAGAAGGCAACACATGGGGCTAGCATTTCTCAATGCCTTTTCTTTCACTTAGCATAATGACGTCAATCATGGTTGTGTCTTAGGTAAACTCAAAATTTGTGTTTCTTGGTTTCTTCTTCTCGTTTTGTGGAAAACAAATCAGGCTGGGATATCAGCCGAAGAAACAGTGTGACGTAAATGAAACGAACATTAATGTTCTGGTGCACGGCAAAGTCCTTTTTACTTTCCCCCTTGCCTAGTTCTGGTGATTTTTATGCTACAGTTGCCATTCCAACGCTATTTAAGGTTTTTCACAATGGAGATCACATTCTAATACAAAAACCTGGGTGTTGCCATTTGGTTTTTTCGAATTTTTCTCACTAACCGTAACTGTTTGAATGACACTGATGTTTTCCATATCATTCTTGAGCACATACCTAAAAATAACTTTTGCCAAAATTTCAGTCAGTTTCTGTGAATAGTATAATAGTTAGGGGCCCAAATGTCGGGATAGTTTTTTTTATAAATCACCCTGTATTAATCCATCACATGGTTGCCAAATTCAGTTTTGCATCCGGTCCTCTACATGAAACAATCCACGGGAAGCTTAACATCAAATATCACAAGGAAGAGGTCATATCAAAATGAACAGTAAAAGCAAATGACTGCCACAAAAACAGTGTGGTCACTTGTTCAAAAATTTCTCTGAGTATTCTTCTTGAATGATGAGTCACACTTCACACTCATTCACTCAATTTTAAATGATTATGGTGGCCATTTGACATCTCCACAGCACAATCTATCATTAAATTTTCTACTAAAGCAAAGTTCAAAGTCAAGATCCTTATTTGGGTTCGAAAGTCTTGTATCATCTGTGTTCACTGTCATTGGGCAACGAAATTTGAACAAGTACATTTGCCATCCATGCTCTACATCTGTAGCTGTTATACAATGAGTGTGATTATATCTTCTGGTTAAGCTTGGTCAGCAGTCAGTATTGCAAAATTGTTCTCAGGCACTTTTGCAACAATACATCACTTTAGTGGAGAAGTCTGATATTTTGGCTGTTTCCAAAATTCTATCACTTGAGCAGTTCTGAGTATATCTTAAGTTCTAAGTGCATGCTAAAGGTTAGAAAGTAGATAAAATCCAGAAATTGATCAGTCAAATCAAGTACTGTCTCACAATTATGGACATAAATTTTGTACAATGTCTTGCAGGTACCACCAAAAGTAAAACAATAATGTCTGACAAAATGTTTAATAAGAGTTTAATAAATCCAATAAGAATTTTACAGAATAATATTATTAAAGTTAAGCTTTCAATACCAATTTATATTCTTTGTCTCATTTTCTCATAACTTTCCAGCAAAAAAAGTTTGTGTGAATTTTTAGGAAACAATCCTTAAAATGATC
The DNA here is from genome assembly GCA_964019185.1 of Maratus speculifer. Lineage (NCBI taxonomy): Eukaryota > Metazoa > Arthropoda > Arachnida > Araneae > Salticidae > Maratus > Maratus speculifer. The sequence goes on from OZ025299.1 coordinate 192,521,310, forward strand.
TGTTCAAGCTCTGGATGCAAAATTATTTAACTCTCAACTTTTTTAGTACTATAAAATCTATTTACAAATAGTATTACTGTAAAATCTGTTAATTTTTATAATTAATTCATTGCATATACAAGTTATATTTTCATTTCAGACTTGCAGCCTTGAGACAATAAGCTGTTACAATTTTTTTTGAAAGATAGTGGGAAAAGCAGCTGTCCATATGAAGATGTATTTTATGTAAATAACTTTATCTTTCAAATTATTCTGCTGTTTTGCTATGAAATTTTATTTGAGCCAAAATTGTTTGAAACTCTGCATTGATTTTTTTTTTTCTGTATGTTTATTAGATTATTCATTTTTATTCTTTCTGTTGTCATGTAGATGCTTAACCCAGAGTTTTTCATTAAACTGTAATAATAAATACTCATGTTATTGCTTAAAATAAATGATTTGTATATTTTTGAATAAAAATTTATCTTAATTCTGTGTTCTTTTTCTTTAAATAGCATCTTTTCAGTCATTTTTAATTTCTTTTGGATAGAATAAGCTAGTATAATTACATTTAGCACATATAAAAATAGATTTTTCATACTTTAGCTAAGATTTCATATTGAGAAAATGAAGTAACTTTTATTATTTTACTATGATAAATGATTAGTAATACACCTAAAGTACATTTCATAAAATACATAGCACCAGCAACATGCGAATTTCCAAAATATTAAAACCATACCTGCATAGGAGCCACTTCTGGTGAAGTTCGCACCTAGCATTGATACCTAGCACATTATGATATGGGATAAAGTAAAGTCAGAAGTACATTACCCATTAGGCTGAAGGCTAAGGATCTGGAAGAAAAAAGGGTCCCGATACCAACATTTTCTTTTCAGTTTTTTCTTCATATCTTGCTAATGTTTAATGCAAAAGATAAATGATGTGCAATATTCTTCATTGCACTCATTTATTGAATTTTGAATGTTAACAGGTATATTTGTATTCCAAAAGTTACTCCACTTTTCTATTTTCATAAAAAGAAAGTATTAGAGTCTGGAACTCTTTTGGTTACCTGTCTTATATTTACACAGAGCCACAGCAAGATTTTGTAAGCAACCCTATGCATACATATTTCAAGAGATTCTAAGTTTTAATCCAGCATTTTGTTTATTTTTAGGCCTGAGATTTATCACTCTGGGTCAATCATCAATGCATTCATGTGTCTTCTCTCTTCTCTTTAAAAAAATTAGATGCTATCCTGGATCTACACATTTTGGGATATCCTAAATATGATTCAAATATTTTTGGAATGGTTTCTGTCTGTACTTATGTTGAACATTTATGAAGGCTACTATAACCCAAGACCAAATCCACAAACTTCAAAAAACTTTACATATAGTTGGACCTAGCCTAATAATTAGTGATTACAAATTGGCACTAATTAGATTTTCTGGTAATCCATAAGAAAAGTAATTTATATCAAGCAGGAAGAAATATTTAAATGGAATTCCTTATTTTGTGTCATTTGAAATTTAATATTATAGTGAATTATTGAAATAAGTCAAGAATCTGAAATTTGTTTTAAATATAGGGATAAAAAATTACATTTTTTTATTAAAATGCTCTGGCAAAATTATTGCCAGAAATATATTTCAAAATCAAATTAAAGATCCTACATTTTATTCTTATTTTAATTTGTTTCTTTCTAATTAAATAAAGGCAAGAGATGAAAATCTTTATTGTAGATTCAAACTAGTTGCACATGCCAATCTCAAAAACTTCTATTTCATTCATGTTAATGCTTCAAATTTGCCATCGCACTGCCAAAATTAAATGGCAGTCTCGGCCCATCATGAGGATTCTAAAAATATTAAATTTACTTTCATTACTTAGAAAGACTTCCATTGCAACTTTCGGGGAGCAACTTAAATTTTTATGTCATAAAAAGTTCTTGAACATTGAAATTGTCAAAGTTTTAGATGCAAAAGTTGCATGTTAATTAGAAATCAGGAAAAAATATATATAACTTTTTCTCACAATATCTAGCAGCTCACTGGTTCAATCTTACCCTTTTACATATTAGCCAAACGGAAACATATGTTTATGAAATTGCCATAGATAGCATGAAAAACTAGCAAAAAAGTTTCACTTTTCTGCTTAAAAGCAAGCAGGAATCATCTTCAAAATGAAATATTTTGTAAAAATTATTTTTTAATCATACGCTTATTTGCAATTTTAAAAGTATACTTAGGGTTTTTTTAACCATACATAATTTCTATTATGCACATAATTCATAATATTGTAGAAAAAATATATTCTTACACGAAAGTTTTCATTTTTTTCCTTTTACAAATTTTCAATATTTAAGGGAATAATGCATGCATAAAAACAGTCATGTAAATATACATAATCAACACATTTCTTGTATCATGTTTTAATTTTCAACTGATTTTCTTTTCATAGGAAAATAACATGAATTTAAAATAAATTTGAAGACTGAAATTTTCCTTCCATACAAATTTTTTCATTTCCAGATATGTCAATTAAACATTTAAAAAAAATAAAATCTTTATACTTTTTAACTTGCATTGTAATTATTTATCCATATATATGTATGTGTGTGTGTTTTACTTTAGAAAAAATTCCTTTAAAAGTAGAATTATTCTTAAGAGCCCACACTAGTCACTCAAAAAGACTAAGATGTGATAAAGTTCAGCCTATGGGGGTGTTATTTTCAAATATCTTGCTCAAATTTTAATATTTTTACACGATTTTTTATTTTTTTGCTATAGGCTAGCTGAGGGCGATCTACAACCAGGCTAGTTTTTACTTACTTGATTTTGGTTTCAGATTAAAAAAAAAAAAATTAAATTACAGAACTGGTTCTTAAATTGAAAGTATTTTAATATAAAAAAAAATCGAAAAGCTAAAAACTAGCCCGGATGTAGAATGTCCTCAGCTATCCTATGCAAAAGAAAAAAAAACATGTAAAAGTATTAAAATTTGTGTGAGATATTTGAAAATAACGCCCTCATAGACTTAATATTATTATCCGGATCTTTTTGATCGACTCGAGTGGCATCTTAACCCTCTCGGACATGAATTATTTTGCAATTGTCAAAAAAAAATTTTGCTGGCAAATTATCTTGGAATAGAGGAGAATATTAACATGAAACATGATTTTTAGATTTTTTTTTTTTAATTCGCAAGGAAGTTTTATGTACAACCTCATTTGAAGCTTGCATGCGGAAATGCCACATTTGTTACTATTACAACAAATGTAACATTTCTGCATACAAGCTTCATATGAGGTTGTACATAAAACTTCCTTGAGAATTGTTAAAAACTAAAAATCAAGTTTCTTTTTAATATTATCATCTATTGCAAGATAATTTGCGAGCAAACATTTTTTTAGTTACTTTTAACTATTAATAGTGTTGTAATAGTGGTTAACATAATTTACGGTATACATATTTTTCTTTCTGGAAAAAAAATCCATTTTCATGAAAATGTTCGAAACATTCTCGATTTAAATGTACTCGACAGCGGAAACAAATACAGTAGAACCCTGATAATCCGGATCGGTTTTTTCATTTTTTTTTCAACTTTGAGAAGCGATTGGCAAAAAAGTTTTTGTTTCATTATTCAGAATACGACGCTGCAACAAGTTAATGTTAAAGAAATTAGCCAATCGCTTCTCAAACTTGAAAAAAAAGCAAAAAACCCGATCCGGATTATCGGGGTTCTACTGTATATCTTGTTTTACTCAAACAGCTTTCGATTTTGCACTTAGTGTAAATTTACCATTAGACTTTTTGGGGCAATGTTTATCATTATCATATCTTAGTTCATTAGCAACTAAAGACACTTTTCTTTTCTTTGTTGGACGTGTCAAAGTAGAAGATGCTTTAGCCGATGGTCGACCCTTTTTCTTCAAGTTCGAGGTTAAGGTTCCTGTATGTATTAGGGTGCTTGCAATGCTACTTTTGAACTCTAATAAATCATTAGCAGCTTGTCTATCTTTTCTCCAAAGAAGCCAGGCATTTACAACAGCAACATTTAAAATATTTTTTAAAAAATGTGCATATATCAACATACATTTCCTTGAAAGTGAAGATAAAGTGCTACAAGTGAATCCATCAAGTCTATATCTCTCATATGCTTGTTATATATTTGCACTGAGTGTGGTCTATCTATTTCTACAATGGACTTAGTTGCAGAATTAAAACTTATGCTTTATCTGTTGATTCAACACCAGCAAAAGATGACACCACGTGCACAGCTTTATCAACCTATTGAGTCACTTAGTTTGTCTTCAGAGGTTGTTACAGAAACTGATCATCTTTCATAAGAGATTTGGCATTTTCTAACTTTTTCTCTGCACTCTTTATTCTGTTAGCTTGAATAGTTCTAACAAAATAAATTGTTGTGTTACGAATTTTGTAAATAGTTAGTGTTTGTACTGTAAAATAATGTAAATAATCTTATTAAGCTCCATTCCTTTACTAATATTAGTTTTTGTTACATTGTCTCTGTTATCAAGCAAACTTGTCTATTATTTGCCAGTGAATGTCTATGGCAGCTTGGCGAAGTAATGGAGATAACGCCAAGTTGGTGTCACTTTTGACGACTAATTTTGGTCGCCAAATTTGGCGATATATCGCCATGTTGGCGACAAACTTGGCGATTGTTGGCGATGGTAACCCCCCTATAGATATACTGATACATTGAATGTTGTTCCGTGGATTTTTCGAGAAGGTTGTAGAAATTTCCAGCACATGCTGCGAGCCTATATAAGGAGAGCAATACGAGCTGTCGTGGTTATTATTTACCAGTCAGTCATTGAGTGAGCTGCGATTGTAAGCAAGTTTGCTTGAGTTTCATCTATGTTGTTTTGAATGTTGTGTGTTGAGACGTTGTATAAAGAGTCTCTGGGATCTAAAGCTGTACTTGTACGATAGATTTGAACAGTTATTTTTGAATATCTAGTAATATTTGTGAGTTTTGAAGACTCTGTTGTTCTGAAGGTCTGTAAATAAATTATTTTCTACTTTTCTAAGAGCAAGAGTTTGAAGTTGTCTAACCATAAGATCAAAAGAACCGTATATACGCTGGAACATTTGGTGTCAGGAGTGGGGTCTTATGGCGAAAACAAGAACAATGGACGGACAACTGAAAGAACTGTTAGAAGCTATTAACGGATTAAGAACAGAGCTGACCAATAAAATTGATAAAGGCCAAGAAGAGTTGGCGGATAAAATGAATAAAGGCCAAGAAGAGTTGGCGGATAAAATGAATAAAGGCCAAGAAGAGTTGGCGGATAAAATGAATAAAAACGAAGAAAGAATGAAAGAGTTGACAGAAGAATTGAAGAAGGAAGTTAATAAAAGTCAAGAAGAAATGAAGAAAACTTTAGAAGAAAAGTTCTCGTCGGTAGAGAGAAGAATAGATTCGGTAGAAGAGAAAATAGAGAATGAAGTTTGTAAAGTAGAAGAGAAAATTCAGAATGAAGTTAGTAATGTTGAAGAGAAAATGGAAAGAAAAATAGAGGAAGTAGAAGAGAAAATTCAGAATGAAGTTAGTAATATTGAAGAAAAAATAGTTGAAGTAAATGAAAAGCTAAATAAAAAAGTACAAGATCTTGAGAAGAAGCTTTCAGCGTCTAGTGGTAATTATGAAGAATTTAGGAATCCGCCTGCTTCTCCCGTGCACATCAAGCTGTCGACATACGACGGAAAGAGTTCCTGGCAAGTTTACAAGACCCAGTTCACCATTGTAGCCGAAGCGAACAAATGGAGTGACAAGGTGAAAGCTTGTCAACTGGCAGCGTCTTTGAGACTAAGTTGTGTACTTGAAATGAGATTCGGGGAAAAATTCTTGAAAGATTATATGAGAATACAAATGAAGAGCCGCCATCAAAAATCGAGTGAAACCCTTCAAGAGTTTGCCTCAGAAATTGAATGGCTTGCAAATTTAGCATTCATCAACTGCCCAACGAATATACAGGAAATGCTCTCACTGCAGTACTTTGTTGACGGAATAAAAGATCCAGAAGTGCAGAGAGCGGTACGAATGGCAGATGTGCAGGATTTAAAGGCTGCATTACTATATGCCTTAAAGTTGGAAGCAGCTACACAAGCCAGCCGAAGGGATCGTCATTCAGTCCGAGGGGCAACTGTGAACAAAAGCTCAGACACTGAAATTGACGTCTTGAAAGAAATTAGGAAATTAAATCAAGAGCTTGAAGCCTTAAAATATGGAAGAACAAGCTCAAGGAGACAGAATCTCACGTGCTGGGGATGCAGCGATACAGGACATCTCTGAAGAAATTGCCCCAAAATCCACGAACGTGAGATAAATTCAAACAGTCAGCAGGGAAACTAAATTTTGGCCATCTCGTGGGGCGGAGGTTGCCAGAGAATGAAAAGCCCCACCTGAAGATCCTCCAGATATCAAAAATGAGTGGCGGTGATAATGAATTATATGTGATAGGCTTTATTAACGGAATTCAGTGCCGTATGATTGTCGATACAGGAGCCAATGTGACAATAATAAGAGAAGATTTAACTCGAAAATTGAAATCTAAACTCATCTGGACTTCACCCTGCGTTACCCTGCAAACTGTGATGGGCGACAAGATGGTCATATATGGAAAGGCCAATTTAACCATCAACTTTGGAGGAAAGAAATATTATCATACGGCATATGTGGCTGACATAACAGATCCTTGCTTAATCGGGCTAGATTTTCTAAAGAAGTTTGGCTTCAAACTTGATTTCAAAAATAACAAAATGCTCTCAAAATTTGAAGAAATAAGTCTTTTTGGATTAAATAACGAAATTGAATGTAAACAAGCAGTAATAGCCAAAGAAGACATCAATCTAGATCCAAGAACGGAATTTTTAGTTCCAGATGTAATTAAAAATGAAACTAATTACCGATTTGGCCATATAGATTATCCAGAAGACAATAGAACACAAGTAGGAGTATTGGTGGCTTCTTCTGTGGTAGACCTCTCGAAAAAGACCATTCCAGTCAGAATTGCTAACATCAGTGATAAGACGAGGACTATCAAGAAAGGAGAGGTGATAGCATCATGTGCTCCTGTGACGTGCATAAGTCAAAATTCCAGTCACTCTGAGAAATCTTCAGATAATTTAGTCAAAGATTTGTTACAAAATACAGACTTAGATCCAAAACAGATGGACGCTGCGGAAAATTTAATTAGGGAATTCCAAAATTTATTCTCCCAAACATCTGAAGACTTTGGACGAAATGGCACAACACCGAATTGATACTGGAGATCACTCACCTATTAAACAACATCCTAGACAATTACCTTTTGCCAAGCAAGAAGAGGTGCAAAATTTAATTAAGGATATGGAAGAAAATGACGTCATCGAACCATCGACAAGTCCATGGGTGTCTCCCATTGTATTAGTAAGAAAGAAAGATGGTTCAACAAGATTTTGTGTAGACTACCACCGACTGAATGACGTCACTAAAAAGGATAGTTACCCTCTACCAAGGATCGACGACACTCTCAACACACTTGCGGGCAACACTTGGTTCTCGACTCTGGATCTGAAGAGTGGTTACTGGCAGGTAGAGATCTATCCGGACGACCATGAGAAGACTGCCTTTACAACGGGACAAGGATTATGGCAGTTCAAGGTAATGCCTTTTGGTCTGTGTAACGCACCTGCAACTTTCGAACGGCTTATGGAAACGGTTCTCCGGGGGCTGTCATATGAAGCATGTCTTGTTTATTTAGATGATATCATAATCATAGGAAAATCTTTTGATGAACATCTGAACAACCTCAGGCGGGTGCTACAAAAATTAAAGGAAGCTAATTTGAAGTTAAGCCCTTCGAAGTGCAGTTTGTTTTGAAATGAAGTCGCCTACCTTGGACACATCATTTCAGCGGAAGGAGTTAGGACTGATCCAGAGAAGATATCGGCTGTGAAAAATTGGAATCGTCCAGCAGATGTTCACCAGCTTCGGAGCTTTCTAGGATTATGCACCTATTACAGAAAATTTGTCAAAGGCTTCTCGATGATTGCAAGACCACTTCATAAATTAACAGAAGCCAATCAAAAATTTATGTGGACACAGGAATGTGACGCTGCTTTCGAAAAGCTTAAGGAGGCCTTAACATCCACTACAATTCTGTCATATCCTCAAATCGATAAACAGTTTATACTTGATACGGATGCAAGTAACGAAAGCATTGGCGCTGTACTGTCCCAGGAAATCGACGGCCAGGAGCGTGTTATCGCCTATTTCAGCAAGTGCTTATCAAAGGCAGAGCGAAACTACTGCGTTTACAAGAAAAGAGCTTCTTGCTGTAGTGAAAGCCATAGACCATTTTCATCACTATCTTTACGGTCGAAAATTCCTGATCTGAACTGATCATGCTTCTCTAACTTGGCTATTGAATTTTAAGAAACCTGAAGGCCAGATAGCCAGGTGGATACAAAAGCTTCAAGAGTACGATATGGAGATACGCCATCGAAAAGGCTCATCACATGGAAATGCAGATGCTCTCTCAAGAAGACCCTGCTCAGAGAATTGTAGATACTGCGACCGGGTTGAGAAGAAATTTAATGTCAAAGGTCCTATAGTAAGACAAGTTACAACTGGGTCTACATCATCGCAAGATCCGTGGAGTGATGAGAGCCTGCTTAAAGATCAACTTGCTGATCCTGAAATTAAGCCAATTCTAGAGCTGAAAGAGGAGTCCAACAGGAAGCCCAGCTGGCAAGACATGGCCCATTACCATCCTATGACTAAACGTTATTGGGCTCTCTGGGATTCCCTACATTTGAAGAACGGTATTTTGTACCAAAAATGGGAGTCTGACAATGGAAAGACATGTAGATGGCAACTGCTACTCCCTAAGTCGAGAATTTCTATGGTCCTTCAAGAACTTCATGGTAGTCCCACAGGAGGTCATTTTGGTGTAATGAAGACCCTTCAAAAGGTTCGAGAGCGTTTTTACTGGAATAATGTTCGCAGTGATGTAGAACTTGTGACACCTGTGTAGCACGTAAAGGTCCAAAGAGGCGCACCTGTGGACGATTGCAGCGTTATAATGTAGGAGCTCCTTTCGAACGAATTGCTCTAGACATCCTGGGTCCTCTTCCTAGAACATCTGATGGCAACAAGTACATCCTCGTTGTCATGGATTACTTCACCAAGTGGCCTGAAGCCTACGCCATACCTAATCAAGAGGCGGTAACCGTAGCAGAGATACTGGTTCAACACTGGGTTTCCAGATACAGAGTTCCATTTCAAATCCATTCTGATCAAGGAAGAAACTTCGATTTGACTGTGTTTAAGGAAATGTGTGGACTACTCGGCATGGACAAAACTCAAACTACACCTCTACATCCTCAATCGGACGGCATGGTGGAGCGTTTCAATCGTACCATCCTAAATAGCCTCTCTCTCCTGGTGTCTAGAGACCAACAGGACTGGGACAAGAAATTGCCTCTTTTCCTGCTTGCCTACAGGAGTGCCACTCATGAGGCCACTGGTTACTCCCCTTCTCAAATGCTCTTTGGTCATGATCTTCGTCTGCCTGCGGATCTTTTGTTTGGCCGTCCTTCTGACGCTCCTTTGTCGCCTGAAGAATATGTGGATGAACTCCAGGCACGGATTGAGGAGATTCATCGTCTAGCGAGGAACCGAATCGGACTGGCAACGGAAAAGATGAAGACACGGTACAACACAAAGGCAACAGGACATGAGTTCAACGAAGGTGACAAAGTTTGGTTGTGGAATCCGATACGTCGTAAGGGACTGTCGCCAAAATTGCAAAGAAACTGGGACAGTCCTTACACTGTCGTCAACAGACTGAATGACATCGTTGCACGCATACAAAAATCGGCACACGCCAAACCCAAGGTCGTACACTATAACCGGCTAGCCCCTTATTTTGGCCAAAGTGAATAGAAATCCAAAACTGGAATTTCAGACCATGGTCATGAAAGTCACTTTTTGTAAATATGTAAATAGTAATTAGTTCTTATTTATGTAAATCTTATTATTATTTATTTATTTTGTTTTCTTCTAACTCGAGGATTGCACTGCCCGGGACATGCAGTCTTTGAGGAGGGGGTAGTGTTACAAATTTTGTAAATAGTGTTTGTACTGTAAAATAATGTAAATAATCTTATTAAGCTCCATTCCTTTACTAATATTAGTTTTTGTTACATTGTCTCTGTTATCAAGCAAACTTGTCTATTATTTGCCAGTGAATGTCTATGGCAGCTTGGCGGAATAATAGAGATATCACCAAGTTGGCGTCACTTTTGACGACTAATTTTGGTCGCCAAATTTAGCGATATATCGCCATGTTGGCGACAAACTTGGCGATTGTTGGCGATGGTAACCCCCCTATAGATATACTGATACATTGAATGTTGTTCCGTGGATTTTTCGAGAAGGTTATAGAAATTTCCAGCACATGCTGCGAGCCTATATAAGGAGAGCAATACGAGCTGTCATGGTTATTATTTACCAGTCAGTCATTGAGTGAGCTGTGATTGTAAGCAAGTTTGCTTGAGCTTCATCTATGTTGTTTTGAATGTTATTAAGTGTTGAGACGTTGTATAAAGAGTCTCTGGGATCTAAAGCTGTACTTGTACGATAGATTTGAACAGTTATTTTTGAATATCTAGTAATATTTGTGAGTTTCGAAGACTCTGTTGTTCTGAAGGTCTGTAAATAAATTATTTTCTACTTTTCTAAGAGCAAGAGTTTGAAGTTGTCTAACCATAAGATCAAAAGAACTGTATATACGCTGGAACAGTTGTGTTACTTATAACATACACAAAAACTAATGTATGCATAATTCTCACTTTAAAAATTAATAGCATTGCCTTTTTATAGTTTTCTGCTTTTGATATTTGCATGTTTAGCCTCAAATGAGGTTTGCATGCAGAGACAGCTGTAAATGCTACAACTGCATGGAAGCCTCATTTGATGTTTCAAACTAAAATACCCTTCATTCCATCAAACATATTTAAAGTTCACATTTTTTTTCTTATTGTAATTAAAATGATGTGAGAAACATGAAATATATTTTTACTTTTTTGTTATTTTGCTTTATGTGGTGGAATACCCTTTTTAAATTCATTCTTTTAGCATACTTGACTTTTGTCAAAAATGGAGACTAAAACCTGCACAAAAATAAAATGAAATGCATGTGCTGCCATCTCTTCATTCTTTCAAAAGATGACTTTGGTCACATACTCTACTACTATGCAATTGAAAATTCAAACAATTAATATTAAATATTTTTTTTTTTATCTAACAACCTCATATGAGATTTTAATGCACGAGAGGGTTAAGAGAAAATGTATAGGTAAAAAATGTATATATATATTTAGCATTTGGTACACTTGGGAAATATATAAATTTTATTTTTTCTTATTCTCTGTTTTTGTATGTATGTATTTGATTGTTAATTTTAAAAAGATTTCTTTAGATATAAATGCATACATATACATTTTAAGAGAAATCGGGGGGGAGGGGGGGCGGAAATACAACCTGTATGGAATAAAATTTACTGCCATAAAATAATTTATTTGATATTAAAAATGCAACTCACATTTGTATACATCCATAAAAAAATAAATCTTCATTTCTAAAGGTAATTTGGACTAATTCCATCATTCTTTTTCAATTTAACTCTCGCTAGATGGTGCCAAAAGAAAAAAAATGTCAAACATATTAGAAATTTTTAAATTAAAAGCGAAAAAAGACAAATCCTAACAATTGCAGCATATGTACTTTACTAACATTTCAGATAATCTGACCAAATTTAGATAAATATAAGTTCATGCATTGTTCTTTTTAACTCAGTAGATAAGTTTACATTCTGATAATGGTGATGCGAAATGTCTGACAGACCTATTTTTATTGGCTCTTGTAAAAATGTACCATCATATATTGTTTTACATATCCTGTTAAAAAAAATAACAGTTCTATTTTTTTAATTTTAATTATTAATTTATGTGCAACTTTCGAATCCAGAAATTTCATGATTTCTAAAGTTTTAAAGATCATTATAATAATTATGCAGAAATTAAGTTTCCCCCCCCCCCAACCCAATGATGATTCAGTCGTGTAAACAAACCAAAACAGAGGGTATACAATAAAGGCAGAGGATATAAGCTATAGCTTTACAGAGGTAAACAGAGCTTCTTAAGAAAATCCAGAGGGTATATAGCATATATAACTGTGTATCCTCCATTGCATCTCTGCCTTTTATGTCAAGATGTTTAAGGGGACTTACCAGATGGAAAAGAAAAGGTGTAATCCCAACTTATGTGAAAAATGTGTATCCTTGTCTATTCAAATATGGAAACTTCTTTTCTATTAGGATTATTAGACATTAATCTAATATGATTTCGCATGCAGTGTTTTCTGCAGTTCCAAAGATTGACCTTCGATTTATTCTGTTTAGCTGATCCATAGTATCAGACAAGATTCTATGATAGTTGCAGTCAGTTGGGGGAAGGAGTCCTTCAGTGTTCGTTCGGAATGCTCAGTTGGAAGAGCATTGGCGGCTTCAGCCAATACATCCCTGGTTTGAATCCTAGCCCGAACTTTTTCACACACTTGGAAAATTTACATCTGTTATAATTAATTTACTGATTGAGTAATCATGTTTAAAATTAATCTAAATCCGATTTCGTTTAGTGATCGCGGATAAAATGCCTATTTCGTCAAAAGATCGCTGAAAAAATGCAAATTTCGCCTTTCGTGAAAAAATAGTGGGAAAAAAACGCCAATTTCTTGAAAAATAGCAGAAAAAACACAAATTTAGTAAAAAGGTAGTGGTAAAAAACGATGATTTCGTGAAAAGATCGCGGGGAAAAAAATCAAACAGTGAAAACTGTTGATTAAAAATTCAAAGTTTTTATCACTTGTTTGGCTTTCAATAAAAGCTTTCAAAATCTTTAAACTCTGATATTATAGATAAAAGTGTATATTTTAAATATACGAAGTCTTTTTTTTTCTTGCTTTCAATTTATTTTTGCCTCAAGAATATTTTAAATTTGAGTAAAAAAAAAAAGACACTCTTCAATAAATAACTGTATTTTAAACTTAAAATCAAATAACAAATGTAGATGGCAGCACATATTCTTTTTTCCAGCAAGAATCCTGCAAAAAGCGCGTGTTTTCAAAGAAAGATATCTTCAGAATGTCTCGAATATTAGATTTTTGAACCCATTTTTATTATGTTAGGAATCCAAAAGGCACTATTGAAATTTTTTGAGTGTATCTTGGACTTTTTGATCTTTATGGCTGTGCAATATTATTATTGTCAAACCTTTCCTTTATTTAATTTGTGCGGATAAATAACAGGAAAATTTATGATTTTGTAATTTTTTAGTTTTTATGTTTTTTTGAAGATTAAAGAAATAAATAACAACTTTCAAACTTGGACAACTCAATCTTCATATGTTAAGATACACCAGTAATCAATTTCACAGAGATTTTTTTTAAATACTTTAAATTTTATAATGTTTATAATTTTTCAAAAATTTACAAATTTTCAATATTTACAACCAATTTAAGATTAATTATGATATCATAAGATTTTTTTTACTCGATAAATATAAAAAGATTGCTTTTCTGAGATTACAATATTGTAAAAAAGAATAATTTTTGTTGAATGGTTTTCAAGATACAGAACTTCAAACTTGCAACTTTGGACGATTGTGCCCATGCTGTTCTAAATCACACGTTTTTTAAAAGGTCCAAAACAGCTAAAAAAAATTATTTTTCGTCGAGATATTTTGCCGAGCTTCATTTGAAGCTGAACTGAACATGTGTATAAAATTTTATTAAAATCGGCTCTTATGGAGCCACGGCTTTTTTTTTTTTACATTTTTGCTCATTTTACATGGAATGACCCTAATAGATGACTGAAAATTTGCAAATTTCGTCAAAGATCGCAGTAAAAAATATCGATTTCGTGAAAAGATCGCAGAAAAAAAGCCGATTTCGTGAAAAGATCGCAGGAAAAAACGCGATTTTGAGGTTGTGGAAAAAATTTCATGAAAAAAAAATCACGGGAAAAATACAAATTTCGTGCAAAGATCGCAGGCAAAACGCGAGTTTAATTAATAGATCGCGGAAAAAACTCAAATTTTGTCAAAATATCGCGGGAAAAACGCGAATTTCGTAAAAAGGTTACAGAATAAACGTCGTCAAAGATCCATGCAAAAAAATAATTAACCCCGTATTATTACCTCCATCTGCTATAACATTTCAGAAAATTTGTTTTATTTTTCAGTTAGTATTTTTTATTATTGGTACAGAATGGAAAAATCAAAACTGAAGCACTATATATGGCTTTTAAAGAAGCATATGCGAGAGAATAGTAAAATATTGCAAAGGAGAACTTTATGTTCACTGCATTGTGTGTAAGGCAGATTTTAAAATTGATCATGAAGAGCGATATAAAAGAAATCTTAAATTGCAAAAACAGCCAGATTTCTTGGGGGGGGGGGGGGGGGGGGAAATTACTGTTAAACTTGCACTTGGTGGTGTCAAATTATGAAATTGTTTGTGAAGTTCATCCGAGATTCTGAGAACACAATTTTGCCCTGTTTATTGCAGATCATCCAAAACAACTTTTAAAACATGTTCCCAAAGTATGAAATTTCAAAAACATTTTCTTGTGTAATCTCATGCTTTTATTTTGGCAAATAAATAAATAAATAGTAAAATAAATAAAAACGAAAATTATTACATACGAATATAGTATAGAAAATATTGTTATGAAATTATTTTTTTTTACTCGATGAGTATGGATAGGTTATGCATTTTTAAGTATGTAAGTGTATACCGAAAAAATTGTAAGGTTTTCAAAATTGACATGTTGGCAGATATGTTGTGTACATTTACAAGAAACATCATTTCATAAAAAGTTTACGATATTGAAAAAAAAAAAAAAAAAAAAAAATGTAAGAAGGTTCTGCTCATCTATTGGTATGTTGTGAAGCAAAATATAGCTTGTAATTTTGTATATATTAATTTAAGAGCTATTTTTATTGAAAAATACATTTTAAAAAATCCTGTTTTGTATGTAAAATTTGATATGTTGGTAAAATTTAAGAGGTATTGCAAACCTTTAGCTTTTTAACACAAATATGTGATTATTGTTTAAAAAAGAAAAAAAAAGAAGTGAAATATATCAAAAAAAATTTCTTATAGAAGGTTTGCCATAAATGCAATTCTTTGCTAAAATTTGACTAAATATTGTCCAAGTTAGGAATTTTAATTAAAATTCCATTAAAAATTTATATAAATTCGTAGTTTTATTCTGTTTTAAATAAAAACAAATGTGTTTGATAAAAAATTTCATGTTTTTCAAAATATGTGTCCCAAAAGGTAGACACACACTTTAATAATTTTTATCTTTTCGACTTTTCTTGGAAAATTTAATTTAATCATTCCCCCCCCCCCCCCCGGTAGTCTATTCAAATAATTTCTCTTTTCAATTTTAATAAGAAAATGACTTTCTGTTTTAATTTTCACTTCCGTCGTTTGTCCTCAGAAATAAAGTAATTCAATTACCAACTTTAAAGAAATTTCGTTAAAAGTTACAAAAAATTGCTATCTCAACTGATTCAAAGTTTGAAATTCTGAGAGCGTGTATTACATCTTCGGATCCATGCAGATAATGTTGAAATGTGCTGTGTTCCATACTCTTGAATGAACAGTTGTGAAATACAAACAGTCAGGTTCACATTCCTAGGAGTGAAGGGGTGGGGGCAGAGTAAGCGAATACTATTTTCAATCATACATTAAAAAGTGACTATTCATCAAGCGGAGTGAGTAGTCACTATCATTGAGTCAAAATCAGCCCAACTTCTTTAGAGAGACTATTCACTCTAGGCAAAGATGGAATCGCTAATTCTCTGAAAGGGTGAATATTCACTCATTCCAGAGCAACTCCTGGTAATTCCATCGCACACACAGTGTGGAATTTCAAACTGTAATTTTGTCGTCCAGTGAATCATTCGTAAGAAAGCTATCACTTTATGTATCAACAAGAAACATTTAACAAGACTGTGTGAAGTCTTGTTTATGTACTAAGATTGTTGTAAATAAAAGATCATTAGAGAATAGCCATAGCAGCTAAAGATTTTGAAGCAACGCACAGTGGTCCCAAATCGCGATTTAGTGGCCAAAAATCATTTCTAGCTTTCCTAGTGGTTGTATATGATTCATTTTTCCTTTTATGACATTCTATATGTAATTACATTGTGAATTTAAAACAAATGCAGTTGAGGACCAGGGGGAGGGGAATGGGGGGGGTGCAAAAGAGGGGGGAAATTTTGGTTCGATTTAAATTTTCTTTTCTTTTTTTCTTTTTTTTTACGAGCTTTTTTTTACAGGAATGAAAATTTTCGATTTTTTATTTTAGTGAATATTTAATCTTTTACAAGACAAATCATCTGATTTAGTATCCCTGGAAATTCACATCCCCTTCTCCCTCCCTCATTTAAAAGGATTAAAATCTTATGATTTAAAATCTTTTTTTTCTTTTTAATGTTATTGCAAAATAAAAACAAAAGATTGCAAGCAATCAACAAAATACATAAAAAAACAATCAGTAAAATTTTGCAGCTAATCAGCTTTTGCAGAAAATCACTACCCTCCTCCTCCCCCATTAAACACGCGTGAAATCTCCCTTTTTTCCATTCTGTCCATGTAGCAAAGAAAATCTAAAAATATTACTATTTTTTAAGTTTCAACATCTATTTAATATGAATAACTAATAAATCAAAGAATTCGTTAATTAGACCACTTCTAAAATTTTCGGTTCCCTCCCCCTTCCCCTCTCGAATTCTTTTACATCTTTCTAACACATAGAGAATAATAACTTCTTTAGCATCTGTCTTTGTCACTTTATTTTGATACTATTAAATAAGTATTTATCTAAATTTCTAGCATATTTTAAATTTCCCGTTTCTCTCCCCCCCCCCTCCCCTCGCCCTTATAAAATTTCTAGTATCTTCATTATTTTTGGTAATTTTTACAAACAAAATCAGCTATGTTTTAACGTAAAACAATTTTATATCATTTTATCGAAAAATAAAAACATGTTTTTTAAATGACTCTTCTGAAAAGCAGAATTAGACATTTCAAGTAATCGCAACTATTCATCCCGAGTAAAATTTTCATATATTTTTTAATTTGTTCTTTCGTATAGTTTATTTAAAATCAATAAATCTTGCACATTTGAAATCATTAAATTTTGGTAATATTAATAATTGCGTGCACTAATAACTATAGACATGTAATAACTAAATTAAATATAATTTAATGCAATACTTACACACATCATGAAATAACGAAAATTTCAGATGTGGTATCCAAAATTTTCATAGTAAAACAACAGTAAGTAAACTGGTAAAAATTCTTAATGTTTTTGTCAGATAATCTGTAAGAAGTTCTCTCCTTTCACAGGAAGTAAAGGTAGGGGATGAATGAACATCAGAGATAGGGATAGCGGGGGTGTGAAATGAAGGGAACGCAATGAAACTATCAATGTATACAATATTTGTACACTCATATTGCGTTTAAGGTCGAGACATTTCTCTAGAATAGTGAAAGTGCAGAGGATGAAGTATACATTTTCTTTAACTAATACAATTACGAGATCGTTTCTTAGTTTAAACAAAATAAATGTAAATAAGTGTGAAATACATATAAGTAAGAGTTTACATCAAGGTATTCATTCAGATTTAAGTGTGCATACAAATTAATGTAACAAAATTATACTCCTGTAATAAATTGAAAAAAAACCCTTTATTTAAAAACGTAACAATAGATTTATATGACAATGCGTGAAAATTGAAAAATACACTTAAAAAATTTATTGGTAAGTAGACAAAATATAACTTTAAAAATAATATAGAAAGTTAAAACATTGAATTATTTTTTTCCAGCTGACTGAAGCTCCTTACATGCATGTTAGTAGAAATAGTGTGTATATATGTATATACCGGGTGTCCCAAAAATGACTGATGGTTTTTAAAATTCAATAACTTGCAAACGGTGACAGCTATTTAAAATTTTTTTCGCAGTAGGGTTATGTATAATGTCAGGAGTTTTTTTACCGTAATTTTTTATTTTAGTTCGAATTTCAAACAATAGGTAGCGCTGACGGCGATTGAAGGCCAGGTGATCAGTGCTGAGTGAAGCGTCGACCTGGCCTTCAATCGTCGTCAGCGCCACCTATTGTTTGAAATTAGAGCTAAAATATAAAATTACGGTAAAAAAAAACTCCTGACATTATACATAACCCTCCTGCAAAAAATTTTTAAATAGCTGTCACCGTTTGCAAGTTATTGAATTTTAAAATCCATCAGTCATTTTTGGAACACCCGGTATGTATGTGTATATAATATACATATATATATAAACTGAACTCTAAACATCTGCTTCAAGTTTTAATATTATTTTTGATATAAACGGAAAAAGTAAAAGAAAAATTGTAAAATAATAATAAATAAATAAATAAATTTACATATTTATCCCCCCCCCCCCTAGAAGTAAAAAATTAAGTTGACAGTGTTATATTAATCGGAATCTTGCATTATATCAACACTGACAATTTTGTGTCAGTGCGGAAATTTCATAGACCTTCAACCCGATTACTGGACTAATATATACGACATCCAATGTCCAACTTCAAAGTATTGGTTCTCACAAAATCGCAATATATCTCTTGGGATACTATTTTAGAAGGTTCATTCTACATTTTGTAGTAAAATCTCCGATATGTTCGGAGGAGTTTTTTTATATACCACTTTTTATATGCGAAAATCCCTTAAAACTATGTATTTTAAAAATGTATCAACTTTTTAAAATTTGAGATTTTTGCAACCGAAAAAACAAATTAAATATATAATTTAATGCTGTTTCAGAAAAGTTCAAAGAAAAAAAACTTTAAACTATCTTGAAAGGTCTTAATTAGGCTATGAATGCGACGAATTTGTCTGAAAATCACGCAACAGTAGAAAACGCTCAAAACTCCCAACTTCAGATAAGCAATGCGAATTCATGAAAGCATATAAAACCAAAATATTAAAGAATATAAATCTTCAGATATTTCTCAATACTGTGGAATTTATTTCATTTCGAAATACGAAACTTCGATTTTTTGATTTTTGGCCACATAATCGCAATTTGGGACGCTTCAAAAAATACAAATTGGTAAGTAACCGGAAAAAAATATCTATAATTCCCGCTCCAAAAAAATTTATGGAAATTAATGTAATGATGAGAAATTTCATAAAATGCATTAAAAAATAAAAGGGGTTTAAAGAATGACTACATTCTAGACAATAAAATGTTTATTAAAACTGCATTTAAACAGAATACAGCATATGATGTTTCATGACAATGAGAAATTTAATTGCTAAAAATGATTGGTAAAACAGCCAAAAAGACTAAACTGGAAGCACTTCAATAAACATTGCACAACTTCATTTTGTATACTTTAGCAGCCTTTCTTTTTATGAGATTTTTTTAGTACATTTAATGTCTCATGAAATGCTCAACACAGATACTTATGTCTGTGTACATAATGTAATAAAAATGAGACACAGATTCACAGTTAATGAAAAAAGAAAATATAGATATATAAATATCGAAGAAAATATAAATGATCATGATTAGTATTAGATATAAATGCAAACACCAGGAAATACAAAATTAAATGCATGTTGTACGATCAGTTATAATTTCTTTTTCTCTAATTTTCAACAAACTCTGAAGTTTCATTCGATCTATGCTCTCAGGATCAGGTGGGGGACAAGAAAATATATGTTGATATACCAGGCCAGCTGAGACTCCTCCTAATATGGGTCCTACCCAATAAACCTGCAAAAATAAAGCAAACGTTAAAATTTGCAAAGTCACCACAGGTAAATTTATAAAAAAAAACCAACAAGATTTTTTTTTAAATAAGTAGAGCAATTTTTCACGTCCAAAATTATATGGCGTAAATAACTATAAAGAAGTTCATTAGGATTTCTTTTTTTGGTCTTGTATGCTTCAAATGATAAATGTACTAAATATAACTGCAGTATGGAACTATTTATCCGGAGACTTATTTCAGTTAACCGGAAAATAAGTCATCTAGCATTATATATTTTCAATTGACCGACTTTAGAATCTTTCCTGAAAAACTGCCATATAGTAACAATTTCGCACGTGTCTTGTTTGATATACATTGTGTCCATTCTCAACGGTAGCCAATGGCTATTTTTTAAACCGTTAGTCATAGACATATGGTTCCAATTACAAAAATGCTTTAAAAAAGGTAAATAATTGTTTTTTAAGCAATTTAGGTAATATCTATATAATACGAACATTAACTTTTTATACGGTTACCCGGTCCTATAAGTGATATTTAGTAAAAAAGAATTCCATCACCCTATCAATCGAAATAGACTTAAAATAATTCCCCCCCCCCTCTTAAATGTGGTCCATAGAATACAAAATATTACTACCCTCCCCCCCCCCGCTCATTTTTTTCATAAATATATTTACTCACCTAAATGATTGCTTGCCCCATTTAAAACATTTTTGTAAATAGAAATATATATTAATGGTTAAGGGTTCATGAATTAGATATCATGAACGATATTTGGAGCAACCTCTATATTTTACTACAAAAAAAATCTCGTTACAACGAAGTCTCAGGGAAGCATAGATTAAATTCGTTATACCGAAAAATTATTTGAAATCATTATTTTCAGAAAGAAATAGTATTTTAACAATCCAAATAATATTCTATAAACTTAAAAAAAATAATCTTTAAAGTGACATTCGTTGTAACGATATTCTACGTACATGTCTTTTAAACTATTATCTTATTAAAAAGTACATTTCTGCAAATAATAAACTAAAAAAATAAAAGCTAAAAAAATATTAAATTTTAGAAACAGAATATTTTACCCAGTGGTTGGCCCAAGAGCCAGACATCACTGCAGGACCGAAAGAACGAGCTGTATTCATGCTGGCACCCGTGTAACGTATCTGAAAGAGATAAAAAAATAATTCTTAACAGAATATCAAAGATTTATTATAAGATAATTTGTCGTTAGATGATATTTAATAACTACATTAAATAAATAAATAAATAAATTCGTCCAAAAACGTAAAAAGTACTGGGAGCAATTTGCCCCTGCGATTCGAATAAACGTTTATATTTGACGAAATTTATTTAACAGCAGGAGAATTTGGAAATTTTGAGTTTAGAATCGTAAAGTTTCAGCGATTTATTTCGGCGATTTTTTTTTTTTTGGGGGGGGGGGGAGGGAGTTAACACAAAATACGCAAAAATTTCGTTTCTAAACCGATACATTTTTCTATCAGTTTCCAGAATATCCTGCGATTTCACGAAAATGCGGCTTATATCGGAATGTTAATTTTTTTACAACAGATTGCCGAATTATCTATTTTGAGGAGAACTGGCCAAATCAAAGCTGAAATTTTCGTAACACAATGGAAAAATACATGTAAATTAACTTTATCGTGTGTAATATTTCATTGTTAGTATGCGCTATATATATAACTAACGAAATTTATACTATGCAAAAGTAGATATAAAAATACAAATGAAAGATTTAGTAGGTAGAATAAATGCATAATTTTATTATTTCATTTGCTTTTACAGGCAATAACACGGGATGAAGATAATTATACTGTTTTAATGAAATGCAAAAGAATAGCAAACCGATTTGGCGGATAAAAGAGCATGTAACGAAATAAAATGAAAGGAGCACTAACATGCCAAAACTATTTCATAAGTTTCAATTAGTAATTATAACTATTTGCTGTTTACACAAGATTTGTTACACATAGCGTTACAATAACAGGTTTAGATAGTTATTCAAGAAGCCTTTAAAAAGTTTGAGTTTTGTTGTAGTTCTACATTGGTTTCTGGTCTTTAGGGATCTTTCACTGCTTAAAAAAAATGTTTCCATTAAAGAAGAAAAGAAATCACAATTTTTTTTAATTATAATTTATCTTCTACATAATTTGACAAACACATGCAAAAGATTTCAAAAAATTTATAATACTGAAAGTAACTGAACTTCTTACATTTTACATTACTTTTAAGCAATGACAATTCAATAGCTCATGAATTACTCATTCAAAATCTTTTTTAAAGAGCTCTTCAAATAATAGAAAAGGCAATTGAAAACGAAGCCTCTTTAAAAGATTTGGGAACATTTTTCGATTAATAATATGTTATTTATATTAATTTAACTCCTTGAGTTTGAAGCTCAAACGATGTCGGTCTTTTGAAAACTGATATTTATAACACTTAAGGCCTAAAGTGTTACTGATTATTAGCGTAGATTAAATATCCTGCATCGTTGTTCTCCCCACTCCAATCTTCTTTTTCAAAAAATTGAAGTAAAAAAGGAAGTAGTTCTTTTTCGTCCGTTGACATAATCGTGTGGGCCTCACTTTCGATTTCTGCGCTGGGGAAATTCTTGCTGATGTTTGGATCAAGACCTTGCGATTAAGTAATAAAAATATTTGACGTGGGCTAGGGTTGGATAACACGTTTTTAAATAATTCTCTGGAATGTATAGAACTGGAACTTAAGTTCGTCAAAAATAGACGTTTCTATATCAGAATCATACAGATCAAATTATTGTAAAGAAATATCGCTCATTTCTTCTAAGTACTTTCACTATCTATATTATAAAGGCCAAACGTATATGTGCGTAACGCATACGTCATTTTGCGAACGGCAACACTTTATTTTTGCTACTGCAAACTTTAAACTTCTCAACATCCCACATTTTCAATTTTTACATCATTATATAGGGGAAAAAATATGCTTTTTAATGCAATTTGTTTGAAAACTTTATCTAAATTTATTTTTGAGACAACTTTATTTGTAGTTTTTAATAACTTTTTGTAATCGTGGCAACAAAAGCACTTCATTTCTATTAAAAGCACCGAGCTCCAGCTCAGTGAGTTAGACCGGCAAAGAAGTTTTCTTTTTAGAGTTCGAGACTATAAAAATAGTCTTTTTACCTTATGTGACGTTACAGAAATATTATCCATCGTATTTATTGCATGCAGATTATTTCAGAAATTTTCATTTACATTTAAAGGAATATAAGCAGTATCTGTTATAGTATCTGTTTCCAGCTAACAGCAATCAAGATTTCAAGTTTTGAATTTAAAAGATTTTAAATTCATCAAATTAAAATACCATTAGACAAAAATAAATAAATAATAATTTTTCCATTATGGAATATCAAGAACAAGAGTCTTAATTTATAACTTTGTCATAATAACAGATCTTTATTATATTTATTTACACTAGGACTTCCCTCAGAGGGATTAGTCTGAGCGATATTGCTGAGAATGCACATTTAATAACTTGCGATAAGTAAAAAAAATGAGATGTTACCTTTAATTGGTCGTTCATTGTGATAAAATATGATGAAAATAAGCATATTGAATCATAGAATTACAAAACCTTATATATAAAGTTGCATATACTATTTTTATAAAAGAAAAGCAAACCATGCATGGATATAAAATTGGAAATATGCAAAATGTTAGAAGTAATACAGAAAATAAAATACCAAATTTTCCTATATTGGAAATATAACTCTTTGAAATGATGTCATGAGCATAAACAGAAGCTTCGCACTGATTTGAGAAACTATAACATAAACTATTATGTTTGAAGAGAATGGAGTGTATTTTATATGGTGTAAAATCCGTCCGAATAGTTTATAATGTTGAATATCTGTTTTCCACGGATGCAATGAAGTTGTCGATAAGAGTTAAGGAATTCTTTTTTAAAAATTTGTCCTAAACGAGCAGTTACATCTTATAAGTTACTGTGATGCCAAAGTTATAGTTTCTGACACCAACAGTATCCTAGAAATTGTAATATTCTCAATAAATTGGGTTTAAAACTTTTTCTAGAAAAAAAGTTTAATTTGTGAAATTAAATTGTCGAATGTTTTAGAAATCGTTCATAACGAGAATATTATATCTTAAAAGTTGCCACCAAAAAAAAAAAGATTTTAAATTTTTAGTCATATCAACATCAAAGAATTCTCAATTTTAGAACTTTTTGCTCGTGCATTGATGGTGATTATTGTTCCTACGCAAAATATAGTATATTTTGCAGCAAAGATGGTTACCAACATTTTTTGCCCACATTATTTTTTTTAAATCGGCTAGGTACTCCCAATGATAACGAAAAACACACAAACGTTAATGCTTTATAGCATGGAAATACAGAATCAAAAGCTATTTATCTCCTATTATATACACATAAATTATGTAATTAGTGCTAGCAGATGCATTTTTAAATATACGTAGATCAATATAATGCTTCATTTTTCTTTTATTAGTATTTCTTAGTATTCATTTTTCATTTATTTGTATTATTCAGTAAAAAACTCACTTTCTTAAGCCCGAATTACGTCAAACTTTTTATAAAAGCGCCTAAGTCCATATAACAGCGAAGTATTGTGAAGAGTATTAAATACAAGGTAGTAAGACATTCAGCCAAACGCAGGTAATAAATCGCCAAATATTGTTTTTTTTCGCCCTCTCTCGAAATGCATTTTTTTCCGTACATTTAAAAAACACGATTTTGAGTCATTTTATTTAAAATTCAAATAAATAAATAAGAGGAAGCGATAATAGCATAACTCAAAACATTTTATTTCAGCATCAAGGAATTGTATCGTAGTTGCACATGCGGAAAAAAGCTGCTTTTGGCCAAAAAACGTTGTCTTCACTAAATTTGAATCCGATTAAAAAAAGTACCGTGATTAATTAAAATGTTATAGGCAGAGCTGCCAAGTCTCCGGCATTTTGGATACCGGTATTTTAATACAGAAAATGTTTTATTGAATTGGAGCATTCTGCGGATTTAAAAAATAACTTTTCCTATAAGAAAATTCTGCTATGCTCAATAAGCGGGGGCTTGGCATCTCTGTATAGGAATATTTCGTAATCTCCTTTTTAATCTTTAAAAAAGCAACGGCCATTTTTCGGGTACAAAAAGTATTGCTAATTGTTCCATTTTGCATACAAAGTACTGATTGTAATATTGATACATCAATGGTGATAAATTTCCAATAATTTTTCAAATCTCATTTATTTCATTAAAAATATAAATCTTTTATTCATTTACCCTAATTTCCTGCGTATAATCCGCGGATCAAACAATTCTTTTTTGACCCAGAAATTTTATTTAACGATTGAAGACAAATACTTACGGCGATCTGACAAATTACATTTCTTTTTAAACAAATTCTGGGTCGAAAAAGAATTGTTTGATCCGCGGATTATACGCAGGAAATTAGGGTAGTTTAAAATAAATGGTTTTTAACTAATTTCATAATACTTTTGAAATATCACTTTTCATTGGCCATTTTTTTTAAAAGCATTTAAAAAATGGTTGTTGTTGTTTTCAGTCAAATATAGACTTTGGTCTGTCCGCATTTTATTTTATTATTATTTATAAATGGTGGAGAAATATTCATACTTAATCCATAACGTACATAATATATGACTGTTATTACATAAGTCACCTTTTTATTATCATAAAAATTATGTTTTTACTGATTTTTATTAACTTAATAGGAAAAATTTTGTGCTTTGAGCAATAGATGTCCGCATTTCATTTATTTATTTATTTTAACAAAATTCTTTGTATTTAGAAGAATTTTTATTTAAATAGGAAAACCAAATGTCGCTGATAAAGAAGAAAGTTACAAAAAAAAGTTACAAAACGAGTAGACGCATACTATCAAATATGGAAAAACGACGAAACCAAAAAAGACGTATGAAATATCTTTAAAAGCAAAAAAAACGAGGTCTGATTATCGAGCCTAATGATTACAAAATGTGCATTACATTTAAAAAAAAAAACTGAAAATATTGATTTTTTAGGTACGTTCGTATTATGTAAATACGTAGCACCTACAGTTGTCGTTCAGTCCGTCCGCATATAACAACGCAAAAACTACCCAACCGAATCGTTTGAAATTTAAAATCTATAATTATTACATAATTTAGTCGAGTCATTTCAAATTTTATGAGAATCAGATGGATAGATCAATTACAGGGACGACCAAAATTATTCCGTTACATTACGGTCAATGGGGGGAAATGTTTCAAATGTATTTTAATCGTTTGAAATTTAAAATACATACTTATTACATAATTTTGTCAAGTCATTTCAAATTTTTTGAAAATAGGCTGCATAGAACAAATATAGGGACAATCAAAAGTACTCCGTTACATTACAGTCAATGAAAAAGAAAAGTTTCAAATGCATTTTAATGTTATTACACTCATTCGAACATAATAATATTGATATGCATCAAAGTACATATTATAATATAGATTTTGCATAATCTGTTGTGCAAGGAACATTTGTTATTGACTTACTAGGCCACACAAAAGTATTCCATTACACAATTAGTATAGGTAACATTGTTTGGTTCGCATTTTAATTGTAATTAACTATTTACAATTTTATGAGATTGATATATGAGAGTGATATTTTTAAAACTTCATTATCATACGAACCCACCTCATTTGCTACGCTTCACGTGCAATTTCCAACTTGTTTTTCTTTTGTGCAGTTTTGGCTTCGAAAGATGCGCTATGTTGCAAAAAGATGTAAGCGTCTATGAAAACACACTTGGTAAACGTTCATGCTCAGTTTTACAAATAAATATGGCACATATATGCCCTTTATACACGGAGGTACCTAATTGGTGCCAAAATGGCGTTCAGTTGCCTAACATGCTGGTTATCATATAAATGTTATAATAAATTGTTTGTTCTAAAAATATTATCATTTTATTGATCGTTATTTCTTTTTTTTTAATAACAGAAAATGTTTCGTTTATTCAAAATATCATATTATTAAATATTTTCGCCTAATTGGCATAAAAAATCTCGCCAAACCCGGTGCTTATATCTCTAGTATATTATCTCAAGTATTTTATGTATACTATAATTGTTTTTACATACCACTTACTTCTTGTATATAAAAATAGGTAAAGTGGCTACTTTATGCAGTATAAATTGTATAAATCTTTAAAAAATAGCCCCCGTTGCCCCTTTTTGGATCGAATTAAAAAAAAAAAATCAATGTCTAATTCCAGTATTGCTCCCAGGTATGCATAAATATTCCAAAATTTCAAAGTTGTATGCCAACAGGAAATGGATGAAAAATGGGAAAAGATGTCACATATGCACCAAGGTACATAATTGGCGTCAAAATGGCCTTATTTTACCTGATGTGGTAACCCGGCTTTATTTATTTATTATTTGTTTATTTACTCATAAAATGTTTATTTACTTTCATTTCCTTTTTTTAATTATATAAAATATTTCTTTTTATAGTTATTAATTATTATTTTATTTACTGTAAGTTCTTTTTGAAAATAGAAAATAATTTAAAAATGTGTATGTAAGCGTTAATTGAAAACGGAGTTTTCGCCAAATGGGCTTTGAAAAAAATTCCGCCAAATCTGATGCGCTTGTGGTATTCATGCCGAAAAATTAGTGACCAGAATTGACTTCAACACACAAACAAAATAAGTTAAAAGAAAACATGCAATAAAAATAAAGGGAAAATGATGTCATAAAAGACAATTTTTATTTAAAAACGTAATTGTTTCTAATTTTCACACGCGAAATATATAAAACATTCTTTTAGCGATCAAAAAATGCTATTAAGAGATTATCACAAAATCAAAGTTTTTATGACATTTTTTTTAATTAAAAAAAAATAACAGTTTTATTTTTCTGCATGATTAAATTTTAAAATGCTTTATTGGATTCAATATTTCTGAGTGCGTAAATGATTACTGTTTACTCCATGTACAGATTTGGTTATCTACGAAAATATCCAGCAGGTGAAAATCACGCACACCAATTTTTAGTGACGTATGCAAATAAATTGTGCTTTTTTATCAGTTTTTTTAACATAACTTTTAAACTATTTGGAATTAATTTTTAAAAGTAGGTGCATTCACCAGATTACCTTCATAGGTACCTTCTGGTACAAAGAGAATCGAAATCCGACAAGTACTTTTTGAGATTTGCTTGACGAAAGAATTTTTTTGACTTTTAATATCGTTACGTACTCTGAGTATAAGACTTCGCTACGCTCAGACAATTACGATTAAAAGTTTTAATTTCTAAAACAGTTTTTATGGAAACAGCATTTTGTTAACTTTAGTTTAAATATCATTTGCTTAAGTTTTAGACTTACCAATATAAAATGAAATTTTTGCTGCAATTAATTTTGTAGGCTAATTATAAATCAATGAAACAGTTTCATCTTAAATATTTTCTTTCGCGAAATTCGACGGGTTCTACCTCATTTGGAATAGCGTTTTGAATAGAATTTTTGCGTGGAAGAGGGATAATCACTCAAGAAAGGAGGAAAAGCTCTTTGTTAATTGGCCAAAATCACTTATAATTATATAGATAATTTATTTATCAAAAAGTGTAAAACGCAGTTAGATTCCAAATCGCTTCCATAATCGGGCCCTCCAATTTTTGTTATCTTTCAGTTAAAAAAATGAATTTGTAAATTTGTCAAAACGCTTGTTGAGGAATGCAGTTGAGAAGAGCTTTAAGTGGCGAATACCGGTATCATGGTGCCATGGATATGTATAGTTGCGGGAAAATAAAATAAAACGAATTCCATACTATTTTGCTACCAATTTTCGCACAGTAATGCAAGGTTTGGTTTATTTTTGTCGTCCGATTATCTGCGCTAGGGATATAGGACCAGGGGGGAGTGCCCTTCGTGGAGGTCTTTCTAAGGGAACCTAACCCGTATTTACGCAAGGTTCGAAGAAAACCACGAAAACTCCGAACGGTTAGGCCGACAGCCGCGATTGGGTTCGAACTTAGCACCTGCCGTCTACCAGTTGAGAGGTCCGTACCTCTCGGCCACTGGTGGGGCCAGTAATGCAAGGGGTATTGGATGTGTCCACCGATCTTTCATTTTCCTGCAAAAATTCGGTGATAAAATGGCACCCCCCCCCCCCTCCTCATGATTGTATTTGTACACAGGTATTTTCAAGTGTGTTGTAATTCCAATGATGTCATTTTTTCCCCAACGTCTATTACTATGATTCAAATTTGATTTGGCAGTATCGGATTGGAAATGTCTCTGCATTCAAAAACATTAGTGGTAATTGAAATAATAAAGCAATAGAAGTCTAGTATCTTGAGAATGAACTTGATAAACAATATGAAAAATATTTATTTCATAGCCAAACATGATTTTTCAAATAGTCTAGTGATGTAAACAATTTAAAATTTGAAGTGAAAAATCTAACGAAACTACAAATTTCCTACAAAAATAATTAAACAGTGCTATAGTCACTAGTTCGTTATTTAAATGTTATATATTCCGTCCTAAATAATACATAGTCTAAAAAATAATGAACACATACTACATGAGAATTTTAAGAATTATTGCTACCACCAGGGGCGTAACATTATGGGATTCTAAATCTATTTATACTGCCAATAATATTGTTTACTAAATTTGGCCATATCTATTATTTGAACGTTATACGATTAAGTACGGCCAGATTTAGTAAATAATAGTGGTAATGAATCACTTCAGCGTGTTCTGTCTGTACGCCACTATTAATTATTCTTAAATTTCTGCAGGGGGTGAACATTTAATTTTGGACAGACAGCTGTAATAAAATACAGTGACAGACGAAAAAATATGCATGACCTTGAAAACAAAAATTGTGGCAATATCATGTTTTATGTAAAGATATTAGATTAAAATATACCGTATTTATTCGTGCATAACGCGCACTTTTTCTCCCCAAATTTGGAGCAAAAACCCCGGGTGTGCGGAGTATTTTTTTACTGCTTTATGTAACCACATGATATACCTATGAATCAAGAAATGTATTCATAGAAGAAATTAAAATTGGAATCTTACTGAATCGAAGTATTTTTGTATGTTTATTTCACTCCTTGCACTTTTTTATACATAAGCTGTAGTAAAATTATTTAAACACTACTTAGAAATCCTCATCGCCGCTACTACTTTTTATGTAACGGTAACAGTAAAAATTCATGTAACATATACAGATTTGCACTATATTTAAAAAAAAAAAATCTAAGATTAAAAAATTCTTAAGAATTTTTTTTAGGAAACTGGAAAAGCTAGAACCTTTTATTAACTGCGACACAAGTAACAGATAAAATTTTAGCAAGATTAGTATAATTTTACTAGATTCATTTGTAAAGCTACAGACTTCTATAGATTTGCCATTCTCTCCCTCTTTTTTTTTTTTAGTACAGTGAACAGATAAAATTTTAGCAAGAATACAGATTTTTGCAACTTTACATTTGTAAGAATTAGATTTTTTTTTCTTTTTACAATGTAAACGATTTTAAGTATTTCGTTCGCAAGTGACGTCACCATATCATGACACTCACTCCCTACACGAAGTCTAAAAAAAAGAATTTCACCTCTATTCTTGCCTGACGTAACATTTGTTTTGATTTTTTTTTTACTGAAATTCATTTGATCATTCATTTCCTTGCACGTCAAATTTATGGTGCGCGATATATACGAGATACAAAAAAATCGCCATTTTTCATTCTTAAATACTGGGTGTGCGGTATACACGAGTAAATACGGTACTTTATTAATTTGCCATAAAAATTAGTTTCTTGAAATGCATAATAATGCTAAATAACTTTTGAAAGGGAAAAATACAAACAAAGCATGGAACAAAGTATTTAACCGCAATTTCAGTAGATAATGTTTCACATAAGCGAGTTATGTTACATGAATGTTGATATGTTCATGCGTAAAAGAATCACTTTAATGCTTTTTAGATTTTCCACAAGAGGATTGACAGCCTGCAAGGTGTCCGGTATGGGAAAAAAAATTCAACTTTTTGATATAATGGTGTCCGATATCAAGATACAAAATTCTAATGATGCTTTCCTTTAGTTTAATCTTGGTAGTCTATTTCTTTAACAGTTTTGGCACTCATAACAAACAAAATATTTTGAAATTAAGACCAGAACTACTCGGGTTGGTACATAGCTCCAAATATTTTCAAATAGGCTTACACCTAAAGTGGGGAAATAGGTAGAAAATGGTACAAACTTTTAAATTATACAATAAAATCATTTATGAATAAAATATATTCTATTTACTAAATTTCACCGTATAACAAATTCTTGTTAAAAATGCTCTTTCCTGCAATTTAAAATTACTTTAATTTTAAACATTACTTTAAGATACCAGTGAAAACTGAGGTTAAGTAATGTTAGTCACCTTATCCCAAATTATTACTTAACATTAGTTTTCATTGATATCAAAGAAGTGTTTAAAATAAGTTACAATTTAAAATAATTTCAAAGTACATCAAAGTGCATTTTTTAACAAGACTTAATACTCTATCATACAGTAAAACTGGCAAGTCTAATAAAATTTACCATAAAAAGATTTTCTTGCGTCATTTGCAAGTTTTTATCTCCACAACACAACATAAAATAAGAAAATAATTTTCCATCTATATCCTCACTTTAGATGCAAAAGCTTACTTACCTTGGGGGGAAAAAAAAAGGTGTTAAAAAGGTATGAACTGATCAGAGAACAGTCCTGATCTTAATCTTATGCAAACTTTTTGGCTTGTAATGAGTGCTAAAATTGCTAAAAAGAAATAGGTAACCAAGATTAAATTAAAGGGAAACATTAGGGATTTGTACCATGAAATCTACACCATTACATCCAGAAGTTGATTTCCTCAGCACAGAACTCCTGAAAGGCTTATGGAAAATTTAAAAAGTATTAAAGTTATCCATTTACGTATGCCCACATCAACATTCATGTAACATGCCTCAGTTATGAAAAATTTATCATTATCTACTGTATTTGTGGTTAAAATACTTTGTGCCATGTTTTGACAAAATAATGCATTTTTCCCTTTTAGAAGTTATTCAGCATAAATATGCATTTACACAGACTAATTTTTATGAAAACATAAAATTACAAGTTTATTTTAATGTAACAACATCTATATATGAAACAAACATAAAACATGTTATTTGTACGGCTTTCCGTTTTTTCCTCAGGTGATGCCATTTCTTTTTTT
Organism: Maratus speculifer; assembly: GCA_964019185.1. Classification (NCBI taxonomy): domain Eukaryota; kingdom Metazoa; phylum Arthropoda; class Arachnida; order Araneae; family Salticidae; genus Maratus; species Maratus speculifer. Next base: position 192,553,514 of record OZ025299.1, read on the forward strand.
ACCGCCACTGCATTTTACTGTATGTTTAAATCGAGCTATTTTATGCTTTTTAAAGACAATAATTTAGGTAATTTTTCCATAGAAGATAATTAAGCGCACATCCCGATTAAAGGTAGATTAAAAGTCCCGATTCTAAAGTAGTAGAAAAATATCCAAAAAAGAAAGGAAGCGGCAATGGCAAAGAGCATTAATAGAATAATTACGACACTATATGGTAAATGAAGTGAAAGGCTCAGAGGAGCAATTACAAGAATCTTTAAAATGAAATTTTCAGATAACTAATCTAAATTAGAAATTAATATAGTTAAGGAAAGGGGACTTGAAATTTTTTCTCTTTTTTTCTAGGTAGATAAGATATTTTACCCATAAATAATTCCAATTTCAAAGATAGTGTTAAGAGAAAAGTAATTTGTTTGCCCCGTACATCTATGTTTCTTCCAAAACTAGGCACCATCAAATGCTAACAGCGCCGTGCGAATGGGGCGGTCGCCCCGAGCGCGAAAATTTAGGGGCGCCAAATTTACATTATCATCGTCATTTTTGGCCGGTCACAAGAAAAAATTAGGAGTGGGGGCACCAAACTACCACCTTGGCCCGGGCGCAGTTTTCTCTTCGCACGCCCGTGAATGCTAATAATAATATAGTAGTATAGTAATAATAGTATAGTTGTACATTAATAATAAATATAAATATATATATATATAGTCGCTTACATGAGCAACTATAAATTATCAAATTTAACAATACGGGACGTGAAGTATTTGAGTATAGAGAATAAAACGGAAAAGCAGAAAAAAATTCGTAACTTTCTGACTACCGAAATGGATTATGCAAGCGTTACCAATACAGATTATTAGACTTATATGTAATTATACAGAATTATCAAGATAACAACTTATTTTTAATAAATGTATTAATAAATAATGCAACACAGCCAGTACGAAACACGTGCACTGCACAGTGATGCAGAGATGATTAATAAAATTGCAACGATTAAACATTATTATTTTCAATTACTGTGCAGTGTACAGCCTCCCCCTCTCTTCCCTCCAAAAAGATACTGCATATATTCTAACCACCAAATTGTCACAGAAAAGTTGTGAGGGATATCGTTCTTCAGGAAAATGTGTACTTTCAAAACATAAATGCATTTTTGAAAAAGATGTCATCTACATATAGCAAATTATAACAACTAACAATTTTAAATTTTGAAATGGCAACACTCATTTTTGGTACCATATTTGAATTGCTTAAGATAGGCCGAAAAAGGTATAGGTGTACTTTTACTTAAATTTTATAAGAATTATACTTAAAAAATTTAAGGGTTTATTTATAAACTTCAAAAAATAAAATGAGGATATTACAAATACACCCTATTATTTATTAGAAAATTAATTAGAAATTATGAATGTATATTAAACTCACTTTACCTAACAGAAAATTTTATAAAGCATTACAAATGACTGCTGCAAATTTTCTTTTGGGTGGATGCTAATATCAAGAGGGGACGAACCCCTTAGAACAATCATACTCAACCTGCAGTCCTCGGGGTGCACACGACTCAAACATTTTATATGCGGTCATAAAATCATTAATCCTAATTTAAAAAAAAAAGAATTAAAATGCGCATAAAAATGTATTTAAGATCTTTATTTCTTTTCTTTTAATATTTTTTATGGAAAATAAAATCTGCCATTTACTTATAATTTAAAATTATAATTTAAACATCTCAAATCTCATTTGTCGAGTTAAGAGTTCTATTGCACTATAGTGTGACATGTACGCAATATGTGCGCAGTTTTACCCCCCTTTTTAAATAGTTTCTTTAGTCATATTTAATTGCAGATACATACTGAAATTCTGTGAATGAACGAGGCGGTTACGAATTTCGAGTTTAAAAATTTAAATAGAAATTTCCTTGTAACCAATGTGAAAATTCCAAGTGTGAAATTTATAGAAGTCTTAGTTTTTAACACCGGTTAAACAATGTTTAAAACTTATTTATTTTTTATTACTTTATGACAATTTTATTTCAATGTTGCTACGATTTTTATCAAATTTATTATTTTATAAGCATTTAATTATCTGGAATAAATATTAAATATAAAATTTACAATATTTAAAAAAGTTTTAAATGCACAATTTTTTTATCGAAGGTGAATTATTTTAAACAATTTTGCTTCTAACAAACCAGATTGTTGAAATCTCTTCAATGAAATTTAATGAAATTTCTTTTTAAACCATTAGTGCCTAGCGTCCCATTTTTGGGACAGTTTTAAAATATTCAAATACGTGCATTTCACACCAGTAAAAAAGGAGGACAATAATACTTTCTTTCTCGAGACAAAGTCCTCGATAAATTAATATAAAAGTTATTCTTGCTTTAAAAGTGGTGGGAAAATGCAAAATTTTAATTTTAACAAAGAAAATAATTCAGGCATTAATGGGTTAAAAGCTGCTCCTAACATTTGTTAGGAATTTAGATTACATTAGAAAAGAAAAGTGGGGTACTTTCTAAGGATAAAAATCTATAAGTTTCTTATTAAAGTTTTGGTATTAATTTTTGTAGAAAAAGGCCTATTTGGTGCAAAAATTTCTACTTGTATGCCGAACTGAATTTAAATGTTAAAAAAAAATACCTTCTTTTCTTTAACTTTTAAACCCTCCATCCCCTGCGAAAAAAAAAGCTAATTATACATTTTAAAAAATCTACCTGATTTGAAAGAATATATCAATATTTATAAATTACAATTAAGGGATAATTTTAGAATATATTTATAAATTTTATCGAAATAAGTATAACTGTTTTATTAAAATAGTTTAATAACCGATTTATGTTTAGTGATTCCCATCGTATTTTTTGTTTCAATAAACAAAAACGTCAATTTTCGATTATTTACTTCTTTTGCTCTCATCACTCCAGCTACTCCGCCGAGGAAAATGATTGGCCTAGTTACTCAGGCTCAAACGCTAGAGGCTCCGGATTAGAGTCAAATGATTTTTATTTTAAAATTAAAAAGAATAAAAGAACGATTAAAATGTAACAACATTTTTTTTTATTCGGTAGGGAGCTGTATCTGACCTTTACTTCAGTATGTTTTTTTTTTGTTTTTTTTTTTCATAATAGCGATGACATATCGCTTGCCCGCAAGAAAAGAGACTCTCGCAAAATTTCATTTTGCGTTATATTCCACCAATAGCTCTGTCATAGGTGTGCCTTTCTACACAAAAAAATTTCATATGTGTAGTTTTACGGGAAATCACGTTATTATGCTATTTGTCCATTCGTGACCATTCGGTAAATTTATCCAACCCTCTAAACCACATCATATGTCTTCATTCTTAAAAGTTTTACACTTTTATGCACTTTTTCTTTCACTCCTGTATGCAGAGTTAAGTGCTATAATTTCATGCCTCAGAAAAATAAAATTTTCTTTTGCCCCTCCAGCAAAATTTACTTTTGTCAAGATGTTTTACTTTTCTTGCGGGTGAGCGTTATATTCAATGATAATTTTGCTGTATGTTGATAAAATCCACAATACGTATTATTTGTGATATCAGCATTTCTTTCCTTATGGATATACAAATGTACAAGTACAACGGTGAACGTAATATCACACAGAATACTTTAAGAGGTCTTTGCCACAATACACTAACATTTCATTAAAAAGACTAATTTTTAATTAACAGCAATTGTTAATCTTAAAGAAATATCAGCAAATAATAGCTCAAAGATTCAGGGGTAAAGTCTTACAATGGTCCATTGGTTTAGACAGTATGAGCTTAAACTGGTTACATTTTAAAGAAACACGACAAGCATGTCTTTCAATGGCTGAATACATTTAGGTGAATCTAAATAAACAGTTTCATTTGTAAGAACTACCTGAAAATCAGACTCACGAAAATAATCCAGTGATCCAAATGTTTCGGCTACAGAAAATATTTGTGATCATCGTAACTTTCTAAATTATCTACTTTTTGCAATGAAAACAAGTTATATATTAATATATACCATGCTATCAGGCATTGTCATTGTGGAAAGAAAGATCAGTATAGAACTTGTTAACCCCTTGAAGGGCGGTGGGATAAAATATATCCCACTTGATTTTAATTGTGAAATGCCACATTGACACCGGAATTTTGAAATGAAAATTTTAATTTTATCAAATACGTAAAGAAAAGCATTTATCTATTTTGAAATAAATTTGTTTTTATGTTTTGGTGTCATTCGTTCATTTCAGAATTTTATGAATACAAGTGCTTTGCCCCTCAAAGGGTTAAATGTCATTTTGGGAATTAAAAAACACAAACTTTACATTAAGAGATCTTCAGAAACCTTACATTATGAACAACCATTAAAAATATTTTTAATGGTTGTTTATAACGTAAAGTTCTTAAAGATAATACAGAAAGTTTTTTTTTTAAGAACAATATTTTCTTTCTTTTAATAACCAAAATGGTATTTAAAGAAGGGTCTATACTGATCTTGCTCGCCACAATAATTAATGCCTGATAGCATGGTATATCAATTAACATATTACAAGACGGGCGCTACAAAAAGACTATTCTGACGGAAAATTATTGAAAACAATTCAAAAATATTTAGTAAATACACTTTTCATAAACATGTTTAAACGAAGAAGAAATTATTCTCTTTTTATGAGAATGTTAAAAACGAAATGCCCTGTAGACTGCATGCATCCATAAATGTTAAGTTCAAACAAAACAATGAAAAAATATTGAGCAACAACGAACACAGTGAAATGAGAATCTCCACCTTCAACACACCACCAATGTTTGCAATTTACATCATCCTTGCTGCACAGGACAACATCGTTAACATGTTATTACGGTCAGCTGATGTTTGAGTTGAATACATACAGGAAGAAGTCCCCACCTAAATTAGCATGCAACACGGTCTCTGGATGAAAAGTACATAATTTTTGCTAAAGAATTTCTACGACTAAACATTGTTATTACCTAGACAATTAAATCTAAAAGTACGTGGACAATGGTAATAAATGTATATTATTAGAAACCTCTGTCTTGTTTTTTCGGGGGAAAAAACTTTCTGAATGGAAAAAAATAAATAAACTAAGCTTAGAAAGACTTTAGATGTCTTTTTTTTCTTTTATAGCTCCAGTGCTAGATTTACGACAGAGAATTCAAAGCATGGACCCCTGATTTTTAAGGGCCCCCAAATAAAGCTGCAGGTTTTTCAATTATTGTCCAAAATCTAATGTAGTTTTAATATGCAATAAAATGATACATTTCATTCTACATTCTATTATGTTCATATTGTATTTTTATAAACGTTGTTTATTTTATTTAAACAACAATTTATTACTTTATTAAAGTGGATGTTTTTTTTTATCTTTATCACTTTAAAAATACATTGTATTTTTAATTCTTGTTTAATTATTTTCCTGTTATCGTCAGATTATTTCAGTGTTGGTGAGCGTAGCTACCAGGTTGTAGTTTATTGCCACCTAAAATTTAAATATTTGTAGCTCTGTGTGTCATAAATTTATTATAAGTTGTTACATTACTTTTTCATTCCAGAGATATTAACTTACACAGGAAAAGCTAATTAGCACGACACAATTTATTACAAAATGCCTACTTATTTCAATTTCAAAATTGTGAAAAACTTAGAAGTGAAATTATTTATTATCATATTCATTTTTTAAAAAATATTTTAAATCAATAACGGTTATTTTAGTAACTGTCTTTTTAAGTCAGTCCCCTGCAAGTATCAGTGCAAGGAGGCCCCTGTAAGCATCTGTGCCCGGGGCCCCCAAATTTGTAAATCGGTCATTGGATAGCTGTATGGAAGTCTTATTTTTACTTTCTCAAAACTATGTATAAACAAGCAACGTGTCTCGTAAAAGCGTAAACTTATTCATTGTTTTAGGAAATTTTATAGAAGTTTGAAACATCTACAATTAATAAAATTTTCGAGAAAATTCTCAGTTCATAAGAATTTATAAAACTTAAGAAAAGAAGCAAATATTAATGAGCGGCTACCTTAGGTTGTTAAAGATTATTTAATTTATCTATTATAAGGACCATTTTAATTAAAATTTATCAATCTTTTAAAATGCTAAATAAAACATTGTGCAATTATCAAAAATACGATTAGCTTCGATAAAGTTCACCAGTTTTCATTTGCTGATAGTTATAATTAAATGCTTTAATTTAAATGAAATTGTTAGGATGTTGTCTGTTATTGTGACCATTAATATTAATTTTTCTTCTGAATTATACACAATTGAATTTTGTTCATCCTTATAATATTATAAATGCGAAAGTTATAATAAGTTAATATTATAAATTTTAGGTAAATACTGGCGAGTAATAAATGTATTAGGCAAACTACAGGACTGAACAAAATTATTCAAGTATGTTTTCATCGATTAGTATAAATTGCTGAAAGAGAAATTTCAACATGTTATGAGTTTTCTTGCTAAACTAAATTTTCCCCATTAGTATGTATGTCAATCTACATATCAACTAGAGCTGTTTAAAAGAATTGGAATACAAATTTTGGTTATGGAAGGCAACTACTAAAATCAGTTTTTCAATAGTTTTGAGAGTTTTCTAAAATGTTTACTTACGTATTTCCCTGAATAAGTTTTTTTAAAGATTACAACATTTTACTTAATAATTCAATGTTCATTATTTTTCATGCAGAATCAAATGACATTTTTCGATAAAATTGTTCTTAAAATCTCTCTAAAGTCTTTCTCTACGTTGCCTAAGAAAAAAAATCCGAAATAATTTCCCCTCTATAATTACTTTTCAATTGAAATATTTCCACGTGAAAAAATAATGAAATAAATAATAATTATGAATGTAACGTCATTAGAAATAAAACTAATATCTTCAAGTATTCCTTAATATAAGTTGCATTAACCCTTTATCTGACGCATTATGAATTCATTAAAATTTTGCATTCTAAAACATTTTACGCAAATTGTTTAAACTAAATTAAAAGATTTACATAATCATTTAAGAAATATTTGAGGGTTTCAGATGGATTGAAGGATTAATTAAATTTGAGTTTACAGGGATTTTGTGCAATTTTTATAACCCCACTCAACTCTTATTTTTAATTATTTTCTTAATATTTCGTAGAATTATAAAAAATGTACAAATATGATGTTCTTACAATATAAAAATAGAAATATTTCCGCATTGAAAAATCACCCTCCCTCTTCGTCAAGAAAGCTGAAAAGATGCAAAGGCAAAATAAATCATCCTTTTAAAAATATTTTTGTTTCGTGTAACCAATAATGCTTTTGGAACAAGATAAAGTAATGTATCTGTAACTCATTCTAAACAGTATTACAACTAACTGACGTATTAAAATAATTTTATAAGTTATTTTAATGGTACTTATAAGTACCGTAGGTAGATAAAGGGTTAAGCAGAGAAAGCAGTCGAATATGACATCATATATGAAAAATAAGACTGATATGCTTCGATGTTGAAATAAAATGGTCCTGAGTTATAATTCTTATTTAAGGAAAGTTATTATCAATGATTGACGTTTTTATGATATGCGCACAATTAGCACAGAAATTAAATTTTTTATTTAAAACTGAAATAAATTACATAAAAAGTTAAAAATGAAATTTATAGTACATGTCACTAATATGCACCATAGTAGGACATCTATGTAGGAATTATCCATGTAGGAAATGACGTCATGATTAGTGGAAAATAATTATTTCATTCTTAAAATCTAGAAAATTAACTCGACTGGCTGATGCTATATTATTATTTTTTAAATTGACGAGTGTTAATACTTAAAGAAGTTTATTTCAAAGATATGAATAAAAATTATGTTAAAGTTGCATTTTAGTTAAAACCAAATGGTTGCATCAAAGCAACATCATTTCTCTCTGTCAATATAGAAATTAAGAACTTCTTTGATTAAGGCTCGGTAGCCTGGAGTTCATCAATACATGTTTGTTAATCGTGGATTGGAAACCATATTTTAATTTCACATTTCTTTTAGCTTTAAAAAGAGAAAGTATATTGTCATTTTTAATAACAGCTTTTTTTTTTAATAATAGATTTCTGTACAGTCTTATGGGATGCAATGAACACATATACTCTCATTGAACACCATCTAAAAACACTGTTGTAATAAAATAATCCAAGTGTTTTTTATCCGAAATTTTCGGATGTTGACGTATACCCTAACATTGTCCCTATTTCAAATGAAGTTTGTCGCATAATTTATTTATCAAGATAGTCAAAAGTATTCCTTTGCAATACGGCTAATGTGAAAATTGTCTTTCAAATGAATTTTAAAAGTTGTTGCACACTTTCAACATTATAAAATTGATATGAATTTACATAGTACACTAAAATATACATTCTGTAGAATATGCGGTGCAAAGAATAGTTATTCATTTACTGGGGCACAAAGTATTCCGTTACTTAATAGTACAGATGATGAACTATTTGCGGCGTATTTTAATTATGTTAAACTATTTCATATGTAATGAAATCAATATACATCGCTGAGGTTTACAATAAATTATTTAGTGTATAATACAAAGTACATAGCATTTACAAGGACATACAAAATATATCAGGTAGTAGAAAGTAAAATGGAATGGGACAGTAGATATTTCTCCTTACATATTCTAAATATTTCATCAATGGCATACTAGCTGAAGCAGTGGTAGCTTAATCTTCTGTTGAAAAAGGTTGCTGATCAGCACAAGTTCAGAATTTATACAGAAAAAGATTATTTTCAAGAATCAAAAGGTAAATTTGTTCATATACTTGCTGTACATTAACGACTTGTTTATGTGTAGCTGTAATAGTTTCCTTATTTATACAATCTTATACTGTATGTTATCCATAATTTAAACTAAACTTAAAAGCAGCACTGTTATTTATATAAGTAGTTAATATTAAAGAAGATAGTAGGGAAGAATGAGACATGCCGGCAAAGGGAGGAATGGGACAAGTCCAGTTCCTTCTTTTGAAAAGAAATATATTACTTAAAAATAAGCAAATATTTTAACAAAAAGGATTAAATTTACAGAGAAGTAAGTGAAAGATTGAATAGAAAATATTTTCAAACTCAAGCCAGAGACACAAAATAGATAAAAAAAAGAAAGCAAAAAAGAGATGCTTTTTAGTTTTCAAAAAATTTTAGTGATGAAGATACTTGAATTAGTCATCACATTTCTTTAAATATTTAAATGAAAAACTATCTACAAAATAACTTATTAAAATCTTAGTCTCTGCAAAAAGCTACTTACTAAGAACGATAAATTTTTAGTATAAGTAAAGTATTTAGAACTGCAAAAGACAAAGATTTGAAAAATGCATTGTTTTTTTATGAGTTAGTGTAACAATTTAACCTTCCATCAACATTTTTTCTTTCAAATTATTTCATAAAATATTATATAAAATCTCAGTTCGTTATAATTTGAAGGTCTATTATTTCACTAAATTATCAAAATAACAATAAAAAATGTTTGAAAATAAAGGAGAATAACAATTGTCTGTTTTGACTCAAAACACTTCCTCAAACAGTCATTGTAAAAAGTTAGACTAAATAGAAAAAAAAATCCATCTGCCGCGTGTGCTGAAAACAGTATCACGTGATTTAAAAGGAAACGAGGCATTCGTTACTATTCATTGTCATTTATTAGTTTTTCAAAGCGGCTAAGAAGTTTCAATAAAATGTTTGATTGTTACAGATTGAAATAAAATACATTTCAGGGATGAGAGAGTTTTAGCACAAGCCTGAATCTGATATGGATTCATTATCACGTTGAACATTCTAGGTTATTTTAATGCATTCAGGCATGTGTAATCTAAGAAAAGAGGGAAAAAAATCGGCATGATTTTCATCGCAATTCCTCTGTAATTACACGGTGATTATAAACAAATATCCTAACTTTACAGGGATATTAAAAAGAAAAGATAACAACAACAAGAAAGTAAAACCTTGTTGTTCATTAGAAATTAAAACAATTCACGGTTTAAACTCAACACATTTATAATGTTCAATGTAAGCCTTTCGAAAAATGCGAACGGCACCGAGGTTTTATGATAACTCACCTCGCACTTTATTTAGCATATCCGGCGAGACTCTTACGCTCGTATTCACCAATTACTTCGACCCCGACTTATACCGTAAACCTCGGTCGAACGGTCAAACTATATTCACCTTTAATTCTGATTGGATGTATCCTTGATAATGACCAATCAAATGTTATCGTGCATTTCATTTGAATGTTCGACCGAGGTTTTCTAGGTTAAGGAAGATGGTGAATACGAGCATAAGATATGCGTTTCCTAAGTTCATCGACGACAGTTGGTAGCGGTCAAAGGAACACATGATATTTGACAAGGTTCCGAAAAAAAGAATCGTGCTGAAAAAAAAGTGTGGGATGAGTTACAGTTTCGTTCCTGTTTTTGAAGGGGTTCACACTGAACACTTACAACTGCGTTGAATTTATACTATCAACTGTTATTTTTGATTTCCGATGAACAACAAGTTTGTACATTTTTTCTTTTACTTGTCCTGTAAAACTGGGATATTTATTTACTAATCACCCTGTACTTATCAGTGAAATACAAATAAATATTTTATATGTATGGTATTTTTTAACGTATTATGAAGTAAATAATATGAAATAGTTGTTTGTTTTGTTGAGACTCGGTGCTTCACTCCTTGTTTTCCTCCGTTAAATCCGGCTCTCCCATGTTTGGTTTATGAGTACTAATGTAAAATACAGTAATTTTTATACAACAATAAGGTGTTCTTATGATAAAATAATTTTATTTTCGGAAATGAGATCTAGTCAAGAGGAAAAATAAAGAGATATAATAAATTGTTACTTATAATTGAATTTCAAAATATTAAAATATTTACTTTTTTTTATATTATATATATAGACAAAGTGAAAAAACAGAGCTTCCTGAGTTACAGAATATTGTTGAAAAACACATATTACTGAAGTTCATATTTTTTCTCCCCCCCCCCCCTTCTTCATTAACTAAAAAGGTACAGCAATGAATGAGATTTTTTTCGAGAGATTTTGCAAGCGACTTTTGACCTAGTATCTTATACTAGAGGTCTGCAAGGGTCGAAATTTTCAGGCCTGAGCCCGGCCCGATCCATGGTAAAAAAAATTTCGGCCTGGCCTGAACGAAAAAAATATTGGCCCTGTCCGAGTAAATTTCTACTGAACATTACTTTTTACTCTTACGGAAGATTTCTGACCAAAACACTTTTTTCCCCCCCCAATATTTATAATCTTTATTTATGCAAAAGTGTGGTAGGCTGCAATATTAATGTTTCTAATGAACCACTGCTGTGTGTAAATGTTTCAGTTATCATTAATACCATTAATCCATATTCCATGTAATGGAAACAAAAATCTAAAAAGTATTGTAGGGTCATTCCATGTCAAATCAACCAAAAAAATTCAATATTCAACCCGACCCTTTCAGATTTTAATGAAACTGATAGGGATCATTCTCTATGATGATATAAAATAGAGCATATTTTTATTTTTTGTTTATTGCTTTAAATTATTATAAAATTATTTAAATTTTGAAAAATCATCATTTTTTGACTTGCATAAATATTTTCAATTTAGAATTTCTCAAGTTCTACCAAACATTGAAAATTTTATGACCCCTCATTTCAAAGAGGAGTTTATAAGGTTTAATTTGATATGCAAGTCGACTATGTATAATTAAAATAAATAAAATTTAAAATTTTTTAAAATTTAAAAATTTGAAAATTTTTTAGATAGTCATTTTAAAAAAATTTGCAAAAATTGTATGTTTGTTGTAATATTATAAGCTTTAAATTCTGGAATTTTTTGAGTGGGATCTCAATATTATCAGGAGTTATGAAATAAAAGCTGAAAACTACCATACAAATCATAAATAAATAACAAAATAGACAGAATTAAATTGCTATTTTTATGGTAATTTTTGCTTTTATTTTATAACTCCTGATCCCATTGAGATCCCACTCTAAAAATTTCAGAATTTAAAGCTTATAATATTAAAACAAACATACAATTTTTTCAAAATTTTTAAAAATAACTAAAAAATTTTTAAATTTTAAAAAATTTAAAATTTTATTTATTTTAACTATACATAGTCGACTTGCATATCAAATTAAACCTTATAAACTCCTTTTTGAAATGAGTGGCCATAAAATTTTCTATGTTTGATAGAACTTGAGAAATTCAAAATTGAAAATATTTATGAAAGTCAAAAAATGATCATTTTTCAAAATTTAAATAATTGAATGTATAAAAACTGAAAGCGATAAACAAAAAATAAAAATATGCTCTAATTTATATCATCATAGAGAATGATCCCTAGCAGTTTCATTGAAATCAGAAAGGGTCAGGTTGAGTCACTGGTTGATTTGGCATGGAATGACCCTATATGGTAAAAGTAAAAATCTTCTAAGACGGAATCGCATTGGAAACTAAAAATACGTTATTCACAAGCTCCCTTCTTAGTAGGTGAAAATGTATAATTTTTTTTCTCGCGTATTATTGTAGTCATTTTGCATGAGTGAACAGTTTAAAACGAGTTTAAAAGAAATTTCCATTTTCAGTTAAAAAGAAAATTCCGTCACAGGCAGGTTCTTTTTTCATGCATTTAACTCTATTTTAGTAAGCCTAGAAATTTACGATTGTTTAAAAATAAATTAATTTTAATGTTTAGCTATAGAATAACGACGATTTAAAAGTACCTTTTTTGCAAAAATTTTTGGACCAAACAAAATTTCACCGATTTTTGAACAAACTTGGCCACATCAAGAAAATGACTTTCATACGGGATTATTCAACCTAGATGGAATATTTTGGCTTGTGAAGACTAGGAAGAATGAAATCAGTCCCGGCTCCGTATGGAAAAAATAAGTTAGGCCTGGCTCGGCCCGGAAAGATTACAGACTAGACCCGTCCCGAGTGTTTAGAAAAAAGTAAAGCCCAGGCCGGCCGAATGCCGTTAAGGAAAATCTGCTCGAACCCGGCCCGTGCAGATTTCTATCTTATACTCTTATTAAAACGCGTTGTTTGATAAAAAGAATTGCAGTTAATAAAAATTTTAAATAATCTCAAAGATTACAGAGAGAAAGCCTCGCACCAGGTCTATTTTTCTGTTTTTTTTTTTTTTTTTTTTTTTTTAATCGATAATTAATCTTTTTAGATGCAATATATTTTAAAATGCCTACTAACAATAACAAAAAATCATATTAACATAAAAAGTAGCAATAAGCGTTCCAAAAAATTTTTGGAACATTAAAAACTATATCATATTGGCCTCACGTCAGGAGTTAAGAACCAAAAGAAATCTCCAAAGATCGCTATTTGCAATCAACATTTTTGAATCTGTTCGTTTCAGTGGATTAAATGCGAAATTGATTAAATGTCTTAAATTTACGTTTTATTAATTGATTGATATTTTAATTTCGCTGTGGAATATAAGCTGAAATAAAGCGATGATCTATTTATATTAATTTCAATGCAAACGGATTTACCTTTCGTAATTATCTGTAAGTGATTGAGATTTAAAAAAACATGCTTGAAAATTAATTTAAAAAAAAGGCAGACGTAAATTGAGATATGGTTTTCAAACAAATTGCATTTGAAAGTATGTGTATATTTTCTATTCGACGGTGTGTAAAATTGAAAGTGGGCCGTATTTAGAAGTTTAAAAAAATTGAAATAAAAGTAAATAATTAAATTTAATCATCTGCTGTTACCATCAAAATTATGTCAGCGTTATTCACAGGCATGTTCTGTCTTACACTATGAAAAAACGTTAAATGTTTCTCAATATACGAAAATGTAATGTAACTAAGAATGAAATTATATAATACCCTCTTCTGAGATATCTTAGATTCCGAAAACTATTCACATTTGAAAACTACTAAATTATCATTAGAAATCATTATATTTACAAGATTTAAACAAGTATTTATAAAAACAATACTTTTTTAGTCACCGATTTTCGGAAACGTTACAAAGCAGTTTTTACAGTGTAGAAATAATTTTTTACTTTCTTCTATTTTTACAAGAAGAAAATATTGGATTCGTGAAAATTTCTCGAAATCTGGTTTTCGACGGATTTACACGTTTTAGGGGCCAGAGAACCCGAAATACATGGTTTTAAAAAAAATGTGTGCGAGTCCTTTCTGCAAATCAGTCAGTCATTCTGTATGTGAGAAAAATTTTGTGGGTGCTGTATCTCAAGAACTAATGGACGAAATTTCACAAAATTTTAGATTCTGTTGGATCTTGATGTAAACTAGATCTAATAGTTTTTTGCGTATATCGCTCAACAGGTGGCACTGCTATGCTGCATTATTCACAATTTCCACAATAGCCATATCTCAAGAATTAGTGCATGGATTTTCATAAAATTTTAGATTTAGTTAGTATCACATCTGACTAGTTTTAAACCGGAATATCGATTTTTAAGGTGCTATCAATTCCAGTTAAACATTTTGAGCTGCATAGATGAATTTATACATTCACAAGTAACAAAATATTTATTACTACTGTTATTTTGTCATACTTGTCTGTAAAATACCTTTCTTGCAGATGAATTGTTTATTTGCGAATTGATAGCTCAGAAATACCTATATCCCGAAACATATAATTTAAATATATAATTTAAAAAACCTAATAATAGACTATAAAAACTACTCTGAATCAATTCTTAAAATCGATGGCAGAAAAACAAACTGTTTTTATAAACGCTTCATTAAATCTGGAAAATATATTTGTTTCCGAGATTTCTTAAGATAAAAAATATTTTTTTGGGTTTGTGGGCAAGTCTGTGGAGGTTATTTCATATTTTCATTCGTGATTATATTTATCTAGATTCAGAAACTTATTTTTCCCCATACGGCGAACTAAATATTAGCTTATGTCCATTATTCGTCAAATTAAATTAAAATATGAACAAAAAGGTCATTGATAAATAACATCAAAAAAGTCAGCTTCCTTAGAAAGTAAGTTATAGGGAAATTCCTGTTAAAAATTTTATGTTATATATTTTATAAAAATATTTAGTTCAGTCACGGAAAACTAGATGAATAGAGTTAAATTATATTAAAAATTGCCGAGTGATTAATTAGAAGACTATGCTTTTCTCCATTAACATCGTAAAATTACTAATTGTATAGTACCTTAAATTTCATTTTGATAGTGTTCCAAATCTAAACTTATAAGTAAGAAAGAAAAATCATGCGTTAAGCATAGATTATGAAGGACTTTCCAACGCTTCATGAAATCTTTAACAAAACTTCGTCATTTAGGTAAATAAGGATTTAAAGCCAAATATAGCCAAATATGTATTCCAGTACTATTGAACAGCTCTGTATTTGATCTGTCAGCTAATATACATACTATATAATGGGAAAATTTAGTTTAGCAAAAAATGCCTAGTAGCTTGAAATTTCTCTTTCAGCAATTTATACTAATAGATGAGAACATACTTGAATACTTTGTTCAGCCTTGTAGTTTGCCTGGTACCTTTATTACACATCAGTGTTAAGCTAAAATTTATTTTAAACTAAAACACTCTTAAAACGACCGAAATCGTTTTCTCAAATTATCATTCATAGGCTCCATGTACCCAATTCTTTGCGTGGCCCTGTATATCATTTTATCTATATTCTAAAAACATTTCTTAGTAAATTTAATGCAGTTCAGCGTAAAAATGCATAATTTATTTAAGAATCACCTTTTAGTAATTTATGCTCATTTCAGTAATGTTGGCGAGCTCTTTTGGGTAGCCCTGTATATTAACTATAGCATTTATATACACCATATAATATGATACATTTATACGCGCATATCATAATTAAAATGCATTTCATCCATCCATCAGCTATCATCGGATACATATACAGTACTTCGGAAAGAATGTACTATTTGAAATCTTGTGTGTCCCTGTTAATACAAAGGACTTTATATTAGGGAAGGCAGTATCGTATAATTTATACTAAACCTCATTGACATACATCAATTTTATTATGCATGAAACAGTTTAATATATTTAAAATATGTCACACTCAATTCCCCCTTTTACCATTATCTAATGGAATTATTTTGTGTGGTCCTGTAAATGAATAATAGCTACAATTTCACTTTATATTTTATAGAATGCATATTTTAATGCATCTCGTAAAAGCATATAAATTTTAATGTGTTTGACAGGGTATAACATCTTTAAAATTCCTTTGAAATGATTTTTCCCCATAGGTCGTAATGTAATGGGAAACTTTATTCTCCCTGTAAATAAACAAATCATGGCAGAAACTTCATTTTCAATAGGGTTCATGCTAGGGTAAACGTCAATAACGTCCTAAAATTTCATGGCAATCCGAGTATATTTACGTGAGTTAGAGCGCGAACAGACGGACAGACAAACCGAATGCATAAGCACTTTTCAACTTTGTTGGAAAGTGCTAAAAAGAAAAAAAGATGGCGCATATAAGTAACGAAAAATCACAGCTAGCATTTCTTTATTATTCCAAGTAAATTTAAATTTTTATTAATAATCACATTTTTATTTTCACACTCACAATGTATATTTCGAATTCTTTGAACTCATACAGAGAAAATAAAAATACAAATTTAAATACAACATCAACAAAATTAATGAAGCCTAGTGACTGGAAATAATATACTGCATCAATTAACAAAACCAAAGCGCATGAACTGAAAATAAATCTTTAAAAAAATATTTGTAAATTTACAAATTTTTAGTTTACTAAATCTATGTTTTTAAATTTCCATTATTATTGAACGTTTTACATTGTAGTTTCATACCAAACAATTTCTTCGCTTTTCGTTATTTTAGTGAAGGAGGTTTTCAAGAAAATACTTTTCCCAGCTCAACAACGTAAAACGTTCAGATACATTTTATGACTAATCTGATGCATTTTGAAACCTAAAAGTGTAAAATTTGCAGTCACGATTACCAAATTGATTTGTAAGCATAGTTTTGATTTTTCGTAACTAATTAAAACTTGAGTTACAAGCGACTGTTTTTCTAGATTGCATTTTTTTTCTTTCCAGCGTTATCGCGTCCAGAAATTTGGTTCGAAAAGCCAATATTGTTATCATTTTCTAAAAGGTCTGCTGCCTTTACTAAATACTAAAAAAAAAAAAAAAACTATTCTGTTATTTAATTTTTGAACAGTAGATCCAACTAATTTCATGCGTTTCAAAACAAAACTGTATTACAGTATCGGATACAGTATATAAGAAGATAATTGAAGGGTTTGCTAAAAAAAGGAGGTAGCTTCATTGACATTTTTTAAATGTCTACTTTCTTAAAAAAACATTCAGAACAGGTATTTTTGTATATTATTGGTGGCAACCGTTAATAAGTATGGAGTAATACACGAGTAGAAAAAATACTTTTGACAAAACTTTAAAATTAAAAAAAAAGTTTTTTTTAAACCTTTCCCAAAAGTGCAACAATGCAGCTACTCAGTTTTTGCAGCAAACTCTTCAATTTGGACTTGAGATTAGTCTTAAGGGTGTTCTTAAATCAAAAAGGGCAACTTTGTGAAACATGCATTAATTTATTTTTGTTCGGAAATGCCTGAATATAGCAGGTGTTATTCAGAAACTGTCTAAGTGCACTCATTCTTTTGTTTTTTAAAAAACGCAATAGATTTTTCATAACAAGCCTTCAAAGTTGACACTTTTGAGCATATTTCCCGACGAAAGCAGAAAAACCGGTCGAAAAGGAGGAGAAAAACGGGTGATTGCGTCATCGAAATAGCTTATAACTCGATATGTAATTTATCATAAAATGGAAAAATAAGTTCAATTCGAAATCGCTTTCATAATCAGGCATTAAATTTTATAACTTTCTGTTTAAAAATGAATTTGTAAATGTGTCAAAACGTTTTTTGCTTGTTGAGCGGATCAGTTAAGAGCACCCTTAAAGCAAAGCAATCTTTACATACCAACTTGCTACAAACATCTCTTATTTCTCCAAGAGTAAATATGACAACATTTTTAAATTATTGAATTTTACAAAATTCACACAAGTTCAAATAAGTTTTAAATCAATTAGAACACGCATATATTGTTTTAATATTTCAATTAATAAGCATAGCTGATAATTTTTTCTTGCAGAAATTTACGAATGTTATTGAAAAAGCATTTTTCATTCCACTAAAAGCATCCATGAACTTTTCACATAAAATGACCATGAACCGGATGTCTTCAGGAAATTTTCAAGTTTAATTCATATATGAGGTCAGAGACCTCGACGGCAAATAATGAAATAGTTTAGAATTGTTGGAATAATAATTTAAATTACTAATCTTCATTTTAAAGATTCAGTAAATGATAGTGTTTTATCTAAAAAACTAGTCTAAATAACAATTTGACCTTTATTTTTCCAGAATAATGAAAATTATTTTTTATTTTCATGCTTTATACGGAATACATGGAATAACTTTGCTTGAACTTTATTCTTTTATTTGTAAACTAACATAGAACTAGGCAATTTCAACAAAATAAATTGCTAGGATAATAACAGACTTCCATTTCTAACTATCATAATAGAAAAATATATATTCTTAAAAACAGGTTTCGTGTACATTATGTGTATTAAAAAAAAGTATTTTCAAAAAGATCCTTTCAAATTTCTTTTCCAATTTCGAAGAAAATAAGCGGTTGGTTATGTAGTGTGCATGAATTCCATGTTAAATTTCGTACTGAAAAATTCTTGTTAAGAAATGCTTGAGGGAAATTTGGTATTATTTGATTTATTTCTGCTGTTATTTCAGGATAAAAAAAAAAATAAAAATAATAAAAGAAAAACCTTTTTATGAGCACGTAATGTTCTCATTTTTAATTTGGTAAGCAATTAAAAAGGAATTTTTGTTACGTCTTGTAAAAGTTAAAAGAAAAATTTGTTACTGCTGATTATATTTTGGTAACCCTTTAAAAATATATATATAAAGTAACTACACCAATAAGACACCACTAAGGTTTCAGAAAATAATAAACTGTTATATGAAAATTAAAGTTTAACCCCTTCGGGACGAAAGTCTTTTTACAGTACTTTTAATCTTTTATCACACGTTTTTTTAAACAATTTTTGCCTAGATGAATCTGAGAAAGGCCCCGATTAAATAAAGCAAAATTTACAATAAACAAGTAACTGGTGGGAATAATCGCGGAATCTGAGCAACTTATACGTCACGTATACGTGATGATCGTCTCTAAAAAGGTTAATCGTGGCCAGGAGAGTTCAAAACAAAATACATTTTACAGTGATTTTATGAAGGAGTATGTGTTTTAAAATAAGGTCCCAATTCTCTAAATACATAATTTAACTTTAACAGACACTTTGTAGATATTACACCTAAATAGAACAAAATAAAGAATGCTTCAATGGAGCACATGTGAACACATTTTTGCAACTATTAAAAATGCAAGAAGGACTTCAAAAGTGATTTAAAAAATACCATATGTAAAAAAAAGTTCTGTTTACCCTATTCAAAAGTTTTTGTTTATAGAAATTAGCCAGATTATGAGAAAAAGATATATTTATACGAACTGTTCACATGTGTCCCAGTCTCCCCTACTTACTGTGCTGTTCAACAATTTCTTTTAGCGATACATTTTTTACTACTTAAAAATATTTTTAAATGATAAAAGAAACATTCTCTTAGAATGAATTTATGATTACAGTGGATTCAGTTTTAAACATAGGCTTTGATTGCGATTTCTTCTGGTGAATTTGAATTTCAAAGTAACCAAAATGACAAGTGACTATTTTTGTAATTGAATGCAAAAGCGGAAATGTAATTTTTCTCTAGATGAGTGTTCGTAGTTTATTGTTTACTGAAATATTACCCCAGTTCATATTCTTTCCGTATTTTAATGGCATTTTTATCAGGATGTGAAAAATTGACGTTACATTTGAGATCGTGGTTTGCTGCCGGATATTGTCTCGAATGATTATGTCACCCATTTTTGTCTCAAATTTTCGTGGTCATCTTTCTTTTGTCATTCCAAGGCTCTTTTTATGAAAATCAGTAAGCAAAAATAGCGTGAAAGTGCATTTGAGGATTTGTTTTATAGTGGGTGACAATCAGAAAAAACTTCTATTATTGGGTGAATAAATTATCTATTAGAAGAAAAAAAATTAGAATTATACATATAAAATCTGAGCGTTTTTTATTTTTGTGGGCGAAATCTTGTTTATAGCTCTTTAAATTGGGAATGAAAATTTTCTCATGTTAACGTGTGAATAGTGGAAGACATTCCAATTTTTTGTTTATACATTACATTATGCTATTTTTCAGTTGTCTATTATCTATTTGAAAAGTGCACTAAAACTCATTAAAATTTATTCTTTTTCTCGTCATGAGAAATTTACTGCATAGAATATCGCCCATGGTTTGTAAGGAATTACAAATATTCAATGTTAGCCTAAACAACTTAACTTTATGAAGCATATTTAGTTAATTAAATATGCGGTGTTGAATTTAAAAACAAAAATCCTTAACTTGTTAATTATTACAGTTTAAACCTGTAATCGCCAGATTAATATCAGTGATAGTATGCTTAATACCTGGTATATTAAATTCAAGTCAAAAAGTAGTTTATATCATTAGTGTTCCGTACTTTAAAAGTGAATACGGAATCTTTATAAAATCCCTCTCGTGTCTGCCCGTCTGTCACAGGCATTTTACTCAAACTATAAAACATGAAAAGTTCAAATCGGGGTGTGTGTGTGTGGGGGGGGGGGGGGGAAATAATAAAGACCATTTACCCTCATATTTACTGATAATTAAATATTTACAAATCTATTTAGGAGATGGGGTAGGGGCTAATTAATTTACTTGACTGAAAAAAAAAATATGGAGTGTCTTGTGAAAAATTTCGTTAAGCTGAATTAAAAAAATATATTACTTTTAATTTTAGGCATTATATTTTCAGAGATATCGTCAAAAATATTATGCAAAAATGTCCCCCCCCCCCCAACAATTTAATTCCGAATCTGCAGGAACTTAAATTATGAAAACATTAGAGGCCATAGATGTTACTATAAACTTTGCAGGAAAACTATAGCGATTATTCTAGAGCGTACATTTTTTTTTTTTTTTTTTTTTTTTTTTGAGAAAAGTACATTTTTCTTTTACACACAAATTTTTGATTTGTGGACATTGAGCAAAGCGTTGAGGAGCGTTGGAGATACCTATCGTAGCAGAAGTATAAAAACATTGTTGATGATGATTTTTGAAAAAATTGGTCAGTAATCAGCCGAAATATCAACTCTTAAAGAAAGGGACGGTTTGGACATAAATAATGAAAGGGGCGATGTACTCGGCATACTATAGACTTTTAAATCTTAGAAACAACTTTTAATAATATATTTGTACATTGCCATAACCTAGCAGTGGTATAAAAGCAATAGACTTCATACTGTTGCAAACATACTAACTTAATAACATAAATCAGGGTTTGCACGCAAAAGAAATTTAAAAAATATCCATTTTACGATATTATCCACCAGAGTTTTTTAAAAGTATAGTTTGCCTTATTTAATGCAAAACATTCCTTACTTCGGATATAGCGACCATTACATTAGGAAATTTTTGGTATTTAAAGTCTAATTTTTGAAAAATTCTTTATGCATACGAACACTTCATAAATACCGTGGGGTTCGTGATTAGTCTGCATTGAGTGGGTCTCCGATTACGACTCTTGTGTATCTAAAAATAAAACCCATCTGGAAAAACGCGTCACGGACAAAAGCGGCTTTACCAATTTGCAAGCTCCTTTAGCACAATGCCAAGTTTAAACATTAAACAAGAATTTTGTGTTAGCTGCACTGGAAAAAGGTTATTACTATGCTGAATTTAATTTTATGAAATGCTAAATGAAGTTTAAACATGCACTACCTTTTATTCTCAATATAGAGTTAAATACCCTATAAATAGATAAGGATAAGATTGAAAAAAAAGTTATACAGAATAGCAATATTTAATATTATTTGGGCTTCATCTCTCTTAATTTTTTTGGTATGCCCCATTCACACTGTTTTAGTATGCACAACTATAAACAACTACTTTGTAAATTTTTTTACTAAGTCTTTTTATTCTTTAAGCAACGATTTTATTTTAACAGCTAAATCTTTTGCGGGATTACTTTGCTTATGGGAATACTTTGCTTAATTTTTAATCTTTAGTCACATGTTTTTCAAAACAGAAAATTTTCTGTACTTGAATCGCAAAAATTCTCCAATTAAATAAGGTAAACTTTACAATAAAAATAACTAGTGGGAATAATTAGAGGATTCTGAGAATTTTAAGTGGCACGTATACCAGTCGCTCGTCCCCAAAGGGTTAATTCATAAGTTTATTGTACGGAACCATCTGAGCGAGTATTACTCGCACTTGACCATTGTTTTAATTACATGTGAATTATTTAATTACATGTAATGTGAAGAGATAAAATAAAGTTGTTTATATTATACTAACAGAAATAAAGTTAGAAATAAATATCTATTACATGAGTAAATACAAGTTTTATGAATTATTTTTACATTATAATAAAGCTAAGAAATGTAGAAAATAAAAAAATAATTTATGTAATATGTTTAGGCAATAGCAATTAGCCAAAAAAAACAGTTGCTTAGAACATTGCAGTCTGGACTTATAATGAAACTGCTTGCAATGACTTTCAAACTGCAGATTTTGATTAGGTGGTTTATTGTAATAAAACGTGTTCATTTTCACGAGGATAGCATGTAAACTCGTAGAAAAATTAAGGTTTCTATAAAAACAGTCAAATTTTTTCAAGTTTTTTGCTTATAATTTGCAGAGCTAATATAAAAAATTGCTTTTTTCCGAAAACATGATAAACAACATTTTACAGTAATCAGAATTAAAAAATTAAGCAAAATGAAACAAAAAGATTATTAACAAAAAGAAAAAACATGGAGGAGCTGTATCCATAGATCCACTGATTAGTGTCAATACAGAATACACTATATTGCTATTGATCATGGGACACTTGCGATTTTAGACATTTTACTAAATATCTAGAAAAATACATGAGGAATCATCTCGAAACTCTTAGTGTATAAATATAATAGTATACGACATACATCGCCGTAAAGATTTTTTTACCGAAACTCCATAGGGGACCGTCAACAAATTAAAAAAGAATGAATATCTTTTGAATAACCCTGTCAAAACTAATGTAGCAAAAGCGCTCGAACTCCAGATTATGATTGAATGCCTTAGTTGAAATTCCGTTATTCTCAAAATGAAGCAAAAACAAGAGGGGTTGTATCCATATATCCATTGATTAGTGTCAATATAGAATACACAATACGGGATGTACTACTACATTTGGATAAAATCCCTCATTTTTTTGCTTCATTTTGGAAACAACGGATTTTGTCCTTTTTCTATAGACGATTACTTTCAGAATTTTCAAGCTATGATTTTGAGACTTTTACAAAAGTTGCTCTATACATTTAGCTAACATAATATGCAAATGAAATTTTGATATCTTTGACGCATGCGCAGTAAAAAATTTTTAGTAAACCTACTCATATTTCATACAATTTTTATTATTTTTTAATTCTGATTACAGGGTACTGTGTGCAATGTTGTTTGTCTTATTTTCTGAAAAAAATATTATTTTATATTAAGAACTCTGAAAATTATAAGGGAAAAACTTGGAAAAATTTAGGACCATTTTTATAAAAACCTTAATTACTCTGCGCGTATGCATGCTATTTGCATAAAAATGAACACAGTGTATTATACAATAAGGCATTCAATCATAATCTAGAGTTTGAGCGCTTTTGCTACATTAGTTTTGACAGGGTTATTTAAAAGATATTCATTCCTTTTTAATTTGTTGACGGTCCCCTATGGAGTTTCGGTAAAAAATCTTCACGGCGATGTATGGCGTATACTATTATATTTATACACTAAGAGTTTCGAGATGATTCCTCATGTATTTATCTAGATATTTAGTAAAATGTCTAAAATCGCAAGTGTCCAATAATCAATGGCAATATAGTGTACACAATATGGCACGTACTACTATACATGTCAAAGGATATTTTCCCCTTGTGTTCACATGTGCCTCACACGTGTTCACAACTACCCCCCCCCCCCACCCTGTTGGGGCACATGTGAACAATTTTTGAATTTATAAAACCCAAAAAAGTAAGAAGAACTATAAAGGTAAATTAAAAAAAAATACCATATGTAAAAAAAAAGTCCTGTTTACGATATTGAGTAGTTTTTGTTAATAGAAATTAATCCAGCTTTGAGAAAAAGCTATGTTTATCTGAACTGCTCACATGTGCCCCAGTCTTTCTATATGTATGTGTGAACGGAAGTGCTAAAAGCTTAACAAATTTCAAATATAATAATGCATCCATGTACCATTGTTTTAAGTTAGAACAAATGTTTTAGAGTTCTTGTAATTACTTAATCTTTCTGTTACCTATATTAACTGTCGCCGACTTCCGTAAAAGCAGTAGATAACTTTTTGCACGGAATGAAGTGACTTGAGATGCGAAGCACGTTATAGAGTTAAATAATTTGGATTCAAGGTTCTGAAGAATTCAAGGACTAATGATACCTGAAATAATCCGTAAACTTTCAATCTCATTGGAAAAAAATATAATTGAAGGAAAGATATTTATTACAACGGCAATGATAGGGTATAAATACTCCACTTATCGTAATTTAGTCACATCAATATATTTAAAAGAATAAATAGGTAGGTAAGTAAAAGCGATTGAGAAATTTTGATCAAGCAGGATAAAATATTTGTCATGTCTTATTCTATCATATTTTATCTTTCTTAAATAATTTAATAAAATAAATCAAATGCTTTGGCAATTAAGTGTTAAAAAATTCCGCGATGCTAAATATTAGTTCCTAAGTTATAAACTGTTATTTATTTTTTTTCGGTAAAAAGGAATGGACCAACTTCATATGTCGTCTTACGAAAATAATATTCAATATGTATAATTCTAAAATGCATGGTGTGGTTTTTATTGGTATATTTTTACACCTTTCTAGTTTTCCGGACTTAAAAAAATACTAAAGCTTTTTTAACAAGTCATCACCCTCATATACCGATACCTTGGAAATTCCGACAAACGTATTTATTAAAAGGGTTCAATCACAGGTGGCCAGTGAGCCATGGCTGTAACTGACAAACTCCTACCTTCCCTTTCCACTAATTAAGTTATAAATTTCATAACTCCTGCCTTTCCCAACCAATAATTAAATTATAATTTCATAATTGTGCTTGAAGCTAGTGCTGCCAATTCAACTTTCACAAATAGCAGGGATCGACAGACAAAAGAGGAACAGGCATTATTAAAGGAACATACACATACAGTAAATTCTATGAAAATTGATTCTGTAAAAAAGGAATCCCAACTTTATTATAAAACAGCTTAATGAATGGATAAAATACCATAATATTATATATGCTTAGACGGAAATCTCTTTTAAATGAATCTTTTCTACGGACTCTTGAGATTGACTCTTAGCAATTTTTACTGTACTAAATAAACATGTGAAAACTAATTGCTAGGGATTGAAAAAAATATCAGCTTTGACAATATTTCCGATTGAGCAATTTCACTTCGCAGTGGGCCAGCTTATATGGGCCCGTGGGGCTCGAGCCCACCCATTAATTTTGAATCATAGCGCACCCAATTTCATTACTCTAGTTATTTATTTCATTATTATTTTATTATTCATTTTTCTTCTTAGAATAAAATTTATTTTGCCAATGACCATGTGTTTTAATTCCCCGATTGACACCCATAAATCCCAAATGACTGAAATGTTTTGCTCCATATTTAACTTTCTGTTAATTCATCTTGTAGTCATGATATCAACTTCATGATATCATGACATTGCAATAAATATCAGCATCTTCATTGGAATGTAGTTCGCATGGGAATATAGTTTAATAAAACTGCAACTTTATTAAAACATGATAACTTGACTTAAAATTCTTATAATTCACAACGTAGTTGTGAAAAGCTTTGCATCTAGCTAAACAACAATGGGGGCGAAGCTCCGCATCTTAAACTTGTGCATATCTTTTCTCCAAGACGGGTGCGTACTTTTGCCCTATTATGCAACATTTTGTTTAGAAGACTACCGAAATCCATTAATTTCTTTGAGGTACACGGCATTTAGAAGCTAAAAGTCCACTGAATTTTTAGATTTGCGAAAATTCGAGGTATTGTTAGCTAAATAATTAAGTGAAACTAAATAT
The DNA here is from genome assembly GCA_964019185.1 of Maratus speculifer. Lineage (NCBI taxonomy): Eukaryota > Metazoa > Arthropoda > Arachnida > Araneae > Salticidae > Maratus > Maratus speculifer. Next base: position 192,579,853 of record OZ025299.1, read on the forward strand.
ATATCAGATCAAAATTCAAAAATTTAAACTCATTTTCTTAGTACTGAGTGCTACTTTTTTTTTTTTTTTTTTTTTTTTTTTTTTTTTTTTTTATACAAGGTATGGACATACAACTACTACAGTGTGTTCCACCCAAATAAAGCCAGCATGATTTTGTACCGTAATCAGAAACTAAACAAAACCACGAGAACGAAACAAATATATTAAGAAAGACTATATAGAAATGCATATTTACAAGGATTAACTCGCTCCCTGCCCCACTTAATCAGAAAAAAATGAATGTATAAAAAAGAGGGGGGGGGGTGTCCCACCGAAATGAAGCCACTACGGTTAATAGCAATTTTATTTGCCATGCTTACATATGACTTAGAATATACAATGCTGCATACCATTTACCAATCGCTGGAAGACATTAGCATCAATATTATCCCAGGCCTCAATAATGGCGGCTTTCAGTTCTGCCACAGACTTGAACTGTCTGCCATTGGCATTTAAAATTCTACTAGGATATTCCACGCATTTTCTTGGGGGATTGAGATGAAGGTACATGGCAGGCTGTTCCATAACATGTCCCCAATTATCCAAAAACCATTCCTAAGAGGATTTTGCATAGATTATGGGGGCATTTTCCTTATGAAAATTCCAGCTTAGCCTACCGATTCTCTCTTCAGTTGGCAATAAATTGATTTCTAGCAATTCTTGGTAATTGGTAGCCTACATGCCACCTGAAGGAAGAGCCAGTTTAAGTTTACCACCCCAGACGAAGCCTCTAAACATCCTTAATAAGCCTGCATCTACCCATGTTGAGTCTGCTCATGTTGAAAGCTATCCACAAGCAAAGCACAGTCGATGGGGCCAAATATCAACAAATCTAAAAGGACCAGTGGCATCTTGTTATATTCCCAGATAAGAAAAAAAATAGTTTGGATGGCTCAGACTGTTTTGCTTTCTATTGGTGTGACAAGAGGAAAAGAAATTTTCTCCAAAAGACAGCACGATGGAGGCTTGTTAATAGCGTTGGGAGGCTTCAGCTATAGTGGTAAATTTAATCACGCTCTTTCCTCAGACCGCATGTAGGCTACCAATTATCAAGAACTGCTAGAAATCCATTTATTACCAACTGCAGAGAGAATAGATGGGCTAAGTTGGATTTTCCAGCTCGAAAACGCCCCCCCATAACCTTTTCAAAATTCTCGTAGGAATATTTTTTGATAATTGAGGACATGGAATTATGGAATATATAGGAAATTATAGGATTATGGAATGGCCTGCCCTGTTCCTACATCTCAATTCCCAAGAAAATACGTGGAGTATTTCCAGTAGAACTTTAAAATGAAAATAGCAAACAGTTCAAATCTATGGCAGAACTGAAGGCCGCCATCATTGAGTCCTGAGATAATATTGATGCTAATGTCTTCCTGCGACTGGTAAATGTATGCCACATCGTATATTCCAAGTCTTATGTAAGCAAGGCAGATATAATTGCTGTTAACAGTAGTATCTTTATTTCGGCGGGGCACTTTTCCCCCACCTCATTTTTTGTATAGTCATTTTTTCTGATCAAGTGGGACAGAGAGAGAGTTATTACTTGTAAATATGCATTTCTATATAGTCTTTCTTAATATTTTTACTTCGTGTCCGACTACATTACAAAATCATGCTGGCTTTATTCCGTTGGGACACACTGTACACTTGAAACAACTTCCACCAAGTTATCATGATTTTAGAAATGTTGCTTTATATTAAATCAGCCTGTGCGTATCTTTATCCTGTGCAAATCTTTATTCACATATTCATTCATTTACTCTCTGTATGTATGTATGTATATATACAGAGAGTAAATGAATGGCTATATATCTTTTTTTCACGAAATCTCGTTTAATATTTGAAATTATGGTTTAACCTGGGCTCTAAATGTTAGAACGGATATCTTCATAGTATGGTTGCAGCTACTCGAGCAGTAAGGCAAAATTTAAGTAAAACTACTCAAGCACTTAATTTTTTATAAAAAATATCAAAATTTATCTATAAGAATTGTATATGTTTCTTTATTCGTTAAATAATTTTCCTTATTAAAAACACTGTCAGAAATGTGTTTAAAAAACAGTTAAAAGGGTATTGAGTCCTGTTAACCCTTTCAGATCAAAATACTTCAATTCATAAAATGCTAAAGTGATAGAACGGGACCAGTTTAAAAAAAAAAATTATTTCAAAATAGGTAAAGGATTTTCTTTAAATACTTAATAAAATTTTCATTTCAAAATTCTGGTGTCAGTGTAGCATTTTACAATTAAAAAAATTAAGTGGGATATATTATATCTCACCGCCGCCCTTCAAGTGGTTAAACAATTTACACCTAATAAGCTGATTTATTGATTACAGCTAGTGATAACAAGTGTTAAAATTTATTTCTATTAAAGCATCGTTTTTACTGAAATGTATTATTTTTACTAACATATACATATATAGGTGGCTAATGATAAGAAAAAGTATCTCCAGTCTTTATTGTACTGCTATTTTATCTCTTGAAGTAAAGCGGAGTTGCACGATATGTTTGCTTTTGCCAGATTAACGTGAGAAAGAAAATGTTTCTCCCCGAGTTGCAGAGTTTTTTATTTATTGTTTCATTCATAATTCCACTGTATTCTTCGAAGACTTCAGAAGCACTTTGTTATGTAATCAAGTCATGAATAAACAACTGTCATGAATGGACATATACAAACATTTACAATGCCTTCTAAATTTATAACGTTGTTTAAAAAATTATTTATACATCGCTTATAAATTGTTCCTTATTACATGCACAATGTCAATAAATATTTGTATCTTTTACGCTTGATTTGAAATTGGAATAAGGATAAAATATTAATTATTTTGAAAAAAGGTAGGATGAACAAAATTTAGATACTTTTAACTTATTGCCTTTCGCTGATGTGACAGCACAGCTGTCATAAATGGACATATACAAACATTTGCAATTCCGTCTAAATTTATAACGTTGCTTAAAAGTGATTCATGCATCGTTAGTAAACTTTTCCTTATTACAAGCAAAAGTATTTATCTTTTACGCTTGATTAGGAGTTGTAATGAGTATAAAATAGGGGTTATTTTGATAGTAGGGGGGATGAACAAAATTCAGATAACTTATTACTTTTAACTGATGTGACAGAAATTGACTCATAACTACTGTGAATCTAAAGACGAAGAAAAGGAGCGATTAACTCATAGGGATTTTTTTTTTTTCGTACTAAACTTTTTATACAAGACTGTTATAATTAAGTTCCAAATGAAACAAAATTTCGGTAGTGTTTGTAGTTAAACTGATAGTCAAAGGGAAATTATAAAAATTAAAAGAAGCAGTGGTCAGTCAGACCTGTAACATCAATTAAAAGTTAATTATTTAAAAATTTTAACTAACTGCTAATGAAGATGGTTAACGAATTTGCTTCTGTCTTTATTTTCTATGTAAATAAATATCCATGCATAACTTTTGAGTGGATTATCCTATTTTCAAAATATTTGTTGTTTAAAAAAAATCTCAGTCTGCAGGTTGTCCTGTTTTAATAAAAAGTTAATCTAATCTAATAATATATTTTTTGGTCTGTATATTTTCCCGTTGTCTTTTTTTTTTTATAATTTAAGCTTTAACTTTCGCAACAAATTGATCAATCGTCACAAAATTTTAACATGATACAAGGTACACAGTACTACTTTACATTTTAAAAATAGTTGCATGGTGAAAATAATTTTTTTTATTGGAATACATAAAAAATGCATCATCGTCTGCTGTGCGTCAAAATGTTCGATGTTTTCAACACACAAAATTTGAATAAATGTAAATTAGATTTCTGTATTGAATCGGGAATCGTTTTTTATTTGATAATGATTCAACCTCTGGTTCGGATCAAGACGAGACTGTGCTGATTTGTTTTGTTGCAGGTCGAATTTACTTTGTTTCAGGTTGAATTTTGACTCTTGCTAGTCTAATTTTGTAATTCGAACCCGTTATTTTAAGCAGACAGTAACAATTCTCCCAGAGTTAGTAATTTATAACTTTATTTCCTACATATAATACAATATCATAACTACGTAAAAATTACGAGCATTTTAGCATGATTTCCAGCAATTTAGTGTGAATTTCTGCTTACAGCAAGTTGAGTTGTTACGCGACAAAGTCAGTTTGTTGACAAACATGCGCATTATCTACATTATACAATATACATTTGTTTTCATATTGATTTCATGATTTATAATATGAAAACGTGAGTTTCAAAACTTGCCATATTTTTAAAAAAATGCAAGTTTGGGACATCAAAATTTGTCTTTTTTGCATCCGGGGCAAACATGGATTTTGGCGGCGCCCGCTCCTCGTAAATTATATCTACAAAAATAATTTTATTGAGTATCAAATAGCTGACTAATTTGAGATATATGATCTTAAAATATGAACTGCGTAATTAGCTTTGTCAAACATGGATTCATCAAAACCTTGAAAGTGGAATTGAAAAGAATGAAAATAAAATCCGCTTTATACAAGATCCTTAGATTTTATCCTTAGATTCTTCCATGCTATGACATATTCAAGATATGATTATTTCAACAATACCGTGTTAAACACAAAACGTGTGAAAAATGGAGAAACAAAATCGTCATTTGGCGATGCCCCTGCCCGGGGCCCCTCAGCCCCCCCCCCTCCTCCTTTAGTTTCGGCCCTGGTTGGGAAATAGCGAAAAGCATCAGAATACGTTCATTGGTTCGAATTGTAAATTAAGATATTACAATATCAGAAATACGTGATAAAATAGTCTATTTGCAGATTGTAGTGTTTTCCGTTGCAAGTTCACCAATAGAATAGATTAATAGAAAAAAAACTATTCATTAAACTTTAGGTAAGGAGAGTTTTTAAAACGTCCTCTATAGTTATCTTGGTTATTGACAGTGAATGGGTTTAGTAAGATTATTTTGAAAAATTAGTTCACCTTCCCTCCTCAAGTTGAATTGATTATGTCAAAGTTAGATTTTTTTCAAATAATTTTTCTCATTGCAAGTTACATGTATTGTTAAATAAACTAGTATTTTGTTAACTCGAGTAATTTCGTGACATGAAAGAACAAGACAACGTTATTTTTCCAAGAAAAACTCAATTGTTTTAGAAAATGTTGACACAAAATCCCATACTATGGAAAATAACTCCTTAAATGTATCATTAAACGTGAATGAGACGTCCCCCCCCCCATTTTTTATGGTGTAGTTAAGAAATCTTTCCACGGTATTGTTATTTTCTTAGCATTATCGATATTTGAAACGTGATAACATCATGAGATAAGTTTTAGCACTTACTTGCTTTTCATAGAGATAAATTCTTCTTCAACAATAATGTAAGTATGTGATAAGACGTAGATTTTCTATAGAAATTTTATTTTGAAGTTGGTTTTTTTGGTCTTTTGTTAAACTCAAAGATAATTATGGATATTTTTACTCCGGATGTCAGTTTTGGAACCAAATTTATAATTTCAGAAAGTCTGGTAAAAGGAGTTTTTAGTTTAATACAGCTTTGAGTACGTACAAGGCACAACCAACTAAAAAGGAACGTCTTCATAAAGAAGATTTCATGATGCTTTTGATATTTTAAAAATTTTATGTTAAAGAACGCGTCGGGATTATAGAACAAATATCACAGTCCACGGCATAACAAAATACTCAAATTAAAAAAAAAAATTCAAACAAATTTATGTATAATTTGTAAATATTAAGTGCAAAAAATAGAAACCGCACTTTTGTCCCTTTTTTCTTTCTTTTAGACTGTTTAATTAGACTGGAAGTTTTGCTCGAGAAAATCAAACTTCTACTCTTAAAAATATTTATTTCATGTAACGTACTCAAACTTTAGATTTTAAATTTGACAATAGAAATTATTTTTTATAAACTAAATCAAAGTGTCACGAAATTCTGATTTTATCAACATGAAAGAGATTGAAAGAAAAAAGTGCATTTTTTCCTAAAAAATAAAAAGAAAACAGTTTAAATTTATTTCTAGTTCTTCTATTACTAAAATACGTTTTCCCTCGGCTCCGCTTACTGATATAAGTATTCAAAATTTAGCATACAAAATTCTATTGTACACCTTTAATCAAAAAGCCCTTTTGAAATTAAATAAATTCGAACATGTAAAGAGATTTCAGAGTTTCTTGTAAATGAAGTACTAATAATTACACATTTCTATATTCATTTACAAAGACATTACAAAATTTAATGAGAAAACGTCAATTGGACATGTGGGGTAGATGGAAATTGAAAATTGCTTTTTGGAATTTTATAGACCAAATTGATACAAACAAAAGATTTGTTGCGGCGATTATTCCTTAAGCCGCCAGACATATACGAGGCGTCACAAAAATGTTTAAAGGCGCATTAATTGTTTAGCTGCTGAAGATAGAAACGATGCAAATTGCAAAAGTATAAGCTAGAAATTAAGATTACGTGGATGAAGCAGAGCTTCCGTTAATTTTTTTTAAAAAGTTACATTTAATTTTTTTATACGATCGCTTTGTTTCTATAAGTTATATTTACATTACATTATTACCCGACAGGTACACTAATAAAAAAATCCTTTCTTCTAGGACCAAAATTGATCTAGTTATAATACTTTAAAATTGTATGATATTTCAAAGCTTTCCTGCTCTATAAAATCATCTGTTCATTTACTAAACAACTCCGATATTTCATAAAATTCAAAGTATCACAATTTCGTGATTTTTGGCTGTAGAAGAATGAAGTTTATACTGTTATACTTGTCATAAGATACTTGTTTTCTATATCCCAAGGCTGCATAAAATTTAAAACTTTTCATACTTTGTAAATTAATTAGAGAACCATTTCATCAATATAATTTTCAATCCTACCTTATTTTGAACACTTTTCCAATTTACATCACCTGTATACACTATATGGCCAAAAGAGACTGGCCATTTGCGATTTTTGATGTTCAGTTAAATATATAGAAAATACATGAGAAATTATCCTGACACTCCAAGTGTGTAAACAAAATAGTACACGTTATACATTTCCGTGAAAATTTTCCCCCCAAAATCTCATAGTGGACCGTCTACAAATTGAAAGATACCAATACCCTTTGGATAATCCTGTAAAAACTAATGTAGCAAAAGCGTTCAAACTAAAGATTATGACTAAGTGGATTATTGTAATAAACTGTGTTCATTTTTAGGAGGATAGCATGTACACTCGTAGAGTAATTAAGGTTTAAAAAAAAAAAAACAGTCCCAAATTTTGCCAACTTTTTTGTTTATCATTTACAGAGTTCTCAATATATATATAAAAAATGTTCTCAGAAAACATGAGGAACAATATAGTATATAATACCCTGTAATCAGAATTAAATAAAAATTGTATAAATAATGAGCAGGTTTACTGAATAATTTTCCCACTGTGCTTGCTTGAAAGAGATCAAAATATAATTTGCATAATCTGTTAGCTAAATGCATAGAATAAATTTTGTGAAAGTATCAAAAACATAGTTTGAAAATTCTGAAAGTTATCGTCAATGGAATAAGATCAAAGTTTGTTATTCTCAAATAGAAGCAAAAAGATAAGGGGCTGTATCCACATACCCATTGATTAGTGTCAATACAGAATATATATTATTACATGTACAGCTATATTTGGATACAGTTCCTCATCTTTTTGCTTCCTTATAGGATCAACGGATTTTGAACTTTATCTATCGATGATAAAATTTCAGATTTTTAAAGCTATGTTTTTGAAACTTTTATAAAAGTTGCTCTATACATATTGCTAACACATTATGCACATTATACTTTGATAACTTTCACTCATGCGCAGTGAAAAGTTTAATAAACCTGCTCAATATTCATACAATTTTTATTTTTTAATTATGATCGCAGGGTATTGTGTAACAAAGTTGTCATATTTTCTGAAACCAATAATTTATGTTAAGAACTCTACAAATTGCAAGTAAAAAATGTGAAAAAAATTGGGACTCTTTTTATAAAAACCTTAATTTCTCTACGAATATACATGGTATCTTCATAAAATGAACACAAGTTTATTACAATAAGACACGTAATCATAATCTGCAGTTTGGACGCCTTTGCTGCATTAGTTTTGACAGGGTTATACAAAAAATCTTCGTTCTTTTTCAATTTGTTGACGGTCCCTTATGGATTTAGAGAATAAATCGTCACGAAAAATATATGACCTGTACTATTTTGTTCACACAACTGGAGTTTTAGGATAATTCCTCATGTATTTTTATAGATATTTAACAAAACGTCCAATATAGCAAGTGGCCGGTCACCTTTGGCCTATATAGTATATATATCCAACAGCTAAACAAAACGCGTTTGAATCTTTTGGGGATACCCTGCACTCGCACACATATTAATAATTAGTATAAAAATAAAATGCTCTTTTTTGTATATTTGATGAAAGCTTATTAGTTTTCCTATGATATTTTAGAATATGTTTAAAATAAACACTTATTTTCAGCACTTATGTTATTGGAGGGAAAAAAGTAATTATATTTATGGGTAATGTAATTTTTCTAATAGCTTATTTCAACTAATAAATGATTTATTCTTTTATGGTAATGAAGATTAAAACAAATTTTAAAATTAATGTTTTATTATTATTATTAGCCTTCTGAAAACTGAGAACTCATTGACCTTTGTAACTATCTCACAGATTGGAACCTTTTACATTTTATATCCTTATAAGATAAAGATCCTTTTCCTTGAAAAGCTGCGACTCAATGGGTCACGCAAATTCTCACCTATGTAACTCGTGATTCAAATTATGGATCGTGCATAATCTAGCCCGTGTACCCGACGAAGAACATCAGAACTACTCGTAATAGCCGATAAATCACACGAAGAGTCATTCTAATTGATCTAACAAGATTTCTAACAATTTTTCATTCTTGTTTACAGTTTTCATTTTTCCTACCTGAAAAATTTAAAACGTCGATATCGGATTTATTAACAGCGATTTATTGTTTTAAAATTAAAATCAAATAAACATAAATGTTGATTTTTTTTCGGCCATTCTTATTAGAATATATCTTTTTCAAAAGTGTAAGCATGAAATTAAAAATCCATATAGGTATTAAATGTTATATAATCTAATATAATCTAAATACACATATTGTTTAGTATAACATTAAATTAAGTAATACCCATAATGAATGTCATTTAACGATCTTATCATTTCTTATGATTTTATATCGAATGCAATCTTCAAATACAGTCGAATACTACTGCTGTAGGTCTGCAAAAGCTTGCAAATCACTGTTGCAAAGTGGTCTCGTGTTAATCGTTTTGTTGTTGCATCAATACTTAAAATACTTCTTTAACTACGCTGCTTAATGTCTTTATTAAAAAGACAGATTAAAAACATCTCATATTTACCTAAATTTAAGCCCAATTTTGTTTCATAAAAAAGTAAGAGCAAAAGAGAAATTGCAAGTCATTTTGATTTTACAAATCGTTCAATTGTGAATACATATGTAAATGTACATCTTTTCACGAGTTTGATTTTTCGCAATAACTTGGAAACTTGTAAATTATTAAAAGGAAAAAGAAAAATTTATTTTAGTTAGTTCTAGAATTTTTGATGACTATTGTGTGTAAATAAAAGAAAACCATTTTGCATTTTTACTGTATTTGCACATATTCAAAAATCACGCTTCACGGTTTGCAGTCACTTAAAGAGGTGTTTTTATTGAGACAAATATCTTTTCTTACGCTTGCATGGTTTTTATCTTTCTTTAGGTGTGAAATCACGAGGCAATAAATGACTCATGAATTTGACTAGTAACATGAAGCTACGGTTGTTTTTTTATATCTCTTATGAGTTTTCGTAAGCACAGTTTTTTTAATATTATTCAGTTTTCAAGAAATTCACTATTTAACCAAATATTTAACCAAACTAATTACATTTATCTGAATTTATATTTCTTGGTCATTGTCTTAATATATTTGAAAAATCGGTTTTCTTTCGATATATTATCAGGACCTTAACGCTGTCTTTTTTAGGTTTATGCCAATAGTATTTGATGCAATAAAATGTCTTTACTATAAAATTGTGTACATGAGGACTTTTTAACGTTTCCGTAACCCATTATTCATATATTTTTTTTCATTCTATCGTTTAAAACTTTCATCTTTTATTTTTACATTTATTTTCACGCATGTAATTTTATTCAATCATGATATTCGAGGACGCGAGTTTTAAAACTCGCCTTATCCAAAATTAAAAAAAATATATAGAATTTTATCTAAAAATATTCTATTGGTAAACATACACCGAAAAGACAACAATGTAAAAAAAAAGTTTTATCCTATATTTCTACTATTTTAAAATCTTGGTTTACAATGAAAGTCGATGGACATAGGTTTTTTGAGATTTCCCAAACTTTAATTTCCTGGATAAGGAAAGTTTTTAAACGCATGTCCTCATATATGTATAAATCACAATAATAATAAAATCATACATTATATATGTTGCAGCCAATACCCGAAATTGGCCAATTCTAGAACTGGCCGGCCAATTCCCGAATTGGCCAGCAACATTAAAAAATGACTGGCCAATTCTAGAATTGGCCAGCCAATTCGCGAACTGGCCAGATGCGATTGGCCAATTCGCGAAATAGATATAAGTACTCGGCTTAATCCTTTCTAACATAGTTGAAAGTGTCTATGAATTCAATAGTCTAGCCGTCAGCCTGTCCGTGATCTAACTCGAGTAAACTTTCCAGTTAACTTGTAATTGTCATCGTGTTTGGTTTATCAATTAATTTCGATATTGAAAGGGAATGGTGTACTATTTTTGGTTAATTTAGTTAGGTACACAAAAATATTTCACTTCAATATAATCAATGGGAATATTTTTTACTGTACATTTTAATGTTACATTATCTTAATTACAAAAAAATTGGTACCTATGCATCATAGTTCGGATGTTGGCCAAGGCTTTCCGGCCAGTTCGCGAATTGGCCGGCCAAAACCCGAAATACGCTATTCATTTCATGTATTTCGGGTTTTGGCCGGGAAGCTTGGCCAGTTCGGGTATTGGCCGGCCAGTTCTAGAATTGGCCAGGCTCCGGGTATTGGCCGCAACATATATAAAACAATAAAATTACATTTAGGGTTTTCCAAAAATAACGATCCATTTCTATGAAAACTGTAATCTATTGGTTTCTTTCATAGATATTTCTAGAAAAGCTGTCCTTAGAAGAAGGAATAGCCATCATTTCCTGGAAATTGGGGGATAAAACATATGAAGAGGTGCGTTAATTGTCCGTCGCATATTCGGAAAACAGCCACCAACAAGGGCATAACAGGCTACATGTGAATAAATTCAGGCGAACCGGTAGAGTATCAGATGAAAAACATTCTAGATGACAATCGACATCTGACGATACAGTCAACAGCATTCGCGAGGCAGTTGAAAGAAACATGTTCACAAGAAGCCTGATATTGGCCATTGTTGGTGGCTGTTTTCCGTATTTTCGATGGACAATTGAGGTACCTCTTTATATGTTTTATCATCCAGTTTTCCAGGAAACAATGGCTATTCATTCATCTAAGGAAAGCATTTATTAAAACACATGTGAAAGAAATCAATAGATTAGTGTTTTCATTGAAATGGATCGTTATTTTTTGGATCGCCCTGTATATATATATACGAGGGGCAGTCAAAAAGTTCTCAGAATTTCTTTGCTCAAAAATATGGCAGTAATGTCGAATTGATTTGTGCTACACCGTTATTTACGGATTATTTATTTGTAGTTTACATTGAAAAAAGTACTTTTTTCATTGGAGGAAAAACTTATGTAATAATAATAATAAACACTGCTTCATCCCCCTTCTCTCCTCTTAAACAATAAAGAAGTTTATTTTACCGATATTTTTATAGTATTTCCCACCCCTTCAAGTTTTGTCGAGTTCCATCTAGTTTTAATAAAAAGCGATATACAAATACACGAAAAAATATTGATAGAAAGAAAATTGAAAAATAAAACAACTTACAAAGAGCGATCGTGATATCATGGGAATGGTGCCGTGGCGCATGGGTAGACGCTTCAGCTTTTTTGGCCCAAGATTTTGGGATTGCTTGCTAAGTTGCCGTTTACAGACGAAATTCCAAATTCCAACGAACTTCAAAATTCCAAATGTCACATTGGCACCAGTACTTTGCAAAGAAAAAAATCGGTTAACGATATACACGAAAGCATGCATTAAATCTTTTTCAAATAAATTCGGCTAAATTTTCTGGTGCCTTTGTGACATTTCGGAATTAAAATTAAATGGTAGAAAATTCTACCATCAGAGCTCAAAGGGTTAAACAAAGTGCTACATAAAATCTCAATACAAAATCTGCATTCCTTCCACACGCGACTTGGTATTGTAAGTTATTAAACATTTATGTATTATCTGAATGTGTTTCAATCACTGGTAATGCTTAGGGTTAAGGTAATCTCGTTACAGCTCATTGTATGTTGTATTTTTGACATAATGATAGTATTAACGGTCTTCATCGTTTAAAACATTGCATTCAATATTTATTATTTTTAGCCTTTTTTTAAAGCATAATGGGGTATTTTCTCACAATTTTTTTTTTCCAAAAGTGAACATTAAAAGATTTCCGAAATTTTCTTATTTGAATTTTGGAGAAGGATAGTAGAGAAATGCTATATAGAAACATAATTTCTCAAAAATTCAGCCTAGAATATCTTATAATTTTTTTGTATCCTAAGACCGGCAAAATACCCTTTATACACGCATTTCAACATAAAAGTCATCTTGTTATTTCCCCGTGGTTTAAAAAACAAATATTTGAAATAATTTATATTTTTGTCGTTAAAATAAAAGCTTGTTAAGAGGGGAAAAAAGGAAAAAAAATATTTTTTTCCGATGCTGCAACTTATATAAGAAACAATCTTGGAAAATTTGAAGCCAGGAGCAAAACTTCCCGAGTTATAGAAAATTTTGCCTTCGAGCGCTTGGTCCTTCTGACCGTCACTAAGCCATTAAAAGCGATACTTTTGTACTTTGGATGATGCTGCAGACAAGCTGCTTTATAAAGCTGGAATGGACGATTCTATGCAAGTTAAAAAAATTCTCTATTTTATTCATGTATCAAAGTTTAATCGCGTTTTTCTCAAAACTTTTTTTTTAAAAAGTCGGTAGTCAAAATTTCCCGAAAACCTTTGGACTGATTTCGCATAAAATTTGCACACTTTATTTGCATACTAGTTTCTGAACGAAGAACATTTTTTCATTTATAACTTATTTTAATCAAACAAAAAAGAGCAATTTATGGCAAAAATCTAAGTTTAAATCTGAGTATTTTGATTGTACCTTCAAAAATGAATATTTTGTTAATTTATTCGTTCAAATTCAAGATAAATTATGTACTAAATAAATCCCTTTGGTTTTTTAATTTCAGATGAAGCAATCATGAGCTATTCTGACTACCGCATGGGAACTTTTTTTCTAGGTGACTATTCTCACCACTACCACTGGCTGAATTTTCAATGTTTTTTTCTTATGAAAATGTAGCAGAATATTCTTAGAATAATGCTTAATAAAGTACAATAAGTTTTAAAATATTAATAAGGTACCCTGTTAAAAAAAAAGAAAGAAAAAGAAATATGCTCTTTTTTTTTAGCATTTCAGACTCTTGTCCCCCCTTAAGTTAATAATGCAAGAACGTGTTGATTTAATTAAATTTTAAAACAAAAATATCATCATATAAATCTAGAACTAGCACCTTGAATTAAAGAAAGAATGAAAGAAAAAAATCATATTTTCCATGTTGCAGCTTTCAAAATTAACCCTAGAACTTTGCAAAATCTTGGCTAAATTTAAAGTTTATTAACGACACCATGACCATCGTGATGAATAGACTAACAATCACTTGGAATTAAATTTTGTTTTTGTTTCACAAATAACACAAAATAAATTACATTTACATTTTATTATATAAATTAATGGAAAAAAATCTTTGTAAAGTAATTTAAAAAGAAAAAAGTACTGCGCCATCTTATACTTTGCAAAATTACCCGCATACTTAATAAAATCTCGATTACTGTTTTTGTAATTAACGACGTCAGAGACAAAATTTTTATCACGATGAAAAAAACAACGATCATCTTGCATAAATTTTCTTTATGACAAATAACATGGAATAAATTATTTTTGTTCTTAACATATGTCATTTTAAATTAGAAGAGCGAAATAATTCTTTTTAAGTTCATGCATGTAGATGTTATTAATTAAAAAACATATTTAAAAAACAGTGCTTCAAACGGAATAAAAAATAGTATCTGGAGATTTTATGAGGAAACTTTTATACTTTCAAATTTTTATGTTAATGACGTTTATAAATTAAAAGAAATATACGCCAAAAGTAATTATGGCGAAGGACATTTTAATTTCATGAAATTCATTATGAATCCCTTAAAAACATTTGTAAAATACTTACGACATTAATTGCGATCTACAAAAAAAATATTACACTTTAAAATCTAAAAATTCGCAGTTTACTATTTTATCATTTTTTCTGAAAGAAAAAAATCCTATCAGGAATTTATTATGAAACAATTTTTATTACTTCCAAAATACTATAAAAAAACTTAACTGCTTTACTAACATTTACTAACATTACTTTCATGTAAATAGTAGCAAAAGCATTTTTTTAAAAACAAAATAATATACTATTAAAAGACATGTACTATTAATAGTACACCAGACCCGAAAGGATTAAACATGTTTTTCTGTGCATTTATCTTGAACGATGTCTCCTCCCCCCTTTAATATTTTCATTATATTTAAAAAGTATATGCTTAATTTTATTTGAAGCATTAAAATTTTACTCAGTTTCTCTAAGGTTCATCAAAATATAAATTAAGTATCTATTTAAAAAATATCTTGACAACAACCACATTAACAAATATTTTTTAAGAACAGTACACTGAAAAAGTAAGTTACAAATATTTATTTCCGAAGGAGATATTGTAAAAATATGAATGCATCACACACCCTACGTTTAACATTAGCAAGAAGAACTTGAGATCTCGTCGACTAAAAACTTTAGCACTGTAAAATTTATCAGCAAAGAATACAGTGCTGATAATATAACAATAGGATTTCTTGAGCCAACTTCTGAATCTAGGTAACTTACATTAAAAAATTTTTATAAAAGTGATTTTCAACCAGTATTTTTTTTTTTTTTTTTTTTTTTTTGGTATGACAGATCAGCTGGTCTATGAATACTTTTCACAACAAGAGGTGCGATAAAAAAAGAAAAAAAAAATCAACCAGCACTTAACACGTTCGCTGCCGCTTACGTGAAGATATGATGATAGTTAATACCGCACTGTAGAAGTGGGTTTTTCCCAGAAGCCGACTTACTTTTAATAACAAAGAATCAGTGACAGATTTTCCCGCGCCAGCGTGTGACTGGTTATTGGAAATAACCCCACATGAGGCGCTGGCGCGTGAGTGGCCCCTTAACATTGACGCCATATCACGCGCTTTCGCGATAGCGGCACGAATGTGTTAAGGTTTATTCCACCTTGTTATTTCAGTTCAATTTTAAAATAACCTTTTCCTGCGTTATTCTCTCTTGATAGGACTATTTAGCTATAGAGCTTTAATATATGCTATTCAGCCTGGCACAAGCAATGTATTTTTGATGCGTTATACCAATTTTTTTTTTTTTTTTTTTTTTTTTTTTTTTTTTTAATGGAATTTGAGGAATGCTTTATTGGAGGAACAAGAAAAAGTCTTATCGTCTTGAAATCTCCGATTGATGGCAAAATTAAAAAAAAATAATAATGGTTTAATTACTATAAGTTATTAGTAATTATTATTAATGGTTATTATAGCAAAAAAGTTAAACTTTAAAAACTATTTTCATGAAACTTTTTTTTTAACTGTTCAAGAAAAAAAAAACCTCGGTCGAACTAAACAAAGTTTTAAGATATTTCTTTGTATACACATGGCTATAGTTGGAATCGACATTATGCAATACTTTTCGATATATTTTTTCTGACCCCTTCCTTAAAGACCGTATGCATTATGAATATTGATTCGACATACTTCAATTTCTAAATTTATAGTTCTATTTACATATTTATTAAATTACATTAAGTCCATATAAATTTTCTTAATAAATAATGTAACTTGTATTTAAATTTTAGCCCAATGCGGACAATATATTAATATCTCACACATAGTAATATGATCTAATAGCATAAAAAATATATGTATTAATTATAAATTTTATTCTTTGTTTTATCCAATGTTTTGTCAATTTGAATAAATTCTTTTATTATTTATACATTCATAATAGTTGTTGATAAATTGTAATGGTTTTTAGTGGTTTTATGTGTATCAAGCTCTGCTAGGCTTTTTTTTTTTTTTTTTTTAGATGAACAATATTTTGTCAAAAAATAAATTTTTTTTTGTTACTTCCAATCATAACTGTATGCTTTCAAATTTCAAAACTCTTCCCAAATTCTAGTTATGATCTGTAGATCTGGAAATTGCAAGACATTACAATTGTGTGCGGATCACAGGGTCAGCTTCGCCGCCATTTATTAATAGAAAAAAAATAAGAATCCCCCTTCCCCAAGAAATTTAAAAAATATATAGTTTGAAAATACAACTGATTGTAAAATAAAAACATACAATGTAATATATATATTTTTTTAATATTAAAAAAAAAATCCCCCAAAGTGCCTCGATATAAGCAAAACATATCCCACCTCTAAACACACGTTTAATTTCATTTGTGTAAACATTTTTATGATTAAAATAACTACGTGTGTCATTTCTAAATCTAGGTCATCAGCCATTCATCTATTTAAATGGCCTATTTTATGGATCCCAGTAACTCAAAACCAACTTTAAACCAATACCTTGAAACTTTATTTAAATTATTTACTACTTTATAAAAAATGAAGACTGGTTTGAATAAGGATATTCCAAATTCAGTAACTGTTGGTTATCAGGGCAATTAAAAAAACTTATTTGATATGTAATGTTTAAAAATTGTTAGTTTTTGGATCCAATTAACCCAATTTTACGGTATGCCCGAAAATGACCGAAATGCTTATTTTATTTTTATTTTTTTACTTTCTTTAATCTATAATAAAAGAAAGTTTTGTAACCAAAACTATTTAGACTTCATTTTTGACGGATTTATAAATTTTAGAAGCCAGAGATCCCGTAAAACACGTTTTTACAAAATATGTGCCAGTTCGTATGTCTGTGGACTAGCGATGGGCGATTTCGATTTTTTAAATCGATTTAATCGATACTATGGCCAACTCGATTTAATCGGGACTTTAAAATTTAATTTATTCCTCTGAAGGTAATATTTTCATTTTCCTTCAAATGTCGAAGATAAATTATTCGAATGTGCTAATCCCAAAATTTCTATTTCATACATGTTATAACTTCCAATTTCACTATCACGGTGTCAAAATTAAATAACTTATGTCCATCATGAGGATTCAATAAGCGTAAGCTCATTGAAGTATGTGCATTTTAAAACAAAAATATTAGCACTTCATTATCTAAACAAACTGTTGAATTTCGACTCACACTCTCTTAGATGTATACAATCAAAATTTGAAATTCAAAGAGCATAAAAGCGGAATCTTTTGGGCAGTATACAAAGCCTATTAAGGATCTATTTATGTAACAGTACAACATAATATGAAGTTTGATTAAATTTCATGCATAAGTTTTGAAATAGAACTATTACAAATATCGTAAAAAATGCAGCACAGTCTATTACATAATTTACATGAAAACCTATTCAGGAACATCTTGTGTCAACATCTAGCAGAATATTAAGTTTTATGAAATTATGTTCATTATTTCTTGAAATATTCTTGCTAACATCGTGAAAAAAAGTATTGAATTCAGGGTATTGTACCGAAGGACATCCCTTTCATGGAGCATTGAATGGTACGCCAGGAAGATTTCAGATTTTTATATGCTTCATGGAGAAAAGTCCAACCCCCGTCCCTCTCACACATATACAGAAATCTAGAATGTCTCTCTCCAGAACTGCAAAAATCTCTCCCGAAGAAAAATGTCTGCATTCAACACCCCTTAAAAAAGCAGCATAACCTGTCATGTTTTATACGATAGCATAATCAAGAACAACTTATGGCAATGTCCGAACAGAGAATTAAATTTGATGAAATTCCGTTCATTTGTTCTTGAGATACGATCCTTAAAATCATATGTATCGGGAAAAACGGTTGAATTTTGGGGTACCCCGAAGAAGGACATCTCCATCAAAAAACTGAAATAGCCTTTCAAAAGATTTGAGATTTTATGCTAATATACAAAACGTTTTAACTTTCTCTGAAGTCTTGAATGTCTCTCTACAGAGTCACAGAAATCCCTCCCGGAGAAAAATGTCTGGGTTCAACAATGCTGATAAACGCAGCATAGCAACGCCCCCTCTTGAGTGAGCTACACTGAAACCTAATAAGCAACAACTTATGGCAACGTTTAACTGAATTTAACCTGAATTTTCACTGGAATCTGTTGAAACTGAAGTTTCAACAAATTCCAAGCATTAGTTAATGAAAAATAGCGTCCATAAAATTTTTTATCGGAGACAAAAACAAATAGGCACTGATCAGATGCAAATAACAGACTGACAGACAGACAATTTATAAAAAAAGTCAAATCGTATTCGAGACAGTTGAAGACTTCGAAAACGATACATCCTTCGAAAACCGGAAGGAAAATTTTTTAATGAAACCAATACTTTTTGTAAAAAAAATAAATAGTAATAAGCTAGTCAGATGTGATAAACCTAAAACATTCTTCTATCTCATATGTTAATACTTCATGAAATATGCAGCATAGTAGCGCCACCGGTTAGGTGATTTACACCAAAACTTATGTTAGCTTCCAACTGAATCTAACTGTTTGATGAAAATCAGTGCATTAGTTTCTAAGATAAAGCAATTGGAAAAACCTGAAAAATAAAAAAACTTCACAACATTTTTTTTTTCTTGAGGGGAGGGGATGATTTACACCAAAAATTGATCAGGATCAATTTTTATCAGGCACCAGCTGAATTTTGATGAAAATCCATGCATTAGTTCACGAAATAACATTTTATATATTCTCATAGTCTGTACAGATATTGCGAAATCATGAAAAATGCAGCAAATCAGCGCCACCTGTAGAGCAATTTACACCAAAAACTAAACAACACCAATCTTATATCAGGGATTTATTAAATCTGAATTTTAATGAAAATTTATGAATTAGTTCTTGAGGTAGCGCTATTGCGTTAATCACGAATAATGCAGTATAGCAGCGCCACCTCTTGAGCGATTTCCACCAAACGGTAATCAGCATCAAATCATATCAAGAACTAATTTAATCTAAATTTTTATGAAAGTCTGTGCTAGAGGTCTGCACGGGCCGGGCCTCGGCCCGAAGCCCGAGCTCGGCACGGCCCGCGGGCCGGGCCGATTTCCAATAATGGCATTCGGGCCGGGCTCGGGCCTTACTTCTGAAGACTCGGGCCGGGCCTAGTCACTAATCCTTTCGGGCCGGGCCGGGCCGGGCCGGGCCTAGTCACTAATCTTTTCGGGTCGGACTGGGCTCAGGCCTTAATTTTTTTGCTGGAGTATCGCGCCGGGCCTAACTTTTTTTTTTCCGTACGAAGCCGAGACCGATTCCATTCTTCCTAGTTTTCATAGACCAAAATAATCAGTTCCTATTGAATCTTCCTATATGAAAATCCTTTTCTCGACTTTTCATAAATCGGTAATATTTGGCTTTGTCCAAAAATTTCTGCAAAAAAAGCATATACTTTTAAGCCGTCATTATTCTACAACTAAACATTAGAATTTACTCCTTTTAAAGAATCGTAGATTACTAGGCGTTTTAAAATAGAATTAAACACACACACACAAAAATCATGATTATGACGGAATTTTTTTTTAAACTGAAAACTGAAAGTTTCTTTTAAAATGATCATTCATGCAAAATGAATACAACAATACGGGAGAAAAAAATATATTAAACATTTACATCTTTAAGAAGGGAATGCATTTTTTTCCATTCCAAAGCGATTTCGTCTTAGGAAATTTTACCATGTACCGCTTTTTCGATTTTTTGTCTCCATTACAGGGAATATGGATTAATAATACTAGTGATAACTGAAACATTTACATACAACAAACAAATATTCATTTAAAAGCATAAATATCGCAGCCTACGGCACTTCTGCATAAATGGAGATTATAAACATGGAAAAAAAAAAAAGACTAATATAATTTTTTCTGGTCAGAACTCTTCCATAAGATTAAAAATCAATGTTCTGTAGAAATTCACTCAAGCCGGGCCGGGTTCGGGCCGAAATTTAAAATTTTTTCCGACCGGGCCGAGCTCGGGCCGAAATTTTAACTTTCGGGCCGGGCCGGGTCGGGCCTGGAAATTTCGGCCCGTGCAGACTTCTAGTCTGTGCATTAGTTCTTGAGATAGAGCTAAAGTGGAAACAGGGGCGTACAAAGATAAAACTGTGCCTGGTTCAGAGTTCCTATTTAGCGCCCCCCTCCCCCCCTACACACACTAACTTTTAATTGAGATAGGCCAAAAGTGACGTTGTAGTAAACATTTCGCGCCCCCTAAATCTCCGCGCCCAGAAAGATCCCCCCCTTTCGCATGGCGCGGAGTGGAAATTGTGAAAAATGCAACATAGCAGCGCCATCTGAGAAGCGATATACACCAAAATGTGCACAACATCAATTCATATGAAGAATTAACCGAGTCTGAAATTTGATGAAAATCCGTGCATTGGTTATTCAGATATAGCTGTTGCATAACTCGCAAAAAATGTAGCATAGCAGCGCCACCTGTTAGGCTATATACACTAAAAATTAATCCGATTCAGTTTATATCAAGGTCAAACTAAATCTAAAGTTTTGTAAAATTCCGTGCATTTGTTGTTGAGATAGAGCTGTCAGAAACTTTTGTCACATACAGACTCACGGAGTGACAGACAGACTCGTAGACTCATGTTCTAAAAACCAACAAATCGTGTCAAAAATCTTCTAAAATATATAAATCCATCAAAAACCGGAAGTCGAAGTTTTTCATGAATGTAATACTTTCTTCTTGTAAAGATACAAAAGAAAGTAAAAACGTAAAATCGATTCTGCCCATAAGATCGGCACAGCACAGATCTATTCACTATAGATTTCGATTTTTAGATTAGCGCATAATGGATTTTTCTAATTTTATTGTTTTAATGGTAGTATTGATGTAAAATTACGTATACGGAAGGATTTTTTTTTCTTTCTAGGCTAAATGAATGTTGAATGCAGGTATTTTTCACCGTGAAGGCTATTTGCGACTCCGGAGGAAGGCATGTTTTACACCTCTGTAAAAGAGGGGAAATCTCAATTTGTGCATTAAAAAGCATAAAATCTCAAAACTTCTGGGGAGGGATGTCCCCTGCGGATCACCTCATGAATTCGACACTCGGTACAATCGTTATATTTTTGTTTAGAAACTCAGTTATTTGGATTATTAATTTATTATGTTTTATTTTTCACGCTCGTCCCTTCTAATTCCTCCCCCCCCCCCTTCTGCACCAATCGTAATTTACAGGACCGTTCGAAACATGCATGAAGTTTTAAAAATGTCCATTTCTCGTTCTATTTTATTATAGATCCACATTTTGAATCTTTGACAAAAGATACATATGGAATGCCCTGCCGCCCATTTGAGGTTTACCTGCGCCGTGCGGGGAAGCGTATGTTTTGTTTCTTTAAAAGAAACAAATTATTGTTGGGAGGGGGGAGATTTGCATCCTCCTCAACACACACCTTAAAATTTCGCTCATTCAATTTTCTACCACTTTTAACTTAAAAGTTTAAGTAACATAGCACCCCGGGGCTGTGGGCCCTTCCCACCCTATCGGTTATTCACCTAACTTTGCTCATTTCTTCACTTCATTTTAATCTTTAAAAGGCTATAACTGATTCTATGGGAACTTACAGTGGGAAGAAAAAATCTAGTATAGCTAACTTTTCCTAGCCGTTATTTTTGATAGTCCAGTTTTTTTTAGTTTTTCTCCATAGAACCGTTTTTTTTTGGGGGGAGGGGGGGGCATTTCTTATTTTTTGATATAATATGTCTATTGAAAGCTTATGCTTCATACATTACAAATCTAGCATTAAAATCCCCCCCCCCCCCATCATTCTGGGTCACGTTACGGACCCATAATGCGTTAAAATTTAAATTTCTCAAACTTCTGTGAATATCGAAATATCGATTCTAGTATCGATTCTAGAGCTGAGAAATCTATTCTTTTTATGATCGATGCTGTTTTATTCGATGTCGATTTTAATCGATTCTCAAAATTTCCAGAATCGCCCATCACTACTGTGGACTCATTGTATCATCGAAAAGCATATGAAATTGTTCTTAGAAATGAACCAAACTTCACATATACATGTGTATTTCGCTATGAAGTTAAAGTTCCTCCAGAAAATGTTCCTCCAGAAGGGGGTGCTGCAATAGCGATTTTTGCGCGATTTTCTGGTTTTTTCATGCTGCACATGTATTGCTCGTGCAGCAAGGATGTTCGCATCCAGACAACCCCACGATTCACAAGCAGCTAACGTACAACATAGTGACGAAAAAAATTAATTTTATTGAAAAATATGACCAAGATTAACTAGTACTTATTTTGATAACATGAAGCAGAAATCTAAGATGAAAATAAAATTCGTTTTGAACTTTATGTTCGTGCACCTATGTCCATTTCGGCATCTTGTTTGTCTCTAAAATGCATAATTAAAAAAATAAAATTTTTTGAAGTATTAACTTGTAAGATATCAGAAATTTTTCCGATTGGCACATTGGACGAAATTTATTTTCCGATAATGTCTGACAATATTTGTCTTGGATATGTTAATGTCCGTGTGTTAAATTGTTTGTTCACTAATTTTAATATATTTTATTTGATTGTTTACTTTATTTTCTGAAATCATGTTCATGCATATTTATTGTCTATGGATTAAAAAAAAACGTACGATTTAACATTGAGATAAAAAGTTAAGAATATATTTCCCCGGTAAATGTAAGTTTTTATAGCATATCAATAAATGATTATTAAATGTGTTTCAACGGATGTAGATTTATAATTAAACAATAAACTTATGCAATCGTAAATAGTTTGGAGGATGTGTCTAGGATCAAAATATGTGAAGGATATGAATGATATGATCAAAGGAGGTTTTGCATGTAGTCGAGTTTAGCGGCAATTGTCGGTGAGGAAAATCAATGACTTGATACGTTGCGTTGCGTTGCTTACACTGCACTTAAAATTTGTCGCTCAGATTAGCAAATTATTGCACAGAACAATTTTGCACAAAAAAGCAAGTTACGACGCGCGATTTTTAGAATAGCACATTTTCCCCCGCTTGAAGTAGAGTCAAAAGTAGTGTAGGTTCTTTCTACAAACTACCAATTTTTTGTATCGTGCTAGTTGATACACTACATTCTTTAAAATGTAAAACATTACACTGCAGTTAACTGTAAAAAGCAGCCACTACTGTAGTTTCGCTGTTTGTCGCGCACCACTTCCGACCCCTGAATCAAAATGATATGCCAATACTTTAAATCTGCATTTTTCGTATATATTTAGGTAAGTTTTAGATTTTATCTTTTGAAGCAGCAGTTCCAAATATTTTTCGTTCCGGAACCAATTGATTTAGTTTTTCATATATGAATAATTCTGCTCATATAAGCGACAAACCACCATACCTCCATATAGATAAGCTTTGTTTTTGATAGTGATATTCTTCGTTTAATTAAATATTCTAAACAGGAAAATACTTTAATAGCATTTGTAGACTTTTTCTCTATATTTTATATTATTTAGAAGGATCAAACATTGCATGGTTCGCGTCGCGTCATACCAAGAATTTCATTGCAAAACAGGATTTTTTCCTTATTTAAAATAATAAAAATTCTTTGACTAACCTTTAACTGATGTTATCGATCTCATAGACCGGCTTTTTTTAAGCTATTGCATAGCTTTTATCGCGGGCTTTGAACGAAGCGACCAAATCTAGAAATTCCGTAAAGAGAAAACCTAACACTTCCGTAACGAAAAAAACCTAACACTTCGGCTAACGTTGTTTCAGTTCGGCAAACTTCGGCACGGTATCCTTCGGTAGACTTCGGCAGACATTGACGCGGTATTTTTCAGATATTAGGATATCAAGTCTCAAAGTTATGCTTCTTATGATTTAATTTTCATAGCGCGGCCAAATTTTGTTTGGTAATTTATTATGAGACAGTGTTAATTTTTGGTGACAAGAGACACACCACGGTGAGGGCCGAAAAATTTAAAATGCTTAGAACTCGCGATCTAATTTTCGTAGCGCGGCCAAATTTTGTTTGGCAATTTATTATAAAGCAGTGTTAATATTTGGGGACAGGAAAACCCCCATAATGAGGGTCGAAAAATTTAAAATGCTTATAACTCGCGATCTAGTTTTTGTAGCGCGGCCAAATTTTGTTTGGTAATTTATTATGAGACATTGTTAATTTTTGGTGACAGGAGACACCCCACGGTGAGGATCGAAAAATTTAAAATGCTTATAACTCGCGATTTTCGTGGCGCGGCCAAATTTTGTTTTGTAATTTATTATGAGGCAGTGTTAATTTTTGGGGACAGGAGACCCCCGTGATGAGGGTCGAAAAATTTAAAATGCTTATAACTCGCGATCTAATTTTTGTAGCGCACCAAATTTTGTTTGGTAATTTATTACGAGACTGTTAATTTTTGGTCACAGGAGACCCCCCCAAGGTGAGGGTCGAAAAATTTAAAATACTTATAACTCACGATCTAATTTTCGTAGTGCGGCCAGATTTTGTTTGGTAATTTATTATGAGATAGTGTTAATTTTTGGTGACAGGAGACCCCCGTGATGAGGGTCGAAAAATTTAAAATGCTTATAACTCGCGATCTAATTTTTGTAGCGCACCAAATTTTGTTTGGTAATTTATTACGAGACTGTTAATTTTTGGTCACAGGAGACCCCCCCAAGGTGAGGGTCGAAAAATTTAAAATGCTTATTACGCGTGATCTAATTTTCGTAGCGCGGCCAAATTTTGTTTGGCAACCCCCCCCCCCCCCCCCCCGTGGTGAGGGTCGAAAAATTTCAAATGCTTATAACTCGCGATCTAATTTTTGTAGTGCGGCCAAATTTTGTTTGGTAATTTTTTATGAAGTGGTGTTAATATTTGGTGACAGGAGACCCCCCACGGTGAGGGTCGAAAATTTTAAAATTCTTATAACTCACGATCTAATTTTCGTAGTGCGGCCAGATTTTGTTTGGTAATTTATTATCAGACAGTGTTAATTTTTAATGAGAGGAGACCCCCCCCCAAAGTGAGGGTCGAAAATTTGAAATGCTTATAACTCGCGATCAAATTTTCGTAGCACGTCCAAATTTTGTTTGGTAATTTATAATGAGGCAGTATTACTTTTTGTGACGGGAGACCCCCCCCCCCCACGGTGAGGGTCGAAAAATTTAAAATGTTTATAACTCACGTTTTAATTTTCGTAGTGCGGCCAAATTTTGTTTGGTAATTTATTATGATAATTTTTGGTGACAGGAGAACCCCCCACGGTGAGGGTCGAAAAATTTAAAATGCTTATAACTCGCGATCTAATTTTCGTAGCGCGGCCAAATTTTGTTTGGTAATTTATTATGAGACTGTGTTAATTTTTGGTGACAGGAGACCCTTCACGATGAGGGTCGAAAAATTTAAAATGCTTTTAACTCGCGATCTATTTTTCGTAGCGCGGCCAAATCTTGTTTGGTAATTTATTATGAGACAGTGTTAATTTTTGGTGACAGGAGACCCCCCCCCCCCTCCCCACAGTGAGGGTCGAAAAATTTAAAATGCTTTTAACTCGCGATCTAATTTTTGTAGCGCGACCAAATTTTGTTTGGTAATTTATTAAACTATTGCATAGCTTTTATCGCGGGCTTTGAGCGAGGCGACCGAATCTAGGCATTCCGTAACGAGAAAAAATCTTAACACTCCGGCTAACGACGTTTGAGTTCGGCAGACTTCGGCACGGTATTCTTCGATAGACTTCGGCAGACATTGACGCGGTATTTTTGTATAAAATGTGAAAAAATGCTATGCAATAGCTTTACCGCGGCAGTCCCCGAGTGCCACACACATTTTTTTTTATAGTTTAACTTGTAACTTTCAGTTACTACAAATACTACCGAATTTTTAATTTTTTAGGAACATTAGTACTATAAAGGAAAGGACACTTTTAAATGGGTGAATTTCAATTATAACAGTTCTGTCTAAAATGTTTAATACAAAAACACTCTCCTACGAGTTAATTTCGCCTTTTATTCACCTTTAGATGAAACGATCTCACAAACTGCTTCACAGTAGTTATGACAATTTCTGTCACGTTGGTTAAAGGTTAAATAAAGAGAAAATTTCTATAAAAACCGGAGTTACGCGATAGCCTTCGTAACTCCGGTTGAGAGGCACTGTTCTGAAATATACATTTATTCTCTTCAGACCCGAGGCACACAAATGTGTATTTCCATTATTTTTCTCATAAAAACTAAACTGTTCGATTTTTTGGCATTTTTACTTTATATCTATACAGCTGAATGTTTTTTGCTTTAAAAGAAAACCAATAAATGTCAGCACTGATGAAAATTACCTCATAAAATAAATATTTCCATCCGTGTTTTGAAAATGCCTTCATGACATTGTGGCCAAGAAAGTAAGAAAATTCATGATTATTAGCTTAAATGCTTTACAATAAAAAAATTCTAGAATTTACTGAGCATTTACTTGTTTAAAGACCTTAATTCTGTTATTGCGCAAATTTATATTATTGATAGTTAAACTGATGTTTTAAGGGGATTAGTATTTTTATTCCATATTTGTAAACCTAAATTACCAGTCTCCTTAAGTACCGATTTCATAAAAATGACTCATCTATGGTGTCATTTCGATTATGCAAAAGCAATAAATATACATTTGTAGAGTTATTTTATGCTCAGGTCTGAAGAGGTTATATATATATTTGGGAGAGTGGGACACTTTTACAAAAGTAGGAAAATACACTTTATTTTATTTTATTTTTTTTTTGTGACAGAGTGCAATTGAAACACTTTTTAATCTCCCTGAACAATATAAAAACACAGCATGCAAAAGATTTTATAATTAAAGAAATTGCAAGTTTCAAAATGTGTCCCAAACCTTCACATTAACAGGGAGGTATAGGACAGCAATAAAACAAAGCTAAAAGGCATAAAAAGTTTAGTGTCAACTAGATATACAATCTAAGATAGTAGGTTGATAATGTATGTGCCACAATATGAAATTTCAGTTCCTTCATGATTGAAATTAAAATTTCAGGACTGACATTCATAGATGATATTAAAAAAAACCATCAGTTCAAATTTACATTTTGATGTAAATTAATACATTATCAATGTTATAATTAATATATTAGCCTCTAAAAATGTTAGCAATTTACATTCATTTCAATAAAAAAGAGCAATTGGACATGTCCCATTTCTCTCCACTTCCTTGATTTGTGTTAAGCTTGTATAAACAAAAATGATATTTTTAGGCTTGGTTTAAATTATGGATAATATACAGCATAATGTTCCATAAGCACGGATACTATTACATTTATGCATAAACAAGTACATGCATGTTAAAAGATCAGGAATTTATCAGGTAAGAAATTTTACAGGTCCAGGGTAACCAATTGTGCAAAAGAGCGAGAGAAAGAGGGAGGAGGCTGGAGAGAGAGAAAAGAGGGACAAATAAAACCCAATATATGATAAATGAAACTTAAAATTACATTTAAGAATGTATCAATCAGTTACTATATAATAAGAATTAACACTTTATACTTTAACACCGGCACTTTTTTTATTCATTGACAAAAATATATTATACGAAATTGAAAAATTCTATGTAGTTTTAAATGCGTTCTGGTCAATCGCAGTTTTACCTATCAAAAGGCACACTTATCCCTCTTAAGAATGTACAATTTGAATCTACAATATGCTATTATAATGTACGAAGATAAAGATTGCTTTAAAAAATGTATAGCTTTTAAGAATTATACAAAGACAAAATCAATGGTACGGTACGTGTAAAATTTTGAAGAATTCACGAACTAAATTTTATTTTTAAAAATCGGTAATCTTAACATAATCCTTCATAAACTTCGTACATAAAAAAATATTGTTAAAAGTTCTATTTAAAATCGTGAAATATAAAATTGAAATCGTTGTTAATAAAGCAACGAATGGGAACAAAATGATATAAAAAGTTAACATTTTCATTTTATTATATCAATAAATGCAATGTATATTATGTATATTCATTCCCGATATTCTTTAAGATGTGGCTTTGCATTAGAAAGTCATATATAAAATTAAGCACTCACCGCAAAACAATGGCAAGCAGTGATGGACAATCCAATTGCGAGGGGGATCGAACCTTGTACATCCAGCCGGTTTTCGTCGCAGACAGCAAACACTGTAAAGACCAAGATAAAGGTGATACAGAATTCAACTCCAAGTCCTTGAATTGGTGACATGCCGGAATGGATAAGTGTCGAACCCAAATTTCCCCGGATCTCTTCAGGGGTGATTGCTTTAAGAATAGCAGCTCCTGCTACACCTCCGGCACACTGACTGATAATATAAAGTCCAGATTTCAGAAACGAACATTTTCCGGTTATCATCATACCACAAGTGACAGCTGGATTAATATGACCACCGCTAATTCCACCGATGCATTGTGCTATGGTCGCAACAGTCACACCAAAAGCAAGTGCTATTTGGACTATAGTAGGAGAATAAGTCGCATCCCATCCCGAGACACAAGATCCGCATCCCACTAGTACCAGAAAAGCTGTACCAAGAAATTCTGCAAAAACCGCCCGGGTTAATTTGCTTATTGCTCCGAGTTCTTCCATTCCACACACGGTGCGAAATTCTCTAACTCGACCCATGAATGCCGGAGGTGCCACTGAGAACAATCTGTTTCCAGCCGAGTTTGAGACTCGAATCCCCTGATAACGGCCTTAGAGAATGAAAAAAGTAGCGAAATAAAAATAATAAAACAACCACAATAAATATGTGCTCTCTCGAATGCGCAGGTGCGTTTATGAAGCGCCAAAGGGAAACTCACCAATCGGGAATCCTCTTTCATTAAACTCATTTTAATGGCACTCCGGTTTCGTTGCTATTTAATTTTTGCGCTTTTTTTTTTTTTTTTTTCCAATCGAAAATGTTCAGAAAGAAATTCTAGAACCAAAAAAAAGAAAAAGACTATTTCAGAAATTTCAATTAGTTGTTTTTCAGTTGGATTAATAGTGATTCTTTAGCAACCGAATTTAATTTATTTAAACTTTGTTAACATTTATTTATTTTAAGTTTTTGAGAAATAAAATTTTAAGCAAAAATTGATTTTCTTAAAAATGAAACTTTCATTTATTTTTATTATTGCTTTCTTATTTGTGTCTGCTTAAAATATTCTGATTTAAAAAGAGAGAAAAAAAAAAAAAAAAAAAAAAAAAAGAGAGAAAATGAAAACACCTATTTCAGAAATTTAAATTTTAAAATTATCATTAACTCTTTCAAAGGACAATGTATTTTAGTTTTCTTTCAAATTTAATCTTATTGTATTCATTCAAAACATTATAAACTTTTTAAAAATTAAAGGTAAATTTCTAATCACAAAAAGAAACAATTGATGTTAAATTACATATTAAGTAATGTATATAAATTAAGTTAGGTATTTTTATTTATTAATATCTTTTCAAATTTCTCTACTGAAAATGTTTAATTGTAATTCGTTAAAAAAAAAAATCTATCCCTCAATTATTAATTAACTTTTGTTAATGACAAATGGTGTTATTTTGCTTCCAAACATTATTAGATTCATTCAAAGCATTTAAAAGTTTTAACTATTACAGTTATTTATCTAAACACGAGTTTTTAATTTAACGGCATAAAAAATAATTAAATAAATGAGTTTTATACTTAAACTGAACATTAAATTTGTTATTATTTTTTTCTCAACTAAAATTGATCTGATACGTATTCTTTTTAAAACTAAACAGAATAAAAAACTAGTTTATAAATAAAACTAAAAAAACTGTTCAAGAAAATTCAATTAATTTTTTTAACGGACTGATGATGCTCGTTTTCAAATTTATCATTGTTAAAGTCATAAAAATGCATTTTTAACTTTTTTAAAGATTAAAATTTAAATTCTAATCATAAACTGGATGTAATAATAATTATAATAAATATACAAAGTGTTTAAATGATTTCATTAATAAACTGTTCACTTTTATTTATTGTTATTAATATTTTTTCCCTTTTACTCAACTGAAGAGGCCTTTTTTGAAAAGGAAAATAAAAGAAACTATATCAGATATAACGACCAATTGTGTTATTTTGCTTTAATTTAATAC
Source organism: Maratus speculifer (assembly GCA_964019185.1). NCBI lineage: Eukaryota > Metazoa > Arthropoda > Arachnida > Araneae > Salticidae > Maratus > Maratus speculifer. Next base: position 192,610,456 of record OZ025299.1, read on the forward strand.
TATCACATTCGTTCACACCGATTCAAACTTATAATTATTAAACTAAAAATTCCAAACATAAACGAAACAAAATGTTTAAATAATTCCATTAGTTAAAGTTTAACCTTTTTGTTTATTGTTGCCCATTTTTCATCTTTTTTAAACAAAAAATGCCCTTTAACAGCCACAACAACTAAAAAAACTAATCCTAAATTTTCAGTTTTTTTTTTTTTTTTTTTTTTTTTTTTTACGATTAATGGTGATTTTTTCTTAAATTTAATATTAAATTCTTTAAAAGCATTTCAAACTTTTAAAAATTAAACTTATATTTTTAAACATAAATTGAGAGTAATGAAACAAAAATTTAAGTTAAGTGATTTTATTAAGTTCAACCAACACTGCGCAGCGCTGCATATAGATACCAATTATATTTTAACCTTTAATAAACAAATTCAGTTTCTCGCTACCACTATACTTAAATATACTCGCTTATCGCATAAGTCTGTTATTAACCGATCCAGTTGCTGTGCATGTTTATGAAACCCCTTAATTTCCAAATTCCACAAGGAAAACAGATTTTTGATGCGAAAAATTTCCGTTTATTATGAATCTGAAATAGTAGCATTTTTCCAGAGCCTGATTACTAACGGGGCACTCTCTCACCAGAAAAAATTTATAGAAATTTTCGTCTTCTTTAAACGCCCTTTTCATACAAGATTACTGTCATGAATAAGGAAAAATTCTTTATTTCTTTTTCCTGGTGGGAGAGTGCCCCGTTAGTAATCAGGCCCTGCATTTTTCTATTCCCATTTTACACTATATGGCCAAGGGTGACCGGCCACTTGCAATTTTAGACATCTTGTTAAACATCTATAAAAATACACGAAGAATTATCCTGAAACTCAATGTATGTAAATATAATAGTATAGGTCATATATTTCCGTGAAAATTTTTTTCCGAAACTTCATAGGGGACCTTCAACAAATTGAAAAATAACGAATATCTTTTGGATAACCTTGTCAAAACTAATGTAGTAAAAGTGCTCAAATTGTACATTATGATTAAGTGGATTATTGTAATAAACTGTGTTCATTTTTATGTAGATAGCATGTATACTTGTAGAGAAATTAAGGTTTTTATAAAAACAGTCCCAAAGTTTTTCAAGTTTTTTGCCTATAATTTGCAGAGTTCTTAATATAAAATAATTTTTTTTTCTGAAAATATGACAAACAGCATTGTGCACAATAACCTGTAAATAGACTCAAAAAATAATAAAAAGTGTATCAAAAATGAGAAGGTTTACTAAATAATTTTTCACTGCGCATGCGTCAAAGATATCAAAATTTCATTTGCGTATTGTGTTAGCTAAATGTATAGTGCAACTTTTCTAAAAGTCTCAAAAACATAGCTTGAAAATTCTGAAAGTGATCGTCCATAGAATAAGGCCCAAATCCATTATTCCCACAATGAAGCAAAAAGATGAGGGTTTGTATCCATATTCCATTGATTAGTGTCAATATTGAATACACAGTATGGCACGTACTACTATATTTGGATTTTAGAGGTTTTGGACAATCAGTGATTCTTAATGTGTTTTAATGCATCAGTGTTGCATTAAGAATCTTTGACTTTGCAAAACTGCCAAATATGTGGAACGAACTTGATTACATATTATGTGTTTGCCGTGTTACGAAAGATTCGCATGACATCAAATATTTGTAACTGAAAGAAAAGAAAAAAAAATCCCTGATTGTTTTTCTTTATTTTTATGCATGATATATTATAATACACTATGGTCATTAATGACCGAACATTTTCAAATTTAGACATTTTTTTGAATATTTAAAACTGTACTTATCAGATTCTTTTGGAGTTTCATGATTTAAAAGAACTGGTTTTACTTCAAATTTATCAACGTCGATTTGATAACGAAGGCAGTTAGTAGGGGGAAACAAAAAATCAAAGAAAAATAATATTTAGGAGCACCCTGTAAATTTAAATGCACGATATGATCTATCGTTGCTAAATACGAGTTTGTGGATACTGCACAAGTTTTATAATTTGTGTAAAAACAACACATATATTCATGGAGATATAGCATTTTTTTAAATACATAAAATTTTGGCACGTTTTTAGCTTATATCATCCAGAGTTTTCAACCAAATTTAACACCAGTTTCAGAAAAATTAGAAAAGTGTAGAGTAGAACAATATCGTGCAACAGGAATAAAAATACAATATTTTATGAAATATGAGCACTTGTACGAAACAATTTTTATCTATGCATGCGCGAATAATAATAAAGATTTTTTTTTTTAAGTAATTTAATATTTAACTCTATGGAGCAAATCTAAAAAAAAAAAAAAAAAAAAAAAAAAAAAAGTCAATTATCATGAAAATTTGGAAAGATATCCGCAATTCCTTGGGAGCCGATTTTATTTGTTCTCTGAAAGTAGCTGAATGATAAGGGATTTATTTTTTATAGATGCTCTAGTGTTTTTTGGATAACTAGCAGAACGAACCTATTCTAAGACAGAAATAAGAATAAATATCGAAGCATTTGTCCCAAATCTAAACTTTTCACTAAAATCCAGCTAATAAAAAATAACAGTTGTGGAAAATCCCTTATCAGTCAGCGTCTTTTTTAAGAGCGACTAAAAATCAACTTACTCTATTGACGATATCTTTCTGAATTTTCATGATATTTGGCTGGATTGTTTTTATAAGATGGTCCACAGAGCTGATTATTAAAATATGTAAAAAGATCGTTGCTATGGTTCGCGCATGCGCAGATAAAAATTATTTCATACAACTTCTCATATTTCATAAAATATTTAAATTATTTATATTTCTATTGCACTATATTGTTTCTACTACATTTTGCCAAATTTGTCTCAAACTGGCGTTAAAATTGGTTAAAAACCCGCCATAAGCTTAAAACATGCAAGAATTTTTTTTAACTTAAAAAAATAACCCCCTATATCTCCACGAATGTACATACTATTCTTACAAAAATTAGTGAATAATTTGTACAGTATCCACATGTTTGTATTCTGCAGCTATAGATCATTTTGTGCCTTTTAAGATACAGGGTGGTCCGAAATAAATTTTTCTTCTTGGATTTTTTGTTGGCCCCTAAATTTTTCTGCTTATTAAATGGATATTGATAAATTTCAGGTCAAACATATTCTTTGTAGGCCTGAAGTTTCAGAAGAATTCGACGTGTATTTCCAAAAATTTTCGACAAAATGTCTAAAATTGAAGGTCTAGGGTGACTGACTATACAGGGTGAGTCATAAATATCGAAACAATAGGCTATCTCCTTAAATATTGCCCCCAAAGTTTCATAAAAAAGGTGAATTTTTTGATAAGATAACTTGCAACTCCATGGGGGATCTATTTTAAAAAATACGAAAATTAAATTTTTATACGGCCCCCAGAGGATAAAACATCCAATTAGAAAAATTTTCCTTATTCATTCCTGAACTGAACAAAAAAAAAAAAAAAAAATCATCTTGATATTTTCAAAACTCAGAGAGTTATGACAATTTTAATAAATCGTGAAGTTTCAAGGGATCAGACACAAATTGAAATGCGTGTAACTGAAGAAACAATGTTCTTGTAATGGGTCCAGAAAACATTTATTTTATTTATTTATTTATAAAGTTGGAATTTCGAATGTTTTGTGATGGTTAACCATATAATTTGTAAGCATTATCACATCATAAGACTTCTTAATATTTTTTTTTCAAGAAAAAAAAAAAAAAATGAGTAAATTAAAATTGTTATAACTCAAAATATTATTTGTCGCGTTGAATTTTTTTCTTTTGATTAAACGAAAATGTCTAATTTTCAATTTTAATTCAGCATTTTAAATAATATTTATTTAAAAAAATAAAAGTATTTAAAATAGCAATATTAAAAAAAAAGAAATTTTTGTAAACAAATCATATTTTTAAAAGTAAATTTTCTGAGCTGAAAAGTTACGGTAACCGACGGTTATTGACGTATGTCAGTTTAAAAATGAGAAATACTGAAATAAAAACATTTGATGCAGTAAAGTGCATTTAGTTTTAAGATGGGCAAAGATGGGCTCCTAACGTTTAAATGCTGTATAGTTTCGATTTCAGATTTTGTTTAAGTTTTGCCATTTTCATCTCCTTTAATTACTGTTTAAATGCGTCAGTTGATTTAAACTTTATTTTTTTATCACGTCGATTTCAAATTTTTTCATTTTGCTGTGACTCACAGACAGACATTTCATAAAAACATGTTTTTCGGTATCTCTGAGCTCTAAAACGTGCGAATCCATCGAAAACCGGAATTCAAAATTTTCATGAATCCAATACTTTCTTCTTGTAAAGATAGAAGAAAGTAAAAATAGGTTTAAAACCTTCATAAATTTTGAAACTGAATACAGTAAAACCTCTAAATAACGGACACCTCAGGAACGCAGAAATTGTCCGCTATTCGGAGGTGTCCGCTATTGGGAAAATCAAAGATATTCAAAAAGTGCTAAGAAACGTTTAACATTTCATTATTTGACTTTTATGTGTTCCAAAACCTCTTTTATATGATTAATCAGAAATTAAAATTATTTTTTAAGCAATGGGGCTAAATAAAACTGTACACACCTTTATCCACTGTTCATTACATGCTTGTGAAAAAACCCTGTTACAAAAGTTAACTTTTGCTTGCGATTACATGTAATTTGTTTTTCAAAGTGACGTTATTGGACATTATAGAGTTCCAGTCAGGGAGGGGGATTGCACTTTTTGGCTGTTAAAAGCATAAAATCTCAATTTTCCGACGGGGATATTTCAATGCTCTGGAAGATGTCCCTCCTTGGCAACCCCTTCAATTCAACTCTGAACGTGTGGGGGGGGGGGGATTTTCCCCAGCTCATTTATCACAAAATTCCCTGATAAATTTAGAGGCCTTTTTACTTTTTTTCATTTTTTTCTTCTTAAAAAATACTTTTTCATCCTTTATCGCCTTAAATAGTGTCCACTATTCGGAATGTTCGTTATTCAGAGGTTAAACATACACAAATTTAGGTTTTGAGAATGGGGATTGGAAAATAGTCCGTTAAACAGAGGTGTCTGCTATTCGAGAGTGTCCGTTATAGCGGTTTAACTGTAGTATAAAGTAGATTTTTGAAAATATTTCTATGTAATTTATTAAAATATATTTCCATTGATTCCGCTAATAGAAGAGTCATTTTCGCTATTACTATATTTACTAAACTTATTGCCTGCGCCAATAAGTTTTTAAGACACTTTTAATGGGAGTTTAATTAATATCACTTAATTTGATAACACTTTTAATAAGTGTTTAATAAGACGGTCCGTTCAATGAGTCATGCCAGTTACGAAGTTGGCGGCAAGGTCGAAATATTGCAGACATCTAGCATATTTCATCGAAGTTTAAAGCAAAAACCTATACGCTTTTATTTTATATCTAAAAGTTTAAGTGTTGTCTTGGATCGACATTTAACAATACTTAAATCTATGGTCGATCCCTTAATTGTACTTCAAATGAACTGATTTTGCTGCGCTCAGAGGCATGCTTAAGTGGTGTAAGTCAGGAATTTTGGAAAATTTTGGATATTAATATCTTTCGGGGATTTGCAGATATCGAGATGAAATTTTTTTTGTTCAATTCAGGAAGGGATAAAGAAATTTTTTCTAATTGGAAGTTTTATCCTCTGGGGGCCGTATAAAAATTTAATTTTCGTATTTTTTAAAACAGACCCCCCATGGAGTTGCAACTTATCTTATCAAAAAATTCATCTTTTTTTTATGAATTTTTGCAATTGGAAGTATGGGTCTAGGGGCAATATTTAAGGAGATAGCCTATTGTTTCGATATTTATGACTCACCCTGTATCTTCATTCAAAGCATTTGAAATACTAAAAAGACAAAAACAAAATGTAAATTTAAATTGAGGATAACACAATAAGTATAAACGTAAAAATAGTTATTTTATAAATACGCTGTTTTATATGCTTTCAATGTTTATCTCGAGAATCACGTCTGATTTCATTATTGCAAAACATGATTTTTCCGAAATTTTTTTTGCTACTATGCATTAATTTGGCATATGAGCCAAACACAATTCTGGAAAATTCATCACTCAAATTTTGACGATTTGTAGAAAGCGCGAGCTAGTAATTTTTTTATAAAAAATTTTAACTTTTACACGGATTCTTTTTTAAGATAAAGTGACAAGAAAGAAAAAAGAAACATTACTTAAACTATCTTCTTTGGGTATATCTCGACGTATAAACTTAACTTATTTAACATTATATTATTGATTGATTAAAACTTATTTTTTTAATACACCCGGCTCTTTATTTTGTTATTTATATTTTCTACTTTATAGTGTATATTTCGTTGTTGCATTTTCACAGCCAGTTGGTCGTTTTTGACGAGCATGGTTTGGAGCATAATTAAATCTTTTATTGTTTAATACAATTGTAACCACAAAGATTAGTTCGCGATTTATCACCTGTAGCGGGATAACTGAAAAAATGCCTTGAAATTAAGCTATTAGCTTATAATTAAGGTCTCAAAATATCAAAATATTGTGTTGTTACGGAAAACACATTTTTGTACATAAATTTTATAATTCCGATATATCAGGAAATGAGTTAAAAATCGACATCAAAATTCCATTTTTACATGCAAAACACAAGTTGAGTTAAATAAAAGAGGGTAAGAATACATTTAAAAAATTTGCTAATTAACCCAGAAACTTCTGTTTATTGTTATTATTATGTGTTTGATGCTTTATGACGGGGATGAAGCATAATGATTGATTTACTTTTAATGTTTATTTCTGAATTCAGAAAAATATCTATTTACCATCTTGCATAAATTACCTAACCTTTTATATTATGGGAAACGGGGGGGGGGGGGGGGTAGAGGCTTTATTTTACCAGGCTCTGAGTAAAATAAAAAAGTGTCAAGGAACCGATTTAACATTCAGCATGTGCATGCATGATCTGCTGATTACACGTACTTTGTGATTCACAATTCCTGTCAATGTCCCAGATATACTAAAACTTTCAAAAATGTCTAAAAAAAATAAGTGAAAATTTCACTAATCAAGTATGTTATGCATAAAATTTAAAACATTAAGAAAAAAATTTCTTCAAAACTTAAAAAATTGGAACTGATTGTACTAGAGATAAGACTTTAGCTGAAAATACAACGAATAATGTAATAACCTTTTCTTTCTTTCTTTCCCATTTAACCACACGAAATTTATTATTCGCTGTAATTGAATCATATTGTAATGAAAGTACAAAAAATAAATTCAAAATGAATATCAAAATAAAAAATTATCAATTAAACTGGTATTTTTTTTTTAAAAAAAGTATTTTTATGTCTAATTTAAATAGTCTGATCGAAGTCAGTTACACCCTATAATGAAAATTTTAGTGTAGGCATTTGTTACAAATAACATAACAAAAAATGCATTAACATATTTAAATAAGAAATTTTTTTGGATTTAGTGATTATATTTCAGCCCTCAATCAAATTAAATCTCACCTTACCATTACTTAATTATTTCTCAACTTACCATTAGCATTACGTGTCCTTCAAAAAAAGTTTCTTCGAAAACATTTTATTTGCCGGTCATTAAATTACATGGTACATGCCGAGATATTACAATATGTTTTTTACTTATGGGGAAACAACAAAGGTTACAATACGTTACTGTTGCAAGTGAAAAGTTATTGCCTTCGCTTTCGTATAAACGTTGTTTCAAAGACATTATATTTTACGTCTTATTTTATTATAGCAGGTACTTAAAATGCATTTTTGATATTCCTTTGTTTTATAAATTTTTCAAGGTTTACCTTAATTGCTTAATTTATTCATGACTTCCATTAAAAACAAACGGGTTATATTTATTTTTATAAGAGTCAATCAGTATGCACAGTCGTGGAAAAAAAAGTAAACACTCCCAACTAACTCTGCAAAAAATTATTGTAGGAGAAAGTTATTGGTACCAAACAATTGGAAATAAAGTCTACTTTTAAATGATATGCACAAAGTTTGCTTAAGGGGCCATCTACATATTAAAATGAACCCCAACTTTGTGATTTCCATAGCAGAAGACAGTTCTGACAGCATAAATAAACTCTACATCCTTCAATTAGCCTAAAAATAAATTTTCATGCAATTCGTACGATTAGTTTCCGAGAAACTAATACTTTTAAAACGAGCATATTTTAGGTACATTATGCAAATTGAAGTTCGATGATTGCCGATCGAGGGACCCCCCCCCCCCCTTCTTGATTAGGGACTCAAGCAGTCATTGAAGCCTGCTAGATTACGGGATAGCATAAAAAGTTAAAAATAACTAGTCTTTTTCTATCGTAAACGATTCCTTAAACCAACATTTTGCTCTTTTTTAAGCATAATTTGAAAACTATTTGGAATGAAAATTTGAAATTTTGGATTTCCATAAAGCAGGACCAAATAAATCTAAATACAATAAAAAATTGCAGGTTGCAGTTCATATTTTTTTTCGAATATTAATTTCATAATTCATTTAACAAAATTATAAAAATTGCAAATTCAACATATTTATGTTTGGGTACTTTAGTATTATTGCTACATAAAAAAATTAGCTTATTAGGAGTTTTATTAGGAGCTTATTTAGGCGATATTAATAAAAATATGAAAATGTACTTTACATAAGAAACACTAAATTTTGAATTCTTATAATTAAAAACTTATGATTCAAATGACTTGAAATTTGGTGCTAGGCATAGTTTGAACTGATAATTTGAAATATCTCGTTAAAATTGAGTACTGCTATAGAAAAAAATGAAGTTTCAGTTCGTTTTAATAGGCAAATGGCCCCCTAAGTAAATTTTATATACATCTTATAAAAGTAGACTTTATGTATAATTGTTCGGTATCAGTAATTTTCTCCTACAATAATTTTGATCAGTTAGTAGGGGACATTTACTTTTATTCCACGGCTGTACATAAGCAAGAAAACAGATAATAAAAGAAATAATAAATTGCGATTTATTATGAAAAGATTTCATTAGTATTCAATAGTTCAAAGGGGTTTCAAGAATTTGACCTTTGCATCCAATAAAGAAATCGTAAATATATTAACCCTTTATCTACCGACGGTACTTATAAGTATCATAAAAATTACTTATTATAAAATTCTTTTAATACGTCAATTAGTTGTAATATTGTTTAGAATGAGTTACAGATACATTACTTTATTTTGCTCTAAAAGCATTATTGGTTATACAAAACAAAAATACTTTTAAAAGGATGATTTCTTTTGCTTTTGTATCTTTTCAGCTTTCTTGGCACAGAGTAAGGTGGATGGGGATTTTTCAATTCGGAAATATTTCTATATTTATATTGTAAGAACATCATAGTTGCACATTTTATAATTCTACAAAATACTAAGAAAACAATTTAAAATATAAGATTTGAGTGGGGTCATAAATATTGCATAAAATCCCTGTAAATCAAATTTAATTAATCCTTCTAAAACCTTCAATCCTTCTAAAATCCTTCAAAAATTTATTAAATGATTATGTAAATCTTTTAATTTAGTTTAAAAAAAATACGTAAAATGCTTCGGAATGTAAAATTTTCATGAATTCATAATGCGGTAGATAAAGGGTTAATGCACCAATATTAAAAATTGAATAATTTGTAATTGTTTCACCGTACCTCACGCGGTATTCCGCGAACCATTCGTTGTTTTCGTGATTCGCCCTTGTGGTCCTGAGCAACATTTTAGACTTTTTTCAATGAAATGATACAAAATGTAAGGATTCTTGTGCGATGATTTAAAACTATGGTTTTCTTACTTTGTGTATGAAAATAAAATAATCGAATGTAAATAATGTACACCGTTTTAACCCTTTGGACTCCGGCATAACTTACACAAATTTTATTCAGCTGGCACCACTTTTTAAAAAGAAGTTTCCTTCAAGTACACAATGTCAAAAATGCTCTTATTAAATAACATAAATTTAATTTTCCTTTATTATTGGTGCTAAAATCAAATTTTGCAAGGAAAGATGATGTCGCCGCAGTGGAGACAACGAAGTGCAAAGGGTTAAAATTGTGGGATAAATCTATCAGTAGGGAAAGAAGGAGAGTTTAACCTCAGCGTGGAGGTGTTGGAGGTGGGAGGAGGAGAGGAGGAAGAGGTTCTCCACCTCCTATAAGAGGGAGGAAGGACCACCACCACCTGATTGAGAAGCTTATCTGATGGAGAGTGTATCATACTGTAGTAGGATGAGGGGAGGGCTTAAAATTGAGGGGGCTTAAATTTTTTAGGGTTTGAAACGTAGGAGATTATACTATAGTAGAGGGGTGGATGTTTGGAGTCTGTTACAGTATGATGAGATTTTTAGAGAGAGGGGAGGGCTTATTTTTTAGAAGGGGCTTAAAATTGAGGGGGGCTTAAAGTTTTTTGGGGGGAGTTTAAATTAAAGTAGAGATTGAAATCAACTTAGAGTAGGAAAGATATTTGAAAATGGGTGAAGGATGTTTTGACACTGTTACAGTATGATGTGATTTTAGGAAAGGGGGGGAGGGCTTAATTTTTAGGGGGGCTTATTTTTCTGAAAGGCTTAAATGTATTTTTTTTCTTTAAGATTGGAATCAACTTAGAGTAGGAAAGATATTTGAACATATTGCAAAATATGTTACAGTATGATATGATTTTTAGGAAAGAGGGGAGGGCTTAATTTTTAGGGGGCTTATTTTTCTGAAAGGCTTAAATGTGTTTTTTTTTTTCTTTAAGATTGGAATCAACTTAGAGTAGGAAGGAAATTTGAACATATCGTAAAATATGTTATAGTATGATGAGATTTTAGGAAAGGGGAGGGCTTAATTTTTAGAGGGGCTTAATTTTTAAGGGGCTTAATTTTTTTTATTTAGGATCTGAAGCTTATAATATCATACTATAGCAAAGGGGTAACCTCCTCATTTTCCAAACTTCACCCCCCCCCCGGAAGATTTTTATTTGGGTGCTGCCCTCTGTTGGTTGTGAATCGAATTTTCGTTGGAAATTAATAATTTTAAATAATTGAGTCTGATCAATTAAGCATTGCTCATCACGCCAGTGAGATAATTGAGTATTGCGATAAGGAGGAAGGTGAGTCTGCTTAATTAAACATTAATCACAATTGCCCATTGCTCATCCCGCCTGTGGCCGCATAATGTCTTATATTACAATCGAATCATCTCTAACTTAAAATAGTATGTTATCAACACGTATTCACTGCATTGTTCAAACATCTGATAACCAAACAATTTTAACAGGAACTAGCAGATATAAGAAAAATATCAACTAAGATTAGATTTCACTTATTTACAAGTGACAAGAAAGAGAACTTTGTTTGATGTTTCAACTAAGCTTTTTAAAACGACAATTTAATTTCATTAAACTATTACATATGTTTTTTTGGAGGTTCCCTGTTTTATACAATTTACATTAACGTTAGAGCAACAATGAAAATATTTTTAACTTTACTTTACCTAAACCTTGATTTTTACACCATTCAAAATATATAAACTACTTCATTATTAATTATTTTTCGATGTACAGTTCTAATAAACGGTTAATTGCCATGCATTTATTTTAGTAAGTTTGCTGTATTCACATAAAAAATGTTTTTACAAGTTATCATCTATTAGTCGATAACGACAAATTTAAGCAATGTTTTACTTTAGTATAGTATTGTTTTATCACTGTGCTGAAAATAAGTGATTCTTTTTCCGTTAATTTTCACATGAATTTTCTAATCAATTAGTAAAAAATTACAACAGCATGATAAACACCAGATAACATCGAGCCTTACCTATCAAATACCATCATATTATCAGATCACTTTGTAAACCAATCCTATTATTTTTTAAAAAACAGTAGCGCCTCCTAGAATTTAACAGATTTTGTGAATCAGTAGAAATTTATCACACTGTTTATTGTTTTTTTGTCATATGAAGATATTAAGCGTTGTTCTTTAAGTGAGTGCTGTATAAGAAATTTCTTACTTCATGAATATGGAATCGGATTTACCCAGTCAAGAGTTGCAAGTTTCGAATAGTGAAAGATCACCCTCTTCATCAACCCAACCATCCTTTTCTTGTAATCAATGTCAAAAATGCTTCTCTAGAAAGATTGCGTTAACCAGACATCAAAGATTCCACTTGGATAAAAAGCCCTTTAAATGTGAAACTTTCATTCAAAGTACTGATTTAAAACGACATAGTGTTACTCATTCCAAGACACCCACTTTATATAAATGTGATCAATGTGCAATGGAATTTTATAGAAAATATTCGTTAAGAATTCACAAGAGATTTCATAAGACATATCAATGCGATGAATGTTCACTAGAACTCTCTAAAAAATATTTGTTAAAAATTCACAAGAGATCTCATAAGAAGTTTCATGTTTGTGAAAAATGTTCTAACTCGTTTCTATCAAAGTCTGCTTTAACTAAACATAAAAAAAGTCATCGTCAAAAGGAATATAAATGTAAACACTGTGGTGTTATATTTTACTCTGATATTGATTTTTTATTTCACAAAAAAGTTCATTACAGGAATTTCGAATGTAAACACTGTAACAAAACATTTAATGTTGACACCAAGTTTATTCAACATTTGATTAAAATGCATAAGTGAAAAAATGCAAACTTTGTCAAATCATGTGAACTGGTTGATTTTCTGTACAGTTTATAATTTTTTTGTATTTTTATCATTATCGAGAATGATGAATAAATAATGTGTAAATGAAAAAAAGCTTTTGTCTTGTATTTTTGTTATAACAATTCATGAATTTTAATAATTATTTCACGATATTGTAAAAAAAATTTACTTAAATTTTAACCTTTAGAAAAAAGTTTCTTATCAATTAAAATTAGAGTTCACTTTAATTTATTAATTTTTAATTTTAAAATACTGAATTTATACTGAATTAATTTTAAAATACTTTTAATATATTAGAATTATTTACCAAGCTTAATTTATCATTTATATTAGCAATTGTTATTCACATAATCATGATGGATATTACCTAGTGTTGCCACAAAAATTTTCAAAAAGAACGAAACTGTTAACAATAAGTATTATTCATTACTCAGATTAAAACTTTTACCTAGTGTTGCCACAAATTTTTTTAAAAAGAGCGAAACTGATAACATTATTTATCATATACTTACTTAAATTAAAACCTTGTGTTGCCACAAAGTTCTTCAAAAATAGTAAAAGAACTAACATAATATATTAACTACCACTTATGTACAAAGACTGTTTTTTTTTTTAGTTTATTAAAAAATGGTTGACTAAAACTTATGGCATTACTAATTTTTTAATGTTTAACTGTAACCGACGCTGATTTTTTAACATATTTTAGGATATGTGTTGTTTTTAAGCATTCAGTTTGCAAGTGATTTCCGTTTGAACTTCATCAGCGGCTATCCTTATTTTTTGAAAATGGATTCTGTAGTAAATTTGATAAAAAGACCTCTCGACGATGTAGTTCCTTCGTCAAAGTATCAATGTTTAGAAGATTGTAATGAACCTATTTATGTGAATGAATTAAACTTGTCGAGATTAGAAGTTCCCAATACATTGAACACTAACAATGAGACAATATCATGTGATTTTCCACTGAATGTGAAATCTGAGATTAATACGAATTTTTTTAACTTAATTTCCCAAGACGAATATTTTCAAGAACTTACTACTAGATGCGAAGAGACTGTGTTCCAAGCAATCAACCTTTCCCAAGCAAGTGATGAAAGACAATCCACCACTTCACGAACTAAAAGGGGTAAATCCTATAATCGTGTAATATTTCGAGAAGAACTCAGTGATGGTATCTTCTTAATTTTAAAACTGTATAACAGAGAATTTTATATACATATTCAAGAGTTTAAACGCAGTGGGCTTACTAATGAAGAAATTGTAACGAAAAATGCAATTTTTATGGATGTTAACACTTGGTATGAATTTTGCAATAAAATTTTTTCATTTAATTTGAAGTATAAAAGTTCCTCGTTTGTTGCTAATAACATGATATTAGTGTTAAATTTTAATAATTCTATCATGCGAATTAAACATTTAAAGAATTATTCCCACATTGACTTGAACGAGTATCAGTTAGAAAAGTTAAAAATAAAAGCCTTTGATCTGAATAAAGAACTTCTTCAGCATATATATGTAAAGCATTTACCAAACTTAATAAGACAGAAATGTACCGTTAGTCACACATCTTTAGAAAATGAACGCATGTGTCAACATAAACTTATAACGTGTATTGAAAATAGTATGTCGAGTATACTAAAGCGCATTTTTGAATGCAATGGATGTATTTTTAACCACGAATCTGTAATCTTTCATCCCTGTTTGATATTAAATAATCGACAAAAATTTGAACAAATGGGAGAAATGTTATTAACTCTAATAGATTTCGACTTTGTTATTTCCTCGTTTTTAAACGAAGTAGATTGTATTAGTGAAAACTTCTTATCTAATATTAATGTAGAAACCATTCAAAACGAATTGTTTAAAATAATGAAATAAAATGTTTTACTATTCTCTTTAATATGTGTGTTTAATTATTTTCAAAATGTATGTTTATTTCGTTTAGCTTTTTCAAAACATTTATAAATTGTTTCAATTTGTATATGTATAAAAAAAGAAACACTTCATTATTAATAAAAAATATATTAACTATCTTAAATAATAATAATAATAATCTTAATTATTTTAATTCATTCTTTTCAAAAATTAGAAAGTTAAAAAGTTAATAAAAATTAATAAGTTAAAAAAACTTTATACAAAAATTAATATTAATAGAAATTTTTTTCAAATGTTTAAAATATATTTTGAAAATTTTAAAATGTATTACAACTTATCAAGATTGAGTTTACTGATTTATATGACTATGTATATTATTTTCACTCTATTATATTACTGTAACATTACAACAGATTCATAGTTAATGACATATAAACATTAGGATGAATATAAAAGCAATAGATTAATATACTCTCTTGTTTTATTAAAAAATAAAATAACTTCATAAAAATGTTAAAAAATAAAAAGTTTATGAAAAATTTTAAAAAATAATTCATTAGATTAAAAAAAAAATCACAAATTAAAAAATATATTTCATAAGTTTACAAAAAAAAAAAAGTAACATAAAAAGTTTTATCGAAAAAAAAAAGTAACATAAAAAGTTTTAACAAAAAAAAAAAAAAAAAAAAAAAAGTAACATAAAAAGTTTTATCGAAAAAAAAGTAACATAAAAATTTTTAACCAAAAAAAAAAAGTATTATAAAAAGTGTTATAAAAAGTTTTAACAACAACAAAAAAAAAGTGTTATAAAAAATTTTAACAGAAAAAAAACTTTACACAAAAAATAATATCAATAGAATTTTTTTTCAAATGTTTAAAATATATTTTGCAAAAGTTAAAATGAGTTTTCTGATTTATGTATATTATTTTCACTCTATTATTTTACTGTAACATTGCAATTATTCATAGTTAAACATATAAACATTAGGATGTGTATAAAAGCAATGCATTAATATACTATCTTGTTATTAAAAGATAAAATAATTTCATAAAAATATTTTTAAAATTAAAAAAAAGTTTCATAAGTTTACAAAAAATAAAATCTTTATGAAAAAGTTTAAAAAATAATTCATAAGATTAAAAAAAAATATTTCATTAATTAAAAAAATATATTTCATAAGTTAAAAAAAAAATCATAAGTTAAAAGTTATTTCAACAGTTCTTTAATAATTAAAAAAAAAAAAAACTTTATAGAAAAAATAATATGAATAGAAATTAAATGTTTAAAATTTATTTCACAAAAGTTAAAATGTATTACATCTTATCAAAAATGAGTTTACTGATTTCTGTATGCATGTACATTATTTTCACTGTATTATCTTACTGCAACATACATTTATAGTTAACATACATTTATATTTAACATACATTTATAGTTTAACACATATAAACACTTGGATGTGTATAAAAGCAACGCATTAATATACTATCTTGTTTTATTAAAAGATAAAATAACTTCATAAAAATCTTTTCAAAATAAAAAAAAGTTTCATAAGTTTACAAAAAATAAAACTTTATGAAAAAGTTTAAAAAATGTTTCATAAGATTAAAAAAAAAATTTCATAAATTAAAAAAATGTATCTATGTATATTTCACAAGTTTAAAAAAAAATTAAATGTTTAAAAAATGATTTACAAGTTAAAAAAAAAATATTACAACTTATCAAAAAATGAGTTTACCGATTTACTGATTTATGTGTGTATGTTATTTTCATCATATTATCTTACTACCAACATTACAGAACGTTCTTAGTTAAACACTTATAAACATCAGCAAATGTATAAAAGCAGTTGATACTTTTATTAAAAGTCATACTAACTTTATAAAAATGTTTTCAAATAATAATAAAAAAAGCTGTTAAGTTATTAGATTCCCCCCTTTAATTGCATCTCATTGATAAGTTTTAATCAACCATTCAACTGTTTTCACAATCAACTATTATGTGAGTTAGGATCTCATTGATAAGTTTTAATCAACCAACCAACCAACATTTTACGTAACCAACTATTTATTTTCCCTAGCAATCAGCTATTTATTTACCCTACTAACCAAAAAGCTTTTATCGAGACATGAACAAAATTTTATGATGCAAGACTCGTCCTTTTTAATCGAAAAAACAATGACTTATATTTTTTTTTCTTACTTAAATGAAACCTTCGCATGTGCATGGTAAAACTTGGAAAAATTCATTTAATACACAAATTTAAAGTTAACAGACAAGGTCGTCACACTTTTTTTAGAATTGTACTAACATTTTACCAAATATCTTTAGAACTCAACAAGGTTTTAAATAATTATTTTAATAAAAATTGTCATTTGCAAGTAACATTATTGAACTAACTTGGAAAAATTAACTTGGCAAAACAGGTTTTCGCTGTTCCAACTTAGTAATATTCATAAGTTTATATGTTAAACAACCTGTTTGGTTATGTCCCAGCATGGCTTTATAAAATATATCTTAAAAAACCTTTAATATTAATGTTTAAAAATATGCAGTTAGTCTTTTATAGATAATTATTTTCACTTCTTTTATTTAAAAACATTTTTAAATAAAATTAATACAGTTGCCAATTTATCTGTGCGTTATGAAATGTGCATGCAAAACTTTTAATTATAATTTTCACATTTTTAGTATTTCAAATTATTGTTTTCAAGGTGTACTAAAATTTGGAAAAATATTTAATTTTCATGCATAATTAAAATAAAATAATTTAATAATAAAGACACATTTAACATTCTATACTCACCATCGCAAAAGCACGTCCAACGCAGTCAAATGTTTGGGAAGAAATGAAAAATTCAAAGTCCTTATCAGAAAATGTTATCAGATAACTGTATCAAAAGATCTGTGACGTCAAAGAACATGTATCATCAACTGATCACGTGATGTATACCACGTGACTAATGATTTGTTTTCTAGATTGGTTCTTATAAACATTCATTTATTAAATAATTAAATCATTCTAATAATTATTAATTAATTAATTCACTAGTTTAAAACAAATGCTGATTGTAACTAATATCTGTGATATCATGTTTTGTTAAACATTTTAACAAAGAATTAATTAATTAATAATTATTAGAATGATTAAATTATTTAATAAATGAATGTTTATAAGAACCAATCTAGAAAACAAAGCATTAGTCACGTGGTATACATCACGTGATCAGTTGATGATACATGTTCTTTGATGTCACAGATCTTTTTATACAGTTATCTGATAACATTTTCTGATAAGGACTTTGAATTTTTAATTTCTTCCCAAACATTTGACTGCGTTGGACGTGCTTTTGCGATGGTGAGTATAGAATGTTAAATGTGTCTTTATTATTAAATTATTTTATTTTAATTATGCATGAAAATTAAATATTTTTCCAAATTTTAGTACACCTTGAAAACAATAATTTGAAATACTAAAAATGTGAAAATTATAATTAAAAGTTTTGCATGCACATTTCATAACGCACAGATAAATTGGCAACTGTATTAATTTTATTTAAAAATGTTTTTAAATAAAAGAAGTGAAAATAATTATCTATAAAAGACTAACTGCATATTTTTAAACATTAATATTAAAGGTTTTTTAAGATATATTTTATAAAGCCATGCTGGGACATAACCAAACAGGTTGTTTAACATATAAACTTATGAATATTACTAAGTTGGAACAGCGAAAACCTGTTTTGCCAAGTTAATTTTTCCAAGTTAGTTCAATAATGTTACTTGCAAATGACAATTTTTATTAAAATAATTATTTAAAACCTTGTTGAGTTCTAAAGATATTTGGTAAAATGTTAGTACAATTCTAAAAAAAGTGTGACGACCTTGTCTGTTAACTTTAAATTTGTGTATTAAATGAATTTTTCCAAGTTTTACCATGCACATGCGAAGGTTTCATTTAAGTAAGAAAAAAAAATATAATATAAGTCATTGTTTTTTCGATTAAAAAGGACGAGTCTTGCATCATAAAATTTTGTTCATGTCTCGATAAAAGCTTTTTGGTTAGTAGGGTAAATAAATAGCTGATTGCTAGGGAAAATAAATAGTTGGTTACGTAAAATGTTGGTTGGTTGGTTGATTAAAACTTATCAATGAGATCCTAACTCACATAATAGTTGATTGTGAAAACAGTTGAATGGTTGGATGGTTGATTAAAACTTATCAATGAGATGCAATTAAAGGGGAGAATCTAATAACTTAACAGCTTTTTTTATTATTATTTGAAAACATTTTTATAAAGTTAGTATGACTTTTAATAAAAGTATCAACTGCTTTTATACATTTGCTGATGTTTATAAGTGTTTAACTAAGAACGTTCTGTAATGTTGGTAGTAAGATAATATGATGAAAATAACATACACACATAAATCAGTAAATCGGTAAACTCATTTTTTGATAAGTTGTAATATTTTTTTTTTAACTTGTAAATCATTTTTTAAACATTTAATTTTTTTTTAAACTTGTGAAATATACATAGATACATTTTTTTAATTTATGAAATTTTTTTTTAATCTTATGAAACATTTTTTAAACTTTTTCATAAAGTTTTATTTTTTGTAAACTTATGAAACTTTTTTTTATTTTGAAAAGATTTTTATGAAGTTATTTTATCTTTTAAAAACAAGATAGTATATTAATGCGTTGCTTTTATACACATCCAAGTGTTTATATGTGTTAAACTATAAATGTATGTTAAATATAAATGTATGTTAACTATAAATGTATGTTGCAGTAAGATAATACAGTGAAAATAATGTACATGCATACATAAATCAGTAAACTCATTTTTGATAAGATGTAATACATTTTAACTTTTGTGAAATAAATTTTAAACATTTAATTTCTATTGATATTATTTTTTCTATAAAGTTTTTTTTTTTTAATTATTAAAGAACTGTTGAAATAACTTTTAACTTATGATTTTTTTTTTAACTTATGAAATATATTTTTTTAATTAATGAAATATTTTTTTTTAATCTTATGAATTATTTTTTAAACTTTTTCATAAAGTTTTTATTTTTTGTAAACTTATGAAACTTTTTTTTAATTTTAAAAATATTTTTATGAAATTATTTTATCTTTTAATAACAAGATAGTATATTAATGCATTGCTTTTATACACATCCTAAAGTTTATATGTTTAACTATGAATAATTGCAATGTTACAGTAAAATAATAGAGTGAAAATAATATACATAAATCAGAAAACTCATTTTAACTTTTGCAAAATATATTTTAAACATTTGAAAAAAAATTCTATTGATATTATTTTTTGTGTAAAGTTTTTTTTCTGTTAAAATTTTTTATAACACTTTTTTTTTTGTTGTTGTTAAAACTTTTTATAACACTTTTTATAATACTTTTTTTTTTGTTAAAAATTTTTATGTTACTTTTTTTTCGATAAAACTTTTTATGTTACTTTTTTTTTTTGTTAAAACTTTTTATGTTACTTTTTTTTTTTCGATAAAACTTTTTATGTTACTTTTTTTTTTTTGTAAACTTATGAAATATATTTTTTAATTTGTGATTTTTTTTTTAATCTAATGAATTATTTTTTAAAATTTTTCATAAACTTTTTATTTTTTAACATTTTTATGAAGTTATTTTATTTTTTAATAAAACAAGAGAGTATATTAATCTATTGCTTTTATATTCATCCTAATGTTTATATGTCATTAACTATGAATCTGTTGTAATGTTACAGTAATATAATAGAGTGAAAATAATATACATAGTCATATAAATCAGTAAACTCAATCTTGATAAGTTGTAATACATTTTAAAATTTTCAAAATATATTTTAAACATTTGAAAAAAATTTCTATTAATATTAATTTTTGTATAAAGTTTTTTTAACTTATTAATTTTTATTAACTTTTTAACTTTCTAATTTTTGAAAAGAATGAATTAAAATAATTAAGATTATTATTATTATTATTTAAGATAGTTAATATATTTTTTATTAATAATGAAGTGTTTCTTTTTTTATACATATACAAATTGAAACAATTTATAAATGTTTTGAAAAAGCTAAACGAAATAAACATACATTTTGAAAATAATTAAACACACATATTAAAGAGAATAGTAAAACATTTTATTTCATTATTTTAAACAATTCGTTTTGAATGGTTTCTACATTAATATTAGATAAGAAGTTTTCACTAATACAATCTACTTCGTTTAAAAACGAGGAAATAACAAAGTCGAAATCTATTAGAGTTAATAACATTTCTCCCATTTGTTCAAATTTTTGTCGATTATTTAATATCAAACAGGGATGAAAGATTACAGATTCGTGGTTAAAAATACATCCATTGCATTCAAAAATGCGCTTTAGTATACTCGACATACTATTTTCAATACACGTTATAAGTTTATGTTGACACATGCGTTCATTTTCTAAAGATGTGTGACTAACGGTATATTTCTGTCTTATTAAGTTTGGTAAATGCTTTACATATATATGCTGAAGAAGTTCTTTATTCAGATCAAAGGCTTTTATTTTTAACTTTTCTAACTGATACTCGTTCAAGTCAATGTGAGAATAATTCTTTAAATGTTTAATTCGCATGATAGAATTATTAAAATTTAACACTAATATCATGTTATTAGCAACAAACGAGGAACTTTTATACTTCAAATTAAATGAAAAAATTTTATTGCAAAATTCATACCAAGTGTTAACATCCATAAAAATTGCATTTTTCGTTACAATTTCTTCATTAGTAAGCCCACTGCGTTTAAACTCTTGAATATGTATATAAAATTGTCAGTTATACAGTTTTAAAATTAAGAAGATACAATCACTGAGTTCTTCTCGAAATATTACACGATTATAGGATTTACCCCTTTTAGTTCGTGAAGTGGTGGATTGTCTTTCATCACTTGCTTGGGAAAGGTTGATTGCTTGGAACACAGTCTCTTCGCATCTAGTAGTGGGTTCTTGAAAATATTCGTCTTGGGAAATTAAGTTAAAAAAATTCGTATTAATCTCAGATTTCACATTCAGTGGAAAATCACATGATATTGTCTCATTGTTAGTGTTCAATGTATTGGGAACTTCTAATCTCGACAAGTTTAATTCATTCACATAAATAGGTTCATTACAATCTTCTAAACATTGATACTTTGACGAAGGAACTACATCGTCGAGAGGTCTTTTTATCAAATTTACTACAGAATCCATTTTCAAAAAATAAGGATAGCCGCTGATGAAGTTCAAACGGAAATCACTTGCAAACTGAATGCTTAAAAACAACACATATCCTAAAATATGTTAAAAAATCAGCGTCGGTTACAGTTAAACATTAAAAATTAGTAATGCCATAAGTTTTAGTCAACCATTTTTTAATAAACTAAAAAAAAACAGTCTTTGTACATAAGTGGTAGTTAATATATTATGTTAGTTCTTTTACTATTTTTGAAGAACTTTGTGGCAACACAAGGTTTTAATTTAAGTAAGTATATGATAAATAATGTTATCAGTTTCGCTCTTTTTAAAAAATTTGTGGCAACACTAGGCAAAAGTTTTAATCTGAGTAATGAATAATACTTATTGTTAACAGTTTCGTTCTTTTTGAAAATTTTTGTGGCAACACTAGGTAATAGCCATCATGATTATGTGAATAACATATGCTAATATAAATGATAAATTAAGCTTGGTAAATAATTCTAATATATTAAAAGTATTTTAAAATTAATTCAGTATAAATTCAGTATTTTAAAATTAAAAATTAATAAATTAAAGTGAACTCTAATTTTAATTGATAAGAAACTTTTTTCTAAAGGTTAAAATTTAAGTAAATTTTTTTTACAATATCGTGAAATAATTATTAAAATTCATGAATTGTTATAACAAAAATACAAGACAAAAGCTTTTTTTCATTTACACATTATTTATTCATCATTCTCGATAATGATAAAAATACAAAAAAATTATAAACTGTACAGAAAATCAACCAGTTCACATGATTTGACAAAGTTTGCATTTTTTCACTTATGCATTTTAATCAAATGTTGAATAAACTTGGTGTCAACATTAAATGTTTTGTTACAGTGTTTACATTCGAAATTCCTGTAATGAACTTTTTTGTGAAATAAAAAATCAATATCAGAGTAAAATATAACACCACAGTGTTTACATTTATATTCCTTTTGACAATGACTTTTTTTATGTTTAGTTAAAGCAGACTTTGATAGAAACGAGTTAGAACATTTTTCACAAACATGAAACTTCTTATGAGATCTCTTGTGAATTTTTAACAAATATTTTTTAGAGAGTTCCAGTGAACATTCATCGCATTGATATGTCTTATGAAATCTCTTGTGAATTCTTAACGAATACTTTCTATAAAATTCCATTGCACATTGATCACATTTATATAAAGTGGGTGTCTTGGAATGAGTAACACTATGTCGTTTTAAATCAGTACTTTGAATGAAAGTTTCACATTTAAAGGGCTTTTTATCCAAGTGGGATCTTTGATGTCTGGTTAACGCAATCTTTCTAGAGAAGCATTTTTGACATTGATTACAAGAAAAGGATGGTTGGGTTGATGAAGAGGGTGATCTTTCACTATTCGAAACTTGCAACTCTTGACTGGGTAAATCCGATTCCATATTCATGAAGTAAGAAAATTTCTTATACAGCACTCACTTAAAGAACAACGCTTAATATCTTCATATGACAAAAAAACAATAAACAGTGTGATAAATTTCTACTGATTCACAAAATCTGTTAAATTCTAGGAGGCGCTACTGTTTTTTAAAAAATAATAGGATTGGTTTACAAAGTGATCTGATAATATGATGGTATTTGATAGGTAAGGCTCGATGTTATCTGGTGTTTATCATGCTGTTGTAATTTTTTACTAATTGATTAGAAAATTCATGTGAAAATTAACGGAAAAAGAATCACTTATTTTCAGCACAGTGATAAAACAATTCTATACTAAAGTAAAACATTGCTTAAATTTGTCGTTATCGACTAATAGATGATAACTTGTAAAAACATTTTTTATGTGAATACAGCAAACTTACTAAAATAAATGCATGGCAATTAACCGTTTATTAGAACTGTACATCGAAAAATAATTAATAATGAAGTAGTTTATATATTTTGAATGGTGTAAAAATCAAGGTTTAGGTAAAGTAAAGTTAAAAATATTTTCATTGTTGCTCTAACGTTAATGTAAATTTTATAAAACAGGGAACCTCCAAAAAAACATATGTAATAGTTTAATGAAATTAAATTGTCGTTTTAAAAAGCTTAGTTGAAACATCAAACAAAGTTCTCTTTCTTGTCACTTGTAAATAAGTGAAATCTAATCTTAGTTGATATTTTTCTTATATCTGCTAGTTCCTGTTAAAATTGTTTGGTTATCAGATGTTTGAACAATGCAGTGAATACGTGTTGATAACATACTATTTTAAGTTAGAGATGATTCGATTGTAATATAAGACATTATGCGGCCACAGGCGGGATGAGCAATGGGCAATTGTGATTAATGTTTAATTAAGCAGACTCACCTTCCTCCTTATCGCAATACTCAATTATCTCACAGGCGTGATGAGCAATGCTTAATTGATCAGACTCAATTTTTTAAAATTATTAATTTCCAACGAAAATTCGATTCACAACCAACAGAGGGCAGCACCCAAATAAAAATCTTCCGGGGGGGGGGTGAAGTTTGGAAAATGAGGAGGTTACCCCTTTGCTATAGTATGATATTATAAGCTTCAGATCCTAAATAAAAAAAATTAAGCCCCTTAAAAATTAAGCCCCTCTAAAAATTAAGCCCTCCCCTTTCCTAAAATCTCATCATACTATAACATATTTTACGATATGTTCAAATTTCCTTCCTACTCTAAGTTGATTCCAATCTTAAAGAAAAAAAAAACACATTTAAGCCTTTCAGAAAAATAAGCCCCCTAAAAATTAAGCCCTCCCCTCTTTCCTAAAAATCACATCATACTGTAACATATTTTGCGATATGTTCAAATATCTTTCCTACTCTAAGTTGATTCCAATCTTAAAGAAAAAAAATACATTTAAGCCTTTCAGAAAAATAAGCCCCCCTAAAAATTAAGCCCTCCCCCCCTTTCCTAAAATCACATCATACTGTAACAGTGTCAAAACATCCTTCACCCATTTTCAAATATCTTTCCTACTCTAAGTTGATTTCAATCTCTACTTTAATTTAAACTCCCCCCAAAAAAAAAATTTAAGCCCCCCTCAATTTTAAGCCCCTGCTAAAAAATAAGCCCTCCCCTCTCTCTAAAAATCTCATCATACTGTAACAGACTCCAAACATCCACCCCTCTACTATAGTATAATCTCCTACGTTTCAAACCCTAAAAAATTTAAGCCCCCTCAATTTTAAGCCGTCCCCTCATCCTACTACAGTATGATACACTCTCCATTAGATGGAGCTTCTCAATCAGGTGGTGGTGGTCCTTCCTCCCTCTTATAGGAGGTGGAGAACCTCTTCCTCCTCTCCTCCTCCGACCTCCAACACCTCCACGCTGAGGTTGAACTCTCCTTCTTTCCCTACTTCTATCTATATAAGATGGGTTCACAACCATAATAGGCAAGGTCCATTTCGAAAAACAATGAGTAAATTAATTTAGAAGATGCATAAAATCTGTTTTGTACTGCCACACTAAACCAAGCATGTTTTCACATACTCTCTCATATATTGCATCTGTTTACAGACTTGGTTCACTGTGGTTGTGAATAAAAAAGCTTTTAAGCACATCCTTAATGGACTATATCATTTTTTTTCAAAATGAACTTCGTTTACTATGGTTATGAGCTCTCATGTATAATTTAAATTTTTATTATGTATACTTCCACTTAAGTCTTGGAGGAATTTTTTGAGTTTCAGCTTTGACATAGGAATAAATCAGCATTTTTTTATTTATTTGATAAATAACAGTTGTTTTATGCTAAATTTTACATTTAAAATTATTTTAAATGTAAAGGAAAAATATTTTAATCACAATTTAAAGGTAAAGGAAAGTTTCAAGAAATACACGCCATATGAACGAGAGTCA
Organism: Maratus speculifer; assembly: GCA_964019185.1. NCBI lineage: Eukaryota > Metazoa > Arthropoda > Arachnida > Araneae > Salticidae > Maratus > Maratus speculifer. Next base: position 192,636,147 of record OZ025299.1, read on the forward strand.
CGCAAGCATAGTACGGCAAGTATCCTGCCAACACGTGTTTTTCAACCCGATAGAGGACCAGCATAGTTGCTTTAGGCATAAGAGCTTGATCAAAAATGCACGTAGTTTTTTTTTTTTTTTTTTTTTTTTTTTTTTTTTGTATATATATTGTGTTATTAAATCATATTACTCATTTATTAATATTTTTAATATGCGCTTATCACTGAGAAATGAAAAAATAGACTTTTGTCAAATTATTCAGAACAATGCATTTTGTATAATTATAAGACAATTTACAAAATGAATTTTATGATTACATTAACACCATTCGAAATAGGCTTAATCAAAGGATATAGCTGGGAGTATTCGATACTCTAGATTAAGGTACTCGTTTTGTACATGTTTCTCCTGCATGTGAATGCATGGACTTTTGCATGGAAATTGTGCAATGCGTCAAAATGTACATGATTGATCTGATTAGTCTGTTGAGAGCTTTAACCTTCTTTTGTTGTGGGTGTGTCGGCGAAATTGAAGTGTTCTTAGTAATTTTATAAATTTATGATACACGTATTGCACATGGTTATTTTATACAAACTAAATCTTACTAAGAGGGGGTTATTGTGGCGGAACATTTACCTCAAGAGAAAGACTAGTTGCAGCAACTTGAGGATCAATTACTGCGTGAATCTGTTCGTATGTGGAAATCATCTAGGCCTGTCTGAGTTAGCACTTTAAAGCTATATTAAAAACTTTAGTGGCGGATCACCCGTGAGTAAGCTTGAAGCTTTGGTTTACTTCAATAAAGCTAACTTTTTAGCTCTCTGAACTTCAGTTAAATTTTGAATTTTATATAGGTGTGAGTATAATCATTATTAGCCACTTACTTCTGCATTTTTTCCTTCTATTTTTCAATTTTCGTTAAGTATACTACAGTGTAGGAAAAATAGATCGAGTCAAAGTTTAAATTGATATGTTTAAAGAACAACACTATCCAATGTAAATTAAGCCATTTCAATAAAAGGAAATACATATTGCAATCTTTATTATGACCAATATTTGGCAAAATAAGAGGAGCGATCAGGGAGGGATGGGACATCTGCAAAAATGATTATAATAATAAATTATTTTTAATTTATGACTCTTCCATCAGATGGATAAATTGTTATTAAAAATATTTTTAGTTGCAAGTACTTATGAGTTTGGGATTTAAGAAGTTTATTTTACAATATCAAAAGTAAATAACTACGCATATTTTAATGTAAATTTTCAATTTCATTCTTTGTTGCTAACTTTATTGTTTTTAATGTTTTGTAAATTCAACGTTATGTCTTTTGTTAATGGATAGTTAAGTTAAGTTTAAAAGCCACATACTTTTTGTAAAAACCTATTTTCTGAAAATGTTGGTCTGATATATCAATATCAACCATTAGTATTAAAAATATTTATATGTATTTCTATAATACCAGTTTCCTTAGTTTCTTTAAATAAAGTATTACTGTTTTGAAATAATTATTGAACTCAAGTTGAAAGCTTTTATTTTTAAATGACAATACACTATTAATTAGGAGAAATGCAAAAGGAAACTTCATCTTACCGCAAGAAACTGGTTATTCCTTCATTGGTGAACAAAATTAATTGCCACTAAAATTAATTGACAGCACTAATCAGGCACAAACCTATTTTATTTGATTTTGACTTTTACAAAATATCATATAATATAAAGTAAATGTTGAGATTTGTAATAAATCTTAGGAATGTAAATGACAAACTGTCTTTGCCATTTTCCCACCGCATGTCTGGAAATTACATATGAATTTTCATTTAAAAATGTGTGTCCCATCTCTCCTTCGTGTAAGGGAAGGATGGGGCATTTTTCTTGTTAATTTAATTGGTTAATTAATCTAAAATTTTAATTATTATCAAATTTATATATTTTTAATATGTTAAAATGCTTAAAGGTATTATTCAGGAAATTTGTGCTACTGAAATTTCATCCATCTTTCCATTTTGCGCTATTGAAACATAATTTGTTAAAAAGAATATTTTTGTTAAAATTGTCCCATCCCTCCCTACTTTCCCCTACATATTTTTAATACATAATTATTATAACATTTGTGCACCAAAAAAGCTGGGAATAAAGATAGAAACAACGTAGAATTCTAGCAAAATAAAGCTAATAATTTAAAACCTTACAATGATATTTTTAACGAACCTCATCCTTCTGGATATTACAGAGTAAGAGAATCTTTTAAAAGTATCTTTAATTTTTTTAGGTAGATTTCGTAAGAAATACTACCTATTGCAATCGCACCAGTTTATATATCTATCTATCTATCTATCTATATATCTCACTTTTTTATGGACACGATAACTTCTATAATTTTTCACCAATCTCCACCAAACTTGTACATAAAATCAAAGGGGATAAAATCTTGGCTAAGTTCGTTAATGGGCCAAATCGGACCAAGGGGGTCGGAATAGGGGGCGTTTTTGTGAAAACCGAAAAAACGCCATAACTTCTTAATTAAAGTAGATATCGAATCGGTTTAAAGTTTATATTACTTCTTAAAAATGGGCCAAAAGTATATGCATGACAGATTTTTGATAAATTTAGAAGTGGGCTCAAGGGGCGAAAAAAACAGGGATTTTGAGAGAAAAAAATTCATAACTTCGTCAATTTTCAAGATATCAAGTCCAACTAAATTTTTTGTAAATGTTCTTAAAATTATCTAAAACTTTTGCATTTACAAATTTTTGATAGGACTAACTTTTACCGACTAAAAAAATTAAAAACGAAAAGAAAAAGGGCGCTGAAAAAAGAGAAAAATCCGTCAATTTTTAAGATATCAAATCTGATTAAATTTATTTTACATCTTCTCAAAAATATCTACAACTTTTATACTGACAAGTTTTTCATAGGATCAATTCATACGAATTGACAAAAAGAAATTAAACAAAAATAGGAGTTGGAGAAAAAACCTCAAATCCAAACTGCTTATATTCTGACTCATTTTTAAATTCATTTTTGATTCTAAACGCATCCAAATGGTAGATCCTCTTATTTAGAAACTGTATAAAGTGACGCATTGGTCAATTTTCTGATAAAGACAGAATATATTTCAAAAAAGGCTACCAAAAAGGGTATTTTGAACAGAATTTTCCGAAATCATTGTGATTTGAAAATTTAAGGAATTTTTCACATAGCAAATTGCGTTTTTTATGACTCGTTTTAAAATCCATTTTCGCTCTCAAACGCATCCAATTTACAGATTCTCTTATTTAGGAACTATATACTGTGACGCATTGGCCAGTTTTTTGATAAAGATAGAATATATTTTTTAAAATGCTGTCAAAGTGAGTATTTCGCACAAAATTTTCCGAGCAATCATGAATAAAGAATTAAGTATGTATTCAAACAACAAATAGCTTATTTTATGACTCATTTTTAAATTAAATTTTTTTTCTCAAATGCATTCAACTGACAGTTTTTTGTTATTTAGGAGCTGTATAATGTACTGTTTTGGTCGATTTTTTTAATAAATTCAGAATCTATTTCAAAATATGTTGTCAAAACGGGCATTTGAGTTGAATTTTTCTTAAGATGATTCTGATAAAACCAGTTTTTGAAGAAAAATGAAATTAAAAATTTTTCATAAACGGCCTAATGAAGTTATTAAACTTGGTTTAACTCTAATCATATATTTTTTTTGTTGAATTGAGCACTCTTCGAAATCTACCTCCGCCTATAGGCCCAGCCGACAGGGATTTTTCAAGAATATTTTGGTTAGTCTTTACTGCTTCCACAGTTGTTTTTGCATAAATATCTCCCACTAATAACCTCCATATGTTTTCTACAGGTTTTATATCTGGGTATTGTGTATCAGGTTACCGGTATTTTCTTTAAACTGTCATATTCATGATGATGAAGCATAGATCGGGACATTATTCTGATGGAAATGTTATTATACAAATATAATAAGCAATGATACATGCAATAAGTTTTTAAAAAGAATAACTTTGATATCCTTAGAATCTGCTAGAATATTCTTTAGAATATGTTTTATTATTTAAAAATGCTAATTAGAGTTATGTTTCTATATTCAAACTATCCAAACCAAGTCGAGAACAATTCAACGAGCACAACTTGTTAAAATACATACGATATATGGTAGAAAACGAGAAGATGCATTTTTCTCAGACGAGAAGAAATTCAATTATATTTTAGATAAACTGACGATTTCTGTAATTAAAGCAGGATTTTTGATTTGAAAAGGCAATGGGCTTGAAAGATAGTTAAGAAGGAGGAAATGATTTTGTTTGGGGCGGTTTTCATATAATGGGAGAATTCCAATAGCATTTTTAATATTAAAATAAATTCTGAAGCGCATTAAGGGGACAGTGGACCTTTATTTGAGAAAAATCATCTATAGCAAAGTCGTCAAAAAAAGGTCTATTTCTGGGGTATAATAGTACCTAAACAGTTTTTTCTTATTAAAATATCATTTATGAAGGTTTTAAGGAGTAAATAATAAAGATAAATTTATTTATATACTTTAAATCTGTTTTTCTCAAAACTAATTTTTCAGCGTTTTTAGATTTTTAAATTGCTCCTTGCGTCTTAATTTTTGATCAATATTTATAAAATTGATAAGGAAGTATCCTGCTATTATTTAAAAAGAAATTGTGTAAGCTTTTTAAAATTTGTCTTCATTAAGATAGTCAAATTTTATTTTTTACTTATTAAAAGGCAAAATTTTGATGAAAATCGATAAGGAATTTAGAAAAAAAATCTGTAAAATATTAACTATTCAAGAGATTTAAAAAATCTTACACAAATTTGTTTATAATACAGTTTTAAATGATAAAAATGCAAAAGCAAGAAAACATTTCAAAAATTAAGACACGAGGAACATTTTAAAATTTCGTTTAAAAATTTAAATTATTTGTAAAAAAATTACAAATTTTAATAAGGTTGGAAATTTTTTGAAGGTATTCTATATGCTTTTGGTGAAATGTATATATGCACAAAATTTCATATTGCTATGATAAAAATGAATAAAATAAATTTTTAACGTCCACCGTCCCCTTAAGATATTAACGATTTTTGCCGAGAATTTATTACCAGAAATTCTTTTCATTATGGCCGGCAAATACATTTTTCAAAGAGAATATATCCCAATCCATGTATAATCATAATAATCGAAATCATGATTTAAAAGTACATTGGATCCCATTGCTGGACTCACCATCACAGAGCCCTGGCACAAGTCTAGTAAAGCATACCGGGTATTAATGAGAGATATTTACGCAAAGGGCAAGTGTTACACCATTAAAGACGAACTGAAATCATCCAAATAAATATCCCGCTAAAAAATTCTTAAACATAATCTTAAAAAAACTATCTGTTATTTATAGCTGTTATGATAAAATTGATTACAAATATTAGTAATTATTTTAATTACTAGCATTATTTTGCTAGAAATCTATAATATTCTCACCTTTAATTCCAGCTTCTTCCTGTACAAATGTAATTAAATATATAAATAACACTATGCAATATTTTTCGGAATGTTTGTCATAAAAGATATTTTTTATGTATATATCCTTTTATGGAAATGGAATAATTTACATCAAATAATTTTGCACAATACAATATAATAAATGTATAGCAATTTAAATTTTGTCCATATCTTTTTTTGCCCAGAAGTGTATAATTTTTTGTTAACTATTAAGATTTTGATGCTTCTTTCGTTTAAAGACTTGGAGTATCAAAACACACCCATATTAACGAGGGAATTGGGTAAGTTAGGAACATTTTAGATAAACATGATATTTTGACAAAATAAATTCATTTATATTTAAATCTTGATCTACCAATATGAAATCAGCAGAGGTTAAAGGGGGGGGGGGATATTTTTTGTACCATTGTTTCGAAACAATTGTCTTTATGATTTTTTTCTATTGGGTATGTTGAAGACATTTACTCAGAAGATTTTTGCCTGAGAAAAGTGGTGGAAACAATATTTTTTTCCCTTTCCGCTTCGATCTTGGAATCAAGGAAAAAGTTTATTTTATTGGCAAATTAAAAAAAAAAATTGGCAATAAAAGAATACAGATTAGGTAATTTTTTACAGTTTACGTTGGAAACTGCATACCCAATTCTATTTGCTATATTTTTTTATTTAATCTTAACATAATGATATTTTGACAGTTTTCTGTGCATTGGCATGCAAGTTTTGAAATCTGACAATTTTTGTCCTAACAGTCAGAATTTTTGATATGAAAACTAATCTTTCCTTTTTAAATGTCTGTAAATGAAATAATCTTATCACAAACTTTAATTTTTAGTAGATTGCACAGACAAAAATGTGAAAATGTATGGAAAAAATTATAAGATTGATTTTCGACAAAACAGATAATAAAAAAAATAGACAAACTTACCAAAAAAGAAATATTTAAAAAAAGGAATTTGTAGTTTATATTAGGAAAAAAAAAAAACTTATGTTTGGCGTCTCTTTTTCTGCCATTTTTTTCGCTTCATTTAGTTGCTGAAATTTTAGGATTAGATAAGTCGACATTTTCTGTGCAAAAATACCGGTGTCCGATTGGAAGCAGCCCATATGGACCTTAAAAATTGTTTAGCTTGGCTTGCGTTCGTTAACACGGAAAAAACCAAGAGGGATCATTTTGACTTCTATCAAGTGAATGTATTTCGGTTCGAACCAAACATTTCATATAAAATAAATGTAAAAAGCACAAAAAGGATAAAAATTAAGTAAATAAGTTAAATAGTTTTAAATTAAAATTCTGGTGTAAAATGCTTTCATAAAACTTGAGTAAAATTTGCAGCCTCTGTAGTGTTAAGGGTTAACCAGAAATAAATATGATAAAACAACAAGAAAAAACTGCAAAGTTTTTTTTTTCAATATACTTTTTTTTTTTTTTTTTTGTATTTTTAGCTATATTTTCCTAATTTTCAAGAAATGATTTTCAGTTTCAAATTAGTTTCATATTGGTAATTAACTGATGTTTAAATAAAAATAAAACATTTTTAGAGTCACAAATATCAGCAGAGAAAACAAGAAAAAATGTCATTTTAGTACATTTAATTATGTCCCTTACATTTTACTTTACTTTTCACTGTCAAATATTCTTTATTTTAAATAACATTACGTACAAATAGAAATATTTCCCTTTTCAATATATAAGTTTGATATTAAATAAGGCGAATACTATTCGGAAATAATGGTTTTGAATATACGAGAGATTTGATACTATGTTTACGCATCTTTCTACCGTACAGTAATTTTCATGCTTGGAGTACAAGAACATTAATGTTTTGAAATTATTTAGTATACTGTTGTTCATAACTTGAAAAACCTGCGCTTTTTCAAGGTTGAGAAAGGGATTCAAATTGTTCTATCGAAAAGAACAAAGGTCTGTTGTTTTTTTCGTTTTCCCTGCGGCAAACTTAATGCCTTTATCACTGTGAATTGTAATTAAAGCTAGATACCCGAGTAAAATTGTTACATACATAAAAATGTCGTTGTAGATAGCATCAGTGTATCACGTTCCTTTCAACTGTTGAAAAAAAGAGAGTTTGGGGGAAACAAATAATCAGGAATTCTATTTTCAAAATTTTTATGAAGTTAACTTTACACAACAAATGTTTTATCAGAATGGATGAAGCTTGAACTTGTTAAATACAAGTATATCTCGGCAGAGGTTTCTGATGATGCCCTTGGAGATTTTATGAAGTAATACTGCGGAAGTGCACTTTTAGACCATTAACACTATACAGGCCGCTGACGCATTCATGCGTCATTTATAAAACTATCGTTAAGATTTTTAAAAATTTTTCCCCAAAAGTTTAATAGTTATTTTTTATCATTATAAAGATCGATATTTCGTAAAAAATAAAGTAAAATTTGTATTACAAATTTTCAGGTGTGGACTCGAAATTTCGGAATAAAATAAGTCAGATTTGGCAACACTGTTTGTGATCTGTTTAGTGTTAATACACTGTTAAAAATTTGGTATAAGGTTGAACCAATTTGTGGTGCTACAATAACTGCCGTCATAAAATTGTAAAACATTGTTCCAACACTTGGTTTTTACGATGAACTATAAATTGATGAAATACTTAACCGTAAATTGGTGAAATATTGAACCATGAACTGGTGAAATGTTGAACCATAAATTGGTAAAATGTTGATCAAGCAACGAATCCCCCTTCCCCTCTCCCTCCGTAGGTAAAATATTTTGCTTTTTTTAAAAGATGTTCTTACTATTTTAATGTAATTTAAGCACAAATATTTACGTTCTTTCCAATTAAGTTTTGTTGGAAGACAATTTTCAAAATTTGAAAACTGAGTTTAATAATCGAATTTTCATGCAGTTCAATCATACGATAACACCATTGTTGTTTTAATATCTTACACTATAATTTACATATCCTCGCATTAGAACAACAGTAGGATATGATTAAAAAAATAAGTTACGAGTAAATTAGGTTTGAAAATTTGCCCTTTTTTAATACTAAATATTGTAGGTGGTAGCTCATGAATAAAAAAAAATGGTAACAATTCTAACTTTTAGTTATATTTCAGGTGACGTTTAAAAAGAATTAATTGACATTATAGAAGAATTAAATTAACTTATCCTGCTGTTGTTCTTCATATTTCTGATAATATCATCATATAGAGCCGGATCGACAACTAATCCTAGTGTTAGCCTGGAAAAATTAACTATTTATAAAGGACTTAACTAAACAAGTGTAGTGAAGTTTTGAACGTTTCGAACTCATCAGCGACATTAAATGGGAAAAATGATTAATTCTTGCTAAGAACTGTTTGTAATTTAATTGTTTAAACAATTATAATTCAAACCGTTACATAACGAAGGAATATAACAGAGACAATTGCTTGTGGAATCAGGGAAACTAAATCAATTTTTTTCTATAAAAAAAATTAAAACTATTTAAATTTTATTCCTATGTTACAAAACCAGCAGGAATGAAAGATTAAAATTTAACAAGACTTACCTTTACGTTCCATAAATAATCTTTTTAATATCTCTTTCGTTTAAACTTTAAATGGTAAAAGAAATATAACAGTTTTTCTTATCTTTAATGGCGTCTTTTACAATGATATGCTATTCCGATTGGCTGATAATTAGTTCGAATACTGGTTCAACTTATTACCAAAATGTGGTTTAATGGAGTGTAATTTTCAAGTTTAAACCATGAAATGGAGATTTTTTTATATTATTTCAGTTTCTTAGGTGCTTGCTTTATTGACATTACCACTGACATAAATGTTTAAGGAAGTGTAGTTTTAAAAATGCTTATAACTATTTTGAAAATAAAAAAATAGGCCCAAATAAAGGTAGTTGTTTAACTGGATTCTATTGTATCTCCCGCTTCTCAATCTTTGCACAAAGAAAAAGAAAAGAAAAACTAAATGATATTAAATGGAAAAGTATAAAAGGTATGTGGTCCAAGATATTCACATCAAATGCATATCGGAAGAGACATTTTATCAAAACCAAATTACTGTTTAAATTATTTTTCATATTAAGAGAATTAAGATTGTTCGGTTATAATCTTAACGCGTTGAAGCCCATAAACCGAACTTCCATCCTTACAGATTTCGAGTACCACTGTTTTCTAATAGAAACATTAGTTGTATTGAATGCAAAAATTCCGCGAATAAATTTGACAAAAACTACTATTCCAAAATAGTGTCACTAAAAATCTGGAGGGTTGGTGACTTTATCACAGGTGCAGAAACCTTCATTTTTTAATGAATGTGACTGATTTCATTCATGTCACTTACAATTTTGTGAGTTTATCAAAGAAAAATTAACTATAAACCAAATTAAATCAACTAAATTAATCATGCATTAAGCATTATGCCTGCATCATGCTATTTTTCTTTTTGATAATAATTTAGCTGCCAAGTTCAGTGAATCTAAAGTTGGTATCGTGAGCCTAAACACAGATTTACTAAGTTTCGTTTAGTGAACTTGAACTCCGTAAGAAATTAAAGCTTAAAAAATGCATTAGCTAAAAAATATGACATTGTTATTGTCTTAATACACTTAAGCACTTTTTCCTTCTTCTTTCCGACAAAGACACGGATTGGTTTATTTAGGCTCATGTAACAATTTTCTTAAAGATTTCAAGTGGCATGTGAAGAGTTAATAAAACACTTGAAGACCAATTACTTCAGTATAAAGAAAGAATTGTTAGCAGCGTTTTGGTACTTAAATGAATTGTTAGTTAATTAATCATTCTATTAAAAGTAAAATACTTCTCCCTCGTATTTTATAATTGGATGGAAAAAAATAAGATTTTCTCTCATCGAGTCAAAGCTTTTGTTGTTTTTCCTCTTTTTTTAAAATTAAAATATTGAAAGTTGCTTTTAAAAACAGACATTTTGCATCATTGCTGGAGTGCACTGACCTATAACAAGCTAGCGTTAGTATTTGTCCATAAAATTCTTGGAAATGTCAAAATAGAACTTTCTCGCGGTATAGTTAAAAAGTATCAAAATATGAAATAAGAATTACGCTTTAATGATAAGTTGGTCGATAAGTAATGCAAATTTAGATAAATTTATACGTTAATTGAGACAATGTTGCCAGATTGGACACTTTTTTTATTTAGTTTATTTGTCTGTCACCACCACTTTTTAAAAATAGTATAATCCGCCTTATTTTTCAGATTTTCCATCTATTTTTAAATAGACCGAATATTTTTATTTCAAAAAGCGGTGACAATCAACAATCTGGGAAATGTTTCGTCCTCAATCTGGCAACAGTGAATTGAGATAACAATTATAGGACTTCCACAGGTGACTATTTTTTAATTCTACTTTTTCAAAACAAAAATCTTTGACATGCAGCTTGGCAATATTTGTAAGAGAAATATACTATATTTTTTCAATAGTGGTGCTAACAGAATAGAAAAATAGTTGCCGCTGGCAGCCCTACAATAAACAATTAGCAGTAGTCACTTTTTCATTAACACGGCCTCATAGGAGGGGTTGGGTTTGTGAGACCCGGCACATTTTATTTTGCTTGAATCTCGAAAAAACATGTCTTCACAACATGGCGCGAAATTGTCACACTAACTGCTGGGTCTCAATTACCTTTTTCAACTTTGCACACGTATAACTCCCATTGTGGCTTGCTCACGACTAAGGTGTTGCATGAGACGATTAGACAAACTCAATACCTCCAGCTATTGAGAAGACTGGCAACATCGCAGGAATAGTTACCGAGGTTCAAGCAAAATAAAGTGTGCCGGGTCTCATAGACCCAACCCCCATGACGCCGGGTTAAAGGGTCATTCAACGAACAACGACATCATGTTTCGACAAACATGAATTGCCACACTAATTTTATTTTTCCCTTATTTTGTAAGTAGAAACTTAAACTAGTGGCTAAAATTAAGGAAACCTTCTGGAAAACTCCTTTTTATGTTAGTTTCATAACAATACATTTTCGTTTAGAAATGCCATAAAAAAATTATTACTGGAAATATAATGTAATAAAGGAAATCATGCGATGAAGTTTGTTCAATTATTAATATTTTATCAAAAATTATCTCCAAGTAATCAGGAAAAGGCAATAAAGCTTGTTTTTGTTGATGTGAAACATATTTCTTCCACTTGAATGTTGCCGATGTATTTAATAGTTGGACTGACAAGCAGACTTTATGTTTGGCAATGGTCAGACAAATCTAGGGGTGAATTTCAACTATTGATATTATGTATTGATCTGCTAGAGAGACTTTTTGTAATGTGTTTTGAGATTGCTATTAAATTGGTCATGTTTTATATGCACTTTCAATTATATAGTTGCTAAAACAAAATACAATTAGAAAAACGTCGTAAAGAAATGATTGGTTGCCAAGAAAGTGATATAAAGAAAAAAGAAAAATCTTTAAAATGCTATTGTTAAATGTAGAAAGCTGCAGTAATGAAGAAATTAAAAAATATCTGAAAGAAAATTTACAAAGGTGTATCTAAGTTACGTAAAACAATGTGTACGAGAGAAACTGGTGGCAGAAGAGTAAGAAGCATATATATGTTTAAGTGGCAGAAAAAATTACGTTAATCCCTTGTAGGACAGTGTTGGCAAATGACACCTGAATCCTAAATTGCCACACTGGCGCCAGAAAATTTCTAAGAAAATTTTCCTTTCATTAAATACGCAGAAATACACTTTTATATGTGTAAAAATAAAATTTCGTATAAATACTGGTGTCATTCGATTATTTCAACATTTTACGAATACAAGTACCTTGCACCGTAAAGGGTTAAAGCATACAAAAAGAAATGCGAAACTTTAATGTGAAGTTAAGTCAAAAGTACGGTTCTGTGTAGACAGCAGTATTTTTATATAAATGCTAAAATTCCATGAAAAAACATTTTTATCAATCAATAAATCAAAGACTAAAATGATTAAACAGGGCTGAAATACATGTTTACTAGACAGAAAAAACAGTGGGGGACAAGCTTTTTGATTGATAGTGATGGCATACATTATAAAAGATAGAATTTGGGAGGGGGGAGATGCATTCTGGTTGGGACAAACTTTTAAAGAAAAACAGAGTTGGTGTTATGATCTGGTGTTTAATAAAATCGAAAAATTAGAGTATAATGTGTGATATTTATGTGAATATAAATGTAAAAAAAAGTACATAAATGAGATACGTACTTGAAAGCAAAGTGAAGCTTTCCAACGATATTCTACAAGATAATAGTTATTTTACTTCAACAAAATTCAGCTACATGTCATGTTGCTGCTATATGAAAAAACCTGTTTAAAATAATCACATCCCTCAATTGGAATAGTGTCTGTGACAGGATTGGCAGTTTAGCTTCTCTTTTTAATGAGAAATTCAGAGAAGAAGTCTGCACGGGAAGAAATTTTCAAGCCTGGGCCCGGCCCGACTCATAGAAATAAAAATTCGGCCCAGCAGCGTTGTAACTCGGGGGACGACCTGCACTGTAACGTCTACTGACATTTCCACGTTACCAAAGTCTACAGATGGCACTTTGGGAAATTCTAAGTTCCTCGGATACTTCCATCTGAGTACGCCCATATTACGGATGGCAGATAATTCTACCGCGTAAAAAATCATCCACATGCGTCCTCTGTGTCATAACTATTTAGTTATGACACTGAGAGGCTTAAAGAATGCTTGTTAACAATTTTACATCTTTGCCACCATTTTTAATATACGCCGCTCTTACACTCTCGACATTGTGGCGTATTATCGGTGCCATCTGGTGGCTTTCTGTATTTTGTCTATTAGTTTTGAAGATGTGTGTGATAATTCCACAGGCGAAATTTTTACTTTAGAGTTCGATTTCCGTATGATTCTGAATTATCCTTAATTTATGGACATAAGTGTATATTGAATCATTAATCGTACGCGGAATATTTGCAGTCCAATTTGTAGTTCCTCATTTTACTGTAGATATAAATGCTGATAAAATTGTGAGTGAAAATATGAATGGATATTTCATGCCCATGTGTGCATGAAAAAAAACCCCTATGAAATTAAAAATATTACATTTTCTTGAAAAAGAGTTTCATGAATCGAAATTTCTGGAATTAACATCAACTGCTTTTTTTATTTCACAACGAAAAAAACAATAGCTTGAGAGTTATTCATTCTCATCGTTAGGATTTGAGAAAACAGATACTACATGTCTTCATGAGATAGTCATAATCTTTGTTAACAAAGCGAATGAAATAAAGTATTCTTTCAATTAGGATTAATGGATGACGTAAAAAAGCCTTGTCATTACAATTAGGATTTTTATTTAAAATCGTAAATACATTATTCCTCATTGTTAGCCTCCGTTCAGAAAGCTCTTTAGGACTTTTAGTGCTTCATCCACCCCGTTGCATGTTACTGATTAAGTAAGCTTTCTAGTTTTTAAATCTCAATTACAGCCCTTAAAAGCGATATTATAAACATGATGAAATAAAAAAGAGAATGACACATTACACAGTTATTGTATTTCTTACGTTTCGCCGTCATATTTCTAAGTATTTATTTCCTAACAGTAGAAAATTCACTGGATGAAAGAAAATCACGATATGAATGTACATGTTGACATTCAAAAAATGTTTGTAATGTACAAATATTAAAATATAAATAAATAAAATTGTTTAAAACTTTTAGCTTGTAAATGAAATATGTTAGAGGATAAGAAAATACTGATCTCTTTTAGTTCTTATAATTTGCAATGAATCAGTTTTCCGCAAATATGAAAACAACGAAAATGTCAGTATGCTAATGTAATTTTATTTATTACAAAAAATATACAAAAAAGAAACTTAAAATATATGGTCATAGAAGAAAAATACATAATAAAAACATGATTTGCAGAACAAATTAAATGTATATTTATATATATATTTCCTACATTGTTTAAGCTCGAAAAGGGACATATACTAATTTATTTCACTCATTTAATGCCAATTTAAAACAAATGAACATAAAAATAAAAATAAAAATAAATTCAAATTATATTATACTTAAACACACTAAAAACTTAGATTCCGTTCAAAATGAAATCAAAATATATCTTAATCTTAGACATTTTAAAAGGTTTGTTTTTCAGATGTGTCTTATCATTTTAGTTTACATCCATTGCAAATATAATAGAAAATCTGCAATACAAATATTTACAACTTAAATTTGAAAAAAAAAATATTTATTTCGTTATTTTTTAAGAATCTTTAAGTATAAATTTTAAAACCTAATATTCTGTAATTTTATAAATATGACTCATTATGAATAAATTATAAGTATACTTTCTATGTAAAAATTAATCCATTTCATGAACATTTCATTATAAAGACTAGCAGTTCCCACTCTTTGTTGTTACTCGACTTACTTTAATGTCTGAAAAATGTTTGCGACTCATCTAAAAATTGTATAAATAAACCTTTTGCGTAATGTATCCCATTGAAAAAGTCTAACTTTGATATGAAGTACTCACACGACTGCTATAATAAGCAAATTTATTATGTCTAAATGCAATGCGATTTATCGTAAGTTTGATACATATAGGGTATATTTTACCTTTTATTAAATATTAAATTCTAAATATAAGTTAAAAAGATTGATTGTTAAGGTTTTCAGTTAAAAAAATTGCTTTGAATATATTTTTAATTATACAGAATGTCAGCAAAAAAAATTTTAATTCTTTTTTTCTCTTCTTTCTCAAGTCCCCTTTTTTTATTATTTACTTTCTTTAAAACCTAAACTAAATGTACAAAGTACTTAACCCATTAGTGCCTGGCGTCCCATTTTTGGGACAGTTTTAAAATATTCAAGTAAGCGCATTTCGCACCAGTAAAAAGGAGGATAAATAAATGCTTTCTTTCTCGAGACAAAGTCCTCGATAAATTAAGATAAAAGTTATTCTTGCTTTAAAAGTGGTGGGAAAATGCAAAATTTGAATTTTAACGAAGAAAATAATTCAGGCATTAATGGGTTAAATGCGACTGTACATTTTATGCATTTCAGTTAATTTTAAGTTTATTAATTTAATTCTATTCAATTTTAAAATACTTAATGTTACATTATAATTAAATACTGAATCATTTAACATTCATACTTTTAACTTTGACAATTAATAAGGAAGAAGTAACCAAAACAGCATTAATTTTATCAAAATGGTTTTTATTACTGCATATTCTACCCAACAGTTTTTTAAATATTTTTTTTTTAATATTTGGAATTCTTGGAATGCTGAAGTTATTCCTGGAATTGAACAATCGTGACAATGCATAGTTGCAGAACTTCCGTTATTTTTATCCAAGTCAAATAAATATAGGAAGATGGTTTAATGAAATGTTTCTTGTTTCTATGTTGTTATTTATCTGTTACTTTATAAAATTTTTAGTTTTAGTTCATTTGGAATAAAAAGCTGAAGGTGTATCTAATATTCAGTCCATAAAATACACTGCTCAAAACAATTAAAGGATATTGCAGTTTTAGGTGGATTTTGTATCTGGGAAACTTTTTAGCTGATTGATACATGGTCGACAGACATAGTAGGTTATATGAGAATAAATTACACATGTTTGGCAGAAAAAAATGCATTTTATTGTGCATTTGTGTACAAAAGGAAAAAAACACAATTTGTGCATATGAGAAAAAAAGAATAAGAAAAGGTGTTTTCTTCAAAGAAAATCATTTTCAGTAGGGGGTATTGTTTCCACGGGCGGCCAGCAACGTTGAACACCTTTGAGGCATGGACTCAATGAGGCTATTAATGACGAGTTGGGGTATTCTGCCCCACTCTTTCAGAAGAGCTCTTTCCAGTTCTTGGAGAGTTTGTGAGGGTTGTTGGCGGCCAGAAACTCGTCTTCCTAGAGCGTCTCAAACGTGCTCGATTGGATTCATGTATGGAGAACACGCTGGCCATTCCATTCGAACGATTCCTTCCTCGAAAAGGAAATCCTCCACCAGGTTTGCACGATGTGACCTGCAGTTATCGTCCATTAAAATGAAGGTATCTCCGATTGCTGCAGCGTAAGGGACTACAGTAGGTCTGAGGATCTCATCCCTATATCGGCGACCAGTCTGAGCTCCATCTCCAATGATGTAGAGGTCAGTGCGCCCGTCAATGGAGATGCCACCATACACCAACACTCCTCCACCCCCAAATCTGACACTTTCGTGCACGAACGCAGGATTATTCCTACTGCCACGGTCTCTCCAGATGAAAATACGCCAATTATCCGGATGCACAAAAAAACGGGACTCGTCAGAAAACAGAATATTGCTCCATTCATTTCTCCTCCAGTTGACATGCTCGGTTGCCCACTCCCTGCGGTCGCGATGATGCCTTGATGTTAATCTAACACATACCATCGGTCGGCGAGCATACAGACCTACAGCATGGAGCCGGTTTCGGACAGTCTGAGTTGAAACCGTGGTGCCTGTAGCCGAGCGAAGGTGTTGTTGGAGAAGAGTAGCGTTCATGTTTCGGTGTCTCCGAGCTGTTAACGCTAAATACCGATCTTCATTGGGCGTTGTTGCCCGTCTACGACCTTGCCCTGGTCTGCGGCCTGCACATCCACTCTCCAAAAAAGGTTCCAGATCGTGGAAATGACACTTTGGACACTCCAATGGCTTGCGTTACTTCGGCTTGAGTTTGGCCCTCTTCTAACCTACCAACAATTCTCCAAGCTTCTGAATCTGTCAAATGACTTCGCTGAGACATCGTACTCATCGAAACAAAGCAATCACTGAATGCCGATCATCCTTGTCTTCATTCTCTTTTATCCAGTTGAAAGTCAAATTTCATTCGCTGCCGCTGAAGCGACGTTTTTGACGTCGAACTCAAAATTTGCATACTCCACAGTTTGAAAACCAGAAAAATTTGCATTTGTGATTCTCTTCTTCTATTTTCGGCAAAAAAAAATTTCGTTTATATCTTTATTTTATATAAAACTTCAAATATCCTTTAATTGTTTTGAGCAGTGTATTTGATCAGACTGTTGTAGTCACTTCCAAATTTTGGGAAAAAACCCGTAATATCGATTTTAAAAAATTTAGCAAATCATCAAAATATGTACTAAATTAAATATTTCCTAAATAAAATTATTATAAATCCATTCTGATACACTTTTATTATAAATAAAATTTGCCTACTCTATTAACGCATTTAAATCACATAAAATTGAAGTTAAAAGGATTTTTTTTTTAAATTTGAAACACATAGAAAAATATGTTAAATCAGCAACACCAATCATCTAACGGTTATTTATCCTTATTAGTATATTCGCGAGCATTCTTTAGGATTGTACCTGTTGTTTAACATAGTATTTAAATAGCTCCTTTTGAAATTGAAATTTTACCTTTAAGTAACTATACACACATACATTAGATCATTATAAAATTTATTTTTAATTTAATGTAAGGGTTAACGTAATATAAATATATCATAAACTTTTTTTAGTATCCAATTTAAATGTTATAGTTTGAGTTTTAGTTCACTTTTTAACCCGAAAGTATACGCCCAAGTGTGATTAGCTTTATGTGTGTACGGTTTTCACGTCTGTCACCACTATTTGACGAAAATAAATCCTCCAATTATTTTATTGTAGATTTTGTAACAAAAATTGTCTATGATTAAAAAGGATAACAATAAGTATTATTACAAAATAAAAACCTTATGCAATCTGGGTATGTTTCATATAACGGATACATGTGCTACAGCGTTAAAGCAGAAAATTTCTTGTCATCATTTTATATAGGATATTATGTCTAATATATTGGCACATCTGAATTTCCTATAATGAATAATGCTTGGAAAATAAAGAAGTGCTCTCTATTTTTCTAACAACTGTATAACGGTGTATGACATATGTGTTGAAGTAGAAGAAATAATGTAAAGCTTTTATTATTTGTAAAAATCCGGAAGATAAACAGAAGAAAACACTTAACATAATTTTTCATCTTTTTTGTTGGTTCATCATTTCATAACATGTGTAACTTATTATTATGTTTCACAAAACATAATAGAATATTTCAAATTTATAATAGAATCTTCGTCTTTATGACGAATGAACAAAATTATTATAAATTATTATATATATGTCATGATTAATTATTATATGTATATAATAATTGATCATGACCCGAAAATAACATATATGTTATTTTTATTTATTTTGGAAACAGAAATAAATATAAGGAGCATTTCAGATTTCATTCAAACATTTTCAAGTTATAATAAACCACTCTGTCTAACATTAGATCGGGTGCATGAGAAAATTTAACTTATTTTCAAACAATTGTATATGAAATATTTGCTGTAATAAATGAAATAAAGTAAAGGTTTTACTATTTGTTAAAATCGGGACGATAAATGGAAAAAAAAAATATCTTTTACTTAACATAGTTTTTCATCTTTTTTATTTATTCATCATTTCAGAATATAATTCGTAGCATGTAAAATTTATAGCTGTGTTTCAAAAACATAGAATATTTCAACTTTATAGAAGAATCTTCATCTTTATGACAAATATATGAATAAAATTATGTATACATATATTTAAAAAAAAGCGTAAGGAGCATTTCAGATTTTACTCAAACATTTTCAAGTTAAATTAAAACATTATGTATAACACTAGAACGTCCGTATGGTAAGTTTATTTCAAACAGAAAGTTTATTTCACATTATTATGTAAAAAATCTGCAGTTCCACTCATTCGACCGTTTTAACACTTTCCAACAAAGTTTAAAAGTGTTTATGCATTCGGTTTGTCTAGCCGTCTGTCCGCGCTCTAACTCCCGTAAATATTCTCAGATTGCTATGAAATTTTTATATGGTATTGATGGTTACCCTAGCACGAACCCTATTGAAAATGAAGTTTCTACTATAATTAGTTTATTTACAAGGATAGTCAAAAGTTTTCCGATACATTACGGCCAATGGGATAAAATCGATTAAAATGAATTTTAAAGGTGTTACACCCTGTCAAACTTATTCAAATTTACATGGATTCGCAAAATGCACTAAAATGTGCATTCTGTAAAATATGCAGTCAAAATAATAGCTATTATTCATTTACAGGGCCACACAAAAGAATTCCATTACACAATAATAAAGGGGGGAATTGTTTGCCACGTATTTTAATAATGTTAAACGATTTCATGTATCATAAAATTAATATACTCCACTGAGACTTAATATTTAACTTATAATATGACGTGCATAGCATTTACAGGGACACACAAAATATTTCAAATCTTATATTCTTATCCGAAGTACTGTATATTATCGATGATACTGATGGATGGTTGAAACGTATTTTCAATTATGATATAAGCTTTTAAGTTTTACTAAATGTTCTGCAAATTATATAGTGTACATAAATGTTATAGTTGATATACAGAGATACATAAAAGAGCTGAAAGGTTACTGAATATGAGAGGAATTAACTTAAATGCTGTTTTTAAGTAAGTTATGCATTTTTACTTGAACTGCTTTCAGTTTACTAACAAATGTTTATAGAATATAGATAAAATGATATACAGGGTCACGCAAAGAATTAGCTACATGGTCACCCATAGATGTTGATTTCTGGAAATGTGATTTAAGTAGTTTTAAGAGTGTGTTTGTTTGAACTAAATTTTAACAAAATATTGGCGTGTAATAAAGGTACTAGGTAAATTACAGGGCTGAACATAAATATTGAAGTATTTTCTATCTATTAGAATAAAGTGCTGAAAGAGAAATTTCAACAAGTTAGGCATTTTCTCGCTAAACTAAATTTTCCCATTATATAGTATATATATATATCAACCGACAGATGAAATACAGGGCTGTTCAAATGTATTGGAATGCATATTTGGCTATGGGCAGTAGGATCTTATTTCCCTAAACAAAGTTTTGTTAAAGATTTCAGGAAGTGCTGGAAAGTGTTTCATAATCTATGCTTAACGCGTGATTTTTCTTGTTTGTTAAAGATAACATTTACTTGATAACATTATAAATTGTATTTAAACATATTATATGCCATGTTATGATCAGAGTTAAATTACGGTTATGAAACCGTTTTGTGTGAAAATGGTCGAATGAGTGACCAGTTTGCCGCTATTTTTTAACAGTGTAAATCAGTAGCAGATGCATCGTTAAGATTCAAATCTCCAAATTCCAGCTAAGAAATTAGAATTACATAATCACCGCAGAGTCATGATCAGAGAATAATCTAATTTCTAATTTTGCCTGTTCATTTCGCTCGTGTTTTGGTAATTTACATGTCTTTTTTAAATTAGAGAAAAAGTTTTTGTCACTTAAAGATATTTTTCAGTTTATTTAATGATTAATAGGTACTTATTTAATGGTTTCAAGTGCAAATAATTTATTTAACTCTTTATGCACTGACGGTACTTATATGTACCATTGAGGAAAATTTAATAAAAAATTTATTTAATCAGTCTATTAATAAAAGTACTTTTTCTTACCACACATCAATATACTTTACTCGTTATTATTTAGATAGAATAGAGAAACAGTCGAAGTTAAACATTTTAAAAAAGAGGTAATTTTCTTAATCATTTTCATAGTTATATCTTTTTTTTCTTTGAGAAAAAGTTATGTGAAATATTTTCGATGGCAAAAGCCTTTCCATTTACAGAGAGGGTCATAATACATTTAAATACATTGCTTTTATAAGAATTCTAATATTTCCATAAGAGTATTTCTGCTTAATTAGTTTGAATACTTTTGTAATTATTTTAAAAAAATTATAACTACCGATATATTTAATCCGTTTTAATGAAAAAACATTTCCAAATTTCACATTATTTTTAATTAACAAATTCCAGTATATCTTCAGATATTAAAGAAGACAATTTTTGATGTGAAGCCATTTCTTCATAAATAATTCGGTAGATAAAGGGTTAAATTTAATTAAAATAAAAATTTAAATTGATTTATGGAGAATCTTTTCAATAAACATTACAGAAACATCTTCTTTCGTTTAACTTCAGTTAAAACAAACTTTAAATACAGTATATGTTATCAGAAAATATGTATTTAACACAGTATTAACAAACGTACAGGCCGCTTAATGCATTTATCAGGGCTGCCATAGGCAACTATTTTTATATTCAGATTGCACCAGTATTTTTTCATGTAAATTTTGAAGTATATTTTTCTTGCAAATGTTGTCAAGGGGTGTGTTAAAGATTTCTGTTCAAAGAGCGTGGTGCTAATTAGAATTTTTAAAAAAATAGTCGCTTGTGGTAGCACTGATTTATGTGTTATTTATAAAACTATTGTTAAGAAATTTTTAATTCTCCTCTAGAAAGTTTGAATATTTATTTTTGATTATTACAGTGATAGATAGTTCGTTAATAAACTGAAGGAAAATTAGTATTAAAAATTTTTGATTTGAACTCGAAATTTCTTAATAAAAAACTGCCAAATTTTGCAACACTGTTAGCGGCCTGTATAGTGTTAAAATTTTCTGAATAGCATTTCAAGCACAAAAATTTGAAAAAATGGTTGTTTTTTTATGAGCGAAACATGCATGCGAATTGTTTGTGAATACCATTGTTTTAATGGCCTTCTAAAAAAAAAAAAAAAAAAAAAAAGATTTATTCTAGTGGTGCCAAAGTATGGTCCATGAGGCACTATTTTTGAATAGTGATAATCGCCTTATTTCACCATTTTCGGTTATTTAATAAGGCGAAAGTTACTATTCGAAAATGAGTCATTAATTCCCCACGGACAGTTTTACCCCTTACCTTACATTTTTAGATTAGTAAATAGTTCACTCTATACAAATAAAAACAGAAATCATACATGATTTTCGTATTAGACAGATTATACGTAGAATGATTAGAATAGATTATATCTTAATTTTTCCATCATAGACACAAATTCAGGAAAGTCCTTCCTCGTTGAAAAATAATCTGGTATCAGCGATCTTCCAGACAGATATATAGAAACCATAAAAACGAACTCTTAACGGGGGATACTGAAAAAACTGTGTGATTGAAATGTTATTTTCCGGCTTCTTCATATTTTTCCATTGTTATCCTTGCATAAAAACAGATAAAAAGCATTTATACTTCAGTAATTTGAAGAACTGGCGAACAGTTCAGAGTTCTAACATTTCTCCCTCCGAATGCTTAGTATGGTTTCAAAAAAAGCTTTATCTGAAAATCGTTATGACGGACACTTATTTAATCCCTTCTGCATAAGAATGATTTAAATAGGGAAGGGGGACAGGAATAAAAATATGCAATAACAAGCGTTTACAATGGAATTTTAATACCTTTTAGTCTCTTAAAATCTTTACGTTCCACGGTTTCTAATAAAAACCTATAGAGAGATAGTTTTTAATTAAAAAATGAAGTAGGCAGTAAACTTTAAATTGGTTAAAAAACAATTTTTAAGTTTGATTTAATAGAGCATGTATTATCAGAGTTAAATTATACCAGTCTTTTGGACAAGGGCGGATCTGGAGAGTCCTCAAGGGGGGGGGGGCGATTTTAGAAAATTGGAAACTCAAGTCTGATGCACGGATCGGAGCTCATTTTTTTTTTTAATGCGGGTCGTGTTTTGTCTACTTTTTTGCTGTGAGTTGGGTTTGGGTCCGGTTAGCTTTCATTTTTTTCTCCTGGTCGGGTTAATTTCTACTTGGTTCCAATGACTTCTACTCTTTGCTAGGTTCAAGTTAATTTCTGATTTTTTGCTTTTGCTTCGGGTTTGGGTCAGGTCGACTACTACATTTTGTTGTTGGTCAGATTGACAGTTACTTTTTAGCTGTGCTTAACGCATTTGGGGCAGTTTGACATACAATTCTGATTTGGGGCAGTTTAGGATTTGGTTCTTACTTTTGGGAGAAGGGTTCGGGTTGACCCGATATTGATTGGAGCGAGTCCTTTGATAAAATGTTCGTTCTTTTTCGCAATCTTTGGACGAAATGTGCGTCTGTTTCACGATCCTTTGAAGAAACTCGTGTTCTCTCCGCGATCATTTCAAAAAAATTGATGTCCGGTTGACTTCTAATTTTTGCTGCTGGTCGGGTTAATTTTTATTTTTTCTTGTGGGTCGCGTTTGGATCCAGTTAACTTCTATTGTTTTCTGCAGGTCAAATTAATTTCGTTTTTTTTTCTTCGAGTCGGGTTTGAATCCGGTTAACAACTATATTTTGCTAGTGGTCGGGTTGACTTTTACTTTTTAGCTGCGCTTAGTGAATAGGGGCAGATTGTCACACATTTCGGATTTGAATCAGTTACAGATTCGGTTTTTACTCTTGCGAGAATAGTTGTCCCAGTTTTGATAGCGATCCTTTGACGAAATTGGCGTTTTTCCGAGATTCTTTAACGAAATTCGCTTTTATCCGTGAACGTGATCCTTTAAAGAAATTAACTTTTTCTCCGCGATCCTTTCACAAAATTTGAGGGTTTTTTGCGACCTTTTGATGATATTCGTTTTTCTTTTGCAACCCTCTGACGAAATTCGCGTTTCTTTAATGAATTTCACCCTTATTTGCGGCTATTTGATGAAATTCACTTTTCTCTGTTTAATAGTTTTTACGATTAACAATTAAGAACGTTTTCAACCCAACTTGGGCTAGTGGGAAAAAATTTACAGGTGTTCACGGGTCGCGGTCGAGCCAGTAATGTTTATCATACTATCTAGACCAGAGACGTACGGAACGTTTAGCTGCACGGATCGCGGTCGGGCCAGTAATGTTTATCATACTATCTAGATCAGAGACGGACCAAATATTTAGCTTTTATTCTAGGCCGAGCCACGACTTGGAAATTCTGTTCAATGCAAACTTCTAGGAAAAATGAAATCCGGACCAGGCTCGGTCTGGAAGAAAAAGAAGGCTGTCTCCACCCGAATCTGAAAAAAAAACAAGATCAGGACACGACCCGATTCAAAATGACAGAATACCTTACCCAGTCCGAATCTCATGGACGTAAACTGGCTTGACCCGTGCCCGGACATGACGTGCTCGAGCTTTGCCCCAAATTATTTCTCGTTAGGATGCATAATGTCACTTTGTAAATCCTTTATTAGTCCAAAGGGGGGGGGGGAGGACATTTAGCCCAAAAGGGGAGGGGGACATTGCCTCTTCTCCCCGCCCCTTAGAACCGCCACAGCATACGAGATGTGTGGATCCCAGATCGAGCGTTTAGCCTTTATACCGGACGGAACCTGGGCTTGAAACTTTTAGTCCTATACCTCTAGTATTAAGGAAGTCCACGCCAGACCCGACCTGGAAAAAAAGGTGTGGCTCGGTCCAGCTCTGCAGAAACAAATAAGACCCGACCCGGCTATGAAAGTGTGAAGACCTAACCCAGTGCCAGTACAATAAATTAAAGTTGGCGCGACCCGACCCGGGTTGCGCCGGTCTCAAGTTTAGGACCAACAACTTTTCAGTGCGGGTATCTAATGTCGTTCTGCAGATCCTTTATTGGGCTCAAGGGGGGGGGGGAGGGGGCGATCGCCCCATCCCCCAGATTTCAACTGCCCCAAATGCCCAAACTGGATCCAAACGCTTTAGATCCGCCATTGCTTTTGAACGTGAAATGTGTTCAAATGTTTTTTTAAAAAAACTTTTATTTATCTAGTTTGCAAGGTTAATTCATTAGAAGATCTTATTGTAAGAATGTTTTAGTAGTTCAACATATGAAAATTATTTAATTTACATGAAACTAAGTGAAAGGACCAAAGAAGCCCCCTGCAGAGGCTACTTTGTTCCAAAATTTTAAAATAGTTAAAAAATAAAATAAATAAATAAACGCCTCTTTAAAACCATATAACTTGCTTCATTGTTTCATTATGATTGTTTACAGCTCAATTTCGACGTTGTAAAATCATATGTAATATTTTTTAATAATGGAAATGTTAGTAAAACAGGAAAAAACGGCCCAATGTAGTCCCGGTTTACGGAACTTATTATTTTAATCGCGAAGCGGTTACAGATTGCAATGCACTACTAATGTTTCACATTTTCAGAGTAAATTCATGAATGATAATCTCTGTATAGTTAAATAAATTAAATTATGCACTTAACTGAAAATATTTCAGTATTAAATAAAATGAATTGAAATGTTCTGTAAATTATTCTGTCAAATAATCATGTCTTGATAATTCTATAAAAAGCTAATAGGGGAGACTGGTACACATTGTTCCACTTTTATAGTTTACATTTTCTCTCTTTAATGAAAAGTCTAATATGCCTGAAAATATTCTTGAACATTCTTTAAACATATTTACATGCTTCGGAATTTTTTCAGAAGATTGCTTCAAATAACGTAAAACTGGGATGTGCTAATGGGCACTTTGGGATGTGCCAATCCCAAAACTTTCTTCTATCTCATATGTACATTTTAATATTTAAAAAAGTAGTTATTCATGTTAATGCTTTAATAATTTTAATTCAATAGCATACCAACTTTGATTTTCATCTTAAATTTCTGCTTCAGTTAATTAATCGGAGTAAAAACGAGTTTCCGTCTCTGCACAAGCCGATGGACATTAGAATGATAGGCAGATTTTTTTTTTTCAAATTCAGGGAGGACCTACTTACCATACCAAAAAATAATCGTACACAAAAAATTTTAGTTCAGTTCTAGGCATAACTTCATACACTTTTAGGTGGTGCAATATTGAAAATGGCACAAAAATATCTATTGCAGCGCCCTCTTCCGGCGGATTTTTTTCAAATTCAGGGAAAACCAAGTAGCCATAGCCATATACATACACAAAAAAATTTGGTTCAATTCGATGCATAACTTCATACACTTTTGGTCGGTACAATATTGAAAATGGCACAAAAATCGCGATTGCAGCGTCCCCTTCCGAAGGAATATTTCAAAATTGAAGAAGGACTTGCTTGCCAGAACCAAAAACATTCACACACAAAAAAAAAGGTTCAATTCTATGCTTATCTTTATACACTTTTTGATGGTAGAATAATGACATACGGACACATAGGCAGACAGACATTTTGTAAAAACATGGTTTTCGAAATTTCTGACCCCTAAAACGTGTAAATCCGTTGTATATGAATACTATTACTACTTATTGAAGCACACTAAAACACACTTAAAATAATAAAATTTTTGGACTGTATCTTCAAATATATCTTTAATAACACTGTAAAATTAGCGAACACTCTGGTCGCCATTCTATTCACAAACTATAAGTAGCGAGCACTCTGGTCGCCATTCTTTTCACACACTCTCTTAAACAACAACATTTTTCTCTACTCAGTTCACTTCACATTTCAACCAAAGGGAGTTCACGACGCCCTCTTACGGGACTTATAAATTATGAATTTTCAACAATAAACATTCGCCCCCGGATTGAAATGCAAATTTCAATATTTTACAATCAAATAAATTTATAAAATACAGTTAAAGAAAATAACACAGCAAACAAATATATACAAAATATAACACAAAAAATACAAAATTTACAATATTTTAACAACAATTTTTTTTTTTTAGTTATCAATAGGGAGAACAGTTATTTTTGTAATTGAACGCTTTAATTCGCGAGATTTAGTGCGAACCTTGACTACCCGAACCTTGCCATCCGATCCGGTATAAATCTCTCTAATGCGGTCTAACGCCCATTTACATACAGGCAAAAAATCTTCTTTTACTAATACCATTATTCCTACCCTTAAATTTTCTTTTTTTTTAAATCTTCATAATACTATATAATTGCATATCTCTACCTTACATTATTTTTCATTATTTAGCCCCCCCCCCCAAAAAAAAAACAAAAAACTACTTAATTCACCAATCCAAATCGTAGCCTAAATTATCAGTAGCTAGTAATAACATTTTAAAATATGTACTTCAGATTCAAATATATTAATTTAATATCATAATACCCATAATTCTTATCATAACATAATATGGCACCATAATTTCTAAACATAAATACTTTAAAGCACCTTATTAGCGCACAATTTTATATATTAAATCATTAATGCATTAATTAATTATTACCAACTGAAAAAAAATCTATAAAATTTTATTTACAATGAAATTTTTTTTCCATAAAATCCCCTTGAAAGCCTGTTAAGGTAATCACAAGATTAAAACAATAACTCCAAGAGTCTCACAATAAACAAAATTGAAATTTCCAAAATAATATTAATTTAAAATTTTACTCTTGCATGATTTTGATATTCTATGATCTAACAGTGCTAATCTCCATGGTAATCCTTGCGGATCTGTTAAGTTAATATCTAATTAAACACCCCCACAATCACCAATTTGAAAAGCATCAGTTACCATCATCAACATCAAACCAAAAATAAATTTATAACGTAAGCTAAGTAAATTAAATGTTATGTAAATAGAATAAATTTAAAGTTATTATTCAAAATTTCTCAAAAATAATACTGAAGCTGCCCTCCAAAACTTTCTTCCTGGCCAGTTCAAGAAAAATGGTTAACAACTCCAATACAATTGAAAAAATTATAATTATGTATAAATTAATTTGTTAATTATAAAAATACCAGCTATTTTTTAGTGCCAAACTGATTAAGGCAGACGTTTTATTAATAAATACATGCTTTACAATTTTTTTTCTTTGATTCCTCTTAAAGAAAGACAATAAAAAGACAAACTTAGACTAGAATCAGTCCACAATCTTAAAACATCGAGCTCATGTGGAGCAATCTCAATAATACTGTGTTACAATTAGTTACACATTAATAATTACAAAAAAAGAGAGACAGTTCACAATACTTTCCTTTAAAACTCTGGTACCAAAAAACATCTTGGTCAGATTTAGCAGTGAGTAGTCAATCCTAATTTGTTTTTTGTTAATATACTTTGCATGATTTAGAAACTGTACAACTGGACGAGAGTATGAATACAAACTGTTTCTCACATAAAATAAAAACAATGATATAATGTGCTAAAACTAAATATCTTTATATGTACCAATAACACCCAAGGAAAAAATAAAAATGCTTCAAACAAAGATACACCAAACTCTGGTGATTCTAAAATCAACAGTACCAATGAGACTACATAAAAGATAAAGTAATACTGCACACAAATTAACAAAGCAACCAAACTTACCATACAACATATATGTACTAACTTAATTAGCTCAAAAATTTACATAACTATAAAACAGAATATAATAAAATAAGTAGACCTGCAAAGCTTTGAAATTCAATTTTATAGATATAAAAATCTACAGTTAAAAAATATAAAAAATATATTTAATTCAATATGAAAACTATGGATAGATAAAAATTTCAATTGGGCACTTTTGTACCCTTAAGCAAAGGGGAAAAAATTAAACATTTTGAAACTTTTAACAATATAAACCTTAAGTAAGACCACCAACAGGAGGAAACTTTCACAGTTAATAAATATTGCACACAATTTTACGAGACCTTTCACGATTATTTTTAAAAACTTTTTAAACTACTAACAAACAAATTACAGCAAGTTATATATGAATCGTACAACATCTCGATATTTATCAACAGCATATAATTTGTACACAGCTCACAAGCATTTTTAAAATAAATATATCTAATTTGGGTTGTTTATACAATTACAGGTCACTAGTAATATGAACTTAGTCCTTGAAGTATCCATGATCAGGGGTCACAAATTGCAGATTAATAAGCACAATCAACATTTTTTTTCTACAAAATCCTAACAAATATGATACAACATTCCCCTTTTGATTTTAAAAACATTATACAAGTCAGTAACTCAGTTTAAAAGCAATGTTCCCCACCGTGAGCAAAATATTATATGTGCAAAATCTATGGACACAACACTTATGAAAACATGAAAACATAGATTAGTTTTTAAGAACAAAACTTTTTCGAATCATGGATGCTTTTAAGACAGCAATAATAATAATAATAATAATATAATCTTTTTTTTTAACATAAATATATATCTCAACACATTTGTAAACACAGAATAGTGACAGAATAAAATTTTTCAAATATACACACTTTCTTAGTAGGAAAACTGCTGGCAAGCTCGGTTATATGCATTTAGTATGGCTTGCAAGCATCCTTAGAACGCTTTAGCTGAACTTTTAGTCTTTTCATTCCAATCTGAAAACCATTCATTTGCTGAATTGCAGCTTGGGCATTGTTAGGGTTATCATAGCTAACAAAACCAAAATATTTGCTGAGGTTTGTCTGTTTATCGATAAACACTTTTGCAGAGATAACATTTCCAAATGGGGCGAATGTCTGAGCTAAATCAGAATCTATAAACTCTTGAGGCAAATGATAAATGAAGAGATTAGCTCCTTCAGGTCCATTAAGTTGTTTACCAGGTGAACTTTGAGGCTGTTGGATACCAACAGGGGGAAATGTATCAGCAAATGGCTGAATGCCTTGAATGCCTGTGTATGTTTGAGTAAGAGCATCTAAATTTGATCCATTTGTAGCTAAATTTGTCATATTACCAGTATTCGAATTAGAAATACAACCTCCCACTACATAACCAAATACGGTATTCTGTAAAATGACATCAGAATTTCTTAAACGGACTTGACCATTTTGTAATAATTCGTAGAAGCACTCAGTTCCTAGCAAAACATCTATTTTATTAGGTTCATTAAATTTTGGATCTGCCAATTTCACATCTTGAGGCAGCTCGGCAAATGGAAATTTAAAATAATGCCCTGGTATAAGGTTTGTTATCTTTGGAACAATCAAAAAATCTATTGTTCTCTTATAATCAGCCTTATTCGAAATAGCGGCTCTAATTTTCCATTTGATATTAATCTGAGAATCATTCAAACATGAAACAGAAACATTAAATTTTTCTTTTCTAAATCCTAATAATTTTGCAAAATTATCACAAATATATGAGTTATTTGAGCCGACATCTATTAATGCACGCGCAGGTATAAATTCACCTGAAACATTTTCAATATAAAGTAAAGCAGAAGATAAAATCGTGGTTTTTCTCTTTTGGCATAAATTATTTACAGAAGTTCCTGCGAAATTATTATTCCTGCTTTCAAAGCTCAAAGCTTCGGGGTTTAAGCTGTATGTCTTATCCTGGTTGGCAACAGATGAATTCGCTATTTCGTTTAATCCTCCTGATTATTGTTGATTGAGTTTCACTGACGTAGAACTATCCATTTTATCCCTTTGCATATGAAGAAGAGACGAATGATATCTGCCGCAAAACGTACATGAATAATTAGATGTACAATTTCTCGCAGAATGGTTTGAACTTGATAAACAATTGAAACATATTTTGTTTCTTTTAACAAAATCAGTGCGGTCATTAACAGGCATTTTCAGAAATACATTGCATTTAAATAATGAATGTGAGCCATTTTTGCAGCAAATACACTTAGAATTTTTCGCACTTGTGTAAAATGATGTCGTTATTTCTTTAGCTTGCCTTTTTTGACTAAATGTGTTACTGGTTGTTTTAGAAGCTTGTAAAGTTCGAGCAGGATTTTTTAAAAAGGAAATCAATTCTGTTATTTTCGGTATTTCATCTTTTTTGGATTCTCTTTCCCACCAAAGCTTACACGAAGAATCTAACTTCTGTATTACCATATATACAAATATAGTGTCTGAAAATCCCTCTATTTTTTGTTCGAGAACTTCTAATGATCTAATACATTCAGTTACATTATCCACTAATCTTAATATAGAGGACGGATTTTCAGTTTGTATGGAAGGAAGGGACATAAAACGCTTCAAATGTGCAAATACTTGATCTCGTTTATTTGAAAATCGATCTTCTAAAAGATTCCATGCTATTTCATAATTAGCATCAGTAATTGGAATCGACTGAATGATCCTTAAAGGATCAGTATGCAACGATAATTTTAAATAGGACAGTTTTTGTGACGCTGATAAACACGAATTATTATGAATACTAGAAATAAAAATATCTCTAAAAGATAGCCACTCATGCAATTGTCCACTAAATGTTGGAAGATTTAATTTAGGTAAGCGGATTGATTCGCTAACATTTACTTCACTTTTCATATTTACATCACACTTCGTTAAAACTGGAGCTAATTCACTTAACTTTCTTTTTACAATTAAATATCTTTTATCTATATTTTCTTGAAAAAAATGTTGTTCAACAATATATTTATCTACATCTTTATCGTCACAAAATTGAAAAATTTTCTTAAATATCTCTATAAATTCTTTTTCAAAAGCAAACGATTTTTTCTCGTAAAGCTCTAATTCCAACTTATCTAAACTATCTTTATTTGCGATTTCGTTCGTTGCCTTGGTTACATTAGATTTTAATATCTTTTTCTTTTTTAAAACAGATTCCATCGTAATAAATATTTTCAAAGAAATACAATTTATATTCAAATAATAAATATGTAAAAACTTACCCTCCTCATCTTATCCAAGGGTAATAGCAGTATTATTATCCGAAATTAAAATCGTATTGAAATTAAATTAGTAAGTTTTATTTGTCCATAGGTCGCTCACTTCTTCGAATCGCTAGGACCATAAAAAATGTATATGAATACTATTACTACTAGTTGAAGCACACTAAAACACACTTTTAAAATAATAAAACTTTTGGACTGTATCTTCAAATATATCTTTAATAACACTCTAAAATTAGCGAACACTCTGGTCGCCATTCTATTCACAAACTATAAGTAGCGAGCACTCTGGTCGCCATTCTTTTCACACACTCTCTTAAACAACAACATTTTTCTCTACTCAGTTCACTTCACATTTCAACCAAAGGGAGTTCACGACGCCCTCTTACGGGACTTATAAATTATGAATTTTCAACAATAAACATCCGTCGAAAAGCGGAAGTCTAAAAAAAGTTCCATTACTATTGAAGATAGAAGAAAGTAAAATTATATATATGGTCAAATCCATTCAATTCGGGCAGAAGGTTTCCTTTAATAGTCTCAGAAGTTTTTGAATTGAACATATGTTAAAACAGAAAAAAATGAGAACATATTTTTTCTGTTATTGAGAATACAATTGAGAACACAAATATTTGAATATATTAGTATATTTTTATTAAAATTCCTGCCCTGAGATACAGGGTACCAAAGATGGCATCCCGGGCACCATTTCACATTCCTGATTTTCGATAACAATTTTAAAGTGCTCAATCTCTAAAACGGTGCAAGATATATTTTGTTGCAGTTTTTTTTAAAGATAATATTTTTCTACTTAAAAAGATATACTCCATTTTGAAATATGTATTTAATTTTTTTTTGTTGCAGCCTTCAAAAAAATTTTTTTTAATCAAAAATATTTTTTTTCTCTAAAATGCCAATCTGAAAAATTTTGATTTTGTTATCAATACCATTGAGTACTAACTTCACTGTAAAGGGGAAATTCCACTTTTGAGTTTACCAAGTTTTAGAAACATTTCAAAAATTTAGAGAATTTTAGAGGAACTGTATATTAACAGTTCTAGTAAAAGTCTCTGAATTTTGGTTTTTGTTTTATATGTAGTCTACTACATATTCTAAACCAATAAGAAATTGCACGTCAAACGTGGGAAATAAAGTGCATTCATACTATAACTAGTTTTATAAATATTTAGATCTTGGTGCAAGAAGTGTTACACTCTTGGGCAAACAGGAATGAATACAAAATTTATTATGTCTCTATATATTAAATTCAGTAAAACGGAAGTAATATTAACCGATCTTAAAAAGAACGTAATCATCAAGGCAACCTAGAATCATCAACTATAATGGTATATCATTGAATTAATTATGTATGATAGAATTTAATAAAATGAAGAAAACATTTATTAATATTATAGTGATAGGCGTACCTATATTGCACGTACTTTGAACAGCAAGGAAGAAGAAATTTCATTTGTCCAACCAAGATTTCTAAAACAACAGTAAAATAGTCAAATTCACAATTTACAAAAAGGGAAGTTCGTAGCCTGTGTATATGATTGTGACTGGAGGATTGCAGACGTCATAGGTATCAGCTGTGACTTAAATGAAATTGTTGTAAATTTTATGCTCCCACGCGGACTGGCTGTTGGATATAAATTTATACCTGCAAGACAGTTACCATTACCACCAATGCTCACTTCCTATTCACAATGTTTTATGGATTGTGGAAGCCCCAGTCCCATTGGTTAAATAGGAACGCATCACTCAATATCAAAAGGAAGATACTAATGGGGTTCAAGAAATTTTTAGTTCATTGAATTTCTAATTTCACTTCTAAGCAGAATACGCAAGAAGTAATATGTTTTGAAACTTAACATATATTTTGAAAGCTTTAGCCCTTTTTTTTGGGGGGGGGGGGAGAGGGAGATTGGGTGGAAGCTATTTTTAAAGCTTTCTATAAAAATATATCAAATAAAAAAAAAATATAAAAAAATACAATATATATATATATATATATATATATATATATATCAAAAAGCTGCCAGAAAAACAATACATTTGAATATATTTTTGAATACATTTTTCAAAATTGAGTATATTATTTTGAACAGAAAAGGTGTTATCTAAAAAAAAAGCTACAAATATTGTCAAAAGTTATTAAAATTAAATTAAAACGATATTAATGTTTTCTTCATTCTATTAAATCCTATCACACATAATTAATTCAATGATATCCCATGATAGGCAATGATTCAAGGTTGCTCTGGTGGTTACGTTATTTTTAAGATGGATTCAACTTACTTCTGCATTACTGAATTTAATAGTATATAGATTATTACATAGATAATTATATAGAAACATAATGAATTTTCTATTCATGCCTGTTTGCCCAAGAGTGTAACACTTATTGCACCAAGATCTAAATATTTATAAAACTAGTTATAGTACGAATACACCTCATTTCTCACGTTTGCCGTGCAATTTCTAACTGATTTAGGATATGTAGTAGGATACATATGATACAAATAAACAAAAATTCAGAAACTTTTACTAGAACTGTTTATATACAGTTTTTGTAAAATTCTCCAAATTCCTAAAATGTTTTTGAAACTTGTTAAACTCAAAAGTGGAAGCTCTCCTTTACAGTGAAGGACTCAATGGTAAAAAAAGGAGAAAATGAGAAAAAAGTTTTTTTGGTTTTAAAAAAGTTTTTTTAGATAGCAACGACAACAAAAAAATGCATATTTAAAATGGAATCTATATTTTTAAGCAGAAAAATATTACCTTAAAAAAAATATCTTGCACCTTTTTAGAGTAGAGCACTTAAAAAAATTCATCGAAAATCACGAATGTGAAATAATGCCCGGTATCTCGGGCCAAGAATTTTTTGAGTAAAACAAAACAATGCAAGTATCTCACTTTTTTTTCTGAATTTTAACATTATGTTCAATTCAAAAACTTCTGAGACTATGAAGGTAAGATTTTTTTTCTTTGGCTGCTTGAATTGAGATGGTCTGTAACATATATATTTGTATAAATTTTTAAAGTGGACCAGTGTGCCTCAGAAGCGGGACACAGTGGTCCATTATTAAATATTATTTGAAATACAATAAAATTAATTTTTATTAATTTAGATGCCTCGAAATGCCTCTCTTTGCCTCGAAAATGACACAATAATGCAAATTTTTGAGTAACCTTTTCGAACAAAACATACACATGAATAAAATCAAAATAATCATTATATTTTTTAAATAACAGATTAAGACACAGGAACAATTGCAAATAAAGCGAAGTTATTGAATAAAATATTAATATATTCTGAAATATTCTGTGCACCCTGTGTTTATTTGGATCTCGTAACAAATGCTCTTGATTTAGTGTTTTTGTCTAAATTAATATATTTGTTCATTTATTACGAATTCTTTATTTAGAACTATAATTAAAGAATTTTAGAATATAATTAATTTATATTTAAAAATATAACTTTCGAAACAACTGTCTCCTGAAAAAATTAGAATTATGATTCATAGAAGAAAGTTTTTTGGTATTAGCCAAATAAAGATTGCTGATAGCGTATGTAGTGATTTCGAATTGCAGTTTTATTTTCATGGTTTCGATACCTTCAAATGATTATCGCCAACGGCATAGCTACATGTGTAAACTGTATATATAATATTGCGCATGCGCCTGTAATAACACACGCAAACCCCCTCCCCCCCACCTTTCCTGGAATAAGTTTATAACTTGTTTTGTATGATGAATCCAGCGTAAAAAGTTGAAACCCTCACCAAATGTTCATCTTATTTCGACAGCGATGAAGACAACTAATTATTTTCTAAAAACAGTCGAAACAATCAACGTTATTGCCTTTTTAATAAAAAATATGTTTTGTAGTTAAGAATAATATTCAGTTATGAATACCATTTTTAATATTAATTGTGATTAATATGTTATTCCATGATTAATTCATTAATATTCTATGCACACTGTGTTCATTTGAAACTTGTACCAAATGCACTAGATTTTTAAGTATATGAGAGATTGGTGTGAGCCTCCCCCTTCCCCCAGAATATGTTTTTAATTACTTTTATACGATGCACCCAACGTAGAATGTTGAAACTGACACCAAATATTTCTTAGTATTTTATGCATAAAAATTAAGGTGGTCACTCAAATATTTCAATGATTTTTAATTAAACTATTGAAATAAAAACAAGAAAAATGTTGTAAAATTTGTTTTTTGTTGAAAAAGATCTAAAAAAATTATAAACTATTCCTATAGTGATCGTATACATCCTTTATTTTTTCGTTGGACATTGGTATTTCCGACACAATGTGCACTTTTCCAAAACAGGCATTAAGAGGCCCCTCGACTCGCTCAAAAAGACACCAATGATAGTGTTAAGTCTATGGGGGCGTTATTTTCAAATATTTCCCTCAAACTTTAATATTTTCACATCATTTTTGTTTGGATAGGATAGCTGAGGACGATATACAACTGGGCTAGTTTTTACTTTTTCCATTTAGGTTTCGGAATTACTTTAACTTTCAGAACCGGTTGAAACCGGTTCTGAAATTGAAACTATCATAATATTAATATATAACAAATCGAAAAAGTAAAAACTAGTCCGATTGTAGAAATTCTTCAATTATCCTATGCTTGAAAAAAAAAGAAAAAAAAGTGAAAATATTAAAATTTGAGCGAGATATTTGAAAATAACGCCCCATAGACTTGACATTATCATCCGGGACTTTTTGAGCTAGTCGAGTGGCTTCTTAATGTTCTTAATCCTGCTCATGGACTTGAGGTATATTCTTCAAATTGGGGAGAAATGCATTTCTGTTTAAGGACCATCGATTCACGTAGGACTCGACTTCGTTTGCTCAAGGGCATATTTTACTAAGTGTCCCGGCTATACCTTTTCACCTCATATGAATTATAAGTTTTGTAATTATAAGCATTCAAAGTTTAGAGCTTCTGATGTTAATTTGCATTTTCACATTTTTATCAATATCTCATAAAATTATAATCCTAATGTGCTACTCTTTTATGTAGTAATAATACTAAATACCCAAACATAAATACATTGAATTTACAATTTTTATAATTTTACGATATGAATTATGAAATTAATATTAAAAAAATATTAATTACAGGCTGAAATTTCTTTGATAGATTTATATTTATTATGTTCTGCTTTATGCAAATCCAAATTTCAAATTTTTTTCCATGTAGCTTTCAAGATATGTTTAAAAACTTCAAAATGTTTAACGGGCCGCGTCTGATATTCAGAAAAGCATAATTTGAAAAAATATCTATTTTACTCATGTTATTGAACAATTTGGACTGCAATTACAGTATCTCGCTTTAGAGCCCACACTACTGATTGAAAAAGACCTGGATGATAAAGTTAAGCCTATGGGGGCGTTCTTTTCAAATATATCATTCAAATTTTAATATTTTTACATGTTTTATTTTCATAGGATAGCTTAGGACGATCTACAACTGGGTTAGTTTTTACTTTTTCAATTTTTATTTCAGATAATTAAAAGAAAATACTTTAACTTTCGAAACCAATTAGAACCCGTTCCGAAGTTGAAACTATCATAATATAAAAAAGATATAACCAAAATCGAAAAAGTAAAAACTAGCCCGATTGTAGATCGTCCTCAGCTATCCTATGCAAAAATATTAAAATTTGACAGAGATATTGGAAAAGAACGCCCCCATAGATTTAAAATTATCAACCGGGTCTTTTCCTGTCAGTAGTGTGGGCTCTTAAGATTAGCTTAAAGAGAAATCTAAATCTGTCTTACAATGTAAGCAAAGCATAAGAAGTGATTCAGCACATCTGATATTACGTTAACCTTTCTAAGTTCATTTGCTATGCAAATTATCAAAAGAGATCCTGATATTGCTTACAGTCTCCTTGAATCAATAGTATGGAGATTACACAAATTCTTGATAAAAATGATTTCTATACATCATATTAAAAAATATATTCTTTTAATTTAAGCAAAATATGCGGATTATTGAGTGAGGGGGAATGACTTTTGCCCTCTTATTTTTTGTGTACTAATCTACCCATAATTTTCTGCTACTCTTTTGTTTAAGTTCTATTATATGAAATATTTTTTCTTACTTGATGTAATCATACTTTTTTATTTAGATAAATTTCAGTATTTTAAAATTTTGGTAACATGTTGTTGCAATTGTCTATTTTGAAATTTCATTATGCGGACCAGTTTATCCTTGTATACATGTGCGTTTGGTTGATGTTTAATTTTATTGAAAGAAACTGTGATGGTTACATTAACATGAAATTTTATTGAGCAAAGCTTAATCGTGCTAGTGTAAACATGAAATTATTCATCTCAGTACTTTCCGTAAAATGTAAAAACACGCGAAATAGTTTTCTATTTTTAAATAGATGTCGATACATTAAAGAAAAATTATTAATTTAGTTATTATTTGACATTTATAAAATCTTGTTCAAAAAGATTTTACATCATTGAAACATAATATCCATAATGTAATCATTGGCATATTTATACTCATAACTTTATTTTTTTTCAAATAATGTTAACCCCTTGAAGGGCGGTGGGCCGGTGGGATAAATTACTTCCCACTTAAATTTAATTGCCAAATGCCACATTAAACCAGAAATTAGAAATGAAAATTTTAATTTTAACAAGTGTGTGAAGAAAATCTTTTGTTGATTTTGAAATAAATTCCTTTTTAAATTCTGGTATCGATGAATCATTTCAGCATTTTAAGAATAGAAGTGCTTTGTCCCTCAAAAGGTTAACCCGCGAGAACTCGCGCATGAGATTTTCTGTCTCCATCGTACCCTTTTTAAGACTATTTTAAGACTATTTTTCCTTTTAATAAAATTTCAAAATGTGATTTCGATTACTTTACCTCTTTTTTGAATAAAAGTACCAAGCCAAACAAAAAATTTGATATTAAGTGACTGTAAAGTAAAAGAAAAGAATTGGGCACCGTGAGAGAAATTCTCATAGGGAGTTCTCCCGGGTTAAATTATTTTCTGTATTACACTTACTACCTGTTGGATAAAATATTCCCACGAAAATATTTCATTCCTATTTAAAATTACCAATTCAGTCTTTTACTAACTTTTGTATTTCAATCAAAAATTTTAATTTTTTCAAATAAGTACCGACGTAAAGATTTTAATTTATTAATAATGAGCTTTAAATAGTTAAACCTTTTCTTCCATAGCTTGAAATTTAGATCTATAAGACTACACAGACTAATTTGAAAACGTTTTAAAAGTTATTTTTTGCCTTTCAGACAGGCAATTTTTTTTACAATCGAAAGTATTGTGTAAAAAAATCTAAAATATGAAGAAAAAGAAACTTCGAATACCAAGTTCTTTTTGCCAACTTATGATTTTCTTTATTTAAAGACAGACATTTTGCGATTACCTAAAGTAAAATATCTTTCAGAATTTCTCGTAATATTGTAAGTAGTACATAATTTTTAATTAAAGTTTTAATATCTGATATACACTGATGAGCTGAATTTATTGTATGTTGAATAATAAATTGTTTCATTAAAATGGAAGGCCGAACTTCCAACGCTCACGTGAAAGTCACGGGCGCCAGAATAAAGGAGTTAAATGAGTTTTGTATTTCTCCTTGCTCTGTTGTATGTTACATAAAGAAACTTTCGTACTCGTACGCGAAACTATACTTACAGACATATTTAAATTTTACTGTCTTGAACATTTTTAAACTAAATAATATTGAGAATATCTGAATGTGGTTTTAACAACTTTTAAAAAATTATAAAGCTTTATAAAAGGAAAAGCGTTATAAAAAGAGTTATAAAAGGAAATGTATAAAGATTTGATTGTAGTGCAGCCGCTCCTAGACAGTAAATAAATATAAAACATATGCAAATTAAATTATGAAATCAAATAATATATGGTAGTCAATTACTGATAAAAATAATAAATATGTTTGATGTAGAATAATGTCAACATAAATTTGATAAAAATCAGAATCTTGAAATACTTTTCTTGTGTGCTTTGTTATCCATAGAAAGAAAAAATTCACCATCTTTTAAGAAGTTACCAAGAATTATAAAATGTGTCAAACTTTGAAATTTTTATGGTAAATGTAAGAAGGTAAATGTAAACTAGAACCGCCATTAGGGGTCAATATGACCCCTGCCAAATTGAAAATAGCCGATTTGAACCAGAAATTTCTTGACAAGATTTGTTAAATATGTGCAGCGCAAAAATAGGCTAATTAAATAAGTTAAATAGTTCTAAATAAAATTTCTGGTATTAAACACTTTTTATAAAACTTGAATAAAATAGCCGGCAGTTCTAGTGTTAACACATTTGTTAAATATCCAGGTAAGCAGGAAAAACACAACAAAACTCTTTTCCGTATAAAAGTGAAGATGTATCGCTTCATTTATAGAATTATGTTAAAATCGCATATGTGACAAAAAATTAATATTTTTGATAAGATTAAAAAAATGTGAAATGAATAGTTATAGTTAAATCTCTGCCAGGCTTCTTTAGGGAGAATATAATTCACTTTTTAAATAATAAGATGTATATTTTTCAGAATATGTCTGGAGAAACATCGGGGAAGGGGGTCGTGATTTTTCAGATGCTTGGTGGTGCGTGACCAATTCTAGGTTGGGAGCCACTGCATCACGCAAATATATCCTTAAAAGTTGTTATCTAGACTTTAAAAGCCGAAGGTACACAGAGTATGCCACTCATGTCATTATGTGTGTCCAAAATTCCGTAATTTTAAAGGTTGATACGCAAGTTGATCCAAAAAAAGAAAAGTTTACAAGCAAAAGCATTTGAAACGTAATTATTGTGGAGCGAATATTTCCACCCAGGGTGGTTGACAGATGGCTCTAGTTGTCCTACAGCGTTTCTACGAGTAAGTAGCGTCAGCACACAGACACATAAGAGCGACAGTAATGACACGACATCTAGAAAGTGGTCTCGCATAGAAGTGCGAGCCGTAATTCGATTCTTATGGGCCAAGAATGTGGGCGCATCTAAAATTCACACACAAATCGTTGAGCTATACCTCATTTTTCTGCATGACAATGCTAGGCCCCATACAGCTCGCCAGACTCAGAATTGCTGCAAAGTTTCCAGTTGGAGGTCTGGAATCACCCCCCCCCCCCAATACAGCCCCGATTTGGCTCCAAGTGACTATTTCCTTTTTCAGGTGTTGAAGCGAAACTTATCTGGAACACGGTTCACCTCAGACGATGTAGTGAAAACAGCTGCCGAGAAATGGCTCAATGAGCAGGGACCTGATTACTACCAAGACGGGATAAATAAGTTGGTCTAACGTTCTGACAAATGCCTAAACAGGTTTGGCGACTATGTGGAAAAGTAAAGGCCAGATGTGTCTCTTGATTGCCATTTGTATCTTGTATCTATTGTTAAGAAATACTTTTTCTTATGCCTTGTAAACTTTTTATGGATCACCCCTCGTATTTAGGCAAATTACCGAAGTTTTTTTTTTTTTTTCGAAAATCATGAATAATGCTTTTATGCTTCTGCTACGATAAGTACCTGCAGCGTTTCGCAACACCTTTGCTAAATACCCGCAAATTGAAATTTATCTGTAACAGAGAAATGCGCTTTTCTGAAAAACTATATATTTTAGAGTAATCTCTATAGTTTTCCCACAAGGTTTAAATTAAAATCTATTACCTCAATTTTTTTTTTCATAATTTTAGTTTTAGTATATTCGGAAATAGATGGGACGGGGGAGACATTTTGCACTACATTTTCGACTATATCTCTGAAAATATACCTAAAAAAAAAAAAAAAAAAAGAAGCATTTTTCAATTTAATGTTACGAAAGCTTTGACATGATATTCCACATGACACATAAGGAAAATATTTTATTTTTTCAAGTAACTTAATGAGCCCCTTTATATTTTTACTAACAGTATATTTATGAATGTTCAATAATCTGTAAATGTGTACATCAAGTCTTTATTAATTCCCCCAATTTGAACTTTCAATATTTTATGATTAAAGTGGCTGTGATAGACAAACATACACAGGAGTGATCTTACAATGGCTTCGTTTTTACTTTTTAAGTACGGAACATAAAATAATTAAACTTCATAAATAATTATTAAAAATAGTTAACATAGAAAAATTACTATAAATTTGCATAGGGGAGAGCGTAGTACAGTGGACCACCACTTATATTTTATTTATCTTTAGATTTTTAGAGCTTTTCTTTTAGGTTAATTGATTACAGCCTAGAACTGATTACTTATAGCCTTCAAAACAAATTGTTAGCTCAGAATAATCCATTTTATCCTGGCTGGTTTTTTTTTGAGCTTCTAAAAG
The DNA here is from genome assembly GCA_964019185.1 of Maratus speculifer. Taxonomy (NCBI): domain Eukaryota; kingdom Metazoa; phylum Arthropoda; class Arachnida; order Araneae; family Salticidae; genus Maratus; species Maratus speculifer. The sequence continues at coordinate 192,678,418 of OZ025299.1, forward strand.
TAAAATTTTTCACCATCATACTTTTCTTATTATTAATTTAAGGTTATATATAAAAAAGAAAAAAAAAACAGCTTTTTGTAAAGGTAAGATACTTGTTTTCGTTTAATATCACAGTCAATATGATTAAACCTTTTAACCGTATACCAAAACCAATAAGGAAGGGAAAGAATAGAGTTTGGTCGTGCCAAATCAATCCTACGGATGGGCGTTAAAATTTGGCCAAAACACTGCACATGCTTCCTTTCTTGGAATGATAAAAAGCAGAAATTGAGCATGTGTGGGCGCGTCTGTTGATTTTCAGAAGGAAAAAAAAAGTTCTCGATGCGTTTTTAATATATTAGTTAATTATTAAAAAAAAAAAAAAAAAAAAAAAAAAAAAAAAAAAAAATCCGACACTCATGTGAATCGGGGCTTGCCTTTGATTACCCTTATACAAATTTACACACTTCTATGTGTGAGGTAGATTTCGCTAATCATTGTAGACCGACATACAGACGCAGGCAGAGCAGAACATTATTTTATTAGTATAAATTATGATCGGGATGATTTTGTGTTCACATTGATTTATAAAATGAAACCAAAATTTGAGAGGGAAATCAAATCTGGTGTAGGACTGGTGTAATAACATCGAAATATTAATATAGATGAGAATGTGATAGAAGAAAGTTATGCGAGTGTCACATCCGACTAATAAAAAAATATAGAAAATTAAATTTACTAATTAAGAAAAAAAAAATAAAAATATCCCTAAACTTGTTCAAAAGCTATTGTGTCAAAACCGTTGAAAAGTACCGCTTTGAGATAACAGATTAAAGTTTTGCCATTCGAAGGAATAGATGTCTCCAATTTTTATTATTTTATGGCTCATACGTAAAATTTTAACGCTTCATATAAAATTAAGTATATACTTTAAAAAATTTTTGAAAACTAAGAAAAACAGAGGCATCTTTTAAGAAGTGTACACAAAAAATAGAAGTTAAAAATATTGCTATCCGGAGGAGATATTTTAAATAGACGAATGCATCAAACCCCCGTAGACTTTACATTAGTGAGGAGAATTCGGAAGCTGAGTGACCAGCCCCTTAAACTGCAAGGGACACCACTCCACGCATGGTAGAAATCTCACCCGCCTCTTCTATTTAAAACTGGAAAAAATAAAATAAACATTCGAACATTAAAATTTTTGCTTATTTATTTATTTATTTTACTGGCTCTGTATAATTTATTGTAAAATTATGTATTATCATCGGATCCGTGTAAATATCTGACGTAAGTTTCATCGCGCAAATTTTCATATTCTACCAGTAATAGTTATGAAATACAATTGCAGAGTCAAAAAATAATACAATAGTAAAATAATATATTATAAACTTTTACCTATAATATAAAATAGAAGAAATTAAAAATAGCTATAAATTTAGCTCTAATTAATATTTTTATGAGAAGAAAGAAAGAAAAGCACTTTAATTTGTGTAACGTTTTGTTTAAGTATACGGTTTATTTTGGTATAAAGTGTTATTTACACATGAAATTAAACTAATTTTTATAACTTAATAGAAACACCATAAAGCGGAACACCACCATATATGATAGTGAATCCAATATGATCAGTAAATTCAATAAACTGTATTGGAATTTTTTCCCCCTTATAACTTGTTTTCTTGTTTCTGTAACAAAACTTGTATTATTTTATAACAACCACAGATTTTCTTATTCGATTTCCAATTCTTTTAATTACTTTTTCTTACATATTTTTAATTAAATAAACTGCTATTGCGTGTCCCTAGAACTTTCAAATATATGGAAATTTAATTCCCTAGATACAAAAAACAGCATTTGTACGATTTTAAGGGTGCTGGTCACCCAACTTCCGAATTCCCCTCGGTAATGTTAAGTCTGTAGGCATTTGATGCCTTTGTACATTTGAAACATCTTATTAGGAAATTAATATTTTTATGTGTTGTACTCTTCTTTAAGGATGTCTTTGTTTCTTTTAGTCTTTCAAAATATCTCTAAATGATAAGCCTAATTTTATATGAAGTGTTAAAATTTTGCCCCCAATTTGTTAATTTTTAAAACTTACAATGTTGCACCCTTAACATTAAGTCAATTTGAACATTTAAACTCTAAAATATTAGTTCCTGTTAATATAATTTGAAATCTTTGTTTAAATATTTTTAAAAAAATCTTATTATAACTTGCACTTGGTCTGACCACATAAAACTGTCTTCTGAAGTATTATGAAATTATTCATCATTTTGTATGTTTTGAAGTGGAGCCTATTCTTTTAGTGCTGCCATCTATTGAAAATAAATTACAATAATCACTTGAATCTCAGCTTGACTAACTGAGAGCTAATTTAATCCTCTAATACCTTGGTTGAATATATGCTATCAACAGTATCATTCCATACAAAATCAGAAATTTTTTTTAAAAAGTCGTCGCCCCATAGTAACAGATTTTAATAAAATTTGTCACTCGGATTCATTTCAAATTTAAATAAAGATAGACAAAATGGTTTATCAAGAAATAAAATATTTTAGCAGTTAGACATTTAAAAAACTTGTGACATAGAATGACATATGTGCAATCGTTCAACATTAAATATTTGAAGTTCCGTATCTTCAAAATTTAAAATAAATGATAAATTAAAAAATAAATGATAAATTACTATTTTTTTAATTTGTAACCACTGAAAAATTATCTTCAGATTTATTTAGTAATAACAACGTATTATATTACAATTTTTAGTCTTAAAAAGGCTGTAAAAACATATAACAAGTGAATTTTGAGAAAGTTAAAAGTTTTATAAAAAAAAAAAAATCAAAATAATTTAAAAGCATCCTAGAAATTAATAAATGATGTAGTGGTACGCGTGTAAAAATCACATTGCTAAAGTTTGGAAGTTGTCGTTTATTACCTGTACCTTCAAAATAACTTGGGGGGGGGGGGGGGAGTTTTATTGTTCTGTAGGCACAAAAAACAACTGAAGAAAACAGACTTATACAATATTGTACAGCTATAAAGTTCAATAAGACCATGATATGCGAAAAGTTTTTTACAAATTTGCCTTTTGATTCCTAAAATAACGAAATCTAGTTGAAAAAGGTAGCATTTGTTATGGTCTACGAGCAATTTCCTTGGTAATAGTACTTCAAAATTTGCTCGTTTTTCACAATCTTCCTCTTGATTTCAGAAAAAGTAGTGCTGCCATCTATCTCAATTTAGGATTACTATACATATATATTTTTTCAATTCGTCTCTACTTTAAAATGTTCATGTTCAAGAATATTTTAATGCTGATTAGCCAAAATATACTGAAGGCAGAAATGAAAGTTTCTGTATTTAAAACAAACTTTTATCTATAACGTAAAATAAAGTAAAAACTTTCGTTTATGTTTAAACAAGTAATAGGAATATTGTATTTTCGTGACCAAATTTATTATTAATTTCTAATTAAGGAATAAAAATAAAAGAGTGAAAGTGAATGAAAGTTAAAATATATACTTTTCTTTATAGCGTCAAATTATTTTAAGAGCTTTCCTTCACGTACAAACAAATAAAAGAAATATTCTGTTTTCGCCCGAAAGTTCATTATTTTATTTCTCATTGATCAAAATAAATGCAATTACTAAATTACGCAAACGATTACTTATTAACTGCTAAATACAAATTATTTTTTGTACAGTGTTTCTCTTACCAAAGCCAATAATCCAAAGTGAAATTCAAACTTGTAGACCAAAACCACGATTTTGTGTCAACTGTTATTAAAGTTTTGATACTTGAATAAACAATCCTAAAAATATTATTTTGCATTTATTCATAAACAAATATCATTTACTTATATGTTGATTTTCATTAAAATCAGAGGCGTGTCAGCCACAGTTGATTTGCTCATTTTGTATGGAATCACCTTACAGTGTTTTGATTTAGCGAGCATTTTAGTTTGGATATTCCAAATTCACACTAGATATCTAAAAATAGGAATATTTGTTTCATTTGATAATAGACGTTCCGCATTTTTTTTTTTTTTAATTCTGGTGTGAATTCAGCTTCTCTGAACTTGAAGCAAGGAATTTTAGAACGTATTCTACCATGTGAATTAGAGTCTTAGAATCTTCATCAGTTAAGAAATACTTGTCTTTTTTATAGTGTGCAAAATTTTTTTTAGAATTTTAACAATCGAAAAGTCTATATACACCGCATTTAATTTCCTATATCTTCTTCAATACAGAGTATTAATGCAATATTGAATATTATTAATTTTTATTTTCATAAATTTTACTCCAGAGCAAGAGTTTATTACTTTACTTCGAATCTTTGCCATCGAAGCATATTATGTTAAGATCGGTATTATTAGAATATCATTTTCAAACTTAGAACAGAAATCCACTTATATGCATTTACTAAGTAAAGTACCTGATGCATACTTATGCATAATGCGATTTTTCGTGTAATGAGAAAACAAAAAATATGACAAGTGTATAATGAGCACTGTACTATATGAACGTCAGAAAATGAACATTCTGAAAACAAAAATCCTGACTCAAAAGAAAGAAGAAGAAAAAAAAACTAGCAAAATTTTCTATTTATTCCTCTATATTTTACAAACCATACAATACCACAAAATTAAGTTTATTGCACTATAAAGTTTACTGCATTCTCACAATACAAACTGTATTTCACAATAAAAACTGTATTAAAATGTGTATATTAATACCGGATATATAGTATTGCTAACAACTAGTAGAAATTGCAAGAGGTGAAATCGTTCCAAAAGTGAGGTTCTGTACTGACTGCGTACTTGCATTTATTCAATCTTAAAGAGTACGATTACAATAGAGAAAAGAGCAAGCTACATAATATTTTTTTCAAAATGAAATTTTTACCTTATTCTAAAATAAACGGCATCGTATCTCCAGCTTTAAAACTCCATGTTGTTAAGTCGGCCATCATATTCATCTCTGAAAAGTTCAGTTATTTAGAGAAAGGATATGTGGATATAGTTTTCGAAAACATACTGTATATATCTGCAAGCAGCTTTTTATTCATAAAATCTTTGAAAAAAAAAATGGGCATGTTACATATGTAAATACAGCATACATTTGAGAAAGCAACTGTTAACCCAGTTTATACACTTTGAAAAGAAAAATAAGTGTAGTTAAATTTGGTTAGACTGCCAGCTGTCCGTGCTTCAACTCGCATACATATCCTTACATCGCTATGCAATTGATATCTGTAATGGAGGTTTACTATGGCATGTTCCGTATTGAAAATATATGTAGCGTTTATAGTTCATTTACACGGACAATCAAAATAATTAGATTAAATTACAGTCAAACTGTTTGCAGTGTGTTTTAACAATTTTACATTATTTAAAACTTACTAAAACTGATCACCAAAGTGCACTACAATATTTTTATAATAGAATAGTGTGAGAATAGCACTCATCGTTTATTTATAGGGATAGGCAAAAGAATTTAGTTACGTAATGTACTTAGTGATGTGGGAAGGGTAATAACCCAGTGGGTAGGTATTTACCTTTTGAATAAATGCGCAAAAACTGGGTATTTTCATATTTTACTGCGAAATATGATTTCCAATTTTTTTTCAAAATTATAAGTTAGAACGTTTGAAATACATAATTCCAGCATTCAGTTATATTGATAATTAGGGCGGGGGCTGAATGTTCGTCCGATGAGTGGTCCTGTAAATATTTTCGATTTACTACATTCTGGTATTTTAAGATACCATGGATGCTCAATAACAAATATAATTAATATAATGAAGACAATCAAAGAAAGTAGTTACTTTCATTATTTAATGTCCAGTCGAATTCAGGATGTAAAAGATAAAACTGATTCCTTGAAATTTAAAGGAAAAACTAAATGTGGAACTTGTTTGCATTGTCTTAAACATTAACATTCTATTTATTTTAACCCGGGAGAACTCGCTGTGAGAATTTCTTTCACGGTGCCCAATTCTTTTCTTTTACTTTACAGTCACTTAATATCAAATTTTTTGTTTGGCTTAGTTTTTTTATTCAAAAAAAGAGGTAAAGTAATCGAAATCACATTTTTAAATTTTATTAAAATGAAAAATAGTCTTAAAAAAGGTACGATGGAGAAAGAAAATCTCATGCGCGAGTTCTCGCGGGTTAAATATTTTAATCAAGAATTTTTTTCTAATTTTTTTTCACATAAAAAATTAAGATTTTTAAAGTTTTGTTTCATTATGCCAAAGAAAGGCATTTTTCAACAAACCATAAAAAGTAGCCAATACAAATCGTTTCAAGAATCTTCTTTCTTCATCAGTCACAAAAAGGCTATCCTACGAGAATAATCAGTACGAGAGCAGAAGTTTGTGTACAACTGGTATATACACAATATCAATTGTAGCACTTAATAAAGGCAAACAACGGTTTTCACAAAATATTGGTGGTTTTCAGTGTTCATGGTCCAACAGCGAATGGAAAATAAGACTATAGTGTTGAAAAAAAATTTAGGACCACAGAAAACTGCAAGGCTCTTACTTGAATGGAAAAGTAATATCATTAGAAAATTACAGGCATGAAGTTATACAAGATTTCTTATTTGTTTAGATTTCAATAATGTTTTATGAAATAAGCAAAAAATTAATTTCTGTATAGGGTAACATCTTCAGTAATTGGCACATTAAGAATTTTTCTTTAAACTTACTTCTGTTTTTATTACCAAGAAATAAAATATTTACTTGCAAATATTTTTAAATCAAAGAGTGCATATCTGTGCATCTATTTTGCCCAAGCAAAAATGTTTGAAAAAGTATTTTCATAAAAATATATTGATAAAAAGTTGCTGTAATCACCAGTTATTGGCACCTAGAGCACTAATGTATGACACCTTGTAATCCAGTAATTGGCATATGTTTATATAAGAAAAAAAAACTTTATATTTTGCATTTTCAGGTAATATATATATATGAAAAATTCTGACTGTGAGAAACATATGAAAGAAAATAATTATAGCATAATATAGGCAGAAAATTTTGGTTGTAAGATAACTTAGATCGATAATATTAATTGTAAGAACTTTATTCTGAAAATATTAATCATAATGCATCATATAAAAAAATTAATGCTAAAACACACATCTTGATGTGGAAATAAATGTTTTACACTTGTTTAAAACAGTTATAAAATAGCATTTCCAAATGTAGAATAAAAGCTTAAATTGAAATGTTACATGAAAAAATAGTAATATAGAATTGAATGCTGTTTTATCTGTCAGTATCCAATTTTTATTTTTCAAATAATGGATGACTCAAGAGAAAAAAAATGCCTGATAATTACAAGGGATCATAAAAAATGAAATTATTCTCTACAATTGCTATAGCTGACTTTGATGGCCAAATATGTGTTTTCACTTTTTTCTCGTAAACATTTAACAGTAGATTTTGCACAATTTAAATCAATAATATGATCTATACAATATTGTTTATCATAAACTGCATAATAATCTTCTTTCAACAAATTTATTTCCTTTTTGATTTCTTTATCATCATCTCTAAGACCCAAACTGATATTGTCACTATCTATTGAATCATGTATTATTTTTCCATCAGATTTTGGATCTTCTAAATTATAGTTTCTAGATTTTCTAGATCTTCATATCCAAAATCAGGGTCTGTAGAATATGTTTAATCTAGCGATCTAGGATCTGGAGGAATTAGGCAGATAAATATAAGTTTGATTTCAATTTTAACAAATTACATAATTCCCTGAAATAGAAAAACTTCGCTATAAATAGAAATATCCATCTAGCGACCTTCACAAAATCGATCTTAGAACATTATATACTATATATACTAGGGTGGGCCGAAAAAAACTTTTTTTCGATTTTCGATTATGGCGGGTGCGGAAAAGTGGCCACTGGTGGCACTCAATTCACACACAAAATTTGAGATTTTTCGGACTTTCCTTACCCTGCCCCAAATGGCTTGAAAGTTTGCAAAAATACTGATTTTTTAAACTTTTTTAGCTAAAAAGTTAAATTTATTTTGCTTGTATTTACTTGAAAAGGCATCTTTAACGTACAAAATATTTAAATAAGTTCTGATAATGCATTATTTAATTACTAAGTGTATTTTAAATTAGCCGATTTTCATAGCTTTTTTACGCACAACAGGCAAAAATTGTATTAGTTTGAATCTTTCGTTAATTTCTCTCTTGTTTATGTTCCTTGGGTTTTAAATTTTTTCAATGCGTCAAAGGTCATATTTGAGCAACGGACAGCAGTATAACACAAAAACAAATCTGGACGGTGAGAAGGGGGTGAAGCAGGACTAAGTGTGCGCAATGCCTCATTGTAATGTTGAGGGAGTGAAGGAGGATATAAAAGAGAAGAGAAAATTGCGATAAGGGATTGTTACTATTTTATCATGCTCAAAACCTGCGACATTTGTTCAGTGTGGACGTGAAACCTTTTCCTAGAGAGATTCAGTACTTTTTGGATAGTTTGACGCACCATTACAGCGTTTTGTGTGTTTTATTACGACGAGCTTAGAAATGGCTAGTATGAAGGTCCATGGCAATTTAAAAGACACGCGACAGCATGAAAAGTATCCTTTTTGGGGCACCATGCTTGTTTAAAGACTTGCAATTGCCAACTAATACTGATATCATGCGCCACTACTACTGGTTGCAAAGCGATATGGGAGAAAATCATGAAATCCAATATTAGTCAATAGATGATCTTAATAAAATGGTATGCGTAAAAGTTACCGAAATCTGAATAAAAGCTTCCATATCCATGTTTTCCCAACAATCAATTTAATAAAAAGATTAAAAACTATTAAAAGAAGTGTAGATCATTGGAGAAATCCTGTAATCCTATGGGCTTGAAAGTAAAACAACCTGCGAAGAATTCGTACGAAATGGTGAAACCACTCTGTTTGACATTGCATCTTGTAAGTGTAAAGACTTGAACAATCGTATCTGTGACATCAGGCATAAAGTACCGCAACAAGAGGTGGATTTCTTGAAAGACCATCATCTCTCGTTAAAATTGTATCCCTTTTCATTTTCCGCGATATTTTCTTTTCAAGAGTTTTGCTTGTTTTTAAATCAATATTTCTGATAAACATTTTTCGATCAGTTCTTTGATCATTCAAGAAGTTCACGTCTCGATACACTTCTTTTAATCTTTTTGTAAATTGATCGTTGTTAAAACACTAATATGGAAGCTTTTATTCAGATTTCGGTAACTTTTTCACCTACCATAATGCATTATTAGAACTTATTTAAGTATTTGGTACGTTAAAGATGCCTTTTCAAGTAAATACAACCAAAATAAGTTTAATATTTTTAACTTTTCAGCTAAAAAAGTTAAAAAATCAGCATTTTTGCATATTTTTAAACCATTTGAGGCAGGGTAAGGAAAAGACCAAAAAATCTCAATCTTTTTGTGTGAACCGAGTGCCACCAGTGGCCACTTTTCCGCACCCGCCATCATCGAAAATCGAAAAAAAAGTCTTTTTCGGAAAACCCTAATATATACTTGCACATAAGTTTAAAAATTTTGGGAGGGGGGGGGGATTTCTAATATTTACAGTAATACAGAATTTTGGTAAGCCTATAACGTATCGCAAAACTTGGTGATGTGGATTAAGAGAAATGTTTGGAGTAAAAACATTTTCTACACTCCTGACCACTCATGTTTTCAGTATGTGCAGCATGCATTGCGTTCATCAGTGCTTCTTTAGAATACAAGAATTTGGGTTTAATCCCTTTAAAAAGAATTTACTGTAGATTAAGATGCCTTATTTCAGGTTTTTGACAGTAAGAAATCAGCATATTAGTCTGAAATGTGAACACTTTAAAACAATACATTTATATTAATACCCAGTAACTGTCATGCTGTCCCCAGTAATTGTCATGTGAAGCTTTAATAGATTCCAATTACTGATAATATTTCATATTTTCAAATAAAAACAATTGCTAAAAAAATTAGTATATAACTTTAAAAGTACTGCCAAAATAAGCGATTTAATCTTAAATCTTGCGATTCCCTTATAATTGGCATAGGTGCCAATTACTTGGAACTAGCAAAACTGAAACACCATTAATTGGCATCTGTCATTAATTCAGAAATCCAAATATTTGTTTCAAAAATACTGTTGCACAATTAAAGTAACCCTTTTCAACTAAACGAAACTGTTGTCAAAATTTAAAATATATTATTAATCAGATAATAATGAATTGAAATGCATACCTTTCTTAAGCCAGAGAAGTAGCATTTGCAACAAAAATGGCTAATTTGATACAAGCCATAATTGTTTCTCTTTTCTTGGCACTATTGTCATCTAGTAGCACAAATCAAAGTTATAATCTTTAAAGTAAATGACCATATAACTGGTATATGTTCTTACATTTTTAAAAGACTGGATATAAATCTTATTTTAGGACATTTTTGTAGGATATGCCAATCACTGGTGCCTGCCAATTACTGGGGATGTTATTCTAACATAACTTTGGTGAAAAAAAAGTTTAGGATCAGTATTATTTAAACACTTAAATTATACACGTTCAAAATTTTTACATTATTTTCCAGTACCCTGTATATTTTCCCTTGATCCGGTGACTTATAAAAGATGATATGGCAATGATTTGTCCGGATATTTTAATCTGAAAGTGGTTATCTAGTTCATGTTTCCAAGATGGCTGCTTTTAACCCAAAAATCGGATCAAACTGCTTTCTGTTGACATTAACTTGATGAACCAAGATTCCCCAAAAGTTTTCTATGGGATTTAGGTCAAGGATGTTAGTTGCAATGTGTAAAGTTTTAATGTTTTACGGAGATAATTTAGACAATAAAAGATCCCTAACAGACACGCCCGAATATAAAACACCGAAACATAAAGCAGGGTTGGGTTGCATCCAGAAGCTGGAATTTATTAAAGAAACAATAAACTTCGTCATATCCCCTCCCTCCCCCATTTTTTTGGTGTACGTATGTTTGTGGGAGGGTGGCTCGATATGACACTTTCGTAAAGTTGATATTTTTAATCTTTTTCGAAATTAAAGCTATTATAAAGAATAATTTGAACTTTTGGATTAGGGTAGTAGGATTTTAAAACGTGTTTGGTTAATAGAGGTTTACTATTCAGGAATGTTCATGAATCTCCATATAGTGGGCATTCTAGAATATCAGACCCCTCTATTTAAAGAATCGTAATGCAGAGGGTTTTTCTTTTGGGGTGGGGGGTGGGCAGACTCAAGATTTTATTAAAGCATGAACAAACAGGGCAATGGCATTTTCCCTTTGCATAAAAAATTTGGGGGCACTGAAGTCAATTTTTGGAAAGCTCGTATTTTGAATAAGTTTCAAATTTGCATTGATTATGATCAATATTTTAAACTATTAGGGTAGAATAAGATTAAGAACAAAAAGTATGTTTCTCTTAATACAGTAAAACCTCAATTTCAAGTATCCCAGAAATGCTGAATTTGACCGCAATTCGAAGATTCTTTTCAGATGTAAAAACATACAGTTATGTACGAGTTACAGAAACAAAAGATGCATGTTTAACAAATACAACTACCTATTATGAAAGTTTTACAGTAAAACTTCCATAATAAACACACCAAAGAGGGGAAATCTATTTGGCAAATACGTTTTTCAATTCACAACAGAAGTTGCATATTTTAACCCCAGAAAACCAGACATCTCCTAATAAGGGACAAATTCTGTGATCTCGATTTGCCTGCTGTTATTTATTACACCGAGAGGTTTTACTGTATTTAGATAATCTTATTCAACTATAGAATTTCAAAATATATTAATTATAATCAGTACAATGCCGAAATAAATTTAAAGTATCAGCTTTACGAAAGTTTCGTACCATATTTGAAGGCATTCTAGAATTAGAGAGGGGGGTTGGCAATCATAGCATAGTTTTCCTATGCTTTAATCATCTTCTGCTTACGTAACACGCACAATTCTGCTTTATGGTAAAATATTTTCCCGATTCAACGTGATCAACCATGACTGCGTATGCTGCATATTGCCAAAAACACAGGTTAATAAAAATGACAGCCTTTCAGCCAATTTCAATCGCCGGGAAAAAAAAAAGGTCAAGTATTAAAATTGAACACTCCGTTCCAGACACTTAAGGCTCCTGTCATGCTGGCGCGAAGACACTCACGAGCTAATGCTAATCCTAAGTGGAGGGACTTTTTCCCCAATATCTCATTTGCATTTCGACATTATTTTTTTTTTCTTTTGCAATTGATAGCCGAGGTCCGTCTCTACATTAGTCGTTGAGCCAGGAGCTTGTGTGGTTTCATCTCTGGGGACTTGATAAACTATATATTTTTGGATTCATCACAACAACAGCATTTCATTTATCCATGATACTTTTAAAATTAGGGTAGCTTTTGGGCGCCATATTGGAAAATGGCCGTCGTCGTTGAGTTAAGCGGTCGTGTGGTTTCATGTCAGCGGACATGATAAATCATACATTTCTGGATTCATCAGAACATCAGCATCTCATTTGTCCACGATACATTCAACACTAGGGTAGTTTATGGACGCCATATTGGAAAATGGCCACCGTCGTTGAGGCAGGAACTCTTGTGATTTCACGTAATCGGACTTGTTAAACCATACTATTTTGGATTCACGACATCAGAATGACATTTATCATTCATATTCTTAAAATAAGAGTAGCTAATGGACGCCACATTGAAAAATGGCTGCCACCGTTGAGCCAGGGGCTCGCGTGGCGTTATGTCAGATGACTTGTTAAATCATACACATGGCTTTTTTTTTTTTTGATTCACCACAACATCAGAATGATATTTATCCATATTTACAAAATCGAGGTAGCTTATGGACGCCATATTGAAAAATGGTCACCGTCGTTGATCCAGGGGGGCGTATTTTCATGTCAGTAGACTTTGTAAAACATACAGTTTTGGATTCACCACATCAGCTACAACATGACATTCATCCATGATATTTTTAAAAACAGAGTAATCAATGGACGTCATATTCGAAAATTTTTCTGATAAACGCAGTGATAGAAAAAATTTTCTTGATTTTACATGCTGTAAAATTAACAGGACGATTAAAGAGACAATAAGTAAAGACACGCAGAGGTCAAAAACCACAACAAAGTTCAGTCAAAGACCTGCCGCAGTTAAAAGATATTTTTGATACCAGGGGATTCTTCACATCATTCGTGAAAGAACCACAATCAGTTCTTCAGAAAAATCTATTCTACTCCATATCAGTCTTTGAGCAAGATCCAGAAAGACGAACGTGATATCTCATATTTACAGAACATGGTTATCAACGAATAGATAAATAAAGACAGGATAACAGAATCAACTGAAGCAATTACAAAACCAGAAATTGTCGAAAACATGATCAAAGCTCATGAAATGACTGAAGAAATTTACCGAACTTTCAAGGGAGAATATCTGTCTGAAGACTCAAAAGCAGAAGGATTTTTCAAACCTCCAATAAGCTAAACACATTTTGTGACTTGAAAAGAAAGAATTTGAAGTTAAATAAATCAGAGTTTGTTGCCATGACAAAAGGAAATCTGTTTTCTCAGATGACGATCCTTGCAGAACGAAGAAATTTGGATATAAGAACCAAGAAGTCTTTTGGAAGTCTTTTCCTAACCATCTAGGGTTTCTTCAATAGCCTTCAAAAGCAATCCTTAGCAACAATGGTTCAATGCGAAAAAATAAAACTGAAGGATGTTATGACAAAATTGCGACTGCTGAAAGAATGCAAATAATGGTGTTGTTAATATAAATGTGCTTTATTCAAAGCTACCATAGGAGTTACAATCATCTACACAACTAGCAAAGAATCCGTTTTTTGAAATTATACAAGATTATATATCCTCTCAAAGGATAGATGTTGTATTTGATACATACAAGCAGTTGTCAATAAAAATAAAAGAACGAAATATATGAACTGTTGGTGATGTTATAAAAGTTATATACACTTGGACAAACAGTACGAAAATGGAAGCAGATTTTGTCTGATGAGGAGGACAAGAAAGAAGTTATGCATTTCATTTCTCAAGAATTGTAAAATGAACATTATTTGAAATAGTTGAATACGTAGTTTTATACCTTTTTAATAGTATAAAAAAACGATGGAAGCACGTTTTGAAATTGCATATATGCACCCGTGGTCCCGAAAGGGTTAATTCTTAACAGATTAATTACAATAGTTTCACCAGTACTACTTTTTTCTTGAATTGCTGTGTCTTATCCACATGAAAATAATATGCATTGAAATACTAAACAAGATTTCGATTTTCATCCATCGCAAATGTCTTTTGATCAGTTTATTCAGTTGAAATGCTAATAATCATATTGAAGTAAAATCTTAACAAATGTATAATTTGTATAACGTTATATGTTCAATAATATTTGTTCTCTGCATTTTTTTCTTGAAATTTAATTATGTGGTAATGGTTAAAAAGAAAAAAAATCAGTTGTATCTATGTGCGATAGATGGCGCTCATTTTTTCAATATGGCGTCTATAAGCTACCACAAATTTAATAGTATCATCATAAAATGAACTCCTTGGACCATTGTGAATCGAAAAAGGTATATATCACCAAGTCTCCAGAGATGAAACCAAAAAACCTAATTTTGGCTTTTGGTTCAACGACTACATCGCATCTTTATTTTTTCGATTTTGGTTGAATCTATTTTTAAAATGACACTTATTTTCGGTGCCGGTTTTGTAAGTGAAAGTAACTTTATAAAAAAATATCTGCGACCAAAAGCGAAAAAGTAAAGGTGCGATGTAGAGACGGACCTCGGCTATACAATGCAAATTGTTTTTTAAAAAATGTCGAAATGCAAACGAGATAGTAGAAAAATCCCACCCCATAGGATTAGCTCGTGAGTGTCCTTGCTGGCAGGCACTAAGAGGCTACTTTTCTCACCTGGAAACACCCGCTTACTTATGTCAATTCTATGAAAGAATTAAAAAAAAATTTCTTGGTTGAATTTTATTTATTTTTTGCAAGTTACTAGCTGAGATCGATCGCTAAAAGCCTCTTTTTAGTTTATCAATTTTGTTTTCAGATTTTTATTTTATTAAGTTAATTTTACTTTTGGTACCGGTTTCGAAAGAGTATCCTCATAAGAAAACCTGCAAATAAAATCAAAAATTTTAAAAAGCGGTCTTTGTAGAGATTGATCTCAGCTAGCCAGTTAAAAAAAATCATTTAAAAATATTAAAATGTTGCAGAGATATTTTAAAATGTCTTCCGTAGAATTAACAATAGAGAACGTGTTTCCCCGTGAGTAAAGTTGCCCCTTAATTATATCATTTCAGATATTTCAATTAGCAGTGCAAGAATCGTGTTAAAATTAAACATACATGAACATGCAATACGCATTTTAAATATACATTGCTTTATTTTCTAACAAGTACACTTACATATCCAATATCCATTTCCTCTAAGCAACAATTTAGCTTAGATCACAGCTCAACTAAATAATCGATAAAAGAAACAAAGTTTTAAAATAGCAAATGTAGAAGAAACAAATCAAAAATACTCATAATTTTAAAAGGAAATATACATCTTATGTCTTTCTTCCAATTAAAACATAAATACCAAACTTTAAAAGAAAATTTTATTTAGATTTCCGTATGTCCAATGAATTGCTAATTATGTTTATGAGCTCACATTGCCCCCCCCCCCCCGAAAAAAAGATGCTATTAAAAAACTTTAAATGTTGTTTCACTGGCTAGAGACTTGCTCTAGAGGATTTATATGAATTATAAAAATATATACACTTGCATAGCTCTATTCAGAAATTAAAGGAAAAGCTATTATATCATAAAGTGATGTAACTCAAAAGTTTGAATAGATTAAAATGCAGAGACAAAAACTTAGTTTAAAGTAGTTTACAAATGAAAGACAAAGTTAACAGGTAGTACACAAAAGCATCTTTTAGTGTCTTAAGACAAGTTATGAGCCAAAACGTAAATTGCCTGTCCAATATTATAAGGCACTTCACAAATTCCCTACTCAAGACAGAAGCTTTCAGACACATTTTCTGACTTTTAACGTAAAGAATATTAGCAGGTTTGACTGCTAAGGGCATTTTATATTGAATAACGATTTCCATTTTTTGATATATTACTTGCATTATAAGTGATTGTGGTTGCGTGACAAAAGGCTTCTCTCATTTCCAGTTCAAAACTTCAACTTTGACAGTATTTTATTAAAGGTATTTTGTCATAAACAAAAATTGAAAACACCATTCCATGTTTCTTATTAAGAACATTTGTTAATTTCATGAGTTTCAGAGGGAAAAAAAAATAGAAATGTGTCAGATTTCAACTCATTTGGATTTAAGAACAGTCTTAATCCTATGGACCGAGTACATTCGCAATGTACAATATTTCTCAGAATAAAAATTTTGGTACTTTTCCCGTTAGAAGAACACTAATCGAAGCTTTGAGCTAGAGAGCCAAATTTGGCAGACTTTATTTCTCTTCAACAAGTGTAGTAATCTAATTATAAATTATTCAAATAATTTTCTCTTTCACATATTTCAGTTTTTTGCTGCTAATCTAGTTAACATAATTTGGTAAATGACAATTGATGAATGCACTGCGGTTAAATATTCTTTCAACACATAATGAATTCGTGTTGTGAAACTTCTTCATAACAGTAGATAACAAAGATTTATTCCCGATTTAGAAACCTTAAAAAATGGTGCTATTCCAAAGAACTAATACACATCGAAACTTGATTTCAAGGTACCGAATACGATTTTTTTCAATGGCTGTTCAATTTATATATTTTATAGTGTACATCGGTCGGTTTCTGTGAATCGTAAAATCAGTTTTATCAAACTAATCTTAATCGAATTTATATAGCATTACTAGCATCCAGGGAGGGGGGGGGGGACACGCCTCCATAAATGCTAAATGGAATCACCAAATTTATGGTGGGTTGGACAGTTAAACATTGTTTTATGAATTTTTTCTATATTATTCAATAGAACATTTATATTTCATTAAATTAGGCAAATGTGTACGGTATAATTTTCACAGGTTTTTTTTTTTTTAGCTTTCTCGCAAACGTTTGCATTAGGCACGAAGGGGTGTTTGTCTAATGGAAAAGTACCAAAAATTTTAACCTCCCCCCCTCTTTATTTAAATCTTGTGTACTCTTATGATTTTTCTTTGTTATTCACTTTGAATAATACTCCTAAAACATCCATTTAAATGCGCATTTTAAGTGCTAAGATAGTGATGAAACTGTCAACATTTTAACTCTTAAAGTTAAATTATATTTTTTAAATATTTTGCAAAACTAGAAGCAAAGAAACATTATGACTTTTCATAAATTTGACTCTTTCAGCAACAGAAAATAGAAAGATTTTCTGAATTTAATCCTTAGCCCTTTCACGAGAAGTAGCACGTATACATGCCACATAGGATGCCAGAAATCCTTGTTTTGTAACAGAAATTTGTGCAAGTAATCATGGATTTTCAGACTCAATGTGCAAATTTATATTCAGAAAAATTGGTACATAAAAATTGACAGAAGTGTAAAGGACTCTCGTCATGAACTGATGTGCTACCTTTCAGTATTTCCTCACTAACTTCTATAATTGTGCAATTTCTTCTTCAACCAGCAAGATGCAGATAAAAATGAAGTATAAAGGCGATATATTTAGATTTGTTAGAAAATATCCATGGAACAAAGCTACTGTTTTTATAAAATTAATTTTAATTGTCGTTGCTTTTGATGAATTATAATAGCTGGGAATCAAATGTCATAATGCCCGCTAAGTGTTAATCGCAGAAGTTAAAGAAGGCGAAATTTATTGTTAAAAATTACCGATAGGAAAATTTGATGATTGTACATACCTTATACGTCTTGTACTGGATGCGTTAAAAAAGTTAAAAAACGTCTACAGAAAAAAAGGCTAAAGCTATTTCGGAGAAAAAAAATATAGAAATTTATTATCAAATCTATTAGATTAACAGTGGGTGGTTGAATTTCGAATTCGAATTTCCTTTCATCCAATGCCAATTCACACATTTTCCACTCCACAATATTGGTAGAAATTGAGAAATAATGTATGGAAACTGTATCAGAAAACATTTAAAGTGCTTGTTCAGTTTAACTCATTTTAAAAGGGAAAACAACTTTATTTTAAATTTATGAAAGCTTTCAAAAATATATGGAGCATTTCCATTTAACTTTATAACTTTTTAAAAATTTGAATGCAATTCAAAACCATGTACATTAGAATGCAAAAGAAATGACCATATGAAAATATACTTTTCCATTTCCTGGCAGTTCGTAAAAATGCTAAAGATGTTTCTATAAAAAGAAAATAATGCATGAAAATTGAATTTGCAAACATATCTACAATGCATGTTCACTTTTATGTATTTTATGAAAAATACATTCCTTATTTGATTTCAGAACACTGAAGGATATAAAAAGAATATATGATAGTCGGCAAACATCGAACTAAATGTATGAATAGAAAAGAATTTATGAATAAGAAAAAATTACAAGTTCATAAAAATCCTAAAGAAATTTTAAAAAGAAAATTGTTTGAAAATCCCAACAGCAAATGACCTTTGAAGTGTGAAATACTCATAGTCATTCGATTTCAAAACTCTGAAGGTTTATAAAAGAAATCATTTGGCTGTCGATTTTGTTTTATATTGATTAAAAAACATTCTGAACAATGTAAAATTTGTAGATAGGCAATAAAGAAGAAATTAGGCATAAAAAATATCTGGTCATAAAAATGATAAAAGTTACTTTTGAAAATAAACAAATAATGCTTGAAAACAATAAAAAAAATAATGGTAGATTTACACATTTAAATAAAGACATTTGATTTAAAAATCTAGAGGCTTTCAAAAAATAATGTTAGTGAAGAATTTAGTTTTATTCTGAATTTGAAATGGCATTATAAAATCATAGAAACTAAAATAAATAAAAGCAAAAGAATATTCATAAATATTGGTGATATTTAGTATGACCTAAATCTGCAAGAAAAATCCTTTGATACACAAAGACTTTAAATCAGATTAAGAATTTACATTTCCTGGAAAGTTTTTCATACTGGTTTGTTGATTGCGGTGATAGCCAAATGAGTAAGTTGCGAGTAATGTTATGCGCATGAATTTCTGAACAAATACTGTAAACATCACATTAATTATGGAAATACGTATGAAAGTAATACAAAATATTAAAACAATCAGACTGATCCTTCTCGTGTATAATCTGTCCAACTGGTTTGATCGTCAGACTCTGTTCCATTGCTCTGTTCTCTGTTTTTCATAGTATCAGAGGCGACCACATTATCATCTGAAATAATTTGGCTTTTGATCTTCGCTCCTAAAGATTTGCTGAATTTATACAACTCTAATTCTAATTTGGAAGCTGATAGTGAAGCAGACATGGAAAGAACTTGATCATCTGAATTCTGATTATCAATAACGGTACTTTCTTCGTCAACCTCTTGAATTTCGTCAAATGTTATAGGCTGGGTTCGGTGTCTGTTGCCACGACGGTTTCTTGGATTTCTTTTAGGATTATAATAACTTTTAGGCTTAGGATATTCAGCAAGGACAGAATGTCTGTGAAGTCGGCTTAGATGCTCTGGATATGCAATATCCATATCAGACCGAACATTTCCCAAGGAATTTCTGGGTGAATTAGCCATCGTACAGTATTTTACACAGTTAAACAAGAATCCTTCAAATATGTGCTTAAATCTACAGTTACGTATTTAAACTTTGGCCATGATGCGACGTGCATTCATACAATACACAATATATTCCGAACCTTCGTCTAATATGCAAAAGTGCACCTGCAAAAGAAAAATGTTTTTATTAAAACCATTTGCTTAATACAAAATTTAATACAAAATTACATAATTATGCAAATTTTCTTAAAAACAATACACATACTTTTTTTAGAAAATGAGCCGGCTGAATTATTTTTTTAAATAACCCACTGTTTCAATTTCTATAAGCATTTGTGGGGACTAAATATGTTATGCATCTATGTTTTTTCTACTATATTTAAAGAAAATTTTACAGTAAAATTTAATTCTACAATACGATAGAAAAATTCTAAAAACTTGCCAAATTTAATATATGTGATAACAGAAATTGTATATATATATTTATATATTTGTCTAAATATATGTATATTTGTCTAAAAAACGTACTCAAAGTACTCAAAGTCTATCAATTTGTTAAAATTAAAAAAAAATCCGACAAATTTGAAATTTGGATAAAATGAGCCACAAGAAATTTTTTTCACAATAAAATCTCATTTACTACATTTCATGAAAAGTCATACAGGAAAAACACAAAAACTTCGTAAAAATATTTTTTGGTGTTATTCAATTTAATGTAAAGGTCGTTATGATAGGAAAAAGAAAACCAGTTTTAAATAAAAAAAAATTTTGAAGTTAACAATTCAATAGTTTGACAATATAAAAAGTTAATATTTCGGCTTCTAATTGTCGTATTAAAAATATTTCTAATAAACTAATTTTTGACCTTTAGAACGCGTTCGGATCGTAACACTAGATGTTTTACACTATTATAAACTAAAAACAATTTTTAAAATAACCTTATCCACTGACAAAATAATATATTTAGAAAAGGAATAATAAAAGAGTTTAGTCATGTTTATTAGAAATTTATATGCAAAAGCCCGAGATACATATTTTCCACTTTACCAATGGCAGACTCTGCATAAGATAGGTCACTCTTGAATTTATAGCGAAATCAGATTTTTGTACATTGAAATGTCCAGGTACCGGGTAATCCTTCGAATTTTGAAATTATAACTGTTTTACATCTGTGAAGATTTATCATAAGTGTAGGAACCGGGGGAACTATGGCTCCCCCTGGAACATTTCAGGCAGGCTCAGCTCCCCCGGAAGAAATTAAAAAATAAAAACTAAATATAAAAATCTCCAAACTAAAGATATTTTTAATAAGATGTGAGCAGACAAGCCATCCTTTCGCTCCAACACAATTCGAACAATAAGAAAAATTGAGGATTTTCAATGAAGCACTGAATCTTACTACCTATGAATTAATGAGACGATTTAATCAAAAAACTTTTGACTCCCTCATAAAGATCGAATCCATAATCACGGATACTGCTTCAACAACGTCAGAAGATAATGAAACAAAAGCTTAGAATACACGCTGATGATTTTGATTTGACAAACCTTTCTGCAAAGTTGGCATTTCTACCAACACTAGTCCTGAACGGAACTGACAAATTCATTGTCGATCATAATTAAAGTGATGATATTGCAGAAAGTAATAAAAAAATATTTTCTGAAGTTTACCTTTTGGCAAAATTTATATTGGTTATTCCAGTATCATTAGTGATAGCTCAGAGATCTTTCAATGCTCTTCTTCAAACAGACAAACCGCCATCAAACAATGGGTCAACATAGACTCGATCACTTGATGCTATTGCATATCTATAATGAGGAAGCTTTTAAAACCGATTTAGAAGAGATTTGTAAGCAAAACAACAGAAAAAACTAACTTTTGATAAGTGGGAGAAGCCTGAAATTTGAATATTGTATACGGGATCGTCTATAAATTAAGTGTCATCAAGTATATCGAATAAAATTATTTAAACTGGATTAAAAAGTCGGCGTTACTCTTGTATGTTAAAATAAATCCCCCGAAGTGGAACTGAATGAAATTATCCTTACCACTAGCTTTTGACAATATACTTCGCAGTGGCGTGCGAAGAGAAAACTGTGGCAAAGTATCAATTTGGCGGCCCCTTCCCCAACCTTTTTTTCTGACAAGCCAAAAAATGGCGCTGGTAGTATAAATTTTGCGCCCCCTAAATTTACATGCCTAGGGCAACTGCACTCTTAGCCCCCCCCTTTCACACAGCGCTGATGCTCCGGCTCCCCCTATTTTTTCAACGTTCCTACGCCACTGAGATTTATCACCAGGAGTTCATGTACCAATTCTTCATTGTTATATATTTATCAACAAGAATACGTATCTATTATGTTTATAATTCACATTATTTGTCTGAATAATGTACCGAACTAATTTCTTGAAGGAAATGCTCCAACCCTTTTCTTTTCATGACAAATTAATGCCACGCAATTCCTGACAAATCTTATAAGGTCATAAAAAGAAATGTAAAGCTCTGTGCGGATCACATTTTCAAATTTCGTGACGAGAAGTCAAAATATATCTCTTGGGAGATCTTTTCCAAAAGAACTTTCGTTTCAGTTGTGACTGTTTTTATTGCTTTTCAAAAGTTTGAAAACAATGAACACAAAATCAATAAAGAAAATTCTCCCCAAGATACGTGATATGTCAGGGACCCTCTTCCATTATTCCTCTCAATCTCTTGCAGTGCGACAGAGAAATTCCACATCAAAGTTGCCGACAAAAGCACAGGCTTATATCGTGTAGATGTGGGTCAACATTTAATTTTAACGAGACCTTTACTACGGAAGGTTTCGAAACTGGGTTTTTACTGAGGGTGGTGTCGGTGAAAATCTCTTACCATGAGGATCAAAGAAATGTATACAACTACCTGTTCAAATGTTACTGGTAAAGAGTTATTGGTCGATATATTGCTGTCATTTATTAATAGCAAGATCACTAACCATGCAGGAAAGACACTGTGGTATCCTGTGTTATACAGGATAGACACTGTGTGGATTACAGAGAAGACTATGCTTGGTGGAAAAAGTAACTTCACGGTGAGTAGTGCATTTCTGAAAAGAAATAGCTGAAGCATGAGGGTTTCCAACACCAGGTACACACATAATGAAAGATGTTTCGCAGTTGTTACGGGTGTTATTGGTTAAAGCATGCCTGCTTAACTGATCGAAAAAAATGACCGTCTCTAAAGCCTTTTGAAATTACTCATAACGACGCATGTCATCGAGGGTGGGTGCAGAAATAGTTTATGTTCTTTAAAGCACAAAACAAAAGTTAATGAGGCAGTTCAATTGGTTATACAGGATTGTGAAAATGTGGTGTCAATCCCCTGTTTTTACCTTGAGGAAACATGTTACAAAAATGTAGTATAAGCTGTCTTTACTACCACACAGAGAATCTTTCCAATACAGTTAGATACCTGGAAAAATCAAATGACATAAATACATCGAGCTATAACTTCACTCGTTGCATTCGACGGGTAGTTATACACATTTCCTTGATCTCCATGCTAAGACCTTCCCAACGACACCACTCTCGACAAAATACTTATCTGGCAGTTGGACTTACCTTAGTTAGAATCTTGCATATTAACGGCACTATTCTAGCAACGTGCATTAAATTGAATGTGCATTTTAAAAAACGATTTTCATACGCTGTCATGTAAAACCAAACGCGTTAAATAAAGTATTGCTAAAACTGATCCGCCAACGGGTGATCAATAAATTACAAAAATAGACGATGATAAAATTAATATTTTTGCACAGCTGAAATGATGTCGTGCCTCAAAAAATCGGACAAATGAAGTAACTTTGATTTTGTGTTTCAAAATTACTTATTTTAATCATGTTTCTAGGACTTAAAATTACGCTTGTTTCGTAAAATGATCTCTTTCTGTAATATTTTATTTAGATGTATTTGATGCATTTTTCTGACATTAGCTTTTTTATCTTTAAAAAAAAAAATCCCTGTCGGCTTGGCCTATTGGCGGAGGTAGATTTCGTTAAGAGCTTATTTAAACAACAAAAAATAAAATATAATTAGAGATAAACCCAGTTTAGCAATTTTATTTGGCCGCTTTAAGAAATTTTAATTTTTCTGTAAAAACGGGTTTTATCAGAAAAATCTTAAACGAAATTCGGTTCAAAATGGTCACTTTGACAGCATGTTTTGAAATATATTCCAATTTCCTGAAAAGAATGACAATACGGCGCATTATATAGTTCCTATATATGAGAAATTCAATTGAATGCGTTTGAGACCAAAACTGAATTAAAAAATGAGTCAAAACATAAGCAATTTGTTATTTGAATACATCCCAAATTCTTCAATCACGTTCGATTCGGGAAATTTATTCAAAATGCCACTTTTACAGCATTTTTTGAAAGATATTCTGCTTTTATCAAAAACTGGTCAATACGTCACATTATATAGTTCCTAAATAAGAGAACCTGTGATTTGGATGCATTTAAAATCAAAAAGGAGTTTAAAAATGAGTCGTAATATAAGCAGCTTGGATTTGAGATGTTTTCTTCAACTCCTATTTTTGTTTATTTTTCCTATAAGGATTGGTCCTATTAAAAAAAAACAACTTGTCAGTAAAAGTTGTACATATTATAGAGAAAATTTAGAATAAATTTAATCGGATTTGATATCTTAAGAATTGACGAAGTTATGGACTTTTTTTTTTTCTTTCTACCCCCCCTTTTTAATTTAAATTTTTTTTTGCGGTAAGAGTTGGTCCTATGAAAAACTTGTAAATGCAAGAGTTTTAGATAATTTTAAGAACATTTATAAAAAAATCATTTGGATTTGGTAGCTTAAGAATTGACGAAGTTATGAACTTTTTTCTCCCAAAAGCCCTATTTTTTAGCCCCTTAAGCTCATTTTTAACTTTATCAAATATTTGTCAAGCATAAACTTTTGGTGCATTTTTTAGAAGTAATATAAACTTTAAACACAGATAATATAAACTTTAAACTGATATCTATTTTAATGAGAAGGTTATGAGGGTTTTTTCTGTTTTCGCAAAAACCCTCCCTATTTTCAACCCCTTGGTCCGATTTTGCCTATTAACGAACTTGACCGAGATTTTAGGTTTCAGTTTGGAGGAGATTTGAGCAGAATTATATAAAAGTTATCCTATCTATATCTATCAAGACAGACTTTTTATTGATGATAGTTTTGGGATCTAGAGGTCATAATCGGTGTAGATCTGCAAAAATATCTTAGAAATTCCAACATAGGACGGCCGCAATAGGTAGTATTTCATACGAAATCTACCTAAAATGCCATCATCAAATTGTGACTGATCTTCCGGCTTTCTCAGGTTAAATAAGTATAATTTGAAATAGAAATTTTATGAAATGTTTCTTCCTTCTTTCTTCTTTATTAACATTTTTTGCTTAAATTTTTTCTGCTATTTGAATTGTAAAAAAGAGGGTATAGAATGGTCCTTAATGTTTATTGAATGAATAAGCTTTTAAATGGTATGTAAAAGCTGCATAAGTTAGTTTTTTACATTATCAAATTCAATAGTTAAAAGATACATGCATGCAGTTTTTTTTAAATGATCTTGTCAATCTTTTATGTTCCAAATTATGAATCAGCAAATTGCTCCTCTTCAATTACTAATTTATTTAATGTCTGAAGATATCTAAAAAAACTTTTATAAAAACAATACTTGTATTTTTTGATAGATTTTTAAATAAAACTATTTTTTTTTGGGGGGGGGGATATTTACGATATTTACAAGAATAATAAGATTAATTAGCAAAGAATACTGTTATGGAAACCTGACAACTCTTATATGTAAATAAATGTATTGAGATCCTATTTGTAAGAAGTGTTTTGTAGTTTCAAAATTCTTAAAACTGTTTTTAATAAGAAAAAAGCAAAATCCATGTTAATGGTTCAGAAAATAACCACACTAAAAAAATAGTTAGCTTCGACTGTTTCGCTGTGCTTACAGAATATGGTCCCAGCAATGAATTTTGTATGGAAAGTACAATCTACTTTTATTAGTAGAATTAAACAACTTTTATATTGCATTTTATTTAATGGTAATTAAAAAGAGCCGTTAGAGCATAAAGGGAAGCTAAAAGTTCCAATTAATCAATTTTGTTTAAGGAAGTCATACGAATTTAAAAATAACAAGTTAAAAAAAAATTTGGAGGATTGTTCGTTATTAAGCTTATTTCTTACCTTAGTTTGAGCATTGTGAAATTTTTATTGTGTACGTATCGCAAACGGCTAAAAAGATAGATTTAAAAAAAAGAAAATCTTTTGCGACATCCTGTTTTTGCACATTATGCTAAGTACTAATAGTGAAAGTTTATATACAAGCTCCCATATATTTTTTTCTTTCGTATTTACCAGGTCTTTTCTCTAAACGCAAATTTTTTTGATACATGCTAAATCTGATCAGAGCACTTAAGCTCGAGAAATTCAGTTGGAAAACTCAGCGATGACAAACTATCAAAATAAAGATATAACAATTATTTATTAACGAGAGTAACGATATTCATGCGTAAATCATAAATATATCGTTGACCAATTGCGTTTAATATATACAAAATGACATGAAGTGACATTCAATTTTAATCTGAAGCATCTTCCCTTAAATTTGCTAATTCTACATGCTTGCTGATTATTTTACGATTAACGACCAAAAGCGAATGAAAATTTATTGAAACCATGCAAATTCCAAGGGTGATAATAAAAAAAAATACTTTTTACCTATGATTTTTAATTTTATAAATTAATATCACAAAATAATTTAACACAAAATATGCATGCGCGTTACGTTTCAGCTTTATCAAAGTATCATAAAATAGAAAATACATAAATAGTTGGATGTGCCAATCCCAAAACTTTCTTCTATCTCATACGTACATTTTAATATTTTAAAAAATAATTACCCATTTTAATGCTTTAATAATTTTAATTCAATACCATACCAACTTTGATTTTCAGCTTAAATTTCTGCTTCAGTCAGTCAATTGGAATAAAAAAGGAATTTCCGTCTCTGCACGAGCCGATGGACAATAGAATGATAGGCAGATTTTTTTTTTTTTTTTTTTTCAAATTCAGAGAGGACCTACTTGCCTTACCAAAAAATGATCATATACAAAACATTTATTTCAGTTCTAGAACTAACTTCATACACTTTTCGGTGGTGCAAGATTGAAAATGGCATATAATTCGCTATTGCAGCGCCCCCTTCAGGCGAATTTTTCTAAAATTCAGGGAGGACCAACTAGCCATACACTTACACAGAAAATTTGGTTCAGTTCGATGCATAACTTCATATACATTTGGTCGGTACAAGATTGAAAATGGCACAAAAATCGCGATTGCAGCGCCCCCTTCCGGCGGATTTTTTTCAAATTCAGGGAGGACCAACTAGCCATAGTCCTACACTTACACAAAAATTTTGGTTCAATTCGATGCATAACTTTATACTTTTGGTCGGTACAATATTGAAAATGGCACAAACATCGCGATTGCAGCGCCCCTTTATGGTGGAATATTTCATAACTGAAGGAGGACCTGATTTCCACAGCCAAAAACAATCACAAAAAATTTGGTTCAATTCTATGCATAACCTCATACACTTTTTGATGGTAGAATGGCGACATACGGACACACATAGACACAGACAGACAGACATTTTGTAAAAACATGTTTTTTTGGAATATCTGACCTCTAAAACGTGTAAATCCGTCGAAAACCGGAAGTCGAAAAAAATTTCGATTGCAATACTTTCTTCTATTGAAGATAGAAGAAAGTAAAAATTATTGTTTGGGAAGTTTCTTTGCAATACAGATATAAATTATTGCAAAATAAACCTAACTGGCCATTCGAAAAAATGATAAAAATTTGCCTTTCCGCGTTTTTTTTTTTTTGGGGGGGGGGGGTCACGCTAAAATTAAATATGTAATAAAGTTATCTTTCTTTTGAAATTTAAAATCTGTGTTAAATTTAATAAACAGATGACCCTTTATGTGAAATATAGAGAATAAAATTAAGAATTTTTATCGCCTAAAACTATTTTTTCATTAACTAAATTTATAGTCGTCGTTAATTTTTTTTTTTTGGGGGGGGGGGAGGTGAAGTAGATACTGTACATTGTGTGAAAACGAATTTTAACAAAACTTTATATTGGAAGAATATACTGATAACAATGAGCATGAAAATTTTAAGCCTACTGGAACATTTTTTGCTGCCCGCATCTCCCCTTTTGTCATATTTATTAAATGACTATTAAAAAAAAAAAATGTTATTCTAAACTTTGAAAATTCAAAAGAAATTTATATAGCTCGTTTAAAAAGTGCGAATGTGGCATTACACTTTGCAAGACTAAAAAATAGATTAACTTTTTGAGCTCTGATGGGCAAATTTCTTCAAAATTCCAAATGTCACTTTGGCACCAGTATTTTAAAAAAAAACCCCGGTTAACGGTATACACGAAAAAATGTATTAAACCTTTTTCAAGTAAATTTGGTTGAATTTTCTGGTGCCTTTGTGACATTTCGGAATTAAAATATGTCGTAGAAAATTCTACCATCAGATCTCAAAGAGTTAAGAATTTTCTCATCGAAGGATCAATAAAATGAAACTAGATCCTCTTCCATCCACTTACTAAACAAATGTATTTTTTGTGTAAAAGATATAAAACTAGTGGCGATATTTACATTTAAAACGAAAAGATTTTTTAAAGACAGACATTCGGCTGATCTGAGCATGCGCAATCAGCATTTTAGGTTGCTTTTCTGTCGCTAATCTCAGTGGGAATTCAGTTTTGAATTTATCGAATTTCGGTGTAACGTAGAGCAAATTCGACATAACTAAGTGCTTTAAGGCGCCTGAAAGAGAGATTATGGTTCTCCTAAAGAGAGCATTGTCCCATTCCTGGTGTAAAATGTTTCTCTAATATTTTTAGTATTCTGATAATTCAGTTTAATTTAAAATATTGTAATTCAGGAGGGAAAATTAAAGCTTTTTTCCTCTTTATTATTAAATAAAATTTAGTTCTGATGATGTATGTTTAAAATTTTAAAAGCTGCGACATATAATTATATTAAATTCAAATGATCCACAATTTAATAAATCAATATTTAATACATTTTGTCGAAAAGGTGTATATGTAATAGGAAAAGTATGTGACTGTCTTCAGTAAAATCAGGAAAGGAACGATATTTATATAAAAACTGTCGTGACATCTATAAGCATTGTAAAGCAGTTAAACCTTCATTATTTGAGAAAATAAAAATGTACACTTCCGAAATTTCTACATTTGCAATATCTTTAAAAGAAAACAATTTGAAGTTGCCCTTTGGTGGTGTCTGAAAACTGAATCCCCTTTGAAATGCTCTGTCTGTATTCGTATGCCTCATGAGCCGTTAATTCCCAAATTGGTTCAGCCGAGCTCAGCAATCTGATTGGCTAAAACTGGAGGAAGTGACATAGATTCGAACCGGTGCTAAATAAAAAATTAAGAACTGGCCCGATGCAGGAATCTGTTCAATGAGGTTTATGCTATTCAGAGGTTTTACTATATTTGAATATTAAAAGAATATAGATTTGTCCTTTTTTCTATATAATACATAAAAATTTCGACTGACCCAATTTGGGAATTAACTGCTCGTGAGCACTGACGGCTTCAGCCAAAACATCCTTGATTCTAATCCTAACCCGGACTTTTTTTCTCACCCATTTGGACATTTACCACTTATTTAACCAACCGAATAACTGTTAAAAATTAATCTAAACTACCGACTATTCAGCAGATTTAAGTTTCCGCTCAAAGGGACGTAAATTCTGTAAAATAATTTGTATAATCAGTAACAGTTTCAGACATACATTCTATGCATATCAGAAGATTCAAAAATTGGAAAAATTGAAAAAAAATTTACTGACCCAGCGAAATATAATCAATTTTTAATCCTTTTATCTATTTTGCCCAAACCCAGTAAGTAGAATCCAAACTTGCACTATGAGATCATTTAATGAAATTTGTTTTAGGAAATATTTATTTTCCGTAAAGGTCGAAATCCGTTTTCTTCTATTACTAATTTATATATAAATGCTTTATATTTATTATAGTAATTTGACATGTTAAAGGAATAATTTATAATGTAATAAATGAAACGTAATAAACGACAAATGTAATAAATGAAAAACATGCATATGAATGAAAGAACATTTGACAAATTTATAAAACATTTAAACAAAAGGTCTTTGAGATCTACAAGGCGAAGAGCTATGAGAAGATTTGTTATAAAGTATTTAATATCTCTACTTCAAAACCTAGATTATTTAGTTTACGTGAATGTTCATCAAAGGCATTAAAAAACAGCACAGCTGTTTATCTTTTCCATTAATCTTTCGACAAATGAAATGCAAATTAACACTCAATATAAAAATCAGATAAAAGTTATCTTTTGATTTTTTTAAAATCTTCATCTATAATGTAATACTAAATGACGTCTCTTAAAATACGAGGAGGGTTACGCTATTTATACCTAAGGAGATGGGGAAGCAAAAAATCGGCAAAAGTTCAACGTCCCTCATATGTCTTGCTTCAGTTGACATTTTTGTTTTGCGTCGCAGCACTAAGGTTTTTTTTTTTTTTTTCCCCTCAAAAAGTTTCAAGGGCTCTTATGTAGCAGTTGAGAAATATATTTTTAATTTTGAAAATTTTTGTAAAATAAACTTTTAGAGGTGATTGTAATTTAAGGCCATTCTAGTAATAGTTTTGAAACGAGATTATGATTCGATATCTTAAGAATTGACGAAGTTATGGATTTTTTTTCCTTTTTCTACCTCCCCCCTCTTTGTTTTCGTTTTAATTTAATTTAATTAAATTATTCATTTACAGTAAAACCCCGATAATTCGGATTAATTGAGACCAGGCCGAATCCGGATTATCAAAAATCCGGATTATCCGGAGAATTGGAAAAAATGAAGTAAAACAAAAGCATACTTACAGAAAATCCCCTTTATGTTTTAACTTATTATTTACAGACAGTAAAAATGTTTCCTTTGTAAAAAAAGTTTGTAATCTTTTGCTGTGCCAGTTTTCTGTACCTTTTGCGAGCCGTACGGTCACGCATCCGCTTGAGCATACGTAGTTCGTTGGGTGTAGTCTAAATAGGAGTTTAAATAAGAAAAGCTTAAGGTATTCTTCCGAAAAGATTTCAGAAAAAAGGTTTTTTTTTTTAAATTCAGAATACGATGATTAAACAAGTTAATGTTATAGAAAATAGCCAAATCGCTTCTCAAACTTGAAAAAAAAAAAAAAAAAAAAAAAAATGTCCAAACCGATCCGGATTTACGGGGCCCGAATTTGCGGGGTTCTACTGTATTTTATTTATTGTTCTATATAAAAATCCCATACATTCTATGAAAAACAATACAATTTTTTCTGTAAAATCCTTTCCAAATAATTCCAAATATTGGAAGGGTATCCAAAAAAATTTCGATACTACAAAGAATTCCGGTTTACAAACATCTGTAAAAGCATAAATATACTAAAATTTCTGGTAGGTACAGAAGTAATTCTTTCCGGTTAAATTACACGAAACATCCCAAAATGTGTTGTCTCTTATTACGCGAAACACCACAAAATGTGTTATGTCAAAATCTTAAAGGAGAGAAAAAGTAGAATCAAATATTGAGCAACAAAAGATGCAAGTTCTTAATAAACAAAATCAACTTATACATTTTTCTAATTAACAAAATTTAATAAATTTGATGATCATGAGAAATTCAAAATTTAATTATGTTACTAATTTCATATGCTGAATGCATTTTAAAATTTTGAATTGATAACAAACAGGTTGCGTTTGCTCCAATTTGAAATCGGTATCAATTGTTAAAACTCGTTCCAACTGTAAAAGTTTAAAAACATCGTTCATTATTTAAATGCCGATTTTCAGATGAAATTTCCCAAAATTTAAGAAACTGTATCCAATTTCCTCCTAATGTTAGCGCATATAAATTAAGAAAATACGGGGGGGGGGGGGGGGGGAGGATATTAACACTAAACTCACGGCGCCCACGATAACGTATGAAAGATCAAATGTTTGGCATTTAGGGATCTTTGTATACTGTTGCAATTTTCCAAATGGGCGAAAAATGTACAAACCAGAGATCTATTGGCTAAAGCTACCAAAGCTCTACCATCGGAGATCATCCCAGACGAATCTGCAGGACTCAATTCACCCAACTAACGTTATTGATCATAGATCTGGCCTGATATATGAATGAGATCAACAAAATAGATCACAAGTTATAGAACTAACGTTGGGTTTTCAACTGACATTTTTCGCCCACTTGGGAAATTGCAACTCGTGTGAATTATTTACCAATCAGAATAATTATGTTAAAAATTAATCTTTGTGTACTGTGACTCAAAGATCTGCTCAAGTGGCCAGAAAGGTAATGCAGAAACATTCCACAAATGCAAAGTAGAGAATTATAGATAAAAGATCGATCCACTATCTTTAACAGTAATTACCGATGTAAACACAATGCATTTTTTTGTTGCAGGTGGAAATTAGAAGAGTTTCGCAACGCTCTGAGCCGGAACTTAAACACGATATCAATATGTTGATATCGCATTGGAACCTATGGCTCAAGTGACAGTGTTTTAGATTTTTATGAGAAAAGTAGTACTAGATGTACTTATCTAGACAGGTAGAGTTCGTATGAATATTTTAAAACTTTCGCGTCTACATTCATGCCAAGTTTCACAATTGTTAAAAAAGTCAAATATTTGACTAGAATTTTTGTTTATTTAATGAAATATAGTACATATTTTACTAAACTGAGCACATGTTTTATAAATACTTGTTTTGGCTTAAAACATTTACAGGATTTATAAAAGTGTAGAAACTGGCATTAATAGGTCTAGCGTGCCAATTATAAGGGCCGAAACTAGGCAAGATAATGAAAAGCTAGGAGTATGCCCCAGCTGCCTGATAGAAGAGGAGCGACAAAATAGGATCAAAAATAGGACCGAAAAATGAAATGTAGGCAAAAAGTCCGGCAATCTGACAACTAGGTAATTCTTTTTAATTTTTCTACAAGAGCCGTCTAGTTTGCTACAAGACCTCATGCTTCTTGATTTTATATGTTACTGTAACGAAATATAACAGCTACATATTTGATTAACGAGCATATCAATCATTGGCAGATCAATTTGCTGTTTCATTTACGTTTGAATAGTTTCAGTATTTTAGACGTTATCGGATAACAAGATTTGTATTATTTAATATACTTTAAAAATAAAAAAGCAACTTGCATTAACAAAAATTTCACACATATACACACTATATGGCCAATAATGACCGGTCATGCTATTTCAGACGTTTTGTTAAATATTTATAAAATACAAGGAGTTATCCCGAAACTGCCGGTGTGAAAACATAACAACATGAGTCATATTTCCGCGATGATTTTTTCCGGAACCCCATGGGGAATCGTCTTTAAACTGAAAAAGGGCGAACATCTTTTGGATAACTTTGGGGTTTTATTCAAATGTGATATGATATGTACTATTGCTACAATACAATAGTGCACGCTATATTTAGATACAGCGCCTGATCTTTTTGCTTCATTTTGGGGACAACGGAATTTGAGCTTATCATATCGACGATAATTTTCAGAATTCACAAGGTATATATTTTTTTGAATTAAAAGTTGCTCTATACATTTAACAAACACATTATTTACATAATATTTTGATTGCGTTCGCACATGCACTGCAAATCCCTGCAATACATTTCACTCATAATGCATCACATTAAAAAATGCTTGAGGTGTCAAGATGTGTTTCCATTCTGTTTAATCAAATCCCAGATGTTTGAAAATATGCGACAAAATGAGTTTTTGGTATACTGGCTGTAATTTCGGTGAATATTTAACCGCATATGCCACCGAATATTTAACCACCGTAAATGCAACACGTGCATATAATAGAATACATTCGGCGTTTACCATCTTGCTAAACGCCATGTTTGGATTTGAATTCAGACATTTCTTTTCGAGAATGGCCGTTCATGGAGAGAGGGGAGGGGAAGGCAGGACTGCACTTTCAGAAAAAAAAATCCGAAAATTCAAAAATGCTCCTTTTTTTCTGGAGGAAGCGGGAACACATTGATGAATCGAAAGGAGGGAGGATTCTCAAGATACTTCATTAATTCATCCCTGGCATGCACAGTGAAACTACTTAGTTAATTTGCTCAATTTTCATCCAGTTATTTTTTTTAATTCTGATTTCGGGGAATTGTGTACAATGTTGTTTATTGTAGTTCCCGAAAAAAACTTTTTTTTTAATATTAAAAACTATGCAAAGTATAGGGAAAAAACTTGGCTAAAATTTTGACCTTTTTATGAAAATCTTAATTTCTCTACGAATAGGGGAGAGTGGGGATACTTGAGCCACCCCTATTATCTCTACAGTTTGTTATTTTTTCTTTACAATACGATTTATTCTTTACGACGATTTACAATCCCAACAGTATCTTTTTCTTCATTTAAAAACGAAACCAATAAAATAAGAAAAACTTTTCATATTTTTCTTCTTATATCGCATTTACCCTTTTCTTCTTTCTTGTATCCGAATACATTCATTGTTTAAATAGTCACGGAGTCTCAAGAAAAAAAGGCGATTTTTTGTGGGGAGGGGGGGGGGGGATAGGGGGCGAGGAGGACAAGATTTTTAATAATGTTTAAAAATTAGTCTTGCTACCAAAATCTACAAGAATACCTACAGGTAAAGCTGTCCATAATAAATTAGTTGGTCTTCTGGAGGTGTTTAAAATGTCTATGTTGAGAGCAGTTAATGATTTTTAAAATTTTCCACAAGTTGCACAAACCATTTTGAATACTGAATTATTCTTCATTTGATTATTTATTCTATCAAATGTATAATGCTTTATTCGACTTATGTTTCATAAAATGTTTAAGCTATCAGTATAAACTGAAATTATGACTACATTCAGCAATGAAGAACTTTTTGAAATGGTTATACACTATATTGCCATTGATTATGGGACACTTGCGATTTTAGACATTTTACTAAATATCTAGAAAAATACATTAGGAATCATCTCGAAACTCTTAGTGTATAAATATAATAGTATACGTCATACATCTCCGTGAAGATTTTTTACCGAAACTCCATAGGGGACCGTCAACAAATTAAAAAAGAATGAATATCTTTTGAATAACCCTGTCAAAACTAATGTAGCAAAATCGCTCAAACTCTAGATTATGATTGAATACCTTATTGTAATACATTGTGTTCATTTTTATGCAAATAGCATGCATACTCGCAGAGTAATTAAGGTTTTTATAAAAATGGCCCCAAATTTTTCAAAGTTTTTCCCTTATAATTTTCAGAGTTCTTAATATAAAATAATATTTTTTTCAGAAAATATGACAAACAACATTGCATACAGTACCCTGTAATCAGAATTAAAAAATAATAAAAATTGTATGAAAAATGAGTAGGTTTACTAAATAATTTTTTACTGCGCATGCGTCAAAGATATCAAAATTTCATTTGCATATTATGTTAGTTAAATGTATAGAGCAACTTTTGTAAAAGTCTCAAAATTATAGCTTGAAAATTCTGAAAGTAATCGTCTATAGAAAAAGGACAAAATCCGTTGTTTCCAAAATGAAGCAAAAAAATGAGGGATTTTATCCGAAAGTAGTCGTAACATCCCGTATTGTGTATTCTATATTGACACTAATCAATGAATATATGGATACAACCCCTCTTGTTTTTGCTTCATTTTGAGAATAACGGATTTTCAACTTATTCAATTGACGATTATTTTCAGAATTTTCAAGTTATGATTTTGTGACTTATACAAAAGTTGCTCTATACATTTAGCTAACATAATATGCAAATGAAATTTTGATATCGTTGACGCATGCGCAGTAAAAAATTATTTAGTAAACCTACTCATTTTTCATACAATTTTTATTATTTTTTAATTCTGATTACAGGGTACTGTATGCAATGTTGTTTGTCATACTTTCTGAAAAAAATATTATTTTATATTAAGAACTCTGAAAATTATAAGGGAAAAACTTGGAAAAATTTGGGGCCATTTTTATAAAAACCTTAATTAATCTGCGAGTATGCATGCTATTTGCATAAAAATGAACACAGTGTATTATAATAAGGCATTCAATCATAATCTAGAGTTTGAGCGCTTTTGCTACATTAGTTTTGACAGGGTTATTCAAAAGATATTCATTCTTTTTTAATTTGTTGACGGTCCCCTATGGAGTTTCGGTAAAAAATCTT
This sequence comes from Maratus speculifer, assembly GCA_964019185.1. Classification (NCBI taxonomy): domain Eukaryota; kingdom Metazoa; phylum Arthropoda; class Arachnida; order Araneae; family Salticidae; genus Maratus; species Maratus speculifer. Next base: position 192,714,492 of record OZ025299.1, read on the forward strand.
CACGGAGATGTATGACGTATACTATTATATTTATACACTAAGAGTTTGGAGATGATTCCTAATGTATTTTTCTAGATATTTAGTAAAATGTCTAAAATCGCAAGTGTCCCATAATCAATGGCAATATAGTGTATTATATACTGCCGAGGGCAACACAAACTCTCAAACAGCACGAGTGTTTCGGACGTCAATTTTCCAGTTCACCGAAGCTTTATTTAATATGTTTATTCATAGATTAATTAGAAGTTTGAAAATCGTGAGATCATTACAGGCTCGTCCAAGAGATTAGGTACAATCCCAGTAGCGTAGCTATGTTTTTTGGCGCCCGGGGCCAGCAAGAAATTTTGCGCCCCCACTTCAATATAGATATATAACAATTTCTCTCAATTTGGCGCCCCTAGGCCTCGGCGCCCGGGGCGGACGCCCCCCCTTGCCTCCCCCCCCTTAGCTACGCCACTGTACAATCCTCAGTATAGCGACAATGAAATAATTTATATTTTAGCATTTTTTAATCACAAATCAGCTCGCGAGAGTTCAAATTTATGGTAAAAGAAAATTCAGATTTACTCAAAGTCAGAAAGATTCCAAAAGGAAGTTCAGTTATGTACCTCATTCTTCCGATTACGCTCGTCGTGCGAATTTTATAATTGTCTTCTAATACAACATGCTGTGAATCAATGGTTCATATACAGAATATTCTGTGAACAGAAGAAAGTTTATTCACGAAAGACAGAGCTGTCAGCTTCGATAATAACCATTTTAGGAACAATGTAAATTCATTTTTCGTTCTTGAAGTAAATCACCAACATCATTTTTCTGTATCACAGTACAGAGGTATAGTGGAGGTATACGTCGTATGCCTTCCTGAATCTATGAAGAAGCTCCATATATCTTCTACATATCAAATAAAGCTTTGCGTATACTGTAGCCATACGAACGTTCACGATTCTAGCACATACCCTCTAGATTTTTTTTTTTTAAGTGAGTATAATACTGTTTGGTGTGGATTATTTAATGACACATTAACTGGCCTTTAAAAAATCAAATTTAAATCAAATTTTTAAAAATCATTGACAAATAGGTATCATGACCTTATTCTAAACGTTGCTATCAAAAGATTTTATAGAAAATACAGTACCATTAAAAAATTACAATGTGTGTTTTCAACAAGACAGTACTCCACCACATCACGCTCAAGTTGAGTAATTCTATTAATGGGTGATTCTATGATAAGAGGTACATTTGTACGGCAATCCGTTTAAAAGATTTTTTATTCTACATTTTGCTATTTTTTGCAATGAATCTCATCATCTTAATATTCTTTATTAAATAACATCACGATTGAATGCCTAATTAAAACCCATTTTTCTGAAATTTTTTAAAAAGTCTAAAAAAGTCCACCCTGGCATGTCCCCTTGCCGGTTTCAATTTAACTTTCAAACAATACATATATTTTTTCCATCAGATACTTAACTAAAGCATGTTTAATTGGAATTTAAGTAATTATACTTACGTATTATAAAATAAAAAAATAATTTTGTTAATTTCAAATAATTTTTAAAATTAACTTTAGTCCCGCTTTTTTTGCGCAACTACCCTGGCAAATTTCGTTCCGCTGAAACAAATATTAATTCAAGGATGGCTATATTAGTAGCACTTAAGGACATCTCTCGGCTTGAAGTTAGCAATACTAAACGCGCAAGTCATTTAAGCGTCGCCATTGTTAGTTGTTGCGACGCGACCGTGCGGGGTAGTGGTTTCGAAAGGTGATCGTGTATCTCCCCTGGTCAAAACTTATAATATTCATTTAATTCAATTGCATTTACTGCCCTAATTTAATAACACAGTAATAATCAAAGTGAAATACACAATTAATCCAAAAACTAATTCAGTCATTTAAATATTTGAATTTACATAAAAATGTCTCTCCTGCCGTATTTCCTCTGTCAAGATAACTGCCAGGGGAAAGAAGTCACTGACCAGAAAAAGTTATGAAATATGTATAAAGTGACTTCCCTTATATGAAAAAGGTAAATAAACGGGACAAAAATCATAATTTAAAGGTTTTTTGATCAAACTTTTCTTTTTGGCCGTATCCTCTATGTAATTGAAACCTCTTATCGTAGAATCACCCTACTACAGAGTTACGGTACTTATCGATTCTGCTGCATAAAATTTTACAATAAACTAAACAGTTTAATAATTATGCACAGAAGATCATATACTAATTCATCTGCAAGAGAACTTACGTTAGTTAAATGTGAATTCCGTCATTACTAATTCTGTTGAAAAAAAAAAAAATACGGGTTTAAGAATTAATGCATGATATCAAGAAGATCCTATAATGGATATTTTAAAAATTATTTTTCAAATACCGTAGATAAGCCAGCAAATAATGCAAACAAAATCTTGATACCATTTATTTATGACTACAAAGTTTGATTAATAATGGAAGTTTATTGTCGAATAAAGACATGTTATCGTGCGATTCTTATAATTCCAGTGAACAACTTTTTCAATAAATTTCTATATTCGAAAAGTGTTTAGAAATTAAATTTTAGGCGTTACAATTCATGAAGGAACATGCCTTACAATGCTCAGCCAAGTTTTCTTGATCATGGATCCTGAGGTGCTATGTAGTATTTCTCCTAGCCAAGTTATCTGATTAACACAAGATCCTCAATGTTAAGTTAGCAAATATGCTTGGTGCTCATTTCATACACACGGAAGAGATGAAACGCTTTGTCCTGCCCTGAGTTTGGACCTGTCTTTGACGTTGTAAACTACGAAAATGTTAGATTCCGCAATAATTGACCGCTGTTGGTTAGTAATTTTATAACTTTAATTCAGTATTTAGTTTTTGAAGCAAATTACTGTGTTTCGATTTTTTATTTATAGTCTTACCAGCATCTGAAGTTAAAGCTCGTAGGCGGGAGGTGCTCTATTCGACCCATGCGCTCGTTGGCCTATCCAATTTTAATTTTCCCGTGGTTTTTTTCGATCCTATGTAATGCGTAAATAAAGATTAGCTTCCCTTAGAAAAGCCCATACTCCATGGAAAGAAGGGCAATCCTGCCTTCGGCCTATATCTGTCGTACGGATAATCAGCTGCAACAAATTCCAAACAACCTTATTAAATTCCCGTTGCAATGGTTCGAATCATACGGGGGAATTGTTCGACTTTTTGTTATTAATCGACATTTTTTCATATGTTCTCCGAGATTAAGTTTAGAATCGTGTGTAACTTCAGATTATACTACATTAATGTGTGTGTATACATATGTTCGCAATTTGTTACGATATTTATAGACTATAATAATATTCTCGTATCAACGTAGTTACGCAATGCAAAAATCCCATTTTTTGAAAATTATTTCGTTACGGTCAATCAAAGCTTCGCCTGTACATTTTCATATTTAGAATAGTTCGACATAAAATAAGTGTGGTGAACAAGGTACGTACACACCTTAAAATTTCCAGAAGAGTCTGGCACCACTATTTAAAATCAAACATTTCCACAGTTTTTTGATTAAAAGTTTTTCTAGGATTAATCTCAGAATATAACATTCTGCGATTAAATAGAAAAGTTCTATTTGAAAATTGTGGTAGTACTGTAGAAACCCGCAATGGAAAACATTTTAAGTTTAAAATAAGAAAAAAAAATCAACCCGCGACGTGTTTATTGCATTAAAATGAAGTTGCTCTCAGTCAATAATTTAACATTGTGAAAGATAGATTTTAAAGTTTTTTGATTTTTCAATGTTTAATGGCTAGAATGAAATTTTAGTACAAGAGTAAGAATTAACATTTTTCGTTCGGTTGCTGTTCATTCATATCGCATGTTTTTCAATATAGTATGCATGCCAACTAAATATTCACATTATTTAGTTTAATATTGCTCAAAAAATAATTTTTTACAGGTTATGTATAATTAGAAAACATCTGCGTTTGAATTCTAATCAATTTTCTTTTATATCTATTTAATACGAGTTAACATTATATATACAGATGAAATGTAAACTTATGGATTGTTACTTTAACATATAGGAGAGGGGAAAAATCTTGCCGTTTCTGTAAAAATATTTGTATGTCGATTAACTAATTCCAAATACTTTGGTTTCCGTTTTAAAGGCTATCACACAGAAAACTTGAAAGTTTCCTTTCTTCTGGAGAATGCCTTAGGATTGTTAAAATACTGTCTACAGCGCTGTTATTTTTTTTTTTTCTACAAGAATGCTAAACTTTTTTGCACAGGTCTGCGAGCTCCATATATACGAGATCCAAAGTCAGTGGTTAGTCGAATTTCACCTCAGTAAAGCTTTGTAGACTAAAGGGATAAAATAATTGCGCTGTTAATTTTAAAAGTATCTTCTTGTTTCTACAAGGTTCGCACATTCCTTATTTTGTAAGGACTTTGGCACCAATATTAATGATAAGAAAATATATATTTAGTTTTTAAGATACAGAATTCGTAACCACCTCCTCGATTCGCATTTTTTACAAGATTTTTCTGCATTGAAATACATTAAATATACTGTAAAAATTTAGTGGTAGAGCTGTGCGAACCCTGTTCTATAATCCAAATTTTTGCTTGTAACTAAGCCATGGTTCTCTACTTAATGTTACTCTAATCATGTAAAATAATACGATGTACAGCCTGTTACTCCATGAATGCTAACAAACTAACTGTATGCTTCGGCGTTGACCGTTGGAAATAAACATGGGGAATATGAAGATAGATTTCTTATATATGGAACCCAGTGGCTTAGGTACGCAAACGCGCTGACAAGGAAGGCCTCCATCCTGGGCATACTCAGATTTTTTTGAAAAAAATACTAATTAAGCTACTCATATATGTAAATAAAGGATCAGTGAAAATTAGCGGCGGAGTTACAGAAGAAAACATGTAAAAAAATTAAATACTTTCGAATATTTGGCGTGAAAAGACTAAAGTGTCACACGATTTGGCGAGCAGTACTTTTCCCCGCCAAAAGCAAACGATTGTAATGCGACTAAAAACTTTTGGGATTTTTAGAATCCGCGTAAATGGGGTTTGAGGAAATTAAACATAAACAATGAGAAAGTTTAATATATTATATATATATATATATATATATATATATATATATATATATATATTAAATTGCATATGTATATATTATTTGTTGCTGTAGTTCTTTTAATTTACCTCTGCAAAAAATATTTTTGTATATAAAAAATTCTTATTCGGTAAAATTATTTTCATACATTTAAGCGTATTCAAAAATAAAAGCTAGACGTTTCCATAATAACAAAATCGAATCGACAATGCTCAACTGGACTTTGAACTTGAAACAATTTTAATTAATTTAAATTTCGTTTCAAATCTCGAATTTTGATGGTTAAATTTGAATTAAATACACATAGATATCAATATAACGAAAATTATACATAAAACAAGCTAAAACTGACAAAACGAAAGATATTTAATTTATCTAAACAAGTTGAACATGAAACTTTTTTTCTTTAAAATGCATTTGAAATTAAAAAAAAAAAAAAAATCATTTTTTGAAATTGCTTTTCATCGCCAACCGATGATAAATCGCCAAATAACGAAATTTTCATTTTTATTTACGGACAGGGAACGGAGGTTCCGCCGGAATTTTTTTTATAAACGTATATATCCTCATGAGAAGAACATTCTGTAATTTCTTCGGAGTATGCCCGTATGGAGACCTTCCTTGTGAGCAACTGTTTTACATTTCCATTTTTCTTCACTGTAACTGAAGAAATATTGCCAACTTACTGAAAAATTTCGTCCTAAAGTGTAAATGTCTAATAGGGCAAGAACAGAAAAAGGTAAATCTAAGGAACTTCCTTTCAGGTTGATTTCTAAACAGAAGCTTTATAGAAAGAAAAAATTAAGAACAATACTTCAGAATGATGCAAGTAAACTGCCAATTAAGCTTTCCCCTAAATAGATCAAGTTACACCCTCACTGTTTGTTGCAGTTACTTGTTTCCATCGTTTGTCATTTACGTGTCACATTTGTGGTGAAAGGAGGAGAAATTCTAAAATGAGAAACAAGCAAAAAAGAATAACCGGAAAATATGTAGGGAGGGAAGCGCAGTTTCTTTCATTTCTAGATAGCTCTGTTCATCCACTGTTTACTTTTAAGATGCGGGAGCATCATACAAGATGTATCCTAAAAACTTTATGCTAAGCTTATGCCAAAAACTTAATTTTTTTCCCCCCGCGCTTAAAGAATCAGTAAAAATCATTGTTACACTTGTCTCCATGATTGAGAATTGTTCACATTGCAGAAAAAAAAGTTATTTTGTCATAACTAAACAGCAAATGAAATGTCAGCTTAAGAAAATTTCAGTAATACTTTCACTAGCTTTCATGTTAAATTTTAATTGGATACTATCTAAACTTGTATTAAATAATTTCATCCAGCTTTTCTATTATTTTGAGATCAAAAGACATTAAAATATTATAAACAGTAGTTGAAAAACCTTCCGGTTTTTTAAAAGCCAAATAAAAATATTCTGAATCAGAAATATTAATAACATAGATACAAGGCAAATTTTAATAAGCAAATTTTCTAAGTTGAAATAAGTGTACTTGACTTGGAAGGGTGGGAGGGGTGAAAACCATAGAAGTGTGGAAGCTATGTATATGGGTGATTCTCAAAATAGGGGACGATTTCAAAAATGAAATCTTAAAAAAATTACTGTTAGCAAAATTTCTGAAAAAAATAGGTGTTGTTAATATAGTATTAGGTATACTTTCCATGTAGTCAGCAGAGCTAAATATTTAAAAAATAACTTAAAAAAATAATTAGTATTTTTTGAGCCATGCTAATGACAAAACGAATTGTATGGAATAAATATATTATGAAATTTTTATTTTCTTCCTGTTTAAATATTTTTTTTTCTATATTTATTAGCCTTCTTTTTCAGCAAATGGTTTCCATTTTTACATATATACATATAAGGAGAATAAAAACATTACCAAAGAGCAAACTTTGTTACATGAGCAACATTCTGACACTAACAATGTAAGAAGCTGTCTTACAAGGAAGGTCTCCATTGGGGGCATACTCAGAATTTTTTGAAAAAAATACGAATTAAACTACTCATGTAGGTAATAAAGGATCAGTGAAAATTAGCGGCGGAATTACATTATTAGATATGTAAAAAACTAAAATAGTTTGGAATAATTGGCGTGAAAAGCTGAAAGCGACGCGGGATTTGGCAAGCAGTGCATTTCCTCGCCAAAAGCAGACGATTTTAACGAATCTGAAAATTGATTTTAATTGACTTCACTGTTAAAAATCTGCAGCATTTACTGCAACGTCACTCCACTACTTTTATAGAATATCTCTCTTCTGACCAATGAGAATGCTCCATAGCACCGTGAATTGACCGCGTCATACACTGTTAAAAATCTGCTGCATTTTGTTGCAACGCACTCCACCGCTTGTATATAATATCTCTATCCCAACCAATGAGAAAGCTCCATTTCACGGCCAAGTAACCGTTTTCTATACAAGCAAGGGAGTGCGTTGCGGCAAAATGCAACAGATTTTTATCAGTGTATTTTTCAATTTGGAACAACTTTAATCAATTTAAATTGTGTTTTAAATGATAAAATATATTAATTTCATTTTGTTATAAGTACATATAAACGTATATGACAAAATTACACTTAAAGTAAAGTAAAAATGCAAAACTAAAATTATTTAAACTAAACTTATTTAAATAAATTGAACATAGAAAGTTTTTTCTTTAAAAGGTATTCACTGATAAAAATCTGTTGCATTTTGCTGCAACGCATTCCCTTGCTTGTATAGAAAACGGTTACTTGGTCGTGAAATGAAGCTTTCTCATTGGTTGGGATAGAGATATTATATACAAGCGGTGGAGTGCGTTGCAACAAAATGCAGCAGATTTTTAACAGTGTTCGAAGCGTAAAAGCGTATTTTTCAAAATTTCGTTTTTTCGCCAACCGGAGATAAATCGCCAAATAAACGAAATTTTCATTAATTTTTTACGGACACTGCAATGAAGTTCCGCCGAAATTTTTTTTATAAACATATATAACTATATGAGAAGAACATTCTGTAATTTTTTCAGATTTTTCTGAGTATGCCCGTATGGAGACCTTCCTTGTTAGTGATTTCCCTACAGATTTAATGCATATTTTAGGGATAATAAATGTAATACCTAAATTTATACGTAAAATTAAACTTTATAAAGGATACAATATAAGCACTGGTTACATTTATGTACATAGGAGTCTTTAGCATGGACAGAAAAACCATGCTAATGACACTGATATCTGCCCATGCTAATGACAAATTTTAATTTAAATAAGATTATGAGCCATAATATAATCACTATGCAATAGTCCTTTCTGGGGCTTTTTAAAACACAGAAGTTCTATGCAAATAAATAAAATAAAAATTTTAACTATAAAATAAACATGAAAATTATTATCCATTCTAATGACATACAATTGATGTAACCCCCAAATATTCAACTTCTATTCTTAAAATACAATACATGCTTCTATTTTCTGGCTGGTTTAAAATGACTACTTGTTGCCATGGAGAAACTTTATATTTTCAAACTATTGTCATATGTGAAAATGAAATTTTGATTAATAACCAGCTGTTTTAGTATGACCTTGTTTTGAAAATCGAATATGGAGGACAAACTTTAATTCTTTTTTTATGTACTATAATTTTATTTTTAAAAAGAAATTTATTGGATAAATCCTTTCCTTGATTAATTTAAAGAAAGAATAACATTTGTTTTATTTTATAAACATGATATTAACTCTTGAAAAAGCTAGTATATATAAGGCACAGCTGCTGTGGACATCCATGCTAATGACATTTTGAATATTTATTCTGTTATTTTAAGGTGTTTTTAACTAAAAAGTGAGTAATTCTTGAGTGCAAATAATGAATAATATTAAGACAAACATATCTAAATATAAAAACATGACAGAAAACCTCAATTTTTTTTATATGCCGAAAGACATAAATTGTCCCCTATTTTGAGAATCACCCATATACGAATTTTAATACAGTAGATCCTTGATGACTAGATCGTTTTGAAAAGTACGTTCAAGTCTAAAAAACTCCTGTAAAATATTTCGTTTAACAATTTTGCTTTATCAATGGATAGATTCATATTTTAGATATGTAAGACTTATTTTCAGTACTTAAGTGCAGTAAGCTGGCGTATAAATACAAACAAGAGAGAATTCAAGGGAACAAAGGGGTTAGGACCCTAACCCCTTTGAACAAGAAAATTTAACCTAAAAAGCAAAGTCTTGGAATAACTGACATTTATATTAAAAAAAGGGCTTCAGTAAAATTTGAAGAACCTCCTTTCTTCCGCTCTTTTTAATTCGGAAGACTCTGGAAGCTAGATCCCCTGCCTGAAAAATTCATTTTTCTTTTGTTTTTATTATGAGCGTAAATTAATTTATGAGAACACATTCAAATGCTACGCTTTTGACTTATTAGGAATTTAAATGAGCTTAATAAAAATAACGAAATCTTCAGAGCTGCGCTCAGCTCATATACAATTATTAAAGAGCGAATTTATAATGGATGATATGAATACTTCTGATAATATGAATACTAGATTCGAGTACTTTTGAATATAGAAATGAGCAAATTGTATCTTAGCGATCACAATATTTATATTTTGTTTCATCGAAAATACTTTCGCTATTTAGTACATTTCTCTACGAAAAAAATATAGTAGACAGGAAACTCATTAGATGTCCAAATACATTTAATCATTTTACCATTGAAAAACATTTGAGAAAAAACAAGTTGGAAATTGCACTTAAAACATAGCAAATGAGATGCATTCGTACTATTAGTTTTAAAAATATTCAAATCTTGGCGCAATAGCATACAGTACTACGGATAGAATAGAGTATCCAAAGTTTCTTGTGCATCCTTGTAAATGCTATCTGCTTTAAATTATACAGGAATTAACTTTCAGTAAACTTCAGCAACGTATATCAATTTTATAAAATGCGAATTAATTAATGTTATTAAAACGCGCCCCAAACAACGTTTCCACTGTACCATTATTCAATGGAATACTTTTGTGTGGTCATGTAAATTACAAAAATTCCCCCACAGATTGTGCAGAATATATGACCAAAGGTGATCGGTTACTTGCAATACAGTCCACTTGCACTTGGAATACTTGCGTAGCTCTGTAAATTATCAAATATTCTGTGACCCCAGATTGTACCGAATGTATATTTTAGTATATAATGTAATAGATGCATATCAATTTTATTATGTTCGAAAGAATGTAACACCTTTAAAATGCACTTAAAACTATTTTCCCCCCATTGGCCGTAATGTAATTAAATTATGCATCTGATTTTCATAAAATTTAAAAAATGACTCAACAAAATTATGCAACAATTGTATATTTTAAATTTCAAATGATTCGGTCGGGTAGTTTTTGCTGTGTTATATGCGGACAGACTGACTGAACGACGACTATAGGCGCTACGTATTTACATACTTACGAACACAGCTAAAAATGCCCAAAATGATTATTTTGAGGTAGCAAACCTCAGAAGACATTTACTCCGCTGGACCGCCTATATTTGAATATGCAAACATTCACTATGTTCTTCATATGAGACATTCAGAATCAAAGTATACCAGTATATTAAACATTATCCCTAGTTATTTGGAGTTACCCATTAATTAATGGGCTGGTTTTTATTCAGAACCATAGGAGACTCGCACTACACTCTTAAAACGAAAGAGCTGATTTGGCTTCTCATGAAAGAGCTGTAGTTTTTTCGATCATAAAAGAGTTGTTTTTCCAACGATTAAATCTTCTTGATCTAAATTGGTTATTTAAATAGCTCAACTTCATTTAAATTGGTTAAAACTCGAGTTATTTCAACTCTTTTTTGAGAAGCTGCCTTTCAACATTGAGATGAGTGGATTTCAGCTCAACTTGAGCTATTTTGTGGCTGACTTTTTAAGAGAGTATCTGTTGCTCATATTTTTAAACTAAAACATTAAGTCACAAAAAAATATAAGGTACTTTAAAACTACATATCAGAAATATAAAGACGTATAGATGGGACCTTAATATGCGGATTTTGTATAGGAATATGGGTGCGGAAGTGCAACATTGAGACGGTAGAAGACCCTGTTAAATCCAGTGGATAAAAATATTTCTGTAGTTTGAATTGTCATTCTTCGCAACTATTTCAAGTCTCATGCGTCGTTACACCAACGCGGAGCTTACCAACATGCATTTCATTTTTGAGGCAGCACAAGAAAATAGAGCAGCTGTTCAAAGGATGTAGATAGAACAATTTTCAAGTAAGAAATTGACGGATCGCAACATTTTGGTATTTTATCAAGACTTATGTACGAGTGGATCATTTTATGCAGCGAGGCGCGATACGGGCACTAGAAGAATCTCAATTCCCGTAGTAGAAAAAAATACTTTGCACAGTAGAGGTAGGTCTTTCGAAATACTCGAGAATTGTTGGACGTCCGTTGGGTGTGAACCACTTTCTTGCGCAACCACATACAGGAAATGCACAACGACAAGCTCTGCATCGATGTAACGATGCATATTTGATATTCTTGAGAAGAATGACAATTCAAGCCAACTAAATGCTTTTTATCCACTGAACTTAACAGCACCCTTTACCACCCCAACGTTGCATTTCCGCACACACATTTCTATACAAAATCAGCTTACTGATGTTTACTCTAACTGCATTTACATTTGACATAGTTTTGCAACACCCTGTATAAAATAAGAATCCATCATAAATTTGATTAAACGAAGAAAAAATTGACTGTGTTCGCTTTGGTTCTGCGCGTCAGATAATGGCGACAGCACTCTGACGGTCTGACGGGATGGCAACAAAGTAGAATTTTGTTAAACGACCAAATAAAATACGCATAGCAGAAAGAAATTTCTTGCAAATGATACGCGCACAACGTAAATATTTAATAAAACTCGTGCAACAAGGAAAGAAATAATTTTATCAATAAAGATTTATTTACAAACAATTGCGATTTTATTTTTACTACTCACGCTTCAACTCTTATCGAATACTTTTACAGTTATCAAAGGCTTTCAAGATTAAATTGTGTCTTTTCTATTGAAAAACATTTAAAGATTTGATCATTTTTAACATTTTGATCAATGGAGGATATTCCATCTACGTCATGATCACGTGGTCAAGGCAAAAACTTCTAGCGTAAAGAAGAGAAAGCTCCGTAATAGACGCAATGTAAATCCCTTCCAGCACAGTTCATGGGGAAAGCAGTAGCAGCCTCCCATTTTATCAGTTAGAAGTTCTTAGGGTAAATTACCGGTACCACGTGACTTTTTACAGCCTCGAACGCAGATTTGGAATATCCTCCATTGTGAACAGGTTTTACTGTTGAACGCCATATGCTGTGCACACCTTTCGCCCTTCATATACCTGTTTGTTGACGCTGCTATAACTGTAGTCATTCTGACGAACTGCACGTGTCCACTTTTCATTTTGGACTTGCAATTTCGCAAATTAACATTGCAGAACCAATGTCATTATGTTTCAAAATAAATATTTATAAAGATTTTTTTCCTAAACTACCATTTAATTCTACTGTTCTTATGACTAAGAGCATAACTTTTCATCATTTCAGCAATTGGTGTTTGTAATAAATTGAAACACTATCATGAGTAGAATCCATACTGAAATTTATATAATACATACGAAAACAAATAGGGTAGATGTGCCAGTAATGGACCCCCTTAAGGAATTTCTCTTAAAAATAATTTTTTATTAATAGTTGTAATTATTATATTCCAATTTCTTTCATATTATATTAATCTTTCAACAATATTTAACTAATCCCATAGTTACATTTCCCAATAGAAATAAAAATTTAATTTTAAATGTTAGAAATATGTCTAAACACCCAAAAGCCCAGTAATGGACCACCTATGTTCCAGTAATGGACCGCCTATGTTCCAGTAATGGGCCACACTATAAAAAATAACAGATAATTGATTTTTCAATTCTGTTTTGCTCCAGAACTTAATGAAAGCATACTAATAAAACAAAATATTAAAACTTAAGTTAGAAATTCATTACATTAAAGGATTTATATTGAAAAAAAACATAAAACAAAATATTTAAGTTATGAATTTATTATAATCAAGGATTTATAATGTGGATATAAAACAAAATATTAATGATATTATTAACTGTTTATTACATTAAAGGATTTATATTGTAAAGATATAAAACAAAGTATTTAAATTTAAAGGATTTATACGATAAAGACAATGTTTTACTGAAATCAAGTTTAGATAAAATAAGGCATTAAAAAAAGTCTCCAATCTTCATTCATATCATTATCTAAATGATGTGCTGTGTAAATATGAAATATAAATAACAAATCTTCAATTTTATCATCCCTTTCTGATAGTCCAAACTATTCAATATGGAATTTTAGAATGCATTTAAAATGATAAATGTTCTTGCACTATCCAACCATTTTCAGATAATCATATAGTCAATCATTTTAGCACAGATTGATTCCACAATTTCCCTTCAGAGATGCTTATATGGATATATAGATCAATGGAGCAATCTCATTATTTGCTGAAAAACATCCCATAAAAGTGATTTGTTCTTTTTCGTTATTCGGTACTACATAATACACATCTTTAATTGATTTTGGTCTCAAAATTTTCCCTGTTTTAAGAGCACAAAAGAAATCCAGTTTTAACGCCATTGAAAATTCTCTCTGTATGCTTTAGAATTCGGAAGAAAATATTAATATCTTCCTAATATGATTTTACATTCCTAAACCAACTTAAAACAACCTCTTTTGTAACGGCACATCTAGATTTTGTCAAATTTTCTACTTGTTTTTTGTACCAATTTTGGATGACGTTTTAAAAACTATTTATAAAGAAATTGCCTTTATTAAATTATAATAGGTAAAATTTAAGTATTAAATTTGATTATTTAGCTTTTCAGTTAAATCAAAATATTTTATCTACTGAAATTCTACTTTTTGTATTGGTCACTTGGGTGGTCCATTACTGGAAAATCACGAAATAAGCAATCCAGTAATGGACCACCCCTCCTAAAACCTTAAAAATAAATAAAATTTTGTAAATGGCCATTGGTATATTAAATTCAATGTTTTATATTGCTAACCAAACAAAAACATTCAATTTTTTACGGAAAAATAAAAAAGATATAAACTAAGTAAGTAAAGTCAGTTCTTAGCATGTTCATTGAGATTTTCAATGAAAAACAGAAAAACTGTCAAACTTTATTTTCTGCTTCCTAATTGTTTTGACAAAAAGTGTAAAAAATTAATCCAGCTTATAAAGCACGCAAGGTGGAGTTCAGAAAAAAATAAAAGCTTAACTATTATTATTTTTTTTATAAACCAAAATGTGCGAGGTGGCCCATTACTGGAAGGTGGTCCATTACTGGCACATCTACCCTATTTACAATTTACAGCAAAGAATAAAAGAAAATGGGAAAATATAGCTTGGGGGACCATATTTGTGTATCAACTGGCATATTCCAAACTACAGCAGTTCTGGTGATATGCTCATATCTCACTTGAAATAATCTACACTTCACTGCTTAGAACTTTTAGAAAAACTTGTTGACATCATACTTGTTGACATGTTTACATGGCAACCAGAGGAACACATTGATATTTGGCGCATTTTTGCTCGATCCTCCACTTAGTTTTCAAAAGAAAACATTAGCAGATAAACATTAATATTAGCAAATAGAGTACAAAGGAAAAAAACAGAACATGAATATTTATAGTCAAAATATTTTCAGTAAAATATTAGATGAAGCTCTTCACATTCACCCGAAATTCTGCCATTCAATAACATAATTAACCCTTTGAGCTCTCATGGTTGAAATATCTACCACTTAACCCCTTGAGCTCTGATGGTAGAATTTTCTACCACATAATTTTAATTCCGAAATGTCACAATGGCACCAGAAAATTCGATCAAATTTATTTGAAAAACGTTTAATGCATTTTTCGTGTTTATCATTAACGGATTTTTTTCTTTGCAAAATACTGGTGCCAATGTGACATTTGGAATTGAAGCAATTTATTGCCCAGAGCTCAAAGGGTTAACCGATTGGACCTCTTTGAGAAAAACAAAAAACAAAGTTGTCTTCTTCAATAAGCAACAGTGTGGTTAGATTTATGAAAATCCCCAGTTCTCCAAATACCAGCTAAAATGCGCCAAATTGAAATGTTACAAATTTATTAGATTGTTTATTTTTTGTAGGATTATAGGGCAACATGTGAGATTTCTCAGCAAATACACAAACATTGTGAGTTTTCTTTGTGAGGTATGTGAAATATTGCACTGATCCATTTTCCTTCAGAGTCATCTCACTAGAGGGCAGCACTAGAGCTGTTCCATGCAACTGTTCATCCAACTATGATAGTGAACTTTAAGCAAGAGCAGTAAGTATGGAGACTAGCACCAGATGGCAGCACCAAACATTTGAAATCTCCATACATATGAATATAAATGCAAGCTTAGCTGATTACCTTTGTTTCAAGAGGTTGAGAACTTTTAGATACTTTTGAAGGACCCTTAGTCTCGTTATAGGTCCTCAGAGGGAAAGACATGCTTTCCCTTTCTGTGATTTTCTTTAGTGTAACAAAGTAAAGCTAATGTAGCTTCCTAAGAATACCTGAGAGGACCTGTCTTAAAAATTCAATATAACTGTTCTTAACATTTATCTAACTACATTTTATTTTGTTTGTTTTAGTATAATAATCAAGAAATAAATTTTCAAGTGTGTTACATCCTTGTCAACTGGATTTTCTTGTTCCACCTTCTACACAAGTACAATGTGTCTTCCACTATTGCCTTCTGTTTACTATCTACTGTGATCAGGTAGGATCTAATCTAATTTTATACTTAGTGACATTGTGGAATAATACTGAGATAAACAATAATTTCTTCTATCACTGTTCCCACATTCAACAGATTATGAGACATGAAAAGGGAACGTGATAGACTTTTTTACCTTTAATAAATGAACAAAACAAACCCAGTAATAATAATAATAATAATAAAAAACTGATTAACATTTTATTTTCATGTATGATATATTATATATAAGTTATATGATTAATACTGAAAAATACTGAACTGATATTATATAAAATAAATTAAGGAAAGTCACGGAACTTCCTTACAAGAGCAATCAATTTATATTATATATTTATATATTAATTATATGCTAAAGTGTATAAATTGCTGAGTAACTGATTTATTATTGATTTATCAAGATACGTTGTTTAATATATATATACACAATGGCCATGAGTAGGGATCTCACCTCCATTGAGAAACTGAATTCTAATTATTCAAATTGGTCCTTTAAGATTCAAAATTTGCTCGTCAAAGATGATTTATTTAAATTTGTCCTTAATGATCCACCTGAGACACCAGACGAAACATACATACGTGACAGCGCGAAGGCAAAGGCCATTATTAACTTAAGCATCGAGGACAACCAGATAATTCACGTAAAGCACTTAGAAAACCCCAAACAAATTTGGGACAAATTAAAAGAAATTCATTTACGTGCTAATTTGAGCTCCAAGCTCTTCTGAGAAAATTTTATTCTCAGAAATTACCCGAGAATGGCAACATGATAGATCATATCAACGAAATACTCACGATCAAAGATCGTCTCTCTGCAATAGGAGAGGATATTAAGGAGTCTCACATTGTTGCTATCCTCTTGTGCTCACTCCCACAGTCTTACGCATCATTGATAACTGCGCTCGAAAGCAGAGATCAAGAGGATTTAACAATTGATCTCATTAAAAATAAATTAATTGGAGAATTTACGAATCGGGTTGAAGCTAAAAATGCAAATTTGCACCCCAGAGACACAGCGTACAACGCTGAAACCAGATATATGGGTTCCCGTCCCAAAGGTACTGCATACAAAAATAATAATTCAAACAGATCTAAAAAATTCTGTAACTTTTGCTCCCGTAACGGCCACATCAGAAGCGAATGCTTCCAATTGAAAAATAAAGAAAAACAGAATTCACAGAAGAATGCTTATAAAAACGAATCCAACAAAAATAAAACTTACAATAATAACAATAAAGGCCAAGACAATAAAGACCACTCATCCAACTACTGTTTCAACAGTAAGATAGAAATTATGGATGAGAAAAACGAATCGGATCTTCCTCCTTCCCCGATAGAACACACGCTTAAAAATGAACCGGTACTAGTAAACAAATTACATGAAACTAACCCTCATTCATACATAATCGACTCAGGTTGTACTAGTCATGTTACGTCCACAACAGAGCACTTCACAACATTTAAACCCGGAAATTTCGGTAACATTACCATCGCTAATGGGAAAAGATTAAACTCTCAAGGTATGGGCGATGTAACACTTAACTCAGGTCTAAAAAATAGCATAACTCTCAAGGATGTTCTTTATTGTCCGGAATTAAAGGGTAATCTTTTGTCAGTTAAAAAGGCAATTGATAATGATATAAAAGTAATTTTTGAAGGAGAAACGTGTTTATTCGTCAAAGACAACAACACTATCTTGACCGCAAAATTGAATAATAATCTTTATGAGATAAACCCAACGGACGAATATGGTTACATTTTAAGTACACAAACATCATGCGATAATGAAAATTGCATTTACATTTGGCATCGCAGATTAGGTCATAAAAATTTTGAAGCAATTAGACATTTAGTTAACCATAAGCTAGCAGAAGGGATAACCATAAACAATTGCAAACACAAAACATACTGCACTAAGTGTATAGAAGGTAAACTATCAGTTTCGCCTTACCCTAAATCGGCTAAAAACAGAAGCGTAGAAATCTGTTCCCGAGCACATTCGGATATTTGTGGACCCATGGAAACAATGACCCCTGGCGGGAAGCGCTATTTCATAACATTCACAGATGATTATAGTAGATTTACTGTAACGTATTTGTTAGCACATAAATCTGAAGCGGCAGAGAAGCTAAAGCAATATGTAGCCCTTACGAAGAATAAATTTGGAAAAACAATTAAATCTATAAGATCGGATAACGCCAAAGAATACCTTGGTGAAAATTTCGAAAAATACTTAGCTGAAAACGGCATTGAACGGGAATTAAGCGTACCTTATTCAAGCCCTCAGAATGGCGTCTCAGAGCGGAAAAATAGGACAATTGTGGAAATGGCACGTACTATGCTTTCTGACGCGAAATTACCTAGGCAATTCTGGGGCGAAGCAGTAATGACGGCCACATACCTAATTAACCGACTACCTACTAATGCAAACGAGAATCGCGCAACACCATACGAGTTATGGAATAACCGAAAGCCCGACCTATCTAATATCAAAACATTCGGATGTAAGGCATTCGCCTACATAGATAAATCAAAAAGAACCAAATTTGACGAGAAGGCTATTGAAGGAGTATTTGTGGGTTATGATTTTCGTAATAAAGGGTATAGAATTCATACCGGAAATAATAACAATGATTTCGAGAACCGTTAAATTCCTTGAAGAGGGCATTGATCGGGAAGAAATTAATGACACGACAGAAATCGAAAACAGTGCTCGATTACCTACCGAAAGTATCGAATTTGATTTAACGAATGAGAACGAAGAGAAAATCGTAAATCCAACGCAAAATGATCCCGAACCTAGAAGGTCACTAAGAGAATATAAAGGTATACCACCGAACTGTTTTGGAATAACAGCTAACCTATGCAAAATTGAAGAACCGAGGTCGTGGGCTGAATTACAAAATATTGAGGACACTGAAATTAAAAATAAATGGTTGGAGGCGACCAATGAAGAAATAAAATCATTGCACAGAAACAAAACTTTGAAATTAATTAAAGCCGTGCCCGGTAAACGCATCATAGGTTCGAGGTGGACCTTTAAGGCAAAAAAAGGGGCAGACGGAACCATAGAGAGATATAAAGCGAGATTAGTCGCTAAGGGATACTCTCAAAAATACGGATGCGATTACGACGAAACTTACGCTCCGGTCGTGTCACATACCACACTCAGAGCGTTTTTAAATGCAGCTGTTTATAAGAATCTAGAAGTGACACATTTAGACGTGAAAACTGCATTTCTACACGGCGATCTTGAGGAGGAAGTATTTATGCATCAACCGGAGGGATATGTACAAGTTGGGGAGGAAGAGAAAGTATGTAAGCTAAACAAAGCAATCTACGGCCTTAAGCAGGCAGCTAGGGCATGGAATTTGAAAATTAGTCAATCGTTAAGAAATTTAAAATTTACGGAATGTGAATCAGACCAATGCCTGTTCAAGAGGACTAAAAACGAAAAAATCGCTTACGTAATTGTGTATGTGGACGACATTCTTGTGGCGGGAAATAAAGATGACACGCACGAGATTTACACCCAATTATCTAAGGAATATGAGATTAAAAATTTAGGACCGGTTAATCAATACTTGGGTATCAATATAAAAAGAACAGAAAATGGGAATTTCGAACTTGATCAGGAACATAAGATAATTGAAATCGGAGAAAAATTCAATTTAACCCTTAGTAAACCCACTTACACACCGATGTGCACAAATTATTTCAGTTTAGATCCCGACGGAACACTATTAGATGATAATAAAAAATATAGACGGGCAATTGGGGGATTACTATACATCGCAACACTGACTAGGCCCGACATATCGGCAGCAGTAAACATATTGGGGAGGAGGAATGAATCTCCAAGACAAACTGACTGGGAAGCTGTTGAAAAAGTCATTAGGTATCTATTGACTACCAGACGAATAAAATTCGTTATTGATAAGTCGAAACTGCCAGTGTTGACAGTCTATAGCGACTCAGACTGGGCGAATGATCGGGACGACAGGAAGTCAACGACGGGGAACCTATTCATGTTGGGCAATAATGTGCTGGCCTGGGCCTCTAAGAAACAATCCAGCGTCGCACTGTCTTCCACTGAAAGCGAATATGTTGCACTTTCCACTGCAACACAAGAAATAAAATGGCTACTCACAATACTCAGTGACTTGGAACTTAACCAAGAATTACCCATAACCGTCTATGAGGACAATTTGCCTGCCATTAGATTGACTAAAATCGAAAAGGCACATACCAAGTCAAAGCACATTGACGTGAAATTTCATCACATCAAACACCAGCACGAATGTGGCATAATAAAAATTATTTACTGTCCTACGGAAAAAATGCTAGCTGATGTTCTCACCAAGCCCGTCTCTAAAATTAAACTGGAGAAGCTTAGGCTTCAGCTCCAATTAAAGATGTTGTAGATTTGCCTCGAAAAGGAGGAATGTAGGATTATAGGGCAACATGTGAGATTTCTCAGCAAATACACAAACATTGTGAGTTTTCTTTGTGAGGTATGTGAAATATTGCACTGATCCATTTTCCTTCAGAGTCATCTCACTAGAGGGCAGCACTAGAGCTGTTCCATGCAACTGTTCATCCAACTATGATAGTGAACTTTAAGCAAGAGCAGTAAGTATGGAGACTAGCATCAGATGGCAGCACCAAACATTTGAAATCTCCATACATATGAATATAAATGCAAGCTCAGCTGATTACCTTTGTTTCAAGAGGTTGAGAACTTTCAGATACTTTTGAAGGACCCTTAGTCTCGTTATAGGTCCTCAGAGGGAAAGACATGCTTTCCCTTTCTGTGATTTTCTTTAGTGTAACAAAGTAAAGCTAATGTAGCTTCCTAAGAATACCTGAGAGGACCTGTCTTAAAAATTCAATATAACTGTTCTTAACATTTATCTAACTACATTTTATTTTGTTTGTTTTAGTATAATAATCAAGAAATAAATTTTCAAGTGTGTTACATCCTTGTCAACTGGATTTTCTTGTTCCACCTTCTACACAAGTACAATGTGTCTTCCACTATTGCCTTCTGTTTACTATCTACTGTGATCAGGTAGGATCTAATCTAATTTTATACTTAGTGACATTGTGGAATAATACTGAGATAAACAATAATTTCTTCTATCACTGTTCCCACATTCAACATTTTTAATTCAGAAATTTCGAACAGTAATACTTGCTTTATTCAATACCGGAATATGTCAAATCAAAAATCACTATTCTAATTTAGAATATCTGATAAAAGAAATCTGCTAAATTAGCAACACCGTATATACGAGTTCTACGAAGTGTTCTCGGAAGCTGCACCATAACCTCTACTCTTTAATGACTTTAGATTTTCATTTAATCTTTTTAATGTAATTAGAAATTAACATAACATTTCAAGTATTTAGGGATTATGCTCAAGAACCCGTTGTGATAATTTAGATTTACCACAGGCTTTTAAAGACATTTTTTCTGAAAAGAAATTTCACTTTGGAACTGAAAACACAAAATGGCTTTCATTCTCAAGATGAAAAGATCGGCGATATAAAAGGGTCGCTAAATCATCATCGATCAGCGGAAAAGACAGGCGGGCGACACTAAGGTGAATAGGAGACCACACGGGTCGCGCTTTTGATAGCACGCCGACGCAAAAATGAATGTAGGAAGATGATCAGAGACCCGACATACTGACGCCAAGGGCGTGTATTTTCAGGTACGAATGATAAGACGATGTTACGAATCTCTTAATGAGAAAAGATCATTAAGGTTGATGATTGGTTCGTGACCTTTAGGGGAGGTCCTGGCTGAGAAGAAAAAGAGGAAGCCAAGGTTTTGCTGAGAGGATTTTTGGTCTCTGAGCGAAAAGAGCAGAGAACAGAGCTCGGATTGTTCTCTGAGAAAAGTGGATCAGCTCGGATCGGGAGCTGTAGAGAGTGACATCACACCAGTGAGTCGGAGGAAGAGGACTCTCGCTAGGAGAGTGCCGGTGATAAGTCTCGTCTTAGGTGTTTAGATAACGCCGTGTTGCTGATTTAGAGAAACTTTACGTCGTTTATGAACTGAACATTCTATGGACTGAATCAGAACTTTAGTTTTGGAGCTGGTTGGTTAAGATCCTACGTGTTCTTAAATGATTTTTTGCTGTATATATATTTAATCCAGAGAATTTTTTTTATTGTTCTACAAATAAATAATAGATTCTCCATTAAATACCATTGCCTGGATTATTTGCCGATCGGCACATACGCTACCAACCACTTAGGTTTTAATCAATAAAAGGCCAAGTTATTACACCGTAGATTAAAAATACAGTGGTGGTCAAAATTATAAGGACAAAGCAAAAATTGCCAAATCTTGGCAATATTTGACCTGAAACTTATGCAAATTTAAATCGCTGGAAAGCAATGAGAAATGAAGACTATGAGTTTTTATGGAAATATGTAGAAAATTCACTTTCATAAAATGTATTGTAGATTTATACATTCATCTGATATGGACAAAATTATAAGAACAACTATATTTGTGTGTTCTAAAAAATAAAATTTGCATGTCTTCTGCTCTGCACACGGAACTTCCGGACGATATAAATGCGCAGTAAGCGTTTGGGATCGTCATATTACGTTTTTAATTCAAGTCATGCCGCTTGGTACAAAGCTTTCAGAGTTTGAGAAAGACAAAGTGGATGCATTTAAAAGTTCAAGACCTTCTGTATGCCGAATTGTTGCAAAGCTTAATAGATTAAGAACGGTTATTTACAATTATCTTAAAAATTCCGGTAAATATGGACGGCAAAGACATACAGGTAGGCCATCTTCTGTTTCCATACGGAAGAAAAGAATGATAATAAGGCGAGCTTGCTCCATAGAGCAAACATTAACAGAAATAAAACATGAATTGAACTTAGAATGCAGTGCTCGAACTGTTTGACGTATTTTATAAAGAGAAAAAAAAAGGTTCGCTATGGTAAACATATGTCACGACCGCCTTTTACAAAAAGCTCATAAGAGACTGAGGATGGAATTTGCCAAAAAATGCTTTAATTTCGGAAGAAAGCGAGATGTTTTCTCCAATGAGAAAAAGTTTAGTTTGGATGGACCAGATATTTTCCGCTACTTCTGGTAAGATATCCGTAGAGAAAAGGAAATTTTCTCAAAGTGTTCATTTGGAAGTGGCTTAGTTATGGTTTGGGAACGTTTTGCAACTGGTGGAACTACTCCAATAGTTTTTTGTGCAGGATATAATGAATTCTGAGAGTTATGCTGATGTATTTGGCAGTAACCTTTTACCGGAAGCACCATTAATAACGAAATCCTCCATCGAAAAAGCCTGATCAAAATTTTCCAAAAACATTTTTAAGGAACTGTCAAACTCCAAGACACCAAGACAGATAAAAGTGATTAAGAAGGGGAGATTATTAATTATTAGCGTGTTTCAAGTGAAAATTTTTCATTGTCCTTATAATTTCGTTCAATTTTTATAATGACATATTTTGTTAATTATGGCAAAGCATTCATAATTTGCACTTTCCAATGTTTTACATTCTTCAATGAATTCTAGTATAAAAAGAACTTTATGCAGACATGCCAACCTCCGGCTTTTTAAAAATCAAACAATTATACTTCTAACCAGAAATTTATTGAGTCAACGAAATTAAGTAAATTTCAAATGGCCCTCTGAGTTAATACTAGACACTTCTAATTAAGTAAATTTTTTGGTTCAAAGTACGTTTTCATGAATTAAAAAAAGCCGGAGGTTGGCAACTCTGTTTATGTATAAATTTCACTTTATTTAATTAAGAAAAGTTTTTTTCTGCGCAATTTTCAATAGTTCTTAAAATTCTGACCACCACTGTACCTGGCATTATTTGAGTATTACTAAACCATAATCACCTTTTTTCTTTTGCTTCGTCACCTTGGCTTTGCCATAAGTTCTATAAAGTTTTATTTCAGCGAAGATTTTTTTTTTTTTTTTTTTTGGACTTGCTAACAGAGCAGAGAGATTTTGCAAAATTGTTGTTAAAAAGTAGTGGTTTTCTTCCCCTCCCCTCTCTCTCTAAACAAAAGGCACAAATAGAATGGGAAAACTAAATTGCCATGGATCAACACTTTATTAAACACAGATTTCACAAAGTACAACAGGATGGAATTTTAATAACTTTAGTAAAAACTTAGTTGTTTTTATTTGTTTTGTTTATTTAAGGTATCCGCCTACGTTTGAAAAACGTCAATTTCGATTAGAATTCGCATCCCTACAGCGTTTTAATTTAATGTCAAGTACCTCCATATTTTTTTTTTTTCAGAATTTCAGTTTCAGTAGATTCGGAAATATATGGGGGGATATATTTTTGTACTACATTTTCGACGGTCTCTAAAAATACAGTACGTATAATTAAAAAAAAAATGTATTTTTGAACTCGGCATTACGAAAGCTTTCACACGATACACAAAGAATTTTTTTCAAGTAACTTAACCCCTCTACATTTTTTCTAAATATATCTGCGAATGTTTAATTTCGTGTAAACAGGTGGGTCATAGTCTTTATTACTTCCACCAATTTGATCTTTCTATCTTACATAGTTTACTAGTAAAATGACTGACAGACACACACACAGGAGTGATCAATGGTTCCGTTTCTACTTATGTTCGGAACCCTAAAAATAAAGTAAAATTTCGTTAAAAAAACTATCATTTTTATAAAATTAATGTTATAATTTTTTATTCATATTTTTTCTTTATAATACGGATTTTATTTTATTTTTTTTTTTTTTTGAGAGAAACATATGTGTGAAGATAGTCATTCTTTGATGACAAAATTAAAATTTGTTCATACAACTAAAACCTGTTGATTCAACTTTTCTAAAGCACAGTTTCTGTTGAAATACCAAAAAAAAAATGCTAAAAATGTAAAATTTTAGCGTATAACTTTAAAACAGTAAAGAACTGGTGGGGCTCTACTCGACTTTCCAAATTCTTTACATGCAAATAAATAGAACTAAGCTAAAAGAAAATAAAAACTTTGATCCTAATTTTAAAAAGTTCAAATGTTTTCAGTTGTGAAAATCTCATTCTAGAGAAAACAGTCAATTTCTTTCATAAAGTTCAAACATTTTTCTAAAATTTGCAGAATTTTCAATAAATTTTCATTCTAAATGAGCTAAAATTAAGATATTAATTTTTGAAATTAATCTACATTATCATGCTTTTGTAAATTGTTTCAAATAGATATTTCGCCATCATTCCAACAACATATAGTACCATAACTTCCCTATGTTTATCCAACTAATAAAACTACCTTGAATTTTGTTTAAAAAATAGAAATGTTTTAATAAGCTATGTTTGAGTGAAATATGACTTGTGTCAAAAGATGAGCGTGAACAATAAAAATATTTAATTGAATACTAGAGTTAAAAAGAAAAATAATTGGAAAATGCTTTTGATTATAAAACGGTTGACCGGTTTTTACGAAAATAAATACAACTCGTGATAGAGGTTTGCAGTATATATATCAATGGAACGTCAATTGAAATCATAATGTGGGCGCAGTCGTGTTCTTTACTCTTTCGAACACACAAACAAGATTAAAGAAAAAAAAAACACACAAGATCAGACTCGGGACAAGAAAACGTAAAATATAAACATTTGCGCATATATAATGGAATCATTGTAAAAATAGCAAAAACTGATTTGGGTAATTTTCAAATATAAAAAATTGCCAATATTTCCTTAATGTGCTTTTTCGCATAATACACCGACTATGTAAAGTAAAAATTTAATTTTAAAAATATTTAACATCAACAAAACCTAAATACAAACTTGTGTTCTAAATGCTTAAAACGTCACCTAAGCATATATTAAGGATGATGTCATTAATTTGCAATTATACAGCTTTATGCATGGGAAATACGCAAATTACTTTAGCTCTTTTTGGTTATTGTGAAAATTCGCCAATATACAATTTTAACTTTAAAATCTATCTTCCACAACAAAGGAAAATTTAATTATGTGAATAGAGATTTATATATTTTATCAATATTTTCAGCGATAGCAAAAGATAAAATAGAGTATTTACAAAAGTAAAATAAACGCAGAAAAATCTGTTTTTATTTACTTTTCACAAAACAACCTCGAAGTCTCTCGTCAGCTGCTTTCATCGACGTTCAAAAAATCCAAAGTTTAAATAAATAAAAGAATCACTTTCTTTTTCATCACTTTGAAGCCTAATACTTAACTCGGAAATTACAAAACAAACATCAAAGTGTAATCTGCAAGGACGAAGCTTTCGAAGCTCAAGCGTTGAGAAAATTACGCAGAATTACTGTCAAAGATTTTCTCTATGTCCGATATCTTATAATAAGAGCAAGAATTGTGTGTGTAAATTTTATCTTACAAACGGCTGTGACGATTTTGACAAAATTTTGCATTTCACCATTTTAGTCACGAGAAGACAATTGGGCTAGGTCGCATTTTCAAGAAAATTCTATTAATGGGCCATTTTGGGTCATAATGAGTCAGGATCAAGCTATTTATATCTAAAGTACGGATACGACTCGATCGATTTTAAAGAAATTTGTACCCAACCGTTTTTTAGCACGAGAAAACTAATAGGCTAGGTCACATGTTCGAAAAATTTCGATTAGTGGGTCATTTTTAGTTTATGGGTCAAACCAATTTCTTATAAAAAACGACTAACGATGACTACATTTTGTATTCTACTGTTTTGGATTATTACAAGATCATTGTGATAGGTCATATGTTAAAGAAAATTCGATTAATGGGTCAATTTTGAGTCCCTTTGCGTCAGGCTAATTTAATCTGAATATGGTACTAATTATTTCGACTAAATTTTGTATTCTATCGTTCCTGGGCTAGGTCACATGCCGAAGAACATTCGATTAGTGGGTCATTTTGAGTCAAGTCAATACTTATCTAGAAAACTACTTAAATGATTTTGACAAAATTTCATAGCATACGGTTTCCGGACATGGCATGATCATTTTGCTAGGTCACATGTTTGACAAATTTTCATTTTGGGGTCACTACGGGTCAAACTAATTTTAACTAAAAAAAAGGCTTTAAGATCTTGATCAAGTTTCGTATTTTTAATTTTCGGATTGAAGAAAACCAATCGGTTAGGTCGCATGTTCAGTAACATTCGATTAATGGATCATTTTGGTCACAATGAGTCAGAATCAAGTTAATTGTATCGAAAAATATATCAAACAATTTTGACAAAATTTTGCTTTATGGTGTTTCAGGGCACGAGAAGTTCATTGGGTTGGATCACATGTTCGAGAAATTTCGATTATTTGCTTAGCTTTGGGTCACTATGAGTCAATGTTCATCTAGAAAATGGCTCTAACATTTGATTAAATTATGCATTCTATTGTTTTCGAGCTCGAGAAGACAGAATTGTTAGATAGCATGCTCGAGAAAATTCGATAAGTGGGTCTATATGGGTTCGAGTCAAACTAATTGTTTCTCTTAAACGGCTCCAATGATATTGATAAAATTTTGTATTATATTGCTTTCGGGCACTGGAAAACCATTGGGATAGATCACATCTTCGGGAAATTTCAATTATAGTGTCATTTTTGGGTCACTATATGCAAACCTAATTTCATCTGAAATAGTCTCAAACGATTTAACCGAATTTTACATTTTACCATTTTCAGTCTTCAAAAGACCCTTGGATTGGAGCCCATGTTCGAGAAAATTGCATTATTGGGTCATTTTGAGGGTTACTGTGGGTCAAGATAATTTTATCCAGGAAATGACTAAGAGCTTTTGATTAAATTTTGTATCCTAACATTTCTGATTAACAGAAGACCATTGAGCCAAGTTACATGTTCAAATAATTTTGATTAGAAAATCATTTTGGATAATTACGGATCGATGTCACGAAGCCGAGAATTTGGCAACAGCCTTAATTTGGTGATATTTCTCAAAATATTGGTGACATTTGGCCTAAAATTAGACTTTCAAGATTACGAAAACCAAAACACTTTGAGCTAAACGAAAAAATGTCGCCAAATTTAGCAATAATCTACTTATAATAAAATGCGTCCGAAGAAATGATGTATAGAACGGTTCCAGGTTGTGCCACTCCAATCTGGATTCAACCGTTGTTAGACTCCACGTTAGGCTTAATTGAAAACAGATGCTAAAATGATGCTTTTAAAATTTCTTCCACTTGAAATAATGTTCTTTCAGCATATTTTCATATAAAACATGTATATCAAACCCAATTATAATACATAAAGATAACAGTGAAAGTGGAAAAGTTTATTATCTGAGTACGATCGTATTTTATTCATCACTCTAGCACCGTCTCTCACAACTTTAGTGCTGCCATCTATGAACTATTTTAGAAGCCTTTTTGGGAATATAAAATAAAAAAATATAAATTTAGTTTTAGATGAATTTAAATTTAGTTTTATTTTTTTTTAAATGCTAGCATTTATCCGGTTAATTTATTTAAATTTTGTTTTCTATTTAAATAAATAAGCTCTTTTTTTCTTCAAGTTGTTATGGATATATAAGATATCATCATGACTGCATTAATATAACTGAAAATTATTTTTTCACATGGTCTTAAATTAAAACTATCTGCTTTGATGCAATGCATGCAAATAAATCAAAATTGCTCTTAAATTAAAATTTGATGATTTTTATTTAGTTTATGATATTATATATTCCTTGCATTTAAATGGCATTTGATAAAAAATACAAATTTCGTTTACAATGTAAGCAAATTTCGAATGGATATAATCTAAGCTTTAAAAACTGGTAGATTTAATTTAAAATTTTACAAAAGAAACAATAATAATAATTTTGGTTTTCATAACTTGCGGATTGAATTTTTAAAGTTGCAAGCTGAAGTTTTTAAAAATTGATTTTGATTTAAATCAATGCCTCCTATTATAGAAAATAGCAGTATTTTCTATAAGAAACTATGATTTTTTTTAAAAAGTAGTTTTGTGTATATTAACTGAGTATAGATGGCACCAAAACTAAATTTAAAAAAAAAACCCAAAGCTTCATAATCGATGCCTAAAAGCATCGAACTAAGAATCTATCATATACCCACGACTAAAATCGCTGCCGAATCATAATAAAGAATGTATTTTAAAATTTTAAAAACTTCAATATTTAATTTAAATGTTTTGTGAAATCTTCAGAAATTGAGTTTTATTTTGCCAATTATCTATACTAATAAAATCCGTGCGCCTCTGTCTGCTTGAAGCCGATTAAACTTCGCAACGCGGGCGAGTTGGAAGTCGCGAGAGGTGTCTTTCGATTGGAAAAATTCCGGGGAAGTCATTTCGGGCATTTTCGAGACCGTGGGACCAAAATTAAAAAAGTTATGAATTAAAAACTCCTTGGGAATCGGAACGAAAAATGTCTCAAATCCCAAACGGCACTCAAACGGAGCTCTGAGGCAGAACACTGCGCCACCTTGCGGTGAAGAACCTGAACTTTTCCCCTTTGGCTAAAAGAAGAAGCAGTCGAAAACCTCTTTTTCTCCCTTTTTTGCGCGTTTTTTCTTAAACCATCATGCAGACAGTTTTTAAAGTAGAAAAAAACTGATTACATATTCAGAATCTGCGTAAAAATCTGCTTCTGATGAACTAAAAAATGTCTTATGGGCGAGTAGTGCCCACCGTGCAAAACCAAATATTTTTAACGGGACTATGGGCGCGAAGCGACCATAGCTCCGATCCACAATCTTTTTTTTTTTCAAGTGCACGTGGCCCACAGTGAGAAATCACATATTTTTAACGGGACCATGGCTCTTTAATTTACTTTTTTGTGCTTGAGGATTCGAACACCAAGACTTGCTTATTAGATGAATTTTTTTTCTTATTATATACTGCTTAATACCGAGGTTCGTTTGGAAAAAGTGGCCCAGCTAGCGGGCGTAGCTCGCTAGTTGATGTAATAAATACTGTTCTTTGTTTTGAAATTAAAATTTGTTCAAAAACTAAATATCAAGTAAAAAAAAAATCATTTGTATTTGTAAAAATTTATTGCTATTTTTAAAATGTGCTTTCTTACAATACAAACTCTTCAAAAATAAAATCTGCATTCTGTTTGTTTGTATGAAGTATCAAAAAGATGAAATGCAAGTGAAAATTCCGTCATTTTTGACGGGGTTATATACTAGTAATAATAATAATTTGTGAATGTGGAGAGATTTTTTTAGACATTCTTAACAGGAATAGAGATGTATCGTTAAATCAGAGCCAAGCTAAAAATGTGATTTGGGTTAATGCCCTTTTGTTGTAAATGTGTAAATAATGTATAATATATAAACATGTTCGTACATACACATTTTTCATAATGGTTGTTTTTCTAAATAATACTATTCTAAATAATGTGCTTTATAAGACAAATACAGAGAGAATAATGCAGTTAGAATGTTATATAGAGTTCAACAGAAAATTTTGCCCGAGCAATGCACGGTCAAAATTGAGTGACCGAACAATGCTCGATTCAACTATTAACCGTTTAAACCCCAATGTTCCCAAATGGGAACATTGTATTATTTTTAATACAAAACATATATTTTCCAACATAATAACGATGTCCTTATTTTTCCTATAAAATATAAGATTGATTTCATTTTTTGAAATGAAAATATTTATGTTTAATCATTTACCAAAGGTATTAAAGATTATGTAAATTCATTTATTTGCATAAAAAGTATATTATTTGCTTTTATCGCTTTTTCTATATTACTTATACATTTGACCGCTAGGAATCTAAATGTTTTAGGAATTCGAGAAAATACGCAAGAACAATATACAATAGCATATAGCGGAAAATAATTTGTTATATTTGCATAGGTCAACCAATAATCACGTTCCGAAATGCGGACACTGAAATGAAAACAGCCCCAAAAAAAACTGCGGAAATATATTTTTTTAGTATTTTCTAAATTTGTATGCATAAATTAAAACATTTGAAGCTGTAATATAGGAAAAACAAATTATTATTACACTGCGATATCAATTCGACGTCTAAACGGTTAAACTTTCGATTAATAGTTGAAAGACTAAAATGTCGATCGCAGAGTTAGTGAGCACTTAAATATTCTTTTAAGTAGTTTGGGATAGTGTTATATATGTCCACCGTCAGAAAAGGAAGGATAAAAACAAAAATCAAGAAATCAGCGTCTAATTTAGGACGCAAAATTACACTAAATCTTATGAAAACGGAGCCTGTCTATAACGCAATCTTATCTTCAGAAAAGGTTATTAGAGAAAGGATATACAATTATACCTTCTACGATTGAAACCTGTCTAATATCTCATTGTGGCATTTTCTTCTATCCTAGTACGTTTTGCTGTGCTAAAATACAATCTTAGATTAAAATCTTTGTACGCGTAATCGGAACGAATTCCATTTTGGTTAGGTTTCTGATTAATAGTTATTGTGTAATACTTCTTTCGTAGGGAACATGATTTTTTTTTATGTTAAACACATTTAGTTACAATACAACCAAGCTCAGTTTAAACAGATTTTATTTAACAAAAGTACTATAAAGTACTATAAAAGTATTTTTAGACCAAAAAAAAAAAAAAAAAATCAAAAATCCCTATAAAAATATACTTTTTAATAAAAAGTGAATTTTTTTGCTAATTATTCCTTACAAAAAGATTCTTAAATAGTACACCAAAATTCATTACTTTAAAATCGATAATAAAAATTTTGGGTTTTTTCTTACAGGTCTCCCTTAAATATTAAAAGAATTTTTGCATCATAACGGGTCTTTTGATGTCGAGCATATGGGTTTCCACAGGACGACTTATGAAACTTCTGAAAATCATGACATCCCGCGCAAATAGGGATACCTGAAAATACTATATGGGATACAAAAATCTTAAAATTATATTTGTGTTCGCTTAAACATACTTTAGAACAGCGATTCTCAACAGAAAATCAAGAATGTTTCATTATTTTTTTTTCTCATGAAGATTTCACTAATTGAAGTATGCTTTCATTTTAAGTATAAGCGCATATGGATTGCAACGACAAATTGATTAACCATTGCATGAATAATATCTATTAATAAATTGATGAAACTATTAAATGACACCAGAATTTACAATTTAAAAAGTTTGTTTTCACGTACTAATAAAAAAGGAAAACTTATTCCAAAATTCCAGTGCTAGATGTGGCATTTAGAGATTGAAATTAAATATTCTAAAATGGAAAAACCACTTTTCAAGGGGATAATGGCTATTACAATTGGTTCATTTTCATTTAGTTGCAAATTTTACAAATAAAAAATAAACACAAGAAGGAGAATTGCTCGAGCTCAGAGGGTTCCGTACAATAAATGAACTATTTATCTTATAATTAGAGAAATCGTTTCTAAAAAGAATAATAAGACAATTGCTAAAAAGAATAATAAGTATTGGATCTTGGGGTAATATTTAAGGAGATAACCTTTGTTTCGATAATTATGACCTACCCTGTATGTGTTTAAATACAGTTTATCAGTCGGTCTTAATTTTAAATTTTGGAAAATATCTATCTTGCATCAGATTTATTTATAAAAAGTATATATTTAAGAAGGTTATACACTTTTTAAAAGAATATTATTAGATTTTTTTTAAATAATAATATTAGAGTTACTGTTGATCATTTGTTCTAATACGTTTAAATTAAGTCTAAAACGTTAATATCTTGCAATTAAATAGGATAACATTAACTTTTTTAAAAATACCATATTATTTTCTTAAACTATGAAATATTCAGGAACATTTCCGAAATGCACAGAAACTTTTACAAAATATAAATGCACAAACATGCAGAAATGCGTCCGAATATTCTATGAAAAAAAATGAGAAAACGTTTCCGAGTTCCTGACCAAAATATGCGAAAATAAGGTTTGTTTCACACAGATTCCCCACTGGTTAGAGAGACGTTTCCGATTTTAATAGTGTACCTATACCGCCGGGTTGATTTGATTCATTTTGTGTCGGCCGGTTATCTTCTCGATGGATATAGGCCCAGGGGAAAGTGCTCTTCGTGGGGGTCTTTCAAAAGAAATCTAACTCGTATTTACGCAAGGTTCGAAGAAAACCACGAAAACTCCGAAAGGTTAAGCCGATGGCAGCTTCGAACCCAGCACCTGCCGTCTACCAGTTGAGAGGTCAAAATCTCTCGGCAACTGGTGGGGCCCTATACCGCCGGGCGCATATAATCGGCTGAAACGACGATTTTCCGACGATTCTTTTTTTTTTTTATTAACAAGGCATATTGAAAAGAATTTTGACTTTCACACATGAGGAATTCACGACCATAGTAGATCAAGTCCATTATATATATATATATATATATATATATAAATAGGGTGTTTAGAAGATTGATTAAATTTGTTTTAACTACTCCCACATTGAACCAAGTCTGTTTTCACATACTTTTTCATGTATGACATCTGCTTTCAGGCTTGATTTACAGTGGGAGTGAATAAAATAAGTTTTATGCACCTTTGAAATAAACTATTTCCTTTTCTTAAATAGACTTGGCCTACTATGGTTGTGAGACCCTTGTAGTGACCCTTAAGAGCCCACAATAGTCACAGAAAAAGGACACAAAAAGACCCGGATGACCATGTAAAGTCTATGGGAGCGTTCTTTTCGAATATCTCGCTCAAATTTTAATATTTTTGCATGATTTTTTTGCACAAGATAGCTGAGAGCAATCCACAACCGGGCTAGTTTTTACTTTTTCAATTTTTGTTTCAGATTTTCTTTAAAAAATTACTTTAACTTTCGAAACCGGTTTAAACCGGTTCTGAAACTGAAACTATCGTAATATAAAAAATATATAACCAAAATCGAAAAAGTAAAAACTAGCCCGGTTGTGGATTGCCCTCAGCTATCTTGTGCAAAAAAATCATGCAAAAATATTAAAATTTGAGCGAGATATTAGAAAAGAACGCTCCCATAGACTTTACATGGTCATCCGGGTCTTTTTGCGTACTTTTTCTGTGACTATTGTGGGATCTTAAGTGATTCTTTGACTTTGGCATGAAGCTCACAGCCTATAATCTTGCAAGATGTGAGGCCGACTGCGTTTGTGAATTTGAACTGTTTTTTCTTCTTGTGTTGGCCAGATGGCGCTGATGCGAGACGACCCATGGACCGAGACGAAAAAATGAAGAGTCGTTGAATGAGATTGACTGAAATAGACGGGATTTTTAAATAGTTTTAAATTTTTAATTAAGTGTTAAAATTTTATTTGTAAAGTTTTCAAAATGTGTATAGTCGTTGTGTTAACTAAATGTTGTGGTGAAACAACAGATGTTTTACATGAAAATGTTAAGTTATTAGTGCTAATTTTAATCACTAAATGTGAACTCTGATGACCTCTCGAAGTCATTACATCCTCATAAAATATATGGTCTATGTCTGCAAAAAACACTTCGTTACAGCGTGTAGCAATTCTTTTAAATCTTTCCTTATGACCGATTGATTGCGGACCGTCATTTATATTATTCAGTTTATAAGCCCCCTTCCCCCTGTTAGAGTTTTGTAAAAGTAATTATTGTGGGAGAAGTTTCGGTATACTAGTGCGAATTACATTTGACACAACATAGTGGTTATTCCACAATTAAAGAAATTAATTGCTTCATTGGTCAGGCAAAAAAGAAATCCATTTATGGATATTGACATTTTAAATACATTTAGATGTGCAATTTTATAAACGTTTTACATATTTTTGGACACGTGATCAATTTATAAACTTTTAAAATATTTTAATGATACGTTTCACAGTCTTAACAGGTAACTAAGGTGTTAAAAGATATTGCTGAAAGTATTCACTTAAAAAAATGGTACGTATATAACTTAATAGGCTAGTTCGTTGGATTTTTATAGTGCAATTCACATAGCTGATAACCGCTATGATTTTTGGTCACCGTTATTTTTGAAAAGTTTTCGCCTTATTCAATTCATGACATCTCCGCTAAAATAAGTCATTTTTCTGTTCTAAAATACTGCAATTTAAAAATCGTAGCAATTTGCACCTATGTTACATATTACAAGCACGCATGGAAAAAACCCAATACTACTGATAAATTTTATATTAATCCGCTACCACCCAGTGATCTATTTGTAGATCACCTACAACCAAATGAAACTTAAATTTCAATATCAGTACTTAAGTACGGAAATTTTCTCATTATCCAATCTCAAATTTTGATACAATTTACTTCTTGGGAAAAAGTGGTGTCGAAGAATTAAAAGAAATGTTGGGGGTTAACGGGTTAATAGTGTAATTTTTTTTATATTGAAACAGTGTTAACCATTTTCAGCCAACCAATTGCAAATACGCAAAAAGCATAGGTAATAGAAGGTCATACATAACTGAAAAGTACAATATTGTTCAGATTTATACCTCTAAGTTACATTAAAACAGGCTTGATCAAAATATATGAAGATTAATAAGAAAAGGAAAAAGCATTCTTTTACTTTAAGATTCGTCTGCAGTGGATTAGTGCATTCTTTCATAAGACTACAATGTCTTTTGGGAATTAGCCAAAAGTTTCCGGTTCAGTACTTGGCAAGAGCCGAATAGTCAGAATTCGTTAAAAAACGAATCAATAGACTTGCTTAAAACTTTTAAAATCTGAACTCAACAGCTAGACTGATTTCATCAGATTCAAAATTCAGTAGTATTTATAAGTTTCAACAATTTACAACGAGACTTCATAGGAAAACAATGTGTTAAAAAATTGAATGTTTTTTTTCTCTCAATAATAATATTGATGAAACAGCAGTGGAAAAATGTATAATCTCTAACGAAATTCTGCTGAAAATCCTTATAAAATTGATACACTTGCTATCCAACTGATAACATCTACTATTAAGTACTTTTGCATGGATTGTGGTTTAGAGGCCGTATACGAGGCATTCTCACATAATTTCGACTTAAGTCCCTGAATAATAATTTTTATTTTAGTCCTTTCGGATCCGAATTTGTTTTCAGTTTTTAGAAAAAATTACTTTTACGTTAATAACATTAACCCCTTCGCGATGGGAACCTTTTACTTTTTTTTTTATGTTTTGTCACCGGTTTTAAAAAACAGGATTGAATAAGCCAAATTTTACAGTATAATTTTACCGGTGGCAATAAACAAGGATTCTTAAGCCTTTTTGCGGCACGTATGCGTGTCGCTCGTTCCCAAGGGGTTAACACTAGCCATCCAAATAGATTAATTAGTGTTTAATGAATATTTCATTGTCTGTAATAAGATAGCTAATGTTGTTTTGCGTACTATTTAAATAATATTCATATGGCAATAGGATAAGGAAGAATTCTTGGAGATGTTTAGAAAATATTGTATTACAATAAGATTTAACTTATATTGCAACTTTCTAACACTTAACGCTTTATTACACAGGATTCTTTCAGGAAAGTAACTTTTATTTTAAATTTATAGAGTAAAATATATGTTTAAAATAAAAGAACCGCGAACGCGCAAAGAGAATGAAGCAAATAATTTTTATTGTTACTAAATGCCTAAACATAAATGAAGTCATATAGTAAATTCATAGACATATACTAACATTACTACGTGTAAATAATAGCAAAAGTATTTCTTAAAATAATTTTCCATTAAAAGACATGTACTATTAATAGGACACCAGACCTGAAAGAGTTAGCACATATCTATTTTTTAATTTTTTAGATTCGATAATATACCATTGCATGATTTTGCAACAATATTAACGAGATTCGTTTCGAACGATGTTGGGGGTCAAAATGTACCATGAAAATCTTTAACGCCCCTTGTCCTTGATGCTGTTTTAAGTTTGAAATTCTCTGTATAAGATTATTTCTATAAAAGTAACTACGTAATTTTCTTCAGAAACTGGGACGAATATTTTATATAAATATGTAGCAAAAAATTAAGCTGCGTACATTTTTTTGGTTTAACTCTGCCCCTGGATTTTAAGATTCCTTACCGTGCCTCTTGTTAAAATTATAAAGAAAATCACTCCAGATGCAGCCACAGAATTTTTTTTTAAACTTTTCTCTCATGCAGAAGTATGCTAGAGAAAGATTGGATGTAATTCTTGGGCAGGAAAAGAATTTAAAACCGTAATTTAAATCAAAATTTAAATATAGATTTCGAGCATAGTAGCTTTATTGGTAGTCTTACCGTCCCCAAGGTTTATTCCTGCACTTTGAGGTAATGAAAAAAAAATCCAATATAAATAATTTTCTAAAAACCAATGAACATTGTGCCTATAAATTTTAACAAAATTTGACAAAAAAAAAAAGGCGGTTTTTCGTACCACCCCTTCCTTAAAAACAACCGCATTCTATTTCACGATTAAATTGATGACAAGAGTCATTGAGATTGAAAAAAAATGGTTTTTATATGTAGATGAGCCCCTTAAGCAAACTTTATACGTCATTTAAAAGTTAACGTCATGTCCAATCGTTTGGCACCAGTAACTTTATTCTACGATAATTTGTGGCAGAGTTAGTAGGGGGTGTTTGCCTTTTCCCCCCCATGACTGTACTTTTTCGCCCCAAACAGTAACACTCATTTGATATTACATTCTAAGGTCTTTGATCATGTAAGCTAAAAAAATATTAGTTTATGTTTTTTTTCCTTTAATCATTACATTGAAAAGTACCCGGAATATTCAATTATTAACCGGACAAATTTAAAGTCTCGTAATTATAAACTAAACATATATGTTTCCGGTCACTTTCCAAGATTTTTCTCTTCCGTGAATTCAAACGATACGGAATCGTTAGACCATGGAAAATTATAAATTCTGGTATACTTATCAAAATAGCGACCTAAACATGCCGTAGGAATTTTAAAATAAAATATTTTTTAATTAAAAAAAAAATGCAAATGTTATTTTTGACAATTTTTACATAAAAAAATCATCGGAACAAAAATGTAAGAACTTACATTTTTGAAATGGAGAAATTTTACATTTGAACGTGATAGGAAGTTGAAAAATCTTCCATTTTTAATTTAGTAAACCTGGTACTTTTATTTTAATCCCTAATATTTTCTTTAATGACAATTAAGATTAAGAAACAAAATGCACAAGTTTTGTATTTTTTTAAATGATTTGGGTCGAGGAGCTCGAAATAAGTTGAACAAGGATGTTTAATAAAATGCTGTTTGCGAAATTTTTTACATGCAGATTCCCTATATAACTTATTTCCTTTTTAATAATAGACGTTATTATTACGAACGGATATTACTTTAACCAGTATATTTTTTGTATGATAACTTGCAGCGGAATTAATAGGGAAGATGTATTTTTCCCCATGACTTGCACAAAATATTCAACATTTACAGGTTCATAATATTAAATTAAAAACTATAAATTTCCATTCAACAGGGGAAAGATGTACCATTTAATTTTTTCAAGGCAGTGAATTTTTTTTAAGTTAAATTAAAAACAAATTGCTGAATTTTCAAACATTCTTAATAAAGAATACATACTATGCTATTTCTCAGACTCCTCAACCTTAAACAGCTCTTTCTTTTTTGCTCTATTTTCTGCTTTTCAAATCATTATTGTTACGAAAATAAACTGAACTTGAATAATTCTTTCTCAGTAAAAACGTTTTCAAGAGTTTGGATTATGTCATCCGAAATAAGCCATGCACCAACGGGAATTTAGAACATTTGATGTTCGCAATATTTATAACGTTATGTAATTCGTCTGAAGCATCCATATTTAATTACTAAGGACTACGTATGATTTACGCCTTGATGGTTTACTGAACCCCTTCTTTATAGTCAAATTGTCATAATAATGAAAGCATATTTTTCACTTGGAAGAAGAGTGCCACACTGCTAAAAATTCGTATACTTTTTTGAGGGGGTTGAAAGATTTATAAGCCCCCTTGCACCTTTTTCGATTTAGAAAACTCCAAGTCACAGAAATGTTATTTATCGATATTTATATCACTGAGAGATAATAGTAGCAGACTTAACGTTCTTCATCTTACGGCAAACTCGTATTTTGTAAAATTGTTGCACTAGTCTTGCATCAAATGAATCATGCAGCAGAAACCTCATACATTACAGATTGTCTTCAAACTCGCAAACAGTTGCTACATTTTTGCAGTTAATAAAAACAGAAAAAAAAGTATAAGAAAATAGTTTAAAGCAATTTAGATTATAAAGTTTGCCGTTTCCCATACCTAGTGACACTCGGATATAGGAATTATTTCAAAACCATATGATCAACAGATTTTAGTATGAAGCTAAATTTAGCATTACACACCTGGTAAAGGATCATGTCTTTAATTGTCATATCAAAATTAAAAACGTTAAAATAAAATTGCTGTGGAATAGCTTCATAAAATTCCTTTTGTAACACTAAATTTATATAAAGCAACAGAAGAATACATCCAATTCGTAAACATTTTGTAACTAATTCATCTGAATACATTTTGCAAATTTGTTTAAACTGATGCATCTCTAAATTTTTAGAAATATAAATTTATAACAGTTTGGAGAATCTTTATGTGTTGTATTTTTCAAATTATCTTCGGATTTCGTTACTTTCATGTTATATTGATTTCTCAATGCTTCGCCAAGAGACCGATATGAATTGCCTAATTTACAAAACATATGACATTATAATCATGTGATGTATACATTTCATGACACATGTCCAAGTTATAGGCATGTGCCATGTGTATATCACATATGATATAGAACGCAAATATTACTCATTTATTGAGAAATATGGCGTATATATGAACGTAAGTGTGCATATATATGAAGCACCAATAATCTTGGCATAATCGTAATTATTGGGGCTGTTATAAAAAAAATCACCAAATTTTTAATGAGCATTTTTGGAAAATATAACTTAGTAAATATTCTATTATAACATTTTGTTGGTAGAGTATGACTGAAAATATTCTTCCAGGAATCAACTCATTAGTAATATATATTACGTTTATTCTAAATATCAAATTTTCCCTTAAAAAATAATCTCTCTTTAGATTTTGTTTTTATCAAGATCTCTTGTATACAACATTTAATTTGTATTGAAACATTTAAATAAAGTTTATTTTGAAAAGATCAAATAGAATAATTATATAGTTTTAATGTTGCGCAAAATATTTTACTTTCTGTTAGAAAAGAAATTAAATGGACAACCCGCCTTAATATACTTTCAGATATAAGAAAATATATCTTAGAACGCACATACTAAAATGTGCCAAGAATTATTTCTTTTAAAATATAATTTTTTCTTTTGTCTTTTAATATCAAAGTCCGGGGAAATAACTAATCGGCAAAGTCAGAAGATAGGAGGGCTTTAAAATTTTTTTGGTAGTACTAACACTCTTTCTCTCAACCCCCCCAACTAATTCAATGACCTATAAAGGCAAAAGTAGTGGACAAGTCTCAGCTGTTATAAAACTTTTGATCACAAAATTACAATTTTTAAAGCAATATTGACACTACCATTTAAATATTTTGAAGTTTAGTAAAAATCAAGAAATTGAAATGAAAGGAAAAGGGATCGTCCAAACCTTCCCTTGTCTGGTTACGGCCCGGGAGTGTGAGGACATTTGTCTTTTTTTTTTTTTTGGCAAGAAGGGAAACTTTTCACTGGGAAACATTCTAATCAAAAAAAGTTCCTGGTACAAAATTAAATCTTGGAAATTGTGATGTCATTTTTACTTTTTATTTTATGCATAAAGTTAGGGATTTTTTTTTTTTGGGGGGGGGGGCATTTATATTCTATATATAACAAATAATAAATAAAGTAAATAAAACAATATTTGAATGGTTAACTCTAGCGCACTGCTGTTTTCAAAAAGTAATTTTCATCTTATTAAAACACAAATTTCTGTCCTTATGTCAAACATTTTTCATAAAATATGGTACGAATCCTGCCAAGCGAAATAAATGGGTTGATTTTTAAAATAAACATTTTTTACAAATCTAAAACCATTTGACTTTTCTGAACTCTAAAATGAATAAAGTATTAAAAAAGTTATTCATTCAAAATATAAAATTTCAACCATGGCTAATTTTTTTAGCAATTTACATTAGAAAATAAATCAAATTAGACATTTCAAAAAAGCAATTGTTTTTAAATGCGTAAAATAAAATTTTCTATGCCAAACTACTTCAAAACCAAATGAAAAAAAAATGTCATGAAAGCAGTTTAATTGTTTCACATATCCTATCTAAACCAGGTCGTCCACTAACAGGAAAGACTATCAAGAATTAGGAAAATATGCTAAGAGCTGGTAATTAGCTACGTTTCCCCTGTAGAGTAAAATTTACCGAGTCAACTCTTATCCAAGCAACGTTAGTATATTGTTTTAAGGCTGCCAGAACAAAAGATTACATCATTGGCACAGATGAAGAGTTTTCACTCAGAACCGAGGAAGGGAGATTCTTTGTAAAAGTTATAAATATAACGTCGCAATGTCGAGTGTGACAACCAATGCCAAGAAAAAAAGTAATACTGAATGATTAAATTTTGGTGAGCAGTTTTCACATCATAATTCGTCTGAATGATGCTTCAGTTAAAATTACTAAACATTTGTTTATATAAAAAAAATCTTACCAGAACGTTGAGTAATTAACATTTTGCATTAACTCAAAGCATTTTTCTATGGAAATTAATATAATTCTAAATGAAGAACATTCTCACACATATTAAACTGTTCTTTAATGGTTTCCCATAATTTATTTTAACAAATTAAAATTATTTCATTTCTAGGCATTTTTTTTCTGGTTTGTTATCCCGATCGAGTTGCTGTTCCAACTCTTTGCATTGCTATAGGACAGTAGATCTGTTACTACCTTTCAACTTCAGAGTATTCTTCAATAAAGTGGTTGTTAATTTTATCCAGATTAAACGCGTTTTGAACCAGAAAATTGTTAGAAATAAAATCAAGTTAATTTTACGATTCGAAACGTGTTTAATTAGAGTCAAATTAAACCACATTTTATTAAAAAATAGTTGGAGGTTAGCAAGTATGTCATATATCACTGGAATGTGAACGGCCACGCCTCGCTGTAGACTTGGTTTTACGTCAGAAAACAAAGGAATTAGTTAATAACTTAAAAAAAAAAACTTTATATTGATCATTACAGTTTCACAGAAAAACTAATATATTTTTAATTATATTGCTTTATTATAGGAAATTTTATGATTTTTATTAAAATGTGGTTGAGATGGTATTTCATTAATTCTTTTAAATTTTTTTCAAGTTTTATAAAGTTTTATACCTTCTTGGACATTTTATTTAAAATGCGCATTTCCAAACACTCTTAATGATTTAAAAAAATATATTATAAAAAGATACAAATGTTAGTACGTCGGAAAGAACGTCACTTTAGCGATTCAACTGCCTATTAGTAGAGTTTCTGCCGAATAAAAGTTTACAAAATAAACAAATTCAACTGCAATGATCACAAGCTTCTTCCCAAGTTTCAGAGTATTTTTGCCCCTTCTAATTCTCAAAGACAGAGTGACTCTTGCTTTTCTCATCGCAACATAAATATTAGGAAATCGTGACAATGAGTTAAACAACAGAGACGAATGTCTGGAAGTTCAACCATACTCTTTCATGTACGTTTTTGGCAAAGGTAGTTGATTTCATCGTTTCAGACACAGACCATCAATGAAGAACAATAATAGAGGTGCAATTAGGCGCAAATTATTGTGATCTTTGTTAACACCTTCCAAAAAAACTAAAAAATACACTATAAAAAGAGTTCTATAAAAAAGAAACGTTTCGAACCAGAAAATCTTTAGCAATATAAACAAATGAGTTCACATAGAAACGGTTTCTTTTTTCAAAATGTTAACATGGGTCAAATTACAATTTATTGAATAGCAGGAAGATTAGCATGTATGCCATTTGAATGTGGCC
The DNA here is from genome assembly GCA_964019185.1 of Maratus speculifer. Lineage (NCBI taxonomy): Eukaryota > Metazoa > Arthropoda > Arachnida > Araneae > Salticidae > Maratus > Maratus speculifer. Next base: position 192,757,372 of record OZ025299.1, read on the forward strand.
GGTCACGTCACTGTTGACCAAGTTTTAAGGCAAAAACTATTAAAAGAAATTTAGTTAATGAAGGAAAACTTATAATTGAATATCATTACAGTTTCAATTATATAAGCTTGAAGAGAGCTGTAATAAAATGATAAATGCTTAGACAGACAAAGAGAGAAATGTTGATTTGAACCTCCGTGCTCCTTTTATTTCCCTATACTCCAAGTACAACAAGATAGTTCAAATGCACAGCAAACAATTTTTCCTCCATAGATCGTATTTAATTTAAATTCTTGTAAACGAGCTGTAAGTGCTGCTTATTCTATATACCTGATAAAGCATATTGTAGCCAATCTCAGTGATGCATATATATCTCATGTTTGAAATACAGTAAAAACAATAAAATGCATCATAAATAATATTTCCTTACAGGACATGCTGACACTGAATTACTGTGTATATGTAAACGAACTGCAGCTGATACACACTTCATTTCCAATACCGGACATTTTATACTAAACATCAATAACAAAAATGACACAGTAATCCATATATATTTAAGAAAGTTAAAGCACTGCCAAGCATACATACAAACCGAACTCACTTTTCAACATGTGAATGTGCTTACATGTGTATGTGTGACAATGTTATGCTGCTAGAGTTTACAAGCTGTAACGACGATAATCATCATAGGGCTCATTTTATTTGGAACAACATACTATGATCGGCGTATCATACAGATGTTCAAATGTTAAATTATCATGGGTTAAAAAATTTCATACTCGTCAAATTGTTCTGAACTGCAGATGAAATAAACAGGATATTACAAACTAACGGATATAAAAAAAATATACCATGGATTTGACTTAGATTATAGAATTTGAGCACTACGTTATTTATACTATTGCTCTGTAACAAGAATCCTTGGACTGGCATTTTAAAAGTTGATTATAGTCAGCTCAGAAAAATTTCTGCTTTTATTTGCAAACTTTTCTTCAAAATATGGAAATTTTCCTCAATGATAATCTAAATTTAAAAATTATCCGAAATTTAAGTTTTCGTAAAATCACAGTGTTCCAGAAACTCTGTTGTAGGTACTTTAGCTTTCAATTTTTTTTTTAATTTAATTATTTATTTATGTCGTATTTACATTTCAACTCGCAAAAACTTCACGAACAATAAACACAAAATTTTGTGAAATTCTTCAGGCAAATGTAGAAAATTTCTGCAAAAAGAATAACTCTTGAAATGACACTTGTATTCAGCAACTTGCGACCAGCACTTTTTACCATCTTTCTTTTTAGAGTTACCTATCAAATGACAATTCGTTGCATTCTAGATTATCACAAAATGTTCAACATAGAATCAAGTAAAAAAAAAAAAATTAAGTTAAGAAATTGCTAATGTCTACCTTTTATTATATTTTGTGAAATATCGATTTAATCCCATAACGAACACAATGTTTACAAATATTTATAGCCGCAGGTATTTATTAATTGAAGACCTGTATTTTTTCCAAATCGAAACTTTGACCAACATTTAGACTACCGATGTATTGAACTTTTCATTATTTAACAGAAGCTTCGCTACAGTCAAGTTTTTCACTGAAAATTGAATGCACATGTTTTATTTATATATGTATGTATAATATGTATTCCTATCTTTTTACAGTATTTTTTCCGAAAATTATTGCTATTTTTTGCAAAGTCTTATTGTTGTAAGTTATTTAATTTTTCCACTTAAAAACCAATGCTTATAAACGCGCATCATTTTTAAATAAGTTCGAAATATTAAGAATGCAATTTTTTTTTTTCGTTGGGATTTCTTTTTGGTTTATTAAATATGAACAGGTTCGGCCGGGGGGGAGGCCTACCAATTGGTTTTAGCACAACATGCTCCACCCGATTAAATACGAACGCAGAGAAATTTTTATGTTCTCTTAAATATGCATATATTTTTCTTTTAAACATATTCCTAATGTCATGATTTTTAATTTTTGTACGCCATTACTGAAAAATGGAGTTAAATACTTATTTATAAAACGTCATGATAAGCCATATTCAATTTAAATCCTTTATTTCTGTAGCTATTGTATTTTGTGAATATAAACTAATACAATATCTAACTGAATATAAACTAATATAATGAATATAAAACTGATTGTATACGTTTTATAGACGAAATTGATCCAGGAAATAGAAAAAGAGAAAACAAAAGAAATGACTGCATACGAACTATTCTTACTGTTTGATAAACAATGTAAAAAGTAGTTATTAATCTCACTTAAATATTCACTCCTATATTATGTTAGTAAATATGAATTAATATATATATATACCGGGTGTCTCAAAAATGACTGATGGATTTTAAAATTCAATAACTTGCAAACGGTGACAGCTATTTAAAAAAAATTTGCAGGAGAGTTAAGTATAATTTCAGGAGTTTTTTACCGTGATTTTTTATTTTAGTTCGCATCTCAAACAATAGGTGGCACTGACGGCGATTGAAGGCTAGGTCGACGCTTCACTCAGCACTGACACCTGGCCTTCAATCACCGTTAGCGCCACCTATAGATGCGAACTAAAATAAAAAATTACGGTAAAAAAACTCCTGACATTATGCATAACCCTCCTGCAAAAAAATTTTAAATAGCTGTCACCGTTTGCAAGTTATTAAATTTTAATATCCAGTCATTTTTGGGACACCCGGTATATATATTACAAATTTTAAATTTTTTTCGCCAAAACTAACCTTTGTACTATCTTAATTTTCTTATAATAATATTCCGTACTTACTTCAAATTATAAATTAAAATCTTGTTTTTAGACCTAATCTGTTAATCTTTATCCAGACGATATAAATTCTTAATTTGCCTTAAAAAACATTATTCCAGTATGCGTAAATTTAAAAAATATGGCTCTAAATTAAAAATATTCTTAATTAAACTTTATTTCTTAATATTCCAAATAAAACTCATTCCTTCTATGTTTTTATCAACCCTTTTTAAGAAAGTCTTAAATTTATTCCAAAACCATACTTTTCAAAAAATATTATTTTATCTATTTATTTATTTTTCCTCCGTCAACCTTTGATAGTGTGCATATCAATAAATTCATTTCTTTTCTTTTTCCCTTAAAATTAATCATCTATAAAAATCGTCTGCCTAAGAAATTGAGTCGATTATAAATTGGTTAAATATTTTTTTTTAAATAAAATTATCGTCTGTGGAAAATAGTCTCGTAGCTGGACAAGAATTCTGTTTACATAAATGAATGATGGTTTGAGGTTACAGAATGTTCTAGAATTTTCTTTTTAGATTTAAAAAAGGAAGCTCGAGAGGTGGTAAGGGGGATGAGAAGGATTCTTGGGTGCGCTCTTGCATGAGTATGACTTGATGCAGTAAAGCATGGAATATTTTTTGGATGTTTCGGTAAAATATCGTCTGCAACAGGAGCTTTTCCCTATATTGTAGCTACCGTTTAATAAAATGAACTTGCAGCAGCCAAGGAGTGTTTATTTTGACCTTCTACATTTAGTTATTTTGTTTTTTTCTCGCTGGCCATGACTTCTGTGCGGAGAAAGGAAAACCTCGCGATGATGTTTCTGCCCCCCTAACTTTAAATCGTCACAATCTACTCAAAAGTCCGACAGGATAGCTTATGCCTGTGCTGCCTTTTTTGGATTTTAAAGAAATTTGCTATGGAACGAAGAAGAACATGCTATCGCCGAAGTTCGATTGAATTCTATGTTCTGAAGGGCATTCTAATGGTAGTTTCGGCTTGCTAATGGAGTCTGCTGTGGAACGAAATGATGATAGGTTTGCGAATCGCCGATAATCGACTTCGTGAATGTTCTTGTGCCAAAATCGCCGTAATTTCTTAATTAAAATAAAAGAATGTTCTTTCTAAAGAACTTCATAACTATGCTTGGAAAGATGTTAATCTGAAATAATTAGTACTTGCTTCGAGTCTGATTGTGGATTTCTTGACGCTTGATGTTGATCTGTCGCAGTCGATGCATAATTTGTGTATCAGTATTCATGGTCATAGTGACAAATTTTTGAAAATTAATGACTTCAAAGTGGTGAGTATGCAAGAAGTATTTTATGGGGAATTTAAAGACGATTGAATTTTATTGAAAATTTTTCGAGAATTTGTAAGTTATTTTATTAAATGTTTTGATTATTTTTATTCCTTTTATGATTGAGGAAAAATATTTATTATGTATTTATTTATTTATTTATTAATTATTTTATTGATGAGAGTAATTTGAAGTTTATTTATTTATTTATTATTTATTGTATGTTATGGATCTGATATAGTAATTTTGAAAAAATATGTAATTGATAGAAATTATTAACTTTGAAATTTATTGCGAATGATTTTACGATCAGGACTTACTAAAGAACTAGCGAGCTACGCCCGCTAGCTGGGCCACTTTTTCCAAACGAACCTCGATATTAAGCAGTATATAATAAGCAAAAAAATTCATTTAATAAGCAAGTCTTGGAGTTCGAATCCTCAAGCACAATAAAAGTAAATTAAAGAGCTATGGTTGTTATGCGCTCATTATCCCTTTAAAAAAAGTCCTTCCGGCAATGCCGGGAGGAAGAGGTAGCTTTCATATACTTATATATTTATTTATTTATTTTAGGGTAAGTTACATTGTTCAAAAATACTAAGCTCAAATTAGTGGAAATAAACTTATCAAATTAGTGATTTTATAAGATTGAATACTAGTTTTTGTCAAGACTGAATATTAATAGGAATTTTTAGAAATTAATCATCTTTTATTCAACCTGGTTTTATTTTAAGCGATTAAGAGAGTCACCAAATTCCAAGATATCATAAAGTGTATGCCATTTTAAAGAAACATTGTGGATCGTTCAGATCAGACCGTTTCAAAATGCCAGCCATAAGCAAAATTCAAAGTGCTATAACTCAATGATTTTTTAAGGTATAGACAAAATAAAAAGTGCTCTGAAATCGTTGTTTTAAGTTCTAACACGTAAAAGAAAAATTTTTTCAACTTTTCATTTTTTCGCATTTAATTTTAAATTTTAAATTTTTAAAAAAATTTAAAATGGCCACCATTTTGAAACAAAATGGTGGATGATGCTGGCCTACGAACTCGGTCGAGACATTTGTATGTACTATGTACATACCAAGTTTCATAGAAATCGGTTCATAAATACGCGTGTTATCACGTGACAAAAATCAGATCGTTTCAAAATGTCAGCCATAAGAAAAATTCAAAGTGCTATAACTCAATCATTTTTTAAGATAATGACAAAATAAAAAGTGTTCTAGAATCTTTGTTTTAAGTTCTAACACGTAAAAGAAAAATATTTTTCAACTTTTAATTTTTTCGCATTTAATTTTAAATTTTAAATTTTTAAAAAAATTTAAAATGGCCGCCATTTTGAAACAAAATGGCGGATGATGCTGGCCAACGAACTCGGTCGAGAGATTTGTATGTACTATGTACATACCAAGTTTCATTCAAATCGGTTCATAAATACGTTAGTTATCGCATGACAAAAATCAGATATATATATATATATATATGTCAACATTTGAACGGAGGGTGGTTTTGGGGTCTGGGGGTCATGATCGGTGAAAATATACCAAAATGTTCCGGAAGTGCTTTCCTCCGGACGGCTGTAATAGATAGCTTTTTACTTTTTGTAATGAAAGCTACCTAATATGCGATTTCGCACAGTGGGCGCTACGTGCCCACCGTGCAAAGGCAGCCCACCGGCTTACCACCCACCGGCGCTACGCCCCATGGTTCCGTTAAAAATATTTCGTCCATCGTCCCGTTAAAAATATTTGGTTTTGCACGGTTGGCGCTGCGCGCCCATAAGACATTTTCTCGTATTTTTGGGTTCATCAGAAGCAGCCTTTTACGCAGATTCTGAATATGTAATCAGTTTTATCTACTTTAAAAACTGTCTGTAACGAAAAAACGCTGTAAAAAAAGTTTCGGTATTAAAAACTGCAAAAGACTGCTATTAAAAAAATAAGTAATTTCATTAATATCAGAAGCCACATAACTAACAAATAATTTTGGCAGCTCGTTTTCCGCTTGTACTAACAAAAATTAGTATTAATCGCATAAATCTTAGGTTACACAATATTCGTGTATGCTACCAAAAAGAAAAAGTATGAAAATAAACCGTGTTTAACATTTTTTACCAATTAGCTCTTTTTCAAAGAACCGAAACGAAAGAAAAAGTCGTTTTCCCGGGAGAAAAAAGAGGTTTTCGGCTGCTTCTTCTTTTAGCCAAAGGGGAAAGTTCAGGTCGTTCACCGCAAGGTGGCGCAGTGTTCTGCCTCAGAGCTCCGTTTGGGAAATTAGACGTTTTCAGTTCCGATTCCCGACCGGTTTTTAATTCATAACTTTTTTAATTTTGGTCCCACGGTCTCGAAAATGCCCGAAATGACTTTCCCGGAATTTTTCGAATCGAAAGACACCTCTCGCGACTTCCAACTCGCCCGCGTTGCGAACTGTAATCAGCTTCAAGCAGACAGACAGAGGCGCACGGATTTTATTAGTATAGAAATAGAAGTGCTTCATTTATTCTAATGAGTAAGAATAAAAAAATTATGGAAGATCCTAAATTCGTACCGTTTGACCCGAGTTCTGGAATGAACATTTTGTCTTGGTTCACTTATTTTGATAAAACATGTGATAGGGAACAGAAAAATCTAGAATGGAAATTTAATTTTATTGCGCAATATTTGAAAGGGGAAGCGCAAAAAATTTATATCAATGACTGTTTAAATTGTACGGATTATGAACAAATTAAGAAAATTTTGATAGATTCATTGAATTAGACAGTTTTTCTGATTTTCCAAATCTGAAATTAGATAATTTAGACAATTTAGAAACTTATTTTCGTAAAAAAGTGGAAATCGGTAGGAAATTGCATTTTAGTAAAAGTATACTATTACAAGGTTTAACTGATGGTTTAAAACCAGAATTCAAAAACAGCATTATTATAAATTCTCCTAGTAGTACCACCGAATGGTACCGGGTTGTCAAACAATTCGTGGAAGTTTCCACCCCACTAGTTTCAAACCAAGAAATAAATCAACCATCAGCTAGACAAAATTTTCAACCTTTTCAACCAACTAGGCCCTGGATTCAGCCAGTTAGGTCCAATAATACACCTAGGAATTGGATTCCCCAAAGGCAATCTCAGTTTCAAAGATCTAGAGTTTGTCAAAATAATTATATTCAAAATTCATATCCTTCAAGACCTTGTAGGATATGCACAAATAGGGGTGTGAGTAATGCTTTTCATTGGGAAAAATAATGTATTTTTAGGAATGAGCTGCCATCCTCTGATACTCTTCCAAGTAGCTCACAAAATAATTCTCATAATATTTGACAATTGTGTATGGATATACAAATAATTATAATTTACCATGTGTTGTAGATACTGGCTCAACTATTGCAATATTGCCACTTAAATTTGTTAAAAAACTTAATGCTAAAATTGAGACTATACCCTCAGTTACCATTGGTCAGGCAAAAGGATTTTTACATGTAAAAAGAAAATGTAGTGTTCTTCTAAAAGTGGATAAAATTAAAAAATATGTTAACTTTTTAGTATGCAATACAAATTTGGATTATGCTATTTTGGGGTTAAAAGAATGTTCTAACTTTAAATTAACCATAGAATGTAAAAATTGTATTGTAAGGCAGGGAAGGAAAATTTTAACTAATAGTATATCCATACATAATGAGAGATCCCTTCATTTCAATACAGTAAATATGGACCAAGTACAACAAAACAGGGATCAATCTAATGAATTTGTAACCTCAGAATATAAAAAAAATATGAAATTATATACTGGTAATAACGTAGCAATAGATAATTATGATAATGAAACACTGAATGCAAGTAATCATGATATAGAGTTACAATCTATTTGTGGAAATATTATGAAAAATGAAGACTGTGTTGAATATGATCACGAAATTAATGTGCATCCTGATTAGAGGTTCCATGACTCTTCAAAATTTTCGCGATAATTCGGATTCAGATTTAACTGGGGAAATAAATTTAATTCAAGATGTAAATTTAAGGGAATTAGTTCATATTTATAGTGATATTTTTGCAAAGCATAAATATGATGTGGGTAGGATAAATATTGAACCACAACGCGTTATACTAAAATCTGACCTACCTATACTTTGAGGCCCTACCGAATATCTCCCCTAGAAGAAATAGAAATAAAAAACCAAATTCAATCTTTATTAGCCGCGGGACTGATAAAGGAAAGTAATAGCCCTTATTCTGCCCCTGTTACACTAGTTATGAAAAGAGAGGAAGGTAAAAAAAACGCGATTATGTATAGATTATAGAAAATTAAACGCAATAATTAAAAACTATGCAGAACCCTTGCCCCGTATCGATGGAATTTTAGATAAATTGAGTAGTGCTCAGTATTTTCCAACTTTAGATTTAGCCTCTGGCTACTGGCACATACCAATACATCCATTCGATACAGAAACATTAGCATTTGCAACCAGTTTTGGACTTTTTGAGTGGCTGGTGCTTCCTTTTGGCATAAAAATTGGCTTTCCCATATTCAATAGAACCATTAGAAGGATCCTTAATAAATATAAAATCGACTTTGCGTGCCACTATTTTGATGATATTATAATTTTCTCTTCCTCTTTAGAAGAACATTTAAACCCTTTAGCTCAAATTTTTGACATTTGCAAACAAGAAAACATTAAACAAACTTTCTAAATGTAAATTAGGCCAAAATAAAATCAATTTATTAGGTTATGAAATCACTAATGGAACTATGACACCAGCAAATGCCAATATTGAAACCATCAAAAATTTAAAACCTCCTTCTAATGTGAAAGAGTTACAACGATTTCTAGGTTCCATTAATGTTTACCATAAATTCATAAATAAATATGCTGAAATTAGATATCCTCTAAATCGATTACTTAAAAAAGACACAATATGGAAATGGAACTCAGAGTGCCAGGCCTCTTTTGAAAAATTAAAAAATTCTTTAATTGCAAAACCCATCCTCAAAATTTATGATCCTAAATTACCTTTACATATGTTTGTAGATGCCTCTCAGATAGCAGTAGGTGCCGTTCTAAAACAACCTGATAAAGATAATTTCTTACATCCTATTGCTTATCATTCTAGAATTTTGAAGAGTTATGAGCAAAATTATTTCATAACTGAATTAGAATGTTTAGCTATTATAGATACTCTTGAGAAATTCTATCATTACTTTCATGGTGTCAAGTTTACAATTCATACGGACCACGCATCTCTAGTATGGTTAAAGAGTGTTAAAAATTAAGAGGTAGGCTTTTTAGATGGTCACTCAAACTTAGTATGTTTGATTATGAGATAAAATATGAAAAGGGTTCAACAAATGTCGAAGCAGACATGTTGTCACGAAATCCTGTTTGTCATTTTAATCAACATATTAGTTTATTGCTAGATAGGAAAGAAATTATAGAGATGCAAGACAAAGACAATGTTTGTGACAAAAAATATAAAAAAAATGGAATTATTATAGTTCAGAAAAAAGGGATTCAAAAAAATTGTTGTACCAATGTCATTAAGAAAAAAATTACTCAATATTGCTCATGATAATTTTGGACATTTAAGGATTCAAAAAATGCTTAATTTAATATCTCCCAACTATTATTGGCCTAATATAACAATAGACATTACACAATTTGTTAAACATTGCGACACCTGTCAGAAAAATAAAAAACCAAAACAGAAAAGATTCGGCTCATTACAAGCTATGCCAGCCACATATCAACTTTTTGAATGTCTTTCTATTGATACTGTTGGCGGATTTAACTATTACAACTCAACAAAAAAATTATTACACATAATAATAGATCATGCAACTAGGTTTGTTTGGGCTTTTCCCTCCAAAAATGTTACCACTGAAACATACACTAACTGTTTAAAACAAATTTTCAATATCAAAGCACCTCAAAAAAAAAAAAAAAAATACTTAGTGACAGGCATAAATCTTTCAGATCTCCAAAATTTAAGAAATTCCTTAGAAATCATCATGTTCAACAGCGTTTTACATCCGCACATCATCCTCAGACCAATGGAAAGGTAGAGCGCGTTAATCAGACTATAGTTACCAGGCTTAAATGTAAAGTTAATTCCACTTCTTCTAAAATACCTTGGACTAGATTATTAAACCAAGTCATCGAAGAATACAACAATACGCCCCATTCTATCACCAAATTCTCACCTGCCTATTTATTTTATGGTCAATTGCCTTATGAATCTCCTTTAAAACAGAACTATTACCCACCAGTAGACAAAGCCCTCAAAATTGCGAAAGCGCGAACTCGTGAATTTCACCTTAAAAGTAAAAGACTATGATCTAAATTTTGTCGAATCCCCATTAAAAATACAAAACTCTAATTTATGTAGAATTTAAATACCCTAACACTGGAAAGTTAGAACCTACTTTCTCTGGATCATATAAAATTATAAATAAACTTTCTGATGTAACTTACGAAATAGATAAATTTAATTATGAGACAGGACAGAATTCCGTTATTGCGCATGTTTCTAAATTAAAACCCTATTTTTCACCCGAAGATTTTAAACTGTTTGATGAGCAACCCAAAAAACAAACAAAACCTCAGATACAATCACAATCACTAGATCAAACAAAAGTCACGACAGTAGATTAAATTTTAATTCTTATTCTTTAAATATTTTATCACCAAAATTTTCAACATTAGCAGGTATGTTCTTGGTGCGCAACAAGAATATTACTTGTTTTTGGGATTAAATTGGGCTCCTTATGCAGGCATAAGGTGTACACTTTGATTGTAAAAGCTTTCAAATTGATGTTGATAAATTAATTTTAAGTGTATTTAAGTCTAACTATATTTACTCATTTATTTGACATTAGTATTATTCTGCTTATTCAACAGATATTATGCGATAACAGTTATAAAATTTGATGACTTTACTCAAACCTATAACTTAATATGTGATTTTCAGTGATTGTAAAAACTACAGATATTAAAAGTTTTTCAAAAAAGCACACTATTTTTATTTCCATTTCTCAATTAAGAATGACAACTTTTATTCCTATTTGTTTTTATTATAAAAGTTTATAAACCATGTGTAGATAAAACATTATTCTACATTTGGCATTTGAAAACTTATAACCAAACTTGACAATTTTGTAAAAGAGTGTCAGAGAGGAACTATTGTAGGGAAATACTGGTTGAGAGTCCATTTTCTAAATAGTTAGATTTAATTTTATTTGGAATTACTATTTTTTTTATGTATACTTTCGGCTAGCAAAAAATACTTTCTTATGCTATTAGAAGATAAGAAAATTATTTAGTTGCTATGTAATTATTTTTATCCTCAACCAATATTTTCCCTATCAATAATATACAAATAATGATATTTTCTTTTGATTATACTCTTGTTTTACTATTATTATTATGATTTCTATAATGAAGTTTAGTATTAATTATACTCTTATCGAAAAATATTAGGATATGGAGTCTTATTATACTAATTATTATTTAAATTTTTCTATATTATTTATTATTAATTTTTGAAGTGATGATATTTATTATTAGAAATTTGACATTATTAAAAAAGGTTGGAACCCAACAAAAAACATAAGATTAAAACCAAAGATTAAACAAGATTTGAAGATCTTTAATTAAAGAGACTGTATTCACTGGACATTGAAAAAGACTTTTATACATTCTTGAAAGACTTTTTTCACTGAAGGACTTTGTTTAAAATAAACTACTGATTAAGTCAGTGAAATTCTATAAACTCCCATGAAGGAGATTTCTTATTGTTTTTATTATATTTTTAAAATTTCTTGCTTATTAATATTTATAACTTATTTACTTTTATTGCATGTATTATCTCCTATGCACTTACAAATAGTAAGTGATATTGTAACATTATTGTATTTCTTTCAGGGAAATGCTCCTACCTAAATTTAATTCAGATTAATTTTCTCTTAACTTTTTTTTTTTAATCGCTAATATTTTTTATATTGCGTTAATTTTCTTTTTTTCCATCTCTTGGCTTCCTGAGTTTGACAGTTTTAGTCCAAAATTTAACTTTTCTAAATTATTATATTTCTTCTGTCTGAACTTTTAGTTTTATTTAACTATCAATTTCATACAAAGATTTGGGAAGGGGGGGGGGATAATATTACAAATTTTAATTTTTTTTCGCCAAAACTAACCTTTATACTATCTTAATTTTCTTATAATAATATTCCGTACTTACTTCTAATTATTAAATTAAAATCTTGTTTCTATATCTAATCTATTAATCTTTATGCAGACGATATAAATTCTTAATTTGCCTTAAACATTATTCCAGTATGTATAAATTTAAAAAGATGGCTCTAAATTAAAAATATTCTTAATTAAACTTTATTTCTTAATACTCCAAATAAAACTCATTCCTTCTATGTTTTTATCAACCCTTTTTAAGAAAGTCTTAAATTTATTCCAAAACCATACCTTTAAAAAAAATCATTATTTTATTTTATCTATTTATTTTCCCTCCGTAAACCTTTGACAGTGTGCATATCAATAAATTCTTTTCTTTTCTTTTTCTCTTAAAATTAATCATCTATAAAAATCGTCTGCCTAAGAAATTCTGAGTCGATTATAAATTGGTTAAATAATATTTTTTTTAAATAAAATTATCGTCTGTGGAAAATAGTCTCGTAGCTGGACAAGAATTCTGTTTACATAAAAGAATGATGGTTTGAGGTTACAGAATGTTCTAGAATTTTCTTTTTAGATTTAAAAGAGGAAGCTCGAGAGGTGGTAAGGGGGATGAGAAGGATTCTTGGGTGCGCTCTTGCATGAGTATGACTTGATGCAGTAAAGCATGGAATATTTTTTGGATGTTTCGGTAAAATATCGTCTGCAACAGGAGCTTTTCCCTATATTATAGCTACCGTTTAATAAAATGAACTTGCAGCAGCAAAGGAGTGTTTATTTTGACCTTCTACATTTATTTATTTTGTTTTTTTCTCGCTGGCCATGACTTCTGTGCGGAGAAAGGAAAACCTGGCGATGATGTTTCTGCCCCCCTAACTTTAAATCGTCACATATACACTAAAGAAATTATTTATAAGTTTTATAAACAGGCAAAAATATCACGTTTTATGTTTTAGTGCTAATACTTACGCGAATCAAAAACTTAGAAAAAGAATTTACAAGAGTAGGAAATTTAATAACTACAGAATGTCTATAAATAATTGGTTTGATGTTACACAGTCTCGAAATTTTAAAATCATAAACCGCAGAAAAATGCTTACATATAATTAAAAAAACTAATATACCAACTTTTCCGTAATATCCCAATCATCAAATACGATATTTAATTTAAAAAAAGCTAAATACTTGAAGTGTTTATAGTCAGAAATATGTAGAAGAAAAAAAAAATCTCAAATATCGGTAAATTAATGTTTACATGTTTTATGAATGGGGAAAAAAATCTATATTTTTAGAGAGCATTTCAAACGAAACAGATAAAACTTTTTTGATCGTTGGCAAATAAAATTATCTTACATCGAAGTATTGAAAGGGAAGAACAAACTATTTACACTCTTTTTTTATTAATCACATTGGCCGAAATAATAAAGTTCCGACTATTTTTCGCTAAGTATTGGTTGTTGTTCAAAAGATTTGGCTGTTATATTTCACATTGCTGTATGAAGAAACATAACAGACAATTCCTTTTGAAATCAGAACACTTCGCCATCAATACAACATAAAAGTATTTAACTTAATATCATACAAAATCAAAATGAATAAATTATTAAAATAAGGCTTATCTTTATGCTATATAAATAATCCATTGAATAATATTCGAATTTTAAATCCTAAAATGGCGGATGAAAGAGCGATCCTTTCCCTTATTATAAAAAGGCGTCGTCAACTTGCTGTTTCGATTGGTTAAATGATTAATAGCAATGCATACGTAACTCGCTCCTTTCAGAAGTGACTATTTTCTCTTGCAAAAAGAATGCGTTTTAATACCAAATCGGCGTACTTTCCTAGGTTAGATTATAAAATGGAGTTTTGAAAATTAAAAAGGTAACATTTTGGTTCTTTTAAATGTTTTACTCCATATATTTGTTCTAAGTTTAACTGAAATTCTTAAATGTGTATAGAATTTCACTCTCATCAGTGGAGTAACCCTCTCACTCTCGTTAAGACGCGAGTCATTTCGCCTCTTTCAGAGAGTGGAAAATTTTACTCTTTGAAAAGTGTATTTTTACAAAATTCCCTCCAAAAGAGATAGTTTTGCCTGACACTCTTTCATACAGAACTTTTCACTAATTCCAATTTTATAGTGCGTGTTAACGTGGAAAAGTTTGAGAAAAGTAGAAAAAGAAGGAATAAGTGAAGAGGGATGAATATCAAAGTTGGCAATAGTAAGTGACATGTTTCTTCGATATCGGAAACGATCGAAAAAGAATACCCCAATAGCAAGCTGGCGACTCGACTTTGCTATCCGGCACATATAAGTAACATTAGTCGCGAAGGATTTAATCCTTTACAGAGAGCATATCACGTGTCATCTACCAATAAACGTTATATGTTTAACCATGTACGACTGAGTTTTACAAAAAATATTTGTTTCCCGGCAGGAATTATTAGACATCAAATAATATCAATTATCCCCAACTCAACAGCAATTACCGTGCTGAATATCGCATGCTGTTTTAAAAACCAGTGGGAATCACGCACTAAGAACACGTTTTTTCTATTCTCATTTATAAATAAAATTATAAGTTTAAATAAAAAAAAATCATTCGTCACACATAGATTCTAAAAAAACTTTCCAACACTTCTATTTTAATGAAACTTCATCTTCAGATAAGGTAAAAAAAACCCAAAATAGAGTTTAATAAGCAATTTATTTTTGACAATTGTCTCTTACGGATACGTGTATGCTTCAGCTGATGACAAGCTGTTATTGTTTTAGCTGTAAAAGTATTCCTGCATTTTTTTTATTTTATGGAAATTTTTAGAAAGTATTAATTATTACATATCAGTTTATTTTATTTTTATATATTTTTTTTTTGCTTAATAAGATTCATTTTCAGAATTCTAGATTGTAATGACTATGCATTGTTTTATGTAGCCTCGTATATGATCTAGATTTTAATACACCCATACAGTGTGATAACATTTAATTCAATTATAAATATCACATCACTAAAAAGGGCACTTCCGGCAATCTATCCATAGGTTCTGAAGTTTCTCTTGTGCAGCCCCGTAGATGAATTTCTATTCTACAAACATTCCCTAATATATCCTAAAATACTGTTCGGGTAAAAATCTTATAAACTTAAATCAATCTTCAAAACACAACAAGGTATTGGCGGCCATAGATGGCTTTTCTTACAAAAGCTTTGTGTAACAATATACAGGGTGTTTTGTTACCAGACCGACAAATTTTGAGGGATGATAGTAGACATGAAAACAAACATTATTAAATAGGAAACCATGGGGCGCAAACGTCTTCTGTAAGAGCTTGGAGCCATTAAAATTTAAGGTCCAAAATTTCAAACGATTGTAGAAAACGTAAAAAAGGGTCAATTCGTTTGTGGTTTTCACTAAATTTATTCTTTATATCACGATTTTTTTTAGAAAAAAAATGTAAAGGTTACGTTCAAAAATTGTCGACAGAAGGCGCTTTAGACTTTAGAATACACTCTCAAAAAAACTTCCGTCTTTTCACAGAAAATGCACTGGCAGCACTGCTGCCAGAAATTGTCTGTAGATTGACGATTTTCCGTTTATTTTTTTCTCCGTCAAAAGAGGAAAAATATCCGTCACTTGAAAAAAGTTTGGAAAAAATCAATGCGGAAGAGGCGGGGATCGAACTCACGACCCCAGCATTACCAGACCAGCGCTCATCCACGGCGCTACGGTTGCTCATGATTATTATGCTTTAAAATAGAACTGTTCATTTCATATAGGTGTGGGTTGGTGTATTTCGTTAAAAAGCTTTTAATTATGCAGTTAATCTCGGAAAGATTTCATCTTTAATGAAACTGTGGCTGGGGTTTTTTTTTTACGTTTAGTATTAATATAGTATAAAAATGTGAATTTTAAATATATTACGTAGAATGTTAGAGAAAAAACATGGATGTTCTGTTTGTGAGAATTTTTGAACGAATAAAGAAAGTAATTGTTATTTATTTTTAAATTCGAAAACATTTTTGTCTTTTAAAACTAAATTAGACATTTTAATCAATAGAATATTTTTGTTTTTCATTTTAAAAATAAATTCGAACTTATTACTAACAGACCCAATGCGCATGCGTGCTAGATATAAACGGAATCTTTTCCTAATTTTTCGACGCTCGGAATGAACTCACAGAACAAATACGTTTTCTGGGAGAACAGAACAGAAGTTATTTGTGAAAAAATAACGATAACTTAGTGTATATTGACGAATTTTTCTGACAGTGTAACGAACAACTACTTTTTACCGTTATTTTGTGCATGTGGTTGAAATTACTCTAAAGTTTCGACTTTAACTTAAATTTTAAGCCCATAATCGGAAACATTGTTATCGGTTAACTAGCGAAAATTGAACTGTGAACAGAGGAGGAGATTTTAAACGCTCATAAATATTGGACAAACAAATCGATTTCGTTTCGGTTTGCGTGTAAGTCATTCCCTTGGTAATTATTTTATTCAAAATGATGTACAGTTTTAGTGTCCTCATTTTCTGATAGAGGGCGCTTTCCACACGTCTCTGATATTTCAATGGCATTACTCCTGGGTGTTTTACTACCAGACCAGCATACTTTCAAGAAGTGTTAGGGATGCGAAAGTGACACGGAATCACATAAGAATGTAACGTTGTATATGCCTTTTTTGCGAGTTACGGTTAAAGGAAGCAGAGAAAAGAAAACTAAAACAGCAGAGAAAGAGCAACACGCCAATGTGACAGAAAACAGTGCATTTAAATGTTTTACTACTAAAGGTGTTCGAAATTACGACCAGAAGTAATCCAGCATGCTTGACAGTTGCGTCGCGTGGAATTCCTCACGCTTTAAAAGATTCCTGGCATCTCTGATAGTTTTCTGGCAGATACAGAAATACCAACTGCGAGGTCTTCAACTGATGGTACGGGAGTCTCAGACACCCAATTTTTCATTTAACCCCAACAGAAGAAGTCCATACATGATAGGCCCGGCGATCTGGCAGGCCAATGAACCGGGCCACCACGACCTATCCACAAATGACCATTGGTAAAATGTGGAGGAGCCCTATCATGCTGTTCATCGTTCAAATACTTCTTTCTGCTACCTTCGGAACAGGTTAAAGAATGATTATTTCAAAGTGATTGCTGCTCAGGCGTATTACCGTTTAGCGCCATCTACCGCAAGGAAACCGCAGCGCCATCTACTGTCGCTGTTAAACTTGCCGGACTGCTTCTGGCCGTAATAATTTCGAACGCCTTTTCTAGTAAAACTTTTAAATAAACTGTTTTCTGTCACATTAACGTGTCGCTCTTTCTCTGCTTCCTTTAACCGTAACTTGGAAAAAGGCATTTCTAACGTTACATTCCTATATGATTCCGAGTCGTCTTTGTATCCCTAACACTTCCTGGAAGTATGTTGGTCTGGTAGTAAAACAACCAGGAGCAATGCCATTGAAATGTCAGAGAAGTGTAGGAAGCTCCTTCTATCAAAAAATGAGAACACAAAAGCTGTACGTCATTGAATAAAATAATTACCAAGGGAATGACTTACACGCAAACCGCAAAGAAATCTGTTTGTTCAATATTTATGAGCGTTTAAAATCTCCCCTTCTGTTCACAGTTCAATTTTTTCTAGTTAACCGATCCCAATGTTTCTGATTATAAGCTTAAAATTTAAAGTCTAAACTTTAGAATAATTTCAACCACATGCACAAAATAACGGTAAAAAGTAGTTGTTCGTTACTCTAAAATCTAAAGCGCCCTCTATCGACAATTTTTGAACGTAACCTTTAAAATTTTTTTTTCTAAAAAAATCTTGATATAAAGAATAATTTTAGTGAAAACCGCAAACTAATCGACCTTTTTTCCATTTTTTATCATCGTTTGAAATTTTGGAACTTAAATTTTAATGGCCCCTAGCTCCTACAGAAGACGTTTGCGTCCCATGGTTTCCTATTTAATAATGTTTGTCTTCGTGTCTACTATCATCCCTCAAAGTTTGTCGGTCTGGTAGCGAAACACCCTCTATAAAATTGTTAGAACTTATACAAATTGCATAATACTAAAATTTACTTAAAAACTTATACCGCAGCAGGAAATGAATTTCCAGCGATTATTCATAGACAGTACAATAAAAATTTTTTATTCTTGTTTAAATGGAAGATAAATGTTATGCATACCATATTCTACAGAAAGAAAGGTGTACTGCCTCTTATTAATGCATATAAATTTCGTTGTTTTTGAAGTAGTGCAACATCATTAAAAACTGAATTTTTTTCCCTCATAGACCATAATTTAACTGAGCTATTAAGTGATCTTCTAAAGAAACTATCAAAACTAAATACACCTTTTTGAATAAGAAATTTCCTGTAATATAGATTAATAACGTAGAATTTACATAAAAAACACTTATTTAATAAAATTAAAGCACGTACAAAACACGCTGCCGCCAGACAAATTTATAAAGATTAACAGATTTTGCAACTATATTGGAAAGTATTTGAAAGGTATCTGACTAAAATATGATCCTAATTAATTCGACTGGACTTTCGTCTACATACCAGACTACTTTAAATAGGCAAATTGCATTTCGTTCTACTATACAAACACTGTACGTAGTTCTCGAACGACTTAATTGTAATATTTTTTAACTTTTATAATCTCAATTATCGTAGTTAAATAAAGAAAATTATTCATAAAAAGTGATATTAAAATGCGGAAAGTGAATCTTGCGGATAATTTATATCTAAATGTATGTCACGAACACAATTCAAAATTTCGGCTAAAAAGTGCAATACTTTATTTTTGCTTATCGCTAAAGAGATTTTTTTGGGGAGGGGAGTAACATTGAATAAAATCATGTAGTAAAGGATAACAATATGAATTTTGTAAGTAAATTTTAAAATATCTTTCTAGAAACAAAAAATCGTTTTGTGTCATTTCAAATAATTTAAACGGCCAAAACATCAGAGGATACTGTTTGAAATGCAATACGATGTTAAAAGAGGAAACTCTTGCAGGTTAAGAATAACATGTTGACTGATCACGTTTTATAAATTACTTTTTTAAAATAAAAGCGATTAAAAATTTACTGCCTTGTAAATGTCCCCATCCAACAATGGTACAGAAAATAATATTTAACATTTAGCAGTGTCAGTGTCACAAATGTTATGACAAACAGTCTGCACGGGTCGGAATTTCCAGTCGCGGGCCCGAATGAAAATTTTTTTGGCCCGACCTGATGTAAAACTCAAAAGTTCGTCTCGAGCCCGACCCGTTTATATTTTTGCATTTCTAGGTCCCGTCCGTATAGAAATCAGTGAATACAGGCCCCGCCCCTTCTGGCCCGACACCATTTCTACTATTTCGAAACAATTCCGATTTTTATCATATAATTAAGATTCCTTTAAAGAATACTGCATACATATTTATGTGATAATTTTACAGTATATTTTAGAGAAAATACACAGTAGCAACATAGTTTAATGATTAGATTCTTAGACTTAACATTCACATAAACATTCATTAAAATTTAATATGGTTTAGAGTAAAAGAAAAAAAGAAAAAGTTAAAAATAACCGTAGCTTTTGAAGATGTATAATAAAAAGTTGATTTATGAAAATATTTCTATATCATTTTATCAAAAAAATTCTCTTAAATCCAAAAGGATCCACTTTCTGATACATTTCTGAATTCATTTCTTTTCGGAAACTCATAAGATTAGCGGTGTTTTTATTCAGAAACTATGTAATCGAATGGTGTTATCCATTTTTTGACGCAAGCAATTTAAGAAAATACTGTCAATGTTAGCGCGTCCTGGATCGAATTTCCGGAAGCGACAAAATGGGAAGAGAAAAATCTGCACCCACATGACAAGAATCTTATATCTCAACAAGTATATACAAGTACCTTATTTATCAAAAATGGAAAACGCCATTCGATTCCAAATCATTTCAATAGTCGTCAATTTTATAATATTACAGTTAAAAATTAGATTTTCGCGTTGTGGAGAAGTGAATTTACAAACCCATCAAGAAGTATATATGTCCAAAGATTACGTTAAGATAAATTCTTTATCGCTATTAACATTTTTATAAATCATGTTTGCCCTACACATCTTGAGAATAATTAAATCCAATTCCGGCCCGGCTCGACTGTATGTAGAAAAACAATGCAAGCCTGATCTCGGCCCGCTCGAGTTTAAAAAATTAAGCCCGATTAGGCAAAGTAACTGTCTGACGCCGTCGTTTCACTGTAGGAGTTAATTTTCTGTATTGATATTGTCAAACTAGTATAGACTCGCATTGCACATTTAAGATTATTCTCGTTAAAGCCAGATTCGTTTAAAATAGCTCATTTTATTGTTTTTGCTTAAATCTTTATAACGGGTCTGGAGGCTAAATTTTTTTCCACTGGCCCGTTTCGTTGGAAAAATTATTCCAATTTTGCCTGCCGAGTCCGTGCAGACCTCTGCATGTGTGTTTTTACATTTATTCTAGTCTTTTACGGACGATTTAAAAAATAGCTTTTACATATAAAACAAGCTTGTAAAGATCAAAACGAAGTTAGTATTAATAGTTAAAAAAAAAGAGCCATCTGGTCTTTTTTTATCCTTATATTGCAAGGCGCGTAGGATCCTTCAGTGCTGGAGATTTCTCCAAGTAGTTTAATTTTTATTCTGATACTAATACAGCAAAAATCACATTGAAATAGATAAACGTCTAATCTGTGACTGAAGCATGTTTTTGAAATTTTGAACTCTTAAAAAAAATGGCGGATTGCCAAACTTAAAATGCAAGTTTTCAATCGGATTTTGTTTTATTTATTAGCAAATATACAAACGGATCGGTTAAAGAAAAGGAAATATAACCTTTCATTGAAAAAAAAAACCGAGGAAATAGCCATCTGTTGCCAAAATATTTATGGTAGATTAAAGAAAACA
This sequence comes from Maratus speculifer, assembly GCA_964019185.1. Classification (NCBI taxonomy): domain Eukaryota; kingdom Metazoa; phylum Arthropoda; class Arachnida; order Araneae; family Salticidae; genus Maratus; species Maratus speculifer. The sequence continues at coordinate 192,778,563 of OZ025299.1, forward strand.
GTTTCAAGAAAATAGATTAAAGTATTCTGAAAATCATTGTTTACACAGAAAACGATTGCTACATTTTTAATCACAAAGCGTAATTACTGGAATTTATTTCTGCAGCTTGTTTTCAAATGTAAAGAAAATATTACTCTTACATATATTCTTTTTCGGAAAATAAAAGTTTAAAAAGTCGCATCTTTTTAAATATTTTTTATTGGAAATATCTTAGTTTATTTTTAAAACTTTTCTTAGAGGTTTAAAAATGCTATTACAGAAGGAAAATAAACATACATTTAAAAAGTCAGTTTAGCAATTAAACTGCATGTTAGTAGAATTTTATCGAATGGGATATTAAAACATACCATAAATTAAATTTTCGCGATTTTCCTGTCACCCATTTAAAGATCCTGTTTTTCTCATCGCAACATTAGTATTAAGAAATCTTTACGATTATGTTAAGAAACAACCGAAACGTATGTCTGCAAGTTCAACCATATTTTTTTTCATCTACGTGCTTGGCAAAGGTGGTGGTCTCATCATTTCAGACACAGCCCATCAATAAAGAACAATAATCAAGGTGTAATTTCGATGACTATTACTGTTATCTTTGCGAACATCTTCCAAAAAGTAAGCTATAAAATGCCACTGAAAAAAATAAAACTTGGTTAGACGCCAATTTCATATATTTTTGCGCAAGTACTATTTAATTTTCCATGAATGTAACTAGGGCCATAAACAGTGGGAGAGTGGGGGGAAGTGCCCCTCCCTTGCAATTTGCTGGACCTCTCGATTTCATAATCTACATTTTAGATTTAAAAAAATTATCAAAAGATTTGACAAGTTTTATTTAAATTTTCCTATTTATTCGACAGTCTTACACTTACTTTTTGTTTTATGCATAAAGTCTAATAGATTTGGTGGTGTCCCAAGAACTTTCACTTCAGTTGACTGAACTGTTTCTTACTGCCAAGTTTTCCTTCCAAACAAAAAAACAACCAAAAACTCGTATGCCAAATAAGTCCTCAGAGATTGATATGTCCGTAGCCCGACAGCGGCCGGGCGGACTGAAATCCTTTTAATCTCTTAGCAACTTCTCGGGTGCCTTCTAAAATCCATAATCCTACAATAGTAGTATTATCAATATTACATTTAAGAATTTTAAGATTAATTAAAAGTTTTGACAGCCTCCTATTTCTGTCTATACATCATTAAAAAAGAGGGGAAAAGACAAGCTGTGAATTAGCTCCACCAAAAAAGTCAAAGCCCTCTGACTTTGCCCACTGAGTGCACTGTTACAAGTAAACGAGATCGGCAGCTAAGCATTAATTTATGCTCTCCATCTCCCTTTTGCTAGATAAGATCATACTTTATCTTACTAGGTCTATTGTTTTAATATAATTTAGTATAGTAGCGTTGATTTTTGTTTGAAGATTTTTTAAATGTATTATACTGATAAAACACATAGGTTTATTTAAATATTCTTACGGGTTTTAATCATCGGTTTTATTAAGATATGAATATTTTTGTAACGCCAATGTAATTTTTTTTTTTTTTTTTTTTTTTTCACAAATGAGAAATCAACATTTCTCATTTGTGAAAAACAAAAAAAAGATACAACAAAAACTACGATAGTGTTAGTGTTTCATGTCGAAAAATAACTGGAATACATTGAATTTTCTAAACAAATGAATGTTTCCAATGTAGCATAAAACATGAAGTCTATGTTTTATTAAAAACAATCGGGGAAGCCGCTAATAGTGATACTAATTTATATTAAAACAACAAAACTTCTTTAAAAAAATACCGTAGCAAAAGAGGAGAAAGAGGTTAAAAATCGATGCTTATCCAACTATTTCCTTTTCTCTCAAAATTATATGTTCTTCAGTACATACGCTAGAACAGGCCTGTCCAACCTTTCAGTAAGCAGGGGCGTACTCCTGACACTCAATGAAGGGCGCCATTATTCACATGACTGAAAAATGCACTAATATTATCACATAAGCACAATATTAATTTGCACGCACGTTTTAACATAATGCAAATAATTCTTATAGCGGTAGGCAGAATGTCTTTATGGTTGTGGAGTGATTTATTAAATTTCAAATTGTGCATTTCTCAATGAGAAATCTACAGTCACAGCAAAAAATCTTGACACTGCAATTTTAGACATTTTGTTGAATCGAGAACATTTTTTTCTAAAATCTAATAGGGGACCGTCAACAAATTAAAAAAGAACGAAGATCTTTTGAATTACCCTGTCAAAACTAATGTAGCAAAAAGTTTAAATTGCAGATTATGATTAAGAGGTTTATTATAATAAACTGTGTTCATGTGTATCAATATAGCATGTATACTCGTAGAGAAATTAAAATTTTTATAAAAACGGTCCAAAATTACCAAGTTTTTTGCTTATAATTTGCAGAGCTCTTAATAAAAAACAATGTTCTTTTCAAAAAATATGACAAATCAACATTGTGCATAACACTCTGTAATCAAAATTAAAAAAATATTAGTTAATTGTGCGAAAAATGAGTAGGTTTGCTAAATAAATTTTAACTGCGCATGCGCCAATTCTATAAAAGTTTCATTTACATGTTGTGTTAGTTAAATGTATAGAAAAACTTTTGTTGAAGTTTCAAAATCATAGCTTGAAAATTCTGCAAATTATCGTCGAAAGAATAAGATCGAAATCAGATATTCTCAAAATAAAAAGATGAGGGGCTGTATCCATATTCCATTGATTAGTGTCTACATAATACTGCACATACTACTATATTTGGATACAGCTCCTCATCTTTTTCTTCATTTTGGGAATAACGTATTTTGATTTTATTCTGTCGACGATAATTTTCAGAATTTTCAAGCTATGATTTTGAGACTTTCACACAAGTTGCTCTATACATTTAGCTAACACAATATGCAAATGAAATTTTTTTTATAGAGTTGACGCATGTGCAGTGAAAATTTAGTAAATCTGCTCATTTTTCGTACCATTAATATTTTTTAATTTTGATTAGAGGGTGTTATTACAATGTTGATTGTCATATTTCCTGAAAAGAACATTGTTTTCTATTAAGAGCTCTGCAAATTATAAGCAAAAAACTTGGTAAAATTTTGGACCGTTTTTATAAAAATTTCAATTTCTCTACGAATTTGCATGCTATATTTATAAAAATGAACACAGTTTATTATAATAAACATCTTAAACATAATCTGTAGTTTGAACGCTTTAGCTACATTAGTTTTTTTCTGAATTGTCCAAAAGATCTTCGTTCTTTTTTAAATTGTTAACGGTCCACTAAGGGATATCGGGAGGAAATCTTCGCGAAAATATATAACCTGTACTATTTGTTTCACACACCTGGAATTTCAGAATAATCGCTTTTCTAGATATTCAACAAAACGTCTAAAATCTCAGGGTTTTTTTTTTTTTTTTTTTTTTTTTTTTTTTTTTTTTTTTTTGTGACTGTATCTCAAAAATGTTTCCATAGTAAAATTTCAGAAATTTTATTCGCGCTTATAACAAAAAACATGGGAATCATATTGCTAGATTTCTTTAAGATATCAAAATACGCTTCGATTTATTTTGAAAGCGGGAATTTCATAGTATAAAAAGTTACAAAAACAAAGGCAGGCAAATAGTAGCTGATCCAGGTTGTTCAAAGAGATAGTCTGGAAGTGCTTTCATAGATTGAAAAAATTCTGCACTGTTGTTAATTTTTCTAAGCAAATATAAAAAAAAAAATGTCCTAAATATTCAAAAGTCTAGAAGAAAAAATGAAGTCCCTTTATCCTGCGTACGAAACAACCGATGAGGGCAGTGTTTCAGCAAAAATGATAAAGCTGAATTTTCAAGCACAAGTGTCTTCAAAGAGAATGTGAAAAGCAACGGAAGAATGTGAAATGTTTGTTACTTATATTAAAAATAGTTATTTCCAATTATTACCAGACTGATCAATCATAATTACACTTTATAAACAATAACTACAAATCATGAAACTATGCATTATTAAATTTTCAAAGTATGTTTTTGCTTAATGGAAATACGTATTAAGCATTTTTGCAGGTTTTGAAAATACGAATGTTCGAAGGTTTTGATACAAAATAATGATTTTAAATTCTCTGTAATGGACTTTTATTTCTAAAAAAAATCAATCTTCAAAAGGACGCCATGACGCCCGCGGGCGCCGCCGCGTTGAACGGCCCTGAGCTAGAGCATTTAACAAAATTTTAATGCACAAAAATATAAACATGAAAAAAATTCTCATACATCTGTTTCGAGGATTTTATCCCCTTTCTCAGTAAAAATAAATAAATAAATAAAAATAAATAAATTGGGTTTAAAAAAACCCGGTTATACCTCCGAGTACTACCCAATTTTTTTAAAATTTATTAGCTAGTACTCGAGGCTATAACCGAGGGGCTCTTTGAACCCATTTTAATATATATTTTATCGCAGTGAGCAAGGGAATCAGAATCCTCGAAAGAGCTGTTTGATTTCATGACAGGTTTCTATCATCTATTTGTGCGTAAAACGTTGTTTAAAAGTTTTGACTTATGTCTTGGAATTCGCACAAAGTGTGATTTATGATTATTTATGTTTTCTGGTTTCGAGTACATTTTCATTGGAATTTGTTAACGGCATACCTTGCCAAACTGGACAATAAAAGGTCTTAGATTATATCGCTCACCCCCCCCCCCCCCAAAAAAAAAGATAGTTTCGAAAAAGAATTAAAATAATTATGTATTATTCCACAAACATGTCTGACTTAGGCACGTCTTGCAACGGAAAAAAGTCTTAATTGTAATCTAAAAGACTGCTTTATTACGCTGCGTATCATTTTGCCATTTCATAATCTAAGGGGGGCGATTAAATCAATCTTCTCCATGTTTACTGTGTCTTAAAGATTTTACTTTTTTTTTTTTTGCAATATATGTATACATATCTCGTCCTCCCATTTGAAATTTATGTCTTTGACCCATATAATTTTAGTAAATAGCACATTTAAAAACTTCTCTTGAACACTACTTCAGACAAAATGAAAAGTTTCTTTTAATACATTTATAAAATTCAGATATTCTAAAATTACTTTTAAAGCCATGTAATTTTAATTGTTAAGCATTTTTAAATATTTGAAAATGTTTAATATCATAAATTGTTTATATATATATTATGCTAGGGTTCTCTGCCCCCTGAGAGCTATGCGCGTCAACCACCGTTAAGAGTAAAAACATAGCAATTTGTTTTTTCTTTAAAAAAAAATTACAAAATTACAGTAGATTGTTACGAACAACGATAATGTTTTGTAGTCAGGCTACAATCCAGTTTTTAATGGAGTATTTTTTGGTTAACATGGTTTCATCCGCTGCTGTCACGACAGCTGACGTTTGCTTTGGAAAATGATAATTAAAATCAGTTATACATTTGAGAATCCGCTTAAAAAGAAGTATTGTGTTTAACTTTTAACTCAAGGGCTCGGATAGATGCAGTCTGATCTCCCATGTAAAGGTAAAAATATCACTGGCAATCAGTCTTTTATAACGATGCTATAGACAAAATTCTTCAGTTTGATTCAAGGATTAAAAAACTCCATATGCTTGGGAATAATTTTTAAAACCACTAAATATACAGAGCATTGAAATTTTGTGCTTATATAATGTTTTGATCGACTTTCTGATATTATCAGTAACAGGTTTTAATTGTTTTTCTATTTTAATGCACCATCATGCATATATTCATTTTATTTTTTAAATCTAAATTGTTTATATACTAAGCTATTTACAAATTTTCTATGAAGTATCGAAAAGTAATTTGTAAAGAAAAAATTTGAAAATGTTTGGAACAGACAACCTGCATTTATGCTGCCTACAATGCATGCATATATTCATTTATGATGTATATGTGCCTCATTTGTTTCATGGAATATATTGAAACAAATCTGTTAGGCATGCTACTTTTACACCATGTGATTCCTAATGTGACGTCAAATGAACATTATCCACAAATAAATCGTTTCGTATGCATAGTTTTAATTTATGGCTTAATTTTTACCTCAAATTTGATTTACGTGAAATAATTATATTATTTTAAAGTTTTTCTTCTCATTCAGATTTACGTATAAATACAATTCAAGCGTGTTACTGAAACATTAATTTGTTTTAAATTTAAAAAGCAATGATGCAAATGCTAAAGAGAAAAGAGCAGAAACACCAAAAAAGATTAAGAGGTCAGGAAGATTTGAAATGTTAAATTAATGTATTATTTTATAAATTTTAAATCTTTAAGAGGATGATTCTACGATAAGACGTTTCAAAAACAGAGGATTCGGCCAAAAAGAAAAGTTTGAGTTTGATCAAAAAACCTTTAAATTATGATTTTTGTCCCGTTTATTTGCCTTTTCATACAAGGGCAAGTCACTTTATACATATCTTATAACTTTTTCTGGTCAGTGACTCGCTCCCCTGGCAGTTATCTTGCCAGAGGATATACGGCAGGGGAGAGACATTTTCATGTAAATTCAAATTTTTTAACTGACAGAATTAGTTTTCGGGTTAATTGTGTATTTCACTTTAATTATTACCGTATTGTTTTATTAGGACAGTAAATGCAATTGAATTAAATGAATATTATAAGTTTTATGACTTACCAAGGGAGATACACGATCACCGTGCGAAATCACTACACCGCACGGTCGCGTCGCAACAAATGGAGACGCTTAAATGGCTTGCACGTTTAGTAATGCTAACTTCAAGCAGATAAATGTCCTTAAGCGCTACTTCCGATATAGCCATCCTTGAATTTATATTTGTTTCAGCGGAACGAAATTTGACAGGGTAGATACCCAAAAAAGCGGGACAAAAGTTAATTAAAAAATTTATTTGAAATTAACAAAATTATTTTATTTTTTATTTTATAATACGTAAGTATAATTACTTAAATTCAAATTAAACATACTTTAGTTAAGCATCTGATGGAAAAATATATGTATTGTTTGAAAGTTAAATTGAAACCGGCAAGGGGACATGCCAGGGGAGAGACTTTTTTTAGACTTTGTAAGAAATTTCAGAAAAATGTGTTAATTAGGCATTCAATCGTGGTGTTATTTAATAAAGTATATTAAGATGATGCGATTCACTGCAATAAATAGCAACATATAGAATAAAAAAATCTGTTTTAAACGGATTGCCGTACAAATTACCTTTTATCGTAGAATCACTCAAGAATGTCGTACAATTGATCAAAGAGGAAAATTTCTAAAATTATGGTCGTAGTAAAGGTTACTAAGATAAATATCATTAAAAAGTTATTTCACACAAGCCAAAACACCCGATCGCTAATGTTAACTTTTAACTGATGTGACACAAATAGTATTAAGCGGTCTGTGAGACAGCAAAATCAAAATTTGAATAAGAAGTATGATTAACTCATTAGGTTTGTGTTTTTGTACTAAACCTTTTATACAGGATTGTTACAATTAATATTCACCTATTTAAAAGACTTTGGCAATAGCACTAAAGATGTAAACAAAACAAAATTTTGGTAGTGTTTGTAGAATAAATTACAAGAAACTACAAAAATCGAAAAAAGCAGTGGCCTGTGAGACCGGTAGCATCAGTTAAAGGTTAATTATAACATATGTATTTTTTTCGCAGGAATGCTAATAAAATATAAGCAAAGCAAACTAATAAATTTTGTGAGAAATAAGATTAAGTCTATTTTTAACGCACATAAAAACAATCCTCTAGCAAAGAGACGAGAAAAAAAATACGATATACACATGTATATGAAGCCTTAAAAATTTCCAAGTGACCATATTCGGTAGATTTCGTAAAAAATACTACTACAATCTATTACATTCTCTCGTATGTTAGAGTTTCTGAAAATATTTTGCAGATCTACGCCGATCATGATCCCTAGACAGTTACAAAACATATAGGGGAGAGGGGGGGGGCAATGAACAATTTTTACCACTTCTCAAATTTATAAGCTATTGAAACAAATTTATATAAATTTACATCTTATTTATTTTGGTGAACGTTTTAAATGTATTTCCGAGAATGTCTAACTTATATCATCATTCTAAAAATCGTCTAAATTTACTCACATCTGCCCCAGTTTAGGGGTGTTGTGAATATACCTGGGGGGAAGGTAAGGGTCCAAACGTTTTGTATACCACTAAAATTTATAAAATGTAATTCGCCTTATCTAATCGTAGAATTTTCTAATTAATCTGCTTGAAGAAAACTTTACAATATTACTGATATCAAAAGCATTTGGACCCCCTCCCTGATTACTGGAGGGGGGGGGGGGATATGAAAACACATGCGTAAAGTAGACAAAAATTTTTTTTTTATGAATACAGACTAATTAGATGCCTTACATTGTTACTTTTATATAAGTTATTGAAAAATTATATTGTTGTATTTTTACTTTTTTCTAAATGTTATGTAATGTGCATCACAGAATTGAGCATCGTGATTTTAAAATTTGGCAAAATTGGCGATTAACAAACTTTCTTTGGCCAACTAAATTTTACTTTTTAAAAATATCTTAAATATTTTAATTTGGGTCAAGAAAAAATAAGTTTAAAACTAGAAATCATTAAAGAATAACAAACGTACTGCTTTTTACAGGAAACCATAACTTTTAATGGTTATCTAACTTCCCGTAAATTAAAAAAATCCTAAAAACATTGAATATATAGCTCAATGTTTGACAAGGATAATCAAGTTTTAAACTAAAAAAAAGCATTGGAGATTAAAAAAATATTTGAACTGTTCACATCTGCCTCCATACGTTTTATTCACAAATGCTCCCATCTACCAACTTTAGTCAAATTTCTATACATAAAAAAATATTAATTGAAATAAGGAAACAAAACTACTTTTAGTCTTACCTAATTAATGTCACTATACAGGGTGCCCCAGGATTATTGGGACAAACTTTAAGGAGAGGTAGAGGACATTACAAGGATTCAGATTTGATTAACAATCCATTGTCAGAAACGTACTGAAAGTAGTATGACAGGTGGGTGATTCTACGATAAGAGGTTCAAAAACATGGAGAATTCGGCCAAAAAGAAAAGTGAGTTTGATCAAAAACTATTAAATTATCATTTTTGTCCCGTTTATTTACTTTTTCATATAAGGGCAAGTCACTTTATACATATTTTATAACTTTTTCTGGTCAGTGACTCGCTCCCCTGGCAGTTATCGTGCCAGGGGAAATACGGCAGGGGAGAGACATTTTCGTGTAAATTCAAACTTTTTAACTGACTAAATTAGTTTTTCGGTGAATTGTGTATTTCACTTTAAGTATTAGTGTATTGTTTAATTAGGGCAGTAAATGCAATTGAATTAAATGAATATTATAAGTTTTATGACTTACCAGGGGAGATACACTATCACCGTGCGAAACCACTACAAAACACGGTTGCGTCGCAACAACTAAAAATGGCGACGCTTAAATGGCTTGCGCGTTTAGTATTGCTAACTTCAAGCCAATAGATGTCCTTAAGCACTACTTCCAATATAGCCATCCTTGAATTTATATTTGTTTCAGCGGAACGAAATTTGACAGGGGAGAGACACAAAAAAAGCGGGACAAAAGTTAATTTTAAAAATTATTTGAAATTAACAAAATTATTTTATTTTTTATTTCATAATACGTAAGTATAATTACTTAAATTCCAATTAAACATACTTTAGCTAAGCATCTGGCGGAAAAAATATATGTATTGTTTGAAAGTTAAGTTGAAACCGGCAAGGGGACATGCCAGGGGAGGGGACTTTTTTGACTTTGTAAGAAATTTCAGAAAAATGTGTTTAAATTAGGCATTCAATCGTGATGTTATTTAATAAAGTATATTAAGATGATGCGATTCATTGCAAAAAATAGCAACATATAGAATAAAAAATCTGTTTTAAACGGATTGCCGTACAAATTACCTCTTATCGTAGAATCACCCAGGTACAAGAAATGCAGAGACAAGACCATCTGAAATAATTTCTTGGTCAAAGATATTACATGTACTGTGGTAGATACATAAAAAATGTCACAAAAGATGTTCAAAGTTTCCACCATTGCTAGCGATGCATGCATTACACCGTCGAACCATGGATTGGTGTAATCGCTCAAATACACCTCAATTTTGTTAGATATCCGCAGCAGCACAGACGAGACTTGCAATTAAATCCATATCAGAATCCACAGGCATTGCATACACAGCATTTTTCAGTAAACCCCAAAGAAACATCTATGCTAAATAAGGAGAGCGTGGTGACCAGGGAACCGGTTCATCACGGCCAATCCATCGGTGACCAAACATATGATTTAAATGTTCTCGAACACATCTGCTGTAATGGGGAGGTGCCCCAGCATTTTGAAACTCCATATGGCGTCTGACATATTATGGCATAATATCATAAGCTTGGCAGCACTTCTTGCAAAAAATATGCGATAATCTGGAGATGCTAGAGGTGCTGGCAACAAGCAAGACCCGACTAAGATATTGCCGACCACACCAACCCAAACATTCAATGAAAAACTATGTTGAACAGCATATTGTCTCACGCCATGTAGATTATACAGGGTGTCCCAGAACTTCGTGTACAAACTTTGAGGGATGAGAGACATCATCGTTTGGAACCACAATTACATAGGAAAGAATGGGCGGAAACGTCTTGTTAACCCTTACACAGACAGTGGTTTGTATATAAAACTACAAAATTTTCAATACAAAATTAACATTGACATCAGAATTTTAATATGATTTTTCCATTTATTATGTATGTGAAATGTCTGGCATTTCTTCTTTGCAAATGCATTTTTCCGCAATTTCTGATGTCATTCATATTTTTCCACATTTTAGCAATGGAAGTGGAAAAAGCTCAAAGACACAGTTATGACATAATGCGGAAAGCAGTGTAGAACGCTTACACAGAAAAAAGTACAAGAAATGATTTAATTTTAAATTTAATTTAAAATTATGTTTCTTTAAAATCAAGTATCTTAGTACCTATTAGAAATTGCTAAAATGTGATAAAATATGAATGACATCAGAAATCGCGGAAAAATGTATTTACAATGAAGAAAAAAAAATACATTTCACATGTATAATAATTGGAAAAATCATTAAAGTTCTGGTGCCAATGTTCATTTTGTATTAAAAATTTTGTAGTTTCATAGAGATACCATTGTCTGTGAAAGGATTAAGAAACAAGTGAGGATGACGTTTCCGCCCATGCGTTCCTATAGAATTGTGGTTCCAAACGATGTTCTCTACCACTCCTCAAAGTTTGTACACGAAGTTCTGGGACACCCCTTATATACATCACATAAGTATATAAGACCAGCACATAAATATGAGTTCTTAAATTCCCTAAGGTGAAAATGCTGGCTTCCTCCAATGCTCTTGTGAACACACCACCTAACGACAAACAAAGCCGTTCCGACTATGTGTTGCTATGCAAATTTAAATCCTTGTGATGTCCCCTACCTCTTGATACTGATATTCTACTTTTAAAAAATGTCAAGGGAATTTTTACTTAAATAGCGTCGGGAGATTTTTACTTAACACCTAAAACAAATTACAACTACCGTAATTTCGGGTGTATAAGCCGCGGATCAAACAATTCTTTTTGGACCCAGAAATCTTATGCAGTGATTGAAGACAAATATTTACGTCGATCTAAGTAGTTACATTTCTTTCTTGAAAAATTCTGGGTCGAAAAAGAATTGTTTGATCCGCGGCTTATACACCCGAAATTACGGTACTAGAAATAAAAATGGCTGATTGTTCTGAAAATTAAACCAAAAAGATCGTACCAGTTTTTGCATCTATTGGTATTTTTAAAAAAATATTTTACTTCAGATTAACCAAGTAAAATATATACTGTTCACATGTACCCCCTTCTTTATATGTATCATTTTTTATTGAATGATAACTTACATAATTCTGCTCAAATATCTTTCAAACACTCATAAAATCAAGATGTGGAAAATCATGGTAAAGTTCATTAATGGGCAAATTATGACCAAGAGGCTGACATAGAATTTTAAAAAAAAAAGCCCCATAACTTCTTAATTACAATGCGTATCAAACAGTATAAAGTTATTACTTCCAGGAAAATAGCCAAAAATTTACATATAATAGATTTTTGATATAATTAAAACTGAGCTGAATGGGTGAAGAAAAAAATTAGGCTTTAAGAAATAAAGAAATCAAACTTCAATTCACAAAATATAAAATCCACTTACATTTGTTATAAAAATTATCTAACATTATCTAACAATCTTAATATTATCTAACATTTATATTGACAAATTTCGATTAAAAAAAAATTCTTAGATGCTAAAGAAAAAAATTATCGTATTAACATGATTCTGATAAGGGCAGCTTTAAAAAAATAAATATAAAATAAACTCGTCAAAAGCGGCAAGATAAAATTTTTAAACGAGGTTTATCTCTAATCTTGATTTAGTTTCTGTTGGTGAAAATAGTGCTGAAATTTGTAAAGCGGAGCCGATAGGAATTTTTCTCCCTTTCAGGCTCAACACTACAAAAATTAATCTGCTCGTCTGATTGAGAATAACATTCATAACTGCGCTAATGAAAAGCAATATGTTCAGAAAATTTATGCTTATATTTTTATAAGGAGTTTTAGATACGAGTTATATATGTATTCTTTTCTCTATTTTAAAGCAATAGCATGCACATTTTTCACTTATAAAATTAAAATAAAAAATTTTAATTAATGAGTACATGGATTTTAATATATACACATTTATAAAAAAATAAGCCGTGCGAGATTAAATCGGCATCATTTTACTCGTGCATCTACACCGCACGAGATGACAATAAGATAAACGCACTAACTGCTATTTTTACACCACGTGATTCTTACTGTGACGACCCATGAGTACTTTGTATAAAGGAAAAAATTCATTGATAATTAGAATATGTCGAAAGGAACAACTCTAATATGGCTGCCACATGCCACTTAAAGTATGTTTGCCAGCGGGGCCAAACTATGAATGGGGCGCTGGATAAACCCTGGGAATCTAATATTCGGGGCTGTTTCAAAGTATTAAGAGTAAGATCGGTAAAAAGGGGTTAAAAATTATTACAGAAAAGTTATGTTACATAGGAAATAACGTATTATTTTGATAAGTTTAGAAAGAAACCGAAATAGGACATTTTTATGCAATTAAAACCATCAAACTCCATTTCTTTTAATTTCTTTTCATCGTTATTCTGCTCCTTCTACCTCGCTCCTCACCATTTGCACATTTGCGAAATGAATATCTGGAATTCAAAAATTTTTCCATTGAGTGAGTATTTTCGAAACAAATATCTGTCGCCTGTCGAGTTTTGATAAAATTAAAAATCAGTCTTATTTTTACAAAGTGTATACACCTATGTAAAACATTTTTCTACACGTGTTTTTGAAGTATCAAATCTATATTAGCTATATAATTAGCTTTTTATAAATTTTTGATGAATAATAAAAATTCTGTTTTCTTTCATTTTGAAAATTAGTGAGGTCAGCATCCCCCCCCCCCCCACACACACACATACACTCCTGTTTAGCTCAGTTCTTAATTTCACGTGCCTTTCCGATATTATTTTTACTTTTGCATGAAAACAAGTATTTACATTAGTTTCTGTTAAAATTACGAAAAAATACTCACCGATTTTTTAAATTTTTACACGTCGGTGTGAAACATTTGTCTATTTGTTCTCTGAAATTTGCAAATCTATATCCTAGTTTTCTTAATTTTAGCTGATAAATAAAAATTCTTAATAGATTATTTCCGTTGTGTAAACAGGACCAGATTGGGAAAAAATCTGTTTTTAATGCATTGGCTAATTATAAAATCTAAAAATGAGTCGCAGGAGCATCGTGACCTGCCTTGGACTATCTTCACATAGATTTTCTGACCTCTGCATGCAGTAGATTTCGCTAGCCATCGCATACACTCCCCCCCCCCCCCCAACTCACACAGAGAGCGATATTTTCCTTTATCAGTATAGGTTAAAAATTGTTGATTGGAAAAAAATCTGTTTTTAATGCATTGGCTAATTATAAAATCTAAAAATGAGTCACAGGAGCATCGTGACCTGCCTTGGACTATCTTCACATAGATTTTCTGACCTCTGCATGGAGTAGATTTCGCTAGCCATCGCATACACTGCCCCCCCCCCCCCAACTCACACAGAGAGCGATATTTTCCTTTATTAGTATAGGTGATTGAGAAAATATTAGTGCTCAGAATCAATTGCAGTCTTCTTGGAATTTATTATAGTAACCTGTTGATTGTTTTTGCAAGTTAATTTGATATTCCCCTTTGATTTAGATAAATGGGTTTTTCATGCAGTCTTTCATTTCATTCAAATTTTCAATATCCTGTCATTCTGATAACGCACCTCCAAGACTAGTTTTGGGTGTTCTTTGGTTAAGTATAAAGGGGGATAGCCTTCTCACGCAGATTTTACTGATTTGCTTCAGATTTTGGATATAGGTTCATTCTGATAGGGTGAAACCTTAATTAGTTTTGAAGGGTCTTTTGTTAAGTAAAAAAGATGGGAAAGGGAGATTACCCTCTCCCCCTTAGATTACATAATTGGGTTTTTATGCAGAATTATCAGATTTGTTTCAAATTTTGTGTATAGGTTCTTTCTTATATGGCGAATCACTTAATTTTGACGGTTTAATGGTTAAGGTCGGAAACGGGGATTATCCCCCTTTAAATGTGGTAAATGGGTTTTTATACAGAATTTTCCAGACTTGCTCAAATTTTCGATATTTGTTCATTCTGATAGGTATATCTTTAGTTTTGTTGTTTCTATGGTTTATTATAAATGGGTAGGAAATGGTGAAGCTAATAATCTCGTAATTTGTTTTTCGAGGGGCACTATTTGAAAAAAAAAGTTGTAATATACAATTAGTGTGAATAGCCTGCGAGCTCAATGTCATTAGTTTAACTTTGCAATACAATGCTTTTTACAACTACTTAAAAAACATATTGAAAATGGGTGACATATTCCCCCGCGCGACTAAACGCATAACAATTATTAGCGCGCCTAACGCAGAGTTAATACATGAGGACGTCAATTTCAAAATTAGCCTTATCGAAGAGTTCAATCTTTTCTGTTAGTGAACCTGTATCGTAAAAAAAATTCTACAATATGCAAAAAATCTCGTTTTATCCTGTATGTATAGCATAAAATCTTTGTTTACAATGAATATCAATGGCCACAATTTGACGTTTCTTGCAATTCCTCACAATTTGATTTTCTGGACAAGAGTTTTGAAACTCAAGTACTCATGTGGATTTATTGGCCTCGTCTTATCGTCTAATTTACAAAATATAATTTTTGAAAATTCAGAGCGTGGCGTCAATGCTATAATAGGAAGTAATAGCTTTAGTCAAGTTCATTACTAATAAAATAAATTATTTGAATAGACTTGTTTCTTAAGGACCATTTCGAAATAGATTTATATAGTTTAGTTTTTGGCCATTTTTAGGCACTTCCAATGGATTAAAAAATTTTAAAATAAAGTTTAAAACCATAAAAATTTTCACTTTTAAAGAATTCACCTGTAAAAATACTTTTTTCATGATTAAATCGCAAATTTTTCATGTAAAGCTAGAGAATTCTTTTTTTCTCTCTCTAGACATGATACATAAATATTTGCTTATAAATTTTGGAAAACAACGTATGTCAGACATGCTAATTAAAATCAGGCATCCAACCAGCGTTTCTCTTTTCTATTCATCCGGCAGTCAATAATAACCATGTACTCACTTGTTCAAATACTATACCCCCAGTACATTCATATATTTCATATTCTGTGTTTTAGATGTTATTAAATTTTTTCAATCTTTTTCATTATCCCAATTTTGATAAATGTGAATCAAAATTTTAATTCACAATGCAAACGAGCCTCATTAAAATGTTTTTTCCCGCCACTGTATACTCTATGGTTATTTCATAAAAAAAATTTTAAATTTATACTATATCAAAAACATTAAAATATTTAAATTTTCATTTAATTTCCGAACCTGATTATTTTTAGAGAAATTTTAACGTAGATCGCCGGTATTGAAAATCTTATTTTAAAGTTACATCAGATATTTCTTTATACCATTTTAAAAAAAAATCTAAATTAATTTTCAGTAGTGGAATTACGCTTGAAATTATTGAATATTTAATACTTGATTTATTACTTGCTAACTAAAGGTAGAACCAAGAACCAACCAATAGGATGAAAAATGTGCTTGCCTAGGATCGAACCAGAAACCCTTGGAAAAACGCTCCAACTGCTCGACCATTTAAAGCTACGAGGATGATGCCCAATTAGGCGATGTATTGTACGATGCCCACCGTCGAACTTCTAGAAAAAGTTTTTCTATAAGTTTGACGAAGCTTTGACATTTACAGGCATTTATGAAAAATAAAGGTTGAGATATTCAGTACCTATTAAACATTGCTACAAAAGATTTGTTATGCTTCTTGCGAGATTTTTTTTTTTTTTTACTTTTTTTCAAAAAATATATATGTATTATTAATAATTGACGGTATACCGACAATGGAATTGGTGGAAGACTTAATTGCCAGAGATCAATCCGTAGAATTTTAGTTCTGTTCCGTTCTATTTGAAATTTAAAAAGATCTACGATTTCAAAATCTGCAGAAAAGTACGATTTAACAAGAAAAAATATTAAATTGGTTCGAAAATGCAAAACATAAATCATATTTCTTGTTTAATACACTAAGAGAGTTGAGACATTAGAACAATTGTTGAAATGAACGTTGGACAGAAAAAAAGATACATCAATATTATCTCTTTTTAAAAGTATTTCACCTGTCGTCTTCCCCTTAACAGTTTATGCCAAATACTAGCTAACAAATGTTAAACAAATTGCAACGATATTTTCAAATTTCTCGTATGCATTTTTAAGTTATTTCGATTTGCATAGTATATCAGAGGCATAGACTAACCGGGTATTTCCATACATATGGTAGTTTTGGGGTAGAAGGGGGGTCGCATTTACTTTTGAAACAGATTCCAAAAACTTAAAGTGGCTCAGGAAAAACTGCAATCAAAATTTTAAAGAAATTTGAAAGTATCCCGGTTTGACATCAACCTCAAGTATCTTATACAGAAAAAAAAAAAAAAAAAATTGAAAAGAACGGTGCTATTGGTATAACACTAGCTAGGAAGTGTATTCACGTTATTATCGTAGGCTCTTAAAGTTTTTAAAAAGGGAAAAATTACAAATAAATATCTATGGTGGAGACCTATTATCAAACAAATGGGATGACTGAGACATTAGGAAATGTAAACAAAATCTTGGAATGATTTTTAAACAATTATTCAGTTTAAAAATTTATCTTGTGATCTCAAATAGAAAAAAAATCATTTTTCATTTGTATTAAAAGTAAAAGCATACAAGACTAAATGCACAGTGGACTTACAAAAACTAATTTTGAAATTTAATCTTTCAAATTTTATTCTAAAATCACTAGAAAAGGCTTTTATATCTATAAAAAAAAATGTTATAAAACTAAAATGAAAGTAAAAAGATATGTAAGGGAGAATGAAGAGGAATGGGACACTTTATAAAAATAAGAAAATAAACTTTGACATGTAAACAAAATTTTCAATTTTCAGAACGAAAGATGAAATACTTTTTAATGTTCCTGAACAGTAATGGAAACATAACATGCAAAAACAATTTTGTAATTAAGGAAATTTTAAGTTTCAAAATATGTCCCATACCTCTCTTAGTAACAGGGAGGTTATGAGACAGCTATAAAACAAAATATAAGGTACAAATGCTGTAATGTTGGCTACATATACAGTAACAAATATTGTAGGTTGATAAATCTATTTAAACTGCAAATATTAACCAGACTGGCCAAAAATACGTTCTATTTTTACTGAATACTTCTCCTTATCGGAACTTATGTCAAGTTATAAAAGAAAATTAATTCTCCAGTTTTCCTTTATATCTTATGAATTGTAACTTAAAACAAAAATTGTCCTCTACAGCTTTAATTATTCCTATATAATTTATGTCTGCTTTCTAGGAATAATATTTAACAAGAAAAAAATCCTTTATACAAATGTCAACATTATCACTAGCCAACCAATTTCCTACATTACAATTTTTTCATCTTCAGTAATAATGCAAAAGGCGATTGTCAGTGTAAATGACAAATTCCAGCATTTTCATCTCGGGAAGTTTCTGAAAACTAAAAAGAATCTTGCTCTCTTTCCTTTGTTATTTTATGTCTGGCTCAGGTTTTATAACATTTTCAGTTTAATTTTCAGTTATTTCTCTTTCAGTTTAATCCTTTATTAAAATATTTACATATTATTAGTAATATACATTTATTTTATTCAAAAGAAGGAATTGCACTTGTCCAATTTCCTCCCCCCCCCCCAAAAAAAAAGCTCACATGTCCTACTCCTCCCGCTACCTTCTTTTATGATAGACTACTTGTATAAACCACAATGCTGCTTTTAAGGTTAAATTATGGTTGGTTGTATTTGTGACGGCCAATTAACACAAGGGATATAGGCCCTAAAGGGGAGGTGCCCTCCGTGGGGGGGGGGGACTCTCTAAAAGAAACTAACCCGTATTTATGCAAGAAACTCCAAACGATTAGGCCGACGGCCGCGATTGGGTTCGAACACAACCCTTGCATCTACCAATTTCGAGAGCAGAACCTCTCAGTCACTGGTGGGACTGTTTAAATTATGGTTAATATGCAGTATAATGTTCTATAAATAGGAAAACTATTGCATTTACATTTAAAGAAGTCATTAATTACAGCAAGCATAAAAAGTATATGAAACAAATTTACTTTTAGATTCTTGAAATAATCCTTTATAAAATTGTACGCTTATATAAATCAGCAATTTTTCGCAACGGAAGATTGGGATACCACTGCTTCATCTAAAATGTGATTGATGAAATGTTTAGAATGATACATCAAGAGAAAAATTGACTGTCCCATTTCTCTCACTGTCCCGCTCTACCTCACTATCTCCTGATCACTGTATTTTAGTAAAACACATTTTATCTGAGCAGATATTTTTACCACTTTTAAGGCACTTTATTAAAATCAATCCAGTTTCATTATGTTGATGAAACTGGAATTATTATATGCATAAAAATTAATAATTTTTTGAAGTGCAGAAATTTATCCAATGTAATATGATTAAAAAAATGAAATTCCAATGATTTCGAGATCTCTATAAAATAAATCCTATGTACTTTGTTTAAACGTGATAAAATTCCGTAGAAATCGAATATGATTTTTAAATTTAACATCCGAACACAATTTTGAAAAGGTAAAAGAAAAAATTCGAATTTTCAGACAAAACACGTGTCATAGTTTAAATTGAACTTATTTGTATACTAAATTGAAAATTAATTAGCCTATTGTTGTATGTTTTTTCTTTTAATACATATGAAAAACTTATATTTCTCTTTCTGTTACACTTTATAAACTAAAAATTACAAAAATAACAATTGTCATTTTAAAAACTTTTGTCTTATAAAGTCTAGTATAAGAAAATATTTGTATTAAAATTGAAAACACATAACTAAATGCAAATTATCAGTAGAAAAATAAATAAAAATAAAACTTGGGATATACTCGCTAAAAATGCTCTTACATTTATAAATAATTCACTTTTCAAAAGTTCTAAAACAAAAAAAGAAAAGAAAACTTATGCAACCACATTATTTCAATACAACACAATAATATTTAATCTAAACAGATATATTTACCACTTTTAAGGCACTTTATGAAATATAATCCAGGTCCACTTTGTTGCTGAACAGACACAATATTATATGCACTATCAAGTTTAGACTGATAATTTTTTTCTGTTGTAATTTATCAACATTTATGTTTCAATATGATAAAAAAACAAACTTGCCTCAGTTTTTCGTTGACTATAACCAACAAGTTTATCAGTTTCAGACTTTCGGAAAGACACGCTAAAATTAATGTCTCAGAGTGCACCACAAGATGAGCGGGATGACTTTTCAGCACGTGGAATAGGGTTGTTGCAGAGACTGCTCGCCAAAGATACCCATCTTGCTGTTCCTACGCCAAATCCTTTACGCTTCAGAACAATGTTATAGTTAGAAATGTTTTAAAATTTAAGATATCAAAATCTGACACCGAAAAATGACACAAGTTCAGGTTCCGAAGTGAGTAATTAATTTTTGAAATAAGAACCAGAGTCGATATATGCATGAAAGTGTCTATGAAGTAACTTTCATGTTCATCTTTCAATCAGAAACTTAAAAGTTTTCCTAATAATATTTTTTATTGTTTTATTCTATCTATTAAATATTATATAATACTAGGGGATACACACGAACTTCCTAGGTAACACAATATAGGTGAAACCATTTTTTAATTGGAAACTCGAATAGATATTTACATTTAATATATTTTTAGATTGCTCCACTAGCAAACTCAAAACGACATTTATATGAAAATTATCAATTATGTGTACAAATAAAGTTTTGTAATTTATTAAAAGCGATATTTTCATATTACCCGTATATTCCAAGAGTTAATATCCGAAGAAATCGCGAAAGGTTTTGCTCTTTACAGCAGTCTTTTTTATTCTAATCACTTCAGTGGTTTAAGCGTGTCTGTTAAATATGTGTTTTATTAATATTATTTTATTTATTCATTGATGGATTTCTATTTTGTTATTGAAATTAGCCTGAAACAAATACTGAACAATTTATATTGTTTTATGTCCAAGCGATTAGTCTTTTGTTTGATTAGGCTGCACGCGATGGAGATATATTTTTAAAAAATCATATTTAAAATAATAAAAAAAACTATTAAAATATGAATAAATTCAGATATAATTTCCAAACAAATTTCATTTCAAAGATTTTTTTTTTCTATTTGATGATGCAAAAATAGAAATTGTGTGATGTTTAGAATTTTAAAAAATTGCATGTAAAAGCGACATTTATGGGTCAGGTGTTGCAACAGTCAATATGATGTCACCGTCACTCGCGAACATGTTTTTGTGCTAAAATATATATTTATATTCGCTGCAATTGTTAAAGGAAGACACGGGTGGGACGCCACGCCTACTGACATTAATTTTACTCTAACACTACTTATTTATTATATGTAACAAAATTTTATCCAAGTATTTATATATACTTCAATTCACGTGTTTGTTAAAACTGCGCAAGAACTTTACACGAGTTAAAAGTGTCTAAGTTTTCTAGATCCAGGGGTTGGAGCATGTGGGACATATTTTATTGTTCTTACCAAAAAATTTTATGAATAATCTTTAAGAGACTTTTTTGCTAGACATACAATAGGAATACATCATGAAGATTATTCATAAGAAATTCTGGTCAAAACAATAAAATGTTGCCTATATTCTCCGACCCATGTAGATCTTCGAAAAGTGTACTTTTCAACTGAGAACCCCATGAACTCCTAAAGATTTTCCTAGCGATTTCGATTTTTTTAAAAAATGGTAGTAGATTACAAATATAAGATGATATTTAGCAGACAGTTTTAAAAATTTTGATTAGTTAAAAAAAATAATATTTTCTGAAAAATGGAAAAAAATTTAAAAATTGCCACTGTTCTAAAATGAAAATTTTAGTCGCAGAAAAAATCTGTCTGTATGTATTTTGAGCATAATCCAGTGAATATAAGTTTCAAATTTCATCAAAATCGGTCGGGATTTTTCAGATGAAACGGATCTTAACCGCTTACCTGATTTACCCGTGCATCATATGGGCAACGTGTTTTTGCGAATTAAGTTTTGCCCGTACCACGTACGGGCACCCATATTCCAATCATTATTTATTTTTCTCATCAATAAATTTTTATTATGAATTTTGCATTATTTAATTCGGGCATTTTTCTGATTTAATTCGGGCATTTTTCTGATTCAATTAGCCAAAAATTTTTGTTGTGACAGGTGATAAAAGCTTAAAAATTCTGTAAAAAACATGAAAAAAAATAGGCATTATTTGAAAGTTTTTATCAAAAATAAATTTCAAAACAAGGAAAACTTCGTCTAAAAGAAGCGGTAACTTTCCGTTACAAGGTTTCATTTTTAATGATAATTATTTAACGTAATTTTTAAAATTAATGAATCTATCAATCGTCGAACGTTTCGAGTGATTTTGAGGTGCTATATTATTTAATTTAATTTATTTTAATATTTTTGTTGTGTAATTTACATCAAGCCATCCTCAGGATCTAACTCGAGACCTTTACGACAGTGGAACAAGTCCTTACTGACTGAGCCAAAGCTTTTGATGTCATTTTGTACAAAGTATGTCTTTTAAGAGTAATTGGGAAAATCTGTTGTGTTTTTCGAAGATTTCCTTTCAGATATATTCGTTAGAATATTCGTAAACGATTTATTTTATTTTATTTCAGACCGATGCATAATACTTATTATTTTTTAAAATCAATTTTAATTAACTATTTTAAATAAAAAAAATCACTGTTTTTTTAATGAATGAATGAATGAATGAATGAAAAAATTTGTTGATTCATGTTTCACAAAAATAATGTTATAGACAATTTTTCGAAATTCTCGCACACTATTTATTTATTTTGGGAGAAGCGCTAATTAAAAATTTTTTAAATAAGAAATAAGAGAAAAATAACCAGCAAAAATGTAATTTAAAAGGGTTTTTTATGCTTTCATTATTTCGTAGCGCCTGTGGGATTCGAATCCACAATCCTAGATAGAGTGTCTCAGTTTTTAGGTGCGTTCGTAATTATGTAAATACGTAGCACCTATTGTTGTCGCTCAGTCCGTCCGTCTGTCTGTCTGTCTGTCCGTCTGTCTGTCTGTCCGTCCGCATATAACAACTCAAAAACTACCCATCCGAATCGTTTGAAATTTAAAATACATAATTATAACATAATTTTGTCGAGTCATTTCAAATTTTATGAAAATCGGATGGATAGATCAATTACAGGGACAATCAAAAGGATTCCGTTACATTACGGTCAATGGGGAAAAAAGTTTCAAATGCATTTTAATCGTTTGAAATTTAAAACATATAATTATTGCGTAATTTTGTCGAGTCATTTCAAATGTTATGAAAATTGGATGCATAGATGAATTACAGGGATAATCAAAAGATTCCGTTACATTACGGTCAATGGGGAAAAAAATTTCAAATGCATTTTAATCGTTTGAAATTTAAAATATATAACTATTACGTAATTTTATTGAGTCATTTCAAATGTTATGAAAGTCGGATACATAGATCATTTACAGGGACAATCAAAGGTATTCCACTACATTACGGTCAATGGGAAAAAAAGATTCAAATGCATTTTTATGATGTTACACTCATTCGAACATAATAGAATTGGCATGAATCTATGAAATATATATTAAAATATGCATTCTGTACAATCTGTGATGCAAAGAATTTTTATTATTAAATTACAGGGCCACACAAAAGTATTCCACTACATAATGCTATACGGGGTAACATTGTTTGGGGCGTGTTTTAATTATATTTAACTATTTCACATTTTATGAATAAGATATACGTTTCTGAGGTGTAATAAAAATTACTTTCTGCATATTTACAGAAACACAAAGATTTCAACTACTATACTGTATCCGAAGTACGCTCTACTATATCAGCAAGATCTGAATATTTTTAAAACTTCGTTATCGTACGAACGCACCTCATTTGATACGTTCACGTGCAATTTCCAACTTGTTCTTTCTATTTCCGTTCGTTTCGTTATTTTTCAGGAAATATGCTGGAGTTTTCTGATTTTCAACGAAAAATGCTCTTTCGTTGTGAAAAGGGACTTTTTCTGTGAAATTCAGGAAAAATATATCCGTGAATTTCAGATTTTTTTTAACAGTGTACAAACATGCATGTGTTTTTATTTATTGCATGGCAGCAGAAAAATATTAAAAAAATCTTGATTCCCATTGGCATTTTATTTAATACATCTTCAAATGGCGTCGGTTGGTTGATTGTGTTTATGACGGCTAAATATCAATATGAGGGATATGCTCGCAAGAGGGAGTGCCCTCCGTCCTAAGGGAACCTAATCCGTAATTACGCTTGAAAATCTAAGGTTTGCAGAAAATGGGGGAAAACTTTTAACGATTAGGTCGACGGGACTCCAGGGTTCGTACCCAGCACCTCTCGTCTACCAGTTTCGAGGGCAGAACCTCTCGGCCAATGGTGGGAGCCTTCAAGTGACGTTATTTGACCTTCATTTATCAAGCCATTTATGTCTATTATCATTTAGTTCCTTTATTTATAGTCAAGCAGAATTTCAAAAAATTCTTGTTCACAAAAATACATACGTATGCGTATGAGAAAAAAAATCCTGTTTATCGTATTAATTCAATGGAAAAATAATGTAAAGATCGCACCTATCAAACTGTAAAACTCAATGTTTATTTTCTATTCGATTTTTGATACTATCCTAATATTTGAAATTAACGTAAGACATAATCTAATCAGCTTTGTAAGTGTATTTCAAATTTTAAATTGATTAGAATCCTCTTATTAGCAGGATTTGTAAAAATAATTGTTTGTAAACCGTTTTAAATTCGTTGGCAGATCTTTTTCGGAATGCAAGCAATCGGAAGGAGTATTAGCTAGATTTTTAAAAATGATGAATCTTAAGATTAGATATGCATTCTTATCTTAAGCATGAAATTTTATTGCTATCTGAATTTTTCACTCTAACTTTGTGTATATTTTAACTTTCTGATTATGGCGTTGGCACATATCCCAGCAAATATATATTTTTATTTTTTATCCATAACAGTTTTTGAAAAATAATCTTTGACATACAGGCTGTCCACTCTCAACGGTGGCCAATGGCTAATTTCTAAATCGTTAGTCATAGACATATACTAGTTCCAATTGCAAAAATGCTTTAAAAACGGTAAAGAATTGTTTTTCAAGCGATTTAGTTTAAAAAAAAATTATTAAAAAATTACAAAAATTAATTTTTTATACGGTCCCCCGGTCCTATAAGTTATATTTAGTAAATTTTTTACCACTACTCTAACAAGTAATACAAAAAAAGTCCCATTCCTCTGCGATTAAAACTGACCGAGTAATAGCTGTTTAAAATTGAAGCATCTTTTTTGCTGCAAATTAGGGGTCAGTCACAAATTTACTGAAAATAAAAAAAAACGCAAAATATAAAATTTAACATGAAACATTGAGAGTAAAGTAATTTTTACAATATTATTTTTTAATTTATGTTGATGATTACATATTAAAGCAAAATTTGTACTAAAAATATAAGTAAAAAAAACCCCAGAAAGTTTATTAATTTAAATTATGAAAAGTAACATTCACAAATCGTTACAAAATGACATATATTTAAAATTCTATTAGATTACTTAACCTAACAGAATTTGGTGTAGTCCTGTAAAATAAATAAATGATACGCACCTAAAATTATATTAATTTTACATTATCGTTGGATATAAATAAGTGTGCAACGTGTACCTCGATCGGATAATTGGAAGTGAGTTAAAATTTGAATAGAAAATTTGAGCTAGGGAAACATACGTACGAACGTTTAAAGCAAAATAAAAGCTTATCAAAATAACACAACTTTTGAAATAAAATCGCGATTTCCCAAAATTTGATTTTCTCGATAAAGAGGATTTTAAAACTCACGTCTTCAACTATTTTAACCAATCTATATGTTAATTAATAAAAATTAACACTGCCGTAAATCTTATACGGTGGTAGCACCTTCAGTTAAATTGCTTTAAAATATTTCTTTATCTTATTTAAAACATTTTTGTAATTGGAACTATATACCTGTGGCAAATGGTTTAGGAATTAGCTATTAGACACCGTTGGAAATAGACGCCTTTTATAATACTTTAAGCACTTAGTGTACGTTCCCTTAAAGCTCTGTTCAATTCATCCGTATTCAGGTACAGAAAAGTGGCTTAAGTCATGAAATTTAAAATTTCATAACTCGGTCAATTTTAATATTAGTTGAATGGGACCTTTTTTCTCTTACTTGTTAGAGTAGTGGGAAAATTTTACTAAATATCACTTATAGGACCGAAGGACCGTATAAAAAGTTAATTTTCGTAATTTTTTAATAAAAAAGTTTTTTGACCTAAATCGCTTGAAAAACAATTCTTTATGTTTGTTAAAGCATTTTTGCAACTGGAACTACACTGGTGTCCAAAAGTTAAGCATAATTGGTAATTAAGTAAGTAATGAAAGAAATATAAATCGAAATGTGGTGAAACTCCAGGTGTATAAACAAAATAGTACGCGACATATATTTTCGCGAATAATTTTCCCCGAAATTGAACAGGGGACCGCCAACAAATTGGAAAAGAACGAAGATCTTTTGGATAACCCTGTCAAAACTAATGAAGCAAAAGCGTTCAAACTGCACATTATGATTAAGTGGCTTATTGTAATGTACTGTGTTTATTTTTATAATGAGCAGGTTTACTAAATAATTTTTTACTGCGCATGCGTGAACGCTATTAAAATTTCATTTGCATATTACGTTAGTTAAATGTGTAGAGCAATTTTTGTGAAAGTCTCAAAAACATAGATTAAAAATTCTGAAAATTATCGTTGATAGAATGAGATCAAAATATTTTATTCCCTAATGAAGCAAAAAGATGAGGGGCTGTATCCATATTCCATTGTTTCGTGCCTAGACAATATTGCACGTACAACTGTATTTGGATAAAACCCCTGATATTTTGCTTCCTTTTAGGAATAACGGATTTTGAGTTGATTCTATAGACGATAATTTTCAGAATTTTCAAGCTATGTTTTTGAAACTTTTACAGAAGCTGCTCTATACATTTAGCTCACACAATATGCAAATGAAATTTTGATATCGTTGACGCATGCGCAATGAAAAATTATTTACTAAACCTACTCATTTTTCATACAATTTTTATTATTTTTAAATTCTGATGACAGGGTATTGTGTACAATGATGTTTGTCATATCTTCAGAAAAGAACATTATTTTATATTAAGAACTCTGCAAATTATAAGCAAAAAACTTAGGACTGTTTTTATAAAAACCTTAATTTCTCTACGAGTATGAAAATGCTATCCTTATAAAAATAAACACAGTGCATTACAATAAGCCACTTAATCATAATGTGCAGTTTGAACGCTTTTGCTACATTAGTTTTGACAGGGTTATCCAAAAGATCTTCGTTCTTTTTCAATTTGTTGACGGTCCCCTGTTCGATTTCGGGGAAAACTCTTCGTGAAAATATATGACGCATACTATTTTGTTTACACACCTGGAGTTTCACCATATTTCGATTTATATTTCTTTCATTACTTACTTAATTACCAATTATGCTTAACTTTTGGACACCAGTGTATATGTCTATGACTAACGGTTTAGAAATTAGCCATTGGCCACCGTTGAGAATGGACACCCTCTATACTCATACTAGAATATTTTCAGAAGATATCTACCATGAAGAAAATCTTTTGTAAACTGTGGTGCGGTTGAATATGAAAATAATCGCCAGTTCCTGGCACGTAATGAAAGCTTTATACTGCAAAAATTTTTCTTAGCGCTTCAATTGTTTTTATTTTGTTCATATATGCATAAATGCACATTTTATTGGAGTATTTTTTTATACATGGAGTAGTATGAGAGTATGTAAAACTCACATAATTTTAACGCAAATATAAATAAATGTTTTATTTTTATAACAAAAAAGGAATTTCTTTCTGCATTTTAGAAAGAATGTTATTTTTGGGTGTAGATGCCGTTTGGTGCGAACTCCCAAAAATAACTTTATTACAAGTTTGTCAATAGTCCATTATTTTTCCGTAAAATCTTGGTTCATTTTGCATAATTCAAATATATTTTCAACCAAAAAATTTATTTAATGTTGAGTTACTTAACTATACGTTTCTGTACGTGAAACTTATCTGATTCATTTTATTTCAAAAAACTTTGTCTCAAACCATTTTTCCCTTTGGTCATGTTAATCCATGGTTGGAAAGTATTCTCATTGCATTATATACGTTTCATATGGCATTTCATAATTCATCAAATTTTAAAACTATTTGTAAATATGTAATTTAACATTTTTCATATTATGTCATAACACAAGATTTTGTTCCTTTTGATTTTCTCAAAACTTATATAGCCAATTTTCTGTATTCAGTTGTACTTTATTGTTGTTGTTCATTAAAATTTTATTGCAGATAGCAAAATATATCACAGATAAAATTGTCCTTCCGTTATTTGAAAGCATATATATCCTATATATTTTGGTATACCCTGTATTTTCCGTTTAAAATAGTGTTATGTAGAAAGTGTGTGATAACTAAAAGTTATATGAGAGTTTAATGACGTTATAGAGATTATCAGATCATGAATAAGCAAACATGAACTCTTGCTTTGATAATCTCAGCAAATGTTATCTCATTATCTAGATTCCTTAACTGGTTCCCAATCTGTCTGTGTTTTATCTTTAATTAAAGACATTCTGCAAGTTAACTATTTAAAATATTAATACTGATGTTTGGAGGCCGAGTTAACTGTCCGAGCATTTTCATAAAACACTAATAAAATTCAAGTTAATTTAGATTATTATTTGTGAGTTGGTGTTTAAATACATTTCACATACTTTCATATCAGATGTTACTTAAAACATAAAAATATATATTTTTTTTCTACCAGAAATTTAATTTGTTTCTTCTGAAAACGGAAAACTATGGTACTGCCACGTAAATCCCCTCAAACAAAAAAGATGACCATATAGATGACAAATGAATAAATTAAAAATTATACAGGATATGAAATAAAATGAAATGTAATAAAATCCTTTCCACTGACTTATACACATACACATGCGCAGTGACATCTCTTTTGCCAATGATGATGTTTCTCATATAGGAGCCAGCATTAATAGGCGAACATGATAAGCTTATGTATTTTTGAAATGACAAAAGCGTCTCTTTCAATTCTTGAAATACTGAAATGTTTGTGTTGTTTGCTTGTGGTGTGTGTGAGTTCACTAAAATCTTGTATAGCAGTATTGTACTGAGACATAATAGGGGCTTACATTGTCCACAACGTTGGCTGATATTCCATCATATTTCTTCCATATGTAAATAGCTTGATGTTCTAAGCAACCTCATTAGTTTTTGCTCAATCACGAGGTCGCAGCCTAGACCAATCGAAAGCTGATTTATTCGACGGATGATATGCAATACATTTCAAACATACTCTAGACTTCAGAGTCATTGTTCTCTAATTCACTCATGTATATAGAGATATGCTGATTTCAGAAAGCTGCAATGTCCATCTGCTTAAAATATTAGCTATACATTGTAAATTACATGCAAATGATAGATCAAAGACGCAGTGTGATCTGCTTTTATCAGCGTTCGTGCTGATAAAAGTTGTGTTGAGTGCTTAATGTTCGCTGACAACTACAACTTATTATTTTAAGCTCTGACTTCAGATTCCTTCTTGTCAAGTACCTCACGGGCTCAATTAACTGTACTAGATGTAACAATAGTTTCAAGAATAGTTTCAAAACTAAAAGAAAAACGAATACATGTCCTAAGTTTCAGTTATTAGCGAAGTAAATTCATAGTTTTATTTTAGAATAGATTGCACAAGTTGTTAATGAAGACAATTATGCGCTAGAATATGCCCTTTAAAAGTTCTTGTAACTGCTTTGCCATTTAGCATATGCAATACGGCATCTCCACCATAACCACATCTAAATTGCTTATCGGAAATGTTATGATAACCTCTTATTGACAGATCTAAATATTTAAGACAAGGGCCAAATAAAATGTTTATTACACAAAATCATTTTTAACGACATAAAATATTTCAATAAAAATACAATCAGATAAAAATGCTGGTTTTATAAGCATTAAACACCACCATTTACCAGTTGAAATGAATTCCTTGACCATAAAAACGTAAGTCTGATACAAAAATAATTATTCTACGCTTAAAATTAAGAACGTTACATGAGTTTTTTCAATTTTCGTAGTTACCAACGGTCATTTTGAAAAAACAAAACTTCTTCCGGTTGTTAGATATTGGTGGATTTTTTTCTTTTGAGGAGTAAGTATACCTAGTAATGATAAAAGCCATACACAGACATTTAGTTGTAATTTGTTGCTTGTTGCAGGCTAGGGCCCTTTTTTTACTAAATAGGCTCCTTCTAATAAGGATTACTAATCTGAAAAGAAAAATGATGTTTTTGTTTCACAATTTAAATTATTAACAGCATAAGTTGTAAAAAGAGATTGCACCAGTAAATGACAATTAGACTCTGTAATAAATCGATCACTGCACCAGAAATCCATTATTAAATTTTCAGTGTTAAAATAGAAATACACAGGTTAAAAAAAAAAAAAATGTTAAATTATATATGTAGGGGAGAGGAGGGGGGGGGGTAGTGTGGACAAGGAGTTAGTGTAGACATTCAATATAACAATTTAATTAATGTAGAAAAAAATACTAAAAAATTACACAAACTGACAACAATGTACTACATACTAAGAAAAAATATAGTTGCAAAGGGTTAAAAAGTTTTTGAATAGTTGTAAGAAGTTTAATTTCATGCATGAAAAGTAAAAATAAGATTTCTTTTTCATTTTTACAGTACAAAGAATTTAAATTTAGAAACCAATAAACAAGTTGCTATAAGAGAAGTGTGACTTGTCTTCTTTATTTCTATAACCTTCATTAAGATATTAAATTGATTAAATGAGTATAACTGAAGAATAACTTCACAATGTTACATGGGGTTAGTGTAAACACATTACTAAGGGGTTAATGTAGACAGCTTATTGTACTGCATAATTTGTATTTTAAGTAGTAAATTTATTATAATGTAAATATTTACAGAAAGTATGTTAACAAATGTCATTTACAAATGTAATTACTATATTAAACATCAAATAAGACTATTTTTCATATAAATAAGGATATGCATTGACATTTTCATCAAATCATTTCAAGCAGAAATTTGAAATTTTTTTCTTTTGCCATTTTTTTGTTTAAATTCACCAATTTTGCATTTTTAGAGGATTAATTTAGCTCTAATTTTAAATAAATTCAATAAAATAGAATATACATTTTTTCTCTATGCTGATTAGAAGCATGAAAAATATCAACTGTTACATTATTATAAACGAATCCCATCGTCACCAACTCTTAGATGTTGCAATATTGTATTTTTTTGTAGGCAGAGTGGAAAGTGTAAATGGTTATAGTGTCTATGATGTTATATTTCTGCAGAAAAAAGAGATCCAGCACATCATTTTACTTTTCTTGATATGAAAAATAATTCCCTAATTAAAAATGGGGAATAATAGAAAAAAAAATCATACAACTTGTGGTTGTTGGTGTTACTTCTTTCTCCATAAACCCTTTAGACTGTAATTTAAACTTAGAAGTTTAGATAATAAGGAATAGTTGTGAAAAAATTACCTGTCCACACTAGCCCCCAACACATTTTGGTTTTGTCCACACTAATCCTTACAAGGGGTTAGTGTGGACACATAGATTAATGTTAAAAACTGCCAATTTTCTTATTGTTTAACTGTATTTATCATCATTTTTCCTGTATATTAATAAACAGAAAATATCATTCTTCAATTCGAAAGGGTTGCGAAATTTTAAAAATGCTCATAGAATTTTATAAAATTAAATAAATTTTTTTTTCTGTCCACACTAACTCCCCTTCTCCCCTACTGGGTGATCCAAAAGTTAAGAAACATTTTAAAAATAATAATTCACAAGCTAAGGAAATTTGAAAGACGCTGATTTCAATAGTTAAATACAAATACAGAGTATTAGTAAAGTCTTTTTTCACTTCCATGACTTTTGAACGCTTGCAGATAAAGTAATAAATATGGTATTTAAGTACATACTTTCATTCATAAACTAATGAAAATTGGAAGATGCCGATTTCAATATTTAAATGAAATACAGAATGCTACCAAAGTCCTTTTTCATTTCCTTAAATTTTCAACATTTGCAGTTACAGTAATAAATATGATATCTATATACATACTTACCAGCGTTACAGTGTTTTTTAATAAAAATAACATTTTGAACTACGAAATGTATTTAATTATACGCGTCTTGCTTCCATGTAGTAGTCATTTGAAAGTTATCTGATTTCTTTCATTAAATAAAATTTCTGGTTCAGTTATGTTTATTTTAATAAGATTTTTCCGATAAAATTGGACGATTTGGCAAGTACAATATAGCGGGATGCAAAATGATAGGAACGATACAAAAACAAAGATATTAGTTTGCGTTTGCTATGCAAATGCGTAAACTTTTGTTTTTAAATTAAATATGTGGTATTCCAATTAATATTAAAGTAATCGTTTACAAAAATTGTATATACATTTTTAATCAATTTTAAAATATGTATTTTGCTAAATTCAAATAGGAGCAAAGTGAAAAGAACGCAATCGATATTTTTAAAACCGCGAACGTGATTGGCGGATATTTTCGTATATCATTAAAAACGCATTTAAAAGAGTTTCTGAGCACATTCGTTTAGTTCTCAAAACATTTAGGTTACAGGGTGAATCAATGCGTTGTGATTTCGAAAGAGGGCAAATTCTAGCTTGTAGCAACATCAGAATGTAATTTCAAAGAATTGCTGATGAAAATAAACTTTCAAGGAGTATCATTTTGAATTTCTTATAGAATCCAACTATTTATGTTACTATAAAACTTACAGAGAGATCAAAGATTCTTTCAAAACGATCCGAAAGTTTGACTATTCGAAAGGTTCGAAGCAAAATAATAACAGCAAAGGAATTCGAAAGCCAGATAAAGATGCCAGAATCAGTATTGACCGTACGAAGAACAATAAACATGTCGGGAGTTCTTTAAAATATAAAACCACATCGATGTTCGCGTCTGACATCTGGTAGTAAAAAAATCCGCTTTCTGCTTGCAGAGAAACACCTGATGAAGCAAACGGTTTAAAATGATCTTCAGTGCTGAAAAGAAGTTTAATTTCGATATTCCAGAAGCATCAAGAATTCATCCATATTTGCATGGCTTTCAAAATGAATAAGACGTACTTTCTACGCACAACTAGGTGGAAGCTCCCTAATGGTTTGGGCTACTTTTTTCTCGGTATGTAAGCTTATAATTGCTTTTATAGATGGATAAACAAAATTTACATACCTTTATTTGCATATCAGAATGCCATTTGTTGAACCTGGGTGAAAAAGTTACCAACTTTTACGAAATTTTCAACAAGATAATGCGTAAATTCAACAAGAAAAAGACACAAAAAGTGGTTAGAAGATAAACTCTCAAATTTGATTGGCTAGCTAGAGTCCAAAGCTAAATCCCATGAACAATGTTTAAGGTATTATATAGCATAGTATATAATGAAAAAGAGCCAAATCTTGCTGTAAAACTCGAAAGCAGAATTAAAATCTGAAATTTGGAAGATTTGACGTGTTTTGTCACCTCAACAAATTTAAAATTATGTAAACTCTATGCTAAAATATTGCATTGAAATTATTAAACACAAACGATGCCCAATTTACATGTAATATTTCTATAATTTATAAAAATCTGTTTCTTTCTTATCAATTTGTTTCCAGTGCATATCGAGTATGCAACGTATTATATTACATTTATAATAATTGTTTTAGAATGTTTTCTTTGTGTTTATATTGAGTATTTAGTATGATACAATAAATTTATATGGTTTATATCAGGATTAATATAATTATTTTTTTTTTGGCAATTACATGATCGTTTCTATCATTTTGCACCCTGGTATATACGTGGTACGGTAGAGTAATGTGATTATGCTGTATTTAATGAGATTGCTCACAGCACCTGCTGGTGGCAAAATTCGCAAACAGCGTACCGATTGTGAAAACTAAACGAGATGCGGAAAAATATTGAATTTCAAATTTTTACAACATCGATTTAGTATGAAGAGATATTTTGGACACATAATTGTAGAGAATATCACATTTACAAAACTTGTTTTTGGTTGGACTTTTCAAAACTTTTACGTCACGAAAATCGAGATACTCAAATCTGTAGTGATCTATGATTTTGTTTAGTTAATGTGATTTTATATCTTTCTGGTGAGTTTTACAACATAAAATTGTTAGAAATCGCAAATAAAAGTTGAGGTTTTATTCTCCCTAGTCTTAGCATGCATGTGTTCAAGCTGTATTTTCGTATTAAATCAATGTTGTTATACAAAATATTAATATAGTTTTTTCCTGTTGTGTATTCCAGTTGAGGTTTTATTCTCCCTAGTCTTAGCATGCATGTGTTCAAGCTGTATTTTCGTATTAAATCAATGTTGTTATACAAAATATTAATATAGTTTTTTCCTGTTGTGTATTCCTATTTTCCTCACATAGTATTTGAGATACACACATTAATTCTTAAATTTGTTGCTAGGAGACGCCGTAAGAAATCTCAACGAAAAGCCGATAGTCACTTTACTACATCTAGACAATTAGTTTTATTACTATAGTTGTCGATGTTTGAAAGTTAAGACAAAAAACGGATTTCATTGGATACTTCGCTTATATAATATTTTTAAAACAAATGTAAAATATATAAGTACAATAATAAGAAAAGAAGTTCATAAAACATTACAGCGTAATTATTTTAAATTAATTTATATTTTTGGAATTACAGCAATGTCAAATAATATTCTATTAAAATGAAACATAATCTAACTCATGAAAAGAAGATAGACACTAAAGAATACGACTAAAGAATACGTAAATCACTTCACCATCATGCGGTGTTGCCAGATGACTATTTTTTTAAGTCTGATACCTTGATTGCTCCACTTTTTCAAAATTCTAAAATTGGCCTTATCTAATGACCATATTAATTGAAACACAATCAAGGAGAATTTTACCATTTAAAAAATGTTATGTCAGTCAAGAAATCTGACATATCTTGTTATACAATCTAGATATCTTTCTTAAAATACAATCAATAAATCTGACAAATATAAAATATATAAGTATAATAAGAAAGGAAGTGCATAAAACATTATAGTGTAATTATTTTAAACTCATTTATATTTTTAGAGTTACAGCGTTGTTAAATAATAGTCTATTAAAATGAAACATCATCTAATTCACGAAACAAAGATACACACTAAGGAATGTGCAAATCACTTCACCAACATGCAGTGTTGCCAGCGGGCTACTTTTTTAAAACTCTGATTTCTTGATTGACATCACTTTTTTAAATTCTAAAATTCGCCTTATCTAATGGCCATATTAATTAAAATACAATCAAGGGGGTCAATCCATTTCAAGTGGTCCAGAAAATATTTTTTTGGTCGCTCGACCATTTTTAAAAAATCTGAAATTTTTTGTACAACAGCCCTAACATGACGGAAGTTCAAAATGACCGTTATTTTTAATTTTACTATTTTTTGTTTGTGCAAGGCGGCCATCTTTGTTTCATCGTGTTCAGCGATTTTCTCAGATACTAGGATACACAAAATTGTAAATATCTCGTCTTTTATTTTCCCAATTGAAATGGGGTTTGCAGCATTTTGTTCAGAATAAAATAGGCTAAATGTACGGTTGTAGAATAATTTTGAAAAATAAATTTTTACAAGTGAAATTTTAGCACAAAATTTAAGATTTTTTTCCAAAATCTATCCGTTTGCAAGAGGAAATTTTTCATGTAAGGAAAACTGTCAATCTTACACAATTTTTTCTACAAATAGGTGAAAAGTGCGTGTACTCACACACCAAGTCCCAGGTCTGGGAGTTGATTTCTCTTTGCGAAAAAAATTCCGAAATTCGTCAAAAATTTGAAAAATCGCACTTTTTAGGCTTTGATATTTCTGGTGGGGCACAAGATAAAAATCTGAAATTCTGGCCTTTGATAGTATTGTGTAGTAGTGTTATGTACAAAAAATTTCAAGAAGGAGATTTGACTACAAGCTGAGATATGACATGGAAAATATGTGAAAACAATACTGCCAAACTATTGTAACCTACTATGTAATTGTTTAACAAGACTGTCAACCTAACACAATTTTTTCTAAAAAGAGGTCAAAAGTGCGTGTACTCGTACACCAGGTCCCAGATCTGGGAGCTGATTTCTCTTTGCGGAAAAAATTCCGAAATTCGTCGAAAATTTCAAAAATCGCACTTTTTAGGCTTTGATATCTCTGGTGGAGCACGACATAAAAATCTGAAATACTGGCCTTTGATAGTATTGTTTAGTAGTGTTATGTACAAAAAATTTCAAGAAGGAGATTTGACTACAAGCTGAGATATGGCATGGTCAATATATAAAATCAATACTTCTAAACTATTGTAACCTGCTATGTGTTTGTTCATACATACAAAATGTTAAACTAATGGATGATGATGCAAAGTTAAAAAGATCAACTTCAAATTCTGTTTAAATCGTGATTTAAATAATTCAGATCGTATGCTAAGCCAATGCACTATTTGTCCAGATGGACAAAACATACTGCAAATGCTATTCGCCAATTTCAATGGCCCCGAAAATATTTTGGTTGATTGACCGTTTTTAATAAATCTGATTGTTTTTTTTTGTTTTTTGTTTTTGTTTTTTTTTTTTTTGTACAACAACACTAATATGAGGGAAGTTCAAAAAGACTATTATTTTAGTTTTAATATTTTTCGTTTGAGCAAAGTTTGATACTTCTTGTGTGGCGCGAGATGAAAATCTGGAATTCTGGCTTTTGATAGTATTTTATGGTAGTGTTATGCACAAAAAATTTGAAGAAGGAGATTTGGCTATAAGCTGAGATACGGTGATTAAAAAAATGTTAAGAAATGCTATTACGAGTACATTAGGAGAAATGAGATTAGTCTCTTTTATTACAACATTTACACAGAAAATATCGTTTGTTGAAAACAGTTAAATAATAAACCTTTAATTTACAAAGATACTATATATGCTCAACAAAGAGCTTAACACAATTTACGAGAGATGTTATGAGTTCGACTAGTTACAGTTGTCAGTCCATTAGGCTGTTCTTTCTCAAAATTTTATTTGAAGCCACCCAAGTCTTGTCATCCCTTGTTAACTTAAATGAAATTCTCTAGGTTTAATAATTGAAACCATGTCAATTCGATCATTTGCACCCCATTGTCTGTAATTTACTTTTCCTGAAATGAGTTCCGAGTAAAATTGTTGCAATAGCATTTCTAGTAGGT
Source organism: Maratus speculifer (assembly GCA_964019185.1). Taxonomy (NCBI): domain Eukaryota; kingdom Metazoa; phylum Arthropoda; class Arachnida; order Araneae; family Salticidae; genus Maratus; species Maratus speculifer. Next base: position 192,815,832 of record OZ025299.1, read on the forward strand.
TTGTTCATCTGGACAAATAGTGTATTGGCTTAGCATACATTCTGAATTGTTTAAATCACACAGAAGCATTTGAAGAAGATATTTGTAACTAACATTTAACTTTGTACCATAAATAATTAATTTAAAATTTGGAGGTACGAACAATTACATAGTAGGTTACAATAGTTTGGCAGTATTGTTTTCACATATTGTCCATAACATATCTCAGCTTGTAGTCAAATCTCCTTCTTGAAATTTTTTGTATATAACGCTAATACACAATACTATCAAAGGCCGAAATTTCAGATTTTTACCTCGTGCCCCACCAGAAATATCAAAGCCTAAAAAGTGCGATTTTTAAATTTTTTGACGAATTTCGGAATTTTTTTCGCAAAGAGAAATCAGCTCCCAGATCTAGGACTTGGTGTATGAGTACACGCACTTTTGATTTATTTGTAGAACAAATTATGTAATGTTAACAGTTTCCCTTGCATGAAAAATTTCCTTTTGCAAACGGATAGTTTTTGGAAAAAATCTTAAATTTTGTGCTAAAATTTCACTTGTAAAAATTTATTTTTCAAAATTTTTCTACCACGGTATATTTAGCCTATTTTATTCTAAACAAAATGCGGCAAACCCCATTTCAATTGGTAAAATAAAAGACGACATATTTACAATTTTGTGTATCCTAGTATCTGAGAAAATCGCTGCATACGATGAAACAAAGATGGCCTCCATGCACAAACAAAAAATAGTAAAATTAAAATAACAATCATTTTGAACTTCTATCATGTTAGGGTTGTTGTACGAAAAATTTCAGATATTTTAAAAATAGTCGAGCAGTGTTGGACCACTTGAAATGGATTGACCCAAGGGAAATTTTACCATTTGAAAGATGATGTACCAATCAAGAAATCTGAATTTTAAAAAAGTAGCCCACTGTCACCATGTGTGTAAGTTAATATCTTCTGCATTTATTTTTCAAATTTGTGGATGAAATTTTAATAAACTATTTAACCAAATATCACCAGCTTTATATATTTAAATGAATTGAGACATTATTTAGAATATTATTTTTTGGGATTTTATGCCCCTTTGTACTGCAAAAATGTTTTGGTATATGAATTTGATATTGAATTTCGCTTTTTTGCATATGAATGGTCTTCCTTCAGGTGTAAGGATTGTTGATGATTCAAATTTTTGTAACTCAGATATTTTCCATTATTTATTAAATTATAATAGCGAATATTTCTTTATTTTTTATTTCTTTATTTTATTTTATTTTATTTTATTTTATTTTTTGACGCTTTTCCAAATTTTTCTATTTTTTTCTCTTATTTCATTAAGCGGATATTTCCTTACTATAATGTTTGTATAATTAGTGTTGCGAATATGTATGTATAATAATGTGTAATTAGTATTATACGTGCTTACCCGAAGAATGATTCTAGTACCTAATCCAAAAAAAGATTTTTTTTCCTTCTAATTTCGAGACTAGAAATGTTTTTAAGACAGGATAGAAATAAATTTGGCTGAATGTGGGCGTGTTTAACATTCTATTTTAAAACAAGAATTTTGTAAAATTTCAGAAAGGCTCTAGGGCGAAATGAAAATACTGATTTAGAAATTCGGGATGATGATATTTTGTATTAACATAGGTATGCGCCTACCTTCGTGCCACTTTTTTTTTTTTATATAAAATGTGAAATTTTTATCAAGCACGTGCGTTTTTAGTTAAACCAGGATATAAAACTATGAAGTCAAATAAATTTTAATGGAATTTTGATTAACTTTTCAAATTTAGGCAATATTATGCCAAAAGAATAACGTTTATAGCAAAGAATAGCGTTTATTCCAAACCTTCTATAACGAAATATGTATTAGAACATCCAACTCCATAATAATATCCAATATATTCACTTTTTTTTCAACAATATATTACCAAACCACTTACCTATATTGTGAAGCAAAACATTTGCGTACCTCTTATATTTACTAAGATATACCAAATTTTGTATACAAAATATGATTTTTCCTTTTAAAAATGTATATTTCTCAATAAAAACAACTCTTATACATATTTAAATACTGTATTTTGCTACATAACATACTAATACATGAACAGAACTTAGTGATAAAATTTTATTGCAATGTCTTAAAAATTTTTTAAGGAATGAGGTTTCTTTGTAAACATAAACAATGAAAATCGCGGTTTTCCAGAAAACTCAAACTAAGATATAAATACGTGTATTGCACAAAAACTTATGCATAAAGGTTTATATTTTGGGCTATAACTTTGCTTTTAATTATCGCTGAACCAAAAGTAAAGCATTTTCGGAATTCTAAATGTTTGAACTTTAATTTAAAATAATAAAAAAAAAAATGAAAATTTTCACAAAAACGGGAATTTGAGAGTAAGCACATACCTTAAGTATTAAACTTTTGATGGTATATTCGCAACCGAAAATAAATATTTAATTTTAATTATATTTACATTACACGAATACATTTTAGAAAATGATATAAAAGGGAACAAAGCATCAAAATCTCGTTTTAAATCTAAAATTCTAATTTTTATAACTCTACTTAATTCTCTGTTTGTATACTGAAATGTTACTTCACATGAAACAAAAAATTTATAAAAATTTAGACTTTAATTTGAATTTTAGCTTTAAATGAGATTTTAATATTTATTCATTTTTATATCAATTAAATTCAGATAAAGAGTTTACAGGTAAAAAATATCACATTGGTACTTCCCTGTTAACAGAAGTATTTTATGTCCAGTTTAACGATAAATACGCAGTTAGACAGAGCTTAGACTTTACTCGGAGGAAACCATGGCAGTTAGGGATTTTTTTAGTCAAAACGAGATCCATAAAAAGTGTTGTGTTCGATGAGCGTTTGAGAGATTTGTTTGTTTCTTTTACTTTATTTCCAGTAGGAGGAGAATGTATTGTCAAGCGTCTCCCGAAAGAGTTATATGGGATTCAGGTCCAGTGACCTTGCAGGCCAGTCCATGCGTTGAATATGTTCACACTCCAACAGCTTTGCGATAGCCACTGTACAATGAGTTTTAGCGTTGTCCTACATAAAGATGAAATGTGGACCAACAGCACCTCTAAACAGACACACGTGAGGCAAGAAAATCTCGGTACAATAGCAGACACCAGTGATTGAACCTCTTGGAAAGCGTGCAGTTTTGTACGACTCGTGAGTTCTTGTGTTCCTGGAACCGCAGAAACCTTTATCTCTGATGAGAAGCCGTTAATGTTACAAATTGTACTGGATGCTTCTAGCGCATTACTAAAAAACAGGTAGTAGGTACAGGTAGTAGTAAAGGTAGTAGACAGGTTTTGTGCAGATTACTGGCCACGGTAAAACGTGATATCCGACTCCAGTAGTCTGTTACATTTGCCTTGCGATTTCTCCAGCTGTCTGTTGCCTGTAGCACAATATAGGGTTTTATCATACTTTTTACTCTTTAATATCTCTGGTGTGGCAGGAGATAAAAATCTTAAATTCTGGACTTTGACAGTATTTTACGGTAATATGCGCAAAAAATTTCAAGAAGGAGATTTGACTACAAGCTGAGATACAGTGATTAGAAAATGTTAAGCAATTCTATAATGAGTACATTAAGAGAAATGAGCTTTATTTCTTTTATCACATATTTACACAGAAAATATCGTTTGTTGAAAACATTTAATAACAAAAGTTTAATTTGCAAAGATATTATGTGCTCAACAAAGAGCTGATAAATATCTTCACACTATTTTCGAGAGATGTTATGAGTTCGACCTGTTACTACTGTTATTTCCATAGGGATGATCGTTCTCAAAATTTTATTTGAAGCAACCCAAGTCTTGTGATCTCCTGTTAACTTGAAAGACGTTTTTGACCCTTCTGGTACATAAAAATGAACTTTGAAATCACTATGTCCAAGGCTCACTCCATTAATTATTCCAGGATACCACTTCTTATCATACACACATGCAACAATGTCATTTTTCATCAGTATAAACTTTTAAAGGCCTTTGGATATCTTTATTTCCTGAAAATTACTTGAGGTTGATGTGTGGTAACATCGTATAAATATTTCATTTCAGGAACATACTTATGAAAGGAACGAGTTTCAGGGACTGGCAAGCAGCATTGAAATCGATTATGTAATTCATTTGCATGGTTTGGCTTCTACATTTGAAGCCTACATGAACGTAATGCAGGGAAGTGGATGAGTTTTAGTCACGGAAATTAAACATTTCTTTAGGAGATAGGATTTTATTTTTAGCTGTCATCAGTATTTTCCTCTTAATTACTTCTTTCTTTGTAATTCCTCCTATCCATTTACAAGCATTTTACCCATGACTAGTCGCAAAAAGTACCATTCTGCTTGAAGGCCCAAAAATTTTTCATGACGGCCAAAATTTATAAAATTCTTTTTATTTTCGTACTAGCAAGGAGATCCGTCACTAAAATAAACGATCTTTGATACTAGTGAGACAGTAGTTTTTATTTCATCAATTGCATTTTTTTGGAATGTATGGGCAATGATGGCATCATGTGTAAGATTATCACTGATAACACAAAAACATTTACTCTTGCATTTATCAAAATACTACTATTTTTATAATAATATATAAAGGGATGGACAGTGATCTGCTTCTTCACCCAGTGAAAATTTTGTATTTCTTCTTGAATGAAAAATGTAAAATTTTCAGAAAAGTCACTCAATTCAAGGAATTCTGAATCCAGCAGATTTTCTTTCTTGTGCTTGAGAAAAATTGATTGTATTTTACACACATCGTGATATTTCTTCAAAGCATATTGTTTTTCCACTAAAATTTCACAAAATTCTTTTCTAGGTTTAATAACTGAAACCATGCCAACACGATCAGTTGCAACCCATTGTCAATAATTTACATTTTCTGAAATGTCTTCTGAATCAAATTGTGAATCATCAATCTGAATCATTAATGTAACAATTTGGAGGTATGAAAAAACCCATAGTAGGTTACGATACTTTGGCAGTATTGTTTTCACATACTGTCCATGTCACATCTCAGCTTGTGGTCAAATCTCCTTCTTGAAATTCTTTGTACATAACACTACCATAAAATACTCTGAAAGGCCAGAATTTCAGATTTTTATCTCATGCCCCACCAGAGATATTAAAGTCTAAAATATGCGATTTTTGAAATTTTTGACAAATTTTGCAATTTTTTCCGCAACGAGAAATCAACTCCCAGGTCTGGGATTTGGTGTGTGAATACAAGTACTTTCGACCTAATTAAAAAAAAATTCTGTCATGTTGACAGTTTTCCTTGCACGAAAAATTGTCTCTTGTAAACAGGCAGATTTTGGTAAAAATCTTAAAATTTATGCTAAAATTTCCCCCGTAAGAATTTATTTTTAAAAACTATTCTATTATCATACCTTTAATCTATTTTATTCTGAACAAATTGCTGCACATCCCATTTAAATTGGAAAAATAAAAGTCGAGATATTTACAATTTCGTATACCCTAGTATCTGAGAAAATCGCTGCACACGATGAAACCAAGATGGCTGCCATACACAAACAAAAATTAATAAAACTAAAATAATAGTCATTTTGAACTTCCATCGTGTTAAGGTTGTTATACAAAAAAGTTCAGATTTTTAAAAAATGGTTGAGCGACCAGTGCTGAACCACTTGAAATAGATTAACCCAACAAGATGCCACTGGTCCTTCCAAGTCTGATGATATTTGGCTCCCATCGATTCTGCTTTGCTTGTGGGTAGCTTGATAAATAATAATGTAATATTTTCAAACCTAAGTGAATCTTTTAATACAGTGATTTAGCCTTAATATATATATATATTTTCAAAGATATTTATATATATGTATATATATATGAGAAAACCAATCAGTAAACAAAAGCTTTGAACACATTTTTCTTTTTATTTACTAAAAGACATGAGAGATTAAAGAAAACAAGTCCTTCTGTCTTGGTCGTAAGATTAATTTCTTTATTTCAGTTTTAAATTTTTTTTATGTACAATCATGGGTACAAATTAAACATCCTACTAACTCTGCAACTAATAATAGAAAAAAAATTATTGGTACCAAACCAAAATTGGAAATTAAAGTCTTTTTTTAAAAGATAAATATAAAATTTGCTTAGGGAGCTATATACAAATATAAACTAGAACAAAATTTGCTTTTTCAATAAAAACACCCAATTTTGACAAGATATTTTAAATCCTCAGTTCAAATTCTGCCAATGAATTATAATTATGGTTATAAGTCAAAAAATTATTAACATAATGAATTTTAAAGGAATTATAAACATTGCAAATTCAGATCTTCTAATGATAAATTAGATTTTAATATTTTTATTAATATCTCTTGAAATTATAATCCTAATGTGATTTTTTTTTTGTTTGAGTATAATACTAAAATCCCAAATATAAATACATTGAATTTGTATTTTAAAAAATTATAATATGAATTATGAAATTAACATTCGAAAAAATATGAAGTGCAATCTAAAATTTTTTGGAAGATTTATATTTATTATGTCCTACTTCATGTGAATTACCAATTTCATTTTTTTCAAGTAGTTTTTAAATTATGAGTAAAGAACATCAAAATCATGGTTTATGGAGCAGTCTATTATGTCCAGAAAAGCACAATTAGAAAAATATATCTTACTCATTTTACTAAAACATTTGGGCTGACAATAGTGGAAACATATTAAGTGAGTGAAATTTAGATGTTGGTAATAAGTAATACATTAAAAGAAGTGACATAGTCCTTCTGTATCATTTTAACAATGGATTATTCAATTTGGATTAAGCCCCTAAAATACGCTTATTTTCAAATAATTCCTCGGAAACTAATCATACAAATTTTATTTCGAGAAAATTTGGATTTAGATTAATTGAAGAGTACAGAATCTATTTATTTACTATATCAATCTTGGGTATTGTTATAGAAAAATACAAAATTTAGCTTAATTTTGATTTGTAGATAGCCCCCAAAACAAATTTTATACACATAATTTAAATGTAGACTTTATTTCCAATCGTTTGGTATCGGTAACTTTCTTCTACAATATGTTATGGAGCCAGTAGGGAATGTTAAATTTTTTCCCACGGCTGTACATACGTCAGATTTAATGCGAATTAAAACAAATGATTACACTTCTAAATTCGCTATTTTCGTGAAAAAGATAAACTTGAGAAACTTTAAATTCTTCTTACCAAGTTTAATTAAATTGATAGGTCATGCATAAATATAATTATAAGAGTTTTGTTGAAATCATAATTTAAAAATCGGTAATAGGTCATAATGCATTTTTGACTCTCAAAAAAAGCTCTAACCCAAGCCATTCTATGAATACCATCGAAAACGTTTTAATAAAATGTCTCACACCAAAACACTGCTACAATAAAATTGTAAACTTTTAATCAATTTATTCATTATTTATTTATAAACACAGTTCTTAATTAACGAGCTCATCCAAGACAGATTAGAAAACTCAATCCACTGTCCGAATTTGTTTCTGTCGTTCCAGAATTTTGAACTCTATCGTGATGACAAAAAACAATAACATATTAAGATATTAAACTATATTTTCCACAGTCATTCAAGCTTCAGAAATAAATTATTCGTTTGATTCCGATGTCATTCTTTTAGTAATTATCAAAGTTAAGAACTCCTAAAAATATATATTAAACAGAAATCTTTTAATTTTAACATTTATTAATAATGATCTAAAAATATAGCCACATTAACCGCAATGTTTTTTGGATTTTTAAAGGAACGTTTCTTTTCAAACGAAGTACTTAACCTCTTCGCTACTGGCGATTATTACAGTATTTTTAATTATTACTGAATTATTTCTTCTCTCGTTTGACTTCAGAGCGAGATTTTTGTTTTATTTTCATTAGCTCGAATCTTAGAATTCGAAACATATTATTCTTATATCGAAATTTCATTTATATTTTAGTATCATTAATAAAATTGGACAAAACTGGTGTACCCATTTGGGTACTCAGGGACTGAGGAGGTTAATGTTCTTGATTATAAAACTCGTTTCAGATATTTTAAATTAAAAATATAAGAAATCAATTTACTTTCGATTGAGCAAAAATATTTTGTATATTGGAAGAATTTACTTAGGATCTCTTTTGTAAAGGCCTGTATATGATCTATAGAAATTATACACACCACGTAATAAGCTGAAAATTATTCAAGGCATACAACAACTGAAAGTATATTTCCAGCAATTATGATTCATCGACAGTAATGTAATCACATTATTTTAAATGTCCCCGTACATAAACAATAAGTACTGTGTACGCTTTATTTTACAAACAACACGTTTTTGTACACCTCTGCATTGCATTGTCACTATAATTATGTTTGAAGTAGTTTAACATCCTCTGCACCGCAAAGGATTTTCTCCATGTAATGGAATTCTTTTGTGTGCCCCTGTAAACTAACTAAATGAGCTACATACTTGGTTAACTAACTCTTCGAAGCTATTTGCAAAATGAATACAATGTCCCAGTTACCTTTGAATTTGTTCAGTATTTTAGATATTATAGTGACGCATTGTACATGTAGGCATGCATACATTTCTTAGTATTTATTTGTTTAGAAAAGTTTAAAGTTCTTATTTTTAATAATATACAACTAAAAGACATGGTTAAAAACTTTTTTAAAGAGCCAAAAAGAGCGATGAATTCTAATCTGTGGATTGTTTCTGTGAATCGGAGGAGGAGAACGCACATCCGAGCTCTCCTTCATCCGAGTTCTTAAACTCTTAAAATATCTCTCTTAGTTTTTCTCCTAACTCCGGATATATACGCAATTAAAAGGGCCGAAAAGACAACACACAATGGTCATAATTATTTTCAAATTAACATAAAAGTAGTCAATAAATAAACTGAATCACTTAAATATATAAACAAGTTTGGATACTTTTATTTACTCTCTAAAATTTATATCATTTTCATTAGTTATACAATGATACTGCGCACAGTTATATTTCGGAATGTGAATAAGACTGCAGTGAAAGAAAGTTTACACCTTTACACGAATAATAATAACAACAACAACAACAACAACAACAATAATAATAATAATAATAATAATAATAATAATAATAATAATAATAATAATAATAATAATAATAATAATAATAATAGCAATAAAAACCATTTGAGCTTGTTTTTGTTTCTTTTGTTACTAGAAGGAAAGGAGTCTTTTTCGAATACAAATGCATTTGTCCTAAAGGCAGGTTTATAATGACAAAAATTTCGGGCAAAAATCTAACAAAAATTCGAACGATAATTTGTGTATTATTAAAATCATTCTTTAAAAGCTATTTCTTTGAAAAGAATTGAAAAATATTCTTTTGATATCAAAATACTCTGAATTCATGTACGTTGCATTTCTTTTCATTTTTCAATTTAGAATGAAAGTTGGGAAAGGATAAAGCTTAATGTTAATTTAAATAAGAAAGAAAATCATGTGTCACAGATAGATTAGAAATATTTTCCAACTATTTCGGAATACTCCAAAAATATGTCACTATTTAATAAGCTAAAAGAAAATATCTAAACAAACAATTTAGAAAATGCATAATAAATTAACACGGCATTTCAGCAATTAAAGCTAATAAGTTATTCGAATTCTTTTGAGCACATTGTATATTTTCTATAGATTTGTACACACTGGCCATGGCTTGCTGAAACGAATTATTTGTGTAGTCTTGTGTATAAGCAACAGAATTTATAGCATACTATGTAGACAAATAAAATTTGTTTAAGCTTTAAAACATGTAATGTATATGGAATCACACTTTCAAATTTTATCAGTCATAGACGACGAAACGAATAAACGAATAAACGAATAAACTTGTAAACGAATTATTTTTGTGACCCAGTAATTGAACAAATAATTGCTATGCACTTCATATTCTACAATAAGCATCTTTTAATGAAACTGAAAGATCTTAAAACATCATAAAAAATTTAAAGGTTTTTAAATAAAATTAAAAGGCCTAGCGCATTTTTTAAAAAAATATATGGTGTTTTAATATTCTTTATATAGACTCCACAATTACAAAAAATAAGTTGAAACTGGTGTGAAACTAAAAGATCTTCTTAAAACATCATTAAAAAGTTTAAAAGTCTTTAAATAAAATTAAAAGGCCTAACGCATTTTTTAAAAAATATGGTGTTTTTAGACGATCCTATAGTTTTTACTCTGCAATTCTTTTTGAGTTTCAAGAACAGTGGGAGCCAAACTACGCTCGACAGAATAGGCCAACTGGCTGTGAAACTACAACAACGAAATATTTTAAATGCTTAAAAGTAGAAAATATAAATTTAAAATGAAAAAGGATTGTAATATACATTTTTTTAAAATATGCTTTAATATATAAACTGTTAACATTAATTAAATTATATTTAAATACGTTCAGGAATCATGTTAGAAATCCTAAAAATATAGTTTAAATAAAGTATCAATTTTCCTTTCCAGTTGCTAAATAAGCAGAGGAAAAGTATAATTTTGTTTAATAAATTCACTAGCTCGCGCGTTCAACCGAGCGTTCAAAAACCCTGAACTTTCCATAATCGAGTTCGGTATCCTCACCAAATTAAGGAGGAACGGCACCTTGAATTTGTCAAAACGATCTAAAATATCGCCTATTTCAAAGTACCAAAACACGAACAAAATGCAATTGAAATCTTTTTTTTCTGCCTAAAGTATGTATTCTTAGTTATATTATCCAGAAAAAATAAATATTGTACATACAAATTTAATATTGGAATTTTAAAACTAAAGATTCACATCTCACTAATGTGTGAATTCAAATAATTAAGTGCTGCGTGCATGATAAAACTTTAAATTATGCATTTAGAAAAAAGCAATTTTTGAACAAAATAAAATCATAACATTCCTTACTTCTAAATTAAATCAAAATATATACAAAATGTTTTGTTTAGCACAAAGAATAACAAAATTTTAACTTTATTTTTGGTAAAAATAAATAAATAAATAAATAAAATATGTTGATAGTTTTTTGTTTGTTTGTTTGTTTTTTTAAGCACGAAGACAATAAAGAAACATATATTTCGCTAATTTTTAACGCTGTTTTTTCATCGTTTGAAAGAAACAGTGCCCCCAAACTTCAAATTTACTAATCTGAGAAAAAGCCTTTTAAAATTTCAATATCAATGGACTTTTATTCGCCGTCTATAAATGATTATAATTTTTCAAAAATGCAGATTTTTTTTAAATTTAATTTTTTTGAATGTTGTTGAGAAATTATTAAGAATTCAGAATAAAACAAAATCCGAATGTTATTATTTTTTTAATTTTAAAAGTCCTGTGACCCCTTAATGGATTATAATGGAATTCTTTTAGAAAAACATGAATTGCAGCCATGAAATCAGGCGTGATTTTCAGAAAAGGCATTCAATGCTGATAAAAGATTGTATATATATTTTTTTACTTTCTTCTATCTGCAATATAAGAAAGTATTGTAATCGAAATTGTTTTCGACTTCCGGATTTTGACTAATTTACACGTTTTAGGAGTCAGAGATTCCAAAAAAACACGTTTTTACAAAATGTTTGTCTGTTAGTATGTCTGTGTGTCCGTATGTCGCCTTTCTACCATCAAAAAGTGCATGAAGATATGCATAGAATTGAACTAAATTTTTTGTGAATGTTTTTGGTTGTGGCAAGCATGTCCTCCTTCATTTTTGAAATATTCCACCGGTAGAGGACACTGTAATAGCGACTTTTGTGCCATTTTCAATATTGTTCCGACTAAAAGTGTATGAAGTTATGTATCGAATTGAACCAAATTTTTTGTATAAGTGTATGGTTATAGCTAGTTTGTCCTCCCTGAATTTGAAAAATAAATCCACCGTCAGGGAGCACTGCAATAGCGATTTTTGCGCCATTTTCCATATTGTACCATCGAAAAGTGTATGAATTTATGCCTAGAATTGAACCAAATTTTGTGAGTAAGTGCTTGGCTATGGCTAGTAGATCCGTCCTGAATTTGAAAAAAAAAAAATCCACCGTCAGGGAGCACTGCAATTGCGATTTTTGCGTCATTTTCAATATTGTAGCACCAAAAAGTGTATGAAGTTATGCATAGAATTGAACCAAATTTTTTGAGTAAATGTTTTGCTATGGCTAGTAGATCCGTCCTGAATTTAAGAACAATTTGCCGGAGGGGGTGCTGTAATAGCATTTTTTGTGCCATTTTCAATATTGTACGGCCTAAAAGTGCATGAAGTTTTGCATAGAATTGAACTAAATTTTTTGTGTAAGTGTTTGGCTATAGTCAGCAGACCCTCGCTAAATTTGAAAAAAAATCTGGCAGAAGGGGGTGCTATATTCACGATGTCTGTGCCATTATAATTATTTTACCATCAAAAAGTATATGAATTTATGCATAGAACTGAGCTAATTTTTTATGTGATTATTTTTGGATATGGCAAGTAGGTCCTCCCTTAATTTGGAAAAAATCTGCTTATCGTTCTATTGTTCATCGGCTCGTATTTAAACGCGTTTTTACACCGATTGATTGACTGAAGAGAAATATAAGATGAAAATCAAAGTTCGTATAGTATTGAATTAATATATTAAAGTATTAACATTTTAATAACATTTTGTAACTAATTTTTGAAATATTAAAGTGTCCCTATGAGATAGAAGAAAGTTTTGGGATTGGTACATCCAACTAGTTTTTTTTTTTTTTGTACTTTCATTTTTTATAATACGTTTTAATCTATTATTAAATTCCTTTATGAAGGAAAGTGATTTGATAAAGAGACAATTAAATCTTAAACGTCCAAGGGAATTTAAAATCAATTTTCTAGAATTTTTAACTTTTTGCAGCCATTATTACTGTTATATTTTTAATACATGTCTATAAAATAGTAAAGACCAAGTTTCCGAAGAAATTAAGAGAAAATAAATAAAATGATTTGTGTGAAAATACAATAAAAATAACTATTTTCTTAATGTTTTTATTTTTAAAATATTCATTATTTATTGCCCAGTAAATGCGATCCTTAATCTATGTATGTATAAAATAGTTTGTCCTGATTGATTGATAATCAACACACAGCCCAAACTATTGAACCTAGAAACATGAAAATTGAGGAAAATATACTTCTTATGATGTATGCACAAAGACAAGATTTTTTAAACATTTCCCCCCTAAAGGGGATAAACGGGAGGGGGGGGCGATAATTACAGAACATCTTGCGTCTCAGCATCCGTTATCGGTAGGAGCGTGAAATTCCAGAATGTAAATCTACCAAAAAAATAATTAAACAGGTACATTTCAGCGATTTTACAAATTCACTCCCCTACGGCGGTTAAAAGGGGATGAAAATTTTTTGAACATTTGGCACATCCCAGCAGCCGTTTATGGTGGGAAAGTGAATTTCAGTGATTTTAAAATTCCCACTGTTGAGGGGAGATAAGGAGATAAATTTAGGGTTAAAATTTTTGAAACTTTTGTTGGACTTATCATGTGATATATCATCTTAAAGCCCTCAGAACACTCTTTCAGATTATGGACAGTTTTCACATTTCCCCACTTTGTCCCCCGGGCGGGTCAATTTTCGATATTTTGTGAAATCACAGTGTTTTTGTCATTTAAAATCGGATTTTTTGTGGAGCCTTCCGGTAAATATTATTTATAATATATGAAAATTTTAATGAGAGAGAGAAAGGGATGTTTTCCGGGGGGGGGGATACTTGGAACCCTGGAGTGTATTTTCTCTTTTTTCAATCTTTCCTCATGTGACATATCATTGGAAAGCTCTGTGACCACTATTTCATGCTATACATCCCGAAGGCCTTTCTCCAGTCTGCTTCTCCCGGTAGGGTGATTTTTCTATGTTTAGCTGATACTCTTCGTGTGATATATCATTCGTAAGCCCTGTGACCATTTATTTACATTATGCACTTTCCTTGCCCCTCTTGGGGGGGGGGTACGTTTAACGTATTCCAGCAAAAGGTCTTCTAATAATGGGAAAATTATGAAACTGATACTAAATGATACAGTAAGTATCAATAAAAGATACTGATTCCATTCACCATCTTTTTAGTTACTGTTTTTGCCTGAAGGGTGCTTCTAATTTTTATTTCTTTAGCTATTTTGCTGCTAATTGCCAAAATTTCTTATTTTGATGCTTAAACTCCCTTTTCTTTTTATATTTACTCGTACCTTTTCTATTTTTTGCAACCAGGGGAGAATCGTCACATGACTTTTACAGCATTGTGGCTTCATTATAGCCTATTTTCGTTTGTTGTTTTTTAAATCTCACTGTTTTTAGTTTCCATATATTTACTAAAATCGACTTAATAAGCATATAAAAACAATGATTTTTATAAACGATTGTAGATTTCCGGACATAATCGATGACTGTATCGATTGTGTTTTTTTACGATGATGAATTTTTTCGATTTGCAAATTTTCGAGAATCTTCCATCACTAGCCATATCCCAGCAGAAGTATTAGGTAGAAGCGGTAGGAAGAAAATAACAAGCCTTTTCAAAAAATCTTAAACATTTATGTAATCGATTTCAGAAATTCCCCTTACCCTTCCAAAAAGAGTAACGGAAAGCACAACACTTTTAGGTCATTCCACCACACTTCAGCAACAATTTTAGATAGAGGAATGGATTTGAGGATAATTAATCTAAAACACAATTTTCAACATGTATTTTATCTATTTTAGAAATCCCCACCAAAGAGGGTTTAATGAGGTGGTCATACTTTTAGGACATTTCGCCATATCTCTGCAGCAGTTTTAGGCAGAAGCACGAAATTCAAGTTTGCAAATCTACTAAAGAAATAGTTAAACATATAGTAATTTTAGAATTATTAAGTCGTCAATATCAATTTTTAACTGGATAATGTGAGACTATACGGATAAGGCATCAATTATAACAGCGTAGCGGGTAAAACGAAGCATTTTATAATAAAATTCAACTTGAATGGAATTTAAAAAAAAAGTTGAAGTTTTATAATTAAGGCGCAGTTATACCTTCTCCCTTTAAGGGAGACCCGTACCCCATTTTCGGCCAAAAATCACCAAAAGTTCAAAAAAATTTTTATCTCAGAAAACGATAAAATACATATTTGCGAATATCCATGCAAAATTTCAGAACCTGGGGATACTTGGAACAGGTAGAAAATGAGCTTTTTTAATTGTACTCACTATAGAGTTTAAAGGACTAGCGGCCATTTAAAACGTGTTTTCCTGAAAATGACTTTTTTCATATTTTGCCTAAGTTCAAAGTACTAAGGCTCAGTGGTAAAATTATTTAGAAACAAAGTGTTTATGTTTTTAGAATCTTAAAAAAATTTGCAAGAAAAGTAAGGAGAGATATTTTTTTTTAACTATTTCTGAAAATTTTACATAAATTGGTAAATATGAAAATTATAACGAATTTAAGGAAATTTACCTTGCGTATTTTTATATATATATATATATATATATATATTTTTTTTTAGCCGATTAAAATAGAAAATTTAAAATATCTCTCCTTAGTTCTTTTCTATATACTATAACACTATTTAAGAAATTTTAGTAATACCAAAATATTGAAAATTGAATGAGGAGTAGTAATTTTAAAAAGTGTATTTTTCGACAAAAAATATCATAAAAATCCCCATAAAAAATATACTTTTTAATAAAAAGTGTATTTTTTTGCTAATTATTTTTTACAAAAAGATTCTTAAGTAGTACACCAAAATTCATTACTTCAAAATCAATAATAAAAATTTTGGATTTTTTTCTTACGGGTCTCCCTTAAAGCGCAGAGCAATTTCATTGTAAAAAGGTCGAAAATCCTTTAAAGGGAAATGGTAGTAGTATTTTTAATGATATGATTTTTACGACATTTTGTCAGAGTACAACTACTTCTAAATTCATTTTAAGTAAAAAATTAGAACGTTGATATTTTTACAATTTTTCACAAAATAAACAGCGCGGTTGAGTCTCTTTAAATTTGACGAAATATATGAAGAAACTGGTGGCGAAGCATATATGGTAAATCTTAGAAAATCTTCGGGTAAATCTTAGAGCATACATATAAAAGCTATCTTCATTCTACTCCTATCATATGCAATTAATTCAATGATATCCCGTAATAGGTAATGGCTCTATGTTTGCCATATTGATTACGTACTCTTTAAGATGGAGTCTTATTGTTTCATATTAATGAATTTAAGATGTATAATCACATCATATTTTGTATTGATGCATTTTTGCATAAGAGTTTAACAGCTGTTGCATCAAAATATGAATATTTGTAAAAATAGTTATAATACGAAAGCATCTCATTTGCCATGTTTGACGTGCAATTTCAATTTGTTTATTTTTAGAAGCTTCCATTTATTTCTTGAAAACGTAAATTTATTGTACCAAGAATAATTTTCGAAATAGTAGAAATTGTGTCGGGCTAGAACGGGCCGGGCCTGTTTTCACTGATTTCTGTACGGCCGGACCCAGGCCGAACTTATGGGTTTTACAAGGGGCCGGGCCAGGAAATTCCGACCCGTGTAGATCTCTAGTATAGAATCAGTTTAAAGAAATCTTCAATAATACAAATATTAAAAACATCCGTTAAACGAAGGAAGTATTTCAAAAGAATCTACAATCGGCAAACATCACATAACATAAGGAAATTACTGTTTAGCATCTTTCAGTACATGTTTTCAAAGATCTTCATCATGCTTCAGTATTTTCTGAAACAGGAAGATAACAATAAATAAAAATGCCAATTTTTAAAAAAACTTCTCTCCCTGCTTCCCATAAATAGTGTGATAAAAAATTTTCCCGCTACTTATTTTTAAATGGTTTCTCTCAAACACGAAACTTTAAAAAAAATTTCCCCTACTTTAAGAATTCAGTACTTTTTTTTCATTCATCATAACTCTAGATGGATTTATGACTGCACACAAAGAGATATTTGCGTTGCTTAAAATTGTGCAATGTGTAAAGCAACATTAATATAACATGACATTTACAGCTGAGCAAATAGCTGTTATGGTACTTTGAATTTCTCTAACTCCACAAATGAAAACATACATCATATTCTCTCAAAACTATGATGTTTTCTATCCGAGATGAATAAAAATTGCTCCTAAGTATTTCCTGAATACTTTCAAGTTGTTGTTTTCTTTATCTATTTTCTTCTGTATAGCTTAAATGGTTTTAATCCATAAATAAAATTATCATAAAATTTCAATAACGATATCTTGTGTAAATTGATCAATAATATGTTAGAATATAATAGTTTTATTTTATTTTAAGAGCATACTCTTGTAAGGAAACGACATTCTCAAGCTAATGTTAAACAAGTAGGTAAGTGTGACCGCAGATTGCACGAAGGGTTTCGTTTAATATTTTTTTCAAAGCGATTTATCCTTTAATTAATAAATCCAAATTGTTAATTTATAATTAATATTCCACACAAGTATATTCTCACTCAGTATAATTCTTAAATATTGATTAAAGATGGTAAATCCCTTTTCGATTTGACGTGGCCATCTCTCTTATATTTGAAAGATAGGAGATTGCCAAGTTTAAAGCGTCACTCTCCAATTGTATGTCTTTGTTTTAGGCTTAGAAACAAATATTGGATTATATACGTGAGTTAAAAGTCCATATAGTAAGAAATATATGTAACGTACAAGCTCCAAAACATTCAAATACCTAACCCATCAAAAATTTCCAATTACCAAATTAGATTAACATTAAAATTACACTTACTTTTAATAATACATAAACACAGCTGCAAATCGCAATCAATGAACACTTTGAACTATTTTCTACGAATAAAGTTTGTGCTACCGTTAATGATCATGTTTTGGAAATATTTAGACAAGCTATCTCTACTCTAGGTACCCTCCTAGAGGTACCCAATATATTTATAAATGATTCATTTTGTGTGGAATGTCAAAGGTCAAATTCTACTTAATAATTTTGCACTTTCCGATTTCAGTTGCAATTTCATTTAGAATATTATGCAGTTTCATAGTCCAACATGGGTTGGGATGTACCCGACCCAAACCCGAAAATTCTACTCTAAGTTGACCCGAATCCAAAGAAGAAGAAAATTAATTCGGATTTATGGATTATTTTTTTCGGATTTAATGCAATTTTGAAAAAGTAGTTTGCAATTATATCGCATCCTTGCTTCAAATGTAGCATAACTCAAGAAACTTCGTTTTTTAGGTAGTGCAAAAAACTGTTTCCGGGCTGTGGAAGGGTTAATGCTCATCTTGCAAACACACCTGCTACCTGGTGGATGGATTTTATTTTACTTTATTTTATCTATTTATTTATTTGTACTTTACGAGATTGGTAGAGGAATTAAAACCATGAGAACTGCCGCAAAAAGCATCGGATTAGCTTATAATTAAGTAGGTAATGTTGGTGATGTATCCGGATTCAATTGTATACTTTTTCGTAATATTTAGTTCATTTGTTCCGAAAATATAGATTTTTTTTAAATAATGCATTTTTATGGCAATTCAGACTATATTTAAATTCCCAATTGTTGAAAGAAAATGGCGCATTTGTTTAATAGATTTAAATGAGAAATTATGGATGCTAAAACTTCCGAATAAAAATCTTAAATTATTCCAATTATTTTAATGTTTTGTGAATTCAATAATAATTCAAGCCAATAGAAATTCAGATTGTCTCACGATACATTTTTGCCATTTTTTGAAATTGACGTCATTCAAGGAAGAAAATGCGCATTTTTCATATATATAAATAAAAACGTTAACTAAGCATGTGTTAAAATGGCATAGCTCCTTACTGCAGCAAAACAGATGAATTATTGCACAAAGATACAAACTAATATGACGTCATGCATTGAAAAAAAAACTAATACGCTTTGATGTAGAAATAAAATGTTCTTGGGTTATGATATTAATTCTTATTTATTTCTAGAAAATTTCTATGAATGTTTTAAGATTTATAATATGCGCACGTTCAAGATTTACTTTTTCTATTTAAAAGTAATAATTAAAAAAACTGTTGTAAAGCACGTGGATAGCAAATGTCAATTTTTTGTTTATTCAAACAAAATTTTTACATTGACCCCCAGTATGGTTCAATGGAAATTTTATTTAAATAAACAAAAAAAAAAAAAAAAAAATGTTGAAATTTTTTTTTTCAATTTTCTGTCTTTTTGTTTTTAATTTTCTTTTTCTAGTGTTTGTTATGTAATAAAGAAGAAAAACTGGTTCGACAAATAAATAAGCCGCGAACTGGGCGTCCAAGAAATCTAAATACCAGGTAAAGGAGAGCCATCATACTCGCCATTCAAAAAACCCTTTTCTAACTGCTCGAGAATTGGCTGTTGATGTCGCTTCAACGTCAGGAACAATAGTTACACCACAATCATTTAGAAATATTCTTCATGATGCAAATATTCGAGGAAGAGCCCCTCGAAAAAAAAAAAAAAAAACATTTGTTAGTGATACAAATAGGATGAAAAGACTTGAATTTGCAAAAGCTTATGTCAGCAAACCACTGGAGTTTTGGAAAACTGTTATTTTTTCCGATGAAAGCAAGTTCAATATTTTTGGCTCAGATGGTAAGAAAACTGTATGGCAAAAGCCAAATTCAGCCTCTTCAAATTAAAAACTTGAAACCAACTCTAAAACATGGCGGTGGTCATGTAATAATTTGGGGATGCATGTCTTTTAATTGAGTTGGCGAATGACATTTATTGAAGGCAATATGAATGCTAAACAATATATTAATATATTGCGATAATATCATTTATCTAATAGTGCTCTGAAATTAGGAAATCTCAATTCATATTATTTCCAACAGGATAACGATCCGAAACACACTGCATATATTACACTGTAAAAAAAAGGGTCGATCTACTAAAAAAATTTTAGTTTCTCTCAGTGATCCTTGTGTAAAGAATTGAACTTTACAGAAAGAATTGCCTACGTGGGAGCTTGTCATTGTGTTGTTTCTTAGATACATTGGGCCGCACAAGTTGAAGTTTTCGTTGACAAGAGAGCACTTTGGTTTAGACAGCAAATATTTTTCTCAGAATTTGACTAAAGGTGCCGCCGAATATTTTCATGTTGAAACCCGACAGGTGTTAGTTTTTCTCTCGGTAGTTTGTACGTGACATCAGCATTTTGAGGTGACCAATTATAGAAGACGTTAAGACTGACATCATGTGGAGGTGCTCTAATAGGTTCTAGAGGGCCCCTCCCTATTTAGGTTGCTTCTCAAGTGAGGACCAAAGAAAAGAGAGTGTTGTTGTGTGTTGTGAAAAAGCCTGGGATCAGACAGGCAGTCCAGTGAGATTCTGGAGAAAGATTTTCCTCGTACAAGGAGGAGGGAAAGAAGCAAAATTCGTCGAGGTCCACGGTGACCTTTGTCCATATGACACGTGAATTGGTCAATCTAAAGACCGTAAAACTACATTTGGAAACTTTCTGTGTTCCGGGAACATTCGCACAAGACTCAGAACTCACCCCTGAAAAAAATGCACGACTGAATAATTTTACTATTTGAATAAGACTTTTTGTAAATAAATATTATTCAATCTCTTAAATTGATTCAGTGGGTAAATTTCTTCTCATACGCTACCGGACTAATCCTTTAGTCCGAGGGGAATTTGCAACACTTGCAATTACTAAAAAAATTTTTGTAATCTTACTCAATTACAAGAAAATCTGTAAGAATTACTAGAAAAAAGCTAGAAACGAATAGATTTAATAATTTAATATTTTTAATAGCTTTTACTAAGACGCTGTTGTTGTGGCTGTGATAGTCTAGTGGACATAGCACCGAACTCCAGGCTGAAAGGTCCCCGGTTCGATTCTCGACACTACCAAAGACGCACCGAGTGTATGCAGTGTATAAGTACTCTTTAAATAACGGGGTTACGAAAATCCTGTCATAGCAGTTACCATGGGTAATGATCTCTGGATTTTCCCTCCCCATTAGAAGCATATCAAAATTGAGCAGGTGGCAATGTTTGATGCTGCCATCTATTGAGGCTTTACCAAAAATCTTCCGCTGCAGAAGGCTGTCTTCTTACCCACTGGATGCAGTTCAAAGGGGGCTCCTGCCCTTCGGGCACACGTCAACAAGAAAATTCATTTGCTGTTTCTCGCTCTAAAGTTTTAAGTTAGTTATACGAAAAATTCATTTATACAGTTTACAAAATAAATGTTTGTTTTACTTGCTAAAATTGCGTTTGGAATACTTACTAAGAATCTGTGAGTAATGGTTACTAAAAGTAATTTTGGAGTTGTTACTAAAGTTTGCTTGGTGGCTCATACTAAGAAGTTTTAAATTAGAGATACAAAAAATTCTTTTGTTCAATGTACAAAAGAAATGTTTGTTTCACTTGCAAAAAAAAAAAAAAAAAAGTTTGGAATGGTTATTATTTGTACTGTGAGTTATGGTTACTAAAAATTCTGTGGAATACAAATTTACTAAAAAATTTTTAGTAACCTCATGATTTTTTTTTACAGTGTACGAGGTAATGGTTGCTTTATAATGTAAAAAATTAATTGAAAACGCCACCAAAATCACAAGACTTCAATCCGATTGAAATTTTGTGGCATATTTTGGATGAGAAAATAAGGAAAAAGTAAATTTCTAACAAATTGGAACTTAAGCAAACTCTTATTGAAGAATGGCTACAAATCAGCTGTGAAACAAGTCACAAATTAATAGAATCAATGCCCAGACGATTACAAGCTGTATCTTCTGAAGCAAAGGGCATGGCATGCATACTAAATATTAGCACTGTTTTTAACTTATAAATAATTCTTCTAGCTCTATTTTTATTGCTAGTGTGCAAATATTTTTTTTGACAGTACAAATGCTACTTTTTTATGTTTTCATATTTTAAATATAATTATTAAGTCAGATATTAAATATGTTTATTTGTTTTATAAAAGTATTGGTATATTTTTAATTCTTTGTTGCTTTTTATTTATTTATACATATGCTACAACAAATTTACCTGGTGTGCAAATACTTTTTTTGCTCACTGTATATCAATTTCATAAAATGTGAAATCGTTTAATATAATTAAAACGCACTTTAAACATTGATTTCCCCTAAACCATTATGTTATAGAGTATTTTTGTGTGGCTCTTTATATAAATAAAAAAAAATATTTGTAACACAGATTGCACAGATTATATATTTTAGTATATATTTCATTGATGCATATGAATTTTATTATGTTCGGAAAAGTTTAACAACATTAAAATGCACTTCAAACTATTTTTTCCCATTGAACGTAATGTAACTGAATACTTTTGATTGCCTTTGTAATTGAACTACACTGGCCTACAAAAGTTAAGGTACAACCAGTTTTCCGCGTCTGATTTGCCAATGAATGAATATTGAAACAACAAATTTGGGGAAAATGTACGCTAAAAAGTTATTTATTAAATGCGACATAGAAATTTTCTTAAGTTAAACGTATAAATGAAATTATAAAAAAAAAAAAGCACTCATGGTGGAAAGTTCTATTCTTGAATAAATCAGTACACCACAGTAACATGTGACAGAAACATTAAAAAACTAGTTCTAATTCTAATATGGAATATGTCCACCCGAAACTTGAATGCATTGGCGGCATCGACTTTCTATGCTCTCAATTAAAGTGTCGGACACCGAAATAGGTAGCTCTGACAAGGCATGAAGTAAGCCTTGTTTCAGCTCATTTAATGACCGTGAGGAGGACTTAAAGTCGCAACCTGTATTCCAAGACAGTCCCAAAGATGTTCTATCGGATTCAAACCTGAAGAGTGAGCTGACCATTCCATTCTCTCCAAACAGTGATCCTCAAGATAATCCTCAACAACCACAACTCGGTGTGGTCTCGCATTATCATCCATTAGAATGAAACCATTGCCAGTAGCACCGGCATATGGGTGCAAATATGTATCAAGGATCTCATCCTGATATCGCGCATCAGTCAGAGTTCCTCCATGGAACACAAACAGGTCAGTGTGGCCTCCGAGTGAGATCCCTGCCCAAACCAAGATTCCACCGTTTCTGTACATATGTGTTTCGACAATGTTTGATTGATGGTATCGAGTGCATTGTTCTTTCCAGATCAGAAGACGTCTGAATCACTCTCCAGAGTGAATCTGGACTCGTCTGTGAAGAGTACGGAAGCCCGCTATTGTCTGGTCCAGGAAACATTTTCTCTTTTCCAACATAAGCGGGCCCTTCCCTGTCGTCTGTTGAGAGGGACACACACAACTGTTCGCATTGCCTAGAGACCTGCATTGTGAAGAAGTCTTCGTACCGTAGTAACGGAGATTCTTCTCCTTTATGCTACAAAGTGGTCTGCAATGAGTTGCTGCACAGTAGTACATCTTCTCCTTCGGGCCGAAAAATCTGGAAACCGCTCTTATGCAGGTGTTTTAACACGCGGGCGGCCTGGAACATGTCTTCCGGACACAGAATCTTCGGATTCATACTGATCCCAGAGTCGCTGGACTACACTGCAACACACATTGAGCTGTTTAGCAGTATCGGCTTGTGATAACCCCCTTTCCATCCATTCTACCGCCCGCCACCTTAATGAATCGGGCAAACGAGTTCTTCTAGACATATCTAGACCCTACTGGCTGTTGTAAATAAAACTGACAACAATAGTTCATATGCAACAAAACTTACACGCAAAATTACGAAAGCTTCGAAATTGCATATTTTTCTCTCATTCGCAAACTCCTATTATTTTCTATAAAATAAAAGTGGAATCTGTAATTTTGTGTAAGTTTTTTAAAGCTTGTTATTGTCATTCATATGAACTTTGAAATTTAATGTGACTGCCATTTATTTTCTGGTGAGCTTCGAAAAACCTGTTGTACCTTAACTTTTGGAAGCCAGTATATATAGTGATGTGTAAAATGATAGGAACGATACAAAAACAAAGAAATCTGCCTTTCGTATACAAATGCGTAAACTACTGTGTTAAAATTAAATACAAGATATTCCAATTAATATTAAAATAATCGTTTACAAAAATTATATATTTATTTTTAATAATTTTTAAAATATAAATTTTGCGAAATTTATGCAAGAACAAAATGATAAGAACGTGGTCGATAGTTTAAAACCGCGGAACGTGATTGGAGTATATTTTTGCATATCTTTTAAAAACGCATTCCTTCAAATCGCAAAATATTTGGGTTACATGGTAAATCAAAATGCATTGTGACTTCGAAAGAGGGCAAATTCTAGCTTATAACAATATCGGAATGTTATTTCAAAATATTGCTGATGAAATTAAAATTTCAAAGAGTGTAATTTTTAATTTCTTACAAATTTATGTAAGAAATTAAATGTTACTACAAAATCTATAGGGAGACCAAAAATTCTTTCGAAACGATCCGAAAGTTTGATTACTCACACGTTTCCAAGTGAAATAATGACAGCAAAGGAATTTGTAAGCCATTTAAAGATGCCAGCATCAATATCGACCATACGAAGAGCAAATAAAAGTGTGGGGAGTCCTTTATAATGTAAAGACCCGTCGATATTCGCGTTTAACACCTGGCAGTATAAAAGTCCTCTTTTGTTTGCAGGGAAACACATGAAACAGTTAACGAATTGGTTTAAAATTATCTTCAGTGCTGAAAAAATATTAATTTTGATATTAAGGATGGTATTCATTCATATTTTGTATCCATTCTTTAAATTCAACAAGATATATTTACCACAAGTCAACTAGGTGGAGGTTCCCTAATGGTTGGGCTACTTTTTCCTCGGTATGCAAGCTTATAATTACTTTTGTAGATGAATAAATATAATAGAGATACCTTTATTCGAATGTTAGAGTGCCATTTTTTGAACACGTGTTAAAAAAATTACCGAACCTTTACGAAATTTTCAACAAGACAATGCCTAAATTCACTCACCAAAAGACACAAAAAAAAAAATGATTTGCAGATAACGAAGACTCTCAAACTTGATTGGCCAGCCAACGGTCCAAACCTAAATCCTATGAACAACGTTTGGGGCATTATAAGGCACAATATATAATGAAAGATGGTCAAATCGTGCAGTATAATTCGAAATCAGAATTAAAATCTGAAATTTGGAAGATATGAGGTGTTTTGTCAACTCAACAAATTCAAAACTATGTATACTCTATACTAAAATGTTGCATTGAATTTCTTAAACATTAAAGAAGCCCAATTGACATGTAATATTTTTATAATTTAGAAAAATCTGTGCCGTTCTTATCATTTTTCTCTCATAATGTGAACAATTACGCAGTATGTTAAAATTCCAAATAATAAGTATAATTATACGTAAAATTCCTAAAATAATTATATTATTAAGAATTTAAAACTTTTATTTCGATGAAAATTAGGTCATATTTAAAAAGCTCAAATGTTAATATTCCCAAATACTTTTAAATTAAATAATATATTTACACGTGAATCTTAAAAGAGAAAAAAAACTCTCTAAAATAGTTAAATTATTACACGCGAAACGCATTTAAGGTAAAAATTACTTTGTATATATGCTACTTTTAAAACGATTTCCTTATGATCAATATTCATGTGCGTCACATTAGGAATCACAAGTTATAAAAGTGGCGTGGTAGTAAATTTGTTTGATTATTTCGCCTCTTTAATGCAGCATAAATTCAGGTAAATACATGTGCAAAATATTTCCGATTTATTTTGTAGGTTTTACAAATCGACAAGTATTTATTAGAAAATTCGTATAAACAAACAATTTACATTTTAAAAAGAACGTGAAAATATGCATAATGGTGCATTAAAAAAAAATAGAACTTGTTACTGAGAATTCTAAAACTCCATCAAAAACATAAAATATAAGAGTAAAATTTCAAAATACAGGGATTTTCAATATCATGGTCCTGAACATTATTACCAATCAGCCTTTTTTTTCTTTTAATCCCTGTAATTAAATGAAAATATTGTTTATAGAGTCGTTATTAAAGTATGAGACTAAGTACATTTTAAATTTAACCAGTGAGGTTGAAGCCAAAGTAATCGAAATATTCCTTATTCAAACAGAAAAGCATAACAACCTGATTGCTGAAGATAGTCGTTTTTCGAGATAATATCATTCAATCTTCCGCAACAGTGTAATATTTCTAAAAGAAAGCATGCGGAGTCTGAAAGGGGCTTGTCTAGTGTTAGCTAGCCGTGGGTAGAATCCCCTAGGTCTAAAAATGTATAAAATCATACAAATAATCCCGAGTAGGAAAGATTAAGCAGAAAGACTGCCAGAAAGAAATAAATATTAATTAATCTTTCATAATTTGGTGTTCAACATTGGTTTGCATCGAATATGAACGATTTCAGCTACGATTATGATTTTTGTTTGAATGCAAATACAATTAAAATATCACAGAATACACTATGCAGCGCCAAATGACGCTTGCTATTTTGTCATTTGTTAGTGGACACGATGATGAATGATTGCTCATCAAGGTTAAAAGTCTCCAAATACACTTAAATAGAGTGAATTTAGTAAGCTAAGGCCAGATTAGGATGCATTTAGTTGATTAGAGTGTGATAGACGGACAATCAAAATTGTTTTTCAGAAACAAAAATGGTAAAAACGTTAAATTTGTAAATTCACTCAGTTTACTTTTCCATAAGTTCCTTATTATCCAAAGGTGTAGAAGGTCTGATTCTACACCACAGTATTTTATACATTTTTGAAACCGTACACTGTCTGTTTTCTTCCTATCTTTTCAAAATTCGAAAATCAGCCTCCTCGCAATGCACATGCTGGCAGAGGGGCACATCATTACTTTGAACAATTTTCTACGAATGAAGTTTGTGCTACCATTAATGATCATGTTTTAGAAATATTTAGACCAGCTATCTCTACTCTAGGTACTCTCCTACAGGTACCCAACATATTATAAATGATTCATTTTGTGTGGAATGTCAAAGGTCAAATTCTACTTAATAATTTTGCACTTTCCGATTTCAGTTGCAATTTGATTTAGAATATTATGCAGTTTCATAGTCCAACATGGGTTGGGATGTACCCGACCCAAACCCGAAAATTCTGCTCTAAGTTGACCCGAATCCAAAGAAGAAGAAAATTAATTAGGATTTATGAATTATTTTTTTCGGATTTAATGCAATTTTGAAAAAGTACTTTGCAATTATATCGCATCCTTGCTTCAAATGTAGCATAACTCAAGAAACTTCGTTTTTCAGGTAATGCAAAAAACTGTTTCTGGGCTGTGGAAGGGTTAATGCTCATCTTGCAAACACACCTGCTACCTGGTGGATGGATTTTATTTTATTTTATTTTATCTATTTATTTATTTGTACTTTACGTGATTGGTAGAGGAATTAAAACCAGGAGAACTGCCGCAAAAAGCATCGGATTAGCTTATAATTAAGCAGGTAATGTTGGTGAGGTATCCGGATTCAATTTTATACTTTTTGGTAATATTTAGTTCATTTGTTCCGAAAATATAGATTTTTTTTTAAATAATGAATTTTTATAGCAATTCAGACTATATTTAAATTCCCATTTGTTGAAAGAAAATGGCGCATTTGGTTAATAGATTTAATTGAGAAATTATGGATGCTAAAACTTCCGAATAAAAATCTTAAATTATTCCAATTATTTTAATGTTTTGTGATATCAATAATAATTCAAGCCAATAGAAATTCAGATTGTCTCACTATACATTTTTGCCATTTTTTGAAATTGACGTCATTCAAGGAAGAAAATGCGCATTTTTCAAATATATAAATAAAAACGTTAACTAAGCATGTGTTAAAATGGCAGAGCTCCTTACTGCAGCAAAACAGATGAATTAATTGCACAAAGATACAAACTAATATAACGTCATACATTGAAAAAAAATCTAATACGCTTTGATGTAGAAATAAAATGGTCTTGGGTTATGATATTAATTCTTATTTATTTCTAGAAAATTTCAATGAATGTTTTAAGATTTATAATATGCGCACGTTGAAGATTTACTTTTTCTATTTAAAAGTAATAATTAAAAAAAACTGTTGTAAAGCACGTGGATAGAAAATGTCAATTTTTTGTTTATTCAAACAAAATTTTTACAATGACCCCCAGTAT
Organism: Maratus speculifer; assembly: GCA_964019185.1. Taxonomy (NCBI): domain Eukaryota; kingdom Metazoa; phylum Arthropoda; class Arachnida; order Araneae; family Salticidae; genus Maratus; species Maratus speculifer. Next base: position 192,843,985 of record OZ025299.1, read on the forward strand.
GGGTCAATGGAAATTTTATTTAAATAAACAAAAAAAAAAATGTTGAATTTTTTTTCAATTTTCTGTCCTTTTGTTTTTAATTTTCTTTTTCTAGTGTTTGTTATGTAATAAAGAAGAAAAACTGGTTCGACAATATAAAGCCGCGAACTGGGCGTCCAAGAAATCTAAATACCAGGTAAAGGAGAGCCATCATACTCGCCATTCAAAAAACCCTTTTCTAAGTGCTCGAGAATTGGCTGTTGATGTCGCTTCAACGTCAGGAACAATAGTTACACCACAATCAATTAGAAATATTCTTCATGATGCAAATATTCGAGGAAGAGCCCCTCGAAAAAAAAAAAAAAAAAAAAAAAAAAAAAAAAAAACATTTGTTAGTGATACAAATAGGATGAAAAGACTTGAATTTGCAAAAGCTTATGTCAGCAAACCACTGGAGTTTTGGAAAATTGTTATTTTTTCCGATGAAAGCAAGTTCAATATTTTTGGCTCAGATGGTAAGAAAACTGTATGGGAAAAGCCAAATTCAGCCTCTTCAAATTAAAAACTTGAAACCAACTCTAAAACATGGCGGTGGTCATGTAATAATTTGGGGATGCAGGTCTTTTAACTGAGTTGGCGAAATGACATTTATTGAAGGCAATATGAATGCTAAACAATATATTAATATAGTGCGATAATATCATTTATCTAATAATGCTCTGAAATTAGGAAGTCTCAATTCATATTATTTCTAACAGGATAACGATCCGAAACACACTGCATATATTACACTGTAAAAAAAAGTGTCGATCTACTAAAAAAAGTTTAGTTTCTCTCAGTGATCCTTGCAATTACTAAAAAAATTTTTGTAATCTTACTCAGTTACAAGAAAATCTGTAAGAATTACTAGAAAAAAGCTAGCAACGAATAGATTTAATAGTTTTATATTTTAATAGCTTTTACTAAGACGCTGTTGTTGTGGCTGTGATAGCCTAGTGGACATAGCACCGAACTCCAGGCTGAAAGATCCCCGGTTCGATTCTCGACACTACCAAAGACGCATCGAGTGTATGCAGTGTATAAGTACTCTTTAAATAATGGGGTTACGAAAATACTGTCGTAGCAGTTACCATGGGTAATGATCTCTGAACTTTCCATTCCAATTAGAAGCATATCAAAATTGAGCAGGTGGCAATGTTTGATGCTGCCATCTATTGAGGCTTTACCAAAAATCTTCCGCTGCAGAAGGCTGTCTTCTTACCCACTGGATGCACTTCAAAGGGGGCTCCTGCCCTTCGGGCACACGTCAACAAGAAAACTCATTTGCTGGTTCTCGCTCTAAAGTTTTAAGTTAGTTATACGAAAAATTCATTTATACAGTTTACAAAATAAATGTTTGTTTTATTTGCTAAAATTGCGTTTGGAATACTTATTAAGAATCTGTGAGTAATGGTTACTAAAAATAATTTTGGAGTTGTTACTAAAGTTTGCTTGGTGGCTCATACTAAGAAGTTTTAAGTTAGTGATACAAAAAATTCTTTTGTTCAATGTACAAAAGAAATGTTTGTTTCACTTTAAAAAAAAAGTTTGGAATGGTTATTATTTGTACTGTGAGTTATGGTTACTAAAAATTCTGTGGAATACAAATTTACTAAAAAATTTTTAGTAACCTCATGATTTTTTTTTTTTTTTTTTTTTTTTTACAGTGTACGAGGTAATGGTTGCTTTATAATGTAGTAAAAAATTCATTGAAAACGCCACCAAAATCACCAGACTTCAATCTGATTTAAATTTTGTGGCATATTTTGGATGAGAAAATAAGGAAAAAGAAAATTTCTAACAAATTAGAACTTAAGCAAACCCTTATTGAAGAATGGCTACAAATCAGCTGTGAAACAAGTCACAAATTAATAGAATCAATGCCCAGACGATTGCAAGCTGTAATTAAAGCAAAGGGCATGGCATGCATACTAAATATTAGCACTGTTTTTAACTTATAAATAATTCTTCTAGCTCTATTTTTATTGCTAGTGTGCAAATATTTTTTTTGACAGTACAAATGCTACTTTTTTATGTTTTCATATTTTAAATATAATTATTAAGTCAGATGTTAAATATGTTTATTTGTTTTATAAAAGTATTATTATATTTTTAATTCTTTGTTGCTTTTTATTTATTTATACATATGCTACAACAAATTTACCTGGTGTGCAAATACTTTTTTTGCTCACTGTATATCAATTTCATAAAATGTGAAATCGTTTAATATAATTAAAACGCACTTTAAACATTGATTTCCCCTATACCATTATGTTATAGAGTATTTTTGTGTGGCCCTTTATATAAATAAAAAAATTATTTGTAACACAGATTGCACAGATTATATATTTTAGTATATATTTCATTGATGCATATGAATTTTATTATGTTCGGAAAAGTTTAACAACATTAAAATGCACTTCAAACTATTTTTTCCCATTGAACGTAATGTAACTGAATACTTTTGATTGCCTTTGTAATTGAACTACACTGGCCTACAAAAGTTAAGGTACAACCAGTTTTCCGCGTCTGATTTGCCAATGAATGAATATTGAAACAACAAATTTGGGGAAAATGTACGCTAAAAAGTTATTTATTAAATGCGACATAGAAATTTTCTTAAGTTAACGTATAAATGAAATTATAAAAAAAAAAGCACTCATGGTGGAAAGTTCTATTCTTGGATAAATCAGTACACCACAGTAAAATGTGACAGAAACATTAAAAAACTAGTTCTAATATGGAATATGTCCACCCGAAACTTGAATGCATTGGCGGCATCGACTTTCTATGCTCTCAATTAAAGTGTCGGACACCGAAATAGGTAGCTCTGACAAGGCATGAAGTAAGCCTTGTTTCAGCTCATTTAATGACCGTGAGGAGGACTTAAAGTCGCAACCTGTATTCCAAGACAGTCCCAAAGATGTTCTATCGGATTCAAACCTGAAGAGTGAGCTGACCATTCCATTCTCTCCAAACAGTGATCCTCAAGATAATCCTCAACAACCACAACTCGGTGTGGTCTCGCATTATCATCCATTAGAATGAAACCATTGCCAGTAGCACCGGCATATGGGTGCAAATATGTATCAAGGATCTCATCCTGATATCGCGCATCAGTCAGAGTTCCTCCATGGAACACAATCAGGTCAGTGTGGCCTCCGAGTGAGATCCCTGCCCAAACCAAGATTCCACCGTTTCTGTACATATGTGTTTCGACAATGTTTGATTGATGGTATCGAGTGCATTGTTCTTTCCAGATCAGAAGACGTCTGAATCACTCTCCAGAGTGAATCTGGACTCGTCTGTGAAGAGTACGGAAGCCCGCTATTGTCTGGTCCAGGAAACATTTTCTCTTTTCCAACATAAGCGGGCCCTTCCCTGTCGTCTGTTGAGAGGGACACACACAACTGTTCGCATTGCCTAGAGACCTGCATTGTGAAGAAGTCTTCGTACCGTAGTAACGGAGATTCTTCTCCTTTATGCTACAAAGTGGTCTGCAATGAGTTGCTGCACAGTAGTACATCTTCTCCTTCGGGCCGAAAAATCTGGAAACCGCTCTTATGCAGGTGTTTTAACACGCGGGCGGCCTGGAACATGTCTTCCGGACACAGAATCTTCGGATTCACACTGATCCCAGAGTCGTTGGACTACACTGCAACACACATTGAGCTGTCTAGTCTAGCAGTACCGGCTTGTGATAACCCCCTTTTCATCCATTCTACCGCCCGCCACCTCAATGAATCGGGCAAACGAATTTTTCTAGACATATCTAGACCCTACTGGATGTTGAAAATAAAACTGACAACAATAGTTCATATGCAACAAAACTTACACGCAAAATTACGAAAGCTTCGAAATTGCGTATTTTTCTCTCATTTGCAAACACCTATTATTTTCTATAAAATAAAAGTGGAAGCTGTAATTTTGTGTAAGTTTTTTAAAGCCTATTTTTGCCATTCATATGAACTTTGAAATTTAATGTAACTGCCATTTATTTTCTGGTGAGCTTCGAAAAACCTGTTGTACCTTAACTTTTGGAAGCCAGTGTATATAGCGATGTGTAAAATGATAGGAACGATACAAAAACAAAGAAATCTGCCTTTCGTATACAAATGCGTAAACTACTGTGTTAAAATTAAATACAAGATATTTCAATTAATATTAAAATAATCGTTTACAAAAATTATATATTTATTTTTAATAATTTTTAAAATATATATTTTTCGAAATTTATGCAAGGACAAAATGATAAGAACGTGGTCGATAGTTTAAAACCGCGGAACGTGATTGGAGTATATTTTTGCATATCTTTTAAAAACGCATTCCTTCAAATCGCAAAATATTTGGGTTACATGGTAAATCAAAATGCATTGTGACTTCGAAAGAGGGCAAATTCTAGCTTATAACAATATCGGAATGTTATTTCAAAATATTGCTGATGAAATTAAACTTTCAAAGAGTGTAATTTTTAATTTCTTACAAATTTATGTAAGAAATTAAATGTTACTACAAAATCTATAGGGAGATCAAAAATTCTTTCAAAACGATCCGAAAGTTTGATTACTCACACGTAGAGGTCTGCACGGGCCCGGGCCTGGCCCGTGCAGCCGGCCGGCGGAATCGTTTCGAATTTTCTCACGGGCCGGCAAAAAAATTGAACGGGCCAGACGGGCCGGACCGGGCTGATAAAAAAAATTTTCGGGCCTGCCGGCCCGTTCTGAAGATTTAAGCAGAAACGACAAAATATGAACTATTTTCAACGAAAATGGTGTTAACGAGAATAAGTATAAATGTGGCCAGCCACTAGTTTGACAGCATCAATATAAAAATGCACAGTGTATCGGCATCGGAGAATTACATTATGTGTAACCTGTTTTAATATTTTTTTAGCTGACTCATGCCGATCCGAGATCACGCTTGCACTATTTTTCTACATATAGACTGGCCGGACCGGTACTAGACTTAATTATTGGCAGAAAACATTATTTGTAAAATTATTAACAGCGATAAAGAACTTATGTTAGCTTAGTTTTCGGATATATACTTCTTGATGATTTTTAAATTAATTTCTCAATAATGCAAAAGTTTGACACATTTTCTGATTAATTTTAAATTGTAAAAATATAAAAGTGATAAGCCTAACTATTGAAGGGATTTGGAATCGAATAGCGTTTTTCATTTTTGGTAAATAAAATACTTGTATAACCTTGTTGAGTTATAATAGTTTCTCAAATGATTGCAGGTTTTTCTCCCTTCCCTTGCTATTGCTTCCGGAAATTTTATTCAAAATGCTAATTATCACAGTATTTTATTTGTTTGCAGTATTCTTAATTTGCTTGTATCAAAAAATGGATAACGCCATTCGATTATATAGTTTCTGAATAAAGATATCTGCTAATCTTATGCGTTTCTGAGAAAAAAAAATGAATTTAGAAATGTATCAGAAAGGAGCTTCTTTGAATTTAAGAATGAATTTAGATTTGAAATCTATAATAAAATAATATAGAAATATATTTATAAATCTTTTATTAAACAGCTTCAAAATTAACCATGTTTTTAGCTTTCTTTATTTTTTCTTTTATTCTAAGCCATATTAAATTTTTAATTAATCTTTATTCGAATGTTGAAAGCCTAAGAATCTAAGTAATCATTAATGTTGTTAATGTGTAATTTGCTGTAAAATATACTGTAAAATCATTCCATAGATATGTATGCAGTATTCTTTAAAGGAATCTTAGTTATATGATAAAAATCTGAATTTTTTAGAAATCGTAGAAATTGTAACGTGCCAAAACGGGCCGGGCCGGGCCCGGGCCGAACTTTTGAGTTTTACAACGGGCCGGGCCGGGCCGGTCCGGTCCGAAATAACTTTCCTACGGGCTGGGCCGGGCCTGGAAATTCCGGCCCGTGCAGACCTCTACTCACACGTTTCCAAGGAAAATAATGACAACAAAGCAATTTGGAAGCCATATAAAGATGTCAACATCAATATCGACCATACGAAGAGCAAATAAAAGTGTGGGGAGTCCTTTATAATGTAAAGACCCGTCGATATTCGCGTTTAACACCTGGCAATATAAAAGTCCACTTTTGTTTGCAGGGAAACACATGAAACAGTTAACGAATTGGTTTAAAATTATCTTCAATGCTGAAAAAATTTTAATTTCGATATTATGGATGGTATTCATTCATATTTGGTATCCATTCTTTAAATTGAACAAGATATATTTACCACACGTCAACTAGGTGGATGTTCCCTAATGGTTGGGCTACTTTTTCCTCGGTATGCAAGCTTATAATTACTTTTGTAGATGAATAAATATAATAGAGATACCTTTATTCGAATGTTAGAGTGCCATTTTTTGAACACGTGTTAAAAAATTACCGAACCTTTACGAAATTTTCAACAAGACAATGCCTAAATTCACTCACCAAAAGACACAAAAAAAATGATTTGCAGATAACGAAGACTCTCAAACTTGATTGGCCAGCCAACGGTCCAAACATAAATCCCATGAACAACGTTTGGGGCATTATAAGGCACAATATATAATGAAAGATGGTCAAATCGTGCAGTATAATTCGAAAGCAGAATTAAAATCTGAAATTTGGAAGATATGACGTGTTTTGTCAACTCAACAAATTCAAAACTATGTATACTCTTATACTAAAATGTTGCATTTAATTTAGTAAACATAAAAGAAGCCCAATTGACATGTAATATTTCTATAATTTAGAAAAATCTGTGTCGTTCTTATCATTTTCCTCTCATAATGTGAACAATTACGCAGTATGTTAAAATTCCAAATAATAAGTATAATTATACGTAAAATTCCTACAATAATTAAATTATTAAGAATTTAAAACTTTTATTTTGATGAAAATTAGGTCATATTTAAAATGCTCAAATGTTAATATTCCCAAAAACTTTTAAATTAAATAATATATTTACACGTGAATCTTAAAAGAGAAAAAAAACCTCTAAAATAGTTAAATTATTACACGCGAAACGCATTTAAGGTAAAAATTACTTTGTATATATGCTACTTTTAAAACGATTTCCTTATGATCGATATTCATGTGACGTCACATTAGGAATTTCAAGTTATAAAAGTGGCGTGGTAGTAAATTTGTTTGATTATTTCGCCTCTTTAATGCAGCATAAATTCAGGTAAATACATGCGCAAAATATTTCCGATATATTTTGTAGGTTTTACAAATCGACAAGTATTTAATAGAAAATTTCGTATAAACAAACACTTTACATGTTAAAAAGAACGTGAAAATATGCATAATGGTGCATTAAAAAAAAAATAGAACTTGTTACTGAGAATTCTAAAACTCGATCAAAAACATAAAATATAAGCGTAAAATTTCAAAATACAGGGATTTTCAATATCATGGTTCTGAACATTATTCCCAATCAGCCTTTTTTTTTTCTTTTAATCCTTGTAATTAAATGAAAATATTGTTTATAGAGTCGTTATTAAAGTATGAGACTCAGTACATTTTAAATTTAACCAGTGAGGTTGAAGCCAAAGTAATCGAAAAATGCCTTATTCAAACAGAAAAGCATAACAGCCTGATTGCTGAAGATAGTCGTTTTTCGAGATAATATCATTCAATCTTCCGCAACAGTGTAATATTTCTAAAAGAAAGCATGCGGAGTCTGAAAGGGGCTTGTCTAGTGTTAGCTCGCCGTGGGTAGAATCCCCTAGGTCTAAAAATGTATAAAATCATACAAATAATCCCGAGTAGGAAAGATTAAGCAGAAAGACTGCCAGAAAGAAATAAATATTAATTAATCTTTCATAATTTGGTCTTCAACATTAGTTTGCATCGAATATGAACGATTTCAGCTACGATTATGCTTTTTGATTGAATGCAAATACAATTAAAATATCACAGAATACACTATGCAGCGCCAAATGACGTTTGCTATTTTGTCATTTGTTAGTGGACACGATGATGAATGATTGCTCATCAAGGTTAAAAGTCTCCAAATACACTTAAATGGAGTGAATTTAGTAAGCTAAGGCCAGATTAGGATGCATTTAGTTGATTAGAGTGTGATAGACGGACAATCAAAATTGTTTTTCAGAAACAAAAATGATAAAAACGTTAAATTTGTAAATTCACTCAGTTTACTTTTCCTTAAGTTCCTTATTATCCAAAGGTGTAGAAGGTCTGATTCTACACCACAGTATTTTATACATTTTTGCAACTGTACACTGTCTGTTTTCTTCCTATCTTTTCAAAATTCAAAAATCAGCCTCTTCGCAATGCACATGCTGGCAGAGGGGCATATCATTACACTATATAACAGAGTGTACCTTAACATCAGCCTTTCATATAAGAAAAACACCTTCCATTAATCTAGCATCATGGTTTAAAATTACTCGCAAACAACCATGTTTACTTAAAAAATAATTGATTGGATTTCCATATTAGAAAAAATAATTTTTATTCAAACTTTCTTCTTTGGACGGACTCTCTGATGAAGAATCTTAGTAAATATTACCAGTTCACTAGACTGATTTGACATCTGAATTTGCTACTTGCAGCACATGTCATTTTTCTCAATTCAGCTCATTTGACAGTGTAATTTAATATTACTCCTGCTCACCAATCTAAATCAACTGTTTGGCATCATTTACCTATACCTCTGTAGCATTGTGTAATCTGGTTGTTTTATTTTTATGATACCACTTTGTATTAACATGGCTTTTTTTCCATTGATACTATTGGTACTTCCATCGTGTATTATTATTAGAATTTGCGACGTTTTTAATTGTCGCATTAGATATTTTTAGTGTTGGCATCATTACAGCATTCCTTTGAGTGAATTTTTCGTACTTGGTTCACATCTGCATTTTATTTGTTTGACGTACTTTTATTTCATATTACTTGTTCAGCAATGCATCATACTGTAACTTTTCTTTTTTTTTTTTTTTTTTTTTTTTTCAAAATTTGTAATTTACATAAGATTGTATAATGTTAAGTCTTGTATGCCTAGGATAAAACTGGTTTGCCTCGTGTAACATATCTGTATAATTTATTATGCATTAATACATAGGGGTCTCATTCAGAGAAGATTTTTTTCCAACCTCTGCTCTCGGCAGCGGCTCGTGATGATGGTAGATACTTTGCTGGGGGAAGGCTTATTGAGCTACAACCAGATTCGTAGGTCTCCCCACCCGGCCTGAAACTGAAACTGTATCAGATGCAGGTGTTTTTGTTTGACTGGCAAGTAAATACTGCTATTTATACAATACTTGTCCAAACTGTTTCTTGTCGTAATAAAACCACAGAGTTAAAAAAAAATCAAAGGTATGTTTTAATCATTTGCACAATCAATAGGAAATTGCGAATGAAAATTTAATTAGATTACGGGAGGTTCAAAAGGTCTCCACCCTCCTGATGAAATGTAATTTATTATCTAAAACGTTACCATAATAAAAAGCTCATTAGAATTTCAGGATATCATTTCATAACAATGCGCTAAATTTAGATCTTTTAATTTCTGAAACCTTCAATGTATTAGAATTTATGTTAAGATCTGCATATTTACTAGTATAATTAATACAACACAAAGCCAGTAGCAGCTATATTTTTGTTTACATACACAATCAAGTTTAAGTTACAGACACCTCTAGATTTAAATATTTCCACTCGCATCGCTACATGTGTAAAAACATCTTTGGCTGATCTTTTCGATAAAATCAACATACCATTGTCATATTAGAATCTGACTACGCTTCCTTTTTCAAAATTTCCTAGAAAAGTTAAGATTGTTTTCATAGTTATATAAACTGATTTCATTCATACTTTAAAGCACGTGTTTGACAAAATGTTTCTTATTATCAATTTCAGAAAATATTAAGATACCGTTTTACGCAGATAAAATGTTATCTCATATCGAATTTCCTAAAATGCTGTCTGTACTTATCAAAATAGAGTATCTTCAGATTCTCGTACAGCACAGCATGTGAAAAATTCTCTTGTTAGAAAATTTAAGAGTGTTTTTTTTCCTTTGATTGTCTGTAGTTTTCTCATGTTTTTTTCAACGCCTTAAATAATTCGTCATACATCATTTTATTTTCTTACGTTTGATTATTTTTTCAAAAAATTGCTTATTTATTTTTCAACGTATTGGTTAATAATTCAATACATTTGTTTAATCATATAAATTTCATGCAATAAATAAGCTTTAAGGTAGTTAGAATCGCCTTCTGCAGCTATTAAAGTTTCAGTAAGAATAATATTTGTAAATTAATTTTAAAATGGCTCTCAAAATCAATGGAAATAATTATGGGCATTTTAGTTCTGTTAAGAGCAAGTAAGTTTTTATTCATTTTTATTTAATTGTTTATGAAAACTGCGTTAGTTTTAATGGAATGATACAAAGAATTAAAAAAATAATTTTATTTTAAAAAGTACATATCTGCATGTTTAATTTCTTTTCAAGTATGCCAATTTTTTAATTATTTTTTTAAATCTCTGATCTTATATATAATGCTTGCATTCTCATAATTGATTGTTTGGATAATAAATAGCTGTTTATTTAAAATGAGTAAAACAAGTGCATAAAATCAATATTTTTCATTTATAATATTTTAATAGTTTTATAATACATATACTGTTATATGTGAAACTTTGCATAGTTATGCAACATGCTTTCGACAGAACACATTTTAGTTCAGCCTGCGTGAAATATATAAAAAGGAAATTAAACTCATCTGTAAGCATTATGTAATATAAATATGTCAGAAATTATATTATGCAAATAAAGTTTCTCTAATGTTTAATGAAGTGTGATATTAATAATTCATAAATAATGAAAATTTCTTAGAATTTTTTTGTAATTTATGCGCAGCTATAAAAAAAAAAATAAAAAATAAGACGGCATTTTTTCCTGAAATTACCTTTTAATAAAGCTGACTTTTTGTGTATTTTGCAATTTCTTTATGATATGACAGTGACGTTGAATAATTTTTTTGCCGATTTTTAAGTTTAATATTCTTACTTATTTTTGTATACACTTTTTAAATCTGATTAAATTTTAATGTAATTTAAAATCTATCATTCAAAATAGTTTAAAATGCACATGTTTAAGAAAAAATATTATCTGGAAAATTAAGTAAACAAAAACTGATTATTAATTTTGTTCCTTTATAAATTCAGTCATTATTATTAGCACTAGCGAGCTACGCCCGCTAGCTGGGCCAGTTTATCCAAACGAACCTCGATATTAAGTAATATATAATAAACAAAAAAATTCATTTAATAAGCAAGTCTTGGTGTTCGAATCCTCAAGCACAAAAAAAGTAAATTAAAGAGCTATGGTTGTTATGCGCCCATTATCCCGTTAAAAATATGTGATTTCGCACAGTGGGCTCTACGCTCCATGGTCGCCATCGTCCCATTAAAAATATTTGGTTTTGTACGGTTGGCTCTGCGCGCCCTTAAGACATTTTCTCGTATTTTTTGGTTCATCAGAAGCAGACTTTTACGCAGATTCTGAATATGTAATCAGTTTTTTTCTACTTTAAAAACTGTCTGCATGATGGTTTAAGAAAAAACGCGCAAAAAAGGGAGAAAAAGAGGTTTTCGACTGCTTCTTCTTTTAGCCAAAGGGGAAAAGTTCTTTTCCTTCACCGCAAGGTGGCGCAGTGTTCTGCCTCAGAGCTCCGTTTGAGCGCCGTTTGGGATTTGAGACATTTTTCGTTCCGATTCCCAAGGGGTTTTTAATTCATAACTTTTTTTATTTTGGTCCCACGGTCTCGAAAATGCCCGAAATGACTTCCCCGGAATTTTTCCAATCGAAAGACACCTCTCGCGACTTCCAACTCGCCCGCGTTGCGAACTGTAATCGGCTTCAAGCAGACAGAGGCGCACGGATTTTATTAGTATAGATATTACTCTTCTGTTCAGATTTTTCTTTTGTTTTTCTTTTTTTAATGTTTGTAAGATATCTTGATATTGCATGTAGGTTTTGTTATCACTTATAAGAATTTTTATATTATTAAAATAAAGTGTCAGTCTGGGTGTTTATTTATTGGCAAAGATTTAGGAAATTTATTGTATTAGAATTTTTAAAATTTGGTTCAGAATGGACGAATACAGTTAGGTCTAAGTGAAAATAACCTACATTTGAGGAATTTTTTTTTTTTAATATTTTGTCGGGAGTTTTTTTGCTTTTGAATTGCTTATTTCCCAGATTTTCCGAATTCGTCGATGATTTTGAGCCACATTTTAAAAGCAATCCAAATTTAATCTTTTAACTCGCTATAATAAATGTTGTCCTTTTCTCAATAAAGTTTATTCGATATTCATACAGCGATTTTTTAATTTTTTTTAAGTAAATTATTTCTCCGAAAATGATAAGCTTAAAAAAAATAAATTAAAAAAAATATCTAATTTGATATTTTATCTGTCCAGTCTTATATTTTATAATACCGGTATTGATGAGACATTCGAGAATTTTTATTTTATTAAACAAAATGAATTTTATTTAAGAAGGTAAATTCGTTTATTTCTTTCACTGAAACTCATTGAAGAAAGAAGATAAAGTTCCAGTGTTTTATTTACTAAGGAAATTTCTTTATCGCTTAAATCCTATCTTAGGACAATAAAAGCGATCTCGCAGTCTGGGGAAATTTTTAATTTGGCGCTTGGAATTTATTTGGAAAAACTGATTTGCGTGATTAAATCGAGATACATTTAAAGTAACCCAGAGAAATGGTAGCGTTATTTTAGGAAGTGTTGAATTCAGAATGGGGCTCAGGGGTACACTCCCTCTAGCACCGAAATCCCCCCCCCCCCCTCCTCAAAATATGCGCGTCAGGACTTTTCTTTCGATGGAGTTTCTTTACATCATTTACCAACAAAAAATAATCAAAAGAAATTAACTACGTTATTAGAATCATGGATGGGCACGATTGACACAAAGATGCCTTATATTGTGCCAAGAGTAAATTTAAGTAAGCCATAATTTTCTAGCATAAAAGATATAAAGGTTAATAAAAATTGCAGAAAGCCGTTAGTCTGGAATACAATGTTAGCAAATCCGATCAAATTAATATGATATTCTTAAGATTTGATCGCATTTTTCCGTCATTTTATTTCGGTTACTTTTCTAAATACTATATCGTATTCATATCGATCATTTATAAAACAAAAATTTCAGATGCCGTCCCAGAAGTTCCATAAAAAATCCGCATATAGAAGCTATGAAAGAAGACATTCTTTACCATCTCGGATTAACGACTTCGACCGATGATTTACAGATAATGTTCGGAGATGTCAAAGTAAGTGCATGCAATATGTCCCATTCATCTGTCACTATTAATATCTTATATTGATAATAATTTTATCGACTATAGTTTATTTTTAAACATAGATAATATTTGAAACCTTATTTCTTTGGTGTTATCGAAGTGTAAAAATTCCTGAGCAAAATGAATCCCCAATTTTTGATAAAATATTTTGACAGCAAGTCAACAAAGCTGTTTTTGTGAGTTACTGAATATGAGTGGCTTGATACTTATAACTTTTTTTTTTAAATAAAAATCATATTTAGGTATTTCGTATAAGATTATCAGTATTCTCAAGGTTCTGAACACAATTAGTTTTTGTCAAACTTTTAGTTAATTTAAAACAAGTAATTTTTAGAAAAAAATACTTTCACTTCAAAGGATTTTTTCTAACATTATTGTTCTAATATTTATTTACTGCACGCCTACTGCCGTATTTTACTGAGATTGGCCTGGCTTAATCGTGTGTTGGTGGCAGCCTTTTAGCATTCACATTGAATTTAGAAAATTTTTAGAAAAAAATCAGCTTGAAGGAATTGTTATTTACCTCATTCGATTGATATTTATGTATGGGACGCCAGATGGAGTATTTTTACGATAGTTGTTTGATACAACCTAGTGTTTTGTGCCAATCGTAAATCGTTATTCTCGTTTATTTTAAATACCATCACTGTCAATATCGCTCATTTTGTTATGTTTTAGATAATCCCACGTTAATTGTTTTAGTGATCTTCTAAAAAGTACTATACACTATACAACTTTTATTTGAAAAACATAAAGCAGTAAAGTGTACATTAACAACTTATTGAAATTTCGTAGTGATTAGCAGTGCTTAATTTGCGCCGAATCTACCAAAGTTTATAAATATTGAATTCCGAAGCCCGCATTAATTTATATTCCATAGAATTATCCATTTAAATAAAAACAAAGCATTTTTAAATTTAATGTTTACTGAATTATTTGACTTTATTATTAAAATAATTGAGTCAGGATTATAAGGCCTTTCATGGCTCGCGAGTGACCATCGGAATGCAATTAGCAGCCAAAGTCATGATATGTTAGTTCTATGGAATATTTTTCATTAAAGCAGTGATTTATATATATATATATATAAATTCTTATATGCATGTTATCATGACTTCATACTAACTACCTTCTCGGATCTTCCTTTCCTCTTCGTCTGCATATTTATTTTTTATACGATTTTTGCAAAACTAAATCATGTTTTTTTCCCAGTGAAATAAAAAAAAAACATTTTTTTAAGTATTTGCATATATACAATAAAATCCAGTGGAAAATGTACAGTAAAATCTTACTTTAAGGCCTTGTATATATATATATGACCATTAAGGAAAATTTTTTTCTTGTTATATTTTATTATATTCTATTATATACTCACATATATTAAACATTTTTTTTTCTTCTTTTGCTAAAAAAAAAAAAAAAAAAAAAAAAAAAAAAAAAAAAAGCCTTTTTTTTTTTTCAAATAATGTATGACATACAACTATGAAGAGGAAGAGGAAGGGAAGAACCGGAATGACGGTTAGTACTGCAGAATACTTTTTAATTGGAAATTAAACCCTCGCGATTGGCTAATTTTTTACAAACGTCAGAACTTAAAATGTCGAATAAAGAGCATACATGCATTTTTTTTTATTTTTTTTATACTGATGAAATTAAAACTAGTCCTATCACAAAAAAAAAAAAAAAAAAAAAAAAAAAAAAAAAAAGTGAACATTGGGTCATTAGTTCAAAAGCTATACTTACAAGGGGACCACCAGACATGGTGCTCACAGATTTTGATGATTTCAAAGTATGTTGTAGGGGTCATATCACTAATTATTCTGATGAAAGGGTTGTTTCAAATGGATCTTGGTTTTTGAGAAATTGGGGAGTCAAAGTTCAGCTTATATTTCAAATACCTAATTGTACAACATCTGAATGTCAATTCATGGCGTCGTGCCAAAGCACGTGTTTGTGAATCGAAAGGTTGTGAGTTCGAATCCATCCTCGGCTTCTATTTTCTTTTTTACTTATATTTATATTTTTTACACGTTACAAATTTTAAGTATTTTTATTACTAGAGAAATTGCTACAACTTTTATATTTTCTTAATAAATTGCATTTACATTTTTGAATTTTTTCATGAAAATTTATTTTTTTCTGCAATTTTTAAACTAATATTTCTTTTGATAATTATGGAAGTTTTAAAAAAATGAAGTTTCACATAAATTAAATCGGATTTGCGTTTAGATTAAAAATTTCGGTAAAAAATACTGATTTTCTCTAAAAGTTCATAAACGTAAACTTAATTTCTTAAGGGGACAGTTTACCCCAAAATTGATCAAAAAATCGATTTTTGTTTTGAAACATTAAAAGAAAGCCTGTTAAATTGTGATTATTTAAAACCTCTTTTTCATCCATACGACAATCATATCTTGACATGTTGTAAATTTTGTTAATACACCTAATGCAATTCCCACACTAATGATAACTTTAAACTTTTTTTTTCCCTCTGTGTTTATATTTACTTCGCTTTCATGTTTTAAAAATGTTAAGGCTTTTTTTGTATTTGATACAGATATTTAAAATGTTTTGTACAATTTGATTGTTATATATGTGTTGAATATGCGCATGAAATTAGACTTAACATTATTATTATTATAATCGTTATTACTAAAAGTATATATGAAGATGTGTTAGATTTCACCACTTTGCACAACTTATATCAAATAAAAATATATATTAAATGTAGCACTACATTATCTAAAAATCCATGCACAGTATTGCGTAATACACATTCGAAAAAAAAAAAAAAAAAAGTGATTGATTAATCTAAAAATATTTTTATTTAAAATTGTGGAATTTTAAAATGTTAAAATTTTCTTATACTTTTTCAAAATTTTAATTAAATACGCATTTTTATTTAATTTTTTGTTGTAAAATGTACTTTTAGTTGAACCCAGAACTGCAGTCAGTTCACCAGTTGAGCCATATTTTTTGAAATAATGGTAATAATAAAATATTGAAAAAGTAAACTGTCCTCTTCAGAAAATATCAAAAGGTTCAAAGCTGTATAATTCCCAATTCTGCTTAAAATTTGTAACATGTAAAAAATATAAATAGAAGTAAAAAAGAAAATAGAAACCGAGGATGGATTCGAACACACAACCTTTCGATTCACAGACACGTGCTTTGGCACGACGCCAAGAATTGACATACAGCTTTGGTACTAATAAGTATTTGAAATATACGCTGAACTTTGACCCCCAATTTCTCAAAAAACCAAGGTCCATTTGAAGGAACCCTTTCACCAGAATAATTAGTGGTATGACCCCTACAACATACTTTGAAATCATCAAAATCTGTGAGCACCATGTCTGGTGGTCCCCTTGTTAGACTAGACCTACATTAAATATATGTGTGTGTGGGTATATATACGCACTGGCATGTTTTCAATTTACATTGCTTACGTATCTCCAACTGGTGAAAAAAATAAAGCATTTCTGTTTGGGATAGCCTATGTGCACAGTGCCCTTATCACCTAAATAATTTCTGAATGACAAGAATTATAGTCATAAAAGAAGGATCTAGATACAGTTAAGTAGCCATGCACTACTGAGTGAAACTGTCTACAACGTTACCTGGAGAATAAACTGTAGAGTTAGCATTTCTATCTTGAAAACGGAAAGAGGTAACGGAAAAAAAGTGATTTACAAAATTGTAAAACATCGTTGATTTAGTACGAAAAAAATACCTTGCGGACATTAATGCGAAGAATGAAACGGCTAAAACGGGCGTTTATTTTTTCGTGATTTCCTACACTGTCACGGGATATAGCAATCTTAGAAAGAAAAGAACAACTAGTTATAACAATATACTTTTATTTCATTATCTTTTTTTAATATAATACATTTTGCAGTAGCGTTTAAGTAGCATTTATAGTTTATTTACAAAGATGCGCACAAGAATGCAGTTACAGGACTGATTATGATCAATAATTGAACAATTTAACTGCTGTATGTGCATTTTCCCATGTGCTGGGGTATTTTTAATTTTAACTCAATTTTAGTGTATTACATGGTGTATATAAATTCTACAGATCACACACAGGGCAGCACGAAATAATTAGCATGCATTACAAGCCGACAACAATGATTGATCAAAATCAATATTTATTGACGCATGTGCTTTTTAAATTCCTTATATAGACATCTCGTTTCATTGTATGATAAAATGAAATTTTTTAATGGTATTTTGTTAATTTTGGAAAGTGTTTCATAATCTAGACCTGTGCAAGATTTTTCGTTATTGTTAAAAAAATGTTTTAAACTCTAGTCAGCTTATTGGAACAGCCAAGATAATTAGATTCGTCCAAGAATTATCTTTTAACAAGAAAGTGTTGTGCAATATAAATAATTGTTTTGGCACATTAAATTTAAATACAATAAAATAAAAGTTTTTCACAAAATTTTACTATTTGAATAAAGAAACCTTGGTCAAGTTTTACAGTTCTTCGTGGAACATTCATAATAGCTTAAGTTCTTCATCTATTCTAGGTATTCAATCGGATTCTAATATTTTTAATTGTTTTTTTTTAATAATATTATTAAGTTTTGCAATTTCTTCTTTTTTTAAGGGGACAAGGAACTTTCAAATTCTTTATTTTTAATGCCATTCAAGGGCACACTTTATGCATTAGGCATATATTTATCACACATTAAAATAATTGAGAAAGATTAAGGAACATTTCCTGAAGCGTTATGGGGAACTTTTCAAAACGTCCCATGCGCTTTCGACAACAATTAAAACTCCCGATATTTCTTGCGCGGTTTATTTTATTTACAATTAAATTGTGAATCGAATTTTATATATTTGAATAAAGTGGTGCGAAAAAATATATATTCTCAAAATTTTATGAAATTTTCAGCATTTTTACATCACATTTCTGCAATTAACTACTTTTAAATTTTACAATTATATTTAATTTTGAAAAAAACTATGCACAGTTTTATTTGTACATTAAAAATAAAACCTTATTAAAAATATAAGGAGTTTTAATTGATATCGAATACGCATAGGGCATTTTGAAAAGTTTATTAAAACACTTTAGTCAGGAAAATTCCTTTTTTTTTCTTTTTAATTTTTTTTTCGTGTATGATGAGTATATGCCATAATGTATATAGTGTACCCTTGAATATTATTTAAAGGGAAATTGAAAAAAAAAAAGAAAATAAATAAAAATAGAAAAATAAGTTTCAAGATTCCTTGTCCCCTTAATCAGCTTTTTTTTTCCCTGTAAATGTGCCTTACGGTGATTTCTTTATTTAGTTTGTCTGTGTCGGAGGAACTCCCGAAAGAATGTGTGAATTTGCTCAGTATATAAATAAAGTACTAGAACTGAACTGCTCAAGTGAAGATGCGATCCGTAATGTATCAAAATCAAGTCGTTATGCCATGTTCAAAGTTGGACCAGTACTGTGTGTTAGTGTATGTAATAACTGCCTTTTTTTCTTTATTGAAAGCAAAACTCCCAAATAAAATAATAAAACGAAATGGAAAAACCCACCTTGAGGTAATTGAAAAATATAATATGAAATTAAAAGGTCCATCGTCTATTTAAAAGGTGGTCATAAATAATATAGATGGTGTAAGTTTAAAGTATACATTTCATTCAACTTTTCAGTGCTTTCTGCAATCTGCAGCCTTCATCAAGGAGAAATTTTTCATTAAATGCTGTCCTGTTCATTCAAATATCTTCCGCACTTCAAACAAGGATAGGCATATATTGTTTATAGTCACTTTTTAAGTAAACGATGAACCTTTAAAGTTCACATTGTATTTTACGTATATTTTACTCTACAGGGTGTCCCCTCTCAACAGTGGCCAATGGCTAATTTCTAAACCGTTGGTCATAGACATATAGTTCCAATTGCAAAAATGCCTTAAAAAGGGTAAAGAATTATTTTTTAAGCGATTTAGGTGAAAAAAATGTTTTACTAAAAAATTACGAAAATTAAATTTTTATACGGTCTCCCGGTCCTATAAGTGATATTTAGAAAATTTTTACCACTACTAGTAGTATATGGTACCTACTATGGAACACTTTTTATATTCCACTAAACGCAAATATTTAACGATTTTTGTAAGATTTTCATCAAAAAGTTTGTCTGTCTAAATATAGAGGATGTAACTATTTTAGTACGATTTATCGAGTAAATGATGATAAAAAATGCATGATTTGCATTGGTTGGATATTTTATTTTTTCTACTAAATTATGTAAAGACGAAGTTTTAAGAAAGGGTTATGGAATAAAGAATCATGATTATAAATAATAACGTAATCAATTGAGATGAAATATTTATCAATTTTAAATGCTAATATTTAATTATTGTAGTGATGAAAAAATTTTGCCTGACGCCCTTAGTTTACGAAATGCTAATAAACAATCTTCCTCTAGGATAGTCTTGATAGGAAAAGCAAAGAGCTGCATTGTATAATATTATTATCAATTGCATTACATTGAAGTCTGAAATAAAAGTTAAATGCTTTTTATCCTATGTTTTAATAGATAACCAATTCTTTTTACTTATAGTAATAAATACTAATCTGGTAGTTTGATATTTTCATAGTTCGATAAAATTAAAAAAAATAGTTTGTGTCGAAATGAACACATCTTTGACAGCAAGAAATTTATTTTGAATTTCAGTAAATTTTATTTAGGGGTTTGAAATTTTCATAGATCGATAAATGGCCCATTCGATTATTGTAAGATTTAAAACAAATTTTAGGATTAAGCTTTTTCTAATTCATAATCATAAAAGCCATCATTATTTTTTCCTTTAAAATGAAAGATATAACCACCTTCATTCAGTTTTGTTATTGCATTTTCAGATATTTTTCCATGACTCTTTTTAAGAAAATAATCTTTTTCTACATCATTAACTTCTAATCTTGCAATAGTCGTATTTCCAAATTTAGTTTGAATTTTCTTCAACGAAATCAGCTTGTATTTCCCTGTCTCTAAATCTTTTAGCTTATGAGTTACAGGGAATGATCTGAGACTGTTGAATTCTTCCATTTATTAAGAAAGAATTTTTGAAAGACAATTTTTATAGTACAGACATCTGTACATAGAGCAGCCAGGTCCTAGGATTCTTACGCATCTCGGTACTTCTAATATTTTTATAGGAATTCCCCATTCTTCAAAGGTACTTTTCGGAAAAACTCCTCCTTTAAAAGCAAATGTGCCGCCGTATATCTGATGCAATTGTAAGAGATAATCTTTTACATTGTCACTACTAATCCATAAGCCTGTATTATCTGAATATCTTTTAAATCTTAAACCATGGATATCGTTAGTACATCTACGAACTATTCCATGGTCTTGATCACTTAATTCATAGTTAGGTGTAAATACAGAAATAGTTTCACCTATTCCTTCTTTTAAATGAACCCAGCTTATTTCTCTCGCTATAGATTTGAACGGAAGTATAAAACCTTGAACATTTATGATAAGGGTGACATCGTCCATTTTATTAGAAAACAATTTTTATAAACTAAAAAATTCGGCTTAAAATCCAAATGGTACAGTATCAAAGTTATCTAAAATTCTTCTTTTATCATATCCAAACATATATCTTTTATTCATTTTATTCACCTTAATATTTCTGTCTTTTTGTATCTGAAATTGATTTATTTCTACATGTATATGGTCAATTTCCCCAGTTATTATTTTCATTCTCTCGTCAAAATTCAGCTTAGTTTCACTCTCATAACTCATTTTAAATCCTTTTACTTTTCCTTTTACAGAACCGTCGTTCAGAATATAACCATAATCTTTACTTGCTCCAGATATCCATGATTTCATATATTTATCTTCTCCTAATTCATCAGTCCATTCCCCTAACATACAACCTGTTTTTACTTTATTAGATCCATCATCGATATAAACAATACTATCTGTATCGTAATACATTACTTTATCTCCTAATTTATCTAGCATTTTATATAATCTTATTCTAGCCGAACTGGTAGTAAAAGCCGCTATATAAATATTCGTATTAAAGTTATTCTTGGCATATTCATCTTTCATCTTATAATCCATTTGCACACACTCATCATTTAAAAATATCATATTCAAGTCTTTAATGCGGTCGTTCAGTATAATTCTATAAAAATTTGCCAATTCTGTTACATTCTCTGTTTGTTTCATATTTTTTCTCTGTCCGAACTTACCCCATAAAGAGTTTAAACAAATTTTGGATATAAATCTCATTCCTGGGTTTTCTTTGATTTCTCCTAACTTTATACCCAATTTCTTTTCTACGCAACTTTTATATTCTTTTTCAGTTTTGAAATTTTCAGACCATTTATCATCTGTTTCTAATTTGATTTTCAAAAACATTTTAACATAATCCTTAAATAATGTATTAGATTTTTTTCAAAATGCCAAACTTCATAGATATTTAAAATCTTATAACCTTTTTCAATAGCCAGTTCAACTTCGGTAGTTGTCCACGTACCTGTAAGACTTCTCTCCTCATCCGTATGATTACATTCTTTATTCTGTATTTCATAACATTGTTTCTTTTCGCATTTTATAGGTTTTGAACATAATTTACACAAACTAAATATTAATTTTTCTCCTTTATAAGGTAAAACAGGATGATAGAGCTTTCTAGGTGGAAGTACTTTGCATTGTATCAAACCATACCAATTCTTATCATATTTTTCCGGATTATAAATTTTTATCGGATGACCAACAGGATAGTAATCAAAGTAATTCACTGTTGGATAAAGTGAACAAACATCGATATATCTACCCTTTTCGTTTTCTTTCATTTCGTATATTAATTTGGTAGGTTCACACCTACCTCCGCTGAATGCGTTTCTAGGATTTAATGGTTCTACAAAATCTCTTTTCCATTCATTTTTCATATATTTTTTAATTTCTTTGTCACTATCAAAATCACATTCCCATATTTCAATCAATTCAAATCCTTTATCTTTTATTTTTTTATTTATTTTTTGAGTTCTTTCATACAAATCTTTCATACATATCTGATTTTGAAGATTGACAGTGGATTCTGTAAAACAGCGAGGACAACCGTGCCAATGACATCCTTGAAACTGATAAACGGTATTTTTATAAAAACCGTCTACTTTATAAGTTTTATCACCTAATTTCAGTTTTTTCTCACCACCGTTTAAAGCATGCTGTATTTTGATATTGTGTTTTTTGGACAGATAGTCTAACCAAATGATCGATTTCTTACTGTATTGATCCTTTTGAATACACTCCTCATCTATCGCTATTGTATTCACTGGAATGAATTTATCTCTGTATATAGCCATACAAACGCCAGCTAAAGTGATATATTTAAAAGGATCAATATCAGCAATATTTAGAAATAATCTTCGCAATTCTAAACATCCTTTTCTTAAAATATCAACATCAGATCTGCAATATTTTATAATTTCTTTTTGAAAATCAAATGTTTCGTTTTTTACCGATTTATACCATTTATCAAACGTTTTTCTTTGATCTAAAGTCATAGTATCATAACCATAATGGTATTTTTCAGGATATTTTCCTACATAATTTTGATTTTCCATAGTGTTAAACAAATGAGGAAAATACCCTTTTGCTAATTCCGTTAGTCCAAACGTTTTAGGAAATTTTCTTAACGGAATCAATGTAAAATTTATAGAATCGATAAACCTTATATTAAATGCGGTTGCTTGCATATATATGAGTTTATTTCCTTGATATATTGTAAACACTTTAATTTTATTTTTAAAGCAGTATTTAGCTAGAAATTGAAAATCGAATCCTTTTCCATAATGCGCTAATACAGTATAACCGCAATGTTTCTTTTGGAATAACCATTTACAATATTCATTTTCATTCTGAAATATTTTTTCATTTCCGTTAAAATCATGATTTATAACTAGATTGACTTGGTGATTTCCTGTCTCTTGATTCGTTTCAACGTCAAAAAACATATATTTTTCTGTAAATTCTGATCTTTTACATTTCTCACACCATTCCTTTCTATCTTTTATATTTTTGGGACAGATATTTTTACAAGTTCCCCCCTTAGATTCTTTCCTACGTATAAAACATTTATGATCTTCCAAAACCCACTTTCTGCAGTTTTTACATTGTTTTTCTCCGCATTTATGATCTTTCGGTTCTCTTTGGCTTCTACTGATATTTCTCTTACATTTTAAACATTTCCACAGTGTTTCACAGACTGCTTTATTTTTATGATTTTCGAAGCAGTTTTTTCCTTTAAAAGATCTAAAACAATCATTACACTGAATATCATCGCCTTCGCAATTACTCTCTTTCCTAAAACATCTATTGCATTTTAAAGAACATTTATGTTGATCACTTCTACTATAACTTACTTTACAATATTCACAAAAATGTTTTTTTCCTAAAAATCCTGTTACCGTTGTAATGACATCAAAATGATTTCTATTTTTTAAAATGTAAACACAATTAGATTTATAGGCTCCGCTGTATATTCTTTCGTTAAAATTTTCTCTGCAAAATATAGTTATTTGAATATCTAAAAAAATTTCGAATTGTTTAACATGCTCTAAATTACACATTTCTAACGGAATATCACACATTTCATGCAATTTTATCGCTAAACTTTTTTGTAATTTTCTACCCATTCTTATGTATTTAACATCTAAATCTGTAAGTTTTTCTAGATTCAATTTTTCGCATAAAATTTTACGATTTTGAATAGCCAGGGCTGTAACGATGGATCTAGCCAAACAGATATTATCGTCATTTTTAATTTGAATTATACTTCTTTTATCGACAACATCGTTATCGTTCAGTAATTTCAAATGTTTACCACCTTTAGGCAAATCAACGACTGTAAAAATAAATTCACAGTCTTTAATATCCAACTCTTTGTATTCAATTTTATGCGTTAAAACATCTAAATAGGTCTCATAGGCTTCTTTTGTTGACATCATTTTAGGGTGAAAGGGCTGTGTCAAATAGGGATTGAATACAATTATATCTACCTTTCCTTCGATTTTTCCAATTGCTCTCCTGAATAAATCTTTTAAGATACTATAATACTGGCCAGGTGTGAGTTTGTTTATTTGTCTTATTTTATAAACATATCTATAAGTATTAAATTTTTTTACAAATTTTTTATCTTTCTCAACAATTTCATAATCGGGTCTAAACAGATTTTCCAAATTTGCTTGTAATTTGACTTTTTTTTCTGTCTTTTTGATCAATTTTTCATCTTTATATTTCAAGCCGTAATAATCAAAGAGTTTTTTAAGTTTTGGACGGTTTTTCGGTTCATTTATAAATTGTTTCAATTTTTCATTCAAATCAGGAAATAATTTTTTAAGGTTTACCACTGTTTTTATCTTTTTTTCTTCGTTATTTTTTGGATTAAATTCTGCTGTGTTATTGTTAAATTTTAAATCAAAAGAATCGAATATTTTTTTCAACTTATTTCTTTTCTTAGGATTTTTGATAAATTCTCTCTTCATTTCATTTAAATAATCTGTGACGTCTAAATTTAATAAATCTACCAAAACATATTTATATTCGCCTGTTCTTTTTATGTATCTCATTATCAATCTAATTAATTCATCTTTTTTACAACCTTTGGGTTGTTTTATATTTAAAACTTTTGCAGTGTGTCTCAATTTTGAAACAGATATCAATCTTAGAGTTTCCTCCATTTATATAGAAGAAATTTTACGAATACTTTTTGCTACACATTTTTAATAGCTATCTATAAATCCAAATTCGGTAGCAGGTAATTTTAGATTAAGCGATTTAAAATGAATTGAAGAATTTCTGAAAACGACTATTAAAAAATATATTTCAAAAATAAGATCGTTTACTCAAAAGGACTAATTGCAGTCCATTGAAAGAAATCTAAATTTTTTTCTACAGGTTCGCCATTCAATTTTAAACATTCAAATCGAAATCCGTTTTTATCTATTTCTGTTATTCTAACGAAAAATGGTTCGCTGTATTTACATACAGGTGTTATATGAACATTGGGATGAACATTAAAGGTATGATTCCAATCAACATTTATTCTTTCAGTTGTACAGTTACCTGTCAAAATCTTTGTACTTTTTGAATTACCCATTTATTTAGCCTAAAAATCACTGTCATAATCAGGCACTTCTATTTTACCTTTAAATTCTAAATAAAATTTTTCTGATAGATTTGAATATAAAATGCCAATCTACTCTGTCTTGGAACTTTTCTATAAATGGTTCTGATAGCAATTTTATGAGCACTTTTCCCCCCACAATTCTAATTTTGAAACTATCAAGGTCCAATTGAATAATATTTCTGAAAATGCAACATTCAATATAATATTTTAAACAAGAAAAAACTATATCGTGTTCTATTTTTGAAACGAGTAAAAAAACTACATCGTGTTCTATTTTTGAAACGAGTAAAAAAACTACATCGTGTTCTATTTTTGAAACGAGTAAAAAAACTACATCGTGTTCTATTTTTGAAACGAGTACAATATCATAAATTTATTTTGATGTTCGTTTGATATGATAATTGCTTTTTAAATGTCGTTTTTTATGAGCTAGAGTGTATGTTTTGCCACATTCGCAATCAATTTTTTTATTTTTCATAGCTAAATGACAACTTTTGCAATTAGCGTAATGTTCTGTTTTGCCGTAACGAAATCGAGTATAAAATTGGTCTAAAGGTTTAGTCATCTGACAATGCTTGCAAACTTTAGACAGCTCCATTTATTAAGAAATAATTTTTAGAAAGCTATTCCAAATGTCTTCGTTTTTCTTATTAGATTTTACTTTCAAATTATTATCAATATTATAATAATCTAATATTTTCTTTATGAAATATAGGTAATTTATCGACTTTTTACAGTACACTAAATCTAAAAACTGAATAAACATTTCTTCAGCTTTATATGGAATATTTAACTTCAATTTCCATTTCAATGCTTTAAAACGACTTATTCGGGATTTGCGTCTTTCGCTTAAAAAACCATCTATATTTTTATATGTAAAATATTCACCATCCGAATCGTACATTATTTCACATTTTTTCATCTGGTCATAAATTTTGAGATATTTTTCGGGTATTTGACATTTGTTTTCTTTTTTAAAAGAATCCATTAAGTTAGAATCAGAATCATCTATTAAAATGTCGTTAAAAAAGTCACAATTCATTTATTTAAACTTATTTTGAGTTTTGATGAGTTATTTTAATAACATAATAATATTTGAAAAAGTCCCGTCTAGACGGGAGTTTTGACATTGCTTTCTTGAAAAAAGTCCCATCTAGACGGGAGTTTTGATGAATTATTTTAATAACATAATAATATTTGAAAAAGTCCCGTCTAGGCGGGAGTTTTGACATTATAGCTTGTTTATATTTTAATATTTGAAAAAGTCCCGTCTAGACGGGAGTTTTGATGAGTTATTTTAATAACATAATAATATTTGAAAAAGTCCCGTCTAGACGGGAGTTTTGATGAGTTATTTTAATAACATAATAATATTTGAAAAAAGTCCCATCTAGACGGGAGTTTTGATGAATTATTTTAATAACATAATAATATTTGAAAAAGTCCCGTCTAGACGGGAGTTTTGACATTATAGCTTGTTTATATTTTAATATTTGAAAAAAGACCCATCTAGACGGGTGTTTTGATGAATTATTTTAATAACATAATAATATTTGAAAAAGTCCCGTCTAGACGGGAGTTTTGACATTATAGCTTGTTTATATTTTAATATTTGAAAAAAGACCCATCTAGACGGGAGTTTTGATGAATTATTTTAATAACATAATAATATTTGAAAGTCCCATCTAGACGGGAGTTTTGACATTATAGCTTGTTTATATTTTAATATTTCAAAAAAGACCCATCTAGACGGGAGTTTTGATGAATTATTTTAATAACATAATAATATTTGAAAGTCCCATCTAGACGGGAGTTTTGACATTATAGCTTGTTTATATTTTAATATTTGAAAAAGTCCCGTCTAGGCGGGAGTATTGATATTATAGCGGAAAAATTAAATTGACTTGATATCTTTTTCGTCAACCCAAGAGTTAAATTCGTCGGAATAATTTAACCATTTAACTAGACATTTCTTTCCTTTCTTTTTTATTATTTTTTCAATTTTAAACATCTTATCTTCCTTATTATATTTAACTAATTCTGGTTCATAATAAGTTCCTTTTATTTCGTTTCCATTCAAATCCTTTATTCTGTAAGTAATTGGGTCAGTGTTTAATATTTCTGAAACGATGAAAATTTCTTCAGTAAAAGTAGGCTGGTATCCGCGGGTGAAAGCAGTCTGGTATTTCGAAATTCTTATTCTATCGCCAACCTTGAATTTCGGTTTTCTTATTATTTTTTCTTCGTATAAATTTTTATAAACTTCAGATTCGTTTTCTTCTCTACTCGCCTCGGTAGGTGTCATTTTGATAGACCTATGCCTGGTATTATTATAATTTTTAACTAATTGATCCAAAACATCTATATATCTTTTAGTATTGTTGGCCGCTAGATAGGTTCTAATTTTTTTATTAATTGTCCTGTTAAATCGTTCGACTACAGAACATTTTATTTCAACATTTTCAGTTGTAAACCATTGAATATCATGATCTTTAAATAATTTTAAAGTCCATTTATTTAAAAATTCGGTTCCTTTGTCACATTGTAATCTTTCAGGAATTCTTTCTTTAAATATCTTTTTAAATGCTTCCGTTACTTCTTGTCCAGTTTTTCTTTTTATCGGAATAGCCCAAGCATATTTACTAAATACATCTATCACTGTCAATAAGTAATTAGTTCCGTTATTATATTTACTAAAAGGTCTGATAAACAATAAATCTGCTTGCCATTGGTCATCGATATGACTGACATAAATGCGTCTTCTTTTAAATTTACGAATTAAAGGCTTATGTCTGGTATAAACATCTTGACTGTGTAAAAAATCTGTAATTTGCTTTTGACTGAAACCTGTTTTCCGTTTTAATTCATTGATCCCACAGTAACCACTTTCAGGATGATAATATATTTTTTCTAAGATATTTTTAGGATCTTTCATCCCTAAGGTTTTCCTAAAAAAACACTCTTTTTAGAACCACAATCTAGACAAATACCTTTCATCATTGGCCTGTTATTTTTAGACATTGTATTTTTAATATCTTTTGTTTCTGTATGGTTTTTACATTTTAAACAATAGATCTGTGTATTTCCCATACCAAAAGATTTTTTAGCTTTAATAATCGGTTTTACAATTCCTCTTTCAATTCTTTCTCTAAGAGTAGGATTTTCAAGATTATCTAGTTCATCAATCATATTCTTATCGCATACTTCATTTCTACTTTTTGTATCTTTATTTTCTAAATAACATTTGTCATGTTTATATGCAATTTCATCCACTCTGTTAACAGGTTTAGACGAATTTTTATACGTTAAATCTGGATTTAATCGTGTTTTCCCCCATAATAATTGGGTTCCTGGGCCTGTAAAATTATGGCCTGGTAAATGCATTTCGAAAGGTAAATTACTAATGACTTTATTCAGAAAACCCGATCCCGTTTGTCCGCATTTTAAACAACCGCCTTTAAAATTACCCTTTTTAGTTAAAGACGTAATAACAAATTTTTTACATTTACAACTCATTTATTAGACAGCAAAAAGTTGAAGCTTTCTAAGAAGAATATTTATATCCATTCAACTGTACTTTTTTCACATACTTTTCGATTGGGAAGTATACTAAATTATTTATAAAATCTTGTTCTCTAACATACACTTCTTCTTCTGAAATTTTTTTAGCTTTCAACAAATTTAATTGTTGTTTATAAAAATTATAACATTGCTTGTATTCTTCTTTTCGTTCTAAAATATTTAAAGATTTCTCAATAACTTCTACAATTCCAGCACTCAAACTCAAAGCAGCCAGTGGTATGAAAGCAAATGCTGTTAGACTCGAGGCACTCAGCATAAATTTGCTAACAGATAAGGAAACACTTATCTTTTGATACAAATTGTAACTTTTCCGATAAACATATAATCTCTTTTCTAAATATTCTTCCATTTATAGAGGTTCAAAATTTCTTCTGTATCTCATTTCAGAATTTACTAAGTCTAACATAAAGAAATTACCCGTACAAGATTTATATTTTTCTAGAAATTCCTTTTTCGTTAGATTTCCGTCTATTTCTCTGATTATCTGACTGATTTCTCTAGGCTGTAGCTTAAAAAATATGAAATAATTGCAATTTTTTCTAATGTCTTTAGGAGTTGAGTAATAAGACTGCGTTAAATAAATAATGGATGCATTTTTCTTTCGACCTCTTATAAACAAATCCTCTATAACTTTCTGATCTTTTTCTGTAACACAATCGTCGAACACAACGAGGTTTTTTTCTGAGGAATCTAAATCATCGACAGTAATAAATTCACTCAAATCTGAAGAAAATAATACTTTCTTTTTATATTTATCATACAATTTTAATAATTCCGTTTTTTTATTTTTATTTATTTTTTTACATTTTAAAATATCGTCTCTTTCAAAGCCTTCAAACAGTGTGTAATTTTCTTGTAATTTAGAATACTTTGGCTCGAAAATGTCTTTTGCGCATAAATATAAAGCATCGAAATCTAATCTTAAATTACTTGGATTCTCAAAACCGTTTAATAAATTTATTAGTAAATTTGTCTTTCCACAACCTGATGGGCCGATTATTAATAATCTGAAAGGATGTCTGGGTAAAAAACAGTTTTGTTTGGGATCCGGCAATTCTTCTGGTTCTGTATAATTTTTAATTTTTATCATTTATTTACTGTTAAAATTTACAGCTAGTAAAAAATAAAATTGCTACCAGTAAAAACATATTAGCTGACAGTAAAAATAGGCGTCTAAGCTATCGCTTCTAATTAGCTGTCAGTAAAAAATTTAAACTAGAAAGCGACAGCTTTTCGCTGTCTATAAATGGATAAAATAAACGATTTAGAAAAAGATCGAAATAAGAAACAAAAAGAAGAATTAAAAAATGCAATAAAACTGGTCAAATTACAAGCAGATATTAGAAAAAATAATGAAGCACAGCGTGACAGAAAGCTAGGCATAGACAAAAGTTTAACTGAATTTCATAAACCTGTCACTAAAAAATTAGAAGAACAGGATAAAAGTAGAAAAGAAAATATTAAAGCTATCAATGATAAATTGGACGAATTAAATATATCTTTACAGCCCATTGCAGAATCTTCTAGAATTATTCCTGAAGCGATCGAAGATGTCCAAGGATTATATAAAGAACCGCTATTTACTTATAATGTTGATCAATATTTAGATACAGATTATTTAAAATCTGTACAATTATACAGACCTTCGAAACTCCTAGACAATCAAGAAAAATTAGATGAAATGTATACAAAGGCAAAGCAGTTAAAAGAAGAATTATCGAGGAAAAAAGGCAACTTACAAAGTACAATTAATAGGGCTAGAAATCTTTCAGAGGAGGAATTAAGTCAGAAAAAGGATGAATTAAACGCTGTTAAATTAAACGAAGGGGAGCTACAAAAATATATGGCTAGATTAACTACAATTCGAGGTAGCGAAGTAATGAAAGTGGGGAAAGGATTAGGTTTACTGTCTGAATTATTGGATAAAGTTTGTCAAGGTAGCAAGTCGAAAAAATTAAGAAATGAAATCAAACTACTAATAGACAAACTCATTAAAGCTAAAAAAATAACTAACGGAGATAAAGAACGATTACACAACCAATTTCTTCTTTGAAAGCGTCAGCTTTTTGCTGCCTAATAAATGAGTTATGTTAAAAAGAAGATTCATTTGAGTGACGGGCAGATTAGTAAATTGAAATCAGCTCTCAGAAAAAAAGAAGAACTGACACTGCAGATAGACAATTCTAAAACTCCTAATTATGAGATGTATTTAACTAAAACACAGAATAATCAGATTCGTAAAGGTAAAAGAATAAATATAAGCAAAACTCAATTAGATAAAAACGGTGGATTTTTACCCTTTTTAATTCCTATATTAACATCACTAGGACTCGGTGCTGCGAGTGGTGCGGCGGGTTGGGGAACTAAAAAAATCCTGGATAAAATTTCAGGATCTGGAGTTTTTCAACCTTGGGAAAACAAAGGATCTGGTCTTAAAAAAAGGCCAGCTTTCCTGTCTAAAAAAAAAATCCCGATAACAAAATTGGGTATATCGGATAAAACGATTAAAGAAAATATGAAAGATGAAAAAGGATTCAGAGGAGTTTTCTCTTCCGATTTACTTCCTAAAAAGATTGGAAATTTTGAAAGTGGGATTATTAATTTAGATATTTCGACGGGTCCTGGAACACATTGGGTTTGTTACTATAATGACCCGAAATATAATTATGTAGAATATTTCGATCCTTTTGGGGAATATATATATAAAAATATTAAACTCAAAGAAAAATATATTCCTGAAAATATTATGAAATTTCTTAAACATTCCAATAAAAAAATTAATATAGCTCACAATGACAGCTTTTTACAAAAACCTACATCTGTAAACTGTGGATTATTTTGTATGAAATATATAAAGGAAAGAAATAAAGGTAAATGCCCAGAATGTGTACTTAATTCATTTACTCAACAGCCTAGCGATTATAACGAAGAGCTTGTTTTTCATCTTTAAATCGCCAGCTTTTTTTCTGTCTAATAAATGATCAAATTGAAACCAAAAAGTCATGAAAAATCAGAGGATTTCACTGATGAATTTCCTAAACCTCTTAAATTAAAAAAATTAGCATTGCAATCTTTTACTATGACAGTTTCATGGTTTAACATAACAGATAAAACTAATACGTTTGACGTGTACACAGATGAGAATAATGTTAAATCTATCACTATTCCTTATGGTAATAAAAATGTTGAAGATTTAAATATAGATGTAATGAAAGCGTTTGCTTCAGACGATCCTCCGGTAAAATTTGGTAGAATACAATCTAGACTAAAAATGCTTATTAAATTAACTAAAGGTTGGAATATCGACTTAACAAAAAGCGATTTTCATAAGTTAATAGGCTTTGAAAAAAAAGTTTATAAAAGTCTAGATGAAGAGACTGTAATAGAAGGTGAAAATATAGCGGATATAACAAACGGAAACGACATTATATATATCCATTGTGATGTAGTGAATGGATCTTTAATCAACCAGAATAATTCAGAAGTTATTTATTCTTTTACACCGAGGGATGTACCGGGTGTTATCATTTCGAAAGAATTCAATAATTTAATATATTATCCTGTGAAAAATAGGGATTCAATTCGTAGAATAAGGATGACAGTTACGAATCAAAATGGCGAATTAATTGATTTAAATAAAGGTTTAATTGAGTATAATTTTAGAGTCGTAGAGGAAAAAGAAGACTATGTTGAAAAAATATATCAATTGATATTAACTAAATTTTCACAATAAATAAATGAATCAACACAGATTATATAGGAAAAGTAAAAGAATTCAAGGAAAAGTATTTTTTAAATCTAAAAAAGTAGATTTGAATGAAAAAGCAGTTGTTGACAAATTGACTGATGCTGACATATTGAAAGAAATATTTTCAAAAAAGATGAAAGGAACAGGTCTAAAAATTCTTCCTAAATAAATGGAAAAAATTTATGATCTGAGAGATACTCATTATTATTATAATAACGATATAAAAAGTAGCGAATTAAAAAAATAAGATTGCCTAGTACAAGCCATAATGACAAAAAAGAAAATACGACGTTTCATTTCGAAATTACTGATACCAATGATCCTATTTCACTATCGGAGAGTTATCTGGAGACAAAGTGGAAAATTATAAAATCCAATGGCGATTCTATAAACGACGATAATGTCGCAGCTGTATGTTCTATGAAAGGCGTAAAACTTCAGATAGGTAAACAAATAATCGAATCAGTTGGAGACTATCACTCTTACATTCTGCAGGTTAAGAGACTGAAGGATTATACCAGAGATTATTCAACATCAGAAGCCACCAATATAGGTTTTTATCCAGATACCAGTGATAGTGCTGATAGAAATAAAAGTTTACTTGAAAGCGATGGTACGATAACGGCTACCACCCCTGTAACAGATATCGTCAATAAATTAAAAATTGTAAAAAATGAAAACTACAATAAAGGATTTAAAAAAAGATGGGAATTGTCGAAAAATAGTAATTCAGTTACAACATGGACGCCTTTAAAGGAAATTTTTGATTTCGTCGCAGAATATAAAAAAGCCATTTCTGGTTTCATAATAAGACTGGAATTCCAAAGAGACGATAGTAGAAATATGATTTACACAGACGTTGCAAATCCAGATTATAAAGTAGAAATTGAAGACATAGCTCTGTGGGTGAGATACGTCGACTTTAAAAATGGAGCGGAGATTCTCTATAATGAATTAAAATTATCTAATACGGATATAGAAATAAACTGGAATCAGTATGAAATTAACAGATCTAGTCCTATTAATAAATATAAAAGCGGTTCCGATTCTATATCGGCTACATCCGATGAAGTTTTAAGATTATTCGTCATACCGCAATATTTCGAAAGAAATGAAAATCCTAAAAAAAATAATATGATATTTGATAATTTGAATATGATCGAATGTTGGTTGATGATTAACAGATCGCCATTACCAGCAGAGCGATATACTATGGATTTTGGTAAAAAAGAATATAATAGATTATATGAATCTTTTCTGGAATCAGGTCTCAATAATCTAAACACAGAAACCGGTTGTATGGTAAACTACTCAGATTTTGGTAAATTATATCCCATAATTCATTTTGATTTGTCAAATCATGTCAACTATACCACTCTTGAAAATTTGAGAATAGAATTCAATTGGAAATTAGAAAATGAAACAACCAAAGAATATGTATTTTACTATATTTTAGAAGTAAGGAAGAAATGTATATTAAATATGAATAAAAAAGAAATTACTATGATTAAAACGTTAGGAGAATAACATTTTTTAGTCTTTATAAATGGCTGTTTATTATCCACCGTATGATAATCCTGTACAAAAAGGCGCTGTAGGACCTCCAGGTATCGGTTTTAAATTAACGCCGGATGGAAATTTCGATATGGATAATAAGATATTAAAAAATGCTTCAAATCCAATCGATGATTTAGATTTAACCACTAAAAGTTTTGTTTTGAATAAAATAGAAAACAATCATTTTGAACTAAAAGATTTTATAGAGAAAAATAATATTAATTACGATAGTAATTTTTTAACCTTCACCGAAGAAACGGGTAAGAGAATTAAAGAATTGGATGAAAACACTTTACATCTTATCGAAGGAAAAGCTTACGACGCCAAAGGAAAAAGAATAGGAAACGTCGCAGATCCAAAAGATGATAAAAATGTTGTGAATAAACGATATTTAGAAAAAAATGCATTAGTATTAAAGAATGATAAATTTGATGCAAAAAATAAAATAATTACCAACATTCCTGACCCAAAAACGATAAAGACATAGTCAATAAAATATATGTAGACAGTAAAGATATCTGGGTTACAGTGAAGGATTTTCAGACTTTTACAGGAAAAGAATTTACCAAAGTAAATTTAGATATGATGAGTTCTAAATTACTGGATCAAGATATGCGATTATCTACAGATATGCATATGAAAATTACTATATATTTAATATATAATAGTTTAATCGGCAAAAATAGGGCTACAGAGTTAGAACTAAAAATCGAAGATAAAATAATTTTAAGCGGAGAAATGTTTGATGATTATTCCTTAACTCGTTTTGATTATGGAAAAAGTGGTGACATGATTACATTTTTGATAAAATCCAAAAGTAATTTTCCAGTTACCTTAAAACCTTGGATGCATATTGAAAAAATTCCTTTTTAAAAATATTTCATTATTAAATGGATATCAACTGGGACGAATTTTCTAAGACGAAAAATTTATCCGAAGATGTCCTTCGAAATTTGAAGGATAAACTCAATTGGAAGTTAGTTTGTAGATATTCCGTATTATCCGAATGTTTTATGGAAGAACTCATAGATTATATCGAATGGAATGTTATATGCATTTTTCAAAAACTTTCGGAAAAATTTATAGAAAAATATAAAGAAGAATTAGACTGGAATTTAGTTTGTAAAAATCAGAAGCTGTCTGAGGAATTTATATTAAAACATTCGAATTATATCAATTGGGTTGTTATATCTCAATATCAAACCTTAAGTGACGAATTTATTCAAACCTATCATGAAAAATTAGATTTACATAAAGTATCTCAATTTCAACAGTTGGCAGAAAATACTATGTGCACATTGGAAGAAGGACTTAATTGGCTATTAATAACCCGTTTTCAAACATTTGGTGAAAGATTTT
The DNA here is from genome assembly GCA_964019185.1 of Maratus speculifer. Classification (NCBI taxonomy): domain Eukaryota; kingdom Metazoa; phylum Arthropoda; class Arachnida; order Araneae; family Salticidae; genus Maratus; species Maratus speculifer. The sequence goes on from OZ025299.1 coordinate 192,879,751, forward strand.
TAGAAAAGTATATGCATAAACTAGATTTTTGTAATCTCATTGAATATAAGTTTGATCAATTACCAGATAATTTTTACAACGATAAATGGAAAAAAATTCTTTCCGTTCAACTGGGTGAATTAAATAAAAAATTTGGTCATTATTATGAAGAAGAACTACCGAACAGAGAAAAATTAATGGATGAAATTTTCGAATTAAAAAATATTTTAATACGATTTATTAATGAATTGAGAGTACTTTTGAATAAAGACGAAAAATAAAAAGGTTTATAAATCTTTCAATTACTCTAACCATTTCTTAAATAGCCTTCCTTTTTCAAACATACTTTAAGAGTATTAAAATACTTATGATAAATTTAAAATCTCCGAATGCTATTATTGTTTGCAAGTATCTTTCAAATTTCCGTTTTCTTTCTCTATTCAGCGCTCTGGTTTTATGACAATCACTGGCGAAGGTCAATGTCGGCAGCGCATTTCCTGTCTGAGATCGCCCTCATTTCTTTTCTAGGAAATGTCAAACCGCTGCCATTTTGTTTCTGAAGAACATTCTAGAGTAAAGCGTAGGCGGATTAGTCGTTTCCTGTTTTCATCATGTTTTTCGTTATTTGCGGATTAGTCGTTTCCTGTTTTCATCATGTTTTTCGTTATTTGCGAGCTGACCACTGCCGAAGAAAGATGTCCGCTTTAATAAGAGATTTCAATAGTATAATTAAAAATTACATAGAAGAATGTGTAAGATGCAGAGAGGATATACCCGTCTACGAAGAATCATATTTCCTAACTGAAGGTAAAGTCGTTTTGATTTATAATCAATTGATGAAAGAAAGAAAAAAAATTGGATCAAGTTTTGATCCAGATGAATTGAAAGAATTATTACGAAAACTTGAAGAGAATTATAATCGTTTTAATTATAATGTGAAGTTTGATCTACCTGATAATTTGTCATGGAATGATACTTTAGAAAATGCCAAAAATGCTTTCTTGAATTATTATTTTTCTAAGCAAATTACCGTTTGGAAATGCTTTGAAATGGGATATATATTATGCGATCTAAAAGAAAAACACAGAAAGTTAAAAAAAAGAGAAAACTGGCAGATTTTTCTTGAGAAGTTTTTGGAACAAAACAATATAAAAAAGATGAAAAGCACTTGCGAACAAAATTTAAGAAAGTTTTGTAAAGATGTTGGTGAATATCAGAAATTATTATTCACTGGAGAATCTTATACAGAATTAAGAAGGCTCCTTCCTAAGATATTAGCAGCCTTCGAACTGTATCCTCATGAAAAAGAAAAATGGAAATACAATTCGATTAATGTAAAGATGATTTAAAATCATGGACTTGACAATGGACTCGATTTCTGGAAATATTATTTTAAATAGATCACGGACTTGACTTGAATATGGACTAGATTTCTAGAAAATGGACTGGTAATTCCTATCGCGACTCAACCGCGGTGGGAATTACAGAGGATAAAATATTTATTTAATTTTCAAAAAAATATCCAACTAATGCTAATCATGCAATTATTCTATAACCTTTTGCCCGATAAATCTTACAATAATCGAATGGGCCATTTATCGATCTATGAAAATTTCAAACCCCTAAATAAAATTTACTGAAATTCAAAATAAATTTCTTGCTGTCAAAGATGTGTTCATTTCGACACAAACTATTTTTTTTAATTTTATCGAACTATGAAAATATCAAACTACCAGATTAGTATTTATAACTATAAGTAAAAAGAATTGGTTATCTATTAAAACATAGGATAAAAAGCATTTAACTTTTATTTCAGACTTCAATGTAATGCAATTGATAATAATATTATACAATGCAGCTCTTTGCTTTTCCTATCAAGACTATCCTAGAGGAAGATTGTTTATTAGCATTTCGTAAACTAAGGGCGTCAGGCAAAATTTTTTCATCACTACAATAATTAAATATTAGCATTTAAAATTGATAAATATTTCATCTCAATTGATTACGTTATTATTTATAATCATGATTCTTTATTCCATAACCCTTTCTTAAAACTTCGTCTTTACATAATTTAGTAGAAAAAATAAAATATCCAACCAATGCAAATCATGCATTTTTTATCATCATTTACTCGATAAATCGTACTAAAATAGTTACATCCTCTATATTTAGACAGACAAACTTTTTGATGAAAATCTTACAAAAATCGTTAAATATTTGCGTTTAGTGGAATATAAAAAGTGTTCCATAGTAGGTACCATATACTACTACTACTCTAACAAGTAAGACAAAAAAAGTCCCATTCCTCTGCGATCAAAATTGACCGAGTTATAGCTGTTCGAAGTTGAAGCATATTTTTTGCTGCAAAATAGGGGTCAGTCACAAATTTACTGGAAATAAAAATAAACATCAGATAGAAAATTTAACTTTAAACATTGAGAGTAAAAAAAATTTTTTACAATGTTGTTTCTGAATTTATGTTGACATTTACATGTTAAAGTAAAATATGCAATTTGTGCTAAAAATATAAGTAAAAAAATAACAGAAATTTTGTTAAATTAAACTATGAAAAGCAACAGCCACAAATCGTTACAAAATGATACATATTTAAAGCTCTATTAGATTACTCAACCTAATAGAATTTGATGTAGTCCTATAAAATAAATAAATGGAACGCACCTAAAATCGTATTAATATTACATTGTCATCGGGTTTAAATAAGTATGGGAATTGAACCTCAATCAGATATTTGGAAGTGAGTTAAAATTTGAATATAAGTTTTGAACTAGGGAAATTTAATACGAAAACTATGAATAAAATAAAAGCTTATCAAAATAACATGCCTTTTTAAAATAAAATCACGAAAAGAATCAGCTTCATTTGCTTACAAAATAAAACATTCGTAAAAATACAATTGAGGATATGAATTTCAAAACTCGACTTATCGCTTTTTGATTTCTTTATCAGTCTATACAAACCTCCACTATTGTAACAATGCAATCTCAAAATTTATAATGAAAACCAATAGATGCATTTAAAGTTTTTTCGCTATTTCCCAAAATTTGATTTTTTTTCGATAAAGAGAATTTTGAAATTCATGTCTTCAGTTATTTTAATAACCAATCTAGAAGTTAATTAATTATAATTAACACTACCGTAAAACTTATACGATGACAGCGCCTTCAGTTAAATCGCTCATTTAAAACATTTTGTAATTGGAACTATATATCTGTGACAAATAGTTTAGGAAGTAGCCTTTGAACAGCGTTGGAAATCGATTCCCTTTATAATACTTTAAGCACTTAGTGTACGTTCCCTTAAAGCTCAGACGAACTCATCCGTTTTCAGCTATAGAAAAGTGGTTTAAGTCATGAAATTTAAAGTTTCATAACTCGGTCAATTTTAATGTTACATGAATGGGACCTTTCCTGTATTACTTGCTAGAGTGTTGAAAAAATTTTACTAAATATCACTTATAGGACCGGGGGACCATATAAAAATTTAATTTTCGTAATTTTTTAGTAAAACATTTTTTTGACCAAAATCGCTTAAAAAACAATTCTTTGCCTTTTTTAAAGCATTTTTGCAATTGGAACTATATGTCTATGACCAACGGTTTAGAAATTAGCCATTGGCCACCATTGAGAGGGGACACCCTGTAGACTCTCGTTATAGAGATGGGAAATAAGAGTTACTTTTGGTTAACAGGTTACATCGTTCCACACTCATACAGGTAACTGATTTCAACAACTTGTTATTTTTTGTAACGTATAACTAATCGATGAGTATGCTGTCAGACATTTTAATAAGGCCTTTAAACAAGGTACCTTGAATAATTTTGGGACATAAGTATAGATGTTGTTTTAATTAAGATAAATCTGCACCATTAAACTCAGCTTGTGATTAAAAACTTTATTTTTGCAAGACAAAAACTTACCTAGGTATGATACTTTGCATTTCACGAATTATTAGCGTTTTCTTGCACTAACTACATGTGTTTCCCCTTTGAAAATTCATATGTATCATAATCAATAATTTTTGCCCTTAGAAGAATACATTTTTTGCTGTTTTACTTGTTAAAACAAATTTTTAACATGTTATTTTTAACTTGTACAAATACATCCTTAACTTCTTAAAAATAATTTTTTTCTAAATAAAAGATACAAAAAATTGTATAACTTATAGAACACTATATATAAAATTCGTAATTTCTTAAATGTTTAGAAATAATTATTTTAATTTAAATTAATTGTTATATGATGCAGAATAAAATTTAAAACATTTCTGCAATTGGTACTGTGTCTCAAACGGTTTAGAAATTAACTTTTTGCAAACGATCATAAGAAATATCATGCATAAAAAAACACCGTTTGAACAACGCGATATGTTAAAAAGAGAAATTTGATCGTCATTTTGTTGGTATCTTGAAGTCAGTGTTGAATTCAGAGGGCAGCTCGGTGGGAACATCCTCCTAGAGCAATGATATAGCGAAATTTTATGTTTTCATTGATCAAAAAGTACAACCCCCTCCCCGGAACTCTACTATAATGTCCCCTCCGGACTCACAGAAATCCTACCCGGAGATCCTTTAACACTGCTTGAAGTTTGACTCCCTCGAAGCCATATATAGCAACGCATATTCAAAGCTTATCCCACAAGAGCACGAAACATTATTCATACACATTTAATCAAATGCCATTCATCCAAATAAATTTCGTACGTGCCAATATGTTTTTCAAATTAATTACAATTGTATTAAAATTAAGAGTACGCACGATGCTATTTTCTTTCCTTTTTCTAGTAAAATAAAATTACAGAAGTAATCTTTTCCAGTTCTATTTTCCTAACAACGCAATAATGGCAAAATAGTAATAATAATAAACACGTGGTCAAAAAACTAAAATTCTAGAGACAGAATACTCCCTCCCAAATACCATGAGTATACATAGTCATAGTAATATCCCTTTTAAATATTCAAATTGAAAGAAACTGCCACGTACACCAGTCAAAGATTGTCTTCCGTGCGATAAAACATCTTTTTTATCAACAACTAAATCGTCTATCTCTTTAATTCAATTCCAACCAAGGGCGGCGCCAGAGGGGGGGCCGTGGGGGCATATGCCCCCCCGTCGGGCATACCTGCCCCCCCCCCCCCCCATCGGGGTCAAAATTCAATTTCGTCGGGGAAAATATTTTGACTTTTGAATTTCAGCCCATTTAACTTGGGTCGAAATATGGAGCTTTTTTTTTTTTTTTTTTGAAAGTCGGATTGACTAAACTAATTCTTTTTTGTACATCTGACTGAAGTTTGATTCTTGCAATTTGAGTTTAGATAAACCCGAATTGTCGAAAAAAAAATCTGAATTAAAAAAAAAAAAATCTGAATTTTTAAAATAAAAATCTACATGGATGACAGCATAGGATGATGCATGAATGACACTATGCATGTTTATTTTTCAACTAAAAGATAAAATTTACACTAAAAATCAATTTTATACTTTTTTTTTTAACTACATGAAATTTGTGGATCAGTTTTCGCTTATTTTGGATTTACGATCGGCTTGGTAATGAAGAATTTTTAGTTCAGTTAAAATACGAAAACGAAAATTATTTTGTCGGGGTTGTCTTGGATAACAAGTAGAATGCTTCATCGTGTCGGGCAAACTGCACCTGACATGACTCGCAGTCTGGACCGGATCGGGTTGAGCCTAAATTTTTGTCGTTGAGTGTCGGATTAAAGTCGGATTAACTTTGTTTCAGGTTCGGGTTGGATGTTAATACTTATGGTTCTTGATTCGAGAAGAATTGATCTCTCAAAAGAATTTACAAAACTTACTTTAAGATGAAAAACTGTATTTGAATGTCAATGAATTTATGTATACTGATTTTTTTTACTTAAAATTTGAAATTGTTACTGAGTATACATTTGTAAACATATTCTTACATAACTGCATTACAGCATGGATATATTTTTTCATCAGCTACAATTAGGGTTTGGTTGGGTTGAAATATTTCGGGTTCAGGTCGAAATGTAGAGATGTCTAGCTTAAATCGGGTTTCGGGTAGAAACCCGATCCTGCATCTCCTGGGAAAATTAACTCAACTCGACTTGTGGTTTTAGTCGGACCTGGCTAAAGTTAATTTTTTTTCGGAAAGTTTAGAATTAACTTCTATTTTTCGAGTCGGGTAATTTTAATTGTTTTAGCGTATGGGCTCGATTCTATCGGATTCCTCAAAAGTATCCCCAAAATATATTTTAAAATGAAAAATTACATTATTTGAATGTCAATGAATGAATATACAGATATATCGATTTTTCTACATAAAAAATATAATTGATACTAGACTACTTTTCCATTATTGCTTTACAAGATGGAATTTTGTTTTTTCATACTGAGTTGGGATTGCGTTCGGAATGAATACTATTAATTTTAGAAGTTTTGTCAAGTTCGGGTTATCTATTTTTTAAAAACTGGTTCAGGTTGAATGGATATATAATTAATTAGTTCAGGTCAGGTATAACCCATTCCGTGGAGTATTCCGTGCTCGGTAAACAATCCGTGAATTGAACTATCCCCCCTCCATTGATTAGATTCCGTAAAAACAGAAAAAATTGCATTTTAATTTTGCCATTTCTACTCCACCTCCCGCAAAAAATACAGAAAAAACACCAAATACCTGAAATACTCACACCTAAACAGCATGTTCGTCAAATTACATGGGTATTCTGGCATCTGTGTTGCTTAGTACTATTCGTGTTAGAAAAGGAATTTAAATCCCTTTTATCTATAAATATGTAAAAATGAGAAATCTAAGATCAAAATTTAAAAAAAAAATCTTATGTCAGAAGGCAGAAATTAATTAAAAAAAATATGTGTGCCACCCGGGGACTGCCGCGGTAAAGCTATTGCATAGCATTTTTTATCAACTTATGCAAAAATACCGCGTCAATGTCTGCTGAAGTCTATCGAAGGATACCTTCCCAAAGTCTGCCAAACTGAAACTTCGTTAGCCGGATTGTTAGGAATTTTTCTCGTTGCGGAATTCTTAAATTCGGTCGCCGCGCTCAAAGCCCGCGATAAAAGCTATGCAATAGCTTAATAAATTACCAAACAAAATTTGGTCGCGCTACGAAAATTAGATCGCGAGTTATAAGCATTTTAAATTTTTCGACCCTCACGGTGGGGGGGTCTCCTGTCACCAAAAATTAACACTGTCTCATAAAAATTACCAAACAAAATTTGGCCGCGCTACGAAAATTAGATCGCGAGTTATAAACATTTTAAATTTTTCGATCCTCACCGTGGGGGTCTCCTGTCACCAAAAATTAACAAAATCTCATAATAAATTACCAAACAAAATTTGGCCGCGCTACGAAAATTAGATCGCGAGTTATAAGCATTTTAAATTTTTCGACTCTCACCGTGGTGGGGGTCTCCTGTCACCAAAAATTAACACTGTCTTATAATAAATTACCAAACAATATTTTGCCAAGCTACCAAAATTAGATCGCGAGTTATAAGCATTTTTAATTTTTCGACCCTCGCCGTGGGGTGTCTTCTGTCACCAACAATTAACAATGTCTCATAATAAATTACCAAACAAAATTTGGCCGCGCTACGAAAATTAGATCGCGAGTTATGAGCATTTTAAATTTTTCGATCCTCACCATGGGGTGTCTCCTGTCACCAGAAATTAACAATGTCTAATAATAAATTACCAAACAAAATTTGGCCGCGCTACGAAAATTAGATCGCGAGTTATAAGCATTTCAAATTTTTCGACCCTCACCGTGGGAGTCTCCTGTCAACAAAAATTAACAGTCTCATATTAAATTACCAAACAAAATTTGGCAGCGCTACGAAAATTAGATCGCGAGTTATAAGCATTTTAAATTTTTCGACCCTCACCGTGGGGGGTCTCCTGTCACCAAAAATTAACAGTATCAAAATAAATTACCAAACAAAATTTGGCCGCGCTACGAAAATTAGATCGCGAGTTATTAGCATTTTAAATTTTTCGACCCTCACCGTGAGGGTCTCCTGTCACCAAAACTTAACACTGACTCATAATAAATGAATAAACAAAATTTGGCCGCGCTACGAAAATTAGATCGCGAGTTATAAGCATTTTAAGTTTTTCTACCCTCATTGTGGGGGGTCTAATGTCTCCAAAAATTAACACTGTCTCATAATAAATTACCAAACAAAATTTGACCGCGCTACGAAAATTAGATCGCGAGTTATAAGCATTTTAAATTTTTCGACCCTCACCGTGGGGGGTCTCCTGTCACCAAAAATTAACACTGCCTTATAATAAATTACCAAACAATATTTTGCCAAGCTACCAAAATTAGATCGCGAGTTATAAGCATTTTTAATTTTTCGACCCTCACCGTAGGGTGTCTTCTGTCACCAACAATTAACAATGTCTCATAATAAATTACCAAACAAAATTTGGCCGCGCTACGAAAATTAGATCGCGAGTTATGAGCATTTCAAATTTTTCGACCCTCACCGTGGGGTGTCTCCTGTCACTAGAAATTAACAATGTCTCATAATAAATTACCAAACAAAATTTGGCCGCGCTACGAAAATTAGATCGCGAGTTATAAGCATTTTAAATTTCTCGACCCTCACCATGGGGGGTCTCCTGTCACCAAAAATTAACACTGTCTCATAATAAATTACCAAACAAAATTTGGCCGCACTACGAAAATTAGATTGTGAGTTACAAGCATTTAAAATTTTTCGACCCTCACCGTGGGGGCTCTCCTGTCACCAAAAATTAATAGTCTCATATTAAATTACCAAACAAAATTTGGCCGCGCTACGAAAATTAGATCGTGAGTTATAAGCATTTAAAATTTTTCGACCCTCATCGTGGGGGGTCTAATGTCCCCAAAAATTAACACTGCCTCATAATAAATTACCAAACAAAATTTGGCCGCGCTACAAAAATTAGATCGCGAGTTATAAGCATTTTAAATTTTTCGACCCTCACCTTGGAGGATCTCCTGTCACCAAAAATCAACACTGTCCCATAATAAATTACCAAACAAAATTTGGCCGCGCTACGAAAATTAGATCGCGAGTTATAAGCATTTTAAATTTTTCGACCCTCACCGTGGGGGGTCTCCTGTCTCCAAAAATTAACACTGTCTTATAATAAATTACCAAACAATATTTTGCCAAGCTACCAAAATTAGATCGCGAGTTATAAGTATTTTTAATTTTTCGACCCTCACCGTGGGGTGTCTTCTGTCACCAACAATCAACACTGTCCCATAATAAATAACCAAACAAAATTTGGCCGCGCTACGAAAATTAGATCGCGAGTTATGAGCATTTTAAATTTTTCGATCCTCACCGTCTGGGGTCTCCTGTCACCAAAAATTAACACTCTCTCCTAATAAATTACCAAACAAGTTTGGCCGCGGTACGAAGATTAGATCGCGAGTTATAAGCATTTTAAATTTTTCGACCCTCACCGTGGAGTGTATCCTGTCACCAGAAATTAACAATGTCTCATAATAAATTACCAAACAAAGTTTGGCCGCGCTACGAAAGTTAGATCGCGAGTTATAAGCATTTTAAATTTTTCGACCCTCACGGTGGGGGGGTCTCTTGTCACCAAAATAAATAAGACCACCAAAATAAGCACTGTCTCATAATAAATTACCAAACAAAATTTGGCCGCGCTATGAAAATTAGATCATAAGAAACATAAGTTTGAGACTTGATATTCTAATATCTGAAAAATACCGCGTCAATGTCTGCCGAAGTCTACCGAAGGATACCGTTCCGAAGTTTTCCGAAAGGAAACGACGTTAGCCGAGTGTTAGGTTTTTTCGTTACCGATGTGTTAGGATTTTTCGCGTTACGGAATTTTTGGATTCGGTCACCGCGCTCAAAGCCCGCGATAAAAGCTATGCAATAGCTTAATAATAGAAAAGATGAAAATCAAAGGAATGCTTCGGCAATGTTGATCGGGAAATTTTGGTCCTCGCAGACCTCTAACCCGCAGCTAGTTCTCATGCATAACCCGCAGTTTGAATCAGCGATATATTTATAATTGCAGATCGCTTTTCGCTGATATTAAAATAATTCACTTTTAGATTCCCAACTATTTTACAATTTTTCACTTCATTTACATTTCTCTTGGAAATTTTGTGTTAAAGTTTTTGTTTCAGATTTAAATTCTGATCTTATCAAAATTTGGAACATCACACTTTGTGAATTTGATCAACATACACTCTAAAACAAAATGGAAATTGAAGATACTTTCCCCCATTGTTTTTATTATTATTTCTATAGCTAAAAAAGTCTGCTTTAATTTGAACATTTTTTCGTAAATAAAGAAAATTAATCAACTTAATGCTAAAACTACCTGAAATTCTCCAATATCTACAGATGCATTTTTTTAATTAAAGGACTGTTTAATTAACTGTGCAACAACTCTGTGTACTAGGATTTTCTATTATAAACTGATTTCTTACTTGCCTCTATTTTCTCTCAAAATATGAAAAATTCATGAATCAAATCTCAATTTTTTAAAAAATTCTACGATCAAAAAGACAGAAAATTCTTCAAGTAATAGAAAAATCCGTTCCAACCACACGTGCGTTTCAGCAAATTACTGCCTGTATGTTTTATTTTTTGCGAAATGTTTTTTGAGAGTTTATAAAATAATTACATTTTCTCAAAAATGACTAAATTAGAAAATGATGAAAAAAGTAAAACGCGGTACTTATAAACTCTTAAAATTTATATATTTCAAAAATTCTAGTTCGATTAATTACTTTCACATTAATTTCAAGGAAATTAGTATTTAGTACAGCAACGCGTTCAGATTTAACGAAAAAGGATCTGAAAGAAATTTCAATTTTATACAGATTTTGTTCTAGCCAAGTATGTTGTTTCTTTATACTCGTATTCTTATTTAGATTTCAATCTAACGATGTTTAAACTGCAAAGAACAGCTGCAGTTCACCAAAAGGAAATGCATGACTATCTGTTTTGAGTAGTTTTCAAATTCTGTTCTGCAAGTTAATATAAAACAAACTTTTCGACTGCTGGAATGATAAAGAGATCGATGAATATGTTGTTTAGCTTCAGCAAACGTATTCTTGCTGATTGGTTGTAAAAAGAACCTTTATACATCTCAATGTTGTTGTGGAAATTACTAGAAAAACATCTGCTCTGATAGTCTTGAAGGATATTTCAGAGTTACATGAGGTGCAGTTCCCTATTATCGACATTTGTCCATTGACCACAGATATAAGGAGTTAATTCTTTTTCCTAATCTAGTATTTTTATTTAAAAATATCGAAATCGTCTATTTAATGCTTTTTTTTTTACAAAAATTATATAATTAATAATACAGTAACCGTAAGAACAATGCTACAATGACCTTTTAAAGAACGAATCTGACTATAAAACAATGAAATTTATGACTTTGCAAATTTTGCATTTGAATTATTATTTCTACTAATTATAAATACTTTATGAGTTCAATCTTTTTACGAATGTGTGAACTATACTATTTTTCTGCAGTACATAAAAAGTTTCAAGTCTTTCATACGAGTAAGTTCAAATGATTTCTTATTTCTTTGCGCTTGTATGTAATTTGATATTTTTACCCGAGTGCTTTAATTTTAAAACTTCTTTATACGCAGAATTCATAATTTTGTTGATAATAATAATTTAACTTTTTAAAGAAATTATGTAAGTTTTTCATTTGTATTTTTGCATTCAGTAATACATACAGTAGAGCACCCATTATTACGCCTCATATATTACGTACGACATGGATTAAACATTAATATTCCTGGGCCCAACATAAACAAGGTTTAAATGCAATTTCAGTTTTACAATTTTCGGAACTGCGAATTTTCAAACTTCTAAATATTGCACATTTTAAATTTTTACACAGTGACATAGAGAAAAAAATGCTCTTTTAAATGAAATTTGTTTGCAAACTTTACCACAATTTGTTTTCAAATTATTAATATTTTAAAAGTTTTTATTACATTTTTTGTCATCGTGTCAGTCAACAGAAGTATTCCATTTTTGGACATTAAATATGGACCAATCACAAAACGAATAAAATAAAATAAGTTCCGGAATTCAATCAATAAAAAGATTCAGATCTGCTTCAGATTTTCCAGTTCTCCACCGAGATCAACAACTATTTCCCAAATAGTTAAAAAAAAAAAAAAAAAAAAAAAAAAGATTAATTTTTTTTATCAGAACTCTTCGTGTAAAACAGTTTAGAAATAGAGTCAAGTCGGGTCGAGATTGTAACTTTTTTTTTTGGGGGGGGGGAGGGGGAAGGGGCTAATATATATAATACTTGCTAGACCATATTATCAGGACAACTTTTTAAATTTTACGCAGACCGGAACATTAATTTATTTTGTACGAACTGGGTCCTTGAAATTTTTGCCCACGCAATTTTTAGGACCTGCTCCAGCACGCGGGGACCTCTGATATATGTTATGAACTTGGCCCCCCTGTCGGGGAGACAGTGCCCCCACGTCGGGGAAATTCTGGCGCCGCCCTTGATTCCAACACAGATTCCTTCCCATTAAACTTGTGATCAAAGATGGCTGACATTACCTCTTTGCTTTTTAATAATCTGCAAAAGTCCAAGCCATACCGCCATCCATAAACATGCTTCTCTTTTTCACGTACTCTAAGATTAAAAATACTTTTTTCTCCATTTTAATTCCAATATTCCATTTATTGATTTGAATAAATGCAGTTTTCACCATTCTAAAAACTGATTCAAATGTTTTAATATTTATAGATGTGAGCTTTATAAAACATTCAAAAGATAAAATAACTTCTGAGAAGAATTGAAGCGAGATGTTTTTAAATATCTATACAATACCCATAACGTCAATTGTAAATATCTACTAATACACTATCTACCAAAAAGTATTTGTACACTTTCAGTTTTTGACATTTTGTCAAATATTTAAAAATATACTGGTCGGATTCTTCTGGAACTTCAGAAATATAAAGATTATGTTTCACTTTATATTTATTTACATTCATTTGTTAAGCGGGTAATTAGGGGGCCGGCAAAAAAACAAAGAATAATAGAAATATTTGGGATCGCCCTGTACATGAAAATGCACGAAACGACTTATCGCTTTAGAATATAAATATATGAATACAGTAGAATATGTACACTAATTTTTGTGAGAATAGCATGTATATTTATGGCGATAGAGCGATTTTTTTGAAAAATTCAAAAAATTCTGGTATGTTTTTTATGTATATGATAGAGGGTTTTTGACCAAATTTAACGCAAATTTAAGAAAAATTGGCAAAATCTACACTATATTGCCATTGATTATGGGACACTTGCGACTTTAGACATTTTACTAAATATCTAGAAAAATACATGAGGAATCATCTCGAAACTCTTAGTGTATAAATATAATAGTATACGTCATACATCTCCGTGAAGATTTTGTACCGAAACTCCATAGGGGACCGTCAACAAATTAAAAAAGAATGAATATCTTTTGAATAACCCTGTCAAAACTAATGTAGCAAAAGCGCTCAAACTCTAGATTATGATTGAATACACTGTATATTGTAATGCCTTATTGTAATACACTGTGTTCATTTTTATGCAAATAGCATGCATACTCGCAGAGTAATTAAGGTTTTTATAAAAATAGCCCCAAATTTTTCTAAGTTTTTCCCTTATAATTTTCAGAGTTCTTAATATACAATAATATTTTTTTCAGAAAATATGACAAATAAAATTGCACACAGTACCCTGTAATCAGAATTAAAAAATAATAAAAATTGCATGAAAAATGAGTAGGTTTACTAAATAATTTTTTACTGCGCATGCGTCAAAGATATCAAAATTTCATTTGCATATTATGTTAGCTAAATGTATAGAGCAACTTTTGTAAAAGTCTCAAAATTATAGCTTGAAAATTATGAAAGTAATCGTCTATAGTAAAAGGACAAAATCCGTTGTTTCCCAAATGAAGCAAAAAAATGAGGGATTTTATCCAGAAGTACTCGTAACATCCCGTATTGTGTATTCTATATTGACACTAATCAATGAATATATGGATACAACCCCTCTTGTTTTTGCTTCATTTTGAGAATAACGGATTTTCAACTTATTCAATTGACGATTATTTTCAGAGTTTTCAAGTTATGATTTTGTGACTTTCACAAAAGTTGCTCTATACATTTAGCTAACATAATATGCAAATGAAATTTTGATATTGTTGACGCATGCGCAGTAAAAAATTATTTAGTAAACCAACTCATTTTGTATATAATTTTTATTATTTTTTAATTCTGATTACAGGGTACTGTGTGCAATGTTGTTTGTATTATTTTCTGAAAAAAATATTATGTTATATTAAGAACTCTGAAAATTATAAGGAAAAAACTTGGAAAAATTTGGGACCATTTTTATAAAAACCTTAATTACTCTGCGAGTATGCATGCTATTTGCATAAAAATGAACACAGTGTATTACAATAAGGCATTCAATCATAATCTAGAGTTTGAGCGCTTTTGCTACATTAGTTTTGACAGGGTTATTCAAAAGATATTCATTCTTTTTTAATTTGTTGACGGTCCCCTATGGAGTTTCGGTAAAAAATCTTCACGGAGATGTATGACGTATACTATTATATTTATACACTAAGAGTTTCGAGATGATTCCTTATGTATTTTTTTAGATATTTAGTAAAATGTCTAAAATCGCAAGTGTCCCATAATCAATGGCAATATAGTGTATTAAAAAAAATATAGCGCAATTGGAATATAAATATATTTAATACTTTATGAAATATGAGTAGTTTTATGAAATAATTTTTATCTGCGCATGCGCGAACGATAAAAACAATTCTTTTACATCATTTAATAGTCAATTCTATGGAGTAACTTATAAAAAAAATCCAATCAAATATCGTGAAAATTCAAAAAGATATCATTATTATAAGTAAGCTGTTTTTACATTGCTCTCTAAAAACGGCTGAATGATAAGGGATTCTCCACAAATTGACATTTTTTATTAACTGACTTTTAGGAAAAAATTAGTACTATTTGATGAATACAATATTGCTGCTAATAAGTATCTTGACACCTGTGATAGAAAAGGAAAAGGGCTTTTATTCTTTTCCATCACAGATGTCAAGATACTTATTAACAGAAATATTGTATTAGATATTGTATAGATTAAATACTAATTTTTTCCTAAAAGTCAGTCAATAAAAAATGTCAATTTGTGGAGAATCCCTTATCATTCAGCCGTTTTTAGAGAGCAATGTAAAAACAGCTTACTTATAATAATGATATATTTTTGAATTTTCACGATATTTCATTGGATTTTTTTTATAAGTTACTCCATAGAATTGACTATTAAATGATGTAAAAGAATTGTTTTTATCGTTCGCGCATGCGCAGATAAAAATTATTTCATAAAACTACTCATATTTCATAAAATATTTAATATATTTATATTCCAATTGCGCTACATTTTTTCTACTGCATTTTGCCAATTTTTCTGAAATTTGCGTTAAATTTGGTCAAAAACCCAGCATGATATAAACAAAAAACATACCAGAATTTTTTGAATTTTTCAAAAAAAATCGCTCTATCGCCATAAATATACATGCTATTCTCACAAAAATTAGTGTACATATTCTACTGTATTCATATATTTGTATTCTAAAGCGATAAATCGTTTCGTGCATTTTCATGTACAGGGCGATCCCAAATATTTCTATTATTCTTTGTTTTTTTGCCGGCCCCCTAATTACCCGCTTAACAAATGAATGTAAATAAATATAAAGTGAAACATAATCTTTATATTTCTGAAGTTCCAGAAGAATCCGACCAGTATATTTTTAAATATTTGACAAAATATCAAAAACTGAAAGTGTACAAATACTTTTTGGTAGATAGTGTATAAGTTTGTGAAAAACCAATAGCTTTTGAAAGATTCTCTCAGGGGCTCTTTTGAGGCATCAAACGGACAAAGGTTACTCTGATTAGCTCCTTTGTTTAGACCAAACTTATTTTTAATGTTTAGGTATTACAGATGGACAGTGATGCGTAAAAAGAAAAGTCTGGTAGTTTTTCTTTTCACGTTATCAAGTGAGTCTGCTTTTTTACCTCCTCTCTTTCTCTCAAAAGCGTTTTAATGTTCTAATGTGTTAACGATTATTTTCTGCAGTAATAAAAATTCTTTATGTTAGATTTAGATGAGATTTACAAGTTAGAAAACAGTTTTTCAATAATTTAATTTTTATTACTTTATAAATATGTATTTTTAAAATACTTTTCAGCCTTGCTATTTGTTTCCTTTTTTTAAATGCTTATCAGACAAGGTATTTCAAAATTAACAGGGACTTTTTGTTAATCTGTTACTGAATGATAAGTTTTAGGTTAATATTACGAATAATTATCCTGTTACGTTAAATAATGCCCATCTCATTAAGAAATAAATGTAGAAGTGTAATTACATCTCATTTTCACTTTTTTATTTAAAATAAATCATATATATTAAAACAGTAGGCTACCTTTTTAAGATCAACTGAAATTGGTCTTTGCGCATGCGCGAAGTTGAACTTATTAGCCCTTCCACTTAAAGGAAAGTCGAAGCAAGTCTGGTTAGCTCAGTGATTTAAAGCACGGATTTGTAGCTCTGAGCTTTTGTGGAGGACTAGGGTTCGATCCCAACGCTCGGCAAAATATTTTTTTCTTTTCTTTTCTTTCTTTTTTTTTTTTTTAAAGAATGATACATTTTACTACGAGGGGACGTTATATGATTTTTATTCTTTTCTATTATTATTCTTTTGATGCTTTATAATTAAATAAAATTTAACACTCAACAACGTCTTTAAAGTAACAATTTTATTTTTAAAATATTTCAAGTAATTAAAACATAGTAATTATTAGATATAAACAGCCAATTTCCAATTCAGGGCTTTAGAGATACATTTGTAAGAATAAAATTATTGAAAATCTTTGTAAATTGCATTCTTAAATAAATAAATAAATAAACAACAATAAATACAACACACACAAATAAAAATTGTAAAAATGTCGTAAAATTTAATTTAACATCTAGCAATACTTAAAAAAATGTATTCTGATTTTCTAAAAAATGTAAATATTTAAACATTATTTTGTCGGTAGATAGTAGCAGCAATTTTCCACTTTCCTGTCATGTGTGTGGAAGCTTAGAAAAAGTAATCCATTTGTAAACTGTAATATGCGTGAATTATATAAATAAATAAATGTTATACATCATTTAGACCATATATTAAATGATTTTTAACTAAATCCCCGAGTGCCGTAATGAAATAAGATCTGAATCTTTAAAATTGTGAAGTATGCTAAAATATTTTAGAAATAGTTTAACAATTTTAACTTAAAATATTTAAGCTAAAGTATTTTTCATTTAATTATCTTTTAAATATATTAAGCTAATCTGCAATTTTTGTTATATTTCGTATGAGCATTACAAGGAAGATATATGTTTGTGTGCATATAAGAAAAAGTATTAATTATTTTCAGGGGGGGGGGGGAATTAAAATTAAGAAGAGAAAACAGGGGGAAAGAAAAATAGTCATGTAAGACTTAAAATTGAACTACTTAGTGATACTTATGGTTTAATAATTAAATAATGTATGAAACGTTATGAAAAATTCAAATAATTCAAATATATTATAAATAGTTACTTGGTAGCATGAAATTTTAAGTTTCGGGATTTAAAATGAGACTGATAAAAATAAAATTAATAAAAACTTTTCAACATGATTTAAAAAATTAGAAACTACTAAACATTGTTTTTTTAACACTGAGAAAATTCACCAAAATAAATATCAGTTCAATTAATTTTAGTTATCCTTCTGCTAAAAAGCAAGCTCCGTTAAAATTCTGCTTAAATTCTTTCAGATGATTACTTGAGTAGGTAAAACTGACAGAACCATGAAACGCTTTGAATCTGTTGGATCACATAGATAACATTCAAATAAATCAAGTTTTCAAAACTTTATTTACAGGTTCTAATTAATCTTTTAACATGTTTTCGTCAAATCTCGACGGGTACTATCTAGTATGTATTATATCTGGTGATGAGGTAGAATAATTGTAATGTATTTTTACTGAAATATTTACAGATTATTATACATTAATTGACATTAAGTGGTAAATTTTGTTACATGTTAAAACTAATTTTGACAAAATTAGTTATACAGAAACAGTTTATCACAATGCATAAACACTTGTCAATTCTTGGTCCATTGAAAATATACAGCCATTATTTGATCAAGAATTTAAAAAAAATGAATTTCAAAACATTGTTTTGAGTTTAGTGCCAAAAGATATATTCAAATTTAACTAGGAGTAAAACAGTAGAATAAATAACAGGCTATAATCAGTTGTAGATAATATTGGACTGTATTAACGACATTAAATTTAATTTTTTTTAAAGCAATTATAGGTATTTGCATAAATACTCAAATAAAATAAAATTCTCCAATTTTGCTTTGTTTTGTTTTGTTTTAGACATTATCATTAAATATTCGAACATTTTTTCCTGCAATCTGATTTGAAGGAGAAATGTTGCTATTTTTGTAGAATTCGCCCTTAAAATTTAACGAGTTAAAAATTTACAGGGAAAATAGTCCTTGTTCAAATATTTTATATATATATTTATATATATGTGTGTGTATATATATACATACAGTAAAACTTCGAAATAATGACACCTCTGGAAGGCTAAATTTGTCCACAGCACATTGGTTAAAATATATATAAAAAAATATGTGTTTCCAAATACAGGTTTCGCTAATGGGAAATGTCCGTTACTGAGATGCTATTATAAATTTTATTAGTGTAAAATTGCACTGTTTGGTTTCTATTCACATATTTTTCCTAAAATTTTATTTATTCGTTATAAGAATTATGTGACAGCATTGTACTTCGGGACGGGGTGAAGGACGTTTCTCTCCTCGCAACCAATATTTTCATATTCATTCCCATACTGACTGTTCGATTTCAGTTGCGTTTCAGTTTTCAAAATTGTTTCCTATTGAATGAACCATTTGTTTTAGTTCTTATTAATAAACTGTTTTTTACTGTTCCATTTTATGATAAGGACTTGTTCTATTTAGTGGCCTAGTTGTTATGGAACAGTTGTTGTAACTGTTTGAGGGACCACATTCGAATGTTGCTTTAGTCATGAATGTTTATTCAATCCTCGTGTTTATAAAATTGATGTAACATTTCAAAAGCAAATAATTGATTTCTATCGCGTTTTCTTTGTCTAGTCGTTCAAGAATATTGAAGTCGATCTTTGCATTCATGCAGAAAAAGCGTGGGATAAATTATAATTTTTTTTTGTTGTTGTTGTTCAGATCGGTTAATGTTCTTTTGCAATGGTATCCAATATTCAAAAACTGTGGAAGCATCAACTTATTGTATCTTTATGCTTTATCTTTATTTGAGATATATAAAATACAATCATATACCTTGAAATATTATTTTAAAAAATATTTTTTTTTTTCAGCATGGCATTGGTTCCCCATCTATTTCTGTTGTCCTTCACGAGATAATGAAACTAATGCACCATGCTGGTGCAGAAGATCCTGTTTTTCTAAGACTTGGTACTTGCGGAGGGTTAGGTAATTCATAATGCTGGTTAACGCATTGTTTTTGTTCATTAATTCTAATAATTAAATTTTAGTTACTGACGTAAAAAATATGATTCTTGAGCTAAAAAAAAGCTTACTTGCATATCGCAACCTTGCTACAAAAGTGTCATAATTCAAAAATTAGACCTAATGAGTTATAGTTGCTATTATATGTGATTTTCATTCCTCTACAAATCTCCTAAAGTAGGAGAGAATGCACTTAAAATCCAGCAACCAAGTAGCAGTTGTGTTTGCAGAGCCTACCACAGCCTCGAAACAGTTTTTCGCATTTCCTGAAAAATGAGGTTTTTTGAGTTATGACATTTTTGTAGAAAGGGTGCGACGAAAGATCGATCTTTTGTAGAAAGGGTTACGATTAGTGTTTTCTTAGTTTTTTAGATATCTTTTACTTTTTTCAAAGTTTATAACGTTCTAATTGAAATAAGTAATTTTTAGTTTATCTGATTACAGCACTATCGAAAAGATCGCCTTGTTTTAGACTTAATTGTTTTTGTTTAAAAAGCATAGTCACTAGTATTTCGGCTGTTATTATTCTTACACTATCAATGTGATACCTTATCGTTACAAACTCTCAGTTATGTTATATTATAACGTTAGAATGAGATTCATTAAAGATACTCCTTAATTTTATAACTATATTTCTTCAGAAAACAGGGTTCAGTTGAAATATATGCTCTTTGTAAGAAAAGCTAACAAGTGGTTTATCTTACTGATTTAAATGAACTTAAACATATTTTTATTGGAGGTAAATAAATATTAAGGTTGTATTGAAAGGACGTTTAACTACCGAATGTATGACTTGACATGAGTAGGGAAATCTACGTTTTTACTTCTTCTCTTACAGAAATGGATTTATCTTAGATATTCTAGTATTCTCAGAATGGGCAACAAATCCTGTACATTTCTTAGCATTTTTCCTAACTCTATGGTGTCCTGCATTCAATAGCGACTTTACTGCCGGAAATTTAATCAAAAAATTTTTTCATCAATAGACAAGTCAACCCTTTCAGTTCTGGTGCATAAATTTCTATAAAATTCCAAATGACACACTGGCACCAGTATTTTGCAAAGACAAAATTTCGTTTACGATGTACATGAAAAAATGCATTAAACCTCTTTCTGATAAATTCCGTCGAATATTCCGGTGCCGTTGTGACATTTTGGAATTAAAAATAAGTGGTAGAAAATTCAACCGTCAGAGCTCAAAGGGTTAATATGTCCTTTAAAATTTTTCTGAGCCTAAATTTAATTTCTAAAATTGAAATATAACTTATAAAATACTTATGCATTTTCCAGATTTTTTGTACTTGGATAGTTAAAAAAATATTGAAATGAATCTGGTAGATGTAGGGAGCTCTGTTAATTAGACTAATAGCAGACATTTTATCGATAGTAATTTATAAATCTTGATACATGTTTAATCATTTCTTCTTTAGTTATATGTCCTTAAAATTCTTTAAGTTATCGGGTAGGAAGGAGAGATTTCGAATTGTCTACATTATAAAAAAGACGGATGTGTCATAATACGAAAATGTACAACAATCACGAATTCAAATATATAAAAACCTCTTCCGAGTTACCTAAGATTCCAAAAAACGTTTTTTATCTTTAGAAACCTCCAAAAAAAACCAATTTATTTTCGAAATTTAAAGAAAAATTTATATATTTTTTTTTATTAACTGCCCGTAAATTTCGGAAACGTTTCCAGAAGCTTTAACAATGCATTAGTCAATTTTCTCTGCACGAAAAGTCAATTTTTCGGATTTTATTCACTCTCAAGTAAACATTTTCAGCTGCATAACTGAATTCGTGCACACAATTGAAACAAAATAATATTAATTGTCATGTTAATGCTAATGCTGTTTATTTAATATGTCTTTGTTGGTTAAACATGTTTTCTGAATATCTACTTTCCTGAGAATTAATAACATCCAAAAAAGCATATTCCGATTTGAGAAACTGATTATTGCATTGTAAAAGTTTCTTGGAAACGTTACTGAAAATAACGGACAGCTAATAAAAATTTGTTTTTGCAAATTCTTGTAAAAAATAAATGGTTTTCTGAGGTTTTTAAGGATAAAGGAATGTTTTTTGGAATCTTTGGTGAAGTGGAAAAATTTATTATATATTTTCGTTCTTGGCTATAGCACATTTTTATAAAGTAAGAAACATCCGTCTTTTTTTACAATGCACTCATTATAATATCATTAGCCATATAAGCAAAAATGTGTGATTTCTTTTCATTTAATGCAGTGGATTTTCTGTGCCAATAAACCTGCAAGTGTAAATACAAATGCACGTTTTCTTGTATCTTTTGATTCATTCATTTTTCATGATTATGAAGAATAATAGGACCTTGCCTGAAGATGTTATCTTTTAATTTTAAATTTATTATATACTTTTCTTTTCTTGTCATCTCTCTGGTGTTAGATCTGTGTATAAATATTTCGGTTTAGGCATAGCTGAAGGTAACATCAGTTTATGAGTTTGTGACTAAATTTTTGTGTTCTTCTACAGGTGCCTTCTTGTAATAATTTTTTCATACCCTATAATTTTTCCTGATTTATTTTAAACAGCAAATAAATATTTGCATGCATTTTGATATTCGAAAAAAAAGTGATATTCGAACATGTAGTGACATTTTGATATTCGAAAGAAAGGAGAAAGAAAAATATAAAAGGAACGAAACATGCAAATAAAAATGATAGGGAAACAGCGGAAATTGAAGAGAATACTTTGAATCCAAACATAAATATTTGTATTACGGTACTCTAAAAAGTAACTTTCCATATGTTTATAGTTTCTAGATTTATACTAATTAAAAAAAAAAAGAAAGAAAGAAAGAAAGGAGAAAGAAAAATATAAAATTAACGAAACATGCAAATGAAAATGATAGGGAAACAGCGGAAATTGGAGGGAATGCATTTTAATAAACATATAAAAATGATCTCAATATCATATCATCAAATTATCTTCAAGGCCGGTTCATTTGCTATTTCTGTAAAGAGGAGTTTCTTGCTATATTTCCAGCATAAAAAAAAAAAAAAAATAGTTTCAATATAATCTCCCATTTTTAGGGGTTGAAACTTACTCGTATTTAACATTTTATTAAAAATACGTTGTGAAGAGGTTATTATTTTACTTATTTAGGTTTGCCACCAGGCAGTCTAGTTATCACCAGCGTCAGTGTTGACGGAATGCTACGACCCTATCAAGAGCTGGTGAGTGATAAATAATTTGTTTTCAACCTTTTTGCTTGATAACGTCTATGCAAAGCATGGTAAACCACATGTGTAAATAAAGTTCTTCTTACACACTTTCACAGTAGAAGGTCAAAAATGTTTAGGACATAAGTGCTTACTCTCAAGATTTCCTTTGCCCTTGAAGTTTCAAAATTAGATTTCACATTTGTTTGTAGCTTATCTTTGAGGAGAGCTTTATTTTTATTTTTTTTCTTCTTTACTTTGTATGACATAACGTGATATAATTCATTCTATATTTCTTTTATTATGTTTATAAAAAATTAATAAAATGAGAGCTTATAAGTCGTTTTAAATCCTGGGGATATTATCAGTCATTCACAAATAACTTACAATTATTTATAAGGAATTAAAAGTTTAAATTGAAATTTCTTACATAATTTTGGAAAATACAAATTTTCTTAATGTAACAAAATGGATAGCTATTAACATAATCTAATCTACACTAAATCTATATATTTAAAAGACCTGGCTGTTTTTTTTAGTCATCATGCCCTGGGCTTTCTACTGGCATGATTTTGATAATTATTTTTTTAAATGATATATTTTTACCATTTTTTTTTAATTTTACTGTTTATGTGTAGATGTGCCCATTTTTGGCTAATTTTTAATTTATTTCCATTTTTATACTTTATTTTTAATTTCAAAAGCTTTTTCGTGACATTTCTTCAAAAAAGTGGCAAGGCTTCTCTCACTATAATAAAAATTTATTTTGCTTTATTACTTTCCACCAATCAGGAGCTTGATCTCATCGGTGAATGTATAATCGCATTTCAATAATAATAATAATAATAATAATAATAATAATAATAATAATAATAATAATAATAATAATAATAATAATGGTTTCATAAAATTTAATCCTAATAAAATGAATGCACATAATTATTCACTAATCACGGTACAATACACAGATTATTTACTGAGTAATATTATTAAGTATTATGTAAATAAAACAACAGAAAATAAACTTTAATAAAATATAATATCAAAAGCGAAGTTTTGTCGATGGAGAAAATGTCGTTATTCAGAAACCAGATAAAATTGTTCCATGAATATTATATGCATTGTTATAGCTGTGTCAGTGATGGTGCCATATTCACTGACTTTTATTCCTGCATCTAAATAAACTGAATTTCTATTTATTTGAAGGTCCATGGTGTGCACAAATGAAAATATTTCTATTAATTGCGCCATTTCTATTTAATTATAATAAATATTTTATTAAACTAAAGAATTTTTAAATAACTGCATAAATCATGCTTTTATTTTGGAAAAGATGACTGTTTCTGAAAGTGTAAATGATGTCATATTAGAAAAAAAAGAATAAAACCTGTGATATGCCGTTATTACGATATTTCTATTTTACATAATATCAAAAATTAGTTACAATCATTTCGTTGTATTAAGTTATTTAAAATAAAAATAAATAAAATGTTCGCTGCATATCAGCAACAAAGACAAAAATTTTATTCTTTTTAATAATAAAGTTATCGTTTTTCTTTTCGTTGCCATAACAATTAAATTAATTTTGACAAGTTCATGAAGGCTACAAACCAATAAATAAATTTATTCCAAATGCTGTGAATGCGTAGTGGGTTGATTATGCAGTTTAGTAACTGCCTGTTTCTATTATAATTAAAATGTTTTATTGATATTATAATTATTGTACAGTTACCAAGGGATATTTAAACGGAGAAAAAATAAACTATGCAGATATTTTTTAATTCGTCTTCTGAGGTATTATATTAACTTCCTTAATAATTTGACATTTAAATAATGTTTAAAGTTTCGAAACAGCATTAAAAAAGATTTGTAGCTGAAGTTAAGTCCAACATAATAATTTATGAGTTGTTTTCCTTATTTTTTGTTATTTTCTGAAGTTTGTGTATCTTCATCATGAAAAGTTATGTTATCCCTATTTTAAGAGGTGTTAATTGTTTATTTCGCTCAGTATCTTATTGTGTATATAAGAATGATATATATCATATCTAATATATGTTCTTTTCTGTCGAATTTCGACGAATGCAGCTAGTATATTACTAAAATTAAAAATTCTTTAAAAATCTTTAGGACATTCCACCTGAGGAAGTATAGTCTGGTGTAACTATTGCCTTATAATGATTACATATACGCACGATTTGCTTTCATTTTGTTTAAAACATTTTAATTATTCAATTAAACCTTTTCATCCTTAATACTAGAACTATCGGAAATTTGAGTCAAGTTTTATGAAAATATTTCACACCAGAATTTTGATTTAAAACAGTTTTACTTTATTATTTAAAATTTTTATTCTTTGTATCTTTTTAACTTATTTCATAATCAAATTTCTGGTTTGAACCGAAACATATTCAAACGATAGGCGTCAAAATGACGGTTTACGGCTTTTCTTACGGCTCTTCTTACGGCTAATATATTATCCTTTATCTACAAAACAATTTTTAGATTTTTAAAAAGTTCTTTGATTTATCCCGTTTTTGATGAATGGTTCAATTATTTTAAGATACAAGACTATTGAGCTATTACTATGCTGTATTTAGGCTCTTATAAATTGCTTTATAGTCCCATCTGTATTAATTGTAATCCCTTTATCTCTTCTGAAAGGAATGTTCGATAGACTTGGACTGATTTTCTACTAGGCAAATGTTTCAAATGCTCGAGCCCCTGGTTAAAAGGGGCCGCCAAATTGGATGAACTAGTTGTATTTAAAATGTCCTTCCGGCCAGTACCGGCAAGAAGTAGCTTTCATATTCCTTACATATATACTTATACTCAGATAATTTATACTCAGTTTAGATAACACGATAATAGAAGATTCAATACTTGTTTTTGTCAATACTGAATATGAATGGAAATGTCGAGAAATTAATCAACTTTATACAAGCTGGTTTTATTTAAAGAGGTTTACATTTGATTACCAAATTCGGGGATATAATGAAGTGCCTGCCAATTTAAAAAAACATGATGGGTGAAATTAAGGAATGAGCTTGATCGAGATCTCAATAAGTCCTGTGCACATGCTCTCTCAAATCGAAATCGGTGATATATGCCAGACCTGTCGCAGATAAATAGAGTTTTCAAAATGTCACCCATTTTAGAAATTCAAATCGTTATATATAAGTCATTTTTTAAGATAAAGACAAAACAAAAATGCTCTGTAATCCTTGTATTAAGAAATATTGTATAAAGATGAAACACATAGAAGAATTTTTTTTTTCCATTTCTAATTTTTTTGTACATAATTTTAAATTAAAAAAATAAATAAATGGCCTCAATTTTGAAACAAGATGGTAGATGAAGCTGTTAGTGAAATCGGCTCAGACATCGGTATACAAGATACATCCAAATCGGTTGATAAATACGCGTGTTATTGCGTGATAAAAATCAGATCGTTTCAAAATGTCAACCATAGTAGAAATTCAAAGCGCTATAACTCAGCCATTTTTTAGATATAAGCAAAACAAAAAATGCTCTGAAATCTTCATATCAAGGTTAAACACACAAAGGAAAAATATTTTTCAATTTCTAAATTTTTTGGACTTAATTTTAAATTTTTTTTTATTTATTTAAATGGCCGTCATTTTGAAACAAGATAGTGGATGGTCGAGACATTAGTATGTACTATGTACACACCAAGTTTCATTTAAATCGGTTCAAAAATATGATAGTTATAGCATGACAAAGATCAGGTATATACATACATATCAACATTTGAACGGAGGGTGATTTTGGGGTCTGGGGGTTATGATCGGTGAAAATATACCAAAATTTTCCGGAAGTGCTTTCCTCCGAGATTTCTGGGTATAGTAATTTTCCTGAAATGGTACAGTAAGGATTCCAAAATGGTAGAGTATTGTTCCCAAAATAGATAACCCAAAATGGTTCAAAACAGAGCAGATCTTTATTAACATTAAATTAATCAAAATTTCTGAGGTATAATGTATATACTATCTAAGATATTTTAATTGTTTTAATGTCATTAAAAATCAGACTTATTTAAAACGATTTTGTGCTACAAACTGAATTTTCCAAATTGGAACAATTCTGTACCCAGAAATCTTTCAACCCAATTTGGGTCTTCATTTTTTACTGTGTAGCGTTTTACTTTCTACCTGAAATTGATTAATACATACCGTTAAAATTCTGTTTTGAATATCAACCATTTCTTTACGACAAAAATTACTGATTCTTTATATCTTGTGGCTCATCTACATACTTGTGCGGTATTTGCTTAACAATCAGGGGCGTAAATCCCGGGGGGGTATGGGGGGGGTCGCGGCACCGCCCCCCCCCCTGGGAAAATCAGTCGGAAATTTTCGCGTTTGGTCGGTAAACAATACACTTAATTGGGAAAAAATGATACTTATCTATAAAAAACCTATAAATTGGAAAAAACTAAAAAAATCAGTCGGCAAAATGTACGTTTAGTCTGGAAAACATTATTTACTATAACGACTTACAAATTGGAAAAACGGCAAAATCAGTCGGAAAATTTACCATTCGATAGGGGAAATGTACATTTAGTCGGAAAAATGGTATTTACTTATAAGGACTTACAAATTGGAAAAATGAAAGAATTAATCGGAAAATGTACGTTTAGTTGGAAAAATGTTATTTACTATAGAACTTACAAATTGAAAAAACGAAAAAATCAATCAGAAAAATTCCCGTTCCATAGGGAAAATGTACGTTTAGTCGGAAAAATGGTATTTACCTAAAATGACTTACAAATTGGAAAAATGAAAAAATCAGTCGGAAAAATTCCCGTTCGATCGGAAAAATGCACGTTTAGTCAAAAGCAATATATATATATATTAAATTATAAAAACTTGTGAATTGGAAAAGTTTTTTAATTGTAGTTTTTTAATTGTAGTTTTTAATTAGAAGAAAAAAAAAAGAATTTTGAACAAAGAAAATTTACGTAAATTTGTTCTTAGTCGGAAATATTTCAGATTTTCTTCTTTATATAAAATCTATACAGATGAACTTCGATTTGTCGAATATTGTGAGCTCAAAAACCTCGATCTGATGAAAAAATACTTATATACATGTTCCAGCGATGTTAATTTTACATGAAACCTTGCTATTTTGATCAAAAACTTTGATATTCCGAATTTTTTTCGTGCACTTTGACTTCGAGCTATCAAGATTCTGCTGTATTGTCGAAAATTTTTTACTTTGGTGTGGAAATTTTAAGATATGCTGATTGAAGTGATGAGACTTCTTGGTTTTCTCTAACTTTAAATTTAGTTAGAAATGTATATCACTGAATTTAGGTGATATCCAATGAAAATTCAAAAATGAATTGCAAATACTTGGTGCTTTTCCTTATCAGCCGGAATATTTTCAAGCTACACGTATTTAACTTTTAATCAAAAATAATTATGGTTTTATTTTTTTTATTAACTACTTTTTTAATGTGAATTTTGTTTACTTTAAGTAATTTTAATGAAAATTGAAAACACCCAAGTACTTTGAATTCTTACATCGAATTAAACTGGGTATTTTACAATCTATATCACTTTACTTCTATCAGAAACAATTCGTTCGTTTTCTTTTTTCCTCAATCAGTTGTATTCGATTGTTTTTTCATATTATTATAACTACATTTTGTTTAGTCGGGAAAACGTAGTTGACACCA
This sequence comes from Maratus speculifer, assembly GCA_964019185.1. Taxonomy (NCBI): domain Eukaryota; kingdom Metazoa; phylum Arthropoda; class Arachnida; order Araneae; family Salticidae; genus Maratus; species Maratus speculifer. The sequence continues at coordinate 192,908,348 of OZ025299.1, forward strand.
AATTTTTACGCAGATTTAAAGTATGTCATTAGAAAGATTTATAAACTTAAATTAAAAAAAGAAAAAGAAAGAAAGAAAAAGAAAAATTTAACTGTATTTTTGACAAGCTTTTAGTCTTTAAAATAATACTTGATCCAATCAAATTTCAATTTTACTCATAAAAGAAACGCTAAAAAGATTTTAACTGATTGCTAAAAATTAAAAAGATAAAAAAAAAAAATTCCACTTCCAGGTAATGCTTTGGCACACCCAGAAAACTTTAAACCTTCCCAAGTGTCAGTCAGGGACGTAGCTTTAGGGGGGGAGGGGGGGAGCCTCCCCTCCCAATATGTTCAGGTAGTAGGGCGCCAGAGAAGATTTAAGGGCGCCGTTAGGCGCCCTGAAAAAAGGCTTTGTTAGTAGTAATAAGTAATTATAAAATAACTTAATTTGAAATGCAAAATTACAAAATAAATTACTATTCACTTACAAAACATGAAAAAGGCATTTAATTTTAGACTTGTTACTACCTCTATTCCCCCACTCCTATCCCGAAGAAAATTTATGCATCCAAAATAAAAAATTTCAAAAACAGGCTTGTAATGAATTCCAGGATACATGTACAGTTATTTCCTTCTTATAATAGTTGTTGGTCACTCTTAGAAATAGATAGAAAGAAAAAAGAAGTGTGGAAACGACTGTAGTGCGTTTGAATGGTTCTATAATATGCTTTAGTAGGGAGCCACAAAAGGTTTAGAGGTGCAGTCAGGCACCTAAAAAAGAGGGTTTCAGAAAGGGCGCTGTGGAAGGTTTAAAGGCGCCGTTAGGCACCTAAAATTTTCATTATTAATGTGGCATTCTTAGATTATTTTTTACACACACACACACAAAAGGAAAAAGGAAAAAGAAAAAAATAATGAAATAGCAGTAACATGATTTGGAATTAATATTATTGTAAATTTATAAGAAAATAAATCATGGTTTCAAAAAAATATAGGCAATCCATTACATTTGAGACATTTTAAGATTACTACTAGGCGCTATCCCCAGAACGAAAACAGGAACACATTCCGGAAATGGACATTGTTCGATCACTACATGTAATGTGATTTTTCGGAGAAAAGCTCTCCCCTTATTCCAATTCAAGGTTGGTGGTCCTCGACAGGGTCATCTGACCTTAATTATTTTAACTCCCCTCTTATTTCCTTCCTTGTGTGAGGTTAGATAATTTCCGGGCGTCACCTACATACATCTTTGTTGTCCAGTGTCTAGTGTTGTCAGATTGTACTGAAGCTAATAACGTGACTTTTCAAAACTAGCATTTTTTTCGTTCAATTTTTAAAATAAAAATAAAAAGCTGTCTTTCGTAGTCGTCCAGAGAGAAGAAATTCAGTCATGAATGATGACTGAAATAAAACATGAAAATAAAAAACCAGGAACAAAAGAGAGAAAGAAGTTATGAAGCGGAGAAATGACGCAAATTTATGAAAAAGTGGATGAAAAACGATGATGCAGTCGAAGGTAAAAAATGTACATATTTTCCTTTGATTAAGCATGTTCTTAAAGTACAATGTTTATATTTCAGACGCAATTGTGAGTTCATTTATTATCAATCATTGCTATTATTATAGGAAAAAAATCGAATAGCATCCTCAGTTTTCCGGTAAACTTAAGTTTTAATGATTTTTATTATTTATTTCCTAAACAGATAGCGATTTTTTGATTAATGATGATTTCTAAAACTTTTACCTTATTAATAATCGACCTAGTTTTAACCCAGGACTGGGCAGGAATGAAGCTTTCCCCAAAATTAAAAGAAATATATGTTTAAGGGTGTACTCGAAAACATGCTTTTCTACATTCAACACCTGGAAATTTTCTGATAGAATTTCAAACTCATTTTTAAAAATAGAAACATGAAACTTGTTGGAGTGATTTTCGAAGAGATGTACAAGGTGCCGTATGATCTTATTTTTCGCTCCATTTATTAGAATTTGATTGATAAACAATCATTGCTTCAGCATGGTTCTTTTTTTCGTCTCCCAGGTCTTCCGCTTCGGAAAATTCGGTTCACAACGCCCACTTTGACAGCATTTTCCACACTATTTTCTGCTTTTATCAAAATATCGAGATTTACGGCACCTTGTATAGTTTCTTAATAAGAGAATCTGCCAGTCTGATGAATTTGAGAGCAAAAATGAATTTAAAATTAAATGCGAAAATAAGCAGTTTGGATCGGAATACACCATTACTTACAAATGTTTTTCGAAAAAACAATCTGACATAGTAAGATGCAATCGAATGGAACCAAACAAATATTCAGTTTTACATGATTTATTATTATTATTATTATTTAGGTTTTTAGTATCCACATATTGCATTTTCACAGATTTTATTTTATAAAACACTGTATTTAGAATTGTAACATTATAGTTAAAAATGCATTGTTTATGATCAAGTGGTACTGACTTCATTCTTGCAAGGGTTACTGATCATGTGGTAAAAAAAAATGTTTTTCAAAAACATTTTCAACTGAGCAATAGATTTTTTTTTTTGGCTCTATTTTTTTTTTATAATATGATTCCTAAATATAATTTTGTTATGTTTTATCAATTGTACATATACATTTCAAGTTATTGTCACTCTTCTGATGGGTCTTTTTTCTGCCTTGCGGTAGACATTACAGCTTAAATTTGATTTATCTGAAAAATAACAGTTTTCAATTAACTATATAAACATCACGATGTACCGACGTGCAAAGTGAACTCTTCTGTCTGAAATTCCAAAATATATGTGTATATGTCTTAATTTTAAATCCAGATTGAAATAGTCTATGCATCTGAGTTTTTTGAGTCGCTAATTACTATTGTGATAAATTACTTTTGACGAAATGTAATGATATCGGTATTCAGCATACTATTGCTAAATTGAACATGTTGCTTAAGGGGTTAAAATGTTTTTGTTCAAGTGATTGGATAAAGGGATTTGGAAATAATTGATTTTTGCTTTTAAAGTAGCCATTGTCAAAAGAGAGAATTAAATTTATTTTGAACGACTTTCTTTTAATGTTAAAAAGTGACAGGAAAAAAGTATTCGTTAATGTACTGTATAATTAATAGAATAATCGTAGAACAGATTTAAAAAATGCACATTAGAAAAAAATAACTACTTCAAAGTTTTGTGTTACAATTGCAGCACAATACAGGTTTTTTTTTTTTTTTTTTTTTTTTTTTTTTTTACTTATCTTTATTTACTGGGGAACTAAGATTATAAAAGGGAAAACATGTTATTTCACTTTACAGAAACTGGAATATTCAGTATGTTTGGTATATAGACCACCATTACTTTCTTGAAAAAGGGTCGAATGTTCATCCAGAGATTTAACATTCCTTTTTTACATAGTTCCTTTTTTACTACTATCACTATTACTACTATCACTACCACCACATTGGTGGGAGTGATAGTAGTGGGTCCGATCTCGGAGGATGTCACCAGAAAAAAATGAAGGCTAAATTCAATTATATTGACCAGTAAGTTTCGGGCGGAAGCTGCGGCTTTGAAACCACTATAACTCTATTGTAAATAACTCTGTGTTCTGTATTTTTATTTTTCTTCCAAATACAATTGTTCTTATCATGGCAGGAAAATAAATTTAAGGATCCAGGATTCGGATTCTCTTCAAACATTCTACATTGCCTGTTTTTTTAAGGTCTAAAAACCTTAAAAAAACAAGAGCTGGGAGAGATATTTTATCAGCACATGTGCATGCACGCTGGAAATGGAAATTTAATCATGGCTGCATCACTTACATCACCTAAATAGATGCCATTGCCATGAATAGTTAAATAAACATAAAAAGTAGCATAACTACCCTCCCCCCTCTCCTAAAAAGTGTGCAAATAATTAAAGGGCGCCAAAACATTAAAAGGCGCCAAATTTTGGTTCTCCCCCCCCCCAATAAAAATTTCACGCTACGCCCCTGGTGTCAGTTACAAAACAAAACTACGTCTGCGCCACGATGGGCATTCCTACGAATCCTTTATAACCAACCTTCTTAATATCTAATTCTATTCTGCTTAAACTATTAGTATTCTATAGCTCATGATCATATAACAAGAAATCGTTAAGGCCGCTAATCGTTATATGTTGCTATTCATGAGAATATTTTTGTATATATTTAATACGATATTTTTTGTATCAATTATGCCACCTTCTAAATGAAAACAACAAAAAATGCAATGCAAGTCATGCAGTTCGGTTTTGTTGAGGCATCGTTTTATAGATCAACTACCCATATTTCTGCAGTCATTTTAGATAGGAAGCTGAAATTCAATGAAAAAAAAATTGCTAAACAAATAATTAATGCATATTTTAGTATATTAGAAAATTTTCCCCTAAAGAGGTAAAGGAAGTCGAACATTTTTGAATATTTGGTAAATCTCATCAGCCGTTTTAGATAGAAGTGTGGAATTAATGAAAATAAAACTACTAAAAAATAACACAACCCTGCAAAATTGAAGTTTTTGAAAAACACAAGAGAAGTTTCAATTGGTTTTTTATGTTATTTGATGTGTTGATTTTGTAAATGACCTCCATTTTCCTCCCATCATGTCAAGATTTTTTATAAAATTGATATCAATATTTTTGCTGAAATCTTATTTACAAAGGTATTGTCTCGAACAATTTTACATATAATATTTGCAACAGTGGTTTTATCCATTTAAAAGCCAAGTTTATTTAGCGTTCTTTTAAATGCACCTACATACCAACTGGTACAAATACATACTGGCTTCCGTGATAAAGGACAACTTTAAAATGAATCTATTAACAGCCTCTATTCATTTTTACCGTAAGTGATATTAAAATTGTTGTCCAGTCCCCGAACAGCAGAACAATAGACCAACTTCTCCTCTTCCTCCAAGTACTTAACACATTCTTTTTCTAATTTTTTTTTCGCTAAGAAAGCAACTAATTTCTAAATCTAATGGTTGAACAAAATCTTACATGTTTCACTTTCTTTCTTTTTAACCGATGACCAGGCCCCTACTTGCCGAGTCATCTCAGCTTAACGGGTTAGATACCTGGTATTGGGGCGGACAACCGCCTAATTGCCACGTAGCGGCAATAAACTTTGCTTCGCATGCCATCATTTCTGCAGTACTTGCTTGTCGTTGAGCATACTTTGTTTCGCCTGTTAGTTAATGGTACATCCTGCTGTTTGAACTGCAAATGGTTTCGCACGATGGTCTCGTAATTTAGAGCCATGATCAGATGACGAGACCTTCACCTGACAAGGCACCTCCAGACGTATAATGTTCAGGTAACTTGGAGGACTTTGCACCCACGACGGATTTTACATGCACCAGGCGCCATTAGCGTACATGATTTACATGTTTCACTTGCTCTCATTCAGAGATTTCATACTTTGACCATTAAAAAAATATATAAGAGTAAATTAAATTAATTTAACCTTTGAAATTTTGCAGTATTTTAGAACAATGGAAGTAAACCTGAAATTCCACTACTTCAGTAGACACCACAAAAGTGATAGAAAAGATTAATAAAATTAGAGAGGAGAAAAAATTTAAAGGTTAAATAAATTTAATTTACTCTTTATATATATATATTTTTTTTTTTTTTTTTTTTTGGGGGGGGGGGGGTCAAAGTATGAAATCATTCAGAGATTTTATACTTTGACCATTAAAAAATATATAAAGATTAAATTAAATTAATTTAATCTTTGAAATTTTGCAGTATTTTAGAACAATGGAAGTAAACCTGAAATTCCACTACTTCAGTGGACACCACAAAAGTGATAGAAAAGATTAATAAAATTAGGGAGGAGAAAACAATGTAGAGTAAAAAAAATAGCATAATTCCCTGGATGGCAAGAGTGACTATGATATATATAGTAGTTCTTAAGTTTTGATGATGATTACTCTTACACTAGACGTTAGTATAATTCAATTTCTTTTTCCCTTTATTTTTTTTTATACTCATTCCATTACTCTTTTTTTTTTACATTATATATTCACGTATATACACAAGTATATACATATGTATACGCACAGATACATATTTATTGACTATAACGAAAATTAGAGGGAAACATTTACATCATAATAATATCTAAAATATAGGAATTTAAATAGGATCAATGTAGCCTGAATCTATTTTTTTAACGGAAAGATTAAAAGAAAAGGGGGAGGGGGAGTTAGGAAAAATGGGTGAAATTTTACCCAAAAAGAGAATTTATCTCTGGTATATTCTCTATTTACAAAGAACTTACGGCATCCATACTAAGGCAGTTAGAAGCTGTTTTGCGGGTCAAAGTTGGACGTACAAATTATTAGATAGGTGGTCCTAATGTTTTGGCTCTTGAGTGTATATGCTTATGGTAAAATATTCCGACTTTTACACATATTTAGATTAAAATTTCATTGTATTCAGCTTTAATCAGTTGTTTGCTTTTATTTATAGGACTGATTGAAATAATAACTAAAATTAAAAATGGAAATAAATATGGATTCAAATAAAATTTTATTGACCACTAAAAAAAGTTTAAACACACAATATCGAAATGAAGTATCGTGGAAGCGAACATACGATGTTTCGTGATTAGCTTGAACTCGCCCCCATCATCAGTGTCAATAAAAATAAAAATGAAATTCCCAAAAAATAAACGTGAAACTGAAAGCCGAAAACCCAAATGACAGAAAACAACACATTGAAAAAACCCTTATGACCATCAATCAATAAGATTAAGCCGTAAATGATGTACTGCGACACAATATATCAACCCAAAAAGGTAAAACCTTCATGGGTGAGACGTATGGCATACTCAAAAAGTAGTTGACCAAGGACTTTATAAATTTATAAATATAAACAGTCTAAAAACAGATTAAATTTAAAGAAATATTGGATTTTATAATATTAGTGACCAAATCAAAGTTAAAATTAGGGCCGGAATCCAGATAGATTTGTTGTTGTTAGCAAAACGAGACTGATTATTCAAAGGGTACACGACATTTCGGTCCCGCCGTTTTGGTCCCGAGACTTTTCGGTCCCTAGCTATTTCGGTCTCGAGACATTTCGGTCCCTCGGCTATTTCAGTCTCGAGACATTTCGGTCCCTGGCCATTTCGGTCTTTTGCCATTTTGATCCTTAGTTATTTCAGTCCCTTGCTATTTCTTCGCTCGTCACCTTATAATTCGGATTCTAATTGTTGTGGACGCGCCAAACGCTGTACTTTCAACATTATTCGAGCCTTTTTCAAACTTTTTAACTCTCTCGCCCCTCTTCCCAAATTTTATAAAAAACTGAATATATTAATCCGATAAATTTATACTTTTATAACTCTTGATAATGAAATCGTAGCAAGCTGAAAATTTGTTTGATTAAACAATGTGATGTAATTTTACAGGGGACATTGTCTTTTTATTATTATTATTATTCTTTAACAGAATGAATATTTTAGGTTTTATTATTTATTATTAGTATTTGCAGGGCCTGATTACTAACGGGGCACTCTCCCACCAGGAAAAAGAAATAAAGAATTTTTCCTTATTCATGACAGTAATCTTGCATGAAAAGGGCGTTTAAAGAAGACGAAAATTTCTATAATTTTTTTCTGGTGAGAGAGTGCCCCGTTAGTAATCAGGCTCTAAGTATTTGGTATTTTATGTGTACTATAAACTGCGATAAATATTTTTTTTTTTTGGTCGTTTTAGTGCATTTTTTAAGACCTTTAAATTATTATTAATTATTTGTCTTCTTTTTATTATTATTATTTAACAGAATGAATATTTTAAGTTTTATTATTTATTATTAGTATTTGGAACTTTATGTGTACTATAAACTGCAATAAATATTTTCTTGGTTGTTTTAGTGCATTTTTTAAGACCTTTAAATTATTATTAATTATTTGTCTTATTTTATTATTATTATTTAACAGAATGAATATTTTAAGTTTTATTATTCATTATTAGTATTTAGTATTTTATGTGTACTATAAACTGCAATAAATATTTTTTAGGTTGTTCAAGTGCATTTTTAGGACCTTTAAATTATTATTAATTAAATAATAATAAAACTGTGTTTATTTTTTCCCTTCAATTTGTTTAATAATAAATGTTTTTAATATTTCAATTAGGCACTGGTAAGCTATTATAAAAATCCATTTCCTCAAATCACCCCTACACCCTCTCCTTTAATAATTCAGAAATGAGATAAATTTATTGAAGTACAAATATTTAATTTTTCTTATTATTTTTGCAATACAAAGTTGCATCTTATAAATTTGTTTTCATAGGTTATTCTACCATTATAAACATTGGGAAAACAATAAATATTTCGTAACTGGGAGTGCTATGAAAAATTTTTGTTTCCAAAAAACTACCCTCCCCCCAATTTTTAAAAAATAATAATTATTGATTGCATTTTTTAAACAGTCTTCTCACCCTATGAAGCCAATTTTTGGCAGCTAATTTTATTGAAACTGGGCCTATTTCCTTGTAATAAAATGATTTTTTTTTTAATTTTATGTAATAATGAATTATTATTTTAATTAATTTGCTTTTCAATTTTTAACTGACAAAACTAAGCATTTTTTATGTGTCGTTTATTTATTTTTTTGTATTAATTTTTCGCTCCACCTTTCCCAGAAAAAATAATAATAATTCTTATTTTAGTTTTATTATTAATTATGTTAATTGTTTTAAATTTCGGTAACTTTAAATATAAAACAAATAAATAGGTAAAGGATAAATTTCAGTATATAACAACTATAAAAAATAATTATGAATTGAATATAAATAGATTAAGCATTGAATTTACTTTAAAATAAAATTCGTAATGTATATTAGGTAGCTTTTATTACAAAAAGTAAAAAGCTACCTATTGCAGCCATTCGGAGGAAAGCACTTCCGGAAAATTTTGGTATATTTTCACCGATCATGACCCCCAGACCCCAAAACCACCCTCCGTTCAAATGTTGACATATATATATATAACCATATATATATATATATATCTGATTTTTGTCATGCGATAACTAACGTATTTATGAACCGATTTGAATGAAACTTGGTATGTACATAGTACATACAAATGTCTCGACCGAGTTCGTTGGTCAGCATCATCCGCCATTTTGTTTCAAAATGGCGGCCATTTTAAATTTTTTAAAAAATTTAAAATTTAAAATTAAATGCGAAAAAATTAAAAGTTGAAAAATATTTTCCTTTTACGTGTTAGAACTTAAAACAAAGATTCCAGAACACTTTTTATTTTGTCTATATCTTAAAAAATGATTGAGTTATAGAACTTTGAATTTTTCTTATGGCTGACATTTTGAAACGATCTGATTTTTGTCACGTGATAACACGCGTATTTATGAACCGATTTCAATGAAACTTGGGATGTACATAGTACATACAAATGTCTCGACCGAGTTCGTTGGCCAGCACCATCCATCATTTTGTTTCAAAATGGTGGCCATTATAAATTTTTTTAAAAATTTAAAATTTAAAATTAAGTGCGAAAAAATTAAAAATTGAAAAATATTTTTCTTTTACGTGTTAGAACTTAAAACAACGATTCCAGAACACTTTTTATTTTGTCTATATCTTAAAAAATGACTGAGTTATAGCACTTTGAATTTTGCTTATGGCTGACATTTTGAAACGGTCTGATCTGAACGATCCACAATGTTGCTTTAAAATGGCATACACTTTATGATATCGTGGAATTTGGTGACTCTCTAAATCGCTTAAAATAAAACCAGGTTGAATAAAGGATGACTAATTTCTAAAAATTCCTATTAATATACAGTCTTGACAAAAACTAATTTCAATCTTATAAAATCACTAATTTTATAAGATTATTTCCACTAATTTGAGCTTAGTATTTTTGAACAATGTAACTTACCTTAAAATAAATAAATAAATATATAAGTATATGAAAGCTACCTCTTCCTCCCGGCATTGCCGGAAGGACTTTTAATAATGTTATTAATTTAATAAATTTAAGGATACATCAATTAAAAAATATATGTTTAAAATATTAATTTGATTTTTATATTAAAACTATTATAATTACTAAATTAAAATATGTGGGTTGTAATAGTTTGCATCCGAGTATACGTGCATGCGTTTTCGGGCATTTATAGTCGCATTATAAAAAAAATTATGGACTTCAGTTAAAAAAACTCTGCAATGTTCCCTTTAAAATTATGTCACATATTGCACGTGCACAAAATTTAAGCTTTCTGGAAAAGGGACCGAAATGTCTTGGGACTGAGATGGCTAGGGAACCGAAATGTCTAGGGACCGAAATGGCTAGAGACCGAAATGTCTCAGGACCGAAATGGCTCATCAGGACCGAGATGTCGCGGGACCGAAACGACGGGACCGAAACGACGGGACCGAAACGGCGGGACCGAAACGGCGGACCGAAACGACGGGACCGAAATGGTGGGACCGAAATGTCCTGCTTCCTTATTCAAAAGCCTGAATTTTTGCAAACAGCGAAAAGTTCGCAATTTTTCGCTTTTCATTAGTCATCTCGTTTCACTAGCATCAAAAAATCTATTTGGACCCCGGCTATATGTCCCTCTCTTCAACAATGACAAAAAGTAGAGGATTTTTGGTAATTTTTTTTAATTTAAAACAGTTTATGGTTTCTGTAACTGAGATTTCATTTAGTTTGTCGTACATAGGAGAAATCCCATTTTGCATTAGACAATATGAATACTGTCAAACCTCGTTAACATGAACACGCTTAACATGAATTACTTTTAACATGAATTGTTTTCACAATCCCCTATAAAAACAATTACAAATGTCTGATATTGATAACATGAATTACTGTTAACATGAACAAAATTTTGATTCCCCTTGAGATTCATGTTAATGAGATTCGACTGTATTCCAAAAGGTTTGAAGTGGAATTTTATCTGTCAATGGTGAAAAAATTCATTTATTATGGCTTGAAAACAACTTTAAAATCACAATTTTTAACAATATTAGCTATTTTAAAGCTAATGTTATAACGAAGTCGTAAAGTGATACGATCTTAAGTATTTATAAAACTTATCAAAGATTTTTCCGTTTTTCTTCAAATGGACAATCTAACATACAGAAATATTTTATTTTTAGGTAGTTCTGGGACAAAAAGTGCATCGCCCTAGTACATTAGATGAAGATTTGTGTAAAGAACTAAAAGCTGTATCTGATAAATATTTAAAAGACTGTACAGTAGTCGTTGGAAAAACGATGTGTGCAGATGATTTCTATGAAGGTTTGTAACGATATTTTTGAACCTCAGAGTAAAACAGCTACATAAAATTTTATTTTTTTAGTATATGATATGAATATACTTTTTTAGCATGTGTGTTATTATTGATTTTTTAGACCATTAAAAAAAAAACTTAACAAATTTAAAAAAAAGTTTTATAACTTCAATTTTAAAAGTCTCTTAGTAAAAGTTGCTGTAAAAGTTGTTGCTTCCGCCAAATTTATTTGTTTATGATTTTAAAATTTATAATAGATATTTCTTTTCATAAAAGGCAGTCTATAAATGTATTTTTGTTCAGATTAAGACTTTTGTAGAAATTGTTTAACATTTTCTACTCAAATTTCATAACTTTATTCTTTTATTCGATTTGCCATGATCCATTTGACCTAATTATAAAATACCACTGCTCTAAACTGAAAATTTTTTTTAACATGATTCAGGCATAAAATTGTCAAAAAAAAAAAAAAAAAAAAAAAAATGCATAAACTAATGCTAAATTTATGTGTTGGCTTCTGAAAAAAAAAGTGCATGGCTCGTATCCCGATCCCAATTGGTGGTCTTAATCTGCTTAACTCACGCTGGATCAGCTGATCGCAGCGTTTGCGACTAACGGACTAATCAACCATGCGTTGATGCATTTCCTTTCTCTAGCTTGGAGCAGTCCTGTAAGGGTATCGGAATTTTGTGCAGCTGCTGTGTGCTTAACTCCTGCCTGGCAATGCCAATATTGAAATAATATAGGAAGCAACAACTATGCAAATTAAAAAGTAATTTATTTGACCCTGAGAGTTTGAAGAAAAAAGTGCCCCATAGGTTTAAACAAAAAATTATGCATGAAATGCCACGAAATTTTCTGTACCTCTTTTATAAATTTTTTTTAGAGGGAACAGACTACACTCATGATAATATATTTAATAGTTCTACATTTACACTGATATAAATGACAAACTTGAGACAAATTTTGCGAATTTTTCATTACATTAGTACTTTAACTGCCATATCATCCGAGATAGATATGCGATTATAATGTGTGTAATCTAAGCCCTAGAGAAAGTTATTCTGTTTATTATGCAATTTACAAAATGTTAACACATTGTTTTATTTTTGATTTATCATACTTTGCGGAAATATCAATTTGTAACATAATTTTGACTATTTTTTTCTAAAAAAAATTACTTCTGGGTAATTGCTAAAATTTTTATATTTTCATCAAAGTTTTAAGGTAAATGCCATTATAAAAATGGGTAACAAGAGAAAATTTAAAAAAAAATTAATAAAATCACTTCCCAAGGTGAGCGCATACGTTATGGGTAGTAAATTTTTGTTCCGAGTTTTGCTTATATTTTAAAGGATTTATTTATTTATTTTCCAGGGCAGGGTCGATTGGATGGAGCCTTTTGTGATTACAGCCAGGAAGATAAATTATCCTATTTAAAAAAACTGAAAGAAGAAGGTGTTGCTAATATTGAAATGGAGTCCTTAACTTTTGCTGCTATGTGCCGTAATGCTGGCATCCGAGGTATGGGTAATTTTTCACAAATAAACATTTTTGAAATGATAATAACCATATGTAAAAATCTCAAGAATCTTTCACTGATAAAAATACATTTCTTTTAAAATAAATGAAAGTTTCATATTTGTAAAAAGAGAAACTAGGGTAGATGTGCCAGTAATGGTCCCCCTTAAGGAATTTTTCTAAAAAATAATTTTTTATTAATAGTTATAATTATTGTATTCCAATTTTTTTCATATTAGATTAATCTTTCAACAATATTTAACTAATCGCACAGTTACATTTACCAATAGAAATAAAAATTTAATTTTAAATAATCGAAATATGTCTAAACACCCAAAAGCCCAGTAATGGACCACCTATGTTCCAGTAATGGACCGCCTATGTTCCAGTAATGGGCCACCCTACAAAAAATAACAGATAATTGTTTTTAGGTGCGTTCGTAATTATGTAAATACGTAGCACCTATAGTTGTCGTTCAGTCCGTCCGGCTGTCCGTCTATCTGTCCGTTTGTCTGTCCGTCTGTCTGTCTGTCCGCATATAACAACGCAAAAACTATCCAACCGAATCGTTTGAAATTTAAAATACATAATTATTACATAATTTTGTCGAGTCATTTCAAATTTTGTGAAAATCGGATGAATAGATCAATTACAGGGAAAATCAAAAGGATTCCGTTACATTACGGTCAATGGGGAAAAAAGATTAAAATGCATTTTAATCGTTTGAAATTTAAAACATATAATTATTACATAATTTTGGCGAGTCATTTCAGATCTTACGATAATCAGATGCATAGATCAATTACAGGGACTATCAAAAGTATTCCGTTACATTACAGTCAATGGGGAAAAAAGGTTGCAAATGCATTTTAATGGTGTTACACTTATTCGGTGTGTATGGTGTATTTTTTGTTGGCCGATTATCTACGCTAGGGATATAGGCCCGGGGGGGAGTGCCCTTCGTGGGGGTCTTTCTAAGGGAACCTAACCCGTATTTACGCAAGGCTCGAAGAAAACCACGAAAACTCCGAACGGTTAGGCCGACGGCCGCGATTGGATTCGAACCCAGCACCTGCCGTCTACCAGTTAAGAGGTCCAAACCTCTCGGCCACTGGTGGGGCCTACACTTATTCGAACATAATAAAATTGACATGAACCTATGACGTATATATATACTAAAATAAAAATTCTGTACAATCTGAGATGCAAAGAATATTTATTATTAAATTACAGGGCCACACAAAAGTATTCCACTACATAATGTAGTACGGGGAAACATTGTTTGGGACATGTTTTAATTATATTAAACTGTGCCACATTTTATTAATATGATATACGTTGCTGAGGTGTAATGAAAATTACTTCCTGTATGTTTATAGGAACACAAAAAGTTCAACCACTGTACTGTATCCGAAGTATTGTCTACTATATCAGGAAGATCTGTATATTTTTAAAACTTCGTTATCGTACGAACGCACCTCATTTGCTATGATTCACGTGCAATTTCCAACTTGTTTCAATTGTATATTGCTTCAGAACTTAATGAAAGCATACTTATAAAACAAAATAATAAAACTTAAGTTAAAAATTCATTACATTAAAGGATTTATAATGAAAAAACATAAAACAAAATATTTAAATTTAAGTTATGAATTTATCAGGGATTTATAATGTGGATATAAAACAAAATATTAAAGATATTATTAACTGTTTATTATTAACTAACATTAAAGGATTATATTGTAAAGATATAAAACAAAATATTTAAATTTAAAGGATTTATAAGATAAAGACAATGTTTTACTGAAATCAAGTTTAGATAAAATAAGGCATTAAAAAAAGTCTCCAATTTTCATTCGTATCATTATCTAAATGATGTGCTGTGCATTGTGCAACTGTGAAATATAAATAACAGATCTGCAATTTTATCATCTCTTTCCGATAGACCAAACTATTCAATATGGAATTTTAGAATGCATTTAAAATGATAAATGTTCTTGCACTATCCAACCATTTTCAGATAATCATATAGCCCATCAATTTGGCACAGATTGATTCCACAATTTCCCTTCAGAGATGCTTATATGGTTATATTATCACCAATGGAGCAATCTCATTATTTGCTGAAAAACATTCCGTAACAGTGATTTGTTCTTTTTCGTTATTTGGTACTACATAATACACATCTTTAACTGATTTTGATCCCAAAATTTTCCTTGTTTTAAGAGCACAAAAGAAACCTTGTTTTAACCTTATTGAAAATTCTCTCTGTATACTTTAGAATTCGGAAGAAAATATTAATAATATCTTCTTCCAAATATGACTGAACCAACTTAAAACAACTTCTTTTGTAACGGCACATCTAGATTTTGTCAAATGTTCTGCTTGTATTTTGTACCAATTTTGGATGACTTTTTTAAAACAACTATTTATAAGAAAATTGCCTTTATTAAATTCTAGCAGGTAAAATTTAAGTATTAAATTTGATTATTTAGCTTTTCAGTTAAATCAAAATATTTTATCTCTACTGAAATAACACTTTTTGTATTGTTCACTTGGGTGGTCCATTACTGGAAAATCACGAAATAAGCAATCCAGTAATGGGCCACCCCTCCTAAAATCTTAAAAATAAATAAAATTTTGTAAATGGTCATTGGTATATTAAATTCAACGTTTTATATTGATAACCAAGCAAAAACATTCAATTTTTACGGAAAAATAAAAAAGATATAAACTAAGTAAGTAAAGTCTGCTCTTAGCATGTTCATTAAGATTTTCATTGAAAAACAGAAAAACCGTGAAACTTTATTTTCTGCTTCCTAATTGTTTTGAAGAAAATTGTAAAAAATTAATCCAGCTTAGAAAGCATGCAAGGTAGAGTTCAGAAAAAAAATAATAAAAGCTTAACTATTATTTATTATTTTTTTATAAACCAAAAAGTGCGAGGTGGCCCATTACTGGAAGGTGGCCCATTACTGGCACATCTACCCTATATTAATTAACAATTTGGGTTAACAAAATGGAAATTCTAGTCAGAATATAATGGTGTGCAAAATTAAAGTTGCAAACATACTATCATTCAAATTAGCTACCGTCAATGTTTTAAAGATGGAATACATAATTTGAAGAATAATATTTCATTGTTAGCATTGCTGTTTTTCAAACTGTTAAAAATGTAAGTTTTTAAAGAAAATGCAAATGAGATAGTTAAATTTCCTCCAACGTAAGTTCCATAGTTGGTTAGACCCACAAAACTAACTGATTTTCATACTACCTTGATTAATCATGTAACCTTCTAAACACAAAGCGAATGTAATCTTTAACAGATTTGTTAATTTAAGGATCCTGTTTCTGTCAGACGAAGCATTCGCGAGCAAATGCTAATCCTATGGGGAGGGTAATTGCTAACATCTCGTTTGTATTTTAACATTTTTATTTATTATTATTATTATTATTTTTTTTACATTGGATAGCTGAGATGCATCTCTGCATCGCTCCTTTTTTTTACTTTTTCAATTTTAGTTGACAATATTTTTTTATAAATTTACTTTCACTTTCGAAACTAGTTCAAAAAATGAAACTGTCATTATAAAAAAAAAAAAAAAAAAAAAAAAAAAAAAAAAAAATCTGTAACTATAATCGAAAATGTAAAAAAAAGAGCGATGTAGTGAAGCATCTCATCTATCCAATGCAAAAAGACTTATTTAAAAATGTCGAAATGCAAACGATATATTAGAAGAAAATAACATCCTCAATGGGATTGTCATTAGCTCGCGATAACTTCGCATGACGGGGACAGGAATTTTAACAACAAAGTAGAATTAAAAATTCAATGCGATAATACACTAAATACATTTCTCAACGTTTTACTTATTTATTTTATTTTACTGAACAACATACATCTGACTTGTGTGCTTGACATGAAAGCCTGCTTATAAGTCATCGTCAATATACAGGGACCAGATAGCATCAGGAAATTTTACAGCACGAGAGAAATACAAATGGGAGCTCCACACAAAGAGTGTATGCAATGAAGCCAGCTGTAATCGAATTCACAACTTTCTAGGCTCACAAGCGTTTATCGCCGTAGTGCCTGAAGATAGTTTCTGCCCTAGTATATAATATAACATTATGGTTTAAAGTTTCATAAGCAGGTGGGCATATTAATTTCATTCATCATTTTTTTTTTTTTTTTTTTTTTTTGAAATAGCACATGTTAAGGGAACCTCTCCATTGATTTTATAGTCTATTCTGATTGATATTCTTCTTAATGGAACAACCTCCCTCTCTCCAAATGCTGAGATTATCTCAGTCCTTCCTTCTTCCTCACCAGGAATATACTTAGCTAAATCTGTCCATATCACTGAAATCTGAGAACTGGAATCGTAGATTCCATCTAAAACATTACCTCCACATATAATTTTCACCACTTTCAATTCACGAAGCTTTCCGCCTTTTCTTACACAGGACGATACCGGTTCTTTGTACAGTTTGAGTACCATGATTGTTTGGACAAAATGGAGCTTTATGGCCTTCTTTAACACACGAGTAACAAGTGAATTTATAAGTTATCAGTATCGTTTCTTTATAAGTACTAGCTCTTGTTTCCGATCAACTGCAAAATTAACACTTCTATTATCGACATATTTAAAATTAAAGGAAAAATTATTCTTCCTTTTCCAGAAACCTATATTTCTTAGCCAGCTTCTTGCATTACCCTCTTTTACTTTCATACAGATCAAGCTTCTTAGCCAATTAAGTAAGGGATACTATTTATGATCATCCGTCCACAAAGTGATCTATACTCTAATAAGGTTTTCTTCTTTTTAATTTGTCAATTACTATCAAATCTTTCAACGAATTAAAATCAACAATTTTAAGCCATTAATCCATTTCTATAATCATTCAATTCAAACAGAAATTCTCGCTACGTTCGTTCGGGGTTCCGTTGGTGACCAATAAATTTCTTGCAAATTTTTTCAGGACTCAACTGAAATCACTTTAACAAAATGTTTTTTGAATAGTCATAATATTCAGATTTTTCCTCTGCCTCATGTGCAAGAATTTGAATAATATCCGATGACGATAAAGCTAACAAACCTGACACTCAAAGATTCGGATCCACGCAAACTTTCTTTGTTTGGTGCTCCAAAATGGGCAAATACAAAACAATATCATTTTCATTTAATATAGGAGGACCAATTACACTGTTTGATAATATAACAAATAATAAATTCAGCTCATCAGTGTATACTAGATGTTAAATTTTTTAATTAAAATTCATGTACTACTTACAACTAAAGTAGAGTTGATTTCCTACAGTTTCGAACAATAAAACTAAACGTGTTAGTTTTTATCTTCTAATGTTTCCCTGATGATGAACAAGTTTTATTGTTCGAAACTGTAGGAAATCAACTCTACTTTGGTTGTAAGTAGTACATGAATTTTAATTAAAAAAAATTAACATCTAGTATACACTGATGAGCTGAATTTATTATTTGTTATAATATCATTTTCTCTAGCATTAAATTTCGGCATGAGTTTTGCGAATTCTATTCCATAATTATAAACTGTCCTGTCTACTTCATTCTTAAATTCTATGGCTTCATTAGACTTTATTATTCTCAATTTAAAATTTTCTTTCTTCTTTTTCTAATATGTTTTTCCCCTTTCCAATCACTTCACGTCATTTTCCTGTCTGATTTCTATAATCGTTTCCAATAATCCCTTCACGAATTCGATTGATAATACTTACTCGCCATAATTAATTCTTTTAGATCAACTATCCTCGAATTCAGACTTTTGTATCCCTAAAATTTTAATTTATTGTTCAGCACTTAAATAAAGATGTAATCTTTAGTTTATAAGCGTTATTTTATACAAATTCTTCAGCTGAATTGAGTAAACAGTTGTAATGTTGAACTCCATGAGATGGGGCACCATTAAACATCTAAAACTTTGAAGTAAAGAATTATTGATGTACCTAAATATTATTATTTTTGGAATTTTTTCTATGTGAAAAGAGGTTAATTAAGAATATCAAAGAACATGGACTTATACTGTTGCCTCACCAGTGGCCGAGAGGTTCTGACCTCAAACTGATAGACGGTAAGTGCTGGGTTCGAACCCAATCGCGACTGTCGGCCTAACCGTTCGGAGTTTTCCGTGATTTTCTTCGAACCTTGCGTAAATACGGGTTAGGTTCCCTTAGAAAGACCCCTACGGAGGGCATCCCACCCCTTAGGGCCTATATCCCATAGTGTAGATAATTGGCCGACATACATACAACAACAACTTATACTGTTAATAATCCCTCCTTACTGCATACATGTATTACAATCTCTGGATGTATCAGCGATGGGAAGTTTCAAATCTAAATTGATGATGGCATTCATTTATTTGATAATTGCAAATCCCGGATACACAATAATGATTCATGATTTAGCAGGTTTGTCTAACAAAGCTTATACTCTTTCATTTGCTCTTTCCCAAATATTATTTTCGGTTTTCATATTAGATAAAATGGAATTTTAGTCAGCTTTTTTTATAAAAAGAGTGACTGAAAATTTTTAATTTTTCAGAAGCATCAGATATTATATTGGTGTATTTAAAGGATATTGTAAAAAAGTTCTCACAACCAAACATAACTGGAGGGACACTCTGTGTTGTTTCAACAATGTCTTTTGACACCAACTTTGATGGATTTAAGTTTGGTTAAGTAATAGAAAATTATTAGTTTTAATAAAATATAGTTATTTAATTTATTCATATTACCTTATATTTCTAAAAAATATGCAGCTTTTTATGAAAACTCAATATTTTCATATTTTATTCATTTGTTCAAAGGTACTCCTACATGGGGCAGGATTGAACAGAAATCTTTCAGATTTTAAAATCCTCACAACTCCTTTTTAATCTTATCTGGAAAACTTTTCATTTCTAGCTCATATGTTGAAGAAATGCATTGATTTTAGTATTTAATACTTAAAACGCGAAAAATATAATTCAAATAAGAAATGTATCGATTTTTTTTTTTAATTGTTCAAACGTGCCCTCCTCTTCCCTATATGTGTGTGAGTATTAATTACATTTATATATATATACACATTACATTAATATATATTTTATAAAACTTGCGCGGATTAGCTTTGTGTATTAAACACTTTATAAAATACTCTCATTTTATCATTCTCTCTTTATTATTGCTACATTATATGGCCAAAGGTGACCGGCTACTTGCAATTTTAGACATTTTGTTAAATATCTAAAAATTATATGAGGAATTATCCTGAAACTCTAAATGTGTAAACATAATAGTACAGGTCATACATTTCCGTGAAGAATTTTTCCCGAAACTCCGTAGGGGACCTTGAACAAATTGAAAAAAGAATGAATATCTTTTGGATAATCCTGTCAAAACTAATGCAGAAAAAAAGTGTTCAAACTGTAGATTATAATTAAGTGACTTATTGTAATAAACTGTGTTCATTTTTATGCAGATAGTTGATTTGATTTGATGTTTTTATAAAAACAGTCCCAAATTTTACCAAGTTTTTTGCTTATAATTTGCAGAGTTCTTAATATAAAATGTTTTTTTTTTCCGAAAATATGACAAATAACATTAAACACAATACTCTATAATCAGAATTGAAAAATAATAAAAATTGTAAGAAAAATGGGCAGATTTACTAAATAATTTTTTATTGTGTGAACGCTATCAAAATTTCATTTGCATATTGTGTTAGGTAAATTATACAGCAACATTTATGAAAGTCTCAAAAAGATGACTTGAAAATTCTGAAAGTGATCGTCGGTAAAATAAGCTCAATATCAGTTATCCACAAAATGAAGCAAAATGATGAGGGCCTGTATCCATTGATTATGTAAATATAGAATGTACAATATGACATGTACTACCATATTTAAATTTAATGTATAATAATTATAGGCTAATTTTCTGAAAAGATAAAACTTTTTTTTTTCGATTTTTTTATCATATTTTTGATTTTTACCTTATTTATAGTACTAGGTATAATATCTTCACAACTCTTACTATACTTAAGGTAGTTAGGCACCAACTTCCAAAAGTAATCGATTACTTTTAATATATGTGTATGTTCGTAAATTAAATCCTAAATATTTTAAATCATCTCTTGTAAAAAATAAAAAAAATAAATAAATAAAATTCTCTCAAAAGTCCTGTTGTATAATGAATTTTATGTATTAAATTTAACATTTTTATATTGATACATGATATCCGATGCGTACGTGGCTATTGGAGATCTCTTTGTCATTAAAGAAATTTTAAAGAACTATTCCATTCTTTTTAGCAAGTTTTTTTTTTTTTTTTTGAAGTTTATTTTATAAATATTTATATTAGCTTTTTACTAGAGTTATATATATTTTTTATTATCAGGTGGTGTTATATGTGTTACATTAGTCGACAGACTTAAAGATGATCAAGTTAAAGCAACATCTAAGATGCTGAAAAAGTGGCAGAAGAATGTACTTCATCTAGCTGCAATGTATATTAAGGACAAACTGAATGGTGATACATGATGAATGATCACTATATATGTAATTTTGGATAATGCGTATTTTGTTATTATGTTGACATGCTCAGGTTTCTTTCGCGTGAAATACTGAGATTGCCATCAAATGAACGCTGGAATTGTATAAAAAGTATTGGAATACAGAAAATAGTATAAAATGATGTCATAAAACATTTCATTTTTGAAATGAGAAGATAAGTCTGTTTTAAATGGAGCAACATTAATATAAGCAACTAGAAGTGGTGAAAACTTTAAAAATGGGTGTGTATATCAATGATTGAACATGTTCAAGTTTCTAAACAAAAGAACCATAAATTAGAACAATTAGTAACTAGATTTTACTTCTTATGTTAAGACATTCAGTTTCTGTCACTTTAAGATCAATATTTCAAGAACTCGACTTATCCAGAAAAAATAACTTTTGTAATTGCTTAATTCGGTTTTGGGTGTGTGCCTTCACTTTAAAACGACCCATATGCAGTGTATTATTTAATATCTAAAATCGTTTTCAAAGTAAAATATATATTCATATTTTATATTTATGAGCAATTCTCCAAATAAGTGGGCAATTTCATTCTGTTTAAAACAGAATTCTAATATTAAAAAGCACTTAAATATTTAGTAAAAAACTACATTTGACAACATAATACTGCAAAGCATAGATTTAAATGCTGGGTGCAAAGGGAAAGATAGGTACAACTTTAACCTTTTACACTCCACACCAAAAATTTTAATCACCTACCAGCAACTCCACGCCATTCTTTACATATCTGAAATAACATGTGGGGAACTTCCTAAAAGTATGTTTATTTGTTATATGTTCATTTGTTGTTTGCTGTATGTCAATGGATTTGTATTTATAATTGTGGAATTTATAATTTATTTATGGAATTGTGGTTAAACTTAGTATGTCCCTGTATAGGTGTCAGTGAAATGCAAAAGGTCAAAAATTAATAGAGCATAACAAAATAATAGCTTTTACAATATGTTTGTTAGAATGTGAAAAGTAAACGCGGAAACACAGTAAATTATATATATATACAACATATGAAAAATAAACTGTCAATTTAATGGTGAGTATTAACAAGAAATAACGTTTACATAGTATTGTTCAAATGAACAATCATTAACTGAAATGCATACATCTCAACGATAATGCGAGATACGTCTTACTTCTTGGTATGCACCAGTCATGCTACGTACCTTACTTTACTCTGCTTTTTCTCCGTCAAAAATCACTATTAACTTTATATGCTTAACTACCTTGAACAATTTCGAGATTGATAAATTAAGAGCCAAGATTGCCTAGCATTTAAACACAGAGGGTTTAGTTTTTACTTAAAGGATATTCCAAATATAAAATCACTGGTATGCTACAGTGATTAATTCAAAGGATTAATTCAAATTAATTAATAACTTTTTTTGTGTGTGTGTGTGGGGGGGGGGGGGGGCACACATAAAATCTTTAAAGGCTATTTCTTACAAAAGCATGTATATTTACAAGTTTCATTAAACTTGCATTGTCTGTCTGGTAGCATCAAATCTTTCAAACTTGAACACATTTCCAATACTACAATTGATCTAAATTTTGGTGGTGTGACATACTTTCAATGACAATAAAATATTTTGGAAAACAGTACTTGAAATGTGACCCTGTCACACCTAAGGGACAAAAGCATTTGTCCAATAAGAGTACATAAATGCCTTTGATTAAGGCAGAAATATGCTGATATTATTCCATTCTACTGCGACACGGTTGGTAAATGAGCCATCTTTCAGTTCTGTGCAGGGTGTGAATGGATGTGGATTCGATCCTCATGAGAACGTTGTTCAATTTTTTACTTGCCAGGAAACCAGATTTAATATAGTATATCTATTATATATTTTTAGAAAACAAACTGATAAAAAAAATTATGTGAGTAATTTATTTTAAGTATTTATTTCAAATAATTGTCTTTTTTTTTCCCCTCTCTCTTAGGAGATAATAATAAAATCTTCTCTCAACTTTTTTTACTCATAATTTATTATGATTAAATGCAACCAAAATGAGGTTTGTGGTATATAAAGATGTTTTTAATTTATTAAAGCATAATCACATGTTAATGAAAATTATATTTTGTACCATAGGATCGGAAATATGCCTGCAAGTTTTATAACTTTGTAATGGGACTATTATTCAGATATTTTTAGCAACAAACTTACCCCATATGATGCTACTTACCTATTCACTTTTATTATTAATTTTCAATTAGATTTTTGTATTATCTTTAGAGATGAATATGTTTTTAAAAGTGAAAAAAATCTGTTAAAAATGCACACTGTAATTTTTTTAAAATAAATATTTATTTTCTTATTGTAAAGTGTGTAATATAAATATTTTTATTTATTAATGAAGTTTGAAGAAAATGTAAAACATGATTGGAATGCTATATTTCAATATATATATATATAGAAAAAATTAATATGAAGATCAAGAACTAAAATAACAAAATTTCTGTTTTATATCTGAAAATGTGTCCGATGCCATTTATAAATTAATAAAGGGTATTTTGATTTATCAAAAATGATGATAATAATAATTCGGCAAATCAAATATATCTACAATTACAGGAGGTATTCCATTGAGAAGCATAGTAAACTCAAATTATTGAGTTTTCTGAAAATTTTTATTTATTTTCTACCTTAAATTTCATTCCAGGAAACTCTTTTGTGTTTTCTCTTGTGGCCTTCATGTATGAACTATAAATTTTAGTTATTTATAGACAAGACAAAACAGTTTCATAAAAATAAAACCAAAACTCAGTGTAAAATATTTTATTTCTAATACTGTAAAAATCAGATCTCAGATCAGAAATGCTGCAAAAGAACACTTCATATATATTTTATGCAGAATAAAAAATACTAAAAAAATATTTTCAAACAATAAATCATTTTGGTATGATTTGAGGCAACAATCAATTTTAGAATGATGTTTTATCAAAATATTCACAATTATTGCACAAGGTTACAATTTAAGGTGGTTAACACACAGCATCAAAGAATGAGATAGAACTTGTGCTAAAACTGATATCTATATACTGAATACCATGCTCAGTTTCTGGAAATGTTATAATAGCTTTATATGATTCATTATAATGATATTATAGAACAATCTAGCTGTTTTATGCTTCAACATTCATAAACAAGTCCTAAATCATGTTTATTTTAACAGTATGTATATCACATTATAGAACCATTTTACAGATGACATGAGTTTTAGGAAGAAAAGAATATTTTAAGAAATATTTCTTTTCTGACAGAAATATATTAAAATGAGTATTTAAAATACTAAATCAACCATAGATAAAATTCAATGTATATATCTGCGTTTAAATAAAATTTGTACTATAGTTGAAATACACTGGTGTCCAAAATTTAAGCATAATTGGTAATTAAGTAATTATTTTTAAGTAATGAAAGAAATATGAATCGGAATGTGCTGAAACTCCAGGTGTGTAAACAAAATAGTACGCGTCACATATTTTCGTGAAGAGTTTTCCCCGAAATTGAACAGGGGACCGTGAACAAATTGAAAAAGAACGAAGATCTTTTGGATAACCCTGTCAAAACTAATGTAGCAAAAGCGTTCAAACTGCACATTATGATTAATTGGCTTATTGTAATGTACTGTGTTAATTTTTACAAGGATAGCATGTATACTCGTAGAGAAATTAAGGTTTTTATAAAAACAGTCCTAAGTTTTTTGCTTATAATTTGCAGAGTTCTTAATATAAAATAGTGTTCTTTTTTGAAAAAATGACAAACATCATTGTACACAATACCCTGTCATCAGAATTAAAAAATAATAAAAATTGTATGACAAATGAGCAGGTTTACTAAATAATTTTTTACTGCGCATGCGTGAACGCTATTAAAATTTCATTTGCATATTATGTTAGTTAAATGTATAGAGCAACTTTTGTGAAAGTCTCAAAAACATAGCTTAAAAATTCTGAAAATTATCGTTGATAGAATGAGATCAAAATCCTTTATTCCCTAAATGAAGCAAAAAGATGAGGGGCTGTATCCATATTCCATTGTTTAGTGCCTACACAATATTGCACGTACAACTATATTTAGGTAAAACCCCTGATTTTTTTGCTTCCTTTAGGAATAACAGATTTTCAGTTGATTCTATAGGCTCCCATTTTCAGAATTTTCAAGCTATGTTTTTGAAACTTTTACAGAAGTTGCTCTATACATTTAGCTAACATAATATGCAAATGGCATTTTGATATCGTTGACGCATGCGCAAGGAAAAATTATTTACTAAACATACTCATTTTTCATACAATTTTTATTATTTTTAAATTCTGATGACAGGGTATTGTGTACAATGATGTTTGTCATATTTTCAGAAAAGAACATTATTTTATAATAAGAACGTCGCAAATTATAATAAAAAAACTTGGAAAAATTTAGGACTATTTTTATAAAAACCTTAATTTCTCTACGAGTATACATGCTATCCTTGTAAAAATTAACACAGTACATTACAATAAGCCAATTAATCATAATGTGCAGTTTGAATGCTTTTGCTACATTAGTTTTGACAGGGTTATCCGAAAGATCTTCATTCTTTTTCAATTTGTTGACGGTCCCCTGTTCGATTTCGGGGAAAACTCTTCGCGAAAATATGTGACGCGTACTATTTTGTTTACACACCTGGAGTTTCAGCACATTCCGATTCATATTTCTTTCATTACTTAAAAATAATTACCAATTATGCTTAAATTTTGGACACCAGTGTAAATCAAATATCCTAATTAAAATCAAAATAATAAGTGTAATCTTTTCAATTAAAATGAAAAATAACATATATACTCTTTAAGAAAACATAGTAAAATAAAATGTATTATTTTAACATATGTTATCAACAAATAATAGTTAATGGCAGTAAAAAAAGTTTTTTTCTTTACAAAACATACATCTAATGTATGAATGACTTTAAATAAATCATTAAATAACATGTCAGTGTAATCAATATAAAATATTAACTATAAATTAAATTTGAAATATACAATAATTAACAAAATAAACAATAAAATATATAATTAACAACTTAAGTGCACAGCTAAGTTAATTTGGGGTTTCAGTGTTTATTATTTAAAACAATAGCTCTCATGTCAAAAACATTAAATAATTATCTATATTACTGACTATAATTTTAAGGCAATTGTGATTAAAAAAAAGTTATACAAATGTAATATTTGTATTCTTTTTAGAATATATAGGAAAGATTAGTAATACTATCACTAGGCTATTTTTGAGCAATTATTCTACATCTTTCAAATTGACTAGTAAATGAATCAAAACTAAATTTTCAAAGCATAAAAAATATATAATTACAACAAAGAAAAGAATAAAGTTAATGTCTATTTCATTATGTGAAAATCTAACATGTAGTATATTTCCATATGCCTATTTTCACTATCTGACATTTTACACAGAGCCATGCTAAATGAAAAATAGTTATTCCTTTTTTCCCAATCAGCCTGATAATTTTCAAGCTTACTGCAAAGTGCCTATGCAACTTTAGGCTAATTTGAAAATGACCAGTTTTTTTTTTCCAATCAATCTGGTAATTTACAAAATAATTGCAATGAGTCTATGCTGCTTCAAACTAATTAGAAAATGAATAATTGTTTTTCAATCAAACTAATATATCAGACCCACTGCAATAAGCCTATGGAATTTCAGACTAATTAGAAAATGATAAATTGTTTGTCGAAACAATCTTGTTTAATCTAGGGTTATTTTGAATAAATACAAGGTAGTGAATGTTTATTTTAGAGTATTTAAAACTGTCTCAAAGGAAGAGAAGGAAATTATGAATTTTGAATTAAGCTGACCATATGTTTGATCCTTTCAATATATACATTGAAGAATCTGGTGCATGCATGTGGTGAAAGTTTATTTCAGCAAACTTTCATACACAGTGACAATTGTTCTCACACTAATAGACCATAATTAGGTATTAATGCCTTTTGTAATAAATCTATACTGTATATGCTCGAAGTAATATTGAATTTAACCAGTTTAATATTTATTTAATCCAGTATTGTAAATTTTAATCAATATTATACATTTTAATTCCAGTAGTATGGAACCTGCCTTATTGTGTCAAGTTGTAACATTAATTAGGAATAATAATGATGCCTCTAGTGATTAATTATTCCTTAATCAAATTCATGCATGAAATTAGTGACATATAAAGCTGGACTAAATACTTTTGAAAACTATAAAATAAGGTATGCCTATTTACTTGTATCAAATAAGAATATTTAATGGCACTGATGGGTAAAATAATCTGCTAATAAGACAGTTTTCTTAAATATTCTTTACAATCATTTGAAGTTTCTGCTATCATGTTTCATACTAAAGTTATGCATAAACATTTTTCTTTTTTTCATATTTATATCTAAGCTATTTGGACAAAGTTTTGGTCATATTCAATGTAGCCTAAAATTGCATAGCCTCAGTGCAATAAGCCTGAAAAATATAAGGCTGATTGGAAAATAACAGATTATTTTTTAATTAGGCTAGCTCTTTGCAAATAGCCTAAACCACTTTGTAAAGAATGGGATTTTTCTATTAGCTTACAAACATATTTATAAACTTACAAAATGAGAATTCTAAGGATGTTTTATTGTCTCGAAAACTATTATAATCAAACTGAAATGAAGTGAGAAACGTTACTTCAAAAAGGTGTAACAATAATTCTGAAACAGTAAAGTACAAAATTTAAAGAAATTGTGATGAAGTATTTGTAAAGTAAAAATATACATTGCAAAAGGCTGCATGAAAAAACTGAATCCAATTGTGCAATAAGGTGCTTGCATACCTTAAAGTGATATACAGAAGTAATTTGAAAGGCAGATTATTTGGATTGCTTGAAAATAGTGTTAGTTCCAATTGCTAATTCATTAAAGAAAACCTAAACTGTACAATGAAATACATATATTAACCAGTTTGACTAGATAATTATAGGAAATGTAAGAAATTACTACTACTTAATAGATTTATTGGCTGATAAATTTCTCCTTTTTCCTTTTAAATAAATCTATTTCAGCAACAGGATTCACGTAAGGTTTGTAGACATACAATCTTGCAAGAGAAACAGTATTTATACATTATGCTATGTCAGAACATGTGATTTGAGCAGTATTTTTAAGAATCTAATTTTAAATAACTGTACTTTTAGAACATCCAAATAAAAAAATTTATTAGGATTTCAAAATCCAACTTTTTTTTATATTTAATTTTTTCCTAACATAAACTGAAGCAATAATTCATAGGAGTTTCCACTCTAATTATAATCACTTACTTCCTTACATTTTGTCTACATTTAAAAGCAAATAATTTCATACCTATATCATCTTGTTTCCCTTCTCTGGCTACAAATTTCAACCAATATTTTAACAAAATTCCAACTTACACTCTAATTTTCATAAATAGAGAGAAAGAGAGAAAAAAAAAAGATAAATAAAGTTAGGGCATAAAAGACTAAAGAAATTAATAAATAATACAATATTATAAAAGAAAATATTGAAACTTTTGAAATACATAATTTTAAAAAATCCTTTCAAAAACAAGAGCATTGTATTTTGCATAATCATTTTGCAATAAAAGGCTGATAGATGGGAAAGAATTTATGCAGATAAATTCAAATTAATTAAAAAGAAAAAGTACAAATATGATTTTGTCATGACTTACAGGCTTTGTTTAATTATTTTAATCAACGATATAATGAAATTAGGAAAAACTGGATCTGGAAAGACAATCTGAAATAGCTAAATAAATTTAAATTTCTGACTTTATTACCAAATTCAGGTTCTTCATTAACCATTTTAAGCAAAACACGTTATCAACAATTTCATATAGAATTTAAAATTTCCAGTTACATTATTGAGCTTGAATAGGAACTGGAGAAAGCTGAAACATCCACCCTAATACTTCTTTAAGTAAAATGTCATTAATAATCACATTTTTTATTAGCTAATTTTTTAAATATGGATATAAATGAAGGTATGTAAACAGAATACATTTCTTTATAATTTTTGTTAATTTAATAATTGATGACAATAATAAAAAGAATTTACAAGTTTAATTTTCCTCAACAGTTTAATTCATCATGCTTGCTCTGCATTTATTTTTTAAAAACAGGTTTGACAGTCAAATTTGGATATTGTCCAATACAAAAGACAAATATCAAAACCTGAAATTTGTAATTTTAATATGAATAAGAAATACTCAAATACACCACATAGATCGATGTTCCACATGCATTTTTAAAACATTATCATCAGATTTAAAAAATGAAATACTTTTCATAAAAATGAAACAATTTAATAATCAACCATTGAAATTTGACTTAAAACCTGTAAAAGTTTTAAAAATTGGGATGAACATAAATAAATTGTTTCCTTTTATTTTTTTACAATGAAATTCAGGAATATTATATTAAATAAAACTCTAAATTTTTGCTGTAATACAAAATGCTTTTAAAACAAACTACTAACAAATATTATGTACTTTTAATTTGAATTGTTTCAATCCATAAAACAAATTAAAAACGAATATAGAGCAGACAATTGCTTGGATATTAGACTGTTTGTAATAACTTAAGCAAGATTAATACAATGATATGAAATGTTATTGTTTCTTGTATGGATTTTAATTTTTCATGATTGAAAAGCAGCATAATAAATATATGCAGCATTTTGTGGTTATAAAAAGTTTTAGTGAAAGATATAGCATAGTACAGCCTGTTAAAAAGAAAAGAGAACATTCCATATATGTTAGTCAACAAATTGTTTAATAATTACAAAAAAATAGAAATAGCCATCTGGCTGTAAATTATCTCTTCTTATATTTTATGTTTAAAAAAATTTGCTTAAGCTGTCATCTTTATACTGAATGCATCAAACTCTAAAATCTTCAATATGAATATACAATTTTGAAACAATATTTGGTTCTTTTCAATATATTTTACCTTAGGATATTAAATGGGAAGTAATTTGGTTAAATAGTTCAAGAATTATGAAACTTTAAAGTATGGAACTCCTAATGTTAAATTACTCTTTAATCATTGCAAAACAGATTGCAATACATATACTTTAATAAGCATAGCTCAAACACTACATAATAGAATGAGTTGTAATTTTGAATTATCATATTTGAAGCTTCTGGAAATTAATTTCTGCCAAAGATTTTACACACTAATTTTTTAACAAAATTAGACTTTTTTTTTTTTTTTTTTTTGTATTTAATTTTTTGAAACTCATTTTGGAAAAATAATAGTTACTAACTTATATATATTTTTAAACAAGTAAGAAAAATCATGCGTTAAGCATAGATTATGAAGCACTTTCCAACACTTCATGAAATCTTTAATAAAACTTTGTTATTTAGAGAAATAAGGTTACTTTATATAGCCAAATATGTATTCCAATACTTTTCAACAGCCCTTTATTTGATCTGTCAGTTGATATATATATTATATAATGGGAAGATTTTGTTTAACAAGAAAATGCCTAACAGGTTGAAATTTCTCTTTCAGCAGTTAATACTAATCAATGGAAACATACTTGAATATTTTTGTTCAGCCCTATAGTTTACCCTGTAGTTGTACCTTTATTACATGTTAGTATTGAGCTAAAATTTATTTTAAACTAAAACACTCTTAAAACTACTGAAATCCTAGTCTTAGAAAATATCATTCATAGGCATCCATGTATCCAATTTTTTGTGTGGCCCTGTATATCATTTTTTCTATATTCTGCAAATATTTCTTAGTAAATTGAATGCAATTCAGCAAAAAAAAAAAAAAAAAAAAAAAAAAAAAAAAAAAAAAAAAAAAAAAAATTGCATAATTTATTTAAAAACTACTTTTAAGTAATTTATGTTCATATTCAGTAATGTATGTGAGCTCTTTCTTGTAGCACTGTATATCAACTATAGCACTCATACACACTATATAATGTGTATAGGTTTAGTGAAACTTAAATGCACTTAAAATTCATTTCATCCATCCATCAGCCATCATCGGATGCAGTATTTTGGAACGAATATATTATTTGAAATTTTTTGTGTGTCCCTGTAAATGCTATGTACTTCATATTATGCATGACTGTATCATATAATTTATATTAAGCCTCAGCGACATATATCAATTTTATTACACATAAAATAGTTTAATATAAATAAAATATATCGCACACAACTCCCCAATTACCATCATGTAATGAAATTATTTTGTGCATCCCTGTAAATGAATAATAGCTATTTTTTCACCACATACTTTACAGAATGCATATTTTAGTGCAGCTTATAAATGCATATAAATTTTAACGTGTTTGACAGGGTGTAACATCTTTAAAATTCATTTAAAATGATTTTTTCCTATAGGCCGTAATGTAATGGTAAACTTTTGACTGTTTCTGTAAATAAACTAATCATATTAAAAACTTCATTTGAAATAGGGATCATGCTAGGATAAATGTCAATAATGTCCAAAAATTTCAGAGCAATCTGAGTGTATTTACAGGAACTAGAGCCCAGACAGACAAACGAACCGAATATATAAGCACTTTTCAACTTTGTTGGAAAGTGCTAAAAACATAAATTAATTTTTAGAATATTTAAATATGCAGATCATTTTGCCAAATAGTCCGAGTAATACTTTGAAGAAAGCTACAAGTATTGCTATCCATTTCATAACAATTAAAAAGAATTTAACATTAGGAGTCTTAAAGCTTAAACCTTCATAATTCCTAAGCTGTTTGACTGAATAATTTCCCATTTGGTATTTTCAGGTAAAATTTAGTGTGGGGGGGGGGGGGGGATGCTCTCAAAATTAGTTGTTCATATTGAAAATATAGTTAAAAAATTAACTAAAAAAAAATAAAGAAAATTATTTCTTGTTCAATCGCCTATTTCATTTTATATATGTACCATTTATTTTTCTTGTTGTAATTTTAAATTTAGTTTTCCTATTATAATTCATTAATGCAATATTCAAACTATTCATTTAGCATTTGTATTCATATAGGCTGAAAGTTATATGATGGAGTAGAACAGACAATTTTCCAGTTCCTGCTTTAGCTCATTGAGTTATATTAAACTACTATTATTGAATATACTACCTCTGACAATAAAGTTCGGTGAATAGTCCTGTAGCATCAATGTAGATGAAATATTAACGAAAATTACCATGCCATTCTTCAAAACAGTCATCTCCTATAACTATGCACCGCTGAAAGCTGCTATACATGTCCTGGGAAATTCACAAGAAGTCTTCTTTCGAGATGAAGTTCAAAAGCTTTGTCACCTTTCATTGGATGTCAGCAATATGGTCAAATCTCTTTCAAAGAGAGTTGGAGTCATGAAAATAGGAAGAAGTCTGGAGGATTGAGATCTGGTGAGTATGGTAGGTGCTCAATTTGCACCATCTCTCATGAATTTCTTTCAGTGTCTTGCAAAGCTTAAAACCAAACTTTAAACTGATCTATTATTCATTCATTTTCCTGTTCTCAGTTAAGAACAAACACACTGAACAAGCACTTAGTAAAGCATGTCTTACACAGAACATGAACGACACTCAACTGGACAACGGTGGGTGAAGATGGTCTACACTTGCCTCTATGCAGTTGCAGCATTTTGTTTCCCCAGTGTTGCCAGATCGGTCGTTCTGAATTCATTCACCAAACTTTATTGTCAGAGTATAATGAATAGCATTATATTGGTATTAAATAATAAAACAGCATGAAAGTAAAGTAATTTCCAAGGCATTTTTAACTAAAAATTAAACATATTTCATTAGAAAATCAAAAGTATACTAGATTTGGGGAAATTTGAATTATCTGAAATAATATTTGCTGGAGAGCAGGCTAGACATGCAGAAATCTAGATAATTAAACGAAATTATAAAACAAAAGATTTTTAAATTAATAAAATTTCTTTAAAATCACTTTTGCTCTATTAATGCATGGTCTATATAAATTGACTTTTACAGCAACAAGGAAAACAACAATACATTATTTTTGTACATATTTAGAATTGTTAAACATGTCCAACACAGTTAACTGTTTTGTCACAATGGAAATTGAATGTGTGTTTGTGTGTGTGTGAATTTTCTTAACCATCTCTCAATTACTACTACCACATATGTTATCTTTTTAAAATTGCAAGAAAATTCTTTCAATTTGTTTTGCAATCTGAGAATGGAAAAATGTTTAGAATTCTTCCTAGAATTAACTAAATACAGAATTTTAAATTTTAAAGGTAATTTAAATATTGGTTCAATAGCAATTTCAAGAAAATTGTTCTTTTATAAATGAATACATAGCGTTTAAATTTTAATAGATGTTCTTTTAGAATTTTTTTTTCTAGTGGCTGTAGTTCAGATAATAGGAATATTACTGCATTGTTAAAATTAGTAATAGAATTATTTTATCAGAATAACATTACATGTTGCATAGCAATAATGAGCCAGTTTAATTGTTTTCTTACTTTTCATTAAAAAAAAATACTAAACATGCATTAAAACATCTTAAATATAAATAATATATAATGAATAAAAAATAATTACTGCAAAATTTTAAATTTTTGGAATGTATAATTACAACACAATTATACCACATACATGTGTATGGAGAGATATACAAATACATAGAAAGCTCTAACATGTTTTAAAAAAAAATGTAAGTACAAAACTGGGGAGGTCAGAAATTATAAAATTTACATTCCCTTTTTATAATATATTAATTTCAGAGAATGCAACAAATGATTAAAAATACTATCTAAATTGAAAATCAAAATTTGTCTACCTCATTTAAGTGAAATAGCATGAGCAAGTAAAATCACAAAAAGTATAATATTTAATAGTCATATAGGCCTAAAAAAATAAAATAAATGCAAACATTTTTTCAGCAATATGAAAAAAAAAAAAAAAAAAAAAAAAAAAAAAAAAAAAAAAAAAGCTTTAAGAGTGCACTGGTATTTAATAAATTACTGGGGGGGGGGGGGGGGGAATGTGAAATATCAAAAGGAAAAGCTGCATGAGTCCTCCTTACAAAAAAGCTCAAAATGAGATGAAAAAGTCATTTCATAATGTTGTAAAAAAAGTACTTTTATGTGTAATAATTAGTGATGGAGTAAACATGAACAATATCCAAATGAAGAAGAAAAAATCAGAAACCCTTAATTTGCAGTCAGATGCAAGAGACTAAAAAGTGAAACACACATTATTATTATTATTATTATTATTACTATAACTTGGAAAAAGAGTACTAACTACCATTAAGTTACATGTTTCCAAAAACTGTTATAAAAGATTGGAAAACTGCTCATGTAAGTGCTATTTTATGTAAATTTACTTGTAATATTAAAATAAGTTATTTTATAGGCTGTATAATTTATAACAAGTAGAAAAAAATCATACAATAAAAAAGTGGAACAATTTGGACCAAAATTTAAAACTAACTGAATTTTGACAGCCATTTTCTTATTGCTAATTTAATTTGGAGGACTCATGGTTCTTCTTCTAGACTTTTCATATTTGGAATGATTTGTGCTAATCAAAATTTATTTTTTAAAGAACAAATTCAAATATACCATATTAAAAAACTTCATAAGTATGAGTTACTTTAAAAGCACATAAATAGACAAAAGTATAAAACATCTCATTAAGTAAAGAACACTGGAATATAACAATAGCTATTAAAAAACATGCACATTTAAACAAAATGCATGGTGTTATTTCACTTTTAATATATACTTTTTAGAAATAATAAATGACTGATATTGCAATCCTTTAGCAGAAAATATGTAATATGAATAAAAACAGTCAAAATAAAGAATTACAATAATGAAAATAGATAATTAATAAAAATTTAATTATCTATTAAAATTATTATTAATTTTATCTATTAATTAATTAATAGATAAAAATTTAATGTATTGAAAACACACATAAATGTTACTGCTTTGAAAGAGAAAAAGATCTCACTAAGACATGAATGATGCTAAATGTTCTTTAATTTTCATAAACAATTTTTATTTTAATATCATATTGGAAGCACATTTGTTTAGTTTTTGAAGCTCAACATATTTTCTACCATCCCCAGAGTATAAAAAACTATCATGTTAAATGTATGTTAGAGGTGTGTGTTGTTATGAAATTTAAAACTTAATAAACTGGTCAATAAACATAGGTATTATATAGATTTTTTTTTTCTGGTGCACATTGAAATAAAAGAAAAACTTTCTTTTTAAAACTCTGTATAGCTTTGTGTCATTTTAATTGAATACCCAATATAAACACATTTAGCATGAATCTCAGTTTTCAATATATCAAACAAACGAAAATATATTTAATGCTAGATACAGAGGAACAGCTGTGCATGTTTCTCATTTATATATATATATATATTTATTTATTTATTTACATCTTTTTTTTGGGCCCAAATTTATTCCAATGTTTTCTAATATTAAAATGCTTCATTTATATGACCCAAGAAAATTTGTAGTTACATGTTTAACTGTTATACAAGATCAGCCATCAATTGATGTTACTTAACTTTGGTAATCAGCCACTTACATCAAAAAACTGATTATCAATGCAGAAATTGTTCCCACAATTCTTTGCTGAAGGCTAATGATTGATGAAAGGATTCTCAGCATTGGGAAATTATATTTAGAATGAAAAATAAATTACTTATAAAGCATTTCATTTCATTATATCCAACCAACCAATGGGGTGTTTTTGAGTATTGTGCCACTTGCCTTGTATTTTTAGGAATTAAAAGTTCAAAATTATTAACAAAGTAGTAAATTATGTTCTTTTTAAAAAAATTTTCTTTTAAATCTTAAATGTTTAAATTCATAGAAAATATCTCATGTGTTATTTGACAAAAAAGAAAAAAATAAACTTTCTTTGACTAAATTCAACTAACCCTTTAAAATAAATAATAATAATTTTCGGCTTTCATTTCTTAAATAAATCAAGAGAAAAATACTTTAAACAATTATATTTTGTTTTAAAAATGGTTTATGGCTTAAAAAAAAAAAAAAAAAAAAAAAAAAAAAAAAAAAAAAAAAGAGTTATTGCCAGTCCAAAATACTATTTTGCAAGCTCCCAAACAAAACAAAAAACACATAGCAACAATTGAAAAAATATAACTATCTTTATTTACAAACACCACCATTGCTGCCATCTATATGTAAAAAAAAAAAAAAAAAAAAAAAAAAAAAAAAAGATTAATTAA
The DNA here is from genome assembly GCA_964019185.1 of Maratus speculifer. Lineage (NCBI taxonomy): Eukaryota > Metazoa > Arthropoda > Arachnida > Araneae > Salticidae > Maratus > Maratus speculifer. The sequence continues at coordinate 192,944,995 of OZ025299.1, forward strand.
TATTTTCAGTATGTATTTTGCTGGAAACATTAGGCATTAAAGCTTCCATATTATTCTAATAGTATTTTAGAAGACAAAACTGGGTATTTTGCCGAAAGGAAATGCACAGTATTTAAGGGCAATTAATGATGCTGAGAAGGGATATTAAAGAAGTTGAGATATTCATCACATCAAACACTTAATTTAAAAATACAATTTTTTAAAAATCTCAGCAAAAAAAAAAAAAAAAAAAAAGTTACAGCAGTTTAAACATTCATAACTTAAAAAAAAACTTTAAAACAGCTAATACAGTAGACTCCCTCAAATCTGCAATCCTAAAATCCACAAATTGCTAATTTACGGATGTAAATTATGAAACATTCAGTTCAGATATAGGGACAAAATTTGACCTTTAATATTACATCAATTCCAAATATGTTTTAATTTGTAATTTTTGTTAATATTACCATTTTTTTTTATGAAGGAAGAATAAATTTATTTCTGAAAAAATTCAAGATATTGTTGATATCACTGGTAATCACAATCTTCTTACCAAATATATTTATATATTAATCAAGTCTTTTTGGTTATTAAGTCTGGCTAAACCTAAAATAAAACTTCCTTATTTTGACATGAATTTGTAATGTACCTTTATGAGGAAAGTTTCACTGAATAATTTAGGAATAATACATTTCATCTTTAAAATGAATATTTATTCATACATTATTGATTATTAACTTCATCTTTGCTTTTAATATTTTAATCATTTTAAAAACTATCTAAATGTTTATTATTTTAGTTTATCACTTATTTTAATATTTTATTATATTGTAAGCATTCATTATAGTGTCTATTGTAGTATTATTTACATTCAAATTACAGCTGAAAAAATTTAAACAAAGTAATAATCAGAAATCTGCAAAATTCTAAAATCTGCACAACCATTGGTCCCAAGCATTATGGATTTGAGGGAGTCTACTGTATTAATCACTTTTACAAGATGCATTAACCAATAGATGAAAAGATGTATTTAATAAACAGATATTTAATTTCAATATGCATTCATCAAGCAACACAAGATTTAAACTGGAAAACAAGAATTTTTTCCTCTTATTTTCCATGTTTTATAACTATACAGGGTGTTTCTAAATGAATATTGAGGTTTTAATGCTTGGTATGGTATTACTTATTATACAAAACTTTAAATTATAATTAATACATAAAATAAAAGAGCAACTCAAAGAGTTTTATCTATAAGCTTACAAGTGTTCAATGTGAAAACTTTTCATCACACATCAAGTCGATAGCTAAGTTCTTCCCAAACACTGATTAGTGTTTTTAGGGTTATTGTTGCAACGGTCAGTGAAGGCCCATACACACAATCCTTTATGAACCCCCACAGGTAGAAAACATATAGCATCAGATTGGGCAAGCTTTTGAACAGAACTTTTTTGCAAATCAAGGTTTGAGAACTGAGTTAATGAGTTGATGTGTGTTGCGTGATGAAAGGTGCTCATATTAAACACTTGTAAGCTTGTAGGTAAAACTGTTTGAGTTGCTCTTTCATTTTATGAATTAATTATAAGTTTTATATAATAAATACTACAAAGCATTAAAATAGTGATATTCATTTAGAAACACACCATATAACAGTATTAAATTTGCATAATTTTACTTGTTTAAATTACTTTAAGTTACAAGTTTTTAATTTCAATATGTGTCCTTCAATCAACACAAGATTTAAAGTGGAAATCAAGATAAGAAATTTTTCTTTTTTTCTGTGTTTTTAATATACAGTATTAAATTTGAGTAATTTTACTTGTTTAAATTACTAATTAAATTTTAAAATCATAATCTTCACTGAGCAGATAGAAAAGGGCAACTATTAACGCACATAAAAAAAGAGGTTGTAACAAATTTGCTGAGGTTTGTTAACACTAGAACTGTGATAAAGGATCATTTTGACCCATACCAAATTAATACATGTTGATTCAAAATCAGAAACCTTTTTATGCAATACATTAAATATATCATATGCAAAGTGATTTAAATAAATATGTTAAATAGTTTTAAATAAAAATTTTGATGTGAAATATTTTTATAAAACTTGAGTAAAACTTCATGCAGTTCTTGTGTTAAAAGGTATAATATCCATTATGAAAGTCACTGTGATCTATCAAAAAAAAAATTTCTGGAGTAAAAACTCTTAATTCAATAACTTACTGAAATAATATCAAGAAAATAACTTTGTTTTGCCAGTGAAATGATTAAAATGTAAAGAAGCAAATTTGTATAGCAATTTTCTAAACATTATAATACATTGAAACTGACAAATTCTAACTTTTATTCTTTTTTGGCACAGAACAAACAATAAATAACAACTTTTACTTACATTTTACTAAAATAAAGAAATATTACTTATATAAATCGTATATTTTGTTTTCTATGAAAACATTGTCTAGCAGTGAATATATGAACACTATTCTAAATGTCTGTTGATTAAATCAGTTTATAAAATTATAAAACAATTTTCAGAATAAGTCATGGTTAAAGATAATATTAAGATTTCAAGTGCTTGTAAACTTAAAATAATAATAAAGTTAGGCAACAAAAGAGTAATAAATCAACAATGAATCAACAACAACAACAACAAATGAAAACAAGTTTGAGGTATTTTTCTAAAATTAAAATAAATATATATTTATCAGTAACAATTCAATAAAATAAAAGCAACTTTTCATTTTTTTACAAATGAAGGCACACTTTCTAGGATATTGTACTTATTTTGCTTTGTAAAATTGTCTGTTTATAGTGAATTATTATAAAACTTAAGTATATAAAGAGCTAAGCGCGCATAGGCATTCTAATGATTTCTTTTAACAAACAAATGAAAAAAAGACAAAATGGTAATATTAACAACTGATAAAGATAAAAATCTTATTCAAACTTTATAAAAAAAAATTTAAAAAGACATACAAAAATCATAATTAATAAAACTATTTGTTATCAAAATGAGTACACATGCTCATAGATGTAAAACCTATTTTTTTTTTCAAAATGAAGTTTGAAATAAAATTTTTACATGATTTTAATATCATTCAAACTGAATAAAATTGCTATAAATATTCATCTATGAAGAATGAGCAACTCTGGGGCAATAATTAGCAAGTACTGTCCATATTTTTATGATTCATCAATTTTATAATATGACTAGCCACAGCAAAGCAGCCTCCTTGTACAAACCTCACAAAGTTATCACCAACTAGAGGACCAGCAGCGAAAATTCCAGGATAAAAAACAGTCTCGTGGTTAAAAAGATCAATATTAACAGGATTTCTTTTACAGTCAACAGGTTTGTTAGGATTTACACCTATTTCCAAATCTTTATAAGGTAGAAATGATAGATTTGGATGCATTCCAATTAAAACAATCACATGTGATACTGTAACAACAGATACTATACTGTTATCATCACATGATGCAATAACAACTGTACCATCAGGTTTTATTGCAGTAACTTTTGAACAAGGAATAGCTTTATAACCATCATGTATACGTCCATTACTTGAATCCTGCATCATTTTATGAACCTTGTGATATTCTGGATAAATATTTTGAGGAAGTTTATTGAAAATTAATTCAGGATCACAGACAGAACGTCGAAAGACATGAATCATTGGAATGCCGTGAAATTTTGCTGCAATTACTGCATCTGCTGCACTTAGTCCAGCACCAACAATCAACAAAGTTCCAGATTTAGGTGAAAGAATTTGTTTTTTGATTAGTTCTTCTAAATCAGATAATGAATAGATAACAAATGGCAAATCTTCACCTTCAACATTCAGTTTATTAGGCTGATCTGAATTACCAGTAGCTAGAACAACATTCGGTGAAATATAACTGAACTTGTTTCTTTCAATCTGATGAGATTCTGAATTATAATTTTCTATGAAACCATCTACTTTCCAAAGGTTTTCTAAATTAAGATTATAGTTTAGTTGATTATTAAAAGGTGAAACTGATGTAACAACTGCATTATTTACAAAATATTTACTTAAACCTTTGGAATATACATAGAATTTGTAATATTCAGCAATAGTACCAACAGTAGCTCTTTTCTGACGCAAACCAGATGCTCCATTCAGTGTTCTGAAAACAAAAAATAAAAATATGTAATTTTATTATTAGGTGCACTTTAGAATCAAATGTATAATATAAAAAAAGTAACAACAAACAAAAACAAAAAAATCACTTCCAGTGCAATCAATTTTTTTACAAAACTTCATTTTTCATTCAAAATGATCCACATATTAATTTAACTGTATTATAATATACTAAAATCTAATTTATAACACAAAATGCAATTGAAAACACTTTTCTGATAATTACCCTTGATTGATGTCAATGTATCCACTAGAGATGAGTTCAGTCTCAATTTTTAGGGCTCAGGCTCACCCTAGCCCAAAGATTTTAAGTCTGAGCTCACCCGAAACCAAAAATATGCAAAGCAAAATTACTTTTGAAGCAAATTTTGAATATCATGCAATGTCTCACTTTTAAAAACGTCTTGCAGATATAATTGTTGAATGAAAATTTTAATTCAATCTTTTCAAAATCCATATAAAAAAATATTTAACAAGTAAATTTGATGGATAAGTTTGTGTTTATTGAATAAATGCATGAAATTTGCAGAAACTACTATTTGTAATCTGACGAATTGAACAACATTTTTCAATTTTCTGTAAAAGATTTGCATCTTTAATTATAATTGATACCTTTCTCATAACAATCTTCACTGATTGACAGGTACCTGAAACTCAACGCAAATTGAAAAAAAATGACGTTATCTTAGAGGTCTGATGCTTTTATAGGAAAAGAGGAAACTCCGATCAATTGCTTTCTATTGGAATAACATGGTAATTATATTTACTTATAGAGGAAAGTGACTTCGAAAATGTACAGCATCCTTAGCATGAGAAGAGTTCATGTTGACAAATAGATAGAACAATCACTAAATTTATTTTCATATGAAAAACAACTATGACTCATGCACAATAGAAGATTAAATAATTTGAAAACCTCCAGCTAATTTTCGTTTATTAATAACAGAAGAAAATATTCTCTTCATGTTATGTAAATAAATAGATAAATGATCCTATCAAAAAATATCTTCTGCTAATGAAAGGCCAACTAAAAGCAAATTCATTGATGTGCTTATTTTGATTGGCACCATTCAACAGATCGTCACTGGAAATTCTATAGACATAAATCTATAATTATCACAAATTTTCTTTTGAAACAGCAATGAAATACTAAAATAAACAAACACTATTTCAGTTCCCCCTCATTTTGATCAAAATCGCATTGCAAGGATTTGAAAAGGAAAAAGTACACAATTTTCAATGGAAAAAAGTTTTTTCAATCTTTCTACCCACATGAATAAATAAAATATTCCAGTTCCTGAAAAAAAGAGCCCAAAAACTAGAATAAAAATAGAGCCCAAGTCTACCATCTCTAGTTTCCAAGTGCTTTTGTGCAGCTTTATATATGAATGTATTCATATTCATACTACATAGTACAGTAAAACATATTTTGCTGAACATCATGAAGCAAAGTTAGAATATGCACTTACAATGATTTGTATTCATATAAGTTAATTTGAATTCTTCTGGAAAATCATGTATATGATAAGGAATTTATACACACCACATAATATAATGAAATTTTATTATGATTGAAAATGCATAAGAAAACCCAAAACACACTTTCTACAATCAACACTCACAGATAATAATGTCTTGCTTTCCATGCAGAAGCTATCTTATCATGCTTTTCAATAACACATTTATAGAAAACATGCTGCAATGCGTATCAATTTCATAACATTTGAAGCAGTGTAACATCATTAATCTCTTCAAAACAGGTAGGTGGTTTAAATATAGACTAGAAAGCATCCTTCTTAAAAAGACTGTAATGATCTTAAAATCCAACAAATGTTTTTCCCCATGGTTGCTGTTAATCAGTATTTCAGGATGGCATGGTTAATAACAACTATGGAGAAATGAAATGTTTATTAGGATGAGCGAAGTGAATCCTCTACTAGGCCACTCAAATTACAATTTGTCGTACACTTTACAAAAAAGCTATTCAATATTTTGACTTCAAATTAAACACAAAAATAAAATATGATCTGTAGATTTGCAGAATATAATTTTTTTTACAGTAAAACGTTAAAAAAATATTATTTTAATTAATTTATTTTACATGCATTTCCAATACGGACGCATTTTAGCAAATGAATAAAAAATGAAACGCGAATATTTTCAGAAAAAAAAATATAAATCATGGAGCAAGTAGTAATTATAGATGGAATCATGATCAATTTAATAAATAAAATATGTTTTCATTATTCAGCAAAATCATTTGCATTGATGACACTTAAACATTTTTAAAAAATTGTATTATGGATTTTTTTTTTTTTTTTTGTAAAGTGGCAACAAAAGAATTGTAAACAAATAAAATTAATTGTTAAATTTGTTATATAAATGAAAAATTAAAAGAATTGCGTGAACTTGTTGCCTCGATTCAAGCTCTTATAAATGTACTAAAAGCAAAGTTGGCAGATTCAGAAATGACAAATGGACTTCAACCATTTCTTACTTTATCATTTGTATCGAAAGTAATGTTACGTTCTTATTTGTGGACCGAAAAAGGTTTAGTGGACAGAACTTTAGACTTTGTTGCATGTATTAAAGAAAATCACAAGCCACCAGACCAGATATCGCGAATAATCATGGATAAATTTGAATACTACAGTAATTTAACTTATAAGAATTGGTGCGTACCAATTCCCCTAATAATTGAATTCTGGAAAAATGGAAGCATAAATTACTCAAGGAAAGAATTTCTTCTGCAGTATCTTTTGCTGTTACAATTCATAAATCCCAAGGTTTAACATTAGATGAAGCAGTTGTAGATATTGAGGATATATAGGCACCAGTTGGATTAAAAATGTACGTAACGTTGTCAAGAGTGAAAATCCTTCAAAATTAAGCATTCAATCGAAATTTTCCTTACGAAAAATTCTAAAATATCAAAAATTCTCATGGGCTAACATGTATAAAAACGAAGAAAATAGAATAAAAAGTTTTACAGTTAAAAATTCATAGTATCGACGAAAACAGATTTCAGATGCTTTTCCAGAAAATAGGATTTTGAAGAAGTAACGTTCTTCAAGCTCTTTTCAAATATATTATTCTAAAATAGCTACCAAAGATTATTTGATGTTAATTACAAAGATTGGAAACATGCATATTTCAAACAACTTTAAAAAACACCTAGTGGCTACTAGAAATTGTAAAAACATCTTTAAAAGAATTTTTAGTTGAAAATTTAAAAATATTTTGTAAAAGTTTGCTTCGAAAATATTTCTTTATTCCAGTCCTACATCATAAATAAAAAATTCCTAGGAAATTGATAGTTATTTGGCTGAACTTACATTTGTTGAATTAAAATGCGCCAAAACATAAAATAACGTTTTTGTTTAATAAAGATGCAAAAATAATATTAAAAAATAATGCTACTTTCAAATATTTATCTTATGAAAAAATGCTTCGCGAATCCAAACAAAGCACGGCTTTTGCTAGTTATATTTTAAGGTACACTTGTGTCTTTTGAGAAGGGATGAATACTCATCAATATTTCAAACAGATGTCCTTAAATAGTAAAAATGTACATAAATATCAGCAATAGACTATACATGAATCATTTTGAGTGTCTTTGTCATTGTAAATGAAGTATACATGTTATACATTTCATTTTCAATAGGAGATAGTAAATCCTAATATTGTATATCAACTATATGAAAATACAGATATATTTATGAAAGTTAAAGAGCTAAAAGGTAATCAGACAGATATGATGGAGATCCACCATCCCGTCCCTAGGCCCTGTCAGGCCCATACGGCTCTTCCAGCAAGGGGCATCGACTGGGGTCGGGATTCGCAAACCACTAGGCGGCTACTACTCCGGGTCCCCATCCGCACACCTCTCCTTCCGAAGCCTACGGTCTAGCAGCCAGCCACGATCCCAAGTCTGATGAAGCGGTTGAGTACGACAGCTCCCCTGCCCACTGAGAAACCTCAGAGGTGAGTCGGACACATGGGATTTGCACCCATTGAGCCATGACGAACCCCAGGATGACGACGCCCACAAGAACGCCGAAACCAGTGACCCATTGCCATAGGACGATGGATGCAAATTTGCTGTACGGCAGGCCCCACAAGATGAAACCACAATAACAGGGAACACATTTATGTGGGTTAGCCGTGAATCAGTGAAATGAAGCCTAACACTTTTCAATAATAACAGAAAGTGTCAAAAAATAGACAAAATTTGTGATAAGCTTTTTTTCTAAAATCATAATTCAAATACAAGGATTTTACTCTGGATGGCCCACAGCAGAGTAGTTTATCATACAATAGATTATTAAAAAACTTTAAAATAAAAACAGCAGAAAAAAATAAAAGCAATAAAAATTTACAAGATGCTTAGATACACTACAGCCATCTTATTGGCCTTTCCCAGTATAAACGATTAAAAATTCGCAAACAGTCATTTTTATTTCAGTTTATAGCCTGGCTCATTGAAAAAAAAAAAAATCAATGGAATCAGGCTTGCCCTAGCCCAAATCACCACACTGAAATGTCAGCATTATTTCTACAAATCTGGCATTGCATTGCTCTGAGGGAGAGGAGGGAAGGATGGCTTCCCAAGGCTACTTCTCTGAATTTAACTCTGATTACATGCATTGTGATGACAACATTGCTGTTTTCAAAGAACTAGGTAAATGATTTTACTCATTCAATTTTGGAAGAAAATATTAAATTTGTGATACTTAAAAAATGGAAAAGCTCAGTTTAATAGCCTTCTCTATGCACAGTTTATATTGCAAATTTAGATGAGACAGTATTATTGAAGAAGTAACTGGCAGGATTGACAATGGACAAACAGAAGTTCAATGTTTACTGTTCAGTGTTAGCTCTGCAGAAAAGGAACAATCCAAGATTAGATTAGACTATTTCAATAAAATTTAGGAAGCTAATGAAATATTTTTTATGGATGATTTACATGCCAAACCGATTCCAGATATCTCCTTTGACTCTATGTGTAAAAAAATATTTTTAATAAAGCTTTTATAATAACCTCATGTGTACCTTTCATATGTACTTTTATTATGTAGTCTGTTTTCTTTCTGCAGGTGCAGTAATGCTTATGAAACTTCTGTTTTTGACATAAAAGAGTACTTAAAGGCTTCAGCAAAAGAAATTTTCAAGTTATATATTTTTTTAAAGTTCCGATAGACCCAGGGGCGGATTTAAGGGGTCGCGATTGTCGCAATCGCGAGGAACCCTGCATCCCAAGGGCCTCCAAATCTTCTTTTGAGTTAAAAAAAAATTTGACATTTTGAAAAAATAATTTTCTTAATGTTCCCTTTTAATTTTTCAGTTAATATTATACCATTTTCATGTAATAAATATTGCTTTTCTATCATTTGCTACTACTGGAGGAATTTTAGTTTTCCCTTACCTTTTTTTTTTTTTTCTCGTTATGAATTATTAGGATTTTTGGAGGCAAGGGGTGGGATTCAAAGGGAACTTGGGTCTGAGCCGAAAGGAAGCCTGTTCGAGACCTTCTGTAACGATTTAATTATACAGATTGAGGGGCTGATTAAATCATGGGCTATCACTTGGGACCATTGACTATAAGGGGCCCCACACTTGGAATACAGTTTTCATAAAACTGATATTTTAAATGTATTTTTACTTTGTTACTGATTAGCTATGCTAATAAAAGACATTTTCTTTCTGTGTGTCTGCGTGTGATGGCTAGCAAAACGTACCGCACGTCAGATTCTAAAAAATTGGGTGAGGATCTCGGTGGACTTGTGGATTAGATTTTTAATTTGCTTAGACCCGGGCCCCCTGGACTTTTTCAAGTTCTTTTGCCCTAAATTTTTAATAACTCTCCCTCCCCCCCCTTTCTATCTGATGATCTTCGTTTTTGGGGCCCTTTCTTCATTTTATTATCCCCTTTGTATATTTCAGTTAAGATCTTGCCCGGTACACTACCAATGAAATCAGGGCCAGACTTAGACAGCGGGGGACCCTGGGGCAAATATTATTAGGGGTCCCTCTTCTATCTTAAAAATTTTCGTAAATTATACTGAAGTGACTAAACTGAAATTCATAACTATTGTATGTGTACATAAATTTCGTACCAAGTACTATTCACATCTATATACATAATAGCAGAAGAAAGAATACTTTAAGAAATTGTAGAATAGAGGGGTTTTATCGATTACAGGAATATGAGGATAAATGTGAAGCCTTAAGGAGGTAATGGGTACGGAAATAGACTAGGTAAAAAAAGACAGACCCTTAAAATTGAAAAAAAAAAAGAATTTTGGTCACTTTTGACCATTTTTTATCATTTGATACTCCTTTAACGAAAAACTTATATCTGTCCTTGGCCCCTTAAGCCGGGGGGGGGGGGGGGGGGGGCAATTACCCCGCATGCCCCTCCCTTAGTCAGGCCCTGAATGAAGTCTTTGTATCCTAAATCTGTACTAATAAAACAAAGTTTCGTTTTATCTATGTGCGATGGCTAGCGAAATATACTACACATAGAAGTCTGAGAATTTAGGTGCGTATAGTCGAAGAAAGGTCCTAATACACAGGTCCTAGGCTCAGATTTTTAATATTTTAAGGGTTGGGGTACCTATAAGATTTCATGCATAAATTTGTTAATAATCCGCCCCTTTTTATCCAGTATTCTTTGTTTTGAGAGTCCTTTCTCCATTTAATAATTCTCGCCTTTTAAACCCCAGTTAAGATTCTGGCTCTTTGGGTCTGATATAGGGCCTCAATGTTTTTCTGCAAATAAATTGCTTCTCTTTTAATCCGATCTTAATTTTTGGGATTCTTTTTCCATTTAGTTATTTTCACACTTCTATTTTCCAGTTTAGATCTTGGGGCCACCTAGGATGCCGTAGAGCCCGGTTCAAGGTTGTCTGAAATTTTTGTGATCCAAACATTTTTTACCCCTTAATTTCCTCACCTTCTCAGTACATAATTTTAAAGTTGATTCTTGGAATCTTCTTCTCAGATCAACACCTTCATATTTTAAATAGGGCCGTAGGGAACATTTTTAAACATTTACCCATTTTTGTGCATTTGTTTAAAACATTTTTTGAACCAATAATACTAGTATATAAATTTAAACATTGTTTATACACTTTTGATGAAACACCTATTTTCTTATTATACTACTTCTTACTAAGGTGGTATATGAAAAAAATCTATCATGTGACATTTTTTACTTTCTTCCATACATATATACATACATATTCCATACATATAATTCCTAAATCGTTAGCTGTAGGCATATAGTTCCAATTAAAAAAGGTTTTAAACGAGATAAAGAAATATTTTACAAGTGATTTGGGCCAGTAAAAACATTTCTTAAAAAATTACGAAATTTAAATTTATTATACGGTCCTCCGGTTTTATAAGTTGTACTCAGTAAAAATTTCCCGTCACATTTACTAGTAAGACAAAAAAAATCTCGTTATTCATAGATTAAAATTAACCAAATAATAGTTGTTTAAAGTTGGAGCATATTTTTTGCTACAAATTAGGGGTCATTCACAAATTAAACAGAAAAATAATTTTGTCAGATGTATTAAAAATATGGTTGAGAGCAAAACAAATATTGCAATGTAAACTTGAAATCTTTAATCATTTTGACATATTAATTCAAAATATGCAATTTGTAATAAACATATAAGAAAAAAGAAACAGAAATTTTGCTAAATAAAATGATGGAAATTAGCAACCTTAATTCTTCACAAGATAATACGTATTTTAAAATGTTACTTGATGGAAAAAGTTGGGTTATGACATATGTTTTGGTTTTTAATAATTTACTCTTATGTATTCTGTACCACAGAATCCGAAATTGACCATCATTTTTTACTAACACGTAAAGAGTTTTTATAAATCAAATTTTAAAGTTAAAAAAGAAAAAAAAAAACAGCGACTATTTGGAAGGGGAGAATGGAGCACATTGGGATATATGGCTACGATTGGGAAAAGCCTTTGTCTCATAATATCTATGGTAAAAAATTTGTCGTCCTTGGATTTTTAGAAAATCATAAAAATGAAAATTCTGAAAATATATTGCTGTATTTAAAATAAAAACCATCATGCAATAAGTGTGAACATATCTCTGAAGGTACATTTTCTCCATTCATACCCAGATATTTCATATTATTATTCTTTTAAGTATTTAATAAACATTTTTTTTAACTAGATGTCACAGATTTTTTACAATAATTTTTCAGTACTCAGTACACTAGAATCTATGAAAAAAATTCACATTTCGGCAAAAGTATATAAATTGTGTAAGCCACTGTGACTAATACCCAGTATTAATTGAAGATCTAACGCACAAAGTATTAAGACTGTTTAACATATTTTCATGTTAGGTCTCTAATTTTTTATTATCAGTTGTACCTTTTGGGCTCACTATTATAACTTCCTTTAAAATGATCCAATTTAATATTTTCCCTTAACAACTTCTTAAGTCTTCCAGCAACCACATGAATAACAAAAAAATTTCTCAGACTTTAGCTATCACCAATTTTTTTTCTTTCTTTGGGTCCTTGCTCTAACTTGTGTAAAATGATCTAAATTGCATGCATTTTTTTTTAAACATGGTTCTAGTGTTTTCCGATTAATATAATTTTTACTAATTGCAGATCTAAAGAATTAAGTACTAAGGCTTTTTAATAAGTTTTCATGTTAGGAGAGGACCCTGTCTTTAATTATTTACTGATTTTTTTGTGCACTTTATTGTAGCTTAATTAAAAATGGTCCAATTCATTTGCTTTTTTTAAACCAACTTATTAGATCCTCGAAACACTTCATGAACGACAAAAACATTTTTCAGATTTTAGCTAACATCAATTTTGAATATTTATAGCCTTCTTGGGGCCCTTGTTGTAAGCTTTTTAAAAAATGATCCAAATAACATACAATTTTGTTTAACGTAGTTTTAGCATGCTCCTATTAATTTAAAGACTATTAACAATAACTATACCTTTATATCAAACGACGTGCCAGTTAAGTCTCTGGTAACTTGGTGCCCGGTACCGGGCCCGTTGCAGTTGTTGCGTCCTAAATTGTTAAAAATTACTCTCTCTTAACTCAAATTTCATTTTTGGAACCCTTTACCATTTAGCTATTTTCCCATTTCTAGATTGCAGTTGAAATCCTGGATACCCTAGAATCATGAAGGAAACCTTGAACTTTTGTGCTTTTTCATTTTTCATCTCAAAATTTTCTCGCATTATCACTGAAAAATTTTAAATTTGAGTCTTGGATGCCTCTCTCTGGACCAACACTCTCTTATTTTTATTGGTACCCTTGGGGCCTATTTTAAGCATCACCTTTTATTGCCCATTCCTTCAAAATTTCATTTTAATGATTAATTTTTACCTGTGCTTAATTTTAACTAATTGAAGATCTAAGGTGCAAAGAACTAAGACCATTTAACAAGTTTTCATGTTAGAAATCTGCTCATAACGATCAGTTACCCCCTTTGGCTTTCTCTTATAACTCCCTTAAAAATGGGCAGATGCACTAGTTTTTTCACTAACAACTTCATATGTCCTCCAGCTAAAAAATTTTCAGACTTTAGCTACCACCAGTTTCGAATATTAATCGCTTTCTTGGGGTCCTTAGTGCATCTTTTTTAAAATGATCAAAACTATATGCCTTGCCTTTAACATAGTTCTAGCGTCCTCCACAATAGCTTTAAAAACTACTAAAAAATATCAGTATTACTCGGTTATCCCATCAACCAAAATATTATTGCCAAACTATAAGTGTAAATGCCAACTATGGATAATCATGAATATCACATTCAATGACAATTAAATACGATAAATGTATTTAAAACGTCATTAAGTGATTTTTATTTTGGCCTTTTATTTGTATTTTTATCAATATTTTACTAATTATTTATTTTTTCATTATTTGAAATAAAAATTATGTCAATATGCATAATTTGGCTAGTAGTTTGGCAATTTCTATAACTTGGCGAAATTGATCAATGTGATAACCAAGTAGTACCAAAATATCTTTATAACGCAACTATTCTCTTAAAACCTCAGCCACAAAATAACTCAAGTTGAGCCGAAATTCACTCATCTCATGATTTGAAAGGCAGTTTCTCAAAAAGAGTTTAAACAACTCAAGCAGAGAGTTATTTTTAAGCAATTTAGATCAAGAGTTCAAAAAAGCAATTTAAATCAAGATGAGTAAAACGTTTAAAAAATAACTCATTCACGATCCAATAGATTACAGCTCTTTTCTGAGAAGCCAAATCCACTCTTCCGTTTTAAGAGTGCACATGCCTGTTAAAAACTCAGGCACTTTGGAGCCTGGTGTCGATCCTTGAAATTTTTTTACATTATAAATTGTTAATAAATGGCTCCCTCTTAATTCTATCTTCATTTCTGGAATCATTTTCCAGTTAGTTATTCTTCCATTTTTGCATTTCAGTTAAAATCCTGAACACCTTAGGATCACATAGAGCCTGATTTGGTTCTCTCTAACTTTTTGTCCGGCATGCCTTTTTTTCCTCCTAATTTTCTTGCACTTTTGGTGCAAAACTTTAAAATAAAGTCTTGGACACTCCTCTCTGGACCAACAACCTCATATTTTTTATAGGAACCTGCCCTCTTTAAAGTATTTTCCCCCATTTTTGCACATTTCTTCAAAGTTTTATTCTAATGATTATTACATCGCTATGCTTAATTGCAATACTGTAACCGATTCCTTTTTTGAGTCCCTGTAAATGAATAAAAAATGCTATGAATGCTCTGTTTTAACGTGATCATAGCGAAATTCAGTAGTTTATATCAGTTTCAGTATGTTTGAAATGGCGTAATATCATTAAAATACTCTGCAAATGATTTTTCCTTATGTTACCATAATGCAATCGAATTCTTTTGAGTGCCCTTATAAATGATACCATTGATTGTACATATTTCATACGCAATACCAAACATGCTTTGGTGACCCTAAATAATCTCTATCAATTGCCTGAAAATCCGAGTATATTTACGGGAGTTACAACGTGGACAGACGACCAGAACGGCCAGACAAACCAAATGCATAATCACTTTTCAACTTTATTGAAAAATGGAGAGGAAAATAAGATACATAATTTTAGCCCATTTATCCACCACAGTATATAAGTTCATGTAAATTTCTAATGCAACTTGAACATAAAATGAATTTGTGCGTATAATCTTTAACTTCTTGAATACATTTAAATTAATTTGTAAGTATTTATTGTAATTAAGTTTTGAACGTGTATTATTTTTAAAATAGAAATGTGCATAATTTTTCAAGATGGAAGGGCCCCAAAAAGTTTCAGTGAGAGGGTCCCTCACTTTATAAATCCGCCCCTGGATAGACCATTAATAGAATTGTATGTTTCACTGAGTTCTATATTTTGTTTTCTGGTGCTTAGCAAAATGTATACCTGGAGTTCCACTGTGTATGTGTATATATATATATATAGAACCATTATACAATACTACTTATTTAACATCTATAATGGATATATAATAACCCTTAAAATAACAAACTAAAACAAGATAAGAGAAGTTGGCAATATTGAAACAATTACGAAGTATTAAAAATGTGGTATTTGGCTTGTTGTCAAGGGTAGTACCAAATGCACATTAATTATGATTAATTTCCGATTAGAAATCAGGATAAATCTAAAAATGATTTCTAAATTAACCCATACGATTACATGTAATCGTAAATGCAGAATTTAATTCAATGAAAAATACTAGATATATATTAAACCAATAATAGAATTAGCAGAGAAAAAAAATTACATAATGCAATTGACAACATGTGGGAGAAAAAATAAAATAAAAATTTGCAATCTCATTTCGCTAACAGTTAACAGATGGCAGTTAACAGAATATTGTAAGGAAATTAATATCAGAAACCAAATATATATAATTAATTTAATTAAAAATAACTTATTAAAAATATTAAATTATTAAAATATTAAACAAAAATGTTATGAAATTAATGGAAATAATGTAATTATATTATAATGATAAAAAGTTTAAAAAAAATGACAAAGTTTACAAGAAGAACGATTTAATAAAAATAAAAGAGACAGCACCATCTACGAGAGAGTATAAGTTTTTCGATAAAAGGTTGTAAAACATTTTAAAAAGCATATTATATATTTTATAAATATAAAATAACACAATACACTTAGAATAACTAGATACACACAAGTAACACTTAGATCTTAATCGACAAAAGGAGAATTAATGATGTATTTTAAAATCTTGATAAATAATACTTTATCAATAAGGATAGTTTAACTTGATAACTTACAGGATAAATTATAAATGTATTTACAATTAGCAAGCCACAGTCTGAATTGCGAATAAAGCAATAAGCTTTATCAGGGGATGCAAATTTAACAAAATTTTATAAGCAATTAATTAAGCAGGGTATGTAAATAAAAGGAAATATAGAGTAAATTTAAAAATAAGAACAAATGATTCAAAACAGTGTAGTTTAATGGAATAATTTCATTATAAAGAGAGGGTAAAAATGTACAATGGTGCCAACTATAGTTTGTAAATAGGATTAAAATTGCTTTATGCCAAATATATTCATTATAAATTCCAATTAACAACATTTCATTACATATTAGTCTAAAACAGCTATGTGAGAATTAATAATACTATATTAAATCATTTAAAAATATATTAGCAGTGTATAGTTTATTTTGATAACTTACTTGTTAAATTTAAAAATATATAATAAAATAAAAATAAAGAATAAATTAATAACAATTATTCAGCCATAAACCACATTGCGAGTTAAAGCCAAAAGGCATTAACAAGGAATGCTATATCAACAGAATATCATAAATAATTAACTCTTTATCTATTCTTACACTGTACCTATTCCTTCCCTCCCTTTTTTTATAATAAATATATTAACATATGTGCTCATATTTTCCTGCAGCCACCCAGCCAACCTATTAATATTTTTTTACATTTTTATAATTTTATATTTTTTATGTTATTTTTATTTTATATATATATATTTTAAATACACAAAATGTTAAAAGTAACTGACAATAAACATCCTACAACAATTTATATGTGATAAAAGTATTAATTGTATATTAAAGAGTATATGCATTTCTTGGGAAAACCACAATTTATTCCATCAAATATTAACTGTTTAATGTTTTTGTTAATAAGATGAGGGGAACATAAACATATATATATATATATATATATATATATATATATATATATATATATATATATATATATATATATATATATAAAGAGAGATCTATCTCACTTTTTTATGAACATAATTTTTTCTCCATAATTTTACACAAATCTCTTTGTAACTAATAGATGAAATCAGGGGGCAGAAAATCTCAGTCAAGTTTGTTAATGGGCAAAATTGGAGAAAGGGGTGGAAATGTGGAAGGTTTTTGTGAAAATAGAAAAAAAACCATAACTTCTTAATTATTATAAACTAGAAGATAGCCCGTCAAAATGACGTGTTTGCATTTTTAAAGGATGATAAAAAATTTCAACAACTGTGGTCAATCATAGCCACTTTAGGCGGAAACAATTTTGATAAATACAGCAATTAAATTTGGAGAGGGAAAAATCTAAAAAAAAATTCAACAGAAATTTGCATTTAAAACTATAGCAAAACTATCTGGTAGATGGGGGTGGGGATTATAATGAAATTTAAAACGCACCCACGGTTTGCTTAAATAAAAAGTTTTAATTAAATATTGTTTTTGAAATCGTGAAAAGATTTCAGAGCGAAGTAAAATGTAGTGACGTCATTTACAGCTCCCACTGTGAATCTGACCAATGAGAACGCTCCATTACGACTATGGAACGGTTTCATTGGTCAGAAAATAGATTGTCTTTAAAATCGGAGGTAACTTTTCACAATGTTTTTTATGCGTAATTTTTTTTTCCAACCACCTTCGTCGGTCCAAGGCCAAGCTCGCACTCTGATTGTTTGGTGCTCTTGGCACTGTTTTCACGTAACATGGCGATAATCATACTTGGAGTAGCGATAGACGCTTCCGTTGAGTTTGATTTCCTTCCGAACCGAGTATGAAGTAAACCGAGTACAAAGTAAAAAGTTGTGTGTAAAAACTTTTAAAGAGTACAGCTTTCAGTAAGACACGTTCCATCCAATCCAATGCTGCAAGAGAAAAGTTACTTTGTACTCGGTTCGGAAGGAAATTAAACTCCTCGACGGAAGCATCTATCGCTATGCCAAGTATGATTATCGCCAAGTTACATGAAAACAGTGCCGAGAGCAACAACCAATCAGAGTGCGAGCTTGGCCTTGGACCGACGAAGGTGGTTGGAAAAAAAATTAAGCGTTTTTTATAGATTTGAAATTCTCAAGAGTCATTCACGGTTGTAAAGAAAAAAAAATTAAAGCAACCCGAATATAAAAAATTTAACAATATTGCATTTAAAACGCACCTTCGCTTTCTTTTAATTAAAAGTTTTAATTAAATATACTTTTTGAAATCGTGGAAAGATTTCAAAGCGAAGTAAAATGTAGAGACGTCCTTTACAGCTCCCACTGTAAATCTGAACAATGAGAACGCTCCATTACGATGATGGAATGGTTTCATTGGTCAGAAAATAGATTGCCTTTAAAATCGGAGGTAACTTTTCACAATGTTTTTTATAGATTTGAAATTCTCAAGAGTCATTCACGGCTGTAAAGAAAAAAAAATAAAGCAACCCGAATATAAAAATTTTAACAATATTGCATTTAAAACGCACCTTTGCTTTCCTTTTAATTAAATATACTTTTTGAAATCGTGGAAAGATTTCAAAGCGAAGTAAAATGTAGTGACGTCATTTAAAGCTCCCACTGTAAATCTGACCAATGAGAACACTCCATTACGACTATGAAACGTTTTCATTGGTGAATGAGTTTCTTTTTCTCGTGGATAGGTTGACCCCAGAATTGTTATACACGGAAGGGTTTTATATATATAATATAAATATTGATTCAGTTTAAAGTTATCATTACTTCTAGGAAATGGGCCTACAATTTATGTATAGCAGATTTCTGATATCACTAAAAATGACCTCAAGGGGCAAATAGGGTTTTAAAAGTTATAAAATCATAACTTCATTAATTCACCACATATCAAATACACTTTAATTTATTATAAATTTCTTAATATCATTTACAACTTTTATAATGATAAGTTTTTGATAGGAAAATTATCTAAAAAAATATATTCTGTTCTACTAGAAGACAATGTGTTTTTCCCTTTAAACGTTATGTACAGTAGCATAGCCAGAGGGAGGGGGGGTACAAATTCTTTATACCATTAAAATCGAAAAGTTGTTTTCACCTTGACTAATAGCTGGAAATTCTCCGATTAGGTAAGGCAAAGAAAACTTTAGAAAATTAGTTGTACTCAGTGCATCTTGATCCCCCCCCCTCCCCCATCTGTCTATGCCACTGTTCATGTAATTGAAATTTATTTTAAAATTTATTAAATTTGAAAATCAGGAATATCAGTATAATTTCTTAGCTTTTGTTTCTTCATTTTTCTCCGAAAGCAATATAATTATTAAAGGGTTACTTCAGTCATCCGAAATCACCCCTTCACTAACATTAACTTTATAGGCAAAAGAAATTACGATATCAAATTTACGATCACTTGCATTTCAATATTTTTAAATGTTTTTCTCATTAAACAACTGAAGTCGATGTGTATGAAAGACTGAGTTTTTTACTCTTTCCATTACAGGGTTTATTTCTTTAAATGAGTATATTTACACTTTCAAAACCTGTTCCTAAAGTAAAAAATCTTAATAAAAAAAATGCATACAAAATCAAAAAAGTAGAAAATGGTCTTTATATATATCGATCTGAGTTAAATAATGCAAAGAAAATGAATGTTTTAAAGACTAAAATGTGAACAAGATATTAAAAAAATTTCTTCCAAAGGATTAACATTAGTGAATGGGTGTTTTTACCTTACTGAAGTAGCCTCTTTATGCTATGAACTGCAAATAAGCACATATGTATGACACAGGAAATTGTTTTGCTGTGACAATTGACAAAAAGAAAAAAAATAATTTTTTATAATGTGAATGAAAAGATTCAAACAAAACCTCAGAATTCTTTAAAGAGGTATTTTCCCAATAACGAGCAATAATATGTGTATGAAAAAAATGTGATTTAAGCTAATGTTTTTGGGGGAATTTGTAAAGTTAAATGATCAAAATTCAATAAAAATAATAACCATAAAACAAGGGAGATTTGGAATGATTATAAAATTGATTATAAAATGTGAATATTGCACATAAATAGTCAAACAATGGATTTGAAGCAAGTGTTGTTCATAATAGAACCCTGCACAACTCGGGCTAAACCAAATCAGTCTGAGAATTTTATTTTTAGTCACTCTGAAACCAGACTCAAATTCAACATACTTCCACTCGAAACTGATTCAATTAATTTAATGCAATTATAATATTAGCTTATAAGAAACTAATAAACTTGAATAACAAATTACTCTAATAAGATACCTTAATTAATTACTCTAATACTCCAATTACTCCGATACACTAATAAGTAATTTATCTTTTTTATAAAGTAGGAAATTTATGCTATATGACACACATACATAAATATAATACTCCTTAATATTTAAGAATGCAATTTTTTTCTCCGGAAAATTATTTAGGACTTTTTTTGTGAAAAATTGGGTAAATTCGAATCAGACTCGCAAATGCTAAGACACAAGCCAACACATTTAAAGTCAACATGACCTGCAGCCACAAAAATGTCAATCCATCCCAAACTGCAGCACAGGAAATTAGCTTCATACCCCAAATCTAACTTAGCATCAGGTCCGGTTTTAGTAAAATCAGATTACCCAACAAGATGTAGGAATATAGAACAGATTGCAAAATCTGTGTAATCAAATTGTAATCGTAATCCTCTAGTTTGGTGATTGTAGTCCAACAAAAAATATTAAACATAATCTAAATGTAATCGTAATCCAGCAAAAAAGTATTAATCATAATCGAAACAATCTTAATCCAGCAAAAAAAATATTAATCATAATTTAAACGTAATTGTGATCCAACTGGCATAAAAAGACGCATAATCGTAATCAGTTTTTAGAAATTGAAAATAATTTTAATTGATTACAGTCCTCTGTAATCAACTGGAAGTCTGGTAATAATGCATGCGTGTAACCAGGGGAGGTGCCCAGGGTGCCCGGGCACCCCCCCCCCCCCCCTGCTCGTGCAGATCCAAGATTATTTTTAAAAAATCAAAATTTATAAAAGAATAAAGAAGAAAAATGAACGCATAGTTCAATTAGTTAATCAAAACTAACAGTCTATGATTTGAAATGTGATAAAAGAAGAGACCTAGATTCTTTTTTATTTTTAAGAAAATTATTTTGTTCATCTTTTTAAAACTAGAATATTTACTAGAATCTGTATTAATCACAGTAAGTCAAAAAGTTGGTTTTATAATCCCAATTTGATGTCTTTTGTTTATGGAAGATTTTTTTAACGTCATTCTTTTTCATGCATGTTTTTGCAATTCTATAAAAAAATCAGTAAATTCTCGACAAGGATAGAAACTATTTATATTTTTGCTTTTGTAATCTAAAGTCTAGATAGGAACAAAAAAGGAAATACAGATGTGAAACAATAATTCCACCATGTGATTAGCCTGGAGAACGGAGGAGGTGGGAGGTAGAGATGAGCCGGGCCTGACACAGGCTGGGGCACGGGCTCTATTTTTATTTTAGTCTTTGGGCTCATTTTTTTCTGAAACCAGAAAATTTTATTTATTCATGTGTAGAAAAGATTGAAAGAACTTTTTTCCATTTAAAATAGCGTACTTATTTCTTTTCAAATCATATTAATGCTTTTTCATCCAAATGATGGGGAACTGAAATCGTGTTTATTTATTTTAGTATTTCATTACTTTTCAAATGGAAATTTGTTCTAATTATAGATTTATGTCTACGAAATTTCCGGCAACAATTTACTGAATGGCACCAATCAAAATAAACACAGCAATGGATTTGCTTTTAGTTTGGCTTTTGTTAGCAGGAGTTTTTTTTAAATAGGTACGCTTTTTTATTTAGTTACATAACGCAAAGAAAATACTTTCTTCTGTAATTAGTAGACAAGAATTAGCTGGAAGTTTGCAAATTATTTAATCTTCTATTGTGCACGAGTCGTTTTTCTTGGGAAAATAAATTTAGCGATTGTTCTATCTATTTGTCAACATGAACTAAGTTCATTCTGAGGACACTGTGAATTTTTGAAGTCACTTTCCTCCGTAAGTAAATATTAATTACCATGTTATTCTGACTGAAAGCAATAGATTAGTATTTCCTCTTTTTCTATAAAAGCATCGGATCTTTAAGCTAACAGAGTCTATTTTTTCCAAATACATTGATTTTCAGATATCTGTCAATCACAGAAGATTGATAAGAGAAAGGAATTGATTATAGTTAAAAATGTTATTTTTTTACAGAAAATTAAAAAACATTGTTTGATTTTACAAAAAGCTTACTGATAGTAATTTTTGCAAATTTCATGCATTTATTCAATAAACACAAATGTGTCCATCAAATTTACTTGTAAAATTAGGGAAAATTTTGAGAGTAATTTTAAGTATCAAGTATATTTTTATTTGATATGGATTTTGATAAGATTGAATTTAAATTTTCACTTAAGAATCATATCTGTGTAAGAACTTTTTAAAATGAGACTTTTTTTTTAAACAATTTTTAAATATACTGTTTTGTATATATACTTTTTTTTATTGGGCTCAAGCAGGCTCAGGCTCTTTGGACAAAAAAACCTTCGGGTTCTGATTTAAAACTGTCAGGCTCGGGCCCCGAAAATCGAGCTCGAACTCACCTCTAGTCGGAGGTTGTACAAATCTCCCTTCCTTTAAAAATGAGAATGCTACGCAAAATTCAAATTAATATGGAGGCTGGTTTTTAAGTTCGTTAAATTTCGTTTTTTATGGCGATATTTTTACATTTGTACGGGCTCATTTAACTGGAAAATTTTATTTATTCATATGTAGAAAATATTGAAAGAACTCTTTTCCACTTTAATTCAGTGTTACAAGTTATTTTAATACTACTTTGATCAAAATGAAGGCAGAACTAAAGTCGTGTTTATTTATTTTAGTATTTTATTGCTGTTTTAAATGAAAATTTGTGATAGTTATAGATTTATGTTTACGGATATCTTTGTTTTATATTTATCATGTTTTATCTACATATATATATCTTTTTCTTATCCATTAGATTTAATTTTGAGCAACTTCTCATCCTTCTTCACGCAATGAAAAATTGCGTTTGGTTCCTTTTTAAAAGAAGTACCACACACCTATACCTTCCGCAAATAAAAATCTGCCTAAAACGGAAATTTGATAGGTTTTATGGGGTTCCGTTTTATTAGGTTTTACTACATAAGATATTATTTGTACTCAACATGTTCAGGTTAAAAAAATTTGGGCACCCCCGCATTCAAAAGACTGGTTATGTCTATATAATGCTAATATTAATTATTTTGATAAGTTAATGTCGATTACAAATATGACCTATCATTCTTTTTATTATATTTTTTATCTCAGCAATGCATATGAATTTCTTAAAATGTGAAATAGTATTAAAATGCACTCCAAATAGTGTTTCCCTGTGTACCATTGCGTAATGGAATACTTTTGTGTGGCCCTGTAAATTAATAACAAAAATTCTTTGCACCACAGATTGTGCAGAATGTATTTTTTAGTACATAGTTCATAGATGCATATCAATTCTATTATGTTTGAAAGAGTATAACATCCTTAAAATTAAATTGAAACTATTTTTCCCCTTGACCTTAATGTAATGGAATGCTTTTGATTGTCCCTGTAATTAAACTATACAGCCAATTTTCATAAAATTTGCAATCACTCAACAAAATTATGCAACAATTATATATTTTTAATTTCAAATATTTTGATCGGGTGTTTTTTGCTTTGTAATAAGTGGACAGACAGATGGACCGAATGATGACTGTAGGTGCTACATATTTATATAATTACAAACGCACTTTAAAAAGCAATTAGTTTATGCCATTTTTAATAAACATTCATACACTTAGTATTCTGGGAAATTTTCATTTATTCGATACTCATATGCATATAACTAATACATTTTTCAACAATGATTTAAAAAATAATTTCATGTGCTTTGTAGCAATGTATATCACATGAATGCTTTTAATATAGATTCTTTAAAATCAATTGTTAATTTCTGAAATGGATTAAAAATTACATTTGCACTGCAATCTAACACAAATAAATAAATTAGTACAAAAATATAAATTATTTGCAGTTATAAAATTTCATTAACAATTACCTGCATCTTGCTGCATCCCACTCTCTGATATTAAGATCAGGTAATTCCATCCATGACCCTAAACTTATTGTAAGAGTTGAACCATCCATTTTCTAAAAAAGCAAAGGAGAAAAGCTTATATTTACAGATGCATGAATAAAATCAGCATGAAATACAAACTCAAAATTAATATTAGTCAATAAATATTATATTTAATTAATTTTAAAAGACAACTAACTTAAAATAATAAGTTAATTATGCAAGCTTAGAGCCATAACAAAGTTCAAAAGAGTTTGAAAGATATGTTAGGAGTATTATATATAAACATAACACTTGGTATGTATAGCATTTTCAAGATTTAATTTTTTCAAAAGAGTTTTGACTTTCCTGACAGTGTGAACTAATTCTTAAGTACATGTAGACTAAAATATGAGAGATTAAAAATGGTTCTTAAATAATGAAGACATTCAAAATTATCAAATGAAAAAAATAATCACACCTTAAAAATATGTACTTCAATCTACTGTCCAACATTTCAAAATCTACAAATTTTTATGTTGTTTTGAAGACTTACGATGAATGTAAAATTTATCTGTAAAATTACTTATGAAATAACACAAATGTCTTCTCAGATTTTATACAAAAACATTTGATTTAAGGCTGTTCTCAACTGCTCTGTTTAACAAGTGCATGACATTTTGACACATTTACAAATTCATTTTTTAACAGAAAGATATAAAATTAGAAGGGCTGACAAGGGAAATGATTTGGAACAGTGTTTTCCATTTTTTAATCAATAAATTACCCAGAGTTATAAGCCTTCTTTTTTTTTCTTTGAAAAATTTGGTTTCAACAGTTAATTTTGCACAAATTCTATGATCTTCCAGGGCTTGAAATTCAAATTCTTCCAGGAGGGCATTTTTCCCTCCCAACATTTATAAATGGAGGGGAGTTGAGCTTTTGCATGCCATTAAGAACTACACTAATACAATCATGATAAAACAGCATTGAAGCAAATGAAATCTACATTGGCCCTTATTTGCCAATCAGTCACAGGAAATAACACAAAACTTGTCAACAAATCGAGAGAAAAAAAATTACAAAATTGTTGGATTGGTTGCAGAAAATATCGCAAATTTCAACGATCTTTCAATGTAAAAATTGCACAAAATGTATCATCAATCGTTCGTACGAAAATATCGCGAAATTCGCTGGATGGCCATGGAAGTTGAGGATAGTTTCAAAACGCAAAAACTTCCAAAAAATTATAAAATTTCTTGGGCAGAAGCCTCCCACCTACAATATTCTTTCGGGCAGGATTTCAAAATTTTGGGAACGAATCCCGCCATCTTACCCTGAAATTCAACCCTCATCTACAAATCACAAGATTGAACTTTGCTTAGAAAATTGGCATAGAAAAGTTCTATTCATAAATTTTATAACTTTAAATGTACAGCAGAGTCTGTACAGTAATTGATCAAAGTATATATACATAAATACATCCTTATAAACACATGCCTGTCCAATTTGCAAAAAAAACTAAAAAAGTGTTCTTGTCATTTAAGATTTTTTGTTCGAGTCATATTCAGCTCTTTAAATTTTTGAAATATAATGGTTTATTAGCTTTTCCAACAACTAATAATGTTAACTTTTCACTCCCATTTGAATTTGTGCAAAGCAAAAAAGACAACCACATTTTAAATAGTTTCATACCATGACAGTTTTCACCCTTTCTTGTAAAAATCTTATCAAGAAGAAGGCAGAAAAACAGTCATGTTGCACCAGCATTGAAAATTTCTTTACTGGAATATTCTTACATCAACCAAGGCATTGCATTCTTGATCTACTCTTGGATAATCTCAGAATTTGTTCCGAGTTTTATAACAGACTTGTAGATTAAATTAGGGGCCGTCCATTAATCATGTGATTTTTTTTGGCATTTTTAACCCCCCCTCCCCCTTGGTGATACATGGTGAGGTTCAAGACTACCCCCCCCTCCCAACCCTACATCACGTGTATTTTTTAGTACCTAAAAATAATCTTAATTCTTAATTTTTTTAGAATATTTATTATAAAATACAGGTTCAAGTATCATCAAATTTTATTATAGAAAAAAAAAACTACAATAATAACCTTAAGAGGTAAACAGAAAGGTTGCAAGTTGTTTTGGACTCACATAAAAATAATGAAAGAAATGCGAAAAACTTTTTTTTAGTAATACATAAACATAATTTAATTTACAATGTCCTCACACCACGGATTAGAAAGACTTTCTTCAACACCAATAACTGGATAAGCATCTTGCAAGTTAGTTGTAGGCACAGTGCTTTGTTGAAGATTAATATCGCCATCGGTTTCATCAAGCCACTCGGCATCATCATTTTCGTGCACTATGCAGAGAATCTTTCTCACGGGAACTTCACTTCGTTCGTTGCCTGGCAACGGTGAATCAAGGTCACACTACAAGCCGCTTTCGACTTTGTACACGTTTGCCGAAAAAATAAATACTCGTGATATATTATTACACCCCCCCTCCCCCCTTGTGATATTTCGTGATTTTTTATGGACCCCTCCCCCCCCCCCTCTCGAGCCTCGCATGATTAATGGACGGCCCCTTATGCCTCTTTTTTTAAAATGGTCAGTTCAATTATTTAAAGCTGTGAAACTGAATACCCAGTTTTGAAACAATTTTATTACATTTCCTTTCAAAGTGGGTCATTTATAGGAATATTTGTTGCACAAACTAACATTGGAAAATGAAAATTTCCAATTCCTTAAATGGTGATAGTTCCACTCCTCCCGACCCCGTTTCATCTTTAGTAAGTTTTCCCATTTTTTCTAAGTTTTGTTTCATTATGACTGCTTACTTGCTTGCTTGTTTTAAAATTTTTTTTAGAAAATTTGAATATGGAATCATAATTAAATTGGCAAAATGACCCTTACTGCTATTTTAATTTTTTACTTTCATGATGATTAGTAGTATCGTTTAGATATATTTTTACCATCTAAAAATTGAAAATTATCTAATAATGCCATCAGCTTTATTCTATTACATAAAACATGATGCATTTAGATAAAAGGGTATTTCGTCAGTGAGATTATAGGCCAGTCAAATTGTCAGAAAAAAGGCCCGATAGATGCAAAAATTCTGCTAGAAGATTTTATGTTTTAAAAATGTTTATGGGGATGCTAGTAACAAGAATTAGTGGTTTTCCAACAAAATATCTCGAGGCTAAATTTTGTGGAGCCAAAAACCCCCAAAATTTTCGGACTTTTTTCAGTTTTTTGCCAATAACTCAAAAATTATAATTTTTTTGCTTAAAATACTCAACTACAAAAAGAAAGAGCATTAAATTCTCTATAATTTTTGTTATAAAAACGTTTTTCTAAACCCATTACTAAGCGCGCTATGGTTTTTGAAAATGCCCCTTTTTTTTAACTTTATAAAAAGTGACCTATTTTTCGCCTCCCATCAGAAAAAACTTTTTTCCATCACTAACAATGAAAATTAAATACACCTATTGATGGATGAGAAATGAAAGTTTTAAGAAAGGAAGGTAGAAGAAGCACAAATTCTAGAAACCTTATAAGAAAAACAATTATAAAGGAACGGAGGGCCAGGGACAAGCAAATGGAATGTAGATGGAAGATTGCGGCCACGTGACTTTCTCGAGCCGTAATGATTTAGATGCAAGTGTTCTTTTATAAAGACATACTCTTCTAATAGGCTGTTATTCAGTTTATTTTATTTCTTTTTGTGCAGTAATGAAAAATGAGTGAGCTCGATCGAAAATTGTGTTTCATTCGCCAAACGACTTCAAATAGTGATACTCGCGTTGTGAGCCAGAGAGGACTTGCCAAGCTCTTTGAACATAGCGTTCAGCGTCAAAGTAATATTCATCAGTTTTTTGGAAAGTAGAAAGGAAGTTAGAATACAGGATGATTGCCGAAAAACATATTCGAATGAGAGAATGATAGCAGCATATGTTCGTCGGAGTGAAGATTCTACGCAGACTATAGTTTGTCCCTCAGATTGAACACTTCTTTCAAGTTTCAAGATAATTGCTTCTTATGTGAAAAAGGTAATCTCGGTGATTTCAACGAAAAACAATAAAAAAGCCTTAAGCAAAGAGAAATTTGATTCACAAAGTAATGAAGTTAAAAGCGAAAATTACAATTTTGAAAGCTGCAGAAAAACGTGGTGATGAATGGTCCTAGAAAGTAATTGAACGTATTCAGCACGAACCTGATTAGCAGATGTGAACCTAACTTGCAGATGCATGGTATCATAGTTTTTGTTGTGTAAAACTAGATCAATTTGTAACAAGTGGAGAGAAAAGAGAGCATCGACTCGCACCATCCGTTGACGAAGCCAATGACATAAACAAGAGCTTCTTCATTTTATTTCTTAAAACAAATTAAAAATTTCAAAATAAGAATTTCAAAATAACAGAATTCAAGTTGAGCAGGCAAAAGAAGAAGCTGATGTCATGATAGTTATCTCAGTCATTTCAAGAGCCGTATCTTTGAAAGCGTCGTAATTGTCGGAGAAGATATTGACCTTCTCGTGATCATGATGAGCTTAAGCTATCAACACAAAAATCTATTTTTCCAAAAGCCAGGAGGAGGTAACATCGAAACCAAATGGTTTTCAACCATGTCGTTCAAATACAAATTACATCAATGTTCTTTTCACTCATGCAATCAGCGGATGAGATACAACATCCGCTCTTTTTGGGCAAAGAAAGTCAAAATTTTGTAACACTTTGAAAAAACATGATCAGCTTGGAGAAATAGCCTGCGTCTTCAATAAATTAGGTTCTACCCGTCAAGAAATCATCGAGGTTGGAGAAAAATTCCATGCTGCACTATACAGTGGATGCATAGATACTACACAGAAATTGAAATCCTTAAGTTTTCAGCTATTTGCTAAATCTGCCACAAAAAGCAAAGTTCATCTTGCAAGACTACCACCAACACAAGAAGCTGCGCAGCATCATTTTCTCCGATGTTATTATCAGTTACAAGCTAGGCCAGGAAACAACATCCCTCCTGAAGAATTGGGGTGGGCTCACAGGTCGGACGATCTCTTTCAGCCAGTTCAAATGTGTCAAAACCCGGCACCTGAATCCTTGCTCCATGCTGTGCCATGTAGCTGTAATGAAAGGTTCAGCAAAGCATGTTCTTTTGATAAATTAAGATTAAAATGCTCAACAATTTGTAAAACATATAATGGAATCAACTACGAAAATGTTAACGACATTATTTATCCAGAAGGAAAGGATGTAAAAATGTCACCGTAAGTATTTTTTACTTACAATCAGTTAAATACCTAATATTAATGTTTTACACTAAAGCTCTAAATACAAAAAAAGTTACAATGTTCTTAATTTTTTACAATGTTACCGTTGTAATTCATCACGATTTGTATCATGCAAATACCTATAATTTAAATAAGTTACATTAAAGAGGATAAAATAATTTAAAATTGTGTCAAATTTTCGTTTTTGCAATTTTTCCGTAAAGTTAGAAAAAAAAAGTCGCTTTCAGAATGCTGTAGCGCGCTTAATAATGGCTTTAGAAAAACAGTTTTATTATGAAATTTGTAGAGAATTTAATGCTCTTTCTTTTTGTAATTGAGTATTTTACGCAAAAATTTTATAATGTTTGAGTTATTGGCAAAAACTGAAAAAAGTCCGAAAATTTTGTGGTTTTTTGGCTCCACAAAATTTAGCCTCGAGATATTTTGTTGGAAAACCATTAATTCTTGTTACTAGCATCCCTATAAACAGTTTAAAAACATAAAATCTTCTAGCAGAATTTTTGCATCTATTTATGACAATTTGACTGGCCTATTACACTAATCTATACAAATGGAAGAGATGTGTAATATTCAAAATCTCTGATAGAGATTTTAAATATTACACCTGCCATTTGTAAGAAAACACAAAGAGGTGGGAGATATGTTTTTCTACTGCCACCCCTAAGGTTTTTATGTATGCAACAATTTTGAATATTTGGATTTTTTTTTTTTTTTTTTTTTTTTTTTTTTTTTCTTTAAATAGTACGATTTCTGATTATTTAAGAAATTTTTTGACTAGAAAAAACATTAAATGCAGAAATTATTTCAAAATGTTAACATTAATTTTTTTTTTTAACATTGCAAGCAAAAGAAATTGGTTGTGAATAATGAAAAGCGATGTTACATGCAAGAAATTATTAAATACAGGTTATGTTAAATGGGAGTTTCAGTATATTAAATATTAATATAATATTTTGTTTATTTCTTTCTTCATAATTTTTTTTTCCATATTGTGCTTTATGAGGTCGACATTTCCATATAAAGTCACCTATTTGCCTTTTTTCTGAATTTTAAGAAGAGGTTTACATTTTTTCATTGAATATATATTTCTATACCTTATAGTGTGTAGATTATTCCTGTAAAACGATTTGGCAAAATTCAAAGTTCTTTAGCAGTTATTTAGTGCTTTAGCACAATGCATCCATAGGTTTATACTGTTTTGGAGTAATTTAAACACAGGTGACACAAAATTACTTTTTTCAAACTGGGCTGGATGCAAAAACTGCTAAACTCATATTGTAAACTCTTTTTTTAATTAAAGACAAATGTAATTTATTGTAGCTTGGACCACTTTCAGCTATTTTAATAAAAAATAAATATTTTTAGATTTGGTACACCCCTGATTTTAATTAAACAATTTTTTTTCATATATTTCCCTTCGAAATTTCATGTAAAAATTGCACATTTCTTTCAAATATGTATAAGACATTATTTAAACTATTCAATATTCTAAAACATGCAAGGAATCTAATTTGCAGTGACATATGATAATACCATTCTTCTTATACTAGAAATATGCATGCACAAATTTTCATTTTTCTAAATTTACTGCTGGTTGGATCTCTTTACCTAAGTTTTGCCAAAAATGTAAATGTGTGTTTCCTCTTCAAGTAGCATTTTCAGCTGTCCTACATAAATCATAGTTCCAATTATTATAAACGCCCAGTTTTTTAAAGTAGACGAATTCCATGCCAACTGAAACTAGTAGTGAATTTTTCAACTTTATGTTATCTTCATGTATTTGGTGTCATTTTAAAGGCCATTAACTGCAATTTATTGCAGTTAATGGATTTAATATTTATTTTTGAAAATTATGCATGGTTTATTTAAACTTTATGATAAATAATGGGTATTGAATGATTTTGATTTATAATGTTAAAAATGTGACTTTTTAAAAGATAATTATTTATTAAAAATATGGTGATTTTATGTATTTTTTCATTTATATAGTAATTTAAATGGTTCTTAATCATAATTTTACAGTAATAATCTTCATATACAACTTTCTTCTTATTTCTTTAAAATAAAGTTATTTACAATTTTTATTTGTCCCCTCTGTTACTTTTTTTTTTAAGTTTATTTTATTCAATATATAAAAAAGATTTGAATTTAATAAAAAGTATTTACAATAAATATCATTTGTGTAATCACATTATGTAATAATTTTGAAAATATATTCAAAAATTTTTTAAATACATGTGTAACAGAGGAGACGGAGCTAAATGTCCCCTCTGTTACACATGGTTGTGAACAAATCTAATTATTTTAACACAATCTAATTTTCAATACAATCTACCATAATTTCTGGAAGAAACGCCGCGGCGTTTACGTGTTTTAAACTGAAATTTCAAGCGATGCGGCATTTCTACCGATGAGGCATTCACGAGCATTTTTTTTCAAACAAGCATGAAATTTTTCTAAATTTTTCCGAAAATTAAAAAAAATCGATCATAATTCTAAAATTTCGGACATAAAATGTATCGCGAATTCCGACAAATGGTTGCAAAAACAAATTAATTTCGATTTCATCAAAATTTCGTGAAAAAAATGTCAATTTTCATTAAAAGACTGCAAAAAGTTACGCAAATTTCGCATTAGATTACGAATAAACGAAAATTGCATTTTCGAATGAATTTCCTGAATTTCCCCCTCCCCTTCTTTTATAACTTTCAGAAAATTTGTTCTGAATCCGATTTTTTCCCCCGTTCCAAAGATTCAGTGATGAATCATGATGAAATGAATGAATCATGAATCTTTGATGAAATGTGCTTTTTTTTAAGATTTTTTAATTGATTTTATGCTTTTTTTTTTTTACAAATTTCTCCTTTTTTCTGCGCTTTTCGACAGAATTTACTTTTTTTTTTTAAACCAGTTTTTTTCAAGTATTGCTTTAATTATCAAAATTCATGATTCATTCAAAGATTCACGATTCATTTCTGAAAATTTTGTGAAACGATCGTGGAAAAATCCCGTGTAAGCGCCTCTCCCTAATTATTTTATGATTTTTCGTCACGTTTGGAGGGGGGGGGGCGGACTAACGGTATTTTACGGTACTGTTAGGGAAAAAATCACCGTATCCGCTGCCTTGCACTAAGCAGATTTTTACTTTTAAACTCATATGCGTCGCGCCGCTTATTCCCAAAAATACGATATTAGAATAATATTATTAATTTTGTATTTATTAATTTCTAATTTCATTTTTATGATTTCTTAATACAGCTTATTAATGTGTTTCTGCTTAACATGTTAACCGCGATTACCACGGAAATTTCACCTGCGGCGTTTAAGACGATGTGGCGTTTACGACAATTTTCTAAATCTTTTTGAGTGATTTTCCGCGATGCGGCGTTTACGCCGCCGTGGCGTTTCTTCCAGAAATTACGGTAATTATTTTAAGCAGTTTAGATAAAATCCAACCAGGTGTGTGTTACAAGTAGATTTTAGTGAAAACTTTATTTTTGTTACACAAAATGAGATACAATCAGCACATTGGATTCACAAGCAGTGTTCTTTGTTTTACTGCTGTTGCTTGGCTCTCAAAAGATGATCTCTTGGAAGAAAAAGAAATTAGGAGTTATGTCATAGCCAGTGACTACATGCAGCATGTCAAATATGCAATTTACACTTTCAATGAAATCCTATTTGATAAATTGTAAAAGGAATTCCCTGTGTTAAAAGAAATTGACACTTTTAGTGATGGGCCATCATCCCAATTCAAACAGAAATACATGCTTTGTAATGTTACTTTCTCATCCTTTAAAGTCAATTGGCATTATTTTGCTACTAGTCATGTAAAGAGTGCAGTTGATGGAGTGGTAGGTATTGTAAAGAGGGCTGTGTGTCGAGGAATTATGTCTGGGAAAATGGGCTCCTCCACCATCTGATGCTAAATCATTTGCTTATACCATTTGCAATGGAGTAGAAATTATTTATTGTGCAAAAGAGGATGTAGAAAGGGACATTGCTGCCTTAAATGAAAGAGTTTTAAATATAAAAGCTACATCAAATTTGAGGAGAATTCATTCTGTTAGAGTGCTACAAAAATATTGTATTTCTTATTCATCTGTGTCTGTTGAAGAAGGTGTACAGTTTTGCTTCAAAGATGGTATGGATAAATCTGTAGAAAATAACAATTTGTTAACTCCTGATGTTAATGTTGGCAATTTTGCAATTTTTAGATTTCAAAGAAAGAATAGGATGATGGAATTTGTTGTCCAAATAACTGAAATTGACAAGGAAACTGACAATGATCATGTTGTATTTTTAAGTCGGTCTAGTGGACTAAAAACATTTAAATATAATCATAAAGATATAGCATGGGTTCATATGTTTGAAATAAAACAAGTATTACCAACTCCAACATTAAATAATCAAAACGTCACCTTTGATAATGATATTGCACTGGAAATATGATCACTGAATTTGTAAGATGTCCCCTCTGTTACATTCCATGCCCTCTTTGTTACGTTCGATTAATTTCATTTAAATAAAATGTGTTTTCAATTTAAACAATCTGATAGGTAATTATTTTACCTTGATATGTCTTTACTTAAAAAATATATTTAATTTCTTTTTTGTAATTTCCAAATCACAGAGTTTTATATAAATTGTAGTGCATGTCAAAAAATGTGGGTTTTTTTCTTTGTCCCCTCTGTTACATACCATTTTAATTAATTTATAATTAAATAATTAAGCTTTTTCATCATTTCTAATTAATTAATTAAGCACTGTTCCATAAATTAACATAGTCTTGTAAAATTTTTGTCTTTGGAAAATTTAGTAAGTATTTAAATGGTAAAATTCTTGTGTAATTTCCCCTCTGTTACGCTTGGAATTCATCAGTACTTTTCTTTGCCTTATATAATGGAAGAATTATTTATCTGCAATTAAAGATGGTGAAACTAATTATAAGAAATTAGCTGTGTCCAAAGTGTTTGGAGCCATGATTTATATGGGACACCTGGCAACACTATCTTGGAGCAACATTACAAAAATTTTAGTAAAATGAAACAATGTCATTTCCTAAAATTTTAAAATTTGTGCATTCATGTCTGTCACATAAAGGGGAGAACTTATGTCAAATTGGGCTTGTAGAGAAGATTTTTATGTTTAAAACATTATCTTTCAAATAAAACATATTTATAGTGTAATGAATTTACAGCTGAATTACATCCAAAAATGCACATGTATACATTACAAAATGCATTTTTATGCAATACACTACCCTATAACATAATTCAAAAATGTATTTCTGAAAAGACAAGACATTTCCAATCTAGAAAAAAAAACAGTTTCTTAATTAGAGTTGATTAAAAATTAAACTAGTATTTTTTTAATGAGAGCCAGATGTTTATTATCTATATTTGATAAATCAAATTGTAATTGTATATTTGATAATTTAGAACAATAATGTCATGTAACAGCAGTTGTGAAAAATGATAAAATTGCTCTAAAAGAACTAGCTGTTTTTAAGATTTAATAGGCCTCTTATGGGAATTTGCAAGGCATTTTCTGTATTAAAATTGCAAAGTACATTATTTTAGAGTTATTCGTGAAGAGACTGGTAAACTATCCTTCTCTTCCCCATGAATCTATTTCTGTGATAAAATATCTGGAAACATTACCTCATTTATGATATGTAATAGTAATTAAACTAGTGGTAACATTATGAGCGATACATATGAATGAGTGATAACAAATAAGTTTAACAGACTTTGAAAGATTCTTCAAATTTAAAAAACTTCTGCAAGGGATGCTACTCTTTTTTTCAAGAGCTTTTATCCATGGTTGCCAGTACTATAGGGTGGCTTACAAAGAGCATTAATGATGCAATAAGTTTTTCCTTAAAATAATTTGCCTATAACATGATGCGCAATAAACATGGGCATAACTAGATAATTTTTCTAGGGGGGGCCGCGGTACCATTTGATAATTTCGAAACAATAACATTTCAATTCTGTACAGTTCAGTTGTTTAACCCCTTGGGGACACGTATACATGCCACAAAAAGGCTTAAAATTTCTCGTGTATCCCCACCAGTAAAAATGTATTGTAAAATTTGCCGTATTTAATCGGAGCATTTTCTCGATTCAATAAAGCACAAATTTTTGTTTTTTAAAAAACATTGACCAAACATTTAAAATTTCATAAAAGGCTCCCATCGCGAAGGGATTAAGAGCGTAGTTCAATTACATGTTTGTTAAATTTATGTTTATATAATTTTATGATGAAGATCCATTAGGGCGTATAAGCAGGAAATGAAATGATGAGCTGTTTTTATTAAACCTTTCAGGGGCATGTAATTGTATTTCTATAATTTTCAATTCCCATTGAAATATTCGAAAAAGTTTGCTTCAAAATAAGGAAAAACAATTTTTAATCTTTTTCCCACCAAAGCTATATAGGTATGAAAGTGGGAAATGAGAAAAAAGGTGGAAATTCTTTCCATCTATACAGTGGCACCAAACTCTTATAATCGAACTGTCATTTTAACCGATACCTTTACAATAAAATTAAATCTAAATCTGCATATATAATAACTTTTTTTTTTTTTTTTTAACTTTGGATACATTAACAATGTATTTCCAAATGTAACTGATAAACTTATGCTAAGGACAGTTATTGATTTTCTAAAACAAATATTATCTTGAATGGTTTAGCTGTTAAATTCCACCCCTCTTTACTTTTTCAATAAAAGCAATTCCCCCCACCTTTTATTTTTCAATAAAAACAATCTCCCTGCTAAATTTATCTTTGCTTCGGAAATGCATCTTAAAAAGGTATCACAGAAATTATCCAAAAGTGTAGTATAAGTGGCACAAAATATTCTATTCCAAAAAGAAACTTCCTATTTTTAAAGTCTAAAAAAAAAATTCATTCTTGAAAGGCACTTTGAATAACCTCATTTATACAACTTTCAAATGCTTATAATATTATATGAGCTTACATTTCATTTTATATCTATTTTGCACAATAATTCAAGTTAATATATCCCACCAGGGGCCGAGAGGTTCTGCCTCCGAAACTGATAGACGGCAGATGCTGGACTCGAACCCAATAGCGGCCGTCAGCCTAACCATTCGGAGTTTTCCTAGGTTTTCTTAGAACCTTGGATTTGCTTGCGTAAATACGGGTTAGGTTCTCTCTCTCTCTCTCTATCTCATCCTCTGTGAGATCTATTCGTAGTGTATATGGCGCGGAGCGCCATTTATACTAACATGATCTTTATTTATCCCAGGTAATGCCAGATCCTTAAGTTGCTAAAACACAGTTTGCAAAGATTTAGATTGGGTTATGAATAAGATGGACACACTGTGTAAATTATCTTTAAGAAATTAGCTAGATGGAACATGAAATTCTTTTTTGTTGCTGCTTTTTCAAAAAGTTCGTCGTAAGTACAGCCTGGGGATAAGTCAAGGTCTTTCCAAAGTTTCTTTCTAACGCCAGCAAACATTTGACAATGAAAAATTAAGTGTTCTTCGGTTTGGTTACAATAGTTGCAAAAACGACATTCGGGATTTGTCTGACGCTTAAACTTGTTTAATCTATCACTTGTTAGAACGGTTCTAGTAAGGAATTTGCTGTAGATAGTTCCTGTGTTTCTAGGTAGATTAGGATGATAGTATTCTTTAGTATACCCCCCCGTAGGATCTGTTTTTGCCGGACTTGTACCATTCACAGTCTTTCAATTGATCTGAATTGCTATCGTCTTTAATTTTTTTTATCCAGTCTTCCGGAGCGATCCAAGGTATATTTATGGTAAACTCATTCGCCGAGGTAGCAACCTTGTCAGCAAGTTCATTTATTTCAATATTACTGTGTCCTGGAACCCACCAAATTTGAATATGAATGTTTTCAGCTTTTTTTTGAGTTATTAAATGATTAATTTGGCTAATTATAGCAGGTGATTTTTTATTTATTGATCTTAAAGCTTGTAATAGACTTAGTGAATCGGTAAAAACATGGTATATGCCTTCTATCACTGTATATAATTTGATACTGATGTAAACGGCAATGGCTTCAGCAGTGAAGATTGAATTGATGTTAGGAATTTGGAATCTTTGGGTTTCATTGGTATTTTTGTTGACGATGCCAATAGCAGTTGCAGATTGAGTTTTTGAGGCATCAGAAGCTAATATTATATCATTTTTCCCCATTTCATCAATGATACCATTTATATTTTTGGCTAAAATATCCTTATCGAAATTGTTTTTGTTAATGGACCAAAAGCGGGCGAAGGTGCGTCGGCTTTTTTCCTCTTGAGTATTCCATTCGTAATTGATTATTTCATTGATATTTGAATTATACCTATGTAATTTATTAGATTCAATACTTATAGCTGTATTAGTGATATTGGTATGGTATTTTTTATATTTAAGGCAAGTGATATTCTGTTTTATGGCTAAAAATTTTAAACGGCGATGTAGACTTTGAGTTTTGCTTTCATGGATGAGTGCGGGAATGGGACACCATTTATTGAGACCAGTCGCCCATCTGAGACCTTTATTGTGGATTATTTGCAATTTGTTCTGTTCCTGTTTCGTAGCTTCCGAAAGGATACGAGGATTTCCTTCAAGAATACTTTGCCCGAGGCTCTGGTATATCTGTAGTAGATGCTTAGTATTTCTCCCCCTCATGGTAGTAGCTATAATCTTCAAATAATTTAATTGCAAATTAATTTTATTATGCAGCATATTGATGTGATCGGTATTGTTTAATCGATTGTTGATAATGTAGCCCAGGATACGCATATCCCTTTTGAATAAAATATCTTCGCCTCCAAATTTTAATGTGTTTTCTTCTAATTCAGTGTTTAAATTTATTCCCAAAATATTACTTTTGCTAGGATTGATTTTTAATCCCTGGAAATGAAGCCAGTGAACTAATCTGTTAATATTCTCTTGTATTAGATTGTGAATATACCAAAAATTATCATGATAACCATAGAGATAAATGTCATCAGCATAAATGACGCAAGTAATGTTAGTATCAAAAATGTCAAAAATATCAGAAAGGTAAATCGTGAAAAGGATCGCTGACAAGATGCTACCCTGCAAAAGACCTCTATTTAACTTAAAAGGGAGGGAGTTAACTCCTCTCCACCTGACACGAGCCTGTTGATTTTCTATTAATAATTTGATGATATATAAAATTTTACCATTAATACCAATTTGAGCAAGCTTGTAAATCAGGACATCCCAAACTACATTATTGTATGCACCTTCAATATCGAATGCTACGATAAAACCCTTCTTTTTTAAAATTTTTGCTTTTTTTGCTTCGTGGTAAATTTGATAAACCGCTTGATTACAGTCCTTAAAAGGCATGAATCCGTAATGATTTTTGTGGAAAATATTTTTTTCTATGCATTTGTCTAAGATGTACTGGAGTAACATTTTTTCAAATATTTTTTTTGCATCTACTGTTAGAGAGATTGGACGATAGTTGTGAGGATTATCAGCTGGTTTTCCGGGCTTTTTAATCGGAAGTATGATGATTTCTTTCCAATTTTGGGGGATGATCCCCGTATTTAAGATTTCATTATATTTATTAAGCATCCACTGTTTGGTATTAGAATTCATTCTTTTATAAAAATTACTATTAATTCCATCATATCCAGGGGTTTTTACTTTACTATTTTTAATGGCTTGATTGAGGTCTTCTATCCGGAATTGTATATTATCTTCAGTGTCAGGACTCATGTCATATGGAATGTATTGTTCGATATACCTATTTTGGAAAACTGTGCTTAATAAATTGGCTTGACTTTTTTTATCAATGTCGCATCCGTCTAAATAAAGATTGCTTTTATTATTTTCATAATTTTTCTTTTTTAAACATTTTATTATTTTAAATAAGTTTTCACCTTTTCCAATTTCAGAGGTGATTTTGTCCCAATTTCTTTTATTATCTTTCTTTATACTTTTTTTCATGTTTGCTTCTATTTTTTTGTATTCCAACCAACGTATGATGTCGCAGCTGCTTCTTGCTTTATTATATAATTTTCTTTTATGGGCGACCAATTTTTTAGTGTTAATAGACCACCATGGGGGGAAATTTGCCTCTTTTTGTTTGACAGAAATGACATAATCTTTTTTTTGCTAACTGAATTTGCTCATAGGCCTCATTTAAATTATTAATTTCTTTATTCTGTATTTTCTCGTCAATTAATTTATTTACTTTATCCCATTGAATGAAATTTTTTGTGTGATGGATATTATCTGTTTTGTACTGTGTAGATTTGTGGAATAACTGTATAGGGTGATGATCAGATCCGTAATTATCTGGGTGGATAGAGTAATCTATATTATGAAAAACAGTATGCGAGATCAGAGTGATATCTAGAAGTGAACGATGGTTGTTGCTAAAGTGGGTGGGTTTGTCAGAGTTCAATAAAATTCCATTTGAATCATTAACCCAGGTCATAAAATTCTCTAACTTGCTATTACTTCGATTGGTATTAAGCTCTAAAAGATTGATGTTTAAATCACCTATGATGATGAAGTTATCTAATTTATTACTTTCGTTTTTTAGCCATGTCAAATTTTGAAAAGGTCTTGCTGAATAAATATTTATTATGATAATCCACTTTTTATGCCACCAAATTTTTAGGCCTTGAACTTCTACATTTAGACAGGGAGGAGTTATATCATATCTTATGGCTGGGATTTTTTTGTCTATAGCAATCAGTAGTCCCCCTCCTCTTCGACTGGGATCTCTATCTTGACGGAATATGATTTTGTTAGGAATATGTATTTTATCCGTATGCTTGAGCCAGGTTTCTTGAATAATCCAGATTAAACTATTTTTAAAAGTGCTAGTGCGAAACCATAATTTTTTATTTTTGAAACCTCTGCAGTTCCACTGCAACATCCAATAATTTGAGTCCATTCTAATAATAAAGTACAGTCAAAAAAAAGGAAAAACTGAATAAAAGGATCGCTTCTAATAAGAAAAATAAAAGGTCTCAAAAAATAATAAAACGATGAATTTAGGAAATGAGATTATGACTACTTTCTTCCTCGTCCACAACCCGATCCTTTAATATTAGGCTTTTTAATGTCACTGTCTTTATCTACTCGTTCATTATTTTTGAATTCTTTTTCTAGACATAGTTTTTTTGGATCTTGTTGTTCTTCTGAGGGTTTTTCTCTCTTGTTTTTCTGCTGTGAATCCGTTGTTAACGCGTACTCTTCCTGTTCCATATCTTGAATGTTATCTGAAATATTTTTATTCTTGTTAAACTCCTCTATTACTCTATTTATTTGTGTAGTAAATAAATCCATTATTATTTTTAACATGTAGTTTGTTCTTTTTTCAAAAATTTTCTGCAATTCTTCTTGTTTAATGCTTGAATTGTTTGCTACTGTACTATAAGTCTTTTGTTCTGACTCTATCTTATATTTTCGTCGAGCTTCAGTTATTGACAAAAAATTTGTGCATTTGTATTTTAAAAAGTCTATTTCTTTAATTCGAGTAGGACAATTTGCATAGTCAGCTCTGTGCTCCTCCCCACAATTGCTACAAGAGACTGGGTTAGTACAATCATCAGTATGTTCTGTTCCACACCTAACACATAAGGGTTCCGATGGACATCTAATTGTGCTGTGATTATATTTATAACATTTGGCACATTGACGGGGGGTATCAATAAATTGTTTTATTCGTTGTAACGTGTACCAAATCTTTATTTCTTTAGGTAAATTAGTCCCTAATATCGTAATCAAAATAGGAGAATACTCCCTTGTATTTCCCCTCTTCAAAAAACGTCAATTCTAGGATATTGATGTTGTTGCACTCTTCCAATTCACTCGCTATCTCCTCCAAAGGAACATCCACTGGTATATTAAATAATAAGAATCTATTTGTTATATTGTCCCATACAACTTTGGAGTTTACAGCTACTCCTAGGAAAGATTTCAATTTTACTATATCAATAGCGCAACGAACGTCATCAGTTAAAAAAATTAAACTTCCTTTTCTGGTATAGCGTACATTATTTATTTTTGAAGCATGTTCAATTTTTGCTTTTATTTCAGCTTGTATTACACGGGGGTTACGTTTGGGGATTGTATCAGAATCTTCACTTTGTAAAAAGATTGTAAAATTTTTTCCATTATTTTCAGCCGCTTTTTGAAGTAAAGTTTCTTCCGGAGCCAAAGACCTCGCTAATAAATCGTTATTGTTATTGAATTCGGCACGGACTTCCAGATTTTCTGTTATTTCGACATGTGAATTTAAAGTTTCTGATATAGGGTCAGTACTAATCTTGATGACTGTACTAGTCATCATTAATGTGTAGCGCTGCTACACTATCTTCGGTAAATTTCAGAATGGCTAATGTCCAAAATAAATATACGAATACGAAAAATGGAAGAAATACGCTTACCTTCAATGCGTAAAACTTAAAAGTAAAAATGAATATTAAATTTTTGTATAACGATATCTACAAACTTTGACACTTTCCCACGTGTCTCACACACTCCGACGATGAATTTCGCCTGCTTCCAATACGGGTTAGGTTTCCTTAGAAAGACCCCTACGGAGGGCATTGCCCACTTTAGAACCTATATCCGAAGTGTAGATAATTGGCCGTCATAAACACAAACAAACCAACAATAAAATGAATATTGCCCAGTTAAACTGATGGCATTGAGCTCATTGGCTACGCATACTAATTGTCCATTACAGCCTTATATTTTCAAGGGTTAATTCCGTTCGAAAAACAAATTAAGGAGGTGAAACAACTCCTCCCTTTCCTCTTTTTATACTTAATCGTTGAACTCCTAAACTGATCAGGGAAGTGCTTTATCATATAAAAAATCTATATCCAAGATTCACAGTAAATCGGAAAATTTTTAGTAAAAATCCATTTATGTAATTTAAGAGTAGTTATTCCTCCTCTTTTATAATTAACCATTAAACGTCCAAAACCATTCAGAGATTCACCTTATCAGAAAGAACCTACATCCAAACTTAAAAGCAAATTGGACAATTCTGCATAAAAACCCATTTATAAAATTTAAGAGGGGTGGGGGGTAATCGCAAGTGCAAGTACCCCTTAAACAAGAACTTAACGAAAGAACCCCACAGCTAATTAGTGAAGCATCTTATCACTATGAATCTGTATCCAAAAATTGAAGCAAATCGGTTAATTCTGCAAGAAAAAACATTTAAATAAATTAAGAGAGTAAATCCCCATTTGTACTTATTCAATGAATTCCGAAAACCAATCAAGGAAGCGCCTTATCAAAATGAACCTATATCACAAATTTGAAGCAAATCGGCAAATTCTGTGGGAAAACCTCATTAGCCTTAATTAAGGGGGGGGACTTCCCATTTCGCCCCTTTTAGACTTATCCAATGAACTCGCAAAACAAATCATGGCGGTGCCCTCATCAGAATGATCCTATGCTAAAATTTGAATGAAATCTGCTAAATTCTGCATGAAAAACTCACTCATATCAATTAAGGGGAGGAGCATGATCCCCCTCATTCCCCCTATTATACATA
Source organism: Maratus speculifer (assembly GCA_964019185.1). Taxonomy (NCBI): domain Eukaryota; kingdom Metazoa; phylum Arthropoda; class Arachnida; order Araneae; family Salticidae; genus Maratus; species Maratus speculifer. The sequence continues at coordinate 192,988,424 of OZ025299.1, forward strand.
TCGAATGAACACTCCAAAAACTAATCAGGGAAGCTGCTTATCAGAATATACCTATATACAAAATTTCAAGTGGATTGGATATTTTTATCAAGAGTTATCGCGTTACGCACATACGCACACTCGAACGTACTTACATATATACAGAACGGGAGGGCACATAAGCTCTCAGGCTTTGATAGCCTGTGACTAAAAAAGGGGTTAATTTAAAAGTAAATGATATTTGTTTTTCCTAATTCTCTGCAGACTATAGAGATAGATTTAAAAATAAAAATCATAAATATATATAGGACAGTTGCACCATAAACTTTAACTAATAATAACACATTGCTCAGTGGTGTACAAAACAGGAATTTTAATATACATTAGTACATATTAAATTAAAATAAAACTTTCAACGTTTCTGCATCTTGTTCGAGAGATAATATTTCTACTAAATTAAAAACTAAATGAATTAAAATTTAAAAATGTTGCCAATTACACATGAGTAAAAATTAAAATATTGCAAAGTACCCATATATTGCATATATTGCATAATATAGGAAATAAATTATTTCCTTGCAATATTTTAATTTTTACTCACGTGTAATTGGCAACATTTTAAAATTTTAATTCATTTAGTTTTTAATTTAGTAGAAATATTATCTCTCGAACAAGATGCAAACGTAGTCCTTCCATTTCATATTTTCCTGAAGACCCCTGCAGAAGATGGCGCGAAACGTTGAAAGTTTTATTTTATTTTAATATGTACTAATGTATATTAAAATTCCTGTTTTGTGCACCACTGAGCAATGTGTTATTATTAGTTAAATAAAAATCATGTTTGAAAAGTATTGTTAAAACCATAAAAAAAGAATAGTCAATTGCAATGAAGTTTTTGAATAAATTACAATTATTTTACCTTTAGTAGATGTAACTAAATTCTAAATTAATTTAAAGTTGCTATAAAATTTATATGAATTAGTTTATTTAAGCGTTTGAAAGACATTCATTACTTCTATATAGAATGCATGTACTTTTATACACATACACTTATTTGATGCACATACTTGTATATAGACACACTAGTGTGACAAAGAGTGGGATTTCGTGTTTACTCCCCTACCCTTCCGCAGACACACAAACACATCAATAGCATTTAAAAGCTGAGAATATGCATAAAAATATCATGTAAAATATTAATGCATGTATAAAAGCAGGGTAAAGTAAAATATAAACAACATAAGATGTTTCCCATTTAACTGTTTCAAGGCTACACACAAGGAGTCTATTTGATAATCCAAGGAGGGGGGAGTAGAGTCACGAAGATCATGACGTACCCCCAGTCCTCTCTTCCCCTCCAGAACAAAGAAAATTTTTAAAGGATAGTTTAAAAATTAAATATATATTAAATTTTTTCGAAGTTTCTTCTTTCTCAACAACGAGATACTTTCCGATTCTCTAAATATTTACTTAAATCTAAAGTACTTAATTTCTGACATATCCATAAAATCATTTTTTTTTTTTTTTTTTGAGTTGTAAAAGAAAATTTTCAAGTGCAATTAGTCAAAATAAATATGATAGATTAGCGTTTTCCATTTTTCGATAAAGACAATGTGTTTTTCAGGAAATCTCATTAAAATGGGGAATTTAAAGAAGCTCCTTTATGACGACATTTTTCTAACTGTAAAGTCCTAAAAACTGGTTTAAAATGCTCATTTTTTAAAAATAATTTTATGTCTTTATAAGAAAATGAAATTATGAAATTTCTTCGTAATGCCATCGTTTTGCATTTACGAATGAAAATAATTTTTCAAAAATATCAGAAAATTAATTGTTTTGGATATGGAAGCTGCCTTTAATGTGAGCTTAAGAGTGTTCTCAACTGCTCCGCTCAACAAGCACAAAACGTTCTGACACATTTACAAATTCATTTTATAACGGAAAGATATAAAATTTGGATGCCTGACTAGGGAAGCGATTTCAAATCGAACTTTTTTTTCCATTTTATGATAGTTAAATTACCTATTTAGTTCTAAGCTATTTCGATCACATGATCATCCGTTTTTCTCCTACTTTTCGACCGGTTTTTCTGCTTTTGTCGGGAAATGTGTGCAAAAGTGTCAAATTTGAAGGCTTGTTATGAAAAATCTATTGTGTTTTTTTTTTTTTTTTTTTTTTTTTTTTTTAAACAGAAAATTGAGTGCAATTAGACAGTTTCTGAATAATAACGCCTGCTATTTTTATACATTTCCGAACAAAAATAAATTAAAGCATGTGTCACAAAGTTGCCCTTTTTGATTTAAGAATCACCCTGAAAAGATATGAGCTTTTCCTCTCAAAAAGGATCTATGAACCCCACTCTCCTCCTATGAATAAAATACTGAATCCGCCCGCACTGTAAAACATTTGTGTAACTTTACTCCATAAAATTGGTGGCAGCCTTGCTGCCTCCGATTTTGTGGGGTACTTTAACCGATATAACTGGTGTAACATTGCAAAGTTACACCAGTAATATATGTTTAAATTATACCATTATATAGGTAAAAAATTACTCCTTAAAATGGAAGTTGTAGCTGCCACCAATTTTATGGAGTAACATTACACAAATGTTTTACAGTGCGTATTTGAATGCAAAATTAACGAAAGAAAAAGTTAGGAATAATAGTAGATAAAACAATACATCTGTCATTTCTACTGTTCCTTCTCTTTTTTTCTCCTTGAATATTATCTGTTCTTTCATAGATTATATGGGATGGGTGATAATATTTCCCAGTTCTATCTACAATCAATTTACAGAGAAAGCGCAAAACCAATGCAAAATGGTGTAGTTAAATGTTAGATTAATATCTTTGAGAGAAGAGGGGACCCGATCGATTTCTATACGTAACTTCCCAGGATTTAAGTGGACGGGGTTCAGAGTTCTACAGATCGTACAGTGAGACTTCTTTTCTTTCCTGAGTTCCAAGGACAACTCATACAAAAGAAAAACAGTTGCCTTATCGTAGGACGAACAATAAAATATCCCTTTTCTCGCTTTAGGCATGTAAATATCAAGACCTTCCAAGTTCCAGACCAGAATCAATCTCATGCCTCACATGTTTGTCGATATTTATCGCTTATGAAACTTTGAGTTTGCATCCTCTGCCCCTTTAAATAGTGGTATGGAAAATTTGCAAACAAGCTGCGTTTTATTCGGTTTTGTTAATATTGTTTATCATCTAAAGAATTACTGCTTTTGAAATCTTTTAAATAATCTTTCAAAAAAAATAGTCTTCGTTTCACTGTAAAATTTTAATAAGGGGTCCAGTCAGAATTCTAGGGGGGTCCAGGACCCCCCTGGACCCCCCCTTCTTACGCCCATGGCAATAAACATTAAAGTGCATAAGACTTAAAAAATAAATCCCCTTTTTCCTCCAAAACAAACACACAGTAACATTTCACAATGCTATTTTTTCTATAAAAAAAGAAGGACATTCATTAGTGAACAGACAGAGCTGCATATAAGAAATAATAGAATAATAATAATGAGGTTAGTGTGCTGTATTTCAGAAATGTTCAAAGAGTATCCTGCCTCATTCCAGAAAGTTTTGGGAAGATTGGAAAAAATTTTATGAAGGGAAAATAGAAAATGTATTACACAATTTTATATGTTCCCATGTTTAAAAAAATAATACTTTATTAAAAGAACCAGTATTGGATTAACTTTTACCATATATAAAATACAGGTAGCCTTTTATATATAATTACTGTAAAAGTTATACAGTACACTCCCTCAAATCTGTAAACACATAAAATCTGCACATCATCACAGATGTCAACAATGACACTCAGTTTAGATATAGCAGCAAAATTACAGAATTTTTCTATTTTATATCCTTTTGTATGCATTTTTATGCCCTGACCACCGAGCTTGAGAGCAAAATTGTAATATTTTTTTCTCTGTAATTTATTAAAAATGGTAAAAAAGGATGTTTTTTCCAACACAATATATAAAAAAAATTATTACGTATAGGCCTTGAGAGTATTAATCATAACAATATTTCAAAATTGGGTTTTATTTGTAGAATTATTTTTATTTAAATAATTTTTTATTGCAGTGAAACTATAGCTTAGTGAATGGATATATCAATTTGCACCAGTGAGAAGGTTAATGTGTAATTATAAATAATATTATTAAACTTGTGGTTTCTCATGAAAGAGTAAATTTCTGATAAAAAATGAAGATAAGCTAATATCACTGGTAATTGCTATTTTTATTACCAGATATATACTTTTTTCTGTTTTTTTTTTTTTTTTTTATTATCAAGACTACCTAAATCTAACGTAAAACTACCATAATTTATGACTTTGATGTGAATTAAGAGGATATCTTTAACAGGAAAATTTGATTAAATAATTCAAGAAAAATTTAACTTATCTTTATTATGCATTTTTATTTATACATTATTAATTATTTACTTGGCTTTTACATTTAATAATTAAAAAAAATTCATTATTTTTATTATTTTATTACTTTATGTAATTATTTTAATATTTTATAATATTGCAAGCATTCATTATAATTTTGATTGCATTATTACATACAAATTGCTGTTTAAAAAATTTAAACAAAATAATGAACAGAAGTCTGCAAAATTCTAAAATCTGTACAACCTCTGGTTCCAATCTGTGCAGATTTAAGGGAGTCTCTGTATAAGATTTTCAATATTTTCTTTTGAAAAACGGTTGTTTTAGAACATACTAAAAACACTACACAGCAAATTAAGACTGAATTATTCTGGGAACTTAAATAGCCTTTCAGGAGACACCTTTTGCTTTAATTAGAGCTTTTGTAAATGGTTACCAGAGTCATGAGAAAACTAAATAAAATGCACAAATGGTAAACCTCTAAAGTCAGCATATTACTGAAAAGTATGCAGATTATAAGGATGTGTTATAAGGATGATTGCTGAAAACCTAGTTACTTGTGTTTATTATTTATGAAATTAACTTCTTTCTTACAAAATTTAAAAGCATTATATGGGAAAATTTTAAGAATATTTAGCAAAAACTAAGAATTGCGATTTTCAGAAAAATGTCTTAAAATTGACAGTTAAGGCAGTATTCAAAAAAACATTTTTTCCACACTCAACTCAATTTTTGGACACATTTTTAAAAGCAAAAACATGAAACTTGCTGATGTAATTTTTTGGAAAATTGACATGTGTTTTTCTTTTCATTCAATTAATTAAAACTTGTTTTTTAATCATTTATTTTCTCAGCATGACCTATTTTTCCCCAGCATTATTGCTTCAGGAAATTTAAATCAAAATGCCTACTTTCACAGCATTTTTTAAAAATATATTCTGCCTTTATCAAAAATTGACTAATACAGCACATTACATAATTTCTGAATAACAGAACCTCCCAGTTGGATGTGTTTGAGAAAAAAATTGAATTTAAAAATGTGTCAGAAAATAAGCAGTTTGGATTTGGGTTCACCCTTAAACAGCAATTAAGGTAGTTGATTTTACAGATTTTAAAACCGTTATAACACACAAAATAGCTGTTCTTTTTGTTTTACTTTCCTTTAGTTGAGAGTTTTCTGGAATTTGAAATGAAATGACCTACCTGCCATGATCCTCCAGGAACTCCTTTGCCAAGAACAACATGATTCACTATTTTGTCAGGATTGCTTCTCCATGATATGACAGAAGGATTATCAATACCAAGATCAGCTTGTGGATGATTTAGTGTATCAAATAAGACAGACACAGGATTCAGTGAACGTCCTTCAAGGCCTTCAGATAAGTAACTTAGGTCCTAAAGGTTAAAAAAATTAATAAATATATAATATAAACTTTTCATTAATAGCAAGCAAATAAATAATAAAAATCTTTTTGAAATGTTGGAATTAAAGGGGGAAAATATAGAAAATATTGAATAATTTAAACATAGCATAGTAGTACACTGTTTTCTATTATATTTAAATAGCTTTCTTTAAAAAGTGATCTAAAATTTCAAAAATACACATGCTCCTTATTTTGCCACACTTAAACCTTTGTGATCGAGAGCAGGATACAAGAAGCAAAGTATTTCAATGGATCTATGTAATAAATTTATCAATGCAAAATTAAATTTTATACAATTTTTACACAAAAATTTTAAATTTTTTTCTATGAGCCAGAATTAGTTACATAAATTCTTTTATTATATTCATATGGAAAATATCTAATATAATAGAAAACATTTTAAAGAGGTATTTTAACTAAAATTATAAAAAGAAAAAATAGGAAAGAAAAAATAGCTACTGAAGAACACAGGGCTCACAAAGCCTAAAAAACAATACTTATATTAAAACAAATACAAATTATGGCCAAAAAAAGAAATAATAATAATAATAAGTTATAGGGGTCCTCAATTGAATCTTTGCCCCAAGGATTTTATGAATAGTTAGTTGGACCCTGAAAGTACCTACTTGCTCAAGTAATGAACAGTCCTTATTTTCTTCAAGTCTGTACTGCAGAAAATCTATAGGATGAGGAAGGCCATTATAATAGGGCCAATTACCGGCTAACATATAAGACAATGTAATTGCAGATGGTCCATTACCTAAAAATTAGAATCAAAACATTAAAATGAATTACCATTTATCAAGTTTTTGATAAAAAGTACCATGACTGAGAAGACTCAATAAAATGCTATCTCAAGAAGTTTGGTAGGCTCATATACTGAGGATGCATGATGCCCCTGCACTGTCATTTATTTTACACGCCCCCCTCTTTTTCCACAGTTCGATTTCAGCATCACCATCACTTTACATATTATCATTAAGTTGAAAAATATTCAATCAATTTTAAACTTAAATAAATCAACAATGTATAAAACAAAAATGTATCTTAGTTTACTGTTTTCTTTAAGTTTTATTTTTAAGAAATTTTAAGCATTTTGAAATTTATATCCTGGGCAGCAATATTACAAAAGATTAATCATTTGCACTTAAAACAATATAAATAGCTCAGCATTTGTTTTCAGGAAACATTCTACATTCAAACACAAATTTAACAGAAATATAAGTAAGCTATGTACTGAATTTATCAAAAATAAAAAGACTGTTGTTATGTAGAGAACTTTAGGAGTTAATTCGGCTTTTAACCCTTTGACGGTTAAAGCACTTCTATTCATAAAATACTAAAAAGATTGAATGACACCGGAATTTAAAAACAAATTTATTTCATAATATATATATATATATATATATATTTTTTTTTTTTTTTTTTTTTTTTTTTTACGTTCTTTGTAAAATTAAAATTTTCATTTAAAACTTCCGGTGTCAATATGGTATTTCACAATTCAAATTAAGTGGTATTCTGGGCGCGTATACGCACTTATAACCATGAAAGGGTTAACTCCTGGCATGTGGTTAATACTTTTGTATTGCTTTTTAATAAATTCCAAATATTTATTTAAATACATTATTCATATTTTTCATTTGAAAATAATTTTTGGAGTTGTTAATGTGCAATCTAAAAAAATACATTGAATGTAAAGACTATTAGACTTTTTTTTTATTGTCTTATTATTGACCTAAGATTGTAACCTGGAAACCCGAAGATGGATCTCTTAGTATATTTTAAAAACACAGAAAATAATAATTACAGTACAATAGTCACTAAACATAAGATAGAATGAATGCACAGAAAGAAAAATATTACATTTTAATAATATGTCATATGTATCACAGATAGATCCAGCTAAATACAAACATGGCATAAACATTACAGTAGAAGACTTAATCTGTGCAGCTTGCTTCAAAGTATTTTGCAGATTACAGGTCAAGTCTATTTAATTTTTGTTTAAAATGTTTTAATTCATATTTTGGAGAAATTTAGATCATTAAATAAATTGTACTTTTGTTTTTAAATATTTTATGCCTTTTTTATATAAATTTTAAGTTTTAAATTGCTAATTGCGATAAAAAACGTCACAAACATACTTTTTTTTTTTACAAAATAGCACAAAATTAAAAGAACAAAATATTATTATCAATAGCATTTTGTAATTTTAATATCGATTTTTTAATGTAATTTTTAGTTAAAGGGCAAAAATAAAGCAAATTTATAGATATAAAAGACAAAATTTTTAATAGTTTAATATCACAAAAAGGTAAAAAATAAGAATAAAAATGTGCAAAGAAGAATATAATTTTAAGACATTTAATGCAGTAATTGAAAATCAACTAAAGGTAAAATTAAAAAAGAGCCATTAAATTTTAAGAGGAGAAATCTTTTAAATTTTAGCGGTGAGAGACTACAAGCTGGCACCTAGATTTTTGCACCACTGTCCAGATAAATAAATATAATTAAATAGGATGTCAATGATTTTAATTAGTTTTTTAAATCAGCAATTAAATTGTTATTTCAATAAACAGGTTGTTTATTAAAATAAATCAGAAATTATATTGTTATTTTAATAAACAGGTTGTTTTATTAAAAATCCTTTTTTAAATATTAAATTTTCTAAATGTTTAAAATGACTAAGTATTAAAATCTAAGATGAACATAATTTGGAAACATTCTACTTTTATCTTGATTTATTAATAAACAAACAAAAAAAAAAGGCTGTGAAAATATGTTATCAACTTTTTAGTAATTTTGGAACCCTTCCAATATCATAAGTTATCGTCCCTCAAACTCCCCCCCCCCCCACCCCACCCTTATGATATCATTATCAAAGTATACAAATATTTGAATTTTAGAATTTACTTTGTTTGTTTGCAGCAATATAGATAATTTAATACATTTATTTTTCACATACTATATTGATTCAATGGAAGTCAATAAAATATTTCTTTATATCAAATAATACTTAAAAGAAATAATTACAATTTAAAAGTATTTTATAATATCTTTTTGTTACATACTGCATTCAACAATAATAAAGACCTGTTGCACTTGCCTTGAATGGAGGAGGGATGGAGGGAAGATATAAATTAATATCAACAAAGCAAGTGGATAGCATTCTATCTTTTTCTCTTTTGTTTATTAGTAAACACAGGCTTCATTTTAAAAAAAGGAACACATGGTTTCGCGAATCATGATTATACATGCATATGCATATGAAGAAGGATGGGAATGCTAACGTTGGGCTATGCCTTAAATTAGAATCAAATAATTGTATAATAATTCAGTGATTTTAATAATAATTTTACAGTTTCATAAAAATAGATAACCTACTAAAAAATGATTATACTATTTTGAACCAAAGACTATGTTACTAATAAAAAGAGAAAATTTTGATTGGATCAAAAATGATATTGATATCAAAAGACAAACCCCCCTTCCCCCTAGAAATATAATATCATGTACCAGACCCCCCCCCCTCCCCCCCTAAAATGATAACATTATAAATACACAGCCCCAAAACTTTAAATAATGTCACTAAACTTAATTATAGAGTACAGTAAAAAAAATTAAGAACAGTAAGTTTAAAAAAGCATAGTTTTTACCTAACATAAAAAGTATTATTTCATTTAAAAATTATATTTAAATATAATATAACTTGCAATGTCATAATTTTCTTTTAGTAATTGAATTATTCATTCTTTTATATTAAAATAAGCATAGAAAGTAGGGATACACTGAATAGTGATTTTGCCTGAATACCAAATATCCGACCCACAGGAGAATCAAATACCGAATATTCCGCTGGTTATGTATTTTTTATATTTCAAAGGGCTTAGGTAGTAAAAGGTTACTTTTAAAAACAATATTACAGAATATTTAATAAAAGAAACTTGCATCTTGATAAACAAAAGCTTTTTATGAGTAATCTTATTTTTAAAAAACTGCATTGAGTTATTTAAGAAGGATAATTATGAGACTTTTTTAATTACAATTTTTTTTTATTTCATGGCCTTATCGACGAATTAAAACAAAAATTTTAAAATTCAAGAAAACTAGTGAAAGAAATTAGACAAAAAACTTTACAGGGTCATACATTGTTTATTTGTCAGGAAAAGAGACTAAAGTAAAATCAAATGGGGGCAATCAATAAGAATAACTTTTCTACTTCTTTTAATTGAGCAAGAAAGTTTTAAAATGCATCCTAGATCAGTGTCTGCAGTGAACAATCATTTTCTGAGATTCTAAACATTCAGGTTGTTTTTAAAATGTTACAACAAACTTTCAACATGGATAATATGGTCAAAACAGACTTTTTTTAAAACAAGAAACCATATCTCAATCTAATTATCCCATCAAAATTGCAATACACTCACTCAAATATACTGGGTGCAAAACAAGATGAAACTGAATTTTATTCAAAACTTTATGAATAATGGAGAGCATAAAACTTGTGTTAGAAAATTGTGACATCAAATGTTCTGCTATATTGCTAACCACTGCTGACCCAACAATCATAATTTTAAATTTTCCAAAGTCTCAATAATACAGAAATGATCATCAATTTATGATCTTGACTTTTGAGAGACTTGTCATGTCATGGAAAAATTCAAACAGTTCAGTTAACAATTTATTCAGCACACCCAATTTTTCAAAACTTTAGTTTCAGTCTCTTAAATTCATTCTCTTCCCTTCATCCACTTTTCTCCTTTTTGTTTAGACTCTCCCGGAGCAATTGTTCAATTTTGATTGGTCTCTCCATGCACAGGAGAGCATTCTGCAGTTATTTGTCAGCTGTGTTTTGCATATTGCCATTGACAGCCAGGCTGCAAGGTATGCCTCTCCGTCCTTCTACCCCCCTACCTCTTTTAATCTACGATTTTAATGTAATCCTATCTTTGATTTTATGTACTGATGATGAAGCCTTAGAGGCCTCGAAACAGTTTTATGTACTCTATACTTACTTACATTTGTGTTTTCTCAACATTGTCTTTCTTTTTTCATGATATGTTGTTCAAGAAAACTTTGAACACTGCATTTGCATTAAAAGAAAGGTCTCAAGGCACATTTTAAAAATGAGTAATCTCATTTATTCCAGCATTTAAATAATTTTTCTGAGATTGAACTTAATAAATATTTTAATTTGCATTACACATAAGGTACTCTATGTTAACTATTGTAAAGTATAACTCACCAATAATGACAACATCTTTTAAGACTGTTTCTTCCATAAATGCAGTGTGTAACAAAATTCTAAGAAGAAATGGGGGTAGTGTACTCAATTGCAACAACTAAATTTGCCTAAAATTTAAAGAAAATGCATATAAATATCCAAAAGAATGATGAAAAAGCACATTTCATGATAAAAAAGTTTTAACTCAGATTAATCTTCCTACTATAAGAACATTTGAATTTTATAAATACAGATTTATACCAATTACTTTTTTCAAATTTAGGAACAGAGGAACAGAATAATTATATATTTTGTACATACTAGTAAGATAAAAAACTAAACCTAGTGGGTTTTTTTTTTTTTTTTTTTTTTTTTTTTTTTTTTGAATGTGAACATGAAATAATCACAAAAACTATAACCACATCTACATAAAACGGACTGATTTATCACACATCATAAAAGTGAATTCAATAATGCTGGAATAAAATTGCATATAATTTAAACTATCTAGGTGTTCTATGAAAAATTTCAAATTCTATAAGGAAGGGGATGATATTATTAATGTTTTTAACCTTTTCAGATGCAAAGTACTTCTGTTGTTAAAATATTAAAATGGTTGAATGACACCAGGATTTATAAGCAAACTTTTCTGAAAGTAAGTAAAAGCTTTCCTTCATGTACAATATACAAATCAAAATTTAATTTCTAAATTCCAGCGTCAATGCGACATCTAGGAATTAAAATTAAATTATGTACACAAAAGAGCACCAGTGCTGTTTAAGGGATTAGTAATTGAACTGACTTATTTTATTAGACATGTTTTATAATTCTTTAAATCATATTCATTTTTTTGTATTATAAAAATATGCAAACAGCCAGAACCATGCAAATAGAAAACTGCAACAAGGGCAAGGTTTCAATTTGGCCCCCACTACCTTTGGCAGTATAGACCTCAGTCTACTCAAAATAAACCTCTCTAAACTAACCTCCGGGGCAAGTCCATACTGCCTAACAGCACCATACAGTAAGAGTGCTGCACATGCACTTGAAAAACTGAAGAGAATTTTAAGTTGATAGAAATAACCAAATTTCATTGGAAATTGGGCTCATAAAATCTGAGAAATGAATGAATCATTAATATTAAAAAATGTTGCAACCTAAAATCTAAGATAAACAATACAGAATCATAAGCTAGGTTGAATGAACCAAGCAACCAAGGGAAAGAAATCCTTGAAGATGAACTTTTAACACCTTGCACAGTATTTATCATTAATAAATAGCTAATTTTGAATGGACCAAACTAAACGCAGAAAATGTTCATTGAAACAGATGAAGCTATTGCAGTAAAATTTTAATTGATCATTCATTCTTTAAGTTTTTTAGCAGGGTTGGAAAAAAACCTGTTTTTTTTTTTTTCAGAAAAAACCCCCAAAAAACGGTTTTTTTGGCTTAAACCAGGTTTTTTTGGTTTAAACCAGGGTTTTTTTAAAAAAAAAAAAAAACATCCTTTCTTATTATATATACATGCATACAGTGTTCTCGCTGACATTTGGCCAACATTAGTAATTTGGCGAATTAAAAATAAAATACATTCGCCAAATGGAAAAACTATTAGCAAATATATATATATATGCTTATGTATGAAAAACAAAAAAAGAAAAAGAAAAAATTGAGCACTAGCAATTTGGCGAATCAAATCCCTTGTTTACTCGCCAAATGAAGAATTTAGTCGCAATTTGGCGCATTGGCGAGCGACAGCGAGAACACTGCATGCATATTTATTGATAAAAATAGATATATTGATGGATTATAAGTAGTGTAATTTCATTTTAAAATAATTTTAATTTAATAATTTCAGTAAATTTATGCAGAAAATTAGAAAAATTCATATTTTAATTTAAAAGGCATTAAGAAACAATCTTATATTCAAAGAATAAACTGCTCTACACAATGAAACATTGATACACTGAAAGTCTTTTTAAACAATCGTTTGATTACTAATAATAAGCATTTGGATGTAGTTTGATAAATGTGATATTCTTTTCCACAGTTATTAAAATAATAAATTTCAAATACTTCTTAGCATTTTGTTTTTTGGATGACAATTTGAAGTCAATATTTTTGGTCATTAGATTTAACAGATTAACAGGAAAAAAAATAATAATAAGATTGTTATTAAAATGCTATAATTAGTACCCAGTCTTTGAATACTCTTATTCAACATTATATTTTGATTTTAATTCTTCAAAATATACCCCCTCCCCTTTTTAGATTTTTTTTTTTTTTTTTTTACAGCTTGAACAAAATTTTAAAGATCATTGTATTAAGTAAATGTTATTAATTGTGTTAAATAATATGCATTTAAAAAAAATTAAATATTTTATACTAAATATTGAATATTTTTAAGTTTTTATATTTGATTATAATGTTTGAAGCTTTTTCTTTAGAACAATAGATATGTTCAATAATGCATAGTGATTTTGATTCTATAATTAAAAAAATGACCTAAACACACTATAGCTAATGCTTATTGCTGAAATAAAGTTTTTAAAGTAGAAATTATTTGTAGCCAACAATTTGAAACATGTAAATTATAAAGAAAAAAGAGAAAATGTCGTTAGATTATTTCTAAAAAAACCAATTGGTTTTTTTGAGAAAAAAACCATTTGGTTTAAACTGTGGTTTAAACCATGGATAAAACCAATTAGTTTAAACTGTGCCAACCCTGTTTTTTAGTATCGGTCTTTTAAATAATTGCAAGAAATTTCTACCTTCTACTATTCTAAAAAGATTGAGATCTACTATATTAGATTCAAACAAAAAATCATTGAATGGTTCATATTTCGCTCAAACTTTATTACAATAGGCATCACTAAAGTAGAACACACTAAGTTATACAGTTTTATTTTATCTCAACTTGCAGAAGTTTTTCTAACTTCTAATGAGTTCCAATATTTAATATATTTTTGCTTAAATGTCCTTACTGTTGCAAGATCATTTTGAAAAAAAAAAAATTTCTAAACTGTACATTGTATGTTACTTTTTGACAAAGATACTTTAACTTTCTAAAAGTTGTTTGATTGTCTGTATTATATAACACTAAATTATATTAAAGTACAATATAATATGTTTGTTTACATCTTAAAATTATATAAAAATAACTTTAAAGAAAAACTGATTTAAATCAATGATTTTTCCTTTAAAATCACTTGATTTAAAATAATAATTTAAATCGTGATGACAATCAAGCTGTTTTAAATCAATGAACACTGGAGGGGATTAGCATAAAGCTGCTATCAGATTCACCAACATTTCGTAAGACTTTTGAGCCAACACTTGATTTCCTCCAACTTTTCGTGAAATATCCTCCCAACACCCAGTGTGATTGCAAACTGCAATGTCTCCCCAACTTTTTTCCACAGTTCCAAAAAAGTCTGGGCTAGCCTAGATTTTTCATCCAACATCGAACATTTCAACGAATCAGAGATAAGTGATTGATACAAATATTAGATAAATATTAACGCCTGGTACTAGTAGAACTGGTTTTCCGGCTCTTCCTCCAACTTTTTCAAAGACAATTGTAACCTTTATCTCTCTTTGAACGGGAAAATGTTGGGGTTAAAATCTGCTGAAAAGTTTGTCTCGCCTAAAGTCTATGAATCTGATAACAGCTTAATGGAGGAATAAAAAACATAGAGATATAACTTGTCATTATTTGGAGTTATGTCTAGCAGAATTTATGCAGTGACAGGATATAGGATAGGATAGAATAAATATGTTTGAATTGCTATAAATGGGGAATTGCTATTAAAAGCAATGATTGAACTGTGACTGCCAGAAAATATTTGTTATATGTTTGTAAATTCCTATGTGTATATGAATGCATCGCTAAATGTGCATCATTATATGGGTCATTCTCAGATAAAGAGAAAATTTATGTCCTTGATTAAAAAAAGGAAATTTAATGAGTCTAACATGAATGTTTTAATTTTATTTTAAAAAATAGATAAAGAATGACATTGTGCAACAGTTTAAACATGGGAAAAATAATAATTTGAATATTAAAAAAATTAAAAAAGTTACAAATGTCATTACCATGGCATGTCCCTAACTTCAAATTTAATAATTCAAAAGTATATTTTGAAGTGTTGGAAAGCCTTTAGAGCAAAAATAATAGTATAATAAATTTTTATCTCTCTACATGTATTTTAGCTTCAAAACATTTTTTCCTCTTAATTTTAGTTAATTAAACTTTGTCCCCACAGTTAAAGGTCATTACCATGGTGCAAAGTGTTTTTGTTCATAGCTCATCACTAGAGAACATTAGAATATACTTTTAGGCACTGTAGTGTAGGGTAGCTCATGTTCTTACAAGCAGTGGAGTCTAACTTTTTTGAAATAGGTATATATTGTTTCATTTTGATACTTTTATTCAAAAACAGAAACAGTGTTTTTTATGTGTCATTACAATGTTTCATTTTACTAAAATATAATAATACAAATTATTAACTGTATTAATTGAATTATATAGATCTCTAGGACTATTTTGAAAGTAAATGTACTGTAAGCCTTTAATTGCTATAATTTAGCCTAAAATGAGGTTAAACATTAAAAATGTCATTACCATGTCTTTTCACAAACATGGTAATGGCCAACAGGCCATGGAAATGAGAAATTTCAAGACTTTTTGTATTTTCTAACATTATTTCACAAAAATTAACATCAATAACATACATTTGAGTTACTATAAAGATTTAAACTTACTGACTTATTGTTTAAAAATTAATTAAATCCGATTTTACAAAATCAATTTCATTTATCTTTGTGAACAAAATTTTTTTTTCTTTTACATTATTAATGTTTATGTTTATTTCATGAATGATAATAACAAGAGGATCAATGATTAAAACCAATCCTAATTCTTAATTTTTAATGTACTTATATTTAATAAAATTGAATTATAGAGTAATTAGTTTGATCTTCCAATTATTAATTTGGATTTCTGTAAATTAAGGCTTTAAATAAGGCTACAGATTTCTGCTGATATTTTTCTCATAATGTCAGACATGCAAACAATTACATCGTCATCAAATCATATTACAAAAAAATAGAAAATTAAAAACAAAATTTTTACTTTTTTCAAAGGCAAAATTTCCCTTCATTTGAGAATGACCCATATATGGTTTACTTATGAAGAAATATGTTGTATACAGTAGTGTCTGAAAAATCCACACAGCTTGAGACCAGAGGCTGTGCAGATTTCAGAATATTGCTGTTTTTACCGTTACCTAGATTTTGGATTAAACAATTTATTTTTTCAATTTATCTTTTTTCATTTCTAAAAAGAGCATGCAATAATTCAATTTAAGCAAATCAAAAACTTCCATCTCTTTTATTTACTTGTACTAATACCACAAATTATTTTTTGTTACAAGTTTTAAAAATTATTTATGTAGTTTTTTGTATGAAACCTATTTTCTCTTGTTGAAGTTTATTTTGAATTCTGTAAATAGTCATTTCCTGTTAATCTATACAACTCTGCTGCTCCAAGAACATCAAAATTTTCACCCAAAACCAATCCTTTTTTTTTTTTAAAGTTTCTGGCATTCACTGTCAGATTCATTTTCACTATCTTCATTTGGATTTGTTATTGATAAAAATTCATCCGCAAGATGATTTTAAAAATTCATTTTTACTATGCATACTTTCAAAAATGTTTTCTTTAAAAACTCTTGTTTTTTGCAGAATTCAACAGAGTTCAGATGCTTTAGCTTGTGGTAAAGTTAAATGAAAAATCTTTATCGTCATCCTCATTTTGGATAAATAAAGTGCCACACCATATTTTAGATTATGCATTAATTAAAGCCTTGCATAAAATATAAAATAAATTTGCTATTTTCTTAGAGGCTGATAAATGGTCCCACTACTAAAACTTTTTTGCATTTGTTTATACCTCTTATCAATTTCTATTATTTTACATTTTCTTGTAAGTTTCTGCGAAATAAAAAGCATATTTTGTGCAATAACCTTTGCCATTACTATTTTCCCCTAAATTTATGTTAAAAATTATTTTATTTTCGTTCACTGTTATTTAGAATAAAGATTATAAAGAATGCTTCTTAACTGCAAATTTCATTGCTTACATTTTGAAATGCATGCGGATTTCTGAGGATAGCAAATTTTAGAAGTGCAGATTTTTGAGACTGTACGGTATTGATAAAAGGTTAACCATTCTAAATACAAAGAAAACAGCTGATCATCATACACACATGGGAACCTTTATTTGTGTTGCTCGCACCTAGCATTGTGGCCTAGTGCATTTTAAAGCCAGAAAATTAGAAAATTTTGTAATCTAAAAAAATTTGTTAAAAATCATTTTTTTTTTTTTTTTTTTTTTTACATAACATAACTTTCTCAAAATGCTATTTTCAAGGCCACTTATTGGACTATTAACATAGATTTTTTTAAAACAGCATTTAAAAGATAAATTATTTAATAATAAACATAAAATACTGAAAAAAGTTTAAAATTTCTTTCAAAAACCTACAAGTTTCATCTTGAAAAATTACATCATTATATTCCCAGTTTTGGCAGGTAAAAAGTTGACTTTTTTTTTAAGTACAGTTTTCTGGCAACCCAAGCCAAAAGTCATAACTTTTAGTGTGTGTGAAGTGAACAGTGCTTTAAACTTCAGTAGAAAATGTAATATTCAATCTAATTAGGCACAGAATATTTTCTTATACTTTATAATGTGCATTAATTTATTTTATGATCATTTTTACCAAAAGATACAACATTTAATACAACAACATCTCATTTTAACCCTCCAAGCATCTTGCAAAAGGGTAAAATTTTAATGTTGTTTTCTCTGCATTTTGATTTAAATGCTATAAAAATATGATTCTTTCAACAAACGTTATGAAAAACTTAATTACAAACATAAATGCAATCCTTAAGAGTATTAATCATTCTAAAATGCACTGAAAATTCATTAAATCCATAGAGTTATATTATCTTAAATTCTGCTTATATTGCAGTGAAACCTGGAGCTTAGTGTACGGAAAATTACGTTCCAAACTCTTAGAGGGTTAAACATTCAAATCTTTATTCCATCTGGCTTCAAAAATAAAAAAAAAAAGTACATTGATTTCACTAAAATTGCATTTTGCATTTCACTAAAAAAAATTTTTTTGAACGATATTGAATGCTTTTAACAGAAAAAAATATTCTATTATACCTTTATCATCAGCACAAAAAGAAAAAAAAAAAATTATTATTGTTTTTTATGTTATCAATTATCAAAGAAATCACTATCTGATAAGTAGCATACCATACATATATTCCCAAAATAAGGCAAATGAAAAATTTTTAGCACAATATTTGGCAACTTAATTTGCTTTTGGCATGAAATATACAAATAAAATCCAATAATAAAAAAAATATGTATAATATTTTAACAGATAATTTTTATCGGTTATCTAGCTTTTTATAGGGCTAGAAAATGCAGCAGGTCTCAATGCTGGGTGCAAACAATACCAAAAGACACCCCTTGTCAGACATAATTATTATACACTAAATAAAAAGGACTTTAAAATTTTGAAAATCAAATATGTAGATGTCTAATTATATTAGGAGCAAAAATGAATCTTATCAAGCGAAATTAAAATCAGCATTCAAGGAAACTTAAGAGCATTTTGTATTTATTACTCTAGTCTGATCATCAGAAATCATGCAAAATAGGAAATCAACAGTTGATTTTTGAGTTTCAATATTTATTAGTTTTGCCTTATTATCAACAATTAATAAAATATATTAAATTTTGTATGTTGGGATGTTGGATAGAAGGCAAAAGAGAAAGGGGAAATTTCAGGAGAAGAGAAGAATACTAACCTATTTAAAATAACGAATTTATGATGAGAGTTTCAAAATTTACCTCATGCAAAAATTTTTTAATTATAAGTTTTTTCTATCAATTTATTCTATTTGAGAATTTGCATTGAAACACTGCAATCTGCAAAAATAGTTTTAGAATGTATTTCTGGCATTGTAAAATATTGATTTACAATGAAACCAATGGATGTAGCCATAGTTTTTTTGCGATTTCCCAAAATTTGATTTTCTGGATAAGGTAAGTTTTGAAACTCACATCTTTAATTGTAAACTGCTACAAATGCAAGATAATCTTTTTTACTAGATTTTTATAATGGTTTGGATTTTAATTCTGAAATTTTTATTGTATATTTAAGTTATTTATTTATAAATGTTTTTCTTATACATTTATTCGAAATAAAGGTATTATTTTAGATCTTTAGTAATAAGAAAATGCTTCTATAAAAAGGCTTGAAAAATGTAATGTAAATAATAATAAAAAATAACAATACAAGTGAGTTGATATTTTGGTTCATTTCTCCATAGTTTAAAAGATTCGAAGTAAAGTAGTTGATCATCATGCTCATCCAAAAACGAATTACTTTAAAAATTAAACTAATTTTAATATTTTAATGTACACACACACAATAACAGAGAACTGAATCCTGTAATCTGTTTGCAAATCAAAAACATTAGTTCAAAAGATGCGTATAGAGTATTATTTTAATCACTGAAAATCATGTAAAGGAAAATGAAAATCAATATTTCCTGTTTTTACTCAATAGGTTAATCAAACAATATCACCGATTTGAAAATATTAATTTTGATAAAAAATATTCTTATATATATATATAAATCTGAACTATACTATTAATATTCTTTACTCATTTGATTACGGCACTGGGCTATCACATACGACATGTGAATTATACAAGTAATTTAGGTATTAGGGATAAAATATTTTTCTCATAAAGAACTAAAATTTATATTTAAATACTGAACCAGGTAACATATCATAGATACAATGATAAATGATCAGAGGATGTGTACAATAAATTCTCCCCATAAACCGGAATTTGAAAAAATATATATACTTTTATGGATCATTTTAAAACTGAAAAATACGCTGGTGCCCTCAGATTTTAATGCATTAATAAGCTAAATAAAAGTTCTGTAGACCATATAATCCTTTTATACAGAAAAGAATGAAATCTACTCACAAAGATGACTAGGATATCATGGTGAAAATCACAAAGATTTAGTCACAAAAATAAATGACTACGCAATAAAATATATCACTATCGCCAACTAAAATAAATTTACAGTGATTTGTTTTACTTTTTACACTGGAAAAATTCATTTTAAACGCTTGAAACACTAATCGATCAGCATTAAAATACTAAAGATGGTGTTTGTTCCATACCGAAACAAACACCATCTACTATGTGTTCTTATGAAATCAATGATCAACAAACTTTTTGCCGGCGATGCCAAAAAACGTTATAAAATATCAAAGATGCTCATTTAACGTATTATCGTATCCAACCGCACTTACAATTTTTTAATTTGTGAAATATATAAAATAACTTCTCCATGCTGATTCCGGTGGATTTGTCCTGAATTTTTTAAAAGTAGGTCAGAATCAGATCGGGCGAAACCACATTGTTCCTGAGTGTCGGAGTGACTCAGTGGCGTAGATAGCGAGGGGGGGGGGGGGGTCCGTTCCGGACACCCAATCTTTATTTACAAATAAAAAATATATTCTTATAAGATTTTGGAAAGAAATTCTGAAATACAATTAAATTTTTAGCGCACGAAGCAATTAAGTTAGTTTTGTTTTTGAGAATGTGAAATATTACACAGAATGGTGCATCTCTTTAATAATTCTATGATCTAAAAAAGACATGCACCAGGGAACAAAAACCTACCTATCTATCGAGGGGGTAGCATAAGCAAAATTTCACCATTAATGTGCATAAAGGCTTTTTTTAGTTTAGCTCAGAAGGTTGACCAGGGCCGAAAGTAAGGGGGGGGGGGGGCAACGTGATAATATAACGCAAAAAAATCAAGTATAAAAGCAGATTTTTTGGGGGGTGGTCGAAGCTTTTAATGAATCAATATTTGAGAAAGTATATTACATAGTTCAGTATTATATATTTTATGATTACATATTTTTAATTTAAAAATAAGTCTGCTGTTAGAAAATTAGTAAAATTCTCTTCGTAAATTTACTTTGTGGAAGGAGGGGGGAATCTATGTTTGCCGACCATGAGGTTGACCTTTACTCAATCATTAACGACACAACTATTTCTGACTAATGAAACGAAAAAAATTTCTAGATATTAAAGCGCATTCAAAAAATTATTTTTTTTAAATGCACAAAATTTTCAGATGCTAAAAATTCGGCAAAAATTTTTCATTATTCCATCAAGTTCTTTTCAAAATATTTATCCCCACAAGAATCTTTAAAAAATTCGTCAAAATTTGAATTTTGTTGAAACTAATGAGTGTCACGTCGAAAGACAGCTCCTTAGTCATCTTAAACCATTTTGTATATGAAAGTTACAGTAAAGATTTACCGAATTTCTTAATGCTATTTAATAATTAAAAATATCCATTTATAATATTACTTATAATTAAATATCAAGAAAATATTATTAAGAAAAGGTAGAGAATTTTTTTCCAAACATCCGAAATTAAGAAATTCTTTTGGTGAAAATGAATATTTAATCTTTGTAACTCCGCGTTGTCCGCTGAAAAATAGCAACATTCTAAAAATCAATGTTAGGCTTTAAAAGACGATTATTTTTATTACTACTACCTTCCAATACATCAGTTAATGCAAATTGTTCATAGAATTCTTAACAGACGGCTATGTTGAATTAATTTTTCATGCCAACTTTTATTTATCAGTTGAGCACTTTTGAGTTGTGCGTTCGTACGATAACGAAGTTTTAAAAAAGTATCTTTTCAATGTTTTTTATTATTATGTTCTAAATTATTTTTTATTGTTTTTTACATTCTTACATTGATGTATTCTAACACATGAGCAAATATTTTTCAAATCGAAGATGTTGAGTCACGAAGGGTTAAAAAATAATACCTGCATTTTCAAAAATAACATTTATATATGACGACCTCAGAAGCCAAGGGGTACAAGTGACAAAATTTCGATTTGGAGTAAATTGAGTTTAAAGATAATTGATGTTAAATTGGAACATCAATAACAATTGAGTGAATTGAAATAGGAAATTTCTGCTTGTTGTATTCTGGTCTTTAAACTCTTATTTCAATAACTGTTAAAAAATAAAGTACAATTTTCTTTAAATGCATTATTAATCAATATTGTTTGTTTTAAGAAAAAAGTGGTTTGCCTCTATAACTCAGCAAATAATAAGAAAATCACTTATATTTCTTTACCTGAAATGAAAAAAGCATATTTTTAGGTCGTCTGTGTATCTAGTTTATTTTTTTCAATTTTGTCACTTATACCCCTTGGCTTCTGGGGTCCTCATATATATATATATATATTTTAAACTGTTTTCTCATTAGTTCTTTGGTTAAATTTCGCAGAATTCTCATAAATTTAATTATGCTTTATTATTCTGGATTGTTTATTATTTATTGTCTAAAAAGTTTAAACAATGTTCCCATCTATTTCCTTTCAAAAGTTCCGGAATATTATGCATGGAACTAGGATTAGATAATTAGAAACTATATCGAGATTGTGTTTTATAAAACTTAAGCATGCGAAAAATATTTTTAAAAAAATCATTGAAAACATAGTAACAAGGATATTAATAGAAGACAAAAATCATACCAATAAAAGTTAAGCTGAAAGAAATATTCTGTAACCGGCAAAGATAGTTTGTAACATTTGCACGATTTTATGCTATTTTTAATCTGTGAAAATGTTTTGCGGTGAACATTTTTTCTTATGCCATAACTACAGCGCCTAGTGTTTCCAAAAGAGCTGGTAGAAAAATAACGGAAATAGAAAGAACTCGACTCTCGACTTATCTAAAAATAAAACTAATAACAATTTTATCTATTTCTGCGCATTAATATTAGATTTAGAATGTAATATCGAGGTGTGAATTATATTTCCATGTACATATTCAGCCGGATATATGCATATAAAGATGAGAGTAACATGGAAATCCGAAATTAAACAAGAAAGAAAAAATCATGCATCAAGCATAGATTATGAAACACTTTCCAACGCTTTCAGAATAATGAAACAAAACTGAACTGCTAAAAAATTAAAATATAATGTCTAATTCAACCATATACACATAACACATTACACAACAACACAACCACCACATAACACAGTTTCAGCTGTTCCCATCTACAATCGGAAAATAAGGAGAATAGTACATGAAATATTTTGTGTAGCCTTGTATATGGGGTATAGAATTTATGTAACAAGCAAAATGCAAAGAAATAGTTAAATTTAAAAGCGTATGCCGAAATTGAGACGCATTTGCAGAAATTATTACTCAAAGACAGTACTGTAACCAATTTCGTTTGGGCGTTCCTGTAAATGAACGACGAATGCTATGAATGCTTTATTCTATCACTAGCTGACCCGCCCGGCGTTGCCCGGATCCGTAATAATAATATTAAACGAACTTGAAATTTGTATGATTTTCTCTTTAACTCGAAATATATTAAATACATTGTCTGAAATACGTGGCCACTGACTGTGTGAGAAATTGGTTAAAATAGAAAACTTATATTTAGCTGTAAAAAATGTTCAAAATGACTGCAATGGGAAACGCAGGAGGGAATATGTGTGCAGAGATTGCGTGTGATTTTCGTGTTAAAGTGTTGATATTTATCCGTAAAAATCTTTGCTAAGTCATGTGACTAATTACTTTTTTCACAGTGAAATATTTTGAATTTCAAACTAATTATATCACTCTCTAATCCGCCTATACCGTGAATGAAATCGATACTTGAATGATTAGCTAAAAGTATATAATATTATAATAACTAAAAGTATACAATATTATAAACATAGCAGTCAACTTTTACCTAATCTTCCGTAATACCTGGATTAGTTTGATCCAGGTTAACCTCATTTCGAACCAAAATAATTATATCATGAATCTTTATTTATTTACTTTCAAATTTTTAAGTAGCTCTCCTTTAATTTCATTTCTTTAAAAAGTCAGGTTCGAAATTCATAAAACCAGGATCAAATTAACACACGTATTACGGAAGATTAATGTAAAGTAGGCACCTATGTATAAAATGTTATCTAAATGTATATAATATTATAATTTCAGAGTCATTGTAAAAAAAAAGTCTATTTTTAATCAAAGCATGCGTAATGTTCACACTGTGGTCAAAATCCTAACCGTAACTAATTGTACCGTAACCATAACCTGTCTGTAAACTAACTGCGACTTAACCGTAACTTAAACATAACATAAATGTAACCTTTAGCCTTTATCTTATCGCATCCTTATCCGTAATCTAACCATAACCTAACTGCAACTTAATCTTAACCTAAATGTAACTTAACCGTGATCTAACTGTAACCTAACCGGAAATTAAGTATAACCTAAGACTAACCGTAAACGTAATTGCAAGTTGCAACCATCCAGACAAAATTGCAATCCGAACCGAACTTAAAAATTCAATATGAAAAAATATTGGAATCTGACCCAATGCAAATTTGAACCGGACAAAAATATTCCAATGAACCATAACCCGATCCAATTACGAGAAAATAATTTCTGTATACATGTTATTTGAACCGAACATAAAATTTCAGTTTGAAAAACCCCGAAATAATGAACCGAGTCAATTCCGAAACGGACAAAGTTATTCCAAATAATTATAACCGGATCCGAACAGGACAAAATAATTTCCACGGACATAAACCTAATCCGAAACTAAAAATTTCATTCTAAAAAAATCTTAATTTACAAAAAATTGTAGTCTCATGGTCATTAGTCTATAGAGGTCTGCACGGGCCGGAATTTCCCGGCCCGGCCCGTAGGAAAGTTATTTCGGCCCGGCCCGGCCCGTTATAAAACTCAAAAGTTCGGCCCGAGCCCGGCCCGGCCCGTTTGAATTTTTATATTTTAGGCCCGGCCCGGCCCGAACAAAAATCAGCGAAAACAGGCCCGGCCAGGCCGGCCCGTTTTGGCCAGTCACAATTTCTACGATTTCTAAAAAATTCAGATTTTTATCATATAACTAAGATTAATTTAAAGAATACTGCATACATATCTATGGAATGTTTTTACAGTACAGTAAATGTTTTACAGTTTTTACAGTACAGTGTCAATACAGTAAATACACATTAACAACATTAATGATTACTTAGATTCTTAGGTTTTCAACATTCGAATAAAGATTCATTAAAAAATTAATATGGCTTAGAAAAAAGAAAAAAGAAAGAAAGCTAAAAACATTGTTAATTTTGAAGTTGTTTAACAAAAGAAGATTTATAAATATATTTCTATATCATTTTATTATAAATTTCAAATCCAAATTCATTCTTAAATTCAACGAAGCTACTTTCTGATACATTTCTAAATTCATTTTTCCCCCCTCAGAAACGCATAAGATTAGCAGATATCTTTATTCAGAGACTATATAATCGAATAGCGTTATCCATTTTTTGATACAAGCAATTTAAGAATACTGCAAACAAATAAAATACTGTCATAATTAGCGTTTTGAATAGAGTTTCCGGAAGCAATAGCAAAGGAAAGAAGAAAAACCTGCAATCATTTGAGAAACTATTATATCTCAACAAGGTTATACAAGTATTTTATTTACCAAAAATGAAAAACGCTATTCGATTCCAAATCCCTTCAATAGTTAGTCTTATCACTTTTACACTTTTACAATTTAAAATTAATCAGAAAATATGTCAAACTTTCGCATTATTGAGAAATTAATTCAAAAATCATCAAGAAGTATATATCTGAAGACTAAGCTAACATAAGTTCTTTAACTCTGTTAATAATTTTATAAATCATGTTTTCTGCCAATAATTAAGTCTAGTACCGGTCCGGCCAGTCTATGTGTAGAAAAATAGTGCAAGCGTGATCTCGGACCGGCATGAGTCAACTAAAAAAATATTAAAACGGGTTACACATCATGTAATTCTCCGATGCCGATACACTGTGCATTTTTATATTGATGCTGTCAAACTAGTATGGCCACATTTATACTTATTCTCGTTAAAACCATTTTCGTTGACAATAGCTCATATATTTATCGTTTCTGCTTAAATCTTCAGAACGGGCCGGCAGGCCCGAAAATTTTTTTTATCGGCCCGGCCCGGCCCGTCTGGCCCGTTCAATTTTTTTGCCGGCCCGGCCCGGCCCGTTTATGTTGTTTGTCGGCCCGGCCCGGCCCTTTAGAAAATTCGAAACGACTCCGCCGAGTACGGGCCACGGGCCAGGCCCGGGCCCGTGCAGACCTCTATTAGTCTATCACGTTCGGTTATTTTTTTTCAAAAGCCCAAGTTTGACAACATCATTTTAATGATCATCTGGTTTTATCGAACAACAGAAATAATTTAAATAGAAATAATTTGCTTTGCACTTTGCTATTTGATAAATTATTATGGTGTATTAATCGTTTGCCGATTCGAACAATTGTACGCATAACAGCCATTTTATTTTCGTTTTAAAAGCAATTTAAAGCCATAAAAATTTTTACATCAAATAGAATGCGTTTAAATTTAATCAATGATTAAAAAAATGACTCCTAAGATAAGCCTCGTACTTTTTTTTTGCTGCAACATTAACCACACATACATTCTAATGTACGAAGTGCCAACATTCTGAGGTACAATAGCTGTGATCAAAATCCTAAATTAAACAGGATGTTTGCCGGTCTATGAATTTTAAAGGTCTTTGGAAAAAAAAACAGTCACTTTTAAATTGGTTTCTTTAATTCTGTCCCAGATTTTTAATTATTGCGTCAAAAGTTTTAAACAACCAACCAACCATAAGCAAGCGAATGGAGAAAAAAGAGAAAAAAAAATTATTTTTGATGAGAGTGAGTTTTGGATTTTAATTAATTACTCGGTTAATAATTAGAATTTCGAAATTCTGAAGCTCAGGTACGTCAGGAAAAATATGGGGCTACTCTCAATAAAAAAAAAAAAAAAAAAAAAAAAAAAAGAAGAGAGAGAGAGAGAGAGCGAGCCTCTTACATGCTGTAGATTTTGCTAGCCATCGCAGACACACACACACACACGCAGACAGACAGAGCGTTTTGTTCTTTTATTAGTTTAGATAATTATCTTGTTGACAAATGTAGCGATTTATATCAGTTTCAATACATTTGAAATAGTGCTCGCGATGGGATACGTATAGCAGCTATACGTTTAAACGATATACGTATAGCAGCTATACGTTTAAACGATATACGTATATCCGTATAATACGCTTTTCTGCTATACGGATACTTTAGACTATACGTTTAAACGTATCCGGATACGTATAACGCGTATCAACTAAACGTATATTTAAGAATACGTATATTTAAAGTATACGTATATTCCAAGTATCGTATCTAATTTAAAAGGTAGACTTCATCAGTCGTATGTCACTGAATTGAGAATAATTTGGAAATCGGTGGTGTTACGACAGGAATCCGCATAGTATGTCTTATATATAAGAGATTGAGCAATAAAAAGCGTATACTTTATAAAAACTTTTGCAAAAAGTTCACAAAAAATCAGACTCCTGATTGGCCAATCTCGTTTCACTAACAGTGAAATATCTATCTGGATTCCGACCAAGATTGTAGAAATCGTAAAAAAGACAGCATAGTAGCTCCACCTGTTGAACGATTTACACACAAAACTAATCAGCACCAATTTCTATCAGGCACTACCTGAAAATATAGGGGAGACTAGGGCACATGTGAACATAGCTTTTTTCTCATAACTGGGTTAATTTCTATAAGCAAAACTACTCAATATAGTAAACAGTACTTTTTATACGCATGGTAATTTTTTTAATTATTTTTATAGCTCTTCTTACATTTCTTAATAGTTTTGTGAATTAAAAAAAAAAAAAAAAAAAAAAAAAGTTCATATGTGCC
The DNA here is from genome assembly GCA_964019185.1 of Maratus speculifer. Lineage (NCBI taxonomy): Eukaryota > Metazoa > Arthropoda > Arachnida > Araneae > Salticidae > Maratus > Maratus speculifer. The sequence goes on from OZ025299.1 coordinate 193,016,414, forward strand.
CCAACGAAGGGGAAGCTGTAAAACACAAGGGCAACATGTGAACACAAGGAAAAATAATTATTTGACACGTTTTTTATTATATTTTCCATATGTCACCATAATCATTAGTTGTACTATCTGTTAAATTCACCATAAAGAAAAATATATGTATATTTATTTAGTTTCTGAGTGATATGTTTAAGCAAAATAATATAAAAATAAAAATAAATAGATTGTGTTTTTGGAGGGGAGAGGGGATTAGATAACTGATAAAATATTGTTACAATAAAATAAAAGCTTAAAGAAGTAAACTTGAGAAAATAATAGAATTTAAATTTTGCTTAGGGCTTTTTGTTCGAGAGAGATTTTAGGGAGGGAGCATTTGGATAATATTTGTTGGAAATCTACCGAAAGGCGAAAGATTTTCATTCCTATATTTGCCTATAAATTAAGGATAAAAAATTGTTTTTCGTTTATAAGCTTCCTCCAAATTTAATTTATTTTGCTTTTAAAAGAAAGGGGGGGGGGTGGAAGTCAATAATGAAGATTTCACAATAGTTTAAAAATTTTATTTTCTTAAAATATAATTTTATTTTCAAAGCACCAAATAACATAGCTGTTTAAGAAATGGAAGTAAACTAATACTACAAGTTTGCAACAAATGAAATAGAAAAATTTTCAAAGTTGTTATACGTAATATTTTTTTCATTAACGATGCATAAAAAATAGTATTGAAAACCGTTAAATAAAATAATATATAATATTTATTGCATTTTAGAAAACATTAAATTTATTTAAATTACAATTGAACATAAACGAGCTTGTTGCTTTTTATGTATTTGCTGACAGATATGTTTGTAGAAGTTTCTATACAAAATCAAGTTTATAAGACAGAAATGTCTTCTATTTCAATAAAATTATAGATAATGGAGCTGGCATTATTTTCATGAAGTTAACTAAAAGGAACAGAATAACTGAATGATTATTGGAGAATTTAATGCCGTGTTCTCTTCATAAGTGCCCCACACTCCCACAAGAGTTAAAATGACAAATCTTTAACATTTTTCAATTTTAGCAAAAAAAATTATCGTAAATATTTATTAGTATCCACAATATATGTTAAAACGTTAATTTTTTTAAAAAATGAATAAATAAATAAAATTATTCTCTAAGCAAGTTGGAGATTTTACTTTTGAGTTCAGTTAAGCAGTATTTTGGCTCCTGGGGACAAACAAAATGTCGAAGAGCTTCAACAATTTTTTTCCAAATGTCCATAGGTGCTACTATCTTTGGTAATTTTTTGAAATAATAAAACATACAATAACTTGTGAAAAATAGCAATGTTCTCATATGCCCCATTTTCACACGTGCCCCAGTCTCCCCTATATATGTTTCTTATTTCTGTGTATTAGGTTTTGAGATACAGCGCCCACAAATCTCATGTCACACACAGACAAAGTCACAAACTCACAGGCAGATATTTTGTAAAAACATGTTTTTCGGACTCACTTACCCTTAAAAGTGTAAACCCGTCGAAAGTTTTTCCTTATTAATTAAATACTTTCTTCTTGTAAAGATAGAAGAAAATATAAAAAAGTAAGTACTGCGCCACAGATCTTCCAAAGAATAGTTTGATTCTACCACAACTAATGTAAGACATTTCATAATACTAAATAACTTAGTTTTTTGGGGGAAAAAACCAAAATCTAAACTGAGGTACGTATTTAGATTTTTTTAAGTGCCTGCAAAACAAGTAGTAGTTAAGTAAACACATCGTAGTTCTTTGAACAAAGAAACGCGATGGGGATACTCTACCGGATATTTCTCAATATCATTAATCCGCAGAAAAACATTAAAAAATCAAATTTCATACCTTGAGCGAAAAACGTTTAAACGTTTAACCGCTTGCATAAGATCCGTATATACGATGTATCGTATATGCTCTTTTGTGCTATACGTATAATCTAATCGCCGATGCCGTATTATACGTATACAGAGCTGCCAACTTCTACGCCTATTTAAATCATATAAACATGTTTGGAACCACAAAAAAGTTTCAGTAAAATGTATGCCAAATACATTCAATGGTATGTATTACACTCCATATTGTTGATTATCTGCTAAAATTTCTGTTTCTGATATATTTATTCGTCTTTAATTAGGCGTAGTAGTTGGCAGCCATGCGTATAGCAAATCCGTATTTCGTATAATACGTATTATACGTATACTCGTATAAACGTATAATCGAGAGCACTAATTTGAAATAGCGTAATGTGAGTTAAATACACTGCAAAAGGTTTTTCTCTATTGACCCCGATGTAACGGAATTCTTTTGAGTGCTCCTATAAGTGAGCCATTAAAGCTACACACTTCATGTACAATATCAAACACGCCTAGGTGACCTAAATAAAGTTATCAATTTCATGAGAATCAGAGTATATTTATGGGAGTTAGAACGTGGACAGACGGACAAACAAACCGAATGCATAAATACTTTCAACTTTGTTGGAGAGTTAAAAAGAAAAAAAAAAAAGACTAAAAAATAGAAAAGCATCAATTTTTATTTAAATATTTTGGCAGTTTTTTTAATGTTTATTAATATCATAATAATTGTTATTTAAGATAACTGCCAGTACAAAATTGTGATCAAATTAAAGGATGCATTTGAAGTTATAGGTTGTTTCGAATTTCCTTGGTCAGTTTTAAGGGGTAACAGCACATGCGAAATTCCATGGCAAACAACATGTGTTGAAATATCTTTCCTCGTGATCTACAGTCCTCCCCACTTAAATGGTTCGCGGATAATCGAATACCCCGCTTATTCAAATAAAATCCTCCGGAACCTAATTTATTCCCCATTGGATTAACGTTATTTTCCTCGCTTAACCAAATACTTCTCACGAAATGTCGCCACTTAATCGAATAGCAACTGAGTGAGACAATTTAGAAAATGAGTGTGAAAAACACGTTTCAGCTGGAATTCCCCCCCCCCCCCCCTCCCACTTTTTGTCATTTTCGATTCATACAGTGAAAAAAAATTCTAATATTTCCTGCATGTATTTCGCCTTTAGGTGTACAATGAACAGGTCTTGCGAGCTCCCTTTCCTCTTTTTTTGAGGGGGGTGGATGAATTTAAAAATCACAGTTTCAATCAATTTCGTATTTTGTTTTTCTTTTTTCAAAGGATGTTTTTAACTTTATCGTTTTTGTTTTCAGGTATTTTTAATGGAAACTCTTTCCTTTTCGAAGCCGGTTCCGAAAGTCAAAGCATCCCCATTAAAAAAAATCAGCAATCAAAATCTAAAAAGTAGAAAACGGCCTTTATACAGATCGATCTCAGCTATCCACAGTGCAAAAAAGGTAATTTAAAATATTGAAATGCGACAGAGATATTTTTATAAATTACTTTCGCAAGTTTAGCATTAGCCAGCAAATCCTTTCGCGTGACTGAATAGCCCCCCTAAGGATAATTCTGATAACTGAGAAGTTGAAACAAAGATCACATGATTTGATTTAAAGTGTAAATTTAAAACGAAGCTTCCGATACGAAAACCTCGAATTGCTACAATGAAATAAAAAATTAATGCTTGTCACCGAAAAAAATAAAATCTCCAAATGCACCCGGTTATGAAATTTTCCCCTACTATAGCATAGCATAAAATATTTGAAAATATCAAATTTATCTCTATAAAGAAGCATTATTTTCACTTATCAAAGAAAGAAAAATTATTTCCGAAAACCTATGAAAAAATGCTGATATCGAAGTATATACAGTGAGCAATAAAAGTATTTGCAAGCAGACGATTTTTTGCATAAGTAACCATAGAAAGCAAATTTGATACTATTCTCTTAATTATTCATTTATTTAAGTAAGAAGAAAATAAAAATAAAAACCCATTTTCCTTAAACAGTAATATTACACATTTTAAAAAATAAATTAATAATTTCTCATACCTAAAAAGTATTTGCACACAAAGCATTGACTGTTAAAAAAGGCATTAAATGTGAAAATTATACAAATGTTTAGCATATTAGTCCCGCAGTACATTAGTCCGCACTTTAAAGTCACGTAATATATTAACACGAGCAGGGATTCTGGGGAGTTTTTGTTCTAATGACGCCGAAAACGTGTGAACTGTCTGTTGCAACCAGTGAGAAGATTATATTTCTTAAAAATTCTAGATTAAGTTACCGAGGAATGGGTAAAAAATTAAATCTAAACTTTTCTAGTGTTCGTTATGTAATTAAGAAGAAAAAACAAACTGGTTCGACAATAAATACGCCCCAAACTAGGCGTCCAAGAAAGCTAAATACCAGGTAAAGGAGAGCCATCATAAAAGAATCTTCAAAAAACCCTTTTCTAAGAGCTCGAGAATTGGCTGTTGATGTCGTTTCAACGTCGGGAACAATAGTCATACCACAATCAATTAGAAATATTCTTCATGATGCAAATATTCGAGGAAGAGCCCCTCGAAAAAAAAAAAAAAAAAAAAAAAAAAAAAAAAAAAAAACATTTATTAATGAAACAAATAGGGTGAAAACACTTGAATTTGCAAAAGATTATGTCAGCAAATCACTAGAGTTTTGGAAAACTGCTATTTTTTCCGATGAAAGCAATTTCCATATTTTTGGCTCAGATGCTAAGAAAATAGTATGGTGAAAGCCAAATACTTTTCAAATTAAAAACTTGAAACCAACTGTAAAACATGGCGGTGGTCATGTAATGATTTGGGGATGCATGTCTTTTAACGGAGTTGGCGAAATGACCTTTATTGAAAGCAAAACAATATATTAATATATTGCGAGATCATTTATCTAATAGTGCTCTGAAATGAGGAATTCCTAATTCCTATCATTTCCAACAGGATAACGATCTGAACCCAATGAATATATTACGAGGTTATGGTTGCTTTATAATGTAAAAAATCAATTGAAAACGCCACCACAATCACCAGACCTCAATTCGATTGAAAATTTATGGTATATTTTGGATGCGAAAAAAAGGAAAAAGAAAATGTCTAACAAATCAAAAATTAAGCAAGCTCTTAAGGAAGAATGGCTACAAATCAGCAGTGAAACATGGTCTCAAATTAATGGAATCAATACCCAGACGATTACAAGCTGTAATTGAAGCAAAGGGCATGCATACTAAATATTAGCACTGTTTTTAACTTATAAATAATTCCTCTGGTTTTTTTTTTTATTGTTAGTGTGCAAATATTTTTTTGGCAGTACAAATGCTACTTTTTATGTTTTCATATTTTAAATATAATTATCAAGTCCGGTATTAAATATGTTTATTTGTTTTGTAAAAGTGTGGGTATTTTTAATTTTTAGTTGCTTTTTATTTATTTATACATATGCTGCAGCAAATTTACCTGGTGTGCAAATACTTTTTTTGCTCACTGTATATCCCTTTCGGGTCCAATTTGTTTTTCCATTTTGACAACAAAATTATTACTACTTTTATAATGTTATTCATAACTATCCAAATACACTTACCGTAATTTCCTGTGTATAATCCGTGGATCAGACAATTCTTTTTCGACCCAGAAATTTTATTTTGTAATTGATAGCAAATATTTACGCGATCTAAAAATTTATATTTTATTTAATAAAATTTCTGGGTCGAAAAATGATTGTTTGATACGCGGATTATACGCAGGAAATTACTGTACTGATGTTTAAAGATTATCTCATAATCTGAAATGTAACGAATGTACTTATTTTGTGAACTATTCAATTCATATTGATATGATAATAGGGTAAGGAAGAGTTTTTGTAGATGTTTGGAAAATATAGCACTACAATAGGGTTTAATTGATATTACAACTTTCTAATGCTTTTTACATTTTATCATGCATGGTTCGTTCTGAAATGTAACCTATTGTAGATTTAAAGAGTAAGATATATGTATAAAATAAAGAAATCGCTAACGGTGCAAAGATAATTAATTTTTATTATTATTAAAATTTCTAAATTCAAAACATAAATGAAATCATAATAAGAAAGACATAGCCATATACTATCATTTCCATATGTAGAAAGTAACAATAATTAAGACAAAATAATATTCGATGAAAAGACATGCACTATTAATAGTACACCGGACCCGAAAGATATATTTTCGCAGGAAATACTCAAGCGATTTTAATATATTTCTTCATTAGTTTCGGCAATAGCAAAAGTATAAATTGATCATTTGTCGAGAAATAAAAATGCAGTAGTTAGATATTTTCGAAAAAACAAAGAATTCTAAGCTTATTTGAGGAGCCCAGAAACCAAGGGGTATAAGTGACAAAATTGAAAAAATTGAGTTAAGTGCACAGGGTATCTGGAAATATGCTTTTTTCATTTCAGGTAAAGAAATATAGGTCATTTTCTTATTATTTGCTGAGTTATAGAGGTAAACCACTTTTTTCGAAAAACAAACAATATTGATTAATTATACATTTAAAGAAAATTGTACTCTATTTTTTAAACAGTTATTGAAATGAGAGTTCAAAGATTAGAATTCAACAAGCAGATGTTTTCTATTTCAATTCACTCAATTATTATTGATGTTCCAATTTAACATCAATTATCTTTAAACTCAATTTACTCCAAATCGACATTTTGTCACTTGTACCCCTTGGCTTCTGAGCTCCTCATTTATATAAATGTTTCTAAAAATAAATTTATTTTCCAGAAAAACAAAACTATTGAAATATCGTTAATTATAATAACTGAAAAGGGAAAAAAATATGCATTGAAGTCAAATTCAGTAGTTTTCTTTTAAGAAAAAGGTGCGTCAATATCAACTATTTTCCATAAGATTTCACAATTATTGCTGTTTGCCAAAATTGGTTAAAAAAGAAACCCGGACACTTTTTTAAAAGAAATATTCTAAATGATGCAAATCATCTCTTTAAAAAAATAATAAAATAAATAAAATATTTGCGTATACATTATCGTCAGGCAAATGCTTAAAGAGGCGGGGGGGGGGGGGGGGGGGTATGTAATGTTATACTATCATTGGCATTATGATAGGAAAGTTTTCTTTAAAATATCATGCAGAAGTTCTTGAAATACTACAGTTTTAAACTGATCTGATATATGATTTGTAGAAACTAAGATTTGGAAGATATATTTTAAAAGGGAAAAAAATATACATTTGGGTGTAGGATTGCCTCTTCCCCCTGACTTAAAAAATATAAAAAGCATATGGCTCATTTTCATATTATATACAAAAAAAGAAAAAAAATCTAACTCAGAAAAAAAATTGTTTTTTTGAAAATCATGATACCTGTAAAAAATACCTCAGTCAACGCCTGAGCCACTTGGTTACGCAGAGAAATAATGAAAGCATAAAAAAATGCATGATTTGAAATATCTTGTTTTGTGCTATACAAATTTTGCATATCTAGAATTCAGGAAATACATTCGAACTAATTTCAGATTCCTGATTTCATTTTCGCAACTGTTATGTAAGAATTGTTTTCAAAGAATTATATTCATTGTTGATAAGTTGTTTCGATGGTAACGACTGTTGTAAAAAATTGTTAGTGTAGTTACTGAAACAAATTTTATGTATTTTTCTTTTTAAATGCCATGCAAAGTAAAAGGGTAAATGATAAAAACAAAGAATAGATCAGAATTACTATTAAAACTTTTGTAATTATAAACGACTAATACAAATGAAAAATCGCCCATAAAAATAAAACAATTGTTATACTATAAAACTTCATATCCAATATTATAATTTCAAAAATCTGGAAGAATTAAATATATATAAAAATAAAAATCACAATCAATACCGTTAGTCATAGACATATAGTTCCAATTGCAAAAAAGGTAAAGAATTGTTTTTAAATGATTTGGGCAAAAAAAAAAAAAAAAATAAATAAATAAAATAAAATTACGAAAATTAAATTTTATATGGTCCCCCGATCCTATATATGATATTTAGTAAAAATTTTCCATCACTCTAACAAGCAATACGAAAAAGGTCCCATTCATCTAACACTAAAATTGACCGAGTTATGAAACTTTAAATTTCATGATTTAAACCACTTTTCTGTAAGTGAAAACGGATGAGTGTGATTAAGCTTTAAGGGGACATATGCTAAGTGCTTAAAGTATTAAAAAGGCGTCCGTTTCCAACGCCGTCCAATGGCGAAATTCTAAGCCATTTGTCACAGACATTAAGCTTCAATTACAAAAATGTTTTAAATTAGGTAAAGAAATATTTTTAAAGCCATTTAACTAAAGGTGCAGCCACCGTATAAGTTTTACGGTGCGTTAATTTTAATTAACTCCTAGATTGGTTAAAATAATTGAAGACATGAGTTTAAAAACTCTCTTTATCGAGAAAATCAAATTTTAGGTTGGTTGGTTGGTTGTATGGATTTTTTTGGCACAAGGTCAAAAGGTCCCTCTTTGACCTTGGGTCAAAGAGGGACCTTTTGACCTAAGGTCCCTCAGGGTCAAAGGGTCCCTGAGGGACCCTTTGACCCTCAGGGAAAAAAGAGGGTCAAGGTCCCTCTAGGAACATGCTGCGCCAATAACAAGGTAAAGAAGAAAACAAAAAATAAATCTAAAAGTAATGTATACTTTAAAACATGCAAAATGTAAAAGTCACTTTAAAAAAACTAACATAGAATAGTAAAAAGGTAAAAGCAAAATAATATATAAAAAAGTAATACAATTATAGCCAGTCAATAAGATAAAATTAATTAATAAAAAATTAGTTAAAAATCACACGAACAGTAAAGTAGTGATACATAACAAGAATTAGTAAAATGGTAAAACAATGATACTTTTGACAATATTTAAAAACAGAAATTAAAAAGGTAAGTGGTAAGATCAAGTAGGCACAAATTCCTCAAAAATAGTATTTCCTTCGTCTTCACTTGAGTCACATGACTCTTCCATAGCCTCTTCCACATAATTCTTTAGCTTTTTGGGATCTTTCAAGCAAGCAAGAGATGGGTCATGATTTGATTTTTGTTGTTTTTTTTGTGACTGTTTGCCATTGGTGAGAACCTCGAATAGTCTTATTTTTGTTGGTCTTTTGATTTGGTGTCACGGCTTGAGCAGAATTGGTGTTTTGGTGGTTAGACGTAGAAAGATTAACGGTTTTTTTATTGGGTGTAACTGCTTTAGGCTTTTGACTAGTATTAAGTTTTTGGCAATTTGATGCGGAGAGTTTAGGATTTTTTTTAGATGTAGATACAGATGTATTAATTCTTGTCTGGGGTTCAGTAGACTTTTTCGGTGAACATTTGTTTGGAAGACAGATATCACGGGATTCTTTGATTGGGGTGTTTGTTGAATGAGTTTTGGCTAAATTATTTGATGACATAGACACGTCAGTCTGGATGCTGATGTGTCTTACAGTTTTTAAAGGTTGTTTGATTAAACTTGAGTAGGAAACTCCAACTGATGGTGTTCGGGATTCAACAATTTTGCGGGCTTCCGGATATGAGAGTTTTTGGGTGATTTTAACTGCCATGATTTCTTTTTCGCGAATCCAGTCTGGACAAGAGCGAGAGTAATCTGTATGGTCACCTTTGCAGTTAACGCAGCATTCAGCGTTTTCACATGTTTTATCGTCATGGTCTACTTCTGAACATCGTGCACAAGTTTTAGTGCCACGACAGTTAGTATTTGTATGTCCATAGCGCTGGCACTTAAAACAACGGATGGGATTAGGAATATAGGGACGGACTGGACAGTTCAGATATCCAGCTTTAATTCTAGTAGGTAAAATATGGCTATTGAAGGTTAATATAATGTGTTTTGTAGAAGTTATCTGTTCATTTCTACGGATTGTTATACGGCGTATATCTATTATATTTTGATCCTTGAAATTAGTTAGAATTTCATCTTTTGTGGAAAACAACAGATCTGGTTCAGATATTACACCACGGCAAGTATCTAGAGTTTGATGTGCTTGAATAGAAACGGAAAATGTACCTATTGTATTACAATTTGAGAGAAGTTGTGACTGACTGGCTGAAGAAACTTCAACCAGTAGATCCCCAGACTAATTTTTTTAGAGAGTGGCCATCCCCTAAGACAGATTGAAATGTTTCTGCTATAAGAAATGGTGAGGTTTTTTTGAAAGAACTATCCTAGAGGCTGACGAAATTATCAGTGCGTTTAATTATGAAAAATCGAATGAATGAGGAATTCTGCACAGTTTGTTGCTCTCCACTAGGGAGAGATATAGAAGGAAAAGAAGTGTTTTCATCCATATTGAAAAAAATAAAATTCAGACCCCGGCCGCACCACCCAATACCGAGCCCAACAAGGGGATGCACATTCGTGCACCAGTGCTAACCAGGGCCCATACGGTCACAAGACAACCCTATGTCAGTCTCCACCCTTAACGAGATGACTAGTAGTTGCTCGATCACTTGATCCCTAAAGCCAGTGACCAAAATCAGCTGACCAGCCGATTGATGCATACGGGACCAATATGCACCTCCCGTCTACCTGAAGCAGAGGCCAAAGCAGTGTGTTGGTTTCCCTCAACTGCCAGGATCTCCCTTTCCAGGGACACGGGTCGCCACGCACGGCCAACACGTGGGTGGTTTACAATTCTCCATGAGTCGATATACAGGATGATATCGGCTCATACAGAATTGCCCTTACCTCCGAAAAGGAAACCACAATGAGAGTGAAACAAAGATGAAAGGAAGACAAGAGGAGTAAGAGGAAAGGAAAAGAGAAAGATCACTCAGGTGCCCCGGGGTTGTGAAGCCCGTGAATACCTAAAGAAGGTATCCTCCTGGGGGTATCAAATTTTAGGAAATCGCGAAAAACTTATAAATGCATCCATTGGTTTTCATTATAAATTTGGAGATTTTAGTGTTACATTAGTGCAGATTGGTATAGACTGATAGAGAAAAACAAGTGATAAGGTAAGTTTTGAAATTCACATTCTCAATTGTATTTTACATATGTTTTGTTTCGTAAAGAAATGAAGCTGTTTCTTTTCATTAATTTATTTTAAAAAGATGTGTCATTTTATAAGTTGTTATTTTTATTTATGAAGTTTGTATGTATGTTTTCCTAGTTCAAAATTTGTATTCAAATTCTAACTCGCTTCCAAATATCCGACCGAGGTTCAATTCGCATACTTTTTTATATCCAATGACAATGAAATATTAATACAATTTTACGTGCGTACCATTTATTTATTTTATAGGATACACCGAATTCTATTAGGTTAAGTAATCTAATAGAATTTTAAATATATATCATTATGTAACGAAAAGTGACTATTGCTTTTTATTATTTAACAAAAATGTCTGTTATTATTTTACTTATATTTTTAGTGGAAGTTGCATATTTAGCTTTAGTATATTAACATCTATATAGATTAAAAAATAATAATGTAAAAATTATTTTACTCTCCATGTTTAATGTTAAATTTTATATCTGATTTTTATTTTTATTTCCAGTAAATATGTGACTGACCCCTATTTTGCAGCAAAAAAGATGCTTAAACTTTAAAGAACTGTTACAAGGTCAGTTTAATCGCAGAGGAATGGGACTTTTTTTGCTTTACTTGTTAGAGAAATGGAAAAATTTATTAAATATCACTTATAGAACGCGGGGGACCGTATAAAAATTTAGTTTGCGTATTTTTTTTTAACCTAAATCGTTTAAAAACAATTCTTTACCTTTTTTAAAGCATTTTTGCAATTGGAACTCTATGATTAACGGTTTAGAAATTAGCCATTGGCCACCTTTGAGAGTGAACACACTGTATATGGGAGACTGGGGAACTGTGGACCACTTTTGCAGTTTACATTTTTTTTCTTTTTTATGGAATGTCCAATCTACCTGAAAATATTTTGAACATTCCATAATCATTTTTACATGCCTCAGAATATTTTTAGAACATAGTTTAAATTAAATTTTTTTTCAAAAAAATTATTTGTATAAGTTCTCCAAATGGACCAGTCTGCCCCTTTGGCAGGGTACACTGATCCAGTATTAAGTATTATTTGAAATGCAATATAAATTTGTTTTTGTAACACTTTCCAACCAAGTTGAAAAGTGTTTATGCTTTCGGTTTTTCTGTCCGTCTGTCCGCGCTCTAACTCTCGTAAATATACTCGGATTGATATGAAAGTTTTAGATGTTATTGACGTTTACCGTTGCACGAACCCTATTGAAAATGAAGTTTCTACCCTGAATAATTTATTTACAGAGATAGTCAAATTTTTTCCATTACATTACGGCCTATGGGAAAAAATAGTTTCAAATGAATTTTAAAGATGTTGTACCCTGTCACACATATTCAAATTTATATGCATTTGCTAAATGCACTAAAAAGTACAGTGGAAATAATAATTATTGTTCATTTACAGGGCCACACAAAAGAACTATTACACAATAATAACAGGGGAATTGTTTGAGACATATTTCAATAATCTCAAACGATTTCATGTATAATACACCACTGAGACTTAATATTTCACGCATAATATTAAATACATAGTATTTACAGGGACACACAAAAGATTTCAAATAGTATATTCTTTCCAAAGTACTGTATATTATCGATGATGGATGGGTGAAGTGCATTTAATATGCGCTTTTAAGTTTCACTAAATGTGTGCATATTAAATGCTGTGTATAAATGCTATAGTTGATATACAGGATTACACAAAACAGCTCGTAAAGGCTATTGAATATAAATTTTTAAAGGTTATTTCTTATGCATTTATACGTTGAATTGCTTTCAGAGACTACTTTCAGAACTTCTTTACTAAGAAATGTTTAGAATATAGCTAAACTGATATACACGGTCACGCAAAGAATTGGCTACATGGTCACCTATGGATGACAATTTCTGAAAATGCGATTTAAGTAGTTTTCAGAGTGTTTTTGTTTGTACTAAATTTTAGCAACATACTGGTGTAATAAAGGTATAGGTAAACTACTGGGCTGATCAAAAGTATTCAAGTATGTTTCCATCTATTAGTATAAATTGATGAAAGAGAAATTTCAACCAGTTAGGAGTTTTCTTGCTCAGGTAAATCTTCCCATTATATAGTATATATATCAACCGACAGATAAAATACAGGCCTGTTCAAAACTACTGGAATACATATTTGGCTATGGACAGTAACACCTTATTTATCTACATAACGAAGTTGCGTTAAAAATTTCAGGAAGTGCTGGAAAGTTTCATAATCTATGCTTAATGCATGATTTTTCTTATTTGTTTTTATAAATTTAAATCCTCTTTATATCCCCTTTACATCCAAAATAACATAATAATGCAAATTCCAAGTAACATTTTCTAACAAAACATATACAAAAACACAGAGAAATTATCAAAAAACTTATATATTTTTTAAATGTCAGAAGATTAAGATAGAGAAAAATCGCAAATAAGAATTATTACGTAAAATGAAATCAAACGAAAATTTGAAAATGATACTCCAAAATACTTATGAGCCTGGAATTTTCCTGAAATACTTTTGGACTTGAAGGTGATTTACGAAACAACATATAAATAATCATAAAGTTTTGATTCCAAATTTGTTTTATGTTACATGTGAAAGGAGTAATAAAACAGTATTTCTTTGTAGAGAATAAGCAAATATTAAATATTTTGAAAATTCTGCATTACAATAACAGAGTGAATTGTGGACCATTTTTCCACAGCAGTAGGTGGTCCACTGTACCTCATGTTAAAGTTCAATGCATTTTCATAAAAATTTTATTTAAAACCTTCTTTTAAGCATTTAAGCATATTAAATTTAATTAAATAAAAACGAGAATCTTACCTTTACAGAAAAAGCTGTTTGTTCTTATTTATCTACAACCTTTAAGTACAATAATTTTATTTTTAGAAGCTCAAAACAACCAGTCATGATAAAATGGTTCAAATCTGAGCTAACAATGTGTTTTGCAAACTAAAAGTAATCAATCCAATGCTATACTCAATTAGCCAAAATGCAAATCTTTAAAAATATAAAAATAAATAAAATAAAGAGGTGGTCCACTGTACCCAACTCCTCCATTATATATATATGTATGAAAATAATTTATGAAATATATATATGAAGATAATTTAAAATAGTCTGGAACACAAAAGTATTTTTTATATATATACAGGGTATCCACTCTCAACGGTGGCAATAATTTCTAAACCGTTAGTTAATAGACACATAGTTCCAATTGCAAAAATGCTTTTAAAACGGTAAAGAATTGTTTTTTAAGCGATTTAGGTAAAAAAAAAAAATAGTAAAAAATTACGAAAATTAACTTTTTATACGTTCTTCCCCGGTCCTATGAGTGATATTTAGTAGTTTCTTACTCGTACTCTAACAAGTTAGACAAGAAAGTCTCATTCCTCTGCGATTAAAACTGACCGAGTAAATAGCTGTTTAATGTTGAAGCATCTTTTTTGCTGCAAAATAGGGGTCAGTCACAAATTTACTGGAAATAAAAATAAACGCCAGATATAAAATTTATCATTAAACATTGAGAGTAAAATAATTTTAAAAATATTAAATTTATGTTGATGTTTACACATTAAAGTAAAATATACAACTTGTACTAAAAATATAAGTAAAAAAAATAACAGAAATTTTGTTAAATTAAATTATGAAAAGCAACAGTCATAATTCGTTACAAAATTAAACGTATTTAAAATTCTATTAGATTACTTAACCTAATAGAATTTATTGTAGTCGTATAAAATAAATATATGGTACGCACCTAAAATCGTATTGATATTACATTGACATTGGATATAAATAAGTTTGTGAATTGAGCCTCGATCAGATATTTGGAAGTGAATTAAAGTTTGAATACAAATTTTGTACTAGAAAAACTTACTGAAACATACTAGCATATACGACCGTCATAAGTAAAATAAAAGGTTATCAAAATAGCACACTGTTTAAAAATAAAATCATGAAAAGAACAGCTTCATTTCCTTACAAAATAAAACACATGTAAAAATACAATTGAGGATGTGAATTACAAAACTAGCGTTATCGCTTTTGTTTCCTCAGTTAGTCTATACCAATCTGCACTAATGTAACACTTCAATCTCCAAATTTATAGCAGAGCATTGCCTTCATGCTTTACAAAAGTATTTATTTACAAAAAATATATTTGAAGGAAAAAACGAAACTTGTATGAGTATTTTTACTATGAGAATCATATTTTTATAATCTCTCTCTCTCTCTAGAAGATAAATGATTTGATTAAACAGACCCACGGCAAAATAATACATACACTAATGCATTGGAGGACTATAGATAAATACTATAATATAATTGTTTCTATATCTATGGGGAGGACTGCGGTGTGGCCTCCTTCCAAATCTTTGCAAATAGTAAGAATAATAATCTGAAATATCATTAGCACTAGCAGAAAGATATCTTGGCAGCAGCAAAACTTTGGAACAAATGTGCCTACTATGCACAAACTATTCTGTTTTTTCAAATGAAAAAATAAAGTTTTAAAATGTTTGAAAATAAAAAATATTTCTGAATTTTCTAAAAAAAGCCTTTCAAAGTTAAAAGTAATTCGAAAGATGTTTTTGTATATTTTCGGTCCCAGTTATATTATATTTTCATAAATTAAGAAATACCTGTCTTTTAGCATAGTGTATAATGGATGATATCTGAATATGTAAATATTATAAATTATCTGATTTTCATTATTTTGCGGAGCCGCAAAAAAGTCCCTAGAAACCATGTTCTTCCCAAAATAGAAAAACACCATGTAAAATGAGTAAAAATGTCAATATTATTATATTTTCAAGGGTTCTTTGGCTTTGTTTATATCATAATCCTTAAAAGGTATACACAGTTTATTCTTAATATCAGATTATAAGCTATGTTTAAGAAATAATTAATCTTTTAGATTAACTTTCTAAGGTTGAATTCCGATATTTGGTAAACATTGTATCAGCACATGCAGAGTTGAGGATCGAAATGGTATGGTAGGAGGTTATCGAAAAGGAAAGAATGCTTAAGAATTTTTCATTATCTTTTATCTTTTCAGCACACAATACGCATAAAAAGCAGGGCGTGCAGCGGGTTTCATTGATGCAAAAATTGCAACATTTCTTCGTGACACTTTGTAAAACATAGTTGAAAATGATTTATAACATTAACTTAAATTTCAGTCCGTTTTCTTTTAATTTAACTGAATTCCAACCAAGATGATTATAAAATTGTTTCATTTTATGTATGTCCAGATTAGTGTTGTCAGGTGTCTCCATATATGTGGGAAGTCTCTATTTTCAAATGTTTTAAGACCAATTTTCGCAGAACCAATGCGTTATAAGTCAAAATATTTCAAGACGTATAAATTATTTATTCACTTTATTATTATTATTATTATTTACACTACCATGCAATTCGTTAGTATGCATCAAGTGGAACTTTATGCAGTAAACCCCTGTTGTCTTTAAACACAGCCTGTTTTATAACGGAAAATGTTTACGGTCTCACAAAAAGAAATGTAGGGGAAAGGGGGGAACTTGTGAACAATACACGTTTCACTTTTAGTTAATCTGAAGTAAAAAAATAAAATAAATTACTAATAGATGACGGCTCTGGTACAATCTTTTGGCTGAATTTTCAGAACAATCAAGCATTTTGTTTTCTAGTTGAATTTTTCCCTTTTTTTAGAAGATGTTAAGTAAGAACTCTTCGAAAGCTTTTATTTAATATATTAAATATATATTAAATATTTATATTTATATAATATATTAAATTATTTAATATATTCTTTTATTTAATATATTAAAACTTACTAAGACCAATCTCAAGTGACCAGAGACATATTCCGCTTTAGTCAGGTTTTCGTTTTTGCAGATGAAATTGTACGGTACTCTTTCCGCCGGGAAGATGGGCTTTTTATGTCATTATGAAAGCATATTGGATTTATGATTTCAGGAACATAGCAATTAAATAACAATTTTAGACATTTTAAAGAAGTCATTGCTATATTCCTTAGCAAAATTTTCCGTTGTTTTAATATCTTTCGAAATTTGAGTTGGATTGTCAGGACTTGAAATAATGTAATTTTATAATTTTTTTCAAAGCCAAAATTTCTCTTTATCTAAGAATGACCCATATACGAATTTCACGATGTTATAAATAGAACAGAATCGTTAAAATACTCTTAAATCAACCGCTGTTTATAGTCAGAAATTTAATCTAATTATTTTATGCGATTCTGTAAATGACTAATAAATGCTACAAGCAATATTTATTACAGGAAATGCGTTGTGGTACATGTGATTTTCAGGATGTTTGAAGTAGTGTAACATCATTAAAGTGTACCCCAAACTTTTAATACCAATGGATCATAATTATATGCGAATTCTTATGAATCCTGCAAACCAACTCTAAATGCCACGCATTCCATTTTCAATAGGGTGCATGCCGTACCAAAACTCAACTACTTATATCAATATCGTGACTCGTGACAATCCAAGCTTATTCAAGAAAGTCATAGGACGAACAAAAAGACGAACTAAAAGTCAAATATTTTTCTTCTATGTTCGAAAATGTTAAAAAAAGACAGAAATAAGGGAAATGCTAAAATAAAGAACAAAATACAAAGCAACAAGAAAGAAATGCGGATGTTTTTCGTGGAACATACGGAAACCTTTTCACGATTACTATTCTTTTAAACAGTTTACTGTTTAATAATGTTAATATGTCTATATTATGGTGTCTATATAACATTTTTCATGGTAACAAAAGAGATTATTGCAAAGAATTAGGTCAAATGTGCATCATTTAATTAAATATGTAACTGAATTTTTAAAAGTAGAAGTCCACAACTCGAATGTTTGATGTCTTGTATTAGAGGCGGCTTTTAGATCCATTTGTCCATTAGCATTTCAAAAAATACCAAATTTCATACGAAGTATAAACTTAGAAAGTGAGTTGTTATCACCTCGTAATTTTCAACTATATCGGAAAACAATGTAAAAAGGAGGTAACGCAGTATTCCGTAAAACACATTTTGTTACCTTTTTTCTCCCGCACCATTAAGGGATTTGAGTCAATGTGTAACGGCAATGCACTCAAGATGTTGTAAATAATATACCCCTTCTTAATCTTATAAATATCACCATTTTAACTTCATGAATACTACATTAAATTAAAAAAAAAAATTTTTTTTGATGGAAAATTAACATATGACCTGATTTATATATATATATATACATATATATACCTTAACTGAGTGAAAAAAACGTTGTTTGTTAATAACGTTGCTTGTTAAATAATTTAAAAATTAAGCAACGTGATACATAATTAAAATATAACGCGCGTGATTTTTATTTTTAAAATAATTTTTAATTTCATTTGTAATAGTTTTTTGTCATTTTCCATCTTTGTGTTTATTTGTATTTTCTTTTTCTGATGATGATTGAGTAAATTCAATCGAAACATGCAAAAATTATTAAGATCTTTTAATGTTTTTATTAGTATTTAACGTCCTTTATAGCAATTAAATATTTTAATGCATATTTTTAAAAATATTCATATTTATAAAAATAGTATAGATTTCTAAAAAGATAATTAAAAAAAATAAGAATTAATTTTAGTAAAATAGGCTGCTGTACACGCTATATTTTTTAAATTTTATTTGATTTTTAGTGTTAAGTATTGTGCCACCAATGTATAATTACAGTATTATTCAAAATTGTAGAGGTAATTTCAAAGATACTGAGTCTCCTTAATAAATACCATGACTTTTAATGAGATCTATTCGACAATTAGAAGACAGAACATAAATGCAAAATCGTAAGTGTTTCTAAAAAATAATTTTAAATAATTCCTTCCTAATTCATCTAACATCTGATATTGGCGACTGTAAAACTTAAAAAGTGTCAAACAATTAGCATGAAATATTTTGTTGTCAGAAAAGGTACGACAGTTCAGTTTTAGTTTCTTCCAGCAGCAGTGAATTATTGAGTTGTACCCTGTGAATATTCAGAGGCTACGTGGAGGCTGTATATTATTGATGCAGCAGAACCGAATGTGTGGGAGGACAAAATGCGTTGCATAAATACCATTCTTAAAAAAGAGATTTGTTGCCTTTTTAATTTTTCGCTTTCACTGGCTGCCCTTTATTTTTAGCCACATATTTTTGGAGTCTAATCTTATCACGGGCTATCTGATAAAATCACAAGCTACAGATCAGGGTTAGCGAATCCCTATGCCAGCGGGCCACTTGTCCCACTTATTTTGGTAGGTTGTCTTATTGAATCGCAGAATTTCTATAATTAAATAAGATGAATATTACTATTACGAAGTGGTAAAAAGTGACTCACTGCATGCGGATTCCCTACCCCTGATAATAAAGTAACACAAATAATGCGCCTTAACCTCGCTTTTCCGGAATAAAAGCTGAATCATAAAGGAACTGTATGAATTTTTACAAGAATTGCAAACGAATTTAAGTTAAAAAAATAAATTATTTATGTAAAGAACAGGTACGTATTAAAGGATTCCAGGCTGGCACGGAGTCATAAAACAAACTTGTCTCTAGTCTGCGAACGTTCATATGACTAAATATTATATAACTAAAAGGGAAAAGTACGGAAATAAAAATACTATTTATGTAACTTTTATCATTGCTATTATACAACGTATCCAGTAGGTCAAGTGTTATTATAATAGAAATAGCTTTATTATCCGTTACTAGCTATTATTATTATACGGTGACTCCACAGGTAAGATTTAGAAAGACACACACAACGAATCATTGTTCTGAAATGTCTTAATTTAAAAAGAAAATAATAAAAAATGCGTTAAACAAGGAAAAAAAAAAAAAAAAAAACCTTTACAAGCAATAAATATAAAAGTAGTTTTTTCCCCTTCTATAACAGTATTACATTAAAATTATATCCGACATACTTTTCAGGTAAGAAATTTCACGTTTTACTTTTTTTTTTTTTTTTTTTTTTTTTTTTTTTTTTTCTGAGCGTAAATAGGTGTTGGCATAGCACATGGCCTTGTATTTTGTCGACACGTGGTTACATTCTATTATGTGGGACGAGAGTTTTCAGTCCGAGATGTAATCGACCCGTTATCTTAGTATAAAGATGTCAGATTTTTTTTTTTTTTTTTTTTTTTTTGGTTTAACTTTTATATTTATTTACAAATTTGTACTTATAATAAAATGTTTGTTCATTTAAAAATATTACGACTTATTAATTGTTAGTTAACCAATTATGATGATATTTTTTTCCCTTGTATAAAATTATATAAACATTATTTAACAGCATATTTATATTTTGCACTTTACTACTTATGTATGAAAAAAATAAAATTAATTCGTATAAAAAAGGAAGCCTAAATAAAATATAGTAAAAACTATACAACAAAAAAATAAATCTTATAAATTTAACTAGGGGATTACCAATAAATTTTAAAGGTAAAATAATCTAAATATTCTGTAGAAAAAGCAGATAGGTTTAAGGTGCATTCTGCTTAAGAAGTAGTTCTTGCGAGAAATTTTCACCTTCATGACAATCAGTTTAACGGATCAGTGTCATTGATGGCAAAAAGACTGATAAAAATCTTTTCTATTCCTAAATATTTTCTCGGAATAACTTTTTAAAAATCGGTGTATGTTTTCATGCTTAAATCGTTCAAGCTATTAACTTTTTTTTTTATTACACTGGACTTTTTTATTAGAAGATAAAATTTTAAAACTATTTTACTGTATAATTTTGTATTTCAAACAGTTTTGAAAATGGAAAGTTGGTGCTAAAGCTTGACTTCCAATTTCAAGCGGCCAAATTTTGTTAAATTTTAATTTATCCTAGGAATTTTCCTCTAACTAATTAATATATTTTAAGAATCGATGTGAATTGTTTTAGAGGATTATTAAGAGAGCAATCAGTAACACTGATTTACTATACGGTAGAAATCTGAATGGGCTAGGAACAGGCCGTCATAGCAAAATGAGGGCAAACTTACTACATGGTTTGGGCTGAAACAGTGGAATAACATCAACTTTTAATGGGCTGTGCCAGCCAATAAAAAAGGGGGTTGGACTGTGCCAATAAAAAAAAGGGAGATCAGGCTGTGTCAATAAAAAAATTAAACTGGCCAGCTGGGCCGATAAAAATATTACGTGCGCTCGCCGATCTGGTATAACAAATTAAAAAAGGTCGGACTAAGTCGACTAAACATGAAGGATTTTTAATCAACCTGCCTGTGTAGAGAATGAGTATAAAGGTGCTGCAAGAGCCAATGCTAGTTTAACAACATCGATTGAGAATGTTAGCATGCCCAGCGTAAAGATCTGCATCCGACAATTACAATGTGCTTGAAACCAGGACTGCGGAATCTGAGTTGGGCTTATTTTGGGGCAAAAAAGTTGGAGTCGAAGTCGTTAAAAAACAAGCTGACTCCGATTCCAGCTTTTTTTTGTTATTCAGTTCGAAATGAAATTAAATGAATTATATGTAATTTTAAATCTATAAAGGGGACTATTATTGTAATTTTTGTACTATTCCAGGTTATTTAAATTAACGATGCCCAATATACTCTCTGTTGTACATAATAGATGAAAACAGTTTTTAAATTAGAAATCTAGTGGATTTTTACGTTTAATACATAAGTATTTTCCTTCGGATTTTTTATTTTTTAGAAACCGAGGTATGGAAGTCTGCAAAGGCCCAAGGCCCGGAAAATGAAGGCAATCTTTCAAACGTACAGGTTAGTTAATGGGTAAGAGCGGGAAGATAAAAAAAATAATAAATAAGCAAGCTGACCGGTCCATTATAAATAAATTGAAAGAATTAAACTACGCTGATAAAATAGAAACAATTTGCAATGGACATGACTGTGGTGAGAGTAAGTACAAATGTTTTTGATGAACCGATTCGAATATGAAACCATCAATTCAAAAACGTATTTTGTCAACAAGGCATTGGATAGTTAGACAAAAGTTCTGCATGGGCTGAAATTTCCAGGCCCGATCCATAGAATAAAAATTCGGCCCGGTCCGAAAAAAATATACACATTGCTCCGGCTCGTTATTAAAGTTAAAATTTCGGACCGAACTCCGGCCGAAATTCCGGTCCAAAGAGAAAATTTAGCTGCCCGATATAATAGCTAAAAACATGGCCTTGAGCTCGGCCCGGCCCACAAAAGAGTTAAAATTTCGGCCAGAACCCGGCCCAGTCCAAGTGAATTTTTACTGAACATTGATTTTTACTCTTACGGAAAAGTTCTGACCAAAAAAACTTTTTTTCATATTTATAGTCTCCATTTATCCAGAAGTGCCGTAGGCTGCGATATTTATGCTTTTAACTAACTTTTTTTGTTTGTTTTATGTAAATGTTTCAATTATCGTTAGTATTATTAATCCATATTCTATATAATGGAGATATAAAAATCTAAAAAATGATATATAGTAAAATTTTCTAAGACGGAATCGCATTGGAAAGAAAAAATACTTTCTCTTTTTAGCAGGTGTAAATGTTAAATATATTTTTTTCCTCACGTACTACTGTATTCATTTTACATGGATGAACAGTTTAAAAGAAGTTTAAAAGAAGTTTCCAGTTTTTAGTTTAAAAGAAAATTCTGTCATAGGCAAGTTTTTTTCCCATGCGTTTAACTCTATTTAAATAAGCCTAGAAATTCACGATTCTTCAAAAGAATAAATTCTAATATTTAATAGTAGAATAATGACGACTTAAAAGTATATGCCTTTTTTGCAAAAATTTTTGGACCAAGCCAAATTTTACCGCATTTTGAACGGATTTGGTCACGTGAAGACTAGGAGGAATGAAATCAGTCCCGGCTTCGTACGGAAAAAAAAAAGTTAGGCCCGGCCTGGTACTCCAGAAAAGTAAGGCCCGAGCCCGGTTCAGCCCAAAAAGATTAATGACTAGGCCCGTCCCGAGTCTTCAGAAGAAAGGCCCGGGGCCGGCCAGAATGCCGGTAATGAAAATCGGCCCGAGCCCGGCCCGTGCAGATCTCCAAGTTAGACTGTATCTGAGCGAGAATTGATTTTTTCAGCAGACTCAGGCCGTGCCGAGATCAAGCTTACATTTTCTCTATATGCTCAAACAGGGCCGAACATATAACTGGACTTAATTATTCACAGGATATATCGAACACAATTTATTTTGTAAAAAAAAGTAATCTTTAAAATGTTCTATACTAAATTACAGAGAAATATTTTTTTTAAAAATCACCTTTTTATTTTCTTCTATCTTTACAAGAAGAAAGTATTGGATTTGTAAAAACTCTTGAATTCCGATTTTTGACGGATTTACATGTTTTAGGGGGTCAGAGATTACAAAAGACATGTTTCTACAAAATGTCTGTGAGTCTGACAAGGGGACCACCAAACATGGTGCTCACAGATTTTGAGGATTTCAAAGCATGTTGTAGGGGTCATACCACTAATTATTCAGATGAAAGGGTTTTTTCAAATGGGCCTTACTTTTTAAGGAATTGGGGGGTCAAAGTTTAGCGCTCATTTCAAATAGCCATTAGTATTGCAATCGGATTGTGGCTCGGTGGCGCTGCGGTAACATACAAAACTCCAGACTCGGACTTGGCGGGTTCAACTCCAAGTTAGAGCGTTTATATACTTTTTACACGTTGCATATTTTAAGCAGAATTGGGAATTCTACAAGCTTTGAACTTATTAATATTTTCTTATGGGGATAATTTTTTTTTCAGTTTTTACTTTGTCGATTTTTTCGGAATGAAATATAACGTATAAATACATCTATATATATGTATATTGCTAAGTAAAAAAAATAATACCTTTGTAAATTCCTTTAATTCATATTCTTCATTCAATATCAATTCATCTGCATCAATCATTTGTCGATCATCTAATATTTTTAATATTGAATTATGAAATTCTTCAGCCATAGCAATAGAAGCGCAGCAAACATCATCTGGTGGAGAATTTGTAAGCAGATTATCATTTGTAACAACGTCTCGCAATATTTTAATGCATTCGTAATTTCGCCTTTTTGTTCCTTTTCCAAACGAGAATTTTCTATACTAGTGCTTGTTCCTTTCATTACAGTATTTTTAGCAATTAATCCGACATGTACATACCAATAATGCAAATATTTTATTTGTCTGCAAAAGAAACTAAATGACATTAGTAAAAAGAATTTCTATTTTTGCGTGATTTTACCAAGAAAATAAAAGCAGACGAATAAAATAAATACATATATATTTTTTTATGTACCGTAAATTTTATCTCATTGAAATCATTAGCAGAAGACTTTTCCGATCTATAGTTTATTTTTTTATGAATAGTGTTTTAATTTGTTAAAATAAAAATGCATATATAATTTTTTAATGTAATCTGTCATTTCTTATTTGTTCAAACGATAAATAATGTTTCGGTTGAACTTTAGAGATGAATGCATTTAAAGATCAGTAAAAATTTGGATAATATTTCAGCACTACTGCATTAATATTTTATTACATTTTCAAAGATATGCATTATTTGAATTCACTAATCCTATAAATGTTTGAGAAATTGCGCCTGAAAATTATTCTATATAATTTATACAAAAAGGATAAATTTTCATTTAAAAAATTCCACAAAAAAGGCGATGGAAAAAAAAATTATTATTTCAGAATTGTGCTTAATAAAAACAGAAATTACATAATAATTAATAAAAAAGAGTTCTAGGCATAAATTAGTTTTGCAGTTTTGTCAATAAAAATATTAGTTTAAAAATTGCACAAAAAACAAATTTTCATGAAATAAATTCGAAAATATAAATTTAATTTATTAAAAAAATATCAAAAAGTTCAAAGCTTGTAGAATTCCCAATTCTGCTTAAAATATGCAACGTGTAAAAAGTATATAAAGGAAGGGGAAAAAAAAGCTCTAACTTGGAGTTGAACCCGCCAAGCCCGAGTCTGGAGTCTTGCACGTTACCGCAGCGCCACCGAGCCACAATCTGATTGCAATACTAACGGCTATTTGAAATGAGCTCTAAACTTTGACCCCCAATTTCTTAAAAACTGAGGCCCATTTGAAAAAACCCTTTCAGCTGAATAATTAGTAGTATGACCCTACAACATACTTTGAAATCATCAAAATCTGGGAGCACCATGTTTGGTGGTTCCCTTGTGAGTCTGACTGTCTGTATATGACAAATTTTGTGGGCGCTCTATCTCAAGAACTAATGCAAGAAACTTTGTGAAATTTTATATTCAAGTTGTCTTTGATATAAATTGATGCTGATCACTTGTTGATGTAGACTGCTCAACAGGTGGCGCTGCTATGTTGCAGTTTTTACTATTTACGCAACAGTTATATCTCAATAACTAATGCACGGATTTTTATCAAACTTCAGATTTACATAGTGCATGACATGAGTTGATAGTTGATAATTGTTTACACTTTCATGCAAATCGCTCAACAGGTGGTGCTGCTGCTGTGCTGCATTTTTCACGATTTTTGCAATAGCTCTATATCAAAACTAATGCACGGTAATTAATAAAAGTTTATATTCAGGTAGTCCCTGATATAGATTGATATGGATTAGGTTTTGGTGTAAATCTATCAACATATAGCGCTGCTATGTTGTAATTTTTACATTTACGCAACAATTCTATCTTAATAATTAATGCAATGATTTCCATCAAACTTCAGATTCAGTTAGTCCTTGACATGAATTGATGTTGTTTAGATTTTGGTGTCAATCGCTCAACAGGTGGTGCTGCTATGTTGAATTTTTCCCGATTCCTACAATAGCGCTATCTCAAGAACTAATTCACGAATATTCACCAAACTTCAGATTCAGATATAGCTTAATAAATATTATTGCTGTTTATGTTTTGGTATAAATCACCCAACAGGGGATGCTTTTATATTTCCATTTTCCCGATATCCCTAATAGTAATATTTTAAGAACTAATGCACAGAATTTCATACCTTTAAAATCTTCATGATGAGCATAAATTATCATTTAACTTTGGGGTCAATCCATTTCAAGTGGTCCAGAAAATATAAAAATGGTCGCTCGACCATTTTTAAAAAATCTGAAATTTTTTGTACAACAACCCTAACATGATGGAAGTTCAAAATGACCGTTATTTTAATTTTACTATTTTTTGTTTGTGCATGGCGGCCATCTTTGTTTCATCGTGTTCAGCGATTTTCTCAGATACTAGGATACACAAAATTGTAAATATCTCGTCTTTTATTTTCCCAATTGAAATGGGGTTTGCAGCATTTTGTTCAGAATAAAATAGACTAAATGTACGGTGGTAGAATAATTTTGGAAAATAAATTTTTACAAGTGAAATTTTAGCACAAAATGTAAGATTTTTTCCAAAATCTATCCATTTACAAGAGGAAATTTTTTATGCAAGGAAAACTGTCAACCTTACACAATTTTTTCTAAAAATAGGTCAAATGTGCATGTACTCATACACCAAGTCCCAGATCTGGGAGTTGATTTCTCTTTGCGAAAAAAATTCCGAAATTCGTCAAAAATTTCAAAAATCGCATTTTTTAGGCTTTGATATCTCTGGTGGGAAAGAGATAAAAATCTGAAATTCTGGCCTTTGATAGTATTGTGTATCAGTGTTATGTACAAAAAATTTCAAGAAGGAGATTTGAATATAAGCTGAGATATGACATGGACAATGTGTGAAAACAATACTGTCAAACTATTGTAACCTACTATGAAATTGTTCCACAAGACTGTCAATCTTATACAATTTTTTCTACAAATAGGTCAAAAGTGCATGTACTCATACACCAAGTCCCAGATCTGGGAGTTGATTTCTCTTTGCGAAATAGATTCCGAAATTCGTCAAAAATCGCACTTTTTAGGCTTTGATATCTCTGGTGGAGCACGAGATAAAAATCTGAAATTCTGGCCTTTGATAGTATTGTGTCGTAGTGTTATGTACAAAAAAATTTCAAGAAGGAGATTTCACTACAAGCTCAGATATGACATGGACAATATGTAAAAACAGTACTGCCAAACTATTGTAACCTACTATGTAATTGTTCATACCTCCAAAATTTGAAATTAATTATTTATGGTGCAAAGTTAAATGTTAATTACAAATATCTTCTTCAAATGCGTCTGTGGGATTTAAACAATTCAGAATGAATGCTAAGCCAATATACACTATTTGTCCAGAGGAACAAACCTACTAGAAATGCTATTGCAACAATTTTACTCGGTACACATTTCAGGAAAAGTAAATTTCAGACAATGGGTTGCAACTGATCGACTTGACATGGTTTCAATTATTCAACCTAGAGAATTTCATTCAAGTTAACAAGGGATGACAAGACTTGGGTGGCTTCAAATAAAATTTTGAGAAAGAACAGCCTGATGGACTGACAACAGTAACTGGTTGAACTCATAACATCTCTCGTAAATAGTGTTAAGCTCTTTGTTGAGCATACATAGTATCTTTGTAAATTAAACATTTATTATTAAACTGTTTCCAGCAAACGATATTTTCTGAGTAAGTATTGTAATAAAAGAAACTAATCTCATTTCTCCTTATGTCCTCATAGTAGCATTTCTTAACATTTTTCAATCACCGTGTCTCAGCTTATAGTCAAATCTCCTTCTTGAAATTTCTTTGTGCATAACACTACCATAAAATACCATCAAAAGCCAGAATTCCAGATTTTTATCTCGCGCCACTCAAGAGATATCAAATTTCAATGTGAGGAAATAGCTGCACACGATGAAACAAAGATGGTCAGAATTTCAAAGTCAGAATTTCAGATTTTTATCGTGTGCTCCACCAGAGATATCAAAGCCTAAAAAGTGCGATTTTTGAAGTTTTTGACGAATTTCGGAATTGTTTTCGCAAAGAGAAATTAACTCCCAGATCTGGGACTTGGTGTATGAGTACACGCACTTTTGACCTATTTGTAGAAAAAATTGTGTAAGGTTGACAGTCTTGTTGAACAATTACATAGTAGGTTACAATAGTTTGGCAGTATTGTTTTCACATATTGTCCATGTCATATCTCCGCTTGTAGTCAAATCATCTTCTTGAAATTTTTTGTACATAACATTACTACGCAATACTATCAAAGGCCAGAATTTCAGATTTTTATATCGTGCCCCACCAGAGATATCAAAGCCTAAAAAGTGTGATTTTTAAAATTTTTGACGAATTTCGGATTTTTTTTTTTTTTTTTTTTTTTTTTTTCAAAGAGAAATCAGTTCCCAGATCTGGGACTTGGTGTATGAGTACACGCACATTTGAACTATTTGTAGAAAAACTTGTGTAAGGTTGACAGGTTCATTCAACATTTCCTCTTGCAAACGGATAGATTTTGGAAAAAAATCTTAAATTTTGTGCAAACTTTTCACCTGTAAAATTTTATTTTCCAAAATTATTCTACCATACATTTAGCCTATTTTATTCTGAACAAAATGCTGCAAACCCCATTTCAATTGGGAAAATAAAAGACGAGATATTTACAATTTTGTGTATCCTAGCATCTGAGAAAATCGCTGCACACGATGAAACAAAGATGGTCGCCATGGACAAACAAAAAATAGT
Organism: Maratus speculifer; assembly: GCA_964019185.1. Lineage (NCBI taxonomy): Eukaryota > Metazoa > Arthropoda > Arachnida > Araneae > Salticidae > Maratus > Maratus speculifer. The sequence goes on from OZ025299.1 coordinate 193,044,946, forward strand.
AAAATTAAAATAATGGTCATTTTGAACTTCCATCATGTTAGGGTTGTTGTACAAAAAATTTCAGATTTTTTAAAAATGGTCGAGCGACCAGTGCTGGACCACTTTGAATGGATTGACCCTTTGGCAATGTGGTAGCGAATTTTTAAATATTAACATGCATGAGATAAAAGAAAGTTTTGGTATTGCCACACAAGACTAGTTTTATATGGCTTCAAAATTTAAGATGTTTTAACAATCTTTTTTATTATTATTCTAAACTACATTAATTTTTTCGATGAGCTTTCATTTAAACATAATAGTCTAAGAGTCAAAGTTATCATTAATGCTGCTATTCTTTACGACTTATGAATTTCTATCGTAATCTGAAAAAGATCTTAAAATTTTCCCATAAATTTATATATTTTTGAATTTTTAAAGGAATCTTAATTGTATATTATAAATATTGAACTGTTTTGTAGATATTGAGTCGAGCTGGGCCGGATTTCATTGATCTCCATTTCGGCCGGACTTGTTTTTACTATTTTTTACGTAAGCCGGGGCATGAATTGCAAAACTATAAATGGACAAAGCCAAATTTGTAAAGGAATTTCAGACCATGTCACATCTGTAACCAAAAGTATGCGACAATTGTAAATTTCTTCCGTTTTTGGAAGTCAAGGAAGAAGAAATAATAGCATTATAATAGAAATTTTTTTCCCTTTCCCTCTTCAGATTCTTCAGGTCTGTAAAACCAGAAGTAACGCCAAAAAATACCCCCCCCCCCTTTTATTACCATGCGAGCATCACTCAAAATAATGTGAAATTGTAATTATTTTTTTTCTGCATCAATGGTACCCAAAATGACGATAAAATAGGTACTTTAGAATTTTTCATGTCATTAGAACCCGAAATTAACCCAAAATTGTAAAATTAGTGCGAGAAATTAAAAAAATTCATTTTTTCTTTCGAATCCGTAGAACCCGAATTATTTCCGAAATAGTAAAATTTTCGTCTTTATTTTTCTTCCTTCCCATCGAAATTTTTCGGGTCTATTAACTCCAATTACTTGAATTCCTGTCATCCGGATAGTCCATAACTGGATGATAATAACTGGTTCCGAAATAGTTGATTTATTGATTTGGTTTATTTTTGTCGTCCGATTATCTACACTAGGGATATAGGACCAGGGAGGGTAGTGCCCTTCGTGGGGAGGTCTTTCTAAGGGAACCTATAACCCGTATTTACGCAAGGTTCGAAGAAAACCACGAAAACTCCGAACGGTTAGGCCGACAGCCGCGATTGGGTTCGAACCTAGCAACTGCCGTCTACCAGTTGAGAGGTCAGAACCTCTCGGCCACTGGTGGGGCCGGTTCCGAAATAGAAAATGGCTTCATAATAAAAGTAAAATAATCGGCAGCCAAAATATAAAAATAAAAAGGGGGCGAGCGGGTGGTGATAGATCGACTTCAGCTGTGTAAAAAAAGTCATTTAAATTCTTTAAATGCAAACGAGAAATTTCATAAGAACGCTCCTATAAGTTTAACATTAGTTTAGAACAATGTTGAGTAACTAGTATAGGCTCTGTGCGTTTAAATTCAAAACTTGATCCACAGAAAATCTAGTTATCCGAATTTCAATCATTCTGTTAGTCAAATATCAGAATCGATATCAAAAAGTAAGAAGTATATATGATAAAAAGAAAAATATATCGAAGTGTGAAATGTAATGCTTTCATTCATAAAACGAGCGACCGGCATACGTGCCGCATAAGATGCTCAGAATCCTCGATTTTTCTCACCAATAAAAGTTTTTTTGTAAAATTTGACTTGTTTAATCCGAGCATTTTCTTTCAATTAGGCAAAATTTCTGTTTTGAAAAACCAGTGATAAAATGAAAAAAAAATTCTGTAAAGGACGCTCGTCCCAAAGGGTTTAAATGGAGTTTTTAGAAAAATTGCTTATATTAAATGTCATCAATTTTCAACATACATAAGGTCTATAAATATATTAAATAAAAGTGTTTTTAACTATCCACAACTTGCGACATTTTCTACGCAGGCTCTCATTTTGTTTAAAGATTTAATTGCATAAGCCAACGAAATCTAAAAGTGCAAGTTATTACAATTTTTTTCCTTTGTTTTCCCTGCTTTGTGTGACGTTTCGTGACATCACAACAAAGCATGTCAGTCAAAGTCAAGGCTTCTGCCTTCATCTAGGGGACATTGATATTAATACATTTCAATAATAATAGCAAGTGGTGAGGAGTGTGAAGGTTTGGTTTGGTGTGGTTTATTTTGTGTCGGCTGATTATCTACACTAGGGATATAGGCCCTGGGGGGGGGGGGGGTGCCCTTCGTGGGGAGTCTTTCTAAGGGAACCTAACCCGTATTTACCCAAGGTTCGAAGAAAACCACGAAAACTCCGAACGGTTAGGCCGACGGCCGCGATTGGGTTCGAACCCAGCACCTGCCGTCTACCAGTTGAGAGGTCAGAACCTCTCGGCCACTGGTGGGACGTGGAGTGTGAAGGGGAAATAAGCGATAAACAAAACAATGTTTACAGTTGAAAAAGACTGATCCAGACTCTAAAAATCTGTATGGGACCCTACGTCCGTGCGCGACCGAACAAAATGAAGGGAAATTTTCCAACGGTCGATCTGGCTATTGAAATGCTTTTAACGGATCGATGAAAAAAAAGTAAGCGGTCCGGTCAGAGCAGATGAAAAAATTCGGCTGCAGAACCTTGTTAAAGAAAACGTTTAATTAAGGGGGCTCTTCAGGGTAACAGATTTTCTTCACTCCGATAAAGAAACTCAGTATTAATCTACGGGAAAATTTAATTAGGTGATTACTTATTATGTAATATAGTTTTCGAAAGACAATTTTCGCCATCAGAAAGTAGACGTTCGATGCCAACGTAGTGTTTTCCCTGTTTAAAAGTGCCTTAATTTGTTTTAAATATTTTTAACAACCATGTAAACTTTGAAATTCCTAATTTCAGTTTTAAAATTGAATAATCTTTTAAACAGATACTTAAAATTTAAGAGGTTGATTAAAAAAAAAAAAGCACAGTGATGGAAACAGCTTTTCGACAATTATATTAGCTAATGAACAATTACGTAATTAAATTTTCCCATGGGTTAACATGCGATTTCGTGATTGGAAGCGAACTGGGAAACTGACCCTAAGGCTGTTTGAAATTTAACCATTAACTGTTGTTATCGATCTCACAGACCACTGAGTTTTTCCAATTTTTCATAGTTAAACTTGTAACTTTCAGTTTAACTAAAAAATACTACAAAAATTTTGTTTCATTAGCAACTTTAGTAGTATCACCAGAGACTGTTGATTATGTGAATAACAACCCTGTTCAAAAAAAAAAAAAAAAAAAAAAAAAATCAGTACAAAAAGACTATCTTAATCGCGCCTTTTATTTATATTTCATGGAGAGGTCTAATAAACCACATCACAGTTGTGGGATAATTTATGTCACATCAGTTCAAGTTGAAACTTACTACTTACTGATACATTTTTAAATTCATTTTTGTTCTCAAATGCATTAAATTATCAGGAACTTTTATTTAGACGCTATATAATCCATCTTTTTTTTCCGTTAAAGTTAGCAGATTTTCCAGGAAATGCTGTCAAAGTTAGCGTTTTGAAACATTACATCCCGATGCAAAAGTGCATTAGAAGGGGGAAAAACTATTCTCGTAACACCAGAGTAATTTATTACAGAAGATGCAATTCATTTATCGAAAAAAAAAATTGTTCGATGACAAACCGCTTTAATAATCATACCTGCATGTTGCATGCTTTTACGTCCATAGAAAGGAGTCAGAAAATGTCTTAACACTAGAACCACGGGAAAATTCATTCAAGTTTTATAAAAATATTTCACACCGGAATTTTGATTTAAAACTGTTTAAGTTATTTATTGGAAATATTTTTGCTCAGCACATATTTAGCTTATTTTATTAAGAGTTTTCTGGTTCGAATCGACATCTCTCCATATGAAACGGGTCAAAATGACCCGTCGCCGCGGTTCTAGTGTTAAAGTTTCGCGTAGTTTGGAATTAAGCGAGGATTTATTTTTTCTCACTTTAAACTGCATATCGCCAATCTTAAAGATTTTTCATAGTGAAACATCTGTAACACGCTCATTGCAATAATTTTTTTTTTTTTTTTTTTTTTTTGAATGCTTGAATATGTATCTACATTATAAACCCCATTAAAGCTAAAAGGGAAAAAAATCAAATTCAATCAAAAGTAAAAATAACCTATAACATTAGGTCATCATGTATTTGCTATAACACAAGTATAGTACTGAAAATATGGGTTACATGAAATGTTTTACTATAGTTCTTAATACTAAATTACCGTGCGTGTGCATAACTGTAAAAATCACTTTTTAATGTCACATCACTTGAATGTATTTACATTTGAAGTAAATGAATATATTATCAATGTTATAATTAATATATTATCCTCTAAAAATGTTTGTATGTTCGCAAATTTTATTCATCTTATATATATAAAAAAGAGGAATTTGACATCTCCCATTCCTCCCCAACTTCCTTATTATGTGTTAAACTTATTGTATAAAAATTGCTGCTTTTAGGCTTAGTTCAAATTATTAGTAAAATACAGTATAATGTTCCATAAATAGGAGAACTATTGCATCTATGCATAAATAATTCATTAATGTACAAAAAGTATTTGAAGCAAATTTACTTTTGATTCTTGAAATAATCTTTTCCTTTATACAACAGCAAGCTTATACATATATACAGTTGGCAAAAAAAGTATTTGTACACTCGAAAATTTTTGATTTTTAACTAAATAAAAACATATATTTTGTCAAAAATAGTTTTAATACAGTCTGTTTACCGTGCGTTTTAAACTACACAACAGAAAATTTCGATAAAGATGTAAAATAATTTTCTAATAGGAAAAGTTTAAAAATTTCTTGCAAAAAAAGTATTTGTACATTTCTCCATCCTGGATATGTACTGTATTTTATAGTGTTTATGGTTCAAAGGACTACTTTTACAGAAGCTGTTAATAATTTTTAACTTCATATTATATTTGTCTGACATTTAATCTAATTTGCTCTTGAAATAATTGAGTATAGAACATAAACTAGAGAGGCACCTCTAGATATATGAAATCCTATGATTGAGCATAATAAAAATTTAAATTCGCAACAAGAATTTGTTAAAACTATTAAATTACCATTTACAACTATTGGATTTATAGGAGGAACTATGAATAAATTAAAAGCATCGAAATTCAATGAAAACCAGGACTTCACAGCAAACTAACAATGAGGGAAAAAGAGAGTGTTGTTAAAAAAGCTTTAAAAAATTCTATGCGTTCGGTTCAAAAATTTGCTGGAGACCTTGCGACATCTTCTCGCATCAGAGTAATACCTCAAACAATAAAAAATATTCTTCTCAATGCAGATTTAAAAGGAAGAACCTCAAGGAAAAATCCATTCATCAGCGAAACAAATAGGCGAAAACGCATAGTATTCGCTTTCGCATACAGAAGTAAATCATTGGATTTTTGGAAAACAGTAATTTTTTCTAATGAGGGAAATTTCGGAATTTTTTTACCACCAAGCATTCGAAAAAATTGGCGTAAAAATGAAACTGTTCTAGATCCAAAACGTATACTTGAAACTATCAAGCATGTTGGGGGGAATATTATAGTTTTGGGGTGTATAGCTTCTAATGGAGCAGGACATTTTAAATTTATTGACAATGGAAGGACAGGTTTAACATACATTGATGTGTCGCGGCATAATTTATTAAACTGTGCCAAGAAATTATGCGTAGAAAAAGCTTTTCACTTTCTGCAGGATAGCGACCAAAGCATACTGCTGTGATTACTAGCACATGGTTACGACAATACTCGAAGACGACTGGTAACTCCTCTAAAATTTCTAGACTTGAATCCAATAGAAATTTTCCGGATGCTATTGGATGCAAAAATCCGAAAAAAAAAAAATATGTATCAGTACAAAACAGTTTTAAAGAAGCTCTTACTGTGTCATGGAATAACATTAACCAGACCGCTACAAAAAAGTTGGTGGAATCTATGTCACACCATCTAGAAGTAGTCATAAACGCTAAATGAATTCAAACAAAATATTAATTTGTATCATTTTACTAAATTTTCATTAATTATATTACATTAATGTAGTGTACAAATACTTTTTTTGCATTATATTTTTGTATATTTGTTTATTATTATGTAAAAAATCGATTCATTTAATTTTGTTTTTGCTTCTATAATATTATGATGCATTAAATTAATGTATTACAGTATTTTTTGCTTAAATCTTTTATTTAATTTCATTATAATTTAAAAAAATGAAGTGTACAAATACTTTTTTTGCCAACTGTATATATATATATATTAATTAAAGGTTAGGCTACCATTGCTTCATCTTGTGTGTGATTGATGAAATGTTTAGAATGATACATAAAAAGAAAAACCTACTGTCCCATTCCTCCCACTGTCCCCTATATATATGTATAGTGTTAAATTATTTTAATTAATTTGTTTAAATTGTAACTTTAGCTATAACTTTTTTTCTTTTTTCATAAAAACAGTTTTTTGCAAATCGTTCTAAAATGCGTTAAAACATACAGATTTGTAATGTGAAAACAAGTATGGCTTGTTTGCATTGAAGATGTTACTGAGTTTTCATAATGAGTAAATTATATCTTTCTGGTATTTGCAAACCACTCTAATTTTTACATCAAAATAAGGAATTGGAAATTCTAAAGAATGTATCTTCTGTGGCGTAGCAATTCAAAAGTTACAAAAAGGGCTCAGTCACTCATTTTTAAATAAATCGAAAAGGATTATCAATAACTAATGCAATACTTAGACGAATAAATAATCCTTCCAACTAATTATAATAATGATATTATCATTGAATAAACATTTTAATTGTTTTAAATAGAAGATCTATTATACTGAAAATTCTAGAAAGTTACGATTCTTATATTAGGATATAATGGCAGGTTTAGAGGGTAAAGCTTCCTTCATACAATAAATGTTTTCACATAATTAAACAGTCTTACAGTATCAATACATTCATTTATATCTACAATTCATTTAAATTAGATCTCCTGAAACTATTTGATATCTTAGGTGCATCAATACTAATATGAAAGAAATGATATCGCGAACTGAAAGTTGCAAATTATTAAATAAAGTATTTTTAAAAGGAAAATTCGGCATGCAGAATTGATATTGAGACCCCTGGTCTGCATGTCTGCTTGTCAGAAATGTAATGAATATTTTTATTAATTTTTTATATTTTTTTTTCTGGGAGGTAAGTTATCAAACATCAAAGACTTAAAATAATAAATTTTAGAAGAGGTTTTACACTTAAAATACTTGTCTTTATTTGACTGGGAAAGGCTCGAGTCCCTAAACCCATCAATTCCTTACGCCCCTTTAATAACTTTAAATAAAATCACTTACCTTAAAAAAATTGTTGTTTACATAATCCTTGAGGATTAATTAGTCTTCTATTCTGTATAGTTAGCAAATCATCGAGATCTGATCACTAGCCGTATTCGCCGGCTAAAAGAATCTTTTCAAAAAGAGCAGACGATTTTCAAAAATGAAACTTAACACTATCCAAAGAATTAGCAGCCAATAATATTTTAGGGAAAAACTCGCAACTTACGTAGTTGGTTTGAGTGCTTACGCGTCGATCACGTGCAAATCCCGCCTTCGTATCGCAACATTGTATCAATCTCGTTTGATAATGTTTTGTTTTGGATTGTACTGCATGATTGCACTGTGTTCTTGCAAAGAGAGTGACAAATGCCCTGCCGCGTGTCGAGTCCCGTTTCACTAACAGATCGTTTTGGTCGAAGTGGAGAACGATCTATTATAATTATTGACGCGATGCAAATATAAGTTTTGATGTTGATACAAAAGTAATGAAATAGGTGAACTTTCAGTTATTTTCTACGTGCAATCCGTAATTAGTATTGTGTTCCTCTAGCTATCATAGGTTCGGGTTGGAGGAGGAGGGGGGGGGGGTAAGTTATTAACGCTTTCAGTCGGTGAACTTCCCAAACACCTCACCAATGTTAAACTTATGGGCGTAGGTTGCATTCGCATATTTAAAATATCTACCCAGGAAATTAATATTTTAAACTTCTTTTTCTTTGTGTACTTTTTAAACGATATCCCTGTTTATCAAAATATTTCTAAAATATATACTTAATTTAGTATTTTATAAGCTTAAATCTGACGAGCTGTGAGGGAAAGTTTAACACTTGACTTTACATAAAATTATATATATAATATAGAAATATTTTGGCAACAGAGACAAAAGAGAGACGTCCTTTAAGAAGAGAACACAGAAAGCAGAAGTTTAAAATATTAATTTTTTGTGGAGATATTTTAAACACAAGAATGCGTCCTACGCTCATATGCTTAACATTAGCGAGAGGAACTGAGGAGTTCACTAACAGCCATAAACTCTTCTGCTCCTGGGTCCCCAAATGGGGACCTCCATTTTGTCTTAATTTATTAATAATACTCGAGCATAATTAAAATTTAGATATCAGAATAATATATTTCGAAGTCTAAGATTTGAACTAATGCAAATAAAATAAAGATCTTCCTCTGAAATCAAATGGTAGAAAAAATAATTCAGTAATAATTAATAATGCTGCATTAATACTTGATAGCGAAGACGTTAAGATATTCTATATCCAGACTTCATGGGGGACTTTTCTTTTATAAAGAAAAAAAAAAAAGTTGCAATTTATTATAATAAATAAGCTTTCACACAGATTTCACATGTTATTGTTTTAATAAACTTATTAAAATTTAAAGTTTTCTTGTGTTACATAATTCCATAACCTAAAGAAAATTTCTGAAAATTTCTGATGTAAGTATTCAAAATAAGAGTTGGAAATAATTACACGATAAACACTTTTTTATTAAATTAGCATGGTAACAACATACAGATAAAATAAAGAAAATTTCAGAATCAGAAAGGTGTTAAAAAAATCAGTTTTCTCTCTCTCTCTTTCTCTCTTCTTTTTTTTTTTTTTTTTTTTTTTTTAGAACGGTATATTTTGACTAAACAGTGCAATATTTCGAATTTCAGTTTATGTAGGTATAAAAGTAAGGCTTTTTATTTCTAAAAACTTATTATAAGAGTCTATTAGGTAAAATAAACGAAAATAATGCTTATTCCAACATGCTCAGATATTTTAAAAGCTTTCATATCACTTAACAAGACACATAAAAAAATAGCACTGGTGTGACATCTAGTACCAGTTGGTACATCTTCAAATCACCATTTTTGATGTTTTAACACTGAGCAATAAAGAATTTTCTTCGAAATAAAGGGGGAGGGAGAAGAAAAAGAATCACGCATTGCTCATAGATAAAGAAACACGTTCTAACAGTTATATATACCAAAACACCCTTACGAGTGTTCTTAAATCAAAAAGGGCAGCTTTGTGACACATGCTTTAATTTATTTTTGTTCGGAAATGCATTAAAATAGCAGGTGTTGTTATTCAGAAACTGTCTAATTGCTGTCAATTTTCTGTTTTTTTTTTTTTTTTTTTTTTTTTTTTTTTTTTTTTTTTTTAACACAATAGATTTTTTATAACAAGCTTTCAAAGTTGACGTTTTTGAGCAGATTTCCCGACGAAAGCAGAAAAACCGGTCGAAAAGCAGGAGAAAAACGGGTGATCACGTGATCGAAATAGGTTAAAACTGGATAGGTAATTTAATCATCAAAAAATGGAAAACTAAGTTCTATTCGAAATCGCTTCCATAGTCAGGCATTCCAATTTTATATCATTCTGTTAAAAAATGAATTTGTAAATATGTCAAAACGTTTTGCGTTGTTCAGCGCAGCAGTTATTGAGATTCTTCACAAATTCCCTGCTGGCAACACAAAATGTTATGACTCGTTGTCTGATTTATATTTATACCTAAGGGAGTAAAATTAACAGGCATATTGAAGCGATTTTTAATTAAATAGCGTTTTCCATTTTCAGATAAATAAATTACTTATAAATCATTCTTGTTTCGTGACATCAAATTTTTCTTCATTTTCGCACTGCTATATCGAGAATTTGGTTCAAAAGTCCAACTTTTACAGTATGATTTGTAAAAATATATGAATTTACTATGAAATGGAAAAGTCATAGGATAAATTCTGAATTAGAATACCTTCTAATTTAATGTGTTTTCGAGCAAAACTGAATTCAGAAATGTGTCAGAAAATAGCTTCTTTAAATTTGAGAGCAGCCTTAAGATTGTTTTTAAACCCAAACTGGTTACTTTTCAGAATTTATATTTGTTTGTATTTGCATGAGAGTGACACATACTGTTATTTATAAAGTGTGAAATCGAACGGTATTTCCAATTTTCATTAAAGGCAATCTTTCACAAAATGCTATTAAAAAGCATTTAGAATTTGAACTACAATTCACTAAAGCGCTCTAAACTTATTTTTCAGATGTGATACTGCTATAAAATTTTCATCAGACAGAAATCGCTTATAATTCAACATGTAATTCATTTACATATAAATGAAAGGTTATTAAATTTTAAATCATTTCGATATCATGTCTGCAATTAACATGCTTTTGCGTTTAAAAATGAGTTTGTATATTTCAAGGGAAACTCTTACAACATCCTTAAATCTTAAAACTTTCAATCACATTATTTTCTATTATGATTTTCTAATTTCGTATTAAATCAACACATATGTTCCAAATATAATTTTAAGATTTTATTTTTATCTATAAATATAAAATATCCTTTTTAATAACGGATGACCTCCCATAAAAGAAAAATACATTTTAAATAATAGATTATAATTGACTTTATGATTTTCATCTTCAAAATATTTCTTAATAACTTTTTTAAATAAAAAGCCAAATTTTTAAGTAGAAATATTGGATCAGTTATTTGGTAACTCTGAGAAAATATCAAATGCATGAATGGATGAAAGTAATGTTTCCAAAAAATATAAATAACATATTAAGGCTGTTTTAAATCAAAAAAGGCAACTTTATGACATAAGTTTTTATTTATTTTTGTTCGGAAGCGCATGGAAACTAGCAGGTGTCGTTTTTCAGAAATTATCTAATCGCACTCCTTTTCCATTTTTTTCAAACACAAGACAATTTTTAGAAATAGTGTCAAAGTGGGCGTTTTGAACCGAATTTCCGCTGGTATGAAGAATAGAATAACCATTCAAATTATTGTGAAAAAAGTGTTTGTCACGTGATCGAGTTCGCTTATAACTCAATAGGGTAATTTACTGATAAAAAAATATAAAAAACACAGTTCGATTCCAAATCGTTTCTAGTCCAATTTTATATCTTTCTGTTGGAAAATGAATTTGTGAATGTGTCAAAACATTTTGCACTTGTTGAGCAGAGCAATTGAGAACAGCTGAATAATTTTCAAAATAATCCTAAATTGAACATTTCTCCATTCTGCTTTATTTGAAAAATAATATTAATAATAATATTATAAGTTAAATTAATAATCTTATACTAATTATAATTTAAATCTGCTAATGACAGTTTGGTATTATTTGAGGGGAAAATTTGTGAAAATCAACAAAATTTTGATTATGAAATTTTAAAAAACATGACGAATAATATGTAAGAGTTAAAATAGCAAATAAAGCCTTTGTGCAAAAATGTTTAAAGATAGAAAACCAACGATTATAAATGCACAAATAAAGTATGAGAAGGTAGCAAACAGCTGTTGATTGCTGTTTGAACTACGAGCACCCCATTGATCGCTTAGATAACTGGGGTATTTACCAAATTTCTTGCCAATGTGGTCTTTCTTATATTGGTCAGACTAAACGTGCTCTCAGATTTCGTTTAATGGAACATAAAAGGTATGTCAAAAATCAAGAGCTTAAACGCTCTTCTATTGCTCAACATTGTTGGTCTTCACAACATAAGTTTAACTTTTCTTCAGCCACCATCATCCATAAGTGTCCTTCCATTCTTGATCTTGATTTTTGGGAAGCTTACCACATCATAAAAAATTCTCACTCCTTAGTCAATGACTTATTAAGTACTCCTTATTTTCCAAGCATTTGGAAATCTTTAGTTTAATATTTTTTTATTTCCCTCGCTTTTTAGTTTTTGTTTTGTTCGTTCTCCGATAGATGTCGCTACTTGTCTACCCTGTTGTTCTGGCTACTTTCTTCTCATTGGTTGCTTTTCTTTAGGCGGGATGGTTACCGTAGCGGGTATATAAGCCTGTGTCTCTCTGTTTCTTTGTTCAGTTTTGCCCTTTTTTTAGCTCGCTGAGTTTTGCACTGATGAAGAATCTCGATAGTAGATTCGTAACAGCTGTTTGCTACCTTCTCATACTTTAATTTGCGCATTTATAATCGTTGGTTTTCTATCTTTAAAGTATGTAAGAGTGTCAGCTAATTCTTGCCCAGTGACTAATTTCCAAAACCATTAGTTCTGGAAGTGTAGTTTCAATAGAAAATATGTTTTAAAGTTGTTTTTCATCCAAACAGCAATCTTATTGTTATATATATATATATATATATATATATATATATATATATATATATATTTATATATATATAGAACCATTAGATAATACTACAAATCAACATCAATTACTGTAAAAAAAAATTTTAATGCCAAACCATATCACACAGAGGAACTGTCAGAATTAGAAATAAAATTAAAAATGTGGTATTTAGCATGTTATCAAGTATATATATATATAATTATTTTTAAAAATTACAAAAATTTATTTTTTATGGGATTTAGATTACTATATATTTAGTAAAACTTTTTTTTTTTGTACTAATAAGTAAAACAAAAAAAGTTCCCTTTTAATTACAAATAAAATTTACCAAGTTATGATAACTTGAATATTATGATTTTTCAGCATTTTTCGTCATTAAAAGCGGAAAAACGCTTTTTATCTATATATTACAAGTCAAAATATAAATTTCCTTAACAATGCTTTTTTTTTCTTCTTTTTTAAATTAACAGTAGGTAATCGTTGGAACACCTTCAAAGAGCTAGCAAGCTTTGGGGCGGCAGTTTGCACCGGGCCCATTTAAATCGGAAGTCCCCCTTTTTTTTTCGTCATAAATACTGTAAGGCAGTGGCTCCCAAATTATGGATCGTGACCCACTAGTGGGCCGCAGCGGATGTTTTGTTGGGTCGTGGAACAATAGAGGTTAATCACAAAAATATATATTCATTAATAGTAATAACAAAAATATATCTTTTATCTGTTTTATTTATATTTAAAAAATGTAACAATTTCAACAAATAATATTTCTAGGGAAAGTCCTTAATTTCTTCAGGATGAATATATGAACAAAATATCCAGAAATATCTAAATCAGTTGTGAGGTCCTTGATGGCGTACAACACGATATGCTTATGTGAATAATATTCTTTTTTCTATTTTGTTGTTAAAAATAATGTACAGAAAGAAACTGCGGGTAGTAAATAATTTAAGGTTAAAATTAGTCAGTTTTAACCCTGATATAGAGACCCTCCTCGGTAAACACTGATTATAAAGTTATGTTTTGATAATAATTAAAAGTATTTTTTATTATTTTTGTAGTTTGTGGGTTGTTTTAATTATTAGGGATTACATATTATTGTTTAAACTTATAGTCTATCTGCCGTATGAAAAATTCCCTTTTTTTCTTGGGATAGAATAGCTGAGAGCTTATAGAAGTCACCCAAGATTCCCATATTAGTATACACTCTTATATTAGGAGGGTCAAAAAAAATTTTTTTAGTCAAAGGTGGCTCGCGTACCAATAAAGTTTGGGAACCGCTGCTGTAAAGTATTCTCTGCTTGAGTAAGCAGACCATATATACATATAAGTTATGATTACTATCGCCAAGATTTACTATGTTCTGGATTTGCGTCGAGAAGACTTTTTGGGGGAAAAAAATCTCTTTAAGGCAACCCTCAATACAATGAGGGATTTCCTATCTCACCCCTTCGAGCGCACTAAATACAAGTAGGGTCGAAACTGTGGGAGCACTTTATGAATTCCTCCTACTGCAGGCGCACTTGATGTACACTAGAGATGAGTTCGGGCTCGTTTTTCGGAGTCCGGGCCGCCTGAGCCCGATGATTTTAAATGCGAGCACGCCCGAGCTTGAAAGATTTTTTGTCATCAGAGCCCGAGCCCAAAACCAAATATATATATACATAAAAGCACGACATTTAAAAATTGTTTCAAATGTGATGTCTCGTTTTTACATAAAAATTACTGTTAAATAAAATTTAAATTCTATCTTATCAAAAGAGCAGTTTGGTATCAAATATAAATATACTTCATATTTAAAAGGATTCCCGTATTTTTTGTCATTTAACAAGAAAATTTGATGAATACATTAAAGAAGTGTAATGAATAAATATATGAAGTTTGCAGAAATTACTAGTTGTATGCTGAAAAATCGAATAACGTTTTCAATTTACTATAAAATATATACATTTTTAAATATAATCATTTCATTTCTCATAACAATTCCCCGTAATTGACAAGAATCTGGAAATCAATGCAAATTAATACGTTGATACAGTTATCTTAAAGGTCTGATGCTTTTATAGAAAAAGAAGAAACACTGATCTATTGTTTTGTATCGGAATAACAGAGAAAATATGTTTCCTTACGAAGGGAAATCCTCAACATAAGTAGAGTTCATAATAAGAAAAAGAAGAGTTAATCACTATGTTATTTTCATATCAAGAACGATTATGACTAGCACAAAAAATAATTTGCAAATCTCAAGCTTTTGGTCTATATAAAAAAACGAAGAAATCATTCTCTATTTTATAATTTTTTTTCTAAATCATTCTCTAAGTTTTATATAACTAACTAAATAAAAAAAATAAACGATTGAATTAAAAAATATCCTCTGTTACGAATGAAAATCCAAAAAGAAGCTAATTTATTGTTTGTGCTTGTTTTGATTGGCGCCATATCAATAACAGATCATCGACGGAAATGCAGTAGGCATAAATTTCCAATCATCACAAATTTTCTTTTGAAACTGCATTCAACTAATATTAAAATACAAAAACACTATCTCTCCCTTTCGTTTTCATAAAATAGCACTGAAATGATGTGAAAAACAATAAGTACTCTTGTAACGGTTGGACATCCAGCGTGGGAGTGGAATGGATACATAACTCAGGAACTAAGATAAAAACAGTTTATTTAAAACGGTTAGGGCTCAAGAACAGTGGAGCAGTTCTTAATTTTAATAACTGGTAACAATGCTAAAAGATTAAACTCATACTCACAGCTCCGGCACTAACTCAATTGGGGCACTTCAGATTACTTCTCAGCTATCTTTCGGCTATATTATAGCTTATTAAAACGCATTCTTTTTAAAAGAGTGTCACTCCTAAAAAGAGTGACTTGTGACGTAATGAGGGTAACGTATGCATTACGTAATCATCAACCTATCAGGCGAGTCTTGTGTCTGTCTACGGCACTTCGTGCTAGATATGAGTTAATTATCCGCCATTTTAAAATCTCTTCGTTCCATGGATCCACACATGTGGACGTTCATATCAGCGTTGTGATCTTAAAAAATGCAGAGAATATTGTATAAGCAGAGTATATACGTTATCTCCATGAACGTTCATGGATAGGATATAGAAACACAGGGAGAGACACAGAATTGAGAAACACAGGGTATACGGAGCTTCTTAAAAAAAATCCAGAAAGTACACGGCGTGTACCCTCGATCGGATACCCTCTACTAATTCGTTGGATATTTTATTACATGGATTGTTATCGAAACTTAACGGTAAGTCATACTTAATTTTAACTTTTTATATGTGGGGAAAAATAGGTTAAAGTTGTTTTCAGAAGCGATTAATTTCCTATTCTAAACTATGAGGTTTTTTAAAACATTTGTCTGCCTTCACATGAAAACTAGCTAAAAGGGCTGATACAAAGTTCATTCACAGTAAACGTCAGCATTGATTTCAGTTACTTAAAAGATTAAATTAATTTCTGCTGTGAAGATTTTTTTTTTTTTTTTTTTTTTTGGATTACTAAACTTTAGTTTGAAATTAAATAATAATATTCGATTGTAATGATATTACGAAATGCTTTCAGTTTGAAAATTAGAATTATTTTCCGAAAATATGTTTTTGATTAATACAGTTGTGATAATTTTGAAAGGTATTTCTTTATTACTAATAATGTTTTAAATTATCATTTAAAATCATAAATCTTTATACTAATATTTTCAGATTTAATATTTGCCAACTTTAAAAAATAATAGGAATTTCTTCTATCATATAGCAAGATTTTTCAGAAACTGCTAAATCTAATAATGTATTTAATTCGTTTATTGTGGTATGCTGTAATTGAATAATACAATTGTAAAAAACTAATTATATTTTAAATGTTTTTCGAATTTTTTCCTATAAAACGTACGATTTTTTTTATCTGATATAAATAGCATTCAATATGTAACTAGAATAAAAAGTGATAATTAAATATGGCTTAATTTTCTCTGGGAGTAGTTTTTGTGTGTCTGTCTGTATGTGTGTGTGTGTGGGGGGGGGATGGGGGAGGGTTATAGAATTCCGGTTTTTTACCGTTGAAAACAAAAAAATCTCACATGTTTCGGAGAGGGGCAGTAACATAAGGTTTAAGTTTGAAATAAGTTATTTTAGTTAATTTCTGTCGGTAATATAAT
The DNA here is from genome assembly GCA_964019185.1 of Maratus speculifer. Taxonomy (NCBI): domain Eukaryota; kingdom Metazoa; phylum Arthropoda; class Arachnida; order Araneae; family Salticidae; genus Maratus; species Maratus speculifer. The sequence continues at coordinate 193,061,682 of OZ025299.1, forward strand.
TTAATTCATATGTAACTTTAAATAAGTTTTCCCTTAATAATTCAATTAATGTTACAAACAATGAATTAAATAAATATTGTCAATAACGTATTTTCTTACGATGCCCATAAAATACCCATAAACTAACATAAAAAAAAGAATTTGCTGCAAAAAAATAAACATTCACTCCTACGAAACAGTGACTACTCACTCCTATGAAAGAGTAGCTACTCACTCCTATGAAAGAGTAAATACTCACTCCTACTAAAGAGTAACTATTCACTCCTACCAGGGGCGAAAAAACGCACTCCTTCAGTAAGAGTGAATAGTCACTCCCCCGAAAAAGTTATTATTAACCCCTGTTTAGAGTGACTATTCACTTCTCAGGAGTGAGTATTCACTCTTTGAAAGAGTCAACAATTCCACTTTTGCTCAAAGTGAATACTTACTCTCAAGATGTTGGGCATATTTTGAGTCTGCGATAGAGTGACTATTCACTCCGGAGGAGTGAATAGTAACTCTTTTTTTTATTTAGAGTGCACTTTTTGCAGTCTGAAAATTATGCGAAAATTCCCAGTTATGCTACTTTGATGTCTATATAAACTCAAATAATTGCATTAAATTCGGTACAATAGTTTTTAAGAAAATAATGTTTTCAAAATATTGAAAAAACATTTTTATCTCATAAAATATCAATATGCATAAAGTTATAATACGGGAAATACAGGAAAATCAGGTAGATCATAGATGGATACATCTGGGGAAAAATTCAAGAAATTTGATTGAAAGGCATGCTTTCAATGCTTATCCGGCTATGCCCTTTGGAGAAAATATGCGCTAAACTATTATTTATTAAATGCGACACAGAAATTTACTTAAGTTAAACGTATAAATAAAATTACAACAAAAATGCACTCATGGTGGAAAATTCCATTCTTGTAGAAATTAGTACATCGCAGTATTATGCAGTAAAATCTGACAGAAACATTAAAAAAACTGATTGTAATACGGAATATGTCCACCCTGGACTTAAAGCATTGGCGGCATCGACTTTTCACGCTCTCAGTTAAATTGTCGGACACCGAAATAGGTAGCGCTGACCACCATGGAGTAAGGCTTGTTTCAGCTCATTTAATGACCTTGGAGGAGGACTTAAAGCCGCAACCTGTCTTCCAAGATAGTCCTAAAGATGTTCTATCGGATTCAAGTCTGGAGAGTGAGATGGCCATTCCATACTCTCCAAACCGTAATCCTCAAAATAATACTCAACAACCACAGCTCGGTGTGGTCTCGCAATATCATCCATTAGAATGAAACCATTGCCAGTAGCACCAGCATATGGGCGTACATATGAATCAAGGATCTCATCCCAATATCTCGCACCAGTCAGAGTTTCTTCATGGAACACATGCAGGTCAGTGTGGCCTCCGAGTAAGATCCCTGCCCAAACCATGATTCCATCGTTTCTGTACCCGTGTGTTTCCACAGTGTTTGATTGATGGTATCGTGTGCATTGTTCTCTCCAGATCAGAAGATGTCTTAATCGCTGTCTAGTGTGACTCTGGATTCGTCTGTGAAGAGTACAGAAGCCCACTGTTGTATGGTCCAAGAAACATGTTCTCTTGCCCAACATAAGCGGGCCCTTCTCCGCCATCTGTTGAGGGATACACACGCAACTAGTCGCCTTGCATAGAGAATTGCATTGTGAAGACATCTTCGCAATATAGTAGCGGAGATTCTTTTCCCTGATGCTGCAAAGTAGTCTGCAATGAGTTTCGGCACAGTAGTGTGTCTTCTGCTTCCGGCGGAAAGAACTTGAAACCGGTCATCTGCGGATGTTGTAATACGTGGGAGGCCTGGAACAAGTCTTCTGGACACAGAATCTTCGGATTCATACTGATCCCAGGGTCGTTGGACTATACTGCGAGACACATTGAACCGTCAAGCAGTAACGGCTTGTGCAACCTCATTTCCATCCATCCTATCACCAGCCACCTTAATGAATCGGGCAAACGACTTCTTCTAGACATTTCTAGACTCTACTAGTTGTTGTGAACAAAACTGACAACAATAGTTCAATTACAACAAAACTTACACGCGAAATTACGAAAGTTTCGTAATTGCATATTTTTTGTCTCATTCACAAATTCCTATTCATATCTGTAAAGTAAAAGTGGTAACTGTAATTTTTGCGTAAGTATTTTTAAAGCTTATTATTGTCATTCTTATAAACTATGAAGTTTAATCTGACTGCCATTTTTTTCTGGTAAGCTTCAAAAAACATGTTTTACCTTAACTTTTGGAGGCAAGTGTATAAATGGTTGAAATTTGCAATATGCCTTTGTTGATTGTTTAAATTTTAATTCAAAAAAAAAAAAATATTTACTTTTAAAAATATGATTTTTGTAAATAAGTTACCAAATTTTCTTTTTAAATTTTGAGTTTAAGTATTTTTAGTTTTTATTTAAATTAATATCTTTAAAAATTTTGAATCAAACTTAAAACTTCTACATTTCTGTTTATTTACATGAAAAAAAAAAAAAAAAAGAAAAAGAAATTCTATAAGTAAAATTTCAAGTTATAACGATTTTAAATGACACCATTTTTCTCTCAAATTTTACTTAAAGAAAAAAAATTCTGAGAAGTTTTATCATGTGATTTTGTTTACAAATAATATGGTTAATCACCACAAAAAAATTCAGAATTTTAACTCAATAAATAAATATTATTTTAAAATGTGTCCCGGATCCCCTTAAAGTATTTCAAATCCTTCCAGAATTGTTAAAGATACTTCTAGACTTTTTAAATAAATACGTGCATAAACATCTTGTACACACGTGACATAAGCATCGATAAATAGGCTTTTACATCTTTGGGAACGTTTGATAATAATTTTAAACTAGTTTTTGTGGTCCCTCGTAATATTTGTTTCAGGACTGAGGACGAGGAGGCTAGGAAATTAAAATTTACATCTATTTCAATTGTGTATTGTTACAGTTAGTATCTACCCAGCACTGTCAGTGGGAAAACAATGAAGTGTTTCAAGCACACAAAAGTAAGAAGGAATCCCTTGAAGTCTCTTTTATTTTACTTTTTTATTATTTGTTAATAAATACTTATGTATAACTTAATAAGAAAAAAAAACATTTTTTTATATAAAGAAAAAGAAAAAACACGTGCGCCTTGAGTGTCCCGAAAATAGGTTGCGAGTTATGCAGCAAACACGAGAGACTAGGGAGGGTTGGCGCATTTTTTACAAAATGATTTTTGTTATTTTTGAAGTGTTAATTCCAGATTAAAGTTTCATATATCATTTTATTTTCTTATGTAAAATGTAAAATTATGTAATGTAATGTTTTATTTTCTTATGTAATGTTTATGTTGCATAATTCTTATGCATAATTCTTATGTAACTTATTACTGTTTTATTTTCTTATGTAAAATGTAAAATTATGTAATGTAAAAGTTCTTATCAACTTTCCAATTTATGATTCATTAAATTTTTTCTTGCTTCTATAGAAAATTTTCACAACTTCCTTTAATCGATTTTAAGCATTTCCATTTCTATCATTCCATTTTACTGTAGCTTTACACGGTAAATTTACATTCTTTTAGATCTATAACCATCAACCCTTTATTATTTACAGAGCATAATAATAAGATTTCCAAAACCTATTAATTAAGGGATAATAGGGAGATAATAAGGGATACTTAATTATATAATTAAGTATCAAAATGAAATTGAAACATAAGTAATATATAGGAAGTTTGAAAAATGATTGCTTTTAAGCATGAGAAAATAAATTGTCGATGTTCCGCACATATAGAAGGCTGACCCACTTTATTTTATATTGAAATATTTGTTAAGGGAAATAAAATCAGCTTAAAGTAACGCAGAATAATGTTATGCTGCATGGTTTAGTTATCATTAGAAATTATTTGGAAAAATGTGATTTGTAAATAAACCTGCTTAGACTGAATTCAAGGCACAGGAGAAAAATTCCTTTTTAAACATTCACTTTTTGTGACACTCGACCTGGTAACACCAATATTCACATAGTTTGGCTTCATCTCATTCTGCTCAACTTGATGAAATTTGTCTACGTACCTTCCTAAAATGTTTCAGTTTTTTTTTTCTTTACAGAGGCATGAACACTTAACATTTTTTAAGAGTGCTAGTTTTATCCTTTTTAGTCTTTCCCATTTTCCCTATTTACCTGTAATATGGGTACTATTTAAATTAACCCTTTCGGGTCTGGTGTACTATTAATAGTACATGTATTTTAATGGAATATTATTTTGTTTTAAGAAATACTTTTGCTACTATTTAAAAATAATAATGTTAGTATTATGTCTATGCATTTACTACATGACTTCATTTATGTTTAGGTATTTAATAGTAACAAAAATAATAATTATTTGTTTATTTCTCTACGCGCCGTTTGCGATTCTTTTATTTTAAACATATATTTCACTCTTTAAATTTAAAATTAAAGTTACTTTCCGGAAAGAATCGTGTGTAATAAAGCACAAAAAGTATTAGAAATTTGTAATATAAGTTAAATCTTGTTGTAATACCATGTTTTCTAAACGTCTAAAAAAATTCTTCCTTAGCTTATTGTCATATGAATATGAATTGAATAGTACACAAAACAATAACATTCGTTATCATTCAGACAGTGAAATATTCATTAAATACTAATTAATCTATTTGTATAGTTTGTGTTCATGTTATCAACGCAAAAGTAATTATTTCTAAAAAAAAAAAAAAAAAAAAAAAAAAAAAAATCAGACCCGAAAGGGTAAATAAAAGTTCTTATCAACTTTCTAATTTATGATTCATTAAATTTTTTCTTGCTTCTATAGAAATTTTTCACATCTTCCTTTAATCAATTTTAAGCATTTCCATTTCTATCATTCCATTTTACTGTAGCTTTACACAGTAAATTTACATTCTTTTAGATCTATAACCATCAACCCTTTATTATTTACAGAGCATAATAAGAAGATTTCCAAAACCTATTAATTAAGGGAGCTTTGGTCATCTGGTCAAACTTTCCACACATTGATTGGGTCAAGCCCCAACACATAGCCACTTTTTAAAGTATAGCACATGGTTATATTTAGCCTAATTTACTGCAAAATCTTCATGCTTTGAAGAAAAGCTCAATATTTCTGTATTACTTAAATCCTACTTACATGTATTTTTATGATTTATATTAACAGAATCTTATGAAATGTTTTTTAAAAAAATGCACTTTTTAAGAAAACACATGGCAATTAATTATTTCACACCTGCTTCAATTATCTGCTGCATGAAACTAACAAGGGGAGCATCAATCATGGTGCACACAGATTTTGATGATTTCCAAGTATGTTGTAGGGGTCATATCACTAATTATTCTGGTGAAAAGGTTTCTTCAAATGGGCCTTGGTTTTTGAGAAATTGGGGGTCAAAGTTCAGCGTATATTTTAAGTACTTATTAGTACAAACTCCGCATGTGAATCCGTGGCTTTGTGGTAGCACGCGAGCTTGCGGGTCGAAAGGTTGCGGGTTCGAATCAGTTCTCGGCTTTTTACTTATTTTTTACACTTCGCAAATTATAAGCAGAATTGAAAATTCTATAGCTTTGAACCTTTTGATATTTTCTGAAGAGGACAGTTTACTTAGTCAACATTTTATTATTATTATTATTATTATTTTAAATATGGTGAAGTGACTGCACTTCAGGGTTCAACTAAAAGAACCTTTTGCAACAAATAAATAAATAAAAATTCGTATTTAATTAAAATTTTGAAAAAGTATAAGAAAATGTAAATATTTTAAAACCTCTACTACTTTAAATATTAATATTTTTAGATTAATCAGTCACTTTTTTCTTTTCAAATGTGTATTACACAATATTGTGTAGGGATTTTTAGATAATTTAATACTGCATTTAATATAATTTATATTACTTAAATACTTAATTCGTGATAAATATGTTTAAAAATATATTAAAAGTAAAAACAAAGAAAATTTAATCATCATTTGTACAAGTGCAAAAATAAGATCAATAAAAAGAAAGCTTCATTTATTCTGATATAACGGAGGATCAGACGATTAAAAAAAGTATTTTTAACAGACGATTTTTGCACTTCATTTGAATCACAGAAAGTGTGTTTTGATTTGTAATAAAAATAAATGTAATCTGTCATTTCTTATATGTGCAAACGATAACTTATGTTGAAGTTGAACTTTGAAGATAAATGTATTTACAGAAAATTGGAAAATTGAAAATTTTGATAACTGGTAACAACTAGCATTTTAATATTACTGCATTAATATATTATTATTCTTCCGAAGATACGCATTACTTTAATAATCTAATCCTAAAGACGTTTAAAAAATTGCACCCGAAAATTATTTTGTATTATTTATACAAAAAAGGGCAAGTTTTCATTTAAAATGCTATAAAATAAAAAAACGATAGGAAAAAGAAAAATCATTATTTCAGGATTGTGCTTAAAATAAAAAACGCAAATAATAATTAATAAAAAAAAGTTCTGGGCGTAAATTATTTTTGCAGTTTTGACAATAGAAATATTAGTTTAAAAATTGCAGAAAAAAATAAATTTTCATGAAAAATTTAAAAATGTAAATGTAATTTATTAAGAAAGTATCAATAGCTGTAGCAATTTTGTAGTAAAAATACTTAAAATTTGTAACGTGTAAAAATACAAAAATAAATAAAAAAACAACTAAAGGCCGGGGACGGATTTACCAGCAACCTTTCGACTCGCAAGCATGCGTGCTACCACGGCGCCACGGATTCACATGCGGAGCTAGTAACTAATAAGTATTTGAAATATACGCTGAACTTTGACCCCTAATTTCTCAAAAACCAAGGCCCATTTGAAGAAACCTTATCACCAGAATAATTAGTGGTATGACCCCTACAACATACTTGGAAATCATCAAAATCCGTGCACACCATTTTTGGTAGTTCCCTTGTAAGACAATTTTTGAGCATTTCAGTAGTTTTGGGTGCTACCTATTGGCAAAACTCTGAAATTCTTTTAAATATGAAAACTGGAGAGAGGGTCAAATCTCCCTTATTTTCAACACTCCCCAATCTTCACTATCACTTGAATAATTCTTCTCAAAAACGCTTAACGCTTTTCTATTTATGCAACTAATAAGATCTTAAAATTCAAATATTAATTACTATAATATATTACTATAAATATTTCAAACATTTATTTATTATATGCACTTTTTTACATAATTTTTCAATTTTGCATCCTTAAACACATGTAATTTATGCAAATTCATATATAATATTTTTACTTAAATAAATTTACATAAATATATATTCTGACAGAATGTTACGGGATTATATATTGTAAAAATTGTTACATAAAAAAATGCATCACATAAATATTATTGTTTACATGAAACATAAATATAAACATCTATTGCTTATGTAAATTTATTTTTGCATTCATGATTTCAGTGTAAACGACTTGACAATATGACGCCAATAAATGAAATTTAATGAGTATGATTTTCCACGTGTAAGCCATTCCATGATTAAAAAAAAAAAAAAAAAAAAAAAAAAAAAAAAAAAAACTATGCATATATTATGTAACATAATAATGGTAATAACATAATCATATTTTATAAAAATAGCTTTTTCTCGTCGTCTGAATGAATAAATACGTCACGGCCTTATCACGATACGTTACACAGCACTTTTTATTTTTATTTTAGATAGTCTGTTGCATCTTTAGTTTTTATTTATCGCTTAATGTTTGAAAATTCATTGATTAAATAGTCAAGGCGACAACGCAAAGTTGCACCAAGGAAATCTATCTGCGTCACGTTTTAAATGCGTACAACTAACCTTGACAATGTCGGTCAGATCAATCAATAAAGAGCGGTTTCCTTCTTAAAAAGAGCGGAAAGGAGTAAACGTGGAAGCAATTAAATTAAGTGGGTTTTATCTTACGATTTGTTTTACTTCTCTTATTTTCACAATGACACTTTTGGTGAAGTGCTAAACTCAAGAAAACGAGGCTAAAAAGAAAATGAAACCGTCTAGACTAGTTACTTATGGATGTTTGAATTATAGTTGTATAAGAAGAGTTCAATTAGCTTTTAATGGATTAATTTTAAGTTTGTATTTAGAAAAAAAAAATTATCATTTTTCGGCTTTAAAATTCTTCATTTTTAGATCCGCGTCATTTGCATTCCGTCTATGGGGAAAAAAAAAATAATAATAAAAAAAACACGCATTATCTATACAGCAAATGCAATATAACTGCACATATATGACCCCAATGACACGAAAAATCATCCTTTTAATAACAAAAACAAAAAAGAAAAATCATGCATCAAACGTATATTATGAAACTCTTTCCAACACTTTCAGAATGCTGCAACATAAATACACCGTTTAAAAAGGGGAAAGAAGATATCCAAGTACAGAACTCAGAAAACACATTACACATTTGAAAACTAAATTTCTGCAATAGCCGGAAAGATACTTGAATTATTTTGCACATCCCTGTGCATAATCCTAGACTGTCATTATCTGTCTAGTATGATAAAATTTAGTTTAATTACAAAACACGTAACACAGTCGAAAATTTACATTCAACACCACTAATTAACGTAAATATACTCGAGTAATTTTCTACATTTCTGTGTATTATATAAACAGATTTTTATTACACGTCTCATACTAAACTAAATGAATTCTGAAACAAAAAATAATGAAAACCTCAGATCTGTAATTCTTTGCGTAGCCCTATATATGAATGTATGTACACTACATAACCATTTATCACCGGACACATCCAAGTATAAGCATTTTATTAAATATTAAAAAATATATGCCGAATTCTTCTGGAAATTCAGAATTATGAAGAGTATGTTTGACCTCATATTTTTCAGCAAAGATTTGATCTGGAAGAAAATTAGGGGAAGGGGCAACAAGAATCAAATAATAATATTTAGGATAGCCCTGTAAAATAAAATTTACGAAATGATCTATCGGTAACAGCATTCGAACAGGAGGATATTGTACAGTAAGTGTATTAATTTAGCAAGAACAGTACATATATTCAAGGAGATAGAGCGATTTTTTTTTTTAAGTTCAAAAAATTCTTGTACATTTTCGTTTATAAAAAGCAGGATTTCAATCAAATTTAACATCAGTTTCAGAAAATTTGACAAAATTTAATAGAAATAGTGTAATTCAACTTGAACATAAATATAAACAGTTAATGAAATATCAGAAGTCGTATGAAACACTTTTAATATGCCTATGCGTGAACGATAAGCATTTTTCATGATTTAATAGTCATGGATAAATTCATATAAAAAAGCCAGACAAATGAAGTGAAAATTGAGGAAGATATAATCGATAGAGTGGGCTGATTTTTAGTTACTCTATAAAAGCAGCTGAACGATAAGGGTCATAAGTTGTCATTTTTAATTTCACTTATTTTATTTTTTATTGATGCTTTAGTACTCAATCAAAAACGAAGTATTTGTTCCAAATCTACTCGTTGACATTCATTAGATTCTAACTCCATTTGCTGAAAGTCAATAAATAATAATAATAATAGTAACAATAATAAAAATGACAATTTCATCAATTTCAAATCAGCTCATTTTATTGCCGATATTATTCGGAAGTTTTATGATATTTGACTCCTTTTTTGTAAAAGTTGCTCCATAGTGTTGACTTTAAATCATGAAAAAAAAAAAATGCTGTTGTTTGCGCATTCAGATTAAAAATATTTCATGTAACTGCTCATATTTCATCAAATGTTTAATATGTTTGTACGCGCTATGTTGTTTATACTACATTTAATCAGTCTAGATTTTTAAAACAGACGTTAAATTTGGTTGAAAACACTTCGTGATCTAAATGAAAAATATATAAGAATTTTTTGAACCTAAAAAATAAATCGCTGTATTTCTATGAATATACATGCAATTCTAACAAAAATGAATACACATATTGTATAATATCTAGATATTCGTATGTTCTAGTGATAGATAATTTTGTGCATCTTATTTTGCTGGGTGATCCTAAATATTATTATATTTCTTTGATTATTTGTTACTCCTCCTCCCCCCTCTAATTATCTCACTGTTCAAAACATCATTGTTAAGTATGAGGTTAAACATATTCTTCATAATCCTGAAGTTCTTGAAGAATCCGACAAGCATATTTTTAAATATTTGACAAAATGTCGAAAATTGAAAGCATCCAGTAATTAATAGTTATATAGTTATAGTCTACAAACAGTTCTTATACTATTAAGTTCAAACTAGTTTTACTAAATATAGTTTAGCAGCAAAATGCATAAGAAAAAAGTAAAAGAAAAAAGAAAGAAAAGTAAAAACACCTATAAACAATTTACGGTCATGCACAGTAATGCTTACCATTTTTTTGTATCGTTCTGAATATATTTTGAAGGTTTTATACATATCACAAAGTGTACAAAAAATTATTGACACTTAAAAACGCATTCCCCTTCCGAAAACGCACTTCCAGCATTTATGGAGCAGATAGTATTGCAATAGAAATCTTTTGTATGCCCCTGTAAATGAAAAGTATTATGCCCGCGATAATTTAAAGCAAAGGTTTTTGAAGTGTATCTAAATAATGTATATAAGTTTCATTATGTTTGAAGTAGTGTAACATCATTAATATACGTTGCAAACAATTTTTCCTCGTAAACCGTTATGTATAAGTTATTTTTTGCGACTCATTATTCGAATGTTAAATGCTTTACACACCACTTATGACATATTTTTGTACCTCTCAGAAATGCACACCTATTTCATTATTTTGAAATAATATAACATCTTTAAAATACACAGCAAACAAATTTTACCTGTAGACTATAATATAAAGCAATTATTTTGAATGCCCCAATATATGAGTTCTAAATGTTAACACCCCATTTTCAGTATCTAACATTCCAAATTTAACTTTATTAGCATATATCATTTTCATAGTAATTCGAGTATATTTAAGAGATTTAGAGAACGTACAAGTGGCAAATAGAAGACAGACAAATCGATGTGTTAAATATTTTTCAACTATGTAAGAAAGTATTAAAATAAAGTTATAGAATTTTTTTATACCAGTGTACGCACTTTGAACCCTACCACTTGTTGCACTTTATTGTTGCTTACAGTTTCTGTTAAAAGAAAGTTTAACCCTTTCGGGTCATTTTTTTTCAATTTTGAGAAAAAAATAATTTTTATATTATTAAAGTTAATAGTAGCCATCCAAATAGATTTACTGAAGTTTAACGAATATGTCATGGTCTAAAAGATAAAGAATGTAGATATTTTGCGTACTATTCAATTCATATTCATATGAAAATAGTCTGAAGAAAAGTTTTTGGTGATGTTTGGAGAATATCGCATTACAACTGGATTTGACAGGTATTTAAATATTCTAATATGTTTTCTTTTTATCACATATGATACGCTCAGAAAAGTTACTTATATTTAAAATTTCAAGATTAAAATATATGTTAAAACAAAAAAATCACCAATTGTGCAAAAAAAAGGACAAACTTTTCTTATTATTATTACTAACTAGGGAACTGCAAGAAGTAAAAGTCACCAATTTTGACGAAAGTGGTATCGTTGGAAAGTTCTCATCGTGAGCAGTAAAAAACTCAATAGAATCGTTTTCGAGGTATCGGACAATTTGTTTCATTTTCTGACTAATGACTTTTGACTTCTCTTTCATTATTTATTATAAATAACAGCAATAATAAATAACTTCTGTGGCATAAATTGTCACAAATTGTCTCAAAAGTGGCTCATTTCTGGCGGCTAGTTCTGCATAGTTTTTTATTTCTAACAACGAGATCTTTCCAAAGATGTCTGTTTCGACAAAATCGAGACTAAAATATTTTGCGATTCCCCAGTAAGTGTGCACTAACTACGCGACATAAATTGTCGGATATCTTGAAAACGGCTCATTTCCGGTTATCAAACGGGTAGTTCCGGGGAGCTTTTTTTACTGCTCTCAATAAGATCTTTCCAACGATACCACTTTCGTCAAAATCGGTGACTTACACTTCTTGCAGTTCTCTAGTAAGTACCTAAGTATAAATTGAGTTATAATAAGAAATTCATTGATATATACTACCGTTACTAAATGTCAAATAAACAAAAGGAATAGTTAAGACAACATAATACTCAATAAACACACATGTAATATTATTAGTATACAAAATCCGAAAGGTTTATCTATTTTATTTGGCGGCAAAATACTCAATATAATAAAAAAGACAAAACTGTCCGTCTACGAACCAAAAATTCTATGATGCTATTTGTTAGGTAATGGAAACTTTAAAAAGCGGCAAAGCTTTTGTTTCTAAATCATGTATTGGCATAAAATAATTTTTCATCCACTAGAAAGGCTTTTATTTAAAATCTCCCTCTTTTACGTTTCAATTAATTTCTCTCCTAAAGTTATCTTATGGGTGTTTCAATTGTAATTGTATTTAAAAAAATATATGCTTCTAGCTTTTAGCAGTTTGCTCAAGTTCGTCTTAAAACTCATAATTATTCATTTTTCTTGCTTATAATCAGCGATGAATTCAGAGGGTGGTCCGAGAGGGGAACCACAGAACATTGAAATTAAAGGTTGAGATTTTATGCTTTTTAATGGAAAAGTGCAATTTTTTCACCGAATCTCTAAACTATCGCCCTTCCCCTGGAGAAAAACGTCAAAATTCAAAACTGTATGAGTTTTCTTTTTTTTTTCAGAGCTGCTTCACTTGCATCGTCTAAAAGGGGGGGAAAAGACAAAAGAAAGCTGCAATGAGTGTAATGCATCCTGTAGTCACGATGAGGGTCAAGAAAACTCTACTTGGTGCCAACTCCTCCTCCCGCTCCCCCCCCCCCCCCAAAAAAAAAGAAATAGATATGAATATAAATATCCGTTAACACGAAAGACGATCCGAACACGGCAAGAAAATGTTTGTCAACCCGAAACCCGAAATAATTCCAGCCGAACCCAATCTGAAAAAAAGAAATTAAAGAAAAAGATTGATAAGTGATATATAATTTAATAAAATGATAAAAGATACTGTCAGTAACATCTCTAATCTAAATTTGCATCTTTATGGGCAAAAAATGATATTCAGAGTAGCCATGAAGAAACTTTGCTAACGGATGATTCCCTAGGGGCTGCTAATGATATGAAATGTGAGATATTTGAGGGCCTCTACGTTGTTGTGAACAAGAACAATGGGGTTATCATTGTTACAGTTACAGTGAAAAAAATCGCAATTTTTGAATGGCAACACCCATTTTTTACTCTCCCAAAATGATCAGCGCATTGAAAAACTATATAACGTGGGAACGGTACATGTAGCATGAAAAACCATGATGTAGGATACATACAAATGCAAAGAACAGCGTTGTAAGGAACTAATAGGAACAGAGAGGAGCCGCACAATACAAAACATCGCTTGTAGAAAATTTTAAAAACACAATGCGGAAAACTGGTAATTTCAGAAAAATTCTTTCTTTTCTTCTGGTGTATGTTGTTATTGATTGATTATAATGCTGTTCTTTGCATGTGCATAACTTTGCCGTTTTTCATGCTGCATGTACCATTTCAACTTATTTACATTTATTTCTCTCTCTCTCTCTCTCATCTCATTTTCCATGAGATAGTTATGTAGTGTATATGGCTTACATTTATTTTCCATACGCTAATCATATTTGAAGGGGAAAACCGGATGTTGCCATTCGAAACTTTCGCAATTCTTCATTGTCACTTTTGATTATTATTATTATTATTATTATTATTATTATTATTATTATTATTATTATTATTATTATTATTATTATTATTAAATGCACTTCTAGTTGTCTTGTTGGTGAGTAAATATACCATGTTTTATGGTGAAAAGAGAAAAAAAGGTAGAAATTAAGGAGAGAAAAGTAATAACAAAGAAAAAAAAAATTAAATAACTTACAATGTCTCAAACAAACAAAATTTGAATTAACAATATGGAAATATTCTTTGAAATATCTTTTATCAATTGATATTCCACTTTAACAAATACGACTGCATTAAGAAAGTTGATTTTATAGTCTCACCACATTGATCATTTTTCTTAAGTATTCGTAAATCTCGCATTCCGATCTGAGGCATTTTACAGAACATTTGTTAACAAAGTCAAAATATTGCCTATCTAATACATATGTTTATCTACCTATATATTAAAGAATAATAATTAAAAAAACAACAGCAAGCAACTAATTTTTTTTATCTATATGTGTAAATTAATTAGTGGAAGTTTTATTACTTATTAGAGAAATTTTACCTGAACTTATAATAATAGGAGATGCTTGGAGCCACAAAAAACAGAAAAACTCCCCCGTTACTTCTCTTGAACTGCTTCCTTATCATGGTAATTTTGCAAAAGTCTATGAGCAAAGAAAGTTAGATAAAGCAATCTTCAGTGACTGTGAAAGACGTGGTTCGAAAAACAAACCTTTCCCTAGATGAATAAAAATGCATTAGACCTTGATTTATTATTCATGAAACCAACATATTTCCATTTAATTAACAAAAATCTTTTTTTAGATAAAACGTATTTGTTTCCTTCTTTATTTAGATGCAGACCACTTTTATGCTTATCCCACTTCAGTTCCTTGGAAATTTTTGATGCCTACGGAAATATACTTAAAAATTCAGTTTCTCTTAAGTAAAGAGTCTCCCGGTTGCTTTCATGTTTGCGCTTCCTTTTGTAAAAATTGCCGTCAGACTATTTCAATAAGAAAAATATGCCATTAGTTGCCGAAAATAGTAAGGAAGAGAAAAATGACGAATGGGATATGACCGTGAGTGAGAGGAGATTAACTGTAGAATGTGCTATTTTAACAGAAGAACTAAGAAAAGATTGAGATTATGCTATTTCAATAGTCAAAAAGCTAATGAACCTTGACACGTTATTATAATCGAAAATTACATTAGAATAAAATTTAATTTATTTATTTCAACTTATACAATAATAGTCTAAAGATCTAAAGCATGTATATGCAACATATCTATTTATATATACAATTGGACCTTGTTAACATGAATCTCAAGGGGAATGAAAGTTTTGTTCATGTTAACGTAATTCATGTTATCAGTATCAAATCTATGTATTCGTTTTTATAGGGGACTGTGAAAACAACTCATGTTAAAAGTAATTCACGTTAAGCGTGTATATGTTAACGAGGTTTGATTGTGTATAATATATATATGCACACACAGCTTTGTAATACATGTACACCTTTAAAAAAATCTAACAAAATATCTAAAAAATAATTTCGTTGTTTTAAAAAATGTTCTTGATTCTTTTAAAATCATGATTTGTCTTTAAGTTTAATCATTATCTCTCGTTTGACCTTATAATTTTTCTAGCAATGACTGTTAAGTTAGTTTCTCAGTATTGGTCTCTTTCAGTTTGACATATATGAGTGCATAGCATGTGCTTTTATTTTTTTCTCACAAAACTGAAAAATGCATTTGTTAAACATTTTAAATAAATATCTACCCGAAAATCGTCGCAAAAAGGTCTATTTCTGTGGTATAACAGTACCAAAACAGTTTTTCTTATTAAAATATCATTTATGAAGGTTTTAAGAAGTAACTAATAATGGTAAGTGCATTTATATACTTTAAATCTGTTTTTCTCAAAACTAATTTTTCAGCGTTTTTAGATTTTTGAAATGTTCCTTATGACGTAATTTTTTATCAATATTTATAAAATATATAGGGAAGTATCCTGGTATTGTTTAGAAAGAAATTGTGTAAGCTTTTTAAAATTCGTCTTTATTAAGATAGTCAAATTTGATTTTTTTACTTATAAAAAGGCAACATTTTGATGAATCAATATGGAATTTAGAAAAAAAAATTGTAAAATATTAGAGATTAAAAAAATCTTACACAATTTTTTTATATCAGAGTTTTAAGTGATAAAAATGCAAAAGGCAAGAAAATATCTCAAAAATTAAGACACGAGGAGCATTTTAAAATTTCGTTTAAAAATTTGAAATTAAAAAAAATAATAATAAGATTGGAAATTTTTTTGAAGGTGTTCTATATGCTTACGGTGAAATGTATAGCTGCACAAAATTTCATCTTGCTATGATGAAAATTAAAAAAAATGAACGTGCACCGTCTCCCTAATGGAATAGTTTAGAATGGAATAGAAAATGGGGAAACAAACAGCTTTACAATTATCCTTGTCGGACAACGATATGAGTGGACTACCTTGAAAAGGTTTCAGTTAGCAATTTTCCCTATAACAGAGGGATTTACGTAATAAGAGGTATGGTATGTTTGGATTCGAAAACTGTAAATAGCAATATTTTTTTTTTTAATAACAGTATTTGCACTTTGAGAACTTGTTTCTAAAATGAAAGTTCCTTTTATTAAAACACTGCATCCAAAATCTAAAAAGTACTAAATGATCATATTAGAAATAGACCTCAGCTTTCCTATGCAAGAAAAAAAAAATGATCGTATAAAAATATTTAAAATTTAAACGAGAAATTCGAAAATAACTTATCCATAGGTTTAAAATTACGGTGTCGGTGTTTTCAAGTGACTGAAGAGTCCGCTTAAGGCCCTACACCAGTCACTGAAAAAGACCCCAATGATAATGTTAAGTCTACGGGGGGTTTCTTTTCAAATATCTCGCTCAAATTTAAATATTTTTGCATGATTATTTTGCATAGGATAGCTGAGAACGATCTACAACTGGGCTAGTTTTTACTTTTTCAATTTTAGTTTCAGATTTTTTTTGAAAATTACTTTAACTAACGAAATCAGTTAGAACCGGTTCTGAAGTTGAAACCATCATAATATAAAAAATATATAACCAAAATCGAAAAAGTAAAAACTAGCCTGGTTGTAAATCATCCTCAGCTATCCTATTCGAAATATCATGTAAAAAATTAAAATTTGGGCGAGACATTTGAAAATAACGCTCGCATAGACTTTACATTATCACCCGGGTCGTTTTATGTGACTAGTGTTGCGTCTTAAGGGGCTATTTTAATCAAATGAAAAGACCAACTCGCTAATGCTAATCCAATGGAAGAAATTTATGAAGGTATTTCGTTTGCATTTTAATATTTTTAAATGACTATTTTGCATTAGATAGTTGACATCGATCTCCACATTTGACTTTTTTTTTTTTTTTTTTTTTTTTTTTTTTTTTACTTTTTCGATTTTGTTTACAGGTATTTTTAATGGAGAATTTTTAGTCCACTTTGTCTTTCGGAACAGGTTTCGAAAATAAACGCATCCTCATAAATAAAATAAAATAAAATAAAATAAAATAAAAAAAGATCTGCAAACAAAATCGTAAAAGTAAAAAACAGCCTTTCTATAGATCAATTTCGGTATCCATGAAAAAAAAACTAAAAATATTGAAATGCAAACAAAATATCATTAAATTTCTTCCATAGGATTAGTATGAGGGTCTTTTCACTCGACTGAAGTAGCCTCTTAAGTGAACGGCTTCTTTTTTCTTATTCCTTTGATTTGCTCTTTGTATTGTAGATGAAATTTTATCAATTTTAATGCAATGACTCATATTTTCTTTTGGATTTCCCGGCTGTAAAACTTTTTCCTAAATTTCATCTGTATAGTTTTCAAACAAACAACAAGCCAAATTTTCATTTGGCGATCGCCATCGCTTTCCGTTATGGCTTCCGGGTGCATGCCCCCTTTGCCTGCCCCATTAGATTCGGTCTTGATACGCTCCCCGAATCCTGAAGTAAACTTATCTTCAAAAATAATTTGGAAATTACTCCGATTTCTCCACTTATTAATTCTACAAATTAAATTGTTAACTAATCCAATCAAATCAACGCCGGGTACTTAACCCCTTAACAGTGTGCCCGAACTGGATTCGGGCAAGAACATTTTACTTGCTTCGTTACTAGAAACTGTTTGATACCACTAATTTGTAACTGTAAATTTATCTTTATTGATTGTCAAATACTTTTCAATTAAGTAAGGCAAATATTTTAATATGGAAAAGTAGTGTTTAGCCTGTATTTTTTATTTATGTTGTCAAATTTTTTTTTCACAGTTAAGGGGTTGAGCAATACTTACAGTGCTGATATTACTTTTTTAAATTATACCTTTAATTTTTTGGTTTCTAATAATTATTTTTAAAGTACAAATCACGTTTTGTTTTCTTCAAGGTTTTATTTCAACAGCTTTTTGGCATCCAAATGTAAAGTCATTTGATTCTCTTTTATAAAAATATTTATTAGATAGCGGTAAAAATGTTAACTGTTAGATTTCAATCCTAAATCTTCCTGATAATACTACCAAATTACTCAGAGCGTTAAAATCCATTGATTTTCTGGGCTTAAAAGATGACATAATACCGGTGTTAATACGAACATGCGTTACCTTTTGGCGGATTTATTTATAAAGATTTAATCAATTTGCTTTATTTATTTTATCGCGATTTAGTGTCTATCAATGATTAAATTTTTAACTTATACTATTTTTGAACTTGTCATAAAAGTACAGCAAGAAACTTATTTTTTAGTATAATGAATCCATCTTATTCCCAGGTTAAAATACGAGCAATTACTGTAAGATTACAGGCAGAAATGCGTCTGTTCTTTAAGACGACAGTGGACATTCAAAATCACGAAATTTGACAAAGAAATAGATATTTTTCTTTTGGAGATTTATGAAACTAGATGTCCAGATCTATTTGATGTAAAAAGAATGTTTCAATTCTGAAGCTTCTTCGTAGAGATATAATCTTTTATATTTGTAAAAAATGTATGCATTTATGCAGTTTGTTTTACTTACAATGTCGTTTTCTCAAAATTGAAATTTTTTGCGCATTTCTAACCTTTGAAACTTTCCATTCGCATTTCTGATTATCAGATTCTTTTAAAATTTATACTTTATACTCTCTATACAATAATAAGTAAATGTTAGCATAAAAAGTAGCATTTCGGATAATTTTAATGCTACAATTTATGTGAATATGAAAATATATAGCTCCTTTTTTGGAAAAATGAAGCATAATTATCAAAGTATTTTTTTTCTACCTATATAATCAGTGGATTTTTACAATTCATGCCAACTTCTATTCTACTATATAAAAAGTATCTCATAAATAAGTATTGTTGTGATTTATGAAAAAGAAATGCGCATGGGACATTTTAAATTATGACAAAATTTAAAAATTGAATAATTTAAAAACTTTTTATTATTTTATCACCAAATTTTGAATATAACTATTTTAACTTTCATTAACACGTCTGCCAGTTTTCAAAAGAATTTATATAAAATAGAAGGATTAGGTTTTTAATGTTGACTATCTCCTTAAGTAGTAATGAAAAGACTCAAAACTATTAAAATATTTCAGTTTTCTTTAAACTGGAATTAACATTTAAAAAAATCTTTCGCAACAAAAATTTTCTTATTCTTATTCTTCTTATAATTATTTTCCTTATCATCATCATCATTATTATTATTAAAATTAATAATAACAATAACAGATAAAAATAAAACAGCGAATTAAACTTTGTTAGAAAAGATTGGAAAATACAAAAGGGGCCGTTTAAAAAAGGAGGTTTCACATTACTAAATGAATGAAAACTAAGAATAGAAAATACTAAGTAGATAAGTAAATTTACTTGCCACGAATAATAAAATAAATATCTTCAAATGCGTGTCATAACTTTCATAAATGCTTGAATTTTCTGATGCAACTTTTCCTTGGGACATGTGTGCCAGGATTTCTCTGCGAACTCACCTGAGATGTAAAACCATCTGAAGAAGGATGGAATATTGCCAATATTGTTTCACTTGCTTTGATGATTGAGCTCATTGCCTTAAACTTGACCGAAAATCACCATTTTCTCCCAACCAGTTTTAAATTTTATGAGTCATTTGAAAATTTGATTGGATATTCAAATTATATCTATTTTTTCTAACTTCCTTTTGCTTTTCTTTTGTTTATATTAAGTAGGTAATAAGAAAGAATTAAATGCACTTAATTTTATTTAAAAAGGATTAAAGTTAGAGCCTTCATCTAGGATTAAAATTACCATTTTCACTCAAATCAGGTTTAAATTTTACACCTTTTAATTCTAGATACTCTTTTAAAATAACAAAAATAGATAGTTATTATTATGAATCAGTTTATTGATTATCCATTTTTCTTTAATTATATAGGTCTACAATTTAAAAAAATGTTTTGATAATTTTAGACATTTCTAATGTAATTTTTGGTGCTGAATTTAAAAATAATTAAAAAAAATGGTGCATCACCTACCATTTTTACACGACCTTTACAGTAGGGGAGACTAAGGATAGTTGACCATACGGGAGGCTTGACCTACCCGTCCATTTTCATATTTTAATGTGTTTCAGACTTTTATTGCTAGATGGCAATCAAAGTTAATGGAAGGATCAAATAACAACCTTCGTTTCAGATAATTGAAAATGTATAATAAGAAACTATGAATAACCAAGAGAATCATCAGAGGAGCTTGCAGGTTTAATTCATAGTGAAGCTATATTTATTTCATCCAATTTTGTCGGCATTAGGCCTAAGATGACAAAATTTAGTTCCTTATAAACATATCAAATTATTCCAAAATAAAACATAAGATATGAAAAGATAAATGAATGATGATAAGGTAAAACTTCAATGATAGATAAAAATCTAGATTTTAGATAGATAAAAATCTAAAATTAATATAAGAAATTTGTCTTACTATTGGAGAATGTGCGAAAATGTAAGTGGATTATATAAATTCAGGAGCAATATATGTAATATATTCACTTATTTTGTAATGAAATTATGTATGTGAAATACAGACTGAAAAGGGACCCACACAACTGTAGTACTTTCAGATTTAACACCGTTGTATAATGATAAAAATAAGCTTTCAGTATTCGTATTTCATTCCCATGGTGGTAATCTAATGTGATGTTATTCGTTAGAGAAAAAAGTTTTGTACCTAAATCTTAATCAGCTTTACCACTTGTTTCACATGGTTCACAAATTTCAAACGTTTACATATTCGAAGGCTCATCTGATTCTGATTCTGATAATGCTATTGCTGATGACTTAATATTTATGTAATATATAGACAATCATACCCTCAACTGTTCAATCAATCTGATCATTCTAAGCTAATCAGACATTTGGAGTTATCTAAAAGATGTGTTGAAATTTTAGGCTTTTAGACTTAAAAAGACAAAAAGTCTCTTAAGCTTCTAAAAACTGCTACTGTTTATATAACCAGAGAACAAGGGTTAATTTTTACAGTATAGTGACTAAGTTTCTGCAATAACATTAATAGATTAAAATCCCTGTCGGCTTGGCCTATAGGCGGAGGTAGATTTCGAAGAGTGTTCATTTCAACAACAAAAAATAAATTTAATTACAGATAAACCCAGTTTAACAACTTTATTTGTCCTCTTTTGAAAAAATTTTAATTTCATTTTTCTGTAAGAATTGATTTTAGCAGAATCATCTTAAGCTAAATTCAGATCAAATGCCCATTTTGACAACATATTTTGAAATAATTCCGACTTTATTTAAAAAAATCGACTAATACGGCACATTATATAGCTTCTAAATAACAAAAGACTGTCAATTGAATGCGTTTGAGAGCAAAATTGAATTTAAAAATGAGTTATAAAATAACCAATTTTGAATACAACCTCAATCATGATAGCTTCGGGAAATTTTGCGCGAAGTGCCCACTTTGACAGCATTTTTAAAAATATATTCAGCCTTTATCAAAAAACTGACCAATACGGGACATTATACAGCTCCTATATAAGAGAACCTGACAATTGGATGCGTTTGAGAGCAAAACTGAATTTAAAAATGAGTGAGAAAAACGCAATTTGTTATTTCAATGCTTCTTCAAATTTTCAATCACGATAACTTCTCAAAATTCCGTTCAAAATACCCTTTTTGGCAGTCTTTTTTGAAATATATTCTGTCTTTATCAAAAAATTGACCAATGCGTCATATTATACAGTTCCAAAGTAAGAGGACTTGTAAATTGGATGCGTTTGAGAGTAAAAATAGATTTAAAAATGAGTCACAAAAAACGCAATTTGTTATTTGAATACTTCCTCAAATTTCCTATCACGGTCACTTCGGGAAATTCTGTTCAAAATACCCTTTTTGGCAGCCTTTTTAGGTGCGTTCGTAATTATGTAAATACGTAGCACCTATTGTTGTCGCTCAGTCCGTCCGTCCGTCTGTCTGTCCGTCTGTCCGCATATAACAACGCAAAAACTACCCAACCGAATCGTTTGAAATTTAAAATACATAATTATAACATAATTTTGTCGAGTCATTTCAAATTTTATGAAAATCGGATGGATAGATTAATTACAGGGACAATCAAAAGAATTCCGTTACATTACGGTCAATAGGGAAAAAAGTTTCAAATGCATTTTAATCGTTTGAAATTTAAAACATATAACTATTGCGTAATTTTGTTGAGTCATTTCAAATGTTATGAAAATTGGATGGATAGATCAATTACAGGGGCAATCAAAAGGATTCCGTTACATTACGGTCAATAGGGAAAAAAGTTTCAAATGCATTTTAATCGTTTGAAATTTAAAACATATAACTATTGCGTAATTTTGTTGAGTCATTTCAAATGTTATGAAAATCGGATACATAGATCAATTACAGGGACAATCAAAAGGATTCCGTTACATTGCGGTCAATGGGAAAAAAAATTTCAAATGCATTTTAAACATTTGAAAATTAAAAATATAATTATTACGTAATTTTGTCGAGTCATTTCAAATGTTATGAAAGTCGGATGCATAAACCATTTACAGGGACAATCAAAAGTAATCCATTACATTACGGTCATTTGGGAAAAAGTTTCAAATGCATTTTAATGATGTTACATTCATTCGAACATAATAGAATTGGCATGAATCTATGAAATATATACTAAAATATGCATTCTGTAGAATCTGTGATGCAAAGAATTTTTATTATTAAATTACAGGGCCACAGAAAAGTATTCCACTACATAATGCTATACTGGGAAACATTGTTTGGGACGTGTTTTAATTATATTCAACTGTTTCACATTTTATGAATAAGATATACGTTGCTGAGGTGTAATAAAAATTACTTCCTGCATATTTACAGAAACGTAAAGATTTCGACTACTATACTGTATCCGGAGTACGCTCTATTATATCAGCAAGATCTGAATATTTTTAAAACTTCGTTATTGTACGAACGCACCTCATTTGCTACGTTCACGTGCAATTTCCAACTTGTTTGAAATATATTCTGTCTTTATCAAAAACCTGGCCAATGTTTCACATTATATAGTTCCTAAATAAGAGGATCTGTCATTTGGATGCGTTTAAAATAAAAAATAAATTGAAAAAAAACGATTCAGAATGTAAGCAGTTTGGATTACAGGTTTTTTATCCAACTCCAATTTTTGTTTAATTTATTTTTGCTATACGAATTGGTCCTATGAAAAACTTGTCAACGTAAAAGTTGTAGATATTATTGAGAAGATGTAAAATAAATTTAATTGGATTTGATAGTTTAAAGATTAACAAAGTTATGGATTTTTTTCTTTTTCCAAACCCCTTTTTATTTTCGTTTTTAATTTTTTTTTTTACCGGTAAGAGTTAGTCCTATCAAAAACATGCAAATACAAAAGTTTTAGATAATTTTGAGAATATTTATAAAAAAATTAGTTCGATTTGATATCTGGAGAATTGACAAAGTTATGATTTTTTTTTCTCCCAAAAACTCTATTTTTTTCGCCCCTTGAGCCCATTTTTAACTTTATCAAAAATCTGTCATGCATAAACTTTTGGCCCATTATTTAGAAGTAATATAAACTTTAAACTGATTCGATATCTATTTTCATTAAGAAGTTGTGGGTTTTTTTCTGTTTTCACAAAAACGCCCCTTATTTCGACCCCCTTGGTCCGATTTTGCCCATTAACGAACTTAGCCGAGATTTTATCCCCTTTGATTTTATGTACCGATTTGGTGGAGATTGGTGAAGAATTATAGAAGTTATCGTGTCCATAAAAAAGTGATATATATATATATATATATATATAATACCATTAAAAGTAGACAAGATTCACCAATGGATTATATATATATATATATATATGTATAAAATCGTGCTAATGCAATAGCAGTGTTGCCAAGGCTCCGGCTTTTTGCACATCACTTTTATCTTAGAGAAAATTTGGTTATTTTAAATCTCCGAAATGTCCCAATTAAATAACGGAACATTTTCTGTATTTATTTACTGGTATTCAAAAAGCCGGAGACTTGGCAGCTCTGCAATAGGTAGTATTTCAGACGAAATCTACCTAATAAGCAAATTTCTTCTTATCTAGGAATGGAGAATTTTATGGACTACACTAAAAGAAGCCTTGCACTATTCTTTACATTAAATGGAAGAAAACATCCTTTGAACCTATTGTGTCAAGATCTGCGGAATATGTAATTGCAGATTATTATTACCGTAATTTCGGGTGTATAAGCCGCGGGTCAAACAATTCTTTTTGGACCCAGAAATTTTATTTAGTGATTGAAGACAAATATTTACGTCGATCTAAGTAGTTACATTTCTTTCTTAAAAAAATTCTGGGTCGAAAAAGAATTGTTTGATCCGCGGCTTATACACCCGAAATTACGGTAGATATTTTATCATTAAAATGTAAAATCATTATATAGAAGAAAATCCGAAAAAAGCGTAGCTTTGCTGGCAAAAGAAAAGATAATATAAAATTTTCGTATAATATTACAGAAATCTGTATGCTT
The DNA here is from genome assembly GCA_964019185.1 of Maratus speculifer. Classification (NCBI taxonomy): domain Eukaryota; kingdom Metazoa; phylum Arthropoda; class Arachnida; order Araneae; family Salticidae; genus Maratus; species Maratus speculifer. The sequence goes on from OZ025299.1 coordinate 193,086,549, forward strand.
ACTACAATTTTATCTGTACACTGTACAAAAATAAACTGCTAAGTGAAAGTATTGCTCGCTCTCAGGGGGTTCCATAAAATGAATATTTGAATTATTAACTGTTGTTGATGGAAAAAAAATCATTGCTAAAAGAATAAGACTTTGTAAAAAACTAGAGCTTAGGATTGAGTATAGCTGTATACAGGGTGATTCCAAATTTTTTTTACAATAAAAGAGGGATGATAGTACACATCAAGACAAACAATATTAAATAGGAGACCAAGGGTCCAAAACGTTTTCCTAAGGAAATAGCCGCCATTAAAGTTTAGGGACCAAAATTCTAAATAAACATAAAAAACGGAAAAATCGGTCGATTGATTTGCGGTTTTCACTAAAATTATTCTTTATGTCGGCATTTTCTTGAAATTAAATTATAAAGATAAATTTCAAAAAATGCCGATAGACGGCGCTTTAGACTTTGGAGTAACGAACAACTATTTTTTGCCGGTATTTTTTGCATCTCATTAAATGTTTTCGTAAGCTTAGACTCAAACTTAAATTTTGAGCTCAAAATCTGTAGTTGGGAGTGGTTAAGTAACACAAACTGAGCTGTGTTCAGAGGGTTCAAATTTCAAATGTTTATAAAAAACGGAAAAATTGGTCGATTGATTTGCGGTTTTCACTAAAACTATTCTTGATTTAGGTATTTTCGTGAAAATAAATTATAAAGATAAATTTCAAAAAATGCCGATAGAGGGCGCTTTAGACTTTAGAGTAACGAACAACTATTTTTTGCCGAATTGTTTGCATCTCTTTAACTGATTTCGTAAGCTTAGACTTGAACTTAAATTTTGAGCTCAAAATCTGAATGGCTGGGAGTCGTTAAGTAGAAAAACTTAGCTGTCTTCAGAGGGTTCAAATTTCAAATAATTGTCATAAACGGAAAAAATTGGTCGATTCGTTTGCGGTTTTTGCTAAAACTAATTTTTAAATCAGCAGTTTCCTTGATCAATCAGTGTTTTCTTGAGAATAATTTTTAAAGATAATTTTCAAAAAATGCCGATAGAGGGCGCCTTAGACTTTGGAGTAGCGTACAACTATTTTTAACTGTTACTTTTTAAATCTCATTAAATGCTTTCAAATGCATAGACTTAAATTTTGGGCTGAAATTCTAAATCGTTGGGAGTGTTTAAGTAGCGAAAAATTGAATTGTGTTCGAGGAGGAAAGAGCGTTAAATTTCAACTCCTGAACACACTTCAGTTTGCGCTTCTTAACTTCTCATAACGATTCAGGATTTGAGCTCAAAATTTAAGTTTAAATCTAAGCTTCCGAGAACATTTAAAATGCTTTTGCAAGCATTTAATTAGAACCAAAAAATAATGGTTAAAATGAATTGAGTTTAAGGCGCCCTCTGACGGAATTTTTTGAGATTTATCTTTAAAAATTATTTTCAAGAAGATACTGACTTAAAGAATAGTTTTATTTTAAACCGCAAACGAATAGACCAATTTTTCCATTTTCTATAATTTCTTTAAATTTGAACCTCCCCCTCCCCCTTGAACACAGTTCAGTTTGTGCTACTTAAGCACTCCCTACTATTTCGATTTTCAGCTCAAAATTTAAGTTTAAATCTAACCTTCCTAAATCAGTTAAAGAAATGCAAACAATTCGGCAAAAAATAGTTGTTCGTTACTCCAAAGTCTAAAGCGCCTTCTATCGGTATTTTTTGAAATTTATCTTTATAATTTATTTTCACGAAAATACTTAAATAAAGAATAGTTTTAGTGAAAACCGCAAATCAATCGACCAATTTTTCCGTTTTTTTTAATCATTTGAAATTTGAACCCTCTGAACACAGCTCAGTTTGTGTTACTTAACCACTCCCAACTACAGATTTTGAGCTCAAAATTTAAGTTTGAGTGTAAACTTACGAAAACATTTAATGGGATGCAAAACATACCGGCAAAAAATAGTTGTTTATTACTCTAAAGTCTAAAGCGCCCTCTATAGCAATTTTTTGAAATTTATCTTTATAATTTAATTTCAAGAAAATGCCGACATAAAGAAAAATTTTAGTGAAAACCGCAAATGAATCGACAGATTTTTCCGTTTTTTATGTTTATTTGAAATTTTAATCCCTAAACTTTAATGGCGGCTATCTCCTTAAGAAAACCTTTTGGACCCTTGGTCTCCTATTTAATATTGTTTGTCTTGATGTGTACTATCACCCTTCTTTTATTGTAAAAAAATTTTGGAATCACCCTGTATATACTAGAAGAGTATGAATGGGTAATATGTCATGTCGCATAAAATGAGCAAAGATTAAGAAAAGAAAGTCGTGGGCACATGATAACGGATTTTGGTAAAATTTGATACACAGATTCAGTTCATATTATAGAGCTATTTAAAATACCTTGAAAAATAAATAAATAAAAATACTTTGATCTAAGCTAATAATCGATAACCTTTAAGCTAATAATCAAAATTAAAATTCGAAGCATGTAGACAAAACCTTGATTTTATGTCACATTTTAATGTAAGTTTTGATAATGAAAACTTTTATACAAACATGAAACCTTTTATTTTGCATTTACTCGTAAAAAAAAATTCTAATCAACCTATATTGTGAATCTCATCAAAATCAGTGACGTATCAGCCACAGCTGATTTGCTCATTTTGTATGGAATCACACCTATGCCATAAAAGTTCAAAGAGATGTGAAGTCTAAATAATTTCAAATATTGCTATTGTATACAACTCTTTTTTAAATGCATCCTAATCTAATATGTTCACGAAGAACTTAATTTTGTACAGACGATAAAGGTAGTGCATATATAAACTTCATTTGCCATATAATAAAAATGAATTCAGTGAAATAATAATCTTTTCTTTTTACAGTGTAGCTAAAACAAAACTATTTTTCAAAGTTTAAACTTGGCACTGTGCTAAATGCAATTTGAAAAGAGTTCACGAAGTTACAACGTCGCATTGGTCCGTTTCGTGTTTTTCAAAACAGGTTTTTGATTAACTTTTAAAGACACGGAGGCGTATTGAGAAATCCATTAAATTTAAAATGTATGTTATTAATAATCGGTAAATAATATACAGTCAAGTCTCTCTATAACGAAACTCTATAAAACAAATTTCTCTATCTAATTAATTTTTTGAAGGATCGGTTAATAGTCACATACAGAAATTTTCCTTCATTTGTTCAGAAAAAGCTTCAAATCAACGTGCAATCCATTTTTTTCATTGATTTCTGATTTATCTTTTAAAATCTAATACATTTGACTTATTCTTTATGCATAAAAAAAGCATTCACTCAACCCAAAAACTCAAATTGTTGACAAGTCTAACATTCTTGACATAGTGTTTATAGAATTGTTGCACAATCACTCATGCGTTTGTTCACTTCAAAAAGGATGAACATACGTTGTTGGAAAGATTAAAACAGATCTTTGCTGCTGGGGTGGTTAGTAACTGCTACAAAACGCCACAAAATATGAAACAGTTCCTTGAAGGTGTTGTTTGTTTCTTGATTTGGATAGTGGGACAGATAAAGACTGAAGAAGTGAGAAATAATAGAAACATTGGGGCTTTTGAACTTTTTCATCTACCTAAACTAAATCTCGACATCCTTATAGATTTGAGTGGATGTTTGTTGATTGTGGCAACATTGTTTAGTATGAGAGGTCATTTCAGTGAAGAATATTTACTAAACTTCATGTATGGTGGTGTGACGCATTCCTGCATCTGCCAAAAAAAAAAAAAAAAAAAAAAAATAGCTTTTAGAATAAGCATAAGTCCCTTTGATAAAAAAACACGCCTTGCGACAAGATAACCCGCCACCAAATCTCTGAAGCGCTCAAATGCACACGTGACAGACAGGACTGGAATCATCCAGAGTGGAGTCCTCCAGTATTCTTGCTGCTAGACAAAGGAGAGCATCACCCAGTGTGAATCACTCCCTCTGTGCTCCAAACACAATTGGAAAGCATAGTCACAGCGACAGCAAAATCCATGCACTTGAAGATTAAGCCGCTAGTTTCGGGATCCCATCTCCTACTCCCCCCGGAGTTTTGGGTGTACCGAATGCTCATACAATTGCCGGGACCTTCGGCCATATTCTGAGTTACCGAGATGTTCTACTGCTTTGACAGTAACGTTGGATGTGAAAGTTTTAAGAATTTCTGTTTTGACTGCAAGCTAACAAGGCCCAATGAACCAAACCTCTATATTTCGAACTTACACCCTGAGACAGAAACCCAATTGCTGCAACATACATAACAAACCCCAAATTGCCAGTCTCCAGAGGCGCAAACCCAGCGGCCATAACAAATATAACACCAACAATGAAAAAAAAAGGCTAACAAAATTGCAACTCGACAGTATCTTGAGATAGAGGGATGACATCTGAAATCTTCTCGGTCTGTTCTTTATACTTAAAAGAAGGCCTACAGATGTCGATGGAGTCGGGTGTTAACAATGTACAGTCAATTATTTTATGCCTGTGGTAAAGTGCCGTGAAAGCCCTGTCTATCTCTGAGCGCAAGTCCAGGGGCAAAACTTCAGACAAGATAAGCAGAGCATCCATCGAAATTGTAGAATAGCACTTGATCACACATAGGAGCACAGTTTTTTGCATGCTTAACAACAGGTTCGCCAACATCACTTTGTCTAAATACCAGAACGGGTATGAACAATCATAAAAAATAGTAGGAGTCAATCACCGAAAACAAATAAGGTCAAGGATTGGCTTGAATAAAAGGAAGATGTGCCAGTATGAGCTCTTCGAAGAAGCTATTCTTAATTGAATTATAAGGAGAAGATACCGGAATTTTGTTACCAATAATTTGAAAGGCTTTAGAATATGCTTCATCTCTTAAGCATTCTGATTTCCAAGCTAGAATTGATTAGTGGTAAAGGTTCAAAAAGAGACATAAATTATTCTAGAAAACTGTCTGAAGTGAAAGTGCGGATGGACAATATGTGAGAAATGGAGTTTTAAGATGCAGGATATTCTGAAAGAATTTTCAAGGATTACTAAACCGGTCTTTTTTGTAAATTGATTTCAAAATAATTCTAGTGTTTAAAGAAAATGAATGTTTCAACGGCAAAAACACGGCCAACAAATTATTAATCTTCTGTTGTGTACTAACATGAGAGGGAAAGAAAAGTTTAAAATGCTGGTCATTAGCAAAAGTAAATGTCCTTGATGCTTTAAAGAAATGGAATCATTATAAGTGGATTATGATATTAAAACAAAAAGTCCTGGATGAGAAATGGTTAAAGCACTTGACAAGCAAATGAGAAACAAAAAGGTTATATTGACAAATGTCTATCTCGCTCACAAAACTGTCGTTATAAACTGTAAAACGACGGGAGTCATTGTTTTACAACGCGCTTCCACATTGAATGTGAGATCCGTGTATTTCGGAGTAATTAAAAAAATTAATGGTAATTACAAGGAAATAATTCTTAAAAAACTGATCATAGTTATTGAAAATACGATTCCATTCAAGACATCAGTAACATTAGACAAGGTATTGAGGTCCCTCAATACCTTGTCTTTATAAAGTTCGGAAATTCAATGTTTCTGCAAAAAAAAAAAAAAAAAAAAAAAAAAAAAAAAAAAAAAAATTACAATTGTTTCAAAAAGGTCGGCTTTTCTGAACTGGAGAATTCTATGATTCGATTATGACGGAGATGTAACACTAGTAAATTTGAAAGCGGGGAAGAAATAATTACGTGGAATATCAAAGAAAAGACAGTTCTCTCTCTTTTTTGCTGGTGAATGACAATCTCATTGTTACATAGCATCATACTGATTGTGACATTTTAAACTGCTTTGTGAATAAGGACGATAAATGCGACAATCAATGCGAAAGTGAAAATTTAAAACAAGTGAAAAAAAATCAACATGAAGTGAAATGATAAACTCCTTTGGTGTTATAAGGAGAGGACTTCAAATGGAAGAAAATGTTCCGATTTAGTTCTGTATTCAAATTTTCTCGGAAGCCCATTGATCCTTTAGAACAATACAGAGCAATTATTCAGAGATAATTTTCAACGATGTTTTCAGGCATCGCGTGTGTTTTCGTCCCTTCAGATTGCAATACGCCTGGAATCGCTCTCCAAACAGTAAGGCTCATGTGTAAGGAGAACATGACTTCAATCACGATTAACTCTAAGAAACACTGAATCCAGACACATTTTTCTGTCCGAGTTATTACGACACACATCTTGGTCTTTATCCATACAATCGTTTTCTTATGTATCCTATGGTATATTGTTTAGTCAAATTCATGAGCTGCAGTGGACTCCCCTGTAATCTGGGATATCATCCGTTGTCACTTTCACTTCTTTTAGTCTTTATTCCCAAATAATTGTAACGATAATCTAGTTGCAGTACGTTTTTTTTAGGTAGCTTTCATTACAAAAAGTAAAAAGCTACCTATTGCAGCCGTCCGGAGGAAAGCACTTCCGAAAAATTTTGGTATATTTTCACCGATCATGACCCCCAGACCCCAAAACCACCCTCTGTTCAAATGTTGACATATATATATATATATAACCATATATATACACCGACAAGCCATTACATTATGACCACCGTCCATCTACAACAATGGGATCGCCCAGGAAGAAAACCAATGCGCGTGCGCGGCTGAGGTTGGAATATATAAAAGGGCTATGCATTGTCTTTCCGAGCATAGCTTGATTAGCGACATAATGGGAAAAGCAGCTGATTTATCAGACTTTGATAAAGGTCAAATCGTTATGGCTCGGCGACTGGGAACGTCGATATCAGAAACGGCGCGTTTAGTTGGCTGTTCACGTGCAGTAGTTGTGAGCACATATCGAAAGTGGTGCATGGATCGTGAAACGACAAGTCGCCGGCCAGCGGTGTGTCGTCCACGGAGCATTGATTCCAGAGGAGAGCGGAGATTACTACGCATTGTTCGCCGTGATCCAAGAGCTACAATAGCTGAAATCAGTACCAACTATTACAGTGGCGACCCAGGCAGTGTTTCTCAACACACTGTGCAGCGTACATTGCTGCGCATGGGCCTACGGAGCCGGAGGCCGAAGCATGTCCCTGCACTGACAGCACGTCATCGCCAGCTGCGTCTGCAATGGGCCAAGAAACATCGGAATTGGACATTAGAAGAATGGAAGAAAGTTGCATGGTCCGATGAATCACGTTTCCTGGTTCATCACATCGACGGCCGTGTGCGAATACGCCGATTTCCAAACGAAACCCTGGCTCCCGGGTGCACAATTGGATGGAGACAAGCAGGTGGCGGAGGTATTATGGTGTGGGGATTGTTTTCATGGAGCACATTAGGACCCATAATCCCTATACAACAATCCCTGACGTCAATGCGTTACGTGAACATCGTTGGAGACCAGGTTCACCCATTCATGGCAACAGTATTTCCAGAGGTGGATGGTGTTTACCAACAGGATAATGCACCATGTCATAAGGGTGGAATCGTCAGGGAGTGGTTCGAGGAACATTCCAGTGACTTTCAAGTCATGTCTTGGCCTCCAAATTCTCCTGACCTTAATCCAATAGAACATTTGTGGTCCCACCTGGAAAACCAAATTCGAGCTGCAACGCCACCCCCTCGTAATGTGAGGGAATTGCAGGACCAGTTGGTGAACACTTGGTACCAGATACCTCAGACTACGTATCAGCACCTTGTGGAATCAATGCCTCGCCGGGTTCTGGCAGTTTTGAGGGCTAAAGGTGGTCCTACACGTTATTAAGAGGGTGGTCATAATGCAATGGCTCTTGGGTGTATATTTATTTATATATCTGATTTTTGTCATGCGATAACTAACGTATTTATGAACCGATTTAAATGAAACTTGTTATGTACATAGTACATACAAATGTCTCGACCGAGTTCGTTGGTCAGCATCATCCGCCATTTTGTTTCAAAATGGCGGCCATTTTAAAATTTTTAAAAAATTTAAAATTTAAAATTAAATGCGAAAAAATTAAAAGTTGAAAAATATTTTTCTTTTACGTGTTAGAACTTAGAACAAAGATTCCAGAACACTTTTTATTTTGTCTATATCTTAAAAAATGATTGAGTTATAGCACTTTGAATTTTTCTCATGGCTGACATTTTGAAACGATCTGATTTTTGTCACGTGATAACACTCGTATTTATGAACCGATTTCAATGAAACTTGGTATGTACATAGTACATACAAATTTCTCGACCGAGTTCGTTGGCCAGCATCATCCGCCATTTTGTTTCAAAATAATAGCCATTTTAAATTTAAAAAAAATTAAATTTAAAATTAAATGCGAAAAAATCAAAATTTGAAAAATATTTTTCTTTTACGTGTTAGAACTTAAAACAACGATTCCAGAACACTTTTCATTTTGTCTATATCTTACAAAATGATTGAGTTATAGCATTTGAATTTTTCTTATGGCTAACATTTTGAAACGATCTGAAATTTGTCACGTGATAACATGCGCATTTATGAACCGATTTCAATGAAACCTGGTATGTACATAGTACATACAAATGTCTCGACCGAGTTCGTTGGCCAGCATCATCCACCAGTTTGTTTCAAAATGGTGGCCATTTTAAATTTTTAAATCAATTTAAAATTTAAAATTAAATGCGAAAAACTTAAAAGTTGAAAAATATTTTCCTTTTACGTGTTAGAACTTAAAAAAACGATTCCAGAACACTTTTTATTTTGTCTATATCTTAAAAAATGATTGAGTTATAGCACTTTGAATTTTGCTTATGGCTGACATTTTGAAACGGTCTGATCTGAACGATCCACAATGTTGCTTTAAAATGGCATACACTTTATGATATCGTGGAATTTAGTGACTCTCTAAATCGCTTAAAATAAAACCAGGTTGAATAAAAGATGACTAATTTCTAAAAAATCCTATTAATATTCAGTCTTGACAAAAATTAGTATTCAATCTTATAAAATCACTAATTTTATAAGATTATTTCCACTAATTTGAGCTTAGTATTTTTGAACAATGTAACTTACTTAAAAATAAATATATAAGTATATGAAAGCTACCTCTTCCTCCCGGCATTGCCGGAAGGACTTTTATCTTGATTTTGTTGTCTGCATACATCATCATTTCTTCCATATACATCACGTGTACATCGTCCCTTCTTTTCCACTACATTCGTTCGAAAAAACTGGACAGTAATATTTTCATATTTCTGTGTAGCGAGGTTATTCTCATTGGACTATAAAATAACGTTGGTTTGAGCTACCAATATACTATATTTCATTGAATTTTACAATGAAATAGAATTAACAGAAAGCATCTTTTATATTTGTTTCTATTATTTTCCTTCCGGTGTAGCTAGGGGTATTTTTGAGCATGTTTTCTGAAATTTGAAAAAGAAAAAACAATTGATTCTGCATTATAAAATTTCTTAACTACTATCATTTTTTTATCAAATGAATAGTATATTATGATATTTATATCATTAAAAATTTTAAGCAATTAAAAAGGTGGCAGCAATGCTTTGTAAGCAAAAATGCAATAAATTTATCCATCTTTAGGCTATAGCGTATTCTTTAGTCATCCAAAAAAAATGATATTACATATATTGACATAACAAAAATTGGGTTTAAAGTAAATAAGAATATCAAAAGTTGCTTTCAAAACGTCTATTTTTTGCTGCATTAAGCAAATAAATGAAAATAACATAACAAAAAATGATATTACATATATTAACCTCCCTACCCTGTTCAAATTTTACTTAATCTTGATTAAAAACATTTCACACCAGAATTATTATTTAAAACATTTGAATATATTCAATTGGCTAATTTCGCTGAATCTTTTATTTAACTTTCTTTATGAAAAAAGTTCTGGTGCGATTCGTATAAAACAAATTATAGATATGGGTCGATTAGACCCATTCAGGGTAGGAAGATTAAATAAACATTTTTAGTAGCGATTACTCTGCCTCAACTATTCTTATCCATTTTTATATGATTTGATCATTTTATTAAAACTGAAAGCTGATTGAGAATCAGAAAGACAGACAAGACATCACCAAATTCTAATAAAATTTGCATATAGTACAGAAAATGTATTATTTAAAACAAAAATGCAAAAACATCAAAATTGTCCCACCCCTGTCAAAAATATATTTAAACACACAAAAAATGTACCATTTAAATTTAGTATGGCAGATTTCTTTCCGAGTCGTTACATTTTCCCTCAAGGAAACGTTAGTTGACAGATCATATGATTATCACGTACACAAAATTTACTTTTGAATAAATAAATATAAAATTCAAGGTAAATTGCTAATTAAATCGGAAGGGAATTCTTTATAAAAATGTAGACTAGATTATGGAGAAATTAAGAGCTGTTTTGATTATATATTTTTTTTTAACTTGACATTGAAAATATGTCAAACCCGTATATTAGCATAATAGAAAGTTAAAAGTAGTAAAGTAACCAGTTAAATTATTCTTTGACGTCATTCACAAGGCTATCTTCAGCACTATCAAGGCGTTTGTTCAAAGTACATAAACCTTGAACTCGTAGAAAAAAGTTCACTGTCATGTTACATTTCATTCATGTACTTGCATGTACAAGCAATTTATCAATCCAAATTTAGGAGAAAAAAAAAAAGAATAAAAGTATATATTTGACCGGGTTTGCCAATAACTAAATGCGTATTTTTTTTTTTCCTTCTTTTAGATAACTCACGTGTATCATGAAAGTCATCTTTCTTAATACCGTATAAAATAATAATTAACTTTTCTTCTTTAATTTAAATATTTTAGTAAACATCCCCTACATGTATCATTCATAATGTTCCAGATTTCCCCTTTTTTAGGCTAAAACGAATTGTTCCGAGCTTAACTGCTATTTTTACGACTTTTTAACTAAAACATTTATGCCCCTGCCTATCGGATGTTATTACACTTGGTGTAGATACATAGTAACATTAGGACTGATTTAGGCAAGATCGCAAAAGCAATACGTATTATCAAGTAAAGTACTTAGTGAAAAAAATTAGAGGTGCATAAAACCCATTAATTTTGGCACCTATGTGATTTTTCTTATTCATTCTTCCAAACACATACTTTTATTTTTTAAAATTAAAGTAGAATTATAATTTGCATATATATATATATATATATTAAGAGAGGGCAAAATTCTTCACGGAGATTCATAATGTATGTATATATATACATAAATATTTTATTAAAACAGCAATAAAAATTACTTTAGTATTATTCAATTATTATCAATCAATATTATTAATCAATGATTAATTTAAAAAAAAAAGATTATCCTTAAGAGCTTTATTTTTTTTTATTTAAAAGATAACATTTGGTAGATTAATAGTTAATTCAATTTATTTTAGACATATTTGCTTCCAATTTCAAAATCAAATTGATATTTTCTCAAATGAGTTTAAATTGTTCTAATGCAAGGAACATCCACTTCAATTTATGAATTAGGAAATGTTCGTTCATTTAAACATGCAGTATTTTGTGCTGAATTTTACCAATACATTTAAAAGACACAGGAGATTCTCCAAGAACTAAAATCTTCCACAAAACACAATGTGCTATATATCATCAATTAAACCTATTAGCATACCGTAATTTCCGGCGTATAAACCGCGAAACAAACAATTCTTTTTGGACTCAGAAATATTATTTAGTGACTGAAGGCAAACATTTACGGCGTTCTGATAAGTCACATTTCTTTTTTTTTTTAAATCTGGGACTAAAAATGATTGTTTGATCCGCGGATTATAAGCAGGAAATTACGGTAATCCTTTGTGAAGTCGTTTTTGAATTTATGAATTACTGAACATTTTACTTTCCAAAATATTTTTCCTGATTTTTTGAAAATGAGGCAAAAAATATGCGTAATTTTAAAACCCTTTCATTAGTTTGTCGAGTGTTCTTTGACAACGGTTGTAGCTATCAATGCTTTCAGAATTAAGCTTTGGCTATACTAATTTAAAAGAAAAAAATTGTAGTGTAGTCTGTTTTCAAAATATCTTTACAAGTTTCAAGCTTTTATGACAAACACAAATTAACACATATGTGTATGGAAAGTAATGCATCATTAGGAGTATTTATTGAAATTTGAGTAGCGGATATTCCGAAGACTGGCTCACTATTGGAGTATTGGATAAATCGTGGGTGGGACGAAAAGGAAAAGGAAAACGCTGACTATTATCGCCTTGATGGTCTTCGTGTACTAACTAATGGTGCATATATAGAGGTTTATGAATAGATGGGGAAAACTCCAATATAATTCCTGATACTGTGTTGTGTTTGTAATAAATGCTTGAAATTGTAAATGTGATTTTCTGGACATCCTGTATATTTATACAATATTTTCAATAGGTATATACTATGAAGATTATAGTACATAAATAGTGGTACCAAAATGCTGATTGCTATTTCGAAACAATAATTTTAAAAGAAAAGGTTTAAATAATTAAATAGTAGAAAAAATTAAATCATTTTAGAAAGATTTCGGATATATATTTTTAATTAGCCAATTCTCTACATTTATAGAAGTTTCGTAAAATATTTACAATTGTATACCCAAAACGTTTCTTTAAAATATTGCTTTCAGTACTTTACAGAGATAGAAAAAGTACAAATGTAATATATATAATTTTTTTTAACATCAAGAACACAGGAAAGTTGTGTAACTGGAAAAGAAATTATCCATCTAAAATATTTTGTTTTGTACAACGAATAATGTTGTTCGAACATTATAAATTAAAGTGTAATTCAGTCATTCTAAATTGTATTATCATATATGTGTTAGCTGAATTTTATAACAAGTTTTTTAATGATACTTTAAAATACATTCAGTGCATAACGAGTCGATCTTATTAACCGACTTCAAAAAAGGAGGAGGTTATCAATTCGACGCGTATGTATATTTTTCTATTTATGTTCACCGATTACTCCGAAACTATCCAACCGATTCATGTGATTTTTTGTTGAATGAAAGAGGTTGCTTTCGAATTGTTACCACTTCTGTTTCATCGAAACTGGTTCAGTGTTTTTTTAATAATTTGGTAAAAACTAATAAAATTAGTGATTTCTCACAAATTAACTTTTATTGTTTTAACCGTTTTCCCAATCATAAGCATAAAACTATATAATAGGTTGTTGTCTGGTGTAATATGGTAAAGTTAAAATTATTTACAACGTTAGAACACCAGAATATTCGAATTCCAAGCATACCGGTTTCGGTAGCATATAGCATACCTTCCTCAGTGCTAAAGATAGTGGAGATTTGCTCATATATACATAGGGAGGATGGGGATTCAAGTGATAAGTTTCTTGACCAATAGGAAAACAGAGGATCCTAGGCAACAGCCAATAGGAAAACAGAGGATCCTAGGCAACAGCCAATAGGAAAACAGGGAACAGTTAATAGGAAAATTGGGTGGAAAATGGAAAAGATATTGCGAGAATTGCATTAAAAGATTAAGAAAAATTAGTTTTAATGTAATATTTCCAACAGTCTGATAATGGTGGAATAGCAAAATCACAATTAACAAGATTAGGAAGATTTTTATGGATATAAAAAGCTTCAAGGAAGTTAAGTTCTTGTATAGAAGTAGGTTTAGTTAGTATCTTAGCCGAATTGAAGTCAAAAGCATGACTCGTCTCCCAGCAATGTTTTGCGATTGAGGATTTCTTGATTTCTTGTTTTTCAATATATTGCTTATGTTCTTTAATACGAAATTTTAGACTGCGTTTGGTTTGACCAATGTAAGAAAGACCACACTGACAATTGATATTGTAAATGCCCCATGAATTTGATAAATCAACAGGATCTTTAAGGTTGGAAAGGTTGAGTTTATTAGTAGGAGTAAAAATTATTTTGAAATCGAACCGACTAAGAATTTTAGCAATGGAAAAACTTGATTTTGGAAGGAAAGGTAAGACAATGCTAATATTGGAACGAGTAGAAGACTGAGATGAGTTTGAGGAGTGAGAGTTTTGCAATTTAGAAAGGGCAGTATCAATAATAGAAGGGTTGTAACCTCTATCAAATGCAATTGCTTTAATGTATTGAATTTCATTATTGAGAGACTGAGAATCAGAGCAAACATGAAGAGCACGATTTATGAATGTGTAAAAGGCAGCCATTTTTTGACTTGGAGGATGACATGAACGAGCGTGGGGGGGTAGAGAAACAGCGAAGCTTTTTCGATAGACAGATGTAGAGAAGCCAGTTTCACTGCGAGTGACAAGGGTGTCCAGGAAAGGCAGTGTTTCTAGTTCACACTTTGTCAAAAAGGCTGTCTTTAGATCTCACTTTGCTATTCTCCGGGCCGTCATTAAAGATACTCGTCTCTCCCTTTCCAAAATTGAAAAGGAATTACTTGATTTACACTTAAATTTGGCAACTAATCTTTCTGATTTTAAGTCCATAGATATTAATTCCTGGCACCATGCTGAAAATATTTCCAGAAAACACGCCCAGAAACTCAATTCCAAATTTACCCGTCTGCTTGAGTTGTCCGTTCCCTTGGTACCTACTGATCTCCCCAGTGTCAATCAGAATGCTGTAATCAACCTTTCTGGCTCTGATATTTCCGAAACGCAATATTCAGTTCTCAAACTTAATTCCAATTTTGCAATATCTAAAAAAGCTTCTTTCCCCCAATTAATAGCTCCTATTGAAAAAGCATTCAAAAACAGTCGTCTTACTGAAGTTCAGAAAGATAGTTTACGTCATCTCATTATGGCTAATGTTGATTTCAATTCCAGTATAAAATCTAATCTCACTCCTGTTGAAAAAACTGCTTTGAAAGACCTTAAATCAAATAACAATATTGTAATTACGAAAGCTGATAAGGGGGGCCAGATTGTCGTTCTAGATAAAAAGCATTATATTGATGGAGTAACTAACCTTATTAAAGATGGCCCATATAAACTTCTATCTCGGGACCCTTCTGATCATGAATTATCAGTAATTAAGTCCATAGTTAAATCCTGTCCTCTCTTGCCTAAGTCTTCTCATCCCTACATTTCTCCCTCTGCTGCACACTGTGCAAGATTTTATGCTCTTCCTAAAGTCCACAAACCCAATATCCCTTTTCGTCCGATTGTTTCAAATATTGGCACAGCCTCTTACAATTTAGCAAAATATTTAACAACAATATTTTCTCCCCTTCTATCAGCTAATTTATACACTGTGAAGAATTCCATCACCTTTGCCAAAATTATACAAAATTTGTCTCCGACTAATTTCACTATGGTTTCATTTGACGTTAAATCCCTTTTCACAAATGTCCCGATAAATGGCGCTCTCTCTTGTCTTGAACAAAGACTCCGTGAATTTCATTTTTCAAGCTTCGAAATTCAAGAACTTATTTCCCTTACACGTACTTGTCTTTCTCAAACCACCTTTTCATTCCAAGGCAATTTTTACAGACAAACTGATGGTTTAGCTATGGGCTCGCCCCTGTCTCCCATCCTTGCAGATTTCTACATGCACTATTTTGAATGCTCTCTTTTTGATAAATTCTCTTTCCCTTTCTGGATTCGGTACGTTGATGACACATTCACCTTACTTGACACTTCTCTTCACAATATTGAGGACATTCTTAGCATCATGAACTCTATTGATAACAATATCCAATTTACGTATGAAACAGAAAATAATGGTTCACTCCCTTTCCTGGACACCCTTGTCACTCGCAGTGAAACTGGCTTCTCTACATCTGTCTATCGAAAAAGCTTCGCTGTTTCTCTACCCCCCCACGCTCGTTCATGTCATCCTCCAAGTCAAAAAATGGCTGCCTTTTACACATTCATAAATCGTGCTCTTCATGTTTGCTCTGATTCTCAGTCTCTCAATAATGAAATTCAATACATTAAAGCAATTGCATTTGATAGAGGTTACAACCCTTCTATTATTGATACTGCCCTTTCTAAATTGCAAAACTCTCACTCCTCAAACTCATCTCAGTCTTCTACTCGTTCCAATATTAGC
Organism: Maratus speculifer; assembly: GCA_964019185.1. Classification (NCBI taxonomy): domain Eukaryota; kingdom Metazoa; phylum Arthropoda; class Arachnida; order Araneae; family Salticidae; genus Maratus; species Maratus speculifer. Next base: position 193,102,553 of record OZ025299.1, read on the forward strand.
ATTGTCTTACCTTTCTTTCCAAAATCAAGTTTTTCCATTGCTAAAATTCTTAGTCGGTTCGATTTCAAAATAATTTTTACTCCTACTAATAAACTCAACCTTTCCAACCTTAAAGATCCTGTTGATTTATCAAATTCATGGGGCATTTACAATATCAATTGTCAGTGTGGTCTTTCTTACATTGGTCAAACCAAACGCAGTCTAAAATTTCGTATTAAAGAACATAAGCAATATATTGAAAAACAAGAAATCAAGAAATCCTCAATCGCAAAACATTGCTGGGAGACGAGTCATGCTTTTGACTTCAATTCGGTTAAGATACTAACTAAACCTACTTCTATACAAGAACTTAACTTCCTTGAAGCTTTCCATATCCATAAAAATCTTCCTAATCTTGTTAATTGTGATTTTGCTATTCCACCATTATCAGACTGTTGGAAATATTACATTAAAACTAATTTTTCTTAATCTTTTAATGCAATTCTCGCAATATCTTTTCCATTTTCCACCCAATTTTCCTATTAACTGTTCCCTGTTTTCCTATTGGCTGTTGCCTAGGATCCTCTGTTTTCCTATTGGCTGTTGCCTAGGATCCTCTGTTTTCCTATTGGTCAAGAAACTTATCACTTGAATCCCCATCCTCCCTATATATATATGAGCAAATCTCCACTATCTTTAGCACTGAGGAAGGTATGCTATATGCTACCGAAACCGGTATGCTTGGAATTCGAATATTCTGGTGTTCTAACGTTGTAAATAATTTTAACTTTACCATAAAACTATATATTTATATGTGTTAGCGTCACGTTGTCGCCATTTGGTGAACTATCACCAAATTTTGCGACCAAAAAAAGTTGCCATAAACTAAACCAACATGGCTGTAGCTGATTAATTTGGTGACATTCCGATTCAAATTCAATAGTGGATCTCTTCCAATCGGTTTCTTCGTATTTGTTAATCGACAGTCATATTTACAATTGTCAAATGTCAATCGCATTTAAGATAGTAATTTAATGTACATTTATTAAATATGGAATATTATTTAAAATGTTCAGTAATACAGAAGCACAAAATGAATACAAAACAATAATTTAGCATACGTTTAATTAAACACATAACGTCAGACTGGGGGCACATACTATTAATATATATATATATATATATATATATATATATATATATACCTATATTATGTTATATAAAACAGTTATATTTATGAGAGCTTTGAGATTGCCTTTAATTATTCTACGAGATAACAATGACGGCAATTTTCCAGTATAGATGTCTTGGCGAGATAATGAAAATTTTACGCATATTTTATGACAATATATTTGTTGTCTTGTCTTATATTTACAACATAGAAAACAAAGTTTCAGTGCAATTAGTATTACCGACATCGTTGGTGCGATGTATTTGCATGGCAAGGATCTTAAATATCAGTAGACATTAAGCATAATTGCCGATCTGAGTGAGTTTGTACTTATGAAACCTTCTGAATTGTATTCATCTTGAGTTGAATTTTAATTAGATTACCCAATAAAAATGAAGAGTAAGCGATACTAACTGCTAATATCGTTTAAAGGAAATGAGAATATCAAAAGTTGCTTTCAAAATGTCTATGTTTTGCTGCATTAAGCAAATAAATTAAAATAAAAGTAACATACTGCAATGGTTAGCAAACATTTAAGCGTATTTTTCATTACATATACATTACACTTTATATATTGGCATTTACATAATAGTGTGATTCTCAAAATAGGGGACAATTTATGTCTTTCGGCATACAAAAAAAAAAAAAAAAATGAGAGGTTTTCTGTCATGTTTTTATATTTAGATATGTTTGTCTTGATATTATTCATTATTTGCACTCAAGAATTACTCACTTTTTAGTTAAAAACACCTTAAATAACAGAATAAATGTTCAAAATGTCATTAGCATGGATGTCCACAACAGCTGTGCCTTGTATATACTAGCTTTTTCAAGAGTTAATATCATGTTTATAAAATAAAACAAATGTTATTCTTTCTTTAAATTAATCAAGGAGAGGGTTTATCCAATAAATTTCTTTTTAAAAATAAAATTATAGTATATAAAAAAAGAATTAAAGTTTGTCCTTCATATTCTATTTTCAAAACAAGATCATACTATAACAGCTGATTATTAATCAAAATTACATTTTCACATATGACAATAGTTTGAAAATATAAAGTTTCTCCGTGGCAACAAGTAGCCATTTTATCCCAGCCTGAAAATAGAAGCATGTATTGTATTTTAAGAATAGAAGTTGAATATTAGGGGCGTACATCAATTGTATGTCATTAGAATGGATAATAATTTTCATGTTTATTTAATAATTAAAATTTTTATTTTACTTATTTGCATAGGACTTTTGTGTTTTAAAAAGCCCCAGAAAGAACTATTGCATTGTGATTATATTATGGCTCATAATCTTATTTAAATTAAAATTTGTCATTAGCATGGACAAATATCAGTGTCATTAGCATGGTTTTTCTGTCCATGCTAAAGACTCCTATGTGCATAAATGTAACCATTGCTTATATTGTATCTTTTATAAAGTTTAATTTTACATATAAATTTAGGTATTACATTTATTATCCCTAAAATATGCATTAAATCTGTCAGAAAATCACTAAGACAGCTTCTTACATTATTAGCGGCAATTAGCCCTGATTTAAACCCTATAGAAAATATGTGGGGTATTCTCACTCATGCAGTTTATCCAAATGGAAAGCAGTATTCTTCAGTTAAAGATTTGAAAGATGCCATTGAGAACGCTTGGTTTAAAATTGAACCAGAAACAATACAGAATCTCATTTTATCGATGGAAGACCGTATATTTAAAGTAATTCAGCAGAAAGGAGCAATAATCAAGTATTAATTTTTTTTATTCTTGTTCTGCTAAAGACTAAAAACTACTGTGCTTAAACTTTTGACACACTCATTTATCTTGTTTTGATAAATTTTATTATTTAAGATAAATTTTATAACATAAATCTGTTAACTATCTTTTTAAAACTATAATTTGTAGAATATATTAAAAGGAAATTAACTTTCACTCATTAATAAAATATTATTTTGAAATTTTCCTTTGTGCTTAAACTTTGACACACACTGTATTTATGTACATTAATTTGATTTTTTGGAATCGGCGACAGCCAGACAAGTTCAAAATTAAAATTAATTATCTAATACAAATTGTAAAAATGTTCAGCAAAAATGTTACGAAAAAAAATCCCATGTTATGTAATTTAGCTCGGCTGGCACCGACTCCAAAAAATCAAATTAATGTACATAAATATAATAATATGCATGGTAAATTCTATGCTCTTAATTTTTTATTACTATTCTGTAAAAAAAAAATATTTTTTACTTAGCAATGGTTTTTGAAGTCGGTTTTATTTTTGGCAGAAAAGTTTATTAACAAAATGATAGAATAATATGCCGTCACCAAAATACGCATGGTAAATTCTATGCTCTTAATTAAATTTTTTATTTCTATTCTGTAAAAAAATTATTTTTTACTTTGTTTTCATGATATAATTTAACACTTTCCGATAATATTTGTACTTTATTATTACAAAGAGATTCACATATGTTGATATCATAAAAATAAGCATTTTACAATATGCGCGTCTATTAGGTAGTCGGTAGTATATTATTTATGCCAATTAATTTCAATCCAATTTCGTACCAAAATTTTTGAATAAAATTTGGCTTATTTTAACTTTGTAGAATTTTTTTAATTGCAGTAATTTATTTTCAATTTTTTTTTTTTCGCCATTGCAGCAATAGAACTACTTTCCTCTGATAAGATTAAAGGTCCCTTTAAATTTGTCCCGCTTTATGTATATAAATCACGGTTTTCTAGATTTTTTATATCATAGCTCTCGATTTGATACTCGATTTGTCCCGCTTTTTGTATGTAAATCATAATTTTCTATACTACTATATGAAAGCTCCCGATTTGACAAAATAATAATGTAGAAAGCCTGTCACTGCATGCGTGAATTAGTGCAAAATGACATCAAATAACGATTTGCCGTATGTATTCTGAGTTTTGTTTTTCACATGAACTTATTTTTCGTTTAATGTCTCATGAAGTTCTAAATTTTCGACGTTAAATTATTTCTTGTCAAATACATATTTTTATTTTTAACCACACATGATTTATACAAAAATGTGCCACTTCATCAACAATACAGCGTTTGTTTGTATGTCGGCAAAGGCAAATATGTGTTTACAAATATCAATTTTTCAATTATCTTTAGATTGACATTTTTTTATTTACATTGCAAATCAGCGGTTATTAATTCAATGGATATTAGCATAGCTGCCAACTCTTTGGCTTTTTTGGATCAGAAAAATTAAATAGAAATTTTTGACTTATTTAATCGGCGGATTATGTCGATTTAAGAAAGTAAGAATTTCTATAAAATGTTTGTGGTACAATAAAGCATAAGGTGTCGGCAACTATGCTTAAATATCCATTTGCTTCCATGGATCTATTGATTGATATGATTCGTAGATTGATTCTTATCTGTAAGCATGTACCGTCAACTAAATGACAATCGATGTGATGATACCATCACTTGTAAAGCGATACAAGTTAATTTAAATCTGTTTTACTTAATCATTAAAAATCAATATTCATTGATTTTTCAACATTTATTAAATGCACACTTACATCTTGGCTTTAAACTTTTCAATTGTTCTTTTAGAAATTTCTGCTTAGAAGAAATATAAAGTAACGTTTCTTTTATTATAGTACTATTATTATTATTATTATTATTATTATTATTAAAACTATGAATGAAAAAAATCAAAAGTAAAATGGTTATAATTATTTTTTTTATTCGAGGCCTATTTATTTTAAGATATTTGTTTTAATTTTTTTATTTTTTTTAATGACCCTAAAATAATGTTGTTTGTATTATGGTAATGTGTATATAAAAGTATACAAATGTTTTTTAAAAAATCATTTATTTTTTATTTATAAATTTTCGCTTTAGTTTTCAAAAGTTCCTTTATCTTCATTTTTAGATTTTACTAATTTTAAAATTTCCCCTTTTCCTATTTTTGTATTTTATTAACTCAGTATATTTTATCAGAATAAAACTACTAGAATGATATAACTGCTAAATTTACCTTATGAAAATCGTCAACAGCATGATATTCTTTTACATCACAGGTGCTAAAATGCGTTTTGGAAATTTCATTTTGGAAGAGAATTGACACTTCTCTTAAGTAATTTAAGATCTGCACGCTCCTTTCGAATTGAAATCTGAAATCCTATATATGGTGTGCAATCAATACCAAATAGCTAATTCTTTTATCGTTAGTCATATGTACGTAATTTCAGTTACAGAAATGTTTCAAATGAGATGAAGAATTTTCCAGAACGATCAAAAAATGAATTTCTGGAAAAAATACAAAATTTCTGTACAAACTTTTGGTTTTATGAGTATTTAGTTTTTTAAAATGAACACTTTTGCGAGCAAACGTAACCGAGTTACTAATACTTTGCATTTCAGGATTTTTTTTTTTTTAGATTTTATTTAAACACCTAAATAACTTTTTTTTTTTTTTTTCGGAAAAAGAACTGTATAAAAATTTAAATTAGGGAGATTTATAATTGTGTTTACATTTCGTTTTAGTCCAATATCAAGTTGTTAAAGTTCCAATATATTTTAACATTAGTTACCGAATTAAGAAAAGTTAAATAAGAAAAACTTAAGAAAAGTGTTTTGTGCATTTACTTACAGACTGAGAATTTGTGTCATTTTCAATTTCAGCAATTTAAGTTCTTTAGAAAATTATTTTATGGATAGGGATGCCAAGTCCCCGGCTTTTTTTACACCTCTATTACTTTGGAGAAAAACATTCTTTTAAATCGTTTAAATGTTACAATTGAAAAACACAAAATTTTCTCTATTAAAATACTGGTGTTCAAAAATCCGGAGACTTAGGAGCTTTTAAATAAATTTTGAAAAGCATTTAAAACGATATTTTCATACTGGACACGACAGATGAAGAAATCGCTAAAAAATCGCTATTTACAAATTCTGTTCAATTCAGTAATTTAAGCGCTAAATTCAATTACATTTCTGAAATTTGTGCTGTGTTTATTGATATTTTATTATTTTATTTAGTGTTTGATGAATATTTTAATTTCGCTACGGAATAAAAGGGGCTTTGCAAATTTAACGTTATCACTTTAGTGGAGAGATAATGAGTGGATCTGGTACTTGATACTATTAAATATCTCTAGGGGAGGGGGTGCTTTTTGATAATCCTATAATTTTTAGTCCAATTAAACTTTTTTTTAATAACTTTTTCTTTACATCCAAATAGTTTCTATCTTTTATTTATTATTATTTTTGTGTGTTTTCATAAAACTACAAAGCTATTATTAAAGCCATTAAATGTCTGTGAAAACATTTCATTCCAAAATTTGCAATAACCCAACATTTAACATTCTTGTTCTTCTGCCATGTCTGCATATAATTTACTGTTAGGGAAAATAGGAATATAACATGTTGGAAATGATATTTGCGTTTATTAATAAAGTTAAATAATGTTCTGTTTTGCTGATAAGTTCTGCTTTTACCCTTCTCACAAACTGCTTAATATCTTTGTTCATATCTTTATATATATATATATATATATATATATTTTTATCTTTATATAACTGCTTTTGGAAACTGCAAAAAGACAATATTATTGTTGAATATATTATGTAACGATTAGCTACAGTGCGGCCGAAAAGTATTAGCAGTCACAGATTTAATGCAAAACGTTTGCCAGAAGCTTTAAAAATTTCGCTGCTTCTTACTCTATATAGTAGGAAACTTATAACATCTATTTTTGCTATATTACGACACCTATCCCTTTTTACATTTTTCCCCAACCAAGAGAACGTTCAGTTCCACAGATTTAAAGTTGAAAAGAAAGAAGTATTTGTATTTGTACTCGGAATGAGCATAATTTAACAGTTTGAGTCTCAGAGGATTTTGAAAAGACTGCCGAAAATCCCAAGCAGCGCGACAGCACTTCTTTTATTTTATGTCGATAAGTCCGAATCGGCTCACCATCAGTGGTCCACAACGCTCGAAATGTGCTGGGTTTTCTTGACACAAAAATTGAACAGCACGATCGCTCTGCTTGGGACTCAAACGGTTAAATACAATAAATATCTTAGACTAATTCTGTTGAGCTGATCCATGATATCATACCAGATGTTGTGATAGTGAAAGGTTATGTTGGATGAGTTAGTAGCTTATTAGATTCGTCCGGAGTGGCTCAGTCGGTAGAGCATTGGCAGCTTCAGCCAATAAATCGCTGGTTCTAATTCTGGCCAGGAATTTTTTCAGCCACATGGAAATTTTCAACTATTACAATAAATATCATTTATTTAGTTACGTCATTTCACAGTGAAATATAATAAATATTAATGTATTTTTCATTTATCTTAAAAGCTATACATAAAAACAGGAGGCACTATTTACTTAAATTTTGAAGAAATTCCAACAGAGTTATATCTATACAAGTTAGAAATAGAATGCTAACAGGTGAAATAAGAATCAAAGCCATAAACATTTTTTGTTGTTTATATCTTAGTAAAACGTATGACTTCCATAATAACTTTGAAAGTGATTACGTGTTGATAGCCTAGAAACTGAAGTAAATAAAATCCTGCTTGAAACGTGTTTCTGTCAGGGTTGATTCGGGCCTGACACAGGCGTTGTATATTCAGAGAGAGCAAGTATTTCAACGAACTAAAATCATTTTATCTGCTTATTTTATATGAGACATTGCAAGGTTTAACACGTGCGTATTGTACCAAGAGTGATGATGGCTTGGTATTACAATTTTTGAGTGTAGATAACCGCTTTGTATCCATTTTAACCCATTAGTGCTTAGTGCCCTTTTTAGGGACGATTTTAAAAAAGGCAATAAAGTACTTTTCACACTAGTAAATAGGAAGATAAAAAAGCACTATTTTTTGCGAGACAAATTCCTCAATAAATTAAGATAAAAGTTATTCGTTTTTTAAAAGTGGTGAGAAACACAAAATTTCATTTTTAATGAAGAAAATAATTTGGGCATTAATGGGTTAATAGCCGTAGGCGTTTGTAGCACCATCTAATTATTTGTTATGCATCTTTCTATAACAAGCTTATTAGTATTTTGAATTCACTTGAATAGAGATTATTTTATAATAGACTATCAGGTACCAACTCTTGGATTTCTTATTTCATTTCTTCTTTCAATAGATACTTAAATATATTAGTACATTGATCACAAATTGATAACTACAGGCATCCATTATTGTGCACATTAATGCAAAATGTTTCCTTCTTTACATCGTTATAGGAATATCAAACTGCATTTTGATCTTGATAATATTTATGAATTTTGCAATCATGAACTAGTTGTAAAATATAACTTGACTGACACTTCCCTTTTTATACCTTTATCATACCTTCCCTACCTTTAACTAATATTACCGGTCTCACAGACCACAACTTTTTTCAATTTTTATAGTTTAACTTGTAATTTTCAGTTTAACAACACACTACCGAAATTTTGTTTCATTTGAAACTTTAGTACTATCATCAGAGACTTAAATAGGTAAATGTTAATTATAATAGGGTACACGACATTTCGGTCCCGCCGTTTCGGTTCCCAACCATTTTGGTCTCCAGCCACTTCGACCCCTTGCCATTTCGGACTCTTGCTGTTTCTTTGTCCACCACTTTATAACTCGGATTATAATTGCTGTGGTCCCGCCAAACGCTGTAAATTCAACGACATTGGGGGCTTTTTTTAATTTATTCTATCCCCCCCCCCTCCCTCCTCCCAAATTTTATAAAAAGCTGAATATAACAGTCCGATAAATTTAAGCTTTTATAACTCGTGATAATTAAATCACACCAAGCTGAAAATTTGTTTGATTAAACAATGTGATATAATTTTACAGGGACATTGCCTTTTTATTATCATTGTTATTATTTAACAGAAAGAATATTTTAAGTATTAGTATTAGGTATTTTATATATACTGTAAACTACCGTAAATATTTTTTATTGTTGTTTTCGTAAATTTTTTTAGAACTTTTAAATTATTATTAATAAAAAAAAAAAAAAACTGTGCTTAATTTGTCTTCCAATTAGTTTAACAATAAATGTCTTTAATAATTCAATTAGACACTTATAAGTTATTATATGTACATATTTCGTCAAGTCACCCATCTACACACTCTCCTTTAATAATTCAGAAATGAGATATATTTATTGAAGTACAAATATTTAATTTTTCTTATCATTTTAATAATAAAAAGTTGGATCTTATAAATTTGTTTTCATAAGTTAATTTACCATTATAAACATTGGGAAAATAATAATGATTTCGTAACTAGGTGTACCATGAAAAATTTTAGTTTTCAAAAAACTGCCCTCCACAAACTTTTTTCTTTTTTTTTTTTTTTTTTTTTTAATTATAATTATTGATTACAAGTTTTTAACAGTCGTCTCACTCCATGAAGACAATTTTGTGAACTAATTTTATTCAAACTCGGCCTAATTCTTTGTAATACGATGTTTATTTTTTTATTTTGTGTAAAAATGTAATTATAACTTTATTTTCAATTTTTAACTGACAAAACTAAGCTTTTCTTTATTTGTCGTTTATTTATTTATTTATTTATTTATTACTACCTTTTCGCCCCCACTTTATGTCACATTAAATTATAATATATTATAAAATTATGTCACATATTTCACGTGTACAAAATTTCAGTTTGCAGGAAGAGGGATCGATATGACTAGAGATCGAAATATCTCGGGACTGAAATGTCTCAGAACCGAAATGTCTCCTGCTTTCATTGTGATAGTCTTGTACAAAACGTTTAGTATAAACACACCATCTTATGAGTTAAACATGCCTTTTATTAATCTTTCGTTTTTGCGATCTCACAGACCGTTTCACACTAGTTACGTTACAATTTCTGTCACATCACTTAAAGGTTAATCCCCAAGGACAGATTCTCAATAACCCCAAAATTCTAGCATATTTTTGGCCGGTTGTTTTCTAGTTCCGTTGTTTAAAACGCTTGAGTCTGGCCCACTGATAGTTGATTGTTGGTTGGGCTAACAGCTAGAATTAGGTCTAAGCCCATGCCAAATTTTCTAATCGGTCATTTGGTCTACCATCAAAACTGTACATGGAGATAAAATAGATTATATTCTAATTAAAAACACTGACTGGTTGGTTTTCTTCCTAGCAAAAATTTTAGGATGATAGAAGTTCCTAGAATGGCTGCTTATTATTATTTTTTTTTAGTAAAAAGTAATTTACCAGTTATTGTTTTAATTTTAACAAATATCTTAACTATTTATGTAAATAAAGAAGATGGGTCGATAGGAGCTATTTTTCGCCAATCATCATATTCGTGAAAAAAAAAAAAAAAAAAAAGGTTCGGACTCCGACAATTGCTCGATGTCTTTGGATACTTAAATATACACTGAGGTAGTGATGGGCGATTTCGATTTTTTAAATCGATTTAATATCGATACTACGGCCAACTCGATTTAATCGATACTTTAAAATTTTTAATCGATTTCTCTGAAGGTAATATAATTTTCATTTTCCTCCAAAAGTCGAAGATAAAATAGACGGATGTGCCAATTCCAAAATTTCAGTGTATTAGTTTCTAAGATAGAAGAATTAAAGAAACTTCAGAACCCGCCCCCTGCAAAATAGCTTTTTTTATTGAGTGATGTACACCAAAAATTGATCAGGATCAATTTTTGTTAGGTACCAGCTGAATCTGAATTTTGATGAAAATCCATGAAAGCGCGAGATACAGCTATTGCGAAATCATAGAAAATGCAGCATGTCAGCGCCACTTGTAGGGCAATTTACACCAAGAACTAAATAACACTAATCTATGTCAGAGATTTACTGAATATCAATTTTGATGAACATTCGTACTTGAGATAGCGCTATTGCGTTAATCATGAATAATGCAATATAGCAGTGCCATCTCTTAAGCGATTTCCACCAAAGTGTAATTAGCATCAAATAATATCAAGAACTAATTGAATCTAAATTTTTATGAAAGTCCATGGATTAGTTCTTGAGATAAAGCTAAAATGGAAACAGGGGCGTGCGAAAATAGAACTGCGCCCGGTTCAAAGTTCCAATTTAGCCCCCCCCCCCATTAACTTTTTCTTGTGATAGGCTGGAAGTGATGTTAGTACTAAAAATTTGGCGTCCCCTAAATTTCCGTGCTCAGAACGACCGATTCCTTTCGCCCCCCCCCCCCTTCACATGGCGCTGAGTGGAAATTGTGAAAAAATCAGTATAGCAGCGCCATCTGGGAAGCTATATACATCAAAATGCAAAAAACATCAATTCATGTCAAGGACTAACTGGATCTAAAATGTGATGAAAATCAGTTCATTCGTTATTCAGATATAGCTGTTGCGCAAATCGCAAAAAAAGCAGCATAGCAGCGCCACCTGTTAGGCTATATACACCAAAAATTAATTAAATTCAGTTTATATCAAGGTCAAACTAAATCTAAAGTTTTGTGGAATTCCGTGCATTTGTTCTTAAGATAGAACAATCAGAAATTTTTGTCGTATACAGACTCACAGAGTGACAGACACACACACACACACACACAGACAGATATTTCTTAAAAACCATGAAATCGTGTTAAAGACCTTCTAAAATATATAAATCCATCGAAAACGGGAAGTCAAAATTTTTCACGAATCTAATATTCTCTTCTTGTAAAGTTACAAAAGAAAGTAAAAATGTAAAATCGATTCTGCCCGTAAGATCGATCTTTAGATTCGATTTCGATTTTTTTTTTTCTTTTTCTGGGCTAAATCAGTGTTGAATGCAGGTATTTTTCTGCGACTCCGGAAGAAGGCATCATGTTTTACAGCTCTGTAAGAGAGGGGGAATCGCAATTTGTGCATTAAAAACCATAAAATCTCATAACTTCTAAGGGGGGGGGGTAATCCCCCGTTGGCCACCCCATTAATTCGACACTAGGTTAAATCGTTATATTTCTGTTTAGAAGTCCAGTTATTTGAAGTATTAGTTTATTATGTTTTATTTTTCACGCTCGTCTCTTCTAATCCCCCCCCCCCTTCCGCGTCAGTTTTAACTTACAGAGTTATTCGAAATATGCATACAGTTTTTAAAATGTCCAATTCTCGGTCTATTTTTAGATCCACATTTTAAATCCTTGAAAAAAGATAAATAAAGGGTCGCCCTTCCGCCCGCTTGGGGTTTATCTGCGCCCCGCCGGGGGGGGGGCATATTTTTTTGTTTCTTCAAAAGAAACAAAAAAAAATTTGAGGGGGGGGGGGCTTGCACCCTCCCCCAATATACACCTTAAAATTTCGCTCATTTAATTCTCTACCATTTTTTACTTAAAAGTTTAAGCTACATGGCACCCCCAGAGCTGTGGACCCCTCCCCCCCCTGTCGATCACTCACCTAATTTTGCTTATTTCTTCACTTCATTTCAATCTTTAAAAGGATATAACTTTGCTTCTATAGGAGTTACAGCGATGAGAAAAATTCTAGTATAGCCAACCATTTCTCGCCGTTCCTTTTGCTATTCCAGTTTCCCGGTTTCTTCTATAGGACCTTTTTTTTTGGGGGGGGGGGGTGGAGGCAGAGGGGTTTTTTCTCATTTCTTGATACAATATGTCTATTGAAAGCTTATCCTTCATACATTACAAATCTAGCATAAGAAATTTTCTCCCATCATTTCAGGTCACGTTACGGGACCCATATTGTGTTAAAATTTTAATTTTTCAAACTTCTTCAAAAAAAAAAAAAAAAAAAAAAACATTGATACATATTAGCGAAACTGGGGTTCGAACCCACAATCTTTTGATTGCACACGTAATCCCTAAGCTTATTGGCCACCGAGTACTCAGCAGCGTTATTATTTCTTTAGATTGTCATCTTTAAATTCGTAATATCTTTTGAATGGAATGTCCGATTTGAATAATTCAAAAAGTAATCTACAGATATTGTAACAGGCATTAATACAAAATGATTTATTTGGATAAGGATTAAGGTATCGATAGTATGGTCTAATTTTGGTTGGTGTATTTATCGCGTTTTAAAATGTAAGAAAGTAGTTATAGTGAATTAACTACAATAACTGGACATATGGAATCGTGCGTTTTTTTTTTTATAGAGATTAATATATTCTTTAATATTATAGAAACATTTTTTAATCATTTAAAAGTATTTCCTGACGATTCAAAATTATACATCCTAACGATTCAAAAAATACACACGTAATTGTTCAAGGTTTCACTTCTATCGGCACTCTCAGAGTGCCACTATTTTTTTTTTTTTTTCATGTTCGCCCGTCCTACCGCCCCCCCCCCCTCCTCACCAATCTTAACTTACAGGTTCGTTCAAATTATGACTGCGATTTTAAAAAGTCTAATCTTCGTTCTATTTTGTTATAAATCCATATTTTGAAACCTCGACAAAAGATACATTTGGGCCGGGGTCGCCCTTCTGTCCGTTTGGGATTTACCTTGCCCCCCTGGGTGGGGGGCATATTTTTTGTTTCTTCCACACCATCTCATGTAACATATCGTTATAAAGCTTTTATCTCCTCGTTTTTTTCTGTTACTACCACTCTCTCTACCTAGTTACATACTCTTGGCACTTTTTATAGTTTCAAAGAGTGCATGTTCCCCACAGGCCACCCCATGAATTCAACACTAAGTTAAACACTATTTCTGTTTAGGAGCTCAGTTATTTGGTTATTAGTTAATTATGTTTTTTTTTTTTTTTTTCAAGTTCGTCCGTTCTAATCCCTCATCCCCCCCCCTCCCTCCTTCCTCGCCAATCTTTACTAAATGGGCCGTTCAAATTATGCATGTAATTTTTAAAATGTCCAACTCTCGTTCTATTTTATTGTAAATCCTCATTTTGAAACTTCGACAAAAGATACATTTGGGCTATGGTCGCCCTTCCGTCAAGAGTGGGGTTTACCTGCCCCCTTGGGAATGGAGCATATTTTTTGTTCTTCCAAACTATCTCGTGTAACATTTGGTTTGCATTAGAAAAAAAAATTGTCTATACTCCTTGTTTCCCATCCTAGTTACACGCTCTTGGCACTCTTTATCCTCGGTTTAATGCCAAGTTACTCAGTGTTGTTATTAGTTGAGTTATGTCCCTCAAATTTGTCAAAGTTTTTGTGTAAGTGACAATCATTTTAAAATTTAAAATTCTTATTATTCGACTCTAAAATCTGCAATAGCTTAATTCTATGCCTCCCTAAATGGTGATGGGGAGTGGGAGGCGGTAATTACGGTCCTGCTGATTGTCTAAGTTTTGGAATTAGTAATTTGGATCTTCTCTGTGTGAACCTGAATATCGAAATATCGATTCTAGTATCGATTCTAGAACTGAGAAATCGATTCTTATTATGATCGATGTTGTTTTATACGATATCGATTTTAATCGATTCTCAAAATTTCCAGAATCGCCCATCACTACACTGAGGTGCAAAAGTCATGGGATACCCTGTTAATAGCGTGTTGGTGCTCTGTTTGCCACGCGAAGTGAGGCAACACGACGTCTCATGAACTCCATGAGTCATTAGAATTCCTTTGAAGAAATATTGAGCCATGCAGCCTTTATAGACGTCCATAATTCCGAAAGTTTTGCCAGTGGAGGATTTTGTGCACGAACTGATCTCTCGATTATGTCCCATAAATGTTCGATGGAATTGATATCGGGCAATCTCGGTGGCCAAATCATCCGCTGGAATTGTCGAGAATTTTCTTTAAACCATTCGATAGTTATAGCCCGGTAACATGGCGCATTGTCAGCTTGAAAAATACCATCGTTGTTCGGGTACGCGAAGTCCATGAATGGTTGCTAGTGGCATCCTAGTAGCTGAACGTAGGACATATGAGGAACCTACCTACAGAAAACACCAATGTAATAGAGGGCATAGAGTTAAACGGTCAATCTCTAAATGTGAAAGAACATATCAAATATCTGGGAGTGATATTGCATAAAAATCTAAACTGGGTACCTCACTGCGCAACACAAACAGGCAAAGTTAGAACAAACTTCAAAAACCTGGCCTATATGGCGGCAAAGGGCTGGGGACTAAAACCTAACATTATCAAGATATGGTACACAACAGTAGTGGAAAAAACGCTAACTTATGCGGCCCCAATATGGGGGCACGAGCTCAATAAAAGGCGCAAAGAGATACTCTCTAGTTGTCAAAGGCATTTTGCACTGGCCATAGTCAGGGCTTATAGAACGGCCCCCACCTCGGCACTTCTGGTACTCTCGGGCCTGATTCCAATCCATCTCAAAGTCAATTACGAGGCAGCCTATGGAACAATCGCAAGACTTAGAAAAAACACAAAAATACACAACAAGGTCCTGCACCAACTTGAATATGAAAAGAAAATCAATATATGGGCAAATCACCCTGCCGAAATAATTGAACCAAGGATTGGATATAACATGCACGAAGTAGTCACCTACACGGACGGATCCAAATTGGAATCAGGCGCTACAGGTTCGGCCTTTGTAGCATACAAAAATAACCAAAAAATAATGACATGGTCAGTGCCCCTAAGAGAATGCAACAGCGTTTTCCAGGCCGAACTACTGGCAATACAAAAAGCAGCGGAATGGGGCAACACAACAGGTGAGCCATACAGCATACGCTCGGATTGCAGATCAGCCATAGAATCATTAAAAAAGCCATTTAATGTCAATGAAACAGTAGATAAAATACAAAACTTAATTAAAGAATCCAACAATAAGTTAAAATCAGCTGGGTCAAGGCGCACGTGGGCATCCAAGGAAACGAGGATGCAGACGAGTTAGCCAAAACCGCAGCAGAAAACACAAATAACAAAAACAAATACAATATGAAAAAGCCAATCTCAAAACTGAAACGGACACTCAAAGAGCTAACTATGAAACAATGGCAGTTCGAGTGGGATTACGGGGATACAGGCAGGGAAACACATCGGTATTTTCCAACAGTAGGTGAAAGCAGACTCATGAGTGACTTTTTACTCTCACAACTCTACACAGCACATGGAGCATTTCCAGCGTATCTCCACAGATTTAATAAAGCGGACACTCCGGACTGTGCATGCGGCACGGAGGGTACGCCTAAGCATTATCTCCTCCACTGCCCACTCACCCAACAGCACCACCTGGTAAACATAACAGCAAATAATGATAAACTGTGGCACGAACAATTAGGTAAAAACAAACACGTACAAAATAAAGCAAAAACAGTAATCAGGTGGCTCCAAGAAAACTGCGACAGTATCACAACATTAAAGCAAACAAACACATAAAACAGAAAGCCCTCTCATTTTGATAACCCAGCACAAACATAATACTGTGTGTTATGTGTTATATGTTGTATGTTAAAAAAAAAAAAAAAAAAAAAAAAGGTCTAGAATTTTTTTTTTTGCCAAAAAAAAGAAAAAAAAATTGTTTGTATATGTTTTATGTCCTTTAGCAGTGTGCGGTAGTCGCACAACATCAGCTGTAACCATGGCCCGCAATAGGAGCCCCGCAACATATGAATTGCAAGCACAACGAATATCACCAACGGTTCAGCAAGTTGCGCAATATGACATAGTAAGAAGCTTCAAACGCCCCCGGCACTGCTTGTCCGTCCACTGTGTTGTGTTATAAAATATATATATATATATATATATATAAAAGGTCTAGGAATCCCCTAAAGCCAAAAAAAAAAAAAAAAAAAAAAAAATTAAAAACTGCTTTTATTTTAAGTTTTTTTTTTCATTTATTATTTTATTTATTTATTTATTTATTTTTTATTCTGTATTTAACTATTTTTTTTATTTTATTACTACTAATTTTTATTTTTTTTTTATTATTTAATTATTTATTTTTGACAGCTCGCCTCTTTATTTGGTGCAGTAGGACTCTGTCCGCACAAAATACCGGACCCGCTCTAATGGGGCAACCCAGGGAGCCAGTTTTTCTCGGTGGGGTACGGTAGAAAGGTGGGTTCTTGTCTCTCTCTTTGCAACGCTCTCGTTTGCCTTGCTATTTGGCGCAAAAATTTTCCTCCATCAGCGGTATGACTTAGCTTTTCGGCCATTTTCTGTTTTTATTATTATTATTATTATTATTATTATTATTATTATTATTATTATTATTATTTATTTATTTATTTATTTATTTTCCTCAAAATTTTCCCATCATTCAGCTAAGTTCAGTACCATTGTTTAGGCTCGAAAACATCCAGTCCCATTTCGTCTGGTAAGATGAGTACAAGGTGTGCGGCAACAAATCACAAAGTTAACCCAATGTGCAATAAACCACAAAGATTACCCACAAAGCACTTAACCTAAACAGCCGACCCGGGTACTTGTCTTAGTGGTTCGCCACTTTGCCGGCAAAAATTACATCATGTACGCTAATGGCGCTTGGTGCATGTAAAATCCGTCGTGGGTGCAAAGTCCTCCAAGTTACCTGTGAATTATACCTCTGGAGGTGCCTTGCCAGATGAAGGTCTCGTCATCTGATCAAGGCTCTAAATTACGAGACCATCTTGCGAAGCCAATTACAGTTCAAACAACAGGATGTACCATTAATTAACAGGCGAAACAAAGTATGCTCAACGACAAGCAAGTACTGCAGAAATGATGGCATGCGTAGCAAAGAAATCAGGTTTATTGCCGCTACGCGGCAATTAGGCGGTCGACCGCCCCGATACCAGGTATCTAACCCGTTAAGCTGAGATAACTCGGCAGGTAGGGGCCTGGCCATCGGTTAGAAAGAAAGAAAGTAGCTGAACGTAATCCTTTGCAGTTAAAGATCGGTTCAGTTTGACCAGCGGACCCTGTCTATTCCATGTAAGCACAGACCACACCATTATAGGGACACCACCAGCTTGCATAGTGCCTTGTTGACAACTTAGGTCCATGACTTCATAGGGTCTGCGCCACACTCGTACCCTTCTATCAGTTCTTTCCAATTGAAATCGTGACTCATCTGACTAAACTACTATTTTCCAGCCGCCTGCGGTCCAATTGATATGGTCACGAGCCCAGGAGCTCGTGATTGCCCGCTTTTGACAATGTTGTGCTGTTAGTAATGGCACCCGAGTCGATCTTCTGCTGCTATAGCCCATTAAAGCCAAATTTAGCAGGACAGTCTTAAAGGACACGCCCGTCGGATAGAGTTGCAAAAAGTCGGTTTATTCCCGGGTTTATTTCCAATAGACCAGTTTTATTCCCAGGTTTATTCCCAAGAAACCGAATTATTCCAAAAAATCCCGGGTTTTTTCTAGGTTTATTCCTAAAAACTCGGTTTATTCCCGGGTTTAAACCGGGTTTTTTCTAACCTTTGCAACGCTACCGTCGGACATCCCACATTCATTCTTGCGGTTCTTTCATGCTGTGTTCTTTGTCTATTCACATTGACAAATGGATCAGACGCCGCCGGTTACCGTCATTAAGTGCCGGCGGTCAGCAACAGCGTTGTCCATGATGAAAGTTTATGTCTGAATTTAGGTATTTTTGACACACTAACACTCTTGACAGTGTGGATCTAAGAATGCTGTATTCCGTAACGATTTCCGAAATGGAATGTCTCATGCATCTAGCTCCAACTATCATACCGAATTCGAAATTCGTTAATTCTTGTCATATGGTCATAATCACATAACCAACCTTCTCACACAAAGCATTTGAACACAAATGAAAGTTCTGACCAGGCACTGATCATTTATTCAATTTGTAAGTGACACTACTGCCATCTATATATTTGTATATTGCTATCCCATGCCTTTTGTCACCTCAGTGTATGTATTCTTGTCTAATATAAGATTTACGTGGTAAATAAAATAGTATGTCATAGAAATTACAGCCCGAAAATAGAGTGCTTTTGCTTTTTTCTACATTTTCGTCATTTTTTTTTCATCTTTGAATTATTTTTTTTTTAAAAAAAGAAGCGCTCTATGGGCCAAATTGATTTTGACTTGCAAGGATACTACTCTTTAAAAGCTTTTATTATAAGCATTATGAGCATTATTTTTTATGAGCATTATTTTATTTTGGTTCAGTGTTGCATCTACCTATTAGAGAAAAAAAAATGTTTCGTGATAAAGTATCAAATGCACTGTATTCAGAGTGCGTTGAAGTTTGTTTTGCCGCGCTCAATAAGTATTTAGTTTGTTCAGATGTCTATGTTTTTTTTAACTGTAGTTAATATTTATTGAAGAACTTAATAATAAATAATGCTTGGAAGTCGGTTCGTTGTTCTAAAACCTACACTACAAATAAAAAAAAACCTAATATACATTTATCAATACATCATTTTCACAACTCTAACACTTGTATGTAAAGATAATAGCTGCCTTGTACCTGCACCAAAAGCAACTGAAACTGAAGCCTTCAATAGAAACTGGAATCTGTGATTCGTCGGGAAGACGATGCTGTAAAACTGATATTAGGGGATCGGTGTTCAGTGAGTTCAGGGCCGAAACTAATCGGGGAAGGGGCAGGGGGTGTTCCAGGTTCCAGGAACCAGAACGAAAAGACGCCAAATGCGTATTTTCTTTGTCGATTTTTCTCATGTATTTATTTAGCACGATATTGTTAAAATCGTCTTGTTTGGGGTGTGCCAAAACATGGAAGAATCTAAGGATGATAGAATAAATACCCTGCATAAAGTGGAATTTCTTTCGATTACGTTTTCAAAATTTTAATAAATTAATATTTGACAAATAAAATTCCGTTGTTCAGTATTACATATTTTAAATTTCAAAATGAGTCGGCTATTAGAAAATAAGTTAAATTCTCTTTGTAAACATACTTTGCGGAAGAGGAGGGAGGGGACAAAATCCATGATTGTCCCGGATGTAAAAAAAGGTTAGTTTCGGCTTTGAGTGAGTTAGTTCTGGAAGCTTTACGCAACACACTAGGTTTCATGGGCACATCAATGTCTGATTTTAACTGTATTTTTAAACTAGTAAAATCCAAAACGCGTTCCTGCAAAACGAGCTCATCTCGTACTTGCTTAGCAATGCTCAGGGGCGGATTTAAGGGGTCGCGATGGTCGTAATCGCGAGGGGCCCCGCAACAAAGGGCCCCCAAATCTTCTTTTGAGAATCGTCTTGTTCCTTCTTATATTTTCAGTTATTATTATTCCATTTTCATGTAATAAATATTTTTTTCTACCATTTTCTAGTACCAGAGAGGTTTTAGCTTTTTTCTTATCTTTTTTCCTTTATGAATTATCAGGATTATGTTCGATTGTGTAGGGAAGGGGTGGGATTCAAACTAAATTTGGGTCTAAGCCAAAAGGAATCCAATTAGAGACCTTCTGTGACGATTCAATTACATTTGTTGAGGGTCTGATTAAATCATGGGCCATGACTGTGGGTCCCTTGACTTTTAGGGGCCCCACATTTGGAATGCAGATTTCATGAAAGTAATATTTTAAATGTATTTTTACTTTGTCACTGATTATATCTATGCTAATAAAATATACTTTCGTCCTGTAGGTCTGTGTGCTATGGCTAGCAAAATCTATTACACGTTGAAGTCTGTAAATTCGGGTGAGGATGGTCTAAGTCAGTTCCTGATGCATCTGAGGATCAGATTTTAATTTTTTTAGACCCGGGCTCCCTAGACCCTTTCAAGGTTTTATGTCTAAATTTTTAATAACTTGCCCATTTCTATCCGATCGCCCTCGTTTTCGGGGACCTTTTTTCATTTCATTATCACCCTTTGTATATTTCAGTTAAGATCTAGGCCTAGTACTCTGTTAGTAATGTTTTTGTGACTTAAATCCGTAATAGTAAAACAAAGTTACGCTCTATCTATTATGTGCGATGGCTAGGGAAATATACCATACATACAAGTTTGAAAATTTAGGTGCGGATAGTTCAAGGCATGTCGTAATACACACTAGGCTCAAATTTTTTATATTTTAAAGATCGGGGCCCCTTAAAGTCTTTATGCAATAAATTGTTAATAACTTCCCTTTTTTCCAGTATTCTTTGTTTTGAGGGAACTTTCTTCATTTT
The DNA here is from genome assembly GCA_964019185.1 of Maratus speculifer. Lineage (NCBI taxonomy): Eukaryota > Metazoa > Arthropoda > Arachnida > Araneae > Salticidae > Maratus > Maratus speculifer. Next base: position 193,123,686 of record OZ025299.1, read on the forward strand.
GTTATTCTTACCTTTAACATACAATTAAGATCCTGGCTCTTTGGTACCTGATACAGGGCCCCCTTGAAGCTTTTCAGCAAATAAATTGTTAATAAATTGTTTCTATTTAATTTGATCCTTTTTTTTTCAGATTCTTTTCCCATTTAGTTATTCTCACGTTTCTACATTCCAGTTTAGATCCTGAAGCCCCCTAGGGTGCCATAGATTCCTGTTCAGGGCTTCTTGAACTTTTTGTGCTCCAAGCATTTTTCATTCCTTAATTTTCTCACCTTTCTCAGTTTTAAAGTTGATTCTTGGACTCTTCTTCTTAGACCAACACCCTCATATTTTAAATCGGGCTTTAGGGCCCCTTTTTTTTAACGTTTACCCATTTTTTGTACACTTCTTTAAAATATTATTTGAACCAATATTTCCCTCTGTGTTAATTTTGACTAATTGAATGTGTAACACGCTAAGTACTAAGACATTTTTACATATTTTTATGTTAGCTCCCTATTTTTTAACTATCAGTTGGTCCTTTGCGGGCCCACGATTATAACTTCCTTTAAAATGATCCGACTTGATATTTTTTTTCCCTAATATCTTTTTAGGTATTCCAGCTACTACATGAATAACAAAAAAAAAAAAAAAAAAAAAAAAAAAAAAAAAAAAAATCAGACTTTAGCTACCACTAATTTTGAATATTAATTGCCTTCTTAATGTCCTTGTTGTAATTTCTTTAAAAATGATCCGAATTTCATAAATTTTTTTTAACATAGTTCTAGCTTTCTCTCATTAATATAATTTTGACTAATTGTAAATCTAAAGCATTAAGTGCTAAGCCATTTTAGTATGTTCCATGTTAGGGCCCTGCTTTTAATTATCACAGCTGGCTCCTTTTGTGCCCCATATTATAGATCACTTAAAAACAGCCCAATTCACTAGTTTTTTAAAGAACTTCTTAGATCCTCCAACTACTTCATGAATGACAAAAACATTTTTCAGACTTGAGATAACACAAATTTCGAATATTAATAGCTTTCATAGGGCAGTTGGTGCAACTTTTTAAAAATGATTCAAATTGTTTGCAATTTTCTTTAATACAGTCCTAGCATGTTCCTATTTATTTAAAGACTACTAAAAATACATTTATGCCAAACGACGTGCCAGTTAAGTATCTGGTAACTTGGAGCCCCGGTACCGAGTCCTTTGATGTTGTTGCACCATAAATTAAAAATTACTCCCTCTTAATTCGAACTTTATTTTTGGAACTTTTTACCATTTAGTTATTGTCTCGTTTCTAGATTCCGGTTAAAATCCTAGGCACACTAGGATCAAGAAGGGAACAATTCAGGGTCCCTTGAACTTTTTGTGCGGTTTGCACGTTTTACCTCCAATTTTTCTCGCATTTTCAATGCAAAATTTTAAAGTTGAGTCTTATATACTCCTCTCTCTGGACCACCACCCTCATATTTTTACCACTGTGCCGTAAAGGGTTAACGCAGTTCTAGGGTTCAGTTCTCCAGCTATTTTATAAACTACTGAAAAATTGCCTTATGTCCATGATACCACATTTTTTTAATATTAATCTTAATTTCCAGCATCGATTTACGTTTATTCACTACAGCCGTAAATTTAAAACAACGGTACTGATAAAGGTAAATCCTTAATTCTAAAGGAGGAGGAAGATTTCATTCATAAAATTTAGGTTGGGTTAATGTTAAAGGTAATTCGGCAAATTTATTGGGCAAGGGTACCTCCCACAGCTTTTTTTCTAATAGCTTCTTGCGCCTTCAGCTACCCCTCATACTTTTTTCGGTGCTCTAAGGCCCTTTTAAAAGGATTTTTCACTTTTTTCCACATTTCTTTAAAATTTTATTTTGAGGATTAATTCATATATTATGCTTAATAGTCTAAAAAATCTAAAGCGCTAAATGCTAGGACCTTTTAACATGTTTTCATTTTTGAAATGAGCACCCAACTATCAGCTGACTTCTTTTTGGGACAACTGATGTAGCTTCCTTAAAAATGTTCCTATTCACTATTTTTTTATTAACAGCTTCTTAGGTCCTCCTGCCCACCAGCATGCATGGAAAATAATAATAATAATAATAATAATAATAATAATAATAATAATAATAATAATAAATCCCAGATTTTATCTATTACCAACTTTGAACATTAATCGCCTTCTTGGGGCTGTTGATGCACCTTCTTCAAAAATAATTCCGTTCTTTTGCTGTTTTCTTGTGCATAGTTCTTGGATCATCCAGCTATTTTATAAACTAGAAAAATTTCTTTATACCAAACTGTATTCCTGTTCAGACTTTGGCCCACTAGAACCTGGTACAGAGCCTTTTGAAGTTTTTGTCTTAAATTGTTTATAAATTGCCCCTTTTTAATCCGATATCTGTTTTGGGGGAACTTTTATCATTTAGTTTTTCCTTCATTTATACATTCAAGTTATCACCAGAAAAGCGGGAAATTTTACTCAAGTTGTATAAAAATATTTTTACACCATGCTTTTTATTTATATCATATCTATTTAGCTTTCTTTTTTTGGTTCCATTAAACTTATTTTACGAAAGGGTTTCTGGTACGAGCAGAAATATATTAATTTGTTACGGGTCAAAATGGCTCTTCTCAATCTTTCTAATGTTAAGGCCCTACTTAGCTTTCTTTGAACGTGTGTGCACCATGCATTTTTCATTTCTCTAACTGCGTCACACTCACAACGAATAACTTTAAAGTTGAATCATGGCCATGGGTTCCTCTCCCTGGATCAACATCCTCATATTTTAATTGAAACACTAGGAACTATTTTTTAAACACTTCCCTTATCTTTTTGCGCATTTCTTTAAAGTTTTATTCAGATGAATAATTTATACCCTATGCTTATCTACTAATTAAAGATCTAAAACATTAAGTACTACAATCTTTTAACTTTTTCTAACATCTTATGTCCCTTGGCTACTACCTGAACGACAAAAAATTTCTCAGACTTCAGCTACCATCAATTTAAAATAATAATCGCCTTCTTTCCGCGCTTCGTGTAGTTCCTTTAAAATGATCCTATTCTCTTGCAATATTCTTTAAAATGGTTCTAGGGTCCTATGATGGACCTATGCTCTTGCTACAATCTTTTTTTTTAGTTTATGTATACGATTTCAACAGAAATTGGTTCATTCATTTTTGCTTACAGTTGTTTTACAGATTTTAGTTTTATCTTTCACCCACAGGGAAGCATTTTTATTTCAGGGGGTCCGATTACTACAGGGGTTTGTAATTCAACTTGGTTTTCGTGTGACTTCGGTTCGTGCGAAGTACTATCGGATACGTTTGAAAAGTGGTTTGTTGGGAACTCACGAGACACTGCCAAAGAAAATTGAGACTCCAGTTTCCCTAGAATATAAAATTATACATACTTGAGTTTTGTTTAAGGTTATTATGACGAGCATAAGTATAAGACGACCGGGCGGGTCATCTAATAACTATTTTACATTTTTAAAAAATCATCAATCACTTTTTTATTACTACATCGTTTATTATTGCACAAGTTTCATTATTGCATTGTAAGTGTTCACATTTTTACCATCTCAAAAAATTCTCTACATCCAGATCAAAAATGGTACACGACAAGCAAATATATCCTGACTGTCAAAGACAATGTTCCCCATAATTAAACTCATTATGCATTTTTTTCTATTTTAGCAAATGTTTCGCGAATCACAGTTATGGAAGCGCCAATTTTACATTTTTGGGGCCATTTTTATGAAATTTGTTTTTAAGACACACTCAATGACAAATCTATATAGAGTTTAGTTAATTAAATTGCTGTGTAAAAAAAGAAAAAAAAAACTTAAATAAAAATGCAGTGCATCTGCACTGCATTTTTATGTAAGGTTTTTTTTTTAATAAAATAACTCGTGGAGCTTGGGATTATTTTTATATCTGGAAAGCATTTGCCATTCTTCGAACCCAGAAGTAAAATAAAAGGAAAAAATGTAATTTAATTATAACTGATGGATTTATTTTATTTCAGAAATTATTTTATTAAAATGAGAAAGGAAAATTACAAGCAAGGTAAAGCTGTTATCAGATTCACGGTATTTAGACGCGACAAACTTTTCAACCGATTTTAACCCTAACATTTTCCCTTTCAAAGAGAGAAAAATGTTACAATTCTCTTTGAAAAAGTTGGAGGAAAAGCCGGAAAACCAGTCCTACAAGTAACAGCCTTTAATATTTATCGCCTATTAGTATCAATCGCTTATCTCTGATTCGTTGAAATGTTTGATGTTGGATGAAAAATCTGGGCTAGCCCAGACTTTTTTGGAACTGTGGAAAAAAGTTGAGTTGACATTGTTGTTTGCTATCACACGGGGTGTTGGGAGGATATTTCACGAAAAGTTGGAGGAAATCAAGTGTTGACTCAAAAGTCTTACGAAATGTTGTTGAATCTGATATCATCTTAACGGGATGCAGTTCCATGCATTAAAACTCCATTCATTTATATCTTATTTCATGTCATCAATGAAACCGAAACGAAAAGGATATTTAAGTTACAGTTCAGCAGATACTAAAATATTGTCTCATTAATCTTTTATTTACCCTTGTTTAAATTATCCTTTTATGTTCTTAAAGAAAAAAGAAAAATTCATGAATCAAACATAGATTATGAATTACTTTCCAACACATACTGTATAATGTAACAAATCTGTATCATTTTAAAAATTAAAATACTATTATGTTTCATTTCACCATATGGAAATGTATAACACATTTCAAAACCGAATATCAGCTATTCCTATCTGCAATCGGAAAACTATCCGAATTTTTTTAGCAGTCCTCTACATGATATAGAGATTTGTATCTCATTAACGACAAGCTTTCCAATATATAATTCACTTTACAGATACATAGGGGAAGATGGGGATACTTGAGCCATTTTTTGAATTTTAATTTTTTTTAATTTTTTATATTTTTTTAGAATAAAATAAAATATTGAAAATGAAAATTTGATAATTTTCCTTCAACTAAAAACCACTTTCAATAAATTTTGAACTATTTTTCTATGTATAATAAATGTTTATTTTTTGTTTTACATCATGGCTCAAGTATCCCCATGGCGGGGATACTTGAGCCATAGTGAAGGGATACTTGAGCCACTACGGAAAAATACCTACAAAAGTAATTTTTTTCGCTTTATTTTTGCACAAACATTTTACAGAATGATAAATTATGAAACGTAAAGTCTTTCAAAACCAATTGAGAAAACAAAGCTAGTAATACGATCATTTTTTGTCGTTAAAACTGGTTGTCGAAGGATAATTTGAACTTGAGTTATAACGACGGTAGAAACATCCTCAGTTCAGAACCATTTAAATTTGGAATCTGCAATTCTTCGGGCAAATTTCATTTTCAAAATATTAAGCACTTGTTCAACAAATATTTTTACAGTTTTCTTTCTGGCATATTTTATTAGTAACCAATCATCAATAGAAGGTTTTCTTTCACATCATCACCATCATTGACAGAATTTTCCTCTAATGGTATTGTCGAACTCATGCTTTTAGTTTAGTAGCTGTCGGAATTTAAGCCAGATGTATCATTCTACTATTTCAAACACTTTTTTGATTTCACAGGAAAAGATTTTGTCTTCCTCTTTGGCTCCATGTAGGTAAGTTTGAACTGGGATTTTTGTTGCTTTTCTTGTTTTTGTGCGTTCTTTTTACCAATTTTTCTTCAATTTTCTTAGTTAAAAAAAAGTTACAGCAACAGAGGTTACGATTTCAATATAAAATACTAATCTTAATATGTTATATTAAAAAATAAATATTTTAATATGTTGGACCTAACTAATTAAAGTATTAGAGATTATAGCCTGTATAACCGTTTTAAAAAGTTATTTTCATTTAATGAAAGTTAAATTGAAAACTATGTTTACATCTATCTAGACAGGCTATTTTGTTAGTCAAATCGAAAAATAAAATAGACATTTTTATTTAAAAAATATACATTTTTAAACATTTTTAGGTCGTTATTTTTTTAAGAAAAAAAAATAAAATGAAAAATTATTCTCCTTTTTCTCCAGAAAAATATCTATTAGTGAATATAAAGATGGAATTTTATTTTTTGTTTGTTTCACCCATGTTTCATTTCTAGTGGGGATGGTTAAGACATGGCTCAAGTATCCCCACTCTCATTGGCTCAAGTATCCCCACTATCACTATTTTGGTTTCCCAGAGTTTTACTAAATAAAGCATGCAGCAATTAGAACTATTTTAGACTCAAAATAAAATTGAAATTATGCTTATTGAATGTATGTATATAGTTGCAACTTTAAACAAAACTTTGATTACAAAAAAACAAAAAAACCATGCACCCAAATATTTACTTCAGATAGGGAAAAGACAACTATTAATCACTATACTTTCAAAATGGTACCAAGATGTGTGATTTCTTTTTTACATGTTCAGAACTATAAATATGTTATCATATTGGCAGTTTTAGAAAGAAAAATTAACCAGCTGTAGAGATAATAGGGGTGGCTCAAGTATCCCCTATGCTCAAGTATCCCCACTCTCCCCTATACTTCAATTGAAAATTTCTCTTCATCAATTTCCTTTATTAAGTAGAATAATGCGTGAACACTTTTGTACAGCCTTATATATGAGGTATCAAATTCAAATATATAAAAATTAATATGCAAACAACTAATTACATTTAAAAACGCATACCGAATTTTAAAATGTACGCTTCAGCACTTAGTACTCAAAGACAGTACTGTAACCGATTTATTTTGTGTGGCCCTGTAAATGAATGAAAAATGCTATGAATGTTCTGCTTTAGCGTGATCGTAGTGAAATTCCATAATTTATATCAGTTTCAATACATTTGTAATAGCATAATATCATTAAAATATTTTGCAAACGATTTTTCCTTACATATTATAATGTAATCGAATTATTTTACCCTTGTAAATGAACCATTCGGTTTGTCTGCCCTTGTAATCTTGCACTTATAAATGAACCATCAATCGAAGATACTTCATATGCAATACCAAACTTGCTTTGGTGATTCTAAAATAAGCTTTATCAGTTGCATGAAAATCCATGTATGTTTACGGGAGTTAGAGCGTGAACAGACAGCTAGGACGGACAGATAAACCGAATGCATAATAACTTTTCAACTTTGTTGGAAATTGCTAAAAATAAAGAGGAAAAAAAATACATAATTTTAGCACATCTCTCTGCCACAGTATCTAAGTTCATGTAAAATTTTAATGTTTGAACATGAAATGAATTTTGTGCATCTAATCCTTGACAATTTCAATACATTTTAATTCATTTGTAAGTAAATATTATAATTAAGTTTTGTATATCAATTATTTTTAAATTATAAATGTACCCAATTTTTCAATATGGAAGGGACCCAAAAAGTTCTAGTGAGAGGGGCCCCTCACTTCATAAATCCACCACTGGCAATGCTATTTGGAAAGCTTAGAACTGGTCTCTCTAATGGTGTTTTTTCCCCATTATTCAGTGCAAGAAAAAGAATAATATATTATTTGCAATATAAAAGCCAGGTTTTAATTGAGAACTTTGTTCCACAACACCTTGGAATTGGAATGGAACATGTCACCAAAGCACAGGTTATTGAAAAATATATGAACCCTTTAGCAAGAACAGTATTTTTTCCGGATGACGACAATGATATGGATACTTGTCGATGATGCCACTTACATTTATAACCAGAAGCGTGCGAAAAATTCCTTTGAGAGACGGTCTTTCTTGTTTCACAAAGGAAGACCTTTGATTAAGCCTATGATTTTCGTCGCTACTCTAGTTTACATTTTAGATGCCTTCGGACCTTATTTCACGGATTCAAAGAACAACATATATTAAATAAAGCTATCCTTAATATCAGTGAGTGGTTGAAACCAAATGGTGTTAGCATTATTGATAGATGCTTCCGGGATTGTTTGAAACTCCTGTGTAAAATGAACCTCGAATGAAATACTTAGATTCCTAAATAAACAGCAACAGTTTTCAACACAGGATGCTATGGAGACACGTCTCGTGATTAAATTTCTATTGTTCAACACACAAGTGCTAAAAACTATAATATTTAGATAAAAATAGTGCGAACCAACATCACACAACTATACTATCAAAGTAAAGTAAGTGCAAAGTGTCGTAGGGTATTATGCGCATTATGCTTCTATACTTCGGTTTCTGGCTTACTGGTGCTATAATGCATCCAAAGTTAAAAAATCTAGTCTTGGATTTGCGTATATAGTACAAGACGCTGCTTCTGCACGATCCAGTTGTGATCCAGATAAAGAAGTCAAAGAGGAATACTAATCAAAAAGACACATTTCCAAAAATGTCAGAAAATGTATGACTATTTTCGGTTATTGTTTATATTTCTGAAATTCATATAGTGAAATAATAGTCTAAATGAGCCTCATTCATCTTAATTTTGCTTTAATGCTGTATTTACTTTTGATTATATGGATTAAAACTAATGACTATAGTGTTTATGAATATACATAATACTTAGTTAAATATATATTTTATTTTTTTCATCAATTATTGAACTTTCAAGATATTATTTATTCTTATTTGTTATGAGGTTATACTATTAAATATATATATATATATATATACATATATATATATATATATGCAAAATCAAATGGCTAATGAGCGAAAAATGGCCCTTATCGATCCACCTCCTTTTACGATATCATCAAATGATGAATCAAAATGAAAATTACATGCATCAAAAATCAAAGATACTTTTTAAAAATATTATTATGCTTCATACTTCATATATAAATAAATTATCTACTTTATTTTCAACCTTGTTTGTATTTCTTAGATAAAAATGGTCATTGAAGGTATATTATGAAGCTAGAATATTATTCTATAAAAAATAACATTCAAATTAATAATAATACTGAAGAGAATCATTTCTTGTTGTATGTTTGCACTTACATGTACATTTTATGGATGAATATCTTAATAATATACTCTAATCACAGGACAAAACGTACAAGCTAATGCTAATCCTATAAGAATACTCTTTTCAAATTTTGCGTTTTAACATTTTAAAATGATTACTATTACTATCAAGAAAAAAAAAAAATTTTTTTTGAAAATGAATTTTTATATGAAAGTGCACTTTCGAAATCAGTTCGGAAATAAAAAGTGACCTCGAAAAAAAAAGTGTTCGTTGAGATCAACCTCAGGTATCATGCGAAAAACAATTAAATATATTGAAATTAAAGCAAAATATTTGAAACGAACACTGGCATTAATATGCGAGCAAATTTTCGGGACTAGTGTAGATTCTTAAGAAGTAAGAATTAGAATAATACGCGGTTTATCTCCTGTTCCCATCCATGTCTAAATATTTAACATATTTTGTTTTTTATAGTACGCCATTCCATGACTATCCTTGTTTTTTGTACATTTAACGAAATAAGTTAAGGCGCATTTTCAAGAACTGGAAAAAGCTCTATAGCAATAGTATGAAGTATTATATATTATGTATTATTTATACAGGGTGTTTCGCTACCAGACCGACAAACTTTGAGGGGTGATAGTAGACATAAAGAAAAACATTATTAAATAGGAAACCATGGGGCGCAAACGTCTTCTGTAGGAGCTAGGGGGCATTAAAGTTTAAGGTCCAAAAACTCAAACGCTGATAAAAATTAGAAAAAAGGGTCGATTTGTTTGCGGTTTTCTCTAAAATCATTCTTTATATCACGATTTTTTAATTTTTTAATTATAAACGTTAAGTTCGAAAATTGTCGATAGAGGGCGCTTTAGACTTTAGAGTAACGAACAAATACTTTTTGCCGTTCTTTTGTGCATGGGGTTGAAATTATTCTACAGGTTAGACTTTAACTTACATTTTAAGCCCAAAATCGGTAACATGAGGATCGGTTAACTAGCGAAAATTTAACTGTGAACCGAGGGGGAGATTTTAAACACTCATAAACACTGGACAGACTAATCAATTTTGTTGCGGTTTGCGTGTAGGTCATTACCTTGGTAATTATTTTATTCAAAATGACGTACAGCTGTGGTGTCCTCATTTTTTCATAGAGGGCGCTTCCGACACATCTCCGACATTTCAATGGCATTACTCCTGGGTTTTTTACTACCAAACCAATATACTTCCAGGAAGTGTTATGGATGCAAAGCGACTCGGAATCACATAGGAATGTAACGTTGAAAATGCCTTTTTTGCGAGTTATGGTTAAAGGAGGCAGAGAAAAAAACAACAGAAACAAGCAGAGAAAAAACAACACGTTAATATGACATAAAACAGTTTATTTAAAGGTTTTACTAGAATAGATGTTCGAAATTACGACCAGAAGTAATTCGACATCCTTGACAGCGGCGTCGCATGCAATTCCTCATGCTTTGAAAGATTCCTGGAATCTTTGATGGATTTCCGGAAGCTACAGAAATACAAGCTGCTAAATCTTTAATTGATGGTACGGGATTCTCATACACCCAACTTTTTTATGTGACCCCAGCAGAAGAAGCTCATAATTGATAGGTCCGGTGATCTGGCAGGCCAATAAACCGAGACACCATGACCTATCAACCGCTGTCCGTATGTTACGTTGAGGTATCGGTGAACATCATTGGTAAAATGTGGAAGAGCCCGATCGTGCTGGAACCACATAGAGCTGCGCAACGAGAGAGAAACTTTCACGCGCATTACCGTTCAGCGCCAAGAAAATCTACTATCGCTGTCAAGTAATTTGCTGGACATTTTCTGGTCGTAATTTCGAACACTTTTTGCAGTATAACCTTTAAATAAACTTTGATCTGTCACTTTAACATGTTGCTGTTTCTCTGCTTGTTTCTGTTGTTTTTTCTCTGCTTTTTTTAAACGTAACATGCAAAAAAACATTTTTCAACGTTACATTCCTGTGTGATTCCGAGTCGTCTTTGCATCCCTTATACTTCCACGGAAGTATGGTGGTCTGGCAGTAAAACACCCAGGAGTAATACCATTGAAATGTCAGATATGTGTCGGAAGCGCCTTCTTTAAAAAATGAGGGCATGAAAACTGTACATCATTTTGAATAAAATAATTACCAAGGGAATGACCTACACGCAAACCGCAACAAAATCGATTAGTTTGTCCAATGTTTATGAGCGTTTAAAATCTCTCCCTCGGTTCACAGTTAAATTTTCGCTAGTTAATCGATCCCCATGTTTCCAATTTTGGGCTTAAAATTTAAGTTAAAGTCTAAACTTTAGAATAATTTCAACCCCATGCACAAAAGAACGGCAAAAAGTATTTGTTCGTTACTCTAAAGTCTAAAGCGCCCTCTATCGACAATTTCCTTAACTTAACCTTTAAAATTAAAAAAATTAAAAATCGTGATATAAAGAATGATTTTAGAGAAAACCGCAAACAAATCGACCCTTTTTTCTAATTTTTATCAGCGTTTGAATTTTTGGACCTTAAACTTTAATGGCCCCTAGCTCCTACAGAAGACGTTTGCGCCCCATGGTTTCCTATTTAATAATGTTTGTCTTTATGTCTACTATCACCCCTCAAAATTTGTCGGTCTGGTAGCGAAACACCCTGTATATGAAGACCTCGGAAGCCAAGGGGTATAAGTGACAAAATTGAAAAAAATGCGCTAAGTACACATGCTGTCTGGAAAGAAGGCTGTTTGTTTGGAGGTAAAATAATATAAGTATTTTTCTAATTATGTGCTGCGTTCTAGAAGTCAACAACTTAAATTCTTTTAACTAAATTAACTGCTTAATCTCTCTATCTCTACTTAAATTTTGAAATATACTCTACGTCACTATTAGAGCTCCCGATTATACGTTTATACGAGTATACGTATAATACGTATTATACGAAATACGTATTTGCTATACGTATAATTCGGCAACAGCAGTTATACGTAATACACGAATCATCATATACGGTACATCGTATATACGGATTTTACCCAAGCGGTTAAACGTATAAACGTTTAAACGTTTTTCATTCAATGTATGAACTTTGACGTTTCAATATTTTTTTGCGGATTATTGAGAAATATCCGGTAGAGTATCCCCATCGCGATTCTTTGTTCAAAGAACTACGATGTGTTTAACTAACTACTACTTGTTATGCAGGTACTTAAAAAAATCTGAATACTTCCTCAGTTTAGATTTTTTTTTTTTTTTCAAAAAAAAAGAAAACTAAGTTATTTATTATAAAATGTCTTACATTAGTTGTGGATAGAATCAAACTAATCTTTAGAAAATCTGCGACGCAGTACTTAGTTTTTTATATTTTCTTGTATCTTTAGAAGAAGAAAGTATTGGATTCGGGAATACTTTCGACGGGTTTACACGTTTTAAGGGTAAGAGAGTCCGAAAAACATGTTTTTACAAAATATCTGCCTGTCAGTTTATGAGTCTGTGACTTTGTCTGTCTGTATGTGACATGGATTTTGTGGGTTCTCTATCTCAAGACCTAATACACAGAATTAAGTAACATATATGGGGGGGGGGACTGGGGCACATGCGATAATGGGGCATATGAGAACATTGCCATTTTTCACTAATTATTATATGTTTTTTTATTTCAAAAATTACCAAAGATGGGAGCACCTATAGACATATGGGAAAAATTTTTGAAACTCTTCGAGATTTTGTTTGTCCCCAGGAGCCAAAATACTGCTTACTGTACTCAAAAGTAAAATTTCCAGCTTGATAAAAAAAATAATTTTATTTATTTATTCTTTTTTTTCTTTATTTAATATATACTATGGATACTACCGTATTTTCGGGTGTATAGCCCGCACCCCGTGTATACCCCGCACCCCTAAATCGGCCAGTTCAGTAAAAAAAGTTCGTGTATAACCCGCGGAGATGCATCGGTATATAGTCCGCGGGCTATACACCGTTTACGAACGTATGTTTCGATTAGGGATCGAAATTAGAAGACATTAGTCATAATTTTTAGCACAAATTTACCAAATTTTTTCGTGATGCATAATACCTACAGCAATTCGGCTAAAACATTATGATTATCAGTAACGTAATTTTTGGAAGAAACGCCACGGCGTTTACGTGTTTTAAGATAAAATTTCAAGCGATGAGGCGTTTACGCGCTTTTTTTTTTTTTTTTTTTTTTCAAACAAGCGTGATATTTTTCTGAATTTTTCCGAAAATTAAAAAAAAATTGGTGATAAATTCAAAATTTCGGACATAAAATGTATACGTATCTTAGGTTATTGGTTCCCAAAAGGATCGAATCCTCGGAATCAGTCCGAAATGCATTGACTCCGAAAAGGAACGATTCCTCGAACTCTATCTGAAATGAAACGACTCCGGAAAATTTCGATTCCTTTTACTCGTTCCGAAATTAAACGACTCTGTAAAGGAATGATTCCTTGGAATCGTTTCGGAAAAGAGCGACTGCTCTGAATCGTTCCGAAATTACATAAATCACGCACTTTCTTTTGTTCTTTGCAACAGGATAGGGTAGATTTTTTTTTTTTTTTTTTTTTTTTTTTTTTTTTTTTTTTTAAATAAACTAAATCTTAAATGATCTTAAATTCAGAATCGTCGAGGTTGGAAGGGTTCCGGATTTTGGATGCTGCAGCACCGATTCGCTTTCAAATTATTTTCTGATATTTTATTTATAGATTTTTTTTTTTTTTTTAGGTCTCGCGTCGACCCGCCACTTTGATGTTCTTTTTTTGTCTAAAATTTCACGACCTATACGCTAGTATATACGATAGCTATTACAGATCTATCAGTGCAATACTTGGCGATAGTTGCGACAGTTCTTCCAAACCCAGAAATAACTGTATTTAAGTAGTAAAAAAAAAACCCTTTACAAACATGGGAGAACTCTCTAAATTTCGCGGCATAGCGAAAAAAATTTAGAAATTTTGATGGGTTTTTTTTTTAATTTTTTGATGTTTAAAAGTTGTAGAAAAAATATCACGATTTCCAATTAAAAAAAAATCTTTGTATAACCCGCACCGTGTATAAGCCGCAGCGGCTTTTTGGAAGGTTTTTTTTCTTGTATAAGCCGCGGACTATACACCCGAAAATACGGTAATAAATATTTATGATTTTTTTTATTTTTAAAATTGAGAAATGCTAAAGATTTATCATTTTAACTCTTGTGGGAATGTGGGACACTTATGAAGAGTCTAATACGGGCAGACCTGAATACGTCATTAAATTGCCCAATAATCATTCAGTGATTGTATACCTTTTAGTTAACTTCGTGAAAAGAATGTCAGCTCCATTATCTATTTTTTTTATAGAAATAGAAGACATTTCTATCATATAAAGTTGATTTTGTGTAATAGAAACTTCTACAAACACAATTGTCAGCAAATATATAAAAAGAAACAAGCTCTGTACGTTCAATTGGTAATTTAAATAAATTTCATGTTTTCTAAATTGCAATAAATGCTATACATTATTCTATATAACAGTTTTCAATACTATTTTTTATGCATCATTAATGCAAAAAATATTACGTTTAACAACTTTGCGAATTTTTCTGTTTCATTTGTTGCAAACTTGTAGTATTAGTTTACTTCCATTTCAAAAACAGCTATTTTATTTGGTGTTTTGAAAATAGATATCTATATTAAGAAAATAAAAATTTTAAACTTATAACTACCGTGAAATCTTCATTTTTGACACCCCCCTTTATTTTTAAAAGCAAAAGAAATTCAATTTGGAGGAAGCTTATAAATGTAAAACAATTTTTTATCCTTAATTTACAGGCAAATAAGGCAAATATAGGAATGAGAATCTTTCGCCTTTTGATAGTTTTCCTATAAATATTATCCAAATGCCTCCTGCCTAAAATCTCCCTCAAACAAAAAGCCCTAAGCAAAATTTAAATTCTTTAATTATTTTCTCAAGTTTACTTCTTTATTTTTTTTGTTATATTGTAACAATATTTTATCAATTATCTAAGCCCCCCCCCCCAAATCTACTTATTTTTATTTTATAATATTTTGCTTAAACATATCACTCAAAAACTAAATAAGTATACATATATTTTTCTTTATGGTGAATTTAATAGATAGTGCAACTAATGATTAAGGTAACATATGAAAAAGATAATAAAAACATGTCAAATTTTTTTTTTCCTTGTGTACACATGTTTCCCTTATGTGTTTACAACTGCTCTTTCGTTGGGGCACATATGAACATTTTTTTTTAAATTCAATAAACTATTAATAAAAGTAAGAAGAACTGTAAAGTTAATTAAAAAAAAAATAGCGTAAAAAAAAGTTATGTTTACTATATAGAGTAGTTTTGCTTATAGAAATTAACCCAGTTTTGACAAAAAGCTATCTTTATGTGAACTGTTCGCATGCATCCCAGCCTCCCCTATATATTCAGGTAGTCCCTGGTAGAAATTGTTGTTGACAAGTTTTGTTTGTAAATCGTTCAACAGGTGGCTCTACTTTGCTGTATTTTATTTACGATCTCTGCAATAGCTCTATCTCTAGAATTAATGCACGGATTTTCATCAAACTACAGATTCAGCTAATGCTTGATATGAAGTGATTCATTGTATGTTTTGGTGAGAATGTCAATATTAGAAAAATGAAATTTTATCACACATTAACAGAGTTAGAAAATATTAGCTCCATGGAAAGAATAGCATTTACGTTCGGGTGCAATCTTGAGTGTGAAACAATAAGTGAATAAAGAATTTAAATAATATTTAAATAATTCTTTATAAATAATTAAAAAGAAAAAACTAAATTTAACAAGAATTCACAATAAATCGGAAACATTTATACTCTCATTGTTTCCTTAAAAAGTGTTTAATTTTGCTGGTTATTTACAATGGATACAAATTGTATACATTTCCTACACAAAATATAAAATAACGGGGTATCTGAGTTCATTACCATGAGATGGACAAAAAAAAAAAAAAAAAAAAAAAATTTAAATTAATTCAAAGTAGTACAATGTTGCAAAATACTTTTGCAATTCACGGTAATAACTAGCTATTTTGAAAATAGATATTTCACTGTTAGTGAAACGAGATTGGCCAGTCAGGAGTCTTATATTTTGTGAAATTTTTGCAAACTGTTTTAAAAAATATACGCTTTTCATTGCTTGATCTTGTATATATAAGACATACTATACGGATTCCTGTCGTCTGATTTCCAAATTATTCTTCATTCAGTGACGAAAGACTGATGGAGTCCAATATTTAAATTAGATACGATACGTGGAATATACGTATACATTAGAGCTCCCGATTATACGTTTATACGAGTATACGTATTATACGAAATACATATTTGCTATACGTATAATTCGGTATCAGCAGTTATACGTATTACACGAAACATCATATACGGTACATCGTATATACGGACTTTACCCAAGCGGTTAAACGTATAAACGTTTAAACGTTTTTCATTCAATGTATGAAATTTGACGTTTCAATATTTTTTTGCGGATTATTGAGAAATATCCGGTAGAGTATCCTCATCGCGGTTCTTTGTTCAAAGAACTACGATGTGTTTAATTAACTACTACTTGTTATGCAAATACTTAAAAAAATCTGAATACTTCCTCAGTTTAGATTTTTTTTTTTTTTTCAAAAAAAAAAAAAAAAACTAAGTTATTTATTTTAAAATGTCTTACATTAGTTGTGGATAGAATCAAACTAATCTTTGGAAAATCTGCGACGCAGTACTTAGTTTTTTATATTTTCTTGTATCTTTAGAAGAAGAAAGTATTGGATTCGAGAATACTTTCGAAGGGTTTACACGTTTTAAGGGTAAGAGAGTCCGAAAAACATGTTTTTACAAAATATCTGCCTGTCAGTTTATGAGTCTGTGACTTTGTCTGTCTGTATGTGACATGGATTTTGTGGGTTCTCTATCTCAAGACCTAATACACAGAATTTAGTAACATATATGGGGGGGGGGGACTGGGGCACATGCGATAATGGGGCATATGAGAACATTGCCATTTTTCACTAATTATTATAATTTTTTTATTTCAAAAATTACCAAAAATGGGAGCACCTATAGACATATGCGAAAAATTTTTGAAACTCTTCGAGATTTTGTTTGTCCCCAGGAGCCAAAATACTGCTTACTGTACTCAAAAGTAAAATTTCCAGCTTGATAAAAGAATAATTTTATTTATTTATTCTTTTTTTCCTTTATTTAACATATACTATGGATACTAATAAATATTTATGTTTTTTTTTATTTTTAAAATTGAGAAATGCTAAAGATTTGTCATTTTAACTCTTGTGGGAATGTGGGACACTTATGAAGAGTCTAATACGGGCAGATCTGAATACGTCATTAAATTGCCCAATAATCATTCAGTGATTGTATACCTTTTAGTTAACTTCGTGAAAAGAATGTCAGCTCCATTATCTATATTTTTATAGAAATAGAAGACATTTCTATCATATAAAGTTGATTTTGTGTAATAGAAACTTCTACAAACACAATTGTCAGCAAATATATAAAAAGAAACAAGCTCTGTACGTTCAATTGGTAATTTAAATAAATTTCATGTTTTCTAAATTGCAATAAATGCTATACATTATTCTATATAACAGTTTTCAATACTATTTTTTATGCATCATTAATGCAAAAAATATTATGTTTAACAACTTTGCAAATTTTTCTGTTTCATTTGTTGCAAACTTGTAGTATTAGTTTACTTCCATTTCAAAAACAGCTATTTTATTTGGTGTTTTGAAAATAGATATCTATATTAAGAAAATAAAAATTTTAAACTTATAACTACCGTGAAATCTTCATTTTTGACACCCCCCTTTATTTTTAAAAGCAAAAGAAATTCAATTTGGAGGAAGCTTATAAATGTAAAACAATTTTTTATCCTTAATTTACAGGCAAATAAGGCAAATATAGGAATGAGAATCTTTCGCCTTTTGATAGTTTTCCTATAAATATTATCCAAATGCCTCCTGCCTAAAATCTCCCTCAAACAAAAAGCCCTAAGCAAAATTTAAATTCTTTAATTATTTTCTCAAGTTTACTTCTTTATTTTTTTTGTTATATTGTAACAATATTTTATCAATTATCTAAGCCCCCCCCCCCCAAATCTACTTATTTTTATTTTATAATATTTTGCTTAAACATATCACTCAAAAACTAAATAAATATACATATATTTTTCTTTATGGTGAATTTAATAGATAGTACAACTAATGATTAAGGTAACATATGAAAAAGATAATAAAAACATGTCAAAAAATTTTTTTTCCTTGTGTACACATGTTTCCCTTATGTGTTTACAACTGCTCTTTCGTTGGGGCACATATGAACATTTTTTTTTAATTCAATAAACTATTAATAAAAGTAAGAAGAACTGTAAAGTTAATTAAAAAAAATAGCGTAAAAAAAAGTCATGTTTACTATATAGAGTAGTTTTGCTTATAGAAATTAACCCAGTTTTTACAAAAAGCTATCTTTATGTGAACTGTTCACATGCATCCCAGCCTCCCCTATATATTCAGGTAGTCCCTGGTAGAAATTGTTGTTGACAAGTTTTGTTTGTAAATCGTTCAACAGTTGGCTCTACTTTGCTGTATTTTATTTACGATCTCTGCAATAGCTCTATCTCTAGAATTAATGCACGGATTTTCATCAAACTACAGATTCAGTTAATTCTTGATATAAAGTGATTCTCTGTATGTTTTGGTGAGAATGTCAATATTAGAAAAATGAAGTTTCATCACACATTAACTGAGTTAGAAAATATTAGCTCCATGGAAAGAATAGCATTTACGTTCGGGTGCAATCTTGAGTGTAAAACAATAAGTGAATAAAGAATTTAAATAATATTTAAATAATTGTTTTTAAATAATTAAAAAGAAAAAACTAAATTTAACAAGAATTCACAATAAATCGGAAACATTTATACTCTCATTCTTTCCTTAAAAAGTGTTTAATTTTGCTGGTTATTTACAATGGATACAAATTGTATACATTTCCTACACAAAATATAAAATAACGGGGTATCTGAGTTCATTACCATGAGATGGACAAAAAAAAAAAAAATTAATTCAAAGTAGTACAATGTTGCAAAATACTTTTGCAATTCACAGTAATAACTAGCTATTTTGAAAATAGATATTTCACTGTTAGTGAAACGAGATTGGCCAATCAGGAGTCTGATATTTTGTGAAATTTTTGCAAACTGTTTTAAAAAATATACGCTTTTCACTGCTTGATCTTGTATATACAGGGTGATTCAGCTCGTCGGTGACAAACTTTAAGGATCGATAGAGCACACCTAGACGAACATTTTTGAATAGGGAATGTAGGGTCCCTGACGCGATGGTAAGGCGCTAGGCGCTTTCGAAAATTTGGGTGCCGAAATTCGAAACGTCATAAAAACTAGGGAAATGGTTAGATTTTCTTGCTTGTTGCGTCGAAATGATTCTGTTTGTTTAGACTTTCTTCAGTACCAATTTGATAAGCGTATCTCTTAAAACATGGATAGGGGGCGCTGCAGACTTTGGAGAGCTAGACAACAACTTTAAGCCCGTTATTTTGATAATTTAACACATGCTCGCCAAAGTTTATACTCTAACTTAAAGTTTGAACCCAAAAGTAGAGCCCTGCAAAAAGCGTAAGAGCCGGAATAAAATGTCAAAGTACAGGGTGGTCGAAACTCGAAGGCTCCTAAGAGATAAACAAACAGATTTCTTGACTTATGGCATGCATTTTCATGATTCTGTTTGCTGGGGCTCTCTGAAACTCAGTTGAACGGTACAAAAAAAAACATCGATAGGGGGCGCTTTGGGCAAAAAACATAATTCGTTGACATTTCGGACGCTAACTGGAAACGGGGCGCTACGATCAGTTAGTAATAATGAAAACACATTTTCTACCTCTGCTCAACACTTCTGAATAAATTTAGACCAAAAACATCAATGATACTGGAAATTTATTTACAAAAAATAACACTACAGAAGATGCTCGAAATTTCGACCTTGGGCCATGATGCAGGCTTCGCACCTCCGTCGCATTGAGGAGTGTGTGTTTCCAACAATGCCAGGAGTATCTCTGATCTGCCCTGCAGCTGCCACAATGCGCGCCACAAGTTCTTCAGCACTGCTGACAGGTGTATGGTATACCTCGGCCTTCAGGTAACCCCAAAGGAAGAAATCCAAGCAGGTGAGGTCTGGTGATCGGGCAGGCCAGTGAACTGGACCCCCACGCCCGATCCACCGCTGGCCATACCTTGCGTTTAGATGGAGACGCACGTCGTTCGTGTAATGGGCCGGAGCTCCATCGTGCTGGAACCACATCTGGCGACGCGAACCTTCGGGTACGTGCGCCTCCGCCAGAAGCTGCGGCAGCACTTGATCCAGGAAAATCAGGTTATTTCCACCTGTCAGCCGTTCAGGTAACAAATAAGGGCCAATGAGGCAATCCCCCAGAATGCCGGCCCACACATTTACTGAGAAACGCTCCTGGGCTGCTCGGCTTCTGGTTTCATGTGGATTTTCATCACACCACACATGACTGTTGTGGGCGTTCCACATTCCCTCCCGGCTGAAGGTGGACTCGTCCGTAAACAAAATGCTGTTTACAAAACGGGGATCCCTGGATCTCATCGCCAAGTACCATCTTGAGAATTCCACTCGAGGGCCAAAATCCTGCTCTCTGAGCAACTGCACCCGCTGGATGTGGTAGGGGTGCAGATTCCGGGAACGTAAGATGCGCCACGCAGTTGCTTGCGAAATGCCAACATGTCTGGCGATATCTCTCGTGCTAAGACCTGGGTTGTCCTCAACCAGGTTAAGCACAGCCTCTTCGTTGTCGGGGGTGCTCACTGATCGCTCCCGTTCAGGCTAGAGCCTCTAGAATTATCTAGTAATACTAGTAAATCTAGTAGCCCTAGTTCAGGCCTGCCTCCGTCGAAAGATCCCGTTGCGGACAACCTCTGGTGTACTCGAGCGAAGAAGGCATGGCAGGGGATTTGCCTGTTGGGGTAACGCTCGGCGTACAACCGCTGAGCGGCTCGTCCATTACAACCAGCAGCGCCATACGCCAAATGCATGTCAGCCAATTCAGAGTTTGTGTACCGTTCCATCCTACTACCGATCTGCAGACAAGTAACCCGAAGCTTAAGTAGGTACCGCACGTTCAAAAGACGTGTCTGCGCATACAACTACGTCATCTCGCGTTGTCGTCTACGCATTACGTATCTTTTGCATATCGATATGGTACGATATCTTTTGCATAAATCAGCAAAAAGCACCTTATGTAAATTTTATTGCGCGCATTGTGCATGATTGAAACCAGCTATGTTTGTTAAAAAAAAAAAAAAACTGCAGTTTTAATAGCTTCTTATGATAAGTAAATTACTCTCTTGTTTTGTTTCTAACTGATCGTAGCGCCCCGTTTCCAGTTAGCGTCCGAAATGTCAACGAATTATGTTTTTTGCCCAAAGCGCCCCCTATCGATGTTTCTTTTTGTACCGTTCAACTGAGTTTCAGAGAGTCCCAGCAAACAGAATCATGAAAATGCATGCCATAAGTCAAGAAATCTGTTTGTTTATCTCTTAGGAGCCTTCGAGTTTCGACCACCCTGTACTTTGACATTTTATTCCGGCTCTTACGCTTTTTGCAGGGCTCTACTTTTGGGTTCAAACTTTAAGTTAGAGTATAAACTTTGGCGAGCATGTGTTAAATTATCAAAATAACGGGCTTAAAGTTGTTGTCTAGCTCTCCAAAGTCTGCAGCGCCCCCTATCCATGTTTTAAGAGATACGCTTATCAAATTGGTACTGAAGAAAGTCTAAACAAACAGAATCATTTCGACGCAACAAGCAAGAAAATCTAACCATTTCCCTAGTTTTTATGACGTTTCGAATTTCGGCACCCAAATTTTCGAAAGCGCCTAGCGCCTTACCATCGCGTCAGGGACCCTACATTCCCTATTCAAAAATGTTCGTCTAGGTGTGCTCTATCGATCCTTAAAGTTTGTCACCGACGAGCTGAATCACCCTGTATAAGACATACTATACGGATTCCTGTCGTCCGATTTCCAAATTATTCTTCATTCAGTGACAAAAGACTGATGGAGTCCAATATTTAAATTAGATAGGATACGTGGAATATACGTATACATTAAATATACGTATTCTAAAATATACGTTTAACTGATACGCCTTATACGTATCCGGATACGTTTAAACATATATTTTAAGGTATCCGTATAGCAGAAAAACGTATTATACGGATATACGTATATCGTTTAAACGTATAGCTGCTATACGTATCCTATAACGAGCACTAGTCACTATTAATTTCCGATCACTTTCAATTTTTGACATTTTGCTGAATATTTAAAAACGTACTTGTTGGTTTCTTCTGGAACTTCAGAATTATAAAGACTACATTTAACTTCATATTATCAACGTCCATTTGATAAAAAGAAAAATTAGGGGACTGAAAAAAGTCAAAGAAAAATAATAATATTCGGGATCACTCTGTACATTAAAATATACGAAATGATCTATCGCTGCAGAATAAAATATGCAAATACCGTACAGCATGTCAACTGATTTTTGTAAGAACAGCACGTATATTTATGGAGATATAGCAATTTTTTTTAGTTCAAAAAATTTATTTCTTTTTTTAGCGTATATTATGCGGAGTTTTCTACCAAATTTAACGCCAGTGTTAGAAATAATGTTAAAATGCTGTAGAAACAATACAGTGCATTAGGAATATAAATATATTAAATATTTTATGAAATATGAGCAGTTGTATGAAATAACTTTTATCTGTGCATGCTCGAACGATATCAATGATCCTTTACGTAATTTAATATTCATGTCTTATGAGCAACTCATACAAAAAAAACCAGTCCAATATCATGAAAATTCAGAAAGATATCGTCAGTAGAGAGGACTGATTTCTAGTTGCTATCTAAAAACAACTGAATGATTAGGGAGTTTCCATGAATTGTCATTTTTTATTAACTGATTTTAAAATGCACGAAATGATCTATTGCTGCAGAATGCAAATATGTTGTTAACGTACAATATGTCAACTTATTTTTGTGAGAATAGCATATATATGCATGGAGATATAATTTTTTTTAAGTTCAAAAAATTTATTTAATGTTTTTAGCTTATATTATGCAGGGTTTCCAACCAAATTTAACGCCAGTTTTAGAAAAAATAGAAAAATGCTGTAGTGAACAATATAGAGCAATTGAAATATAAATATATTAAATATTTTATAAAATATGAGTAGTTATATGAAATAATTTTTATCTGAGGATGCGCGAACAATAATAATAATCCTTTTACGCAATTTAATATTCAAATCTAATTAGCAACTCATTCAAAAAATCCAGTCTAATATCGTGCAAATTCAGAAAGGCATCGTCAATAAAGTGGGCTGACTTGTAGTTGCTGTCTAAAAACAACTGAATGATAAGGGATTTTCCACAAATTGTCATTTTTTATTAATTGATTTTTAGTAAAAAAATAGTATTTATGAATATCATTGAGTAGATTCAGAACAAATGCATAGATTTTGATACTTTAAAAAAATAATGGAATAAATTCATTGAGATGATTATCCAAGAAAAACTAAGGCTTCAATAAACAATGAAAAAAAAAATGACAATTTGTAGAAAATCCCTTATCATTTACCTGACTTTAGAGAGCAACTAAAAATCGGTTCACTCCCATCACCGATATCTATCTGAATGTTCACGATATTTGATTGATTTTAAGTTGTTCCATAGAGCTGACTATTTAAATTAAATAAAAAGAAAATGTTTGTTATCTCTCGCGCATGCATAGATACAAATTATTTCCTGCAAATGAATATTTATATTCTGGTTGCACTGTTTTGTTTCTACTACATTTTTCTAACTTTTCTTAAACTAGTGTTAAATTTGGTTGAAAACCTTACATGATATAAACTAAAAAAAATGCAAATTTATTTTGTAAAAATCACGATATCTCCTTGAATATACATGCTATTCTTATTGAAATCAGTGGACATGTTATATAGTATCCCCAGTATTCTGCAGCGATAGATCATTTCGTGCATTTTAATATACAGGGTGATCCCAAATATGATTATTTTTCTTTGATTTTTTTTATGGTATCCTATGTTTCATTTTTATCAAATAGACACTGATAGCTATGAATTGAAACATATTACTTATAATCCTGAAGTTCCAAAAGTATCCGACAAGTATATTTTTAAATATTCGACAAAATGTCTTAAATCGAAAGTGTCTGGTCATTAATGGCCATGTAGTGCATTGTACTCCACTTCCTTTTCACAGTTATACTGTAAAATAAATCCGTTAAATTTACGGTAAAAACTGCTGGTAGCAATGTTGCCAGAGAAGTTTACAGGGCCGTACACTGTCAGAAAAATTCGTCAATATACACTAAGTTATCGTTATTTTTTCACAAATAACTTCTGTTTTCCCAAAAGACGTATTTGTTCTGTGAGTTCATTCCGAAAGTCGAAAAATGAGGAAACGTTTCCGTTTATAACTAGCACGCATGCGCATTGGGTCTGTTAGTAATAAATTCGAATTTATTTTTAAAATGAAAAACAAAAATATTCTATCGATTAAAATGTCTAATTTAGTTTTAAAAGACAAAAATGTTTTCGAATTTAAAAATAAATAACAATTACTTTCTTTATTCGTTCAAAAATTCTCACAATCTGTTATTCAAAGTTGGGTAAGTTGAATAAAGTTCAATATACTAAGTTATTTCGATAAATATTCGCATATAAAATATACTTTAAGTGAACACATTTAAAAATATTTTAATTAAAAAATAAAATGCAAAAAAAATTGATATTATTAAAAAAAAAATACGTGTGGCACTCGGGGACTGCCACAGTAAAGCTATTGCATAGCATCTTTTATCAACGTATGCAATTATAATTAATTAATTATTTTTTATTTATGCAGTTTTTTATTTATCTTTGATATTAATTCAAGTTAAACATTTTGAGCGTGATGCCGATAACATTTTTGTTTCTTGTATTGAACAAATGAGAAGTTAATATCGTTTAAAATATTTTTATTATCTTACAATACATGTAGGTTAATCAGGAATTTTTATAATTGAAACTATACGTTTATGGTAGCTGAAATAAAAAAAACATAAGTTTAAGACTTGATATTCTCAAAGTATCTGAAAAATACCGCGTCAATGTCTGCCGAAGTCTACGGAGGGATACCGTGCCGAAGTCTGCCAAACTGAAGCGACGTTAGCCGGAGTGTTAGGTTTTTTTTTTCTCGTTACAGAATCGCTAGATTCTTTCGCCGCGCTCAAAGCCCGCGATAAAGACTATGCAATACCTTAATAAATTACAAACAAAATTTGGCCGCGCTACGAAAATTAGATCGCGAGTTATAAGCATTTTCAATTTTCCGAACCTCACCGTGGGGGTCTCCTGTCACCAAAAATTAACACTGTCTCATAATAAATTACCAAACAAAATTTGGCCGCACTCCGAAAATTAGATCGCGAGTTATAGGCATTCTAAATTTTTCGACCCTCACCATGGGGGATATCCTGTCACCAAAAATTAACACTGTCTCATAATAAATTACCAAACAAAATTTGGCCGCGCTACGAAAATTAGATCGCGAGTTATAAGCATTTTAAATTTTTCGACCCTCACTATGGAGGATCTCCTGTTACCAAAAGTAACACTGTCTCATAATAAATTACCAAACAAAATTTGGCCGCGCTACGAAAATTAGATCGCGAGTTATAAGCATTTTAAATTTTTCGACCCTCACCGTGGGGGGTCTCCTGTCCCCAAAAGTAACACTGTCTCATAATAAAATACCAAACAAAATTTGGCCGCACTACGAAAATTAGATCGCGAGTTATAAGCATTTTAAATTTTTCGACCCTCACCATGGGGGATCTCCTGTCACCAAAAGTAACACTGTCTGATAATAAATTAACAAACAAAATTTGGCAGCACTGCGAAAATTAGATCGCGAGTTATAAGTATTTTAATTTTTTGACCCTCACCGTGGGTGGTCTCCCATCACCAGAAATTAACACTGTCTCATAATAAATTACCAAACAAATTTTGGCCGCGATACGAAAATTAGACCGCGAGTTATAAGCCTTTTAACTTTTTCGACCCTCACCGGGGGGGGGGGGTGCCCTGTCATCAAAAATTAACACTATCTCATAATAAGTTACCAAACAAAATTTGGCCGCGCTACGAAAATTAGATCGCGAGTAATAAACATTTAAATTTTTCGACACTCACCATTGGGCGGGTCTCCACTGACCAAAAGCTACATTATCCTACCTTGTTTTATCTTAAGACGATTCTTTTCTATATACATTCTATCAGGAATTTTTATTATTGAAACTATAGATTTATAGTAACTGAAATAAGAAATATAAGTTTGAGACTTGATATCCTCTAAATATCTGAAAAATACCGCGTCAATGTCTGCCGAAGTCTACCGAAGGATACTATGCCGAAGTCTGCCGAAGTGAAACGACGGTAGCCGAGTGTTAGGTTTTTTCGTTACGGATGTGTTAGGATAATTCTCGTTACGGAAATTTTGGATTCGGTCGCCGCGCTCAAAGCCCGCGATAAAAGCTATGCAATAGCTTAAAAATCTTATCGAATAAAAATAAAACATCCATGTTTTTTCTCTAACAATCTACGTAATATATTTAAAATTCACATTTTTATACTATATTAATATTAAAGTAAAAAAAACCCAGCCACAGTTTCATTAAAGATGAAGTCTTTCCGAGATTAACTGCAAAATTAAAAGCTTTTTAACGAAATACACCAAACCACACCCATATGAAATGAATACTTCTATTTAAAGCAAAAACTTCACAAGCAATCCTGGCGCCGTGGATGCGCGTTGGTCTTGTAATCCTGGGGTCCTTGGTTCGATCCACACCTCTTTCGCATTGATTTTTCCAAACTTTTTCCAAGTGACGGATATTTTTCCTCTTTTGACGGAGAAAAAAATAAACGGAAAGTCGTCAATATACAGACAATTTCTGGCAGCAGTGCTGCGAGTACATTTTCTGTAAAAAGACGGAAATTTTTTTGAGAGTGTAACTACCGCCGGGGCACCGCCCCGGGGCCCCCAAGCCTGAGGGGCCCCAAACTGATGGTTAAAAAACTATTGATTTTAGTTTCTAGTATAAGTTCCTATAAAATGTCCAGCACATACCTAAAAATTAGTAATAAAAAAAAGTGCTAGAATAGATGTTTTTGCGTGTCCGTCAATGCACTCCTTACGCTTCGCATGCAAAAGGAGTTCTACAGCAGACAGCAAAATGTCGAGTCGAATGTGTCATGTCGCGCCAACATGTTTGCTGACCCTACCGAAGCTAGTATAAGGAAGAAAATATGGACTTCTAATCGATTGAATAATATAAAAAGCATCTAAAAAATTCTAGAAAATCTTTTTTCTTATCTATACTAATAAGTTAACAAAACTCTCTGTTTGTGTATGTCTGCGTATGTGTGTGTGAGTGTATGACTGTGATG
Source organism: Maratus speculifer (assembly GCA_964019185.1). Lineage (NCBI taxonomy): Eukaryota > Metazoa > Arthropoda > Arachnida > Araneae > Salticidae > Maratus > Maratus speculifer. The sequence goes on from OZ025299.1 coordinate 193,151,258, forward strand.
GTTAGCAAAATCTACCGCACATAGAAGTCTGAAATTTTAGGTGAAGATAGTTCAAGACAGCTCCTGATGCACCTGAAGCTCATATTTTTAATATTTTAAATTCCAGGGCCCTGGGCCCCTTACAATTTTTATGCGCCAAATTGTTAATAGCTTGACTTCTTTTTATCTAATCTTTTCCGTATTGAGGTACCTTTCTCCTTTTAAATATTTTCGCCTTTTTACTTTTCAGTTATGACCCTGGGCTCTTGGGTCCCGTTTTAGGGCCCAAGGGCGGATCTGGAGAGTCCTCAAGGGGGGGGACGATTTTAGAAATTTGGAGACTCGACTTTAATGCGTGGGTCGGGGCTAATTTTGTCACTGCGGGTCATGTTGCTTCCATTTTTTGCTGCGGGTCGGGTCTGGGTCCGGTTGACTTCTATTTTTGTGTGGGTCGGGTTTGGGTCCGGTCGACTTTTTTTTTGCTGTTGGTCGGGTTAACTAATGTTTATGCTGTGGATCGAATTAGCAGGTGCAGTGTTGAATTCAAACATTTTTCTCCGGGAGGGACTTCTGTGGTTCCGGGGGGGGGACACAATGGAGTTCAGGGGGGGTAATAACACTTTTTTACGATTGAAAACACAAAATTTCAAATTTTCCAGGGGGGGGGGAGATTTGATTGCTCCCGGGGGGGGGGGAATGTCCCTCGGGGCCAACCCCCGGAATTCATAACTGATGCAGGTGTTTTTACTCAGAAACTATGGCTTTATCCATTTTTTGATACAAGCAATTTAAGGAAATACTGTCAAAGTTAGCATTTTGAATAGAATTTCTGGAAGCGACAGCATGAGAAGGTAGAAAAATCTGCAACCATTTGAGAAGAATCTCTTATATCTCAAGAAGGTTGTTCAAGTAACTTATTTACCAAAAATGAAAATCGATTTTCGATTTCAAATCCCAGTCTTATCAATTTTATACTTTTACAGTTAAAAATTAGTCTACAAATGTATCAAGCTTTCGTTGAGAAGTGAATTTAAGAACGACCAAGAAGTATATATCCAAAGACTGCGTTTACATAAGTTGATTATTGCTATTAATAATTTTACAACTCATATTGAGTGTCCTACACATCTTGAGAACAATTAAGTCTAGGTCCAGCCCGACTCCTTTATACGTAGAAAAACAATGCAAGCCTGATCTCGGGCCGACAAGTGTCTGCTAAAAAAATATTAAACCCGAGTTACACACAATGTAACTGTTCGATCTTGATCCCTACACTGTAACAGTTACATTTTTGTATTGATGTTGCCATACTAGTATCGGCTGGTGACGCACATTTATACTTCTTCACGTTAAACCTATAATCATTGAAAATAGCTCATATTTTAACGTTCCTGCTTAAATCTTTATAAAAGGTCAGTAGGCCCGCTAAATTTTTTTATCGGCCCGGCCCATATGGTCTGTTCAATTTTTTTTCCGACTCGGCCCGTTTATTTTGTTTATTGGCCAGGCCCGTTGGAAAAATTATTCTAATTTTGCTGGCCCGTAAGAAAATACGAAACCATTTCGCCAGCTATGCCAGGCCCGGACCCGTGCATACTTCTAGGCTGGGTCGGACAAGGACCGAAATTTAGCTTTTATTCCGAGTCGAACCCCGACCAGGGAAATTTTGTGCAGTGCGGACTAGAGATAAATTCGCGCTCTTATTCCACAGCCCGGTCCCGCCTGCATATTTCAGATGTGTATATTGCTGGGACGATTACTGTTTCTAAACCAATAGGAGAGCGTCATTATCACGGTCAAGTACACGCCCACACAGTTTGATTGACAGGAACTCGTGGACAATTGACGGTGCTAATTATAACGATAATCTGTTGCGGATGAAAATGAGCTGACTGGCTGAATGGTTAGAGCGTCGAGCTTGAAACCGGAGGATATGGGTTCGAGTCCATCGCGGGCCGAGAGTCCGTTGGTGATTTTTTTTTTTTTAATTATTGGAGGCTGTCTTTTATTAATAAATAAGACATTTTAAAAAAATATTTCAAACCCTTTTAATATTCTAAATATCGTTCCAAAATGATTTATATATATATTAAACAAATGGGAAAAAAAGTATTCTGCGAAAATATCCGTATAAGCAAAATTCTTACTTTAATTTTTATTTATTTATTTATTTATTTATTTCAGGATCAGAGGAAGTATAATTTCTAATTGAAGTAAATAAAATTCAGTCATTTTGAAAAAAAAAAAAATTCTTTCGTACCTTTAATTTTTAATTACCGAGTACAAATTCAAACAATCCGAGTACAAATAAATAATAAACACACACGATCAATTGTCCACGAGTTCCTGTCAATCAAACTGTGTGGGCGTGTACTTGACCGTGATAATGACGGTCTCCTATTGGTTTAGAAACAGTAATCGTCCCAGCAATATACACATCTGAAATATGCGTCCCGCCTGAGCCAGAAACATTTTGCGGCATCATGAGCAAAAGCCCGATAATGAATTTATACAGTAGGAAAAAATAGCATAATGCTTATAAAAAATTTCCAAAAGTAATTATCATTTTAAAACTATTTTTTATATAAAAATGACTGTTACGAAAATTTAAATTTAATATTATCAAAAGAACAGTTTGGTATAAAATAAAGATGTACTTTACACATAAAAGAATTTTTATATTCTGTCTCTGTTTTAACCCATTAGTGCCTAGCGTCCCTTTTTAGGGACGCTTCAAAAGGTGCATGTAGCACTGTTTTTGACACCGGTAAAAAAGAGCAGCAATCTTTATTTTATTTAATTGAAATATTTTCGTAATTAATGACCTAAACTTAATTCTCTTAAAAATAGTGGTGCCAACCGAATAAAATTTTGCAAAATGATGTGGGCACGAATGGGTTAATAAGAAAATATTATGGACATGTTTAAGAAGTGTCTTTCATGAATAAATGCATGGAACTAGAAAATACTCTCTATTATCTGTCAAATCGAACAACATTTTACAATTTTCTGCAAAAAATGCACATTTTAACTATAATCATTTCAAATTTTAAACAAGCCTTCGTTATAGGCATGACCCAGGACCCAGAAAATAACCTCAAATTAAAAATTTTAAAATTCACAAAAGGAAATTTAAAAAAGGAAACACTATTCGATGGGAAGAATATGGTAAATACATTTACTTACAGCTGCGGCATCACTTGAGATCCCAAAATAAATGATAATTAGTACAGTTACTTCCATATGAAGAGCGATTACGACTTATATACGCTGTATATACGAGAAATTTAAATTATTCGGTAATCGCAAACTAAACTCAGAAGAAAATATTTTTTTCGCGTTAGATATCTAAATAAAAATAATTATAAACGATCCAATTGCAAAATAATCTCTGCCACAAACAAAAATCGAAGTAAAAACAAATTCATTATTCCCGCCTTTTTTTTGTCATAGGCGCCAGAACGTCGGTCGACGGCAATGCTTGAACAATACACCTATAGATGTAGATATGACTAATTGTTTTTTTTTTTTTTTTTTTTTTTTGAGTACCATTCAAATACTAAAATAGAAAAAAAATGTGCTTCACTTTCATTTTGATCAAAATAGCCAGACATTGATTTGAAAAGGAATAAGAAATTCTTAAATGGAAAAATGTTTTTTTACTTTTTTCTATTCGTCGATAAATAAAATTTTCAGGTTTCAGGAAAAATGAGTCCGACCTCGTAGACCTGCCAGGAGTGTAGTCGTAAAAATAACAGAGGATATACGCTCAAGGCAGAGGGTATACCCTAGAGTGTGTATACTATAACTTTCTGGAGAAACAGAGAGTATACGGTGTTCCTTTAAAAAATCCAGAAGGTATACGGCGTATACGCCCGTGTACTGTTATTTTTACGCTGGTCTCAGGGATGTAGTGGAGCACTACATCCCTGAGACCAGCGTAAAAATGGAGCTCGACCTCGTATCGAACACGGGCTCAGTCTGAACCTGTGTCCTCTCTAATGCAGACATCTAGAAAGAATGACTCCATAACTAGACACAGACTGACCCTCACGAAATTAAAAAGGCACGCCTCAGGGTAGGCCGCGCCGGATTCGAGTTAGGATCTAACTCATTTTCTGCGAGGATGCATATCTTTTGGGGAAACTTTCATCAGCCCAAGAGGGGGGAAGGACAATCACTCCTTCGCCCCCCCCTCCTTAGACTCGGCCCCGACCCAAATCTGAAGAAAAATAATGATCACGATACGACCCGGGTCTGAAAACGAGAAGACCTGACAGAGCCCGAGTCTCGTGAATTTAAAAAGAAGCCACCCGGGGCGCGCCGCACCGGACTCGAGTTAGGCTTCAACTGATTTCATGCAAGGATGCATGTCATTTTGGGAAACTTATTAGCCCAAAAGGGAGGCGATTGCCCCTTCGCCCCCGCCTTAGATCCGCCATTGTACAGACAGAGCCTGGGCTTGAAAATTTTGGTCAGTGTATACCTTAGTAGGGAGGGAATCGAAGCTCGGCCCGACCTGGAAAAAACAGTGTGGCTCGGTCCAGCTCTGCAGAAAAAAATAAGACCCGACCTGACCCGGTTTTGAAAGTTTTAATACCTGAGAAATCCCAGTATAGCGAATTTAAGACCGGCACGACCCGACCCGGGTCTCGAGTTTAGGATCAACAACTTTTCCGTGTGGGCATCTAATGTCGTTCTGAAGCCCCTTTTTGGGCTCAAGGGGGGGGGGGCGATCGCCCCATCGCCCCCCCTTAGATCCGCCATTGTTAGGGCCCCTTTTAGTCTTTGTGATAGTAAATTGTTAATGAATTGCTTCCATTAATTTCGATCTTCATTTTGGGATACCTGTTCCATTTAGATATTTTCAAATTTTTGCATTCCCTATAAGATACTGGGGCCCCCTAGATAATCATAGGGCCGGCCCAGGGCCCCTTGACCTTTTTGTGCGCTAAACTTTTTTCATTCCCTAAATTTCTCCCTTCTTACTGCAAATTTTTAAAGCTGAATCTTGGACTCTTATGTCAGGACCAACACCGTAATATTTTTATTCGGCCCCTCGGGCCCTTTTTTTAACGCTTACCCAAACAACTGGTGCATTTAAAAAAAATATTATTCTTGCAAATAATTCATACTCTATGCTTAATTTTGACTAATTAAAAGTCTAAAGCTCTACGTACTAAAACATTTTAACATGTTTTCATGTTAGAGCCCTGATTGTATTTGTCAGTTGGCCCCTATGGGGCCCTCTATCATAGCTCCCTTAAAAATGGCCGGATTCACTAGCTTTTTTTTTACAACTTTTTAGGTCCTCCAACTATGATATGAACAACAAAAAAATTTTTTAGACTTCAGCTACAACCAATTATGAATATTAATCGCTTTCTTGGAGCCCTTGGTGCAGCTTCTTTAAAAATGATCCAAATTGCTTTCAATTTTATTCAACATAGTTTTAGCGTCTTTCCATTATTTTAATAACTACACAAATATTTTTATACCCAACTACATGCGAAATAATTTCCTGGCCCTTTGGGGCCTAGTACAGGCCCCCTTGAAGTTTTTGTAATAATAAATTGTCAATAAATTGCTTCCTTTTAATCTGATCTTTATTTTTAGGATTCTTTATTCATTTAGATATTTTAATGTTTTGACATTCTATACAAGACACTGTGTTCCCCTCTGGAATCATAGGGTCCAGCCCAGGGCCCCTCAACATTTTGTGAAATAAACATATTTCACTTCCTATATTTCTGATCTTCTTAGAGCAAAATTTTAAAGTTGCCTGGGACTCTTCTTTCAGGACCAATCCAGAAAACTTGATGTTTTTATTCGGACCCTAGGGCCCCTTTTTAAACATTTGCCCAATCAATTGGTGCATTTAAAAAATTATATCATTCCAAAGAATAGTTCCTACTATATGCTTAATTTTGACTAATTAAAGATCTAAAGCGCTATGTACTAAAATATTTTAACATGGTTTCATATTAGGGCCCTGGTTTTAACTGTCAGTTGGTCCCTACAGGGCCCCAGATTATAGCTCCCTTAAAAATGGTCCAATTTACTAGCTTTTTTTTTTCTAACAACTTTTTATGTCCTCTAACTATTATATGAACGACAAAAGAATTTCTCAGATTTCAGCTACCATTAATTTTGTTTGTCAATTGCTTTCTTGAGGCCCTTGGTGCAGCTTCTTTAAACATGAATCAAATTGCTTTCACTTTTATTTAACATAGTTATAGCGTCTTTCCATCATTTTAATAACTACAAAAAATATCTTTATACCCAACTACATGCAAAATAAATTCCTGGCCCCTTGGGGCCCGTTGAAGTTTTTGTAATAATAAATTGTTAATAAATTGCTTCCTTTTAATCCGATCTTCATTTTTAGGATTCTTTATTTATTTAGATATTTTAATGTTTTGACGTTCCATATAAGACACTTTGGCCTCCTGTGGAATCATAGGGCTCAGTCTAGGGCCCCTGAACATTTTGTGAGGCAAACATAGTTCACTCTTTAAATTTCTCCCCTTCTCAGTGCAAAATTTTTTAATTTGAGTCTTGGACTCTTCTTTCAGGGACAAGATTCTCATATTTTCATCCGCAGCTAGGACCCTTTTTTAAAACATTTTCCGAATCAATTTGTGCATTTCGATAAAGGATTATTAAAATGAATAATTCATACCCTATGATTAATTTTAACTAATTGTAGATCTAAAGAGCTAAGTACTAAGATATTTTAACATGTTTTCCTGTTAGGGCCCTCTTTTTAACTGTCAGTTGTCCTTTTTGGGCCCTTATTATAAATCCCTTTAAAATGGTTCAATTAACTCCTTTTTTTAAACAACTTCTTAAATCAATCAGCTACTAAGAAACCGTCATAGTCTAGCTACCACCAATTTTGAATATTAATCTCGTTCTTGGGGCCGTTGGTGCAATTTCTTTAAAAATGATCCGGATTCCTTGCAATTTTCTTTCACATTGCTTTAGCGTCCTCCCATTACTTTAATAACTACAAAAAATATTTTATACCCAACTACATGCGAAATAAGTTCCTGGCCCCTTGAAGATTTTGTACCATAAATTGCTATTAAACTGCCCTCTCTTAATCCAATCTTCATTTTTGGAACTATTTTTTCACTTAGTTATTCCCATGTTCTTACATTCCATTTAAAAGCCTGAAACTCCCTATGGTCTCGGCTCAGGCACCTTGAAATTTTTGTTCTCCATACATATTTCACCCACTTATTATCAAACTTTCTCAATGCATAAATTTAAAGCTGAGTTTTGGACTCTTATTTCAGGACCTACACCCTGATGTTTTTATTGAGGTCCAAAGTCCTTTTTTAAAGCATTTACTCATTTTTTTATGCATTTCTGTGAAATAATATTTAACGAATAATTCATATCCTATGCTTAATTTTGGCTAATTGTAGATCTAAAGTGTTAATTGTTTGCTTAAGGTTATCATAACGTGTCCCGGGCAATGCCGGATGAGTCAGCTAGTCTATTAATAAATACATAAAATCCGAAAAAAAATTATCACAATCTATCTTTCAAAAGGTTTTTAAACAGAAACGCATGATTAAGTTACATATACTCAAAAATGAACCTAAATAAAATGCTCTTTGAAGTATTCAACCAATCAGAAGTCCGTATTTTCTTCCCTATGCTAACTTCAGTGGGATCGGCAAAAATGGTGTCGCCGCCAAGTGCCTGCCGAGCAAGCTGCCGAGTAGAGTTCCCCAATTCTACATTTTTTAGTCATTTTTGGGCTTATCATACTATGTACATTTAAACAGCGGTGTGCGAAAAAAGAAACTATGCCCGGGGCAAAGTTTCAATTTGCCCTCCCTGGGCCCTCCCCGGAGGTTTTGCCCCGGGGCCCCCAAGTTTATAGTTACGGCCCTGGAAGTTTACGACAAAAACTATTGGTAACATTGCTGCCAACAGTTTTTGCTGTAAATGTAACGGATTTTTTTTTTTACAGTGTATTGAAATAAAAGTTCAAAGACCGCTATGAAATAATCAATAGTTTTAAATTTTAATCCAGTCAATTACTGCTGATGTTCAACTTTGAACTCAATTACTCCTAATCTAAATTTTGTCACATGTATCCCTTGGTTTCTGAGCTCATCATACATCATAATATATTATATATATAATATTATATTATATTCGATGATATTCGAGATATCAAATGGTGGTTAAAAAAATATTATATTACTTGCTGTTTTTAATATCATTTTATATGTAATAACAAATTTTAAATGTGAAAAATAACAAAATAATGAAAGAAAAAACATCACGAATCATGCATTATCAAGTGGGATGTTTAATAATTGAGAGAAAAAAAAAAGAAAGAAAATGGATGAAAGATCTGACGACAGATAAACTGAATCAAAAATAGCTTATTATAAGTGGGCGTCAAGCAATTATTTATATAAGATCTTATGCCGATTATACTGTGGCACGCGTCTGTTGCTGATCAATTATGATGAAATCAAACTTAGTCCAAAGATAACGTCTAAATCCTTAGTCTAAATTTCATCTTAAGTATTTCTTATAGTGTAAACATTTTTCTTTACATTTTTACAGCTTTATCTTACTTTTCTTCAGTGATTTTACTTTCGGATCCTAGCAACTGGGTTTCTCCATTTCTGAAATTTCAAATTATTTTCACATAAAATGGCGTTTCTCCCTCTCAGTCATTGCATAGCAACAAAACGTTAACTAATGTGAAAAATCAGTAATGAATTCAAAAGAAGGCCAGAAGAGATCCCCCCACCCCGTCATCGTCGTTCATCAATACATATCACATTATATTTCTGAAAGATTCCGAATTGTCTTATCGAGTATGTTTTTTTGTTTTGTTTTGTTTTTAATGCAAAATATTAACTAAAATTAACTAAAACTAATATTAACTACAAAATTTAAATAAACGCATTTTTAATTCAATTGTAATACAGACTGATGAAAAACATAAAAGCCTAAAAATATCACCATAACATAAAAAACAGAGATTTTTGCCCTTTTTTGGCAAAATTTCAAGCCAGACAGTTTTCACTCAATTCAATTTAATACATTCCAATATCCTATGCTCTACATGCTACTATTACACTTACCTCTGCATTAAAATAGGAATTTCACAATATCTTCAGAATTAACTGGAATATTTCAAAAAATTAAAAGAAAAAAAAAACATGCGTTTTATTAAAAATTACCATTTTTTTAATATTCAGACATCTATAAAATAATTATGTTACCACATAGAGTTTAGATTTTAGTTCAGAACATAGTTCAGCTATATGGAAAGCATTCTTAGAAAATTCCATTGAACTGCGTTTAAAACATTTAAATGGAATGGAGGTCATCAAAGTCGAAATAACGAAAAACTGATTTTCCAAAAATCGCACTTAAAGATTTCTTATCTATAAAATTCATATAGAAATGTTTATTAATGTTTTATGTTAAAAAAAAAAAAATATGCCAGCTTGGCCTATAGTTCGAGGTAGATTTCGAAGTTAAGTGCTCATTTCAACAACAAAAAATAAAATATGATTAGAGATAAACCCAGTTTAACAACTTTATTTGGCCGCTTTTGAAGAATTTTTAATTTCCGTTTTCTGTTAAAGCTGCTTTTATGAGAATCATCTTCACGAAATTCGGCTCAAATGCCCACTTTAACAGCATTTTTAAAAATATATTCTGACTTTATGAAAAAATCAACCAATACAACACATTATATTGTTCCTAAATAAGAGAAATCGTCACATGAAGGTGTTTTAGAGCGAAATTGAATTTAAAAAGAAGTCAAAAAATAAGCAATTTGTTATTTGAATACATCCTCAATTCTTCAATCACGATCGCTTCGGGAAATTTTGTTCGAACTACCTAGTTCGACAGCTTTTTTTGAAATATATTCTACCTTTTTCAAAAATAGTTTTTCCTAAATAAGAGAATCTGTCAATTAAAAGCGTTTGAGAGCAAAAATAGATTTAAAAATGTGTCAGAAAAACGCAATTTGTTATATGAATTGGAATATTAATTCTGCACATGTTTGTCAATTTCGTTCCAAAGATTTTCTTTTAGATTCGGATCGGATGATTGTGGTGGCCATTTCAACAGCTGAACTATTTTATTCGAAAGACACTAGTTGATGAACTTGTATATATTCTTTGAGTCGTTATCATGCTGAAAGCTGAAACAAATATTTGCAACCACAATTTTTCCTCCGATAAAGCAGCAAATATGGCTGGCAAAAGAAAAAAAAAGAGAGAGAGAACGGGATATACGGGCCGATAAAACAATTTAGCTGGCCTATCGACCCATTATAAAGATTAGATTGATAAACTATGAACTACTTTCAATGAATATAGCTTTAACGAGAATAAGTATCAATGTGCGTCACGAGCCGATACTTGTTTGACAACATCAATACAGAAATGTAACTTGTACAATGTAGAGACCGGCATCGGATAGTTACTTTGTGTCTAACCCGGGCTTAATATTTTTTTAGAAGACTCGTGCCGGGCCGAGATCAGGCTTGCATATTTTTTCTACATATAGTTCAGCCGGGACGGAACTAGACGTATTTGTTCTGAAGATGTGTAGTGTGAAATAACGTGATTTGTAAAAGTATTAATAGCGATAAAGAACTTTTGTTAACGTAATCTTTGAAAGTATATTTCTTGATAATTCTTAAATTCACTTCTCAACAACGCGAACATTTGACACGTTTGACAAGCAAATTTAATCAAGCCTGACTATTGGAAGGATTTGGAATCGAGCAGCATTTTCTATTCTTGGCGAATAAGATACTTGTATATACTTGTTGAGATATAAGAGATTCTTGTTACGTCGTTGCAGATTTTTCTTCCTTCCTATATTGTTGCTTCCGGAAATTTGATTCAAAATTGACTTTGGCTGTATTTTCTTACAGTGCTTGTATCAAAAACGGATAAAACCATTCGGTTGAATAGTTTCTGGAAAAAAAAAAGAAACTCCTGATAATCTTATGCGTTTCTGAAAAGAAATGAATTCAGAAATGTATCAGAAAGTAGCTCCTTTGGATTTGAGACAATTTTTAATAAAATGATACAGAAATATTTTCATAAATCTACTTTTTATTATACAGCTTCAAAAGTTACAGTGCTCAGCAAAAGTTTAGACAATGATCGATTAAGCTTCTATATTGAGAAATATGTACCGAATGTTTGTAATTCATCTGTCATACATTACTTGTGACTTATCCTTTATTTACAAACAATAAACTTTGAATTTTACCTTTTACATAAAGTATAATGATAAAAAAATGAAATTAACATTGTAGCAAAAGTATAGACAATTTGTATATTTACAGAAAAATAACTACAAATTAAAATCGAGTTGCACCCACATTGTTTGCAGTTAGTGCAAGAATGTAACTTTTCATCGAAAAAACTAAATGCTGCGTCACTTGGGGGTCTATTTTGTACCAAACATGTTCAACAGTAGCTCGAAGCTCATTAAAAGAAAAGTAAAGCAAAAATTTTCATAAACATTACGACATATGTCGTTACAAAGGTTTTCGATTGGGTCCGGATCAGAACTACACGCCGGCCAGCTGAGATCAGTAGTATTTTCAGAGTTAAACGACGTTCTGCTTTTGTATGCAACATGAATAGATGCATTATCTTGCTAAAATCCATACTTTAGTTCAGCTAAAAGATCCCCAAATGACTAAAAATTAATCTCCAACATAGTTACATAGTCTTGTGTTGCTTGGCAACCAATGAATAACTCCACAGATGCTCGAGCATTAAAGCAAAGTGAGGACCAAATCATTAAAAAGTCACCTTCTTGTTGTCGACTTAAGAAAGTCCCAGGATCTTTACGCAATGCCAATAGTATGCCCACCCGTTTGGGCCTTTAAATTCCACTTTTTTTTTCCTTACTGATTATCATAGAGTACCATTTGGGTCCATATGATGTATGTTTGCAAGTTCATTGCATTCTCGCCAATTTATAGCGAGATTTTAAAGTTTTATCATTTTCATGTAAATTGATTTACCTGTTTTTTTAATTCATGTACGAATCATGTCCGTCGACACAGAAAGTCCTTACTTACTTTTAATGTGATTAGCAATCATTATTTGTGTAAATGTCAGTTTCTGGATCCTTTTGTCATCTCCTTTTCTCGTCACACAAGATCTTCTAGATTATGTTTTGTTTTAAAGGAGTCATCCTTAGACTATACTTCATAGACAGACCACTTTGGACAATTCAATGCTGTTGAAATTTCTGCAACAGTCTTCCCTTTCCATTCCAGCTTTCCTACTTCAATTACCTCATCTAACTGAATATTTTTAGCTCGCAGCATCTTGACTAACTGATGCTATATGGAGGCATAATTAAATACTTCAGACACGTGACATCTTAATTTGGAAATTTGCATTTTTCCACGAACAGTTGGCTAAAAATCAAAAAACTGTCTAAAACTTTGCAATATGCAAATTTTACTTTTTTTAGTTAAATTAAACATTATCTTATAACCATTATTTTTATTCTACATTGTTTAAAATATGTATGTATATTTGAAAATAACTATAGCCATTTGTAAAACTCACGTGTTCGTATTTTTTATTTAAAGGTTAAAAAACACCATTGTCTAAACTTTTGCTGAGCACTGTATGATGTTTTTAACTTTCTTTTTTTTTTTTTTAACTATATTAATATTTTAATGAATCTTTATTTGAATGTTGAAAACCTAAGAATCTAAGTAATCATTAATGTTGCTATTATGTATTTTCTGTAAAATCATCCCATAAATATATATGCAGTATTCTTTAAAAGAATCTTAATTATAAGATAAAAATATGATTTTTTCTTAGCACTTTTGTTGCGGGTCAGGCTCAAATTGAGTTACTTCTAATTGTTGCTGATATTTTTTTCACCCTGGAAGACCGGGTTTGGTAAACCGTTTTCAAACATATATATGTGTGTGTTGTTCATTTTTGTACATAAAAGATAAAGTTGATATTAGAGGTATAATTATATTTTTTCTATAATTGCATTAAAATGTGAAATCAGAATGAAGTGTATCAATGAAGTGTGTAAGTGCGGTTTTTAGTCAATGAAAAATATTTTTCGCATCCAATTCGGTGATGGCTTAATTTGAAATAGAATTTTGGCTTTGGGTTTGTACAACTTGATTCGTGAAGCCCTATCAGGTGGATAACAATGAAGTGGGACTACAAAAACACGAAGACAAGAAACTTTCTCTAGAAGGATGGTTTTATTTATTTATTTAATTGCATGTTAATTTCTTAGATGGTCATAAGTTTTAATTTTATCGCTTTGCTGCAGATATATAACATACAAAATTTATATATCAATTTCAAAATCAAGTTTTCTAAAAACTCTTTTATTCATTGTCATATTTTTATATCAAACTAGCTACCCGCCCGACGTTGCCCGGGATCCGTTATGATAACCTTAAACAAACACTTCATTTTACATCTACAACTAGTCAAAATTAATGATAGGCTATGAATTACTCGTTAGAGTAATATTTTAAAGAAATGCATAAAAAATCAAGAAAATGCGTTAAAAAAGACCCTAGGACCCCAATAAAAATATCTGGGTGTAGATCCTGAGAAAAGAGTCCAGAACTCAACTTTAAAATTATGCACTGAAAAGGTGGGAAAATGAGTGGGTGAAATATGCATGGCAAACAAAAATTTTAAGGGCCTTAAGCCGTGCCCTACAGGACAATAGGGAGTTCCAGGCTCTTAAATGGAATTTAAGAACGTGGGAATAACTAAGTGGAAAAATAATTCCAAAAATGAAGATTGGATTAAGAGAGGGCAGTTTAATAACAGTTTATTTGGTACAAAAACTTCAAGGGGCCATGTACCGGAACGCAAGGGACCAGAAATTTATTTCGCATGTAGTTGGATATAAAATATTTTTATAGTTATTAAAGTAATGGGAGGACGCTAAAACTACGTTAAAGAAAATTGCAAGCAATTCGGATAATTTTTAAAGTAATTGCACCAAGGGCCCCAAGAACGCGATTAATATTCAAAATTGATGGTAGCAAAACTCTCAGATTTTTTTTTTTTTTTTTTTTTTTTTTTTTTTTTGTAGTAGTAGTAGTAGTAGTAGTAGTAGTAGCCGATGGCCTGAAAATTTGTTTTAAAAAAGCGAGTGAATTGAACCGTTTTTAAGGGATTCATAATAAGAAAACCAAAAAGGCCAACTGACAATTTAAAAGAGGGCCCTAACAGGAAAACCTGTTAAAATGTCTTAATACTTAGCGCTTTAGATCTACAATTAGTCAAAATTAATCATAGGGAATGAATTATTCGTTTGAATAATATTTCAAAGAAATGCACAAATTGATTCGGTAAATGTTTACTAAATAGTTTTAGAAGGTATGTAAATTATTATCTAAGTTAAAAAATATACAAGCTAGTTCATTTTAATAGTTTTTTTTTTTTTTTTTTTTCAGTTTTATTTGAAATGTCAAATCCGTTACTTGTCGAGTCCGTTACCATGAAATGTAAGCGAATGGTGAAAATGGCCCAGGAAGTGAAAAAAATGTTTGTTTCAAAAAATGTTCAGGGGCCCTGAGCTGGGCCCTATGATTCAACAGGGGGGCCACAATGTCTTATATGGAATGTAAAAATTTGGAAATTTTTAAATGTATAATATGCTCTATACATTTAGTTAACACATTATGCAAATGAAATTTTGATAGCGTTCACGTGTGCGCTGAGAAAAAGTACTTATTAAACCTGCTCATTTTTCATACAATTGTTATTATTTTTTAACCCTACCCTGTTGAAATTTTACTCAAACTTGATTAAAATATTTTGCACCAGAATTTTTATTTTAATCCTTTAAACATACTTATTTAACTTAAATCTTTGTGTTATTTATTTAATTTATTTTATGAAAATTTTTCTGGTTTGAATCGACTGAAACGCATTATAGGACTGGGTCGATTAGACCCATTAAGGGTAGGAAGGTTAATTATGATTACAGGGTATTGTGTACAATGTTGTTTGTTAGTTTCGGAAAAGAACATTATTTTATATTAAGAACTCTGCAAAGTATAAGCAAAAAACTTGGAAAAATTCGGGACTGTCTGTATAAAAACCTTAATTTCTCTACGAGCATACATGCTATCCACATAAAAATGAACACAGTTTATTACAATAAACCACTTAATCATAATTTACAGTTTGAACGCTTTAACTTTTCAGAAAAATTGAGTTTTTTTTTTTCTTTTGTAACCTACCACCAAATTTCGTAATTTTCACCTCTACGTCTTCCTATTACTATTTTTTCTCTACAGTGGCCTTCAAGTAAGGTTTTCAAGAAGTTGTATTTTACTATGCCAGTATATAACACTCTTTGTACGTCCCACGAAGAAATGTCATGTTGATGTAATCATGTTTCGCAGGTAAGTGATGACGAAATAAAAACTAGCGTGAAGTTCCGTAATCCTTATAAAACACATTTCACTTAAAAAAAAAAAGTTGAAATAAAGTTATATAACAAAGATAAATTTCAATGAATTATGCTATGGATGAAATGTAAAGGTCATTCATTCGTTTGATATACAGGGTGTCCCCTCTCAACGGTGGCCAATGGCTAATTTCTAAACCGTTGGTCATAGACATATAGTTCCAATTGAAAAAATGCTTTAAAAAAGGTAAACAATTATTTTTTAAGCGATTTAGGTCAAAAAAATGTTTTACTAAAAAATTACAAAAATTAAATTTTTATACGGTCCCTCGGTCCTATAAGTAATATTTAGATAATTTTTATTACTACTCTAACAAGTAAGACAAAAAAAGTCCCATTCCTCTGCGATCAAAATTTACCGAGTTATAGCTGTTCAAAGTTGAAGCATATTTTTTGCTACAAAATAGGGGTCAGTCACAAATTTACTGGAAATAAAAATAAACATCAGATAGAAAATTTAACTTTAAACATTGAGAGTAAAAAAAAAAATTTACAATGTTGTTTCTGACATTATGTTGACATTTACATGTTAAAGTAAAATATGTAATTTGTGCTAAAAATATAAGTAAAAAAATAACAGAAATTTTGTTAAATTAAACTATGAAAAGCAACAGTCACAAATCGTTACAAAATGATACATATTTAAAGCTCTATTAGATTACTCAACCTAATAGAATTTGATGTAGTCCTATAAAATAAATAAGTGGAACGCACCTAAAATCGTATTGATATTACATTGTCATTGGGTTTAAATAAGTATGGGAATTGAACCTCAATCAGATATTTGGAAGTGAGTTAAAATTTGAATATAAGTTTTGAACTAGGAAAATTTACATACGAATACTATAAATAAAATAAAAGCTTATCAAAATAACATACCTTTTTAAAATAAAATCACGAAAAGAATCAGCTTCATTTGCTTACAAAATTAAACATACGTAAACTAGTCGTTGGAGGCCACCGTAATACTTACCCATCATGGATAGGCATATGAAAATAAAACATGTGAAAACTATTTATACAATGCACTGCAATTCCAAAACAAAATTTAAGTATTGTTAATATACATAGTAATGTTCTATTAATGAATTGCTGAAGTACCAATTTCGACAAATTATATAAAACGCCAAACTACTCAAGTAATACCAAACTACGTAAAAGAAACATCCTTATAACTCCAAAAATAATAATAATATAAACTAACAGTTTACTGCATTGGATTAAGCGTCTCATTTTCAATTAAAATATACCTCTGAATCGAAATTTGAATGAAATACAGGGTCATGAAAAATCGAAGAATATGGAAAACAAGATTACAAATATCTCGGTAACTAATAATTCGATTGACTTCGTTCTGTATGCAAAATGTGTGTTATTTTATTGCCTTTTACGTCCATTCCTTAGAACAAAAAAATTCGAAAATTTTTATATACCTTTCACCAGAACGAATTTTTCGAGAGTCCGAAAAAAATAGTTCCGGATAATTGAGGTTGCTGATATTAAATAGGCTTCGTCCCATTCTTACATACTAACTGCATACAAAATTTCAAGTCTCTATCTCAATTTATTCGGAAGATAGAGCGTTTACAGACAGACAGACAGACAGACGGCAAAATTTTTTTTCTAAAAATATGTTTTTCGGAATCTCCACTATCTAAAACGTATAAATCCGTCAAAATTTTTTTTCGATTTTCAAAACGATTGCAAGACTTACCCTATACTACGTATGATGGGTAAGTAAAATACAATTGAGGATATGAATTTCAAAACTCGACTTATCGCTTTTTGATTTCTCTATCAGTCTATACAAACCTCCACTATTGTAACAATGCAATCTCAAAATTTATAATGAAAACCAATTGATGCATTTAAAGTTTTTTCGCGATTTCCCAAAATTTGATTTTTTCGATAAAGAGAATTTTGAAATTCATGTCTTCAGTTATTTTAATAACCAATCTAGAAGTTAATTAATTATAATTAACACTACCGTAAAACTTATACGGTGACAGCGCCTTCAGTTAAATCGCTCATTTAAAACATTTTGTAATTGGAACTATATGTCTGTGACAAATAGTTTAGGAAGTAGCCTTTGAACAGCATTGGAAATCGACTCCCTTTATAATACTTTAAGCACTTAGTGTACGTTCCCTTAAAGCTCGGTCGAACTCATCCGTTTTCAGCTTTAGAAAAGTGGTTTAAGTCATGAAATTTAAAGTTTCATAACTCGGTCAGTTTTAATGTTACATTAATGAGACCTTTTCTGTATTACTTGCTAGAGTGTTGAAAAATTTTTACTAAATATAACTTATAGGACCGGGGGACCGTATAAAAATTTAATTTTCGTAATTTTTTAGTAAAACATTTTTTTGACCAAAATCGCTTAAAGAAGAATTCTTTGCCTTTTTAAAAGCATTTTTGCAATTGGAACTATATGTCTATGACCAACGGTTTAGAAATTAGCCATTGGCCACCGTTGAGAGGGGACACCCTGTATAAGAGAACAATCTTAAAACGAAGGAAAATTCTGTAAATGCCAATGTTTATGTAATTAATGAAAAATAGCAGAAACTAGAAAATAAAAGAATACTAGAATAGCGAAAGGTAAGCATCAGTTTGAAAGATTCAAAATACAAATTTTGTTTCGCATGCTTTTTTTAAATGTACACAATTTTAAATTTAAAAAAATAAACTGAATGAAAAGATGCAAATTAGAAAATATAATATTTTACACCCTTTTTTGTGGGCAAAAACTGCTCATGAGCTCCTATCGTTAGGTTCTAGGATGTTATCAAAGTTTTAAAAGTTTGAATAATTGGAATAAATACTTTAGAGATAAAACACTTTATTTAACAGGACATATTAACTAATTATAAACTAGTTTTTGTAACATTCGGCGTATCGTCAGCAGTACTAATGAAAGAATTTTGTACAATATACAGGGTGGCGCAAATTAATGAGATTGGTAACGTATTTTGTCCGTTTTATTTTGCATCACCCTGTATATGGACGAGAAGTGTATTCAAGGTGATAGGTTTATTAACCAACAGAATTTTAGAAAATTACAGGAAACAAATAATAGAAAATTACATAGAGATATGGACTGATAATGTGGAAAAATGTTGGAATTTAAGAAAAGAAGTTTTTTATATTATATTCCCAATAATCTGACGATGGAGGAATAGTCAGAGTTAATGATATTTTTAGGATTTTTATAGGTATGGAATGGATCAAGAAAGTTAAGTTTAAATACAGAAGTGGGTTTAGAAATAGTTGTAGCTGATTTAATGTCAAATGTGAGGTTTATCTTCAAGCAATGTTTTGTTACAGCCGATTATTTATTTTTTCTTTATGAATACTTGCGTTATGAACTTCAATATTTTAATCCACATTTGGTATGGCCAATATAGGAAAGAACACCGGCAAGTAATATTATTTATAACCCGGAATTAGAAATATCAATAGGTTCTTTCAGCTTGGAGGAAGTAAGTTTACTGGCAAGGGTGAAAATTATTTTGAAATTATACTGTTTAACAACTTGGAAATATTTGAAAAAATAAAAAAAGAATGGGAAAGATGTATTTGGGAAACGTTATATTGTTTTATTGTTACGTTGTTAAACGTTTTATTGTTACATAAAAATTTAGCACATTAGGAGTATAATTTCATTAGATCTTAAAAAAATATGAAAATGTAGTTTAACTTTAGAAGCACTAAATTTTGAATGTTTATAATTCAAAAACTTATCATTCAAATAACTTGAAATTTAGTGTGCAAATTTAGCAAATTTGCTAAGCAAATTTTATATACATTATTTAAAAGTAGACTTTATTTCCAATCTTTTGATACCAGTAACTTTCTTCTTAAACTTACACCCAAAGGGAAGAAAATAGCATAAATCTGACCTGACCTGACCCGCGGCCCTGTGTTCGTGTAAAATTGAGTTACCCGACCCGAAGCAGGACTGTAATTTTCAGTTAGCCCGAAACACACCAAAAATAATTTCATTGATCCACAATCTGACCTGAAACGAAAGAGTTTTTGTGATAAAATTTGCATACACACACAATTTTTTCTCGTGTTACGATATAAGATACACATGAAGTTTTTCTCACCTTTGGAGCTCTGCACTTTATTAAGATATGACGATTATAACATTCATTTTTAAACAGTAAAATGTTTCACAGAAAATTCAAAACTTGTTGAGATTTAAATATTTTAACAGAAATCGGAATGTAGTTGGACAGATATAGAAAGAGGCAGTTAGATAGGTATATTTTGATTTGAATAAATTTATATAGAAAGAGACAGATAGATATATTTAGTTTTTAATAAATTTATATGTGGTTGCCTGGAAAAAGTATTCTTAAAGAAAAAAAACCCAATAAAACCTTAGAATTGTTTTTAAAGATTTTTACGTTATGTGTAAACTTAATATGCTGTGCACGAAAGGAAAATAAAAGTTTTAGTCTTCTAAGTCTGTTGAAAATAATTTTTCATAATTTTAATAAATTTAAAACAAATAAATTGTTTATAGGTTAATTTAAATGCTTATTATATCACCAAAAAATAGAACATTCTAAATAAGTTCTTTAAGACGATCAAATTTCAGTAAGTTGCTGATGTCATCTAGGGTCATGGAGGTCAGAGTGTTGATGATTCCTATCTGCATCGTGAGCCAGACTCGTGCATAGGGCAGCTGGAAATCGCTAAAGATAGCGATCAGATAGAAAGGTATAAAGGTATACGTTCTTAATTTACTGAAGTTGTCTTACATCATAATCAACATAATTTTATCTTTTAGTGAAGTTTACTTGGTGCAATATTTTTATCCTCTGAGATATAAATAAGAAAATTTGAAATGTAAAAAACACGTGGAATGCAATCAAAGTTATGAAACTGATAAAAATTCATGCAAGTCATACCCAATTACAATATCACTGAAAGACATTGATATGTGATTTCTATACAATGTATAGAATATCTCTTTCACATAAGTATATCTCCGGATTTATCAAAGTTAAATAATAATAATAAATATAAACTAAATATAAAAAATTATTTTCATATAATTTTTAATTTCAAAAATAATTTAATATATGTAGAAAAAATAACTTTTGAACTTATACTTGAGTACTATTGTAGGATGCATACAGTTTTACCTTATTTTTAGAGTTCCTTGCTTAAAAAGTGAAAAAGAATCCATTATAAGATCACTCCTGTATCTGTCTGTCTGTCACAGCCATTTTACTCGTAAACTACGGAACGTGAAAAGTTCAGATTGGGGGAAATAATAAAGGCTGTTCACCGACATATTTATAGATCATTAAACATTCACAATTTTATTTAGGGGAAATGTAGAGGGGCTAATTAAGTTATTTGAATAAAACATCTTTTCTTTGTATATCGTGTGGAGTATCGAGTGAAAGCTTTCGTAACGCTGAATTTAAATAAAAAAACACTTCTTTTAATTCAAGGTATTACATTTTCAGAGATATCGTCGAAAATGTAATGCAAAAATATGTCAGCAAATCCCATCTGTTTTCGAATCTAATGAAACTAAAATTACGGAAAAATTAGAGGTAGTAGAGATTAATTTAAACCCTGAAGGTAAACTGTAACGATTACCTTAGGTTGCCTATTTTTTGAGAAAAGCGCATTTTTCCGTTACACACAAATTTCGATTTTCGGGCATTCAGTCCCCTGTCCCTGTCAGCGAAAACACTCGCGAGCTAATGCTATTCCTATTGCATGGGGTGGCATTTTTCTAATAACTCTTTCGCATTTTAACGTTTCTAAATCTTTTTTTTTTTTTTTTTTTTTTTTTTTTTGCATTGGATATTTGAGATTCCTCTCAAGATCGCTCGTTGATTACTTTTTCGATTTTGGTCGCAGATATTTTTGATAAAGTTACTTTTACTTTCAGAACCGGTTCAGAAAGTGAAATTAACTTTGTAAAAATACTTGCACCCAAAATTGAAAAAGTAATCAAGGAGCGATCTTGAGACGGACCTCAGCTATCCAATGCAGAAAATATTATTTTAAAATGTCAAAATGAGAAAGAGTTATTAGAAAAATGCCTCCCATAGGAATAGCATTAGCTCGTGAACGTCTTCGTAGGCAGGAACAGTAGCCTTCCGCAAATGTATTGAAGAACGTTAGAGAGAGCTACCTAGACAACCACAACTGTCCTTCGGACGTCATACAATGATTATATAAATCCTATTGTTGTCATATCCCATGCGAACTATCCAGTGAATGCGCTGAAGATGGTAACAAATGGACGGTGCAATCACATTGTCCCCTGAACATCTGATGAACAACTCTGAACAGACCATCTAACAGAATTGTCCTCAAAACGGCTGATGGATGTTCTGTAACCTTCAGTGCATTTTTAGCAGCTGCGGCGCCTTTTTATTGTTTATTGTAACAACATACATCTGACTTGTCTGTTCGACATGAAGCCTGCTTATAAGTCATGGTCAATTTTTACAGGGACGAGATAGCACAAGGACATTTTAGAACTCAAGAGAAGTACAACCGGGAGCTTCTCACAAAGAGTGTGTGCAATGGAGCCAGTGGGATTCGAACCCACAATCTCCTATGCTCGCAAGTGATTAGCAGCGTGGTGTCTTAACCACTCGGCCACGCAGACCCCCAGGTGCTTTTTCTGAACTTCTCGATTTGCCTACTTTTCACAAGCTCATTTTGACTTTACGTTCTCAGGCTGTGGCGAGATTTTCATATTTTCGTAAGTGTTGCGGTTTACTTATATTTTATTTTACGATAAGTTTTCATTTCGCTTTCATCAAGAATCAATATAAGGTAAGAATTTTTATTAATTTCATTTTCTAAAGTTAATATTTACTATTATTCATATTTGATGATATTATACACTATTAAAAATCTGCTGCATTTTGTTGCAACGCACTCCCTTACTTGTATAGAAAACAGTTACTTGGCCGTAAAATGGAGCTTTCTCATTGGTTCGAATAGAGATATTATATACAAGCGGTGGAGTGCGTTGCAACAAAATGCAGCAGATTTTTAAGTGTACATTAGGCCTCGTTAGGCCTACAACTGTCCACAAGACAAATTCACGCATCTGCATGATATCAACTTATCTTGAATAAGACATTATTTGGATGATTTAAGGGCCGTCCAGAGGGTATAATATAAGTGTCCTATAACCGTCCCAAAGGTGTTATGAAGTGACATCCAAAGGATGTTGACAGGTGTGACATTTCGAAACCCAGGGGATGTTCTGTAACTGTCGACAGGACCGAGGACCAATTCATCGGTCTACAGGATATCACGTAAGTCCGGAACGGGGCATCTTTAGGATGTTTTTAAAAATGTGTTTGTGTTGTCTGGGTATCGTATCAGAAGTACAAAAGCCTTGCTCATAATGATTTTGAAAAAATATCATCGATAATTAGTCCCCATTGACATCGGCGACATACTCTGGACCTGCTATACACGCTATGTGGTTTACTTTTATTTTCTATTTTTAAACAAAAATCTTTTCAAACGAACCTAATAATGTTAGCCCTAATTCCTTCGGCAGCAACCAACTTCAGATTTCTATGATTTTATTTATTTAATGAAAATCCACCTAAACGGATTTTGGAACTGGAGATGGAGATACCCATTGCCTTCGGCAACGTACTCTGGACCTGCTACACATGCTGCGGTTTACTTGTTTTTTCTATTTTTAAACAAAAATCTTTTCAAACGAACCTAATATTGTTAGCCCTAATTCCTTCGGCAGCAACCAACTTCAAATTTCTATGATTTTATTTTTTTTTTAATGAAAATCCACCCAAACAGATTTTGGCACTAGAGATGGAGGTCCCCATTGCCTTCAGCGACGTACTCTAGACCTGCTACACACGCTGCGGTTTACTTTTATTTTCTATTTTTAAACAAATATCTTTTCAAACGAACCTAATATTATTACCGCTATTTCCTTCGGCAGCAACCAACTTCAAATTTCTGTGGTTTTATTTTTTAAATGAAAATCCACCCAAACGGATTTTGGAACTAGAGATGGAAGTCCCCATTCCTTTCGGCGAGTTACTCTGGGCCTGCAACACACGCTGCGGCTTACTTTTATTTTCTATTTTTAAACAAAAATCTTTTCAAACGAACCTAACATTGTTAGCCCCAATTCCTTCAGCCGCAACCAACTTCGAATTTCTGTAATTTTATATTTTTAAACGGCAATCTTTCTAAACTAAGTTAGAGATGGAAGCCCTACTGGTTTCGACAACATATAGTACGCGCTACTTAGTCTCCAGTCTGATTTTACAAACGAACCTCAAAATTATGTTTAATTTTTGTTATTTAGGTATGTAAAACATTATATTCCGACTTAAAATTTTTGATAAAATCTAAATAATATAAAACACGTATCATCCCTACACTTTTTTAAAACGCGAAATGATATCCAAAGCGAAATTATCTTAAACGGGAAACGTTATACGGCAGTATTAAAATGTTTAAAAAAAAAAAAAAAAAAAAAAAAAAAAAAAAAAATTCAAAATATAAGTTAAATTTTGTTTTTATTTTTTAAATAGTAATTATTGATTTACATTTTAAAAAAAATACATCGCTAGAAAGGGAAATGCACCCTAAACACTTAGTTTTTAGATGCGTTCCTAATTATATAAATTAAAGATGTAGCACCTAATAGTCGTCGTCTGGTTCGTCCGTCCGCATATAAAAGAACAAACCGAATGATTTGAAGTTTTAAATATGTAATAGTTGCGTGATTTTGTCGAATCATTTCAAATTTTATAAAAACCGGGTGTATACGTTGTTCAATTACAGGGGCAATCAAATGTTTCTGTTACATTAGCAGCAATGAGTAAGAAAAATGTTTCAATTGCATTTTGAAGATGTTGCATTCTTTCGAACAGAATGAAATTGGTATACATTTGTGAAGTGCACTAAAATATAGACTATCTACAATATGCTGTGCAAAAAATATTTATTATTCAATTACAGCGACAGTCAAGAAGTTTTCGTTACATTACGACCAATGGGGGAAAATGTTTCAAAAGCATGATAAAAAGTTTATTAAATCCAATTGATTTTTTTAATCACCAGATTTTAAAACATTCACCTTTTATATAAACATTTTAATAAATTTTTTTAATTTTACTTAAGAAAGGTGTTATAATAAAAATAAATGACATTGACATGTTTCGGAACCGTCAAATAAGTTCCATATAATATAAATTTATATTATGATTATGGAACTTATTTGACGGTTCCAAAACATGTCAGTCAATGTCATTTATTTTTATTATAACACCTTTCTTAAGTAAAATTAAAAAATTTTATTAAAATTTTTCAAAAGCATTTTAATGATGTTAATCTCTTCCGAACAGAATGAAACGGGTATGGACTAAAGCATAAACTGGAATAAATTATACATTCTGCAGTATATGTGGTGCAAAGAATATTCATAACTCATTTACAGGGTCGCACAAAAATATTCCGTTACGTAATGGTATAGGGAGAAACAATGTTTGAGGCGTATTTTAATAATATTAAACTATTTCACATATAATGAAATTGATATACGTTGCTGAGGTTTGCTACAAATTATTTGTTGTATAATAGAAGCACATAGTATTCCCAGGGAGACACAAGATATTTCGGATACTATACTGTACCCGAATACTATATGTTAGCGATAATTGCCGAAAGTGCATTTTTATTGTGATAGGAGTTTTTAAGTTTTACGGAATTTTTGCATATTACGCTCTGTATATATGTATGCTATAGATCATATGCAGGTTTTAGTTTATTTTTTTTTCCCAATTGAATCTAGTATTTTTTTTTAATGAATTTTATTGTAAAATGATGTCGATTTAAAACTATATGCATTTTTTAAAAATATTTTTAAGCTGAGCAAATTTTACCTTTTTTTTTTTTTTTTTTTTTTTTTTTTTGCACGGATTAAGTCAGTCAGAGGAAATTATTTTAATACGGGTTGTGTCGAGATCGAAACTGAAAATTTAGCCCCATGCAGACCTAGGAAGAAGGATCCTGTTCGGAATGAAAAAATATATGCCTGACCGAGTCTTCAGATAAAGTATGCTCTCAGGCTTGGTCCGGCCTAGCCCCAGAATACAGACTTTTAGTAATGGCCTTGCCGGAACTATAAAAAGCCTGAAGTTGTGAGGGCTAAAAACTCTTAATTGGCGTATTAGAAAAAGTACTGTTTTAAATAACTGACAGACATTTAAATAGTATGTAAAGGAGTTTGAAACGGCAAACGTGAAACTGAATCAGAAGTTTAAGCTACAGAAAGAAATTATCTTTTCACTTGCAATTTTTTGAAAAGCATTTGACATTTTATTAGAGCGGATCTTTGTTTAAAACTTTTTTTTATATATATAAATTATTAACTTGAGAATCTTTAAAGAAGTAAGGTGCAGACTTGGAACTTATCTGTTTAAATTTTATTTTACATTAGCTTTATTTTTGCAAATTTAAAAAATGTATTTACTTTTGAATACACAATTTTTGAAAAAATTAGTTACATCCTTTTTAAAATTAATATTTTAAATATTTCTTTAAAATAATACTTTTAAAAAAAAATCCGGAAACAAAATTTAAATTATATTTTATTCTTTTATTAAATATTAATTAAAAAATGAAATCCGATATATAATGCTTTTAGTTATAACGATTTTAAATTATTGCACTTAAAATAATACTAATCAGCTACATTTTTTTTTAACTTTGAGAAATTTTCGGATATGATTTTATTTTCAAATTATAATGGTTACTATCACAAAAAAAAAAGAATAAAATCTAACTAAAAAAAAGTATTTTTTGCATGTTTCCTAGAACTCTAAGTAATATTTTTCTTGAAATGCACGCATTTCAATTTGTGTCTAATCCCTTAAAACCTCAAGAGTTATTTCAGGGCCGTAGCGACTGCCCCCATATCCCCCCCCCCCATTTGGGAGGGGGCGACAAAGCCAAAGGTTCCCTAATCGATTCTGTCGACCTTTTTACTGAAGTTTATTTGTTTTGAAAATTTAAGAAAATATTTCTTTTAAATAATGTTTTTATTTTTTCAAATCCACCTTTTCTTATCCAGGGGCATGCGGGGCAATTCCCCCAGGTGCCTCTTTTTAAGGGGCTCCCCAATATTCAAGATTTCCATTAAAGAGTGCCAAATGCTTAAAATGTGTCAAATGTGACTAAAATTCATATGTTTTTAAATATTTAAGAAGGGAGTGTGGTTCCCCTTTTCTTCTCTGCTTCCAGTATTCCCTCCACATACGCAGAAAACAAACTTATATCATTAGAAAACAAATGATTAAAATTTTATTACAACCAGGGCCCGACTTAGATTGTAAGGGGCCCTGGGGTAAACGTAATTCGGGGGGGGGGGCTTTCTACCTTTTGAATTTTTTCTTGAATTAAAAGAAGTGTCTAAAACTAAACTTTATACTAATTGTCTGTATACGTAAATTTCGTACCAAATACTATTCGCATTTGTATACAGAATAGCACAAAAAAGATAACTTTAAGAAACTGTCGAATACATTTTTTCTTCGGTTATAGAAATATAAGAATAAATGTGAACCATTAAAATGTAAAAACACTTGTGATATAACTGTAACATTTAGGGGAGGAACGGGGGGGGGGCATGAGGTTCGAAAGCAGAGGAGAGATGAGAAAAGAGCCCCAATAAAGTTAAAAACAAATAGATAAATAAAAAAAATTGGTGACTTTTGGCCTTTTCTATTAGTTAGCCATAACAAAAAAATATATATATTTGCCCTTGGAGGGCCCCCTCAATCGGGAGCTCCGACGTCCGATGCAATTGCCCTGCATGGGCCTTACTTAGTCAGGCCCTGATTGTAACAACATAGTATCCTATAGCTTTTAAAAGAATTTTTTATTAATGTTTCCTCCTAACGTGATAAGTTAAAATAATTAATTATGACCAATTTTGAACTTTCTTTTTTAGACATCTTGTAATGTACGTAAGTAAGCAAAGTAAAAATTTGCAAAGAAATATTTATGTCAACCAATTTATCATTTTTTCTATAATTATCAAATTAATATTCTTAATTAAAGTTGTGACCAATTTTTTTGGTACCTCTTATATATAGATGTGAGTCGTATCGAGTACCAAAATTTATGCATGCATACAATCTGTTTTATTGTTTTTTTAATTTTTGGTGCTTGCCACTTCTACATTATTCACAAAAAAATCGACAGATAGATAGAAGGCGTGGAGGCGGGGGGGGGGGGGGCTACAGAATGATGTTTACTCTAAAGCCCCCATAGCTTTAACTGGGCACTGGGCCCTGTTTTTGCCAAAAACCTTGTTTAGATATTAAAAATGCAGAAACTGGAAATCCTTATTTTCTTACTCGATTTTCCCCCCTCTCCTTTTGGTCATGGGTTTTTGTGTATAGAGCTGCTAGCGACAAAGTGTGTTTTCATTTGAAACATCGGATTATTATGTTCTTAAAGAATAGGTCATTCTTCACATTAACTGCACAATACTGACCTGTCCAAAAAGTTTTTTTTTTAAAAAGAGGAAAAGCGCGTGAACCGGAAAATGAGAAATTACTATAATAAATAGCGCACGTATAGACAATTAAGAAGGTTACTTTATTCGCAACAAAATTGTCAGTATTTTTGTTTAAATCCTGTTTTATATTATTTATTTGGGAGTGGGGAGGATGGTCAAAGTGAATCCATTTATAGAAATATTAAAAGTAGTTATCAAATGAAAGTTTCGATTTTAAGTTGATAATTTTGATGCAATATTTTACACAGCTAGTTGTCCAACTTAAATTTTAACATATTTTCACTCAAAACATTAGTTATTCAAACATGGCAAGTTAATGTTTTAATTTGCCACTCAGCTGCGAAAAAAGTTGTTGAAAACATCAATACTGGAACAAATTTTCTGCAATTCTTTGGCGAGATTTGCATTTTTTCTGCAATCGTTTGACGGAATTTGCATTTTCCGCGATTTTTTGACGAAAATCACGTTTTAATTACAATCCTTTTGACGAAAATTCGCATTTTTTGCGATCTTTTTGAGGAAATTGAGGTTTTTTTTCGCGATCTTTTAATGAAAATCGTGTTTTTATTGCTATCTTTTGACGAAAATCGCGGTTTTTCTCACGATCTTATGCCAAAAATCGTAATTTTCTCGCGATCTTTTGACGAAAATCTAGCTTTTCTTAGATTTTTTTGACGAAAATCGTATTTTTATTGCGATCTTTTGACGAAAGTAGTGTTTCCCTAGCGGTCTTATGATGAAATTCGCGTTTTTCTCGAGATTATTTTTTTTTATGAAAATCGCGCTTTTCTAGCGTTATTTTGACAAAAACCGCGTTTCTCTCGCGGTATTTTGATAAAAATAGCATTTTTTGCGACCTTTTGAGGAAAATCGTATTTTTATTGCGATCTTTTGCTGAAAGTAGTGTTTTCCCCGCGGTCTTATGATGAAAATCGAGTTTTTCTCGAGTTTTTGTTTCATGACACTCGCGTTTTTCTACGTTATTTTGACGAAAACCGCGTTTCTCTCGCTGTCCCTCTCTGATAAAAAAAAATAGCATTTTTTCGCAACCTTTTGACGAAAATAGCGTTTTTTTTCGCGACCTTTTGACGGAAATAGTATTTATTGCGGGATCTTTCGACGAAAATCGTTTTTTATTCCGCCATTTTTTTTAAATGAAGGTAGCATTTTTTTGCGATCCTTTGCCGAAAATCGCGTTTTTCTCTCGATCTTTTGACAAAAATTGCGTTTTCCTCGCTATTTTTAACGAAAATCTCTTTTTCGCGCTATCTTTTGGCGAAAATTTTGATTTTATTGCAATCTTTTGACGAAAATCTTGTTTTTCTTACGATCTTATGCCAAAAATAGTGTTTTTCTCAAGATTTTTGCAAGAAAACCGCGCTTTTCAAGCGTTGTTTTGACAAAAATCTCGTTTTTCTCGCGGTATTTTGACAAAAAAAAAAAAAAAAAAAAAAACATTTTTTCGCTACCTTTCGACGAAAATAACGTTTTCTTTGCTATCTTTTGACAAAAATAGCGTTTTGGGGGATTTTTGACGAAAATCGTTTTTTTCGCGATTTTTTGACGAAAGTCGTGCTTTTTCTGTAATCCTTTGAAGATATAAAAAACCAGAAAAGCGGAAAATGACAAAAAATGCAGGAAATCGCGAATCTGCGGAAGAAGCTCATGCCTGATAGTATTCTATTCCATTCTTCCATGCATTAGCGAATGGGTCTTTTTGCGTAACTGAAGTAGCCCCTTAAATAGCAAACTGCTGGAATTATGTGTTTATATAGTCTATTTAATTCCTATACTTTGTAATAAAATCCTAGCGTCATGTTCTTATTTGTAAAATTCTTTCAGACAAATTTTATTTTTACGTTATTAATTGATCTTTATAAGTAATGCATATTTATTTCTTATTTTTGCAGAGTTATGAAAATTATAATAACTTTAATAATGATTTCAAATACTTATGCTAATTATTAAATTTGTTCATTACATTATTATAATTTGAAACTCATATGGAAACTTCAATATATAACTTTAAATATTTCTCAAAAAACTCAGTTTAAAGTGGGGGGCCCAAAGTAATATTTTTTTGGGGGGGGAGGGGGGCTCAAAACACCTTGCTACGACCCTGAGTTATTTAAACGGCCATAACTCTGAGTTTTGCAGATATGAAGGTGGATTTTTTTTTTTGGTGTTGTGTGTGTGTGTGTGTGTGTTTAATAGGAATGAATGAGGAAAGTTTTCCTAATTGGAATCTTTACTCTACGGTGGCTATATAAAAACTTGATTTAAAAACTTTCATTTTCTTGACCTTCAAATAGCCCCCCCCCCCCCCAGGGAGTTGCAACTTATGACATCATATTTTGAACTTTTTTTTATGCTTTTTTGCAACTGGAAGTATTTGGGTCTAGGAGCAATATTTAAGGAGACAACCTATTGTTTCGGTAATTATGACTCACCCTGTATATTTCTGAAAATCAAATTTCAACCTACTATAAGTTTTAACACTTTCCAACATAGTTTAAAGTGTTATGAATTCGGTTTGTCTGTCTGATCTTCTGCCTGTCCTAACCCTAACTTGCATTAATGAAGTTTGATTGCTGTGTAATTCATAGTGAATTATTGAGATTTACTATGCCTTGTTCGATATTGAAAGTGAAATATCTAACATTCAAAGTTTATTTAAAGAGATATTCAAATGTATTCCGTTACATTATGGTCTATATAAGGAAATGTCATATTTATTTACGTAGCACTTATAATCGTCATCTGTATGTCCGTCTGTCCGCATATAGCAGCGCAAAAACTACCCAACCGTATGGTTTGAGATTTAATATTATATAGTTCTTGCAGAAAATTCCCGAGTCATTTCAAATTTTATGAAAATCGAGTGAAAACTCAGAGACTAGATGAGAACTAAAAGATATTAATAAAAGTTTTTTTCAGTCTATTAAATCCTATCATACAAAATTAACTCAATAATATTCCATAATAGGTAATGTTTCTAGATTTGCCATGGTGATGAAGTCCTAGTTAAGATGGAATCATATTATTTCCGTATTACTGAATTTAATTATATATAATAGCAATAAAATTTGTATTCATGCATAAGAGTGCAATAGCTATTACATCAAGGTCTGAATATTTATAAAACTAATTATAGTACAAACGCACCCCCATTTGCCACGTCTGACTCTGCAATTATTTAACTTGTTTAGATTTATGAGACAGTTTGAAATTTCAGAAAAACAGAAATCTTGAAATCTGACTGGGATTGAGTTCTAGTTTAAAAGATTTTTTGAAATATAAATGAAAAATATCGTCAAAATAGGATTTTTTTTTTCCTTTTTTAGTTTTGTATCCATGCATTTTGCATAAGAGTGCAACAGCTATTACATAAAGGTCTGAATATTTATAAAACTAATTATAGTTCAAACGCACCCCTATTTGCCACATCTGACTTGCAATTTTTTAACTTGTTTAGATTTATGCGACAGTTTGTAATTTCAGAAAAACAAAAATCTTGAAATCTGACGGGGATTGAGTTCTAGTTTAAAAGATTTTTTGAAATATAAATGAAAAATGGTCGTCAAAATAGGAAAGGTTTTTTTTTGGGGGGGGGGGAGGGGGGATTACAGAGACTCGATGGTCCTGATTTTTGAATGCAGAAAATTGAACGTTTCGCTTTCGTATGTGTAAAGGATTACTAAAAGGGAACTCCTCACTCGCTAGAAAACACTTGTTCTCCAATGTTGGTTTCGAATAGGAAATTACCTTTATCAATCAAATTCTGTAACCTGCAATTGAAATAAAAAAAAAATTAAAATTAAAATGTAGCCCTATTAGAAATAAATCTCAGTTACCTTATGCAAATAATAATAATAATAATAAATAAATAAATAAATAAATAAATAAATAATCTTTTAAAAATATTAAAATTTAAACGAGAAATCCGAAAACAACCTGACCATAGGATTAAAATTAGCAAAAAGATGTTTTCACATAAGTGAAGAGTCACCTTGACGCCTGAAAATGTATAGCCGCAACCAATTTGAAAAAAGGAAGCTTCCTATTTTGTGCGACGTTTATCATGGCTTTTAATCAATTTCTCGGATGATTATAGAAAAAAATGACAAATCTCAGCCTGTATATTAGGGTGGGCCGAAAAAAACTTTTTTTCGATTTTCGATTATGGCGGGTACGGAAAAGTGGCCACTGGTGGCACTCAGTTCATACAAAAAATTTGAGATTTTTTGGACATTTCCTTACCCTGCCGCAAACGGCTTGAAGTTTTGCAAAAATGTTCATTTTTGAACTTTTTTCGAAAAAAATTAAAAAATGTTAAATTAAATTTATTTTGGTTGTATTTACTTGAAAAGGCATATTTAATGTACCAAATGTTTAAATAAGATCTGATCATGCATTATTTAATATCTATGTGTATTATAACTTAGGCTATTTTTATAGCTTTTTCGCGTATAATAGGCAAAAGTTGTATTTGTTTGAATCGATCGTTAGTTTCTGTATTATTTATGTTCCTTAGTCTTCTTTATATATTTTCTATGTGTCAAACGTCATATATTTGAGGAACAGACAGCAGTATACTTCAAAAACAAATCTGGAAGGTGAGAAAGTGGTGTAGCAGGACTCTAAGCGCGCGCAATGATTCGTCGTAATACTCAGGGAGTGAAGGACGAAATAGTTGAGAGCCAAAATGCGATAAAGAATTCTTATTATTTATATTTGCTAAATTATCTGCGACATTTGTTCAGTGTTTACGGGAAACCCTTTTGTGGTGATATACAGTGCTTTTTGGGTCGTTTAATGTGCCATTATAGTGTTTTGTGCGTTTTATAGCAACAAGCTTAGAAATGGCTAGTATAAAGGGCCATGACAATGCAAAGACACGCGATAGCGTGAAAAGTAACTCTTTGGGGTCATCATGCATATTGAAAGAATTGCAATTGCCAACTTATGCTGATAATCATGTTCCACTAATACTGGTTGCTTCACCAAGTAGAAGTTGTGACAGCACAGAATACGAATCTGGTCATCGATAAAAACAAAGTCAGAAGAGAGAAATAGAAACTTGGAAAGAAGATACAGGCAGAAGAAGTTATTGAAAGAAGGAAAATTAAAAGCATATTTTTTGATGGTAGAAAGGATAAAAGTATATTCAGAGGAAAAAAAGAACAAGCGGCACTGTCGAAGGAAAGACGAGGAACACATCACCGCGTTGTTTGAACCTGGTTAGGAATACTCGGGTCACTTGATACCTTGTTCCGGTCACGGAAAAGAAATAGCAAAATCATTATACAATCTTCCAAGTCACCACAAGTTAGACTTTTCTGAACTGACGAGGTATCAAGGTAACGGAACGAGGTATCAAGTGACACAAGTATTCCTAACCAGGTTCCAACAACACGGTGATGTGTTCCACGTCTTTCTCTCGGCGGTGCTGCTTGTTATTTTTCTTCCTCTGAATTTACTTTTATCCTTTCTATTATCAAAAAATATGCTTTTAATTTTCCTTCTTTCAATAACTTCTTCTGCCTGTATCTTCTTTCCAAGTTTCTATTTCTCTCTTCTGACTTTGTTTTTATCGATGACGAGATTCGTATCCTCTGCTGTCACAACTTCTACATGGTGAAGCAACCAGTAGTAGTGGCGCATGATTATCAGCATAAGTTGGCAATTGCAATCCTTTCAATATGCATGATGCCCCTAAAGAGTTACTTTTCACGCTATCGCGTGTCTTTGCATTGTCATGGCCCTTTATACTAGCCATTTCTAAGCTCGTTGTAATAAAACGCACAAAACACTATAATGGCACATTAAACGACCCAAAAAGCACTGCATATCAATACAAAAGGGTTTCACGTTAATACTGAACAAATGTTGCAGGTAATTGAGCAAGGATAAATAATAAGAATCCTTTATCGAATTTTGGCTCTCAAGTATTTCGTCCTTCACTCCCTGAGTATTACGACAAATCATTGCGCGCGCTTAGAGTCCTGCTTCACCACTTTCTCACCTTCCAGATTTGTTTTTGAAGTATACTGCTGTCTTTTCCCCAAATATATGATATTTGACATACATAAAATATATAAAGAAGACCAAGGGACATAAATAATACAGAAACTAACGATCGATTCAAACAAATACAACTTTTGCCTATTATACGCGAAAAAGCTATAAAAATAGCCTAAGTTATAATACACATAGATATTAAATAATGCATGATCAGATTTTATTTAAACATTTGGTACATTAAATATGCCTTTTCAAGTAAATACAACCAAAATAAATTTAATTTAACATTTTTTAATTTTTTTCGAAAAAAGTTCAAAAATGAACATTTTTGCAAAACTTCAAGCCGTTTGCGGCAGGGTAAGGAAATGTCCAAAAAATCTCAAATTTTTTGTATGAACTGAGTGCCACCAGTGGCCACTTTTCCGCACCCGCCATAATCGAAAATCGAAAAAAAGTTTTTTTCGGCCCACCCTACTGTATATCTCAGCCTTGAATCTACTTTCGGCTATCTTTATCCATATTTACATAACTACAGGGTGGTCATAAAAACACTTCTCAGATATATGTACCTCTAACTACCTAACCGCTCAAGCGATCGAAAGGAAATTTCAGATTCAGTTATTTGAAGGTTTGAGTTTGAGTGAACAGTGCTTTGAGGCCTATAGCTACAATGGCTGTTGCCTTGATTGATCCAGAATACACAGAAACAAATACAGAACACTTTATCATTTACAGAAAATCCAGTACATACATTTAATACACATCACAGGGACAACACAGACACTCATGCCGCTAGCTGGACTCGAACCAGGGACCAGCGGTGTGGGAGCAGCTGCCGCTTCCAACCACGCCACTGGGTCGGCATTATTTGAAGGTATGCGCTCCAGATCGTGATGATTTAAAACAATAAAGCTTTTAAGGCTACGGTTACAGTAAAAAAGAATTCGAAATTTTCGAATAGCAACATCCATTTTATTCTTGCGTAAATTTATCAGCACATTGAATGAAAAACCTTAAATAGCATTGGAATGATACATGTATGTCTAAAATTGCTGGTACAATTTCATGGCACTCAATCCTAATCAGTTCCTATGTAATGCAATATTCAGCATTCTAAAACAAATGATTACATTTTTATTTTCACTATGTGTACACAAACACAGCTGAAAAACACATTTTAAAAACAAATCTTACAACAATATTCAGTTCACAAGTTGGGGGGAAAAACACGGCTACTGAAAAACATAGTCATTGGTCCTTTATGTAAATTCTTTACTTTATGATTTTTCAACGCGCTGATGATTTTGCGCTTGAAAAAAAAAAGAATGTTGCCATTCAAAAAGGACGAATTTTTTCATCATATTTGCTCTAATTTTTTTCTCTCTCTCTCTGATGCAGAAAGATAAAGTAGTGCATATTCACACTGTAGGTACTACATTTCTTATTAAACTAATTAAAGTTGTTTAATAACTTTATGTTATGCTAAGAAAAGAATATTATAATGAAAAATTCCAGTATACAACTAGTGCAATATTAAACATCATGTTAGCTTCATATGTGCAAATAGGATGAGCTAGAGCTAGTACTGGAACACTTATTTTAGTTACAATTTAGTATTTCTGCAAAACTGCGAAAGGGCCTCAAAACTAAGTTAGACTTTTGAACAGAATTTCATTTGTATTTTCGAAACATACATTCATTTAATGACCTTGAAGTTTTTACCAGGACAGGTTCAAATGTGTTTCGGGGGGGGGGGGGAGAGAGGAGGAAGAACCTCCACTAGTACATCCTTAGCTACAGCCCTGATCGGGCCCTGCCCATAAGGCCGTTACTCGCAAATTCTGACATCTTAGCTTTATTTGTTAGTTATTTTAATTATCACATAAAAATTTCGAGTTTAACTTTTAACTATTTTATTTAAAAATCAGGACCGAAACAAAGCCTTGGCAATTTCTACTGTTTCTACCATTCTCTCTGCTGGCCTTGTCAGCACCGATGTAGAGCGGGATTTAGCCTGTAAACCACTTCGTGCAAAAGAGATAAAAATGCGCCGCTACATAGTAAGTATTAATAAATGAATTATTGATCTTTTTTTACTTTTTTAAGAAACATTTAAAAAAAAAAAAGGGAAAAGAAAAAGAAAATGTAGCTTATTTAGTAATTGATACAAATAACTTTTCACTAAAAATAATTTACTTCATTTTAAAAAGTAGTTAATAGTAATAAAATTCATACGATTATTTTATGAACTGTTAATTTAGAGAATCCTTTTAAGTTTGCCAATCCTGTTTAAGACGATGTTATTTGCAAGTAGTCCTTGATAATTTTTAGTTTCGAAAAACTACGGTACACGGATGCAACAATTACAGTAAGTTTTAGAAAAATTCTCAAAGCAATGTTCCAGTTTAAGGCAAAGTATATTTTTGTTTTCAATTTCAAAAGGTGATAATTTTTTTTCCTTTACAAAAAGGATCACCAATATTTCATCGCAAAGTTCCAAGTTGTTTATAACTAATAATTCTCAGTCTGTTAAAAAAAAAAAAAAAAAAGTTTTGAAATCTTTGCAATTGGCCAAAATTACAGAAGAACTAACATCTCTTAGTTTATATACTGGATATAAAAAAAAAAAAACAGAATTTTTTTTTTGTTTTTTTATTGCTCTCTCTCACATTTTTTTCTTTTTAATTGTCACTTTTGCGCCCTTCGATTTTTTTACTCCGTGCTGGGGCATGGACTGACGGAGAATTAGTCCGGCCCTGGCCGATGTTACCAGCAGAGCCGTTCTTAGGGGTGTGCGACAGGTGCGGCCACACAGGGCCTCATCTGGGCACAAAATATTTTTCTTTAATATAAAGAAGATGGTATAACAGAAAATATTTAATATAAATTAATTATTTTAATTAAGAAAAGATAGTGGTCTTGGCATAAAATATAATCTATGTTAGAAGAGGAACTTTCATCATCAATTTGTCATCATTGCTTTTGAAATTGATTCAGTAGTTCCAGAAATTACCCACACTACAAACACACAAACAAATGCTACTCCTTTATAACAGTTAGAGGATTGAACCCTGGCTCCCCGGGTCATAGTATATAAGTAAAAACAATTCTTTTTTATTGATAGCATAGTAAATAAGATTATGTTAAGAATCTGAAAGGAAAAGGCCTCGCTTTAAATCGTCCTTCATAAGAACGGCTCTGGTTACCCGACATTTTACAAAGAAAGTGCGATGATGGATATGCGTCAAAACGGAAAAAAGAGGGTTAAAAAAAATCTGAAGTAGCCTCCACTTAAAATAACAACATTTAATAAAAGCCGAACATTATTACTCTTTTTTTTAAATCCATACAAAGAATCTGCAACATAAATCGAAAAAAATACTTAGTGCTGCCATCTACCGACATTTAAAAAAACGTTTAGATCAAAATGAAATTGCTCCTTTATTTT
The DNA here is from genome assembly GCA_964019185.1 of Maratus speculifer. Taxonomy (NCBI): domain Eukaryota; kingdom Metazoa; phylum Arthropoda; class Arachnida; order Araneae; family Salticidae; genus Maratus; species Maratus speculifer. The sequence goes on from OZ025299.1 coordinate 193,188,793, forward strand.
TTATGTCGTGCCGACTTTGCTGGTTATTTCAATCCGAGTAAAATAAGTCTCAGGTTTGATGAATACTAGTTTTAGACAGCCTTACTATTTTTAATTCACGATACAAAAATATATCTCGTCTTATTAAAAATCTCTTTTAGGAGGTGTGGAGAGGAAATAAGTGTCTTTACTAATTTTTTAAATTTTAAGAGCTTATTATTAAACTTCCCTAAATGAAAAAAAGCTTCCAACCGTAAATGCTTTATCTTTACACTTTTCCACTGAAATCGATTTTTTTTAACACGATTGTATTTCTAATTTAGAGATTGTTCCATTCAGACTCACAAAGCAAATATGGTGTATGTCTATAACCTCCAGTTTCCTTTCAAACCTTTGCCGCGCAAAGCACTTCCATTTAAAAAATGCTGAAATGAATGACTGACACTGAAATTAAAGTACAAATTTATTTGAAAATAAGAAAAAGCTATTTTTCCCATGCATAATAAACGGAAAATATTTGCATCGGAATTCTGGTGTCATTGCGGCATTTTGGAATCATCCTAGATGTTCCGAGTAATAGAACACTGAAACACAAAGAGTTAAGCCAAAAAGCACATTTTGAACGAAAAAATTTATTTAATAAAATGTGCTTGTTTGCAAGTGTTAGTTATTATATTTACATTTGGATTCCATTATTAAATAAATTTAACTCCTGAAAACCGAGAGATTGGCAGCTATATGCTTTGACGGTGCTAAGTTGGAGGGGGGTATTTTGCGAAAAGTAAAAAGAATTTTTAATGCAGTTACTGAACGTTGAAATCTGGGGGAACTGGTTTTCTTTACAAATTACAGATTTTTAAACCTAACAATATACAAATAATGAATAGTATGTTTTTATGCAATAGAATTTTGTGAAAGGGCCTATTTAAATACTTGGATTTTTGAGGAGGAGACACTTTTTTTTAATGGATTTGTGTGTAATGGCTCTAAATAGAACCCAAATTATGCCTGAATCGACTTCTGAAATTAAAATCATTATAAGTTAGACAGTTTTGAAAATTTGGTGTGGAAAAGCGGACAACAAAACCCAGATATGACCATAAAGCGACTGTGATCATATCACAGTACCGGTTCCATTTACTGCGAGCATATAATTTTGTATACCATACCAGCCAAGTTTTACGGGGGTTTTCTGACCACTATTTTTTAACATATAAATTTGTCTTACCTAATCATCAGAACTATAATTTGAAATAAATTAAATTTTTCTGATCAAAAATAGCGGAAGGGAAACAGCGTAGAAGTTAAAATTTATGGTGTATAATATTCTTTCAAAAAGCTGTTAATTATAGGAAAATAATGCTAAAAAAAATCGACATTTTTGTAAAAATTGTGTTTCGCCATTTGCGTAGGATTTTTTCTTGGGCTTGGTCGGACTGCACTTAAATGAACTATCGGTAGGGCCGAAACTAGCCTTTTTTACACCCGGGGAAAACTAAGATTTTAGAGCCCCCTTTCCTCACCTTCCTCTGTAAAATATATTTACAAAAAATTCTAATTTTTTCATAACCGACTTATTTTAAAATTCAAAATATCTAATCATGAAATAATACTGAACAATCTGCTTTGTAAACTATTATTCACTAAAATCTATTAAACAAAATCAAAGAATCGAAAAAAAAACTTCGTTTTATACAATATCCTTATGCCATATCATTCTTAGATTCTCCTATGCTTTAGAATACCACAAAGATTACAGTGTAAACACAGACGCGAGTAAAAGTGGCACACAAAATCTTCATTTGGTGTCGCTTTATTCTTATGCTTGGGGAACATGCCCCCTCTGCTCTGCCCCCACCCTTATTTTCGGCCCTGACTATCAGTGTTAGACCTTGTGCAATTTTTAAGCTTTTTTACACTTTAGCTGAAAATTGAGATTCCTGTAAAGTTTTGAATTTACTATTTTAAGCTAAATGTAGTAATTCAATTTTTTAAAAATAAATATTTTGTAGAGATAAAAATTATTAAAACCAAACCTTGTTAAAAGAAAAGCTAGCCTTTTTTTTAAAGCAAATACAGTTAAGTTTCGTAAAGTGGTCTTTTCCTTTTCTTTCTTTACTATTATCATTTTCTTTAGTGAAAATTTTTATGTGGCAGCAAGGTCTCTGGTAAAATATTAAAAGACTATTTGCATATGGTGACAAATTTACCCAGTTACAGTGTAATAAAATTTACAGTAAATATGCATTATATGTATGAATGTAAATTAGAAATGTTTGATTTCCTAATATAATTTTTGAGCCTGTTTTTGGGAAAGAAATTTCTTATCCATTTAATATTTAATATTGTATGTTATCATTCAACTATGTTAATAACAATTATAGTTTTTAAATGCACTATTAAAATAAAGATGTATCGAAAAAGTGGAACATTATTTTTAGACTAAAGCGCGCATTATTACTGGGAAAGCAGGGCTGACAGGCTAAAAGTTTTTACTTTTGCTCATGGGCTGGTAACACATGCTTCCTGATTAATCTAATGAAAATTTGACACTTTGGAAATATGTCGTTCTAATTTTCATTTATGAATGTAGCTAAGATTTTATGTTTTGTAGTTTTTTTTTTTTTTTTTAAATAAAAGATTAAGTATTAACTACATGAAGGATTAATGACAACTATTATCATTTTAACATCTTCAGTCATTTGTATTTTTTAAATAGGGTGGGTCTTTCGTTTAACATCAGATATATTATAAAAATAAAAGCTAAAATGAATGCAAATGAATTTTTTATATATTTTTTATTTTCCCAACTCTCGTATTTAAAGAAAACATTGAATAGATTTTTTTTATGATTAATATCGTCTGCTCTATGCATCGAGAATGGAATTTAGAACGCTCGTCTGACCAGAGCAGCATGAGTGGTTTTTTATGTTGAAAAATCAAACGTACAAATTGTCGGTCACGTGACATTAACTTTATGATTAATATCGTTGGCTCTATGCGGAGAGAACAGGATTTAAAATGCTCGTCTAACTGGAATAGCACAAGTTTTTTTTTTTCATTGAAAAATCAAATGTACAAATTGGCGGTTGTGTGACTCTAGCCTAAAGCTCTTATATTTCCCATAGGATTGCACACATTTTTTTTTAAAAGGCTAATCTGATGAGAAAAAAAATGTTGCTTATTTTTTACATGTTTAACAAGATGTTAATAGTTACCTTCATCAGCATTTTAAATATCCGTATTCCAATTTATGTTTCTTTCTCTTTACTTACTTTCAGTAAAATTCACTAAAATGCAGAAAATATATATTTTTAAACAAGTTGACCAACATTTGGCACTACAGCAGTAACATTGCCCCTTAACACTTTTCAAAAAATAGTCATTGTTGAAGCTGATATTCATTTCTCCATAGGAAATCAATAATTTGAATAACCATTAAGTACTATTTTTACGATGCTTTTCGAAAACTGAGTACTCAGGGCGGCAGAAGCTGCCCTCCTCCCCTTTAGTGACTAATTCAAAAAAAAATTGAAACAAATGTTTACAAACTGTTGGTATGTCAAATTTTCAGATTTTATTTCTATTAGTTTATGAGATATGGCAATCAATTTATTTTCTAATTTGCCTCCATTAGGGATCGAATTAAAAAAAAAATCAATGTTTAATTCCAGAATTGTGCCCAGATATACATGTATTCCTGGTGCCAAATGGATGCGTTTGAAAGCAAAAATTAATTTTAAAATGAGTCGTAAAGTATGCAATTTGGATTTGAGTATACCTTTAATACGATGTTCTATACTATAAGAATTGGTCCTGTTAAAAACTTGTTAGCATAAAAGTTATAGATATTATTGAGGTGATGTATAATAAAGTTAAGCGAATTTGATATAAAGTGAATTGATGTTATGGATTTATTTCTTCTTCAACCTCCCCCCCCCTTTCTGTTTTCCTTTTTATTTATTTATTTTGTGTTAAGAATCGGTCCAATCAAAAACTTCTCAGTATAAAAGTTGTAGATAAGAAGATTTATAATAAATTTAACTTGATATCTTGAGAGTTGACAAAGTTCCGATTTTTCCTCCTAAAACAATTTTTATCAACAATCTGTCATACCCAATTTTTTCGCGCTTTTTATAGAAGCTAATAACTTTAAGGGGGCTTAGGGCTTGATCGATACAGAAAAACATGTAAACAAAGCTCTCTCTCTCTTTGAGTCCATATAAAAACAGAAGTATTCAATGTAATTAATTTAAACTTTGTAATATTTTTTAAGTATGTTTGTAGTCTTGTAAAATTAAGTACTTCAATGGAATATAATAAAAAATATAGCAAAATTTATGTAACACATAATTAGAAATTTTCGAAAAAAAAAATTATGTTATATTACCACCCGCAAGATATCTTAATGTTGAATTGACATAACCTAATTTTTTGCTTTAAAATGATCAGAAAACTTTACTCTATAGAACGAATTAAGGATATAACTATCACTCCCAAAAAAAAAAAAAAAAAAAAAAAAAAAATTAAGCCATTCCATCAAATAGTTTTCTTTAAATCTTATAAATAGTTGTCAAAAATCAATTTTTGTGAAAACGCGACTTAAAGTTGAAATTATATGGGTTCAGCTTTGAAAGTGTTGATACATAAATGCTCATAACTCTATTAAAAATGCAAATATTCTTACGCAGTTTTTTGCACTACATTCAGAATTAATTGAATAATCAAAAGAAATCCTAAAAAAACTAGATTTTTTGAAAAGTTTTCAAGCCCTGAGCCCCCTTAAATTAATTCACTATCTACTTTAATTAAGAAGTTAATGGATTTTTCAGTTTTCCCTCATTAATGAGCTAACCAAGATTTTATGTCCCTTGTTTATGTATCAGCTTGGAAGAGATTCGAGTAGAATTATGAATGTTATCTTGTCCATAAAAAAAGTGAAATAGATTGTGGGTTTTTTTTTTTTTTTTAAACAGAGGGTGGTTTTGGGTTCCAGGAGTCATGAATGGTGTAGATCTGCAAATTTTATTTTAGAAATTCCATCATAAAAGAGAATGCAATAGATAGTATTTCAAACGAAATTTACATAAAATCTATATAAAGCCAAGCATACAAATAAGGTCATTGATCTTGAGATGTACATGATTGACAGAAAAGATATTTCTGCAATTTTAGATGAATTATGTTAAATGTGTTTTATTTATGTTACAAAAATCTCGCAAATGAATATTGCTAAATTGATTGATAATATTGCTAAAATTGTTAAAAACAACGTAATTTCACAATGGAAACAGCTGAAGAATGGGTTTCAAAATATGTGATGACATATGATATATATTGTATTGTAATTTATTGCATAACATGTATTGTAATAAATGCTAACTCCTGTACATAACTTATTGATGCATTGAAAATATATAATTATAAATTTTGATGTTCCAATGTGGCAATTATCAGAAGAAGTTACCAAAGCTCAAAATAAAGTTTCAAAAAGACCAGGAATCCCATTAGGAGGGGAAAAAAAGTCTAAAAGGCATGTAACGAAAACTTACTGCACCATATGTTTAACAATATCTTACCATTTGTTTTGCAATATTAGTCACAAAATAAAAAGGTCTAAGAAATGGATAGTTTCTAGAAGCATTGGAATTTCACTTTAAAGCATGAAATACTATTACTGCTATATCAGAAAAGCCATTTATTACAGTTCATTTAACACTTAGTGAGCCTTTGCACTTTTCTGCATTTTCATGCACTGTAAAAATCTGTTAAATTACTAACAGTTAAAAGTCACTCAAATTCATGGAAGAATTCAACTCCTGAAAAGATGAGTTTTCTAGACTATGCAAATATTACATAAAGTTGCATAATTTGAAAAGTAAACATATTATCTTATTTTGTAAACATTCTTTTAAACTATTTCATTGCAAAATATTTATTGCAATTTTTTTTTTTTTTTTTTTTTTTTTTTTTTTTTTTTTTTTGCATTCCGTAAAAAGATGAAGTTTAAACACTGCACAGAAAAATCACAATCAGCATTCAAAAAGAAATTTTTTTGGGAGGATTACATTATTTTTTTTAATCTAAAAAGTCTTTAGAAATTTAAATGTATGGAAATTAAGTGGGTATTTGTTTTTTCATGTTTTAATTGAAGATAGCAGATAGAGATTTTTAAAAATTGTAGACTATAAAAATAGCTAAAACAGTTTTTTGAAAATAACTTTTTTGTAAGGATTATTTATGTCTTTTTTATTCATCAAAGATGTGTTTAGATAAAGATTACATTTTAAGCAACCTTTTTTTTTCCTTCTTTTCCTTTTGGTATTTTGTTAGAGAGAACTGGGGCGAGCTTATAAATATGTGAAACCAATGTAACACCAATTCAAAGAACAGAAAATATATTTTTTTAACAGATTACACCATTAGAAACGATAAAGTTTGATTGTTCAGTGGATACTTTTTGTTTTCTGAATTTCGTTAAGATAAACAAATGTGCTTTTTTAAAAAGGCAAAATAAAGAGCATTTTTTACCTTTTCCTTCATCTGTGCTTTCAAAACTATGCTTGACAAATCGTTACGATTGTGGAAGCATGCCATTTTGTAATTAAGCACATTATGATGGGTTTTAATTATAATCGTTAATTAAGAATAAATGATCATGTGTGAGTATTACTCGCGCACAGATGTTTCTGTACAATATAAATAAGTAACTGTATTATAAGATCAATCGTTCTAAAAGAATTATTAGACGTTAAAAAAATTATACTATGGAGGATTGGTTATAGCTGTATATATTAGAAAAGTACAAATGTATATACCATAAATGTTCAAAGAGATATGAAATCTAAATAATATACAATACCGCTATTCTGTGTAACTTTTAAAAAAATTATATCCTAATATGTTAATGATGAACTTATTTCAGCACTGACAATAAAATTAGTGCATTTTTAAACTTCATTTGGCATTTTAGAAATTTATATTATGAGAAGTCAGATTCATTTATTCAAATTTAGAGCTTTTTGTTGCAAACTGCAAAACATCCCATGAAGAATGACAAAAACTAAACATACAAATTCAAATTTGATGTTCACTGTTACTCAAAGATCAAATTCCTAACTTACTTTATTATTATTTTTTAGCATTACTTATGTTGAAGTATTTTGTAAAATAAAAATACTGCAAATGTTACCCATTTTTGATTTAGATAAAAGACAAATGTAAATTGTAAATTATATAATAAAAATATTGTTGATACATTAGTGAGTAGTTGATATATTGGTTGAGCAGGGCCCTTGCAGACTTTTTATTGGTGGGGGAGACGGCATTAAATGTTGCGAACAAAAGATTCAATATTTGCTCACTCAGTGGAAAGCAAACATAAATAGTTCTGGCATTTGCCAACTTGTTTTATAATTTTACCAAGCTATCACAATTAGAAAATATAGTTTTTATTTGTAAAAGGCTTAGTAGTATTTCTAATTATATTGGTAACTTTAGTCAAATCTATCAGAAATAGAAAATGTATTACAGTTTTTTTTTATTAAAGTTTTAAGCTAACTTGCCAACTATAGCAGCATGTGCAAATGTTTTTCTTTTTTTGGGGGGAGGGGGGCTCCTCCCTGTCCCTCCCTTAGCAAGGCCCCTGGTTGAGTGTGTTTTACTTTGAAACATTTTACAATTAGGAAGGCGATGAGGCATCACAAAACAATATTTTTTATAATAAAATGAATTCAACAACTCTTCACCCTTAACAATAAAATCTACATTATTTTTACACTACTATTGTGAATATGAACTCTGATATTTATAAAATATAAGTTGTTAAAATGGAATCTTCAGTGTATAAATACATGTATATATATTTTTAAATATGTTATTAGAATTTTGTATTCATATTGTCACATGGTGTCTTTTAATTAAAAGGAAAAAAATTATTGATGACCTAGAATATTTACTTTTGAAAACAAAATATTCTTCATTTAAAATTTTTATAAAAAGCCAAGTTTGTAATGTGTATTTTTTTTATCAGTTGCATGTAGCTAAATAAATTTGAAGAAACAAATATGTTATCTAATTTAAAGTCTTACTTTGACATTAATGAAGTAAAAAAAAATTAAAGTTTATAAAACAAAATCCAGATTCTAAAACAGCATGTTATATGTGTAATCAAAAATCTTAAACCCAGTACTTAAAGATGGTTAATTATAGACTGTTGCCAGAGCATGATTTGTTCAGCTGTTTCTGAAAATAAACTTCAATATAGGACTTTTACAGTGAAACAAATTTTATGCTTAAAATATTTTAGACATGAATAATTATGTCTAATATAAAAATAATTATTCATAACAAATATAATTTGACAAGGGCACCACCAAACATGGTGCACACAGATTTTGATGATTTCAAAGTATGTTGTAGGGGTCATACCACTAATTATTCAGCTGAAAGGATTCTTTCAAATGGGCCTTAGTTTTTGAGAAATTGGGGGTCAAAGTTCAGCATATATTTCAAACACTTATTAGTACAAGCGCCGCATGTGAATCCGTGGCGTCGTGGTAACGTACGAGCCTGCAAGTCAAAAGGTTGTGGGCTCGAATCAGTCCGCGGCCTTTTACTTATTTTTATGTTTTTTTTTACACTTTGCAAATTATAATCAGAATTGAAAATTCTACAGCTTTGAACCTTTTGATATTTTCTGAAGAGGACAGTTTACTTTGTCAACATTTTTTTATTATTTTTTTTTCAAAATATGGTGAACTGACTGCACTTCAGGGTTAAACTAAAAGTACATTTTGCAACAAATAAATAAAAATTTGTATCTAATTAAAATTTTGAAAAAGTATAAGAAAATTTCAATATTTTAAAATCTCCACTACTTTAAATATTAATATTTTTAGATTAATCAGTCACTTTTTTTCTTTTCAAATGTGTATTACACAATATTGTGCTTGGATTTTTAGATAATTTAATACTGCATTTAATATAATTTATATTACTAAAATACTTAATTCGTGATAAATATGTTTAAAAATATATTAAAAGTAAAAAAAAAAAAAAAAAAAGGTTTAATCATCATTTGTAAAAGCGCAAAAAGACTAATAAAAAGAAATCTTCATTTATTCCGATAATTACGGAGGAAAGCAGACGATTAAAAAAAGTATTTTTATATGTATTATAAATTTTATCTCATTAAACAGACGATTTTCGTACTTTAGTTGAATTACAGAAAGAGTGTTTTGATTTGTTATAAAAATAATGTAATCTGTCATTTCTTATTTGTGCAAATGATAACTTATGTTCATGTTGAACTTTGGAGATAAATGTATTTACAGAAAATTGGAAAATTGAAAACTTGGATTAACTGGTAACAACTTGCATTTTAACATTACTGCATTAATATTTTATTATTTTTTCGAAGATATGCATTACTTGAATAATCTAATCCTAAAGACGTTTAAAAAATTGCACCCGAAAATTATTTTGTATTATTTATACATATACAAAAGAAGGCAAGTTTTCATTTAGAATGCTATAAAATAAAAAAGCGATAGGGAAAAAAAATCATTATTTCAGGATTGTGCTTAAAATAAAAAACGCGAATAATAATTAATAAAAAAAGTTCTAGGCGTAAACTAGTTTTGTAGTTTTGTCAATAGAAATATTCGTTTAAAAATTGCAGAAAAAAAATAAATTTTCATGAAAAAATTTAAAAATGCAAATGTAATTTATTAAGAAAATATTAAAAGCTGCAGCAATTTTGCAATAAAAATACTTAAAATTTGTAACGTGTAAAAATGAGAAAATAAATAAATAAAAGCCGATGACTGATTCAAACCCGCAACCTTTCGACTTGTAGGATTGTATGTTACCATGACGCCACAGATTCACATGCGGAGATTGTACTAATAAGTATTTGAAATGTACGCTGAATTTTGACCCCCAATTTCTCAAAAACCAAGGCCCATTTGAAAGAATCCTTTCAGCTGAATAATTAATGGTATGACCCCTACAACATACTTAGAAATCATCAAAATCTGTGTGCACCATGTTTGGTGGTGCTCTTGTGAGTATAAGTAACAAGTTTGATCTTTGTGTTATTTCTACTTTTTATGCAATTGTTTTTATGATTGAGGTATAAATCAATTTATATTCAAAATAGAGGCAAACAACTGTGTATGTTGGTAAAAATTGTGCACAATGCACTATATTCTGGTATTGAATGAATGAAATTAGAGTTTTTGATCAAAGTTAGGTATAGTTAAGCTTTGTACATGAATTCTGAATTATATATATATATGTAAAATCCCCTACAGTTCCAAAATTGAATTTTATAACAGATTGAAAAATATTGAAAATGTTTAAACATTTTTGTTTTTTTAAATATTTTTAATTGGCAATCTGTTTTATTTACAAAAAATAATTTTCAATAATGCATTTAATATTTTTTTACATTCAAATATAAACAAATGAACAATATAAAAAGAAACAAGAACTTTTATTTACATCAAGCAACAATTTTAAGTTATTAGTACAGTTAGCACAGTTAAATTTTTTTTTTTTATAAGAAAAGTATGTTACCCAATATGATTGTAACAAAGTGGCAAAAGTACTGACTGTAAATAGAAGTAAGTTTTTCCATTTGTCAAAATATATTAAGTACAACAGAGTATTGACTATTCACAAAGACTAGTCTATTTCAACTGTGATTCAATCATTTAACATTCACACCCACACAGTTTATAATTTTCCATCTCATATCAGACAACATAATCACTTAAAATAGATTGCACTAAACTAATAAAAATTTTAAAGTCCTTTTTGCTGTCATATTTTATTGTTTATTTCATTTTTAATACTTTAGAAAAATATCTGAAGTGACTGAAACAAGTTTTAAATACAAATACGCAATATTACAATGAGAGAAATTTTAAAGATCAATAGTTTTCAAAAGTAGAAAAGTAAGAAATAGAATAAGTTTTAATTATACAAAGGTCTTATGAAAATACAGAAAACGTAGGTATATCTATAAATGCAATAACATTTCAACAGTTGAAAGAATAAAAGTTCATATAAATTAGGAAACAAATAAAAAATGTGAAAATTAATTTACATATTTTCTTTTGTGATGACCTATGTTGAAAGAATGTATCACACTTTTGAACAAACATTTTAAAACTTCCCCCATTTCACAGACTGAACTCCCTTTGAACAAATATGATAAACAATGGCACTGAAAAATTTGTGTCATTCCATTTTACAGATTAAAAATGTTAAAATTAAAACACATATAATTACATTGACAATAAAAGTCATTAAAGTTACATATTACAGTTAATAAACAAGTAGCATCTTTAAAAGTGGATACATTTTTCAAAACAATTTTAAAGTTTCAAAAACCTTGTGAAATCAAACATCAAGCGATATGCATAAACAAATTATGAAACATAACAATGAACAATGTCTTAAACATATGATTTTACTGAAATTCAACTTATTACAGTTAAAGAGAAATTTCTAAGCTTCTTGGAAGGCCTACAATTATTACATCAAGTATTTGAATTAGTTTTCTCTTTATGAATAATGTAACTGTCTAATGCCCAAGTCATAATTTACTACTATTGTAAGTAGCATTATTCACAGTCTAACCAATTGAATTACAATGACAAAAGTCTATTACAGATGGATTTATGGACATATTTAGCAGAGAATATTGTGAGCAGGTGACAGAATATTTAAAGATTACAAGACTTGATTCAAGTTTCTATATCATGAATAAAATAGATAAAACAACAAATACCATTTTAATAAAACATTTATTAAGACCAAAATGAACTATTCTAATGCAGTTCAAAAGGGATAACACCCTTTAGAAGGAAGACTCATTGCATAGGCCTGATTTGGTAAAGCAGTAGTGAAGTTTTATATTTGTGATCTACTTTCAACTTCTCCTACTTAAGTATATGGAACATTACACCTATTTGCATAGCTATTTTGTGCTATTCTATTGAAAAGCAAACTGGACTGTCACCCATTTAACTCCAATGTCATAAGCAAAGCTGTGGAATGTCAGCGCAAAAACACTGAGTAATAGGAATAACAGCTACCAGTAATGAACTCCAAGGAATACAATATTTTCAATCTAAATGGAGTTCAGTATGATTTATCGGAATGTAAATCAACAACTCATGAATGAATAAATATGGGATTATCTTTCTGTTTCAAGCATTGCATATATATACATATACTTATATAAATATATATAAATACATATATATATATATATTAGTGAGTATGTATATATATGATGCATATTTATGGGTACTTAAAAATGTATATTTTATATTTGCTACATCTTTGGTAATTTACAAAGAGTCGCAACAACATTCGATCACAAAATGACTAGTCACCCTAATGTCAAGTAATGAAATAACAGTCCCAAACCCTGTTTAGGGGATGTCAGATGTTAACGCATAAATGAAGAAAAATATACTCAAGAGTCCAGCTCCTGAATTTTTATGAGGGTGGAGGCTGTGACCACACCTGAAAAAATTTGCAAAAAGCCTAAGAGGCACACCTGTTTTTGGACTATGTCCCTGTACATAACATACAGTGTGCAAAATAACTGCATCATTTTCACAAAGTCTTATCACTCAACACATTTTATGTTACATGTAAATTACATCTCAAATAAATTAAGGACACAACAAATTGCATGGAGGCAAGCAGTCAACATTCTATGTACAAATGATTAGTTAATAAAAGTATCTTGCATACGTGCCTTGTAAACATATAAAAACTCCCTGAAAGAAAAGTACATCTGTAGAAGTATCAAAATGTTGAAATTGTGTAACACTGACTGAAAAATTATCAGCATTTGTAACATCTTTCAAGAATTGATATTTCCAGCATCTTTAGTACAGATTGGATTAATTTTGTTTTATGCATATTATATCTGCCCAGCAGATGTGCAGTATTCAGCAATAAATATACATCAGTAATAGAATATAGACATCTGGAACTATTGTTTTTTGTGAAATTGAACAAGAATTGATTGCTATAAAGTCACCCTGGAGATTTTGCAAATTGTCAATGCCAGCATTATCCAGACAGAAGGAACTTCATTTAATAGCTCATAATCTACAACGAGACCAGATGCTTTATTTTCTTGCATTAGATGGAGAGTCTGGAACACTAGCACCTTGGACAACAGCACCTTTAAAAGCTGGACTCAGCTTCATATATCTAAAGACAGGCAAATTCCATTTTAAAGAACGTCTCTCCCTATTATATTTGTTATCATACTCTGTGCTAGAGGAGTCCTTAGCTGCTGAAATAAGAGCAGACAACAGTCCTTTGTCCTTCTCTTTAAATTTGGAAGAAATGTTTGAAAAATTGGAATGATTGGAGATATTTTCATCCATCTCAAAGTTCTTATACATATTAGAAAGAGTTGTATTAGTGTCACTGGCAGTGTCATTAACTCGTAACAACTCAAATGCAGGTGCATCATTACTATCATTACAAGAATCATCATATTTGCAGCATAGGTGTCCATTCTGAAAAAGAATAAAATTATGCTCGTATGAAAATTTCAGATATAAAACAAAGATAAACAACTAGACAAGCAATAAGCATGCAGCAGTGCAAAGCAAAAAGGAAAATTATGGCTGTGACAGAGAAAATGAAAGTGATAATTTTATTTAAGAAATAAAAAGCTATTATTTAATATACGCAGAAATAATCTGAATTGATCAGAATCTTAAGTTTCATAAAACAAATAAGTTTTTTTTTTTTTTTTTTTTTTTAAACAGTAGTTTCTATATTAGTCATACTTAATGAAAATTCAATTGTGCATTTGCATTAAGCGACAGATACTTGCAAAGAGTCATGATTAACAAAAACATAATAATTGTGCTAAAAAGTAATTTTAAAAACTTCTAAATAACAAAAAGTGCATTCAAAGATAAAGAAATAGGAATTTGCAAATCAAACTGAATAAAAACATTCTAAATCATTCTTAAGTTAAAAAGAAAAAAAAAAAATCGTAATTCAGCTATAATTTGCAAATGAATATTTCAGAAAGATTTGTGCAGCTATGCAGACAGTAATATTAAAATATTTTTACCGATGGAAACTAATAGCCATATTGCTGATTGAATGTTGGCAGAATGGTACCTGTAATAGGATTGTTAGGAATTGTAGGTGTCAGTAGAAAAAACCACATGCTCACAGTTAGTAACCAGTTAGTATTCAATTCAATAAAAACCTCCTCCTCAATATCAAAATATTAATTTTAGGAAAGAATATATATATATAGAATTCATCACATTTGACTGTTTAAAAAGACTTAAATGGAATTTGTGTGACAAGAAAAAAAAAAAAAAATAAACAGAGCAGATTTTTAACAACATTTTTAACAAGTCTGATTCTAAATAAACTTTAACAAATATTTTTCAGGGAAAAGAAACAGAATACTTGAAAGCTTTTAGCTTATGAATATTTTTAAACAACTGCCTTATATTAAAACACCTTGCAAAATATCCCTTTTCATAGAATTCAAGCAACATTTTTAAAAGGAAGTGCCTTATTCATTTAGAAATAACTTGGTAAAAGGCAGTTTTATCACCAACAATACAAACTGTATTTTCTACAACTCATCTAAAGTTTTGGTTCTAGCAATATGGACGCTCAAAAATGATTTAATTATGTCTTTGAGATATCAAACATAATTGTCATTTCACTTTCTCTTTTGAGAAAAAGTACAGGAAAAATAAAATTTATCAATAAAAAAGGGAATCGGAAAGGGTTAAAAGAACTCTTTCTGATGCAGCGGTGCCATGTTGAACCCCCTTATTTTGATTCCTAACAGAACAAAGACTATTTTAATAAAAATTTTGTTTTTACAATGAAAGTCCAAGGTAACAAGTTTTTAATTAAAAAAAAAAAATCATTTTTAAATTGCAGTGACAGTCAATCCTTTCACAAACTGAATTTACTGTGTGGGAAAGAGTTAAGGGGAAAGTTTACTTTAAAATTGATCCAAAAATAGATTTCTTTTTTTTAATGTTAAATGAAAGTCTGTTTAACTGATTATTTTGAAATATCCTTTTTGCTCATACGGTAATTATATCACAAGGTTTTGTAAATTTTGTTAATACATTCAGTGCAATTAGACATACAAATTACAGCTTTGAATGGCTTTTTCTCCATGATCGTATTTCCTTCATTTTCATGTTTTAAAAATGCTAAGGCCTTTTTTGTATTTGAGAAGAGATTTAAACTCGTACATGTTTTTTATTATATGTATGATAATCTGTGCATGGAATTTGTCTTCAGGTTTTTTGTTAAAAAAAAAAAAAAAAAAAAAAAAAAAAAAGGAATATGAAGATGCGTATGTTTTACACTATACATATCAGAAAAAAAAATATTAAATGTAATATTAGATGTATCTAAAAATCTATGTGCAATTGTGTACAATGCACATTTGAAAATCTTAAAAGAAATTTGGGCAAAAATATAAATTTTTAAAAAATAATGTGAATTTTTAAAAACTTAGTTAAATTTAAAAATTTTTATTTAAATGCACTTTTAGTTGAACATCTGAACCATATTTTTAAAAATGAAATTGTTGAAAAAGGTAAACTGTAAACTTAAAGGATCAAATCTATACTTATACAATTATAGTACAGTTATACACTTATACTTATGCAGAAAATATGTTTTTTTCTTATTTTAAATTAAAGACAGGCACTGTCACTACAAGAAATGACCTCAAACTTTTTAGTTGAATTAAGACATCACAGCAGAAGTGAGGTATAACTGTAATTTAGATGTTATCTATGTTGTACAGATGGTTATAGTTATTCAATAATAAATAACAATATTTTATACTGCAAGGTTCATAACCATCAATTCACTCAAAATAGAGCCGATATCAGAAACATCAATGGAGCCATTAACAAAAATAAAAATTTTAGATTAAATGGAGGAATGACATTCAATAAAAAAAAAATTAATTTAAATTTTAATAAATAATTATCAATAGATGATTTTTTAGTTCAAATGTCTGCTTGTATTGAGCATCATACTATATAATCACACTCTTTCTTGTGTACACACGCAAATATACAGAGAGTGTGTATGTATATGAATAAATACACACACGCAGGTGTATATGCATATGAAAAAGACCAATCATCCAAAATAATTCATGCAGTTCAGGTACCATAAATTAACTCAAGGAGAACCTCATTCAGCCAATATTATAAGTTTTCATTAAATTAGCTTCAATTGCCCAAGATTTTAAAATAAAAACAAGCTGGTTAGTAATAATTTGAAGCACCTTAATAGCATAGGCTTTAAAACACAAATGGATGCCTTATTGCTTTAGCATAAGCAGGCTTACAAGGAAATTTATCATAAATCTTCCAGAACTAGAATAAAGTGTGTCGTCTAGCTGAAAAACTGGCCATATTCAAAAAATAAAATTGAGACAAAGTTTTTTTTTTTTTTTTTTTTTTTTTGGGGGGGGGGGGGGGGAGAACACATTCAGCCAAAATAAGATTGGAACCAAAACTCTTTAGTTTTATAGTCATTATGAAAGTATTTCATCAGCTTTGCCATGGCTCATTGTTTCTAGATGATAGAAAAGTTTACTTAAAACTTAAAGAGAGAGAAAAAAAATTCTAGTTTTGAGAAGTTGACTGGCTTTGCAAATAGATGACACAATTATTCATAACTATCTTCATGATTGAATAATATATTAGTTTAGCAAAATGAAATTTTCAAACTTCGTTGCTAGAAGGTTAAATGAAAACCATTTACTTGTTCATGCCTGAATTGGAATAAATATATGATAAGTGCGTTTAGAATAATGTTGCACATAAGTCACTGGGAAACTCCTAGTTCTGCTCTGTTCATAGATTAGAAAGTAAACAGTAGTTAGATTATTATAAAATATTTTTATAACAGTCAAAGCATAGAGGAGGAGATATGGTAAATAAAAACAAATTTGCACCAAATTACTGTAAATTTCATTGCTGCACTAAAAATAAAGTGTGTATATCTAGAAGTATAATTTAGTTTTAAAAAGTTATAATACATAAGCATTGTTAGTAATTGAAATATAAAGAAATATTTTTTACATAAAAAGGAGGAAAAAAAGCAAAGCTTTGATGCAAATTTGTTTAAAAATTCATAAGAAACATGCATTATTATAAAAACCAAGGAATTTACAAAGTTTTATATCTATATAAATATAATTTAAAAAAAAGCAAACTCAAAACAAAATTATTCACTGCACTCTACCCTAGACCCTACCTGCTTGATTTAATGTCAGCAATTTCTTTTTCCCATAGGAATAAAAAATTTAAAAAGCAAAACTGCATTGAAGTAATATCAAATGCCATGTTATTAAAATATAATGCACATGAAATAACACACAGCATGATTGCATGCAAATTTATAAATTCAGACCCAAGACAAATTTAAATCTACTTTTCAAAAAGATATCTGCTTATCTATCAGTATAATATAAATTACATAGTTACATACGTACACACATATATGTTAGTGCTGCACAACCTTTTTACCAGAAAGTTGTTTGTCACAACAATATTTGAAAAGTAATGTTTTGTTTATTTAATAGCAAATCTTCTGTCATTTAATAAGGAAAAACTATTCTGTATGATAATAGTGGTATCTTGGTGGCCCACAGACCACCAGTTGCGCACCTCTAATATAGGTTATAACATAGATAAATTGCTTTATAAACTTTTTCAATAAGTATAATTTTCTTCTTAGTTGTTAAATCAAATTTTATATATGCCCCAAATAACACTTCAAATCCTTACAGCCCTATCCATCAGAACTATCTTTATACTAAATTAGATATTGACTGACATGTTATTTTGAAATAAGTACTTAAAATCAAAACTTATCACAAATTTAAGTTAAATATTAGAGGATTACTTGAGCTATAAATTAAATTAGGTTTCCTCATATTCACACAGTTAAACGATTTAGATCATGCAGATCAAATTAAAGGTATGTTAAAAGATTCTAATCAATATAACTGATGGGTATAACATTTGTTCCAGTTTAGAAACTAATAAAATTTAGAAACAATGTGCAAGTTTAGATTTGAGGTTTTCTGTAATTGTGCAGTAGATTCCCTCAAATTTACAATCCTAAAATCAGCAAACACCTAAAATCTGAACATCAACACAGATGTAAACAGGCAAAATTACAGCATTCTATATCATTTCATGTTTATTTTAATATTATTTTAATATTTAATTCTCGATAATATGACTGATTATGTGGTTTTCATGAAAGAAGTATAAATTTATTTATGAAATAATTAAAATATTATTGATAACACTAGTAACTGCAATCTTTTTCCCAAGTCCAATGGACTACTTCAAATCCACACAACCTGGGACCAGAGGTTGTGTACATTTTAGAATTTTGCAGATTTTTGGTCATTGCTTTATTTACATTTTTAAAACAGCAATTTGAATGTAATAATGAAATTATAATGATTGCCTACAATATACTGAAATATCAAAAAATTAAAGCAATAAATTAAAATAAAAAGGTAGCAGTTTTTAAGAGGATTAAATTCTTAAAAACAAAAAGGTCAAATAAATAATATATAATTAAATATGCACGATGATGAGGTACTTTTTTCTTGAATTAATGAAACTTTCCTCATAAAGATACCCTATTATAGTCACGGCAGAAAAAATTGTCTTTTCAAGGACGAATGTTCCCCTTTTATTGGTCACTCCTCGGCCCCTATCTTAGGTTAATAACTATGGTAACAGCCACGTGACCGACTGACCGCACTTCTTTTTTCCACACCGTTTGAGAGATCCAGTTGATCGAATAACGCTGTAACCCATATTCTTGTACGGGTAAATTTGTTTTGCGGAAGTGCCATGGAAAAAAACAGGACAAGGGACTAGAGTCCTCTAATACCATGACAACGAAGGGAAAATGAAAAAGCATTTGTCATTGAAATGCCGATTTTTCCTGCTGTGACTATAATTAACATCAAAATCATAACGCAAGGATAAAAAAAAACATTTTTAGCCAGTCTTAATAAAGAAAAGGCTTGATTAATACAAATATATTTTGTAAAAAATTTTGATTACCAGTGTATAAAAGTAAAAAATTCTGGAATTTTGTCCTTACATTTGATCTGAAAGTTTCATTGTTTACTTCTGTGATGTGCAGATTTTAAGGTGTCTACTGTACATATACATAGAGTTATTATTATTATGACTAGCTAAACCTGAAACAAAACTTCCTTACTTTATGATTTTGATGTGACTTAATAAGGTACCTTTTTTACCGATTTATTTTTAGATTCACTTTTTCTCTCAAATGCACCAAACTTTCAAATTCTCTTATTTAGAAACTACACAAGGTGCCGTAAATGTCGATTTTTTGATAAATGTAAAAAATGTTGCAAAAAAATGCTGTCAAAAACGGCGTTTTGGACAAAATTTTCCGGAGCGGGAGGTCTGCAAATGAAAAAAATAGCATCCTGAGAAAATAATTGCTTATAAATCAAATTCTAATTAATTCAGCGAAAAATTACTTCACACGGCATCTTCTACATCACTTCAAAAATCAACCCAGCAAGTTTCATGTTTCTACTTTTAAAAATGAGTCTGAAAATGCATCGGAAAATTTCGAGCTGTTGAAGGTGGAAAATCATTTTTTTGAATACACCCTTAAGAGAAAAGTTTCCTTGAATAATTCAAGGGGAAAATTTCATCTTTATCATGCATATTCAATTATATATTGTTATTTACTTTTAATAATTTAATTTAAAATTATCTAACTTTTTTTCATTTTAGTTTATTACTTTACTCAATAATTTTAATATTTTACTATATTACAAGCATTTATTATTATAATTTTGTTTGCTTTATTACATTCAAATTACTGTTTAAAACATGCAAACAAAGAAATGACCAGAAATCCCCAAATTTCTAAAATCTGCACAATTAAAGCTGTGTGGATTTGAGGGAGTCTACTGAATATATATATTCTGAAATAGAGCCTTTATCTATGTACCGAAAGCTGAGTTACTTCAACTCATAACAAAAAATATTTAAAAACAATAATGGGTCTATTTTTTTGCCACATGTTCCAATTTTCAGGGGATCCAAGACCTGCTCTGCTTAATCAGAGTGTGGGTTACAAAAACTCAGGGATGTAGTGGAGGATACATGCAGGTATACACCATATGCCTTCTGGATTTTTTTTTTTTTTAAGGAACACTGTATGCCCTCTGTTTCTCAAGAAAGCTATAGCATATTCACTCTAGGATATACCTTCTGCATTGAGTGTATACCCTCTGCTTAGACTATATAACCTCTGTGTTACGACTACACCACTGCAAAAACGCCTATTTTTTCATCAAAAACAAATCAATTAAAATTTTTTTTAGTATCAGGCTATTCCTTAGTCTGTATCAAATAGAACTTAATACAATAAA
The DNA here is from genome assembly GCA_964019185.1 of Maratus speculifer. Taxonomy (NCBI): domain Eukaryota; kingdom Metazoa; phylum Arthropoda; class Arachnida; order Araneae; family Salticidae; genus Maratus; species Maratus speculifer. Next base: position 193,209,287 of record OZ025299.1, read on the forward strand.
ATCTGCAAAGATGGTACACCTATCTATAAAGAAAAATTTTACTGTGCATTTTAAAAGGAACACTTTACAAATCTACCTGTCTAGTCAGAAATTTTTTAAAACTGATTCTTTGTGTTTTTTTAACATTTCTGTTTTCCCTGTAGATTTACTATACTTTGTTCAATAATCACCATGTAAATAGAACTGGTTCATAATAGAATTCTATTTTAAAAAGGTAAATATTTCATTATGAATGCTATACAATTTAATTATAACAATTAAATTTGAATTTTGTTTCAGTCTCTAGATAGTCTGCCTTCACAGGTTTTATTGAATAACTTTGTCGTATTTATTTAGTATAATATGACTTGCTAAGATGGAATCACAAAGGAAAAGAAAAGAATTCTGTTTTAAACAGGATTTCATCTTAGAAGATAAAATTGTATGGTATTCCTACATTAGCAATGATAATCTTCAAGACAGAATTCCATTATAGGCGTGTTCAGTTTTCACAGGTGTACTACATTTTTATTTCCCAATTTAGAATTCAGTCTTGTCAATATTTCTAACACTGTTGCACCAGAACTCATTTAAAAATTTATTTTGTTGATGATTGAAGTAACTCCAGTTTACATTACATCAATAAATTTGAATACCCAAGGTTTGTACACTCCTTGGAATTTCCAAGGACTCTGACACCACTATTAAAAATAAGAAAATTTACATTTAATTTTTAAACCACAACATTCGCTATCCCCACCTTCATTCACAGATTTTATGATATATTTCTGCAGTGAAACACTTCAAAAATATTCTTAAAATTTAGGGGTAGAACTGTGTGAACCCTGGTATACCTCAAAGTTTTATTTTGTTAAATTTATTTATGTTAAAGTGCTATTAGAAAATACTGTTTCTAAATTATATACCTAAAAAATACAAAAAGTTTTATTAATACATTTACATCAATTGAGGATTTTAATACAAAATATTAGACTTTTTTCAATGTTTTTAGATTTTAATACTTAAAATGAAAATTATATAGAAAAAAATATCTTGAAATATTAATTCCAAACATCCTCTGAAGACTTTTCTTTTATAAAAGCAACTGCAATAGATATTTTGATAATATAACAGCTTTGAAAAAACTGAATTTCTGCATAAACAGATCCCCAAAACACTAAAAATCTTAAATATTTCTCTACATAAATATCCCAAATATAATCAAACTCAGTAAGACACATTTCAAGAGATTGTCCCATAAGCAGAACCATGTATTAAATATGATTTATATAATATTGAAGCAACTGGCCTAATTTACACATTTAAGTGTCTAAATAAACTTAAGAGCTTTCATTTGCATGTTTACAGTCAAAAATCGTAATTTACATGTATTTAGATAAAATTAAATTGTATCCCACTTCATTTCACTGTTTCTTTTTATAGGACAGATTGGAATAACAGAAAATAAAAATAGATTCCAAACTGGCTTTATTGCCAATTAATATGTTGCAATGAAAAATACAGTACAGTAGACTCCTTCAAATCCACACAGCTTGGGACCAGAGGTTCTGCGGATTTTAGAATTTTGTGGATTTCTGGTCATTGATTTATTTACATTTTTTAAACAGTAATTTGAATGTAATTAATAATGCAATCAAAACTATAATGAATGCTAACAATATAATAAAATATTAAAGTAAGTAATAAAATAAGATAAAAATTTAGATATTTTTTTTAAATAATTAAAATATTAAAAGCAAAGAAGTTAATAATCAATGTATGATTAAATATTCATTATACAGATGAAATTTATTTCTGCTAAATTATTCAGAGAAACTTGCTGCATAAAAGTATACATTATTAATTCAAATCAAATTCATAAAATAAGGAAGTTTTATTTCAGGTTAAGCCAGTCTTAATAACCAAACAAAAAGTTGTTTAATATGTGAATATATTTGCTAAGAAACAGTGATTACCAATGATATCAGCAATATCTTTATTTTTTTTCAGAAATAAATATATTCTTCCTTCATGAAAAAACATGAATTTAGTAATATTACAAAAAATACAAATTAAAATATACATGTAATTGATATAAAACTAAAAAAGTCAAATTTTGTCACTATATCTGAAATGGGTGTTTCATTGTTTACATCCATAAATTAGGTGCGGCTTGTAGAGAGTTGCGGATTTTAGGGTTGCAGATTTGAGGGAGTTTACTGTAAAAGTTTTCCTACTAGACTAATTTAAATAAAATACATATATAATTAAATCTTTGAAGTACAATTCAGTATTTAAAATGGTATTTATTACTTGTACTGAAGATTACCATTATAATTTGCCCTTTTGTTAAAAAGAAAAATATATCTTTAATCTTTGTGTCAAAAATATTGTTAGCAAAGCAAAAAGTTAAGAAAAGAAAAAGAATTATCCAACAACAATAGTATTTGTTTATTTTTACATTAAATCTGCCAGGGACATTGAAATATTTGTTCACAGAGGTTTAAAAAATGAATTAAACTGTTTATAATAAAATTTGTTTAACAAGAATTTGTTTACATTGTTACTTATCAATAACAAGTATTATTAAGTGATAAATTGGAAGTTTCAAGAAATATATACTGTATTAAAAAGAATGTTCTTAAAACATTTTAACTGCCTAGATATTTAAATTCAAACAGCATAGTGTTTTGTCAATAAACTAACACAATTTCCAAGATAGAATATGAATTCAGAAGATCATTAAGAATTAAATTTTTGATCAGTAACTAAAAATAAATAAGCAGAAAAAATTTTAATCAGAGTTAGTCAATCATATAAATGTGGGAAACATGAAAATCAAAAAATGCATTTCAATCTAATTTCTAATTTAAATGTAAAAACAAAACTTTTGAGATAAGCAAATAAATAAAATACACTCAAAAGAAAAAAAATAATTATGAAAAATAATTACCTGACAATGGCATGAAGAGCATGGATCCTGAGTTAAAGGAATTTTTTCACCTGGTTTATAAATAAGTCCATTATAAGCACATCCTTGAGACTGACTACTAGTAGAATTGTAAGAAATAGAACATGGATCTGTGTCACAACGTGGGCAGCAATCACCTGGTCTTTGCACAGGATTTTCACATGTAACAGGGGGGCATTCTAGATCCCAACAGTCAATCTCTCCGTGCTAAAAAAGAAAAAAAAAATAGTCTTTTCAGGCTAAAAAAATCCCAAGCATTTTTTTTTTTTCAAATACTCACTTAAAAATGTAACACCAAAACAGGGCTCGAAAATTCAGGTTCCCAGATGAAAGTGTACATCCCCCCCCCCCCAAAAAAAAATGTGAGTATTATGAGAAAATTCATCGTTTTATCGCGATTTTTTGACGAAATTTACTGTTTTTTCGCGATTTTTTGATGAAAAGCGCCGTTTTATTGAGATGTTTTAACGAAACCTGTTTTTCACATATTTTTTGAGAAAATACGCCGTTTTTCGAGTTATTTTTCAGGAAATTTGTGTTGCTTTTTGCGACTTTTTGACAAAATACAGGCTATATTTGAAATCTTTTGATGAAATCTCTTGTTTTTCTTTTTATATTTGACGAAATCTGCCGTGTTTTCATAAATCTTCTGACAAAATCAATGTTTATCTGATTTTTGGAAGAACATTGTCGTTTTTTTGTGATTTCTTAACAAAACGTCATTTTTGGCGATTTTTTAGCGAAAATTCTAGTGTTTAAACAAAATATGCCTTTACCGATTTTTTAACGAAATTTGATGGTTTTTCGCGATTTGTTAACGAAATTTGCATTTTTAAAAATTTGTAAAGAAATTTGCCAGCTTTGCGATTTTTTAACGAATTTTGCCGTTTTTTCGCGATTTTTTAAACTAATTTTGCCAGTTATTTCCGCGATTTTTTAACGAAATTTCCCGTTTTGTTCGCGATTGTTAACGAAATTTGACGTTTTTTTCTTGATTTTTGTAACAAAATTTGCTGTTTTTGCGATTTTTTCGTGAAATTTGTCGTTTTCCGCAATTTTTCAGCGAAATTTGGCTTTTTTCGCAATTTTTAAACGAATTCTGCCTTTTTCCCGCGATTTTTAAACGAATTCTGCCGGGTTTTTCCGCGATTTTTTTACAAAATTTCCGGGTTTTTTTTCACGATTTTTAAAAACGAAATTTGCTGTTTTTGCGATTTTTTTCCAGAAATTTGCCGTTTTCCCCGATCTTTTAGCGAAATTTGCCTTTTTTTCGCAATTTTTTGATAAGATTTGAATTTTTCCCGTGATCTTTTGATGAAATTCAGGATAGTCTTGTAATAATTTTAACGAAATTACGCATACCACGAGCCGATTAAGAGCTATTTTTCTGTTTCCGTCTCAGATTTTTTTACTTACTTTTCGCGTTATAACGCCTCCGCGGCATCGCTAGTGGCCACAGAGACTTGTTAGGTTCCTGGCAGTGAACTTGAATGAAAAAATATACATTCCCAGAAATGATTTCTGGGTTCCCCGGGAATGCTATTTTTCGAGCCCTTATATACTTATGAACACATATGAAATGAATGCATATACCTCTCAATATAAATTTTTTTAACATCAAATTATCTAACTAAGCAATTTTAGTGTAGAATTCATTATCAAAATAGATCAAAATACATAGAAAGTACTTTGAACGGTACCGTTCAATTAAATAATACAACAAAAAGATTTTGATGCTATTCTTGGGTAAAAAAAAATATTTAGCACAAGTTTACTGGAATTTAAGAATTATGAAAAAAAAAATAATAATTGCTCTTTTATTCAACTAAATAATCTCAAACAATATAAAACTAGATGATAGTCATGCAAATATAAAAAATGAAGATTTAAATAATAATAAAACATTTAGTTACATGTCAAAAGTAAGTATACATATACAGCTTTTTTAAAAAAACATTTTTTTAATTGAACTTGAGATTTAAATGGTTAAATTTAGCAGAAAAAAAAAGATAAAAAAAAAAAGTATTGCAAAAGCACAACTTTTTTCTGTATAAGTAGTGCAAGTTAATGAGTTACAGGATTACAGTATTTATTTATAAAATTCCATTATTAAGAGTTGCTTGTTCCTACCTTTAAAAATTTACACTCACTATTGTAAGAGTAAAAATTTGAATGAGGAAACATAGAACCTAAGCCAAATTACTTTCCAAAACTTAATGGTTATGAAGCACTGGGTATCTAACTTAACTCTTCTTTCATGCTAGTCAAGAAATGCACTGTATAAACGACATCCTGAACATTATCCTACTTCAAATGTATTTTTCTGTATAAATATTAGAACATTAGTGAGTCGATCAGTGAATCAGAAATAACAAGATGTGCATTATTGATATCTTATTTAAAAAAAGAACTTCTATTATGAGAAATGAATGCTGTCTTAAATTTAAAACTGACTATCATGAAATTTCAAATATGTAAAAGACTCTCAGGGAAAACATTTTTAATTTTGAAAAGGCTTTATAGTTTTCTGATCTGTTTTAAGAAGATGAGTTAAAATTATAATAATATTTATAAATAAAATCAACATCTGTAATTTACCTATACCATAAATGGCATTTGTCAGTATTAATATACTTTGTAAAATCATTTTAAGCAATCATTCTATTAGGTTTCAAAATAATAATTGCGGTGACATTATAACCTTAATGTAAAATAAATTAGTTTTAAACAAATGTTAATAAATGAAATAATACAGGATATATTTGTATCATCTAAACATGTGTTTTATGAATAGCATTTAAAATTTTAAACAAAGAACAGAAAATGTAACCAAATATTAAACTATAAGCACAACTACGGGTCAATTAAGGGGTTACAAGTCAAACATATTCTGAACCAGAATTTTTATAAATAAATCAAATTCAATATGTGCCACATAAAAACAGCATATTTTATTAATAGATTTATAACTCTAAACATGCTTGACTAGGGGGGTGGGGAGAGGGAGCCCTGGAAGTTCGTTATGAGAGTCATCTCTACGTTAAAATAAATTCATTTTCAGTAACTAGTAATTTGAGTACATGGAAGATAGAGAAAAATATTGCTTAGCATTAAAAAGTGGTTATAATAAAAGATTATTTTAAGATTGACTAAAATATTTACTCATTCAGTACTTCAATATAAAATTTGTTTCTTGAATCTTGAGAAACATTTTTTCTAGCATTTTATATGCATTAACCCTTTATTTACCGACGGTACTTATAATTAAGTACAATTAAAATCACTTATTTTAAATTCTTTTAATACATCAGTTAGTTGTAATAGCGTCTAGAATGAATTACAGATACATTACTTTATCTTGTTTGAAAAGCATTATTGGTTATACAAAACAAAAAATAATAAAAATAAAAAGGATGATTTCTTTTGCCTTTGCATCTTCCCAGCTTTCTTGGCACTGAGGGAGGGAGATGAGGATTTTTCAATGCGGAAATATTTCTATATTTATATAGTAAGAAAATCACTTGTACATTTTATAATTCTACAAAATACTAACAAAATAATTAAAAATAAAAGTTTTGAGGGGTTATAAAAATTGCACAAAATTCCTGTAAATTCAAATTTAAATTATCCTCCAATCCTTCTAAAATACTTCAAATATTTATTAAATGATTATGTAAATCTTTTAATTTAGTTTAAACAATTTGTGTAAAATGCTTTAGAATGTAGGTTTTGATAGATAAAGGTTTAAGATGACTAACCATTTTCAAAATGTTCAATTAATTTTTGGCTATCCCAGATCCTATTTTATTTTTGAAAACTTAAAATTATGTTTTTTATAAACATTTACAATAGCTATCCACATTAAATATTGGAAACTAATGAAGGAAAAAAACTTAAAATCTTTTAAAAATAGAATTTTAATCAATTGATATTCTTCTAGCATACTACTTTTACAAGAAGTGCTTTTTAGTAAAATAATTTATCTCGATGCACTACTTTTTCAAAATAAACAATTCAACTAGAGTAGCACCAAACTACAAATATGTTGATATACTTTAAGATAATTTTGCGATAAATTATCTTAAATTTTCTAAGCTTACGCAAAGATGTTTAAAATTTAATTATGATTAACTACTGGTACATCAGAAAATGTAAAAAATCTAAAAAAAAAAAAAAAAAATACTTTTAAAATCCATCCAAAATAAAAACTATTTCTTATTAAAATAAACAAATGGTACACAATCCTCAAAAGATTATAGTCCATCGTTTCAACAGTTAACATATACTGGTAGTCATTATAAGGTGCCAAATCAGCAAAACCTTTAAATAGAAAAAGAATTGCATAAATGTGGTGTGACTGGAGCCCAAGCTAGAATGACATTTTCATAGGCAATTTCAATTGCATTATACAAAAATGAAATTGCTTCTGAAATGAAAGCATATACAGTCGGCTCCGATTAATTTAAAATCAGATAAATCAAATATTTGCTTAATTCAAACTAAACACTAACAAGGAAATCACCAAACATGGTGCTCACAGATTTTGATGATTTCAAAGTAAGTTGTAGGGCTCATAGTACTAATTATTCAGGTAAAAGGGTTTCTGCAAATGGGCCTTAGTTTTTGAGAAATTGAGGGTTAAAGTTCAGCATTTATTTTAAATACCTATTAGTATGGCTTCTCCTTTTACATCCGTGGCGCTGCGGTAGCGTGGGAGTCTGCAGAACCGAAAGTTGTCAAATCAAAACTGTTTACAGCTTTAACTTCTTTTTATAGTTTTTAAATGTTTCAAATTTTAAGCAGAATGGGAATTCTACAGCCTTTGATATTTTCTTAAGGGGACAGTTTATATTTGCAAGATTTTTTGATTATTAAAAAAAATTGGTTCAAATTGTGAACTGATTGCATTTCAGTGATCAAGTAATAGTACATTTTGCAATAAATAAATAAATAAAACTGATATTTAATTAAAATTTTAAAAAGTATAAGAAAATTTAAATATTTTAAAATACAAACTACTTTCAAAATTAATATTTTTAGATTATTCAATAGCTTTTTTTAGATTGTCAAATGTGTATTAAGCAAGATGTGCATGGATTTGTAGATAATCTAATATTGCATTTAATATAAATTTTTTACTGGTATATATAGTGTAGAGTGGTAAAATCTAACATATCTTTATATATTCTTTTACTTAAAATAATAATAACCTTAAAGCTAATTCCATGCACATATTAAACCCATATGTAATAAAGAAAATGTACAATTTTTTTTAAATCTCTGCATTAAATTAAGAAAAAAAGCCTTAGCATTTTTAAAACATGAAAGTGAAAAGAAAATTATGAACATAGAGAGGAAAAAAACATTTAAAGTTATCAATTGTGTAGGTGTATAAATAAAATTTACAAATTGTCGTATGGGTAAAAGTGGGGTTTTACAATATTCACAATTAAACAATTAATTATTCACAATTAATTTTCATTTAATGTTTAAAAACAAATATCTTTTTTTGATCATTTTTGTGGTAAACTATCCCCTTAAAAACTGTTCGTTTATGAATTTTTTTGAGAAAATTAATATTTTTTTCAGAAATTTTTAATATAAACGGAAGTCTAATTTAATTTATGTCTGAAGTTTTATTTCTTTTAAACTTGTATAAATTTACATAATTTATATTCCTTAAATACTTGATTCGTGATAAATATATTTAAAAATACATTTAAAGATTAAAACAGAAAAAAGTTTAATCATCATTTCTTTAAGAGCAAATATAATGTCAACAAAAAGAAATTTTCTTTTATTCTGATATAATGGATAAAAAATAAAGAATACTGCCCAGTTAAACTGAAGGCATTGAGCTCACAGGCTACAAATAGTAATTGCACATTAAAGCTTTATATTTTCAAGGGTTAATTCCGTTCGAAAAAAAAAAATTAAGAAGGGGAAACAGCTCTCCCCTTTTCTCTTTTTTTATACTTAATCATTGAACCTCCTATACTACCAAAGACATGCTTTATCATATAAAAAATCTATATCCAAAATTCAGAGCAAATTAGATAATTCTTAATAAAAACCCATTTAGCATTTATATAATTTAAAAAGAGTTATCCCCCTCTTTTATACTTAACCATTAAACTTCCAAAACTATTCAGAGATTTGAACGAAATCTGACAATTCTGCTTGAAAAACCCATTTATATAAATTAAGGGGGGGGGGACATTAGAACCCCTGTTCCCCTTATTTATACTTATTCAATGAACACCTAATAACAGTCACGGAATCGCCTCATCAGAATGATCCTAATCTAAATTTTGAACGAAAATTAATTCTGCATGAAAATCCCATTTATATCAACTAACGGGGGGGGGGGCATTAGAGCCCCTGTTCCCCTTATTTATACTTATTCAATGAACACCTAATAACAGTCACGGAATCGCCTCATCAGAATGATCCTAATCTAAATTTTGAACGAAAACTTAATTCTGCATGAAAATCCCATTTATATCAACTAACGGGGGGGGGGGCATTAGAACCCCTGTTCCCCCTATTTATACTTATTCAATGAACACCTAATAACAGTCACGGAATCGCCTCATCAGAATGATCCTAATCTAAATTTTGAACGAAAACTTAATTCTGCATTAAAATCCCATTTATATCAACTAACGGGGGTGGGGGGGCATTAGAACCCCTGTTCCCCCTATTTATACTTATTCAATGAACAACTAATAACAGTCACTGAATCGCCTCATCAGAATGATCCTAATCTAAATTTTGAACGAAAACTTAATTCTGCATGAAAATCCCATTTATATCAACTAACGGGGGGGGGGGGGGGGCATTAGAACCCCTGTTCCCCCTACTTATACTTATTCAATGAACACCTAATAACAGTCACGGAATCGCCTCATCAGAATGATCCTAATCTAAATTTTGAAAACTTAATTCTGCATGAAAATCCCATTTATATCAACTAACAGGGGGGGGGCATTAGAACCCCTGTTCCCCCTATTTATACTTAATCAATGAACACCTAATAACAGTCACGGAATCGCCTCATCAGAATGATCCTAATCTAAATTTTGAAAACTTAATTCTGCATGAAAATCCCATCTATATCAACTAACGGGGGGCATGAGCCCCCCGTTCCCCCTCTTATACATATCGAATGAACTCCAAAAACTAATCAGGGAAGCGCCTTGTCAGGATATACCTACATACAAAATTTCAAGTGGATCGGATATTTTTATCATGAGTTATCGCGTTACGTACATACATACAGAACGGACGGGCACATAAGCTCTCAGGCTATGATAGCCTGTGAGCTAAAAAGCAGACGATTAAAAGAAAAAATATATGTATATATATCACAAATTTTCCTTTACAGACGAGTTTTGCAATCCAGTTGAATTTTTATCAATCACATAATGTTTTGATTTGTTACAATAATAATAATAAAATAGTTTTAAATGTAACCTGCCATTTCTTATTTGTGCAAAAGATAAATGTTGTTAAGATTGAACTTTGGAGATAAATGTATTTTCAGAGCATTGAAAATTTGGATAACTGGTAAAAACTTACATTTTAGCAATACTGCATTAATATTTCATTACCCTTTCGAAGATATGCAGTATTTGAATTTTTTAATCCTAAATATGTTTGAGAAATTGCTCCCAAATTTATTTTGTATTTTTTATAGAAAAAAAGGTTAAAATTTTCAATATCAAATTCCGTAAAATAAAAAAGCGCAATGGAAAAAGAAAAATTATTTCAGAGCTGTGCTTAAAAAAAAAAAAGGGAAATGAATAATTTAAATGTTCTAGGCATAAATTAGTTTTGCAATTTTGTCAATAACAAAAAATAAAGTTTCATGAAAAAATTCGAAAATGTAAATGTAATTTACTAAAAAAATACTAAAAGCTGTAGAATTCCTGATTCTGCTTAAAATTTGTACTCTATTGAATAATTAGTACTATAAAAGTAAGTAAAAAAAAACAAACCTGTAAACGGTTTTGATCCGACAACCTTCGATTCCGCAGACTCGTACGATACCGCAATGCCACGGATGCACAAGGAGAAGCCATACTAATAAGTATTTAAAACATACGCCTTTAACCCCCAATTTCTCAAAAACTAAGGCCCATTTTAAAAAACCTTTTTACCTGAATAATTAGTACTATGAACTCTACAACATACTTTGAGATCATCAAAATCTGTGAGCACCATGTTTGGTGGTGCCCTTGTAAGTTCCAAAATTTTCAGTAGCAGAATAACGTTAAAATTTTTCATTTATTCTAACTCATTTTCTCTTGACTACTTTCCATTCAAATTAATATATTTCCAATTTTTCATTACTTTCTGCTGGACATTAGATCCTTGAAAAAACTTTCATTTTTGTCGACTGCCCATCAATACAATTTCCACCCCATCTTTGTTTGTGCTTATTCCCAGTGGAGCCAACTTTTGAAAAATATTGGGTTGGCTCAAAAATATTGAGTGGGCTCAAAGATATTTTGCTAAAGTTGTATGACCAATTTGTTCTTGAAAGGTTGGGCAGAAGGTGAAAGATGAGAATTTTAAGTCAAGCTATCATGTTTTAATAAAATTGTAATTTTATTAAATTATATTTTCATGCATTTTTCTTTATAAAAACACCGATATTTATTGTAATATCATCAAGTCATGGTCATGACTGCAAATTGAAGTAGCTGAAAGTTAAATATGAACATTTCAGTTATTTGGGATTTAAGGGCGTCAGTGGAGAATTAAAACACATGGTCAAGGTCATTGACAAAAAAGTTTTTTTTCTTGGGAGAAAATTAAATACATAATGAAGTAAATAACTAAGTAGAACAATGAAAATTGGATATGATAGGATTTAAAATTATTAGGTGGGCTCAGGCCCCTAGGGCCCATATAAGTTGACACCACTGCTTGTTCCTAATCCCTTATTTAGTTTATGTATTTATATCTTTTATTTAATATTAAGTCATTCTAATGATAACAGTGGAAATATATTTAAAAAATACTATAACATTAATTTCTTTGTAATAATACTTTTTTAAACATGTTTTGCTCTCATACTTTCAATAATTTGAACTCTGGATAATTCTAACATTTCTTGTGCTCCCAACAAGTTGGAATTAACAAAACCAATTGTAATTGCATAAGAAATAACTCACTGAACATAAAACAAACCATTAAAACATTCACTGGCTCTAGTTTTGGAAACTAGAATGTCTGAAAGTTTAAACTTTTTAAAAATACATATTTGCAATTAATGTTAGAATAAAAATACAAATTGCAACCAAATTTAACAGAAATATATACTTAGAAGCTTCAAACCTAGAAAAACAATATTACAATGATAGTTTAAAAATATAAGTAGTTTCATTTAGTAGTTATTTAGTTTAGTTATTACAAGCAATTTCAAATTAAGCTTAAAAAACTATGTGTATTGCAATTGTATTACAAAGAAATTTAACATTAGGATTTTAAAACATTACATCTGTATTATTCCTAAACTATTTAAACCATATAACTTTATGTTCGGTATCCAATAGTGATATTTAATAAAGAATCTAAATTTGATGCCAAAATTGGTATTAATGTTAAATATAAAGTTTGTCACAATATGGGAAATGCTTCCTAAGGTTATTTTGTTAAGCACAAACTGAAAGAAAGCATAATTTCCAAATGAATGACTATCTTAATTTTGCACTACAATAATTTTCAGATTAAAATACATGGAGTGTTCCCTTTCTCTTCTCCCCCCCTTCCTTTTTTTGACAAAACTGCACTTATTGAAGTTAAATTTAATAGAAATGACAAAACAATGTATTATACTGTACAATTTTAATATCATGATTGGTACAAAAACAAAACTTTTTGCCCCCAGGACTAGAAGAGATATTTAAGAAGTTTATTTAAGAAAAAATATCAAGCTATACTTTATTTTTTTTAAATAAACCAATATGGACTATGTATAAATAATTAACAACATGTGTTTTCTACTTACAAGACATTCACAAGTTTGGCACTGATAAACCCATTGATCTCCATTTCTGAAAGTTTTGGGAGCTTCTTGGTGCTTACAAACAGAAGAATGATCACAGTGAGGACAACAATCAAAATTTATACTCCGTTTTGTGCAATCACACTCCACAGGTTGACAAGAAACAACTCCATTAGAGCAATGACACTTCGTACAGGTATCACTTGACCAAATTTCTCCACTTAGACGTTCCTCATTATAATATAGGCAATCTAGATAAGAAATTTTAAGGTTATACAGTGACAATAGGCAGAACAGATTACATTGCAATAAAATAATGCTAAAAAAAAAAAAAAAAAAATCAAATTAAGCATAGTATGATGTTTTTAATAAATATTTATAAGTAACAGGCTGTCTGTGTAATACTAGTGTTCATACAAACAAAATATTTTAACAAGAAAAAAACTAACATTTTGAGCCCAACAATTTATTTTTCATTGAAATTCATTTAAAAATTCTCACTACTTAAACAGTAAAATTCAAGTAAATCATTAGTTTCTTACTTAAAGAACAGGAACTGTTATCAAGGCATTCACAGTGATAGCTGCCTTCTTCATTAACACATAATGCTGACAGATCACATGTGTGGCTGCCTATTAGACATTCATTTATGTCTGAAAATAAATTATATTGTAAAGAGTTGATTTTGTACAATAAATTAGTATAAAAACGCATAAATTGTTAAAACAAATTTTCTTTAGTTAAGGAACAGTTATTCTGATCAAGTATCTGAATACCTTGACAAAAAGCTCCAAGATTGTCCTCTGGGTGACTTTGATAACCTGGTCGACACTGGCAAAAATACCACCCAGGCATATTAACACACTGTGAATTAGGATGACACATATGTAAACCAAGAGCACATTCATCAACATCTGCAACCAGAAAAAATGATTTAAATACAATCAAAATATTTTAGAGAAAACTAAATTATCTTGTAGCAACACTTATAAATCAATAATAAAGTTAAAATTCAGTAGTAGGCAGAATTTCTCATGCTAAGAAATTATTGTGAAATTAACTCTCTTTAAAAAAATAGCGACAACAATAACATAAAAATAAACTAGCCAATATCAGGATACTAAGAAAAGTACAATTTGACTAGAGTTACATTTCACATAAAAGTTACACTGGAAGATACTTATTTAAAGCTTAGCAAGCTTCAATAAAATTACATATTAATAAATTGTGCAATGAAACAAATACAAAAACTTAAAAATGCATACATTGAATGACTCAAGTGATTTAAAATGTATTGTTTAAAAAAAAAAAAAAATAATAATAATAATTTAAGAAAATTTATTACAAAAACTATCCCCTTTTTCTTTGCTTGGTTATCACATTAGTATTAACAGTAGATTTTGTAAATCAATTTTCAAAATTTAACTTAAATAGCCCTAGAATTTTTTTTAAAGATGAGAGGGAAAATAAATAGACAATTTGAAGAGATTTTCCAAACACTGGAAATTCTTTGATATTATATGAAGTGAAATAATTGTATTCAAAGTAATACCAACATAAAAAGATTTATTTTCCCATATTAAAAAAGTATACCAAAAAACAGCAATAAAAAAAGATAATATAAGATATTAAATACATAAAATTGTAGGAATTTTTTCATTAACAGAATTAAAAAATACATATTAAATGAAAACATACCTGTTTCACAAATACTACCATCATACCCATATAAGCATGAACAAGTCTCTGGAGCAACACATGTGCCACCATTTAGACATGAATATGTACAAATTGCTGTTAAGGAAAAAAAAAATATATATATATATATATATATGGAAGTTAGAAGAATTATTTTTCAATACATTATCCAATTATTTAAAAGTATCAGGATAAAATATAAAGGAAAAGTACATAGAATAAGCTGAAAGAAAGGCAATAAAAATACTTAAGCACGATTAAAAGTGTTGAGATACCAGAAAGCTGAAAATGCACAAATGCAGAGAAATTTACAAGAAAGTATAGAAATTGGACGAATCGAGAATAGAAAAAATTGCTCAAAATTGTACATAAAGAAAGGAATAAAAGCAGAAAATAACATCTTGACATGCTTTAATACCCAATTAACTAAATACAAATGATGCTAATCACAAACTACCCCAGACACGTATTTAAAAAAATATCTTCTGTGTTTATTATAAATTATATTCTTCAGAAGTATTCATTTATAACTTCTATGGTTGACACTTTTGTATGTTTTTTTTTTTTTTTTTTTTTTTTTTTTTTTTTTTTACTTTATAGGTATTGTAAGAAGATTACAAAAATTTAGATAAAGTGCTGTATTTGACAAATGTTTAGTGATCTATGGTTTTGGTTACTTTAAATAAAATATTAATCTTTCATTTTTTCCAAACGAGAGTAAATTTCTAATAAAATTACCTGTGACATTTTAGGTACTAATTAAAAGAATGTCAATAAAAATTTACATTTTCTAGATTTTTTTTTCTCTACATGTTTCCAAATACAATGTTTAATCTTTTACAAATGTAAGAAAAAACACAGTTATGAACTTAGAATAATTAAGTTTCTAGCATATTAAAAGAAATAGAAATTTCTGCGAGTCTGGAGTAGCATTAATTATAAACATTATTAAAACATAATTATATATAGTAATTTCAGAAACATGCCAAAAGAGCATAATTGGTGTGACCAAAAGTCGACTATCATTAACACGTTTGTCGCTGTTTACATGAACATGTGATGATAGTTAATGCCGCACTGTAGAAGTGGGTTTTTTCCAGAAGCCAGCCGATTTACTTTTTATAACAAAAAATCTGTGAAAGATTTTCCCGCACCAGCGCATAACTGACTATTGGACATCACCCCACATCATGTGCTGATGCATGAGTGGCCCCTTAACGTTGACACCATATCACGCGCTATCGCGTGAGCGGCAGTGAACGTTAGGTTGGGCCGAAAAAAACTTTTTTCGATTTCCAATAATGGCGGGTGCGGAAAAGTGGCCACTGCTGTCACTCAGTTCACACAAAAAATTTGAGATTTTTTGGACTTTTTCTTACCCTGCCGCAAATGGCTTGAAAATTTGCAAAAATGCTGATTTTCGAACTTTTTTAGCTAAAAGTTAAAAATGTTAAATTTATTTTGGCTGTATTTACTTGAAAAGGCAGCTTTAACGTACCAAATGCTTAAATAAGTTCTGATAATGCATTATTTAATTGCTAAGTGTATTTTAAAAAAGCTGATTTTCATAGCTTTTTCACGTATAACAGGCAAAAATTGTATTGGTTTGAATCGTTCATTATTTTCTCTTATTTATGTTCCTTGGTTTTTTAAAATTTTTTCTCTGCGTCAAAGGTCATATATTTGGGCAGCGGACAGCAGTATAACTCAAAAACAAAGCTAATGGTGAGAAGGGGGTGAAACAGGACTCTAAGCTTGTGCAATGCCTCATTGTAATGTTAAGGGAATGAAGGAAGATATAAAAGAGAAGAGAAAATTGCGATAAGGGATTGTTATTATTTTACCATGCTCAAAATCTGTGACATTTATTCAGTGTGGATGTGAATAGAACCTTTTCTTAGAGAGATTCAGTACTTTTGGGATCGTTTGACGTACCATTACAGTGTTTTGTGCATTTTATTACGACGAGTTTAGAAATGGTTATTATGAAAGTCCATGGCAATGTAAAAGACACGCAACAGCATGAAAAGTATCCTTTTTGGGCACCATGCTTGTTCAAAGACTTGCAATTGCCAACTTACACTGATATCATACGCCTCTACTACTCATTGTGAAGTGATATGGCAGAAAATTGAAAAATCCAATGTTAGTCAATAGATGATGGTATTAAAATGGTAGATGAAAAAGTTACCGAAATCTGAATAAAAGCCAGTGTTTTCCCAAAGATTAATTTACAAAAAAATTAAAAACTATTAAAAGAAGTGTAGAACATTGGAGAAAACCTGAAATTGTATGGGCTTGAAAGTAAAGACAGCCCGCGAAGAATTCATACGAAATGGTGAAACCTTTTAGTAGTTTTTAATCTTTTTGTAAATTGATCGTTGGGAAAACTGGGAGCTTTTTTCAGATTTCGGTAACTTTTTCACCTACCATTAAACTATTATTTTAAACTATCACTATTAAAAGAAGTTTAGATCATTGGGGAAATCCTGTAATCGTATGGACTTGAAAGTAAAGACAACCCGCGAAGAATTTGTACAATATGGTGAAACCTTTTAGTAGTTTTTAATCTTTTTTGTAAATTGATCGTTGGGAAAACACTGGTATGGAAGTTTTTTTTCAGATTTCGGTAACTTTTTCACCTACCATTTTAATAACATCTATTGACTAATATTGGATTTCTCGATTTTCTGCTATATCGCTTCGAAACCAGTAGCAGTGGCCCATGATATCAGTATAAGTTGGCAATTGCAAATCTTTCAATAAGCATGGTGCCCCAAAAAGGATAATTTTCATGCTGTCGCGTGTCTTTTACATTGCCATGGACCTACATACTAGCCATTTCTAAGCTCGTCGTAATAAAACACACAAAACACTCTAATGGTACGACAAATGATCCAAAAAGTACCGAATCTCTCTAGGAAAAGGTTTCACGTCCACACTGAACATATGTCAAAGGTTTTGAGTTTAGTAAAATAATAACAAACCGTTATCGCAATTTTCTCTTCTATTTCCTTCTTAACTCCCTCAACATTACGATGAGGCATTGCGCACTCTTAGAGTCCTGTTTCTCCCCTTCCAGATTTGTTTAGGAGTTATACTGCTGTCCGTTGCCCAAATATATGACCTTTGACACATAGAAAAAATTTAAAGACCAAAGAACATAAATAAGAGAAAAATTAAAGAACGATTCAAACTAATACAATTTTTGCCTGTTATACATGAAAAAGCTATGAAAATCGGCTTATTTAAAATACACTTAGCAATTAAATAATGCATTATCAGAACTTGATTAAGTATTTGGTACGTTAAAGCTGCCTTTTCAAGTAAATACAGCCAAAATAAATTTAATTTAACATTTTAACTTTTTAGCTAAAAAAGTTTGAAAATCAGCATTTTTGCAAATTTTCAAGCCATTTGGTAAGGAAAAGTAAAAAAAAATCTCAAATTTTTTGTGTGAACTGAGTGCCACCAGTGGCCACTTTTCCGCACCCGCCATAATCGAAAAAAAGTTTTTTTCGGCCCACCCTAGTGAACGTGTTAACAAATGAACTATTTCTTAAAAGTGTTTTCATTTCACTTAAAATTACTTATTTTTAAAACAATCTTACTACTTATATTATTTATTTTTAAAATTGGATCAAAACACTCAAAACTTTTTCTGATGTGAAATATGAAATTAGATTTCACAATGCTAACCAAGCATGAGCAAAGGATTAAAAAATCATTTTTGAGCAATTACAGCAATACTTTAAATAATATCTGCTATATACTTATGAAAGTTAGAATGGAATGTTCAATTATGTCCATATATGAATCATGAACAATGAACCACTTAAGCTAGAAGAGACTTCCTGTGATAAATATTTTTTAAAGTCAACCCTTTCACTGACAAGCCTGTATTAATATAGTCACTGAGCTCCTGGTTTCACTACAATATAAGTATTATTTAAAGTAATATAATTCTATTGATTTAATAAATGTCTGATACACTTAATAAGAATTAACATGTAAGGATTACATTTATATTCGTTTAATATATAGTATTGAAAATAACTTTTTCGAGCATTTAAAACAAAGTACAGGGAAAACAACATTACAATTTTGCTCTTTTGTAAGATTGTCTGAAGGTTAAGCCAATAATTATTTAATTTAATATATTTATCATATCATATATAATCAAACTTAAAATTTTATATCAAACTATATGAATTAAAATGTAATTAATATTCCAACAAAGTTTTATCTTAAATGTACATACATTCTAGAAATTTTGAATGTGTTAGCAATCAAATAAGCAATAATACATGAAAGGAAAAGCTATAAAAAATTGTTACGTTTGCAAGAATATCCATCTCCAGTATATCCATCCAGGCACTGACATGTATAACTTCCTGCTGTATTTATACAGATTGCATTTTCATGACAATTGTGCTCACCAGTACTGCATTCATCATTCTCTACAAAAAGAAAATTTTATGTAAGTTTGGTGTGAATTAATACAAATTCATAATATATATATATCATTGATATTTACTTATGACATACCAATGCAGTTATACTTGTCATAACGTTTATAACCAGGTAGACATTCACACACATAATCTCCAAGAAGATTTACACAAACTGTGTTTTCTCGGCAATGATGACCATCATGCCCACCTTCTCTTTCACATTCATTGATGTCAGCACAGTTTCTTCCATCTCCTTCATAACCTTTATTACATTGGCATGCATACTGTGTTTTCAAGTTTAAACAAGTAGCATCTTTATGGCACTCATGACCTTTAGCACAATAATCAACACCTAAAGCATTAAAAAATGACTAATTAGATTTAAAAAAAATTTAAACAATATAGATAGTTAAAAAATATTAGAAGTATTTTTTAAGAAAAAATTAACCAGAGGCTTAGATACTTGAATCATTAATTTGCCAAACATTTTCTAGGTTCGAAAAGGGCCAAAGGTATAAGATATCTTTGAAGTAATAAAGTATATCTATAAAATAAAATTTACAATTTTGAAACAAAAAAGTATCAATGATACTTCATGTAATTGTTACGATTTGCTTACAAACATGCATAAAACTCATTAACATTGCCGATTTTATTTTACTCATTGAGTGTAAATTGGCATACTTTAGCAACAGTGGTTTGGCACAAGAAAGCATTTTTGAGACAACCACATTCAATTTAACATATGTTGTTTCCATTTGAGTATCACTACTGAAACCCACATTCCAGAACTTGGAAATATTTACTTGGATGTTCCAATAAATAAGCAAGAAAATTCAATAAACATTAGCTTGGTGATAACAGTAAAACCTTGTAACTAATCAAATTTTACCGCTTTTAAATGTGAAAGTAATTTTGCCAATGAAATTTTATTGTTCATGATATTTTATTGATAAAACAGTACTGTATTTGCTCATTGCTCAAGATTTTAACACTATGATGAATTCTTTTAGATTAAAATATTCCCTGATCACAAAATTTGGTGTGCGAAAGGTACATTTGAATATGTTGAAAGGGTTTTTGATAAAATTGAAGATATATATACATAAACATATAATGACAAGAAGCAGAAGCTTCCTTTTTAAAAGTCATTTTAAAAATATGCTTACTTATATTATTTTGGTATACAAACATAGAATCATGATTTAATAGTCAGCAGAATTGCTTAAGTTCAGTCATTTTTTTTTTTTTTTTTTTTTTTTTTTGATTTTCACTTCCATATTCTTTTAAGCATTTTTGCTCATTTGCTATATTGTCAATAAAATTCACTTTTCAGATAAAGAAAAAAATTATACTTTTATTTGTGGCCCAAAACAATTCAAGGCAGATATTAATCAAAATCAAAATACAGTTCAAGGAAGCCAAAAACCAGAACACTCATTGATTTAGATTTTCATATTACAAAAAAATTTAAACATGATAAAACTCCCTAAATTATATTACAGTCTTTTTTACAATATCGATGTCACATAAAATGGAACAACAGAGTTAAATTTATTTAAAAAAAAAAAAAAAATTATGCTTCATACAAATTATTATATTTAACTTTATTTCCCTGTTTAACTCTTGAATTGTTAGAAGTAGCCATATGACAAATCAAATGCACTTGCAACAAATAAACTGGTCGTTGGGGGGGGGGGGGGGCACTATAATACTTACCCATCATGGATATACATAATATAATATGAAAATAAAACATGTGTAGACTATTTATAAAATATATTGTGATTTCAATGTAAAGTTTAAGCATGTATTTAAATATTTTTAATGCATAATAATGTCCTATTACTGAAAGCAGAATTTTGTGTTGCAGTCTGCAGCATGCTAAAATTTATTTGTGACCCAACAGTGCTAAACTAAGCTTACTAAAACAATATCCCACAGAATAAGAAAAATGTACCTTTTCAAAGAAAATGTAATAAAATTATGAAGCAAATATTAAAAATCTAGAAACTTAAAATATATTTCAGCTTTTTTTTTTTTAAGCTCAGCCTTTTTAAAGCAGGTAAACTAATTTGTAAAGTTTAAAATAATCTGCAATGCCTGCTGCCGTGCTGGAAAGTTTCTGCTACTGAGCACGTAAATTATACAAATTAGCATAATTTTTATTTTAAATAATGAAAAAGCAAATAAATTAGTAAAAAGATTAATAAAAATACAAATAAATTGTCCAATTAAAAATCATTTGATGATGTAACAAGCAAGTGTAACATGTTTAATGTAAAGTGAATGCGGCAATTATTATAAGCCATTATTAGCATTTAATCATATTAGCTAACAGTATACTGTGTTCTATTAATCCTCACATTTCCAATTAAAATATAACTTTGAATTGAAATTTGAATGAAATATAGGGTCATGAAAAATCAAAGAATGTGGAAAATATCATTACAAATATCTCAGCAACTAATTATTCGATTGACTTCATTCTTCATGCAAAATTTATGTTTTCTATTGTTTTTATATTCACTTCTTAAAATAAACAATTTAATATTTTTTATATACCTTTTATCATAAAGAATATTTCAAAAGTCTGGAACAAATAGTTTGGAAAATTGAGGCCACTGATATTCAATAGGCATCTTCTGATTATTACATACTAATTATACATTAAATTTCAAGTCTATCTCAATTTGTTTGAAAGAGAGTGTTTACAGGCAGAAAGACTGACAGCCATTTTTTTCTAAAAATGTGTTTTTTGAAATCTCCAGTGTCCGAAATGTGTAAATATGTCAAAAAATTTTCGTCTTTCAAAACGATTACAAGATTTATTCAGTACTACGTATGATGGGTAAGTAATAAGTAAATTTGAGAATTGGAGTATTCATATTTTTTTATTTTGTTAATAATAATTTATAATTGCAATGAAGGGAGTAATTTCATAGGTATACCAGAATATTTTTACAGGAATAACACTGAAGGGGGGGGGAGCATTTTTCTTTAAAAATAATTATACCTGGACAGAAGTTACAGCATTCATCAGGAACACTAAACTGTTCTTCCACAGGACATGTCAGCTCTGGACAACTTGTGACAGGGTCGATTCGCCGACAATGCATGCTACCATTCTGTAACAATAGTAAGTTAATAAAATTAAGTTAATATAACGAATAATGTACTCAGAGTCAAAACTCAAGTTTCTTTAAACAAATAGGCAGGGTAAAAATATCTTCAAATAACTTATGTCACACAGACATTGATAATTAAGTTCAGAAAAGAAGATAGCTTTTTTAATTGAAAATTTTGACTTTGTTCATTTTGGGATAGAAAAATAAGCTTAGGTGTCATCTTCATATCAAAATTGTATCAAACTCTAAATTTATAAAATCCCATTTTAAAAATATTTTATTAATTATTTTTTTTTTAGTTTACCTTAGGATACTAAAAAAACGTCATTTGGCCAATTAATACAGCTTTAAAAAAGCTTAAAATTTAGATCTGTTAATGTTAATTACCTTATCATTGCAAAACATATTGCAATGCAGATAATTTTTAAAGCTCAACACAAAAACTACTAAGAAAAATAAGTTGTAAAGTTGGTTTTGTATATTCAATGCTTCTGAAAATCAATTTCTGGTTCTTAAAAAAAAAAAAAAAAAAAAAAAAAAAAAAAAAAAAAAACATGCTATAGTTTATGAAAATACTTAAAACAATTTTTAGTTTTTAGCTTTCCAAAAATTAATTTTTGAAATATGCACATTTTTGAAATAAATCCCCCTTCACACACACACACTTTAAAAGAAAAAAACTTAATGCAATTTTTTCAAAACAGAAATTAACAATGTCTAGAAGGTTTAAATGTGCAAATCTAAAATTTCAGCTCACTGCCCTTAATAGTTTTTGAGTTATGCTTTAAAAACTACATATAATGTAATTTGTTTTGTAATAATTAAAAGGAATTTTAACGTTATACATTCCAAATTTTACCTTTATACAATTTCTTAAGGTGCCTGTATCTGGCCAATGATGCAATCGCAAGATAATGCTATTCCTATGGGGAGGTTATTTTCTAATATCTGGTTTGCATTTTGACCCCCCCCCTTTTTTTGGGAGGGGCATTGCATAGCTAGCTGAAGTGCATGCTGACATCACTCCTTATTTCAATTTTGAATGCAGATTTTTTTTCAAACAGCTAGTTTCACTCTCAAAATCTATTTCAAAAGTAAAAGTAGTGCTTTTAAAAAATATATCTGCAACCAGAATCGAAAAATTGAAAAAGGAGCGATGTCGGCATGCACATCAGCTATCTAATATAAAAAAAATTCTTTAAAATATCAAAATGCAAACCAGATATTAGAAAATAACCTCCCCATAGGAATAGCATTAGCTTGGAAGTGTTTCGTCAACCAGGGACAGGAGCCTTAAGCTATTTGACCAAATGATTTTTCATTTGGTATACTAGGATAAAATTTACTGAAAATAAAATATGCAGTAAAAACCAGGTGTTTATATTGAAAAAAATTAGAGTTAGATACTGTATTAGTATGAAAATGAGCCCGTAATTTTATTTAACATAAAATGAAAGAAGACAATTTTTCGTAAAATGGCTGTTCCAGTTTCTTTCTGGGACAGTTTGGTAATTAAAAATGTTTTTTCCCCCTTAAATAAAGCAATTAAGTTTGCTTAATGGAATTTCCAATTAAGCTATTCAAGTGATCAGGATGTCAACAATCATTACAATATAAAATATTTGAAATATAATGCTCAATTGACATATATAAACAATTAACTGTTACCTAAATAAAATAATATTTATTAAATTCATAAATAAATTATTTCTAATTTATTAAAATTCAAATTGTTTATTTTCACAAACAAGGCATTAAAACTTAAACTTATTAAAATTTGAAAAGGGAATTTATTTTGTTTTAAAATAATCTGCTTTAATTTTTTGAAATGGAAATCCCTAAGCACTTGCATGATTTTTTTTATGATGAAGTTGCATGATGTTTAAGTCAAACAAATATTCATGAATATAAAGTAAGAAAAACTCATTTAAGAAGACATAAGAATCACACATAAGAATTACATTTAATTCATTTATAATATTCTTATGCAGTACTACTCATTAGACAGAGCAGCAAAATAATGCATACTTATTCCAAAAGAAATATTACAATTTTCCAATATGCAGCATACATTCATAAACTCATAAGCCATTATCAAATAATTTTATTGCATTGACAATCAGCTATTATTTTCTGTTTCAGGTCAGATAACCATCTATCCTATTCATTAAGAAAGTATTGTAAAATTTTTTTTTCAACTTCCAGTTTTTGATGGATTTACATATTATAGGGGTTAGAGATTCCAAAAAACATGTTTTTACAAAATATCTGTCTGTCCGTGTATGTATGTGTCCTTGTGTTACCATTGTATTGAAAAGTGTATGATATGGATAGAATTGAACCAAAATTTTTGTGAATGCTTTTGGCTGTGGCAAACAAGTCCTCCTTCACGTATGAAATATTCTGCTAAAAGGGGACGTAGTAATAGTGATTTTTGTGCCATTTTCAATATTGTACAATCGAAAAGTGCATGAAGTTATGCATAGAATTGAACCAAATTATTTGCATAAGTGTTTGGCTATGGCTAGTTTGTCCTCCCTTAATTTGAAAAAAAAAATCAGCCAGAAGGAACACTGCAATAGCGATTTTTGTGCCATTTTCAATATTGTACCATCAAAAAGTCTATGAAGTTGCGCATAAAACTGAACCAAATTTTTAGTGTAAGTGTTTGGTTGGCCCTTCCTGAAACTGAAAAAAATCCACCAAAACAGGGCATAGCAATAGTGACTTTTGTACCATTTTCAATATTTTACCACTGAATAGTGTGTATAAAATTGTGCATAAAATTGAACCATTTTTTTTGTGTAAGTGTTTGGCTTTGGTCAACAGGCCCTTCCTGAATTTGAAAAAAATCCGACAGAAGGGGGCACACTATAATTGCGATGTGTCGTTTTCATTATTGTACCATCAAATGTGTATAAAGTTATGCATAAAACTGAACAAGATTTTTTGTATATGATTATATTTGGATATAGCAAACAGGTTTACCCTGAATTTGAAAAAAAAAAAAAATCCTAACGTTTTACTGACCATTATCTTGTGCGGAGATGGGAACTCGTGTCCTGCTAAACCAGCTATTTGTAAATAGCTGATGATGACAGAATAAGGGAAAAATTGTTGATTTTAATAAATATCATGATCCACATTTATTCATTTTTACTCCAATTAATTGACTGAAGCAAAAAATTAAGATAAAAATCAAAGTTGGTATAATATTGAATTAATAATATTAAAGTATTAACACGTATAACTAATTTTTCAAATATTAAAATGTACGTATGAGATAGGAGAAAGTTTTGGGATTGGCACATCCAACTAGTTTAGTTAACTGATGATAAATTAAAAAAAGGTAAGTATTAATTTACTCTTTTTCAGCTCTAAAATTATGAAAACTGGTATTAATATGATAAATAAATACTTTTAGATATAAAAAAATGAACTTTTTAGGCTTCATTTAAATGAAACTGGGCAAAAATTTAAAAAACATTTATAAACATTTCAGTATTTATTATTATTTTCTCCTCCAGTGAATAGTTGAGTTCAATCTTTATGAAGCACAGTTTTCTACTTTTCAATTTCCTTTTTTAAAATAAGGATATACATTCACTTTCAAAATTGTTTTGAAAGTGAAACTATCCTCACTCTTAAAAAAAACCTGCAAAGAAAATCTTAAAAGGTGAAAAAAACAGCTACTGTGGATGATCTCAGCTATTCAATGCAAAAACAATTAAAAAAAAAAAAAGAACTAGATATTTAAAAAAAATAACATATGATTAACATTAGCAAGAATGTGTTTTTACATGAGTGAAGTAGTCCTTTAGTAAAAAGCAAATTACTGGGCTTAAACATTATATCCAACCTCTATAAAACAAAGCATACAAAAATAAACCTTTACGCATGGATCATGTTCAAATATGAGCTGGAACTTTAAGATTTACATTACAAAGCTAATTAATTTTCATTAAATGTAAAAAAAAAAATTCCCGGTAGTTTAACACTTGAAAGTGGACCACGAAACATGATGCTAATCAATTTTGATTTATTTAAAATATATTGTAGAATTTGTATCCCAAATTATTCTGGAGAAAGGATTTCTTCATGTGAGCCATACATTGAGAAACTTGGGGGGGGGGGGGGGTTCGTCCTTCCTAGCATGGCCACAGATTGCTCATCTTGCCAGCTTGGGAGCCCGAATTTGTTGCTACTACTTCACTTTTCTTTAATTTCATATTTCGACACTTTGCAATTTTCAACCAAAATTTACATTTTTTTTGGGGGGGGGGGACAAATTTTGATATTTTTCTAAAAAAATATTTACATTTTTGATTTTTTATGAAACTTTTTGTTTTTTTTGTAATTTTTAAAGCTAACATTTCAGTTGATGGAAATACAAATGTATTTAATTTGTGCAGAAAACTTTCTCATAAGATTATTATTTTCTTTTTTATATTTTAAATACAAGTCTCAAATAATGAATAGTATTTTATTGGGAAAAACAACAACAAAATAAAAAAAGCTTTTTAATATTTAGTTTGCTTTAACTATATTAAAATATGTCAAATGATGAAATTAAAAAGCTTTATTACTGGCAATGAAGTTTAGGAAACATGCAATTAATCAGGCGACATACATAGTCAAAATATTCAAAATGATTATTCACTTGAAAAATTTCTTACCTAATATATAGTATATTTTACCTTGCTTCATAATTTCTTACCTAGTGCTTGTTTTCAAAAGATAAAAGATATATATATATATATTTTAATTTATCCTAATGTTATGAAAATCTAAGTGATGATTTCTTAAATATGTTTTTCCCCATTTTATCTTAGTTTTATGTGTGTTGGTAGCCCCAAATTCATATTATTTTGCTTTTTCATGGCTAATGTGAAAATGAAACCACACACTTTATTTGTAGTTCCAAAGTATTTGGGCCTGATGATTCTGCTTTGGTGTTGCAAATTTCGATTGTATTCATTTAAAAAAAAATTACACACCTTTCAACGTGGTAATTTTGTATTAAATTCAATGGTTCATATATTATTTTACAATTAATGGTATTATATGTGTAGATTATATATATATATATATATATATATATATATATATATATATATTAATGGTCTAATATAAATCTTGTTTTTTCAATGACTTAAACTTTATGGTTATGATTAATCAGGTAATATAGAAATCATTTTTATGATTTCTAATCAGAAATTAATCTTAATTGTTGTGTCTACATGGCATTACCCTTGAGAACGAGCCATGTACGACAATTTCCAATAATATTCATTACTGTTCCAATATTGCTAACTCCTCGTCTTGCTTAAGTTTGTTATATATTCAGTTATTCTATATTCATTGTAAATGTTAAATAGTAGTATTATACAGTGGTTATATATATGTGTGTGTATGAGTATATATCAAATTAGTATAATATGTCATGTAGGATCCACAGATGACTTTACATTTTTAGTTGACAATTTTTAACTATATTGTTATTTGTTGCAATGAAAAAATATTGAAATTAGTCCATTTATATTCATCAAAATATAAATACATTTGACACCAAAATTATTTATAATTTACACAAAATAAATTTTCATTTAAAATTCCATAGAGTAAGTGCATGTATATTTATGTAATATTCCTAAACTTTGCTTAATACACAAAAATATATAAACATAAATCATTATAAAAAAATAGACATAAAATAATTTGAATTTTCATCAGTAGAGATATTAGTTTATAAATGAGATAAGATATATAATTTAATGAAAAAAAAACTATATATTTTTTTTAAGGAAAATATGAAAAAAAAAATTGCATCAATTCACAACCATGCTTAAAAGTTGTAAAGTGTCAAAATATAAAAAATTAAAAAAAGGAAAAGGGTCAATGATGGAGGTAGCATCAAACTTGGGCTGTCTGGCTGGTAGATGAGTACTTTGTAACTGTACTATAAATGACATGTTAAAAATAGCAAACTATTTGGTATTAGAAACATATGCTTAACAATGACCTCCATTTTCTCAAAATCTAAGGCCCATATGAAGAAGTCATTTCACAAGAATAATTAGTCATAAGAACTTTACAACATACCTTAAATTTATCAAAATCGATGAGTATTATGATCAGTGGCCCCATTGTCAGTTAAAAAATGATTTATGAGACAGTCTCAGTAATTTAAGAAAAAAAATGTGCATAATTCATGACTATGATCAATGTAACAATATGTATATACAACAACGTTATATATATATGCACTATATTTGTTGTAGATGTTGGTTTGTAGCATTATAATGGTTGTATCTTAATATTTTTTACCCCTATGATTTGATAGTCAAATCTATGGAATAACTCATAAAAAAAAGCCAGTCAAATACCATGAAAATTTAGTAAGACATTGGTGATAGATTGAATTGATTTTTAGCTCTCTAAGCACAGCTAAATAATAAGAGGTTTTCCCATAAATTGCCATTTAAAATTTTTATTTCTTTGATTTAAATTTTTTTCATGCTTTAGCCCTTCTTAGAAAAACCACCAGAACAAGCATATATGAAAGAGAAAACAGAAATCTAAGCATTTCTTCAAATTCTACTTGTGGACATTCATTAAATACAGGCACTTTTGCTGAAAGCCAAATAATAAACAATAACAATTTGTAGAAAATGCCTTATTATCCAGCAGCTGTTTTGAGAGCAACTAAAAATCAGCTTACTATATTGTTGATAGCTTTCTGAATTTTCACAATATTTGACTGCCCTCCCCCTCCCCTCAGTTGACTATCAAATCATGAACACAAATATTTTTTTACAGTATGCACATATGCAGATAAAGAATATTTCGTACAACTATTCATATTTGAAATATTTAATATATATACAGTCTAATTGCACTCTTTTAATTTTACTATATTTGTTAAGTTTTCTGAAACAGGCATTAAATTAGGTAGAAAGCCCTGCATGATATAAACAAAAAATATGCAAGAATTTTGACAAAAAAAAATCAGTGTATCGCCATGAATATACATTGTATCCTTCCACAAAAAAATACTTATGCTGTATAATATCCATATAATCATAATCTATAGAGATAGGTCATTTTGTTTTATAGGGTAATCCCAAACTACCTTTTTTTTATCCCCAATATTATTCTTCCGATCTAAACACCATTAATAAATATGAAATTGAACATATTCTTCATAATCCTGAAAAAAGTCTGACAAATATCTTTAAATATCCGACAAAATGTCTAGAATTAAAAGTACTCAGAGATTAGTGATCATATAGGTGAGATATGCAACATGTTAAAATTTCATTCTGAAACTAAATGGCATGATATAGCAATGCCAAAATGCCCATATCATCAAAATTCATGCTGCTCATATTATACCAAGACATACTGAGGCAGATCAATTCTTTTTATATAATGTTAATAAACTTGTCATACATTATAATTTCATCTCAAAACTCTATGAGAATCATTTTTGTCACTGCTACTTAGTTTACAATGACAGAGTTCAAAATTTGAAATTCAGAATACTAGATAATTTGGTACTTTTAATTTTCCACGAGGGAAAATTAAAATAACAATAATAATTGCTGAGATGTACATTAACATGTATTATTGTTAAAATGTTGGGCTGTTAAAAAATTTTGCTTAAGTTATTTACAATAACAAAGTACTTAAATGGCCAATAATTGGCTCAATAATGGCCAGACAGTATATCTGAATGGCTGACTATGAGAGAATTTGTTGTTACTTTTAAATTTAACTGTCTATAGAAAAACAACTATAAAGTTAAAAATAACAATAATTGTTGAAACAGTATAAGAAAGTATGCATTAACACATGTTATTGTTAAAAGTGCTTTACTGCTTTTAAAAATTTCACAAAATTATACACAAAGCACTTCAGTGGGCAATTATTTGTGCTTTATTTTATTACATTAGTGAAATTTAGACAGGCAAGCTACATTGGAACACTGAGAATATATACCACTGTGTGAGATACTTCTTTTAATAATATTAAATTATGTCAGCTTCAATGTATTTTAAGAATTTGAACTTGCAAAACAGTGAAACTTACTTTACATTCACATGTAGCACATTTGATTGGACTAACACGCTCACCATGATCATAAGAAACATTTTCAAACAGGCACTTCT
The DNA here is from genome assembly GCA_964019185.1 of Maratus speculifer. Classification (NCBI taxonomy): domain Eukaryota; kingdom Metazoa; phylum Arthropoda; class Arachnida; order Araneae; family Salticidae; genus Maratus; species Maratus speculifer. The sequence goes on from OZ025299.1 coordinate 193,239,703, forward strand.
CTGAAAAAAAAAAAAAATGATAAATAACTATTTACTCAAATGAGAAATATAAAAATGATAAAATTTAATATCTTCAACAAAAGATTACATACTGATTTTTTTTTTTTTTTTTTTTTTTTTTTTTTTTTTTTTTTTTTGGTCAGTAGCCAAAATTTTCAATCATGTATAGTTAACTTTAGCAAACAAATTTAATCTGTTGTATAATTTTTGTTCTTTTAAAAAAAGCTTGTAATCATAACTTCGTAAAGCAAGAGTTAATTACATAATAAGCAAATTAATAAAAATTGACAAATAATTCAAGACAAACTGATGTATTAGAAAATACAATTTAAAGAAAATTAACCAAAATTTTTGCTATATGCAACACACAAATTTAGACTGATCAAAGCAAACTTGACCAAACCAGCAAACTTCAGCAACAAAATATTCATAATTTAGGGTCAGGTAAGATCTGTATTTATTCAAGATTCACTTTCAAATCCATGCTGGCATTCTAACAAGAGAAAAAAATGATAAAGTATAAACAAGTTGATACATTTCTAAACTTGTTGGCTTGATCTGCTGCTGTTTTTTCTTTTAATCCTCATTGATATAAATCACCAATATATAAAATGGACTAATGGAAAAAAAAACTTTATGAAACACCCACCAATTCATAATTTTATTAAGAGTTTCCAACCATATTTTAAAACATTATCTTCGGTATTATAACATGAAAAAGCACCATTTATTTTCATCTTCTTTGATAGGTTTCATACTACTTTCCATCATACAAATAGTAAAACAAATCAACAGGTTTTGGATAAGCTTACAGATAAATCTGGATGTATTCATACACATTAAGAATAAGGATCTAAAGTTAATTTTGCACATATTACTATGCATACATGGACAGAAAAAAATTATGATTTACTGCTAATTAATAGAACTTATAGTTACGAACATTAAATTTGGAACATCAACAAGCTAAATTTTTTCATTTAAGATTAAAATTAAATAAACTGATCAATAGCTTATAAACAGAGATTTAAAAAGAAAAAAAATCAGATTTGTGTTTTAAATACATTGATTATCTTAGAAATTTTATTAATAAAAATATATCAAAGACTACAACAAATCATATAAGGATACACTACTGAAACTATTATATTAAGACAATTATGTTTTAATAATTTTCATTAAGAAGGTCGGAAAGTCTTAAATCAAAAAAATTGAAATAATGTCCGATTTTAATTTTTTTGAGAATGAATAAGAGCATGTATGCCCTCAAGTTTATAATTAACTCCATACGAGTGAAAATTTCTCAATAAATAGAAATAACATTTTTATCCAAATGAGCTTCATTCACCAAAATTCAGCTCTAGTTACCTTCTTTACCTTTCTAGGTACCTTCCTTAAAACTAATATTTTGACTGTTGTGAAAATTCAGTATGAAACTGGAGTTCATAAAGCTGCTAGTCACTCAGCTTCTGAATTATTTTCACTAATGTTGAGTGTGAATGTTTCATGCATTCGTTTATTTAAAATATCTTCTCCAGAAATTAATATTTGTTTACTTCCTTTCTCGGTGTACTTTTTAAAGGATCTCTCTCTTTTTTTTCCTTAGCTATCAAAATATTTCTAAAATATATATTTAATTTTATATGAAGGGTTAAAATTTTGCTAATAGCACACGAGCTTTTAGCACATAAAATATTAAACTAAGCATATATTTTATAAATATTTTGAGAGTTAAAAAATCTTAAGAACAGTTCAAAGAAAAAATAAAAAACATTAACTCCTCAAGGAGATTTTAATATACAAATGCATTCTACACTCATAAACTTGGCATTAAGGAGAATTTAGAAGATGAGTGACTAGAAACGCTAAGAACTCCAGTTTTATACTAAATTTTCGCAACAGTCAAAATAGTAGTTTTAAAAGAAGGTAGACAAATTGTTTCAATTCATTTCATAACTTTGCTGCCTTTAACTACTTGAAGTTTCAGAACTTCAAGGTCAATATAAAATTTTTATTTAAGAAAGCAGATTTAATATTTTTCTAAACAATTACCATTACACCAACTGCTTAACAATTTCTACTATATGAAAATACTCACTCAGACAAACTGGACAGCATTCACCAGGAACAGATACAGGATTTTTGCATTGTACATGTGAACATGATACAGGCACACACTTTATTTCTCCATGCTAAAATTTAAGAATACCAATCAACATTCTATCAATTCAACGGAAAGTCAATTACAAATGAAAAATTTTACAGTACAAATTATAGTAAATTTCAAGTAATTAAAAAAATTACAATAAAATTAAAAAGAAAGAAAAAAATATAGCATATTATGAAGGTTACACTGAAATTTCTGAGATACAACTAAATGATACATGTTAAACTTACCTAATCTTACAAATGTTCAAAGTAGTTCCTTTCAAGATCAATGCACTTTTATTGTTTAATTTTCTCAAGGTAAAATACCTCAAGCCATCCATTTCTTGGAATAGAGGGAAAATATTCTTTTATAGTCTTATCAATCCCATGTTTGGAATGAAAATGAACCCACATTTTTTTTTAGTTAAAAAAAAAAAAAAAAAAAAAAAATCACACTTAGCAAGATCAGGAGAACAGAGTGCATGTTTTATCACTTTGATTTTTTGTTGTTGTACAAGAAATCTGACTGCAATCCTTGCTGAATGAAAAGATGCATTTTCATGGTGAAGAACGAGTCTCCTAACATTCACTTCTTGAGGAATTTTATGGGGACATTTAGCAGTATGCCAGTTAGCTGCAACTATCTTCTCTTCCTAGCTTAATGGCTTTGACCAGGCCTGTATCTCTGAAGAACACAGTGTACATTACTTTTGTTGTAGCTTATTGTCTTTTCACCATTGTTGGTTTTGGGATCATAAACAAAGACCCACCTTTACTTACTTGACATGTTGGAACATCAAAGCAAGATTATGTGTATGTCATCACCAGTTATGATTTTAGAAATAATGAAATGGCCACCATCAATTAATTTTAGGGTTCCTTTACTGAGTATGACATGCTCCATTTTTTGGTGTTTTGTGAAATTATGGGGGATCCAATGAAAAACTTTCATTTTGCAAATTTTTTTTATATGCATTTTTTTGTGAAAAACTTTATGAATAGCCACAGATCCAATGTTAGTTCCTCCTGTATTATTTGGTAGATACAATTATTATCATCTATTAACATTTTTCGTATAGCTGATACATTTTTTCAGATTAAAGCTGACAGTCTTTCAGTGCATTTTTCATAGAAAAGAGAATTTCAACCTCTTCTAAATTCTGTAAACCATCTGAATGGCACATGATAGAGCCTCATTTCTATATGCTAATTTTAGACACTGAAGGCATTTTTCTTGATTTAACCCCACTTTAAAATCATAGAATATCACAGCTTGGAAAATGCTCTCATGTCAATTTTATTTTCTTTCAGAACTTTTTCTCTAATTGCTATATTATTGCCACAAATTATCGCCTGTGGACACAAGAGTTCAAATTTACATATCAGAGCAATTTTTTTTTTTTTTAGTACTGCATATTGTCCATTCCTGTCTCAAAAGTTTCATAATTACTATTGTATAAATTTACTAAATCTACTTTTAATTTATTCCAACACCTTTTTTGACCAATCGTATTATAATTAACGTTTAACATATATGTATTATTACCAATGGTGTAGTCATAAAAAACCCAGAGGGAATATGCTCTAAGCAGAGGGTATACTCTCAGGGCAGAGAATACCCTACAGTTGTACACTATTGCTTTCTTGAGAAACAGAGGGTACACTGTGTTCCTTAAAAAAAAAATCCAGAAAGTATATGGTGTATACCCCCTCCCCCTCATATACTCTTCACTACATCCGTGATTAATATTAAACTTACCTGTAACATATTAAAATTAGTATATTTGGTAATAATTTTGATATGAAAATACAAGATCATATAAATTATCTTTAATGTGAAATGAAATTAAGGAACTAAATCAAACCATACATACCACACATGAACATATATCACACCCATGTCTCCATGTTGAACCATCTGGATGAGTTGATCCATTAGCAATACAGCTTTTCTGACATTCACATTGCTGTAATGAAGCTATGTGATGCTCAGCATTTGCTAACTAAATTGAAGGGGGAGAAAATAGTAAATTGGCAATTAAGTTACTTTTAAATTCTTTCATTAAAAAAAAAAAAAAAACAGTTCAATAAAAATTAGATTATGAAAATAATGACATTATATAAATCTAGTGTTCTGCCTCACCAGATTTAGACTATTAAGCACTAATCATCTATAATCCTTAGCACTTGATTATTATCCTCAAAACGGATGAAATTGTCGTATATGAGATTGCATGATGCAATTTCCATATTTAATCACTTTATGTAGAGATATTTCAAGAAAATATAGTAATAATTATAAATGTATCTTTTTTTTCCCTTTAATCACAAGACTTAGAAAAATTATATTTAGTTTGCTACTCCAAAAGAGGCCTTTTCACTAAAGGAAGAAAAAAATGTATCTTACAATACAAAGATAGTAATAGAATGTTAATTGTAGAAGTCAAGAGGGCTGGGTTCATCTACAGACACCCCAATTGATAAAATGAATTATAAAAACACATTTAAAAACTCATTTCCCCCCCAACCCTAAGATTTAATTATACTATGATTTTTTTAGATTAATAATTTTCAAAATTTAAGAAAAACCATTTTATAACAAATAAGAAAATTTTACAGTATCGTTGAAAATTAAAAACTCTTAATATTACTTAAAAATAAAGTATAAAAAAAAAATGATTTTAAAATAAAAAGTATTTTTTCTTTTTTTAAAACTGATTTTTATGATTTTTTCCCCTGTGTTAAAATACAAGATAGCTACTAATAACTTCAGATTTTAAAAACAATTAAATCTCTAATTACTAAACATAATCCATGTTTTTAATATTTAATTATCTATAATTATTAGCAATTACAAAAATTCATTCACTTTCAGTAGTTAGTAGTACACAAAGTTATACACATTAATATTTTTAACCATATTAAATACTACTGATATTTACATTTATTAAAACTTACCAACTGCATTTAATATTAAATTATTAACCCTGCTTAAAATACTTATTATACAACAATTAACTGTTTAATTAAGAAAATAAGGTAGGCATTACTTCATGAGGAAATATGTTAGTAATGTATAGTGCTGGAAAAAATTATACAACCGATACAAAAATTTACAAAAGTCAAAAAGTAATGAAATTGTCAATGCAAATTCTATTTTCATTTGCATGATCAACATCACACTCTGCATAAACTTTGTTAAAAAAATGGAAGAGGGAACATAAATTATGCTAATTTCTTACAACCAATGAGAAACAACTTAGGAAAATTTATAAAGCCAACGTTTCTGTTATCATTTGGTATAATTCCAGACTTGAAGCAGGTTGCTAGGAAAGTTTAGGTAAATATGAACATGTTACATGCATTCATTTTGTATTTGATGTGTTTAATACAATGCCAAGAAGAATGAAGTTACCCAATGGTGAACAAATTAAAATATGAAGCTGGAATACTTGGTTCTAATATTGTAAGAAAAATAGGAAGTTCCAAAGCTGCAGTAAATAGTTTTTTCAGAAATCCTGAAGATTACAGCAGTAAAATGTGTGCTGAAAGACTGAAATTCTCAACTGTAAGGCAATCAAGAAAATCCGGAAGCTAGCTTGCAGACAAAAAAATGTTGCCTGCCAATTTCAAGAACAGTTGCAATTACCATGTACAAGCTGAACCATAAGAAATGTTTTAAGTAACAATCTCATTGTTCAATTAAAAAATTTAAAGGAAAACCCCCAATCACAAAAATGCTTCCTTAGACTTTGCATGAAAACATTTAGCCAAAAGGCACAAATTGGAGCGATGTCTTTTCCGATGAAAAGAAATTTTATTTGGATAGATCCAATGGCTATAAATTCTTTTGGCATGATTTATGGCAGAAATCTAATTTTATTAAAGCATCAATTTGGAGGGGGCTTGGTAATGGTTTGGATTACATTTACTGTCTGTGGAACCACTCCAATTGTTTTCATGTATAACAAAATCAATTCAGTTATGTATCAAAATATGTTAGGAGATAATTTATTACCCATTGCTCCTTTTACAACTTCAGGAGACTAGATATTTCAGCAGGGCAATGCTTCCTTTCATGTTTCAAAGTCAACTTAATCTTGGCTAGAAGCTAATCAGTTGAAATGCCTTCAATGGCCAGCTTGTAACCCCAATCTGAATTTAATAGAAAATCTATAGGATATTTTAGCCTGAAATGTTTACAAAAATGGACAACAATTTAAAGTTAGATTTGATGCATGCTATTAAAAACTACTGGAACAGGATTGATGAAAGTACTTGAGACTAGTCAAAGTCATAGAAAAAAAAAGTGTCTTGCATTGATTAAATACATGCATCAACTTAATAATTATTTCCAACTTTCTTTGTACAGTAAAATTTTCTTAAGTCTATTAACCTTTTATAAATATAGATATTAATGAATTTAATTTTTTCTTTACTTCCTTGTAGCATATATGTATAAAATTTCATAAATGTTTTTGTCTATTTCTTGTTTTTAATTATATCAAATTTTCAAGTGGCTTTATAATTTATTCCCACCATTGTATTTAGTAATGAAATAAGAAAATTACACAATTCTTAAAATGATAAAGTAACATAGCAGGATGCTATAACCTTAAAAAGTGGTCTAGGAGGTAATACTAAATAAGTATAGAATTAATAAAAACTGTAAATAAATATAATTATAGCACAAATAACAAAGCATTTCACTTGCAGTTCGTTTTGCATTTGTACTTAGAAAAATTACTGTTGTTGCCTAAATATAAACTTATACATATGTATACCATTTGGTACAAATAAAAATTAAACCGAGTTACACATTCATACACACACAGACACAGGGTAAATATAAGAAAAGCCAGTTATACCTCAAATTCTCAGTTTACCTAAAAAAAAAGTTTTTCAGTCCCTAAACAAAAACTTTATTTGATGTACAAATTCAAAAGTTAATCTCTTTCTGTACTTAACATTTTCATAATTAGTTCTTTTAGACATTCTTTTATAATAGTTGTTGAGCAGATATTCTTTCATTCCTCTGTAGATCCAATTTATTATAAGTTTGTTTGTAATGCAAAAGTAGAAAGGGAATATAACATACTGGTTACTACTTATTCTTTTACTTGCAAAAATCTAACATACTTGCTATACTTATTTTACATAAAAGAATGATTAATTTGATTAGTTAAAGGACAGTATGACATTGCAAATTATAATGGATTTAAATATAATTTAAATAAAATTATTTTTATGCAAGATAAAATATTTTTATCTGCAAGCTTCATATTCAATTTTTTTACAAGACTGAGAAAAAGTTTAAAATTAGACATAATTATTTGATGATTTCTTTTGCTTATTCATAAAGCAAAATACCAACAGAAACTTCAAAATTATGTTCATCTTTGATTTTAACACTTTATGCAATTTTAAAAACTGAGAAAATTTAAGATTTAAATCAATGATTAAAAAAATGATTAAAATCATTATTTAATTGCTGATTTAAATAATTTTATTAAAATCATTGACACCTTGCTTGAAAATAATACTTTATGAAACAATTTTTTTTATGAACAGAGAAAACTTGCATTTTAATGTTTAAAAATATTATTTGTTTAGATCCAATAATATGCAAACTTTACCAAGAAGAAAAGAATCAAGAGTGCCATCCAACATTAACTTAAAAGAAAATTAAATTTTACTTAAACAGGCAACATACTCTTTCAGTAAGCTCTTTAATATGATTTTCCAGCTGAAGAACTGATTTCTGCAACAGCTGAAACTGACCACATGTAGGACAGTCTGTAAATAAGTTTAAAAAGCATTAAAATCATTTCTAATGAATGTATAAACATACATAAATTAGAATTTAAATATTCAAGTAAGTATAATCTGCATTACAAATTCATAATTTGGCATGTAGCTTCACTTAGTTGAAAGCTAACAGTTAAAGTATGTGTGCATATATTTGTTTAATGAACAGGTAAAATATAACTTTTATATTTTTAATATATACAGGGCATTCGTTCTCAACGATAGCCAATGACTAATTCCTAAACCATTAATCATAGGCATGTAGTTTCAGTTACAAACATACTTTAAATGAGGTAAAGAAATATTTTAAAACCAATTTGGGGTTAATAAAAACATTTATTAAAAAAATCATGAAATTTAAATTTTTATATGGTCCCTCAGTCCTATAAATTATATTTAGTAATTTTTTCCAATTACACTAACAAATATGACAAATAAAAGTCCCATTCATATAACACTAAAATTGATTGAGTTGCGAAACTTTAAAAATGCATGACTTGCTCCACTTTCATGCATCTGAAAACAAATTTGATCGACCATGATTTGAGGGATCATACGCTAAGTGCTTACAGTATTCAAAGAGCTTATTTTATCAAAAATCGTACAAATATTAAGATTGAATTAAATTTCAAGTTTCAGGTAGTTCAAAATAATTGTATTTTAACAGATGTTTTATTTTGTAAGGATTTGAGACTTTCTTTTTCACGATTTCTTTCAGCAAAAATTATGGGTTTTTTTTATAAGTTTTATAAGATCGAATGCATGTTTTTTTTTTTTTTTTCAGTTCAAAATTTGCACTTGAACTTTAACTCACTTTCAAATATCTGACTGAGATTAAATTTTACATACTGGTATAAATCCGATGACGATATAATACTATGATTTTTTATGCTTACCATTTATAATTAATTTACAGGATAACAAAAAAATTCTCATAGATTGTTTTCCAGACTTAAGAAAAAGTTTTAAATGATGGTGATGTTTGTGTTTTATAACTTTAAATAGCTGAAACCGAAAATCTTAAATTTTAATCATCATATCAGGTTTTTTGGTAAATCATAAATTGTCAGAGTAAAAAATTAAAAATGTTGGATACTATAAAATATAGTAGATGGCTGTGTTTTTTAACTTTTGATATTTGATTGTGTACTTTTTAGCTCTGAATCTGACCTTTATTTTAACCATCACATTAATTTTTTTTTTATAAATCATAAATGTCAAAGTTAAAATACAGCAAAATTTTAATACTATAAAAACATATGTAAAACTTTTAATTAAATTTATTTAATATTCAACAATTTATTCAATTATTTGGCTGATACTTGGATTCTTATAGCTAAACAGCTGAGGGGTCTGATGAAAAAAAGGGGGGGGGTAATTTTTAACTACGCATTTACAATCTTCAAAAAATCCTGATGCGATGGTTAAAAAAAGTTCATTTTCGGTTTCAGTAGAATACATAAAAAATATTTATCAAAAGTTAAAAACACCTATTTTATACTGTCAAATTTGTTATTCTTTTAATGAAATTAAAGATTTGCAAAAGATCTTTACATGATGGTAAAAAATGAAGGTCAATTTCAGATTCAGTGCTACAGAATACATAAGATTCAATTATCAAAAGCTAACAAACATGATGTAACCAAACTTTTGCAGGCTGATGATACATATTTAAAAAAAATTTATTAGATAAATCCTTCAGTAAACAGTTAATTTTCATCATTTCATTTAACGAAAAATCTGTTCTTTTCATTTATATATTTATTACGAATTGTATATTTTGCATTCATATGTCAGAATGATTAAAAGGTTTGAAATCTGCAGTGCAATGTTAATTTTACTCAACCATTTTTTAAATGTATTTGATGAAATTATACTTGAATTTGTGAATGACCCCTAATTAGCAGCAAAAAACATGCTCCATCTCTCAGTCAATTTTAATTGTAGAATAACCTTTGTCTTACTTGTCAGTGGATAGGAAAATTTCATTAAATATAACATTCTATATCTAATCTCTATATAACATATAGGACAAGGGGACAGTAAAATCAAAAATTGTTTCCAATTTTGTTTTATAGTCTAGTTTGATTGAAAAATAATCAAAATATTACATTCAAGATAATCAATTTCAAATGTAGAAATTACTGAGTTATGCATGATGAGTTAGGCTCGAATCGGGAGTGTTTTCACCCCAGAAAGCACAGGGGGTTGTACGGAAGATTTTACGAAAAATGATTAATTATTATATATTAAAAAAAAGAGTATTCGTATAAACATTACTCCCATAATTAAATTACGTAATTTAAATTATGAAAGTTTAAAGACTATTTGTTATTTATTTATATTAAATACTTTAAAGTCCTTAGACACCACTTTCATTTATTTTTATTTAATTAGTTAAATTATTATCCAATGTTGTGTTAAATATTGCTATGATTAAATTAATTATTCATCCATATTATATTTACATTATTTAAAATTGAATCTTTATTTAATGACTTATCCATTATCAAATATACATTTATTTTTCTTAAGTTTTAAATTAATATAGTAAAAGTTTGTAAAAGTTCATTTACATTAAAAAAAAACATCCACAATTTATGTACCCCTAGCAACCTAATTACTCAACCAATTAAAAAGAAATCCCAGATTTAGTTATTTGAAGGTATGCTCTCAAAATCGTGATGATTTAAAACAATAGAGCTCTCATTGTTATACTTACAGTGAAAAAATTTTGAAATTTTGAAATGACAATATTGCATATCCTGCACAAATTCATCAGATCATTGAAAAACTATAAATGTGGTGTTGGAATGATACATACGACTAAAATTGCTGGTGTCATATTGTAGCACTCAAAACCCAATTAGTTCCTATGTATCATAATGTTAAGCAGTCTAAAACAAATTATTATGTTTTTATTTTCACATTGTATACATAAACAGAACTAAAAAACACTTTAAAAACAAATCTTACAACATTACTCAGTTCAAAAGGGGAAAAAAAATTGGCTACTGAAAAACATGTCTTGTAGCCACACCTTCATCACATATCGAAAACGTGCTTGTTTGGCAGTCAAGTCAGCCAGACAAGTTAAAAGGACTTCAATTAAAAAGCAAATCCTGCTTTCATACCTCATGGTTTATACAGAGCTTATTCAGAGTTTCACATCTTATTAAAAATCACTAATATCCCCAAGTGATATTTAGGGTCATTACACTAGCATAAAACATTTGCAGAAAAGAGCATTGTAAAGAACCAATGACAATTCAAAGACAAGATGAACTGATGCACTTAGCATAATCCACTGGAATAAATAGTAGAAACATCAATTACAGATCTCAATATGCAAATCATTGCATGTAGAAAATTTTTAATAAACCACTTGTGAAGATAGTTTCTTCAAACAGTTGTTCATACATGCCAACAAAATGACACTTGCAAATACTTTGAGGTGAACTGATAAGGCTGTTTCATGTGAACAAGGAAAATGCAGCTGAAGGAGTTTTTTGAAGAAATCATAAATTATGATGAGACAATCTGTAAAGCTGCATGCAATTTGGTGAAAAAATTTGAAGAAACTGAATGCACATGTTGACGACTATCTGTTCTGGTTGAAAAATTGTTGTGGAAGTGCATAACAGGATTACTGCAAATCAATTGCATACTGTAAGAAGTATCGTGCACAGGTTGGATATACTGAAAAAAGCCTTCAAGATTCTGCTCATTGTTCTGCAGATGTTTCTTTATTGATTCCAGTGTGCCCAGATATTGAAACTCGGAGACAAGTAACAGCATTTGGACTTTGTAAGTTACTCTCTCATCACATAGATGAATATAACAGCTGCCCATTGCAAATATTGTGGACTGATGAGGCACATTTCTCTTAAGAACTGTGTGGGCTGATGAAAATTCTCTCGATGCAAAATCAATGTCTTTACACAGAGCTTAAGTGACAATGTGGAGTAACATCACAAACATAATCATTCTCGGTTGTACTTTTTCGAGGAGATCACTTTAAGAAGTATGAAAATGTGCTTCATCACAAGTACTTGGCATACAACAATGTTACAAAATTACTACAGCAAAATGTTATTAATGATGTTATATGGATGCAAGATGGTGCTCCTCTACATGCCGTCCCACCTGTTCCATAAGTGACAACCCTTTGATGATAGAATTATCTCTTTTAATTTTGCAGTTTTGAGGCCACTATGATTTCCTGGCCTCACTCCAATTGATTTTTGGTTCTGTGGTTATCCAAAATCAAAGGCGTACAAGTCTAAGAAATTTGATAGAAGTGAAAGATGTCATAAAAGGGGAAGTTGTACAGATTCTTTCTGTGATGTTACATATAGCATTGCTGTCAAGAGTCCCACGCACACATTGTGTTATTGTCTGTGAAAATGGCATGCTGAAAACTGTAAATTCAAATAAATTTTTTTTCTCGTTCTCTTTGCCCGTGTTGTCATTGGTCTTTTACAATCTATCTTGCAAGTGTTTTACACCAGCAATTTTCATTGTACAAGTATCATTCCAAAGCCATTTATGGGTTTTTTGTGCACCATTGAATTAACACATAAAAAAATGACTGTTGTCATTCTAAAATTTCAGAATTTTTTCATTGTAATTATTATTGTGACAGCTCCATCGTTTTAAATCATCATGATCTTGAATGCATATATTCAAATAAATATACTTAAAACTTCTTTTTGTTGATTGGTTGAGTGGTTAAGCTGCAACGGATTCAAATATTGAAGTTTTTTTTTCAACAGTCTATATTATCAATGTGTATTTATTTATTTTACTCTTTTAAAAATGATTTTTAAATGCAGTCCCTATTCATGAATAATTGGGGCCCTGGACAAAGATAAATTAGGTCTCCTGCCTACCGATTCAAATTACTGGAACATTATTCTAACTAGTACATTGAGCCCATAGTTCATAGATCAAAGAGTAAAGGGTGAAATTTTTTTTTTATTTAGAATTTATAACTAATTTTATATGCAATATGCTTTTTAAATTGTTAACTTACGCTGAACAGAAATTTTACACGAAACATATTAATTATGTAATCTTATAAAATTTTGAAATTTATCAAATACGATATTTTTGTATTTGATGCAAGCCAGGAGTTATTAGCAGAAGATTTTGCAACTTATGACAGCATTTTTGTTTCTGATCATTTCACTGCATTAAGTGCATAGTTCAATTACGTGTTTATTAAAATTTGTATTTATTTATTTAGTTATTTATAAGAAAAGTTAATTTTGCTACAGAATATTAGCCAGAAACAAACTCTGACCTCTTTACATTGTTTTAAGAAAAAATCTATTAATCTTTCATAACTGAGGTAAAAAAAAAAAAAAAAATTAACCACAGCAATCAGTAAACTGAGATACAGTTTTTAAACAAATTATACTTCAAAGCATTTTTTTTTTTTTTTTTTTTTTTTATTTGGCAATGAAAAAATTTAAATTGTTTGGTTACATGTTAAATTTATGTTTTTAAAATATTCTTTTATTTATATATAAAAGCAGCCTTAATTTCATTATGAAAAAATATCCAGAACAATATTTATACATTTATGTGCAAATTGTTTATTATTTCTTAAAGATCTATAAAAATTTAAAAAAGGCTTTGAAATTATGTAGCCATAATAAGTGAGTCAAATAAGACAGTTTTCAATCAAATTGTATTTGAAAGTTTTCTTTTCTTCTATGACGGTATAAATTTGAAAATGTGCAATATTTAGAAGATTAAAAAATTGCCACAAAAAAAAATTGCAACATTGAAATTTCATTGCAAATTGTTGCCATTCGAAAAATTACATCAGTGCTACACTCGGATTATTTGTTATAATATAGAGAGATGTGTTGTGCATAGTAAAATGCAAAAGTAAAGAAACAAAAACACCTACTTTCTTTCAAAGAAAGTCTCTTTCAAAGTTAACTCCACTGTAAATTTAAAATTTGTTTTAAAAGCTTAAATACACAAATTTTGTATGATGTGACTTCAACATGCAGAGAATATTTTCTGTGTGACACTCATCTTGATTAATAATGCCAAAATAAATTTTAAATTTCATTTTAGATTATGGATATTGTTGAATTATGAAAGCTCATTTTGTTATTTACATCTTTCTTTTTCCATTTCCTATCAATTTTCTATGTGAAAAATGTCTTTTTTCCCCTCAAAAAACCTACTTCCAAAATAAAAGTAATGCTAAAAAAACAGTAAAAAATAAATTAGCCAAAAAAACATGATTATTAAATTTTTTTTGTCGTTTTCCTACTGGTAAAATGACAGGTAACTTAAAAAGAATTCAAAAATCGTCTGCTCTAGCAAATTTACTGAAATGTTCTAAAATTTCTTATATATTCTACAAAACATATTTCAGTTTTAAGAATTTAAACACATGCTTTATTATATATATAAATAAATAATGACATCATTTGCATCCGCTAAAGTATTCTACTTTTACGATATAGTCTTAAACAACAGGTATAGTAAAAAATGTATATGATATCACTATCGCAAAATAATAACCCCCCCCCCCAAAAAAAAAAAATCATTTTGCTATTTACTATTTCTAATATTGTCTTACAATTTATAAATTTGTCTAATGATTCAAAGCACCACCGCTGATCCACCTTACTAGCATTTGTCTCTCGCAAAACACATTTATTTTCAATGGTAACTTTTATCGAATGACTGATGGTTTATCCATGGGCTCCCCACCTTAGTCCTATCCTTAGCGACTTGTTATTTCGAATTAAAACTTTTCAAAAAACTTACTTTTCCATTTTATGTCCGTGACGTAGATGACTGTTTTGCGTTGCTGGACTCCGATATACTTGATCTTACTAATATTCTTACAGTTATGAACTCAATAGATGATCATATTCAATTTATCTATGAATTTGAGAATAACAATCAATTACCTTTCCTGGATGTTTTGGTTTCCTGCGAAAATAACCTCTTTCACACAACTGTCTATCGTAAACCATTAGCTGTATCTTCACCCCCCTAATCAGAAATTAGCTGCTTTTAACACTTATGTACACCGAGCCTTAAATATTTGCTCCTCTGATAGTTTACTTAAAGCAGAATTAAACCATATCAAATCCATTGCCATTGATCGGGGTTTCCCAATTAAAATCGTTGATTCCATTCATAACAAATTAAGAAAACGTACTCCTTCGAACTTCAACTCAGACCGCAATGTTAATTTAATTGTTCTTCCATATTTTCCAAAAATCAGTCATCAAATTTCAAAAATTTTGTCAAAATTTGATTTTAAAATAACCTTTACTCCTTTCAATAAAATTAAATTCTCTAATCTCAAAGATCCAATAGATGATTTTTCACATTGGGGTATTTATAGGATTTCTTGCGAATGCGATAAAATGTACATCAGTCAGACGAAGCGTACCTTAAAAAAGCGTGTGGGAGAGCACAGTGCTAACGTTAAAAATTGTGAAATAAAACGTTCCGCTATCGCCAGCCATTGCTGGTCCAATAGTCATAACTTTAAATTTTTCGAAGCCTCAATAATACAATATTGTCCATCTGTTTATGATTTAGACTTTTGGGAGGCTTATCATATATAGAAAAACTCTAATAATTTAGTTAATGACATGTCCAGTACTCCAAGATTTTCTGATGTCTGGTTTCCATTCCTGTAATTTCACTCCCCCTCCCCCCTCCTGTTCTCTTTGATTTGGACTCGTTCCAGTGAGATGTGACATATGATTGGTCTCCTGGGTTCGCGTGCCAGCTTATTTTTACTGTTGCTTTGCGACA
Organism: Maratus speculifer; assembly: GCA_964019185.1. Classification (NCBI taxonomy): domain Eukaryota; kingdom Metazoa; phylum Arthropoda; class Arachnida; order Araneae; family Salticidae; genus Maratus; species Maratus speculifer. The sequence goes on from OZ025299.1 coordinate 193,255,465, forward strand.
TTTCTTAGTCCGTTCGCCTTAGCGGCGAGCTCAGTTACACGGCTTATTTTATTTTATTTTACGATGTGACTTTCTTTTACATTTTACACTTTTTAGCACTGATGATGGGATTTAAGAAGTCCCGAAACATGTATGCTTTTAACATCTTTTATTTTATAATATTTGTGCTCTTTAACGTTGTTTATTTATTTAGTTATATATAAGCACAAAGTATTGGGTTGGAAACTAAGTTCCCGCCGTTTGTTTAAAGACAATTTTTCTACCGGAATCTATACTCTGTTTTTTTGATCGACCTAATTCATGTTAAAATGCTGATTGTTAAAATGTAATGTCAGCGATAAAGTAGTAAGTGGGTTGGCAACGAAGTTCCCGCCGTGTTTTTAAATACGTTTTTGTTCTGCCAAATTTACATTTTTTTTTTGATCGAGTTAATTTATGTTAAATTTCAGATCATTAACTCTTTGCATTCGTATGTCCAGTCTGACTCGACAGCATCTTTCTTTGCAAAATTTGTTTTTGGCACCAGTAATAAAGGAAAATAAAATTTGCCTTATTTAATTACAGCATTTTTGAAATTGTGTACTTGAAGGAAACTTTTTTTTAAAAGTGGTGTAAACCAAATAAAATTTGTGTAAGTGACACCCAAGTCGAAAGGGTTTAAATGGAATGTCAACTATGGAATGCCAACTGGGTTGGCAACTAAGTTTCCGCCGTTTTTTAAAAATTATTTCAAAGTTTATTTTTCAATAAAAAATAACAAATAATTAATCAACAATGTATTCTCCCTTGTTGTTTACAACTTCTTCCCAACGTTCAACAAGATTTTCAATACCTCGTTGGTAGAAATCCCCTGGTTTCGACTCGAAAAATTCATCCAACCAAGCTTTCAAGTCTGCATCAGTATTGAACGAAACTCCGCGCATAGCGTTTGATAGAGATCGAAAGAGATGGAAATCCGTTGGTGCCAAATCAGGACAGTACGGCGGGTGCGGCAGTACTTCCCAGCCATGCGTTTGAATGGCTTCCTTGGTCATATTGGCGATATGAGGGCGGGCATTGTCGTGCAGCAAAAGGACTCCATGCTGCCGATTAGGTCTTTTCTCTTGAATAGCTACGTTGAGTCGTTCCATTTGTCGGACATAGAGTTCCGCGTTGACTGTTTGGTTCCGTTCAAGCAGTTCGTAATGGATAATGCCTTCCCAGTCCCACCATACGCACAACATCGTTTTACGTGGGTGAAGATCTTGTTTTACAAGCGGTGTTGGTAATTTACCAGGGCTGAGCCATTCCTTGCGTTGCTTCATATTAATGTACAGGCACCATTTTTCATCGCCAGTAACGATTCGGTAAAGAAATCGTTGCTTGTTTCCATGAGTTGAGCGGTGACGAGCAAGCAAACCAGCGGAGATTGCGGCTCGTTGATTCTTGTTGTTATCACTTAAAACATGCGGAACCCAAGCTCCAAACTTCTGAACTTTTCCCATCGAGTGAAGATGCTTCACTATAGCAGTGTGGGAGAATTTCATTTTCTTTGCCAGTTCTCTTGTCGTTTGACGCGAATTTTCGTGCAAATGTTGGTTTAATCGCTCCTCATCGAACTCAACTGGACGGCCAGAACGAGGTGAGTCTTTGATGTCAAAATTTCCATTTTTGAACTTGGCATACCAATCATGGGTGGTTCTTTCAGCTATCACACTCTCGCCATACACAGCACAAATGTCACGAGCAGCTTTTGCGGCCTTACAACCTGTATTGAAAGCAAAGAGAAGGAGGTGTCGAAAGTGTTCCTTTTTCTCAACTTGACACTCCATTTTATAGATCTGAGTTTCAACACAAATTAGCTCTAGTATCCAAAAAAACAAAATATAGATTCTGGTAGAAAACTTCTATTTAAAAAAACTGCGAGAACTTAGTTTCCATCCCAATACAATCCTCCCCCCCCCCCTTCTTAATGATTCAAAGGTCTTCATTTTTTTGTTTATAATAGCTCAATGTGTAATCAGAAATCATTCATTCATATTTTTTTCAAAATTCAGAATTTCACACTGATTAATAAAATTGCATTCTTTCACTTTATGAAACCAACTAAGTAAATCTTTAAAAAATAGGACACACAAATAGACTTTGTAATACATTTTTGTAAAGAGAAATCTTATTTGTAAAGTAAATTTGCAATAAACTAAAACTCATTTAATTCATAAATAAAAATGAAATCAAACTAACATTCACCGATTTTTATAGCTGTCAATATTTTGGACATAGCAGGTATTTTAGTTACTATGAGAAAATGGCAACAAACATATTGAATGATCTGCTATTTTCCCTTGACTTCCCACAGAAATGCAGTCCTCAAATTACCACCATTAGAGAAATAGAACTAAAAACAGCAAAAATCTCTCAAAAACAAATTGAGATAGTTTTTTTAACAAATTGCATGTAAAGTACATTTATTTTTCTTTTTACGACTTTGCAAAGATTTAAAATGTGCAATTTCTGGAAGTTTAAAAATGTGCAGTAGCAAAAATTGCAAAGTTGAAATTTCATAGGAAAGTGTTGCCATTCAAAAAATGACATGTTACGCACTGAGATGTTTGTCCTTTATAATATAGACAGTGCCGGTGGTCAGTCATATGTGCATGCATAATGCATAAACATTTTTGCATGTTTGATTTTAAATAGAAGAAAATTTTAGCTCCATCAATTCTAAATTCCTTAATAAAAACACACTCCCTCCCCTCCCCTTAGCACAGAACAAAACTGTTTTATATAGCTTTTACAACTTGTTATATTACTTTAAGATGAATTTAATAACTTCAGCTTACAGAAGGAGTTGGGGGGGGGGGGGAAAGTAAACATTTTATAATTTAATGTATGGAATTGAGGGACTCTTGAGGTTCAGGGCCTCTGTTCAAATTTTCGATTTTCTTCATGCAATAAGGGCCTGTTAAATGTAATATATGACAGAAAGCAGCACCATCTCTGTTCTAATATAATAGAGAAAGTGTATTTAATTTATTTCAACTTTATTGCACTATTTTTGTTTAACTCTATGGTTTAATCAATATCATTATATTTATATTTCTGGCAACAAGTGCAAATCATTTCCAAGCATTTTTTTTTTTTAACTTGAGGTGTCATGGGTGGTTTAATGGGTACTTCAATTGAAAAATGTCATTTCTTTTAATCTGTGAATACTTTTGGCTTCTTTTTATTGGATATAGTGTATGGTAGCCCAAATTTTGCATATTTTTAGCTTTATGTGGCTATGCAAGGATTAAACCAGAAATATACATGTCAGAATCAGTGAAATAACTTTAAGAAATAATATCTGCATGTCTTTGACAAAATGATAAATGACAAATTTCTTTATTTTGGATGAAAGAAGGATGTTATATTCAAAAAATTTACATTTTACATATTCTACTTGCAATATATTTATTATAATTAAGAATGATGAAGGAAATTAGAATGAAGAAAAAACTTTAAACAAGATATGTTAAAACTGAATAAATACTATACAAGATATTTGTTTAATAATAATAAAATACTAACTGATAATGCATACATGTAGAATAACATACCTGTATCTAAACTTGGACACTGGATTACATAACCATGTGCTTTAGCTGCAATTTTTACATCTTGTAAATAACCCTAAATATGTGTACAAATTATTTACATAAAATTTCATGATCTAAAATAAAAAAGCTAAAATCACAGACAGAATATAGAAATTTTCACATAAGCATTCCAATATAATGTGTACATACTCCTTTAGAAATGAATAGCATCTTGCACTACCATTAGATATATAAAATTAAAAATAAAGTATATTGTAACATAGAAATATTAATTTTCCTCTTGAAATTTTAACATGTTGGTCATTAGTTTTTCTTAACACATTCCTTGATTTTAAGATCTTCTAAATGCATCCTTTATCTACATTAAGAAATTTTTGTATGTCTGTCTATGCTGGTGATGATTAAGGAAAGCTATCCTACATAGAGGCAACCTAGATAAAACTTAAAGCAAACTTATGCAAGGATAGACAAAGAAAAATCAGAATGAACTTGAAGTTCTATTTCTCATTTATTTTATAATTAGCCAATATATTAAAAATTCAAATGAATGAGTTACAATTTTAGGCAGTTCACCGATGTTAAGATTGTTCGTGTTGGCCAAACACATGTCACTAGGGGAGAGTGGGGATACTTGAGTCACCCCTATTATCTCTACAGTTGGTTAATTTTTCTTTCTAAAACTGGCAATATGGTAACATATTTATAGGTCTGAACATGTAAAAAAGAAATTGCATACCTTGGTACGACTTTGAAAGTATGGTGATTAATAGTTGTTTTTCCCCCTATCTCAAGTAAATATTTAGGTGCATGTTTATTTTATTTTTTTGTATTAAAAGTTTTGTTTAAAGTTGCAATCATATAGATAAATTTAATAAGTATAATTTCAATTGTATTTTGAATCTAAACTAGTTCAAATAGCTGCATTGCTTTACTTAGTAAAACTCTGATAAACAAAAATAGTGGTAATGAGGATACTTGAGCCAGTGAGATTGGGGATACTTGAGCCATGGCTCAACCATCCCCACTAGGAAATTAGACATAGATGAAACAAACAAAAAATAAAATTACGTCCTTATATTCACTAATTGATTTTTTTTTTCTGGATAAAAGGGAGAATAATTTTTTATTTTATTTTTTTTCTTTAAAAAATAATGACTTAAAAAAATGTTTAAAAATGTATATTTTTTAATGAAAATATCCATTTAGTTTTCAATTTAACTTTTATTACATTAAAATAAATTTTTAAAACTGTTTTGCATGTCATAATCTCTAATACTTCAATTAGTTAGTTCCAACATGTTAAAATATTTATTTTTTAATATAATATATTAAGATTAATATTTTATATTGAGATTGTAACCTCTTCTGTTACTGTAAATTTTTTTTAATCAAAGAAATGACTATTCTCCAACAGAGGGTACTACTGAGTTACCATATAGCTGAAAGTAAAGAGATGTTGTGATGATCCTTCGATCACCAGTTATAACAACAAAAAATCATCGTATTACTAGCTTTGTTTTCTCAATTGGTTTTGATGGACTTTGCGTATCATAATTTATCATTCTGTAAAATATTTGTGCAAAAATAAAGCAAAAAAAAAAAAATAATACTTTTGTAGGTTTTTTTTCCGTACTGGCTCAAGTATCCCTTCATCATGGCTCAAGTATCCCCTTCATGGGGATACTTGAGCCATGATGTAAAACAAAAAGTAAAAATTTATTAGACATAGAAAAATAGTTCAAAATTTATTCAAAGTGGTTTTCAGTTCAAGAAAAAAAAATCAAATTTTCATTTTCAATATTTTATTTTGTTCTAAAAAATTATAAAAAAAATTAAAATTTAAAAAATGGCTCAAAGTAAGTCAAGTAAGTCTTCCCCTACATGTAAAGGTGAATTCTTAGTAATTCTTGCAGATGAAGGGGAAAATGTTTAATTTTTCTGCATTGTTAAATCTCACTCAGTTAATTCACTATGCAGTTACAAAAAAAAAAAAAAAAAAAGGATTTTTTTTGTGGTACCTTTCCAGTTGTTTTGGTAGATTTTGTTTTAAAAAATATTTTTATTAAACTAAAATTATACTATGCTAAAAGTACATACATAATTTTATATTTTATTTCATAAGGCAAATTTTATGGTTGATTTTGTATAAATTTTCATTTTTTTCTTCAAATTTAAACTACTATTTGCAAGCCCTGCATAGAAATACAAAAAAATAAAACCCACATATTTATCGTACCCACCAAGTTGTAAGGATATCTGATAAAAAAAAAAAAAAAAAAAAAAAATTACCATTTCATTATATTTTTTCATGTTTTCTGAAGATTGATTTTGTGTTTATTTTTTTCAATTTCATATTTATTTTCATGTTTTCTTTTTCCAAGCTTTTATTTGTCATCTGCATTTCCTGGATAAAAAAAAATATACCCGTATCTCATTCCACAAACATACCTCATTCATGTAAAAAATATCCAAGTTTAACACTGATTTTAGGTAATATTTCAGGCCCAGGTACAGGCAACACTGGGCATGTAAATTAAGTCCAACATAATGTTTTCTATGCAAATAGTATTGATATGTACTCATGCAGTTTTGATAATAATTTCATAGATTAAATTTTATGACAAGGATAAAACATTTATAGATAGTATCATAGTAAAATTGTAATTAGTCTTTCAATCTGAAATGTGAACCTTGAAATACCATGTTCTAATAGTTTCTTCCCCACTTCCTCAAATGATTCTATTTTTTTTTTTTTTTTTTTTTTTTTTTGTAAGTTATGACTAATTTATCAGGGCTTCAAAAAGTAAAATATGCAATTTTTAAATAAAGCATTGAACATATTGTATTCTAAAATCTTGAAGATGTTTGGCAAAGCAAGCATGGACACTTATATTATTAAACAATAAATTCCTCAAATAAATGTAATTTATATACATTAATGTATTTTGATGAAATATTAAACACTGAAAATCATGATCCTTTATGGTTGAATCCTTAAGGTGTCAGACAAGGAGACTTATTTCAAAATGCAAGTTTATTACTATTTTTGTATATGTGACAATCAAATTTGCTTCAGTTATTCACCTGTATGAAGAGAATTTAAAATTTTATATCATAACATATCAAAAAATTTCAGTAGACATTTAAGCATGATTCAATATTGCACACTCTAAATATTATAAAAAGGATACATATCTCCAACAGTTAATCTTTCTTTTTCTTTTATGAATATAGATACATTGTAATGGGTGATTTTATTGTTCAAATTTATGATTAATTGGAAAAAGGATTTTGTTATCAAATGTATTCTAACTTAGTTTCAATATTATTAGGAATTCAAATACTTAAAATGTTTAAGAATCAGAAAAATGAATGGAAGATTGGATAAATGGAAAGAAATAAATGCAGTACATAAGAAAAATCAAATATACAATTATGCTGTAAAACAACACACACAATGCCACTTAGTAAATTCAATTTAACACTTAAACAGTATTATTTAAAAAATTAAGTGAAATGAATTTTATTTACCTTATATAAGAAATGATGGGCATTCCTTTGCCCAAGCCAAAGTGAAATGTTTCGTCCAGTGAAATTATAGTCAATGTCACGAATAATTCTTCTGTATATACGATTACAGTCCACATATAAGTTCACAGTATTTCCACTAACACTAATAGCTATTTGGTGCCAATTTTTATCAGTTAGATGATATGGGAATGTCTCAACATATGTATTATTGTTATGAGTGTAATGCAGACGCACTTCATCTTTACGACCACTACTCTGTAGTTCTAAAAACCTAAAAGAAAGAAAAAAAAATTATAAGTAATAGCAAAGTCCTTCATTCCAATTTTTTTTTTATAAATGATTATATGTGTCAGATAATGAATTAAAAAATTAAATTTTAATAATTACAGTAGACTCCCTCAAATCTGCAACTCTCTAAAATCCACACATAATTTACAGATATAAACAATGAAACATTCAGTTCAGATATAGAGACAAAATTTGCCTTTAATTTTATATCAATTATGTATACTTTAATTTGCAATTTTTGTTAATATTATTGAATTCATGTTTTTCATGAAGGAAGAATAAATTAAAAAAAATAAAGATATTGCTGATATTATTGGTAATCAAAATCTTCTTACCAAATACATTTATGCATTAATCTTTTTTTGTTATTAAGTCTGGCTAAACCTGGAATAAAACTTCCATACTTTATGATTTTGATGTGCATTAGCAATGCACCTTTATGAGGCAAGTTTCATTGAATAATTTAGGAAAAATAAATTTAATCTTAATAATGAAAATGTAATCATGCATTATTGATTGCATTAACTTGACCTTTGCTTTTAATATTTTAAATCATTTTATAAAGTATCTGAAATTTTTATTTTGTTAGTTTATTATTTGTTTTAATATTTCATTACATTGTAAGCATTCATTATACAGTACGGAACCATTTATCCGGAATGGTTGGGGTCAGATATATTCTGAATAACTGGTTTTTCCAGTTAACTAGCTGGGCATTAAAGCAGCATGCATTTGATAAGTTTTATGGAATATATGTGGTTGTGGTATTACTTCTAATTTTAAATTAATTATTAGATTACTTGAACTAAGAATCAGATGCAAGTAAGGTTAAATGTTACAGTTTAAAAGAAGGTAAGTTATGGGAATTTCTAGGGAACAAAAATTCTTCCGTTTTCTCTGCATAAAAATGAAAATATCTATAATATAACTATATATGTTTCTATTTCAAATGCTAGATGCTGCAATCAAATTATGCAATTGTTTCAAGCAATGTATATGTCAAACTGGCAGTGTATGACACTTTTTCTACAAAAATTCTAATATCAGTAATTAGAAATATCAATCTGGAGAACTGGTTTTCCAGTTAACTGGTTTCTGGATAAATGGTTCCATACTGTAGTTTTGATTGAATTATTAATTACATTCAAGTTGGTGTTTAAAAAATGTGAACAAAGCAATGACCAAAAATTTACAAAATTCTAAAATCAACACAACCGGCCCAAGCTGTGCAGATTTGAGGGAATCTACTGCATTTTGATTATAAAACAGTATTTAACAATTTTACACTGCCAGTGCACATATGTAATTAAAATATAATTAGCTGGTAGCATGTACTTCTCATAGAACATAGCAAATTAAATAAAAATTAATAAAAGAATTTGGTGAATTATGCATTACTGGTATACAGGTTATTTTTTCAAAAGAAACATCTGTTATTCTGTTACTCTAGTAAAAAAACTGTACTATAAAACATATCAAGCATAAAAAGTATTTGTTCTTTTTCAAAAGTTCTAATGAATTAAAAATGAGAAAACATTAATATTAATTGTTTAAATGCATTAAAATACAATAGACTTCCTCAAATCTGTAACTCTCTACATCGATAAATTATGAGTGAATTTTAAACAATGAAACATTCAGTTCAGATATAGGGACAAAAATTGACTTTTTAGTTTTATATCAATTCCATATATATTTTAATTTGTAATTTTTATTAAATATTACTGAATTCATGCTTTTCATGAAGGAATAAATTTATTTCTGAAAAAATTAAAGATATTGCTGATATTATCGGTAAACACAATTTTCTTACCAAATATATTTATGTATTAATCAAGCTTTTTTGGTTATGAAGTCTCTCTAAGCCAAAATAAAACTTCCTTATTTTATGATTATGATGTGAATTAGTAATGCACCTTTATGAGGCAAGTTTCAATGAAGAATTTTGGAAAAATACATTTCATCTTTATAATGAATATTTAAACATTCATTATTGATTATTAACTTGACTTTTGCATTTAATATTTTTAATCGCTTAAAAAAAATATCTAAATTTTTGTTATTTTAAATTATTACTTATTTCAGTATATTGTTAGACTGTAAGCATTCATTATAGTTCCAATTGAATTATTAATTACATTAATTATTATGTAAACAAAGCAATCACCAGAAATTTGCAAAACCTCTGATTGCTCTGACCTCTGTGCGGATTTGAGGGAGTCTACTGCAAATGCTTTTTAAATAAGCTACTACAAGACTTATCCAGAAACTTAGAAACCAAGGACTTTCTGGATTTTGGAATTTTCCAGATTTCAAGTGTTCTTGAGATTCTAAATTCCCCCCCACCCTAGAAAAACCAGAATTTTTCAAAAGCATAAAAATATAATTTGAACAATCTTATGTAGAATATAAAAGAAAGTTATCTTTAGTATAAAAAAAAATTACGTAAAAGAAAAATTCCTGCACTATTAAATGGTACCAATGAATAAATAAAATAAATTTGATAACTAAAATTTTATCTGCAAGTTGTACCCTTTTCTTTACAGTTAGATAAATTTAAAGAAAAAAAAATCTATATTTTTAATAAATTTTAGTTCTTAATAAATTTCTTATAAACTTTATCTTATTTCTTAAATTAAATGAAATAGTAAACATAATAAAAACTGTTAAAGGTATCCACTGAAAAATAATGAATTGCACGATTCATAAATACATATTTATATACTTGGTTGCCCAGTAAGTTTGTGTCGATTTTGAAGGAAAATTGAATCGCAGAAGATTAAAATTTTAGTACACATTTATTAAATTATATAGGCACCACTCTGTTCTACATCCTTTTTCAATCTTTCAGGCAAGTTGAAAATTCTGTCCTTCCAGAATCTCTCAGGTTTTCAAATGAAAAACTTTTCTACATGATTTTTTTTTTAATCTCAACCAAAGAGTTGAAATCTTTTAATGATCGAAATAGGTAGAATATAAAGTGTGAATTCTGGTGAATATGGGATAGAACATCCAAACTAAGCTCTAACAACATTTTCTAAATTATCAAACACGTGAGACCTTGCATTTTCTTGATTAAACATGATTCAGTTATGATTTGCTATTTATGGACATTTTTGCCCGATTGCTGCCTTCAATTTTTTTAATTGGGAATAATATACTCTGAACTTATCTTGTTTGGTAAATGCTCATAATACAGGATCCCTTTCCAGTCCCACCAGATACATAAGATGATCTTTTTTGGATGAAGATTGGCTTTTGAGATGGCTAAAAGTAGTCCATTTTTCTTCTCCCATTATTGCTTGTGTCAAAAATGTCTCATCCAACACTAATAAGGAAGGTCTCCATATGGGCATACTCCGAAAAATCGGAAAAAAATTACAAAATGCTCTTTTCATGAGGATATATACTTTTATATAAAAAAAAAATATTTGGCAGAACCCCTGTACTCTGTCCATAAAAAAAATAATGAAAATTTATTTGGCGATTTATCATCGGTTGGTGATGAAAAGAAATTTCAAAAAATGGTTTTTTTTTAAAATGTCAAATGTATTTTAAAGGGAAAAAGTTTCATGTGCAGCGTGTTTAGATAAATGAAATATCTTAGATTTTGTCAGTTAAAGTTTGTTTTAAGTATAATTTTGTTATATTAATATGTATTTATATTCAAATTTAGCCATCAAAATTTGAGATTTAAAATGAAATTCAAATTTAAATTAATTAAAATTGTTTCATGTTCAAAGTCTAGTTGAGCATTATCAATTCAATTTTGTTGCTATGGAAACATCTGGCTTTTATTTTTGAATACGCTTAAATGTATGAAAATAATTTTACTGAATAAGAATTCTTTATCTATGAAAATATTTTTTCCAGAGGTAAATTAAATAACTACAGCAACAAATAATGTGTGTGTATATATATGCAATTTAATAAACACACACACACATATATATACATACATGGTGTCTCAAAAATGACTGATGGATTTTAAAATTCAATAACTTGCAAACAGTTACAGCTATTTAAAAATTTTTTGCAGGAGGGTTATGTATAATGCCAGGAGTTTTTTTACCATAATTTTTTATTTTAGTTTGAATTTCAAACAATAGATGGCGCTGACTGCTATTAAAGGCCAGGTCAACACTTTACTCAGCACTGGTCACCTGGCCTTCAATCGCCGTCAGCGCCACCTATTAATTGAAATTTGAACTAAAATAACAAATTACGGTAAAAAAAACTCCTGACATTAAACATAACCCTACTGCAAAATTTTTTTAAATAGCTGTCACCGTTTGCAAGTTATTGAATTTTAAAATCCATCAGTCATTTTTGGGACACCCGGTATATAAACGCTCACATTTTTTTATGTTTAAATTCATTGTATACCATTTACACAGATTCTAAAAATCCAAAAGTTTTCACTTGCGTTAAAACTGTTTGCTTTTGGCAGGGAAAAGTGCTGCTCGCCAAATTGTGTGACACTTTAGTCTTTTCATGCCAAATATTCAAAAGTATTTTATATTTTTACATGTTTTCTACAGCAATTCCGCCGCTAATTTTCACTGATCCTTTATCACATACATGAGTAGTTTAATTAGTATTTTTTTTTTTTTAAAGAAATCTGAGTATGCCCAGTATGGAGACCTTCCTTGTAAGTTGGGTTTATAGAGAAAGTTGCAAATGGAAATGCAATCCATCAGATTTTTCTCCATTATATTCAGGAGAATTCAAGTATCAAAGCTGTTTATGTAGCCAAGCTTAACAAATTGCTTGTGGATGGTAGATTTTGACATATTTAAAATTTTTTCTAATTTTACATGCTGTATTTTCAATTAGTATTTTAATCAGACCTTCATCTGTGGTAGACGGTCTGCCCAGGCATTCTTTATTTTTAAGGCTTTATCTTGCCAGCTTTAAACCTAGCAAACTCAAACCAAATTGTTTTTGAAATATGCCTGAAGTACCATATTTTATTATATGTAAACATGTCATTTGTTTTCAATTGTTCCAATAGATTCAGACCTGTCCTTATGCAGCCAACCAAAAATCAGCACAAAGTTTTTGGGCAACCCAATATGTATAATTATACATATATACATGTATATTTCATAGTCTTATGGTGAATTCCACATCATTTTTAATTTGAATAATTTTTTTTACTATTTATACATCCACAATAGTTTATTATAATTTTTATTTTTTTTTTATAAATACAGTCAACTCTCTGAAATTCATCGATGTACAATCTGCACTAAACACTGGAACATAAACAGTAAAAGTTGTCATTAACAGTTTAACTCAAAGTTAAATTTGGTTATTTAGTTTTCAGTTATCAAGTTTCTAATAAATAAGTATTTAAATATAAATTTATATAAATATTTAAATTTCCTTGAGTAATAAAATTTTATAATGCTAGAGCATGAAGTAATGAGTGTTCAGCGACTACAGAAAAAAATTGACAACAAACAAACTATAGTTAATATTCAAAATATTAGAATAATTACCTTTTTTACAAATTGAAAATATTGTTTGGTAATTTAATGCCTTTTAAGCAAATATGCAAACAATTTTACTAAGAATTTATTGTTGGTTAAATTTATTTATATCTTAAAATTATCATTTTTGAAAAGATTAATTGAAAAATAAATATTTTAAGAAGTCAAAATATTCTAATATTTTTTAAGTGGTTCAAAATATTAGAATATTTCACATTAATTCTTCTTTAAACAGAAACATCTGCTATACAGGAAACTGATTGAGATGACAGGAAACTGAAGCATATAGTTAAGAAAAAACATCTTAAAAGTGTATGATTCTTACATTTAACTTGAAAAGAAGGAGTTCATAGATCGAAAACATTAAAACGTCTCCATAAATTTAAGTTTTAATCTCCTATACTGAAAACAAAACCTCTCATGATTGCAAAACAAATCGTATAAGATTGAACTGGTGTAAATCAAGACTTTTAAAGAGTGAAGAAGATTGGAAAATATATTATTTAATGATGAAAGTGCGCTTTGTGTTTCATATGGTAATCAAGGTATTCGAATTTGTAGAATGAAGCATTTGATAAAGAAAACCTTAAACATTCCGTAGTATTTACTGTTAGTGTCATAGTTTGGGTTGCATGAGTGCAGAAGGATCTGGAAAGTTATGCATCATCTACGAGATGGTTAACTCTCAGATATATAAGGAAATTTTTGAATATTACATGATTCTATCACCAGAAGATTTATTTGAAAATGATTTCATCTTTCAACAAGATTTAGCGTCACTGCATACTTTGATTGCCAAGAATTGGCTCAGCCAACACATCAAGGTACTTCTCCTTGGCCACCAAACTCACCAGACCTTAATCCCATTGAAAACTTATTTATAATGGAAAAAACACTCCAAGAAAATCTTCCTTCAAGTAAAGCTTAATTAGTGGCAAGTATAAAGTGTATTTGGTCTAATATTGGTAGTTTAATTTTGTTTATTGTTGTATTAATGTTTGTAAACACCTTGTATATAGTAGGCAAGATCGATTGTATGTTGTTATGAAAGCTAAAGGAGATGCTACAAAATATTAACTACCATTTACTTCATATTCATAAGGTAATATTGTTGCATAAAATAAAATATTCTAATAATTTGAATCAATCTCAATTTTATTCTAATATTTTGATGTGTTTCAGAAAGCTGTATAACTAATTTATTGTACTGTATTTTATACAGGGTGTTTCACTACCAGACCGACAAACTTTGAGGGGTGATAGTAGACATGAAGACAAACATTATTAAATTGGAAACCATGGGGCGCAAACGTTTTCCCTAGGAGCCAGGGGCCATTAAAGTTTAAGGTCCAAAACTTCAAACGATTATAAAAAGCGGAAAAAAGGGTGGATTCATTTGTGGTTTTCGCTAAAATCATTCTTTATATCACGTTTTTTTGTAAAAAAATTTTAAAGGTTACATTAAAAAATTATCGATAGAGGGCGCTTTAGACTTTAGTGTAACAAACAACTACTTTTTACCCTTATTTTATGCACGAGTTGAAATTATTCTAAAGTTTAGACTTTAACTTAAATTTTAAGCCCAAAATCGGAAACATTGTATCGGGTAACTAGCAAAAATTAAACTGTGAACAGAGGAGGGGATTTTGAACACTCATAAACATTTGACAAACTAATCGATTTTATTGCGGTTTGTGTGTAGGTCATTCTCATGGTAATTATTTTATTCAAAATGACATACAGCATTGGTGTCCCCAATTTTTGTTAGAGGGTGCTTTCGACACATCTCCAAAATTTCAATGACATTACTCCAGGGTGTTTTACTACCAGACCAACATACTTCCAGGAAGTGTTAGGGATGCAAATACGACTCGGAATTATAATATAATGTAATGTCAAAAATATCTTTTTTTACGAGTTAGGGTTAAAAGAAGCAGAGAAAAAAGCCACTTGATATTTCTACAACATGTTCTGTCAGAACTTCTGGTAAAAGCACATGTTCCCCTTTCATTGTGCCACTCTATAGCACGATGGGGCTCCTCCACATTTTACCAATGATGTTCGCAGACACTTCAACGTAACATATGGACAGCGATGGATAGGTAGTGGTGGCCCGGTTCGTTGGCCTGCCAGATCGTCGCACCTACTTCATTATATCAATTACTTTTTGTTCAACCTTTATTTTATTACTGTATAACTGTTCTGTATTTTTTAAAATCAACATTGCTGGGTGGGGCTAGTTGAGCTCAAACCAATTAGTAGCACCCCCCCCCCCCCCGCACCACCACCACCAGGCTCAATCTGAATCTGTATGGACTTCTGCTGGGATCAAATGAAAAGTTGAATGTATGAGACTCCTGTACCGTCAATGAAAGACCTGTCAGCTCGAATTTCTGTAGCTGCCAGAAAACTATCCGAGATGCCAGGAATCTTCCAAAGCGCAAGGAATTGCATGCGATGCTGCTGTCAAGCATGCCGACTACTTCTGGTCGTAATTTCAGATACCTTTTGTAGTAAAACCTTTAACTAAATTGCTTTCTGCCACATTAACGTGTTGCTGTTTCACTACCTGTTTCTGTTGCTTTTTTCTCTGCTTCTTTTAACCACAGCTCACTAAAAAGGCATTTTCAGTGTTACATTCCTATGTGATTCCGAGTCACTTTGCATCCCTAACACTTCCTGGAAATATGTTGGTCTGGTAGTAAAACACACAGGAGTAATGTCATTGAAATGTCAGAGATGTGTCGGAAGTGCCCTCTATCAAAAAATGGATACACAAGAGCTGTAAGTCATTTGGAATAAAATAATTACCAAGGAAATGAACTACACTCAAACCGCAACAAAATCTATCAGTTTGTATAATGTTTATGAATGTTTAAAATCCGCCCCTCTGTTCACAGTTAAATTTTCGCCAGTTACCCGATCCCAATGTTTCCAATTTTGGGCTTAAAATTTAAGTTAAAGTCTAAACTTTAAAATAATTTCTATCCCATGCACAAAATAACAATAAAAAGTAGTTGTTTGTTACTTTAAAGTCTAAAGTGCCCTCTATTGAAAATTTTTGAATGTAACCTTTATAATTTTTTTTTTTAATCGTGTTATAAAGAATGATTTTAGTGAAAATTGCAA
This sequence comes from Maratus speculifer, assembly GCA_964019185.1. Taxonomy (NCBI): domain Eukaryota; kingdom Metazoa; phylum Arthropoda; class Arachnida; order Araneae; family Salticidae; genus Maratus; species Maratus speculifer. The sequence goes on from OZ025299.1 coordinate 193,271,489, forward strand.
ACAAATTGGCCCTTTCTTCCATTTTTTATTCATCGTTTGAATTTTTGGACCTTAAACTTTAATGGCTCAGAGCTCCTACACAAGACGTTTGTGCCCCATGGTTTCCTATTTAATAATGTTTGTCTTCATGTCTCAGGGCTGGGTTTTTGCCGGCAGAAACAAGTGGCAGAAAGTGGTTTTAACTGGCAGAAACTGGCAATAACTGGTAGAAACTGGCATAAATTCATTTCAAGACATAATCTGAGACTTTTTAGTAGTATTCAATTGCTTATACATTTTATGATAAATAACAAATAATAATTTGGATTAACCCATTAACGCCCGAATTATTTTCTTCGCTAAAATTTAAATTTTGCATTTCCCACCACTTTTAAAATCAAATTAACTTTTATTTAAATTTATCGAGGATTCTGTCTTGTGAAAGAAGGTATATATTTATATTCTTTACTGGTGGGAAAACAGATTTCTTGCTGTTTTTTAACCGTCCTCAAAAGAGGACGCTGGGCGTTAATGGGTTAAACATAAAGTAAAAAACATGATTGTTCTATTGCAGCTGCTCATAAAATTTACTTAGCTTTATTTAATGATGAAAATATCATTTAAACTCATAAATGCAAGATTCAAATCACATTTCATGCAGTGTTAGCTTTTATGCTAGCTTATTTTTTTAACTAAATTCTTTATATATTAAATACATGTGTGAATTATGAATCATAGCAGGTTAAAGTTCTTATTAGTATTACTTCTTAGCTTCTGCCAGTTTTTGCCACTTACTGACAGAAACTTGCCAGCCCTGTCATGTCTACTATCACCCCTCAAAGTCTGTCGGTCTGGTAGCGAAACACCCTGTATATGTTAAAATCTCATTTAAACATTCCAGATTTAATTTACAAGAAATTTAATTTACTTAGTATCAAAAATAAATAAATGAAAATTAATTTTCTTATTCTTCTTCTCAATTTTTTATACTATTTTGAATAGTAGCTGTACCATTGTGTGTCTTCTTTTTCTTCGCAATTTCAATTTTTTTGCAGTTGTTCTTAATTTAGACCCAGACATTAAAAAATAAAATGTAAACAAAGGGATGATCTGCACAGAAATGTATAATCTACAAAACAATTTTAAAAATGAAATATATATAGTAAATTCTTTCAACCCCTAGCTGAACAACGAGAATCTTTCTGTCTTTTTAAAGCTTTTCTTAAATTCAAAGTAGGTAAATTCTGACACATCTCTAAAGTCATTTTTAATCTCAGATGCAAGACATTTGAAAATGCACTTATTCAGAACAAATGTTATTGATTATCATTTTCCTTTTTTCGATAAAGGCAAAGAATCTTTCAGGAAATCTATATAAAATGTGGGATTTTAAACTGGATTTCAAGTCGCGACAGCCAATTGATTCCGCATGACAGCATTTATGTGACTAAAAACACTCACTTTCTAAATAATTCTTTGTCTTTATAAGAAATGGGAAAGTCTTCAATTTCTAAGTACATGAATAAAATGGGTAAATTTTATATTTTTACAAATATTAGTACAATTTGTTTCATATTATCAATGAAAATAACTTCCCAAAAGAATAAGAAAAGTAGCCATGTTGCATAAAAGAACAGCCTTCAGTATAACAATTGCTTAATAAGAGATGTGACATCCCACTCACAAAGAGTCTCCCCCCCCCCCACACACACAAAGAAAAAAAAATAGAGTCATAACACCTCTCCCCTCTAAATGGAGGGCTGGATCTGCTCGAGTACTGGGCTATTCCTTGAGAAATTGGCAAAATGTCTTGTATGTGACACTTACATATATACCTATATCTATTAACTTATAAGTTATTAAAGTGCAAATTATACATTAAAATTAACAAAATAACCTATATTTTCATATAAGCACAGTTGTTTTAATTTGAGAATAAAATAGCATTGTTAAAACATCAGTAATATGTAGAAAAGTTATCCCACATGAGACATGAAATATCCTTACTGTGTTAATATCAAAACATTGAATTCATACATATTTTGGTTTAAATTGTTTTTCAAATAATAAATATCAATTATTCATGTAATTTTTTTAAATTTCCATAAGAAACATATGTTTTTGGTCCATATAAGAATTCCACTTTCACAAAAAATTAAAACAGTTCTTTCAAATTGTACAATGTTTGCACTAAATCCTCCTTATTAAATGATAAATTTTCTACTATTAACACATTGAATGTCATATCAGTCACTGGTAACTGACACTGAATTGTCCGTTTAGGCTGCATCAGTCACTGATGACTGGCAGTCTAAAAGGACATAACACAAAAAAAGTATTGTTTTAAGTAATTACTGAACACTTATTTAAAATTTACTTAACTTTTATTTATTACAGGATTATACTTTAATATTTATTTAAAACAATAGAAGTTTTTAGTTTTATATCACATTTTACACTAAGTCAGCAGTGACCGACACAGCCTGAACGGTAAGTTCAGTGTCAGCCACCGTGACACTCAGTGTGTTAAATAAGGAGAAAGATATTATAAGGATTTTAGCAGTAGCAAAGAACATTCAATTTCACATCTGTGCTTCATGACTTATACAACAATCCAATAGTTCATGAGAAAAATATTTTTCAAGATAAAAATCCAAATAATATTATAAATGAATCATGATATATCTAAACAAATAACAATAAACAAAAGGTATTCATATGAAAAATTTCAATGTTTTTCAGAGAGTAAATTGAAATGTAACAGGAGAAGTAATTAAAAGGAAATTAAAAAAAACATTTTTGTTCTGCTATGTTTCGAGCTGGGAGTAATCACTTGCACTTGGATTTTGTTTTTATGGGAATGTGCAGCAATGGGGGGAGAGGAGAGGTTAGAGATGAGTTTGGGCTTGTTTTTCGAGGCCCGGGCCCAACCTGACGATTTTAAGTCCGAGCTTGAAAATTTTTTGTCACCAGAGTCCAAGCCCAAAAATATACGAAACAAAATTATATGGTATTTAAAAATTGTTTCAAAAATGATATCTCATTTTTAAAAACGTCTTACATAGATATAATTTTTAAATAAAAATTTTAATTCAATCTTATCAAAATCTGTACAAAATAAAAATATAATTCATACATAAAAGGAGTCATTTTTTTTTTTTCCTTTAACAAACAAATTTGATGGAACACATTGGGTTTAATGAATAAATGCATGAAATTTGCAGAAATTACTATTTGTAAGCTGGCAAATCGAACAACATTCTTCAATTTTCTGTAAAATGTGTACATCTTTCATTATAATCAATTCCTTTCTCATAACAATCTTTTGTGGTTGACAGGAACCTGAAAATCAATGTAAATTAAAAAAATTGACATTGTTATTTTAAAGGTCCGATGCTTTTATAGAAAAAGAGGAAACACTGATCGATTGCTTTCTATCGGAATAACATGGTAATCATATTTACTTACAGAGGAAAGTGACTTCAAAAAGGAATAGTTTCCCCAGCATGAGCAGAGTTTATGATGACAAACACATATAATAATCACTACAGCTATTTTCATATGAAAAAAAGGACTAATTCATATACAATCTTAGATTAATTAATTTGTAAACCTCCAGCTAATTCTCATCTATCAAAAACAAAAGAAAATATTATCTTGGCCTTATGTAACTAAAAATAAAATGAACAATCCCATTAAAAAAAAAAATCTGCTAACGAAAAGCCAACTAAAAGCAAATCCATTGTTATGTTTGTTTTGATTGGCGCCGTATAAATAGAACGTCGCCAGAAATTCCATAGACAAATCTGTAATTATCACTAATTTTCATTTGAAACAGCAATGAAATTACTAGAATAAATAATCAAGCATTCAGTTCCCCCATCATTTTGATGAAAAAGAATTAAAATGAGATGAAAAGGAATAAGTAGGAAATTTTAAGTGGAAAATGTTCTTTCAATCTTTTCTACACATAAATAAATAAAATTTTCCGGCTTCAGAAAAAATGAGCCTGAAGACTAGAATAAAAATAGAGCCCGAGTCGGTGTTAGGCCTGGGCTGAAACCGTCTCATCTCTAGGAAGGATTACTATATATATTTTCTTCTATTACACAGGAATCCATAAATTATTGTTGGGATTTATTTGCTCTGTAACTTTATTTAGAAACATGATGAAAATATAAAAGATTTGTAAAGGTCAACTCAAAAGGTTTTTTAATAACAAAAGAAAGTAACATGTGTAAAATTGTAACATAAATCAAATAATGATTATAATCAAATATTAAAATTTTATCACAAAATTATCAATGAATAATGTAATATCTAATTTTATATTCATAATCATATTATTAATCTTTAGATAAATTTGATAAAATTTTAATATTAATTGTTTGATAATGTTTTCCGTTTTGACTAATCTAATAATACTTTTTGTCATGTTCCTAAATAAAATATCAAGAGCTAAGGAAACTCTGACAACTATCTATGGACATAACATAAATCTACATTTGAATTACAGTAGCAGTAACATAATAAATTAAAACTAATCAGAAATGAGAAGAAAAAATTACCTGTCAGCTCCTTGAGAAAAGGAAATTATTGTTCCTGTATTTTTTTCATCTTGTTTTAAAGTTGCAATGAAACTAAATTCATTTGTCTGAGACAAATGCTGAATAACTTTCTGTAACATCTCTGCTGGCAACTGCAAGTGCCTGTTGTCACCTAAAAGGACAGTATAAACAACATAGAAAATGCAAAATATAATTGGGTGCAATAAAATAGTAGCTCACAAAAAGACATCAGTCAACAGTTGAACAGATGATTTAATTTAGTATAAAATTTGATTTTGTGCACTTTTTTTTTTTTTTTTTTTTTTTTTAAGTTTAAGGCAAAGTCATTTATCTGTATGAATACAAACACATCATGGTATCATCAATGACCATAAAGCTATATGTTAATATTATATCACACACTAAGTGATATGTGACATCTCCCTTAAAATAATTAACTGATTTTTGAGTCATTGATGACTTAATCCAAAAATATTTTTTAAACCATTATTAATAACACATTTATATATATCTTTAAAAATGTTTGAAATGAAGTAGCTTTATATTTTTTTTGTATTTAGTTATATCTGTGCTCTGTCTAAAAATGTGAAGATATTTGGTTTACATCATTTTCGACTCATATAGGTGAGGGTGGGAAGGACGACTTCTTTCGAGTCTGAATGTAATAAAAAAAATTTACTTATCTCATTTGAAGTAAAAGAGAAAAAAAAAATTCCTTTTGATTTGCCTCACTTTATAAAAATTGGATATTTACATAAATAATTTCACACAGTTTTAAAGCATTTATACTTTAATAATGTTTTACCTTGCAAAAGAACAGCAGGAGATAGATGATGGGTACCCTCAACTACAGTAAGTCCACGGTATGAGTTATTGTAAACACGAAGGCCATCGATTAAATCAAACTGATGCTTAGAATCAACTTGTAAACCTGAAACTAAACAGTGAAATCAGAAATACAGTATACGATGAATGTAATTTACAATATAGAATGTATTAAGTACTGATTGATAAAAAAATAATTTAAGAGAAATAAAGGAAGAATGCTACTGCCATTTCTATAAAAACAAAATATAAAATCATATATTTTTAGAATTAATATTAATGCAGTTATTACTACATATAAGCAGAAAAGTATGAAGTTATTTTTAGCCCTGAATTATATTATAAATGCGGAACACGTGCCTTAAACTTAAAGACTAAATTTTTACAGGTATGAAAAATAATATGAATGTATGCAAGATAAATGACAAATTATATTCAGTTTTTGCATGAAACAAACGTTATTCACAAGTTTTTGGTATGAAACATTCTATCGCGCTTTTCACTGCCTTTTAAAAATGTATTTTTCTTAAAATTTTAGACATTTATGCACATTTTGTATGAAAAATTCAGGAAATATCTTCGTATTAAATTAATCGAATTCAAAACAAATCGAGGATTTAAATCATACCGCGAAAAATTTGCACGAATTGAGAGTCATTACTTATTTCTCCGATAGATGTCGCTTTAAAATACAATGTGCCTATAAGAAATTAAAAAGGAATAGACCGATCTAGTTAACCCATTAGTGCCTAGCGTCCCATTTTTGGGACAGTTTTAAAAAATTCAAATAAGCTCATTTCACACCAGTAAAAAGGAGTATAAATAAATACTTTCTTTCTCGAGACAAAGTCCTCGATAAATTAAGATAAAAGTTATTCTTGCTTTAAAAGTGGTGGGAAAATGCAAAATTTGAATTTTAACGAAGAAAATAATTCAGGCACTAATGGGTTAATGTTTGCATTGCATAATATCTGTGGAAATCTGGAATGTATTGTTCGAAATTTTCGCCAACATCACTTCATGAAATCATGATCGGGCATGATATTTTTATTACAAACATAAGCAATTTCACATACACAATCTGCAGAGTCATTCTGCATGACGTAAACGAACTAAATTTTTCGATTGAAACAAAAATTTACTTCAGCGGGGGAGGGAGAGAAGGATGAGACGCGAGTATGAGAATTTTAGATGCTGATTGAGAGCTCGATTAATATTCTACTCTACTGTCATGATGCTTCAAAGTAAGCGTAACGCAAATACGCATATTTGGTATTGTCCACAAATTTTAAATAGGAAGACTAAGTGGATTTTAATCAACGTTTTTAAACTAATTGGAAGTGGAGTGGAGTGGAGACATATAACTCTGACTATAAGACTTTTATGGGCAGGGGTGTAGTCGTAAAAATAACAGAAGCTACACGCTCTAAGCAGAGGATATACCTTAGAGAGTGTTTACTATAAATTTCTTGTGAAAAAGAGAGTACACGGTGTTCTTTTAAAAATTCCAGAAGGCATACGGCGTATACCCCCGTATACCCTCCACTACACCCAGTTTATGGGGGAGGTGGGATAGAGTGTCTTTCGTACAAAATAATACTTTTACTCCTATTACAGTGTACATGGTTTAAACAACCTTAATGATAAAAGTTTTCAAATCCTTAACTTTACGAATCTTTTTAAAATGGAGGTGTGGTGATCATGAGAGAGGTGGGTGGGATCTTTGTTTAATGCCTGTATTCAGAGTGGCAAAAACGATTTTTTTTCTTCTAGGAAATGACTCAGAAAATTGTGCGGCGATGCATTTTAAGGTACACACATGCAGTAATTTAACTTAAGAATTTAAAAATTGATTTTGTGCTTAAAATTTCGAAATTTTTTGCCTTTTCATAACGTTCCAAATGAACAAAAACATGAACAAGAATTTGTGCATCGGTCATAGATTATGAAATATTTTCCAACATTTTTGGAATACAGTTAAAAATTGAATTTTCATAAAATAAGATATCCATATTAAAAAAACAACCCAGAAAGCAGTTAAAAATTCATTTTCAAGAATTGCTGTGCATAGCAAATAAGCGAATTCTTTTGCGAGCCCTGTGTTCCTGTGTATGATTTCTAGAACTTTAAATATACCACTCAGAGAAACGACTGGAAAACACATAAAACAAAAAGATTGTTCTATGCCATTGCTTTGTATATGACAATGTATCAATATCATTTTGTGCAGCTATGTAGTATATGGATAATGCAGCAAATCTGATTGCACCGAAAAACACGAAAAACAAAAGTGCATTTTCAAAAAACTATTCAATAGAAGTTTTTTTTTTCCGGATAAACATGGGTCTATATGTTTTATACACATCACATAATATACTAAAATTTATTTCTGCTGGTAAATGCGCAACATGGTTAAAAACGTATTTGCTTTAACTACCACTAATGGGTATCAAATTTGTTTTACGCAACATTGTGGTTTCATTTATTTTCTACAAACAGGAGTGTGCGAAGCGAAGAAAAAATTGCACCTGGGGCAAAGTTAGAATTTGGCGCGCCCCCCTCTCAACTTTTTCTTGAATTTGGCGCCCCTTAAATTTCCGCGCCCGGGTGACCGCCCCCCTCCTTTCGCACGGCGCTGCCTACAAACATTCTGTAATTATAATAAAATAGATATCAGTTAGAAAATGCCTAACATAGCTAAAAGCATGTTTTAGGAATTCATGCCCATAAACTGAAATGCTTATAATTTCTTTGATCTATTGTATTTTTATTCACCACACCAGGCGATGCAATAAAATTTAGTTAAGTTTAAAAATGCATGCTAAAGCTGTAAACGCATTTTCAGCAATTATTGTTAATAGTAAGTCGTGTAAATGAACTATATGCATGCGCTGCTTACATTATAAAGTACAGAGAGCAATTAACTCAGTACTGAAAGCGAATTTTCCCCCAATGACCATTTTATGCAACGGAAATTCTGTGCATTTTAGTAAAAACGATCTATAGCAACAATATATTCCATCACAGTGTTGAATTCAGGGCGAGACCCGGGCAGGGACTCCCCTCCCCCGGAAGATTTCAGATTTTGCCACAGAAATACCTCCCGGAGAAGTGTCTGAATTCAACACTGTTCCATCATCAATAAAATAAATATAGTAAAATATTCAATAGCTTATATCTTTACCACTGAAAGGCAAATATATGAGAATACGAACGCAGATAAACTGCCCTCTCCCTCCCCCATAGGCATAGGAAGTGGGGGAGCTAGGGGAGCTGTGGCTCCCCCTAGAATATTTCAGACGGGCTCAGCTCCCCCAGGAGAAATTCTCGCGCCATATCTGTTTACGATACATTGTTGAATTAAAAAATAAAATATACTTTTTTAGGAAATTCACATAAACAGCAAAGAGAAGAAGGGGGGGGGGGGGAAGGTGAGCACACTTGGTTGTGCCTTCATCCTTTTTCTCATCATTTCAGACCCTCCTGATTGCCAGAAAGAAAGGAGATCTTAAAGGTTTACTGCAAAATACTCAATTACTTGATGCTACTACGTATTTATAAAGAGGTTCCCATGAAAACTGATTTGGAAGAGATTTGTAAAGACTTTGCAAGCAAACCAACAGAAAGAACTTTTACCTTATGGCAAATGGGAGTGGGAGAATCATTAAATTTGAATATTGTATTCGGGATCCTCCGTAAACTAAGTTTCTATACATCAAGTATATCCAATAAAAACTATTTTAACTGGATTAAAGAGTTGGTGATTTTTTTTTATATGTTTCTATTGCATACTCTTGTTTGTGAAAGGCGCAACACTATGAAGGAAACCTCCTAAATGAATGAAAAAAAAATCCCGACAACTAACTTTCCACAATGTGCCCCGGCTCTCCCTATTTGTATAAAGTTCCTACGCCACTGCCCCCCTCCCCCCGAAAAAAAATAGCTTGACAAACAGGAGTCAAATATTTTAGGAAAATTTTATTAACTATGGATTATATTGCTATTAAACTACATACTAGCAAATACTACCTAATGGTTCTTGAAAGAAAATATAAGTTTTATCAACAAAATTAGTTTTATTTTTCTTTTTTTAAACCAAACGGTTTAAATTTTTCTCCAAAAGAAAAAAAAGGTTGTAAACTTTAATTCTAGACCAGCCATACTCAATCTGTTTTTTTCCTCATGGGAAGCAGCACATGTATAAAAAGGTTAAAAAAGAGTAATTAAAATAGGAACTTAACATAAGTAGTTTAACAAAGTTAATATTATAAGTAAGTTTAAATTTGAACATTTTAGTCAAAGAAATGTTACCAATACTTCTTAAAACAATTATTAAAAAAAAAAAATAAACATCGTGGTAGAATTCTATGGCAAATGCTGTAGAAATGTACAGGAAATTTTGTTGTTTGAAAATAGTGCTGTAACAAATTTTCTCCATCAATTTTTTTCCGCGACAAACATTAAACACTAAAAAGCAGTGTTAGCTATTATATAGTAAGTATAAAATTAATAATAATAATGTAGAATTTCCAAAAAGACGTGTATAAAGAATTTTTGACGAAGAAAACAGCATTTGGCATGTTTTAACATAATTTAAAATTAATTATAAATAAGAATACAGATTTTGCCTTCATATAAAAATATATAAAACAATAACGAAGGTCCATTACTTTTTATTTATATCTAAACTTTATAAATATGGATTAATGATTGTGTATCTCGGGTAAATACGTATGGCTGCTCCAGAAAGTTTCAAATCCACATGATGGGAAAAAAAGATCTTTGTTTTAGATAAGGAGAATCATACTTACAAATGTCAATTTTTTAAAATTTACATTCAGTTATTGACGGAAATTATTGAAAATAATTTTTAAAATAATTCCAAGGCATTAAAGTTCAACACAGTAGTTCGAATACTTAGTTTCTTGATAAAATCACCTGTCAATTTGATACGTTTGCAAATGAAAATAAATTAAAAAAAAAAATGTGTCCGGAAGAAATTAGTTTGGATTTCAGAACAGTCTTAAAAGGTACTTCACCCACGCAAAAGCATCATCTCTCTATTAATCTTATGTGGGAGTTTTTTTTTTAACATATTTCGTTCGCATTTCAATATTTTGATTAATTTATTAATCTTATCATTTGCATTGAATAGCTTAGATCAATCCCTACTGATGCCGTTTATTTAATATTTATTTTACAGGTTTTTTTTCTGAGGATAATTTTACTTTTGGAGTGTAGCCTTTTTAATAAAAATCATGCTTATTAAAACACATATGTATTCTTTTAATGTATATCAATTGTTATGTAAATTTATATATAATTTTCCTATGTTTGGTAAACTCTTGTTATTTCTCTTTTTTTTATACGGATATTGCATTTATTAGGAGCCCCCTCCCCAAAAAACACGACATATTTGAAAGGTATTGTAGGAAAAATAATTCGTATGAAACACTTATCGTTACTAAGATACCACGACACACGGCCAAAGGTGACCAGCCATTTGCGATTTTAGACATTTTGTTAAATATCTAAAAAAGTATATATATATATACACATGAGGAATTATCCCGAAACTTAAGGTGTGTAAACATAATAGTACAGATCATATATTACCGTGAAGATTTTTTTTTTTCGAAACTCCAAAAAGGGACATAGTAAAAAAAATTGGAAAGAAAAGAAACGAATATCTTTTGGATAACCCTGTCAAAACTAATGTAGGAAAAGCAATCAAACTGTAGATTATGATTAAGTGGCTTATTGTAATAAACAGTGTTCATTTTTATATGCATAGCATGCATACTCGTAGAGAAGTTTTCATAAAAACAGTCCCACATTTTGCCAAGTTATTTGCGTATAATTCGCAGATATAATAATATATTAATATATAAAAGAATGTTCTTTTCAGAAAGTATGACAACACTGTATACAAAACTCTAATCAAAATAAAAATATAAAAATTTTATGAAAAATCCCTGTCGGCTTCGCCTATAGGCGGTGGTAGATTTCAAAGAGTACTCATTTCAACAACAAAAAATAAAATATGATTAGAGATAAAACCCAGTTTAACAACTTTATTTGGCCGCTTTTGCAAAAAAATTAATTCCATTTTTCTGTAAGAACTGGTTTTATCAATCATCCTAAGCGAAATTTGGATCAAATGTCCATTTTGATAACATATTTTTAAATATATTCTAGCTTTATTAAAAAATCGACCAACATGCCACATTATATTGTTCCTAAATAAGAAAAAACTGTCAATTGAATGCGTTTGAGAGTAAAATTGAATTTAAAAATTAGTCACAAAATAACCAATTTATTATTTAAATACATCCTCAATTCCTTAATCATGATCGCTTCGAAAAATTTTGTGCGAAGTGTCTACTTTGACAGCTTTTTTAGAAAATATATTCAGCATTTATCAAAAACTGACCAATACAGCACATTATACAGTTCCTAAATAAGAGAACCTGTCAAATGGATGCGTTTGAGAGCAAAACTGAATTTAAAAATGAGTCCGAAAAAACGCAATTTGTTATTTGAATATTTCCCCAATTTTCCAATCACGATCGCTTCGGGAAATTCTGTTCAAAATACCCATTTTGGCAGCCTTTTTTGAAATATATTCTACTTTTATTAAAACACTAATCAATACGTCACATTATATAGTTGGATCACATTATAGATTTGGATGTATTTAAAATGGAAAATGAATTTAAAAATGAGAATATAAGCAGTTTGGATTTGAGTTTTTTTTTCTCCAACTGCTATTTTTGTTTAATTTATTTTTGCTATAAGAATTGGTCCTAGGAAAAACTTGTTAGTATAAAAGTTGTATATATTATTGAGAAGATGTAAAATAAATTTAATTAGATTTCATAGTCTAAGAATTGACGAAGTTACGGATTTTTGTCTTTTTTCACCACCTCTTTTGTTTTGTTTTTAATTTTTTTTATCGGTAAGAAATAGCCCTATCAAAAACTTGTAAATGATTCAATATCTATTTTAATTAAGAAAATATGGTGTTTTTTTCGGTTTTCACAAACACCCTCCCTATTTTCACCCCCTTGGTCCAATTTTGCCCATTAACAAACTTGATTGAGATTTTAATACCACTTGATTTTATGTATCAGTTAGGAGGAGATCCGAGCAGAAATATAGAAGTTATCGTGTCCAGAAGAAAGTGATGAACTTTTTTACTGATTGTAGTTTTGGGGTCTAGAGGTCATGATCGGTGTAGATCTGCAACATTTTTTTCAGAAATTCCAACATAAGAGCGATCGTAATAGGTAGTATTTCATATGAAATCTACCTAAAATAAGTAGGTTTATTAAACAATTGTGCATTACGCATGCGGGAAACTATCAAAATTTCATTTGCATATTATATTAGCTAAATGTATAGAGCAACTTTTGTGTACGACTCGAAATCATAGCTTGAAAATTCTGAAAATTATCGTTTTATTATCATATTTATTACTATTAGTTGCTTAAGGAACACTTTTGTAACCTTTTACGATTATCTCATGCGATATATCATTGGATTTCTCTTTGACCACTCTTCCAAGTTATGTGCACACCCACCTATCCCCCCCCCCCCCAGTTTTTTCTCTTGTTCGATTCCCTACCATCTCAACTGAGATGTCTTTATTTAGTCTGAATAATGGAGTTTCGTTTGGAGATACATTTATTTAGATTGTAGTGCTCCTCCTGTCGGTGAGCAGATTTTGGATTTTAGGTATATTTAAAGCTATCACGAGAATGGACAATGATGAACGGATCAGCTAGTAAATAAATAAACTGAAAATTGTAGCAACTGCTCAAAGGTTATGAATAGTTAATTCATCCTCCCTATTTGTATATGATGATTTAGGCAGGCTACACACTGAAGCGACAAAAGCAACATGATGAAACATCTTATGAGAAAAACAAGTTGAAATGAAGAAATTGTTTTTCTATTAATATATGAAACAATTTTCTTGTGTCGCCTCAGTGTGCTGCCTGCCTTACATGTTATGTATCCATTCTCCCCTCACTCCATTTGCCGCTAGATTTATATATATATATATAAATATTAATATATACACACATACAAATGAATTGTACAACCTTCTTTGATAAAAATAGGTTAAATCCATTTACAAAGAATGAAAAACTACTGTCCATTTTATCATCTTAAATACTGTTCAAATAGTCAAACAATGATAGCATGAATCAAAAACATTCGAAGACATTATCGGCAGAGTACAGATTCTTCTATATAGGCACGTCCTTATGAGACTCCACTACAGTTTTATACGAGCCATATGTTCGGCTGATTTTTTCTTTTAAATCAAAACCTAACGTTCGCAAAATTTTGATTTCCGACCAGAATATATATCTTATACTATAATGCGAGCAAAAATTGTGTGTGGGTAAATTTTATCTCAAAAACGGCTCTAACGATTTTCGCAAAAATTTGGATTTTACCATTTTCGGACACGAGAAGACCATTGGGCTAGGTCACATGTTCGAGAAAATTCGATTATTGGGTCATTTTGGGTCATAATGGGTCAGGATCAAGCTATTTATATCTAGAGAACGGCTGGATCGATTTTAAGGAAATTTTGTATCCAATCGTTTTTTGGCACGAGAAAACAATTGAGCTGGGTCACATGTTCGAAAAATTTTGATTAGTGGGTCATTTTTGGGTCATTGTGGGTCAAGCCATTTTTATTTAAAAAACGGCTCTAACGATTTCGACCAAATTTTATATTTTATCGTTTTGGATTACAAGAAGACCATTGGGTTAGGTAACATGTTCGAGAAAATTTGGTTAGTGGGTCATTTTTGGGGTCATTGTGGGTCATGCTATTTTTATCTAGAGATTTTCACACGCAATTTTGACTAAAAATTGCATTCTATGGTTTTCGAGCACGAGAAAAACATTGGGCTAGGTTACATGCTCGAAAAAAAATTTTAATGGGTCATATTGGGTCATTAAGGATCTGGGTCAAGCTATTTATATTTAAAGAACGGCGTGATGGATTATAACGAAATTTTGTATGTAGCAGTTTTTTGACATGAGAAAACTAAGGGGCTAAATCACATGTTTGAGAGATTTCGACTATGAGGGTCATTTGTGGGTCATGATGAGTCATAATGGGTCATGGTCAAGCTATATCTAACTAACAGGTGGATCGATTTTAACGAAATTTTGCGTGCAACATTTTTTTGGCACGATAAAATCATTGGACTAGGTTACATGTTCGGAAAATTTCGATTAATGGGTCATTTTGGGTCATTAAGAGTCTGGGTCAAGCTATTTATATTTAAAGAACGGCGTGATGGATTATAACGAAATTTTGTATGTAACAGTTTTTTGACATGAGAAAACTAATGGGCTAAATCACATGTTTGAGAGATTTCGACTATGAGGGTCATTTCTGGGTCATGATGGGTCATGGTCAAGCTATATCTAAAGAACAGGTGGATCGATTTTAATGAAATTTTGTGTGCAACATTTTTTTGGCACGATAAAATCATTGGACTAGGTTACATGTTCGAAAAATTTCGATTAAGGGGCCATTTTGGATCATAAAGGGTCTGGGTCAAGCTATATATAATTAAAGAACGGCAGGATCAATTTTAACGAAATTCTGTACATAACAATTTTTAGAAATGAGAAAACTAATGGACTAAGTCACATATTCGAGAGCTTTCGATTATAAGGGTCATTTGTGGGTCCTAATGGGTCAAGGTCAAGCTATATCTAAAGAATGGTTGGGTCAATTTTAACGAAATTTTGTATACAACATATTTTTGGCATGAGAAAATCATTGGGGTAGGTCACATATTCGAGAAATTTCGATTAGTGGGCCACTTTTGGGTCATTCTAATTTTATCTAGACAACGTTTCGCGCAATTTTGACTAAATTTTGTATTTTATCGTTTTCGGGCACAAGAAAATCATTGGGTTATGACAGATTTTTGAGAAAATTGGTGAATGGGTCATTTTGGATCATAAGGAGTCAGGGTCAAACTAACTATATCTAAAAAGCGGCTCAATCGATTTTATCTAAATTTTGTATCTAATGTTTTTCGGCATGCTAAAACTAATGAGCTAGGCCACACGTTCGAGAGATTTCGATTATAAGGGTCATTTGTTGGTCATGATGGGTCATGCTAATTTTATATAGAAAACGGTACTCACCATTTTGGCTATACTTTGTATTATATCGTTTTTGAGCAAGAGAAAACCATTTGGCTTGGACACATGCTCGCGAAAATTCGATTAGTGAGTCATTTTGGGTCTTAATGAGCTAGGGTCATTCTAATTATATATAACAACGACTCAATCAATTTTACCTAAATTTTGAAACAAAACGTTTTTTGTCACGAGAAGACTATTGAGCTGAGTCGCATGTTAAACAAAATTATATTAGTGGGTCATTTCGCTTTATTGCTGAATGCTGCCAAGATAATTTTACCTAAAAAATGGCTTAAACGATTTTGATTCAATTTTATATTCTACTGTTTTTGATTACCTGAAGACGATTGAGCTATGTCACATGCTTGATCAAATTTGATTAGTGGCTCATTTTAAATAATACTGGTCAGGGTCACGAGAATATAGCAAAAGCCAATAACTTTGTGATATTTGAGAAAATATTGGCGACATATGACCAAAAAATCGACTATAAAAATTACGAAAACCAAAACACGTATTTGGAGCCAAATGAAAGAATGCCTCCAAATTTGGCTATATCTAGCAAAAAATATTGTCTTTCAGAATGTAAAGAATTTTTTTATACATTCTCAGAGCTGCCAAGTCTCCGGCTTTTTGGATACCAGTATTATTATACAGAAAATGATGTTTTAAGTAATTGGAACATTGAGACGATTTAAAAACAGATGATTTTCTCTAAAATAATACTGGTGTGCAAAAAGCCGGAGACTTGGCAGCTCTGCATTCTTAAGAGGATTCGAGATGCATGGTTAAACCAATCAGAGTCGAGCTAAAAAAGTGATTTAGATCGATGTCCTTTCGTTGTAAATTTTAAAATAAAGTAAAATTTATAAACATGCGCTTAAAAACATAGTTTTCTTATTGATTGTTTTTCTAAATAATACTATTATAAACATGTTTTACAGTAATAATACAGAGTTAATGATACAGTGAAAATACTATATCGAGTTGAACATAAAGTTAATTTTGACCGAGCTAAGCTCGGTCTCCCCTGCTAGTATATATATATATATATATATATATATATATATGAAACATTGTAAATAAATAAATGCATCGCTTTGTAGTATAACGAAGTTATAACGCAATCAGTTACATAGCATAAATAAGAAATATATCCCCTGAAATATTTTGAAAAATCTCTGGTGTCACTGCAATTAGTAATAATATCCAAGCTGATTTTCAGATCGTTCCAGGATAGGAATATTAGATGCGACTATTTTCAATACTCTATAAGAGAGCTTAAAATTTTCTGTCATTTAGTGAATTCAAAGCAGCTTTACAGAGATATTCCTCTGATTAAATTTATGCTCAAGAAAACTATCAGCTAATGATTATCATTAGCTACATAATTTAAAGTTTTCTAACAATGCTCAGACAGGAATGCCTATCGATTCCATTTTCTGGACGAACCAAAATCGTAGTTTTTAAATAAATTGAAGTTCAATTCTACTTATCAGTAGATGTCCATTAATAAAGTAAAATATTTTGTCAACATTTTATGGCATCTTTTATATTTGAATTTTTGAAATGGCATCTCTTGCAAAGTCATAGTTTTATTCCATGCACGGAAATTCTTTGTTTTCGCGTCATTCCTTTTTAACATTTTCCTAAATTCAGCGATTGATTTTTTCATAACCTGCCACTGTTACATAAAAATATTTTACGTCAAAAGTAAATGAAAGTGAAAATGGCTATAAAAAGATTTTTTCATGTTAAAAATAGATTCATAAATAAGTGAACGAAAATAAACTCATAGTTAACGTTTATTTTTTACCTAATCTGCTTTGGTGGCTTAGAGCAAAGACAAAATTGTACAAACTGCAATATCAAGGATAGATGAGAGGTTAGAAAGTTTCCTTACCACATCTTAAAACTTAGTAATTGCGATGATATACGAAGAGCACGAAGCTTGTTGCAGAAAATGCCGGATTTTTTTTTGCCAACATCTCTTGTGGTAGTAGATATAAGATGAGGTATATAAATTTATAACTTAAGAATATAGAATTTTTAAAGCTAAAGTTTTAATAATAGCTTTTCAAAAATAATTACATAATTGTTTTACCAACATAAATGAAACCCAGATTTCATAGTTTATATAGACATCACATAAGTAATTAATTCAAGAGATTTTCTTTTATTGAGAAAATGTACAAAATAATGATACATATTTATGTTATGAATTAAGGCAGACTAATTTTGCTAACGTTTATCATTGTGTAGCATTTTATGCGATTGCATTTGTAATAACAAAATGGAATAAAGTTTAGTTGAACATTATATATTCTTTTAACTATAAGTGAAATTTGCGGAGTTTTTACTATAAAATGGTTAAAAACGCTGCTACTGTATGGCTGCAATATTTTTCTGCTTTGAAGGAAGTTGCGTCTAAAAAATCCCTTTCGGCATGGCCTATAGGCGGAGGTAGATTTCGAAAAGTTTTCATCTCAAAAAAAAAAAAAAAAAAAAAATGCCTATTTCTACTCAAATGCCCATTTTGGCAATATATTTTGAATTATATTCTTACTTTATTTAAAAAATTGACCAATATGCTCATTATATAGTTCCTAAATAACAAAAAACTGTTAATTAAATTCGTTTGACAGCAAAATTGAATTTAAAAATGAGTCATAAAATAACCAATTTATTATTTTAATAAATCCACAATTCTTTAATCAAGATCGCTTTGAGATATTTTGTGCGAAGTGTCCACTTTGACAGATTTTTTTAAATATATATTTAGCCTTTATCAAAAATCTGACCAATACGGCACATTACACAGTTCCTAAATAACAAATAACTGTCAATTGAATGCGTTTGAGAGCAAAATTGAATTTAAAAATGAGTCATAAAATAAACAATTTGTTATTTGAATACAACCTCAATTCTTTTATCATGATCGCTTTGGGAAATTTTTTTTGCGAAGTGCTTACTTTGACAGCTTTTAAAATATATATATTCACCCTTTATCAAAAAATCGACGAATACGCACATTATATAGTTCCTAAGTAACAAAAAACTGTCAATTGAATGCATGTCAGAGCAAAATTGGATTTAAAAATGAGTCATAAAATAACCAATTTGTTATTTGAATACCCACAGTTCATTAATCATCTCGCTTTGGGAAATTTTGTGCGAAGTGCCCATTTTGGCAGCCTTTTTAAAAAATATATTCTGCCTTTATCAAAAAACTGGCCACTCCGTCACATTATATAGTTCCTAAATAAGAGAACCTGTAAATTGGATGCGTTTGAGAACAAAAAAAGATTTAAAAATGACTCGGTAAAAACTCAATTTCTTAAATTTCCTCAAATTTTAATCACGATAACTTCGTGAAATTCTGTTCAAAATACCCTTTTTGGCAGCCTTTTAAAAAATATATTCTGCCTTTATCAAAAAACTGGCCAATACGTCAAGTTATATAGTTCCTAAATAATAGGACCTGTAAATTGGATGGGTTTGAGAAGAAAAATGAATTTAAAAATGACTCATAAAAAACGCAATTTGTTATACTTAATGAATTTTTTAATGATGAAAACTTCGGGAAATCTGTTCAAAATACCTATTTTGGCAGCCTTTTTAAAAATATATTCTGCCTTTATCAAAAAATTGGCCAATACGTCGCATTATATAGTTGCTAAATAAGAGGATCTGTCATTTGGATGCGTTTAAAATCAAAAATGAATTTTAAAATGAGTCAGAATATAAGCAGTTTGGACTTGAGGTTTTTTCTCCAACTCCTATTTTTGTTTAATTTATTTTTGCTATAAGAATTGGTTCTATGAAAAACTTGTCATTATAAAAGTTGTAGATATTATTGGGAAGATGTAAAATAAATTTAATTAGATTTAATTGCTTAAGAATTGAGTAAGTTATGGGTTTTTTTCTTTTTCCTCCCCCCTTTTTCTTTTCGTTTTTAATTTTTTTCATCGGTAAAAATTGGTCCTATCAAAAACTTGTAAATACAAAAGTTTTAGATAATATTGAGTACATTTATATAAAATTTAGTTGGATTTGATATCTTGAGAATTGACGAAGTTATGAATTTTTTTCTCCCAAAAACCATGTTTTTTTCACCCCTTGAGCCCATTTTTAACTTTATCAAAAATCTGTCATGCATAAACTTTTTGCCCATTGTTTAGAAGTAATATAAACTTTAAACTGATTCGATATCTATTTTAATTAAGAAGTTATCGCGTTTTTTCTGTTTTCACAAAAACCCTCCTAACTTCCACCCCCTTGGTCCGATTTTGCCCATTAACGAACTTAACCGAGATTTTATGCCCCTTGATTTTATGTAAAAGTTTGATGAAGATCTGAGCATAATTATGGAAGTTATCGTGTCTAGAAGAAAGTGATATACACCGATAGATAGATAGATAGATAGATAGATAGATAGATAGATAGATAGATATATAAACTTTTTTACTGATGGTAGTTTTGGGGTCTAGGAGTCATGATTCGTGTAGATCCGCAAAAATTTTTCAGAAATTCTAACATGGGAGACAATGCAATAGGTAGTATTTCATACGAAATCTACCTAAAAGGCTTGATTTGATCAAGAAGTCTGGTTCCCGTATTTTTTAATAAGATTCCTCCCTTTTGCACACATACAAAATATTTCTCAAGTGGAAGAGTGAAGGAGAAATAACTAAAGTTTTTTATTATATTACATTATATTATAACATACATAGTTACATGCAGACAGATATATAGTCCATTAAATTACACTGACAAAAATCCAGAAGTTAAGGTACAACCGGATTTTTCATCTAATTTGCAAATGAATGAATATAGATACAAAAAATTTGGAGGAAATGTGCGCTAAACTGTTATTTATTAAATTCGACATTGAAATTTACTTAAACGTATAAATGAAATTATAACAAAAAAGTACTCGTGATAGAAAATTCCGTTCTTGGAGAAATCAGTACATCGGAGTATTATGCAGTAAAATGTGACAGAAACATTAAAAACGAAACATTACGGAATATGTCTACCCCGGACTTTAATGCATTGGCGGCATCGACTTTCCATGCTCTCAATTAAATTGTCGGACACCGAGGTAAGTAACGATGACCACACATGGAGTAAACCTTGTTCCAGCTTATTTAATGACTTAGGAGGAAGACAAAGCCGCAACTTGTCTTTCAAGAAGCCCCAAAGATGTTCTATCGGATTGTAGTCTGGAGAGTGAGCTGGCCATTCCATTCTCTCAAAACAGTGATCCTCAAGATAACCCTCAACAACCACAGTTCTGTGTAGTCTCGCATTATCATCCATTAGAGTGAAACCATTGCCAATAGCACCGGCATATGGGCGCGCATATAAATCAAGGATCTCATACCGATACCTCGCACTCAAGTTCCTCTATGGAACACATGCTGGTTACCTACCTGCTGCTGCCTCCGAGTGCGATCCCTGCCCAAACCACGATTCCACCGTTTCTGGTGCCTGTGTGTTTCCACAGTGTTTGATTGATGGTATCGAGTGCATTGTTCTCTCCAGATCAGAAGACGTCCTGAATCGCTCCCTAGTGTGAATCTGGACTCGTCTGTGAAGAGTACAGAAGCCCACTGTTGTCTGGTCCAGGAAACATGTTCTCTTGTCCAACATAAGTGGGCCTTCTCTGTCGTCTGGTGAGGGGGACACGCACAACTGGTCGCCTTGCATAGAGACCTGCATTGTGAAGACGTCTTCGCAGCGTGGAAGCGAAGATTCTTCTCCCTGATGCTGCAAAGTGGTCTGCAATGAGTTGCGGCACAGTAGTGCGTCTTCTCCTTCGGGCCGACAGAGCTAGAAACCGGTCATCTGCAGGTGTTGCAACACGTGGGCGGCTTGGAACATGCCTTCTGGGCACAGAATCTTCGGATTCATACTGATCCCGGAATCGTTGGTATACACTGCGAGATACATTGAACCGTCTAGCAGTATCGGCCTGTGACAACCTTATTTCCATCCATCCCACAGCCCGCCACCTTAATGAATCGGGCAAACGATTTCTTTCAGACATTACTAGACTCAACTGATTGTTGTGAACAAAACTGACAACTATATTTCAAATACAACAAAACTTTCGCTCGAAATTACGAAAGCTTCGTAATTGCATATTTTTCCCTCATTCACAAATACCTATTCTTTTCTATAAAATAAAAGTGGTAGCCGTAATTTTTGCGTTAGTTTTTTTAAAGCTTATTAATGTCCTTCACATAAATTATGAACTTTAATCTGATTGCCATTTTTTTTTCTGGTGAGCTTCGTAAAACATGTTGTAACTTAACTTTTGGAGGCCCGTGTAAAATAAAAAAGATGCGTTTTGAGTTTACCCTTTTCATACAAAGCAAATTGCAGAACTTTTTCTATATATAATCGTTTTAATGAAAAAAATATGGGAAAAGGCAATCGTGCAACTCTAAAATGAATTTAATATAAAGTATTCTCAATTTGTACATTCTGCATGTATAGAAATTATTTTTAATTGAAATTAAGATTTAACCTTTTAATTTACTGTCACACAATTATCTAACACTTCAGAAAACAAATTTCATTTTATAAGTGAAAAATGAATTTATTTGAAATACTGAAAAGGTCTTAGGTAGTTGGGAGCAGGGATTTAGTGGAGGGTATACGGCGATGAACACCATAATACCTTCAGGATTTTTTTTAAAGGTCACCGTATACTCTGTTTCTCAAGAAAGCTGTAGTATACACACTCTAGGGTATATCCTCTACCTTGAGCGTATACCCTCTGTTATTTTCACGACTACATCCCTGCTGGGGAGTTCTGTAATCGAATGTATCAGAAGCTATTGCATAGTTACAAGTCGTTTTCAATGAGAAACTTAAATATTATAAAATATTGATTTATGTGAAAAACGAATTTAACAAATTAGACGTCAGCGTCTTAAAGGGATACAGTAACCTTTGAAACCATCTCTTCAATTCTGAACAATATTGTGGTAATATATACAGTAACAAAAACATATTCCTCAATGATTTTCCACACTACTAAGCAACAAATACATTTTAACAAAGCACTATTACCATCTTAAATTTTTTATTTCACAAAACTACTTATTTGAGATTTGTAAATGCTAAATTATCTATTTATATATTTAAATCTGGAAACAGATATTTTCCAACAGCCTGCAGATTAAGTCATTTTGGAACAATTATTAGTCACTTCATTAAAACTGCTCTCAAATCCAAACTGTATAATTTCTGAAACATTTTTTAATTCGTTTTTATTATCATACTTATGAAATTGGCAGATTTTTTAACACTAGAACTACCGTAAGCCGTCATTTTGAAGGCTACAATATGAATGTGTCAAACCAAAAATATGATTATGAAATAAGGTTAAAAAATACAAAGGAGAAAAACGTTAAATAATAAAGTTAAACTGTTTTAAATAAAAATTCTGACGTGAATTTTTTTTTTATAAAACTTTATTAAAATTTCCAGTAGGTCCAATGTTAAACTAAGTAATCTAAAGAGCTTTTCGATTTTTCACGGAATGACCTTATATTTAGCCTTTTGAACCGAATTTATGGACATGTCAGTGGTATAAAGGAAAGATTAACTGACGACAATCGTTTATAATTTAAATGGTAATTCATTTATCGAAGTATAAAAATACTGCTAGACTATAAATCCATTAAATAATTACGCATGCAAGTTTCACGCTTCTACGTTTAAAAATGATTTAGAAAATATGTCAAAGTTTCGCGTAGTTGAGAGGAGGGATTTTTTAAATATCGCCTTAAAAATTATTTGTATTCAATGAAGTTAAAAGAAATCTTGCCACTATATTCACACGTTAATTGCCACTCATTCATTAATTCCTTAGAAATTTATAGACACGACAATACCTAGATTAGCACGTTCTTTAATTCAAAATATCTATAATAATTTTCAAAATAGTATTTATCGATTTATATAGTCAGTAAATATCTGTCATTAAATGAAATAAGAATTACTGTTGCCATGCTTTTCGTTTGAATGGGGCATTTTTCGTTTACCATGACCTCAACCTTCACTGTCGTAACAACTGACGGCTGTTTTCGGGATAGATAACCAAGATCAATTGCACATTTCAAAGTCGGCTTGTATAAAATGATTAAGCTGAAAACGTAGGTATATTTTTTACTTTTATAACGGTGCTATGGATAATATTCTTTCTTTAGATTCGAGATATAACGATATTAGTTTAAATTATTAAATCTTTAAGTGATACTTTGAGATGATAATATTGCAACTTTTAATAGAATTCCCTATTAAGAGGTATACGATAACTACATGGTAGAAATCGCATTCATAATACACCAAGATAATCCGCAATTGCAGCAGCAATCTAAACGTATACTATTTTAAGATTGTTAAAAAATATTTAGTTACCATTGCTATCAATTTAAAATTATATATATAACCATTAACTGTAAAACAATATACATCAACATAAAATAAAAAATGTATTAAAAGGGATATTTGGAATTTGCGGAACTATAGTAGAATAGTCTTCGTCAGACCCCAAATACTATAGAACTAGAAAATAAAGTGTTGTTTCATCTTCCCATTAGCCATGAAAAGCAAAATAATACGAATTTGGGGTTATCAATACAAATAAAACCAAAATGAAATGGAGAAAAACATTAAATATAAATCACAATAACATTGGTAAAATGGATAGAAAAAGGCAAAGAAATATACCAGACATTATTGTTACCCCTAAAATGATGTAGCAAAATATTGACTGTTATGATTATAAATTAATTAAATGCATTATATATTCACTGGTAGATGCTTAAATATACATCCTAGTAGATATATAAGCAGTATATATATAAGCTTATATATCCCAGTAGATATACAATTTCTTTATGTAATGAAAAACATTAAATGTAATATGTAATTGATTTATTAAAAATATGTGAAATTTAGTATGGATGAATCATAAGGATTCCTTTAATTAATAGTACCATATTGTATAATCTCAATCATTAAATCCTTTTTACATCAAAGTGTAATTATTTAATAAGGAAATAATATAATAATTAATAGTTAACTAATATCATAATATTTAAAAAAGTAAAAAGGAGGATAAAAATTTAAAAAAGTAAAAAAAATAAAAATTGACATTAAATTTTATTTAATTTGACAATATTAACCTCAATGTTTCAATATAAGATAAAAGACGGAATAAAAAAAGATAACACAGAATTTTTACACTTAAAATTATTTTAAGTACTGTACAAATCATTAAAAGTTTGATTTAAGTTAATCTTTAATATTAATTATTAAATTATATTAATAGATTTAATTAATATAACCATACAATTATTCATGCTTATGTGTTAATTCAACATCCAGATTAAAATGTAATATTGCAATTTGCAGATGCCTCACTCTTTTTTAAAAAATTAACCATTGCGTATTATCCTGACAATACCATCCTCCGTACTCTAACACTTACCCACCCAGTCATCCTATTATATATTTTTTATATTTATTTTGTATTTTAAATTATCCTTTTTGTTTTTAATAATTTGTTTATACATTTTTTACGCAATCTTAATTATTTTTAAGATCACCTAATTACTAATTTTATATTAAAGAATATAAGATTTTTTTTATGCAAACCGTTATTTAATGCATCAAAAATTAGCATTAAAATATTTGCGTTAATAAGATGAGAAAAGCATAAGCGAGCGCGCACACACACACACACATACATATACACAGGGTGAGTCATAATTACTGAAACAATAAGCTATCTCCTTAAATATTTCCCCTAGGCACATACAGTTGGCAAAAACGTATTTGTATACTTCATTTTTTTTTTAAATTATAATGAAATTAAACAAAAGATTTAAGCAAAAAATAACGTAATACATTAATTTAATGCATTATAATATTATAGAAGCAAAAACAAAATTAAACAAATCTATTTTTTACATTATAATAAACAAATATACAAAAATGTAATGCAAAAAAAAGTATTTGTACACTATATTAATGAAGTATAATTAATGAAAATTTAGTAAAATGATACAAATTAATATTTTGTGTGAATTCATTTAGCGTTTATGACTACTTCTAGATGGTGTGACATAGATTCCACTAGAGGTCTGCACGGGCCGGGCCTCGGCCCGAAGCCCGAGCCCGGCCCGTCCCGCGGGCCGA
This sequence comes from Maratus speculifer, assembly GCA_964019185.1. Classification (NCBI taxonomy): domain Eukaryota; kingdom Metazoa; phylum Arthropoda; class Arachnida; order Araneae; family Salticidae; genus Maratus; species Maratus speculifer. Next base: position 193,297,270 of record OZ025299.1, read on the forward strand.
TTTCCAATAATGGCATTCGGGCCTGGCCGGGCCTAGTCACTAATCTTTTCGGGCCGGGCTGGGCTCGGACCTTAATTTTTTTGTTGGAGTATCGGGATTTGCTGGAGTTTTCACGGATCAAAATAATCAGTTCCTATTGAATCTTCCTATATGAAAATCCTTTTCTCGACTTTTTATAAATCAGTAATATTTGGCTTTGTCCAAAAATTTCTGCAAAAAAAAGCATACACTTTTAAGCCGTCATTATTCTACAATTAAACATTAGAATTTATTCCTTTTAAAGAATCGTAGATTACTAGGCGTTTTAAAATAAAATTAAACACACACACACACACAAAAAAAAAAATTATGACGGAATTTTTTTTAAACTGAAAACAAAGTTTCTTTTAAAATGTTCATCCATGCAAAATGAATACAACAATACGGGAGAAAAAAAAATATATTTACATCTGTTAAGAAGGGAATGCATTTTTTTTCGTTCCAAAGCGATTTCGTCTTTGGAAATTATACCATATACCGCTTTTTCGATTTTTTGTCTCCATTACAGGGAATATGGATTAATAATACTAGTGATAACTGAAACATTTACATACAACAAACAAAGAATCATTTAAAAGCATAAATATCGCAGCTTACGGCACTTCTGCATAAATGGAGATTATAAGCATGAAAAAAAAAAGACTAATGTAATTTTTTTTGGTCAGAACTCTTCCATAAGATTAAAGATCAATGTTCTGTAGAAATTCACTCGAGCCGGGCCGGGTTCGGGCCAAATTTTAAACTTTTTTCCGGATCGGGCCGAAATTTTAACTTTCGGGACGGGCCGGGTCGGGCCAATATTTCTTTCGTTCGGCCCGGGCCTGGAAATTTCGACCCGTGCAGACCTCTAGATTCCACTAACTTTTTGTAGCGGTCTGGTTAATGTTATTCCATGACACAATAAGAACTTCTTTAAAACTGTTTTTTACTGATGGGTCATTCCACACGAATTCAACCAATGGGTGTTGCATCATAGTCAGATTTTTTAAATTTTTTTACCATAGACATAGTAGTGAAACCCTCAAATCTGAAATTTAAAAGTAATTTTTGCAATATTGGCTGAGATATAGCCATTTGAAAACTGACCATTTTTTGCTAAATGGCGGCCATCTTGGAATCGTATCATTTTCTAAAAGAGGCCATAACTTGACAACTAAGGGCTCAGATTTTATATATCTGGTACCAATTTGAAGCTATTTGTACAAGGAATGCAAATTTCACATCAAAACAATAATAAATTTATTTACTTTTTATTATGATCAAACTGAAAATATCACCCAAAAAAAGGGCTGACTGTAAAGGCCCGTAAAAAAAAATGAATCATCATGAATTTTTTTGAAACTTGGTAAAAACATTGAAATGAAAATTTACTTGTATTTTAATATATGAATATTTAGTATAAATAGCTGCAAATTGATACTTCTTCATTGAATTATATAATAAACACACAATATATTAATTTAAATGTTAGAAAATTTTATTTTAACCATTATTTCTTAAATTAGCAATAGTTACAAATTCTGAAATGATCATTATTTAGTTAATGACACCTTATGTGTAAAAAATCATTTATTTTTAAACAACAGATTTTACCCCTCCAATTTTTTTTATTATTTAAAGCCCACCCATGGAGCAATGTTTTTGCCAAGTTTCAGAAAAATTCATGATGATTCATTTTTTTTACGGGCCTTTACAGTCAGCCCTTTTTTTGGGTGATATTTTCAGTTTGATCATAATAAAAAGTAAATAAATGAAAAATTATTGTTTTGATGTAGAATTTGCATTCTTTGTTCAAATAGCTTCAAATTGGTACCCAATATATAAAATTTGAGCCCTTAGTTTCCAAGTTATGGTCTCTTTTAGACAATGATAAGATTCCAAGATGGCCGCCAATTAGCAACAATGGTCAGTTTTCAAATGGCTATATCTCAGCCAATATTGTGAAAATTACTTTTAAATTTCAGATTTGAAGGTTTCAATACTATGTCTGTCTATGATAAATTTTAAAACATCTGACTATGACGCAACACGTTTTCTTTAAATTGGTTGATTTCACGTAGAATGACCCTGATACATATTTTTTTTCCGGATTTTTGCATCCAATAGCATCCGCAAATTTTCTATTGGATTCAAATCTAGAGATTTTAGAGGAGTTATCAGTCGTCTTCGAGTATTGCCGTAACCATGTGCTGGTGATCACAGCAGTATGCTTTGGTCGTTATCCTGCAGAAAGTGAAAAGCTTCCTCCACGCATAATTTCTTGGCACGGTTTAATAAATTATGCCGCGACACATCAATGTATGTTAAACCTATCCTTCCATTGTCAATAAATTTCAAATGTGCTGCTCCATTAGAAGCTATACACCCCAAAACTGTAATATTCCCCCCAACATGCTTGATAGTTTGAAGTATACGTTTTGGATCTAAAACAGTTTTATTTTTACGCCAATTTTTTCGAATGCTTGGTGGTAAGAAAATTCCGAATTTTCCCTCATCAGAAAAAATTACTGTTTTCCAAAAATCCAATGATTCACTTCTGTATGCGAAAGCGAATGCTATGCGTTTTCGCCTATTTGTTTCGCTGATAAATGGATTTTTCCTTGGAGGTTCTTCCTTTTAAATCTGCACTGAGAAGAATATTTTTTATTGTTTGAGGTATTACTCTGATGCGAGAAGATGTTGCATGGTCTCCAGCAAATTTTTGAACCGAGCGCATAGGATTTTTTAAAGCTTTTTTAACAACACTACCTTTTTCCCCTCATTGTTAGTTTGCCGAGAAGTCCTGGTTTTCATTTAATTTCGATGCTTTTAATTTATTCATAGTTTCTCACTATACATCCAATAGTTGTAAATGGTAATTTAATAGCTTTTACAAATTCTTGTTGCGAATTTAAATTTTTATTATGCTCAATCATAGGATTTCATATATCTAGAGGTATTTCTCTAGTTTTAGGTTCTATACGCAATTACTTCAAGATCAAGTTAGATTAAATGTCAGACAAATGTAATATGAAGTTAAAAATTATTAACAGCTTCTGTAAAAGTAGTCCTTTGAACCATAAACAACTATAAAACGCAGTACATATCAGGATGGAGAAATGTACAAATACTTTTTTTGCAAGAAATTTTTAAACTTTTCCTATTAGAAAATCATTTTACATCTTTATCGAAATTTTCTGTTGTGTAATTTAAAATGCACGGTAAATACACTGTATTAAAACTAATTTTGACAAAATATCTGTTTTTATTTAGTTAAAAATTTTAGAGTGTACAAATACTTTTTTTGACAACTGTACTTCCAATCGCAAAGTTTCATAAAAAAAGGTGCAAAATTTGATGAGATATGTTGCAACTAAACAGGGGAGAAATTGAAAATAGACGAAAATTTAATTTTTATACTGCCCCCGTAGGGCAAAATTTCCAATAAGGAAATTATTCCTTATCCATTCCCGAATTAAAAAAAAAAAATTATTTCGATATCTAAAAATCGAAAGATATTAAAATCCAAAATTCGCTAAAATTCGTTACTAACAGTACTTAACCATGCTTCTAAACGAAGAGTTTTTGACTCATTTTGAAAGCAAGTTATGGATCATCCACAAATTATCCATTGTTAAATGTCGATTTAAGACGGTGCCTCTCATTTGGACTTAAAAAAAGCATCGTAATGATTTAACGCTACACCTGCTTTCAAAATATGCCGATAACCAGCACTAGAGGTCTGCATGGGTCGAAATATCTAGGCCCGGTCCCAAACTGATCAATTGGGAAAAAAGTTCGGCCTGGCCTGGGAAAATGTTAAAATCATAACCTGGCCTTGCCTGGAAAAATGTTTAAATCAAAGCCCGGCTCAGCCGTGAAATTTTACATAGTTTTTTACTTCAATACGATTAAAAATTATTTCGTATGGAGTAGTTCAGACTAGAAATACGTATAATACACTATATGGGCAAAGGTGCCCGGCCAGTTGTATTTTTAGACAGTTTGTTAAATATTTAGAGAAATACATGAGGAATTATCCTGAAAGTCAGAGTGTTAACACAAAAGTAGAGGGCATACATTTTCGTGAAGAGTTTTTTCAGAAACTCCGCAGGGGACAGTCAACAAATTGAAAAAGAACGAATATCTTTTGGATAACCGTGTCAAAAGTAATGTAGCAAAAGCGTTCAAACTGTAGATTATGATCATGTGGCTTATTGTAATAAACTGTGTTCATTTTTATGTGTGTTCATTCATAGTGTGTGTACTCGTTGAGATATTAAGGTTTTTATAAAAATAGTCCCAAATTTTGCATAGTTTTTTGTTTATAATTTGTAGAGCACTCAATAAAAAAAAAAAAAAGTCTTTTTCGAAAATATGACAAACATTGTACTCCATACTCTGTAAACAGAATTAAAATATAATAAAAATCTTATGAAAAATGAGCAGCTATACTAAATTTTTTATTGCGCATGCATGAACGCTATCAAAATTTCATCTGCATATTGTATTAGCTAAATGCATAGAGCAACTTTTGCAAAAGTCTCAAAAACATAGCTTCAAAATTCTGAAAGTGATCATCGATAGAGTAACATCAGAATCCGTTATTCCCGAAACGAAGCAGAAAGATGTGGGGATGTATCCAAATATAGTAGTAGTACGTCCATATTCTGTATTCTATATTGACATAAATCAATGGATAAATGGGTACAAAAAAGGGAGAATTTTAATCGATTTCATACAAAATAAAATTTAGTGCAAATGTGGTTATAATGGTGCCAATAGCTTGGTCTTAAGAAGGTTAGTGTTTTGTCAGCGTTTATTGATATACATTTCCTGATTAGACATCTAAAAATGCTTACACAATTTTAATCGCTTTGTTTAATGCATTATTTCTTTTCTAGTCAAAGAATACATTCGATTATAATGGAATAAACGTTACATACGTACGATATAAACGTTTGATTCATTACTAGTTATCTTTAGGTAGCTCTGTTACTATCGGTGTTAACAAAGAAGACATATATAAATATAAAATCTTGAGAGGAATTGTTATTTTTCTCAACATTGTTAATGAAAATAAATCGGCTCAAATATTTCACAAAACTGATGAAAATGTGTTTTTGTTTGTGTCTTTGTCGGCCAATTATCTATACTTGGGATATGGACCCTAAAGGGGGGATGTCCGCCGTGGGGGTCTTTTTAAGGGAACCAAATCCGTATTTACGCAAGGAAATCCAAGGTTCAAAGAAAACCACGGCAAACTCCGAACGGATAGGCAGACGGCCGCGATTGGGTTAGAACCCAGCACCTGCCGTCTATTAGTTTTAAAGGCAGAACCTCTCGGCCATTGGTGGGACCTGATGAAAATGTATTCGATATAATACCACCTGCACTACGGTTGCCAGATTAAGTTTTCTCCTTAAGTTGTATTTTTTTCGAACTTATCGTAAATTGTACGCTTAAACTTTTCCCGTACGACAATATGTTCTCTTAAAAAAAAATAATAATAATAAAATGAAAACTTATCGGAAAATTTGACTTTTTATAATTTTAAAAATTATCAGTTCTTTTTTCTTTATTTCGAAAAATGGTGCTTTACCACAAAAACTGATTAAAAGTTTATTAAATAGTATTGTTAGAATAATCAAGGCTGTCACAGGTGACTATTTTAATTTTAATTGGCACCACTTTCTTAAAACAGAAATCCTTAAACACTTTGACATTATTTCTAAGAGAAATAAACATCAAAATTTATATTAGAAAAATATCGGTGCCAACAGAATATAAAAAAGTCGCCTGAAGCAGCCACGAATAATGTAACACAAATACAGTCGAAGAACAACAATTATAACAAATGATTATGTTTAGCTCTTGATTACTACGTTCAAAAAACTTAAGTTATTGCCGTCATTATATGTGTGAGATACATAACTTAATTGTCATATTTAAACACTTATATAGTGATATTTCGAAGAAAATAGGTGGTGGAGTGGAGCTTTACCGAACTCAAAAGTCACTTTTGCAATCCGCAAAAAGAAAAAAGTCGCTAGAAATCTAACAGATATATGCATAGTAATCTAGCGTTAAGGAAAACGTTATAAGCACATTCGGTAGTTCAGTAAGATATGAAAAATGACAATAGTTTGATAAAACAAAATAGTGTCAATATAAATATTCCATTTTTAAAGAGAAATCTGGCAGTGCACCCAATGCAACTAAAAAGAAATCGTCGCGGAAGAATAGGTTTTTTTCTTTCTAAAATCCTTAATCAAATACTGTAAAATGAAAATTGTTAGGGCAATTACGAGATTTTAAATTCTTATATGTGGGTGAAAACTATACGGGTTTTCCCTTTTTTAACCGAATTATTTTCAAAAGTTGGAGGCGCAAAAATACTTAAGGGCTCAAGTAACATATGTAGATATCGTAATTTTACAACAGATGGACATAAAATCCACATTCTATTTAAGCTATGCTAATATTTCAATATGGGCAATGGCAATACCGTCTGTCTTAAAGGGACAACAAATAAATATACTTTATTAAATATAAAACTAAACAAAAACATTTATTAATTAAATTCTGTAAAACTATTCAAATAAAATATCACAGGGCTGCCACAGGCGACTATTTTTTTAATTCTAACTGGCATCCCTTTCCCAAAAGAGAAATCCTCAATATGCACTTGGATAACATTTGCAAAAGAAATATGCTTAAAAATTGATTTTAGAAAAATATTGGTAGGAAAGGAATATAAAAATAGTCGCTGTGACAGCCTTGATATTAAAATTAATAATTTAATATATTATCTTAACTTTGATTTTTAAAAAATCAAATCATACAGTGCCTCATATGTTTAAAAATAAAGAAATAAACCATTTAAAGTTTTCTCACGATACAATTTGTTAACAGTACTTCCCTGGTTTCGGATTACTTCAAATAATCATATCTTTCTATTGAATAAGGTAGTTTTTGAAACATTATTGGCTGCAGGGAATGCACTACTTTTCAACGGCCACTTTTAGTTCTTCAGTAGAATTTTACTCCTTTCCTTTTCTTGTCTACTTCACGGATTAAGATAACACAAATGTTCTCAATCGGGTTTATCTGTGGGCTTAGATCTGGCCAATCTAAAACGTTAATACTTGGCCAGAAAACGATTGTTTCGTACTATGCGAGTTTCGGGCAGAAAATTGTGCTGAAATCTCGATCCAAGACCTTCTAAAAGATATTACAAACAAAATAGTTATTGTTCTTGTGTCTCTATTACTTATTAGCTTCCATTCCCTATGAAGAAATCTCCGGCAGTTCTTTCGATTAAAGTCAAGCGCCTGCCAAACCATCAGTGATTACATGCCTGTAAAAATATAACTTTTATATCATCTACTAAATAAAGTATGTATGTTTCCTGGGTCATGCCAGGAATAATTCCCAATACCAGGATCATCCATTCTTTTCATCACTGAATAATATGGTGAACCACTTGTTTCTGTACGACATGTACTTTTAAGCCCAATCCATTCTTGGGTTGTTTGTGGCACGGTATGATTTTAAGCGCGGTTTGCAGGATATTTTATGTTCTTGCAATTCTTGCGCGCCTAAGTATTGTGCCCTTTGAGATACAACGACACTGAGATTAGTTCTAATTTACCTTACAGATATATTTTGCTTGGACATTAGTTTTCCAATATTTTTTATAAGTCTTAACACTTATTAACACGTTGTCGCACGCAGTTTTGTTTTCAGTTGAAATTGTTACCTCTATCAAGTATTCTGTATATCCCTAGCTTTCAATGATTTCATGTTCTAGAAATTTCTGCAATGGGCTTATTTTTATATTTCAATTTAAATATCTTTAAAACTTCCTATTTCAGATTTTGACATGCTAAATAATGAAAGGAAATATATTTCTTTCTCAGGAGAAATATATTTGCTGCTCTAGTATACTGGGATTTCGTTTTAGCAGGTTTTACTGTATCAATTTTAATAGTTTTCAAATGGGAAATGTATGCAATGTAAGATTCCATTTTTTATTCACGTTTATTGCATGCCATTTACTATTTTTCATAATAGATTTTCAATTACTCCATTTTGACATATTACATTTTAAATAACATTTCTATTGGTATCATGATAAATTTCATTTGTTAAATTAGTTTATTATAATGCAAAAAGGTTTGTCTAAATATATCTTTAAAACAAACAAAAATTGTATAAATTCCATCAAGTAAATGATATCGCTATTATACTTATTAAAAAAATGTGAAATTATTTTTTTATACAATTTATATAATTCCTCAAACTTTAATGCAGATTCTTTAAGAAAAATCTAAAAAGTACTTTAACAATGAGATAAAATTGTGATAAAAAGCCACTAGATATCAATTTTTGTTAAACTATACATTATAATATTAATTATTTTTGTTACAATTCATAATTTTAAAATATTAACTTGTCAGTTAATGCATAAAAATTACAAACATGAATGGAATTCTGTTTGTAATTATGTTTGAGATATTTAATTAGAAAAAAAAAACCAATAGCAAAATAAGTACGAAAGAAATAAGAGAAAAAATACCGACTTAAATTGATTTTTGATATTTTCAATTGAAAACATTTTAAGATTCAAATTTCACATATATTCTTCCAATAGGTGCCGGGCCCCACCAGTGGCCGAGAGGTTCGGACCTCTCAACTGGTAGACGGCAGGTGCTGGGTTCGAACCCGATCGCGGCTGTCGGCCTAACCGTTCGGAGTTTTCGTGGTTTTCTTCGAACCTTGCGTAAATACGGGTTAGGTTCCCTTAGAAAGACCCCCACGAAGGGCACTCCCCCCTGGTCCTATATCCCTAGCGTAGATAATCGGACGTCAAAAATCAATCAATCAACCAATAGGTGCCGTATAGAAACAAGGTACTTATTGAATAAGTTTTCTGGCTCAAAATATGTTTGATTTTAGGGGGGGGGGGGGGGAGAGGAATTTTGATATATATGCAGTTTTTTTTTCTACCTCAGCAAGTATGCATTTTTTTTTGGGGGGGGAGGAAGGGGGGGGTTACGCTTTAGGTTTTATGTAATGATTTCATGTATATGACTTAAAACACACGTTTACTTGATGGCAAAGAAAATTAACCCTTACCTTTTTGTTTTCAATAAAATTTTACTTTGATGTTTTCGTTATACAATTTAAATTTCGAATAATAAAAAAAATTATCGCTTTTTATTTGTAGTTATTTATGTTAGCGTAGCGAAGAAAATGAATTTTCACAGTTTAGAAGTTTATCGAAAATAAAACGAAAAAATTTGCTTTTGATATGCAAACTTTTACAATATAAATAATTTTATGATAATTGGATACTCTTAAGAGATTTTTGCAGAATAAAAAGTGAGTTTTAAGGCAAAATAAATCTACATAGGAATATACATATAAATTAAATTCTTCAAAAAGGCATCGAGCGCTTTTACTTCGATACCACGATCTCTTCCTGAAATAAGCTTCTTCGACGAAAGATACACAGAAATCCACTTAGATCTGTCTTAGAATTTGAATAAATTTTCAAATACGATAAAATATTTCCTTTTGCACGTCTTTTGGACAGACTGTAAAGCATGCTCTAATTTATTATCAAAAACACGAAAAATGTACCTTTCGGCGAATTTATTCAGGAGGGAATCGTAAGAAAGAAGGAATACTCAATAAAGTAAACTGCTGCCAATTTTAAAATATCGTTTGAAGTATTGAGGAGGGGAAATGATTTACAAATTTTAAGGAGGAAAGATGAAAATTTATGATCTTTTTCCACTTTATTATAAAAAAAAATGACGGCGAAATTTTTTTTTTCATTTTTTTATGAACCAGGAACAAACCATACAAAATACATGATTTCCCCCCCCCCCCCCCCAGAAATTTATCAGTCACAAAGTATATTGAAAATAATCCCCCTGAACAAAGATTGGTCAGTTTTTCCAGGGTTTATTTTCGTTTATTTTTGGGCATTTTACATGTGTTACAAGTGCTAATATTCGGCATTTGTAGTATGCGGAAAAAATGCACAGCAAAATGCTTGTCTGGCTTGTTTCGGCTTTCTTTAATAAATCTAAATAACTTTGATATATGTTAAAATGATTTTGCATAAAAATGCTTAATAAAAATGTTTTATTATACAAATAATAAAAAACAAAGTATTTCAGAAGAATGTATTCTTAATCGGGTATTTGCAAACTATTACAATTGAAGAAGCAAAATTGAATAAACTTTACAATATTCCTTTCCCTGCCCCTCAGTTACTAAGAAGAGCTTTACTAAATAAATTTCCGCATATTAGTTACAATATTCGTTAAATTCAAGATTGATTCAAATTATCTGCAATGTCCAAAAACATTTGAGCAATTATAAAAAGATTTTGGAATTATGTCTGAACCGTGAACATTTGAGTAATTGTGCACATTTCAGGTTATTATTATGTGCCCTGAAGATAATCGATTGTTGGGAACGAGTTTAATATCAGACAATCATTTGATTTTTTTCTATCATCTGAGATTTTTGCTTGACCAGCCTGGCGAGCCACAGGCTATAATGGCTAAGATTGTATATGATCTCTGTACTGAGTCAGCAGTCTCGAGATCAAAACATTTTTCTTCCGAATGGTTTCTTTTCGAAAATGTAAATTGCAGTATAATGCCAATAAATATAATTTAAGTAAAGCAATTTGTCAACATTTTAGCCTGGTATACTAGGCAGTTCAATGTGAGGAAAGCTTCGTTTCTATTAAAAGTGGCGAAAGATAGATAAACAGAGAGAGAAAAAAAAAATCGCACCTCCCCCCGCGCCCAAATCGAGATTTACAGCAGTTCACAAAACTCAACGGAATGTTAGATTTCATATTTAAAATAAGATGCTATAGCAGCCTTTTTTGGTGTGTGCATTTTTTAAAATTTCTCTAATTACATTAAAAAATTGTAACAAAATAAGTTGAAATTTATGAGTTTATCAGTTATGAAGCCGCGATTTTCAAAACTCACCTTATCAAATAAATAAATAAATAAAATAAATAAATAAATAAATAAATAAATAAAATTAAAAATAATAAAAAAATAAAAAAAAAATTGGGAAATCACGAAAAAGCTGTGATGATGTCATTGGCTTTCACTGTAAACAGATTTTACAATGCAAGAAATGCAAATAATTTTTTTCCCTTCCAAATTGTAGTGTTTTTCGATCCAAGTTCACCAATACAATAGAGACAACTATTTTATTTTTAAATTTTGGATAAAGCGACTTTTAACAGTCACCTCATCATATCTGTAAATCCTTTTTGAAAGCCACAAAGTTCCTTTAAAGCACACGAAAGTGCTTTTATGTTTTATTAAATAACAAAATATAAATCTAGTACCACTAAACCGATTTAGAGAGTAAAATTTAATAATGAATTCCTTGATAGTTTCTTATTAAATCATTCACACCCATGCCGTGCATTGCATACGTCATGTTTTTATGGTAGATCAACAATCTGGAGGGCTTTAATGATGCATGCAGTTATTGAAAAAAAAATTTGACTAAATTATTTTCTCATTTCGGAAAATGTTTATGAAATATTGGAATTATTTTAACCGAATTTATTATTCTGAATTTGTATTATTTAATTAAAGACAGTTCTAGGTTTTTTTGTGCATTCTTTTTATTCTTTTTTTTTTTTTAAATTATAGTAACTAAGATTACATTAATATGTTATATATGTATCTATATATATATGTATATGTAACTTATGCTTTACCCAGCAACATATTCAATTTTCGTATAAATTTTAACAGTTTTGTGAATATAAGAGCGAGGATAGAAAGAAACAGATTATAAAGAAATAATGCATTTTAAGTTAGACCGCCTAGAAACCATAACTCTTCATAATACAAAAGTCGTTTTAGTGAGCATTTGCACAAAAAATTTTAAAAAGCTCCTAAAATGTTTTTTATAAATGGTTCAGAATTTATGTTGTAAAAGAGCCGGAAAGAATTGGATCATTGGATGTTCCAAATTAAATAATAATAATAATAATAATAATAATAATGAGACATCCTCTTCATTCATCATTCACAATTATGAATTTTCAAATTTTTTTTCAAATTAAGTTCTATTATTTAGCAAATATGAGTCTTCATGAAAACATACGATTTTAAAACAGTTGAAAATAAAATGTAAAGAAGAGTTAAAAGACGCAGTAAATGCCTACTTCCATTAAACTCTGATGCTTATTTCTTTGTTAATATCATGCTTAGATCATAATACTTTAGAGGTACAAGTACATACAAGGGTACAGTCGAGGAAAAAGGTTAACACCCCCCCCCCTCCCCTTCCTTTATTAACTCTGCAATCAATTATCTTGGAAGAAAGTTACTGGTATAAAAAGATTGGAAATAAAATACTTTTAAATGATGTACAACGGCATTAGGGGAACATCTACAAAATCAAAACCGGATCAAACTTTTTTCTCCCAATAGTAACACCAAATTTCGACAACATATTTTAAATCTTCGCTTCAAGCTTATGCTTAGAAACGAAATTTCAAATCATTTGGATAAGTTTGAGTTATAAAAATTCAAAATTTAAAGCTTCTAATGTTAAATTACATTTTCATATTTTTATTAATACTGTCTGAAATTATATTCTTAATGTGATTTTTTTTTTTTTTTTTTTTTTTTGTGTGCGGTTATAAAACTAAAAAACTCAAACATAAATACGTTGAATTTGCAATTAAAAAAAATCTGAATCGTGAATTACTAATTATGAAATTAATACTAAAAAAATAAATTGCCACTTATGTTTTTTTTTTTAAATTAATATTTATTATACCTTCTTTATTCAAATTAAAATTCTATTCCAAGTAATCTTCGGATTATGCTTAAAAAACATCGAAATGATGATTTAAGGGACCCGTCTATGATGTGCAAAAAAGCATAATTTGAAAAAATCGTATTTAAATATTTTATTGAGCTTATTAATATTGAACTCATTTTAATGAAATTATTAATATTGGACTCATTTTATTTAAACATTTGAGGCTGGGAATAGTCGAAACATTAAGTAAATAAAATGGCCATATTGACAAAAAACAATATATTAACAGAAGTGATAGGTCATTCTTTAGCCTTTCAGTAATCGATTACCAAACTTCAATTTGTTTTTAGCCTCTAAAATAGGCTCGTTTTAAAATAATTTCTTTTAAACTAAACGTAGGTACATTTGATGAAAAATTGTTTTAAGGCTTTTTAAAGGGCGACTTTATGGCTTCAAAACTGGATATTGCTATAGAAAAATAAAAAGCGTTTAGGTTCGTTTTGATATGTAGATGGCCCCCTACGCAAATTATATATACATTATTTAAAGGTAGACTTTATTTCCAATCGTTTCGTACGAGTAATTTTCTTCTACAACAATTTGTTGCAGAGTTAGTAATAAGTGTTTACTTTTTCTTCACGACTCTAGATAAATAGCATGTACAGGAAGTCCCAAAAAAGATTAAAAATTAGCTTTATTATTATTATTATTATTTTAGATATAAAGAGGCAATGTGTTCAAAAATAAACTAGAAACTAAGCTTATAATAATGAAACAGTCTTGTTTTTCAAAAAGTTAGAATTTTAAATTTTTTATACGGTGTTCCTAGATAAAACTGGCAAATTAGAAAACCCTTTTCACTGCAACATTAAAGTTGAGTATCTTTAAAAATTAAACATAATAGAGGAAAAAACAATAGACTTGCATCACTTTTACTGTTCTATTTAAAATGATATTCTATCAATGAAACTAACGACCACACACAAATTCGTAGTAGCGTTTTTTAGATAAAAATGTTAAAAAAGCTTGAAGAATCAAAAATAGGTCACATGTGTATCTAAATAAAACATTATACAGGCGGAGATCATGTAAAGAGTCAAATGTAATTTATACAATTGTAAAAAAGCAGTTTGAGTGCTACTGAATGGAATAATGCAGGAAATAAAAAAAAAATTGAAATTAGTTTTATCTTTTAAAGTTATTTTGTTATAAATATTTGAAACAAGGCTAAACTGCAATTGTTCACCTTTCAAGAATTCACTTGCGGGAAATTATGTTGATTTTAAAGATTAAAGCATTTTTTAAAGAAAATGAAATGATCTCGCTCTATTTTACGAGTACATAAGAATTCGCAAATGTATATGTGGTGTTCGCAAAATCCCTCCCCCCCCCCCGTTATGTATTCTCGTATCCTTACTTTAATAATTCACATGTTTACTTTTTTTGGGGGGGGGGGGGATATGTGGTCTTCATTCACAACGTTTAATTTTAAAAATAAGTCATTTAGTTTTAAAGAAGGATTCACTTTTTTTTTTTTTAAATAATTATTTTACGCAAAAATATTTTTTTTAAAAGTTGACCAACTTTGCCACTATAAAAATTAAAAGCCATTTCTATTTTTAAATTAACAGCGAGAGTATTTCATTTACATAATCTTACTTCGTACATTATTTCTAAAGCTTTCAGTCTACATTATCTATTAACTTAAAAAAAAAAAGAAAGAAAAGAAGAAAGCATGCTTCATTCCTCTTAGGACACAATTCCTTTTGTACATGTATTTTTTGGTGTGTGTGTGTATACACGTACACACACAAACATGCAAGGCTGCTGTTCTAAAATAAAATTTACTATTTTACGAGCTGATATTATTTAAAACGTACTTTTTATGAAAAAGAAAAAATGCGAGAATCCGGCTTATAATATATATTATAGTCATGATCTGAATTTAATTAGAAACGGTCAACTGAAGTTTAAACTGCACCTCCCCCCCCCCCCCCGCCCCCCAACAAATAAAGTTTTTCAAACATTCTCAGGTTTTAAGTGGGAGCTCTTATTAGCTTTGGGAGAATGAAAATAAATATATCAATGTTTTCAATAAGTTTAAACGCATGAAATGTACCCATCTTTCTTTCTTTCATTCTTTTTTTTTTTTTTTCTTTACAATTGCGGAAAGATTTATAAAAAGAAAAGGAACAATTAGTTCATTAGTTTTAAAAGAAGAACGTTGTTCTCCTTCACACATTCCTCTCCCACATACTTTTTTTCCTTTTGTAAATATTCATCATTTTAAATTTCTCAGATTTACCAAAATTTATTTCGGGTTCCCTTTAAAACTGGAATATTTCAAATAAAATTAGCTCAATTTAAAATTGCACGCAACTTTTAAAACGCAGAAACAAAAAATAACCCGGCTTCAAAAAATACTATTTTAATGCTATATAAATTTTAAAGACGTTTGAATTGCAAGCACAAAATTAAAACTAGTAAGTCTGAAATTGCACGTCGGGCGTTGCAAATGAGATGCGTTCGTACTATAACGAAGTTTTAAATATATTCAGATCTTCGTGCAATATAGTATACAGTATAGTAGCCAAAACTTTGCGTGTCCCTGTAAATACTGTTTTCTATTATGCAGGAAGTAACATGTAGTAAACTTCAGCAACGTATACAATTTCATAAAATGTGAAGTAGTTTAATATAATTAAAACGCACCCCGAACAATGTTTCCACTTATGCCATTATGTAACGAAATACTTTTGTGTGGCCCTGTAAATGAATAAAATATTCTTTTCACAACAGGTTGTACAGAATGTATATTGTAATATATATTGCATAGATGCATATAATTTTTTTTTAAGTTGGAAAGACTGTAACCTCATTAAAATACACTTTAAACTTTTTTCCAACTGGCGGTAATGAAACAGTATTTTCGATTACCCCTGTAATTAAACTATGCATACGATTTTCATAAAATTTGAAATGACTCGACAAAATTATGCAACAATTATATATTTTAAGTTTCAAACGATTCAGTTTAGTAATTTTTGCGCTGTTATATGTGGACGGACGGACAGACGGATGGACTGAACGACGACTATAGGCGATACGTATTTACATAATTACGAATGCACATAAAATTACTTGATTTTTATATTTTAAAAAGGATTTTTTTTAAATATACCATGGTAGTACAGTGGAAATGTTAAAAATACTTTAATTTTAGTTTCAAAATAATGTCCAAGATATAATTAGAAAGGATGGATTTATTTATTGTAGAATTATTTATTTTACTCGATACATCTCAGTAAACAAGGAAGTGAAGAAACTGAAATGTTAATACATTTATGGAGCTTTGGTATTTCATCATTAAAATGTTTCATTTAACCCTTCACTGCGTGGTTTTTTCCATTTTAATGAAAAAAAATATTTAAAACCCATCTATCGGTCTAATAATGGAAAAATAGTAAAAAGATTACATTTAAAACTTTTAGCTGAATTTTGATATTATATGGCATATAACTTATGTACAAATTTAGGGCTTTAAAATATTGTATTGCTATTTTCTGTAACTGTATGAACTTAAAATTTAATTTTATCTGCTTAACATTCTGCAATATTATATGAAAATTAATATTTTTAAATATTCAGTAAAAATAATGAAAATAAATTTTGCCTCAATAGCTTGACCGAAATTATTTTTGCTTCCGATGAAAAAAATTTTTTGAGGGGGGGGGGGAGGAGGATAAAGATCACATTGGCCAAATTCATGGCACATAATGAGAATTGTAGTGTTTTTAGGTATGCCAGTTTGCATGTGGTGCAGTGAAGGGTTAAATCATTTTTTTTTTTTTTATTGGAACACATCTTCTAACTTTATAAAATTATTTGAGTGAAATTAATCATTTATGGTTTAGGAATTAGTTATTGGACAACAAGAGGACCACTCATATATAGAGTAAAATCTTTTAAAGATATTAATTAATAATAGGTTTAACCCTTCCGCGACGAATAGATTCCACGGAATTTTTAATCTTTGACAACCGGTATTTACGAATGGAACTTTACCCAATTTTATCACATAAATTCTGCTATTAAGAGAGACCCGTACCCCATTTTCGGCCAAAAATCATCAAAAGTTCAAAAAACATTTTATCTCAGAAAACGATAAAATACATATTTGCGAATATCCATGCAAAGTTTCAGAACTCGGGGACACTTGGAACAGGTAGAAAATGAGCTTTTTTAACTGTACTCACTATGGAGTTTAAAGGACTAGCGGCCATTTAAAACGTGTTTTCCTGAAAATGACTTTTTTCGTATTTTGCCAAAGTTCAAAGTACTAAGGCTCAGTGGTAAAATGATCTAGAAACAAAGTGTTTATGTTTTTAGAATCTTAAAAAAATTTGCAAAAAAAGTAAGGATAGATTTTTTTTAAAACTATTTCTGAAAATTTTACATAAATTGGTAAACATGAAAATTATAACGAATTTAAGGAAATTTACCATGCGTATTTTTATTTATTTTTTTTTAGCCGATTAAAATAGAAAATTAAAAATACCTCTCCTTAGTTCTTTTCTATATATTATAACACTATTTAAGAAATTTTAGTAATACCAAAATATTGAAAATTGAATGAGTAGTAATTTTAAAAAGTGTATTTTTCGACAAAAAATATCATAAAAATCCCCATAAAAAATATACTTTTTAATAAAAAGTTATTTTTTTTTGCTAATTATTCCTTACAAAAAGATTCATAAGTAGTACACCAAAATTCATTACTTTAAAATCAATAATAAAAATTTTGGGTTTTTTCTTACGGGTCTCCCTTAAATGAGATAACATTTACTGCTTAAAGTTACCGGTATTAAAAGCTGTAAACCTTATAAAAGAAAATAAATTTTATCCATTAAAATTTTTGAAAGTTTTCCAATCTCGAGGGGAGTTCATGTCCTTTTCTACCGAAGTTCGCATTATGCTCAATTTTAAAGATAAGGGAAAACAAAAAACATCTACTAAATTTGGATACTTTCTCGCCGACGATTGTTTAATTTGTTTTCAAAAGCAGAAAAAAACGTACTTGGAAGTCATTTTGCGGCTTCCGAAACTTTTGCTGTAAAAAACTAAATATCAATATCTTCTCAGTGCATTGAACAGATATTTCTTGATTTAAGTCTCACTACAATACAAACATTATTTAAATTAATATAATTCTACTGGTGTAATGCTGTTTTAAAAGAAAGGACTAAACATTTTCTACGATATTTTATTACATAAACTTTGAAACCATTATATTTATGAATCGTTCCGTTTTCACTTTTTAAGTACGGAACCGTAAAAATTGTACATTTTAAATTTCTGAAAGCGTAATCCGCCCTTTTTCGGTCGATATACGGAAAATCACGCAATAACACCTATTTAAAGGGGGCGCATTTCACTTTAAAAAGGTGCATTCGGTTTTTATAAAATTATTGCTGGACTGCCGAAACTAGTTTCATTTTGAAAGATTTTCGTTTAAAAGTACAAATTCTTTAAAAATCAGATTAAAGATATGTGACAAATTTGAGGTTTATTTAAAGTCACAATGGACCCAAGCAATGCCGGTGCTTCAAAATTATTTTTCGTTTTGAGAAATTAAATACATAAACTTGAGACAACTCTTAACTGGCTTCGTAAACTTTGTGTACATAACTGGCATCACGGTGCCTTTTCGCCCCTAAGCTAAAGTTTGGGGGGGGGGGATAGTTTTTATAAAAACAATGATTTTCTAAAATGACTATTTTTTAGTTGAATAACTATAAAATATCTTTTTCTAAATCTTATTTCTTGGTGAAAAAATTATGCGAGTAGAAAAATACGCGTAGATTAAATGGCACCACAATAACAGTTAAGGGTTACAAATAAACCGCATTGACAGCGGATTATGTAAAAAGAAAAAAAAGAACAAAAACACAATATATTACAAGTATCAGAGTTAACGTATTATTTAAAGAATATGCAGGTCATCGACATATTATTTGAGATTATTTGTTAAAGACTTGAAATGTGCATAAAGGTTAAATTTCTCCTTCAATCTGGCAGCGAGACAATCTATAAGAGCGACATACATACAGATAAAAGGCTATTTTCAGAAAATAGTTCAAAATTAATTAATGTAGTATTAATCAAGTATAATATTTTTTATGGTAATAAAAGGGAAACCAAAAACAAAATGTGTTTATTCAGATTTCGAAACTCTGAACTAAATTTGTCAAAGACAGACTTTTCAGTCTTCATATACAGGGTGTCCCAAAAGGTCATGTCCAAACGGCACACATGGTTGTGTCAGGTTATTAGGAAACAGAATTACATAGGAAAGGGGGGTCGGAAACGCGACTGTAATCCGCTAGAGGGCGATAAGCGATGTCAGACGAAAGCGCGGGCAGTCGGATCATTCGAAGCGCGGACGTTGCAGAGAAAGGATGAACCAGTTGATGAGCACTTGGATGAGCACTTACTATGAGTTGTAGCATTTTTCTTTTTTATTTGGTACTGTTTTGTTGTAAAATAAAGATATTTTACACCGTTTGTTATCTTTTCTTTGCGTGACGGTTACGATGCAATTTCACTGTTTAGATCGCGTTTCCGACCCCCCTTTCCTATGTAATTCTGTTTCCTCATGACCTGACACAACCATGTGTTCCGTTTGGACATGACCTTTTGGGACACCCTGTATGTTCAATGAAATATCACAGTAAATATTTTTATACTTTTTTTTTTCAAGAAAATATAAGTTAAAAATCATTTGGGATCAGTTTATGACCTTTTCTTTGTTGCTCCTTTTGTTTGTACATTGCTGACATTCGATCAAAAAACTAAAATATACCATTTGGTTTATTATTCTTCTAAATACTTACTTTGGCGTACAATAATACGTACAAATATATCAATGTTGAAAATCTTAATTTTTTTCAAATAAAAAATAAACATACATTAATTTTTCTATATTAGGCTACGAGGCGTATAATTCTTGAAGGAGATTATATCAGTTTTTGCAACTTGTTATTTTCGTATAGTCATGTAAGAGCACAAATTCGTGTAACAACTTCCTCGCATAAAATTTCATAAAAATTTACGATTTACGCCAATTTCTTCTACATTTATTTAAATTAAATTTTTAAAATGCGAACAGTACTATTATTAAAAGTACAAATTTAAAAATTACATCTAAATTCTTAGCATATAAATGGTATCAATTGTAAATAATCTTTAATAAGTAAGTATTATTCGATAATGAAGCTACTATTTCGAAATACCTGTGAAATTAAAATTTTATATTAGAAGGATTGAAAGTTTTGACTAAATTTATGTACATTAGACTAAGTTTCAACTGCTGGAAAAAACTGAATGGGAAATATTATAATTATGATCTTTTAATTGATATAAAAATAGAATTAAAATTAAATTTGAAGAACATTCATTATGTTCAAATTCGCAACGTGACATAAATTAAAAGATACGATATGAAACGATTAAGCTATGATCAAGAAGTTGAAAGAGAAATGTTTTGCATAATTAGTGTTTATTTTCAATTCTGTACAATCGGAAAAAAAAGTAAAGCTCCCCTAGTTACTCTGAAACAAAATATCGTAGAAAAAAGTTTGACTGGAAATAAAGTCTACTTTTAAATGATGGATATAAAATCTGCTTAGGTGATTTTCTACATAATATCAGACCAAACATTTTTTTTTTTTTTTTTTTTGGGGGGGGGGGGGGAGAGACAAAACCAACACCCGGTTGTGACAAGTTTTTAAATTTTTGGTTCCAATTACGCCGAAGCACGAGATTTAAGCTTTTGAATTATAAACAATTAAAATTTAATGCTTCTAATGTTAAATGACATTTTCATATTTTTATTAATGTCTCCGGAAATAATCTAATGTGTTATATTTTTTTTATATAGTTATAGCGTTTAAAATAATTATAATAATACGCTGAATTTATAATTTTTTAAACATGAATTATGAAATTAATATTCAAAGAAATTAAAAACTGCAACCTTTTTTTTTTTTTTTTTTTTTTTGGATGGACTTGCATTTATTATGTTTTGATTTACGCACACATAAAACTTAAATTTATCTTCCAACCAAATTTATCTCCCTAAATTCTATTTAAACCAAATTTATGTTCTTAAACTCTATTTAAACCAAATCTATCTTCCAAATAGCTTCCGGATAATGTTTAAAAATGTGACAGAAGGCTTTTCCTAAACTCTATTTAAACCAAATTTATCTTCCTAATAGCTTTCGCCTAATAGCTTCCTTATGCTTAAAAAATGTGTCAGAGGGCTTGTTTAAGTGGCCAGTTATGATGTTCAGAAAAGCATAATCTGGAAAAATAAAAATTTATCATTTTATTGAAATATTTTGGGGATCGGGGTGCTTTTCTTAAGATGAACTTAGAGCGAGAGTATCTTAGAAGGTAAGCAAAGTGTAAATTGTATTTTAGTGCATCGCGATCTTACGCTAACCTGACAGTTAGCTCATTTCAAATGAAATAGCAGAACAAGTTTAATCATAGAATTTTTCATTCTTTTCAAATGAGAACAAGGAATTTTCTGACGTCTTTTTAAAATAGAATTTTAGTTCTTGAAATAAATGGATATGTAAACCATGCGAACATACATGAAAAAGATTTAACAAGGCATACACCCCCCCCCACACACACACACACTCTACCCTTACAAATATATACATATATACACACAACGAGGTTTTAAAAATATGCCATTAACAACCGACTTGGGATATTTTCAGGCTATGAAGCAATTTGTCTTTTCTACTTTGTTTTCTCCATTCTATTTTTATTCTAAATTTTCTATTCGCTGTTATTCACATGTATATAACACTAAATTATTTTATTTTACACAAATCTACATAATCTATCATGCATATTATATAGCATAATTTTGCATATTATACGATTATAAATGTTACGCATATTTCCCACAGTAAGGACATTTACATTTTATCAAATATTTTTTTCTTTTGCCGTTTTCTTTTAATATTTATACAGTTCATTGTGCACCATTTTAAAGTGATTTTACCAGGAATTTTGAGGAGAAAAAAAGTCATGCATAAATGGTTGATATTGGTTACTGGACTTGGGTATGTCAGCAAAGTTTATTTAACATGACCAAGGCATTGAGTCACCGGCAGTACAAATGAGATTTCGAATGACTAACACCCTGCGTCACCAATATACATTCTATTAAAATGCAAATATTATGCTTTAATGATTTTTTTAATGAGATGTAGTTACACCTGAATAGCGACGCTTATATCAGGCTTGTTATTTCAAGGAATTTAAGAGAAGTAATCTATTGTATTTCCCGAAGGCATAAAAAGTTTATCCTCTCCATAGAAGTAGGATAAAGTACGATTATTGCAATTATCACAATTCTAATTTGTATATATACGCATTTTGTAGTAATCAAATGTAAATAATAACCTCCTGACAACAAACACTGTATATGTGTGCATGGTGAATAGTGTAGAATCGCGTTACTTGGGATGCTCGCAAAATTCATGGTTAATTTTTCAATATAAAATCTTCAGTTTGACTCAACAGCTTGTGACCTAAAAATTACTTCGTTTATCCCGTGAAATACGGCAAGGTGTACTATTCTCACATTACATCTGGAATTTGAGTAAAATCTTTATTTTATTACTGCAGCAAGAAGTATCATTCGGCTAAGAATTAATTCTTCTTCGAATAGGAGTAAATAAAAATTAGAAATAATTAATATTGAAATAACTTTACTTTCGAATTTAACGTAAAAATTTTTCAAAGCTTACGATTGTTGAACCAGAAAACAAATGTAGACAAATTATCAAAGTATAAGCTTTCACAAAAATTCTTCGAATAGTTTTAAAAAAATTACTTTTTTTGCGAAAAAAATATTGTTTTATAGTTAATTGGTCTATTAAATTTTAGTGCTTTTTTTTCTTTAAAAAAAAAAAATACACGAGGGAACGGACAGATTTTGCAAGCACATATTAGAAAATTCTAGAAGCCTATTTGTGTTAAAATATCTATAAGTTAAAGCTTTAAAAGCTTCAGAAAAATTGGCATTGTCTCAAATACTGTTTTATGTATAATTAGAAGACTGTAGTATAAAAAAATAATAATAAATAAAAAAAATTCCAGAAAACTGAAGTAAAAGTTTGTCTTAAATTTTTGTTTAAACGCTGTTTAATTGCGTTTATTCAAGATCAGTAAAATAGATTTATTTGTCTAACTTCAATGTATTTCGTTTATATAAGATTGATTTTTTTTTAAATTGAAGCATGCATAATAAAAACCCATAATTATTTTTCCACATACAAACATACGCAAGGAAAAGTAAAACATACGTGAAAACTACGAGGTATTATGGTCGTTGCATATTTTCAAATTTATATTCAATTTATAAAAATTCAAATTTATATAATCGAAATACGTTAATATTGTATAAATTGCTAAGTTTATGATCTTTAATATTTAAACAATCAACAAAATCAATCCATTTAACCCTTAAATGCCTGATTTAAAAAAAAAATCTATTTAAAACTATTTTTAAGCTTTAGTTTCTTAATAAATTATGGGAAAAATAATTTAAAAAAACATTTTCAGCATGGTTTACGGCTAAAAAACAGGTTATTGCTGATCGGTAACACTAGGCTTTAATTGAAAAAAAAAATTTTGATTAAATTATATAATATTAAAAACATGAATTTTAAGGACTACAATGAGGAATAAATTTTACTTGATCAGTGCAGAACAAAATGGAGTATTTCGTAAGCTTCTAAACAAAACAAAAGACATGTTGCAACAACTGAAAAAATATATATTTTTAAACAGCACTATTGCTGCCAACTAAACATCAAAAATTGATTTAATAATACTTTCAGTATGCATTTTATTGACAACATTAGGCATTAAAGCTTCAATATTAATCATAAATTATATTTTGGAAGACTAAATTGTCTATGTTGCGAAAACAAACACAGTGCATTTAAGGTTTTGAAGAATAAAAACAAAACATTTAAACAAAAATCGGAGATTTAGTAAATATGAATCCCAAGTTGCATTAAAATAATTCAACCAAATAATTTTACCCCTTTCCTTTAGCTAAAGTTTACACATATACAAATCAATTTCTCTATCGAATTACTTGACATTTGGTAACTATGAATTTGGGCAATGCTATCGTAAATTTTAAAGGTTAAGTTTAAATGTAGAGATGGAGTACTTTATTCATAAAGAAATATAGAGAATATTTCTCTTAATGCTGAATGTTACTAAACTTATTTTCCATAAATAGTAAAATTTCCATATTTACTATTTTATAATTTTTTTCTGTAGTTTCTGTAAAATTTATATTTCAATGTAAAAAGTAAAACATTTCAGCGATTTTATACTCTACAATAGTTATCCGCAATTAGAGGATAATTAAATACGCCTAGCTGGATTTAAAAATTATACAGTTAAATCCGAGTTCAAATATTAAATCCTTGGGAAGTAACGAATCCATATTTAATGAGAAGAAAAATATTAGTTTTGAGTCTACTTTAAATGACGAAAGCATTAATTATAAAAAATGTATTCAAAAGTCTTAATTTTAAGAAAATTAGAAGAGAAACATGCAAGGAATCATCAAAATAGTGTTATTAAAATAACCATCTGCAATGCATACTCTTTTTAGCTAGATGAAATAAATTTTAAATATATTCAAATCCAATCCAATATATCACAGCTTGTTTTGACCAATGCAGGTCATATTAAAAGGTCATGCCTCAACCTATATAATTAAGTCAAAGCTATTTGAAAAGAATATATAAAATATTCAAAACACAATGTAAAGTACTATTCTGCTCTCTTGTTTTTTAAAATATGTTAAAGTCATTAAAATATGGAGATTTTTGGCGCATAAAGTTCAAAGTATTCAAGAGTTCGTTAGATTTTGGGCCATTAAAAATCTTTTGAGTTGAAAAGTTAAAACAACACGATGAAAATAATCATTTTCTTTTTTTATAACATATTAAACCCATTAAATATGAAGAATTATGAGCCAAATTCATGAAGTTCAAAAGGATAGAAACAGTCTGTTGGATTTCGAGCAATTAAAAACATCCTAGAGTTAAGGACTGAAAAATCGCGTACTTAAAGTTTTAAAAACATTGAGTGTTAAGAGGAAAGTACTTCCACGGATCATTATTTGAAAATCTACTTATATGTTTTTACGTTTCACAGCACAACGTGCTTAGGAGAGAGTAATCAGTGGCACAGAAGCAAGTATTAATGAAGTTGGAAGGACTTTTTTTTTTCTAATTTTCCCGGTGGGGAGAGAGTATCTTAGCATGCTATATTTTCCCAGCAGATGAGGGAATAACAAAAGAATGCCGATAGCTGCCTCTCTGCAGTTTTATGAAAGAATTATTCCTGTTATTTACCCCACCACTTCGATAACTTTGTAATCAAATATCAAACATTAATTTTAATATACCGTATTTATTAGCTTAATTTGTGAATTTCGCAAGTTTTTTTTTTTTTCTTTTTCAATGAAAATGAACGAAATCATCAGCAAGTTAATATATGAAGATTTATTCATACAGATATTGGTATTTATCAATAATACTTTGTCATTTTATTACTTATTTATTTATTTATTGATCTTTTAAAATCTATACATGTTATTTCCCATATCTAAATAGTAAATAAACGTATGTTTATTTAAAAAGTAGAAGAAAATTTTATGATACTGTTACCTCGTTTTCAACGTTATGTTCAATTTCTTTACCATATATGTGTGGAAATAACTTTTCTCTGTTAATCATTTGAGAAACTTTATTCTAGATCATGAACGTAAAAATAACCAATAAATAACCGACACGCAAGGTACTGAAAAATATTTTTTTCTCTTTTAATAACCAAGTGATTCCTAATTATTCATTATTAACTTTTCCTATCAGTGCACGCACACTGTTAATTTATTTAATTAACGGTTACTGCGAGAAAGTTGAAAGTTTAGATAGTCATCGAAAAAAAGGACGATTACCATAAAATTTTGGAACAAACACGGTTTTGCACTCAGGTTAACAAAAACATCGACGGAAACAAGATATTTCATCAATTATTTTAAAAAATGAAAAAAGTTTATTTTTTAGCAATTCATAGCCGTTTAACATTTATTATGTCCTCGACATAACGCCAACTAGATTAAATTAAATATATTTATATATTTGTTACTAAATGTAATAATAGATTGCCAGGTTGAATAGAAGCACAGTAAAGAAACATTGCATGTAAACGAATGTATTTTATTTAGCTATAGTTTAATTCTGCAGCAAAAGCTTTGGGATTGAAGATGTGAAACATGAAATAAATAGTTGTGAAATAAATGTAGAATACATGTTTCTACTAACATGCTTATGCTTAACAAAGATTTAATTATAAATGCATATACACTCGTCAATAAAATGTGCAACACAAGTGTTTAATTTACAAAAAATTAGGACACTTTCTACCAGTTGAATTTCTCCAGTTTCTTCATAGACTAACATTCATAACATTTTAAAATAACCTCTTCAGACCTGAGCATAAAATAATTCTACAAATATATATTTACTGCTTTTGCATAATCGAAATGACACCATAGATGACAGAAAGTGTCATTTTTATGAAATCAGTACTTAAGGGGGACTATTAATTTAGGTTTAAAAATATGGATATGAAAGTTCTAATCCCCTTAAAACATCAGCTTAACTATCAGTAATATAAATTTACGCAATAACAAAATTAAGGTTTTTAAACAAGTAAATGATCACCAAATCCTCAAAAAAATTTTTTTTGTAAAGCATTTAAGTTAAATAACCATGAATTTTTCTTACTTTCTTGGACACAATTGTCCTGAAGGTATTTTCAAAACTCGGATGAAAATAATATTTGTTTTAAGAGGTAATATTCATCAGTGCTCACATTTATTGATTTTGTTTTAAAGCAACAAACATAGTATAGCACTAAAGTAAAAATGCAAAAAATTCGGAAAGTTTAGTTTTATGAGGAAAAGAATGGAGGTACACCCCCCCCCCATTTGTGTACCTCAGGTCTGAAGAGGATATGCCCATTTGATTGTTTTTATGCATTATGTAATTAAACAAAAATCTGATACTTTCGTAACTGTATTTTTGTTGCTATAATTTTCTAGTACAAAAGAATATAAGAAATACAGTTTTAAGAAAAACAATGTTTTCTTGCATCTGTAATGCAACATTTTTTAAAGTTTCAGTATAAAATTTTCAAATCATAATTATGACAGTTTTCAAACACAAAATGCAAACGGCTGAATCTTTGGAAATTCATTAAAAAAAATACATAATAGTAAGAAAAATGCACAGGAAATATATTTTTCAGAAAGGTCTGCCTTTATAGCCTGCAGCTGGTTAAGTCCTTATACAGCTAAAATTAATCAGATTTTATTAACCCCATCTGGTACCTGTATTATTTTACGTCAATTTTACCATTAAAAAATAAACTCAATTTAACTGTGATAAACTCTTTACGATCATTAAAGTGGGGGTTACTGTACTTTCATAAATTGTAATACATCAGACTTGAGTCTTAAAGTAAAATTCTCTAAAGCAACCGATAACATTTTATGCAGTTGTTATTTAAAAGAGGACAAACTGAAATATGTAACATTGAGAAAAATAAGTTTTAGTTAATCCTCATAATTCTGACTATCCTAAATTGTCGTGCTGCCCAGCGTGTTTCGAATGTGTTAAAATTTTCCATCTTAAACTAAGCTAAATAGAAAAATTTACTTTTACATGTAACAAGTTGTTCAAAATTGTTGAGGGGCCTTATTTCAGTTCAAGTAATGTAAAATAAGGATACAAAAACACAAAGAATTTTCATAAGCATAAGGGATGTGCAGTACCCCTTTTTAAATTTGCACAAAAAATATGAGTTGTTCTCTCGTATATTCCGAAAGTTTTGTTTAGATTGTTAAATCACGGTAGCTACTTTGTGACTTAGTTTTAATTTACTTACATTTTACATTATGCAGACTCTTGCTTCTCAGCAAAATATATACAGCATAGATGTTACATATATATATATATATATATATATATATTATGAAATAAACACCACCTTTTTTAGAATTCTATGAACTT
This sequence comes from Maratus speculifer, assembly GCA_964019185.1. Classification (NCBI taxonomy): domain Eukaryota; kingdom Metazoa; phylum Arthropoda; class Arachnida; order Araneae; family Salticidae; genus Maratus; species Maratus speculifer. The sequence goes on from OZ025299.1 coordinate 193,325,316, forward strand.
ATTACTAAAAAGAATTTAACTAAGGGGAACTTTTTGAATGCAGATATAAAAAAATTAGTGGAAGCTATTTTAACCTTTACATGAAAATGAAAGATTTTATGAATTAAAGCCTTGATCAAAGCCCCTTTATATTTTTTACAAGAGACTGCCGCAATCTTTGGTAGAAACATGGCATTAAGTCACGTTTAGAAATTTTATCTCTACTCCACTAGCCTAATCTATAAAAGTGGTAAATTTTGTATTGGCTCTATAATACCGATTTTAAAGATTTGAATACCTTAACAATCAATTTATACTTTAAATGCGCTTTTTTTAGCAATGGTATACATTTTTAAAAATTGCTTAAAGTTTTGGGGGAAAACAGAAATTAACGCATGCTTTCAATCATAAGCGAAATTCCTGTAATCATTGCTTTACAGAACTATTAAATACTTTAAATTAATGCAAGAAATTAAGTTCAATAATTCAACTTTTTACACTGTATTTCAAGCATGTAAAAAGCTGACAAATTTAAATATGCAAAACTAACCATTGATTAATACGATATTGACTAAGTATGACTTTGCAATAAAGCATCAATTACAGAAATAAAACAAGTAAGAAAAATCATGCGTTAAATCGATACTGAACGTTGTTCAAAAAATTTATTTTGCAATGCAGTGTTTGTATATTTTTATATGTTTAAATCGTTAAAAAATATGCAAGAAAAGTATTTTCTAATGTTATATAAATATTTTTTTCTATAGTAATAGCATGAAAAGTCATTTACCCTTTCAGAATCCATGGCGTACGTAATATACGACTATTATAAAGTAAACTACGTTTTGATCATCATAAAAATGTTTTTATCGATTAACTTAATGGGAAACATTCAAACATTTTGTTTTGAGCAATGGATGTCTGCATTTTTTTAACCAATCTTTTTTACATTTAAAAGAATTTTTTATTTGACTAAGAAATCTAAATGTTAATAATAAAAGAAGAAAGTAAAAAAGTTGAAAATGGGTTGGCGCAAATTATTAAATATGGAAAAAAAAAGAAACTAAAGGAAGGCGTATGAAAGAGTCTTTTAAAGCAAAGAAGGAAAAAATGAGATCCGATTATAGAGTTCAATGATTACGAAATGTGCGACGATCACGAAAAAGGGAAACAAACTAATATTGTACCGATTATTATTATTTATAATACAGAATTTATTTTTTAGCCTTAAATTTTGTTTTTTGAAAAAATAAATTTCCCAAATGGTTGCTGTAATTTGCTAAATTAATAAAATGCGGCTAGTTTTACGGTATTGTGTGTATACTAAACAGCGTTTACTGTATATATCAATATGATATAAGTTATTAAATTCAATGGTTAATATTGTTTACTATTAATGGTCTTATATATATATATATATATATATATTTGAAATCTATATATCGAACTAACAATAGAAAAAACAATGAAATTCAAAATTTTAGCTAAAATTTTATATTTTATGGCGTATACCCTATACACAAATCTAGGGTTTCTAAATATTGTATTGCTATATTTTGCAATTAAATGAGCTTAAATTAATTTTATTTCCTTACCTTTCTGACTCTCTCTTTATATTAACATTTTTTTAAGTATTCAGTAAAAATAATGAAAAATAAATTTTGCCTTAATAGTTTGATCGTTTTTTGTTTGTTTCCGAAGAACAGATTCTAATTTTTAAATCAAATACAGCCATCTGACACGGACAAAATAAGTGGCATTCCATTTTTTGGACTGTTCTTGATCAGGTATAGCAAGCGTGTTGTCCAAATCCATGGCACTTAATAAGAATGTAAGTGTTTTTAGGTATGGGCCAGATGTAGCACGCAGTGCAGTGAAGGGTTAAAGATATCCAACCATGAGCAAAGTGATCCTCTAGGGAATTAAAAAAAAAAAAATCTAATTCTAGTCTTTGAATTTTTTAATACAATTTTTTTTATTTTTTTTACTAATAGTTACTTACTTTTGATAGAAAAAATGTTTAATATTTTTAATAAAACACTTGGGTATACATTATTTAATACTTCACTGCGAAGTATCAGGTCAGTAATGTTCAGTTTTTATAAAAGAATTATATTTTCATAAAATAGGTAAAAATTTAGATTATCTATTTGTGCAAATCGCTAGAATCTTAAATTTTGCAGAGTAAAACAAATTTTAACCACATTTAATTTCTGATATTGTATAAAAATAAAGGGCACCAGTAAATGCATATATATTTTTTATTGAAGATTCCTGTATTAATTTAAATGATTTCATTTTGTTAAACAGCTTTGAATGTTTTCAAAATGCAACATATTTTACCGTTTATATTGCACTAAAAATGTAAAGGAAAATACAATTTTGGTTATTTTGTAAGGGGGGGGGGGGGTACTTAACCTTCCGTCTACCAGACGGGTCCATTGGACCCGACAGCAATATTTCTGGTGTCAATGGTAAAATGAGAAATTGTCGATTGACACCGGAATTTATAAAGGACTTGTCTAGATATTACGAATTCCTTAATTTAAGCTTTCATTGTAAAAGCAAAATTATATTAAAATATTACTGGTGCCGTTTGCAAGTTTGGAATTAAAATTAGGTGTTGCCGTAGATAAATGGGTGCTTTGTCTGGTAGACGGAAGGTTAATGAGGAGGAAAAGGTGAGAGAAGGAGAGTTTTTGGTCAAAGTAATACAATGTTTTTCGATCATACCGTATTTCGTGTTATTTATACCGAAAACAGTTAATGCAATCTTTAATTATTCGTTTCAAGCGTTTAAAAAATATGGTATTAAAGCATCATTTTCTTTAAAAAAAAGTTTAATCCACGTAATCTCAAGCAAAAAGCTCTAATGTCTCCAAAAAGGTTATTAAAAACTATTAAACTTATGCTGAAATAAAATAAGTTTTACCTACAAAGCATACAGAAATTTTAAGTCTTCAATAATTAGTAAAAGTTTTAATGATACTCAAAATGATTTTCGGCAAATACGCAATCTCAAAAAGTACATGATGAATAAAAAACTTATACGGGTGATTCTCAAAATAGGGGACAATTTATGTCTTTCGGCATACAAAAAAAATTGAGGTTTTCTGTCATGTTTTTATATTTAGACATGTTTGTCTTAATATTATTCATTATTTGCACTCAAGAATTACTCACTTTAGTTAAAAACACCTTAAAAAAACAGAATAAATTTTCAAAATGTCATTAGCATGGATGTCCACAGCAGCTGTGCCTTGTATATACTAGCTTTTTAAAGAGTTAATACCATGTTTATAAAATAAAACAAATGTTATTCTTTCTTTAAATTAATCAAGGAGAGGATTTATCCAATAAATTTCTTTTTAAAAATAAAATTATAGTATATAAAAAAAGAATTAAAGTTTGTCCTTCATATTCTATTTTCAAAACAAGGTCATTCTATAACAGCTGGTTATTAATCAAAATTTCATTTTCACATATGACAATAGCTTGAAAATATAAAGTTTCTCCATGGCAACAAGTAGCCATTTTATCCCAGCCTGAAAATAGAAGCATGTATTGTATTTTAAGAATAGAAGTTGAATATTAGGGGCGTACATAAATTGTATGTCATTAGAATGGATAATAATTTTCATGTTTATTTTATGGCTCATATTCTTATTTAAATTAAAATTTGTCATTAGCATGGACAAATATCAGTGTCATTCGCATGGTTTTTCTGTCCATGCTAAAGACTCCTATGTGCATAAATGTAACCATTGCTTATATTGTATCTTTTACAAAGTTTAATTTTACATATAAATTTAGGTATTACATTTATTATCCCTAAAATATGCGTTAAATCTGTCAGAAAATCACTAAGACAGCTTCTTACATTGTTAGTGTCAGAATGTTGCTCATGTAAACAAAGTTTGCTCTTTGGTAATGTTTTTATTCTCCTTATATGTATATATGTAAAAATGGAAACCATTTGCTGAAAAGGAAGGCTAATAAATATAGAAAAAAATATTTAAACAGGAAGAAAATAAAAATTTCTTAATATATTTATTCCATGCAATTTGTTTTGTCATTAGCATGGCTCAAAAAATACTAATTATTTTTTCAAGTTAATTTTTAAATATTTAGCTCTGCTGACTACATGTAAAGTATACCTAATACTATATTAACAACACCTATTTTTTTCAGAAATTTTGCTAACAATAATTTTTTTAAGATTTCACTTTTGAAATTGTCCCCTATTTTGAGAATCGCCCATACAAAAATAAATACTACGACTAATGCAAATGATTTCCGAAGACAACTATGATATTCTGAATTATCATTTGGAAGCAAACATTGATGGCAAAAATCAGTTTTGGGAAGATTGCTTTTAAAATATTTTTCTTACAATGGAATAATTTTTACTTAATATTGCGATACCATGTTTGTAATTTAGATAATGACAAATAAATAAAAATAAACTAAATTACTGATTTGTTCAATTAACGAAAGTTATTATACATTTGGATTTTACATCTTACTTGGATACATTGCTTATATATACCTATTGGAGACTTCAGTAGCAATGTAAAATATGGAGAGATACTTACTACAAAACAATTACTTATGTTATACAAAACAAGAGATATTATTCATAGCTACTGAACTCATAATCGGAGCTATGAATGGTTTACGTATAAAGAAATCCTTATTTTTATTTTACAAGAAGAGCATAGAAGAATGGGGGGTGAGGTTAATTACTACTATGTCCTACATAAACTAATAGTTATGTAATGGTCTAATGTATAACAGAAAAATATTTGAACAGCATTAATACAAGTTTTATTGAGTGAAATACTCTTTACGAAGATTATGCGTTTAGAATGGGCTTTCAATTTCTTTTCAGATGCTTCCTCTCATTAGAATAAAAACTATAATATATATATACATATAAAATCATTAAATGGATTACAGTTTATCGCATTAAAACAGGGAATACATACATAATATAAAATGAGAACTGAGACGTTAACTTCCAGAAAAGGCCAAATATTAAATATTTATTGCATATATTTATACAAATAAGCATAAAAATGTGTCGATTTAATCACATGCATGTTATTTATAAATTTTAAACATAAATTTCGTATTATTTTGCTTTTTCATGGCTAATACGAAGATGAAAGGACACACTTCATTTATAGTTCCAAAGTATTTGGGGCTTGACAATTCTGCTTTGGTTCTGCAAATTCCATTTGTATTCGTTTTATTTATTTATTTTTCCCCCATGTTTAATGTGGTAATTTTGTATTTAAATTCAATTGTTCGTATATTGTAATACAATTAATGGTTTTATATATTTATATATAAATTTAAACCGGGAGAACGCGCGCATACCCAGGGTATGAATAGTTTTTACTTTGTCACCAACAAATGCAATTATTAATCCTCACCTTATTCAGTTCGAGACAGTTGTTACAAATTTTGCAATAAAAAAAGTGGAAGATTACTTTAAAAAAATAGTGGTGACAATTATGAAACATATGCGCACTCTGGGTCTCCCAGGCCTGGCGCGCGTCCTCACGGGTTAATATGAATATCACACTCAAAAAGAAATTCACTTAAATAATAATTTTCAGACACCATTCCCAAAATTAGTTTTAAAACTTTTCATATTTAATTTTTAATTTATTTATTTATAGCTGTTATTTTGTTTTTATGGAATTTAATGTTTTTCACTCATTAGTTTCGGCAAAAATAAACGACAAAGCAAACTTTTTTTTTTTTTTTTTTGTGTGTTTAATTTACAGGAAAAAAGTCTAGCATATTATGCAAAAAATAATTAGTTAATTAAAACCAATTCAGATAAATTGAAGCATTAATGGAATTTCAGGATGTTGTATTTTTAATTATATATACATTTTGTCACCAAAATATATTTTACTGCTTAAAGCTCAAAGTATTATCATATAAGTAATTTATTTTTTCTGAATTACCTCTATTCAATATAGAAAGTTTAAAAAAAAAAATGTTAAACTATAAAACGAGTTTAGAATGATATTTTCAAAAACTCTAGTCGAATTATGCACAGATTTATTCAAAAATTGTTTCTTCATCAAATGACGTGCCTCAAAACAAAGCAAAAAATTATTTTTGAATGAGTAATACAAAGAAAGAAACGCAATTAATATTTTATCAATAAAAACTATACAGACGGTACATATGGTCAAAGAAATGTTTTCACTTTTATTCAGTTATTTAATTTTCATAAATTTAAAATATGTTGTAGCACACGTGACAATTTACGTTATGCATCGTAACTGTTTTTAAATATTTTGCTTTTTTTTTCCTCTTATTTTTTCTTGAAAAATACTTTTCTAACGACAACGCGTTCATTGAACAAGTTTTTATTTTAATTTAAGTTACGTCAAAATATATACAAAATAAAAAATGTTACTTTAAAAAGGACAAAATATATAGCTATTATTTAGCATCAGGTAAAGTGAAAAAATCGGCATATAACAGTCTCACAATGAAAAAAAAAAAAAAAATCTTATTTTATAACAAAAAAGAAAGCGTGTCTAGTTTTCAAAGGGCATATTCAACATATAGATAAAACACCGAAAGATCAGATGTTCACAGAGAGCAATCGGAGAAACAATGGGTAAAACTTGGCACATTGTCAAAACAAGGAAAGTACTCTGAATTAAATAGTGCTGGCCGCGAGCAGCAGAAAATTTTCTTTCCCGAAATTTTCTTTTTCTCCCTCGAAGCATTCCATTTTAGCCTGTAAATCCATTTTTTCAGAACATACCAATACAATCGGGGAAACGAACAGTAAAGGAAGAGAACCTGTACTGGTGATTGAAAACGAGTTCAATCTGAAAGCTATGTTTGCACAGATATTGCAAGTTTTATGTTTAAAATATTTAAGTTATATTTGTAATTGTCTACAGAGATAAAATGCGCTAATTTTTTATTTCAAATGACTTGATATTCAAATGTTTAAGTTTATGGAACTTATTCTATAAAATGTTCAAAACCATATGAATTTTGTTGACAGTTATTACCAGATTAAAAAATGAAAAATAATGCCATGGAAATGATTAAAATATAACAGATAAATTTCAAATTATCATAAAACTGGAAATTTCTCGTTATTCCGATTAAATAGATTTCACAACTTAACTAAAAAAATATTTAAATTTATACATTAAATGCGTATTTTTCTTTTAAAGAATATTTTATACACAATTTAACTCTTACTAGAAAAATATTACCGTGAAAAATAATTTAAATACAAGCTATGCACATTTTATATTTGAATGAAAATTCGGAACAGATAATTACTTTTTCCACTTTTTGCGCTTAGTGAATGAAAATAAACAGAAGAGTAGATTTTTCAGAAATAAACAAAAATTCAACTACGGTCAGAGTTTTGTTTTGGGCACGTTTTCACTTTTTGGAACAAAGAATTAAAAGGATAAGATTTGTAAACAAAGTAGTGTGTTTGACTAGAAAATTTGCTTAGAAACATTTTTGAAAGGCCAACTTGCTTTACGCATAAATTTGAAATATTTTTAAGTATAAAGTACGCAGCATTTACAAAAATTTCACGAATTAGTACACTATTACTTAGAGCGCGATAGTAATTGTAATGAAAAATTAGGCTTTTACTATCTGATTTTTAAGTTTTTTTTTTTGGAGAGAGAGAGGGGGGGGGGAGTGTTGGGAGGAGAAAACTTTTATTGTACACACAACGTCATTTGTTCTTTTATGTTATTTATTTACAGAATGCAACATAAAATTGGGAAATTTTTCAAATATATAAATGAGCATTAGATTATTAAAAATAATATTCGTAAAATTACACAATGAAAATATTTCAATTTTTTTTATTTTATAAATAAAAAAATCACATGCACACGTTTCTGAAAAATATTTAGAAGCATTTTACTATTATTAATTTTTGTTTTCAAAATTCAAGGTCAAAGAAATTTATTGTACTATGAAAACAAATTATTTATTCCAACTTTCCCCCCATGATACAAACGAAAACTTATCCTTACATTTAACTTTCAATCCATAATGCTAAAGAAAGTAAATGCAATATATGGAATCATTTACATTTTTGCATATTAAAAACATGTATTTTTTTTTTTTCATATTACTATCTGCATGTAACAATTTTCCATATTTGGGAATTAAATAGAATTCGATTTATGAACGGAATTGGAACTATAAAAATACATTTAAGTAGCATGATAACCTCCCTTTTAATGGGGTTGATTATATTTTTTACATTTTCCTTCTTAAGAAATAAATATCTATTTTTAAAACAAGGAAAAGAAACAGCAAATTTTTAAAAATATCTTAATTTATAAAAAGTACGAGATAATTTAAGGAAAATATATGCAATATTTTAAATATTTCTGGAAATATATTTTTTAAGGATTTGCGTTAAATTTCAGCTTTTTCCCGCTATATGCACTACTACTCATATTCTCCCTGAACTTTAAACATAGCTTGTATATAAAACAGAAATATTGTGAAAGCTCTCAAAAAGATTTTTTTTTTTTTTTTTTAATCTCATCTTATGCTGCATGCTATTTTAAACTACTCGCTAAAACTTTGCCCTTTTTTAAACTGTCTTTAAAAAAACATTTTTTCGTAGCAATCAGAGTCAAATTGGTGAAAAAAAGGGCATCTTTAGGCATTTTTTTCTGCGTGAATTTGACAAACGAACTAACGCACATATACTCTCTTGGATTTGGTGAATTTAATAGTTTTGAGAATATAATAAAAAATAATTATGATTTAAAAAAAAAGTAGGTGCAAAAAAAATAAGCTGGTCAGTTTTTTTATTGATAGCACTCGAATTAGCTCTTTTCTTGCTCCAATACTGGGATAACCCTGCAAAGGGAGGTGGGTCATTAAAATCGAAACCGAAACTAGTTCCAAAACCGAATAGTCAGATAACTAATGGAAATGACATTACTGTTAAAATATTTTTCTAGGAAAAGAAAAACATTCTGGACAAAAATTAACGAATTTGTGGAAAAGGGCTTGAAAAATAACACAGTAAAATAAAGTTAGCATTTATATCTAATGGTTTTCCAGATGGGAATATCACACAAGAAAATATATCACACAAGAAAGAGTGAAAGAAAGAAAATGCACAAGGGAAGCTGTTATTCCGCAAACAGAACGTTGGGTTGGCATTAGTAAACAGTTTTTTTTCTTTTTTAGAACACTAACAACGGATACATTAAGAGTTATTTTGAAATTAAAACGATTTAAATTTTTTAAAGTGAGAATTAATACGAAATGAGATTCCAATGAATTTTGTGCAGAGATAATCTAATCTTTGTTTTAGTAACAGTTACTTGAAAATTTGTTGATTATGGAAATATTTTTTTTAATGTTTTTAATGCAAAATTTAAAAAAAGTATTTTTTTGATTTAAAAAAGGCTTCAAATTTAAAAACTACCAGTTTATATTGCACTGTACTCTAAAAGAAATTGACAAATATTTAGTTTCAATGCAATTTGCAATGATAGAAAATCTTAAGGATAAATTCGGAAAACAGTTTGCAAAAATGGGCGCTTCTTGTAATGAGAGAGAAATCCAATGCGGTAAAAATGTTTTTTAAGTTTCTATGTATAATTTATATGCAAAGTAACATTATCATGTCAATTAAAATTCATATGCAAAACTTTTTAACATTATTAAATAGTGTCAAATTAAAAGTATCATAGCTAAGAGAAAAATGTACTCACCAACATAAAAGCAACTTAAAAATTGTGAGACATGAAGAACACTGATCCAGAATGTCATCCAAAAATATAGTAACACTGCTTGAGAAGATGAGTTATAATAATTATATCCATGCATTTCAGTCCGCATATCTGAAACATTGGTCTATTTCTCCGTTATTCCATTATGTTTTGCATTTTATTTGCAGCCACCAAAGTGTATCCATACTTTAGAATAGCGAGAAAATCACAACAGTCGGCATAAATCAAAGCAATGTTTGACAACTGTTTTTACAGCACATTTGTACCGGTAAGTACCGCCTAGTGATGGAGTGATCCACACGCCTAGTTAAGCCCGCTTTTTTCACCGTACTGAATTAATGGAATACAGCACATGCTCAACTGAGGGTTGCTACCTGAGGTTGCCTTTCACGGCGCCAAATAAAGGGTCTTGCTCGCCAAGTTTTCCCGCCTATATAGCCTGTATTAGCCAGGTTTCTCCACAGAAGAGAGCATACCCTGATACTTTCACATCCCGAGAGGATGGAGAGTGAGTGGGTAGCCGATTTTAACATTGAGAACAGCATTATACGTTTCTACGGGTATTTAAGGAAACTTTATAACAGAAGAAACACTTCGGACGGATGATTGCTTTCTTGGAATATTTTTTTCATAAATGGTCTAATTTATACAAATAAGAACATGACATTTTAGAGAATATATATTTTACAATTTTAACTTAGATAATATTATTTGTCGTACAATTTTTAAGAACACTACAATATGAAAAAAACGGCTGTACATTTCCCCCCCCCCCCGATTACATGCATATTATTAACTTATGATATTTTACGTTAGTGTACACATAGCAGATTTTAACACAGAGATCAGCACAATTCATTATCTGATTCCATTAATGTACAAATATAAACATTTGATCGTACCATTTTTTTTAAGAATACCTTTTCATAAAAAGTACATTTCATTAAAAATAAAACAAAATATAATTCGTACAATCAATAAAATGCTTAGCAGCGCGCAAAGTTTAATTAAAAGTTTACTTGACTGTATAGTTAAATAAGATATTTCTTAAGACAATAAAAGAACACACATAAACCATTGTGAATTAGTACACACTATTTGCGAAAGTAAAAAAAAATTCCTAGCTTAATGTTCTTGAACTTTGTACACATACGCATTAGAATGTTTCGTTAACTGTTTTGTTGTTTTATTATTAAGTAATAGGTAATAATATAAATAGAAGGATGTAAGTAATAAAGTTACGCAATCAAATGGTAATGGGAAAATAATGTATGTGAAAAAGATTGTTAAACATGAAATGTGTTTCTAATATTAAAAATAATTTTTTAACGTTAATATTGGTTCAAATTTTTATAACACAGAGCTGCCAACTTCTACGCCTATTTAAATCTTATAAACATGGTTCGAACCACAAAAATATTTTAGTAAAATGTATACCAAATATATTCAATGTTATGTATTACAGAACATATTCTTAATTATTTACTAAACTTTCTGTTTCTAAAGTGTTTATTTGACTGTAAATAGGCGTAGTAGTTGGCAGCCATGATAACATTATAAATTTATGGGTCAGAAGGCCAACATTATTACAGCTTTATAGTCTTTTTGATAGAATGTTTTATTTAATGTTTTATTATTAAGTGTTAGGTAATAATATAAATAGAAGAATGTAAGTAATAAAGTTACGCATCGAAATGGTTGTAGGAAAATAATGCATATTAAAAAGATTGTTAAACATGAAATGTGCTTCTAATATTAAAAATAATTTTTTAACGTTAACCATTGGTTCAAATTTCTATAACATATTATACATTTATGGGTCAGAAGGCCAACATTATTACAGCTTTATAGTCTTTGATAGAATGTTTTATTTTTAATGTTATAGTTTTTTTTTTCATAATAGCACATTTAAAATATATATTTTAAATTGGTAATTTGCAAGTTTTTTTTTTGGATGCATGGAGGTATAAGATGTATATCCGCATTACCTGTTGTACAAAAATTTTTCTATAGCATATTCATTTATTTAGCGGACGTGATAAATGTATTGTTCGTTGTATATTTATATTTCTCTGGAAATTCCTTTATACGCAAAACAGATTTTATTTTGAAAAGAAAACAAGTTTGTTTTCGAAAATTACGTATGAATTGCTGTTACAAGTCTATTGTATACTCTGTTACGATAAAATTATGTACAATAATTTGCAAAATATTTGACGAGTTACAAAAACATTCAGAGACAAGAGGCATTCCTTTTTAATTTCTGTTAGGTGTGTATGTGCACATTGTTGTTAGTCGATAAATTTTGCAATATTCTTATTGAACTAGAAATGATCATGAACTTATATAACCCTCATTCTCTATTTAAAAAGGTAAGCGTCGTTTATTTAATAAAAATAAGCTTTAAATTAATATATGTAAACCTTTTTTGGAGTTATTTACCTCAAGTTTAATATCCTTCATTAAATAAGCCTGGAATTATGAAACATAATATCCTGAATTGGTATCCTCCGTTATATTAAGGAAATTCCTTCAAAAAACCCTCATAAAATAAATCAAGAATCATATAGTGGGAAGGTGTAGTTGCTCACTTATACATAAATATGTAAACAGTTGAAATTACCTTCAAAAACTCGCGTTTTCCATTAACTTTCCGTAAACTCAATTTTTATCAAGACTGAGGGTTTTTAAGGGGGAGGCGATAGAGACACCTATCGCTAAAATGTCCGACAGACTATTAGTTATTACATAAGAAACAGTCACAAGCAAGGCGCAGTACACAAAAGGGAGTGGCGGGGAACGTTTTTCAAAGAGAGGAATAAATAAAACGATAATTTCTAGCTTAGAAAACAAAACTATTTAATAAAATGCATGATAGTGCTCTTTTTAAGCGTTTTCTTGAAGGTCTTTTAATCTGCTAGATATTCTGTATTATTAGACTGTAATATTTATCTTTACTTTTTCAAAACACTACGCGATATTGGAAATAATCTAGCCAATTTTTAACTCTGTGCATCAAAAAATACCATAAATATTGAAAAAACAATATTGTAACTGTTGGATTAATAAAATTTAGTTTAAATAAAATGAGACTTTAATTAAAAATATTTTTTTATATACATTAAGATTAAATACTTTTCTTGTTTTAAATAGCAATAAAATATAAATTTTCCTTATTTTAAAAATTGTGAAATAATTATCAATCTCCCTCCAACTGCGATTTTATTGTAAGACTAAAATCAAAGTTTGAGACAGTAAAATTTATTTATATGTGTTTTGATTCCATGCATTAGGCATTTAAAATTTATTCGATTTCATCCATGAAAAAATGTTTCGGTTTAAAGATTTTTTTTATTAATCAAAAGCGGGAGGTTGACAAATAATGGAATTATTTTAAACTACATTGACCACACAGTTCTAAAAAATGAATTAATATTTGAAGCATAAATGGTAAAGAATCTTATTAGTATTCTTTTTTAAAACTTGATTACCTACTTGGCCCTCAAGAGTCAAAATCCAACTGAAAGTGAACGGAAGCAGAAAAATTTAGAACAGACAAAAAAGAAAAAAAAAAAGGAAACATTTTGAACCCTGACCGACTGTAATCGCAAGTGGTATCAAGGTAATATCTGGTTAACTAATCCTATTCAGGAGCGTAATTCATGCTCATTTTAAAGCTCATTGCTATCAGTATTGCTTATTTAACGAACAATAAAATAGGATATAAAAGCTTTAAGAATTCATTAAGAAATAAAATAAATTGTATAACCACTTTCCGTGAAAGTCTTTAAAGTGTTTATTTACATGGAAAATAAGATAAAATAAATAAAACGTTAATATTCATAAACTATTAGGATCCTCTAAACCTTAGAAAAAAATTACTTCTGGATTTTTTTTCAGACATTTCAATCAGTGTTGCATTTAAAAAGTAGCATTTAATGATTTAATACACATTGTTTTAAAACAAAATCATTCCTTAAATTCTTTTGCAAGACTTAAAAGAAAACTTTACACTTAAGGATGTTTATGCATTATACATACATATATTTAATAAAATAAAAGCATTCGATCCTCATTACTGCTTTTTAACTCTGTGAAGCTTCCAATATTAACACACTTCCTGAGAGTTGATGTTGAGGAAAAAGACAATTTGTTTTAAACTAAAGAAACAGAATTTGTAACGAAACGAATAAATTAATTTAATGTATTTATTTATTTATTTATTATTTTTTTTGGGGGGGGGGTCTATAGCATGCTTATTGTTACAATTTTAAAGTATTTCATCATGTTAAGAGGATTTTTCAATAAATCTTACTTAAAAAAAAAAGCATAAAGTTAGAAGTATGACAGTTGTTTCAATTGCAGACAGTTTTTTAAAAAAAGTGTCAAAAATATTTATCCTGGCTTGATTCGTACTTATTTTTAAAAAATATTCGCATTTTAGTTCAAAGAATTTTAAAAACAGTGTTTGTAGAATTGCACGAATTATCGATGGAGAAATTTAAATAATTCATAAGAATATTATATCTGAGTAACAGTAAGCAGCATGTTCATACTATTACGTTAAAATTGCCGCTTTCGAAAGAATCTAACGTGAAATGCAACTCTAAAGAATCGGTGAGAATTGGTAAGTATACGTGTCTGGACAGCAAGACTAATATTTGATAAGACTGGTGAAACAAACTAGAAAAATATTATAAAATAAACGATTCTCTAAACCTTATTCTAAAATTTACTTGCGAAATATAATAATCAGAAGCTTAACAAAATTATTTCGTTAATATTCAGAATGGTTTATCTTCAGTTGAATTTATGAAACTGGTATTAGTTTCTTAAAATATTAATTTATTTTAAAAACGACCATTGTGTTTAAAATTTTAAAGAGTCAATATTTAAAAAATAAAAAAAATACTAATAAGAATAATCCATCGTATATTTAGGTCAGATATTTCGTAAAAAAGTTCGTTCGAGAGCACAATTTTATCCAAGGGAGATTAAATTATTAATTTTTATTTAACGAAAAACCTTCACAAATATTAGATTAATGCATATTTTGTAATGCATAAATTTAACTTTTAAAAATTTTAAGATTTTTGTTGAAATAAAGAATGTTATTATTCCATATTTGATGAAAAATTACATATTTAAACACAAAGTATTTTAAACGGTTATTTTGTTAGAGCTTGGGAGACTTAGAAAATTATTTTTTTTATTATGTGCATTATTATTTTATGATGTGCTTTAGTAGCACTTATTCAGTTAACTTCGAAAGTGATTAACAAATAACTCAAAATTGTCAAAACTGTAAGAGAAAATTTAAATGCATGATCGTAGTTGGTGATCTATTACTTTCCTAAACAGAACCAAAAGAAAAAATGAATATTTATAATTTTCCCTTTAACTATGTTAGCAAAAAATGTAATGAATCCGAAATGCATAAATAGAAACACACCTATCAAGTTTAAAAGTTTGTTGACCGGTGAAGAGAAAATTCGTCGCTAATTTAATGTATTCTTTTATTTAAAACTTCCACAGAAATTATAAGTAGTAATATTTCTTAAATCTCAAACGTCTGTCATTAAAGAAAGTGAAAATTACTGTAGGAAAATTCTAATTGATAATTTGAAAAAAGCTCTAAATTGACAATACTGTCTTGTCAACAATTTGTTAACAACGAATGAAACTTTTACATCTCAGAAATATATTGTAAATAAAAGCAGATAACTATAGCAATATATTGATTTACTAGCCTTACCAATAAAAAAATATTAAACGTCTTGCTATATCCGCCAGCATTTATTTATACTTTTAAGTAATAAAAAAAGTAGTTTAACATTAAACTGATTTTTAAGATAAAAAGTCTAGTAATGTTTCCACTAACGCTTTTTTTACTTTCTTCTATCTTTACTAAAAAGTACGGGATTCGTGAAAATTTACGAAATCTGGTTTTCGACGGATTTACACGTTTTAGGGGTCAAATTCCTAAAACCATGTTTTAACAAAATGTCTGCCTGCTAATCTGTGTGTCTGTCTGTCTGTGACAAAAAATTTGTGGACACTATCTCAAGAACTAACGCAAGAAATTTAACAAAACCTTGGATTATGTTAGACCTTGATATAAACTAGATCTGATTAGTTTCTGTTGTATGTCGCTCAACAGGTGGCACTGCTATGCTGCATTATTCACAATTTTTACAATAGCCATAGCTCAAGAACTAGTGCATGGATTTTCATAAAACTTTAGATTTAGTTAGTACTTGATATAACATGGTGCAAATCGCTCAAAAGGTGGCGCTGCCATGGTGTATTATTCCTCATTATTGCAATAGCTCTATCTGAAGAATTAATGTACGGAATTTTCTAAAATTTCATATTCAGTTAGTCCCTGATATAGATTAGTGTTGTTTAGTTTTTGGTGTAAATTGCGCAACAGATTACGCTGCTATGCTGCATTTTTCACGATTTCGCAATAAATGTATCTCAAGAACTATTGTATGGATTTTCATCAAATTTTAGATTCAGTTATAAGTTGACACAGGTTGTTGCAGACTAGATTTTGGTTTAAACCACCTAACCAGTGGCGCTGCTATGCTGCATTTTTCAGTAAGTATTAACTTGCATAAGATAGAAGAAAGTTTTGGGATAGTCGTATCCGACTAGTTTAAAATTAAAATGCTTATTGAAGACAATGTATTGAATTTGTAAGACTTTAAAACGTAAGGTTTTATTAATTTCGAGAACTGTAGAGAATTTTTTAATGCTACATTAGATGTTTCCCTTCAGTTTTCAGCAGCACAGAACAATTAGTTTATAATTAAGATTGATCAAATTAATTTTAATATTAAAATGGACGCCAAAGTCAAGTAAAAGTTGCTTAAATTTCTACTTAATATGTTTACAATATGAAGCTAAAAACTGAAAATGTAAAAGTAACTATTTGCAAAATTTCCTTTGAAATTCATAAAGAAGCTACAGTTGCATTAAATGTAAATTTTATTTATTTCAAAAAAACTTTTTCGAGCTTTTTATTTCACATTGATGTTCTTTGGCGAAAATAATTAAAACTTCTTTTTTTTCTAATAATTAAAGAAAAAAAACCAAAGAATGTTTATTAAATTGTTTATCCACGATCAAAACAATTTTCTATATTTAAAAATAATATAGATAATTATGAATAGATCTGGGAAGTTTAGATGCTCCGAATTTATTCAACGCATTCTATGGCAGTTTACGTAACATTTAGAACAATTCCCAACAGAAATTTCAGCAACAAAAACGAGAAGTTGAATGTTATGTTAAATAAACCTGGCCAAAGCTCAATTTTGATGAAAAATACCTAAATTTTGTGTTATTTCTTGAACCCCGACAATTATTTATTATGATAAACTTAGGTTCCTTTTTTAATAATGCAGGTCATAACAAATATTCAAAAGCTCTAGAAATAGTACAAAATTTAGGTATTTTTTTCATAAATTTAGCTTTAGATATGTTTAATAAAAAAAATCCCAACTTTAACATTTGAACATTTTTTCGTAATTATTATATTAAAACGGCTGAAGTAAATTATTCTAAATGTAATGTAGCCCATTCTGTGTTTTGGTGAATTTTAAATATTTTTTCAGAAATGAAATTGGTTTTTGATAAACTGAGAATTAAAAAAAAGAATTCTTTTCCACACTAGAATACATCATGTTGCTTTGGATAAAAAAGCGATACTCTTCAGCATGTATAAATTATTCGGTAAATTACCAAATTAAAGTAATTTCAAAATGACGAAATTGTTTAAAATTTAAATAGCTTCATTAAAATTTGTAAAATGAAATGGATTATTTTATTAAATTTGGCCCAAAGATGCCCCTAAAACCTTAATAATTATTAAGAATATATATACTCTTAATAGTCATTAAACTAGCTTTTCTAATTTAATCGATCGCCGAGAATTATTCATCAGACAGTCAAAACTAGAATAACAATTCTGTACACTTATCATTTCGTCTTCCGCATGCAATACAATGTTTGTACGGGGGTTCATCGTTATAGATTTTCTTGCATATTCATGAATTTTTAGATTAGTAATATTTTCAATTATTTAGACTTCCATTTTCTTTAGCTATCCTCAGTTTTGTTCTGTATGAATTAGATTTATTATTGTAATTCCAAATTTATTTCAAATGACATTCTGTTTCAGCTTTATTCATTTTACTTGATATGGCAAAATACAATAAAAATATTTATAGATTAATAAATTAAACCAAACATCAGACATTTCTAGAAAAAAATTAAACCTCCCACATTGCCTTTCATTCTGTGCGTGGGTACGCACTTAGTGTGCGAGTATAAGTTAATGATATATCAAGTATTTTTTGACCAAATAGAAAGACAAGCAAACATGTTTTCAATTACCTATTACGACATGTAAAAAAAAAACTTTTTTGTTAAAGAAGTTAAATGTTTCTATAAATAACTAAATCCTTATGTTGCAGAAAATAAATGCAAATTATGAATCTATGAGATAAATTTAATAAAGATTTAAAATAATTAAATTCCTATTGTATAGATAAATTATTACGTGTGTATGTCTGTTTTAGATAAAATATGTTAAACATTCCAACAAAATTTAAATAATAAAAAATAAATATAACATTAAAAAATATAAAATTTAAAAATGTTTATTGCTTTCTAAATTTGGGAAAAACAGCAAAATTCAAAATAATTTTAAGATTATCCTTGCAAATTAGTATTGACATTTCACTATTCTTTTAAATATTTTGTTGGAAATAATAAACTTAGTTTATATCTAGAACATACTGCAAAATCCATTTGACTCATCTGTTTATTCGTTATGACAGATGCTAAGCAATATAATCGAAGAATATAAACGAAACTGCATTGAAAATATATATCAACTTACTTTTATATTAGTATATACTTTTATATAGCAAAGAGACACTACCTCTGAAATGATTTTAAAAAAGGACAAGGTGATTTGTTAAGCAATGAGAGTTTTTGGAGGATTCTAAAATTTTAATTACACTCATCATAAATTCATTACAAAAGATACATTAATATCATTAAAATTAATATACTATAGAAGCTGAAAAGACATTTCCTGACTTTTGAGATTAATGCGAAAACTATTTAAAGTGAAAGTAATAAATAATCTACCTTCAATTAACCCTTCACTGCACGATATCTCTATTATTGTGAAAAAAATTGTTTGAAATCTACATATCGGTCTAATAATAAAAAAAGTTAATTTTCAAATTTTCAGCTAAAATGGGATATTTTATAGCGTGTACCCTGTAGACACAATTAGGGTTTTACTGTAAGTTTAGGGTAAATACTGTTTTGTTATATTTTGCAATAAAATGGGCTTTAATTAATTTTACCTGCTTAACACATTCGCTGCCGCTCACGCGCTAGTGTGTGAAGTTCCCATTCATTTAACATAGAGGGCGGAGTTATCGGCAGCGAACGTGCTAACACTTTGCAATTTTCTTTATATTAAAATTTTTAGGTATTCAGTAAAAAACAATAAAAGTAAATTTGGCCTTAAAAGCACAATTGATTTTTTTTTCTTCTAAATTCCGAAGGATAAATTTTAGTTTTGTGTCAAATATAGCCATCTCACATGGACAAAATAAGTGTTATTCCCTTCTTTGGATTGTTCTTCATCAGTTACATTGATCCTATTGGGAAAATTCATGACACATGAGAATTATTGTGTTTTTAGTATGTGCCATATATGACCCACGGTGCAGTGAAGGGTTAATAGATTCAAATTGTTAATTTATAATTAAATTTTTACGTAGATGGTAGCACAGACAAATTTAATTTTGAAATAATTAAAAAAAGCAAGTTATTTTAAATCAAATTGAAAATTCCAAATCAAATTATTAAAAAAATTCCAAAATTCCAATTTTTTTTTTTTTAAGATTTGAAATTTATATATATATATATATATATATATATATATATATATAAAATAGCGGATATAAATATAATTTTAAATTTCTAAAAAAGAAAACAATTGTTTAAACAAAATTTAAAATGATGAATCATTAATAAACTACAATGGTTTTTAAATAGAAAGAAAACGGAATTCCAAAAAATATTATGAATGTCACTGATAAAAAAAATATATATAAGCCCTTAAATTGGCAAAAATACGAAATTTTCTTTAATTAAATCCATCTTAATATGAAAATTTCTACTTCCTGCACAGAAACTCGAACTAAAAAACTTCTTTTTACTAGCGAGATGCTTTACCTCCAAACTATGACGACTACACGAAAAGAGTTTAAATACAGTTCTCTTTTAAAATTTAAATCGAAAAACGAAAGAATGACATCGAAAAAGTTAATTAAAATAGACTTTTCAAAATTTTATGATTTGTTGTGTGACAGAGATATTCAGCTATAAATGCACAAAGTTTGAGCTCTCTGACTTATACACTTTGTGTACAGACTCTGTGACGGACAGACATTATTATGAAAATGGATAAAAACTTCAAAGGATAAGGAAATAAAAGCTTTCTTCATTCTACTAAATCATATCATACGTAATTAATTGTGTGATATCCCATAATAGGTAATGATTCTAGGTTTGTCATACTAATTATGTACTATTTAAGCTGGAGTCTATTTTCGTATTACTGAATTTAAGATATATAATCGTATTATTTGTATTCCCGCATTTGTGCATAAGAGTTTAAAAGCCATTGCATTTAAATCTGAATATTTATTAAAATAGTTATAGCACGAACGCACCTTATTTGACAAGTTTGACGTGCAATTTCAACTTGTTTTCTTAGTTTTTAAAATATTTCTAAAACCTAAGCTTAGTTTAATATTTTATGCTTTAAATCCTGACAAACTGTGAGTAAAATTTTAACACTTCATATAAAATTAAGTATATACTTTAGAAAAATTTTGAAAACTAAGAAAAACAAAGACATCTTTTAAGATGTTTATACAAAAAATGAAAGTTAAAAATATTAATTTCCCAGGGAGATATTTTAAATATACGAATACATTAAAAGCCCACATAGACCTTAGTGAGGGAGTTTCGGAAGCTGAGTGTCCAGCTCCCCTTAAGCTGTTATCAGATTCACGGACTTTAGGCGTGACAAACTTTTCAACTGATTTTAATCCCAACATTTTCCCGTTCAAAGAGAGAAAAGGGTTATAATTGTCTTTGAGAATGTTGGAGGAAAAGCTGAGAAACCAGTCCTACTAGTACCAGCCGTTAATATTTATCGCCTGTTCGTAACAATCGCTTATCTCCGATTGGTTGAAAATGTTCGATTTTGGATGAAAAATCTGGGCTAGCCCAGACTTTTTTAGAACTGTCGAAAAAAGTTGGGGAGACATTGCTGTTTGCTATCACACTGAATGTTGGGAGGATATTTCGCGAAAAGTTGGAGGAATTCAAGTGTTGGCTCAAAAGTCTTGCGAAATGTTGGTGAATCTGATAGCAGCTTAAGGGTGTTTGTTCACAATTTACTCAATAGCGCATTCTTGACATATTCAATCTAATTTTCACGTTTAATTAGGCAAAATATAATTTTTATTCTTTTTTATATATTTAAAGAATCTAATAGCGTTTTTATTTTTCCTATAAATATGATACATCTTGTATCGCAGTAAATTGTTTTCAAAGTGAACACGCTGTTTAATTGCAGAAATACCCCCAAAATAGGTT
Source organism: Maratus speculifer (assembly GCA_964019185.1). Lineage (NCBI taxonomy): Eukaryota > Metazoa > Arthropoda > Arachnida > Araneae > Salticidae > Maratus > Maratus speculifer. The sequence goes on from OZ025299.1 coordinate 193,346,780, forward strand.
TAAAAACCAGATCTTTGACTGCATTATTTTTGAAAGATTAGTTCCTTTTATTGGAAAAAAAAGTTCTTCTTGATATCTGAATAATAGAATCTGAAAGTTTTACAGGAACAAACTCAAGTAATTGTTAAAGTACCATAAAGTAGCAATTTTAAATTTGAGAACAGCTTTTAAATTTACAAGGATTTTTCTGCGGTGCCAATCCAAGGTCTCTTGGATTTAGAAAGTGTTTCATGTAACTTTCTCATAGATATAAATAAATAAAAGTTATCGGATAACTTAATAACTGCATAAAATGAGATTTTAAAAAATGTTTTTCAGCGTTTACATATATTTTTGAAATTTGCATTTCTAAATCTAATGAAAAATAAATTAATGCGACCGGGTTTAAAATGGAACTATAAAAAGTTAACCTAGATCGCAAAACATTTTGAAATGGTATTGTCTTTATTGAAAAAAAAAGAAGTCGACAATCGGCATATTTACAGAATAAGGAACACCAATCTGAGTGATTTTTATTTTCTTCCATTATCTAGAAGAAATAATTGGTTTGTATGTTAGTGTTTATGTCAGCCAATTATTTACATATGGGATATGGGCCCTAAAGTGGAGTGCGCCCTCCGTGGGGGGTCTTTCTAAGAGAATTTAACTCGTATTTACGCAAGGAAATCAGAGGTTTGAAGAAAACCACGGAAAACTCCGAACGGTTAAGTCGAAGGCGACGACTGGGTTTGAACCCAGCACCTGCCTTCTACCAGTTTCGGAGGCAGAACCTCTTGGCCACTAATGTGGCGAAGAAAGAATTGGATTCGTGAAAATTATGGAATTTCGGTTTTTGACGGATTTACACATTTTAGGGGTCAGAAATTACGAAAAAGATGTTTTTACAAAATGTCAGTCTGAGTGTCTGCGTGTCTACAAATTTTATGGGCACTGTATCTCATACACGGAATTTAATAAAAATTTATATTCAGCTCGTCCCCGATATAAATTGATGTTGATTAGTTTTTGGTGCAAATCACCCAATTAGTAGTGCAGCTATGCATTATTTTTCTCCATTTCCACAGTCCCACGATTTCTGCAATCTCAAGAACTAATGCACAGATTTTCACCTAACTTTAGATTCTGTTAGTCCTTGACATGGATTATCGAGTTTTATATTTTGGTGTAAATCTCTCGACGGGTGGCGCTGATATGATGCATTTTTTGCAATTTCCTCAATAACTATCTCCAGAATTAATACGCAGAATTTCATCATACTTCAGATTGATGACCTTGTAAATTAATTAACGTTTTTTTATGTTCTGCTGCAAATTGCTCAACTGGTGGTGCTGCTATGCAGCATTTTTCACGATTTCCAAAATCTCAATCGTTCAATCTCAAGAACTAATTCACAGATTCCCATCAAACTTCAGATTCGATTATTCATTGACATAAATTGATGCTCTTTATATTTTGGTGTAAATAGCTTCACAAGTGGCACTGCTATATTGCATTTATTAAGATTTCCGCAACAGCTCTTTCTCAAGAAGTAATGCACGGATTTCCACCAAAGTTCAGATTCGGTTAATCCTTGGCATTAATTGGTTTGTTTACGTTTTGGTGTCAATCACCCTACAGGTGGCGTTACTATGCTGAATTTTGTGGATTTACACGATTTTAGCGGTAGTCGTATCTCGAGAACTAATGCACGGAATTTCATATCTTTAGAATCCACTTGATGGGCATAAATAACCATTTAATTTTGGCACAGTGATAGCGAATTTTTAAGTTTCAATTATGCATGAGATAGGAAGTTTTGAGATTGCGACATTCGACTAGTTTTAAACTTATTTTTTATACGCATAAAGTATTCTGAACCAATTGAGTTTTTAACATCATGTACAAAACTTATATATTTGTAAAAGAAATCTCAAAACAATGATCACTATTAGAGTTGAACATTTGTGATGGCAAAAATCACACCTTTAAAATTTTTACCAATTTAATACCATTTGCAAAACTTTTTTTTGTGATAGACTTCTATGAAAAAATTTGTAGAAATCTACCACGTAGACTGTTTGGAAACAGTGGATTTAAAAAGGCGTCATTTTTTCATGACATTCGTTTCAGTCTATCCATTGGGATTTTGTATTAGTGAAATTTTACAAATCTGTACTTTTTAATAGCAAAATAGAATTAGTCTCTTTTCAAAGCATATATATCATTTATTCATGCTTTTCTTATAGAAATTTAGCTTATATTAACGGGTTCATGCAGTATTACCCTGCACGAAGTACATTAAAAAATGTACATGATCTATAAATTTAGACTTTAAAAATCATTTTAATAATCTTAAAAGAGAAAATTTTCTGCACTTAATTACAAAATTCCGTGAAACTGGTATAGTAATAGATCCCGAAATAATACGCGTGAAAATAAATTGCTATTCCTTGCAATTTTCAACCTTTCAAAAGTAATACTCAATATTCTTTTGAAAAAACATATTAAAATGCACCACCGTATACGTAAATACACACATATATATCCCAATCGAGATTTGTAATATTCATTTGACAAGAAAACAAAAGGGACCGATTATGAAAAATACATACCGATATGAATCAACAAGAAATAATGTTTGGAAAAACGTATACTATTAAAATTAGGGATGAGACGAATAGTAATTTAGCCGAGTAACCAAATAACAGAATATTTAGCCAAAATTTAGGCCGAATACCAAAACATTTCCAAGAAAGTAACTTTTATAATAAAATTTTAACGTAGAAAAAGAATGAAAAAGAATTTTTTTTATTGGTCTTTTTACATTTTTTAATAAGTTGATGTATTCTTGTTCTTGTAATATTTCAAACACCTTGGTACTGCTAATAAAACAACTTTTACTACATCTAATTTATAATAGCATAACTTTATCTACAAGAAAGTAATTCATAAATATTTTGCCTAAAAAAAAAGGAATTCATTAATTATTACTACTCTTAAATGTACTTTTTAAAATTAAAAAAAAAATTATTTTAGCACAAAAAATTGCAAAATTGCATTTTATCCTTTTATACTAAGATACATCAAATTGATTTTCAGTATAAGTCAGGATGGTAAGTTATTTCCATTAAAATATAAAAAATTTACTTCATTTTTACCAACAAATGATACTTTTATCATCTCTTGTATTCAAAATGAATTATATTCTTACCCTCTCTCTAATAATTCGGAGATATTTTTTGAAGTAACTTTTAATCAAGTAAATTTTATTATGGAGAATGTATCCGTAATGATAAATTTATAAGATTGAGCTTATTCTGAAATCAGTCTCCAAGCATTAAATTACAAATTACATTAAAGCACAAATGTATGGATAAAGTAGAATACATATGTTAATAAAATCTTTGCCATTTGAGCCAGCACATACGATATTCAACAATATTTCACTTATTCAACAAACATTAATAACATACAGAGAAACTGATAATATGTTGAATATAATATATGAATGTATGTAAATAAAAAAAATATATATATATATTCATAATAATGTTGCAAATTAAAGCCAATAATCATGCAACTAATTACTTAAATGTGAAAACTATAGAATTAAAAAAATTATTTTGAAAATTATTTTAGATGGTGTTTATGACATCCAAATATTTAAACGAGGGATACGGACCGAAGGGAAGAGGTCTTTCCAAGTGAAACCAACCTTTATACTACTTACAAAGTCTGTACTATATTATATTAATTTTCGAAAAATGTATTATAATCGAAAAAAGATTGCTGTTCAATTTTAATATATATATACCTATCTCGTGTTAACTATGAAATTTTTATCAAACACGTGCTTTTAGTTAAAACAGGGAATAAAACTATGGAATCATAAAATTTTAATGGAATTTTAATTAATTTTTCAAATTTAGGCAACTTTTAGTGAAATTTTAGTAAAGAATTGAGTTAATACCATATCTTCTATAACGAAATCTATTCAATATAAACCTATTCATTCTTTTTTCAACAATTTATTAGCAAACCACTTCTCTGTGTTACGAAGCAGATTGTTCAGTTTAATACGAAGGTAACGCAGTGAAACTAATATCAAAAGTATACGCTATACAAAAATAGATTTGTACAGATATTTTTGGCTGGATATCTCATACCTCACTCCAAGTAATGCACTTTTTAGATTATATATATATATATATATATATATATATATAAAAAATACAAGAAGAAAAAAAATTAGATGTTCCATTTTTTTTTAAAATTCACATTTATAATAATGAACTAGAACACTTAAATTTCCTATATTTTGTGTAGTCTTATTTTTCCATGTAATTACAATACCGAGTGTTTATTCTAAGAAAAGAAATAAATTCGATATAGTTAGATATAGTTTGTTCTTGCTTCTTTGAACAGAAAAAGGGAAAATACCTAAAGGTTAGAGAATCTATTCCAAAATCTAGGTACATTGATTTTAAATCCTCAAGTGGTTAGGAAGTTTTTGTTTCAGAGGAAAAGGAAAATTTGGATTACTAATCAAAATAAAATCTCCTTTCAATAAGGAAAAGTAGAGGAGATTATACTCCCAACTAATATATGATAAATAGACTGAGAATCCTTATCTAGGAGTTTGACTCAAAATATTTAATCACAATATCCAAATTATGCGTTAATGAAAATTTTACCTTCAAGATTGTATTAAAAAGAATACTGTAGAATATTTCTGCAATTATTTAACACATTTTAGTGAACTTTCATTCATTAAAACTAGGGAATCCAACACCGGGATTTCCGGTTTACAAAATAGAGGCGAAAACCATTATTTTATATTGAAAAACCAAAAAGTTTTATGTTATATTAGATTATTATATTATGATTATATTATTATTATATCATGTTATATGGTAGACGTTAGATTATGGCGGAGGGTGAAGCTGTTGAAAAATTTGTGCGCATATGTTAATTTTTTAAAAAAAAAAAGATACAGTGCAATAATAGTTAATTACTTGTTTATGATATGTATGCTGACTTAGTATTCTTTGATAATGCCTAATGGATTTAATTTGCATTTTAATTTATGGCTACATAATTATAATTTCATTATTTAAAAAAATTAACCTATAAGTTATAAATATGAACTCTATTTGGTTTATTATTTGCAATTTATCTTGCTAGTACATTATGTAGACTTTTTAGATGATACAATATAATATTAATTCTGAAATAATTGATTAAGATTAAAATGTAATGATAACTTGATATTTTAAACTTGATATTTTATAGCACGATATAGCGATGTTTAATCTTTATTTCAAACGATATTTAATAGTTATACCCAACGTTAGATGGCAACATTAAAAAATAGTAAATAATCCCCCTTCTTTAAAAAATTTTATTGAATTTAATCTCCTTTGATTTTCTACTATTGACTGTATATTTTATCAATTCATTTTATTAAAATTACCTTATATTTCCATTTATTTTATATAAAATATGATATTTATTGTTATTTTAATATTCTTAATTTTTATTTTTAATTATAATATTTTTCCTTCCATTTTATATTCCTTAACTGCCTACAATTTAATTGCAAGTGAAATGAGAAAGAACATTTGTGTTTTTTTCAACATGTTGGCGTCTCAGTATAATGTAAGTTTTTCTCATTTCAATTTCTGCTTTTAATTATCGAACAATTTGTACTAATCGATTACATCATATGATTAAGATTGTATAGATGGTTTTTTTTATGTCTTGGTTTTATTGACTTATATTTTTTGGATACGATTAATCGGGCAATTAAAGAAATTACGTATTAAGACTTTTTCCTGATTTCTGAATCAGAAATTAATGGTAATTGTTGTGGCTGCGTGGCGTTGCCCTTGATAACTAGCCACGTACCAACATCTCTAATTTTATTCGTAATTGTTCCAATAATGCTGATTCCATTTGATTGTCTTGTCATGTTTAAGATTGTTATATTGGGTTATTTTATATTCAACATCTACATGTTGAATTGTAGTATTATATAATTGTTACACAAATAACAATTATATTTATTAAATATCTGCTTTTCTAGTTCAATCCCATGTCTCATGCTCTTTAATTTATATAATCCATTTTCACCTTTGCACACTCTTTATTAAAAAGTCGAATTTCTTGTAATTTAGATTTCTATCTATCATTGAAAAATTACCTTCTCTTCATTTATTTCTCTTTATATATCATATATATAATTTTTGGTTTATTTTGGATTGTTTTGATATGTTTGTAAAAAAGGAGCTAAATTTTGTCATCTTATACCTGATGCCAACAAAATTTAATGTAATAAACACATCTTCACTTTAAACTAAACCTGCAAGCTTTTCTGATGATTCTGTAGGTTATCCGTAGTTTCTTATAGTACATTTCTAGTTTCCACTATACATTTTTTGTTAATCTTTATAATTCTGCCAACTTTTTCCTACATTTGTGATTTTATTTTAATTATATGACTTCCCACTATTAACACAAAACAGCATTTTTATATGGAAAATACCAATAATGTATTCAACTAAAGGATTAAAAAATAATTAAAATCAATACTTTACTATTAGCCGCATACCAGCTAATTGTAAACGAAGAAATCGCCAAAATTGCTACTTAGTCCTTTTGATTCCGATAATTTCAGTGGTTTAAACACATCATTCGATGAATAGTCTGTTAAATTTATGCTTTATTTCTATTACTTTATTTTTAATTAATTAATTTTCATGAAGTCTTAATTACGTTTTGCAGTATTAAAATGTGAAAAAAAGGGCCAACTATTTATATTGTGTTAAGTGCAAGCGGGTTTCCTTTCACAACAGCAACCGATATAGATTTTTCAAAAACATATGCTTGTAAATTACTTTTAAAACCTTAAATAATCAGTCAATCGAGATAGTTTTCAAACAAATTACAACTGAAAAATCTCTGTCGGCGTGGCCTATAGGCGGAGGTAAATTTCGAAGAGTGCTCATTTCAACAACAAAAAAAGTATGATTAGAGATAAACCCAGTTTAATAACTTCATTTGGCTGCTTATGAAAATTTTTTAATATCATTTTTCTGCAAGAACTGGTTTTATCAGAATCATCTTAAGCGAAATCCAGCTCAAATGCCCTTTTTGACAACATATTTTCAAATATATTCTGAATTTATTAAAAAATCGACCAAAACAGCACATTATATAGTTCCTAAATAAAAACAAACTACCAACTGAATGCGTTTGAGAGCAAAATTGAATTTAAAAATGAGTCAAAGTAACCGATTTGTTATTTGAATACATCCTTAGTACTTTAATCATGATCGCTTCGGAAAATTTTGGGCGAAATGCCCACTTTGACAGCATTTTAAAAAATATATTCTATTTTTATCAAAAAACTGGCCAATGCGTCACATTATATAGTTGCTAAATAAGAGGATCTGTAAATTGGATGCGTTTGAGAGCGAAAATGGATTTAGAAACAAATCAGAAAAAAAGCAATTTGTTACTTCAATACTTCCTCAAATTTTCAGTCACGATGACTTCGGAAAATTCTATTCAAAATACCCTTTTTGGCAACCTTTTTTGAAATATATTCTGTCTTTATCAAAAAACTGGCCACTGCATCAGATTATATAGTTCCTAAATAAGAGGATCTGTAAATTGGATATATTTGAGAGCAAAAATGTATTTAAAAACAAATAAGAAAAAACGCAATCTCTTATTTGAATACTACTTTAAATTTTTAGTCACAATGACTTTGGGAATTTCTGTTCAAAATATCCTTTTTGGTAGCCTTTTTTGAAATATATTCTGTCTTTATCAAAAAACTGACCAATGCATCACTTTATAGGATGCATTAAAGGTGCTTTAAGAGGATCTACCATTTGAATGCGTTTATAATCAAAAATTAATTTAAAAATGAATCGGAATATAAACAGTTTGGATTTGAGGTTTTTTCTCAAACTCCTATTTTTAATTTATTTTTGCTATACCAATTGGTTATATGAAAAACTTGTCAATATAGAAGTTGTAGATATTATTGAGAAAACGTAAAATAAATTTAATTAGATTTGATAGCTTAAAAATTGACGGAGTTATGGATTTTTTTCTTTTTCACCCCCCTTTTTCTTTTGGTTTTTAATTTTTTTTCATCGGTAAAAGTTGGTACTATCAAAAACTTGTAAATACAAAAGTTTTAGATAATTTTGAGAACAAAAATTTAGAAATAATGTAGATGATGATGTAGAAATGAGAATAAAAAATTTAGTTGGATTTAATATCTTGAGAATTGACGAAGTTGGGAATTTTTTTTTCTCCCAAAAATCCAGTTTTTTTTCGCCCTTTGAGCCCATTTCTAAATTTATCAAAAATATGTCACGCATAAACTTTTGGCCTATTTTTAAGAAGTAATATAAACTTTAAAACGATTCAATATCTACCGTAAATTTCGGGTGTATAAGCCGCGGATCAAACAATTCTTTTTCGACCCAGATTTTTTTTTTAAATGAATGTTACTACTTAAATCGCCGTAAATATTTGTGTTCAATCACTAAATAAGATTTCTGGGTCAAAAAAGAATTGTTTGATCCGCGGCTTATACACCCGAAATTACGGTACTTTAATTAAGACGTTATGAAGTTTTTTCGATTTTCACAAAAACTTTCCCTATTTCCATCCCCTTGGTCCGATTTTGCCCATTAAAGAACTCGACCGAGCTTTTATACCCCTTGAATTTATGTAAAAGTTTGAAGAAGATCTGAGCATAATTATGGAAGTTATCGTGTCCAGAAGAAAGTGATATACACCGATATATAAACTTTTTTACTGGTGGTAGTTTTGGGGTCTAGGAGTCATGATCGGTGTAGATCTGCAAAAATTTTTCAGAAATTCCAACATGGGAGAGAATGCAATAGGTAGTATTTCATACGAAATCTACCTAAAAAAAATTTTCCCGGATTTAAATGGTGTAAAAACTGAAATTATGCTATATATTTAGAAGTTAAAAATAATTTTTAAAATAAAAGTGAAATCTATTGGTGAGGCCATTTTTACGATCAATATGACGTCAGCGTCCCACGGATATGTTTTTGCTTTATGATATAGATGGAACACAATCGGATTTCATGGGGGGTTTTGTTTAATATTTACAACCTTCTTTTTTTTTTTAATAGTATTTTTAATGTTAAAATGTACAAATATAAACGCCTTTCAGTATAGAAATATTTCAAAAGTGAAGTTTTCATTACAATTTTTCAATATCAGGAAAACTGAACAATTATAATTAAAGGGAAATCAGAAATGTATTAACAAGTTGGTAAAAATCTAAAGATTAACAAAATATGAACAGTGGAAATAAATAGTACTATTAATTGTAATACAATGTACATCATTTAAACATAAAAATTGAATTAAAAGAAATATAATCGAAGTTTGTAGAACCAAAGTAGATTCATCATACCCCAAATACTTTGGAACTACAAATAAAGTGAGTGTTTTCATTGTTCGTATCAGCCATGAAAAAAGCAAATTCATACAAATTTGGGGTTATCAACATATAAATATTAGTAACGTGGAGAAAACATTAAAAATGAATTATGAGAAGATTAAAATGAATAGAATAGGATAAACATACCAGACTAAAAAAATCCTTCACAATCCTTCAAAAAATATACTGTCATGATTACGTTCAATTGTTGAAAAAAAAGGATATTTCAAAAATGGGAGTAAGGAGTATATTCCAGTATCAAAGATACAAACTTCAATATATGGTACCAGAGCCCTCTATAGTACCACAAAAACTACCCTTTTGTCCAATATAACACATTAGTACTCTAACCCTTTATCATATATATTTTATACAGTGCGATTCATAAATATCTAAACAATAGGCTATCTCCTTAAATATTGCCTCTAAGCACATACTTCCAAATGCAAAGTTTCCAAAAAAGTGCAAAATTTAATGACATAAGAGAGAACTCCATGGGGGAGGGGGGGGGGGGAGTCTATTTGAGAAAATACGAAAACCAAATTTTTATACTTCCTTCGTAGGGTAAAATATCCAATAAGGAAAAATCTTCCTTATCCATTCCTAAATTAAATTCCATCTTCATGTCATCTCATCAAAATTCAGTTATGGTTATTTTAATAATTTGTCAGGTTTTAAGGGATTAAACACAAATTGAAATGCATGAAATTCAAGGAACAATTTTACTTTAATAGTTCCAGGATACATGTAAAAACATATTTGAGTTAGAATTTTGATTTTTTTTTCACTTTTTTTATCATATAATTTTCCATGGTTAACCATATAATTTTCAAACAAAATCGCATCCTAAAGTTTCTCAAAGGTTTTAAAAACTTTGAAATCGTTGCAACTCCAAACATTATCTATCGAATTTCAAAATGTTTTCATTTTACTAAAGAAGAAAATAGTTTAAATTTTAACTTATTAAATATTTAAAATATTAACTTATTAAATATTTAAAATATTAACTTATTAAATATTTAAAATATTAACTTATTAAATATTTAAAATATTAACTTATTAAATATTTAAAATATTAACTTATTAAATATTTAAAATATTAACTTATTAAAATCCTTTTCAAAAGTAAATAATTTTTCAAATTTTCGAAATCAAAATTAATGTGTAAAAAATAAAAAAAGATGTATTTTAAGTTGTCATTAACAATTCTTGACTTATAATTATTTAAAGATGAGAAAGGATAAAAATCATCATGCAGGAAAAACGAATTTAAAGTTTTAAACAAAGATCGAGTCCTAATAAAATGCTTTCAGAAATTGCAGGTGGAAAAGAAACTCCTTCGTATAGCTTAAACTTCCGATTCTGTTTAACTTTTGTCGTTTCCACCTCCTTTCTCTACTATTTAAATGGCCGTCAATAATTTAAACAAAGGCTTTTTCTAACATGCCGATTAAGATTTTTTTTCATAATTTTAGTCCTCAATTTTAGGTCTTACATTGTCCCGACAAGGCCGTAATCAAAATTTTGTATTCTAGGACGAGGGGCCTCACCTTTTTCTTAAGACTCGACCAGACCAGCCCTAAAGTATTTTTTAATATAGAGTTGAGACTGGCTTCCTTCTTCCTAGTTCTGCACGGCAGAAATTTTCAATTCCGGTATCTACAAAACTCTAAAATCATTGTCTTTTTCTGACCTGATCCGTACAAAAATGAGAAATTTGGCTCAGCCCAAAAATTTTTTACACAAAATAAATGCATTTTTATTTCCCTATTACTTTACAATTAAAGTTTAAAATCAATTTAAAAAAAAAAAAAAAGGATAGTAAATATAAAAAATAAATTAAAATACAGTAAAATTTGAGAAAATAATCTGATTAAGACGGAATTCCTGTCTTTAACGGAAAAAATGGGTTGATATAACAACACTTAAGAGATTGTATTTACATCTCCTAATAATGAAAAACGCATTTTTCCCCTTATGTGATTTAGTCTTATGAAAAAAGATTTTATTGCATTTTTCAGTCTTTAACACATGGAATATGAATTAATGATATTAAAGGATAGGTGAAACATTTACATATAAATAGAGATTAATAAAAACAATATCGCAGCCTTTTGCACTTCTTTAAAAATGAAAATTATAAACATGAAAAAAGAAGAATTATAATAAGCATTTTTAGACAGAATTCCTCCATATGAAAATTTTTTTAACCATATCGATGTAAAAAAACTTTTGTAGAAATTCAATCAGGCCGGGCCGAACTTTTTTCCTATTGGCCGGTTTCGGACCAGATCTTGATATTTCGACCCGTGTAGACCTCTAGTGCTGACCACCAGCATATTTTAAAAGCAGGTTTAACGGAAAATCTATATGTTGCTATTTTAAAAGGAGAGGCAGCGTCTTAAATAGACTTTTAAAAAAGTACTATTCGGGGATGATCTTTATCTTGCATTTAAATTGAGTCAATAACTCATCACTCAGAGGCATGGGCAAATTGTCTAAGTCACAAAATTTAAATTTTAATATCTATTCCAATTTTGAAGATATCCAGATAATTTTTTTGGGGGTGTTTAATTCAGGAATGGGAATGGATAAGGAATTTTTTTTTAATTGGAAACTTTACGGAGAAGGGGGGGGGGAGGTATCAAAATTAATTTTTGTTTTCTGAAATAGACCTCCAATGACAACTTCTAATCCAATTTTGCACCTTTTTTTTTTCTGAAACTTTGCAATTGGAAGTGTGTGCTTAGGGGCAATATTTAACCCTCTGGATCCCAAACCGCTCGAGACCGCCCGAGATATTTTAATTCGTATATCTCCATTCCCACCAGAAAATTAAAACGGCAATATTTATTTTAATTAATGCCAGTATATACCGTATTTAAGTAAAAGGAAATTAGCCATTGAATTTTTCTGGTGTTAAACTAAATATTCTATTTCTAGAACGTATTTTATCATGGGATTTAAAGGGTTAAGGAGCGAGCCTAGTTTTTGACATTTATGAGTCACACTATATGTATGTCATTTAAATATTCTTTTTTTGCACAACGAATAAGATTTTTCTATATATTTATTATAAATTGTATTACTGCCAACAGATGTCTAAAATAAATTTTATAACAGATTTCTTTTAAAACGTTAAAACCTGCCTGAGAATAAAGGGTTAACTCTGATAGAAGCTCGTGATTCCAAACTTCCCGAGTACGCAAATTTTACAATTTTTAATGTTAAATTTGTTGTTATTTAAATCATTAAAATTTTAATTTCATAATGATTTTTTGAAATTTTCAATGAGCTAGAGAAGGGAAAAAAATATAAATTTTTAGCCAGCCATAAATTTTTATCTTATATTGTAGTAGCGTATACATTTTATTGAACTATTGAATTTTCTAAGGTTAATGAACTTGCCATTTACCAATCCTATAATTTAATACAAATTTCTCATCCCAAGAGAAATTTAGCTGTTTATTTAGATATGCGTAAGATTTAATAAATCAAAATGAGTTTAAAGTCCCTTATAGCTTGATTTTACAAAATTAAAAATACTTGTTCTTTTTCATCCCCTTTTTCCCGAAGCATCGATTTAATAAATAGTTTCAAATTTCGCCAAATTGAGCGAGCTGCGCATTAGATAAGGCAACCCAGTCAGCCGACAGCAAGCCTCGTGTCTGGGATAGGTAATAGTAGGTAAAGTCACGTGGTTCGACGTCTTCCTGAAAAATCATAGAATAAGACAGATGCTGTACATAAGAATCAAAGAATATAGAACACTTAGGGCACGTGAGTGAAAAATACACTGCAGATTGAATCCCCCTCTTCCTTATAAAAAGCTCTATTCAAGGAGGAGGTATTCATTTTTCGAGAGGAGGTATCTACCAGAGAGGAGCAAGAGGGGACCGCACATCCTGCGAAAGATTTAGGAAATCTTAAAGAAGCGTGTTGGCAAAGAAAAGGCAAGTGTTGATTGAGGGATTGTAAAGAAGTCTTTTTTTTTTTCTTTTCCTCGATGGCAAGATTTACCTTTTCTCCTTTTATCTAAAAAGTTGGAGAAAAAAAAAGCTTCCGCAAGATGAAGATTACAAAATTACTTCAGCATAAACACAATGTCTGAAGACATAAAAATTTATATCCAAGTTTTTATTCGTAGTAAGATAATACCGTAGGCACGGGCCGTAGTCAGCGCGGGAGGGGGGCACGTGCCAGTACTGTGCACATACAAGGGTAACTCGTGTATATACGGATAGGGCACGCGCCGTCATTCATCATCTTTTGTTGAAGTTTTTTCGGTTTTGTTTGCAAATGGATATCATTAGCATCATCAATATTACTGTAAGTGAACGAGCTTTGCACAGTTGTCTTTTCTGTATACGTTTGCCTATGGATGCATGAAATTTTACCTTTAAAAGCAGCATAAAAAAGCAATAAGCTTCTTTGGTATAGAAATGTAATTTTATCCATAGTAGCCTGTTAGCATTGAATTGCATAATCGCAATGAACCGAGTAAGCTAATTCATACTAATTTAAGAATTTAGTAATCCTAATAGCAAAGCGGAAATTTACGGACTGCTATTAATTTTGAAATTTTCGAATATAATTAAAAAGGAAAATATGTAGCCATGAATTGTGTTGGGGGAAAATATAAAAAACTTTTCAGATTAATTTTTGCACTATTTTGTTAATACTAGGAAAATACTTTGAGTATGTGTCAAAAATAAACGCAAATAATTTTATTAGAAAACTAAAGATTGTTTGAATCATATGACGGTATTTTCGACATTGATTTTGCATTTTGTTTAAAAAAAAAAAAAAAAAAAAAAAATGGAATAATCCATAAATAAATAGTACAATATTTTCCATTAAAATATGAATGAAACATAGTAAAATCTTATCGCATATTTTATATTTCTAAACATTTTTTTTAAAGAGCAACACTCACTTTTGACACGATGGTAGAGTTCCTTGGATTAAAGCAGCCAGAAAAGTACAGTTTAATAATTTTTTCTTAAATCTAAAACAAAATCTACTATAACAGTATTCATAAATTTGCAAAAATAAAATATTTCAAGAAAAAGTTTTCAGAACATTTAATTAGTAACCAGAAAACTTCTAATTATAACAAAACTCTTAACATGAAAAAAAATTCCAAACGTTTTCGGTTACCTTCCAAGATTTTCATTTATGTGGATACAATCAATAAAAGATGGTTCTTTTTAACTGTCAAAATGAAAAATTTTTCTATATCTCGAAAACTAATGACAGGAAGGAGCTTTAAAAACATAGCCGTGGTAGACCGTATTGATTTTTCTAAAATCTTTGTAAAAAATTAACATAGGTTGAAAATTAAATTTTCAATATGAATTTTTATTATATTCATAATTTAAAATAAATCCATTAAAAAATAGCTAGGATTTGTTTGGGTCCAGGCAACTAAAAAGCGTTTCAATCGGATGCTTTTAGGTTGGTTAGTTGTGTTCTGTTTATGATGGCCAATTATCATCACGAGGGATATAGGCCCAACGGTCGTGTCCTCCGTGGGGTAATCTTTCAAAGAGAAACTTCTTTCAACCCGTATTTACGCAAGGAAATCCAAGGTTTGAAGAAAGTCGCGAAAAATCCGAACGATAAGGCCGACGGGCACGATTGGGTTCGAGCGCAGCACGTCCCATATACCAGTTTTGAGAGCAAAACCTCTGGGCCACTGGTGGGCGGGTATGTTTTTAGGAGATAGAAACTAAAAGTTGGCACGTGGATTAGGACATTAGCATCCTCAAATCTCGACTTCTTCATTTATGAATATTTACATAAACTATACCAAAGTTACTATAATAGTGAACCAAAACGTTATATAATATTGAAAATATGTAGTTAATCTCATTCCTGTTTTCGCCCGATTCTAGCTCGGGCGATTCAAATGCGCCATATTTGGAATGCTGGAACCGATACTGAGTTGAAGAAAAATTAGTAATTCTATTCGGCCAGTTCGTTTTTATTTTGTACCTATGTAATATAATTAACCCTTTAACGCCCAAATTATTTTCGTCGCTAAAATTTAAATTTTGTATTTCCCACCACTTTTAAAAGCAAAATAATTTTTATCTAAATTTAGCGGGGATTCTGTCTCGTAATATAAGGTATATATTTACCTTCCTCTTTACTGGTGGGAAAACCGCTTTCTTGCTGTTTTCATAACCGTCCTCAAAAAAGGACGCTGGGCGTTAATGGGTTAAATTACCGTAATTTCCTGCGTATAATCCGTGGATCAAACAATCATATTTCGACACAGAAATTTTATAAAATAAAATGAAACTTTAGATCGCCGTAAATATTTGGCTTCAATTGCAAAATAAAATTTCTGGGTCGAAAAAGAATTGTTTGATCCACGGATTATACGCCGGAAATTACGGTAACTATTTTTTACAATAGATGGAAATGGTTCAGTAAAATATTACTACAATCTATTAATTCATATTAAAATATTAAATACACTAGGTATTTCTTTTTTTCAAATTTCTATTTTGTAAATTTTAACCTAAATTTTAATCCAAAATTTTAACCCGTTTTTTAATACAATGCGCAAAATTAAAGATGAAAAAAATATTTTTATTCTTTTTTTAGAAATGTATTTAATTGGTAAAAGTTAAAAATTTATAATACACTTTTTTTTTTTTTGAAAAAAAAAAAAAAAATCTTTCGCTCCCACCGAAAGTTCTTTCCTCTTCTAAATATATCAACCATGGTTAGTAGTAATCTAATGAAATAAAATGATGGATCCAGAGTTAATCCACTGATTTCGTGGATTAATATAGCAATCATCTACGACCGTAGAAGCTCGTCATCTAGAGCTGCAAATGCACATCTTGTATTAGACATCTTAAAATCTGCATGGATTTGCCGATCTGCTTGTGTTCTTTATCATTTTGAAAGAGTACGGCTCAAATCCCTATACACATCGCTACAGAAATTTAGAATGAAATTTTGAGGCGGGTAATGCAAATTTGAAAGGCTAATAAGTTTGTTACACAATTTCAAGAGTGTTTTTGTTATAACAATCTTCAGTCATCATCAAAGTTGTGTCATTCTATGCAAAACGTTAGTTTTTGAGAGTACTAACTTCAATAATTAATATAAGCCAGAAAATTTTACATTAATAGTCTTAGTTCATCTTTCCCCTCTTTTTATATAGGTGTCCGTATATATTCTTCTCATTCTTCGATGCTTAGTTTATTTTTTAAAGTTTAAGGAGTAATTTCCGTATTATTCTATTGGAATATATATATTTACGATGTTTTGATTCATGATCTTAGGACTTATTTGACATAAGATATGAAACTGATATACCTTCTAAAAAGTTTTATATACATGGATTAAAAACTTAATTCTGCTCATTTTTGAAATTTAGAACGGGGGATACACATGGTTCATAACTTTTTCTATTTCAGAGAAATTTTTCAACTTCCTCTATTTCATTCTACTTCAAAAATTAATGACAAATGATATTATACCGTGCGCCTTTACAGCTATCAAGCTATCAAATGAAATTAAAAATGGATGCCTCCTGGCCTCTAAATATTTTTAGTACGTGACGAATGCTCTTATTTTGGAATTTATGGCACATAATTTTATTTTAACTGAAAATACAGGAAGGTTCTAGCATAACAGAATTTTTCAAAGCAAAAATTTTTCCAAACAAAATTTTTTCCGAACAAAATTTATACATAAATGGCTTTATCCTGAATGATTTACCAACGCATAGACAAAACTATTAACACTAGAAACTTGAGCTTCTATTTATTTATTTGCAATACATCCGAGGGAATTGCTAAGAAATTAATTTTTGAATTCAACTCATAGTGAGTTTAAATAAAATGTCAAAAGTTTTAGGTCATTTTAATATACCTCGGTAGCAGTTTTAGGAAGAAGCGTCATACGCGAATAAAAAATCTAAAATACTAAACAAGTATTTCAATGATTTTCGAAATTAAGTCAATTTTTAAGTCGAAAATAAGATTTTGGGTGTTGAAGATGAACAGCAGATTTTTTCCCCCATAATCTGATCTACAGCCACTTTGTGTATTTTAGGAAGCATGGTTTGGTGAAAAACTAATTTTATTGCTGCAACTGTTGTCAGTCTCATAATCTAGAAATTGCATTGTTACTAGCATCGCTCATGTTTGTCGACAAATTATGGGCACAGACGTGGAAGATTAGACGAATAAGACAAGAGTTGCTGATTATTTATTTGATAGTTTATGCAATATATTTTTACCAAAATGCATGGATTTTTTAAAATTTATTGTTTTACAAATTTTTACGTTTTCTGCGCCCGGATAATTATTTTTTAATAATTATTTAAAACGAGGGGATATAATCCGGTCTTTCCGGGTTATAGAACAAACTGCTCGGTGTAGAAACCATTAAGTAAAAGTTATTTTTATGGTTATATTTGAAGACTAAAATATTTTTTTTTCATATTTTTTTCTTTTAAGTGAAGAAAAAGCAAGTCCTTGATCAACATTAACAACTTTTCTCTTGACCTATTCCTTTTCTGTTTTTGACCCATGTCTTGTATAAAATTATTCTTTCTTATGTAATATTATTGAGGTTTCTTTTAGTTACTAAAATTACGTAACACAAAATTTACTGAAGCCATACAAAATATGGGCTTTAAGCATAATTAAAAAAGTTATTGCTTAGATTTCTAAAGGGTTTAATTTCCTTTACTGTTATTTAAAGATAAAAAGAAAATGTCACTAAAACAAATATTTATCTGTGATTACAATAAAACAATAGTTTGGCAGTATTGTTTTGACGTCATGCTTCAGCTTGCAGAAAAAATATTTTTTTATGCATAACACTATCATAAAATACTATCAAAAACCAAAACCTTACATTTTTATTTTGTTATATCAGAGATATCAAAGCCTTAAAAGTTTACTTTTCGAAAATTTTAAAGATTGATAATTTTTTTAATGCCTAGTTCTGAAATTTGGCGTGTAAGTACAAATACTTTCACCCTATTAATTTAAAAAAATATGTAACATTAAGTTAGTTTTCCTTGCTAGAAAAATTCCCTCTTGTAAACGGAAAGAATTTGGAAAAAATCTTAAACATTATACTGAAATTTTACCTATAAGTATTTAACTTAAGAAACTACTCTGTTAGAGTGAAACCTCCGAATAAGGGACACTTATGGGACCGGAAATTTTGTCCTTTAAATAGAGATGTCCCTTATTCGGAGTTTTTATTACAATGAAAATTCCAAATAAGAGAAAGTTATGGGACCCAACTTTTGTCTTTTAAATAGAGGTGTCCCTTATTCGGAGGTTTCACTGTATTAAAATTTTAACTCATTTCATTCAGAACAAATTGCTGAACATCATTTCAATTGAAGAAATAAAAGACATTTTCACAATTCCATAAACCCTTCAATGTGAGAAAATTGCTGCACTCGATAAAGATTGCCACCATGCACAAACAAAAAATAGTAAAATTAAAATAGTAATTTTGAACTTCCATCACGTTATGTTTGTTGGACAAAAATTTTCCGACTTTTTAAAAATTGTCAAGCAACCAAAAAAATATTTTTTGGACAATTGAAATGGATTAAGCCAGTGGGATAGTTTCAAGAGAAATCTCTCACAAGTAATTTTTTTTTTTTTTACATTGTGGTAAGATTAAAAATAAAAAATCAGTCGTCAGTCCTAGTCCGCAATAAAATGGTTAATTTACGTAGAAATCACCAGAGATTGTTTCTTACAGTATCCTTTTTGCACAGCATTATTGATTATTTCAATGTTTAAACCGGTAGTTCGATTACATATCTGTTGAGTTTGCGCTTTATTTAGTGTATTGCATTCATTTATTTATTTACGATTAAAGTGTTAATTTCGTTATAGAATATAATCTTATAACTCTTTATATTGTTTTGAGTGCAATCGTGTTAATTTTCCGTAATCGGAGTGCACGCGATGATTTCGTGAAAAGTTGCTTGCCTGAAAATTGTTTTTTTTTAACAAAAATCAGTAAACTGAGTTACAGTTCTTAAATAAAGTGTATTTGTAAAGTATTTTTTTTCGTATTCAATTCTGTGAAAAATAAAATAATGCGATGTTCAATAGTAATTAAAATTTTGAAAAAGAAAAAAGGATGGCTAAGATAGTTGTCACCGTCAACATGACGTCAGCGTTATTTGAGGGCATATTTTTAGCACATAAACTATCAAAGTCAGAGAGCTTATGTGCTAGCCGGTTCTGCATGCATGTATGTAACACGATAACTCATGATAAAAATATCCGATTTGCTTGGATATAGGTTTATTTTGATAATGCGCTTCCTGGATCAGTTTTGGGAGTTCATTGGTAAGTATAAGAAAGGGAACGGGGCTAACACCCCCCTTCCTTAATTTAGATAAATGGGTTTTTCATGCAGAATCATCGGATTTCATTCAAACTTTAGATATAGGATCATCCTGAACAGGCGCCTCCATGAATAGTTTTGGGTGTTCATTGGTTAAATATAAAGGGGAGAATGGGAGGGGAGTAACATCCCTCCTCTTTAATTGAGGTAAATGGGTTTTTCACTCAATCTACAGATTTGCTTCATATTTTGAATATAGGTTAATTCGCCAGAAAAAAAAGTCAGTTTGGATTAGAGAAGAGCCTTAATATTAGAAATATCACGATGTGGTTCACAGATTGAACACTCCTATTTTATCACTACTATAGGTATAGTTGCATCGATGTATTTGCCTCTTGGAATGCTGGAAATTTCAATATCTATGACTTTCTAGACATAAAATTATGGCTACATGTAAAGCATTAAATATAAGTTCGTTTTGTATTTTTCTTGAACTTCCGTGAAATCAGGAAAAACAGAATTATAGTTTAGAGCGCAACAAAAAAATCGGCAGAAAAGTTGAACGTACATACGTGTATAAGAGGTAGAATCAAGTCTACCAGACTTGTTTTCAATGTCTCTTTTCATCAGGAAAAGCATCCCAAACATCGTTCATATAAACTAATGCACGTTTATCTACAAGCTGTAAAATAATGCCGTTCATTATTCTCAAAGTATTAATGCAGATTTCGTGCAGTTTGTTATGGTAAAGTTTTTTTAGCATGTTTAGAGGACTGACATTCCTCTTATTACCACTTTCATTACAGACTAAAATTCCAATGCTGTTTAATGTGTCATTTCGTACGAGATTTTTTTTTTTTTATTATTCAGGAGATTTTTTTTTTTTTTTTTTGTCTGTTACCAAACTTTTACACCTTCTTGGTGGCAAATCCCCATTCATCCATAAAGAACTTGCGCCCTCCCCCCGTTTACCCCTCCAAATAAGCAACTGCTCATTCAGCGTTAAATGAAACCACGAGAAATTGTATGCATAATTTACCCACCCATCTTGAACTGTCGACAGAAAAAAATTCCCGCGTTAAATCCTCTCTATTTTTATCTTTACGCTCAAAGCTTCCACTATTCGGAAACCTTTGAAATTTCGGGAAAAGCCACGTGAAGAGAGAAAGAGAGAGACAGCCCTAATTGATCCAAGTGTTCACCGTCGACCCCTCAAAGTTCTGAACCTATACCAGAGCGGGCGGAAGCCGTTTCAGTGAAGTTTATGTTGAAAAAGAGTGAAAGAAAGAAATCAGAAAAGGTGGGGGATATCGTATTTTGCATGGCATAGCGGCATACCCGGTGTTACGCTCAAGTTGGGACGTAGCGGTAGACACTACTAAACGACGGAAACAGATGAGTGTGACTATCACAGGTGTTAAAGACCGCGAGCGAGCAGACTGCCTGGATGGTGGTTGAGGAATTGTCGCCAAATGACAGATATAGCAAGCTTATGTATGGAAGTGCAATCTGTCAGGTAACTAAAATCGTTTGTCGCCCCATTAATGAGAAAAATTATGTAACAATAAAATCATTTTAAAAGTCATAACATCATATAATGGTTTAAAATCATATTTTAAAGAATCTTCATCACCATAACTCATTTTTACTGTTGATAAAAGATCAAGTTACGAAAAAAGTCTTTCGCCTTTCATGGAAAATTATGCATTAATAAAATCATTTGAAACATGTCATTTTGTATTAAATTATGAAGTATCTTCAACTAACTGATTGTGTGTAAAGTTTCTTGTATTTGAGTCATAAAATCCACTCTGTGAATCTTTTAGCATAAAATAATATATTTATTCAAATATTCAAAGAGTAAAAGAGTCATTATACTCACCCCACACGCGCACACACTTTCCCTCCTCAGTGTCAAACTTCCCAATTGCGAGAAAAAAATCCATGTTAAAAGTTTTTTTTTTTTTTTTAATTTTCATGCAATATAAAATTTTGTGCACCTTCGTGAGCATTTTGATATTATGCAGATATTTTCACATCTGTGAACTAAAAAAACCCTAATGTTATATTTCCTTTTCAAATATCCGTGGTTTTTTCTGTATTATTATGTCTTAAGACGTTCTTAGTAAATGCAAAGTTAATTTTATCTAGCAAATTACTCTGAAAAATATATATCAGCATCTGAAAAATCACGAAATAGGTTTCAATTCATTGACAATCACAGATTTAGACAGAGGTGAAATATTTTTTTACATTTACATGAACTTTGTTGTTTTCAGCTTACGTTTAAGAAATTGTGTCATTTCAAATTAAAAATTTCGCAACTTCTCGAAAGTAAAGCCTCTCCAAGTGGAATACCTACTTTTTCAGAAAAAGATGTCCAAATTAGAGAAGTAACTTATACAGGTTCTTAGAAATTTTCAGACTAAATACAAGTAAATATGCATTAATTATTTTTTAAGATTAAATAAATTAGGTTCTTCTAAATAAAGAAATAGAAATCCACTGTTTAAATATATAATTTTGTTTTAAGTTGAAACACAGAAGAAAATATAATACATACAACAAGTGTACACTCCATTAATTAGCATATATTTTGATGTGTATTACTAATTTCAAATTACGATTTGCGTTTCCTTTTTAGCTTATTTGTTAAATTTGTATCCAATGTGTGAAAGTTTGATAAAATATTTATTTCTGTTATAGGCATGTAATTGTAGTAGAATAAAGTATCTGAAATAACAGGTTGATTAGACTAAACCTTATTCTTTGAAAAATGAAAGTCATTTTCCAAGATTGGATGTAAAACTATAAACAATGGTTTTTAGGCATGACAATTATACTTCCAACAGGAATTAACTTTAATGTTTCTCGGAAAAGCGTGGATAATTCCCCGGTTTTTCTTTCAAATGAATAGGAAGTTTCGAACTTCCAAATTAGAGAGGAGCACAGCTTAGAAGATGAAAATACTATTTATCTTATAGATATATTTAAATCCACCAAAAAGGAAATATGAGTATCCAACTTGTAAAGTTATAGTATTTCATTCCGTAACTTTCTCTTGCAACTTAAGACATTCATTGATTTAATTTTTTTTTTTTTAAATCACAGTTTAGATTTTCAAACAAGCAAATAAACAACAACAAAAAAAATATTTAACAACAACGAAAAATCATGCGTACAGTATACATTATTAAACACTTTCCAACACATCCATAACAAAACTTCACACTTTACTAAGGTGATACATGTCTAAATGAAGAATTTAGAAAATGCAAAATCCCTTTCAAAATACGATTTCTGCTATTACCATGAAAAATTGTTAGAATTAACGATTATTTTTGTGCAGCCCTGTATTATGGTCTACTGATATGTATGCATACTACATAGTATCCTAAAAGTTTGCTCAGTTAAAGCACAGCCCAGTTGAAAATTTTCACTCAAAAATTTCCGACAATAAATGGATATTGTGACTTTTGTACGAGCCTATATATGATCTACGCAATGTACACAAACCAAATAATATTTCTAAAAAATATTTAAAACACTGATCGCAACTGAAAACGCACTTTCATCAATTGTTAGTATTCTTCTATAGATCCGTTATAGCTCATTTTCTTCTATAGCCAAAATCTTGTTGTGTGTCCCTATAAATGAACGATATGTTTTACGCACACCACTATTTGTAGCAAGAACCTTGTAGTACACTTTAGTGATGTATATCAATTTGCATATGGTTAAAATACTCTTATATCACTAAAATACACGACAAACTGTTTTTATTATAGGCCGTAATGTGACTGAATTCTTTTGAGTGGCCTTGTAAATTAACTGATAATGCTATGTACTTCAGCTTCAATACCGAACATGCCATAATGATACTAACAACATCTATAAATTTCACAGAAATCAGACTTTATTTATGCGAGTTAGAGCATGGACAGACAGAAAAACCGAATTCATAAACGCTTTTCAATTATGGTGGGTAGTGTAAAAATGTTCCACATGCTAGGGAATTATACACGATACATTCAGATAAAATTGACAATTTTCTTAATAAAAACTGCATGTTTGCATTGAAAGGAGTTTTTATACTTGAATTTTGAACTAACCAATTTACTCAAATATTGTTGCGATATAGGCTGACCTTGACAGTAATTTATACTCTTGCATTAGTTTGAGTTTTTGAAATATTTCAATTTTTTAGGCGGAAATTGGTTCTATAAGTGGCACTAGACATAATATGTTAATATGAATGTTGTCGCATCTGATGCTATACTGTTGTCGGCTGTCCTCTGTAAAAGAAGCTATTTTACGATTTTTTTTTTTATTAGAAAGTTTAGACGCTTAGATTTTGATTAGTGGGAGACAATTACGGTAAGTTAAAATAATCCACTTCCACCTTAATTATTTCAACTAATGTTTTAAGAATTATTGTTGATTACAGCTCAAAGAATATATTTTGAAGATTAGTTTTTAAATTTTCAATCGACTTTTTTCACCTGATCAACCACTGTGAAAGTGGCAATTAAAAAACTATATAATTTTATTGTTATTTCATTTTAGCAGGTTGCATTTTTGACCATTATAAAGTATTTATTAAGGATTGTAACAGTCATATTAGTTTAATTCTAAAACTAAAAAGGAAGAAATATAACAAACACATCGTAACATACTAACTGTATTTGATCAACAACTACTGGCGGGCTACCTAATTTCATATACAATATATAAAATTTGCTTGGTTGGAGAAAGACTATCCATCATCAAACCATAATAAAATTTACATGGAGTTACTTAAGTAACGTACTATTTCAAAGAAGCTATTACAGTGTTTGATTTCGTCCTTTCAGATAAAGTAATTGGTTTTCTCCTATTTTTAACTGCTACAAGAATTTTTGGAAGAAATTTGAAAATAAAGAAATGCAATTTCCTGGTTGTTTTTCCACTAAAGTTATGAAAAATTCTGAAAGAAATCTTGATTAAAATAAAGCGATACAAAATCTATCCTACCACAGTTCAAGGGGTTACGTATGCGCGTGTCTCTTGAATCAAGTAAATAATGCAACATGCACAGCTCGAGTGCACAATTAAGAACATTCAATTTCCTGTGTTTTCTTTCAAATTTCTGAAATTTTATTTTACAAAAATATTTTATTATTTCAATAGAAATCGATTTGGTTTAGATCATAATACAGATAAACCAATTTTGTGTACTTATCATCAATAATAGTTTCCGTTTCCTCTCGGACACATTTAATTGATTGATGTCAATCCGGATATTGATAACGGAAAAAAAATGAATAGAAATAATATTTCGGGTAAAAGGAACATATAATATATGAAGCGTTGAATAATAGTTTGCATCGCAGTGAAATTATATATTACAAAATTCTGCAATCGTTTTGACATAAAATTACGCAGTGACTTTATTATCGAGACAAAGAAAACTAATTCCGTATTTTATATTAATCACAACTTTTCTTTAAATCTGTTAAAAAATATATTGTTTATATGCCCATTCTGAAATAATAACAATTATATAATCATTTAAAAAAAAAAAAAGAAAAAGTGCCTTTTGGTAAGAGGACATTTTGAAAATTATTGATAAGAAAGTTATACTACAGCAACTTATTAAGTCTGATGGAGAAAATTGTAAACAACCGTTTTATTTCCATCATTAAATTTGTTTAAAACGATTTGTTAAATAAATAGATGTTAAAGATTATTTCACTTATGTTTAATATAAAAATCTTCGATTGATTTAACCATATATAAAATATTACACATAAAATTAAAATACACTGTATGACCAAAAGACATCGGAAACATCTGATTTCAGACGTTTTATCATAAATCTAAATAAATCCCAGACAAAATTTTCTGGAACCTCAGGATCATAAATAAAATGTTTTGCTTCATATTTTGTAGTCAAAGTTTGGTCACGAGAGCAATTAGGAAACAAAAAATTCAATGAAAAATTTATTTTAGATCATCCATTAAAATAAATGCTTGAAATCATCTGTAGCTGCAGTACATGATGTGCGATCTTGTGCAACATTTGAGTAAAATTAACATTTATATTCATAGATATAAAGGTTTCTTTAATAAATTTTTATTTCATTTTATTTTATAATAATATTATTATTATTTTGTTTATAGCATGCAGGTTTTTTAACCAAATTTAACGCAACTTTCAGAAAACTTGGCAAAGTACTACAGCAGAAACAACACGCCAAATAGAATACAAATATTGAATGAATAAGAATATTTACATGAAAAATATCGCAATAGTTAATAAAAATGTTTTTGCATAATTCAGTAGTCAACAATATAGGACATTCCATAAAAAAAAAAAAAAAGCCAGTCTAATATTATGAAAACTAACAAAACGCGAAGCTGTTATCCGTACTCTATACCTTATCGAACTTTAATCTTATTAAATATTTTCCTCATAATCCAAATAAGTGTTTGGAACAAAAACTAATTTTTAGCACAATCCAAATAGATTTTTGGCCAGGAACTACTCGAATTCAGGGGAATCGGTGCAATAAAAAAAAATCATTTGAAAGTACAATTTCCTGAATTTATTGACAGGTATTGATTTCATTAATTTTTAATAGATTTTACACAAGCGACCTATTCTTAACGTTGACCAATACCTAAACTGACGTTTTTATAGCACAGTTAAAAATCGTTACCTCCCCCCCCCCCCCAAAAAAAAAAAAAAGTTATTCACCTGTGCAATTTAAGACTTTGTTTTTAAAGATAGAAAATTAAAGTTTTTATGCACTTCCTGGGTTCCTTAAGTTATATTTTAGGAAAATTCTCCATGCTCTAACAAATAAAACAATAAAAACTATTTTTTTTTACAGCAAAAAGTAACAAGTTTTGATATTTTGAATATCGTGAATTTTCGGTGTTTTCTGGCAACAAAAACTTTTTTTCCTAACCTAAAAAAAGCTATTTTGACGTAAATGTTTTTTCACATCATGAACAAGGTTTCAGATATTTTCCCAATTGGAACTATATCTCCTAAAACTAATGGTTTAGGAATTATTTATTGGACAACGATAAGACAAACCGTATATAAAAATAAAAAATTTTTAATAACATGATCCGAGGAAATTAAGTTTGATAAAAATCTGTTAAAATTCTAAATTTCATAACTTATTTTTTTTTTTTTTCATTTTAAATGTAAACGAATTATCACAGGATAAACATAAACTGGAACTATACTTCAAGAACTAATGGTTGGGGTATTAGCAGTAGGTCAGTGATGAGAAAGCGCACAATATTATATTACCAGATTTACGAGCATATTTTGTGCACTTTTTCATAATTTGCTGCTTCAAAAGGAGAGTACTTCAAAAAGTAACTTTTAATTACTTTTATTAGCGGATAATATTTTGTTCACATTAATATAAAAATGTTTTTTATCTCATAATTCTCCATCTGCCCTTATCCTGATTTTTTATTTAACAAAGCTCCACCATAAATACGAAATTTTTGATATTAACAAACTGGCGTTTATGTATCACAATATTGATGCTATTTCATTATCAATTATAATACCGCTGCAGCTAAAGGAAATAAATCATACAGAGAAAACAAATCTAAAAAATATGGAAAATGTATCTATGAAAATTATTACACTTCTATTTCAATTTATATCAATGTATGTAAAAATTACGCGAATATTTGTCTTTTACCAAACTTTCAATTAAAAGTACAAGATACATAAATTACTCGACTAAATACGGTATATCTTATACACATATTCTAGAAGTTTATATGTTCTACACTTTTTAGGTGCGTTCGTAATTATGTAAATACGAAGAACCTGTAGTTGTCGTTCAGCCCGTCCGTCCGTCCGAATATAAAAACGCAAAAACTACCCAACCGAATCGTTTGAAATTTATAATATATAATTATTACATAATTTTGTCGAGTCATTTCAAAATTTTATGAAAATCTGATGCATAGATCAATTACAGGGACAATCAAAAGTATTCCTTTACATTACGGTCAATGGGGGAAAAGTTTCAACAAATTTTAATCGTTTGAAATTTAAAATGTATAATTATTACATAATTTTGCCGAGTCATTTCAAATTTTATAAAAATCGTATGCATAGATTAATTACAGAGACAATCAAAAGTATTCTTTTACATTACGGTCAATGGGAAAAATAAGTTTCAAATCCATTTTAATGATGTTACACTCAGTGTTTCCCCCAGGAGAAGGGCGCACAGGCCTTCGGGGAAACGTCCCCCGGTAAATGTTAGCAGAAGGTTTTTTCTTATTTAAATTCTTAAAGATACAGAATTAATGCCAAAAATAAGGGGAACATTTCTTTTCAAAAATTTACTGGTCGAAGGCCTGTGCGCCCTTGTCCTGGGGGAAACACTGGTTACACTCATTCGAACATAATAAAATTAACATGAACCTATGAAGTATATATATACTAAAATATACATTATGTACAATCTTCGATGCAAAGAATACGTATTATTAAATTACAGGGTCGCACAAAAGTATTCCACTACATAATGCTATACGGAGAAACGCTGTTCGGGGCGTGTTTTAATGATATTAAACTATTTCAAATTTTATGAATATGATATACATTGCTGAGGTGTAATAAAAGTTACTTTCTGTATATTTACAGGAACACAAAAAAGATTTCGACCACTATAGTGTATTCGAAGTATTGTCTACTAAAACAGCAAGATCTGAATGTTTTTAAAACTTCGTTATCGTACGAATGCACCTCATTTGCTACGCTTCACGTCCAATTTCCAACTTGTTTTTCTATATATTCACATTCAGGGTCGTATCAAAATAATCACTTGACACACGTGGAAGCATTCCCAGTGCTTGAAAAAGAAAAAAAAAGGGGAAGGGAATCGTTAAAAAAATGGGGATTGAAACTCGTGCATGCCCTATTTCTAGCTTGCTCAATATGGTTCCACCTCATTCAAAAATCATATAGTATGAAAATATCCTCCGCAGAACATGTCGATTGTAAATGAGGTTTTCATTCTCCACCCCCATCTAGTCAATATGCTGGCATTTAAGTGCGATAGCATCGGAAAATTCCTGGAGGGAATGAGGTGCGGGGATTAATCGTAAATTTTCCCTTCAGGGTTTAGATTAATGAAGAGTGAAACGCGAAAAAATCATTAATGTTGGCTGCAGAAATAATAAACTCATAATTGGAAAAAGAAAAAAAAAAGACTTCGAAGCGAAAATGATGCAAAAATATTTTTGCTGGAGTCTGTTTTGACAAAAATATCCAAGTGGAATAGAACGGATCATATAAATTTTTGATACAAATCAATACACAAGAAAAATCAAAGATATGCATTACATAAAATGAACTATCGAAATATAGGCCATCTTCTGTTATGACTGATGTAAAAGTGGGTGATAAATATTTTTAATTTAAGGAAGTTCCTTTATAAATACGCACCGCTTACTTCAGCCATAAGGAGTCATATTCGCATATTAAAAGTCAACCAAGCTTTATAAGTTCCACGAGAATATCATATTTAAATTAGAATTATTATAAAAAGTGGCAATCTGAAATTTATTTTAAAGCAAGTACCACGACTTCCCAGCCCATAAATCAGTCCCAAGAATTTAAAAACGTGGTTATATTATGAATTTAATAGTGGAGAGTATATCAATAATTCGAGAGTTATATTATTTTTTAAATTGATATTTACACATGGAGTATTATTATTATATTAATAGACATTTCAAATATTAAAATAACATGTAAGGGGAGGGATGCAATATATAACTTTGTTCCTATACGCTTACACGTACCTTAAAAAGTTAAAAGACAGTTGAAGCTTTCGAGAGTAAACTGTTTTGCAAATATCTTCCCAAATTCTTGACGAATCGTCCTTTTAGAAGTGTAAAGCACACGCTTTGCCTCAAATTTTTTCAGTGAATGTTTAGTCGCGGGAACAATTAGGCCGCTAATAATACATTAAATAATAATGCGATCACCCATGTTATACAAAACGTTCAAAATAGTCTTTCGTTGCAGCAAAGGACTATGTGGGTCCTGTTTAACGGTCGTGTCAATTTGTGCAAGCATTGCGCGCATATTGGTAAAGATGTTAAAGTTACTGAGAAAAAATAAAATGTTTTTTGTTTATAGAACACAGATTTTTCAACCAACTTTCAACATCACGTTTCATGTATAACAGTAGAAGCAGTATACTCGAACAAACATCTCCAGAAAATCCAGTCAAATATTGCTAAAATTCAGAAAGATAGTGGCGATATAGTGAGTTGGTTTCTAAAAGTTGCTTTATTATAAGGACACTGAAAAATTTGTCAGTTCATCCTTCTGAATTTTTACGATATTTGATTGGACTTCTTATAAGTTGCCCTAAACAGCTGACTATGAAATTATGAAATAAAAAATTTTAAAATCTTTCGAGCATGTGCAATTAAAAGTTGTTTCATGTAAATGCCCATCTCGTCAAAAATTCAATAAATTTATATTTTAACTGCAGTATACTACTACTACAGTTCTTTTTCACATTTTCCGAAAAGAGTTAAATTTGGTTAAAAATTATGTCTGCGAAAAACGAAAAATTCAATTTTTCACAAAAATGTTTTCACCTTCATTAATATGCGTGCTATTGTTTACACAAATGTTAAAGAGGAGCTATATAATCATTTAGAAAGTGACAGTTTATTTTCAGCATTTTCTGTTACATAGGTGATAGCAAACTTTTTAGGATTAAATATATTGCTGATCCTCTAATTATTCAGACGACAAAATTTCCCCTAAAAAATATGACTCCACAGCCCTGGTTACGGCATACACTATAAGGCAATGTGTCTTTAGGTGCATTCTGTCTTTCCTTAAAAAGTTTCTACACTAAGTTTTGAAATTCTTTATTAAATTAGCATATACAAGTCGTTGATGCAAATAAGCGGACCTGCTTTACGAATTACAAATTTATTTTCTATTCAATATTTGTTGCGTCATATTTAATGCTTGATTTAATCCTAAAAATTTTTTTTATCTAAAAAAGGAAAGAAAACCTATTCCAATACAGGTAAATTAGGCTAACCATAAAAAGAAATTTTATAGCTTTCGCAACTATTAGCATTTAAATCCTTTACCTCAACAAAACTCCACTAATTCTTTTTTTTTTATGTTCAGAACTTTATCACAGAATAAAATTTTCTCTCTTAAGAGACAGTAATAGTATCCTCAGTTGAAAAAAAAATCAGAAAAGAAAAATACCATTAATTTTTCTGGGGAAAAAAGCCACTGAAATTATAAATAGTTCAGTTACGACGCCCATCAATTCAGATGAAATTCATAATTTACTCTCAATTCAAATTATCTACAGTGGAGAAAAAAACTGAAAATTTTCATTTTGTCATGAACTGTGAAAGGTCTCTGAGTGTGGAGATCCTGAAAGCCCTTATTTAATTGCACACTATTCAGACTAGAAGGTTTGCATACCAGTAACGGAAGGTTCGTGTAATTAGAACTAACACGCATGCCATTGTTTGGAAATCCTAGGATATTTTATCAATGAAAATAAGGATCATTCATCGATTCACTATAGCATCCTTTAGATTTTTTTCCCTTTTTAACCACTGAGAAGTCGCTAATTTAGAGCATATTTCTAAGTTAATCTTTCATTTATTTAATTACGGAATGTTTGTCGATAAAGAATGCAAAATTTACGGTTGAAAAATTCCGAAAGATATTTTTAATAAAACGACGAATTAAATTGACAATACTGAGGAGTCAACAAAGTTGTGAAAAAAATTGCACCACAAAAACATCGAAGCAATTCATTATACACGAAAGATCATGTAAAAGGACAAAGATTTAAACGTAGATTCATATTTAACCCGGGGAGACGCGCGCAGGGCCTAAAAGACCCGGAGTGCGTATGGTTTTTACAATTGTAACCACTAATTTTTTAAAAGTAATCTTCAATTTATTTTATTGGAAAATTTGAAAGAATTATCTCCGTCTTAATAAAGTGACAGTTATAATTTGATTTTATTGATGGCAAAGTTAAAACCATTCATACCCTGGGTAAGCGCGCGTTCTCCCGGGTTAAAAAAGTCATTTAAGAAAGCATTTTTAAGGTGTTTACCTACTACACAAAAGATCTTTTTAATAAACCTTCTGTAAATATTTGAGTTTTTTGCCGTTAATATTGCTAAAAATCGTTTCCTATTTAAGGTCAGCTGCATTTTTATTTCCGCCTGCGTCGCTTTTTTCTTGAAATATGTCACAAGTTTACATTTCTTATTTCATATGTACTACATTATTTTATATGTACATCACTGTACACTTTAAATACTAGACAAAATGGCGAAAATTAAAAGATATTTGTCGAATATTCCTGGGATTTCAGGATTCTGAAGAATATGTTCCACTTTATATTTATCAATGGTGATTTGATCAGAAAGACAAGCCGCTCCCCCCAAAAAAGGCAAAGAAAATTTAGAATGTTTGGGATCACCATTTAAAATAAAATGCATGAAATGATCTTCGCTATAACTTACGCAAATATGGAATTGCATAATATGTGTATTCATTTGAGGAAGAATAGAACGTATTCATGGAAATTTTTGAAGGGATTAATATATTCTTTTGCAAATGAATTATACAGTTGTAAACGTAAAAGTATGAAATTTAAAAATATGTCATCTGTTTTTACATATTTCCAATGGTCCGTTCGATGCGCATTTAGAAAAATAGTTAAAAGCAGGTCTTTCATTTCTTGATCTTCTGTTTGCCGGCTTCGGTGTTGGGTTAGTATTATTTATGATGGCCGATTATCTGCACTAGGCATATAAGCGCGAGGGGGAAGGGTGCCATCCGTGGGTTTCTTACTAAGGGATCCTAACCCGTATTTACGCAAGGTTAACCAAGGTTCAAAGAAAACCACAGAAAACTCCTAACAGTTAGGCCGGCAGGCGCAATTGGGTTAGAACTCGGTACTTTCCGTCTAGCAGCTTCGTCAGCATACCCTCTCAGCAACTGATGGTTGCCGGCTTCGAAAAGCTAAAAAATGATCATGCGTAGTCACGTTTGTTTATTTCCAAAAAAGAATAACTTTTATATGATTTTTAAAAGTAATATTTCGGTTAATTATGAAAAAGGTTGCATCAACTTCTGCTTTAGTTTACAATCATACAAATTTCTAGACGAATTGTACTTGCATTAGATTTTCCTAGGCGTCGACGGCCGACAGAGCGAAACTTTTTTATTAGTATAAATTTTTGCATATCCTTAAATTTTCTGACTAAATAAAATGAAATCCGTTCGTTTAAAACTTACGTTATTATTGACGTTTATTACGTCCCTCCAGAAAATTTAATCATAAGAGTACTATACAAAATCATAGACAATGATTTTTTTTAAACGAACAGCTTTATGTCATACTGTTCAGGTTTGCATTAGGTCTAGTATTTTATAATTTTTTAGCAGGTTATCGTTTCGACAATCTTTCGTAGTCGTGATATACGGAAGAGGCATTCGGTCATGGTTATTGTTGAATATCTTGAAAGTGTAACGAATATGGTGTCAAAGGGACTGATTTTTGGGATGCTTGGGACATAATTTTTCAAATAAGTATGGCAGGCTTAAAATCTACTTTAAAATGTACCTTAAAATGTATTCAATTATTAATGTGATGGCAGGTTTGATAAAATATCTGCTTTTTGACAGATGCAGAGTTGTTGCTCAGTAAAATTTTAGAAGATCATATGGCTTTGCAAATAGATATTAAAGAAATTAACCCTTTAACACCTTTTAACTTTTTAAGGATATATAAACTACGAAAACTGAATAATACAATATTTATTTACATAATATACATAGCCTTTCTATTTAAATGTTCAATATTAAAGTTTCACCCGAGTGAGAAAAGTAACAGATTAAAACATTTTTCAAAAGATTGTGAATAAATTCCCTTTTTTTATTTTAGGATTAAAATAAATACTAATAACATTTGACAGAACGATAGATGAAAGTTGACAAAAACAAATTAAAAAAAATATCACAGTCCATTCAAAGCGTTATAAGAGACTGTAAAATAAGGGAAAAAAATACCAGCAACAACCATGCTTGCTAAATCTTAAATGTATGCTACTGGCCATCTTCTGTTTTTATTACTCATCATTTGGAATTTAATTATTCCTACATGTATGGAGTTTTGAAACTAATGCTTGGTACATTTTTTAAAATGTCATTTGGGCTTTTCTTTAAGTTTATTTTTTCACTCATTTAATTCAACAAGTAAAAGATTTACAAAAAACTAGCCATTAGGATACCTGGTAGTTTTATTTGTATGAAAAATATATACATATAAAAATGAAATTATATAAAAACGTGTCATTTGCAAGATTGAAAAAAATCTCCATATAAATACTATATATAAGAAACCTAGAATTAAAAAAATCAAGTGAATAAATTTAAAAGAATATTAAATGCCAGATTTTGCTTTCACATCTACATAGATATGTATAGATCTTGTGATAGGAATGATTCAGCGGCTGATAAGAAGTTTTTGCTATTTGGAGAAATATTTCAAGGTAAAATTATTTCATATCAAAGTATTGACATTATGACACTGAAACATTTTGCCAATGAATAATAACTTCCGTCTTTGAAAATCAGGTGAGCATCGTTAAAATGATTTTCGTTTCCTCTGAGAAAGACTCAGGGCACCTAGCTGTGTATATCAGCATTCATAAATATAATCCATTGTAATTATCTAACAGAATAACAAATTTTATGCTTACCATTTTATTATTTCTTCTCTTTCCATTCAGAAAAATCAAGAAAGAAAATAAAACAATTATTTTAATTTTTATATAAGTTAGCGATATATTCGTGAACAAAAAAAGCTGGGTATCGAAAATTAGAAGAGGGTATTTGAGGAAATTAAAGTTATATGCATATATATAATAATAACAAAGAAATTAAAGACAAAATACCTAAACTACAGTGCTGTTTAGTTAAACATTAATTATAAGTAGATGGTTATACATTCGAAGTAGCTTACTCATTTAAACCCCGGGATGGACATTTGAGACTGGTGCCTAAAACTAGAAGGCGTTGCTTATATGAAACTACGAAAATTATATTAAATATGTTACAAACGTAAGATTTCTTTAACCCTTTGTTCTTTAGAGGTTATTTATTCGCCACTCAAGGTACTGTGGCAACTCGAGAAATGACTTACAAATAAAGGTTGCAATAAATGTTCCAACAAACCCAGAAACTCCAGGCGAGTTTCGTGAAACATCCTATTAAGTGCAATACTAAGTAAAGCAGCTTAATGGATAAGTATTAGATAATCGTATATTCATGTAATAAATATACGATTAACAAAAATCCAGATAATAAATAAATTAGTTTTATTAATAAATATATCAATGTAATAAATTTGTGTTTACATTAAAAAAAAATTTCTGGAGTTGTTTTTTTCGTAGCAAAAAGTTTCGAGTGCAAAGGGTTGAATCCTTAACTAGTGTTGAGGTGGCCGTTTAATTCCTTACATATTTTTTCTACTTATCCCTGACCAGAACTTGCTGCCAGCAAGTATATAAGTGATACACCGATTTACTGAACTGACGCATGCAGTCATATAAAAATACCATTAAAAAATAAAATTAAAGTTTTATTTTTATTTTAACGTTAAAAAAAAGCAGGAAACAAAAAGCGCATTATAATGTCAGTTGTGTGCAAAAAATTTCATGACGCCAGTTAAGAGTACGTATAATTACAAAATCCATTAGCTGTAATAACTAACTTAGTATCAGGTAATTGCTTACGTTTAACATCAAAATTTGATGAATATTTTGTCATCAATCTGAAATATGTTAAAATAAAGAGTGTTTGCTGCAATATCAAACAATTCTTAGTCAAAGTAAATTTTCATGGCGAAACACCAAAATGAAGTAGTAGGATGCAAAATTATGAATTTACAATTACATATTATGATTAAAGTTTCGAGTCCATAGATTCCCCCTCCCCTCATACCCATATAAACATTCAATTATATTCGAAAGGTACGTAACTTCCGTTCTCGGTAACTTTGCCTTTTTAAAACACACTCAGTTCAGGATAAATGTTAAATATTTCTTTTTAAACTTTCAAAAAAAATTAGTTTAAAGGGGCTGTCCATACATTTTTGACTCCCTCTTCCTTTGATATGGCCAGTGATACATAATCTGTGATACATAAAACTTGAGTATTTCTGAAATCCAAAATCTGTCAAAGTAACTTTTCACCAACAGCGGAGTGCAATATGTTCAAATGAAAAAATTTTTGAACGAAATTCTGTTATTCAATCTATCTGGCGATATATTATTAAAGGAATGTGAAGTCAAATAAGAAAAAAAATCCCCCGGGGAAAAATGGCGGTCAGTGAGTAGATGCAAGTACTTTTCGACCAATGATTAATTAAGATTACTGCAGTAATTGCTCAAAAATTTTAATTGTTACTTGAGGTAGAAACCTTATTTAAAAATTTGCTGAAATTACTATTTGAAAATAGTTGTAACTACCGCTCATAATTTTACACTGTGAGAGGTGATAATTAAGATATTAATTTCGAATAAGTTTTGAAGAGTAATGGCAATGGGAGTTGACTAAGTAATGGGAGTTTAGCTACTTAGAAAGGATAAGGGCCCATTTCGTACATTAATTTTAAGACTATTAGAGATAGTAACAGAACCCGAGGTTTGAATGCGCCCACTAGGTAGCGGTAAAACGCTAGAAGGGTGCACTAAACACTAATACTAAATAACTAAACTTTAGCATTCGGCAACATCGACTAATAACTAATGCAACATGGACTTTCATATCCTAAATTTAGATAGGGACTCGGCTTATACGCTGAAACCGATCTCCTCTTTGTTCAAATTTAAGGAATGCTTGTGTCCCTATTTTTTTATTTCAAATTTTTGTACCGTCACCGCAAGTTTATAGAAAAAATTAAGAAAAATTCAGACTTTTTTTAAAATTAAATATTCGGATTTTTTAAAAATATTTTTTTCAATGTTCGCAAAATCTTATACAAATATATATCACGCGTAAGCATGCTGAAATAATGAGTCTAAGCATGTTTTATTAATTTTTTTTCAAGTATTCTATTTTATTTTAGAGAAGTATTGAAATACAGAAAAAGATATAAAAGTATTAAAAACACAGAAACATATCAACATAAAAGTATATATAAAAGTATTTAGATTAGTTTTAAATGGTTAGATACTAATAATATATGAGGAGCCCAGAAGCCAAGGGGTACAAGTGACAAAATGTCGATTTGGAGTAAATTGAGTTTAAAGATAATTGATGTTAAATTGGAACATCAATAACAATTGACTAAATTGAAATAGGA
Source organism: Maratus speculifer (assembly GCA_964019185.1). NCBI lineage: Eukaryota > Metazoa > Arthropoda > Arachnida > Araneae > Salticidae > Maratus > Maratus speculifer. The sequence continues at coordinate 193,384,031 of OZ025299.1, forward strand.
AACATCTGCTTGTTGCATTCTAATCTTTGAACTCTCATTTCAATAACTGTTAAAAAATAGAATACAATTTTCTTTAAATGTATAATTAATCAATATTGTTTGTTTTTCGAAAAAAGTGGTTTATCTCTATAACTTTCCAAATAATCAGAAAATGACCTATATTTCTTTACCTGAAATGAAAAAAGCATATTTCCAGATACCCTGTGCACTTAACTCAATTTTTTCCATTTTGTCACTTATACCCCTTGGCTTCTGGGGTCCTCATATATATATATATATATATATATATATATATATATATATATATATATATAAATAAACGTAACCAGGATTTTTATATTTGAAGATAAAAATAATCTAAAACTATAAATAATCTAAAATACTACTAATATCTACTAAAATAATCTAAACTGTATTTGCTATGAAACGTTAGATCACAAATGAATGCATAAAATAAATGTATTATCTAACGTTGCTCATTTTTTTTATCTTTTGACACTTTAATATTTTGAATCCTCTCCTCTTTTACTATACTTGCGCAATTATAATAGTAAAATCTTCAAACAATTGTTATGGACACACAAGCATTTGAACTGAAATTTCTTGAAAACAGTATACAGATTCTTTTACAGCAGCTAGAATATTCTCACCATCTTTTACTATTGATTCAGATGAGTTGGGAAATTTTGTCCAATTCTAAGTATGTTTTCCCTTTGTAGATGGGGAATAAGAAATAAACTTCATCTAAGACATCTTGATAAATTTGTTACAGATTCCGGTCTTTCAATTTATTCTTTTTCCGTATTGCAAAGTGTTTCCTATATAGTTTCTCCTTTCCCCGTTTTTATTAAATCAGTTTTCTGCAGCAGCATGGAATGATCCCATCTTTCTCAATTTCATCACAATTTATCCTGGGAAATAAACATATGTCCATGGGATTGTACAACATGCGCTTTCGAAATATTTCTTAGCTACTAAGAAAAAGTTCACTGTCATATAATGAGCAATGCTCTTCGTATAGCTCAACTTTCTATATAAACCTGATGGAAATATTGCCTTCAAACTTAATTCTTATATATTTGTTATACGCAAGATTCTTTTTATATTAAACATTTTCAATTCTATATTATAATATATGCTTTTTTCTAATGAATATCTTTTCATAATTTAACAGTATAGTAAAATTTAAAATGATTATTAGCTTCTTATTTAGGGCCATTTAAAATTCCATTCTTACATTTTACTTGCATAATTAATAATTTGAAAATTTAGAAATTTTTATTAAGCATTCATTCACAAACAAGTAACGTGAACTTTTGCAATTTTAAATCCACATTATAAAGCCAAAACATGCCTATGAGTAACGCCGACATCATGTTAACAGTGACAACACCTGACTCATAAATTTTGCTTTTATTACAACTTCTTAAACATCGCACAATCAATTCTTTTTTCATCGTCCAAAAGAAAAAAAAAAAAAAAAAAAAAAAAAAGTCCTTTCAGAGCAATTTGTTAGAAAACTATTTCAGTTTAATGACTTTGTATGCTTTTTAAATTAATTTTCAAACATTTATTAAAAATCTATATCGCGCACAGCGCAGTTGCGAAAGATCTATGTGCTTAAATCATGGAGATGACCAGAATTTAAAAGAAGAAGCTGTTGTAAGTATCAAAATCTTTGTGGATTTCTTCAGCTGTAAACATCTGCCATGCGGTTGATACGAAAGTATCGCTTTTAATAAATTTTTAATAAAATTTATTTGAATGCATATTTGATATTTTTCATGTAAAAATGCTTTTTTGGTGTTAGCGGACAAACTAGAAAAATATATTCATTGAAAAAAAAATCTTAGTTTTCAGTTAAAAAAAAGAGGGGGGGGGGGGTATTTCTCATGGTCAAACTCGTGAAGACCGGGTCGGATCACTTCGTTTTTCTTTAAAACATACTTTGACTATTACGTAATTTCCTGCGTATAATCCGCTGGTCAAACAGTCATTTTTCGACCTAGAAATTTTATTAAATAAAATATCACATTTCAGATCACCGTAAATATCTGCTTTTATTTACAAAATAAAATTTCTGGGTCGAAAAAGAATTGTTTGATCCGCGGATAACACGTAGGAAATTACGGTAGATATTTGACCACAATAACATGACGCTCCGATTACATCGAAAGCATCTAGAAAGCTAACAGTACAAGTTTTAAAAGATATCATAATCTGAAGCTTACTGGGGAGAGGGGGGCACGTGTGGAACAGTACATATTTCATCGAGTTAATCTGAAGTGAAAAAAAATACCCAAATTTGACAGTACTGCTACAATATTTTGGCCGAATTTTCAGATCAATCAGCCATTTTTCTATCTAGTTTTTGTAATTTGTTTTAGAAGATTTTAAGTAAAAGTCTTCCATAAAACTATTGAAGTAAAAAATCATTCAAAACGTTTTTTAAAGTAGGATATCAACATCACGTTCTACAGTGGCATTAATTAGGTAAGTCTACAAATAATATTTTTGTTTCCTTATTTCAATTAAAAATATCTTTTTTATTTGTTGTCAGATAAGGCACTTATGAACAGAATATATGGGGGCAGATGTGAACAGTTCACAAGTATATTTTTAAGTCTGTGGATGTATTTATTTATTTATTTATTGTGCAAAATTTAATTACCCTTATCAAACATTGATCTATTGGAAATTAGATAAAAATTCAAAGTGGTGGTTTCTGTAAAAACCAATATGTTTATTTGTTATTCTTTAATAAATTCTAGCTTTAAACCTATTTATTTTTTCTTAGCTCATATTAAAATATTTGTACGATATTTTATTTTATGAAAGTAAAATTTAGTTACTTAAAAAAAGCGATTAGTTGTACTGTGATAGTCAAATTTTTATATCGCAATTTTACTAATTTTTAAAATCATAATGTACAATTTTGTGATACACATTGCACAACATTTAGAAAAAAGTAAAATCACGAAAACAGAATTATTCAAAAACTTATGTAAAAGTAACACAGTTTTGCTATGCTTGATTCAAGTAGGTATATTCGTGTATAATTTTACGATTAATTTTTCTTTTATCTATGTTGAAGTATTTATGGATTTATTCACACAACTAGAAAGATGGCATCGAAGCAATTTTTATCACAGATTTTATTCATAAAAAATTACTTATTTTATTTATGCATGCGTTTGCACATGTCCCAGGTATTTTCACAACTACCCCTCCGCTGGGTACATGAACAAATTTAGACAATTTTTGGAATACTAATGTAACTTGGAAATTTTTGGTAAATACATTCAAAAGTTTCACCAAGAGAACAAACAAAGTGTAAATATTCATATAAATTAATTTTTGTTTCAATAGCTCATAACAATTTTTAGAAAAAGTGAAAAATGTAAAAATTGTTCACACATGCCCCTCTCCCCCTTACAGTTTGAGCGGCTTTTCGGATTTTCAGTGTATCGGCTACTTTATAACCATTAGTTCGAATTATTGTATGTTTCATTAAAGTAACAACTTAATTACAGAGAAAGATGTGAATTCTACAATCCTGCATCAAAGCTGTATAAACATGCAAACCATTAAAAAATTTTCTCACTTCAGTGACACACTTATTCAGTCTGAATCTGAATTCTTTTTCACAGGATATTTTTTTTTTAAACTGAAGTACCATTATTTTAACTTAATTTTTTTTATTGAAGAATATGTTCATTTCGACAATCTGTTATTCGATATCTCTCAAAATAGTATCACCTTTTAATGCAAGCATATTGAATGAAAAATTTAAATTATAAATGAAGCATAAATGTCCAAACCGGCTTCATGTAAGAGCACTTTCGGACAAATATTTGCAATCAAATAATTAAATTTTAAAAACACCAGAAATAAGCGTGGAAATCGTATGTTCAAAAATCCATATATGTCGTCAAATTTAAGTCTTATTACTGAAAATGTAAAGTTTGTTACAATTTTAATAGAAAAACAACGCCCTAAGCTTGCATTTTTTAAAAGTATACATTAAAAAAAGGCAACTTTCAATTGAAAGGTCATTTTAAAATTTGCACTGCATCTTTCTTTTTTCCCTTTTAGGCAAGACTGCATATTTCACAACTAAATTTACTAAAAATGTAAAATTGTGTGTCTCAATATATTTTAATTTATATAATGATTAGACTTATTTTTGATAAATTAATTTATTGCATTCCGATTTCTTTTCATTTTGCTTAAAATTACAGATCTGAATTAAAAAAAAAAATCTTTCTGAATAGGATTTAGACTTACATTTTCGGGGAGATACATTACATGGCCATTCATAACCGTCTATTTGCAATTTTAAACATTTTGTAAATATCTAGAAAAATACATGAGGAATTATCCTGTAACTCTTAGTGTATAAATATAATAGTACGAGTCTTACATTTCCGTGAAAATGTTTTCCCGAAACTCCATCGGAGACCGTCAACAAATTAAAAAAGTATGAATATCTTCTGGATAACCCTGCCAAAACTAATGTAGCAAAAGCGCTCAAACTATAGATTATGATTAAGTTGCTTACTGCAATAAACTGTGTTCATTTTTATGTCGATAGCATGCATACTCGTAAAAAAATTGAGGTTTTTATAAAAACAGTCCCAAATTTTTCCAAGATTTTTGCTTATAACTTGCAAAGTTCTTAATATAAAGTAACATTCTTTTCTGAAAATATGACAAATAATATTGCACACAATACCTTGCAATCAGAATTAAAAAATAAAAAATGTATGAAAAATGAGTAGGTTTACTTGATAATTTTTCACTACGCATGTGTCAACGATTTCAAAATTTCATTTGTATATTATGTTAGCTAAACGTACGGAGCAACTTTTGTGAAAGTCTCAAAATCATAGCTTGAAAATCCTGAAAATAATCGTCAATAGAATAAGTTGAAAATCCGTTATTCACAAAATGAAGCAAAAACAAGAGGGGTTGTATCCATATATTCATTGATTAGTGTCAATATAGAATACACAATATGGGACATACTACTACATTTGGATAAAACCCCTCATTTTTTTGCTTCATTTTGGGAACAACGGATTTTGTCCTTTTTCTATAGACGATTACTTTCAGAATTTCCAAGCTATGATTTTGAGACTTTCACAAAAGTTGCTCGATACATTTAAATAACATAATATGCAAATAAAATTTTGATATCGTGTACGCATGCGCAGTGAAAAATTTAGTAAACCTACTCATCTTTCATACAATTTTTATTATTTTTTAATTTTGATTACAGGGTTTTGTGTGCGATACTATTTGTCATATTTCCAGAAAAAAAAATGTTACTTTATATTAAGAACACTGCAAGTTATCAACAAAAATCTTTGAAAAATTTGGGACTGTTTTTATAAAAAACCTTATTTTTTTACGAGTATGCATGCTATCGACATAAATATGAACACAGATTATTACAATAACCAACTAAATCATAATCTACAGTTTGAGAGCTTTTGCTACATTAGTTTTGACAGGGTTATCCGAAAGATATTTATTCTTTTTTAATTTGTTGACAGTCCCCTATAGAGTTTCGGGAAAAAAATCTTCAGGGAAATGTATGACTTGTGCTATTATATTTATACACTAAGAGTTTCAAGATAATTCCTCATGTATTTTTCTAGATACATGAGGAACAAAATGTCTAAAATCGCAAGTGGACAGTCATCAATGGCCATGTAGTGTATTTCATCACCTGAGAATAAAATGGTTCTATCTGGCCAAAACTCAATTTGGAGTTAGAACACTTTGAAAATCAGCATGCTCTGTACGTGCAGCTATTAAAAGTTTGCAAAAAAACTTTTCGCATTAGTAAGTTCGTATGTAGGTAAAGACAGCAATTCTACAAAATCAAGTTCGTAAATAAATTTTTGCGGATTTTTTTATATTTAAAAAAATTGATAGAACCATAATATTCTCAAACGTCGTGTCGTGCTTAGAATAACAGGGTTCAATAATAAAAGAATCATGGGTTTCTTAATTTGTGTAGCTTTTTATAGCTTAAAGAGAAATTTCGTTAACCAATTCTAATAAATATCAGTGGACAGTGAAATATTTATTACTTACATTTTAACATAATAATAGAAAATGGCTGCTTTCACTTATTCAGACTAATTGATGGCATTTTCACAAAATTAATGAATTTAAATAAGTTAAATATATTATTTAAATGAACACAAAAATCTTATATATTTAGTTATGCTAAATATAAACCCGAAAGATTTCTTTTTTTATTGTGCTATTTCAATTGGGCGGGAGGGGGAAGAAAAGGAAGATTTTGAAAATTAAGAAAAAAATTAGTTATATTGAAGTTTTTCATTCACTCTTCATTATTTTCTTTGCATTTTAGAAAATAGAAATCACGCATTATTTGTAAGTTAAGCCCTGATTCCAAGTAAGTTTTCTGAGTGTTTGCTCTCATCTAATGCGACTCGATCTTTAGAAAACATTCAATATAAGATTTCATTTTATCCTGGACATCATGGAAAATTTCATTATTTTTTACCCCACTTATTAGTTGGGGGTTCCGATTTTATACCTTTTTTCATGCACTGTATAAAATGGTTTCTGAATAATGGACAATGGCTCCCAAGTAAAATTGTTTGTACACCCCAACCTTGTTACTCACTATAAACAAATAAAGAGTTCTGTTCGTGAGAGTTTGTGTTGGTGCTTAATTTCTTTTGCTTACCCAGACAATCGGTCATTTTTTCAATGAAGTTATATTTCTCATTTTGTGAAAGCTTATAATACTCGTTGAGTACATGCTGTCCATATTCTTCCAAGACGTGTTTTGAGCAATTAATTTTCCAAGGACTTCAGCAATTTTTAAATGTTTTAATTTGTATTGCCACAACCTTTTCTTTAGCATTAATATATACTTTCGATTTTGTTCGTAGGTCATGAGGTATTGGCTGGAGGATGTATTTAGCTACGTAAAAGAACTTAATTTACAAAAAACTTAGATTTTCTTAACAGTTTGATTTATAGGAATTCTCTTTACCGGTCTTTTTTGGATTGATTTAGAACAAAAAATATTTGAAGATGGTACTTCAGCTAAATTGTCATCCAATTCCCTTACAGGATTTTGTAAATCTGAGTAAGTTATGATTAGTATTTCCCCCTTGCATATATCACGTCCATTAATCAAATATAATTAAACATAGTTCATTTTTCTTATCGAAGTACTAAAAAAATATATTTAGAATGATTTTTGCTCATAAATATTTCATTGATCTTTTGTCGAAGGACGATTTACTTACCAAAATTTGTTCTTTCACACAAAAAATAAGATTGCAGATTTTCATAATATATTATAAAACAAAATAAAACAATAGTCAATTTTATGATATGCTGTCTGCGATTGCTTTGCACGTAAAACTGTATTATTCTGACTGCTTTTGATAATTTCTGATAGAACTATATTAATCTCTATCGCGAGCGGAAGAAATCTATATAAAACAAAATTTTAATGCAGAAATGCTTTCATAGATACAAATAGAATATTCCTATGCTAAAAAATCATTTTAAAAAAAATGGCACGTAGAAACTTAGGTGACGATTTGAATACATAGAGACATTTCGCCTGAATATAAAAATAATCAGTCCTTAAGTTAGAAATTTTCAATTAGAAATAAATTTAATTTTAACTATTAAATAACGCAGATTCATTACAACATGCTAATTCAAAGTTGTGCCTATCAACTTAGATTCAAAAAGTCTGTATCACTTACTAATAGCGTGCATGATCAATAACGAAAATAATGCAAGATGGCTTTGTTTAGCTACCAAAGATACAGCATTTAAGTGGCTTCATTGTTACAAATCAATTGGAAATTATCTTAATCGGTAAAACAATTCTTCGCTTAATCTTGCTTAAAAACTTAAAAGAAACTCGCTATTTTTACAATAGCAAAACTGATTTTTGATTTTTAATCTGTAACTTCAATGTTTAAAAAAAAAAAAAAAAAAAACGGCAGAATATTGGTCGGATTTTTCCCAATTATCACTTTCAGCTGTATTTATTAAATAGTGGTTGTGTTTTTGGCAACAAAATGAAATGTAGGACTAGATTTCCATTGCCGCCTCTTTTAATTTGTAACTAAAATTTTATATAAATGCTAGTATGGAAAGCATGTATTAATCATGTATAATTTAAATGTAGCTTAAATTTTTAATGAATGGAGTATATTTAATCATTTTCAAGTAGTTGATCATTTTCCTCCCGAAAAAGTTGTTAATTCTAAATATAAATTAAAATTTTAATACACAAAAAGAAAAATCAAAATTTTGTTTTGATGCTATTTGACGATTTAATTTAACAGAACATTTTGAGGAACATGTTTCAACTGTGATGACAATCTCCCTCCCTCCTCTTTTTGGGGTGGTGGGAGGCGAGGGGAGGTCACATAAAAACAAAATTTCTCATTTTTTGGTATTGTTTGAATTTTTAACTGCAATTTTGCAGAATTAGAACTGATAAATAAGGATTCAGAATACTTAAAAAAAAAAAAAAAAAACTTACAATTTGTTGACAAAACATTTTGTAACATCCGTAAAAATGTACTACCGATTCTAAATTTAGCTTTCAATGAAACATTGATCTTGATATATAATATTTTCAATCATAAATCTTTATAAAAAAAAAGCGACATTGCAATGAATTTATCCAAAAATATACTGCAGGAAATGAGTATTTATATATATATATATATATATATATATATATATATATATATATATATATATATATATATATATATATATATAAACTCAAAATTTCTTAAAAGTGAATAAATCGCTTTTGCTCCATTTTACAAGATTTTAGTAATTTATTATCATCCCATAAATTATCATTTCTCTTCAAAGAATGTCTTTAAAAATAACAAAATATTAAAATTAAGAAAAATATTTTACGAGTTCAGTATATTAATGTTATGAGTTTAGATAGTTTTGCCAGAAAATTGCAGACATTTAAAAATTTGATGCAAACATTTTCAAAATTCTTATTAATCTTATTAATCATTAATAATTTCTTATTAATCAAACTTGATATTAAATTCTTTGATACATAGCTAATGAGTTTAAACTCTAAATGACATCAAAAGACACTTTAGCATGCATACATACATACATACATATTTAAAATTTTTAGGAGATAGTTTTCCTCAAAATTGGTCAAAAACTAGTTTAATATTGAATGAAAGCTTTTTTTTTTAATTGGGAATATTTTGACACTTCATTTCCATCCATATGGCAATTATATCGCAAGATAGTGTAAGTTTTGTTAATACATCCAGTGTAATCCACCCATACAATCTAAAACTTTAAACGACTTTTTTCCATGTTCATATTTTCGTTACTTTTTTGTTTTAAAAATGCTAAATCTTTTTTTGTTTGGGGTAAAAAATTTAAACTTTGTGTACGTTCTTTATTATATACGTGATAAATATACGCATGGAATTAGCCTTCAGGGTTTTGTTACATTTTTTAAATAAAAGTGCGAGAAGATGAGCGATATCTTTTTTTTTTTTTTTTTTTTTTTTTTTTTTACCATACACACACAAACATATATATTTCTATAATAAATGACAAAAACTGCAATTTTCCTATTATATTCAAATATCAAAAACTTTGAAATATCCAGTTACTATAGGAAGAATGATATTTAACTATATATAATTCGGTCTCAAACAATACTTCTGCCGATAGCGCATTCCACTGTAAATGCAATGGCCCCTCTCTACAAAAATACATTAATGATCATGGACATATCACTCAAAATCTAAATATTGTAGATGATTTTACGCTGAAAAAATTAATGGGTTATGGTACTAAGTATAAAATTCGATCCAAATTAAACTTTATAATAAAACAATTTACATATGATCTACATATATTTATTTATAAAATTGCAATATATTACAACAAACCTATTGAATATTTCAATCAATGGAAAATTTTGGTTATTGATAAATTAACTAAGGTTTTAAAATATAATATTTCACATCTGGTTAATATTAATACAAAGCATCTTTTCCAACAAATCACTAAATTGCAACAAAACTTTTTAATCACTTATGTGGATAAATCTCCAAATAATTATGCAATAATATGTAAATCATATTATCATCAACTGCTTAAATCCAGTATATCTTCTAATAACTCTTTCCAAAAAACTAATGATGACATAATTGTAAACAATCTTAAAATTAAAAGGTTATTATAAATTATTAGACATTAACTCTACTAAGTTTAAATATCCATATCTAGTTCTTAAACCCAAATTTCATAAGAATCGAATTAAATTTAGAACAAATACAATTGGTTGCAATACATATAATAATACAGCTAATAAACTTCTATTAAAAATTCTTAATCAAGTGCATACAATAACAAAAACCAGTGATAGTACACATTGAATAAAGAATAGCTAGGAACTGGTCAATATTATGAATAATCTTAAATGTATAAACAATATAACTACATATGATTTCAAAAGATCTATTTAATAATATAGATTTATTAGGTCTACATAATATAATTAATGCACTATTCAAAAATATCAACATGATTTGAATATATCAACGAACACTGATACCGATTATTTTCATACTTTTATTTCCATACTTTTAATACTTAACAAATTTCATTATCTATAATAATTTTATAATGCAAGATAACAGACTATTATGTACAAAAAGTCGGTATACCACAAGGTAGTTGTTATCTACTATATTATCAGATTTATATAATTATGAACGTAAATATATTAATAATACCTTTATACCGATATATTTATGATACAATTTTAACTGACATTGATAATACCAGTATATCTCAATTTCCAGTAGATTATCCAGCTAATTTAGAAATTACACAAAACCTGCTTTCTAACAATATCATTAACTTTTTACATCTTAAAATTATATTAAAAGAAAACAAATTAATAAAGGATATATATGACAAACGGAACGAATTTAATTTTAAAGTTAATACATTTACGAATTTTAAATCATGTCTTCGTAATTCTGTATATCATAATATATTCCTTTATCATTAATATAGAATAAAATATTTATGTTCTTCTCATCTTATTAATGCAAATATTAAAAAACTAATTTATGATGCACTAAATAATGGTTTTTCTAAAAAATTTTCATGTACTCTTTAATATACAATTAGTAATTACATGATCTTAAAAATAATTAACACATTGCGTAAAAAATGTATAAAATATTATTAAAACATAAAAGTAATAGTAAAAAATTAAAAATGTAAAAAAAAAAATATATAAAAAAATATATAATAGGATGGCTGGGTGGGTAGATATTAGAGTACGAAGGAGGGCGGTGTTGTCGGGATAATACGCAATGGTTATTTATAAAAAAAAAAAAACAGAGGGGGACAGGCATTTGCTTAATTGCAAAACATTTTATACAGGATGTTCAATTGACACTAATGTATGGATGATTGTATAGTTACATCAATAAATTCTATTAATATAATTTAATTTCCATGATTAATTTGTACCTAAATTTTAACTAAATGGGTACCTAAAATACTATTTCTAAGTGTATAAAATACATATATTAATTATCTATTTTTATTTCTTATTTCATCTTATATTAAGATATTGAGTTTAGGTTAGCATAGTCAAATTAAATGATTTTGTTTACATCTTATTAGGGTAAACTATGGTGTATGGTATATTTTTCCTGTTATCTCAATGTAAATGCGATAATTATATTTATTTGGTCTTTATTATCCGTTTTTATTTTATTTTTTAATTTTTTTTCACTTTTTATTTTTTTATCCAATTTAGTAATTTTGTTGTTTTATTTTTTAAGTTTTTCTACAATTAATTTTGGTTTTATGTGCGTTGATAGCCCTAAATTCGTATTATTCTGCCTGTTTCAAGGCTAATTCAAAAATTAAACCACATACTTTATTTGTAGTTCCAAAATATTTGGGGCTTAAGGATTCTGCTTTTGTTCTGCAAATTCCATTTGTATTCATTTTTCCCCCCAGGTTTCAATGTTGTAATTTTCTATTAAATTCAAAGGTTCACATATTGTAATACAAGTAATGGTTATACATAAACACACACATTATATATCAGTTAAAAAAATTATATTAAATGTAATATTAAATCTAATACACATTTGAGAATCACAAAAAACATTGGGCAAAAATGGCCAATATTTAAAAAAGTAGTAGAAATTAAAATAATCAAATTTTTTAATTAAAAATGTTAATAAAATATGCAGCTCTTTTTTCTTTCCAAATTCACTGTTTGTTGCACATTGAAATGTAGTGAATTCAACATTTGAACCATATTTTTAACAATAAGAAAAATTGTTGGAAAGGCAAAATGTCCCCCCTTAAGGGTCATAAAAGAGAAAAATCATAAATTACCTTGTTTTTCCGATTCAAATGTAGTATTTTAAATTACGATAAATATTTTCAAAATAAATATGAATAATCAAGTATATATTAATTATGTTGGAAAAATTCATCTTATCGAAATTTTTTTTATAGTTTTAATACTATCTATAATCTGTTTTTATGTCTATTCCCATAAGGTGACAATCTGTTCACATCAGCCAGGAAATAAAACGGGAAACTTGCTGAGTGTCAAATCCCAAGACCTGAAAACTGCATTCAGAATTCATGCTGAAACAGTCACGCACTTATATCATGCTATCTGCAATCATTTAACACTTGGTACAAAAACGCACAGAGCAAAATTCCACAGGTCAGTACAACATTCCCACGGAATCGGCGGTGAAAGGGACATTTTCAAATAAAGATTAAAAGGGAAAACTTTGCTTTTTTATTGTCATAGTGAACTCTGCCTCTTTTGCTATAACAGTACTATATTTTTGTAAAAAAATGTGAATTTATTAAAAAGTGCTATTAATAAAAAAGAGTACCGCATTTAATTCTCTGTTTAGGTCTTCGAATTAAAAATTCCTTGTAATATTATATTCACACATCTATTATACAGAGTGGTAAGATTATTTCTATTGTTTTCCCAGAATCTTTCAAAGATATAATTGCTTCTCCTAAATTCTAATATAAATATTTTTTTTAGTTTATTTTTTAATTATGAGCAAAAAAAATTGAATACATATTAAGTAAACTTTTTCTTATTAAATAATTGATACTAGCCGAAAAAGTTACAATTACATTACATGCATTATTTTAGATATATGAATGCACTGGTGAACAGTTAGACACAGAAAAGCTAGGAAAGAACTACTGTAGCTGTGCTTAGAGATTTTCATATACACATACGCATCAAGTAATTTCACATACACTACCTGGCCATTGACGAACGTCCACTTACGATTTTAGACATTTTGTTAAATATCTAGAAAAATACATGAGGAATTATCCTGAAACTCTTAGTCTATAAATATAATAGTACAAGTCATACATTTCCGTGAAGATTCTTTCTCGAAACTCCATACGAGACCGTCAACAAATTTAAAAAAATGAACATATTTTGAATAACCCTGTCAAAACTAATGTAGCAAAAGCGCTCAAACTCTAGATTATGATTAAATGCCTTATTGTAATGCGCCTTGTTCATTTTTATGCAGATAGCATGCATACTCGCAGAGAAATTAATGTTTTATAAAAAATGGTCCCAAAATTTTGCCAAGTTTTTTGCTTATAATTTTCAGAGTTCTTAAAGTAATATTCTTTTCTGAAAATATGACAAATAACATTGCACACAATACCGTGCAATTAGAATTAAAAACTAAAAATTGTCTGAAAAATGAGTAGGTTTACTAAATTTTTCACTGCGCATGCGTCAACGATATCAAAATTTCATTTGCATATTATGTTAGCTAAATGTGTAGAGCAACTTTTGTGAAAATTGCAAAATCATAGCTTGAAATTTTGAAAATAATCGTCAGTTAAATAAGTTGAAAATCCGTTATTCCCAAAATGAAGCAAAAACAAGAGGGGTTGTATCCATATATTCATTGATAAGTGTCAATATAGAATTCACAATATGGGACGTACAACATTTGGATAAAATCCCTCATTTTTTTGCTTCATTTTGGGAATAACGAATTTTGTGCTTATTCAATTGACGATTATTTTCAGAATTTTCAAGCTATGGTTGAGACTTTCATAAAAATTACTCCATACATTTAGCTAACATAATATGCATATGAAATTTTGATATTGACGCATGCGCAGTGAAAAATTACTTAGTAAACCTACTCATTTTTCAAACAATTTTTATTATTCTTTAATTGTAATTGCAGGGTATTGTGTGCAATATTATTTGTCATATTTTCAGAAAAGAATATTACTTTATTTTAAGAGCTCTGAAAATTATAAGCAAAAAACTTGGCAAAATTTTGGACCATTTTTATAAAAACCTTAATTTCTCTGCGAGTATGCATGCTCTTTGCATAAAAATGGCCACAGTTTATTAAAATAAGGCACTTAATCATAATCTAGAGTTTTAGAGCTTTTGCTACATTAGTTTTGACAGGGTTATTCAAGATATATTCATTCTTTAATTTTTTGACGGTCCTCTATGAAGTTTCTGGAAAAAATTTTCACGGAAATGAATGACTTGTACTGATATGTTTCTACACTGAGAGTTTCGGGATAATTCCTCATGTATTTTTTTTAGATATTTAACAAAATGTCTAAAATCGCAAGTGGACTTTCATCAATGGCCAGGTAGTGTATTTGATCTGTTGACTGGGGTTTTACAGCGCAAAGTCCCTACAGGAACACGCTGCGCCAAAAGAAAGTCAAAAATAAAACAAAAATAGTAACTCAAAATTTGAGTAAATGAAAGAAGAAAAATAATATAATTAAAAAAATTAACGATATGTATAGATATAATTATTTAAAATAAAAAATCATAGTTAAAATAGAAAAGTTTTACAATTTCAAAATTTAAAAGGTTATAGCCTGTCTCAAAAGTTTAAGCACTTTGCAAATTTGGTTTAAAATAATTGAAGAAAATATTTTATGCTAATTTACAATAAATATTCGACATTTAATCAAAATAAAATAAGCCATTTTAAGTAGTTAAAATAAAAAATTAGTTATTTTTATTTAATTTTTTTTTCTTGAAGAAACGCTGTCTCAAAAGTTTAAGCACTTTATGCATTTTTCTTTAGAAACGAGGGATTGGTATTGTGTAATGACGTTGTATGACATCATATTGCACTTTTATACACGTATAAAAGAGGTGGGAAAATGATTTCCTCTCTTTTTAAAAATTTCGAAGTGTAAAGAATTCACTAAATGTGAGATTTTGAAAGTTTTTAAATTGAAATCGCAAAATAAAACTGTTTCTGAAATTGCAAAAGCTTTAAATTGATCAAAGTGAGGTATACATAAAGTACTCTCTAGAAATGATAATTTTAAGCGGAAATCAAGATGTGGACGACCACGTACGACGACTGTTCTGACTGATCGGAGAATACGAAGATTGGTATCTAGGCAAAATATGTCCATACGGCAAATTAAAAATAATCTCTGTGCACAGGTGTCTAAAGACAATGTAAATGGATTAAAGAGTGTGATTACATCATACTAAATAAAATGGCTCGCAAACCGTCTCTTATATTACATCACAAACAACACACAGGAAAAATTAACTGAGCTAAAAAAACACATGTCGGAGGGGTCAGCTAGTATTTCATTCAAAATTAATTTCCCTATAATAAGGGAAAATTCTTTTTGGTAAAGCATAAGTATTGGATAGACATTGAGAATGAAAACAGCATGTAACGCATTAACAAATACTTTTTTCAGTACAAAATTAAAAGTAAAATAATGTAAAAAATGCACGTATATTTAAATTCCGTAACATAGTAGGGTTCGAAACGCATTAAATATTTGACTTGTGATTTAATCTCATGTAACAGGATAGTTTGAAATGTGTCGCACCAATTTTCAGTTTCAAAAGATAATAAAATAACGAAGGCATGAAAAATGTGTCATCACGCTTACCAGGTGCTTAAATACAACGAAGATTCTCAGACTGTTTAATCTTACGTGATAATATATTTCAATAGAATCGAAAATAGCATTTTTTTTTTTTTTTTTTTTTTTTTTTTGGCGCGAAAAATTTGGATAGCAGGTCATCACTAATAGCTCATACTTAATGAAAAATTGTGAATGCACATACGTGTAGAACAATAACGAGAATATTTTTACACAATAAGTTACTTTGAAGTAATTAATATATATCTATACATATATATAGGGTAACATCCCCAGTAATTGGCAGGCACCAGTGATTGGCACATCCTACAAAAATATCCTAAATTAAGATTTATATCCAGGCTTTTAAAAATACAACACCATATACCAACTATACGCTCATTTACTTTACAGATTATAACTTTGATTTATGCTACTAAATGACAATAGTGCCCAGGAAAGAGAAACAATTATTGCTTGTATCAAATTAGACATTTTTTGTTGCAAATGCTTCTTCTCTGGCTTAAGAAAGGCATGCATTTAAATTTTTTATTTTCTGATTTATAGTATATTTTAAATTTTAATTTACAACAGTTTTGTTTAATTGAAAAGGGTCAGTTTAATTGTGTAAAAGTCTAAGTGCCAATTAGTGGTGATTACAACAATTTTTTATAAATATATTTTTAAAAAAATACTTTTTCATGTATTTTTGCTTTTAGTGGACAAAATAGATGCACAGATATGCACTCTTTGATTTAAAAATATTTGCAAGTAAATATTTTATTTCTTGGTAATGAAAATAGAAGTAAGTTTAAAGTCAAATCCTTAATGTGGCAATTACTGTGGATGCTACTATATATATATATATATATACACACTATATTGCCATTGATTATTGGACACTTGCGATTTTAGACATTTTACTAAATATCTAGAAAAATACATGAGGAATCACCTCGAAACTCTTAGTGTATAAATATAATTGTATACGCCATACATCGCCGTGAAGATTTTTTACCGAAACTCCATAGGGGACCGTCAACAAATTAAAAAAGAATGAATATCTTTTGAATAACCCTGTCAAAACTAATGTAGCAAAAGTGCTCAAACTCTAGATTATGATTGAATGCCTTATTGTAATACACTGTGTTCATTTTTATGCAAATAGCATGCATACTCGCAGAGTAATTAAGGTTTTTATAAAAATGGTCCCAAATTTTTCCAAGTTTTTCCCTTATAATTTTCAGAATTCTTAATATAAATTAATATTTTTTTCAGAAAATAGGACAAACAACATTGCACACAGTACCCTGTAATCAGAATTAAAAAATAATAAAAATTGTATGAAAAATGAGTAGGTTTACTAAATAATTTTTTACTGCGCATGCGTCAAAGATATCAAAATGTCATTTGCATATTATGTTAGCTAAATGTATAGAGCAACTTCTGTAAAAGTCTCAAAATCATAGCTTGAAAATGCTGAAAGTAATCGTCTATAGAAAAAGGACAAAATCCGTTGTTTCCAAAATGAAGCAAAAAAATGATGGATTTTATCCAAATGCAGTAGTACATCCCGTATTGTGTATTCTATATTGACACTAATTAATGAATATATGGATACAACCCCTCTTGTTTTTGCTTCATTTTGAGAATAACGGATTTTCAACTAATTCAATTGACGATTATCTTCAGAATTTTCAAGTTATGATTTTGTGACTTTCACAAAAGTTGCTCTATACATTTAACTAACACAATATGCAAATGAAATTTTGATATCGTTGACGCATGCGCAGTACAAAATTATTTAGTAAACCTACTCATTTTGTACACAATTTTCATTATTTTTTAATTCTGATTACGAGGTACTGTGTGCAATGTTGTTTGTCATATTTTCTGAAAAAAATATTATTTTATATTAAGAACTCTGAAAACTGTAAGGAAAAAACTTGGAAAAATTTGGGACCATTTTTATAAAAACCTTAATTACTCTGCGAGTATGCATGATATTTGCATAAAAATGAACAAGGCGTATTACAATAAGGCATTCAATCATAATCTAAAGTTTGAGCGCTTTTGCTACATTAGTTTTGACAGGGTTATTCAAAAGATATTTTTTTTAATTTGTTGACGGTCCCCTATGGAGTTTCGGTAAAAAATCTTCACGGCGATGTATGGCGTATACTATTATATTTATACACTAAGAGTTTCGAGATGATTCCTCATGTATTTTTCTAGATATTTAGTAAAATGTCTAAAATCGCAAGTGTCCAATAATCAATGGCAATATAGTGTATATACACACACATACAGGGTGTTTCGCTACCAGACCGACAAACTTTGAGGGATGATAGTAGACATGAAGACAAACATTATTAAATAGGAAACCATAGGGCGCAAATGACTTCTGTAGGAGCTAGGGGCAATTAAAGTTTAAGATCCAAAACTTCAAACTATGATAAAAAACGGAAAAAAAGGTCGATTCGTTTGCGGTTTTCAATAAAATCATTCTTTATATCACGATTTTTTTAGAAAAAAAATTTAAAGGTTACGTTCAAAAATTGTCGATAGAGGGCGCTTTAGACTTTACAGTAACGAACAACTACTTTTTACCGTTATTTTGTGCATGGTGTTGAAATTATTCTATAGTTTAGACTCTAACTTAAACTTTAAATTCTAAATCGGACACATTGGGATCGGGTAACTAGCAAAAATTGAACTGTGAACAGAGAAGGGGATTTTAAACGCTCATAAACATTGGACAAAGAAATCGATTTTGTTTTGGTTTGCGTGTAAGTCATTCCCTTGGTAATTATTTTATTCAAAATGACGTACAGCTTTGGTGTCCTCATTTTTTGATAGAGGGCGCTTCCGACACATCTCTGACATTTCAATGGCATTACTCCTGGGTGTTTTACTACCAGACCAACATATTTCCTGGAACTGTTGGGAATAGAAAGACGACTCGGAATCACATAGGAATGTATCGTTGGAAATGCCTTTTTTGAAAGTTACGGCTAAAGGAAGCAGAGAAAAAAGCAACAAAAACAGCAGAGAAAGAGCGACACGTTTATTACACGACAGAAAACAGTTTATTTAAAGGTTTTATTAGAGAAGGTGTTCGAAATTACGACCAGAAGTAGTCCGGCAAGTTTGACAGCGACGGTAAATGGTGCTGCGGTTTCCTTGCGGTAGATAGCGCTAAACGGTAATGCGCCTGAGCAGCGATCACTTTGAAGTTATCATTCGCAAGCCGGTTCTAAAGGTAGCAGAATGAAGTATTTGAACGATAAACAGCACGAAAGGGCTCCTCCACATTTTACCAATGACTTTTGACGACACTTCAAAGTGACATATGGACAGTGGTTGATAAGTCGTGGTGGCCCGGTTCATTGGCCTCCAGATCACCGGACGTATCATGTATGGACTTCTTCTGCTGGGGTCAAATGAAAAATTGGGTGTACGAGACTCCCGTACCATCAGTTCAAAACCTGGTATTTCTGTAGCTGCCAGAAAGCTATCAGAGATGCCAGGAATCTTTCAAAGCGTAAGGAATTCCACGCGACGCCGCAGTCAAGCATACCGGACTACTTCTGGTCGTAATTTCGAACACTTTTGTAGTAAAACATTTAAATAATCTGTTTTCTGTCACATTAACGTGTTGCTCTTTTTTCTGCTGTTTCTGTTTTGTTTTTTCTGCTTCCTTTAACCATAACTCGCAAAAAAGGCATTTCCAACGTTACATTCCTATGTGATTCCGAGTCGTCTTTGCATTCCTGACACTTCCTAGAAGTATGTTGGTCTGCCAGTAAAACACTCAGGGGTAATGCCATTGAAATTTTGGAGATGTGGCGGGAGCGTCCTCTATCAAAAAACGAGGACTACAAAGCTGTACGTCATTTTGAATGAAATAATTACCAAGGGAATGACCTACACGCAAACCACAATAAAACCGATCAGTTTGTTTAATGTTTATAAGCGTTTAAAATCCATCCGTCTGTTCACAGCTCAATTTTCGCTAGTTACCCGATCCCAATGTTTCCGATTGTGGGCTTAAAATTTAAGTTAAATTTTGAACTTTAAAATATTTTAAACCCCATGCAAAAAATAACGATTAAAAGTAGTTGTTCGCTACTCTAAAGTCTAAGGCGCCCTCTATCGACAATTTTTGAAAGCAACCTTTAAAATTTTTTCTAAAAAATCGTGATATAAAGAATGATTTTAGTGAAAACCGCAAACGAATCGACCCTTTTTCCGTTTTCTATCATCATTTGAAATTTTGGACCTTAAACTTTAATGGCCCCTAACTCCCACAGAAGACGTTTGCGCCCCATGGTATCCTATTTAATGTTTGTCTTCATGTCTACTATCATCCCTCAAAGTCTGTCGGTCTGGTAGCGAAACACCCTGTATATATATGTTCTATGTTTCAATGTGGTAA
Organism: Maratus speculifer; assembly: GCA_964019185.1. Classification (NCBI taxonomy): domain Eukaryota; kingdom Metazoa; phylum Arthropoda; class Arachnida; order Araneae; family Salticidae; genus Maratus; species Maratus speculifer. Next base: position 193,404,480 of record OZ025299.1, read on the forward strand.
TTATTAAGTAATATGTAATTTATATTTTTCACGTTTAAATGTAATTATTTTTTATTAAATTTAATAAATATTATATATGGGTTTGATGAATCTACTATGGTTCTGCATATTTCAGATATTTCTTTGAATTTATCCTTTCATGTTCTATTGATACAATTGTTTTACAATTAATGGTTTTATATCTATAAAATCATTACAAACCAATACAAATTATCATCATCAACAAATGTGGACATTCAAATTATAAATTAATTTTTATGCAAATTTATGTATTAACCTTTATAAAATTCTTATAAACAGATATAAGGAATTGAAAATGCAGCAAACATTGAAAAATGGGAATATTTGTGGAATCAAGACATAATCCACAGACCGAAATTATATTGAGTTCCACAAAGACATATACTATGTTTTCCTTGCATAAACTACAAGCTAAAAAATTGGTTAAGAAAGAACCATACTACCAGTTGAAGATTCAACCATGTCATCAATGATACACAGAAATTTAAAAAGATCATAAGAAATCATTGACACACGTTTCCAAAAATGTTTAAGTAAAATACTATTTCATTCCTTCATCCATATATACGTACCGGCTGCCCTATAAATTTGTTAACATATCAAAAATTCTTAAAAAGTGAAAAAAATATTTTATATGGATTATTTATATTTAATTTGGATTTTTTTTTAAATTTAAATTGTCAATAGACGGCGTTTCAACATCGAAATTGCAAAATTTATGGAAAATTATAAACATATGCACGCAAATAAACGTAAACGAGTGCGAAAACGTTAACTGGGGATGAAGGAGATTTCGAGGCTTATGATGTTATTTAACTCGGTTAAGAAAGACCGAATATTACGATGCACGCCAGACTTTAAGCAACCCCATAACCAAAAAATCAACCTGTATCAAGTGAGCTAAAGGGCTTTTTTAGTGTAAAGACTGCTTTAGCCCTTCTCCGAATATGCTTGTCTAGAACAGCATCAACGGAGAATTGACATGAGAGTTTTGCATGAAAGTTACTGTACTTAAGAAATTGCATTCCAATAACATATGTAAGATTTTCTCCCTTAGCGTTTTCAAATTAGCTATCTCCAGTAACGGAGCATGGTAAACCAACGGAGCGTGGTTTCCAACTACTTCCATGGCTTACGTAATTCCTTGTTGGGGCCGACACTTAGAACATTAACGGATAGCACGAGGTATGGGAAAAAATGAATTAAAAAGTTTAGCACGAAAAACAGAAAACTTAAAACGGGCATATGTTTGTTTGCGATTTTCGAGAGCATGATGTCACAAAAGCTGAAAAAAAAAGTGAAAAAAGATTTTTCTGTGAGGATACGTGAAACAGAGGGTGTAATGTAAATCCTCCACCAAAACTGAAGGACCTCCAACCAGAGTTGGGCAAAATACATGGAAAAATCATTTTCGATACAAAATACATTAGTTTTAGAATCTAAAATACAAAATACTTTTCAAATTGAAAAAGTTCAAAATACAAAATACATGTATTTTGAAAATACATTCAAAATACAAAATACATTTGAAAAAATTAAAAAAAATGCCTATGAGATTAGATGTTTGCACGGGCCGTGTCCGAAAATGTTAGCTGGCCATTTTTAATCCCGACACTCGGGCCGGGCCTGACCGGACCTGTTTTTCAGTCGTTCCGGACCTGTCCGGGTCGGGTTTCGGGTTTTTTTTTTCAGAAAGATAGACTCAGATGGGCCTCGTCATCACTCTTTCGGGTCCCGGCTTTACTTTTTTCTACAGATTCGGGCCGGGCCTGACTAATTCCTTCCAGATCGGATAGGGATTGGGTTTTATTCTTCCTAGAGAACTAATTGCGGTAGCCAAAAATATTAGTATAGACTCCCGATCCAGCCCGTATGAAAATCATTGGCTCATTCCGTCACGGTCAGCCTATGGGAAAAATCAGTAAAATCTGGCCCGACCCAACAATTATTTTTCAAAAAAATATATACGTATTTTTAAATTACTATAATTTTATCATTAAAATTATTATTATTATTTATGAATAGTAAGTATATTTCTGGATAATAAGATTAAAGCACAGCAAAGGGAACTCTGAGAATGAATCTGTCTAAAAATTGTGTCTTAAACAGGAAATGTATTGATTCATGCAAAATAAATTTAATAACAAGAAAAAATAATATGATACATTTACAACAAGCTACGTTCCGCGTTCCTGCTAAGAAAAAACCTGTCTATAATCTATTTTTTCTCCTATCCTGTGCGAATCCTTCTCAGAATATTTTACTGTATAGCATTTTTCGACTCTTAAGTTTTCAAGGCATAAAGTGATATTTAAGACTGCTCTCATCTGTTCTGCTCAACAAGTGCAAATGTTTTGACACATTTACAAATCCATTTTTTAACGGAAAGCTATAAAATTGGAAGGCCTGATTATGGAAGCGATTTGGAATCGAACTGAATTTTCCATTTTTGTATCAATAAATTATCATTTGAGTTACAATGATTTCGATCACGTGACAAGTACGTTTTTCACTCCAGTTTCAGTGGTTATTCTTCTTTCTCGAGGAAATTCGATTCAAAATTATGTGAAAATGAGGGGAGATTAAATAATTTCTGCACCTTCTAGCTTCATGCATTTCCAAACAAAAAAAAATTAAAAGTGTCATAAAGTTTCCCTTTTTGACTAAGAACAACTTTAATTATAACAAAAACATTTACATAAAAATAAATATTCATTTTAAAATTAAATATCGCAGTCTAAAGTGCTTTTTTAAAAGAAAGTCTATAGGCTTTCTTTTAAAAACATGGAAAAAAATAAGTATTTTTGATTAGAATTCCTCGTACAAGATGATTTTTAACCACATCGACACAGAAATTTATGTTTTCTGGAAATTTAATTGGTATGGGCTAATCAAGTTTTTGTACGAACAGGGCCTAGACGACGAGCTTTTAACTTTTATATAGAGCCGGACTAATTCCGGGATTTTATTTTTTGTATCAGACTGTGTTAATATTTCTTTTCTACGGATTGAAACTTTATACTGGTTCGGGCCAATAATTTTTGTTTTGTGTTGGAATGGTTCGAACAAAAAAGGTCTTTGTTTGGTTTAAACCGGACATAATAATTTCGGCCTGTGTAGACCTCTTTTTTGTATTTGCACAAAGCAACTGTTAGGCGTTTTTGTAACACCGATTAAATTCTTTGAAATTATAAATTATCAAAATAAAGAAGCAAAAGGAAAGTTAGATAAAGAAAACAAATCAATCTATTTGAAAATATTCTTTATAAAATAAACGAAGAATACTTACAGATAAAATGTTAAAATGTATACAAAAATATAAAATCTTTCTTGGATATAATTCCGCTTCATTTTAAGCATAGGAGTAAAGCCTTATCAAAACAATCTATAAATTAAAATTATGTTTGGAAATTACAATTGGCCTTCAAAAGAAAAAAAGAGCTCTCAGATTGAAAATTACTTAATAAATATCTTTTTGGAGAATTAATAATTAAGGATAGACAGAGCAGGTTTTAAAAGCCGAAAACGAATTTCGGTGATTGGCAGTAATAGTTAATAATAATACATAACAGAATAGGAAGTTTGGTGACATTTAGTGCATTAGTTCTTGTTAAAATTCTGTAAATCCTGAAAAATGCAGCATAACAGCGCCACCTGCTGGACGATTTGCACCAACATTTAATTAGTGACAATTTAAATTAAAAGATCAAACTAAAACTGAAATTCGTTGAGAATCCATGCATTACTACTTGAGATAGAGCTAATGCAGAAATCGTGAAAAATGTAGCATAGCAGCGTCACCCATCTGCTGAGCAATTCACACCGAAACTTAATCGGCAACAATTTATGTCAACGTCTAACTGAATCAGAAATTTAATGAAAATCTGTGCACTAGTTCTTGAGATACAGTTTTTGCGAAAATTGTGAAAGACGAAGCATATCAGCACCACCTTTTGGAAGAGTTACACCATTACCTAATATTTAAAATTATTATGTAAATTACTTATGTAAATGTGCAACAGAATCTAAAATTTTGTTTCATTCTGTGCATTAATTCTTAAGATAGAGGGCCCACAAAATTTGTATCATACACTGATAAACTCACAAATAGACACTTCCTAAAAATCGTGAGTGTTCAGGACGTTCAAAAATATAAATCCGTCGACAATCTGAAGTCGAATTTTTTCACGAATCCAATACTTTTTTTACTTACCCATCATACGTAGTATAGGGTAAGTCTTGCAATCGTTTTGAAAATCGAAAAAAAAATTTTGACGGATTTACACGTTTTTGACACTGGAGATTTCGAAAAACATATTTTTAGAAAAAAAAAAATTGCCGTCCGTCTGTCTGTCTGTCTGTCTGTCTGTCTGTAAACGCTCTATCTCACGAACAAATTGAGATAGAGACTTGAAATTTTGTATATACTTAGTATGTAAGAATGGAAAGAAGCCTATTGAATATCAGCAACCTCGATTATCCGGAACTATTTTTTTCGGATTCTCAAAAAATTCGTTCTGATGAAAGGTATATAAAAATTTTCGATTTTTTTTATTTTAAGGAAAGGCAATAAAAAGCACAAATTTTGCATAAAAAACGAAGTCGATCGGATAATTAGTTGTCGAGATATTTGTAATCCTGTTTTCCATATTCTTCGATTTTTCATGCCCCTGTATTTCATTCAAAATTCAATTCAGTGGTATATTTTAATTGAAAATGAGACGCTTAATCCGACGCAGTAAACTGTTAGTTAATATGATTATTCTTTTTGGAGTTATAAGGATGTTTCTTTTAAACAGTTTGGTACTTCTTGAAAAAGTTTGGCGTTTTATATAATTTGTTGAAATTGGTGCATCAGCAATTCATTAATAGAGTATTACTATGTGTATTAAAAATATTTAAATATAGTTTTGGAATTGAAATACATTGTATAAATAGTTTTCACATGTTTTGTTTTCTTATGCATATAAATGATGGGTAAGTATTACGGTGGCCTCCAACGACTAGATGTTGTAAAGATACAGAAAAATTAAAAAAGTGCGAGTGAGTAAAATTCGAAACGGCAGTTTAATAGTTATTCTTGGACGTATACATAAACACATATATGTAAAAGAATTGTACAGCATCCTTCGTAGGTTAAATATCCACCAATATGTATAATAATAAAGACATAATTCGGTTTGTTAAAAATATAATTCGTTAATGTTTCAAATACTACTACGCAAATACAATTATGCTACTTATGAATAATAAATAAGAAATAATTTAAAAAGGAATATCAAATAAACATGTTAAGTATTTTCGTTTAAATCTTAGAAATATCATAATGTGTAAAAATACAACGTTTGGGGTATCATGATACCAAATAAGTTTATTAGGTTAATTTTTTAAAAGTCATGTTTTTTGTGTTTATTAAATGTCTTCTACCAATGCATCATTTTTCGTCATGGTCTGTTTTGAAAACCCTCTTGAATGAGTCAGTACATTAAAAATTAGGGGCGTGCGAAGAAAAAACTGCGCCCCAGGCAAAGTTTCAATTTGGCGCACCCCCCTCCTACCCAAAACTTCTCCTTGTAACAGGCCAAAAATAACACTGGTACCATAAATTTTGCGCCCCCTCAATTTCCGCGGCCGGGGCAACACCCCCTTCCCGCCCCCTTCTCACGGCACTGTTAAAAATACTTTAAATACTCATAACGTAATTTTCTGTCAGTTTTATTGTAAAGATGTATTTAAACATAAGCATGCTATATTTGAAATAATGATTGCAAATTAAAAATTCCTATTGCTATTTAAATATGAAAATACTGCTTTCTCTAAAAGAATAATTTGTTGATTTTTTTTTTTTTGATTAATTTGCAAAGTTAAATTTTAAACATTTTGAAAATTTCTGAACAATGAACGTTGATATCGGTTGATACATAAATACTCGGGATACTTAGGATACATAAATAACTTCACAATTAGTAATGTATAAATTTCTATGCTTATAAATCTGTACATAATACAAAATAATGTTTCATTAATCTTTTGTGAATTTTAGTCTAAACAAATGTATGCACATGCCTGCATATTGAAAATCATAAATATTCTTCTAAAGGGGGGATAATTTTGTAATTAAACAAGTTAACATTCTCATTGACATTAAAAACTTTCATCTATTAAACTTCCGTTTACAATCGAAACTCAAAAAAGAACCAAACTTTGGTTTCGTACAGCAGTTTTCGTTTTGGCCCGATACTAGTTTATATTTTCATTGTTCTATTTTATTTTAAACTTTATAAAATGAGTCAAAAAAAATACTTGCGAAGTCACGCTAGATAAACATGTATCTCCAGTAAGGACAGATATATAATCAAAAATCCAATGATCGATAAACTCAATAGTAAATACAATTAATGAAAATCTGAATTGCATATCAATAAATAGAACTACTTGTATGATAAAATTCGTGTTTGCAAATGAATATCGCGAGTAACTTAAAATTTACCCGAACTTTGATAAAATAGGTACAAAAGAACTAGAAAAATAATGTTTCGATCAATGTATAGCGGTATAAAATTAAAAATCTTACCATTAGATGTGTTTTAAAGTTGATTGTTGCTTTAAAAGTTCCACTTGTAATGATAGATCTTGTTTTACGCATTTGTCATGCTACTTTAACAACTGCCATTATTATCAACTGAAATTATTTTTTAAAAACTTCCCATGTAGTATAGCGCAACGTGTTCTGTCGCAATACAGTAATTCTTTTGATGCATTTTCATTTGAAGCTGGAAAAATATCAGGCATTCTTTCTCAAAACAAACATTAAATTACATTTCTTTTCTACTATTACATTACTTTTTTTTTATATGGTTCTTTAAAAAACACTAGACACAGAAAAAATCTAAGTAATTCTTCCTGTTTATCACACAGTAGTTTTTGTCGTTCGCTAAGAAACGTTATAATTATAAAATCTAGAACTTTAGAATTGTAACAGTTCAGCAAAAATGACTAAGCAAAACAGAAGCATTGATTCTAATCCTTATCGTATCAGTAGTTGTAAAGCATGTTTTCATTATCTTTCAGAAACGAACCCTATAAGACAAAACAAAACAGAAGACTCGTATTATTCTTTTATGAATTTTACATCTGCGGTTTCAAGGAAGCAGCTGGAAACCTACAGAAATGTATTTTGAATATAAAATGTATTTTCAAAATACAAAATACTTGAAAAAATCATTTCAAAATACATTACCAAAATACTTTCGTTTAGTGAGGTTAAAATACAAAATACAAATGTATTTTGAAAATGTATTTCAAATACATGTATTTTCGATACTGCCCATCTCTGCCTCCAACGACGCATTATGGATATTTGTGCCAGTGTGTTACCTACTATGCTACAACGGTTTCAACTTTAAATACAGACAAGGATTCAGGTGTGCATTCTAGCTGACGCAGAGAAGTTTGAGTATTGAAAAAATAAGTTATCTTTTGATAACTAGTTTCCCTTTTTTTCTCTTTCTAAATTCACAGTGTAGGAAATCGTTAACAAACAAATGCGCGTTTTAAGATTCCTGTTTTTAATATTCATGTTCATATGCTGTCATTTGGTACTAAATCGATGATGCTGTACAACTTTGTAATTCTCTCCCCCCCCCCCCCCCCCAATATCCTGTACTGTGTTCGAGATAGGAACGTTAACTCTGCCGTTTCGCAACAAGTAGCGCTGCAAGCGGTGTTATCTATTGACGCATAGCCACTTCAGTATACCTAGGTACCACTTTTGTCACTATAACTTCAGCCTTTAAAAGGGTGGGAATGGACTTCAGTAGGCACTCTGTATAACGTTGTGTGTATATTATATATGCATGTTAGTATATATATATATATACACAGACATGCCAACCTCCGGCTTTTTAAAAATCAAACAAATATACTTCTAACCAGAAATTTATTGAGTCTATAGAATTAAGTAAATATCAAACGACCCTCTGAGTTAATACTAGACACTTCTAATTAAATAAATTTTCTGGTTCAAAGTACGTTTTCATGAACTCTGTATATATATATATATATATATATATATATATATATATATATATATATATATATATATATATATATATATATATATAATACCATTAAAAGTAGACAAGATTCACCAATGGATTTTATCAATAAAACAATAAACCAAAACGAAGAATTAGAATTGAATTGAATTATAATAAAATAAAAATAGTGTAACGAGTAAATCTGAAAAAATAAATAAATAAAATGAATGCAAATAGAATTTGTAGCTCCAAAAGCAGAATCATCAGGCCCCAAATGCTCTGGAACTACAAATGAAGTGTGCGGTTTCATCCACGTATTAGCCATGAAATAGCAAAATAATACGTATTTGGGGCTACCAGCACACAAAAACCAAATTATTAAACAAGGAACAAAGATATTTTACAAAAAGGAGTTGATAGTAAGTAAAAATAATAGTTATCCATAACAAACAAAAAAGATAAAGCTGAATGGAAGTATAATTGAACCGGAGAAAATAATAATCGATATTAACATAAATTAAATTAATAAAATAATTAAAATTAGAATTAAGAGATAACATTCATATTAACATATAACTTAAAATACCATTTTGTTACTTTAATCAGTAACATTTATTGTGACTTTACATGGTAAAAACTCATTATCTTAATATAGGATAATAGAAATTAAAAAATAAAATAAAATAAAAATAAGAAAAATTAAATAATAATAATAGTAATATTATTAATAATACCAAAAATTATATCAATAATATTAAAATTAATTTGATAATTAAAATATAGCTATTTAACTATAGATATAAGTAGACAAATATCCATATATTGGTGTCAATTAAACAGTTTAAAAATTATGTTAAAATGAATAACCCACTCTCTGTTTTTTTTAATTTAAATAATTAACCTTTGCGTTTTTATCCAGACAACACCACCCTCCTCCGTACTCTAACATCTACCCACCCAACCATCTATATATATTTTTTTTATTACTTTTTAACATTTTTAATTTATTATTATTATTTTTATGTTTTATAATTTTTTTTATACATTTTTTACGCAAAGAATTAATTATAAGATCATGTAATATCTAATTATAAATTAAAGAATATATGAATTTTTTAGGATAACCATTATTTATAGCATCATATACAAGCTTATTAATATTAGTATTAATTAAATGGGAAGAACATAGACATTTTATTCTATATAAATGGTTAAGTATATTACGATATACAGAATTATGAAGACATGATTTAAAATTAGTAAAGGTATTAACTTTAAAATTAAATTCTTTCCTTTTGTCATAAATATCAGTTATAAATTTGTTCTCTTTTAATATAATTTTAATATCTAAGAAATTTATTGTATTATTAAAAAGTAGGTTTTTTGAAAGTTCTAGATTAGAAGGATAATCAACAGGGAATTGAGATATACTGGTGTTATCAGTATCAATTAAAATTACATCATCTATATATCGATATAAATGTATTTTATTATTTAAATAATGACGTTCATAGTAATATAAGTCAGATAATACACTAGATGTACTACCACCTTGTGGTATACCAACATTTTGAATATATATATATTATCATGCATGATAAATTATAGATAATGAAATTGGTTAAGGTATGAAATTAATCAGAATCGATATTATGTGATATATCCAACTCGTGTTGATATTTTTTAAAAAGCTCATTTATGATATTATGTAAATCCGATAAATCGATATTATTAAATAAATCCTTAAAATCATAAGTAGTGATATTTTTTATACATTTAAGATTTTTCATAATATGGACCAGTTCATAACTATTTTTTATGCAATGTGTATTATCACTTTTTTTTTGTAATATTAAATATTTGATTAAGTATTACTAATAGAAGTTTATTAGCAGCATTATTGTAAGTATTGCAACCAATTGTAACAGTTCTGAATTTAACAGGATGCTTATGAAATTTGGGTATAAGGACTATATATTACTACATTTAACAACGTAAAATATATTTATCCATCATCTTTAAATAAGACATTCGGTAATTGGATGGCTGCCTCAAAGAAAAGTTTATGTTACAAATCTTTTAAAGTTAGGTTTTTGTTAGGAAAGACCTATGCGGAATGATTAATGATTAGCTAGGATAAGAAAAATGCAAATTCATAACATAAAATATTAAAAAATATTATCAACTAAAAATATTTTCCTGTCCCATCTAGCTAGTTTTATTATTCGTTAATGCTCATCATGAAGCCAAAAGTGTAGGAAAATTAAAATCCTAAGGGCCTATTATTGCACTAGGTACTCAGAACATGGTACCAATGTATGGTATCACAATGGTATGGTACCATGGTATGAATGAGATTAATAATTTTTCCGCTTTTCTGTAAAATTTTTAATTTTTAACATAGGCTTTTCTTACAGACACGCACTCAATTTTGGTTATACGGATTTAAAAATTGTTATTTTTTTCACGTGCACACATACTACACACACTTGTACAGTCTGAAAGGTTTTTTCGATGTTTGAGATAATTTAAAATCTTAAGTTTTAACCTGAAATATTTGATTAAAATAAAATTCTAAAGACATTCAATATTTCTCTAAAATTTAGTGGATTTAATCATGCTATGATTAGGATTTCTCTTACGTAATATTTGTATATTTAAATTAAAAAATTTGGTACATGATTTTTCTGTAAGGTATTTTGTAACGAGATTTTTTTGTTTTGTTTCACAGACAACAAAATCATGGTACCACAGAAGTATAAAACACCAAATACGAAGTACTAAACATTTTCCTTACCATGGAAAATGGATTAAATTTAAAGCGATGATTTTATTGTGGAAAGGGAGTTTATTTCTAAAATATGTTATACTTGAAACCGGTGAATCTTTGTACTTTTTAATTTTTCTAAAACAAGCCACGTGAAAATACGCAGACGTATACTTTTCTATAGCTCATTATTTGAGTAACTCATTTTGAAATCTCACTTAAAAAAAATTAAAGTTTTGCTCTGTAGAAACCACAAAAATGCATAAATTATGGTATTTCAAGGAAATGATTCAATATATCAAGTTTTAAATTGGATTATTTTATAAAGTTCATACGAAATATTGTACCAAACTATCATTATTACTTTCTTCTGTTTTTACAAAATGAAAGTATCGAATTCATGAAAATGTTAGAAATCAGGTTATCGTCGAATTTAAGCGTCTTAGGTGTCAGAGAACCCGAAAAACAAGGTTTCACGAAATGTCTGTCTGTATGTGACCAAAAATTTTGTGGACGCTCTATCTCAAGAACTAATACACAGAATTTCACAAAACTTTAGATTCTGTTAGACATTGAAAAAAAAAAAAAAACAGATCTGATTAGTTATTGTTGTACATCACTCAAGTGGCACTGCTATGCCCGCATTATTCACAATTTCCACAACTGCCATACCTCAAGAACTAGTACATATATATATTTTTAATAAAACTTTAGATTTAGTTATTGATATAACATGGTGCATATCGCTAAACAGCTGGCGCTGCCAAGGTGCTTTATTCGTGATTATCGCAACAGCTCTATCTCAAGAACTAATGTACGAATTTCCCTAAACTTTACATTTTGTGAGACCTTGATATTAACTAGATCCGATTATGTTGTATATCGCTCAACAGGAGGCGCTGCTATGATGCAATATTTTCAATTTCCACAATAGCTTTACCTTAAAAACTAATGCACGAAACTTTCTAAAACTTCAGATTTATTTAGTCCCTGATACAGAACAATATTTAGTTTTAGGTGTAAATCGCCCTATAGATGGCGCTGCTATACTGCATTTTTCACGATTTCACAGTAAGTGTATCTCAAGATATAATGCATGGATTTTCAAATTTCAGATTAAATTAGCTGATAAAAAATTGATCCTGATTAGTTTTTGGTGCACATCATCCAAGCGCTCTTATGCTCGTTAAGATTTTGCAATAGCTCTATCTGAAAAACTAATGCACGGATTTTCATCAAACTTCAGATTCAGTTAGAAGTTGACATAAGTCGTCGCAGACTAGATTTTGACTTGAACCACCTAACCGGTGGCGCTGCTATGCTGCATTTTTCAAGAAGTATTAACATACATAAGATGGAAGAAACATTTGGGATTGCCACATCTGGCTAGTTTTTTTTTTTTTATTATTAGGTGTAGGGGGGGAGTAATAACTTTAATGTTTTCAAATATTACTTTAAACTCCAATATGATTTTTAAACAGCTTTTAGCTATATTCTTGGGTGATTTCAGAATCAAAATGTGAAAAGAGAGATGCTGACAAAAGATTCAGCAACATATGTATTAAGCCAGAAACGGAAGAAAAACCCACGTACAAATGTAGTAAAAAGGGCATGAGTGATTTATGACAAAATGTTGGAACTATGCCACCAAATTAGATAGTAATATTTTCTCTTCTAAATATAAAAGTACATTTAAAGTCGCCAATATGAAATCTACCCAAACTAGATTCAAGCACGATTAATTTAAGATTGCAACCAAGTTTTGACAGTAGAGAGATTTTTTTTATATTTTTAAACACATTTACTTTAAATTCATTAATTATTGAAAAAATGAAATAACTGGTGATGACAATTAGATCGATGTAGATTTTTTTTTTTCTGATGGTGATTGATAACAAACGACTCAGGACCAATTAACAGCTTTTATCATATGTCGAATAATTAGGGTCGTGCAAAGCGGAGGGCGAAGGGGGCGGTCACCCCGGGCGCGGAAATTGAGAGGAGATTCGAATTTATGCCAAAAAATCGTTTTTTCTTTTTTGTAAAGAAAATTATACATTTAAATATTGTGATATTTTATCAGAATAAACGTGCGTTCATTTTTCGTTTCAAAGTTTCGCATGGCCCTTTACCCCACACCGAAATACAAATCTATGAATAAAGGATTTTTCTTTTCAAAACTGTCCTGTTTTAGGTCTTTTGCTTAGTCTGTTTCGCTAACCTTCACATTTATGAGTCTTATTTTCTGTACTACAAAAGTGTGCAAACTGTACTGTTAGATACATTTTTTTTTTTTTTTTTTTTTTTTTTTTAACCGTCCCTTAGATTACCCTTGCCAATATATATTTGCAATTTTCTCTCATCTTATGTTACTTAGTTGTTACCGAGTTTCTAAAAAAAAAAAAAGAAAAAGGAAACCCTGCGAAACATGTATTCAATAGAATTTATTTCTGCTTCTGCTCTTTTCAATTTTGTGACATTTCTCAAAGAATAAGTGTGTATTTGGGGGAGGGGGGTGGGAAAGGGGAGGAATACACCAAATTGAAACTTCGCCCCAGGCGAAGTTTTCACTTCGGTGCTGCCAACAAAAGTAAAATACCTTCTGCAAAGAGGATGAAAATTGGAATTAATATTACGAAATTACATGAATCTTCCCTGAAAACATTTACCGCTTATTAACTGCTCTGCGTTATTGCTCACTTGATAAGAGCTATTAATTGTTCTCCAACCTGTACTCGTACATTTATTAATTCCTATCTGGAGAAAAAAAAACAGATCTACATCCAAAACTAAGTCTATTAAGATTAAAAACTTTTTTTTTTTTACACAAAAATTTCTTTTCATACCTTTAATACAGTATCATACGTCTCGATGCTTAATCCCAAATACAACCAAGGATTTCTTTTAGAATTTAAAATCGAAGATTCAGCACAATATACAACAGTTTCGTATGCATTTTGATCTTCACTAATTTATGGAGCACTATATTGAACCATCGCAAAATGCCGGCATCAATGTTCTTATTGCAAAAATGATTTCGGATAAGATAATCAGTGATTTATAGAGTTATTAACTATATTGTGTTTAACATGGCATATTAGTAGTAGAAAAAAGACGGCTTTGCTCTAGCAGGAGGTGGGAACAAAGGAGCAACTCTTCCTACTGCGGAGAATATGTGCTATAAGAGGAGGGCTCTAAAAGGAGTAGAAAAAAGGTCTTAGAGACTAAAAATTTTTAGCGAACTATAGTTTGGAGGTGTAATTTTCAATTTGAAATGAAAGCTTAAATTTAAAATATTTAACTATGAAAATTTTGAATGAGAATTAGGAATTGTATTTCGAAAGCTTCTGACGCGAGTAAAGGGCTCCTCCTTTTCCTTTTGGAGGGGATAAAAAGCTCCTTCTCTTGCTGCAGCTCCTAATAATTCATTGAGGCATGTATTTTACATAAAAATTTGTGCATATTAAAAGTATTATAAATTATTCAAAAGAAAAGCTTATCTTTCAGCAGTAAATATGGGGATTACGATTTGGTTATATTAAGCATTATGAATCCAACCGAAATTGTTATAAGTAACAATTATGATTAACTGGGGATTTGTGTTATTAATTCATGTATTTCAAACTAGTGTAACTACATTAAATAGTATTCCCATGTATTAAAAATTATATAGGTTTAGAAATTATTAAACTAAATGCAGTTTAGCAATTAATAGAATAGGCATTCTGAACTATAATATACAAACAGTTTAAAATTAATCATATGTATTTTCTAAATAAATATGTTGAATGCCACAGCATACTAATTCTTTTTCTAAAATGTCTTTCAAAAGGCACTGTATAGAAATAATGTACGCAATTTACAAATTAATAGATAAGCATTCCGCAAAAAATATACAGTTAGTCTAAAAACGAATCGCGTATACATTTTCCAATGAATCTAGCTTGCACGAAATTTTAAAACAAAAATTCGATTTTTAATTAAAATCTTACTTTGAATTGTAATTTATACATTATTTGCCGCTTAAAAGGGGGTGCGGACTAGCTCATTCTGTATTGCTATTAAAATTGCTAAAGGAGTTCACTAGAGCAAAAAATCTTGTATGCCAAATTATATTTACATGTTTCAGGAAAATATTTTTACGCTATCCATAAAATGGCATAAAACAGTATTCCATAAAACACTAATGAAATTAATTTAAATTATTTTGGTGTATATTGAGAAACAGAGTATCAGAATATATTAATAGACGAGTGAAATTAAATTATTTTGCACTGCTCTGTATATGCATTTATAATGTTAGATTCACATGGAAAAAAAAATGAAAAATGAAAAATGAAATTCATCTTTTGCATTGTTGAAGACTAATATAAAGAAAAAAAACATTTCGCATACATCATTAAAAATTTATTGACTATATTTCTTTAATAGCTTGAAAAAATTTATTCATTTTAATTAAAAATCTATATAACATTGAATATTTATGTAATTAAATGTGTAAGTTTTATTATCAAAATAAATATTAAAAAAATAAAAAAAAATATTTTAATATATTTCACCAACAACATTAAAAATTAGCGAACTTTACTAATTGACTCATTACCATAACAAAAACAAAGGGCTAGTAGATAAGCTAAACAGGGCCATGTATAAACGATCAAGATATTAATCCATAATTAAAAATCTCGTCACAAACTTTGCTTTTGTCATAAGAAAATGTATTTTTGAACAGCCCTGCGTATCTAAAGAATTTAAGTAAATGTCTCAAATTTAGTTTAAAAAATGTGTACAGTATTCATACCTTATCGGAAAATAATCCGAGCTATTATTTGCAGTACACATAATTCTAGGTTTATAAAAGAAATCGCAATAGTGTTATACACAAACAGAAATGGAGATTGTTGTCTCATGACTAGGAAAATTTAAATTTAAATCGAATCTATTTAATTTTAATAAACTTTTCTACCAAAAATTGAACCGACTTCAAAAACTACTACAAAGTGAAAAATAATTTTTTTACATAATAGTAATAAGAAATTAAATTAAGAGCATAGTATTTACCATGCGTATTATTATATTTATGTACATTAATTTCATTTTTTGGAGTCGGTGCCAGCCAAGCCAATTTAAAAATTAAATTAAGTATCCAATGCAAATCCTAAAAGAAAAGGCTTGGCTGGCACCGACTCCAAAAAATCAAATTAATGTACATAAATATAATAATACGCATGGTAAATACTATGCTCTTAATTTAATTTCTTATTACTATTATGTAAAAAAATTATTTTTCACTTTGTAGTAGTTTTTGAAGTCGGTTCAATTTTTGGTAGAAAAGTTTATTTTTCTCTTTTTAGTTAAAAGTTAACGATTTTTTGAAATCAGTTAATAAAAATTATAATTCGGAAAAAATATTGTAAATTATCCATGGATGTAAATTTTGCCAGGAGTGGGGTTCGAACGCATGCTCTCTTTCCAGCACCAGAGCTTAAATCATGCTCCTTAAACCGCTGGGTCATCCTGACTGCGCTCCAATCGGCGAACTTATTCAAAGTCTGTGTTATTTTTTATTTGCGAAAAATCACCAATTTTATTAAAATTTGCCTAATTACTAAAAAAGTACTGAACCAATTTTAATAAAATGGAAGTGGTACCAATTCGAGACTAGCCTCTTTTATTTAACACAAAAACCAAATTAATCGGTTGGATAATTTCAAGGTAATCGGTGAACATACATAGAAAAAAATACATAGGCGTCGAATTGATAACTTCCTCTGGCTAGTTCCATGGGTTTTGTAGTGTAAGTCACATTAACTTATAATTGCTATGCCTGTTTGCCACCGTTATTTTCAAAAAGTCAGCTTGGCCTTATTCAATTATTGAGAATGAGCCGATAAAATAAGTCACATTTTTTTCGTTCTAAAATATTGGTAGTCAAAAATCGTAACCTGTGACTTACACTACAAGTACTCATGGAAATAGCCCTCTTCCTTTTCTGAAGCCGGTAAATAATAAAAATTGTAATACGAAAAAAAAAGTTGTAAGTTTTACATGGATGTAAATTATGTCGGAAGTGGGATTTGAACCCACGCTCTCTTTCGAGAAACCGAGCTTCAATCTGACGCCTTAGACCGCTTGGCCATGCTGTCTACACTCCATTCAACGAACGTATTCAACACTTTTAATTAGCGAAAAATCACTAATTTTATTAATTTTTGCCTAATTACTAAAAAAGTACTGAACCAATTTCGATGAAACAGAAGTGGGACCAAATCGAGAGCATCGTCTTTCATTTAAAACAAAAATAACAGAAATCGGTTGAATAGTTTTGGAGTAATCGGTGAACATACATAAAAAAATATATACATACGCGTTGAATTGATAACTTCCTCTTCTTTTTGGAAGTCGGTTAAAAAAATACATATGCGTCGAATTGATAACTTCCTCTTCCTTTTCTGAAGCCGGTTAATAATAAAAATTGTAATACGAAAAAAAATATTGGTAAATTTTACTTGGATGTAAATTATGTCAGGAGTGGGATTCGAACCCACGCTCTCTTTCGAGAAACAGAACTTCAATCGGGCGCCTTAGACCGCTCGGCCATGCTGTCGACACTCCATTCAGAGAATGTATTCAACACTTTTGATTAGCGAAAAATCACTAATTTTATTAGTTTTTGCCTAATTACTAAAAAAGTACTGAACCAATTTCGATGAAACGGAAGTGGTACCAATTCGAGAGCATCGTCTTTCATTTAAAACAAAAATAACAGAAATTGGTTTAATAGTTTCGGAGTAATCGGTGAACATACATAAAAAAATACATACGCGTCGAATTGATAACCTCCTCTTTTTTTTGGAAGTCGGTTAAAAATCATGAAAAATTCGTAAAAAAAATATTTAATGAAAAAAATAACACATTTTATTAATTAGTAATTAAAAATTAAAATTAGGTGGGTTAATATTTCCGTAATCTTTAAAACCTGAAATGACTTGGAAAAAATTATAAAACTTTTGAATTTGGTATAATTTTCATTCCATTATTACATTCGATACTAATAAATTCTCCATTCAAAATTTTTCTTAAGTTAAAAAAATATTTTAAAATTAATTCTTATGTATAGTAGAAAATTTCACCTCAGTTTATAGTTTGCTGATAAATGTCAATTTTCCTTAAAAATCTCTTAAACCTTTCTCTTAAATAAGCTCTGTGCATGTAGGGGCCTGTTTACCAGGCATGCAAGCGTTGCACCACCTAAGACTGATTGGTACCATTAAATGTTTACAGTTTTTCCTTACCTTATTTAAAAGACAGAATTTGATATTCAAATCATACGAAGAATACTATTAAAATGTATTGGTTAAAATCAGATATTTCTAGCGCAACGCTTGCACATCCATGTTCTTTACTCACGGTAGGAGCAGGAGAAGTCGACAGGAAGAGGAGCAGTCGGAGGAATACTTAACTCGCACCAGAAGCTTTCGAAATATGGCAATTCCTATACGAATTCCCATTCAGAATTTTAAGTTCCAAAATTAAATGTTTTAAATTCTTTAGGCATAATTGAAAACTACCCCGCATACTATAGTCTATTTAAAGAAGTCTTCAAAAAATAAATAGTTAAATAAAACTCTTTTTCCAAAAACTTTATTAAATTTATAATTGAACCTCAACCTATAGTTCGCTAAAAAATTATTCTTTGTTATTAAGTAAAATAAAATTATTAAATTTCTTTCTTCAAAAATAAAAACATATAATTAAACCTCATAATTCGCTAAAAATATTCAGTCTCATTTTTTTTTAACTTAAATAAATAAATAAATCTTCATTAGCCCTTTGAAGACGAGCGACTAATATATGGACCGTGCAGCATAAGGTGCTCAGAATCCTCAATTATTCTCACCAATAAAATATTATGGAAAATATTGTCTTATTTAATCCGCGCATTTTCCCGATTCAATTAGGAAAGAATTTGTTTTTAAAAACCAGTGGTTAAAGATTAAAAATTCCGTAAAAGACATTTGTCCCGAATGAATTAAAATGTATCATTGAACCACAACCTAAAGCTCGATTTCAACCAATAAAATTTACTTTTCTTAAAATTCCTTCTCCAAAAATAGAAACGTTTAATTACATCTCATACTATAGTTCTCTAAAAAAATTAATCTCCCGGGTAAATAAAAAAATCCCCATTTAAAAATTTTCTTTAGTTTCATAAAAATACCTCAACTCCAAAAATTAATTTCCTAAAAATTAAATTACCATTAACCCTTTGGGGAGGAGCGACACGTATGCGTGCCGCAAAAAGGTTTAAGAATTCTTGTTTATCCCCACCAGTAAAATTTTACTACAAAATTCATCTTATTTAATCGGAGCGTTTTCTAGATTTAATAATACAGAGATTTCTGTTTTTAATAACAGGTGACAAAACATTAAAAATTTTGTAAAAAGCTCCCGTCAAGAAGGGGTTCAAATGTATAATTAGACATCATACTATAGCTTAAAAAAACAGAATAATAAATTACACCTCCATACTATAGTTATCTGTAAAATTTTTCTCTCTCTCAAAAGAAAAAAATATTGTAAATAAAAAAATTAAAATTCCTTTTTTATCCATTCTCTTATAAACACATTCTCCGCAGGCGGAGAAGAAAGTGGTGAAGTAGAGGAGGAGCTGCTCCTTCCTCACTAGGGTAGTTTATTTTAGGTCGGCCGATTATCTACACATGGGATATAGGCCCAAAAGGGGTGGGATTTCCTCCATGGGGTCTTTCTAAGGGAACCTAACCCGTATTTACGCAAGGAAATCCAAGGTTAGAAGAAAACCACGGAAAACTCCGAACGGTTAGGCCGACGGCCGCGATTGGGTTCGAACCCAGTGCCTGCCGTCTACCAGTTGATAGGTCAGAACCTCTCGGCCACTGGTGGGGCAAAGAAAGTATTGGATTCGTGAAAATTATCGGTTTTCGAAGGATTTACACGTTTTAGTGGTCAGAAATTACGAAAAAGATGTTTTTACAAAATGTCAGTCTGAGTCTGTGTGTCTGCGATACAAATTTAGGATAGAAGAGGCCCTTTTCTACTATTCATATTAGAATGTTAAATACAAATGAAAATAAAACTACTTAGTGGAAAATGAAAGAGCTTAATGGAAGATTCTTCTAAACGAATTTTATTTCTATTCCGATTTTTCATTTTCTTATTATATGGAAAAATGTAAAAAATATAATGGCAAAAGTCCTATATTAATTTAAATTTGGAAGTCCATTCCTTTGATTTCCGGTGCGTTAAGATTAAACAACAAACATTTAGCAGGGATGAGATTTCCGCTTTTTTGAACACCAGTAAAATTTTAGAAAAAATGCTAGATTATTTAATCGGAACATTTTTGCGATTTAAGAGACCAGCATTTTCTCTAAGATTTTACTGGTGTGCAAAAAAACGGAAATCTCATCCCTAATTTATGGATTTTCAGTGACGAAACTATACTTTCCAAAGAATATTTACCAAGTTATATCCTTATTTTAATAGTTTGGTTAACATTGTCATTAAACTTCGAAAATGATCCTCAAAATTATAAAATCTTAAAAAGGCCTTTGCCCACTCATTTAAACATGATAGCGAAGTAAAAAAATTGAATTTATGGTAAATCAAACATAAACGATCCAATAAAAATCACGAAATTTTTAATGAATTTTAGCAGATTTGATAATAGTGAAACAAAACGATGACAGAAGAAACAGTATATCATAAGCAAAGTACTTGGGTGCAAACACATATTTTGCAACCAGTGATAAATTCTAACTCTTCCAAGTCTCCCGAAAGATTTTATATATTAAGTCAAAAAATGTAAATTATGACATGAGACATTCAGAAATGGAGTTAATTTCAAATGTGCGTTTAAACATTTATATTCTCACTATACATAAATTCATTAATGGAATTGACTTTAATGTCAAAATATTAAGGGAACACCGTACCTTGAAATTAGTCAAAATATCGATTTTCTTTTTTAAAATATTAATTAAAAACTTCTTTAATTGTGAATATTTTGGCACCTCATTTTTAGCTATACGACTAGTGTATCGCGAAATATTAGAAATGAAAACTTTGAACTGATTTCTCTCCCTGTTAATATTTTTATAACTTGTTCGTTCGAAAAAAACGAAGGCTTTTTTGCTAATTTAGATAGAGGTTTGATTTTTTTTTTCACTTGTTTTCCGTGGTGTATTTAACATTCAGGTTTATAGTTATTTTTTAAAAAATATTTAAAGTCGGAACTTATTGGAACTTTCTTCATTTTTTAATGTACAAGAGTGAAAAAATCATTAAATGTAAAATTCCATACATCTAAAAATTCATGTACAGTTTTATGTAGTATATTCAAATGAATGTGGAAGAAAAAAAAAATAGAAGCAAAAATATTCATATTGAAAAAAATAGAAATTTTTAAAAAGTTAATTTTTTTTTCAAAAATTAAAATTTTAGTAAAATAGGCTATTTCTACAATTTTTTTTTTTTAACTTTTAGTATTAAGTATTGGGCCACCACATATACTACAATATTATTCAAAATTGAAGAGATGGTTTAAAAAAGGTACTGTTGTCCCCTTAAAGATAAAAGTATCAGTGTAAAAATTTTCCTTGAAATACATTTTTGTAAAAAAAGTGCAATTTCACAAAGTATCATTCTTCCATCTGGCTCGTGTCACAATTAAAAACACTTATTACATTTTCTTTATTATGCAGTCATCAAACATATGCACCTGGAATTAACCCTCTTAACAAACATTTTGCGAGAAAAGCATCAACCATGCGGAAAAGCCGATTCGACAAAATCTAAATGCGCTCGTGCTCGAAACTGTTTTGTAGTGTTCGTGAGCAATGCCGCTTCCATGGGTTGATCCGCTGGATTAACGGAAGTCCGTGATTCTACCTGGAAGAAACAGATTCAGACACAGACCACTATGTCCGGCAGCTGTCCCGGTCGCTTCACATTTGTGGGTTGACCCGAAATGATATTGAATTTTACTATTGGTCTTCCTCCGACAAGTTAAAGAGGGGAAAGATGAATGGATGAAGCGATTATTTCCCCTAATGACAGTACTACAAAATTTCTCATAATTACAATAAACTCATTTTATAGTGATACGAATTGAAAATTATTTACTTTAGCGACTTTGAGCTGATAATGACATTTTCCGTGCGACAAACATGTACAACATGTGTATTCTATATAAAGAGAAAAAAAAATATTTCTCTTAATTCAAACCAAATAAATAATAAAAATACTCAACTGTAAGAAAAAAAGTGCAAAAATTCTGAAAATACTTATTTTTTTTTCCTTACCTATATGTAAATTTCAAAGTAATAAAAAAATAAACAGAGGAAATAAAATTATTATAAACTTTCTAATACATGATATCAAACTTCCAACATCAATTCTTAAAATGTTACACATTGAATTTTTATATCCCTTTAGACAAAATTACTAGGAAAATTTCTTTGACTGCAATAAGATCAATAATAATAATAATAAACATTCAGTTTTAAAGACATAGATACACAGTTATGTTTGATCAAAAATTCACCATTAGTAGTGCAGCCCATACATAGCATTAGATACGTAAATCGTTGAGATTTAAAAAAGGAACGTGGACGATAATACACTATTATACAAAGTGTGCCGGCCACTTGCGATTTTAGACGTTTTGTTAAATATTTAGAAAAATACATAAGGATTTATCCTTAAACTTTAAGTGTGTAAACATAATAGTACAGGTCATACATTTCCGTGAAGATTTTCGTCCAAAATCTCATAGGGGACCGTAAACATATTGAAAATGAATTAATATCTTTTGAATAACCTGTCAAAACTGATGTAACAAAAGCGTTCAAACAGGAGATTATAATTAAGTGGCTTTTTCTATAAACTGTGTTCATTTTTGTGTGGATAGCATGTAGAGAAGATTTTTATATAAACAAAAACAAATTTGCCAAGTTTTTTTATTATAATTTGCAGAATTCTTAATATAAATATTTTATTTTCAGAAAATATGAAAAACAACATTGTACACAATATCCTGTAATAAGAATTAAAAAATAATAAAAATTGTATGAAAAATAAGTAGATTTATTAAATAATGTATCACTGCGCATGTGTTAAAGCAATCAAAATATAATTTGCATAATGTGTTAGCTAAATGTATAGAGCAACTTTAGTAAAATTCTAAAAAACATACAGTGGCGGTCAAAAGTTTCCGGCCAGTTGGTTTCTTCGATTTATTTACCAAAAAGTTTCAGCAAAGAAGAAGTACAATTGCTTCAAAAGTCAGGAAAAAGTGAATGATCTCTGACCACATGATCATTTTAATTGGATACTGAAGATGCTTCATGCCAAGGGATAGAATTCGAAGTTTGCCTGTGCAAAAGTTTCCGGCCACTTGTCATTTTTTAGTTTTTTCTTTCGGTAAAATTTTTTTTACTGTGTTTATGAATGAATCAACTTGTATAACATAGTTTGAATTCAAAATTGAAAAGTTCCACAATTATTGTTCATAAATGAGTGATTAATTTGTCGCCAAAAGGCCAATCTTCTCGAGATATTGCGGCAAAGTTATCGATTGGTAAAATCGACTGTAAATAATATTTAAAAATTACATAAAGATGACCATGGCCTTCAGGACTTTGAGGGGTCCGAGAGACCCCGCAAAATTACCATTCCCGTGGACAGAATTATCAGGAGAAAAACAATTGATAATCCACATGAAAATTCCGTTGCAATATACTGCGATTTAAGGAATGAAAATATTGCTGAAATAAGTTGGGCTACGGTGTCATGATGCTGTCGTGATACAGAACTTTATGGAAGAGTCGGTGTTAAAATTTTTCAGAGATAAAAAAAAATACTGACGTACCCGACTGGCGTTTCCAAGGAACACAAAGTCTGGTCAAGTGAAAACAGGACAAAAGTTCTTTTTTTCATCAATCGAATTTCAAACTTTTTTGAGAGTGATGGCAGATGTTACGTCCGATGACCTAACAACAAACGATATGATTTGACCTTGGTTATTCCTACAATCAAGCATGGCAGAGGACACGTTATGCCGTGGGGAGTATTTTCTTCAAAAAGCGTCGGTCCGTTATTTAAAATCCGCAGCCAGGTGAATTATACAATCTATAAAGATATCTTGCAAGACCATTTTCTGTCTTATTAGAGAAAACAATTTGGCCGCAACTATTTTTCTTCAATGATAACGAACTACATGATAACGAAATAAATAATGTATGCAAGCCTCGATAAGCAATGGTTTTCGCGCAAGAAATTTCGTTTTTGAAATTGTCAGCCCAAACGCCCTGCATGAAATCAGTAGAAAATCTTTCGGAAGAAGTTAACAAAAGTCTGCGGAACTATAAATATTCCAACTCAGCGGAAGTTTCGCCAAAATTGCAAGAAATGTGGAAAAAAGTACCATAGACAATCTTTAACCGTTGTATGAATGTTACGTTGCTGCGCCGCAGTACTTATTACTAAAGCTAATAAAATATTAATACGATAAAATACTTTGTAAATGTTGTTGATCAATGCAATTTTCTATTATAATACCACTTTCATACAAACTTGTGAAGGTGGCCGGAAAGTTTTGAGAACATGCGTTTTCCTTTATACTTAAATTTGTCAATTAGATTTATTGATATTAATTTGTTATTCCACATGTAAGTTCCAAACTAAGATGTCAATAAAATGTATAAGTATCACTTTGACATTCCTCTCCATATGGGTATACTTACAAATTAACTGAAAAATTTTTGCTGGCCGGAAATTTTTGACCGCCACTGTAGCTTGAAAACTGAAAATTATCGTCGACATAATAATTTCAAATCCGTTGTTTCTAAACTGAAGTAAAAATATGAGGAACCATATCCATACTTCTACTGATTAGTGTCGATAGAGTACACAATAGTGGACGTATTACAATATTTGGTTACAGCCCCTCTTTTTTTTTGGGGGGGGGGCTTCATTTTTGAGAACAGCGAACGCATTTTGAGCTTATTCTATCGACAATAATTTTCAGAATTTTAAAAACTATAATTTTGAGACTTTCACAAAAGTTTTTCAATGCATTTAGATAACACAATATGCAAATGAAACGTTGATAACATTCACGCATGCGCAGTGAAAAATTTAGTAAATTAACTCATTTTCATACAATTATTATTATTTTTAAATTCTGATTACAAGGCGTTGTGTACAATATTGTTTGTCATATTTCCTGAAAAGAAGAGTTTTTTTATACACTGGTGGACAAAATTAAGAGATGGATAGCATTTTCCCAAATATCTCGAGAAATACTGGATAAAAATAAATGAAAATTGGAATGGATATAACTTATAGTATGACAATAATATATGCAAAGAAAAAATTAAAGTGCCATTCATTGGCAAGAGTTATTGCCAACAATCCAATGTGGACTGAAATTCGTGATGAAAGATGGCAATGAAAGTGAGGCTTGTATGGTGTGTGGTCACCTCTGACAGATAAACTGCATGCACAACGAGTATGCATGCTATTAATAAGAGAGTTAAGAATTGCTTCTGGAAGACTCTCCCACTCTTCCGCCAGAGCAGTTTTTAACTCCGTAATGATTCTGGGTGGGGGTTGGCGTCTCGCAATAACCCTTCCAAGAGCATCCCAAGCATGTTCAATGGGGTTAAGGTCAGGAGACTTGCCTGGCCAATCCATTCGATGAATATCCTCGCTTTCCAGATACTCCTCAACGGACGTCTACAGCGACACAACTGTCTAAGGACCTTGCTGCTGCCACAGAAAGTTAGTTTCAAGGAGGACTGTTGCCAGGAGGCTTGGTGAAAGAGGATTGTATGCCAGGAAGCTCGCCATTTTCATCCCACTCATTCCCTTCCACAAAGGAGAGCGTGCACAATGGTGCAGACAGCACCAACACTGGACACAGCTCCAATGGACTAATGTTCTGTTCACAGATGAGTTCAGTCTTCAACCTGATTCTCGGCGAATATTCATATGGAGGGATCCTATAACCCGATACTATCCCAGTAACATCATGGAAAGGGATTATTATGCTGGTGGAGAACTGATGGTTTGGGTAGGGATCATGCAAGATACCCGCACACCGCTCCATGTGTTTGACACTGGTTCCGTGAATGCCCAGAGGTACAGGCAGGAGATCCTACAATCCTACGTGCGTCTTTTCAGGGGTGCTGTTGGCCCTGTATTCGTTTTTATGGATGACAATGCCCGACCAGATAGGGCTCGCATGGTTGAGGAATATCTGAAAAGCGAGGATGTTCATCGAATGGATTGACCAGCCAAATCTCCTGACCTTAATCTCATTGAACATGCTTGGGTTATCCGAAAGATATTCGTTCTTTTTCATTTTTTTTACGATCGCCTATGAGGTTTCGGGAAAAATATTCAGGGTAGTATATGATCCGTACTGTTATGTTTACACACATGGAGTGCCAAGGTAATTGCTTCATGTATTTTTCTAGATATTTTAAAAAATATCTAAAATCCCAAGTGGCCGTTCACCTTTGGCCATATAGTGTACATTTGGTAGTTGAGCTTGAGCGAAAGCTAATCAATGTTTGCAATAATATTAATGGCGAAAAACTTCGAAATATTACAGAAACATTATTAGACGAGCTTCGTT
The DNA here is from genome assembly GCA_964019185.1 of Maratus speculifer. Taxonomy (NCBI): domain Eukaryota; kingdom Metazoa; phylum Arthropoda; class Arachnida; order Araneae; family Salticidae; genus Maratus; species Maratus speculifer. Next base: position 193,430,992 of record OZ025299.1, read on the forward strand.
ATGTACTGGAGTAGGAAGGAGAGAAAGTTTTGACATTTACTTTTTGTATAATATTTCTGGGATTTAAAGGTAAATTTTTTTCTTTACAATATTTAAGTCTGTTAATACTTTAGCTGTACAGTGGCTCTTAGAAATCATTATATATCACTCACTCTATTCGATTCTAAAGGAGAATTATTAAATTCTCATTTAAATTAGATATTTTGCGAAACGTACATATTAAAAATGTAATGTGCTAAAAATAAAATTAAAAACCTAATAACATTTCAGTTAAAATAATTTTTTCATGGAAGTTAGATATTTAAGAGTCATAAAAATGTTTTCAAGCTTCATAAAAATTGAGATTTTTCTGTCACAATCTTTTTAAAATGAATTAATAAATTAGTAAAAATAAACTTATCAAAATGAGTTCCAGAAATGAAATATTTGTGAAAATTTCGAGATTTGTCAGTTATATTTTCAAAGAAAAATTTCTAAAGGAACTTTAAAAGGATATCTAGTGAAATAATATGTGTTGAAAAAATATTAAAAATAACTAAATAAAAGATTGAAGGAATTGCAAATAAAATTGCAAGAGGAATAAAAGTTCTATTCCAAAAACAAGAGAATAGTCATTTGGGAAATAAAAAATCCCTTTCGGCATGGCCTATAGGCGGAGGTAGATTTCGAAGTTTTCATCTCAAAAAAAAAAAAAAAAAAAAAAAATTGCCCATCTTTACTCAAATGCCCATTTTGGCAATATATTTTGAATTATATTCTTACTTTATTTAAAAACTTGACCAATATGCTCATTATATAGTTCCTAAATAACAAAAAAAACTATTAATTAAATTCGTTTGACAGCAAAATTGAATTTTAAAATGAGTCATAAAATAAGCAATTTATTATTTTAATACATCCACAATTCTCTTTAATCAAGATCGCTTTGAGAAATTTTGTGCGAAGTGCCCACTTTGACAGATTTTTTTTAAATATATATTTAGCCTTTATCAAAAATCTGACCAATACGGCACAATACACAGTACCTAAATAACAAATAACTGTCAATTGAATGCGTTTGAGAGCAAAATTGAATTTAAAAATGAGTCATAAAATAAACAATTTGTTATTTGAATACAACTTCAATTCTTTTATCATGATCGCTTTGGGAAATTTTTTTGTGAAGTGCTTACTTTGACAGCTTTTAAAATATATATATTCACCCTTTATAAAAAAATCGACGAATACGCACATTATATAGTTCCTAAGTAACAAAAACTGTCAATTGAATGCGTTTCTGAGCAAAATTGGATTTAAAAATGAGTCATAAAATAACCAATTTGTTATTTGAATACCCACAGTTCATTAATCATGATCGCTTTGGGAAATTTTGTGCGTAGTGCCCATTTTGGCAGCCTTTTTTGAAATATATTCTGCCTTTATCAAAAAACTGGCCACTCCGTCACATTATATAGTTCCTAAATAAGAGAACCTGTAAATTGGATGCGTTTGAGAACAAAAAAAAGATTTAAAAATGACTCGGTAAAAACGCAATTTCTTAAATTTCCTCAAATTTTAATCACGATAACTTAATGAAATTCTGTTCAAAATACCCTTTTTGGCAGCCTTTAAAAAAATATATTCTGCCTTTATCAAAAAACTGGCCAATACGTCAAGTTATATAGTTCGTAAATAATAGGACCTGTAAATTGGATGGGTTTGAGAATAAAAATGAATTTAAAAATGACTCATAAAAAATGCAATTTGTTATACTTAATGAATTTAATGATGAAAACTTCGGGAAATCTGTTCAAAATGCCTTTTTTGGCAGCTTTTTTAAAAATATATTCTGCCTTTATCAAAAAATTGGCCAATACGTCGCATTATATAGTTGCTAAATAAGAGGATCTGTCATTTGGATGCGTTTAAAATCAAAAATGAATTTTAAAATGAGTCAGAATGTAAGCAGTTTGGATTTGAGGTTTTTTCTCCAACTCCTATTTTTGTTTAATTTATTTTTGCTATACGAATTGGTTCTATGAAAAACTTGTCAATATAAAAGTTGTAGATATTATTGTGAAGATGTAAAATAAATTTAATTAGATTTAATTGCTTAAGAATTGAGTAAGTTATGGGTTTTTTCTTTTTCCTCCCCCCTTTTTCTTTTCGTTTTTAATTTTTTTCATCGGTAAAAATTGGTCCTATCAAAAACTTGTAAATACAAAAGTTTTAGATAATATTGAGTACATTTATATAAAATTTAGTTGGATTTGATATCTTGAGAATTGACGAAGTTATGAATTTTTTTCTCCCAAAAAACCATGTTTTTTTCGCCCCTTGAGCCCATTTTTAACTTTAACAAAAATCTGTAACGCATACATTTTTTCCTCATTTTTTAGAAGTAATATAAACTTTAAACTGATTCGATATCTATTTTAATTAAAAAGTTATCGCGTTTTTTCTGTTTTCACAAAAACCCTCCTAACTTCCACCCCCTTGGTCCGATTTTGCCCATTAACGAACTTAACCGAGATTTTATGCCCCTTGATTTTATGTAAAAGTTTGAAGAAGATCTGAGCATAATTATGGAAGTTATCGTGTCTAGAAGAAAGTGATATACACCGATAGATAGATAGATAGATAGATAGATAGATAGATAGATAGATAGATAGATATATAAACTTTTTTACTGATGGTAGTTTTGGGGTCTAGGAGTCATGATTCGTGTAGATCCGCAAAAATTTTTCAGAAATTCCAACATGGGAGACAATGCAATAGGTAGTATTTCATACGAAATCTACCTAAAACTGACATAAAAATGATCAGATATAAAATTTGTTGCATAAAATTTTCGAAGAATATAAGAATGGTCGTAATGCTAGGTGGGGTGGGGGAAGCTCATCTGTAAAGCAAATTAAGAGCGAAAAGAAGTTGCAACTAAAAATGAAAATTTCAAATTCTTAAAGTACTCTAAATAAAATATTCATAAAAAAAATAATAATAAAAAATAACCGTACTTTTCGGGAGTAATGATCAATGTTACGTTTAGCAGAAACTTAATATTTCTTCCACAAAACAATCCTTTTCTCGAGATCAAACATGAAATGACGGGATCAAACGGTTCATCTGACAGACTGTCTGTCCTAAAAGAGGTTGAAAATTTACGTCGATTTATGATAAATTTGTAGATAAAATGAATAAGAAGATAGAAAACCAACGTTTACAAATGCACAAATAATGCATGAAAAAGTAGTAAACAGCCGTTTCGAATCTACTACTGAGGTTCTAAATCAGTGCAAGGCAGAGGGTGCTAGAAAAAACAAGATTGGGCTAAAAATGAAGTAACTTAATTTATTAAAAAATAATCTTAAATGAAGTGCCCAAATTTAGATTTGAGACCTTTCTTTTGAATTTTTCTATTTGAACAAGATAATGACACTAAGCATGCTGCTAAATTTTAAAGTTATAGTTCAAATGTAAAACTGAATTGTTCACATTTGCCTTGATCCTTTCGGCTCTGAATTTTCTTTTAATTTTGTGGAAAAAAATAAAATATAAGAAATAAGAGGAAATATAAGGGAAACATTATTTAAAAGTTGATAGAATAGCCAAAACTCTAAACGAGTTCATATTGTTCGAATATGAAATTTTATTATATCAACATAATGTTAATATTGTTCAAACACTGTATCCGATATTTTTAATTTATCCTGTGGCACACCGTATCATATCCTGTAGTATAAATAATGCAATTGAAAGGTAAAAAAAGTAGTTATTTTTAAGTTGTATTTAAAAAAATATTTTTCAACTTATCACTTTATGAATACAGTGAAAGAATTTAACAGGGCATTCGATACAAAACAATCCTCTCACCATAAACAACAACCATTATCCATTCTTATTCTTTAACCAGGGAGAAAGTATAGAAAGCGCCTGAAGAGAAAAAAAAATATGTCATTAAAAAGGACAGATTTTACGTTGCTTTCAACATTCCCAAAAGCTTTATTACAGAATACCTATTCAATCCTTGTATTCAAGCCTATGGATGCTGAATTATCTTCAGTAAAGTAAAACCTTCTGATTATGCAGGTGTGTGCACAAACTGAAGCAGGTGGTCACATTTTGGGGCCATAGCGTGCTCAAGGTTGTGGAACCTAACCTTTGACGTAAATGTGAGTAGGCGATGTACACACATTTCAGACGCTATCCTGTATGACATAGGAACGAATAAATGATATTCCGTGTTGCAAATTTAACCTGTTAAAAATAACATTTGTCCGTAGGACATCATAACAGGATCTAAATTCTTGCGTGCAAGAATCTTTGAATGAAGGGGACTCATAAGTATCACGTAAAAATATGACTGATTATTTGCAAAAGAATTCGTACCATTTCTATTGCAACAGAAAAATATTATGTTTAGTTTATGATAGCCGCATGCGTAAGAGTTATCAGGTGGTGTAGTGCACAATCCCTGTTATTTCCAGTTGATGAGTTTTACCCTGTGAGCTTGAAATCTATTATTTAACATTTAAAAAATTGCCAATAATCTGAACCATCTTCCAAAAACACTTAAAATCGTTATTTTAGAAGATGGAACAATCACAAGTAGGCGTTCGATATTTGTCAGATAAGGACAACAAGGAGACCTTGAAAAAGTTACTTTTGATATGCATTATTTAATAATTGGGAATTTACTAAGCATAAGCAAAATAAAATATTTTTAAACACAAATAATACGATTGTTAAATAATATAAACGTGTTGTAATTTTCCAAGATATCACGACCAAATGGTTGTTCTGAGCATCTGAGCAAGTATTGTGTAAGCTGGGGTGTTGTCAAGATAGCTTAAATGGTAGAGCATTGACCTTTCTAGCCTAAAGTTCTGGGATCGAGGCCGAGACTTTACAAATTTTCATTCAGATGGGAAAATCACAATTCATTTAAAATAAGGGATGCCAAAAATCGATTTAATTTATAATCAAGTTTATTAATGAGGTTTTTTTCTTTTTCTTTAAGGGGAAGATTTTTTTTCAAAGTCAAGTTTTCTCTGAAAATAACCGAAGCTATCTTAAGAAATTTCTTTCTCCGTATGAGATGAAAATCATTCAAAATTACTATTTAGCATGAGTTTGTTTTTCAGTGTTTCTCATTTCAAAAGAACAGTCCAAAAAGTATTTTTAAAATGTAGTTTTTAAAATGCGTAGATATTTTTTTTTCTTTTCCTCAATAAAGATATGTTTAGAAACGGATAGGCTTTTTCTGGAATCGTCGTACTGAGGTGAAAAAAAACATCTTCAATGAATAGGTTGTCATTTTCTGACTCCCTAAATTACAAATATAAACTTCCGAGCTATTCGAATAGGCTAAACAACTAAGTTGAATAGACGAAATGATATAGAATTTCTAGTCTCTGTTTTCTAAGGGATAAAACGATAATCAATCGTTTCTGCTGCGATAAATTTTCGCATGATTTCTGAAATGATTTCATAAGCTAGGATTATAGTTATTAAAACTAATCTTTTGCGTTCGCGCCGATTTGCAGAGATTTTAAAATAAGCTTGACCACGAGAATGTTGATTAACCCTTTTGAATTTTATTAGAAGACTAGAATTCTATAGCAAAGATAATTAGAATTTATAAGGTTGACATGGAATTATATTTTCTAGAGCCACAGTTTAGATTATAGAAGCCAGAACCATATATATATTTTCTCAGACTGGAGTGTAGGGATGGATTAATGTGTATTTCATTCTGTACAGGTATTGGCCAGCCATATATCAAATTCCTTTTTGTATTGTTAAACATTTATGTCGTTGATTGCTTTTGTATTTTTATATCACATCAGGAAATAACTATATAATTTATTTTTCTCGTATGCTTTTCTTAGAGGATGTCTAAGTTGGAAAAAATATTTCTAAAATTTGAAGTGTTAAAATCATAGTGAATTTGGAGAGCGGGAATATTTTAACAGATAAAATATTAAACATATAGTACAAATAATTTTTGTAAGATTTTTAAAAATGCAACTGGTACACACATAGGTACGACAATGCAACTTACGCACGTAGGTAGAGGAGAGCGGGGTACAATGGACCACTTTTGTTAATTTTGATTGTTTACTCTTAAAATATTCAGTTAAAAAAAAAAAAACACTCACATGCACGCATGTTTTCCATACATTATAGTTTACATTACATCAACTCAAAAATAACAATTGGGTATACTTTTATATATATATTTTTAAATAGCAAGTGATAAAATGGACCATTGTACCCCATGGTCGGGGTACAATGGTCCACAGCATGGGGCTCTATAGACCACATGTAATTCTAAAAAAATATATGGGTGATTCTCAAAATAGGGGACAATTTATGTCTTTCGGCATACAAAAAAAAGAAAAATTGAGAGGTTTTCTGTCATGTTTTTATGTTTAGATATGTTTGTCTTAATATTATTCATTATTTGCACTCAAGAATTACTCACTTTTTAGTTAAAAACACCTTAAAATAACAGAATAAATGTTCAAAATGTCATTAGCATGGATGTCCATAGCAGCTGTGTCTTGTATATACTAGCTTTTTCAAGAGTTAATATCATGTTTATAAAATAAAACAAATGTTATTCTTTCTTTAAATTAATCAAGGAGAGGATTTATCCAATAAATTTCTTTTTAAAAATAAAATTATAGTATATAAAAAAAGAATTAAAGTTTGTCCTCCATATTCTATTTTCAAAACAAGGTCATTCTATAACAGCTGGTTATTAATCAAAATTTCATTTTCACATATGACAATAGTTTGAAAATATAAAGTTTCTCCGTGGCAACAAGTTGCCATTTTATCCCAGCCTGAAAATAGAAGCATGTATTATATTTTAAGAATAGAGGTTGAATGTTAGGGGCGTACATCAGTTGTATGTCATTAGAATGGATAATAATTTTCATGTTTATTTTATAATTAAAATTTTTATTTTACTTATTTGCATAGGACTTTTGTGTTTTAAAAAGCCCCAGAAAGGACTATTGCATTGTGATTATATTATGGCTCATAATCTTATTTAAATTAAAAATTGTCATTAGCATGGACAAATATCAGTGTCATTAGCATGGTTTTTCTGTCCATGCTAAAGACTCATAATGTAACCATTGCTTATATTGTATCTATTATATAAAGTTTAATTTTACATATAAATTTAGGTATTACATTTATTATCCCTAAAATATGCATTAAATCTGTCAGAAAATCACTAAGACAGCTTCTTACATTGTTAGTGTCAGACTGTTGCTCATGTAAACAAAGTTTGCTCTTTAGCAATGTTTTTATTCTCCTTATATGAATATATGTAAAAATTGAAATCATTTGCTGAAAAGGAAGACTAATAAATATAAATAAAAATATTTAAACAGGAAGAAAATATAAATTTCTTAATATATTTATTCCATGCAATTTGTTTTGTCATTAGCAAGGCTCAAAAAATACTAATTATTTTTTTAAAAATTAATTTTTAAATATTTAGCTCTGCTGACTACATGTAAAGTATACCTAATACTATATTAACAACACCTATTTTTTTTCCAGAAATTTTGCTTATAGTAATTTTTTTAAGATTTCACTTTTGAAATTGTCCCCTATTTTGAGAATCACCCATATAAGTAAGGAGAGACTGGGGTACAATGGTTCACTTTTGTAAATTTTGACTGTTTATTCTTAAATTAATTTTTTTTCTTTTGATCAAGTACATGCATGTTACCTATACATTAAAGTTTATACTGCATCCACTCAAAAATAATAATTATGGATACTTTTTTTATATATATTTTTAAGTAGCAAGTGACAAAGTGGACTATTGTACCCCAATGCCGGGGTACAATGGTCCATAGCATGGGGCTCTATGGACCACTTGTAATTTGAATAAAAATATATCAGTGTAGTTCATTTTTAACAATAAACTATATCATAATTTGTTTATTCACATTTTATTATTCATTTTTATTTGTTTATGCACTCTTTTAGCTCTAACTGAAGTAACCTTTTTTTTATTTTCATTTTTTTTTTTATCATTAAGTCATTATACCGGTCGCAGATTGAACAATTAGGTTTATTATTTTCCACAATACATTTTACAGCCTGTTTCATAATTTCATGTGGCACAGAATCTCTATTGGTTTTCTTAGGCTTGTTTCTTGGCATTGCTAAAAGAAATATGAAAAATAATATGTATCCTTTTTATCCAATGATGCCACTTAAAGTTAAATATAAACCTTTATAATAAGAAGTATATAAATCTAAATATATGACTAAGGAAAAAATAATAAATTTTTCCTGTCTACTTTACATCACCTGTATTTTTTTAAATAAATTTTACCTTATTCAATTATTATATCCAGATACAAACTAATAGGTAGATATATTTTTGTTGTTCTCATTCTACAATTTTATTTAAATCTAACTTATTATGGATGCATGTATGCATAAGTGCAGGAATATTAAATTAGCAAATTATATGAAATAATAATAATAATTAAAAAAACCTCAAATGCACAAAATATTTCGTTTACTAATTTTTGGTGTTCAATTTGGGTTAAATGTTTAAATTTGAAAGCATATATTATATAGATAAATATTTCAAAAATGCATTTCACAACGTGAATCATTAATTAATTCACACACAGAAATAAAATAATTTATTAATTCTTAATTTGTGCTAATTTTTATGTTTGAAAGCATATATTATACAGATAAATATTTCAAAAATGCATTACACAACATGAATCATTAATTAATCTACACACAGAAGTAAAATAATTTATTAATTCTGAATTTCACATATAATAATTAACTTTTAAAAACATGGAATACAAAACTGGGATACAATTGACCATGGTCCATTGTACCCCAGTTTCTGATGGTCCATTGTACCCCATATGGAAGTTTTACAAAAACTTAATAAAAAAAATAAAATTTAGAATTCTATTATTTTAGCTATTATAAATATAATAATGTATTGTCTTACCTTTTTATTTTGCCACACAATGTCATTCAAATTACAAATCTGTAATAAATAAATGAAGATATGTTTCACTGAAAATATTTACTTTTGCCTTACTCCTCCTGTGTGAAATCAATTATCAAGCATAAAGTGGCTAAAATGTCATCTATGTACATGGTTTCAAACTTATTTTTACTACTTCATGACTGCCATCTATATACTAAAATATGATGCTTTCAAAAACAGAATTAATATAAAAAATAGGAGGTGGACCACTGTACCCCAGTCTCCCCCTATAGTACACTTTTTAATAATAAGAAGCACATAATATATCATAGTTTATTCATGTCTTAACTTCATAGATATAATATAAGATTAACGATTATTAAAGTTAGCAAATGATACATCAAAAGACATTTACGTGTCACTGAAAGCCTGCTGCTTTCTAGTGAAACGTAAGAATCTGGAAAAATCATTACAATATCGTAAACATTTACAAGAAATTCAACAACAATATTGGAAAACATAAATCCATTTTTGGTTTGATTTTTAGCACATGAATCTCACAAAAACAGAATCATCATATTTTTTATCAACAACAACTAAATCAACAAAATGAATGTTTTTTTTCTTTTTTGGTCAAAAATTTATTAAAAAATGTAATTAACTTTTATTTCACTACTAAAATTAACATCATTCTGTTAAGTTTTACTATAACTGCATTCTGTTTCACTATTAAATAGAAATATTCTCAGAATCACTCAAACTTTCTGATACATTTTTCTTTTGAAATATATTGCGGGCATTCAGTGTTATAGTTCTCTGTAGCAGAAGCCAATATTTTTTCTAAATTCTTTTTAGCTCTAACTAAAACATTTTTTTCTTCAATTTTTATCATCTTTCCTCTTCGCTTCATCTTCATTAAACTTATACATAGATAATGTTTCAAAAATGCACTACACAACATGAATCATTAGTTTATTCACATACAAGAAATAAAATAATTTAATAATTCTTAATTTCACATATAATTTTTAATTTTAAAAAATCAGAATACAGAACGGGTGGTCAGTTTCTGGTGTTCATTGTACCCCATATGTGACTGACTAAAAATTGATAAAAAAAAAAAAGAAGTTTTATATTCAATTATTTTATTTAGAATAAATGTAGTAATATATTGTCTTAACTTTTTATTGTGCTGAGCAATGTCTTCCAAATTTATAACGTAAAAAATAGCATATGTTTCACTGAAAATATTTACTTTTACCTGTCTCAAATTAACTATCAAGAATAAAATGACTATTATGGCAGCTATGTACGTGGTTTTAAATTTCTATTCACTACTACAGAGCTGCCATGTATGTACCAAAATATGAAGCATTCAAAAACAGAAAAAATATGAAAAATAGGGGGTTGACCACTGTACCCCGTGGTCTACTGTACCCCAGTCTCCCCTATAAAATTAGCGAGGGAAATTAAAAATCTGATATACCAGCACGCTTTAGGCAAATTCTTTATTATATTTCTAAAGGAATGTATACAAAAGGAATAAGTAGGTTCAGAAAAGTTTTTCAGGTTTTTTCCCCTTCATGAAAGTATTAGGGTTTTCCCAAAAAGCACTCTTTAAAGCCATATTGCATGATTTTTCATGTTTTTCCAAGATGTGAAAAGAAAAACTTGAAAGTTTCTTTTTTGGAAGCCTTTAATATTCTGTAGGTAGATACTATTTAAATATTCAATTTTTTGCATATTTTCATTATTTTTCTCCTTTTTAGTTCGAAACTTACACAAAAAATAAATTTCGAAAGCATCTTGTGAAATATTTACCCTATTTATGAAATATAAAATGTAGAAACTGAACTATGTAGGGGAGACTGGTACACAGTGATCCACATTTGCAATATACATTTCCCCCCCCCCCTCTTTAATGAAAAGTCCAATCTGTCAAAAAATATTCAACATTCCTTAAGCATTTTTACATACCTCAGAATTTTTTCAGAACAAAACTTTAAATTCTTTTTTTTTAATATTTTTATCCATTTTTAAAGTGAACCAGTGTGCCCCAGAAGCAGGACACAATGGTCCACTGTTAATAAGAAATTAATTTTATTGTATTTCGAATAATAATTAATTTAAATCCTCTTTATTTTCCCTTTACCACCAAAATAACAATGAAAATTTGCGAGTATTACTTTCGAACAATACATAAAAAACTAAACAGAAAAATATTGCATTTTTAAAATAATTTTAAAAAAAAACAACAGAATATTAAGTTACATGAACAAATGTAAATAAAGTGGAGTTATTAAAGAATATAAATCGAAGTTAAAAATGAAACTTCTAAATACTTATGAGACTAATTTTCAAATTAATTCAAACTATTTAAATTCAATTCAAACTAATTTTGAAATTATTTTAGATCGGAGGGTGATTTTATAACAACACCTATAAAAACAGCAGATTAACAGCCATAAGGTTTTAACTCCAAATTTTATATTACATCTAAAAGAGTAATAAAATTTCAGAACCTGCTAGAAATTGTTTTAGTAATAAGCTACAGACAATAGGATATTCGTATTGTTTCTAAAAGTAATAAATAACAAACAAAATATTACTTATGTTAAATAAATTGAAATTTTTCTTGGTTTATTTTACCGTAAAATAATTACTTTAAAACAGTGTTTCCTTTTAGATAATAAGCAATTATTAAATATTTTGGTTATTATTTATCTGCATTAAGCTGCTATCAGATTCACGAACTTTACAAGCAACATACTTTTCAGCCACTTTTAACCCCAACTTTTTCCCGTTCAAAGAGAAAAAGGTTACAATTGACTTGGAAAAATCTGAGAAAAAAGGAGGAAAGCCAGTCCTGCTACTACCAGGCGTTAATATTTATCACCTATTCATATCAATCTCTTATCTCTGATTCATTGAAAGTCTCGGCTAGCGGAGACTTTTTTGGAACTGTGGAAAAAAAGTGGAGGACATTACTGTTTGCTATCACAATGAGTGTTCTAAGGATATTTCGCGAAAAGTTGGAGAAAATCAAGTGTTGGCTCAAAAGTCTCGAAATATTGGTGATTCATTGAAATGTTCGATGTTTGATAAAAAGTCTCGGCTAGCGGAGACTTTTTTGGAACTGCGGAAAAAAGTTGAGGACATTGCTGTTTGCTATCACAATGGGTGTTCTGAGTATATTTCGCGAAAAGTTGGAGGTAATCAAGTGTTGGCTCAAAAGTCCTGAAATGTTGGTGAATCTGATGGCAGCTTTACAGTAACAGAGTGGAATGTGGACCACTATACCCCAGCAGCGGATGGTGCATTGTACCCCATGTTCAAGTTCAATACATTATCATAAAATTGTTATTTAAAGCTTCCTCTTAAACACTTGAATATTAAATTTAAAAAAAAGTATCTTACCTTTACAAAAAAGTCGTTTTTTCTTATTTATCTATAACCTTTAATAATAAAGAAAAGAACGATGATGAAAAGATATAGTTTTAAAAGCTCAAAACAGCCAGTTCAAGATAAAATAGATCACTGAGAGATAACAACGTGTTTTGAAGGCTATAGGTAATTCAATACTGTAATCAATTAGCCTAAAAGATAAAATTTAAAAATAAATAAAATGTAAGGGGGGGGGGGGTCCAATGTGTACTTAGGTCCACTGTACCCCCACTTTCCCCTGATTAATAAAAGATTTTTTTTTTTTATAAATTTTATTAAATAACGAAAAGGCAGAGAAGGAAAGCTTTTTAAATTGGATAAATCATATTCACAGTTGGAGAAGAACAGTTGAGTTTTATTCCAGCAGAGTGAAAAATGCCCGGTCACCTGGATACTTTGATAGAGCATTAGCACGGCAAGCCAAGGAATCCAGGTTAGAGTCCTGGTCTGGATATTTTTCACTCTTTTTCGATTTATAGAAAATATTTCTATAATTTTTAATCCTACTTTGCACCAGTTCTGTATCTGGAACAACCAACATTATTGTCCACAATACAAAATAAGAATGCATTGTTGGAAAGTCAAACAACATCGAAACTTTAGTACAAACGAAATTTACAAAAATATCATCCCTGCTGCACCCATCTGATAATTTCTTGAAAATTTTGTTTTTCCAACGCTGTTTAGTGTTTGCTCGAAAAATTTGAATTTCAATAAAAACTAATTATGCAAAATTTATAAAAGTTGTAAAAACTATGTTGGAAATAATTTCTCAAAATATATGTATGTTTTTGTATTTTTAATTACAAATATTAATGAAAATACACTCAGCATGTTTAGCCCACAAGAGAAATTTTATTGTTCAAACCAGCTCACCCGATCAATTTTCCGAAAAATATCTTCAGCATATGCAATAAGTCCTGAAGGTAATTGGGGTAGAAACAATAATATTTCTTCTATACTATTCGAACTCTGTAGATGGTAGATCACAAAACTACACATAAAAAAAAAATTCCTACTAAAATATTTTCTATTTTTGGGCGATTTAAATCATAAATAAAAGTAATTTTTAGCATGAAAAAAGAATCATGCATTGTAGAATTAAAGAAGAATAAACATGCGAAACATTTAAAAATTTCTAAAATCACCGATAATATTTATCCACTCAATTCAGAGTTAGCTTAATTTAGAGAAATGTGCATTCCTGGTTCGAACAAGGATATTTCGAACCAGGAAAATTTATTTCACAAGTAAAATTAAATACCACATTGAAACGAGACATTTCATTAAATAATATTTGATTGAAAATATTCATTTTACTTCTGAAAGAAAAAATAAAATTGAAACTGCTGCTAGTATAAAAATTTAGATTATCTGAAATAAAGTCTGTAAATACTCACTTTGTTGAACATAATTATAATAGTCTTTCTCTCCATCTTCATGGAGCAAAAGCACACAAAAATAAAATGTTAAATATCAATCTTGAAATATATATATATTATGCGAATCCGCCAAGAATACGCAATTAAAAGACCAATGTTACACATATTAGTAGTTCTTTCATTTTGCATATTTTTTTTCTTTAACATTTATGCAACAAAAATGATTACTTACAAGTCAAACAAGTATATTTCGAACCAGGAAAATTTATTTCACAAATAAAATCATACCACGTTGAAACGAGACATTTTATTAAATAATTTTTGATTGAAAATCATTTCTACTTCTTAAAGAAAAAAGTTGTCAGCTATAAACCTATGTTCCAACAATTCAATCTTTTGCAATTTTAGTGTGCAATAAGTAGCTGAATGAATGGAGGAAATAATATGTACAGGTAAGTTCAATTTCAGACGTTATTACAACAAATCATTCCTATACTTTTCGTCTTTACCGGTTTTTAAATAGAAAATAATTCAGAAAAAAAGATGGTAAACATTTGTAATTCAATTTGGACATCTGGAGCAGAGTAAAAAAAATATTTTAAGTCTGAGAATTTACCCGGATAGTAAGATAAAAATGGGGGTGATGAGTTCTGGGATGAGGTATATAAGCTGGAGCCCAGAAATTTTAATACATATCTTTTTTATTATTATTAAAAGCGCTAATAATAGCCATGTCATTATGTGATCTTATTACAATATTTTATAATACTAGACATTTCTTTGCGCGAAAGAAGTTTCACGAAGCAGACACATTTATTGAATAAGTGAAAACATATAGATATTTGAAATTTAAATCAATTTAAGGCAAGTTTGTGCTCATTATACCAATATTGTTTACGAATGCTATTATTATAAACTTTCAATTCCGTATCTAGAAACTGCGAGAATTAAAAAATGATAAATCAAAGAATTTTTGCCATTAGAAAATTAATGCAATATTAGCATTTCGAAAACTACTAAAAATCGAAATTTATAACTTAAAGTGTTCGATATAGAAACTAATTGCATTTTCTAAAGAAAATACTTTGAATCAATATGCTATTTCATGTTAGAATTCAAACCAATAATTAAAAATGTAACAAAGAGCAATTTCTAATAGCACATGACAGATGTTTTTAACCTATAACAAGAATTGTGAAATTTTTGGGCGCAACTGGTGTCGTGATGTCATTTACGACTTCATCTAGTAATATAACTCATAAAATAAAATGAATTTATTTAAAAAATGGTATTTTTAAATAACTATTTTTCAACTAAATAAATCAGTATGTAGTATATCATATCAACATGTCCAAAGTGGTTAGGAATGGTTCAGTCAGCTTTTTATCCCCTTGGGGTCGGCAAAATGAACGCTAAGCTTGCTTTGGATCTAAATACCGAGGGCCCCACATTAGGCTGACCACCTAATCGGGGCATTCTGTATAGTACCTCCGTGCACCCGGTCATGAAAACAAGGTTGAGCACTATAGGCCCCGATCTTTGATAGATCATATCGCCACGGGTTCTTTTTTAAATATCACTTATATTCTTCATTTTTAAAAATCAGAATCCTACTGATTAAAACATACACGGGGACTCATCCCTTTCTCTCCTCTCCTTCTGGTATGTATGTATACATAAAATAATCCTATACAAAACTTTTGGCTTGTAATGAGTGCTAAAATTGCGAAAACGAAACAGGCTACCAAGATTAAACTAAAGGAAAGTATTAATAGGGTTTTGTACCAGGAAGTATAACACCAATGCGTCCAGAAATATATTTGTTCCATGCAGGGCCCCCTTAAGGATATCAACAGCGCTTGCTTAAAATCTAAAAAAGTATTAAAATGTTCTTTTTACGATGATTACATCATCAACACTCAAGTAATATGACTCAATTATGGAAAAATTACTAGCTACTGCTTTTTTTTTTGGGGGGGGGGCTTGTTTTAAGAAATAATGCATTTTTCCCCTTCAGAAGTTATTCAGCATAATTATACATTCCAACATAGTATTTTTTTTTTATGACTAATCAATACAAGTTTATTTTAATGTGCCAACATCATCGTTGGGTGAAACACAAACTAAGAACATTATTTGTGTAATCTTCCGTTTTTTCACCTGCCACTGTATATTTTATACATTATATATATAAAATTAAGACACCAATCACAATAAGATTTCTACTTTTCTCTGATCTTAAAATACCCGACTCCTCATTACATATCTGTTTTTATTTGTCGAAGCTTCCTCGCTTTACTCTAAGTGGCGTAATCTTAGCTATAATTCGACCAAAAGAAAAGAAAAAAAAAGAAATAAAAAGGAAAGATCTTTCCGTGTTAAGGTAGGCGAAAAAAAGCTATCATAATTTCTCCTTTAGCTACGGCGATAGTCACTTGGCGACAGCCAGTGATAGCAATTTTTGGCCAAATGTTACACATGATCTTCATCCAGTGTAGTTCTCCGAACCCTGCACTGTATACCGGTGGTTTCTATGGCAACAGTCACGTGGTGTCGGCGACAACAAAGTCACGCCAGAGGCTATTCACGGTTTATCCTCCCCCCCTACAACCTGGAGATTGTGCTTTACACACCTGATGCAAAATCGAGAAATTCTCTTGCTCATTTCGAAAATTTAAAAAAAAGAGCAAAACAAAAAAAAAAATCTTAAAATAATGCATTTAGTTTTTTTTTATTCTCACTAAAAATATATATTGATTATTATGTAGATTTTGTACATGCAACTTTAGAGATATGTCGTTGCTCGGATGGACATTCTATTAAATTTAAATGCAATAAAGCTGCTGACAAGAGGGTCAAGCTCCCCAAATCTAATTTGAAAAAGAGTTCTATACATTTTGATTACAAATTAATTTTTAAAATGCTAATACATAATATTCAGTGACATTAATCACCTTCTACATTGCACCTATGGTATAAATTGAGCTTTTTAGCCGTAATAGTTACTTATTAATTGTTATGATATATTAATTGAAACTTTATGCTCCAATAATTTTCCATTTTGCTGATATGTGGAAAATATTTTTCCTCGTGCATGTGAAAATGAACAACAACAAAATGGTTATTTCAAACAGAATTTTAAAAACGTGCAATAAAATTTTGATAAAAATGATGAATAAAAAGTTAATTTTGGGACCTCTTCATTGGAAAATTCCATCCTTGAACGTCATGTTACTTCAAATTGTAAATAATATAATTTTAGCTGCATTTGTCAATTACAATCTTCTCATTCAAAAGGCAGCGTTGCACATAAAATTGATTGTGAGATTCTTAAAATGCTGGAAACCGGAATGAAATTCATATATATATTTCTCATATATTATCAGAGTATGCATTAAAGCGTAAAATTTCAGAATTGTATAATTCTAAAAGTAAATTTAATTTTTGCACTAAAGTGAACGTATATTCAAAACACATGGCAACATGCTGACTGCCAATGGTACCCTAACCCCCAAAGTTGGAAGAAATTAACGAAGGAGGGGATGGACTTTGGCATAAATAAAAATGTTTGTGCTAAAATATTAAAATTGAAATTTGTAATATATTACGAGATAGGGGAGAGGGGGCACAATGGACTTACCGGTGAATGTCAACAAACACCAAATACGTCGGTGAAATATCAAATATTTCATTACATTCTTGTACATTCGAACTCTCACCAGTATATGTCGACAATCGTAGATATGCTCTGGTGGAGATCAAAAAGTGGCATAACAGTTTAAGTTGTTGCAATAAATCAGATTTGAATCGCATAATTTAGTAAGTTTTTTATTACTATTTTTTTTTCTCATTTAGAACGTACTGTATAATTAAGTTTTTAACTTCTGTTTTCCTTTCTCATTTTAAATGTACTGTGTGTTTTAATTTCGAAAAATTTATCGCGACTGAATTAAGGAGAAAAAAAAAATATAAATCTCGGACATGTTCAACACTCACCATTAGTGATGGTGAATGTCGACATTTACCGGTGTAAGTCAGAAATAAGGGTATTTAGCAAATATTTCGGGCATACACCAAGCGACTATGTGTTTGTTGACATTCACCGGTGAAAGTCGACATTCTCCAGATTTCGGTGTTTCACCGAAATATAATAAAGAACTATATTCTTCAATTGCTTAAAATGATTTGTTATGTTACTTGTTATTCAATAGAGCGACTTGGCAAGTTTTCAGCCACCAACTTTAATTTTGAGTCAGAGTATAATTTAATCTAGAATCTGACTGGCAAAGATCTAGTCAATCGAGTGTTTGTATAAGTACACTGAAGTTAAGGTATTGATAAATTAAGTGATCAACTTTAAGTTCTGATCAATTAAATAAAGAAATTTGAATACGAGAAAACTTGCTAAGTCGCTCTATTGAATAACAAGTAACATAACAAATCATTTTAAGCAATCGAAGAATATTGTGCTTAGACAGGAGCTATGATTTAAGCAGCTTCGAAAGAACTTTGTTTGCAGTTAGATCTCACTTCTTTTATTGGCAAAACTTTTAACGAACTTGGCATTCCTTTCACATTCATGTTTTTGATAGGATTTATTTATTTCTAAATTTTTTAAAGTTTTTCTTTAAGGCTAACTGATTGAATTGATTACTTACAGTCTTCAAAAACATTGCAAGTTCCGAATGAACCATTTCATTTTGACTGATGGTTGTTTTAATTTCTAAAAGTAAATTTTTTCATCATTGTACTTTTATTATTACTAAAGTTTATAGTTAAATAAGAAAATGGAGCTTTTTTGCAAAGGTACTATACGCTGAATTTATTTAATAATAAAGTTAATATACTTAAAAGACAGCTTTAAATAACATTCTTGTGTGAATATATTAAACATTGGGAAGCGTGGACCACATACTGCTGAGGTGCAATGGTTCGCAATCCACTCTGTTACTATACTGCAGAATTTTCAAAATATTTATTAACTGCTTTTTCTCTGCAAAAAGTACTGTTTTAAAGTAATAATTTAACTGTAAAGTAAAGTAAAAGAAAATGCCAATTTATTTAACCATAGGTAAGAAATAGTTTTGTTTGAATTTACTGATTTAAAAGAAAGCATACTTGCCAACTTCCAGTATTTTGTAAGTCAAGAAAACGCACTTTGAACAGGAAAATTTTAAATTAAATGTTTGTCTAGAAAATGTGGTAAAAGTTCTCATTCGCAATCCACTTAAATTCATTCACTAAATAAAATTGTTTCGAAGTACGTTTCTTTGATTGAAAAAAAGCCGGAGGTTGGCTTGTATGAAAAAGATACAAGCATCCTACTGACTAATCTGTTATTATTGAAATAATTTCTGGGATTTTCTGAAATTTTATTACTCATTTTAGATGCAACTTAAAACAAAATTTGGAATCAAAATTATGTTTATTAATTTGTTTATTTCAGTGTTATCGTTAAATCGCCCTCATATCCTAATTTCACGAAAATTTCAGGCTCAGAAGTATTTTGGAGTTTAATTTTCAAACTTTCATGACGATGACTTTATTTATAACTTCATTTTGTTTGCAGTTGTTCCTGTATCTTAATCTCTTATTTGAGAAAAAAAATTCTGTTTAGTTTTGTCTATTTTTTGTTAGAAAAAGTTACTCGCAAATTCACATTATGCTATTTCATAGATAAAGGGGGAAATAAAGAGGTTTTAAATTAATAAAAAATAAATTTGTATTGTATTTCAAATGATACTTAATAGGGATAACCGTGCTCCAGTGGACCCCGCTTCTGGGGTACACTGGTATACTTTATGAATGTATACAAATAACTTAATGAAAAAAATTTTCAGGACCATTCCTTAGGAATGTTCAAGAATATTTCAGACTTTTTTCCATTAAAGAGAATGGAAATGTAAACTGCAAAAGGGGCCCACTGTGTCCCAGTCTCCCCTACGTAATTTGTCTAATTGACACCCCCCCCCCTTTTTTTTTTACAGTTTTTACATGAATAAACTATTTTTATTTTCAGAGAATTCTATTAAAATACTGAACATAAAATACGCTGTCTAATTTTATTTTTTTCCATTTTATATGTGCCCTTGTAAACGAATAATATAAGTTATTTTTTCTATACTCTATAGAAAGCATGTTATAGTCTACCTAACTGATGCATATCTATTTCAATGTTTGAAACAATGTAAAACAGTTAAAAAACACTGCAAATGATTTTTCCTCCAAACCATAACAATTATTTTTCGTGTTGTAAAGGAACTATAAATGGTAGTGAAATTGAAGGGCTTATCAAACATGTCATAACAATACTCTATTACACAATTATATCAAAAGCTAGTATATTTACGAAAGTTAGAGCTAAAAAAAACAGAAGGTACGGAATTCATAAACGCTATTCAACTATGTTGGAAATTGCTAATAATGACTAAAATATTTATAAATAAAAAAACTAAATGCAATTGGGAATCTGTCACCATAAGTGAATGACACACTAAAACTACCTCATTATTTTTAGAAGCTTGCAATGAAATTAATTGAAACCTGGAAAAAAAAACACATTTTCGCTTCATAATTGCCACAACTTTAAGAACAAAAACGTTAATTATATTAAAAATTTCATAAAAAAATGATAATTGAATAGCTTAGAGGGAAAATGTCATGTTATACTTATTGAAAAATTGTTTTAGTTTCTCAATGAAAGTGTTTTGAGGTATATTCTATGACTCTAAAATTCTAATCACAGATCTGAGAAATTAACACTTACAATTTTAATAAATAATTATTTAATAACTTTGAATACTTAAAAATTAAATAGTGGTAAATTTTTCTTAGAGAGTTTAGTACCCCTTGTTAACACAATAAACATACGCTACCAAACAGATAAATCATAAAAAGTCGCATATTTTTCTGAAAATTTAATTTTTCTTGCATAACATCATCCACAGTGTATAAGAAAGGAAAGGTGCGAACAAGGTGAGAAAATTTGTTTATTCGTATTACTGCAAAAAATGTTGGAAAATTTTGATGAATTTGTTATATACATCATGGCAGTTGCTGGAAAATTGTGGAACACGCCGGGTTATTTTTGAGAACATCAGATCCTCAATGCGCCTATGACATGAGGCGTTCATTTCATTAAGGTTGGAGTCTCAATTTTGAACACCATCTTTGATAACGGCCGTTGTCTCCCCTTTTTTGTTTTTATTTCTTAGTTTTTTGCTGTATTAAGAATAATAAACATGTTTCATCACTACCGCGCCAAGAAATTTTTCCGATCATCCATTGCTTTGTGATTTTGTATCGTCTAGATGGCTCCTGGAACTTTGTAACCATTGTACTGAAATACCCTGTATATAAACAGGTATACACTGTTAAACCGACTGTATCTATATCTACTAACGATACTTATCTTTAAAAATGTAATAAAACTTTTCCGGGATTTTTAGTAAAATGCGCATAAAACGTTGTAAGTCTAACGCACGTATCACTACGATTGCAAAAAAGTAATAAAATGAAATATTTTCGCACTTTAATTTTGCATTTTTGTAGAAAAATAACATTCTACAGTTTGAAATCCTTTGTGAGAACCTCTTTAGTAAAATATTTCCCGCTATTTGCAGTATCCAAAAACCATTTTTTTTTTAAATGAAAAAGTTTTCAGAGTTTTAAACCACATTTTAATTAAAAAAAAAAAAAATCAATTTACGCGCAATAATGAATTAATCGTAAAAAAAGAAAAGAAAAATGTTCAAAATTTCCAATTTTGTTTTAAAAATCGCAAAACTATACTTTGAATATGTTAGGTTGTTTTTCTGTATTTTGTACATTATAAAAAAAAAATTACAGTGAAAGCTTATCCTTTTTATTTTTCGCATTTTTTTAATTATGTATTTTTTAAGTGAAAACGTTTTAGCACATCATTAATACTTTCGAAATAAAATAGTCGAAGGAAAAATACCTTAGATTGCATATGACGACTAAATATTGTATTCTCAGTTTCTGAATACTTATTTAATAGTACTATCAACATGGTTTTAATTTATTTAGGCAACCTATTAATTAATGATTGTACAAAGTTGATTTAGTATAATTTTACAAACTAAAAATGAGCTTACAGTTAACTTTCAGGGTTTTTTTTCCCGACACGAAACTTATTTAATGAGTTCATTTACTAAAGAGTTAATTAACCATGGATGATTCATTTTATCGGAGAGGCTTTAATCACTGCTTTTAACCCTCTACTTCCCATAGAAAGAGATAAGTTATCAATTTTCCAGTTTTTTTTCTTTATTGAAATGGGGGCAATGTTTTCATGCCTTTATTGAATCTTCAACTATTGATAAGTTTAGGTTTTAATGGTATATGGCCGAACAGTTTATTAAAAAGAATAAAAAGTTAAAAATGCACGAATATTACGAATGAAGCAGTAAAATTCTGTTCAGGATTAATTATATATATATTTTTAATTTCTATCATTAATAAAAAATAATTATTTTACTATCCCTATTGCAGTTAATTTAATCCTTAAATGGCATCGTGAAAATTTTGTGAGAAGCTGGCTTAATAGTACCATTTCGTCTCCGACTAGTATTATAACTCGAATAAAATTAAATAACTTTTTAAAACAATTTAATTTTTACATGACTGTATTCGTCAGTTGCATCAGTAAGTATATCTCTTGCATATTTATTTTATTATTTTACCTGACTTACAGATTGGTAAAGAGAGAGAGGGAAAAAAAAAGATTGGGTCTACCAGAACGGCAAGTGTCCAAAGACACTCAAAACAACTTATTAGAACATATAATATTCATAGCATTAGCTTCTGCTACAGTTTAACTGTGCACTTTCACATGAATTTTAAGGTCAAAAATTTATTTGAAGTCTAATCTTAATATTGTTATCTTCGGCAACTCTCCTTCATAATTTTCTTTTACCGAAAAGGAATACAAACATGATTTTTTGTTGATGATCATTTTGATTTTCTTCTAGATTACGTAAGTTTCCTTGAAGAATATTCAAACTTGCTACTATGAATGCAAATAATGTCGATTTATCATTTAAGCAAGCCACTCTTCAATACTAACACTACAGGTAACAGCGAAAGATTTTAGGTACTTTAGTAGCAATTTATTTATAGTACTATAGTTAATTTATACAACTTTCAGTAGAATGGCAATAAATAGTTTATGATAACCATAAAGATAGAGACCAGTCAGATAGCACCAACTTTTGTAATTTGTCCGCACTATCACCGAATAAATGAATAGTAATCTGGTGCATATTCCATATAATATATCTGAAATAAAGACTTAGTTCAAAACAACTAAAAATGGTCAAAACTATTTTTATTTAACACATTTTCTGAAAATTTGAATAGCAGGATTTACCTACCATTATTTAATTTTACAGTAAAGATGTAAATAGTAAAGTTGCATTTTTAATTTATGGAAACTGCTAATATCAGTAACTGCGGAATACTAGCATCAAACCCCTGATACATGATTTGCACATGTAGCACATTAGGAACAGATGATATGTATCAGTACTAAATTCATTCTTCACTGCTTTGAAGCCATATATCACAGAAGGTAAGCTGTGTGTTTACGCGTGCCGCTTGTGTAGCACAAGGGATTTCAGTAGGACAAGTTCCCTTTTGGACTGGATGGGGTTTCATCCCGATGGAGTTGCCGAACCTTAAAGGTGAAAGTGAACTATATAACAATAGGGTGAGCGTTACGCTCTGAAGATCGGGTCCCCCAGCTGGTCTCATTTAGCATGGAAGGTTCTTTCTTTTATTTTATATTTATAAGTGAACCGTAAAACTTTGTTGGCCACAAGGCAGGTGCCAATTACAGAGCACGCGCCAGCCGTTACATACCGTTCACCCACGACCTACACTCACATACAAGTTTTACCCTAGATTATTTTATTGCATAATTACTCTGCGTGCAATGGATATATTTATTGTTGATTTGAGAGGCGTGTTTTGTATTTTCACAATTGTTGTGTGGGGGCATTAGTTCATTAAAAGAAGCTTGGTTGTGCTTAGGTCTTTTTGAACGAATTATCTTGCAATTCCACAAAAATTGCGCAATTTTCGGAGATATCAATATATTATTGTGGATTATCTATTAATTTGTTATTGTAGCTAATTTAAATTTTTACAAATAAATCTTAAACAATGGAATCAAATTTTGACAAAGTATTCTCAAACATGCAACCTTTTAACACTTTAATATTGGCGTAAAAGCCATACCGGACGCTTATTAAAAAAAGTGTTGCGGATAAAAGTGAGCGATGATTTGGAATTTAATGTGACAGGGAAAGAAATGTTTCATCTGTCATTGAAACCAAAAAAAGTTTAAATAGTTTTTAAAATGGTTGAATCAGAGCAGCTATCATATTTTGCTTCCTGAGTTATACACCCCTTATGGCTACAAATTTCCACATGATTTGGTATAATGAGGCTTATATTAAACTAAAAATTCTGTTTTTGATTCTCTATAAACATTTATTAGTTTTCTATTTGTTTTTAAATAATTTGTTTGAACCTCTTCTTCCCTGGGTCCATATATATGGGCCTGCATTGTTTCTCTTTTCATTAATGATATCTTTGCAATTTCGATCTCAAAATAATATGCTTCGATATCCAAGTTCCAAAATATTCCAAATAGATTAAAATTCTTACACTTAAATCAAAATGGAGAAGAAATAATTTGGAAGATAATGGAGAAGAAATAATTTGGAAGATAATGGAGAAGAAATAATTTGGAAGATAATGGAGAAGAAATAATAATAATAATTAATAATACAGCATTAATACTTAATAACGAAGAGGTTTTACAAGAACTGAAAAGCCTTATTTAAGGCTGCTCGTTTTTATGTTTCCGAATTCCCCTCTGTAATATTAAGTATACAAACATTAAATGCAGTCTTACATTTAAAATATCTCCTCAAAACATAGTAGATATATTTTTTACTTCTGTATACATATATATTTTTTACTTCTGTTTACCGTGCGCTTTTTCTAAAGTATCTTTTTTTTATACCCCCCCCCCCCCCTCACTTGTCAAAATATTTCTAGAATCTTAATTTAATATTTTCTGTGCTGAAAGCGTATGAACTGAAAGTAAAATTTTAACACTTCACATAAAATTAAGCATTTTTTAAAAATATTTTGAGAACTAAAAGAGACATCTTTTAAGAAGAGTGCGCAGGAAAAAGTTTAAAATATTAATTTCCCGAGGAGATATTTCAAATATAAAGATGCATCAGATGCTCATACACTTATCACCGAAGGGAATTCAGAAACTGAATGACGAGCAACATTAATTGTCCAGGCCAATTACAGTTATTCCCATTGTTATTGCTATTACAATAGGCACTGGCTTTACGTTCAGAGATGGTGTAATAAACTGAGATTAGAAAAAAGGCGCATGCATATGTGTGACAGAAAGCAATAATAATTACTTAATTTGCAACAATGCATGTTTTATTAGCTCAGAAAAAATAATAAATAGCTTCTTTTTTACCGTTTTTTGCGAGCTTTTAGAATAAAACATTGTAATGTAAAAATCAGTGAAAACTTTTTCGTAAATGCCCCTTAATGAAATTAGTCCTCCCTATATTACATTCTAGATTCTATTATAGATACTCTACAAGTTGATGTTTCTTTATTTTTCTTTATATTTTTAAAAAGATATTATCTAACATTACTAAGTTAATATAGATGCCAAGTTAAGATTGAAAATATAAATTTATGCATGTACGAAAAAAAATTTTTTTTCTACCTATATTGTAAGGAAAAATGTATTGGCGTCAAAAATACATTAAAACAAAATTACATTAGTGTGCAATATACTGCTAAATTTATATGCAAGATCTGCCAAACAGTTAACCTATGTAGGTTAATCATTTACACTAAGAGAAATATAACACATGGAGAGCTGTCCAAAGCAATGTTTCTTTTACACCGCATAAGTTTGTAAAAACTGTTAAATCCTTTATCTACCGAATTATGATTTCATGAAAATTTTACATTTTAAAGCATTTTACGTAAATTGATTAAACTAAATTAAAAAATTAACATATCATTTAATAAATTTCTGAAGGATTTTAGAAGGACTGAAGGATTTAATAGAATTAATTCATTTGAATTTACAGGGATTTTGTGCAATATTTATAACTCCACTCAAATCTTAAATTGTTTTCTTAGCATTTTGTAGAATTATAAAATGTACATATATGATGTTCTTGCAATATACATGTAGAAATATTTCCGTATTGGAAAATCCTCATCCTCCTCCCTCAGCGCCAAGAAAGCTGAAAAGAGCGGAGGCAAAGGAAATCATCCTTTTAATAATATTTGTTTTGTGTAACCAATAATGCTTTTGGAATAAAATAATGTATCTAACTCATTCTAAACAGTGTTACAACTAAACGACGTATTAAATTTTTTTTATAATAAGTAATTTTAATGGTATTTGTAAGTAGAGTCGGTAGGTAAAGGGTTAAAGAAAGCAGGCTTTTCTGAGATTTTGAATTCTGGAAGCATTTGATATCTAAATATCCTTTTAATTTAAACGAAAAAGCAAAATTTAACAGTTAAATAGTCGATAAATAAAGTAAATTATTCAAAAGGAAAAATAATGTATAACAAAAAATCTATTCGCATCAAAATATAAAAAAAGCTACAATGAAATCCAAAAACACCACTTTCTCAAACAATCACAAACAGAATCTCCATTGACACATGGAAATTACATTTCAGGCTGTCTATTTAAAAACGTGTGTGCTAGACTTTTGTAAACAAATAACTTACCTTATTCGTCTGAACTTACATTATTTTTTTACACCTATAAATATCATGTCCCTTAAGATTTGGACATGCTAAAAATATGTTCCTTGGACTATTTTTATTGTTCCTTAATTTTTGTATATTCCTTATGTCAAGTGGCCGATATTTTTCACTGAATTGTAGTGTATCGCTCAAAAAGCACATGGAAATTTTCTTTTTTAATACTTTACGTTAAGTTCCCAAGGAGTGTTACATTGTTCACCGAATAAAAACACGAAATTTATGCTATCCTCCGATAACATCTTCGGAACGTGACTAAACAGCAGCGAAGATGGTTTCCCTGAAATTCCGAACCCCTACTGGCACTTTGTTGAATGACTTACTTACGGAGTGTGTACCGCATATTTTTGCTACTTTGACATACCCAATAAAGGGAGTCGTTAGTGATCTTGTAACTGATCAAGCACCTAAAAGTTTTCTATAAACATATTTGTGAAATTTTTTACACCACAAAAAATTTGCGAGGAAATAAATCTGCTTTTTCAGAAGAAACACTGAGAAATCCAACCCCATTCAAAAATATTTTTAACGTGTATACGTTTCCTAGTGATGTTTATTTTTTAGTCGCCTACTGTTCAAAAGATGAGATTATTTTATTTTAAGAGGTCAAGTACCTCTAGATCTAGCAAAAAATAAAATTTTTGAACTTATAAATTAGGGTTTTGTAGCAGTTTAAACAAAGTTGGTGCAGAAATTGTGATGAAAAGAACATCAGAATATACGACACTAAAAAGGTTCCATTTAAATGATTTTTTTAAAGTATTTTTATTAGGAATGTATAATTTTTCATAAACAAATCTTCACGAATATTTAACATTTGATTAAAAAAAAATTAGAGTTGCATAAAATGTTATATTTTAGTAAATACTAGTTGTATAAAATGATTTGTAAAAAGTTAAACCTAGCTTATGTGTAATTAAAATTATTTTTTACCAAACGCTCTTGCA
The DNA here is from genome assembly GCA_964019185.1 of Maratus speculifer. NCBI lineage: Eukaryota > Metazoa > Arthropoda > Arachnida > Araneae > Salticidae > Maratus > Maratus speculifer. The sequence goes on from OZ025299.1 coordinate 193,458,603, forward strand.
ATTTCTTTTTAAAATGATTAAAGGGTTCCTTGATACATTTTAAGATAATTTTTATTTATTATTTGAATCAGATTGTACGACATTAAAAAGGTTCAATTTAAATGAATTTTTTAAAGTATATTTATTTATTAGGAATATATAATTTTTCTGAACCAAATCTTCACGAATATTTGACACTTGATATAAAAAATTTTAGAGTTGTATAAAATGTTATTATAATATTAGAGCAATAGTTTTATAAAATGATTTGTAAAAAGTTTGTTTAATTAAAATTATCTTTAACGAAACGTTTTTGCAGTTTCGTTTTTAAAACAATTAAGGGGATCCGGAACACATTTTAAAATAATTTTTATTTTGAATATTTTTGGGATGGTAAACCATATCATTAAAAAAAAAAAATCACATGATAAATCTTCATTTTTTTAAATGAAAAATTTTATTAAAAAAGTGGGGTAAATTAAAATCGTTATAGCTCGATATATTATTCGTATAATTTCAACTTTTTTTCATTTAAATAAACAGAAATATAAAAGCTTAAATTTTGATTTATTTAAAAATATATATATTAGTTTAAATAAGAATTGAAAATATTTATAGTAAGCATAAAAAAAAAGATTCAACTTCAAATAAAAATCAATTTTAAAAGTAAATATTTTACTTTTATAATATTGTAAAACAATTGAAAAAGACATGTTCCAAGTTTGAAAAATTTATCTTTAACGGTTCTTTACTAATAAAAATTTAAGTAGAAGATTCGTCAAAAAACTCATCATGAAGAAACATTTTCAGAAGAAGTCATTTCCATAACAACCATTGTTTTCAAAATATAGTTTTCAAGCAAACTAAAAGAATATAGTATTTCCTGTTCCAATTAAGAAATGGGATTTAAACATCCTTTTAAGCAGAAAAATGAAGATTTTTAATGCAATGAATTTTTTTTTTCAAATATTTGTGTCCTAGATCCCGTTTTTTCTTTTAATTAGACATTTTAATTGATTAATTATTGTACGTTCCAAATGGCTGATGTAAATGCCTTTCAACTGTTAATGTTTATACTTTTAGGGATACACAAGTAATGCAACTAGCAAAAATGTTTAAAATAATGTAGGATTTCAGATTATACCAGGGGAATAATCTTGCCATGTATTTTTCAAAAAGTTACTTTGATTTTTAAGCAGTACCCAAGTTCTATCTAGAAATATTTTGAACTTCTAAACATCCCACATTTTCAACATTTACACCATTGTATGGGGGGGGGGGAATGTGCTCTTAAATGCAATTTGTTTGAAAAGTACATCATAATTTATTTCAGACTTTTTTTTTTTTTTTGTAGTTTTTAAATACCGCTTTTGTAAACGTGGCGACAAAAGTACAAACAGATTAATGTATCTTTCGGTTGCCATTTTCTTATAAAAAGTTCAATTTTTTTTTTAAATTAAAGTGTGTGTTGTGTCAAAAATATCGTCTGTAATAAAACCCGGTGAATTTTGGTGTTATTTCGTGTTTATTTATCAAATAAATGATTTTTAGTTTATTACAAATTTACATTCGATATGACATTTTCTTTTTACAAAAATGTATTTTAAAGAATAGTTAAGTTATTTTCTCGACTTTTACTTAATTCTTAACAAACAGCCGAAAATGTGCAAATTTATTAATTTGTGTGTAAAATCTTTTTCAGAAATTTCAAGAAATATCAATGAATGATTTGCGATAAAACATGGAGCTCTTACAAACTAACAAATGAAGAAATATTAATCATAAACCCAATTCTTGAATGTGGACCTTGTTTTTTTTTTTTTTACTGGGTCTGTGTATTATTTAACGATAATGACGCCATGTATACCTTTCTATAGAGGCTCAGCTCATAAAACAAGAATTATTAAGCGGATTCAAATGACGTCATTTTATTTTAAAAAAGCGTGCATTTTAATTCTTAAGACAAATATGTTTTGAAGAAGTGCGTCATTTTGACCACAGCTGCTTTGCAGTACTTCAATAGAAAATACTTCACTTTCGTTGATAATAAGGTAGTCGAAATAGCACACTGATAAAACGCAATGCTTTACAGACATTTAGAGTCTTTATAGAAGAGATGTGACATATTGTGTGCATGATGTGATCGGAAGTCAATTTATGTTACAGAATTTGATGATTCTCGACTGGATGAATTCACTTCGCCGAGTTAAACAAGTAAATAAAGAAGTTCTTTGCAATAACTCGAGTTCGAGACTGTAAAAATCACCATTTTACCTTATGTGATGTCACAGGAATATTGTCTATCGTATTTGTTACATGAGAATATTTCATAAATTTTCATTTATACTTAAAAGAATATAAACTGTTTAGTATATGTTCCCAGTTAGTAGCAATCAGGACTTCATGTTTTGAATTTAAATGATTTTAAAAACGATTAAATTAGAATACCATTTAAAAAAAAAAGGGATGGGTTAAAGCGGTTAGAAGAGATGAATATGTAAATTTTGAGATGAAAATGATATCGGGTTTGATTTCAACGAAAAACATTCTATGATCGAGTCAAAGTAGAATAAATTTTTCTATTTTTCATTTTGGAATACCAAGCATGAGAGACGTAATTGATAACTTTGTCATAATAACAGATCTTTATTATACTTAACTGCTTACATTATGATTAAAGTTTAATTTTAAAAAATTCTAAAACTGAATTTTATGTAAATAGTATTTTGTTAACTTTAGTTCAAATATTTGTTTAAGGAGTTAACCAATATAAGGTGCATTTTTCGTTGTAACTAATTTTGTAGGCTTATTATAAAACAATGAAACAGTTTCTTCATTATCTTTCATCAAATCTCAACGAGTTTTACCTTGTGTATATAAAATTGTAGCATCACAACTGTGGTTGTTAAAAACAGAAAAAAATTTAAGTTTTTTGTCCTTTCTTACGTACGAGAGAGAGAGAGAGAGATAGTGAGAGTGAGTGAGTGAAACCCATATACAAACATAAAATAAATAAATGTATGTGAATGGTTATACTTAATAGTAAAAAGCAATTTTCTGAAAATAGAAAGAAATAGAATGCGAGAGTATTTTTTTTCTTACACTTAAAAAACGGCGTCAAAGATAATTTTCCTTTCGATAAATAAATAGTGAAGCATATCAGTGGACAGTAATACATTATATAAATACTTTCGACAGTTAAACAATTGAAATACTTTATATTATGAATTTTGTAAAAAAGGAGAAGTACATCGATCATAAAAATGTACATTAAAGCATAATTTTCAGCAACTGATATATTTACACAATATAAAACCATCAAATAATTCTTTCAACTTATAACTATTTTTAAAAATTTTGTATAAACAATCTATTTTTTTCTCTGTGATTTATATTGTTTAATAAATTTTGAGTGTAAATAAAATTGTTAAAAAGCTGAATAAATATTTGTTATTAGTAACTGTTTGTTTAAATAACTTAATAACCAATGCAATACCTATAAAAGTATCATGAACAATTTTTTCTGAATGGATCAATATTATCTCGCGTATAAGACTTTTTAAAAACCAAACAAGTTCCGTTTTCGGCTGAATGGTTTTAAGGTTTAGAAATAATGGATTTCCTATGAACCCATTTTTGATAGAAACACTTTAGATTTATTAATTTTTTGCGACAAAACAAAAAACGAACAAAAAGGACATTTCAGTTAAAACCCCTAACTAGGGGGTGTTTAATTTTCCTGAATCTAGATTTTATTCAAAACATTCGATGGAAAATATTAAAAACAGAAATTTCATGAATACTCGCTGAACATAGATTTCTAAACGAACATCATTATTGCTTCTAGACTCATTGCGCTGCATCGCGTTTCTGGAATCGTGCAAATATCAAGCAATGGCATTTTTCGACTTCAAAGAAAATTTCTTCTTTTATTTTCTGAATCGGCGTTTCAGAAACGTTCTCTCAAAGCCGTTTAAAAATTTAAAGACCTATAGAGCATGCAATGATTCCGTGTCACACAGTACCAAGAGAGCGGTATTGTTTACAATATTCTTAACTATTTTCGTGAAATAATGCTTTTAAAGTCGGAACCTAAAATATATGTCGTGAATGGACGAACAAATCGTACGTCCTTTTTTTTAAAAGCTTATATATTTATCTAGTCAACCGAAATTATTTTGAAATTTATTTCCTTCATAATTTATCTATAAAATTTTTTTTGTTGAAAACTGATGCACTAAATTTGACAGTCCATCCTTTTTTTTAAAAAAAATGCAACATTTAAAAAATCTTTTAAGGACTAGAAAATTATGCATGGATTTTAACTTGCTTTTATATTTGTATCAGATAAACTATTTAAATAAATGTGATAATACTCTGTAACACAGGAAAAGCAAGGACAATATGCACATTTTTTTCAATAAAAACTATTAAAAATTTAATTTCTGAAAGATTAAAAAAATTAATTTATGCAAAAATCTTATTTCTACCTCGTTGCTAAACGTAAAATCTTAATCATTATTTTTTGAACCTGAAACTCAAACGGCCTTTCAAAAACCTCAAGTGGTTTACACTGAATATACCTTTTATGCACTAAAACTCGATTGGTTGAAAGGTTCGTAAAAAGTCATGCAGTTAATTATTGGAATTTACATATAAAAAATTATTTTTTAGCCTTCTTATTTCTGAAGTGTGAAGAAAACTTACACAAACATTCTCAAAATTTTAAATTAATAAGTAACAGAATTTAACATGAAAATAACAATACAAGTTATAGTTCATGAACTCGCACATTTAAAGAATTTTACTCAATCACCCTTTAGCAGAATAAGATTGCTAGATAGCACATACAAAAGACTGTATGAGAAAAACTTGCTAAATGACAATAGTCTGAACTCTGAATGTCTATAAAAATGTTGAAACCCACCCGAAGATTCCACCTGATATCCTCGTGGCCACGTGTAAGTAAAATGAGCGGAGAAAAAAAAGCTTTATATTTCGCACAACTTCAGGTGTGAAAGATATAAAACTAGAACACAATGAGCATCCCCCATATCTCTACAACATGCGGAATTTTATAAGAGCTTTTTTTGGCTATGGCCATTCAATAGCAGCGGTAGTTTCCAAAAGTGTGATGTTATGACTTTAGTCACGTGCACTTTTCGGAAAAAGAAAATTATAGCTCAATGCGTATTTAATGGGTTCCTTCGCACCCGTCTGGTTTTAGAAAAAAAGTGATAAAATTATGGACAGAAATCTGCAGGAAGCGTAAATAAATCGGCCAATAAGGCAGTTTTCTCTTTAAAAAAATATTGCGTGTGCTTTTAAAATAAATGAAAATATCAGCTGAAATAATAATGAAAATTATTAAAATAATACAACAATAAGTTATAATGGATACCGTTTTCTTGTTTCTTCAATTCACACCCCCTCCTCTTTTTCTTAATAAAAAAGTTATCAAGTAAGAAACGCACTAAATTTATGTTTTGCAATAAAATTATATATTTAAAAACAGGCACAATGTTTTACTACAGTAGTGGAAAAAAAGAGCTTGTTATAAATTGATAAATATTTAATGTATTTTATTTTCTACGAAAAGAAATACAATAAAATATCTTTATTCTTTCAAACATTCGGCTTAATAAATACGTAGTTTTGCTATGTATATCTTTAATTATATTTGTAATGAAAGGAAATTGTAAATTAATAAATAAAGCGTACATAATTTAACTAAAATAAAGCTATTGATTAAACAAAATACCACCATTATTTTCTCAAAAATTTATTATTTAAAGGTTACAGATTTAATTCAAGAGTATTTGGGATTTTCTTACGTGATATTTTGACAGTTTAATACTACGAAATAATTACGAACATAAGTTTAAAAAGTTTAAAAGTTTAGGTTTTTAAAGTTTAGACCTTTAAGTATGCATCCCTCAAGAGAAAAAATTTAAAATTCCAATAATTTAGTGTGTTACAGCTATGACATTGTCCATGCAAATCCTTCCCTATTGAAAGTAAATAAAGCCGATATATAAAAATTTGTCATCAGAAGAATTACTATGTACATGTATAGGATAAGTAATCCAAATAATGAATCGTCTAATTCATTAATCTGAGCTTATGCACCAAAACATACATGCAGAAACGCGGACAATTGAATTTGTACATTATATATCTGTTGAAATTTTCAATGAATGCTTTTTACCAATTTCATAAATTCTCAAATGCCATGGTATTTATGCAGCTTTGGGGTTCACTATTCAACGGGCAACAATCGTAGTGAGCGTTTCGTTCTTCTGATTAAGCTAGAACTGCTCGTGTATCAGAAAACCCACGTATATTTGAAAAACTGGATTGCTGCTATAACTAACTAGTATAGAAAATATGAGTTTTATGCAGCCGTGTATATGATCTATGTATAATTACGTATGATACATAATATAACAATGTCAATTCAATTAAATACATAGCAGATTTGAAATTATCCATTCAGGAATTTCCGCCAATAAATGGATTTCACAGACATTTTGTGTGGCCCTGTTTATGATCTGTAGAATTCATAAACACCAAGTAATATAAATAATGTTTAAATTTCAAAACTCATACCACAACTGAAAACTCACTCCCAACAATTATTCCTAAGTTTCAATAATTCAATTATTGTTCATTTTCTTCTGTAGTCAAATTCTTTTGTGTGTCCTTGTCAATGAACAATAAATTCTATACACACCATATTCTATGTACACTAATGCGGCTTTTGTATAGAAAACTTTACTCCACATACAAATGTCTTGAAAAATTCAGTCAAAAAAGGAAGATTTAAGAAAAGCATCATGATGCAAATTTTCTTTTACAACTTTCAAAAGAAACCATATAGCATCTTACAGCCTTACATTACATTTTTTTTTTTTATGAAAACAATTTTTTTCTAATTCTCTATAACTTTGTTTTATTTTACATACTTTACGATCAGAATGTTTTAATCATTGTCAATTATTAACACGCATTCCAATGATTGCATATATTGCATTACATTCAAATACTAATGTGAGTCAATCAATTATTCTTTGCACCAAAGACTATTTTCTTTTTTTTAAACATAATTGAAAATTTTATTTCGCATATTTACAAAAATAATAAAGTCTTACATACGCTAACTAACGGAGCATTTTTTGTTGTTGCTGTTGCTTTGTTTCTACGAGTCTACGATTAATATTTTGCTTTGCTTTGTCTTCAATATTACCTAATTCAGAAATTGGAATGGCACTACAAATTTATCACTTATGTTACCATTAAAAATAAGAATTCAAAATTTTGCGTTGCTGAGCGTAAATTAAGATTATAGAATAAAATATTATAGCTATTCTTCGGAAAAATACAAATAATAAATTTCAATATCAGATATTGTTTAAATAAATTAGAAGCGTACTGGAATTGAAAAGAATAATTGAGTGACCCAAATACGACTTCCTTTTCCATCGGAGTATAAAGTTTAGTGACAACATATATTTCATTTCTATAATTTAAATGCTTTTTTAAAAAATTCAAGCTTTTTAACAAATTCTTTTATAGCCGTAACTATAAATTTAATCTGCAATTTGGATTACAGACGCATGTTAAAGAAAATTTATGCGTTATCCTGACAAATTTAAAAAACATTCCGATAAATTTCATTTACTTTTTATAGTTCCGTCTCTAAAATCTATCTTAAAAGTTCAAAAAAGACAGCTAATGCTTTGGGTTAGTGGGTTATCATGTCCTCTTTGGCAACTCTCCAAATACATTACTTTTCTACAGCTTAGCATAAAAATGCCTTTCAGAAAAATGTGAGGATTTACCCCTTTAAACATTTTTAATCCATTTCCAATACTGAAATATGTTTATTTACCGGTAAAATTATTTTTAACCAAAAAACTATCTATGCCAATATTAAACGTATGCGTTTTATATAGCAAAAAATAAGAACATATGTGTTTATGAAATAATGAAGAAAAAATCATTATAAAGTAAATTGTTTGACTACAATAAATTATTAGCAGTTTGAAGAAGATAAGAATATATACATACAAAAGATAATGGCTTTTACTTTGTCGTTACATTAAATTCAACAGTGCTGTAGTATGCGCAATATGTCGATACCTCCGATGTATATGAAATCTTCGTATAACTGACAATTCTGAAGCGCTTTGTCTATTCAAATATTTTCCTATTTAGGATCTAACAAGGTGAGGGTCAAGCTTTATAATAGCAGATTTGGTAATTTTTATATATGTGTTGTAGAGTACAGTCCCCTTAGTCATAGGTTCAACACATTTTATACAACACGCCTTAGCTCAAGAAATAAGGAAATGTTTTATAGTGTAACAAAACTTAAATACTTCAATAATAATGAAATTTCTATGTTGATCATACCTCAAGTTGTTAGGACGATTGTCATTGATCGTCCGGCTTGGGTCCAAGACGAAAACGCGCTACGTTTGTTTTTCTCATCTATTATTTGATAAATCTACTTGCAATTTTAATTTAATAATCTCGCTGTCAATTAAAGTTGTAATATTGTGTATCAATTACAACTTTAATCTACTTTTTTCTTTGGTAACTAAATCATTGTATACAACATCATTAACTAATTTTTTTTAATCACTTATGTCATATATTCTTTATCGATACAATGTATTGAACAATTGTGCCTATCAGTGATTTTAAAGAAACATTATTTATATACTGTCTTTACAAGTAAAGTCAATACGATAAGTACTTTTTTAAAAGCAAAAAACATACCGTAATTTCGGGTGTATAAGCCGCAGATCAAACAATTCTTTTTCGACCCGGAATTTTTTAAGAAACAAATATAACTAGTTAGATCGCCGTAAATAGTTGTCTTCAATCACCAAATAAGATTTCTGGGTCCAAAAAGAATTGTTTTATCCGCGGCTTATACACCCGAAATTACGGTAGTTATGTTAAAAATTAGCATAAAAAAATTACAATCTATTTTTTCTATATTAAAATTTTAAATTTTTTATACGTATACCTGCTGCTTCTTTGTTTTCTTTCTTATTTATCTTCTTTCTGCATTTGTTTTTATTTTATTTTAAAATTTTATTATTTATTTTATTTTAATCTTATAACTACAGAGCGATATAAATTTTGTAAGGATTTTGGAATTTATTAGTCAATAATAGATCCAATTAAAAAAAAATCTCTTTAAAAATGGTGAGAAATGTTTAATAATGATTTAATTTCAGAAATACTGAATTAAAATTATAATTTCTTAACATCGGAATTAACGTACGTTGTAATGTAATTGAGATGAAATTGTATTTCAAATATATTTATAAAAGAGAAAAACTAATGTAGCGCGTTTCGGTGTCGAACCCAAGTCAATGAGAAAACTCCCTAACAACAGAGCTTCGACAAACGTAATAACTTTGTTACAAAATAAATATTTAACCCATTAAATGCCGCAACATATATTAATCAATTTTTTATGGAATAGTTTTTTTAATGAAAAGGATGTCATTAAAGTACTTCAGAAAAAAAAAAAATAAAAAAAAATTGATTATGAAGAACATTATGTTCCCGGAATGGGAGCAATGGCGCTTAGTGGGGGTAATTTTATTTATTTATTTATTTGTTTGTTTTTACAAAAATATACTTTTCCCCCTGTGTTGTTATAACAACAATTATTTTTGAATTCTTTAGAAATGAAAATGACTGTATCATTCTGAAACAGGCATTTTATGAAAAATTCAGATAAATTACATCTACAATTACTATAACCTTTTACACACACACATATATATATATATATATATATATATATATATATATAGGTGATTCTCAAAATAGGGGACAATTTCAAAAGTGAAATCTTAAAAAAATTACTGTTAGCAAAATTTCTGAAAAAAATAGGTGTTGTTAATATAGTATTAGGTATACTTTATATGTAGTCAGCAGAGCTAAATATTTAAAAATTAACTTAAAAAAAAATAATTAGTATTTTTGAGCCATGCTAATGACAAAACAAATTGCATGGAATAAATATATTAAGAAACTTTTATTTTCATCCTGTTTAAATTATTTTTTCTATATCTATTAGCCTTCCTTTTCAGCAAATAGTTTCCATTTTTACATATATACATATAAGAGAATAAAAACATTACCAAAGAGCAAACTTTGTTTACATGAGCAACATTCTGACACTAACGATGTAAGAAGCTGTCTTAGTGATTTTCTGACAGATTTAATGCATATTTTAGGGATAATAAATGTAATACCTAAATTTATATGTAAAATTAAACTTTATAAAGGATACAATAAGCACTGGTTACATTTATGCACATAGGAGTCTTTAGCATGGACAGAAAAACCATGCTAATGACACTGATGTTTGTCCATGCTAATGACAAATTTTAATTTAAATAAGATTATGAGCCATAATATAATCACAATGAAATAGTCCTTTCTGGGGCTTTTTAAAATACAAAAGTTCTTTGCAAATAAGTAAAATAAAAATTTTGTCTATAAAATAAACATGAAAATTATTATCCATTCTTATGACATACAATTGATGTACGCCCCTAATATTCAACTTCTATTCTTAAAATACAATACATGCTTCTATTTTCAGGCTGGGATAAAAAGGCTACTTGTTGCCATGGAGAAACTTTATATTTTCAAACTATTGTGATATGTGAAAATGAAATTTTGATTAATAACCAGCTGTTCTAGTGTGACCTTGTTTTGAAAATGGAATATGGAGGACAATCTTTAATTCTTTTTTTATATACTATAATTTTATTTTTAAAAAGAAATTTATTGGATAAATCCTCTCCTTGATTAATTTAAAGAAAGAATAACATTTGTTTTATTTTATAAACATGATATTAACTCTTGAAAAATGCTAGTATACACAAGGCACAGCTGCTGTGGACATCCACATGCTAATGACATTTTGAACATTTATTCTGTTATTTTAAGGTGTTTTTAACTAAAAAGTGAGTAATTCTTGAGTGCAAATAATGAATAATATTAAGAAAAACATATCTAAATATAAAAACATGACAGAAAACCTCTCAATTTTTTTTGTATGCCGAAAGACAAATTGTCCCCTATTTTGAGAATCACCCATATATATATATATATAAACACTTGTGTGCAAAATTTAAGGACGAGTCCCAAAATGCCAATTTTCAAGGGATTTCCAAGCATTAATTTTCACGCGAATATTCAAAAGGCAGTAATATAATTCGAATAATTGCTATCCCTGCATAGCAGCTAGTCCATATAACATCTCATTCAGGTCACACATGGTCAAAAGAGTCACAGTCATTACGGCGAAACAAAGAATAGGAAATTCCGTACGTCTCTTATGAGTCTCAAATGAATACTATATGCGACTCCACTGACAGGTCACTACAACTGCTGCTTTGTGTCGAGTCACCAGGTGACTTTATAATGTCGTTTTATTGAGACTCTTATGTAACTGTCATTTGGAGACTCAATTTCAAAATCATTGTGAATGTTGTACTCTGATAAATCCCCCAAAAATGTCACATTAAAGTCACATGGTAACTTTCTAGCACAAGACTTTGTTAAATGGTGACAGAGACCCTACTGTGAAGTAACAACTGTGAAAAGTGGTGAAAAGTGACAATGTGACTTTAATGGGACATTATTTGGTAATTTGTCATAATGCAACGTTCACAATGACTTTGGAATTGAGTCTCCAGATGAGAGGTCACACGAGAGTCTCAATGGAAGGACATTGTAAAGTCACCTGGTGACTAGCCACAAAGCAGCAGTCAGAATGACCTGTCAGTGGAGTCGCATATAGTAGTCATTTGAGACTCATAAAAGATACGTATTGAATTTCCTATTTTTTGTTTCGCCGTAGCGACTGTGACTCTTGTGACCATGTGTGATCTGAATAAGATGTTATATGGTCTAGCTGTTATGCAGGTATAGTAATTATTCGAACTATATTACTTCTTTTTGAATATTCGCGTAAAAATTGCTTGAAAATCCCTTGAAAATTTGCATTTTGTGACTCGTCCTTAAATTTTGCACACCAGTATATATCAGTTTACCTGTTCATAAACATTTGCCTTGCATATCTCTTCATTTTTCATTATTACATTATCTTTTCTCTCATTTTATACATAAAAGATAACTTACTATAACTACACAAAAGAATAATTTGTACGCAGCATTGCATTACACTATTTACAGTAAACTCAAGTTTTTTTTGACATATTTTACATCTAGATTGTTTTTTAGCATTTTCTGGAAATTGGTTCACGCCATCAAAATGTACACCATTTGACAGAAAACAAGAAAGGCCCGAACAGAACTTCTATTTTCTGTTCTATTTTCATCAATGACGAAACAATATCGCGGAGGAATTCTATCTTAGCAAGTTTTCCTTTAGATTTTTATGGATTCGCCAAGCTGATACAATTCCCATATTTACTATGTTGATGAGAAATACCACCATTTCTTTCCTTATTTTTTGGCAATAAGTACTCAAAAAGTGTCAGAAAAAGGACTTTTCGTGTTTTTTCAAGATAACTTCAAAAATATGTGTTTTATGTGAAAGTCGGCAACACATAAGTTAAATAAGGTGCCCTGGAATAATAACGCCAAGTTCTAATATTACGAGTAATTATGAGCGAATGCGGAAGATGGCACCTACCGGCTATGCGCACAAGTAAAGAAGTGTGCAGCTATGAGTCATCTGAATTATAAACAATCGCTAAAAGTTAATTTGTTCCCTTTGTAGATCTTATCTACCCTTTGTAGCACGTAAGAGTCAACGTCCAATCTGAAAATTTTGAGGAACATTCTGTGATCTGATGACTATCTGAAGGCATCTTTTCCTTAAAATCGCAAGAAAAGATATGACAAAATAGAAAAACCTGCAACAAATACATCTTTTAGCAAAAAGAATATATCTAATAAAGTAAAAAACAGATTTTAAGAGCAACACTTCCAAGAAAAGTTTGATAGGAAGATTAAAAAAAATTTCTAAAGCTTCCATACAGACCGTTTTGACATGCATAATAAAAGTACCGATCTTCCTAATTTGGTGTCCTTTCTGGCCTTTAAAACTAACGACAGCACCATTACTCCCGATACAGGAGCAACTCGTTCTTTCATGATAGTGATCAATCAACTGTACTTATTAACTACAGATTTATGTAGTATTAGACAATAGTTTAATATATATAATATATATACAGGGTGTCCCCTCTCAACGGTGGCCAATGGCTAATTTCTAAACCGTTGGTCATAGACAAAGTTCCAATTGCAAAAATGCTTTAAAAAAGGTAAAGAATTATTTTTTAAGCGATTTAGGTCAAAAAAATGTTTTACAAAAAAATTACGAAAATTAAATTTTTATACGGTCCCTCGGTCCTATAAGTGATATTTAGAAAATTTTTACCACTACTTTAACAAGTAAGACAAAAAAAGTCCCATTCCTCTGCGATCAAAATTGACCGAGCTATAGCTGTTCAAAGTTGAAGCATAATTTTTGCTGCAAAATAGGGGTCAGTCACAAATTTACTGGAAATAAAAGTAAACATCAGATAGAAAATTTAACTTTAAACATTGAGAGTAAAATTTTTTTTTACAATGTTGTTTCTGAATTTTTGTTGACATTTACATGTTAAAGTAAAATATGCAATTTGTGCTAAAAATATAAGTAAAAAAATAACAGAAATTTTGTTAAATTGAACTATGAAAAGCAACAGTCACAAATTTAAAGTTCTATTAGATTACTCAACCTAATAGAATTTGATGTAGTCCTATAAAATAAATAAATAAATGGAACGCACCTAAAATCGTATTATTACATTGTCATCGGGTTTTAATAAGTATGGTAATTGAACCTCAATCAGATATTTGGAAGTGAGTTAAAATTTGAATATAAGTTTTGAACTAGGAAAATTTACATACGAAAACTATGAATAAAATAAAAGCTTATCAAAATAACATACCTTTTTAAAATAAAATCACGAAAAGAATCAGCTTCATTTGCTTATAAAATAAAACATACGTAAAAATACAGTTGAGGATATGAATTTCAAAACTCGACTTATCGCTTTTTGATTTCTCTGTCAGTCTATACAAACCTCCACTATTGTAACAATGCAATCTCAAAATTTATAATGAAAACCAATAGATGCATTTAAAGTTTTTTCGTTATTTCCCAAAATTTGATTTTTTCGATAAAGAGAATTTTGAAATTTATGTCTTCAGTTATTTTAATAACCAATCTAGCAGTTAATTATAATTAACACTACCGTAAAACTTATACGGTGACAGCGCCTTCAGTTAAATCGCTCATTTAAAACATTTTGTAATTAGAACTATATGTCTGTGACAAATAGTTTAGGAATTAGCCATTGAACAGCGTTGGAAATAGACGCCCTTTATAATACTTTAGCACTTTGTGTACGTTCCCTTAAAGCTTCGTCCAACTCATCCATTTTCAGTTGCAGAAAAGTGATTTAAGTCAAGAAATTTAAAGTTTCATAACTCGGTCAATTTTAATGTTACATGAATGGGACCTTTTCTGTATTACTTGCTAGAGTGTTGAAAAAATTTTACTAAATATCACTTATAGGACCGGGGGACCATATAAAAATTTAATTTTCGTAATTTTTTAGTAAAACATTTTTTTGTCAAAAATCGCTTAAAAAACAATTCTTTGCCTTTTTTAAAGCATTTTTGCAATTGGAACTATATGTCTATGACCAACGGTTTAGAAATTAGCCATTGGCCACCGTTGAGAGGGGACACCCTGTATATTTATTCTACATATAATATGTATATTTATTATATATATATATAATCTATATATATATATTTATTTAATACATATTTTAAATAAAAAATGTAATTTTTATTAGCAAGTTATTTAAAAATAATTCTTGTGACAGCGGTGAAAAAGTTAGATTTCGTCTTTTTAAACATGTTTTAAAAAATGGAAAATACAAATGAATCTTTTTTTTTTTAAATTACAAAAGTCATTTCATATATTTTAAGTGCAAATAACAAATTTTTGACATTATAGAAAATACTCATTTTAGGAAAAAAGCCTAAGTAATGTTCCTAAAATGGGAGCAATGGCGCTTAATGGGTTAATTTGTGTAGTAATATTAGACCTCCCTGTTTCACAAGAAATGAGGAGCGTTGCATAAAATTCGTTGAACCTAAGATTAAGGGCCCTCTACTCTACAACATACATAAAAATAATCAAAATCTGATTACCAAACTTGGCCCTCTTCTTATAAAATCATCGGCGTAAATTAGAAAGTTTTTTCACCAAAATATTTCAATAAATCTGATATGTAATCGACGACAGCCGGTAATTGTTAAACAATATGAATATTAAAACAGAATAATGAAATATTCTGATCCCACTGGAACTTTATTTTCTATGTAGTTAATGATATAATGGGAAATAAAGAAAAAATATCGAAGAAATAAATGAAAGTGATAAGAGAAAAAACACCAGTAAAGGCTGTTACAATAACAAGAAAATTAAGCAAAACTCAAGAATTATTAAAATAAACCGTTATGGAAAATACGTCCGAACATGATCATCGTGTCCCAAAAGATCTGAACACGTTTAACTTTAGATGAGTAGAGAAAAGAAGCAAAGATGTTCAAAATAATAATGAAAATGATAATCCCATTATTCTTCAAAAAGTTAATTTTTTTTTTTTTTTTAATAAGACTCACGTACTGAAAATTTGTTTCGATGTTTCCTTTTTCTCATGCAAGATCATTAAAAAAACTGTTACATGTATGTTTAAAATTAACTGAAATATATTGAAGGAAAATAGCAGACAAATATTACTTTTTCTACCATTTTAAATGTTATTTGTTTAGTAAAGCTAGGTACCATTGAGCATCGAAAGAATAATGGCGTTCTTTACGCTGAAATATAAGTTAGCAAATGTGAAGAAATTTATCGCAAATAAATTTAAATAAATCATTAAGCATACAGATATGCGAAGAAATAAATGCTGTTTTAGAATGCAGTTATCCGTTGAAAGTATTCTCAAAGTGTTTCCCCTTCATTTCCAACGTATAACTTTGAGTTTCTTTGAATGCTTCTGTATATATTTAGGAGTTCTTACCCACTAATATTACTTGAAGAATTCATTATCAGTTGTTGAAGTTCAGTTACCGATATGTATAATAAGTGTTAGTGTTTTCTGATCCTTGAAGTAGCCCAGATTTATACTTATATGATACATGATCCCCATTCTCAACGGTCAATTTTTTAATTAATCATAACGCATTAATAACACATATATGCTGTTTCTTGTTAATGATCTTGTTTCAGCATGATTAACTAATTGCTAAATCATTAGTTGTATAGTTCTAGAATGCAAATACACTCATTTTTTTTTTAAATGTCATTCATCATATCACAATTTGTTTGCTTCACAAAATTTATCTTTTTAAAATTTTATGAAAAAAAATTATACGGTACTTGGATCCTATAAGTTATATTTACAAAAAATTCCTAATGCTCTAACAAGATCTGATTAAATCTCTTTTTTTAATATATTAGAAATCCCTCATTCATAATTAAAAGTTTGAAGCGTGAACAGTATAATATTATAATTTAAGAATTCAGAGGACTGGAACTACTTATGTCTAAACATTATGAGAATAGGTATCTTTTTAAATGAGAGAGAGAAAGGAACTAAATAAGGCGATAATTTGATAAAATATGGAAGCGAAAAATTGAAAATGGCTTTATTATTTAAAGGACACATTAGCAAAAATTTTCTGTAGAATCCAAAACGAGTTCTTAATGTTTTGCGAAATTATGTCGCCTAAAAGCTCCAGAATACCGAGGAAAGAGAGAAGACATACAAAACCTAAAATCTTGCATGTTCTTACAACGTTAAATCTTGCTTTACGAAAAGAGCTTAATTTTTTTTAATAATGAGATTGTTCTTGTTTTGTCTTTTCTAGATTCCTGTGATTTAGCTTCTTGTGGCTTATTTTCTCCCCAAAAATAAAGCCAGTCAAAAAATATTCTTTAGAGAATGGAAAAACTTTTCTGTGAATTGTGTTGCAACAACAAAAAGCAAAGCTATTTTTAAAATAACTTTTTTAACAAAAGGAATTTATAGTGTTTAAAAATATTTTATATTATATATATATATATATCAATTTGAAAAGATTTTTTTTTTTTTAATTCTTTTCTACCTGCTAAATTAACACACGTCGCAGTGCGTTTTATGACAAGTGTTTATCCAGTTACCCTTTTATAAATGCAAGATATTTCAATATAATAATAGTTAATAAAGTATGTTAGAAAATACATTGCACATATGAATACCAAAAATTAGTTTTTAATTTTTGCAAATTGAAAAAAAAAAATCCATAAATATACATTTAGTGAAGGTGAGTAAAATCTAATAAAGATGATACAGTAAGATTTCGTAAAACAAACAAACAACAAAAAAAGCAAGGTTAATTTAATGAAAGATAGTGAAAATAGAAAATCATATAAAAAACTATTTAAAATAAGAAATCTCGTATTTTAAGGGGGAAGGCATAATTTTTGGTTGAGAATTATTGAAAAAAGAACAATTTTAAAAACACCAACTTTTTGCCCGCGCTATATAAATGTGATTAAATGGAGCATTTTGTATGAATGATAGCATTTACTTACATTAACAGACATTTAATTTTATATTAAGTGTCCTTTAATGGTACTTAGAAGTAACGTCACAGCCAAAAAGAATAATAAACAAAGTTGAATTAAGAAATGTAATAAGAGGCATTGTGCAGTTTTCTGTTGACTATCAACATTTTACTAAAAATCTCCAAGTGTATCATGAAGATATTGTTTACAGTGACTCAATATTCTTCATTTTTCGCCAAATGGGTAAAAAAAATGTCAAATTTACTTTCTGCTTAGAATGAATTTAGAAATCTGTTTTATATTTTCACGAAATGCCATATAGATCAAATAATTAAAAAGCTTTTTACAGCATCCAATACATATTATTTGCTTCTTTTTTTTAATCTTTCAGAATGATCAAAATGCTAAAACTTTAAAATGTAATTTTGAATTAACTTTTTTATGGACAATCTTTAAAGTGTGTTTCTTAAATTTATGTATTGAATTTGTTATAATATAAATAGTAATAATATAACTATTCTTATATGGTAATGTTAGTATTCAACCCTTAGCACAAAGTTTCCGATCATTACACCAACACTACCATTTTTTGTAAGAAGGGATTATTTATTCTCACTGCATGAAAATTAAAAGATTATTAGTGATAATACATTTGTATTATACATAATTAGCAAAAATATGCAATAAAGAAAAATCATTATACATCAATTTATAAACAGAAAAATGGTGAACACCAAAGAAAAAATTATCCAATCATGCTTTGATTTAAAAAAAAAAAATAACCGATCACTAATCAAAATTTAGTAAATCCATCTTTAGCTCGGATGGCAGCCGGAATTTTTCGTGGAATGGACTCAAAAAGTTTTTAACACTCTTTGGGAGCAATTTTGCACCAGCATTCTCTTATAGCTTTACGTAGTTATATGGCATTTGTGATCCATTGAATTTTGATTTTTCTTTGTAATATGTTCCACAGATTTTCGATGGGATTAAGGTCCGGACTATTGGGTGGCCAAGTCATGGTTGTAATTGGATTATTATTTGCATTTTGTATGAATTTTTTCACTGATTTGGTGCGACATGGAGCTGCATTATCATCTTGAAATAAGAAGTCATTTAGATACCCGAACCATTGATCGATACTGGGAATCAAAAAATTATCTAAAATGTCAATGTAAACTTCAGAATTTACGGCACGTACCACAATACACAACTTGACGACGTCTTGTGATGTCATACAACACCAAATTGTAACTGCAGATGAAAATTTAGACCTCGTACTGATACACGTATTGAACTTTTCATTAATTCTTCTCCAAGCAAATGTTCCGCAGTCATCTTCTGTAGATATGAGAGATTCATCGCTAAAAATTACTTTATTCCACATTTATCAAGTGCCCAGTGTATATGTTCTTTTACACCATTTCAGGCGATCTTTTCTATGCTTCTTTGTCAAGTAAGGTTTTGTTTTAGCTTTACAGAATTTAAATCCTGCTGCATTTAGACAATTACATACAGTGCGATCACATGCCTTTACATTATATGTGTACCCTGTACATACCCTGTTCGCACTGAGAAAGTTAAGTCACTTAACTTGAAGTTTTTTGAAGCGGTCGTACCTGGAATCAAGATTCTCACTTAAGCAAATTTCTGAAACTTGCTCAAGTGAGTTTGCTCTCTTAACTATGAGTTGAGTAGAAATCTGCCTTCTGAATATTTAATTATTATTTCTGAATTTTAGAATATTTAATTCTGATTATTAAAGTAATGAATTTGAGTCCTACAAATAATTATAAACTATTTCAAGTTGTATTTGTTTACTCCCGTTGCTTAACACGTGTGTTTGTGGGGTGTTTTTGTAATCAAAGGCCGAAAAGGGAAAACATTGAACCTGTTATTTCCTCCCACAAAAGAAATTTTTAATTGAAATAAGGCAGGATAATTACTGTGTAAACAAAAAAGTTAAAAGTTACAGTTACAAATTTCAGAACTTATGCGCATGCTCAGATGTCAGTTTGGTCAAGTTAAGTCACAATGTTTAGTAAATGCGAACAGGTGAAGCCTAATTCCGGGTATCCCGCTTCAAAAAATTTAAGTGACTTAAATTTAAGTGACTCAACTATCCCAGTGCGAACAGGGTATTAGACCATTCGGCATTGAGTTGTTTTGAATTTGCTTGCCGCTTTCTTTTAGCTATTTCCACAAGTTTTCTGTCTTCCTTAGGCGTTGTCATTCGTGGACGTCCATTTAGAGGTAAATTTTCCACACTGAGTCAACTGATATTTTTGTTAAATATCGCATACCGTACTTTGAGCACAATTTAATAAAGCAGTTACTCTCCTTTGTGAATTTCCCCTCTTGCAACAATTTAATCATGCGGGTTTTTAATTCCCGAGACAGGTTTTTCACACGAGCCATCGTCCAGCACTTCAGAGCTACTTTTGATCTCGTACCTGGAATATTCCTTATTTTAAATAGGATTCAGATATTATACTTATGCCCAGGCCCTCTTATCTGTCTCAATATGCAAATTTTAAACTTGTTTCCTCAGTTATCGATTACTATTTTCCAACTTACGTCTTGTTCGGATATTTCTATCTCAAAGAAACTTTTTCACCTGTAGTATAGTTATAAATTATACGATTGTTATATTGAATTCCCTTTTCATTTATATTTTAATACGCGCTCTTTTATTTAGCATATTAAAACACGCTCCTATGCTCATGAATCACGAAATATGCTTCGAATTGCAAAAATCATAAATTTGATAACACAGATCGGAAACGTTTTGCCAAGGGTTGTATGTCTGTGCATTTACTATGAGACTTCATTTATGTTTAGGCACTTAGTAATAATTCATTATTATTTGCTTCATTTTCTTTGCGCCCTTTACGATTATTTTACTTAAAAATATATTTCACTCTTTAAATCTAAATTAAAAGTTACTTTCCTAATATCATGTGTAATAAAGCAAAATATTAGAAGACAGCAATGTAAGTTAAATCTTACTGTAATACAATATTTTCTAAACATCTGCAAAAATTCTTCCTTAGCCTATTGTCATATGAATGTTAATTCAATAGTACGCAAAACAAAAATATTCGTTATCTTTCAGACAATGAAATATTTGTTAAACACTAATTAATCTATTTGAATCGCTAGTGTGAATGTTATTAACGTAAAAGTAATTTTTTCTAAAAAGTGAAAAAA
The DNA here is from genome assembly GCA_964019185.1 of Maratus speculifer. Taxonomy (NCBI): domain Eukaryota; kingdom Metazoa; phylum Arthropoda; class Arachnida; order Araneae; family Salticidae; genus Maratus; species Maratus speculifer. Next base: position 193,479,478 of record OZ025299.1, read on the forward strand.
AAATTCGGATCCGAAAGGGTTAAAGTTGTTTTATGTTTATTAGATTTTCCAAATTTTAACCTCAATAACTACATTTTTTATTGATTAAATTGTTTTCTTTCCTAAATCATTTTAATGATACGTTAGACAATTTATTCCAAAGGTAATTAAAATAGTAGCAAGTCCTCTTTAAAGAAAATCAGAACATCTTAAAGATAGACAAAATTTACTTCTTGAAATAAACCCGATTATTTACTCAACAGCAATAAAAGATATTCATATTTGTTTAGCAATTATAAATATAAAAGACACAAAAAAGGAAAACACCCAAGCTTATGATGAAAATACTTTTACTATTGAAAAGTCTGTATAATTTAAGATATTTATGCCCAAAATTAAATTAAAACTGCGTCAATGTTAACTCATGTGCTGAACTATAAGACATCATTTACAAGTGCTTTTACTTACGAAGAATTCGTAATTACATTCGTTGGTTAAAAGAAAAAAATTGTTTTTAAGCTTTTCATTGCAGACACGTATATATATATGTGTGTGCAAGTAAACAAAGGTGTACTTTAAAAATAAGATTACGCTTTTTTTTTCTGCTTGGCAATTTAAATTGGCTACGAATTAGGATTTTAAGAAAAGATTTAGTGAAAATGTTTAAGTGTACAGATCCAGTACAGGGCCAAGTTCTTGTAGAGAAAGCACCGTCTGTGCTTACTAAATCTCACCGCTGAAGCATTTTACAAATAATGTGCGTAATATACTCAGCACAGAATAAAGGTATTTAAAATATGCAATTATTAAAAACATTGCATAGTATACAAATATTTTGAAACAGTACAGCATGTAAATATATTAAAATATCTCCGTACAAACTGTTTGTTGGAAATGGGAATAAAAAGTATTTTGAGACTATTTCATCTTTCACATAAGATTCTGAATTTAAAAATTGCAAAGTTCGTTCCTTTGCGGAATATTTTGATACTAACCATTTGAGAAAATTCAATAAAAAATGATAACTTAAATGACATTTAAAGCTGTAACTATCAAAATAGAAGCAATAAATTTTATAAATCTAAATCTAGTATACCCGAGGATCTTCGAATGAAGCATATGACGATACACACTTGTGAAAAAAAAATTTGCCCCAATGCTCAATATGGATTCCAAATTGATATCTAAATTCCGCATTTTGGGAAAAAAATAATTTCACAAAATAAATTATTCCTTTATTGTTATTGTGCTTTATTACTTTTTTCACATATTTTATTATGCAGTAAAAGTCTGCTCTTATGATGAATAGCTTATAACGAGAATTATGCTATTATGAGTTATTTACTATGTAATTATAATGTGTTTTCATTTGTTTATCAAGTGAAGTGATTTATAATATCAATGGATAAATTGTAATTATATTTTTACTCTGTTAAAGACTTTTGCAATTGCTGCTTTCGACAATTTAATCTCAGCTTAAATAACTGCACAGACTGTCTACAACTCGTTAAAACCCTGTTTGAAGATGATTTAGATGAAGGAAGTTCATAAGTTGAGAAAAGGACCCGCATCATAAAAAAATAAAGTTAAAAACGAAATTATTTTCCCTTAAAACTGTCCTTAAATCCCACTGTCGGTAAAAAGTAATTTTTATGCATGTAAATGCACAAAATTTGCATAGACAAAGTTACTCAGAAAATGAATAGCTTTTACCACAGCCCAAGTCTCGCTTTTTTTTTTGGGGGGGGGGGGGGAGGAGCGGAGTATTATTAAAAACATAAGTTTTTTTTTTTCTTCTTTTTTCAGAACATGCTCTTATTAACTGATTTTTGGACTCGAAAGTCCAGGAAGGGTCGTCACCAGAGAGCAATCAATTGTAATTAAAGGATTATCTCATTTATTAAAATTAAGAAACTGATTCTTATGCACTCTGCTAGAAACGTTTGCAAATTTCATGTACGAGGGCTGTTCAATAATAAATGATTTTTATTGGCATACTTTATTGTACACAAATTTACTTTAGTGTTCATTGTTAGCTTAATATCCAATGAAAACAGGGTAATTTTTTTATTCATTTTATTTTTAATGGTGCATCTGTTTAGGCGCAATGCCTTAATAAAGAAATCAAATTTATTGACAGGATAATGGATTTGACCTTGATAAAAATGTAATTTGTGTCAAATGAAAGTTCTTGATTAATATTTATGGCTAAAATAATGATTTCAAGCTACTTAATACTGATTTATTTGTTTTTATAATTAAAGGTTTGATTTCTTGGTTGATTTACTATTAATGTTTGATTTCTTGATAGGTTGACAAGTTAACTGATTTTGAAATCATTAAGAGATAGTTATTGGTTTTATAATTATTTTATATCACGTTAAGGAATTTTTTTTATTTATGATAATGTAAATATACTTTGATGCTTTTTTCTTATTATATTTTTCCTTGAAAAGTATTCAGTCTTGATTCTGTCACCAGACAGAAAACATGTAGTTTCATGGCTCTCTTAAAGAGTATATATGCGATTTTTGCTAATTTTGCATTTTCTAGTGGGTTATTCAAGTCTTGGCTCTGCATACTATTTTGATAATCCAATGTCGTGATTATAGTAAACTATATTAACTAAATTGCTCTCCCAACTGATTATTTGAACATTTTTCATGAGTGACACTATCAGCATCAGTGGCAGCCATGAAAGTTCATATACTTTCAGAATTGCGTACAGGAACGATGGCGACAACACGCAATAAGCAAGTAGGTTTATGCCTGCTGAATATTTCGCTTTCGATAGAAGAATGTCAGTCGAAGAGTATGTTATTGGAGACAGAGTGCTCTTTCTTAAACAACAGTTAGGTGGCGTTTAAGAAAGAGAAAGACAATCGCCTTCAAAAGGAAGATGGACCCAGAGTCCATGTTACTGTGCTTACAAAAGTCAATATAATACCGTCGTTATAATTATCAGAGAACATCGTTAGATATGACGACCATTAAAAATATTATAACGGCGTGTCAGCCGCACGTTCGTAACAGAAAAGTGAACATGAGACGTGTTTAGCTTACACCTAGAACTCCGACACTTCCTTATACTAGAACAACATGAAATTAGAGTGGAGGTTGTTCGAAATTAAACGGGACGTTACATTATCATGAGTTGAAATTCCCTAATATAACACATTTCGAATGATTTCTTCAAGCAAAACTAAAATATTCTTGTTCATCGTGTGTTGCCTCCATAATTCATGTAAGCGATACTGGAAGTATGTGAACTTTCATAGCTGCCACTGACGTATTACTGGTAATAAATAAACAAAACAAAAAAATTACCCCATACTATTACACATTAAGCTAACAATGGGAAACGAAAGTAAATTTGTGCCCTATAAAGTGTGCTAATAAATGATGATTCTTTATCGAACAGTCCTCGTATTTACGATCCAAAACGAGTTCGAAAAGCTAAGCTGTTGAACAGGAAGAATAAAACGTTCGAGGAAAGCCTTAAGGTAACAAATTCCCTTTTAAAAAAATTAGGTCGTTCTATAGTTTAGGTATCCCTTTTTTATTGCTCAAAACCGAAATATCTGAATAAAATTTCCATTATATACAACCAATTTATTAGAGTTTAAAAATTCATACAAATTGTTAATGCGCATTTACTTTAAACTTTAAAAATATCTAAGTGTTTTATTATAAAGACAAAAGAAGATCAAAGAAAGGTTTTGCAAAGTTCTTTGAACATTTATTTAATTTATAAAGATAAAAGTAGAACAAAGGAGAACTGAAAATTTATATAGAATATTTCTATGTGCATCGCAATACATTATACATAACAAAAAAAAGCATACTAGCTATGAATAATTCTCTATACTTTTATAAAAGCTACTTCAAAGCGTAATATTTTGTGCAATTTATGGAGTTAAAAAAAAAACAGACCCGAGTATGAAATACAAGAGAAAATTTGCATTTAAATATTCCCTTTTAAATTTTGACCTATGAAATGAAAATGAGCATTTAAATTGATTTATCCAGAACTAAAGATTTCAGTTTAGAAAAGAGGGAATGATGTATAAAATTAATGAAAAAAAATCTTTATAGAACTTTAAAAAATAATTTGTCTTTGGAAGATACAAAAAATTTAAAAAATTTTTGAACATGGACAAATATGTTAGATATGTATAAAAAAAAAAAAAAAAAAAAAAAAAAAAAAAAAATAGAACATCTATAAAACTTCTGGAATGATTTGAAAAATAATTGTAGCTATGCTTATTTTCCTTGTCAAAAAAAAAAAAAAAAAAAAATCATCTTGACACCTGTTATAAAATCTGAAAAGCAGGTTGAATAGCTAAACAAATTAAAAATATAAATTCCGTTCAATTACTTATGTAAAAGTTAAATTTATATATTATCCAAAGTAGTAAGAAAGTTAAAAATATTTGAAATAATTAAATATCAGCATAATTTAAAAAAAAAAAAAATTTCCTGTTACCTTAAAGAAAAAAAAATAATCTAAACTTTCAGATGTCATTCGGCAATTTGAAATTAAAATTAAGTGACATATATAATATACCATGTTCTTTAATGGGTTAATGTTGTTCTGCATGGCCAATGTAAATTTGCGGACACAATTTCCTTTAGATCATCGTTTGATTATGAGATGACTATTTAATATCTTTAAATTTTAATAAAACTTTATCACACAAGCAGACATCTCTTCAAAAACATGTTTATAAAATTTATATAGGATTATATGGTGGGAAGGGAACAACTTTCAATTCTGAGACATAACATTAAAAACAGATTTTAATTTATCCCTTTTAAATTTAGAAGATGCTGAAAAATTATAAATATTTTATTTTCAATTAAAATATATTGTTTCTCTTTACGTGCAAGAGCGGGAAGCAGGGGAGAGTAGCATTTTCATATGATTCTACTCCTTCGTTTGAGTTATGTCATCAATGAATAGAATAAAGCTGTCAGTCCCTATCTAAACTTCAGGACTGATATTAGAGGGTCTTTCAACTATTCCGCAGTTCGCTACAATTTTGGATGCCGACAGCTGGCGAATACTGGAACAAAAAGAAAATTACTTCAAAAGACGGACAGCCTTAGTTGTACAGTTTGAAATGTCACACGGAATAGTCCCGTCATACATTGTCACTGCCACCGATTTTTATTAAAAAGAATGGCACTTCAAAGTAAAGATAGATTTTGTACAATATCACAGCTAATTTGTTTTGATTTTTCCCCTTCATACCTCTAAATGCATCTAATAAAGATTGAAAAAAAAAATCCCCTAATCAAATAGCCATAAATGTTTTATTCGTATAATCACACATTATTAGGTTTAAATCTATATGCACACCATAAGACAAAACAGTTCTAAAATCACTATGTTTAACTATGTTTTAGTAGGTATGCTATCTTTAATTTCGCGTTTTTAACTAAAACTGCTGCAGAGATATGACGAAATGTCCTAAAGGTACGACGACTCAATTAAACCACTTTAGGTGGATATTTATAAAATAGTTAAAATACATGTTAAGTTTATTTTAGTACATTAATTGTTGTCAAATTGATTACTATATCTAAAACTACTGCTGAGGTACGATGAAATGACATAAAAGTTTCCTAATTCCCGTTAATCCTTTTCTACGGGGGAGAGAAATTTCTAAAATCTATGAAATAAATGTTTAATAATTTTTTTAAGGTTTGTCATCGTGAATTTCAAGCTTTTACGTAAAGTTACTATTTGAATAGGGCTCGTGCTGGGTGATTTTCAAAAATTTACCAACCTGAAAAAAATATTTATAAAATATAAAATCGATACAGTCATCGATTACTTCCGGGAATCGTTTTTCCATGCTTATGAAGTCGATCTTAGTAAATACATGGAAAACAAATACTAAAAAAAATGGATTTAAAAAATAAAGTGAACGCAGGCAATAACAATAACGGAAATATCATGTGACTGTTTCCCCAGGATGCAAAAAATAGAAAACACGCCACTAAAATAAAAAAAGTAACGGAGTTTAAATATAGAAAATTTGAAGTTTTTAAGCAATTGGCAGCAAAATAGTCAAAGAAATATGAATTAAAATATCCCCTGGTGACAAAAACAGTAACTAAAATGATAGTGAATGGGATCAATATTGATTGTTTCTACATCATTCATGATCAATTCCATAATTTTCACATTAGAAAACTTTTTATTGGAATATGTTAAACGTAACCCACGGGGAGGGCAAAGGAGGGGAGGGGGCTTGGGAGGTGTATAATATGAAATAGTGGCCACAGTTTTTATATATGATATGTCACATGGGGTGTATCGGCAAAAGTGTAAAAGTACACCCTAGTTTTCCAATTATTTTGCCCCCCCCCCCCCCCCCCTCCACGGAAAGCATCCACCTTCTCTTTAAAATTTTCATATATTATAAATGCTGGTTTTTTTTGGAGGGCTCCGAAAAAAAAAATCAATTTTAAAATAATAAAAACGCTGCGATTTCAAAAAAGTTCAAAAATTGTCTCCCCCAGGAGGCCGAATTGAGGAGGAGGTAAGAAATATCCATAATCAATAAGAGTGATCCGAAAGCTTTAAGATGATATCACAGGACGTGTCCAGGAAAGTTTGAAAATATTCGACCCCTACTTATGTCCCCTTCAAGGGTAGAAATTTTAAAAATCACTGAAACATATGTTTAATTATTTTTAATAGATTTATTTTCTGTAATTTCACGCTCCAACGAAAAATGAAGTTATATATAATAAGCTGAGATGTGCCAAATTTTCTAAAATTTTCATCCCGCTTTTTATCTGTTTAGGGGTTAAATATGTAAAATTGCTGAAATATATGTTTAATTATTTTTATAGTAGATTTATGTTCTGGAATTTCACGCTCCTACCTAAAACGGCTGCTGAGATACAGTAAGATCTTCTATAATTGTCGATCTCCCATTTAACCTTTTTACGAGGGGATTTCCAAATATCCTGTTTTAGTACACGCTGACGTCATAAGAAGTACTTCCCCCCCCCCCCCAATTTTTATTCTTCTAGGTTCAGTAATTTGGGCTGTGCGTTGATTATCAGTCAATCAAGACAAACTATTTTATATGTGTATATGGATAGCATTAAGCGTATTCACCGATAGTAAATCAACAGCAATGATTTTAACTATAAAACGCATGAAAAATTATGTTGGCCAAGATTTTGCTTCAAATACTCCACTGTGTGAAATTTGGTTGGATTTCATTGCATGGGCACTTTCATATTGTAAGCTATTTTTTAAAATTGTATTTTAAAGTTTATATTAATAACAAGGTGAAAATTTCTTCAAAACACTTGTATCTAAATACAGCGATTTGACTTCATTTACTTTAATTCAGATTGATTGCCACAAGTTTAAAATAGTGGAATTGTTTTTGTGTTGCTTCATTGGCTTTATTCTCGCACCACTGTATCTGCCATTAAGTGAATATTTCTACTTCAAAAAAAATAGTGGCAATCAAGCAATCTGAATTTAAAAGATTACACTTATCGGGCAAGACGATCAAGTGGTTAAAATGAAATAATCACACTTGGCAAATATGAAACCACGAATGTATTTTATAATTATAGTATTTTATTAAGAACAAGTGGAACATTTTTGGACGATGAGATCTCTATAAATATCACAATATAAGAAGCATTTCTGGATTACCATTTTTATTAATTTCAATTAGCCATTTTTTTCACACCATAATACGCTATTCCGTTAGCGGGCTTTCCCCGATTCTAGTTGACGGCGGAATAGAAACAGGCATTAAAATTTATGTTTCTGTATACTTATCAAAAGCGTCAAACATCAGCACCAAGCTTGTTTAAAAAATTGTGTTCAGTACAGTCAGCTCTCGAAATAGTTAATTTCATTTATAAAAATTCTTCGCGAATGCAGATCTTATTTAATAAATACTAAAAGAAAAACTATACACAAATATAAAATATTTAATATGCAATCTTTTCAAAAATCTACATGTATTACTTTTAGCCTACAACATTATTTTTTGTACAAAACGGACAGTTAATGGGTTAATAACAAATCTAGAATTGCCAGCATTAAATAAGGCGTATTCCCTACGTTCGAAATCGCGGCTCCAAAACAGTCAAATAATTTACAGTAAAGAAGTGTCATTAAATTACCTTTAATCTTTATCACAGAAATGTTATTTTGCAGTACATACGTTTTAAACAATGGACTGAACACCTGCTTTTGAGGAAAACACAATAAATAGCGAAATATAGGTATTTAAAAATATCTAGATATTTTTATAGTTAATTGTCTTGTTTATTTTTCTGCAGACAGACAGCTAATCATAAAAATTTTTATATATACATACATATAAAATTTTGTGCATTCATTGTTTTTTTTTTTTTTTTTTTTGAACATGTATATAAAAATGATGGTTACGCTGTCTAAACATCAAACATAGCAAATGTACACAGAAAAGAGAATCTGAATATCCCGCATGCGATGCTAAACAGCAGCGCATTCAGTCACAGAGTAAATTAAAAATGAGATTTGGTCACGAATTAATATATTCTTCAAAAATGGAATAAAATCATGCAGACAGACAGCTTATAAAATGTAAGATAGAATTAAAATTTTCCTAAAATAATGTTAACAAAACTAATCTGTTTTAATCTGCATGTGGTAACAGGAGAAATGTGTCACCTCAACCGCAGTTACCTAACTAAAGTATCATATAATCATGTTAACAGGTTAATTAGGTTAAAAATACAGGATGATGCAAAATGAATGGATTTGTTTATTCAATTTGCATCACCCTGTATTCATCATACAGTGCTCAGAAAAAGTTTAGACAATGATCGATTTCGCTTCTATATTCAGAAGTACGTAACGAATTTTTTGTAACTCATTTGTCATGCATTACTTGTGACTTATCCTTTCTGCTCAAACAATTTTTAAATTATACCTTTACATAGTATATTTTGACAAAAAAAAAAAAAAAAAAAAAAAAAAAAAAAAAACATTGTGGCAAAAGTATAGACAATCTGTATATTTAAGGTAAACGCACCAGTAGTGGGCCACTTAAGGACATTTGTCAAATTATTAATATATTAGTGAATTCCAAAAAATATATATTTTATTAGCCTAGTCCTTACCTTTATGTATCAGAATAAACATTCAAATTATTAAAATATATTCTTTAGAAAAAATGAAAAATATAAAATGTTACCTTCCTCTATGCTTCAGTAGTGGGGCCCCCCCAGAAGTGGGCCACTCCATTCTTGAGTTTAATGTGTACTGTGCAGAGATTATATATATATTTTTTTACATTTCTACACTTAAATATACACAACAATGAAATCATATTTAGAAGTTTTGATGATTACGTAAAATAATTTCAGCTTCTCTTATTTTTTTTTAACAGTCTGTAATATTTTATAGCTTAAAAGGATATATATCTGTCCTATTTGTTACTTTGCAGTAGTGATAAATTATAAGATATGCATAATAAAAGGGGTAATTAAATGCTGAAATGATTGCAAAACTATATTACATATTTATTTAAAAAAAAGAAAAAAGAAAAAAATGTGAATGGGGTTTAGATTTAACTTTTACAGCCATTTTTTTTACAAAAAGAATGCAAAAGTTGACGATGTGTTTAGTCTGAGTTCTGGTTGCGGTACCACTCCAACTACTATATCGGAAAAATTTATGCTAAAGACATCATTTTCCTTAATGGAAATCTCTTTTTTATTTCCAATTGACTTCGGTCCTTGAACAATTATTGTTTCTTTAATTTCTTGAACAACACACAAACACACATATCTTTCTGTATTTCTTTTTCCTCCGATTATTGAGACAAGTATAAATTGTCCCTATTTCACTTCAGATTCTTCTGGGATAAAGTATTGGGCCCCTGGCCCACTATTGGAACAACTTGAAATTTAATGACCCAGAAGTGGGCCACCCCCTAAACTTAATAATGTGTTAGTTTTATACCTTTTAAGCATAAGGAATAAAGTATTCATTTGTACAATGTATTAGAAATGTGACATTTTAATATAAAATATACTTTTAAAGAAAACAATATTGAATGAAAACTTACCTCTTCAGGAAAGCAGTAAGAATGAGCTACAAAATCCTTATATTTTAAGACTGGAAGAAAAACATCCTTCCAGCTCAAAAACTATCAGAATACTGAAGTTGTTCCTTTGTCTGATAACAGATAAGGGTTATAGTCAATCAGCAGTTAGTTTATTATCTGACAGGGGTGACTAGAAAACTTGTTTTTCAACTTTGAAAGTTGGTGGCCCACTACTGGTACACTTACCTTACAGAAAAAAAATGACAAATTAAAATAGAGTTGCCCTCAGACTGTCTGCAATTAGTGCAAGAATGTGATTTTCCATAGAAGAAACTAAATCTGGCGTCGCTTGAGGGCCTATTTTGTACCAAATACGTTCAACAGCAACTCATAGCTCATTAACATAAAAGTATAGCAAAAATTTGCATAAACCTTACGAGATATGTCACAAAAGTTTTCGATTGGGTCCAGATCAGGGCTACACTTCGTGCAGTTGAGATGAGTAGTATTTTGGGAGTTTAACAAAGATTTTGTTTTGTATGCAACATGAATAGGTGCATTATCTTGCTAAAATACATACTTTCGACCAGCTAAAAGTTCCAACAAATAACTGTAAATTGTCGTCCAGATTATGTATGTAGTCTTGCGCTGCTTGGCAACCATTGAATAACTCCAGCAATATTCCAGCATTAAAGCAAATTGAGGAACAAATCATTAAATAGTCACCTCCATGTTCGTCTAAAGCATGTCCCAGGGTCTTTACGCAAGCCGTGCCAATAGAATGCCCACCCATTTGGGCCATTCGAATTCCACTTTTTTTTCCGTTATTGTATATCACAGTGTACCACTTTGGTCTATATTACATATGTTTATAAATCGATTGCATTTTAGCCAATTTGTAGTGAGATTTCAAAGCTGGTTGTTGTATCATTTGAATGTAAATTGATTTACCCCTTTCTTTAATTCATTTACGAATCATATTCGTTGACACAGAAAATCCTAACATTTATTTAATGTGACTAGCAACCACCATTTGTATAAATGTCACTTTAATGTAACTGAATTCAATATAACTGAAATTTCTGCAACAGTCTTCCTTTTCCATTTCAGCTTCATTACTTCAATTACTGCTTCATTACTTCAATCTGACTGAATATTTCTAGCCCGCGGCATCATCACTAACCGATGCTATGGCAAGGTATACTTAAATACTTCAGACATGCGACATCATTTCTTTGAAATTTGGATTTTTCCGTGAACAGTTGCCAAAAAACCAAAAAAATGTCTAAACTTTTGCAATATGCAAATTTCACTTTTTTCAGTTAAATTAAATATTATCCTATATTAAAACCATTATTTTCGTCCCAAAATATTTAAAATATATATAAAAATAAGTATAGCCATAACTCAAGAGATCTTATTTTTTATTTAAAGGTTAAATAACACTAGTGTCTAAACTTTTGCTGAGCACTGTAATATTTCCAGATATTGAGATCAATTTTAACTAAAGCTTTAATTAATATATATATATATATATATATATAATTTTGAATCGGTGACATATTGTGTGATACACATTTGCGAAATTTAATAGGATACGAGTATAAATTTGTTATTATTGAAGGTCAATTTACACCCCACCTCCCAAATAATTAGATCATAGAACAATTGGAATGGATATCACACAGCTTAAAACGGGGGGAATTTACGTGCAATTACGTGTCTCAGTAAGTAGCGGTCGAACTTTAACAAATGACAAAAAATATTCAGTGCACGATTACAAAAAGGGAGGGTCAAATGAGGGATGAAGCGCTAAGGGGGCATCTTCCTCTCTGTGACTCACTAGAATATGGTTTTATGATGAAATCTCTTCGCGAATAGGAAAGCAACCATTTCATTAACTCGATTTTACAGAATGGGATAAATCAGATCAAAGACGAGATGCACTTCGCTCAAATTTAATCGCTAAGAATTAAGATAGACTTAAATGCGATTCACATTCAATTTAATGAAACAGATCTGTACACGACTTCATTAATTTTTAACTTTAACGAATTTAGTCTTTATATTTTTAATCAAATGAAGTTTTAAAATTTTCGGTTTCTGTATACACATTTTAGCAAAAGAACATAAAAGCAATCTGATCTCAACAATTTAGCTTGTTTTTTCGAGGTAGTTTAACATATATCATTAAAAACGGTCATTGTAATGTGTATTCTTTTACAAAGAACTGCTATAAATTAACTGCTGTTTGTCCAGCATTTAGACATAACTTTACTAAAGTATTAATAATTATACATACAGTTGGCAAAAAAAGTAAATATACATAATAAATAATAAAAATTTAAAAATACAAAATAATAAAAATTTAAATTCGCAACAAGAATTTGTAAAAGCTATTAAATTACCATTTACAACTATTGGATGTATAGTGAGAAACTATGAATAAATTAAAAGCATCGAAATTCAATGAAAACCATGACTTCTCAGCAAACTAACAATGAGGGAAAAAGGGAGTGTTGTTAAAAAAGCTTTAAAAAAATCCTATGCGTTCGGTTCAAAAATTTGCTGGAGACCTTGCAACATCTTCTGGCATCAGAGTAATACCTCAAAACAATAAAAAATATTCTTCTCAATGCAGATCTATAAGGAAGAACCTCAAAGAAAACTCCGTTCATCAGCGAAACAAATAGGTGAAAACGCATAGTATTCGCTTTCGCATACAGAAGTAAATCATTGGATTTTTGGAAAACAGTAATTTTTTCTGATGAGGGAAAATTCGGAATTTTTTTACCACCAAGCATTCGAAAAAATTGGCGTAAAAATAAAACTGTTCTAGATCCAAAACGTATACTTCAAACTATCAAGCATGTTGGGAGGGGGGGTAATATTCTAGTTGTGGGGTGTATAGCTTCTAATGGGGCAGGACATTTAAAATTTATTGACAATGGAAGGACAGGTTTAACATACATTGATGTGTCGCGGCATAATTTATTAAACCGTACCAAGAAATTATGCGTAGAGGAAGCTTTTCACTCTCTGCAGGATAACGACCAAAGCGTACTGCTGAGATCACTAGCACATGGTTACGACAGTACTCGAAGACGACTGGTAACTCCCCTAAAATCTCTAGACTTGAATCCAATAAAAAATTTGCGGATGCTATTGGATGCAAAAATCCGGGAAAAAATATGTATCAGTAAAAAACAGTTTTAAAGAAGCTCTTATTTTGTCATGGAATAACATTAACCAGACCACTACAAAAAAGTTGGTGGAATCTATGTCACACCATCTAGAAGTAGTCATAAACGCTAAATGAATTCAAACAAAATATTAATTTGCATCATTTTACTAAATTTTCATTAATTATATTACATTAATATAGTGTACAAATGCTTTTTTTGCATTATATTTTTGTATATTTGTTTATTATAATGTAAAAAATCGACTCGTTTAATTTTGTTTTTGATTCTATAATATTATAATGCATTAAATTAATGTATTACAGTATTTTTTGCTTAAATCTTTTGTTTAATTTCATTATAATTTAAAAAAATAAAGTGTACAAATACTTTTTTTGCCAACTGTATCAAAACACACACACACATATATTATATATATATAAAATTGAAATGAATTAAATACGCAAACATAAATGGAAAAATAACTATGTATGCAGTTAAATACATTAAACTTTAATAATTTTCATAAAGATGTTTATACATACTCTTAACAGATAATCGTCACACATTTTGAGCCCGACTTCAATGAAGATTTTAATTAAAACCTTTCAAAATTGAAAAGATTTAGATTGTAAGATTCTTAAAATGGTGCACTCGCCTATAAAGTTTTGTACTTCGATTAGTAAGTGCGTTGATACTTTAACAACTTACCTACCTGCACGCAATTTACTTTTGGAACTATCTTTTTTAATACCGATATTTTTATTTTAGACATTAGAGATTTCACAGTGAAATTCTTCGCCGTATTTAACACAAAAGACTTCTGTTATTACATAAAGGTGAGTACTTTTATTTAAATAATTGGTAGGATTTGTTTTTGAAAGTTCAACTTCAATTGATTCATACATGCACACTGTAAAATGGAGGGTTGCTATTTTAAAATAATCATCTCCTTACTTTTTAAAAATATTTGCCCTATGGTGGTGCATTGTTATAGTTTGAAACAGACTAAAACATGGTAAACATGTAGGTAAAAAGGTCTAATTTATGCAGATCTGCTGTGTTTTTGTCTTTAGTCTCTCAACTTCATTTCGATGTTGAAGAAAAACGATTTGTATAATATGATTCTCGAACAAAGTTCCCACTAAAATGTAGAATTTTTAAAACAACTTTTTTGATTCCCAAGTAATGTCTATAGAAAATATTGTTTCCTTTCACTGTGTGTTGTACCAGAAAATTACTAGGTGCGCAACTAAATTTCTGGGTTTCACAAATGGATGGCGCTAACGACACATGCAGACGACATACATGTCTGTAGTTAGTTTTTTAATAGCTTGGACATCTGTTAACAAAAAATCGTCATAATACCGATACATATCGCAACAGAAAAATATATTTTCTAACAACGAAGGTGTCAAGTTTTGCGCCAAATAAAATGTTTGCGGGAAGTTTTGCTTTCCTGCTTCTGAAAAAAAATTCAGCTGAAGGACATCGTGTGTTAAGTAAGCTTACGACGAACATGCACCATCGGAAACTACCTGTGAAGATTTTTTAAACGTTTTTTTTAGAAGGGGAGATTTCTCTGGAAAACTAAAACATTTGAAATAATGTTAATGATGTTAATGAATGTAAATGAATTAAAAATAATGTTAGACACCAATAATAAACGAATCAAGATAGCCCCTATGAAATCACACATAGAAAATTTAAGTATGCACGATCACTGAATAAAGGTCGAGTTGCACGAAGGATTTTTTTCACCGCTCAGTACAATTTGAGCATCGTCTGAAAGTTACAGTTGCGAAACAGTTACATCCAACGAATTTCTGAGAATTGGTGATAGTTATTTTAATGTGTAAATCTTTTTGAATGACTTTGCATTGTTAAGTATAATACATTTAACTAGTTTATTTCATTGTCACCATCGTGAAATGATAAGTACATTTTTTGTAACACTTTCAATTTCACAGGGTTAGCTATTACGTATCATAATGTGTAAGGCTACAAATAGTTTTTTTTTTTTTTTTTTTTGTAATTTTAATAAATATAGTTGATATAACATAACATACAAGATATTTTCTATGCTATTCTAAAAACATTTATGCTTATTTCATTCACACAATTTTGTTTTTGGATAAGAAACAAAGTCTCTGCTATTTACAATCGAAAAAGTTTAAATATTATCCACGAATAGTGATCGATTGTGTTTATGACTGTCAATTATCAACACATGAGATATAGATCCTTAAAGGGAATGCCCTCCATGGGGGTCTTTCTAAGGGATCCTAACCCGTATTTACGCACCTCCCGTCTCTCAGTTTCGATATTAGTTATTAAATACTGGTGCTAACCTTCACTTGTCTTTAATAACCGATTCTCCAATTATTATAAAGGCTATCCCACAAAAAATTGGGAAAGAATGCAAAAATATTTCAGGTTTCCATTCAATGAAAATAGCTTCGAATTCCATAATACATTATTATTATTATTATTATTATTATTATTATTATTATTATT
Organism: Maratus speculifer; assembly: GCA_964019185.1. Classification (NCBI taxonomy): domain Eukaryota; kingdom Metazoa; phylum Arthropoda; class Arachnida; order Araneae; family Salticidae; genus Maratus; species Maratus speculifer. The sequence goes on from OZ025299.1 coordinate 193,495,241, forward strand.
ATTATTATTATAACACATTCGCAACGGGTAGCTCCCAACGTTTGATAAAAGTTTCAGATATACAACCAATAACCTTCGTTGCCTGCAATTCATAATCTTTTCAGATTCTAAAATTGAGCGATAATCTCATAGCTGCCACTGCCCGCTATTTTTTAATTTTACTTCGAACCACTTCCTCTAAACAAAAAACTATCACATATTCTGTGCCAATATGTGCAAGAGATTTTTTTTAATTAGTGGTGCAAATAGAATGTAAAAGAAAGTCACAAGTGCCAGCCTAGAATCATGCAAAAATGTTCCCGAAATTTATTATTACCTTTATTCAGTTACTAGCTGAGTTTTCCGGTCCCGTAATAATATTCTTAAAAAAATCCGAAATATGCATAAATCATATGCATCCGAAAATATGTATTGCAAAATCTTAGGAAAATATCCAATCTCGAATTGAGCGAACCTCGAACCTGGTCTCCACTGCCTAGATCATCGTATAGCTGACGTGCTACGTAGGCACTGCATTTATATTTTATTAAGCAGCGTTTAAATGATCTAGATGCATACATTAAATGGTGTATTAAATGGTGTAAAATGATCTCTAAATGGTGTATTTAAAAAAAAAAAATTACGGCGTTCCAAAGAATCTTAGCATAAAAATCATTTGCAGTTTTTAGACAGGCTTTTAAGAGTTTGAAATGAATCATCCAATTAATCAAATAATAATATCTGAAGTTGTAATTGAGCTACCATGAAGCAATTTACATATCTGAAAAATTCTACATCCGCATGCATAAAAATTATTATAATTTAATATTTTAAAAATTTTATATTTATTCAAATATGTCCTGCAATAAAAGGCATAGGTTGTTTTCAATGAACATCTGCGTAAACGGCAGAAATTTGGATTGTTCTTTCGAGGGAAATATATATATTTTTAATAAATCGATTTTTCGTGGATTTTTTTCCCTTTTTTACTTGCTGAAACAGAAGAGGAATATTTTTTAGAATTTCTGAAAAAGAATTTTTCTTGCGTCTGGCTGTGCAATTTCCGAGTTTTTAAGACTCAGTCGAATTCAAAATACAGTCCTTTTTTAAAAAGCACAGTATATTTATCGCCCTGGCAGTGCTGCAATTATATTACTCCCTTCCTTCTGTCTTCTTGTTTTTGAAGAAATATTTTCAAATTTAATAAAATCTATTCAAAAGTATTCATAATTCAACAGGTGCAATCTTTTAATTAGTTTCTGAACTAATTATGTGAAATTCTGAAACTCAGATGCACCGGGAGAGATCTAAGACATTTTCACAAGAAAATACATCTTTGTACGTACCGTAGAATGCTATCGATCGATCGGTCCATTCATTCGTTCGTCCGTCCGTCCGTCGATCCATCCATCTACTATTCATCCATTGATCGATCACTATCCATCCATCGATTTATCTCCTTATCGATCCACCTATCCGTCTGCCCATCCGTCGATCCATCCATCCACCTATCTATCCATCCATCGATCGATCGATCGACCTATCCATCCGTCCGTCCACCCACCCATCCATCTATCTATCCATCCGCCCAACCACCTATCCATCCATCCATCCATCCATCCGTCCGTCGATCCACCCATTTGCCCGTTGGTCGATCTACCCATCCATTTATCCATCGTTCATCGATTTACCTACCCATCCGTCCACCTATTCATCCGTTCATCATTCGATCCACCCATCCGTCGATCCGCCTAGCATTCCATCCATCCATCGACCTGTCAATACAGCCATCGGTCGATCCATCCATCTATCCATCCACCTATCAATCCATCTATATAGATCCATCATCTATCTATACATAACGGTTACTTTGACCATTTCGGCGGCGGTTCTAGTACTGAAATACTTTATAAATTTTGGTTGACTGAAAAAATTATTGGCATATCAGTTTTTTACATTATATGAAATGTCATGGAAAATTGAAAGTTAGTCTAAATTGAAACAAATTAGTGCGAAATCAAAGTTTCGAAACTGTCAGGGTGATCGCCTTGGCGGTTCTTGTGTTAAAGTTTTTGTCCTGGTACATTACTCAGCACCCTCCTCCTCCTGTTAACTCTTTTTTTTTTTTACCTCTAGAGAGCTTTTTAAAATTTTTATTTATTACCACCACATTCCATTTTCCAAAAATTATGGAAAAAAAATTGCAAATCTCGCAGCTTCTCCCAGATTTTCACACAGCATGCGGGTACATATTTCAGACAAAACCAAGTTAAATTAACATAATCATGCAAATTTAAAGGTTTATTTAAGAATATTATCACAGGTCCATGCAAAGCCAAATGGGTCAGTTAGGCACTTAATGAAATGTTCCCATAAAGTTAAATATCTTTAAAATAGCATTCAAGATGCCTTTAGTACTGAAATTCGTAGCTTGATAATTATAATCTTAGATGGTGGGAAAACACCAATCTGCAACTGCTGAAATAAATACTTAGTGTTAAAAGACAAATGAAAAATTAGATTTCTGAAATCAAAAGGCAATTTTTTTCCAAACTTTCTGAAATAAAAGTTTCTTAGAATCAGAACTTTTAAAATTCCAATACCATGCTATTTTTTTTTTTTTTTTTTTTTTTATCACATAACAGACGAAACTAATTTTTTTCATTTCTAATTTATCATTATTGGAAAGAACTCGAGGATTCCCCCCCTCCCTTCTTACTTGATGAAAACGATCTTTATTGACAAATTTATTTCACTAAAGATAAGATTCTCTTGAAAAACAGATGTTCTTTTATTTGACATACGAACGCACATCTCATTAAAATAGTCATATTTTCTGATAATGACAAAGATGAACTCTGATTAGTTCCTCAACAAGCACTCTTTTGTGATCTCAGAAGCAAAAAAAAAAAAAAAAAAAAAAAAAATGATGGAAACATGTCATCACATACTTTATAACTGGAATCTGCACAATATTTTCGATATAATATTTAGTATTGCATATGTTACTATTTTAAACTTCTTTAAATGGTGGTAAATTGCATATAGATTAAAGATTTCACACGATCATCTGGTAAAATTATACTTACAAATAGGAATTTACAGTTGAAAGCAGTTTACTTGTTAATACAGGTATAAAAAAAACTTACCATTCGAACAGAGAATCTAATTCTTTCATTTTCCATCTGTTAATCATCTTGAATGGCACCGGCATGTTATGTATAACACAATTTTAATTTGAGAACGAATTTTTTTTTCTTTGTATAATGGTACTCTAAGAAAAGTTTTTGCTTACTTTCACATAATTGTTTTACATAAATCCCGATTTCATTGAATCATTTTAACATTTTATCAACAAAAGTATTTTGCCCCTGAAAGGTGTTAAAGTTTACGGGATAATTAAAAGAAAATTACAGCTTTAATTAAAAATTTACAGAATTATAACTAATTCAAATTTATTAAACTTTATTTCTAATCATGTGAGCTACATATGAACACTAAACTAATCCCCAGCCGATGTTGCGGTAACTTGCTATTGAGAAAATGGACATTACATTAAATGGTGAGTTTAAAAAAATTAAATGGAACATCGAGGAGGACAATATATTTCTCCTTTTCTCCATATATTTTGTGTATTAATATGTATTATGTATAATGCTTACAAGGTAAAGGCGTTATTCAATGTATTAGGAAATATAATGCTTAATTTTCTAGAACCTAATACTCCATTAAAACTTTACCGAAAAATCCCTACTAAATACCGTAAGATGTTTAAAAAACGGCAAATCCGTTCACTTGCCTCAGAATACATTTCACTTATTTGCCTCTAACATAGAACAATATTCAATGAAAGCGTCCTTACTTGCTTCTTTTGAGCTTGCATTCCCAGCCTAATTCATTAGTTCACTTGCAGAAACTCTCAATCTTTTATAAAGCTAGTATTGTTTCACTTAAGCTTGATAAATGTGTAACAGAAGCTCATGCTTGACCGGTTTTCTACTCTTAAATATAAATTCTGCTTTCATTTACAATTTTCATAACAAATAATCATGTTTGACTTATAAAACTCATGAAAGCCGCATCAAATTTGTGATCTAAGCAATTTCATTTTAAGGGACCTGAGACAAAAATTTAAAAAATGAAATTCCTTTCATTTTTTACAAAATATTACCCTTAATTCTAAACTTTTTTTTAACAAAAAAAAAAAAAGTTTAGAATTAAGGGGATAATACCATGAAATTGGTCATTTTTTTTTTTTTTTTTAATATTTGTGAATATTTTGACACTTCATTTTTACTTGTACGACAATTATATCGCGAGATATTATAAATTTTGCTAATAGATCCAGCGCAATTACTAAGACCATATCGTAAAAGTAGAATGCTTTAGCTGATGCAAATGACGTCATTTTACATAAAAAAGCACACGTTTAAATTCTTAAAAAGGAAATATGTTTTATAGTATATATAAGAAATTATACATTAGAAATTTGGGAACATTTCTGTAAATTTGCTAGAACAGACGATTTTTAACCTTTTTTTTTATCTGCCTTTTTACCAGTAGGTAAATGCAAAAATCTTTCTTTTTTGAATAATTATAATTGTGTAATTTATTTTTTACATTATTTTTAGCATAATTTTTATTTTGGAAGTACGTTTTGTGAAAAGAGAGAAAAAAAGATGCACATTTTCCACATAGAAAATTGATGAAATGGAAAAAGATGTAAGTTACGAAATGAGATTTGATAATTCAGCAATATTTATGGTTTAAAATGAAATTTAGAATTTAGTTTATCACGATATATTCCGCGAGTTAAACGAAAAATATATTCTCTTCTTTGCACGCTGAAGCCACATCAGACAAAATTTGTGCATTTAAACTTTTAAAACGAATTTTAACTATAACATGGTGTAACATTGGAAAAACTTTCTCCGAATTTAGAATGTTTTTGGCTAATATACCATAGCAAAATTAATACTTTTCATATAAATTACTAAATAAAATAAACACAAATTTAAAAGACATGTAATTGAACTACGTATTTAATGCACTGAAATGATCAGAAAAAAAAAAAAAATGCAGCACTAAGTTGCAAAGTCTTGGGTTAATAACTCCTGGCTTGTGTCTAGTATGAAATTGGTGCATTTGATAATTTTCAAAGCTTTATATGATTGCATAATGAATATGTTTCGTATAAAATTGCTGTTTGGAGTTTGCTGGCAATTTAAAAAGCAAATTATATATGAAAAATTTATCAGAGTTTTCAATTTTAAGTTAATAATAATTAGTAGTTTTAATTGGAAAAAAATTAAAAAAGTTTTCACCTTTACTCTGTATCCGGGAACCCCGGTTTCAATGTACTAGTTTATCTAAATACAAAGTTTTATGGAATTCCGTGCATTAATTCTGAATTAATGCGCCGGAAAACCTGTGCAACGTAGACGAAGAACCTCCCTCCAAAAAATTATTCAAAACATCTCAAAACGCAAATCCCTTAAAAATCAGAAATTGAAAATTTTCACGAATCTGTTATTTTATAACATAGGAGGAAAAAACATGGAAATCTACATTCTTTTTATATAAAAACATTGACTTAAAACAAATTATTTTTTTTTTTTAACCAATAGCCAATGTATATTAAAAATTCAAAATTGTATAAAAAAAATTAAATATATTCATTCTAAATATCTTATTTGTATTACATTTATATTAAAAATGCATTTTTTATCAATAGTTTTGTCGATAAAATTAATTTCTTTAAATTCTACAGTGTAATGTAGAATGTGATTGTTGAATTCTGTATCTTGCATTTTTTTTAACATAAATGAGAAAAACTATTTCTTTTTGAATAATAAGTAGCAACGAAATTAGAGTGTTTAATTTATAAAATTCATTAAAAAAAACTGCTGAATTTAAAATGAATTTATAAATTTGGTTCTTAATTTTGGGAAGAAAATTTAGTTTAAAAATAACAATATATATCTATAATAACAAAATACAAGAATTAAAATTTTCTAATTAGAAGATTTAAGCCGTACACACTTAACTGGAGATTGATTTGAATTGAAAACAGAAATTAAAAACCACAAACAATTTCCTATAACAAGCTTCATATACAGGGTGTCCCATAAAGACCTTCTAAACTTTGCACACACAAATTCCTTACTTGGACGAACATAAAAAATGCCCAAAGAGCTATACATCTACGATTTATAGTTTAAGAAAAATGCGGAAATAAAGTATGACAAAGAAAAATTTTGTTGCAAACGTGTTGCCCTTGACTGAAAATTTGTTCCTTTTGTTATTTTAGAGGTATAATTCTATTTACAAAAAGTCTCAAGTATTATTAATCATATGGATATCGATTTACGTCAAACTAGTTCCTTTTTAAATTGTCACGAAATTAAAAATTTTAAGATCTTTAGATCCTATAAGTTGCATTTTCAAACACATTATCCGTAGTCTTACAAGTAATTAAAAAATCATTCTTTAACGAATAAAATTTAATAACATAATTTTGCAAATTTCCTAGATTTTATCACCTAAAAAACAAATTTCATGATTTCAAAGTACCTCAAGCTAGGTAAGTTTTTGTACACAAAAATTCAATTTTTACTATATAAGCCAATTTTAATAGTGTCAATTCATCTTATCACAAATCAACGTTTATACTTCTGAAAATTATTTTCATTTAATTAAAATTTACATTAGAGGCATACCTATATATTGATTATACATTGCAAAAATAACTGGATATTGGAACCTAATACTAGTATAAATGAGAAACGATGTAATCTATTTAAAAATAACTATTTCCCATCTCTAATACTTACACGATTGTCAGATGTTCTCAAGCAAAATTCAAAACTTAACTGGCGCACGAGAAAAATATTCTACAGGACAAATATTTTTGATAAATGTAAAAATAAAATAGGAAATAGAAAGAAGGTTGGTTTCAGTAATTTAGCTATTTTAGTAAATAAAAACTCGGACGGAAAAGTACTGAAAAAGATTCAAACAAAATTAGGACATTACTAGGTATCGAATACAATATGCATTTTTTTTTCAATTACTCTTAAACGTCACACACCTCTTAGTAGTCTTTTGAGCAGTAATTACTCATTTTTGAATACAGTATGAACAGTGTTCAATACTAACACATCAGTGATCTGGGTAACGCCCTTCGTGAAACCTCTGAAAATTTATTGATGATCGCGTGATCACATATTCGTGACTTGGCTAATTTTCACGTAACTGCTGTTAGATGAAAATTTCATTTGTCTATATTGAGAGTATTGTTCTTTTAAAGTGCCATTGTGTAACAAACATAACTTCTATAATAAATATCTGCATATTCGTAACACATTTACTATTGGTTTGTGCTAGTGTGTGAGCCGAAGGTTTAAAAGGGAAACATGATTGTACACTTATTAAAATTGTTCAAAACACTTTTAAAATTAAGTATCATTTTTTGTGTTTTATAACTTTTTCAACACAATTTAATTTTGAAATTTTATATTTTTACTCCTATAAATTTTTTCAAATGTGTTAAAATTTTAGATTTTCTCTTTTCAATAGGCTTAGAAAATTTAAAATTATTTTTTCTACAATTAAAGTACATTTATAATGTATTACTTGCTTCCTGTAAAAGATAATGGGTTTTAGAAAAATGTTCTGAGATCTTATATTGCAATTTGACGCAACTTATTTTTATTTATTTATTATTATTATTATTATTATTTTTTTTTGAAGAATATTTAGTTAAAATTACTGATTAAAGATGATCCGGGGACATAAAAATTGTGTAAACATTGGACTTTTCACTTTTTTTAGCTTACAAAATGTTATAGATGTTTTAGAATAAAATGACACAAACGGCATGTAAATGCAACAATTAGATAAAAAATTGTGTCTCTGTGTCTGCCTATATGTTTGTCCAAGGAGTAGATAAAATTTTAAATACATTTATTTAATCATTTATTTATCCCAGATTCTTCACATTTACATCAATATAACAATTTTGATATGAAAGAGGGGGTTGTCAAACTTCGTAAAATTATTTTCCATTACATGTTGATTAAATTGTGATTTTTTTTTTGTTTGTTTGTTAGAAGAGAAAAATGTGTTTCAAATACTCAAATAACTCATGATCTTTTTTCTTTATATCTTACATATTTTCCAATAAATATTTTTATAATTCTTGTGCACAAAATAATAGTTCACGATTTTCATATTTTTTTTCAACTAAGTGAAAAAGTTTCCTGCAGAGAGGCGAACCCAAGACATTAGACTTAAATTCCCTCCGCTCTGCTTATTAATCTACCTGGACAAACAACTAGCACACATATTTCACTCAATTTTTTTCGGCAATAGTATCTGGCCTGTTAGTTAGACAGCTTAACAGAACATACCGTAGGTAATGGAACTAAGTTAATCGACGGATACGTAGAAACGCTTAATGCAATCGCACAGATTTGTTCAGATATGAGAGTTTGGCATTTTCCCAGTTAATCAGAAAAAACTTATCACTTCTCCCCCACAGTTGGAAAAATAGGAAAATCGTATGACATCTTTGCCAATCAGTATGGCTGAGTGGAATAAAATTAATTTTTATTCATTTCTGTACTAAAAAGGTAAGAAAGATCATGCGTTAAGCATAGATTATGAAACACTTTCCAACACTTCCTGATATCTTTAATAAAAATTCGTTATTTGGGTAAATAAGATGTTACTGTCGATAGCCAAATATGTATTCCCATAATTTTGAACAGCGCTATATTTGATCTGTCGGTTGATATATATAATATACAATGGGAAAATTTAGTTTAGCAAGAAAACGTCTAACTTGTTGAAATTTCTCATTCAGCAATTTATATTAATAGATGGAAACATACTTGAATACTTTTATTCAGCCCTTCAGTTTACCTCGTACCTTTATTTCACGCCAGTATTTTGCTAAAATTTAGTTCAAACAAAAAATCTCTTAAAACTACTTAAATCACATTTCCAGAAATATCATCCATGGTGACCATGTATCCAATACTTTGCGTGACCCTGTATATAATTTTAATCTATGTTCTACAAACCGGATAAAATATGTTTTGAAATCTTTTGTGATCCCCTGTAAATGCTATGCACCTCTTATGCGTAAAATATTAATACTCAGCGGCGTCTATCAATTTTATTATACATGAAATGGTTCAACATAATTAAAATGTGTCGCAAGCAATTCTCCCCTTTATCATTGTGTAATGGAATTATTTTGTGTGGCCCTCTAAATGCTATGCACTTTATATTATGCGGGAAATATTAAGTCTCCTTGGCGTACACCAATTTTATTGTACATGAAGTCGTTTAACATAATGAAAATACGTCGCAAACAATTATCCCCTTTATTATTGTGTAATGGAATTATTTTGTGTGGCCCTGTAAATAAATAACTATTATTTTCATTACATATTTTACAGAATGCATATTTTAATGCATGCTTGACAGGGTGCAACACCTTAAAATTCATTTGAAAGGATTTTTTCCCATAGGTCATAATGTTACGGAAAATTTTGACTATGCCTGTAAATAAACTAATCATGATAGAAACTTAATTTTCAATAGGGTTCGTGCTAGGGTAAATGTTAATAACATTCAAAAATTTTATGGTAATCTGAGGATATTTACGAGAGTTAGAGCGCGGACAGACGGCCATACGGCCAGACAAACCGAAAGCATAAACACTTTTCAAATTTGTTGGAAAGTTCTAAAAAGACAATATATGCTAAGTGTTCTTTCGGAAAACTTTTTTTTTATTCGGCTAAAGTGATGTTATTTTTTAAAAATAAATTTACGTTTCAAAAATATACAAGAGCATATACCTTTGAATTTAAAAAAAAAAGATAATCTTATTATAAAAATAACCAAATCATTTATGAAAATTGGGCATGTAAACGTATATTTTTTTGAGAAAAGAAGTTTAAATATATAATAAAATTAAAACCAATTTTAATAATAAAATATACACACACACACACACATATATGTATATTATATATATATGCACATTTCAATCAAAACACATCATTAAAATTAATTTTACTTTTTCTAATTAAAAAAAAAAGCGATTAGGAACTCAATCTCATGTGCTTATCGCAAGCCATGCAAGCCCGTTTCCAAGTATTTTTATTTCCGTAATCTGTTATGGAATGTAAGTTTTATTTCTCTGCATTTTGATTACCTCGGCTGTTATGCATTTTTAGTGTTTTCTGGCACTAAAAAAGAAAAGGCGCGTTTTTACTGTCGGAAAAGTTTAAACATTAATAAAAATCAAAGTACCATAGCTTGATAAATTTTAATCATAAACTCTGGTATTTTTTTAATGTTCTTTTTAAATGCAAGGAAACATTCTTCATAAAGTTAACTTATATTAAAAGAGGACCATATATAAAAAAATCTTATTTTAATATGGATTCAGACCCTCATAGAACAAATGCAATGCCTATAATAATTGTCATTTTTTTAACCGACTTCAAAAAGGAGAGGAGGTTATCAATTCGACGCGTATGTATTTTTTTTTTATGTATGTTCACCGATTACTCCGAAACTATGCAGCCGATTAATTTGGTTTTGGTGTTAAATTAAAGAGCTTACTCTCGGATTGGTACCACATCCATTTCATAGAAATTGGTTCTGTAGTTTTTTAGTAATTAAGCAAAAACTATTAAAATTAGTGTTTTTCGGTAATTAAAACTGTTGAATTAGTTCCTACAATTGAGTGAAGTCAGGATAGCCAAGCGGTTTAAAGCGCCTGATTTAATCTCTGGTTCTCGAAAGTGACAATGGGTTCGAACCCCACTCCTGACATACGTGTGTACAATAACTTTCCGTATTATAATTTTTAAATATATATTTTACAAATTAAATACTAATTATGCTATTAAGAATATTTTGTATTTAACCGTTAGCATACAGTATCAGAGATCTTTTATCAACTGAATACTTTATCAGTGAAAGAGTGCTAAAATAATTGACTTGCAAAAAGTAACATGACATTGAATAAGTTTCCGAAACTATTCCGTATTATAATTTTTACATGTATATTTTACAAATTAAATACTAATTATGCTATTAAGAATATTTTTAACCGACTTCAAGAAGGAGAGGAGGTTATCAATTCATCGCGTATGTATTTTTTTTAATGTATGTTCACCGATTACGCCGAAATTATCCAACTGATTAATTTGGTTTTGGTGTTAAATTAAAGAACTTACTCTCGGATTGGTACCACTTCCATTTCATAGAAATTGGTTCAGTAATTTTTTAGTAAACGGGCAAAAACTATTAAAATTACTGATTTTTCGCTAATTAAAACTGTTGAATGAGTTCCTACCATGGAGTGCAGTCAGGATGGCCGAGCGGTCTAACACGCCTGATTTAAGTTCTGGCTCTCGAAAGAGAGCGTGGGTTCGAACCCCACTTCCGACATACATGTATACAACAACCTATTCCGTATTATAATTTTTGCACATATATTTTGAAAATTAAATACTAATTATGCTATTAAGAATATTTTGTATTTAACCGTTAGCACAGAGTATCAGAGACATTTTACCAACTCAATACTTTATCAGTGAGAGAGTGCTAAAATAATAGACTTGCGAAAAGTAATATCACGTTGAATAAGTTCACCGAATAGATTGTAGTCAAGATAGCCAAGCGGTCTAAGGCGCCTGATTTAAGCTTTGGTTCTCGAAAGAGAGCGGGGGTTCGAACCCCACTCCTGACATGCATGTATACAATAACCTTTTTCCGCATTATAATTTTTACACATATATTTTTACAAATTAAATACTAATTATGTTATTAAGAATATTTTGTATTTAACCGTTAGCACAGAGAATCAGAGATCTTTTATCTCCTCAATACTTTATCAGTGAAGGAGTGCTAAATTAATACACTTGCGAAAAATAACATGACCTTGAATAAGTTCCCTGAGTTGATTGCAATCAGGATAGCCGAGCGGTCTAATGCGCTTAATTTAAGCTCTGGTTCTCGAAAAAGAACGTGGGTTCGAACCCCACTCCTGACATACATATATACAAAAGCCTTTTCCGTATTATTCTTTTTACACATATATTTTACAAATTAAATACTAATTATGCTATTAAGAATATTTTGTTTTTAACCGTTAGCACAGAGTATCAGAGATCTTTTACCAACTCAGTACTTTATCAGTGAAAGTGTGCTAAAATAACAGACTTGCGAAAAGTAATATGGCGTTGTTCACCATTTAGACTGCAGTCAGGATAGCCGAGCGGTCTAAGTCGCACGATTTAAGCTCTGGTTCTCGAAAGTGATCGTGGGTTCGAACCCCATTCCTGACATCCATGTATAACATACAGTATTTTTCCGTATTATAATTTCTTTAACTGACTTAAAAAAGGAGAGAAGGTTATCATCAATTCGACCGCGTATGTACTTTTTTTTTATGTATGTTCACCGATTACACCGCAACTATCCAACCGATTAAACTAAGTATTACGGTATAAATAACTAAAAAGTAAGAAATAAAATAAACTTTTTCAAAAAAAAAATATATATATATATATATATATATATATATATATATATATATATATATATATATAACCGACTTCAATCAACGCTCTAAAAAGAGTTAAATAATTCTTTAAAATACCCTAATGATGAATTGTTATCTAATAACCACACATCAGATATCATGTACCGACAAAAAAAAAATGGTTATAAGTTTAATACATAGAACTTAATATCCAGCAAACATGGTTTTTCGACAGAATATTTTTTACAAGAGATTAATTTACATATTTTTCATTTAATTTATGAATATATACATATAAAAAGAAATGAATTACTTTTTGAAGTTGGTGCCAAACTATTGTAAGTATAGTAAGAATTGTGGTTATATTATGCCTAATACCATAAATAAAATGGTAAAAATCATTATTGATTGTGATCGTTTGGCACCAATTTCAAAAACTAATTCATTACTTTTTGTATGTATATATTCATAAATTAAATCAAAAATATGTAAATTAATCTCTTGTAAAAAATATTCTGTCGAAAAACCAAGTTTGCTGGATATTAAGTTCTATGTATTAAACTTATAACCATTTTTTTTTTGTCGGTACATGATATCTGATGTGTGGTTATTAGATAACAATTCATCATTAGGGTATTTTAAAGAATTATTTAACTCTTTTTAGAGCGTTGATTGAAGTCGGTTATATATATTTTTTTTTTTTTTGAAAAAGTTTATTTAAGTATGTTTTTACCATCAACGATTTGACAGATAATCACCGCAACATTTATTTTGAACAGTCCCAAGATATTGACAACTCTTTACGTTTTAAAGAGTTTACGCTATGTTCAAAAGTTAAAATAGTCTATAAAATTTGAAATTTATATTAACATATTTCAGTAAAACCATCTGCAATAATAGCTCACTTTAAGAGTACAGTGGACTTTCAAAATCGCAAAATCATCAAATTGTCGAATTTTCATTTTTAGCATGATAACATTATATGAACTTCCTGCTATTGAACGCAAAAAGAATTTTTCAATTTCGACTATTTTTACTGCAGTTACAAGCATTTTTGTCCAATCAGCTGACTCTGCCACGTCCCTTTTTTGCCGATTCGCGTCAGTAAAATTTAGCATAGTTTTTAGTTTTATCTGACAAAATGTCATTATTTTGCACTGAATACTTATTAATTTTGTGATTTCGCAAAACAATACTTTAACTGTAACTTTTAACTGTTTCTTTTAGCGTTTATTTACAATGTATTTAGAGGAATTGCTTTTTGTCCCCAATCATTTCAGTGTAATATATATATTAAAAATATTTCATATATTTAACAAAAATTTGTACAATAAGAGGTATTTATACCATGAATATTTCTAGAAAAATTAAAAAAAAATTAGAAAACAAAAACTTATTTTTGAGAAGATTTTTTAAAAGTCAGATACTTCACGTCCTTTGTATGAATTACTGTCGAAGCCACATATTTTATGTGAATTTACCATAAAAATATAAAACACTTACATATAAGCTAGAAATGATATTACATCCCTTATACATTGTTGAAACTTTGTCAGTAGGAAAATATTAAGCAATAATAACCATTGTAGTTACTAAAACCTGTTTTTCTCAGAATGAATATTCGTCATTTTCATGATTTCAAAATGTTCCATGCGAAATTCTTTATGCCTATTTTTTACGATTTTTTATTTAAAATGCGCTTTATGTATGTTTTAACAAATGTTACTAAAAGTAAACTTTTTTAGACGCATTTAAATTTTTAAAATTTCATTTATATGCAATTTTTAATGATTTTTTAACGAACAATACAAAAGAATAAAGTTAAAATCATTTTTTATTTTTATTTTACAAGTAATATGCTAAAAATGCTTTGTAACATTTGTTATCACATACATAGAGCGCATTTCAAACAAAAAATCAGAAAAATTGTGCATAAAGAATTTCGCATGGAGCATTTTGAAATATTGCGATTTTTCGTTAATTAAAAAAAAAAGAAAAATTGGTGTCTCAAAAACTATTGAATATATATTTTAAAAAAATTGTGAAATAAGAGATATATATATACTATGACTATTTCCAGAAATTTTTTTAAAAATTCATTTAAAATTAAAAAAAATAGTTTTGAGAGTCCACTGTACCCTTAATAATGAATAAATAATGAGCACATCCGTAGATTTATTTATTATTATTTGTCCAATTTGTGTGTGTCTAGATTTATTTTGGTGAAATTGACTCGCATCTAAAATTTCAATATTTCTCCTATTTCAATGTAAAGACAGCTATGAAATTTATTTAATGAAAGTAAATTAAATAACAATTTCCAATTACTTTTGGTTATTGTATATGATAATTTGGTATTTAAATTTGGTGCGATTTAAATACCATATCAACAAGGTCAAAATTTTGCAATGTTGACTTCGTAAATAAAGTTCGACTTTAAAGTAAAAGACTTAGGAGACTTACGGTGATTAACATTGAATTAATACAAGACAATTTTCCTTGTAAGTTCAGTCAAAATTAGGTTCTATATCAATGTTTCCACTACTTTATTATCTTACAATAAAGTTTTCCCATAGAATACACCAAAACCTTACCAATTTTTCAAAACAAATAAAATCAGAAATTCAAATAAATGAAAGAAGTAAATAATTACAAAAACTATTCTGAAGCAAATTATTTTTATTCGACATGAAAACACCAAAAGGCTGGAAGATACGCGAATCAACACTTTAACAGTACAGTATTTAACGGAATGATATTTTAATGTCTCATTGCGACATTTATTCATTTAATGCATTTCTGAATAGTTCATTGCAAAAAAAATTAAAATTAGCAGAGTCTTTTTATTGCTAAAAATTTTAAATTTTAATTTATCAGATTTGGTTCAAAATTTTAGACATAAGATAATTCCGATGAGGGCACCGCCATGATTAGTTTTGGAAGTTCATTGGATAAGTGTAATTGGTCTTTCAGGCTAATTGGATTTCCATGCAGAATTATCAGATGTCATTCACATTTTACATATAGGATCATTCATATGAGGGTATATCCATGATTAGTTTTGCGAGTTCATTGGATAAGTCTAAGATAGGGAAAAATGGGAGGAAACTCCGCCCTTAATTTAGGTTAATTGGTTTTTCACGCAGAATTTACCGATTTGCTTCAATATTTCAATATATGTTAATTCTGATAAGAAGCTTCCCTGATTTGTTTTGGGAATTCATTGGATAAGTATAGATGGGGGATCCGTGGGACTACCACTCTTAATTTAGGTAAGTGATTTTTCTTGCAGAATTAACCGATTTGCTTCAATTTATGTTTACAGGTTCATAGTGATAAGATGCTTCACTAATTAGCTGTGGGGTTCTTTTGTTAAGCATAAAGGGGATAGGGGCGATTACTCCCTACCTTAAATTCGATAAATGGGTTTTTATGCAGAATTATCAGATTTAATTAAAATTTTGGTTGCAAGTTCTTTCTGATAAGGCGAATTTCTGAATAGTTTTGGAAATTTAATGGTTCAGTAAAATGTAGCGGGCTAACTTCTAAATTATATAAATGGGTTTTTATAAAGAATTATCCGATTTGCTCTGAATTTTGGATATAGGTTTTTTATATGATAAAGCATATCCCTGATTAGTTTAGAGGCTATTTCCCCCCTTAATTTGTTTTTCGAACAGCATTAACCCTTGAAAATATAAGGCTGTAATATACAATTTGTAAGCTTAACCTGCGAGCTCAAAGCCATCAGTTTAACTGGGCAATATTCTTTTTATTTTAAATTTCTATTACATTTTAACTACAATGATTAAATACAGTAAAATTTTAGAATTTATAGTTTTCAGAAAGTTGTGTGCTATTAATGATTACTGTAATTTTAATTAAAATGTGATTTAAGATGAGAACTTAAATTCTGTATCTATTTAAAAACAGTTATTGAAATTTATGACTTATAGTATGCTATGGGAAGAACTGCAGAGTCGGTGAGGAAAATGGTCGACAGTCTCCGGCTGGCTCATTAGTAGCGTCGCCTGTTGGTTAAAGTTTTGAGGGAACGCAAAAAAGTTAAAATTTCATTTTTTCGGGTATAAATCTCTAATAGGAATAAAAGGAAAAAGCCTATTTTCCGCTTTGCTAATTTTACAATCCTCGCTTACCGCAAATCCGAAAAATACAACTGTAGATATCTAAAGAAGAAAACAAAACAGAAATTCTCTTTTTCGGATCCGCAGACACTGAAAAGATAATGCGAAATTGTTTCAATTTTGTTGTTTTGTGTACTTCAGACTTGGGAAAAATATTCGAAGGAAGGGAAAAAAAAATAAAGATGAAAATTTTACTATTTCGAAATAATTCGAGTTCTGCGGATTTGGAAGGGAAAAAAAATAAACATTTCAAATTTCTCGCATTAATTTTACAATTCGGACTTTATTTTGGGTTCTGCAAACTTGAATAATCCGAAAATGCCTATCGTTATTTTGGATATTGCCGATTTAAAAAAAAAAAGATTTGCAATTTCACATTATTTTGAGTCTTGTGCACATGGAAATTAAGGGGAGAGTGATTTACTATTTTGGCGTTACTTCTGGTTCTACAGACTCGAAAAATCTGATGGAAAAAAAAGAAAAAAGAAAAAGAGAAAAATGGTTCCACTACAATGCTATTTCAGGTTCCTTGGTTTCCGAAAATGTCAGACATTTACAATTTTCGCATTACCTCCAGCTAGAGGTCTGCATCGTTCGAAATTCCAAACTCTAATCTTTAAAAATTTCGTTCTGCCCGCTTACATTTAATTCACACCCCGGCCCATATAAAAAAACAGCAAAACAACCCTTCAGAAGTAAAAATCGGTAAAATCCAGTTCGACTCAATTTCTATAAAATAAAGTCCAATTTTTATTATATATTATTTCATATTATATCCATATTAGATTCTTTTAAAGAATATTGCATGCATATTTATAAGGAAAATTTTAAGGTATGTTTTAAGATAATGATAAAAGTTCACAAGTCAAAGAAGGGCAACATTAAGGATAACTGACTGTAAGACTATCAGATTCAAATTAAGACTAAAAATATTAATGTACACTGGCCTCCAAATAGTCCAAAAACTATTCATTTTACCGATTTAAATAATTGCATATAATTAATTTGAATTTTCATTAACTGAATAAAAAAGCTGAAATTCCAGTCAGCAGGTTTTTTAAAGACTCGGATTATTTTGCTCAAAAATGTGCTATTCTGACACTTGCTCTGTAGTTCTGGATATAAGTGCCGATTCAATGTCACTTTCATACATCCCGTTATAAGTGTATTCACTATTTCAAGAAATCCACTTGAAAATTAACGATATCGAATAGAAAAATCCCTGTCGGCTGGGCCTATAGGCGGAGGTAGATTTCGAAGAGTGCTCATTTCAACAACAACAAAAAAGTAGGATTAGAGATAAACCCAGTTTAATAACTTCATTTGGCCGTTTATGAAAAAATTTTAATTTCATTTTTCTGCAAGAACTGGATTTATCAGAATCATCTTAAGAAAAATTCAGCTCAAATGCCCATTTTGACAGCATATTTTGAAATAAATTCTGAATTTATTAAAAAATCGACCAAAACAGTACATTATATAGTTCCTAAATAACAAAAAACTGTCAGTTGAATGCATTTGAGAAAAAAATTGAATTTAAAAATGAGTCATAAAATAACCGATATGTTGTTTGAATACATCCTTAATTCTTTAATCATGATTGCTTCGGAAAATTTTGTGCGAAATACTCACTTTGACAGCATTTTTAAAAATATATTCTATCTTTATCAAAATACTGCCCAGTGCGTCACAGTGTATAGTTCCTAAATAAGAGGATCTGTAAATTGGATGCGTTTGAGAGCGAAAATGGATTTTAAAACGAGTCATAAAAAATGCAATTTGCTATGTGAAAACTTCCTTAAATTTTCAAATCACGATGACTTCGGGAAATTCTGTTCAAAATACCCTTTTTGGTTGCCTTTTTTGAAATATATTCAGTCTTTATCAAAAAACTGACCAATGTATCACATTATATAGTTCCTAAATAAGAGGATCTGTAAATTGGATGCGTTTGAGAATAAAAATGGATTTAAAAACGAGTCAGAAAAAAACGCAGTTTTTTATTTGAATACTTCCTTAAATTTTCAGTCCCAATGATTTTGGGAAATTCTGTTCAAAATACCCTTTTTGATAGCCTTTTTAAAAATATATTCTGTCTTTATCAGAAAATTGACTAATGCGTCACTTTATACAGTTTCTAAATAAGAGGATCTACCATTTGGATGCGTTTAAAATCAAAAATGAATTTAAAAATGACTCAGAATATAAGCAGTTTGGATTTGAGGTTTTTTCTCCAACTCCTATTTTTGTTTAATTTATTTTTGCTGTACGAATTGGTCCTATGAAAAACTTGTCAGTATAAAAGTTGTAGATATTTTTGAGAAGATGTAAAATAAATTTTTGATAGCTTAAAAATTGACGGAGTTGTGGATTTTTCTCTTTTTTCACCGCCCTTTTTCTTTTCGTTTTTAATTTTTTTCGTCGGTAAAAGTTGGTCCTACCAAAACTTGTAAATACAAAAGTTTTAGATAATTTTAAGAACATTTACAAAAAATTTAGTTGGACTTGATATCTTGAAAATTGATGAAGTTATGAATTTTTTTCTCTCAAAAACCCTGTTTTTTTCGCCCCTTGAGCCCACTTCTAAATTTATCAAAAATCTGTCATGCATAAACTTTTGGCCCAGTTTTAAGAAGAAATATAAACTTTAAACTGATTCGATATCTACTTTAATTAAGAAGTTATGGCGTTTTTCCTGTTTTCACAAAAACGCCCCCTATTCCGACCCCCTAGGTCCGATTTTGCCCATTAACGAACTTAGCCGAGATTTTATCCCCTTTGATTTTATGTACCAGTTTGGTGGAGATTGGTGAAGATTTATAGAAGTTATCGTGTCCATAAAAAAGTGAGATATATATATAGATAGATGTATAAACTGGTGCGATTGCAATAGGTAGTATTTCATACGAAATCTACCTAAAACAAAGTGAAACTGGTGTAAGAAACAGCAAGAACTAAAAGACTTTAAAACATAAAACACACGCACACAAAGAAAAAAAAAATAGCAATTTTGGATCGGCAAACGCAAAAATGTTCGTCTAGCAAAATTTAAAAACATTGAATCACGGATTTTTATTTTATTCATTTTTATTTGTTTTGTTTATTTATTTATTATTTTTTAGGGGGGGGGGGTGTTGTGGGTTTCTAACGTATCTGTATATAAAGGAAAAGCATCGGTATTGAAAGATAAAGAATCTGATATTTATTACTATCAATGAACATACAGCAATTATTGAAAGTCCACGTTGCCATAAACTTGCTGATAAATTACTATCCAATCCCCCATCCTTCCATTTGTTATTTTCACTGCGGTGTATCGAAAAAAAGTTTCGCCGTAGAACTTTGAAATTTCCTATAAATGAAAATTGCGCGCTTTTCGACTTCCGTCGCCAAATCCCCCTATTTTGTTCGACGTCTGTCCGGAAGTTTATTTGACAGGATTTATATATATATTTATTGAGTGACGAGAGTTCAAGAAATCGTACGGTGTTAGGGGGAGAAAAAGGCCTTCGATAAGAAATATTCTGTCAGTTTTTACGGTATTTTAAAAAATGATTTCCTTTTGAAGTTTATCAGGTTTTTCTTTCATATTTTACTATTTCTACGAAGATTCTTTATCAAAACAAACTTCCATTTTTTGATTATTTCACCCTGACGTAAAACAGTTAACAGACCCTGTTTTCATAACACATCTTTAATATGATTATTTTAAAAATATCCAACAATTGCCTTTTGCACACATAAACGAAAGGAAATGGGTTTACTCTGTTTTTGATCATCGTGATCTTTTTAAATCTTTGGCTTATTAAAAAATTATAGTTTATCATGGAGATTTAAGACTCAAAATAATTTCTTTTGTCTAATTTGATGATTGCAAAAAAATCTTAAGGAGCTATCAGTCACGCAAAAAGACCGCTCGCTAAATTTAATTCTGTGGAATTAATTTATAAAGATATCGCGGTTGCATTTCGATATTTTTAAATATTTTTTGCATCGGATAGCTGAGATCAAACTGTACACAAATGCCTTTTTTTTTCCTTTCGATTTTGATTGCCGATTTTTTTTAATTATCAGGATGCCTTCACTTTCAAAACCGGTTCCGAAAATAAAACTGTCCTCATTAAAATATAAGTAAAACAAAATTGAAAAAGTGAAAGAAATCCCCAAGGATGTCAGATCGATCTCAACTATTCAAAACAAAAATTCAATTAAAAATATTAAAATGCAACCGAGATACCGTTTTACATTTCTTCTATGGGATTGTCATTAGTGAGCGGGTGTTTGACTGAAGTAGCCTCTCAATAGCATATTTAAGCCATCCTGGATTGGTACAGTTCCTGGAAAATAAAAGGAGATTATGAATAAACCTCTACAAACTGTTGTAAATAGTCCAAATGAGCAACTTTTACCAATCGAATACTAATAAAGCCTACAACTTAATGTTATATTTAAGATTTAATGAAAGGGTCTTCTTTAACCATTTAAAACTGGGAGAGTTTTGTTAGAAATTAAGTGTTTTTAAGCCTAATTAATAGGAGAAGGTTTTTAGAGAAAGCAGAAAAAGAATTTTTTTCCCCCTTAGGATCACCTTACACAATTATGTAGGTTAGGGCTTAAAGGAATATTTAAATTGTAACAAACTTCAAAAATTTCAAATATTGCAACCTATTAAGTATTAAGTATCAACCTATTAAGTAATTCTTCAATTAATTTTATTTACTAATGAAAGAAAGGAAGTCACCGGTCAAGTAGTTTAGTAATTATAAAAGATTTAAAGTTTGGAACTCCTAACGTTAAATTTATTTTTAACTAGCTGACCCGCTCAGCGTTGCCTTGGTCCACGATAATATTAAACGAACATGAATTTTATCTCTATCTCGAAATACGTTCTCTGAAATGCGTGGCCACCGACTGTGTGAAAATTCGGTTTTAAAAAAAACAAACAACTAATATTTATTGGTAAAAATACTCGAAATGACTGCAATGGAAAGGGGGGGGGGGTGGGAGTATGTATCCAAGGATTGCATGGTTTTCATGCTAAAATGTTGATATTTATCCGAAAACTCATTGTTAAGTCACGCAACTTTTTATTTTTTTCACATCGAAATCTTAAGTGAAATATTTTGATTTTCAAAACAATTATATCACTCTTAAATCCGACTATACTATGAATCAAATCGATACTCGATGATTGACTAAAAGTTTAGTATGTAGTATTATAATTTCAGAGCCATTGTACAAAGTAAAGTGTATATTTTTTAATCAAAACATGCATAATGTTCACATTGTGAATAAAATCCTAATTTACTCTAATTGCAACGTAACTATAACCAGTCTTAAACTAACTACAACTTAACCGTAACCTAACCGTAACTTAAATATAAGAAATGTAACCTAGCCGTCACCTTTTCGTAACCTATCCGTAATCTAACTTGAATCTAATTGGAATGTAAGTATAATCTAAGGCTAACCGTAATGTAATTGGAACCTAAATGTAACCTAACCTTAACCAAATTTTAACTTAATACTAACTATAAACTAAGTATTCTAACCGTTCACGTTCTACAAAGTGGCACAATATGTTTTGACATGGGTCATTCCACGTGAAATCAACCAATTTAAGGAAAACTTGTTGCATCATAGTCAGATTTTTTTTTAATTTTTATCATAGACAGACATAGTACTGAAACCCTCAAATCTGAAATTTAAAAGTAATTTTCACAATATTGGCCGAGATATGGCCATTTGAAAACTGGCCATTTTTACAAAATGGCGGCCATCTTGGAATTGTATCACTGTCCAAATATGGCCATAACTTGACAACTAATGGCTCAAAGTTTATATATCTGGTACCAATTTGAAGCTATTTGTACAAAAAATGAATATTTCACATCAAAACAATAATAAATTTTCATTTTTTTACTTTTTATTATGTGCAAAGTGAAAATTTCACCCCAAAAAAGGGCAGATTGTAATGGCTCATAAAAAAAATGAATCATCATGAATTTTTCTGAAACTTGGTAAAAACGTTGCTCCATCTGTGTGCTTTAAATAAAAAAAAAATTGGAAAGGTAAAATTTGTTGTTTTAAAATAAATGGTTTTTTACAGATAAGGTGTCATTAACCAAATAATGATATTTTTAGAATCTGTGAGCATACCTGATTCAAAAAATAATGGTTAAAATAAAATTTTCTAACATCTAAATTAATGTAAAAGTATAATCAAAACCTCATTTGTACTAATTTTGTAGAAATCTGCCTCCAGCCCCCCTCCCCCCCACCCCCCCCCAAAAAAAAAAAAATTAGACAATTCAAAAAATTTTACACTGAAAAAGATAAGATAATAATTAAGGAATATAATGTATAATTATAAAATACCTATAAATGCAATGCATACATATGGTGATTTACTTCACATATAGGGGCAAGTGGGGTAGAATGGGACAGTAGGTTTTTCTCTTTATGTATCATTCTAAATATTTCATCAATCACATATTAGATGAAGTAATGGTACCCCAATCTTCAGTTGAAAAAAGTAGCTAATTTACACAAGCTTGCAATTATATAAAGAAAAAGATTATTTCAAGGATCAAAACATGAATTCAAAATTTTAAATTTTGAATTCAAAACATGATGTAAAAATTTCATTATGTTTCTATAAGCTGATGTAATATTGCATCATGTTCTATATAAGCTGATGCAATTTAAAGAAAAGATTGCTACTGTACCTTCATCTGCTTCTTAATTGGCTATAATCAAAGTATGATGCTATCTTGCATCATGTTCTATATGAGCTGATGCAATTTAAAGAAAAGATTGCTGCTTTACTTCATCTGCTTCTTAATTGGCTATAATTAAAGTATGATGTAATCTTGCATCATAATGTCCAAGAAACTTGAGTAATTCCTTTTAAATACCATATACCACTTCTAAAGTTTTCAATGAAGTGTATTTAGACATACAATAATTATTTTGTACTTATTATACAGTGGAGATGGAGTGTTTTGTATGTAAAAAACTCAATGTTTCTCTGAGTACTGATGTTATTTCTGTTCTTCAATTATCCCCACGGGATTTACATTTATTAAAAAAAAGGTTACATTATATAATCCCAGATGAAAAAAGTTTTTTGCATGCGAATATGTGCAAGGTTCACAAGGATAAATTTCTAAAATTTTATAGTTTAAATCAGAGAGAGTGTTGTGATCCATTTAATAAACATCCAAATAGTAACAGAGCAAAATCACTGAAAACAATTTCTTTAGATATGTCTATGACAAATCCAGACATCCTCATTCCAGGAAAAAAATTATGTACTTCTTGCTATTCATCAATAAATAAGATGATTTCTATTGTTGACATGAAAAGCATCTCTGATCCAGAATTTAGTGAACCCACAGTAGTAATGGAACAATTAAACAAAAGCTGTGAAATGTTAGAGTTATCGCCAATAAAAATGAATAGGTGTAGCTCAAAGAGGAAACTTGGTTATTTGCAGACAAAAGTTACAAAAATTTTGAATGAAATGAAATAAAAAGTACTGTAAAAATAAATATTTAGTGTAAATAACTGCAAATTGATATTTCTTTATTGAATTATATAATATAAACACAATACTTTAATTTAGATGCTAGAAAATTTCATTTTAACCAATATTTCTTAAATTAAGAATAATTACAGATTTTAAAATAATCATTATTTGGGTCAATGA
Organism: Maratus speculifer; assembly: GCA_964019185.1. NCBI lineage: Eukaryota > Metazoa > Arthropoda > Arachnida > Araneae > Salticidae > Maratus > Maratus speculifer. Next base: position 193,519,647 of record OZ025299.1, read on the forward strand.
CATCTTATATGTAGAAAACCATTTTTAAAACAACAAATTTTACCTCTCTAATTTTACAGTATAATGTTCCATATATAGAGAAACTGTTACATCTATGCATAATCAAATCATTATACAGAAAGCGTAAAAAGTATATGAACTGAATTTACTTTTCATTTTTGAAATAATCTTTTTCTTTATATAATTGCAAGCTTGTGTAAATCAGCTACTTTTTTCAACTGAAGATTGGGGTACCATTACTTCACCTAATGTGTGATTGATGAAATATTTAGAATGATACTTAAAGAGAAAAACCTACTGTCCCATTCCACCCCACTCGCCCCTATATGTGAAGTAAATTATCATATATATATGCACTGCATTTATAGGTATTTTATAATTATACATTATATTCCTTAATTATTTTCTTATCTTTTTCAGTGTAAAATTTTTTGAATTGTCTAATTTTTTTTTGGGGGGGGGGTGGGGGGAGGGGGGCTGGGGGCAGATTTCTACAAAATTAGTACAAATGAGGTTTTGATTATACTTTTACATTAATTTAGATGTTAGAAAATTTTATTTTAACCATTATTTTTTGAATCAGGAATGCTTACAGATTCTAAAAATATCATTATTTGGTTAATGGCACCTTATGTGTAAAAAACCATTTATTTTAAAACAACAAATTTTACCTTTCCAATTTTTTTTTTTTTTAAGCACACAGATGGAGCAACGTTTTTACCAAGTTTCAGAAAAATTCATGATGATTCATTTTTTTTATGAGCCATTACAATCTGCCCTTTTTTGCGGTGAAATTTTCACTTTGCACATAATAAAAAGTAAAAAAATGAAAATTTATTATTGTTTTGATGTGAAATATTCATTCTTTGTACAAATAGCTTCAAATTGGTACCAGATATATAAAATTTGAGCCATTAGTTGTCAAGTTATGGCCATATTTAGACAGTGATACAATTCCAAGATGGCCGCCATTTCGTAAAAATGGCCAGTTTTCAAATGGCCATATCTCGGCCAATATTGTGAAAATTACTTTTAAATTTCAGATTTGAGGGTTTCACTACTATGTCTATCTATGATAAAATTAAAAAAAAAATCTGTGACTATGATGCAACACCCATTGGTTGAATTCATGTGGAATGACCCACATATGACACGGATCACCGCCACCTGCGTCCGGATATAGCAGGCGTGCAATGCACGCTTTGATGAATGTTTCAATTTCAATCAACAGGATGAGCACTTTTTCATAAAAAACCAAAATCTGAAAGTATACTCCGATTTTCAATCTACCAGTAGATATGTTACTTGACGGGGGTTTGGGGGGATACAAATAACAATTTAAGAAATTTGCTAATATTTCTATTAGGAAATAATGGTAACCACCACTGAATTAAGAGCACGGTTCGCAGCTCATGCTTCACCAAATAGAAGGCAAACTGCGTATGCTCTAAAATATGTTCCACTTTTCACAGCCAGTGAAAAACAATCTACGGATGTTGAATTTATGACAGCATCTTCAGTTTTTATTTTAAAAGATTTGCTTTCATATGTCTAAAATATTTCAGAATATTATTACTAATTCATATTATTTCCCTAAAACTACATTTAAATTATTTGATAAATGATCAATTCTCTCGAACAACTATCTTACGCTTATATTTATGAAGTTTCTTAAGAAAGGAAGTATAAAGTATCGACCAGTAATTTTTTGCTATATTTTGATTCCCCATTCTTTAAATACGTAGTTTCCTTTTGTACACGATTACACTGTTTCTTCGAGTTGAACACACATCAATGATGTTTATATAATTAAAGATAATAACTGATAACAGATCAACATTATGAACTTATGCATCGACTGTGCTGTAAAAAAAAAAAAAAAAATCGTGAAGAAAACTGTTTTTAAAATAGTGAAGATATAAGAAACAAGTGTGGAAAATATTTTGCAATTTTAAGATATGAGAGACTTATTACTCAAATTGTCGAAAAGTTGACACATACAACCGTAACAAGAACACCAGATCTGTTTGGGAATATGTAGTGTATTAATATTGGCATCCAAATTGTCTATAAATATAATTAAGCTTTCCTAAAAACTAATGCTATAAAATTAAAACTTTGTTGATGATTCCTTGGTTGCTTTCATCAACAGTCCAAGCAGAAAACTTTTTAAATTAATAATGAAGTTGCGATCCCATGATCGACCCCGTTGGCATTTGCACCCATAAACCATGCCCCTTATGAACACCCTCTGTTATGTTAATTATGCAAAATGATCGAGTTATTCATAAAAGATACTCCCCAAGTATAATTCTTTCAACGATGACTTTCAATTCCCAAACTCTACAATGATTCATGACAAAAATAATGAATCATTTATAAATTCCGGTGTTGGTCCAGGAGAATGATGGTAGCTTACGTTGAGGAGTGTCACGAACCCTATGTTATGCTTAAATCTATGTGGAAAGAAAAGATTAAGCGTGAATGAATTTTTCATAAACTCATACATAATCTATGAAAGAAGGAAGCTTGGATTTTCCATTCTTCTATTTTAGAAATCTTGCATTAATAATTTTTTCATCCTTACAACATTAATATATATAGAGACCTATTATATATAACATTTGAACATCTTAATCATGGAATATAAATACCATTGTCATTATAATATTTCAATTCATTAATAGAATGAATTTACAGAAATGTTTTGTAAATTTTATTAGATTAAGACGTAATTTATGTGCAATTGTTACACTAAAATTTCCTTCCGGGAATCATTTAAGAGTTATACAAGCCTTACATAAAGATGTAATCTAGATCATCCAAATGTCATTAAGGTGTTCAGATTTTAGTCCGGCATTAATTCATATTTACATGAACGAAAATAGGGCTTCTTTTAGGGAAATGTCAAAATGCACGCAAAATTGTCTGCAAAATAATGCATCGTTTCATAGGAGAATTTTTCTTCGCACCTAATTCCATTTGCTTCCTGGAATAAAACTTAAAAAGTTGCTTTTGTATATTCGGCATTCATTTCATTTCTGCACAGAAAGATTAACGATTGCATTTTTTTTCTTTACCAGAAATATTTGATTTTTTGAAAGCAAATTCTCAATGTTTTATAATTATTCACACTTCAAAGTCTTCATTTAATACTGTTTCAGAATTTAAAAATAAAAATTTTATCACCTATAAACATTAAATAACTTATTGTTTTAAATGCATCTGAACTGTGTTTTAAGTAAAAAACAATGTTACACACACACATATTATATATATATATATGCACACACGACTGCATCGGTACATTCATAGGAAGGTCCCGAGACATTTCGGTCCCTAGCCATTTCGGTCCCAAGACATTTCGGTCTCAAGACATTTCGGTCCCTTCTCCTGCAAACTGAAATTTTGTGAAATAAGACATTATTTTAAAGGGAACATTGCAGAGTTTTTAAACTGAAGGCCATAAAATTTTAGTATAATGCGATTATATGTGCCCGAAAACAGCACACACGTATAACTCTTATACAAAATATTATAATTCACAAAAATTTTGTTTGGTAATCCTAATCATAATTGGTAATTCTAATAATAATTGGTAATCCTAATTCTCAAAACAGTAATTTTAATATAAAAATCAAATTAATATTTTATTAAATATATTTATTAATAACATGATTAATTTACATAATGAATTTTATTTTAAAATAAACTCAATATATAATCCATTTTATATTCAACACATCATTATATTTCCTAGTAGTTCTAAACTGAAATTTATCTTTTACTTGTTTATTTATTGTATATTTAAAACTACAGAAATTTAAAACAATTAGTATAGTTAAAAATAAAACTAAACTAAGAATTATTATATTTTTTCTGGGAAAGTAGAAGCGAAAAGGTAATACAAATAAATAAATAAATAAAAGCTTAGTTTTGTCACTTAAAAATTGAAAATAAAATTTAAAATTTTATTATAGTACATTTTAAATATATTTTATTAAATTATGCATTATATTTTATATATAATATTTATATTATTTTATTTATGCATAATATTTATATTATATTTTTAATTATTATTATATAAATTTTATGTAAATAAAAAATAATCATCTTATTAGAATGAAATAGGCCCAGTTTCAATAAAATTAACTCACAAAAATTGTCTTCATGGCGTGAGAAAATTCTTAAAAAATGCAATCAATATATACTATTTTTTTTTTTTTTTTTAAGTGGTGGAGGCAAATTTTTAAAACAATTTTTTCATAGCATGCCCAGTTATGAAATAACTATTGCTTTCGCAATGTTAATAATGGAAAGTAACTTATAAAAAATGTATACGATGCAACTTTGCATTATAATAATAATAATAATAATAGTAATAATAATAATAAAATCTTCAATAAATATATCTCACTTCTGAATTATCAAACGAGAGGGTGTAGATGGGTGATTTGAGGAAATATGTATATATTATAATTTATAACTAATTGAATTATTAAAGACATTTATTATCAAACTAATTGAAAGGGGAAAAAATACAGTTTATTATTTAATTAATGCCAATTTAAAGGTTCTAAAAAAATGTACGTAAACAGCCAAAAAAAATATTTATGGCCGTTTATATAAAATACTTTTTAGTTTATATAGTTAATAGACGTTTACATAAAATACCGATACTAATAATTAATAATAAAATTTAAAATATTTATTCTGATTAATAGTAATACTACTAAAAGCAAACGACAATATTCCCTAAATTTATATCACATTGTTTAACCAAACATAATTTTCAGCTCGCTGTGATTTCATTGTCTCGAGTTATAAAAGTATAAATTTATCGGACTCTCATATTCAACTTTTTATAAAACTTGGAGGGGGGGGGGGAAGAATTAAAAATATTAAAAAAGGCCCGAATAATGTTGAACTTATAACATTTGGCAGGCCCACAACAATTAGAATCCGACTTATAAGATAGCGAGCAAAGAAATATCAAGAGACTGAAATGACTAAGGACCGAAATGGCAAGGGACCAAAGTTGCTGGGGACCGCATTGTCTCGGAACCGAAATGTCTTGGGACCGAATTGTCTGGGGACCGAAATGTCTTGGGACCGAAATGTCGTGTACCCACATTCATATATAGTGGTTCACAAAATTCATCCTTCAAATTCAGAATTATGCATAGCACAGTTAAAAATCAAAGAACAATCGATTTCTACTCATAATAGTCAAAATCTGTCTAGTTAGAGGTTAAATATTCTTCGGAAAGGATGTTTGAAAAAATAGTAGGTCTCTTAGTAATCACCAAAAACTAATGAATTTAAGAAAACTCATCTGCGACCATTTTTTTTTATTAATATAATTTATATGAAAACCTAATATTTCAGAATTTAACAACTGTTTTCTTACTGAATTAATTTTTATTTAGAATTATTTTCCCCTGTGGCTGTTTCTGCGAGAAACACGCCCCTACCCCCCCCCCCTTTTTTTTAGAAAATGCATTTTAATCTATAAAGAAAAATTTTGTTCACTTTAAAAGTAATCAAAAACCTTTGAAATAGATAAGCACTATTTAGATCATTATAATACTATAGAGTTTGAGATAGTGGAACATTAATCCTTTCGAGTTCGATTTTTTTAAGTTTAAAAAATTACTTTTACGTTAATAACATTAACACTAGCTTCCATATAGATTAATTATTGTTTAACGACAATTTAATTGTCTGAAAGATATCGAATGTTGTTTTGCGTACTATTCAATTAATATTCATCTGACAATAGGCTAAGGAAGAATTTTTGGAGATGTTTAGAAAATATTGCATTAACAATAAGATTTAACTTATATTACAACTTTGTAATACTTTTTGCGTTTTATTACACATGAACTTTGAGGAAAGTAACATTAATTTTACTTTTAAGGAGTTAAATATCTGTTTAAAATAAAAGAATCGCAAACGGCGCAAAGAGAATTAAGCAAATAATAATAGTAATTATTACTAAATACCTAAACATGAATGAAGTCATATAGTAAATGCATAGACTAGAGATCTGCATGGCCCAAAGCCCGAGACCGGTCGGGTCATCGGGGGAGGGGTTCGGGCCGTTTTACATTAATAGAATTCGGGCCGTTCCTTACTTCTGAAGACTCTATCCGGGCCGGGCATAGTCACTAATCTTTTCGGGCCGGGCCTTAATTTTTTCCTGGAATATCGGACAGGGCCTAACGTATTTTTTCCGTACGAAGTCAAGACTGATTTCATTCTTCCTAGTCTTCACGGACTAAAATAATCAATTCCTGTTGAATCATCCCGTATGAAAATCCTTTTCTTGACGTGACCGAGTCTGTTCGTATATCAGTAAAATTTGGCTTGGTCCAAAAATTTTTGCAAAAAAGGAGTAGACTTTTAAGTCGTCATTATTCTACAATTAAACATTAGAGTTTATTCTTTTTAAGAATCGCAGATTACTAGGCGTTTTAAAATAGAACACATGAAAAAACCCATTTATTTTTTAAACGGAAAACTGCAAATTTTTTAAAACTGTTCATCCATGCAAAAGTAATACAATACGCGAGAAAAAAAAAATATTTTAAACATTTACATCTGCTAAGAAGGGAACAATTTTTCTTTGCAATGCGATTCCGTCTTAGAAGATTTTACTTTTAGCATATACCATTTTTTAGATTTTTATGTCGCCATTACATGGAATATGGATTAATAATACTAATGATAACAAACATTTACACACAGAAATCAAAGGCTCATTAAAAGCGTAAATATCGCAGCCTACGGCACTTCTACAAAAAAGGACTAAGATAAGATAAACTGAATTCTTGCGTAAGTGTAAAGATCAATGTTCTGTAGAAATTTACCCGTGCCGCGCCGGGCCGGATTCGAACCAAATTTTTAACTTTTTTCCGGGCCGGGCGCAGCATTGGGCTGAAATTTTAACTTTCGTGCCGGGCTCGGGCCTGGAATTTTCTAACGTGCAGACCTTTAGGATAGAGATATACTAACATTACTACATGCAAATAGTAGCAAGAATATTTCTTAAAACAAAATAATACTCCATTAAAAGACATGTACTAATAATAGTATACCAGACCCAAAAGGGTTAAGCAGAACATGTATAAATTAATATCAGAACTGAAAGGATTAATTAATAAAAATATTTTTTATAAGCAAGGCAGAGTTCCTAAGCTTCCAACTAAATATTATTAAACGGATACAATAAAAATCTATTGAGAAAATACTGAAAAAAAAAATTGAGTCTAACAAAGCGTTGTCCATCCTGAGACAGACAGGTCGCAGAACTACCATTCTTTTCAAGTAGAATATAATTCACCTTATTTAAAAGTCAAACGATTTTAGGGCAATTAAGGAGGTACTGAATATAAAAATCCTTACATTTTCAAAAATAATTTCATTGCACTAAATTTTTTTCTGCTTTAAAGGGGACACTGTACCTTGGAAACTATCTTTTCAATTTTGAATAATACTGTAATATATGCGGTGGCACAATACTTAATACTAAAAATTAAAATTAAAAAATGTAGAACAGTCTATTGTACTAAAATTATTTTTTTTTCTTTAACTTTAAGTGTGATTAGAAAAAAATACGGAAATTTCAGTCCGCACAGTAAAATTTATATTAAATGTTATATAATTCAATTTCTTTTGATACGTTATAATAAAAATTATCCTTATAAGTACTTTCAAGAGACATTACATTTCTAATGACATAAATAAAGCAGTTAAAAGACTTAGAATTTCAGATTGTCATTTTCCTGATATGTTACACTGTGATGTGCGCAGAATAAAAGGTCTGCTACTTTGTATAAATACCCTTTTTTTCTTAATTTTTATACCTTATAAAACGAGTATGAGGAAGGTAAATTCTGTATTTTACAAATAGTTTTTCATCATTAAAATATGATTGTCACTGAAAATGAATGTCACGTTCCTAGCATGCATTTTACTTCTTTATCATGATTAAATATGGCGGAGAAGAGAATTCTTATTTTTGACATAGTTTAAGTTAGAAGTGGTAAAATCATAGCTACCAGCAAGATCTTTTAGACATTTCTTTGAAAATAATGTGATTAAGTTTTTGTAAAAATTGAGTAGACTTTTGTTGTGTCATTTTCCTGGCTTCCATAAACTAACAAATAAAACTGAACATTACATGGAATTTGAGTAACTATATTGAAAAACAAGTTCTTTTAAATAAAATTAAAATGTTAGTCCTAAAAGTAAAAAAAACAAGAATGTAAGAAACATTTTAGAATGAAATTGTCTGTATCCTTGCTGTCATTTATCTTGTCAAATTTCAAACCTATCTAAATTAGAAGAACAGCTTTGGTATTTTTCGAACAAGCCAGTTATGAAAATATGAACAGGGAGAAAATTCATCTTAAAGTTTTCATTTATATTGGTAATTGCGCTGGATCTATTAACCCTTTCCGCACGGGCAAAATCTGTTAGTAAAATGAGAAATTGTCGACTGACACCGGAATTCACAAACGAATTTAGATATTTTGAATTCCTTAATTTGAGCTTTTATTGTAAAATTTTACTAAAATATTATTGGTGCCGTTTGCAAGTTTGGAATTCAAATTAGGCATCCCAGACCGGGCACAGTGTGCCGGAAAGGGTCAACAAAATTTACAATATCTCGCGATACAATAGTCACATAAGTAAAAATGAGGTGTCAAAATATTCATAATTAATGAAACTTTCGGGGTTTTTTTTTTTAAGGAAATCAATATTTTGATCAATTTAAAGGTGCTGTGTCCCCTTAAATCATGTTTCTATCTTAATTTGAACAGAATTTCTTTTTTAGTTTGTTTTCAAAATCTTCCTTTCAAGCAATGGTTGTCATGGTAACTTTTTGCGAAACTGCATTTTTTTTCCTGATGGGTTTTTCATCACTTTTCGCATTTAAATTGCTATAACTCAAGAACTGTTAAAGATAAATGATTCAAACTTGGAACATGCCTTTTTCAATTATTTTACTTTAATTTTGTCTTAGAAATTTTGAAAAAAAAAAAATATGGACTTTTGAAAATATTTTTAAGTTAAAATTTTTACTTTAAATATTAATTTTTATTTAAGTTAATATTTTTAAAATGCTTAATCAAAATTAAAACATGTCTGTTTATTTAAATAAACAAATTTTATCGATGATATTTTGAGTTAACCATTTTAAATTACCCCATTTAATAAATTTTAAATTTTAATTAAAAAAATTCTGATAAGTTTTATTATGTGGTTTTGTTTTCAAATATGGTTAAACATCACAAAAAATTTCAAAATTTTAACTCAATAAATAAAAATTATTTTAAAATATGTCTTAATCACGAAAGTTCCGTAGATTAATGAAAGGAACAACAAATTAGTCAAAAGAACAAACTTTAGACTTGTTGTAAAATCATTGAAAAAAAGTTTCTGAAAAGTAAGCATATTTAATATGTTCTTTTCAGTCAGAAGGATAAGAATGTTTAAAAACCAAACTAATGACTTTGAAAAGTACAATTTACTTTAAATACAAACATTAAAGTTCGATTTTATGATATGTGACTGAATAGTACAATGAATTTCAATGAATCATTACCTGTCCCATATTTTTATGTATGAAAGCATTAATCTATAGTTGGCCGAGCTCTATTAAATACTTAGATTTAATGAAATATTACCAATAGAAATGCCTTTTACACTAGGGTGGATCGATTGTCTATGGCGAAAAAAAAATTACCATTCATCAAAATCTACCTATGCGGAAAAGATGTTCCATTGTATGGAGATTAAGGGAAAAATAATAAAAAAAATTAATTTTAAAATTTAATACTGCCACAAAAGGGTTGAATTTTCGAAAAAAATTGAAAAAAGACCGAATTTTGGTTAGGTTATTTTTGCCAAAAACTAATTATTTTAATAATTTTTAAAATCCAACAATGCGGAAAAGATGTTATATCGTATGGAGGGAGGTTAAGTAAAAAAGAATAATAAGTAATAAATTCAAAATTTAATACTGCCACAAAAAAGTTGAAAATTCGATAAAATATTGAAAAAATGGAAAAAGATCTAATTTTGGTTAGATTTATTTTTGACGCAAAATAATCATTTTAATATCAATCAAAACCTACCTTTGCGTAAGAAATATTATATTGTAGGGATATTAAGTAAAAAATAAATAAAACTAATTTCGAAATTTAATACTCCTGCAAGTGATTTAAAGCTTCGAAAAACTGGCAGTTCCAGTTTTTTCAGCTAGAATTTGTCTGCTTGTATTGTGTAGCTTAGTGTACCTTGAATATTACTGTACCATGACGTTGTTAAAAAAAATAAAAAGAGAGAGAGATATGAATTACACCCTATTTGGGTCTAGCTTTGATATGCCAGTAAATATGCTCCCTATTACAAAAAGTTATAAAATTTGCATATTGGTATTTAAAAAATAACCGAAGAAAGGAATCGGTCAACATCTATTTATTTCCTGCCAATGAGAAGGAGTTGCTAATAAGTTACTACTGACCTGTAAATGAGATTCTATCTCAATAACTTACCACAACAGCATTTTAAGAAAAATTAAACTGCTTAACGGCAAATATTGCGCTTTTCTTAATTTTTGTAAAACAAAATAAGATACTGAAAGCTACTACAGTCTTTTGGACAAATTCTGAAAATACTGTATTTTTTTCAGTTCAATAGATTTGAATATGAATATTGAGTGTAAACTAAACCGACGTATTGAGAGCAAACTCACTTTTCTGCATCATCAGCTATATCATTGAAAAGCCAAACTGCTGCCGAGCTAGGTGTCACATCATCAGAATATTGGACAGTTTGTGCACTTCCGACCAAGCAGGTGCTGCCATCGTGTCTGGTGCACTTCAAGATGTGGGCATTATCTTACAAAACTATGAATCGAATGCTACTACTGACAGAAAAAATTCGGCATGACAAAACAAACCAAAGACCACTCCATCGTTTTAGTTATTCTCTTTAGTCATTTGTAAAAGATTATGATCATGGCCATTTTCTTTAAACTTTGATGGGTGTAAAGACAGACTACATCACTAGAAAACAACAGAAGAAAAATCATAATAGAAGCAGACTTGAGCTTGAAAAAAGAACTGGGTTCCGAATACATCGGTCACATACATGTAAATTCTGGGAGATTACCAAACAATTTGAAAACACGACGTACATTTTTTTTGTCATGTGTTAACAATAATATACATGTAACAAAGTTGGTTGCGATAGGTTGTGACGGAATATCTGTTAATATAGATGTTAAAAAATGTGTTATTCGAAATATGGAACTGATCTTCAAGCGTCCACTACAATGGTTTTTGTGCTAGTTACACACCAATGAGGTTCCACTATGTCATTTTTTTGCATCGTGGATGGAACCGCGGCTTGGCACAAATGTTTCACTGGTGAAATAGAAAGATTATTCGCAGCATATTAGAAGCTTTTTGTATTTTCATTTATGTCAGTATATGAATTCTAAAAGCGCGCGAGTGAAATCAAACGGTTTGCTGTAATCCTAATCATTACATTAAAAAATATTTATATTTTCCATTTACCAGCTTTTTGACCTTTTGCGACGGATTACATAGATTTAATTAAATAGGAAAATGTGCCGAACCTCCACTAACTGAGGGATTTAGTAACGACATGATTTCAGAAGCAATATGTAAATCCAGCAATCATTCCAGTGGCAATAACATCTACTATCAATAATATCTATTCACGCAACGCTCATTCTACAAAACTAATAATCAAAAGAGTCACGGAAGTATTTCTGCTGTGTATGGACCATAGTAAATAAGAAACGGTTTTATAAAAATCAAATTGAATTACAAAATCTCATGCCGATTTTCAATATCGAATGTCATTATCGCCAATTGCAATTTTGACGATTTTTCTTGATTTAATACTAATGAAGCTGTTAATTCAGGAACTAAAGTTTTTATCTTGTAATCAACCAAATATCCCCTCATTGCAATAAATGTTAAAAATGTCTAAAAGTCATATTTTATTTTACAAAAAAAAGTTGATTTTTTTACCGTAAAAACGTTCAAATACATAAATTTGAGCCACATTGCGGCAGATTTAAATTTTGAAATTAATTTTTTTAATTATTTTTCTCATACTCAGCATATAATATAACATCTTTTACGCATAGGTAGGTTTTGGATAATTTTTTAAACTATTATTTTGAATCAAAAATAATCTAGCCAAAATTAGGTCTTTTTTCACTTTTTTTCGAAATTCAACCTCATTGTGGCAGTAGTAAAATTTAAAATTAATTTTTTTTAATTATTTTTCCCTTAATCTCCATCCAAGAGAACATCTTTTCCGCATAGGTAGGTTTTGACACTGTGAAAAAAAAAAAATTTCGATCCACCCTATTTTACACTCCATGCGCCTATGTTGATGGTCTATTTAATCGTCTGTTATAGTTCTAAAATATATTGAGTAGTTTAAGTAATGTTAATTACTCTGCGACACTTTAATTAAAAAATTTCCGATATCTTTTTACCCTTTATGTATGCAAATGATGTGTTAGTAATGATAGACAGTTTTTTTTTTTTTTTGGCGCGACAGCAAGGGCAACAAAATATAAAGTGTGTCAAGCTCTAAAAAAGGTAACATTTAATAAGTCAATTTTAAACCGCTTTTGATATTACGTAAAATGTAATAAATTTCATTCTTCTATTTATATTGGATTTTTGTTTAATAATTATATAAAATTAATATTTTTCCTAACAACTTATACATTTTAAGACTAAATATTTTACTTCAGAAAAAAAAAAAAAAGATTGATTTTTTACATCAGAAAAAAAATAAAATACAATTATTTTATAATGAATGACTTTAAAAGTCCGACCACTTTGTAAGCCTCTGTAGATATAATCTGATGCATTAATATTCTTTTAAATTTCGTTAAATAAGTTATCGCTATCTAGTTAATATATTCAGTTATCCTGATTCCAAGCATTTCGTAAATTAAATTCAACAGAAAAATATAAATACTATAGATTTTCTAATAAACCTATAATAATTCTCGAACTTTAAGTGGACGTCATTTTACTGCCATAAACATTTAATATAGACTTACTAAAAACTTTTCCGCACATCCAGATGTAAGAAGAATACAACTACATTATATGCATAATTTATTCTAACTTCATGAATAACAAGCGAAACAAAATTCGCATACTTAAGGGGAAACTTAGTTAATATGGAATAAAATATTAGGCAATACAGTTATCTGAAAGATGACATTTAACAGAGTACGTAACGGAATGACCTTTAAATTGCGTGAGTACAATAAGTTTACCTTTTGTTCTTAATATTTTTTTTATAGTTCATTGGCAGATAAGGAATTAAATAATTCATATTTTTATTTAGTTAAAAGTTTGTGGTATTTTGAGCGAAACGGCTTTAAGTTTTCTTATTTAAAATCTTAAAAGGACCACAACATGGCCTGTTTCAGTAAACTTTCACTTTTTTTTTGAAAAGCAATTTTTGCTTCATTTCAACGAAGATTGAGATTCAATACGGCAATTTTTTGTAAGTGGTAATTGCTTGCCTCGGCAATAATTAGGCCTTTCACACAACATAATTTCATTTATGGTGAGAAACTAGGTGGATAAAGTTAAAAGTTAAATACAAATTGACATACAATGATATTTCATAATTTTTTTCGGAGGGGGGGGGGGGTAGTTACAAATTTTGTTAACTATTGTTCATTTCATTGTTTGAAAATTAACGTTTTGGGGCAATGAAGAAGTATGAAGCCGACGGAAATTACTGCCGATAGCACTTCAGATAGCACTTGTTGCTATCTGAATAGTTAGTTTAAGTTTACAGGAAGTTCCGTATATATGATAGAAAGCTGCATTTTAGATACTTCAAAAATGTAAAGCCAAAAATGTTTCAAGCAAAACAGTTTGGCGTTAGTCGGCAGTGTATAAAACGCGAAATTATAATTTATGAAAAAAGAGGAGGTGCGGAGGACTTTTTCACTCATTTGGAAAATTTTCAATTTGTACTTACAAGGAAGGTCTCCATACTGGGCATACTCAGATTTTCTTGAAAAAAATACTAATTAAGCTACTCATGTATGTAATAAAGGATCAGTCAAAATTAGCGGCGGAATTCCAGAAGAATACATGTAAAAAAATAAAATACTTTCGAATATTTAGCGTGAAAAAACAAAAGTGTCACACGATTTGGCGAGTAGCACTTTTCCCCGCCAAAAGCAAACGATTTTAATGCAACTGAAAACTTGGATTTTTAGAATCCGCGTAAATGGTGTTTGATGAGTTTAAACATAAACAATGAGAGAGTTTAATATGTTTTATACATATATATGTATATTAAATTGCATATGTATATATTATTTGTTGCTGTAATTATTTATCTCTGGAAAAAATATTTTCATATATAAAAAAATTCTTATTCAGTAAAATTATTTTCATACATTTAAGCGTATTCAAAGATAAAAGTTAGATGTTTACATAGCAACAGAATCGAATTGACAATGCCCAAATGGATTTTGAACTTGAAACAATTTTAATTCAATTTCGTTTCAAATCTCAAATTTTGATGATTAAATTTGAATTAAATACATATAAATATCAATATAACGAAATTATACTAAAAACAAACTAAAACTGACAAAAACAAAGATATTTAAATTATCTAAACACGTTTAACATGAAACTTTTTTCCTTTAAAATACATTTGACATTTAAAAAAAAAATTGAAATTGCTTTTCATCGCTAACCGAAGATAAATCGCCAAATAACGAAATTTTCATTATTTTTTTACGGACAGGGAACGGGGGTTCCGCTGAAATTTTTTTTATAAACGTATATATCCTCATGAGAAGAACATTCTGTAATTTTTTCAGATTTTTCGGGGTATGCCCGTATGGAGACCTTCCTTGTTAGTAGTCAACATTTATCGCATGAATTCAATTTGCGTTGTATGCAATATTTCAGTTATTCTTATTGTTTCAAGTTACAATTAAAAAGTGTTAAATAATTTTATATTAGCCAAATAATTAAATGCCATGGATATTATTTCTACTTGCTTACTTTTTATAATCAGTCCTGTATCACAATATTTACAAAGTGTACCGAATAAAATTATTTTAACAAAATCACAATTCCACCCGGATGGTTCTGACAACCCAGTCATTTTACATAAAAATACACCCCCCCCCCTTCTCCTCCAACTACCAAAAAATAAACCTAAAAAAGCAGCTAATATTTATTTCAGAAATTTACTCGCGACATAAGGAAAATTTCAATTAAAATCTGGCTAGTTTTTTCAAGTTACAATTAAAAAATAATAGGCAATTTTATGTTACCTCAAGTAAATATTATAACGAATTACTTCTGGTTGCTTGTCTTTTATACTCTATTCAGAATTGTATTATTCAATATATCAAATTGGGACAAATACACCAACATCTGTTCCAATAATTAAAAACTGTGTTCAGAATATACAATATCGTACAATATATTTTCCTGAATGAGAAAGAAGAGGATATGAACAAAAATGTACCAAACATATTTAAGAATAAGCTTCAAACGTAAAGAAACATCTAAGTTCAGCATTTTCTAAAAGAAAAAATTCGTTAACTCTGTTCTTCAGTTGTTCGCATAAACTAAAAATCCAAGCATAAAAGACAGCGTCTTGGAGCCTGGTCAAGTTTCCGGGTCTGCAGAAAATTGGAGCCAAAAGCACCCTACTTGCTTAAATGTTCATTTTTGTACAGAGCATAGAATTTATACTGTCCTAAGACAAAATTTTCAAATTTTGATGAATTCTATGCTTAGAGAAAAAAAAGAAAATTTCTGGCAGATAGCCGGACTTTTACAAATTGCCAAAGATTTGTTTTTACCCGTGCAATTAAATATTTCTGCGCTATATTAGTTACTCACTTTTATATTTCTTAACGCATCATTTTATTGGTAATTAAAAAAGTATTGAAGAAAAATGTAACAGTGCTACATTTTCTGCTCAAATTATTTTTGTTTATGAACAGAGGACAGGGTTTAGAGAAATTTCAAACGAAATATTTTTATAATATGAGCATACTAATAGAACTTATTATAATTTGTTTAAAAACGTTTCATAGAAACTCGACTCAGTTCCCCGCCAAGCACAAAAAACTAAATAACAAAGAAAAATTAATTTCCATCAATTGTTGTCAAACAATTTTTCAAGATTAAATAATACTCTTTTAATTTATATCTTGTGGGCATAACAAAATGATTATTTTTTCACCTCTAGCTCGAGTTGTATTTTTAAAAGGAACAAAATTCTCTTTTCTATTGAAAAGGGCATGCCAAGTGACAAAGTAACCAATAGTTTATTGGATTTAGACTGATGGAGTTTTAGAAAATGCAGTTATAAAGAGCACTGTTTCAGCTTTTTAAAATTAATGTTCAGCCCAAATCTTTGACACGGTTAGTTATATATAATTATCGGAATTTTGCGTGCTTTGCTGCATTTTGTTTTTTTTGCGAGTAGCTTAATTATATAATGTTTCATGTAAAAATATTTAGTTTTTAATTATATCTATTTAAGGTATTCGATTCTTGCATTTTTAATACAGCTTAAAAATGTTAAATCCTTAATTCTCAGAATGGTCACATACACACGATATTAACCTTTATCGGACAATAGCTTTAAATACATAATTCTATTTTTATATTTATTTGCACAGATATATTTTAAAGTAATTTCTTTAGTAAATTTCTCTATCGCATGTTGTTAAAGTACAAGTAAAAGTGTTTCTTAAAAAAAAACTTGTGTTAAGCGAATAAATTTGATTAAGGATACCAATGAAACCTATATGGTGGCATTCGCTCATTGAGGGTTAAAATATATTACTGCAGGTGTCAACCACAATAAGATCCTTATTGTGAAAGTGAATTTATAGATCATACGGTTAGTTCACAGTCAGTCAAAATATGTAGAATACATTACAGCATAAGATATTTACAGAGTGAAATGTATCGAAATGACTTGATATTTCAATCTCTTTAAAGTTTTAATATGTTAATTAAAAAGCTAATATGTTAATTAAAAATTTAATATGTTAATTAAAAAGTTATTGACTTTTTAATTAACATATTATTCTAATTAAAAAGTTAATATGAATTCAATTTGTGAGACAAGTCATCCGATAACTCGTCCTTCCAGTTTTCTACACTGTAACTAGATGAGTGAAATTCAAACATTCATGTGTAGTCCAGGCATTTGGTAAAAAATAAATGCAAGTTTTGGTGTAGTTTTGATTTTTGGTTCCCTTTTTTTCGGGGGGGGGAGGGGGGGGGTCGCTGAACACTAATCTGGTATTAACAAAATTTCTCCCCGGAAACAAGTTTTTTTGGCAAAAAACGTGCAGAAAACGTGGCTTTTTTTCGTTTTTTCTAAATAACTTCAAAATTATGCATTTTACATAAAAATCATCAATACATAAATTAAAGAGCACAAAATTTCCTACATTTCATGTATTAAAAGTTTTTTTCTTTGATCAACGGTTTAGACATGAGAGAGCCGCAAAAATGGGTGAGAAAAGCAAAAAATTCTGAAAAACGAATTAATGCACCGTACGTCGATGAAACACGAAAAACAACCATTTTACGCAGATTTTCCTTACTTAATATTACTAAATATATTATTATTGACTATATTTTATTAATCTGATGTTCATTGTTTCTTTCATAACTAAAAAGTAAATAAAAATGAGTATATCTGTGATCAAAATCTTCATTTGCTATTACAAAATAATAGTAATATTTTTTTTATTTGACTTTTAAATAATGTAAATAAAATAAAGCATGCTTTAACTGATCCCATCTGCACTTTCTCCCTTGATTGAAGGGGTGCAAGTGTGAAATAACGTTGGTCAAGCGACCACCCCCGCATCCCATGTCCACGTTCAGTAGAATACTAACCCCCCCCCCCCTTCCCCATCAGTCTCGCCTCTGTTAGAAATATGCATGGCACAGATCACTAGCTTATCAGGAGGACATATTCCTCTCAGTTTCCATATGCAACTGCTTACTTATAATTTAGTAATTCACTGTTTGTGTCTTTCTGAATATAGTGAACATCTAAAGTGGTTTTACGCGATGTCGCTTTTTTTTTTTGTGTGTGTGTCTCTTTTTTAGAAGAGGGGCCGCCAGGGAAAGTTAGTCAAGGTATTGAAGCGTTAATCAAAGCAAGTACAGAAAGAAAGGATGGAAAGGCAGTTTTAATAAAGGGGAAAACCTCAGTAGATGTGCATGTTAAGTGTAGAAAAGCATACGTAAATGAACGGATGATTACTGCTTATGTGAAGAAGGTTGAGGAGTAAAGTGCTAGCACTTCTCCAATTTTAAGTTCAACTCCTCAGTTTAATTTTCGAACTAATTGTTTTATATGTGGACTGTGCATTTCGGAAGAGTTCGTTGCAACACAAGCGAAAAATCCATCTAACGAACGCAATACTGTATACAATGTGCAATACATGAGATTCAAAAGTACAATTCTGAAAGCAGCAAGAGCTCGCAATGATGATTATGGGCAGGCTATAATTCAGCGCATCAAACCAGTGAATGATTTGATCGCAGCAGATGCTCAATACCACATCAAATGTTTTAAATATATTTATGGGAGGCCGAAGGTCCAAGAACAGAAAAAACGTGGGTCCATTTGCCGAGGTAATCGACAGAGGAATGCAAAGTATATACGATTACCTTGAAAATCATGATACGAGTGTCAATTCTCCATGGAAGAGCTAATGAAACAGGTTACAGGGAGTTATCAATCTGATATGAGAACTGTTTAACCTCAATGAGAGATATGGAGACGACATACTGATCACAAAGAATCAGGAAAAAAAAGTCCGTTGTTTGTTTCAAGAATATAGGAGGAAAGATACTGACTAATGCATGGTACTAGCAAACGTGTAAATCTGATCGAGATGAGAGGCTGCGAGTGGTTGAAGCAGCAGCAAAAATTATTTGCGAAGATAGATAGATAGATAGTTTGCTTCGGGAAACTGCGACAACATCGTAGTTGTATGTCAAGACGAAGAGAATGAGCTAGACTTTGAGGCCGATCTGGAAATGGATTGCTCACACAATGAATCAGAGGAAATAGTCATGCCGCAAGCTATCAAATATTTACTATTAAAAAACTTATTTATAATACTGATAGTTATAAAAACACCCACTAATTCCATTCGTCTATTTTCTATTTTGTAGATGTCTGTGAAAAGCAGGGACCCTCAAATAAAAAAAAAGCGGAAATAGTACTTTGTTTTTTAAGTAAATGTACGTACTAATGTACATAATTATTTATAATTAAATAATAAATCATAATGAGTCGTTTTTATTGTTAGCAACTTCATTGTAAAATATTGTCGATCATAATATCTTCAGTATCATTTAAAGTCAATCTTTGCGAAAAATGGTCAGTTTTCGTTAAATCTATGTACAATGCCATAATTCCTATTTTCCGGATTTTTTTTAATTTTCACACCCATATTTTGAGCTTCTAGAACTTTAAGAACTGGAATCTGTATCAGCTTTTATATGTTAAAGCCTGTTTCAGTTATTTTATTTACATTATTTAAAAGTCAAATTAAGAAATTATTACTATTATTGTTTTGTAATAGCAAAATAATAATAGTAATAATTTCTTAATTTGACTTTGAAGATTTTGATCACAAATACGCTCATTTTTATTTATTTTTTAGTTATGAAAGAAACAATGACCATCTGATTAATAAAATACAGTCAATAATAATATATTTAGTATTATTTAGTGGGGAAATTTTGCGTAAAATGGTTGTTTTTCACGTTTAATCGACGTACGGTGCTGTAATTCACGCTTTTCAGAATTTTTTGCTTTTCACACCCATTTTTGCGGCTCTCACGGCTAAACCATTGATCAGAGAAAAAAACTTAGTACATAAAATGTAGGAAATTTTGTGCTCTTTAACTTATGTATTGATGACTTATGTAAAATGCATAATTTTGAAGTTATTTAGAAAAAGTGAAAAAAAGCCACGTTTTTTCCACGTTTTTTGCAAAAAAAACGTGTTTCCGGGGAGGAATTTTTTTGGATAATGCCAGATTCGTGTTCAGCGACCCAAAAAACAAAGGGAACAAAAAATCAAAACTACACCAAAACTTGCATTTATTTGTCCATTTTGAGCACTTAATGCCTGGACTAGTGAACGAAATTGAATTTCGGACATTTAAGTATCTTTATCTGAGAATTAAAACATTTTCATCATTAAAAATTTTCTCCACCAGATCACCCGTACAGTTGTAAAACAACGAAATATTTAGGTTCTAATGGTATCTTTCGATTTAAAAATATTAATATTTACTGTGCCAAAAAACATTTTTACTGAGCCCGAGTAGGCGTCTGTTTACGCTACTTCTGCATTCTGAAACTGCTGTAGTCACTTTTCCTGGGCAGAAAAACAGAAAATAATCATTCTGTCTTTCAAATGACTTCGAATTTAGGAGGACTGATTCCATGATGGTTTTCCGTGCTTTTTAATTCATTTTTTTTCCTCCTCAATCCTGCGACAAATATTGCGAGACACCAAAAAAACTCCTTTGAAATTACTATAAACCATGTCCAAAGATGCATTAGCCTATATATCAATGCTTATGATGTACACGCATTTATTAAAAAGTAATTTTAACAATTTTAAAAGCATTTAAATTTATATAAAAGGGTTTTCTTTAATGTCGCCTACAAGTGACATCATGATTGAGAAGGCTACCTTTTCACCAGATTAAAAAAAATTTTTGAAGTTCAATTAAGCATCAGTTTTCAAATTTTTCTTTTTCATTTTGAAACTACCTTATAAGATTCGAGATTTTTTGTTTTATTGCGGAAACGCAATAAAAACAAAAAATACAAGTTATTATTTAAGGCTCCTTTCCCTCTTTAACAGTCTAAAAAATTGCTATTTTGAAAAACATTTTCTTAAGTTAAATTTTCTGTTCGATTTCTATCATAACATTAGGATGTGCATCAGTTTTAATGTTTACTAATGTGTATGTAAGTCTCTTGTATGGCTATATATTTGAAACTTAAAAAATTTCTTCATTTCTGAAATAGTTTTTGTTAAAATTATTTTTATCGAAAAGACTTTCTGCCGATTTGTTTTTTTAACAACTGGATTGTCAGATTGAAAAAGAAATAGTTTTTTTTTAAACCGAACATTCTTTGCAAAAATCTGTTAACGGTGTTTATTATTTTTTTGATTTTTATTGGTAAAACGCGTAATATGCCGCTTTTCAAAAAAATTAAGAAACTGATGATATTTTAGAAATAATTTTATTTTGCACGCAAATGAAGTTCATTTAAAATATTTTGATTGTTTTGAATGCCACTTACAGAAGTTGTATCTTTGTTTTGTTTTTAATATATGTTTTAGTACAATTGATTTCAACTATTATTTGTAGTTTTGTATTAATAACAATAATTACAATTATTATATATAAAGGGAAAGTGGGGGTAATAAGTTTTTGTGAGTAATGTATTTTACAAAAATACTTTTCGAAACTTTGATAGAGTTTACCAATTTAAAAAATATTTTTGGGAGTAAATTTTCATTTCAATTTAATCGAAATTCGCCTGTTTCTTATTAATCCCTGTGAATAAATAAGAGATTGATCTTACAATATTCGTATGATCTTGTAGGGGAGAGAGGTGTATACCTTGGACTTATGTGTACCTCGAACCTATGCTAAATTTAGCTTTATTTGTTTAGATAATTAAACAAGAATATTTGTATATTAAATATTTGCCCCCAGAGGTCTCATTTAAGTTCTTGGCATTTCTTTAGACGCTCAACTAATTGTACAAATTTTAAAAAAGGAAATTCACCTTTCAAAAGTAAATTTTTCTTGGATATTTCTATGTTATTTTTATACTAAAACATCTTATTTTTTTTAATGAGGATTATGCATAATAAAGCAATGTTCTAGCTTCTACACAATGTGCTTTAAATAAAGTTAGGCCTAACATCATGATTGGTAGTTTTGTTTTAAGTGTCAAGTGGTGTACCTTGGACTGGATCCAAGGTACACAGAGAGCGTGTTCAGCAGTTACGCGCGTCAAGCGCGCGCGCTCAGGAGTCAGGGATATGGAGTGAAACGTTATTGCGGCTGTTCAAGTACCGAACCAGACGCACAGTACTCAGAACTGTGCGCTCAGATACAGACTAAGAACAGTTCTTGATTGATTTGATTGGACGGTGCTAATGAAAAGATCATCTGTTATCTTCATGAGATTAAAATCAGCGATTGCGAGTTCGAATCTTTCGCGTCTATAAACTGTGATTATGTTTTAATTATTAATAATTGTTTCCTTTACATTAATAAATAGGATTTTTTATTAAAGATAATTTTTTATATTAATAATACAGAAGCACATGTATTTCTATTACAATAATGAAATACCTATTTAAATATGAGAAAATATGATATTTTAAGAAGAAAGTTTTACATTTGAACTCATTTAATATTTTAAGTATCGTTCCAAAGTGATTTATATATATACGTATTAAGCAAATAAACAACAATAACAACAAAAAATTAAAAAAGGTATACGCGTAAAAGAATTTCTTTATGTTTTTCATTCATTCATTCTTTTTTTAAAAAAAAGTACTTTAGAAGTAAGTTTAAGATACAAATCATATTTTATAATAACTATAGTTATTAGAAAATAACTAGCTTTATTTTTTTTAGAATATTATTTTTACTCAGAGCCCGACTTATGCAGGGGCAACTGCCCCGGACTCCCCCCCCCCCTGAAACTAATCAGGATTTTTATTAAAAGGTGCCAAACGATTAGAATCAGCCAAAATGACCAAAATTCATTTATTTTCAAACAGTTAAGAAGATAGTCCGGTCCTCCTTCCCCTCTTTGCTTTCAGTATCCATTGGATGGAGTATCCATTTATGCAAAAAACAAGCTACATCATTAGACAAATAGTGATTAAAGTTTTATTATAACAATTTAGTAATTCTGTAATAATAATTATTATTACAGAATACTATAGTATTCTGTAAAATATGCAATTATTAAATAAGAAATATGTATACTAAAACCTTTTCTGAAAAATTGTCAAACTAACAGTGCAAATTCCATTGAAATACATCCAATATAATAGATTAAAAATAAACCTTATAACATGTTGATATCACAATCTTGTTTGATAACAGCATTTTAATTATCGCGAAAAATATAAAGCAACTGATAAATCATTTTTAAATAAATAATAAAAAAAATTATTAAAAAATTAAAATCTTTAGATTCCTAATTGAATTGTTAAATTGTATCAATCAACCTACCAACAAAAGTACAACCAATAAAATAGAAGCACAGAATGCACAATCACGTGATCAAATCACATTTTGAGTTACGCGCGTCAAGGTTGGTGGTCATATTTTAAATGCTGATCGGGCTTAATTAGATAAAATAGGTCACGTGATACATTTCGGGAATATTTTAGATTTTATTTGAGTGACCGCAGATATGTATTTCTGCTACGAGAATGTTTTGGAAAGATAAAGGAATATAGTATTTGCATTTACCAATTTTGAACCATAAAAATAATTCAATAATTGAATAACGTTAAAATTTCCTTATTCGACAGCACCTACTCTCCATGCAGAATCTTCTGAGCGCGCGCGCGCAAAAATGGTGTCATTTGAACACGGCCTAAGTATTGTCTAATGGATATGAAAGGAAGCTCAAAAAGTTAACATTTGGAATTGTCTTATCTAATTACAATCTTGGCTGAAAATAAATATAATTACTAATAAAAATAAGTTTTAATGTCTTTTGTGATTATAGTAAGTGTAAATGTTCTGAAGTTTTATGTCTATTTAGACTTTCTTAGTTTTAAAACCTAATGAGCCCTGAAATGTATCAAAAATTTATATATGTAGCTTCTTTATTAATAAATGTTGATTTTATTCGCTAAAAACAAGTGTCTTTTTCATTCTTAGTAATGGGGGACCAAGGTACACCACTAGTGGTGTACCTCGGACCTATTTTCATTTTATTTTTAATTCAAAATTTTTCATGGAAATTATCTAAAAATTTAAAACAAATATATGTAGTATATAACATCATAAAGTTTTATAAAATCTTTTCTTTTTTTTAGTTTTGGCAATTTTTTTTTAATTAAAAAGTCAAAAAAGGTCCGAGGTACACTACCTTCCCCTATTAAATGAGGTTACAGAAGAAATGTTTTTTAAAAATCAACGCAGCTTGTCAGATTAAAAACAAAATTTTATGAATTGCAGAAGGTTAAGTTACTGCCAACAGTTATAATGGAAAAAAAGGAAATTAAGATAACAATACAATAGAATATATTTTTAATAATTCATAGAAATTAGAATATATCAAGAAGATTATGGGCTGTAATGAACAAATTTAATAACAGGTGCTCATTGCAATTTAACAAAACCTTTGTATGATCGCTGCGCGCCAGTTACACTTATTAACCATGGAGAACGCGAGCATACCCAGGTTATGAATGGTTTTTACTTAGTCACCAATAAATGCAAATAATAGTCACCTTATTTAGTCGGAGACAATTGTTACAAATTGATAAAATAAGCTGAAGATTAAAAAAAATAATAATAAATAGTGGTGACAACTGTAAAAACCATACGCAGTCTTTGTCTTTCAGGCCCAGCTCGCGTCTTCCCGGATTAAATTTCGCATGATCAAAACTCGAATATGGGAATTTAAAGAAAATAGATATACAGAAATAGTAGCTCAATGAGTTTTTCTAATTATTTTAAAATCAAAGAGTTACGATAGAAATATTTGTTTTCTCAAAAAACATTAAAAGTAGATATTTTAATATTTTTTGTTGTTGTTACTTTGATTTGGGAGGATTTTTTTTCTTTTTAAAGAATTACTCTGCTGCGAAGGATTGAATGAAATATATAGCACTGTTTATAAGGGTTGAAAACAACTACCATTTATAATCTTTTCGATTGTACAGCTGTTAGCCTTCCGCACCTGTAACCGTCATACAGAAAAACTGTTTTAAAGAATGTTTATCACATGTGAAAAAAAAAGGAGGAGGGTGTGGGTAAAGCATTTCGAAATAAAAGTATTCTTGCATACTACAAAATAATGAAAAGCTGCTTTATAATATTTACGCTTGTTAAAGGAGATTAAATGTTTCTATTTTACTTTCTTTTATTGTTTTACAAAGCTTGTGATTTTTTCTTACCCTGAGCATGACAAAAAATGCCTGCATATAACTTCCCAGAAAAAATTAACAGATAAGAAAAGGGTTACTTTCGAGGTATAAATAAACAAACTCAATGCAAGTATATCGACGGATTTATAGTATCGCACAATAAAATCAATTGCGTATTAGTCTTGTAACAGCTAGAAAAAAGTCGTGGGGAAAACTTGGAGAATGGATGGATGCGTCTCTAGACAATATGAAGCTCCATTTTTAATTTCCTTTCCTTCATGCAAAAAGTACTTAAATCCATAAGTTGTCGAAATTTTCTTTCGAAAACAGATGTGAAAAGTACGCGAAAATATAAGGTACATTCTATGATTTAAATAATTTCGTGGACATCACCTCAGACATGCGATTCTGTAGTAAGAATTTAAAGAATAAATGAGACTATAACAAATATCATTAGAGTTCTAATAATTATAATAAGTAACACCAATTATTAAAGTCATGTTTGCTATTTTTGCTGAAAAAAGAAAAATATTTTAACTATAAAAAATTAAGTCTTTTCTTCCTTAATTTTTAAGTTCAATATCACTTTTCTTAACTGATCTAATAAGCACAAAAAAGTAGGTAAATCAGAGAGACTAATCTTAGTGTTCTAAACCCTTGGACTGCGTTGCTAGGTCACTCCCCCTTTCTGTCTTCTCGTCACACACAGGTTTAATAGTAGAAAAAAACAGAATTGCATATTCAAATGTGTTTTCAAAAAGATTGCTAATTTAATTCGGCCCTTCATACAACAAAATCAATTATTAATATCACACAAATTAGATTGCATTTAAATAATCGCAAATAGTATAAATTTATGTTTCTCGAACTGGGTTCGAGAAGCACAATCAAGGGGTTAGAATATTTAATTCAAAATCTGCATTTGAAAATCCTATATTTTAAATAATCTCATACAAATAAAACTACTTTGGAGGTTAATTCCACGCAAACTAAATATGAAAAAAATCATTGGAAACTAAACAAAATATGAAAATCATTTACCCGAAGAGATTTATTAAAAGCTAGGTAGAGGAATGAAACCAAGGCACTATACTGACATGAAAATGCTGCTAATTCGTATGTTCACCTGCTTCTTCACAGAATAGAAAAAAGTTGAACGGAAGTCACGTCCGGTAGCTTGTATATTATATACATTTCAAAACACACACATGCATTTTTACTACTTCATATGTATAAATTAGAGTAAGTTTTTGCGTTAATTCTAATGTTGAAATACCAGTAGCTTTCCTAAAAATTATACAAAATGTGTGCAATTTCAAAGCAGATAAAAAACATACCGTTCTCGATTTCTTTCTTTTTTTTTTTTCTTTCTTTTTTTTTTAAGAAAAAAAATGTCAGTTAAAACAATACCCAAAACAACAATTGCGTTAATTAAAGTATGTTAATAAATTACAGTATTGATCAGATAACAGATTTAGAAAAACTTGCTATTAAAATAAATATTCTGTCCCAATGTTCAAACAAGGTACCTATTTCTTATTTGTAAGCGGTACTTTATATTCTATATTTGCTTAAGAAATAAAGGGAAAAACCAAAGGTTTTCATTTATTGGCAGATTTTGAAAAATAATGAGGATGAGCTAATCTAATCCTCTACTAGGCTTCACAAATTAAATTTTGTCGTACACTTTAAAAACTATTCAATATTATGACTTTAAATTAAAAATAAATTGTGATCTGTAAACCCTTAAAAACAGAATAACCTTAAAAAAATTTAATTAATTTAAATGTTTTTTCATTACGGACGCATTTTTGCAAATAAAAAATGAAACGCGTATATTTTCAAAAGAAAAATAAATCATGGAGTTAGTAATTATAAATGGAATCATGATTATTTAAATATATTTTCATTATTCCGCCAAAATATATTTTTTTTAAATTTAAGGAAAAAATATTTTTGAACTTTGTAGGAATAAAATATGATCCGTAGACTGACGATATTATTTTCTTATCGAATGATTTAAAAGAAACATTTTTTATTACTTCTTTGAATATAGTTTTCCATTATAGATTCATTTTTTGTAAACGATAAGGAAACCTGCGTATTTCTTTCAGTAAATAAAAATCTTTGAGTCAGTAAAAATGAACAAAGTCATGAGTGATTAAGCACGTGAAATATTATCGTTGCACCAAAATTTCTCCTTTTTTTAAATTGTTTAAGGAAAGGTAAGTACATATCTGCATTTTACGAAGACTAAATATTTTAAATATTGAAAACAATTGCAGAATTTATACTTCAAACAGTAAAAGAACATTAAACTTTCTTATATAAACAAGTTGGAAATTGCACGTGAAGCGTAGCAAACGAGGTGCGTTCGTACGATAACGAAGTTTTAAAAATATTACTCTCATATATCAATCTCATAAAATTGTAAATAGTGAATTACAATTAAAACGCTCATCAAACAATGTTCTCCCTATACCATTATGTAATGGAATACTTTTGTGTGGCCTTGTAAATCAATAACAAATGTTCTTTGCATCACAAATTATGTAAAATGTATATTATAATATGTACTTAATATTGTATATAAATTTTATTAAGTTCGAATGAGTGCAACACCATTAAAATGCATTTGAAACATTTTCCCCCATTGACCGTAATGTAACGGAATACTTTTGATTGTCCCTGTAATTGATCTATGCACCCGATTATCAAAAAATTTGAAATAACTCGACAAAATTATGTAATAACTATGTATTTTAAATTTCAAACGATTAAAATGCATTTGAAACTTTTTTCCCCATTGACCGTAATGTAACGGAATACTTTTGATTGCCCCTGTAATTGATCTATGCATCCGATTTTCATAAAATTTGAAATAACTCGACAAAATTATGTAATAACTATGTATTTTAAATTTCAAACGTATAAAATACATTTGAAACTTTTTCCCCAGTGACTATAATGTAATTGAATACTTTTGATTGTCCCTGTAATTGATCTATGCACCCGATTATCAAAAAATTTGAAATAACTCAACAAAATTATGTAATAACTCTGTATTTTAAATTTCAAACGATTAAAATGCATTTGAAACTTTTTTCCCCGTTGACCGTAATGTAATGGAATACTTTTGATTGCCCCTGTAATTGATCTATCCATCCGATTTTCATAAAATTTGAAATGACTCGACAAAATTATGTAATAATATATAATTATGTAAATAATTATGTATTTTAAATTTCAAACGATTCGGTTGGGTAGTTTTTGCATTGTTATATGCGGACAGACAGACAGACAGACAGACGGACTGAGCGACAACAATAGGTGCTACGTATTTACATAATTACGAACGCACCTAAAAATGAATGTTAATCGAGAGGAAAATATACATGTTAACAGTATACTTTATTAAGATATTGGCTGGAAATGGCGAATGTTTTGTTGATCATTCCTTTTATTCATTTAATTTCACGATTTCTCTTATGAAAATTTTAAAATAACATTTTTATTAAACTCATAGCATATTTTTAAAGAATTAAAATTTGCGGAAATTCAATTATTTACATTCAATTACAAAAGTATTTTTCAGTGTTAAGAATTCAAATATACGCAATTTATTCTTAATATATGAAATCATTTACGCAGACTATACTTACCCATTAATGTGTTATATATATATATATATATATATATATATATATATATATATATATATATATATATATATATATATATAACGATTAACGATTTTTTTTCGCAAAGTTACAAAAGAATTGTTTACAAATAAAATTGTTACATTCGTTATATAGATTCAATATTAAAATCGTCTTTCCTTAATAAAGAAGCAAAAATATAAAAGAAAATTGTTATTTTATAATATTTATCTTATAAAATAATGCTTCGCGAATCCAAACAAAGCATAGATTTTGCTAGTTTCAATATATTTAGACAATATAACACATGGATATTATCATTTGAATGTAGTAATTAAATTATTAAAATGAATATTAAAATAGCCTAAAAGGAAGATAATATTGAATATTGTAATTATTTTTTAGAAAAATTAGACACATTTTTATAAACAAATGAGATAAAATTTCAGAAAGGTCTTAAAATTGCCAAAAGTAAAATTTTTTCTACTATTCATATATTTTATTATGTAAAAAGTATATGTGTTCATAGATTAAACATAATTAAAATAATGTGTTAATTTCAATACAAATGTCCAAAAATTGAAAGCAAAATTTTTTTAAGTTGGGAGAAAAACTTTTTTAGTGCCCAAAAATATAATAGTGAACATGCTTACTGATAAACAAATTTTTAAGTTTCTTGAACAGTTAATACACGAAAAATAAATTTTATTAAAATGCATTTTCTTTTATTTTC
Organism: Maratus speculifer; assembly: GCA_964019185.1. NCBI lineage: Eukaryota > Metazoa > Arthropoda > Arachnida > Araneae > Salticidae > Maratus > Maratus speculifer. The sequence continues at coordinate 193,549,321 of OZ025299.1, forward strand.
TACTTTGAATGTGTCGGATAAGCCTATCGCAAGAGTTTTACGCTGCATCTATAAATTAACATGTAAAAAACTCCTTTATTTACTAGCTGCTTTTAGTGACCAGTTTGGTTGCCTTTAAAAATAATGCTAAGCATTTTATGAAGTTACTTTTATTCATAATTTAATTTACTTGTTCAATCCTTCGTCAAATTGGAAGATTTTGATAGAGAAATCAAGACCTCTGTATATTTATCTTAGCTGGATGCAGGGATAAACTGCCAAACATTTTTCCCGCCGCATTTTTTCACTTTTCATTAATTTCATTTAAAATATAAGCTACTACCTGATTATCCCGTGGAACAATTTCGCCAAATTATACTGACTTACATAATTTTAATTTAAATAACGGAAGAATAAATAAATTAGTAAAAAACATTAATAAAAATACAAATAAAATCACTTACTGACGTAACAAACACTTATATTGTGTTTAATGTCAAGTAAATTCAGCATTAACAATCATCCATTATTGGAGTTTAATCTTATAGTTTGTCATTTTTTTTTTAGGTCGACGAGATAATCTAGTAGTATCTCATTAAATCTACAGAAAAATATCCTTTTCTCAAAAAGTCTCAAAATGATTACATTTCCACCAGTAGCATTCAAGTAATAAAGCAACCCTTCCTGAAAACCGCAACAATCGTTCGGTATCAGTAATTTCCTTCCACGACAATTTGTTGAGGAGTTAGTAGGAGGTGTTTACTTTTTTTCACGAATTACATGACACATCGGCCAGTTTTCCAATAAAAAGGCACTAATTCTATAACCCCCTCTTATTTTAACTTCGACGTAGTTGGGCCAAATTATTAATAAGCATAGGATCAATTCAAATATACTTTTAATAACGGGAATCAAGGGACGTTCCTTTAAAGACACAAGAAAAATCTTTCTGCACTAGAGTTAAATCGTAATTATTATTATTATTTTTTTAAGAATAAAATTCCCGATCATTCTAGATATTTTTTCTTTACTTTTATATGTGCATTTTTTAGTTTAGAAGTTTTTAACCCCTAAACTCCTCCGTCTGGTAGCGTTATTGGAAAAGTATCATGGAATAAACCCTTGATGTTTTTCTTCTCTTACTTCATTTTAATAAGGCGGGGGGAAAAAATCAATGAATCGGAAATATACTTTTTTTCAAGCATCTGATTGTGCTTTTAAAAAACATTCAGAACCGTTTTTATTAAAAGAATATTAGAAAAAAGGCCCAACCCCACTTAAGATATTTTTTACCGAAGAAAAACAGTTGCTTTACTTTCTTTACAGAAAAGAAGGCTTTTTCATAGTATCGCACAAAGTAAATTGGCCTTGTGTAAAAGTACCGAACATATTTTTATCAACAATTCCTTTCGGGGGAAAAAACTCCCGTCAATAGTTACTATCTATTTCCGTTGTTCTTCAAAAGAAGAAATACTCGAATAACATTTCAAAATATTTTTTCTCAACAAGAACTATTTGGAGTGGGTACAGAATGTAGCTTTTTTTTTTTTTTTATGTTTCAGTAAAAACATTTTAAAGGTGCAATAAAGTGATGTTCGAGATTTATTCTCTATCCATAGTGAAATGAAAATATTCCAAACATGCTGTTATAAAATGCATCACTTTAATAAAAAAAATTCTCACTTTTAAAAATACCTCTAAATTGGATAGCATTACAAATATTCCATACAAATTTTTCAATACAACTTAATGAAATTTGAGAAAATTTATACATTAAAATAGGAGAAACAGTAATGGTAAAACATATGAAATTTTATTATTGACTTTTATGAGTTCTAAAAAAAAAAAAAAGGTGGAGTAAAAAAAAACTGCATGTTAAATAAATGCAATTAAAAGAATTAATATAATAGATAAAGAATCAATATGATAGTAAAATTTGATTTTCAAACTGTTTCATGATAACTATAGCTCAAGGTTTATAAATATGACGTCTTATTTGCCATTTATTTTCATAACTTGAAACATATTAAGACTTGAAATGTATCGTGAATATTACAGTATTTATAGAAATTGTATAAATATTTTAACTATTCAATAAAACCACAAATAGGATTTATATTGCTTTTATATCTAACAAAATATGCACAAAATGTCTTTAAACAACACATTAAAAATAAGGTTTACCGTACTATAGTGACTGATAAACGATTTTATAACTAAAATAAAAATTGATATCATTTGCGTTAATATTTTGGAGTATGCTTCAGAGGAATTTGATCATTGTATGGTTTTAGGTATGTACACAGTTTTAGCATAACTTTTGAATTGAAATTTTCAAATTTTGAATAGAAGTTTCAAATAACTCCTGAAATTATTGCTGCCGAAAATTTAAGTATAAAAATTCTATTGCCACTGTTATATTACTACATAATAATTTCTACTTTTAAATTTTGTGTAGGGGGCAACAAGGGACACTTAACCCTTGGGGGTTTTTTCTATGAAAGGAAAATTTGGGAAATATACCAGTTACATTATTGATTTACCCATCATACAACATTTTGAAGGGAACAGTCAATACAGAATCAGTGGTTTTCTTTCAATTTAGTGTTAATTGATATCGCACCTTTCAAGTAAATTTTAAAGATCTTAGGATTTGTTAGATTCAAATTTCCAGTTTTGGGTTAAGTCAATTTTAGATATATACTTGTAGTCGCTTTTTTAACTATATATTAGTGTAAAGTACTTTTATATAAATTCGATGCAAGTTGCTAAAATACCAGGATTAAAGCAAGATGAGACACGACCCAATGATTAATTTCATGTTTGGTTTAATGAATTTTTATTTAATGGATAACAAATATTTTTGTGATATAGACCTAATGAAATGTTTTAAAATATTACCCTCACTCCAGTAGAAACTTACCAAAAAAAGGGGGTTACATTGTAAAAAGTTGGGTATCTTTTTTCTGAATTGTTTATAATGATGCAAACATTAAAAAAAAAAAGTTTTCCAACAAAATATCTTAAAGTTATATTTTCTGTGGCCAAAAACCAGCAAAATTTTGGGACTTTTTATGCATTTTTAAAATATCTCGAGACCCATTGCCATAGCGTATTATTTGACAATAACATTCTTAAGGAAGATAAAATTCTCTACAACTTTCATACTTGCAGCTTTTCCATGCATTCAATAGCAAGCAAAGTACGGTATTTCAAAAATTAAAAATATTTTCGAATTTCTTAAACACCGTGAAAAACAATTCTCTCTCGATTATTCAAATGTTTCCCAAGGATTTAACTGTTATTTTCTATGTATTGGTAGCAGTAAATTATGCATTTTAAGACCAAATCTAGCCTTTTTTTTCATCCTTGACAAACAAGGATTTTAGAACTCATCTCCTTTTATAAAGAATATTTACCCTGAGAGTTTTAATAAATCTCTAATTACCGGATTTTGAAAATTTTAAGTGTGTAAGCATTAAATAAGTAATGCTGAACAACGTATCAGTTCTGCCAAATATTGGTTCATTAAAACCTTGAAAACCGAAAAGAAAACGACATATTTCGCTTTAATCAGGTTTTCATCTCAGCAGGTATAATTGTTTATATTGTTTTGTTGAAAATATTTATTTTTTCCTTCAAAGACATACTAAAGAGAAATTTCTTAGACCTCAAGAACTCTAATTTTCTTGACATCTTACAAACTCAATTTTAAAGTGAAAAATGTATAACTTGATGACGTGATTTTTGAAGAGATGCATAAGCAGGCGCATTTATTCATTTTTCGCTCAATTATTCAGAACTTTATTTATAAGCAATTATTACTCAGTATGACCATTATTTTCGCTCCCAGATCTCTCTCTTAAAAAAAATTAGATTCTAAACTTCGACATTGATCGCATTTTTTGCAATATATTCTGTCATTATCAAAACATCGACAAGCACGGAACCATCTATGATTTCTGAATAAGAAAATTTGCCAATCTGATGCGTGCGTTTCAGAAGAAAAAATTATTTAAAGATGAATCAGGCAACAAGCAGTCTGGGTTTGAATACTGCCTTAAAAACTAGATTCTGTATACACAGATTCCGTTTTCAAAGATTTTACGGCAGTTTTAGTTTGAGGCGTGTAAAGTCACAGTTATGAATTGCCAGACAATATCGCATGTTAAACCAAGGCAATAGTAAATCTATGGGGACACAAGGCAATATTAAACCTATGGGAGTGTTCTTGACAAATATCTCGCTTGCACTTTATTACTTTTAAATACAGGTTGTGTCTAAACTACTGGGCAAAACTTTAAGGGGGTGATAGTACACATCAAGACAATTACTATTAAATGGGAAACTAATGGTCCCAAACGTCTTCCGAAGGAGATAGGCGCCATCAACGTTTAGGGTCCAAAGTTTGAAATGATTATAAAAAACGGAAAAAATGGACGATTCGTTTGCGGTTTTCACGAAAACTATTCTTTATGCCAGTATTGTCTTGCAAATAAAATATAAAGATAATTTCCAAAAATGCCGATAGAGGGCGCTTTAGACTTTGGAGTAACGAACAACTATTTTTTGCCGTTATTTTTTGCATCTCATTAAATTTGTTTAGAAGTTTACCCATTAACTTAAATTTCGAGCTCAAAATCTGTTGTTAAGTAGCGCAAACTGAACTGGGTTCAATGGTAGTGGGTAGGTTCAAATTTCAAATGATTATAAAAAACAGAATAATTGGTCAATTGATTTGTAGTTTTCACTAAAATTATTCTTTATGTCAGTATTGTCTTAAAAATAAATTATAAACATAAATTTCAAAAAATGTCGATAGAGAGCGCTTTAGACTTTGGAGTAACGTACAATCGCATTAAATTTTTTTCAAGCTTAGGCATAAACTTAAATTTTCTGCTGAAAATCTGAATCATTGAGAGTGGTTAAGTAGCGCTAACTGAACTGCGTTCAATGGGGGTGGGAAGGTTCAAATTTCAAATGATTATACAAAACGAAAAAATTGGTCGATTCGTTTGCGGTTTTCTCTAAAACAATTCTTTATGTCAGTATTTCCTTGAAAATAAATTTTAAGGATAGTTTTCAAAAAATTCCGTTAGAGGGCGCTTTAGAGTAACCAACAACAATTTCTAACTTATTTTTTGTATCTAGTTAAATGCTTGCAAAAGCTTACACATAAATTTAGAGCTCAAATTCTGGAGGAGGTTTAAAAAGCGCAAACTGAACTGTGTTCAGGAATTAAAATGTTACCCTGCCCACCCTACGAACACAGTTTAATTTTTCGCTACTTAATTACTCACAACGATTCAGATTTTGAACCCAAAATTTAAATCTAAGCTTTTAAAACATTTAGATTTAAAAAAAATAATAAAAAAATAACGGGTAAAAATAGTTGTTGGTTACTCTAAAGTTTAAGGCGCCCTCTGACGAATTTTTTTTTATCTTTAAAATTTATTTTTAAGGAAATACTGACATAAAAAATGGTTTTTGAGAAAACCGAAAACGAATCGACAAATTTTTCCGTTTTTTATAATCATTTGAAATTTGAACCTCCCTATCCCCTTTGAACACAGTTCAGCTTGCGCTACTTAACCACTCTCAACGATTCAGATATTCAGCTCAAAATTTAATTTTATGTCTAAGCTTCTAACAAAATTTAATGAGATGCAAAAAATAACGGTAAAAAATAATTGTACGTTACTCCGAAGTCTAAAGCGCCCTCTATCAACATTTTTTGAAATTTATCTGTATAATTTATTTTCAAGACAATAGTGACATAAAGAATAATTTTAGTGAAAACCACAAATCAATTGACCAATTTTTCTGTTTTTTATAATCATTTGAAATTTGAACCTACCTACTCCCATTGAACACAGTTCAGAAAGCGCTACTTAACCACAGATTTTGAGCTGAAAATTTAAGTTTATGTCTAAACTTCTAAAAAAATTAATGAGATGAAAAATATAACGGTAAAAATAGTTGTTCGTTACTCCAAAGTCTAAAGCGCCCTCTATCGGCATTTTTTGACATTTATCTTTATAACTTATTTTCAAGACATCACTGACATAAAGAATAGTTTTCGTGAAAACCGCAAACGAATCTACCAATTTTTCCGTTTTTTATAATCATTTCAAATTTTGGACCCCAAACTTGGATGGCGCCTATCTCCTTCGGAAGACGTTTGGGACCCTTAGTTGTCCATTTAATATTATTTGTCTTGATGTGTACTATCACCCCTTAAAGTTTTGCCCAGTAGTTTAGATGCACCCTGTATTTATTTTTCATGGGATACCCGAGATCAATATCTAACGTTGTGTTTTTGTACTCTTTCAGCTTTATCTCTAAATGAACATGATCCAGATGCGTCTGATTCCGGTATAAGGGTGTTCCTTTGAAATGGATACTAATAATCTTGCATCAATGCAATCAAAGTGAAATTTTGTTAAACGTTCTGTAGAAATTATTAAAATAGACTTTTTCATTTAGGTTATGCAGTCATATTGCGCACCTCAATTTATTGTGTAAGGAAAGTGGATTCTAATTATACAGGGAATCTGTGCAAAAAAATTGCTTATATGACCTACAATCCCAAATGAATTGGTATTTCATTTGTTAAATGGTATCATTAAACAGATATTTTCAAAACAGTACATATTACAGAAGATTAGAATATTCCACAAAGTATTTTTAAACATCTAAAGTAAGATTTTCAGCTTTAGTTTAAAGCAATTAATAGATAAACAAAGTTTTATATATTTTTGCATGCTAAAATCATATAATCTCTTGTTATATTTATTGGTATAAGTAGGGAAAAAACTGACAATATCTATAAAACTAATCTTTTAAATATTTTTATGAAACTAGTGATTTCAAATATTTTACTAAAAGAATTTTTAAATTTTACAAGAAATAAATACATAACATTAGTTAATGAAATAATCTGTTATTTTATTGTATTTATTTTATAAAGATAAAAGTATTTCTTGCATAAAATATTTGAGTCTTATTTTATATGAAACAATATAATGTTTGCTATCTTTAAAACAGTAATATATTAAAATATATGTTAACAATAATTGATAAAATATACGTAGTGTGGGAAAAAATGTTTTTCGTAAATTTTCATGTTACAATTTTCATTCATTGATCAATGGCAAATTATCTTGCATTGTAAAATTAAAATTGTGAAAATTAACAACATTGAATTATTAAAATTATCGTGCCAATAAGTTACTAAACATTGAATTATTCTTTTAAACAATGCTTTGAAATTAGCATTGTATATGCTTAGTGTTTAAATATGAAAATCATCTACACTCTGGCCTATTTTTACTCTTATGTAAATTTAATGAACATAACATGTCTGTTGAGATGAAAATAAAAACGAATGAAATGCGATGATAATGTGCAAATAGCAGACAATTTACTGCTACCAATTTTTAGAAGTAGACATAGATGATTCAATCCGTGGAACGTTTGAATAATCAGTTCAAAACAACGTTTTTCACGGTTTCTAAGAAAATTGAAAAAAAAAAAGTCTTATTTTTGAAATGGCTTATTGCGCTTGCTATTGAGTGTATAAAAAAATTGTAAGTATAAAAGTTGTAGAGAATTATGTTCTATTTAATATTTTAACTGACAAACAATATGCAAAAGACTTCGAGACACTTAAAAAAAAATCAATACCGAAAATTTTGTTGTTTTTTTGGCCACAGAAAATTAAGCCTTTAGAAATTTTGTTGAAATACTGGGTTTTTCCATGCTGGCATCAGTATAAAAAAAATAATAAAATCCAACCGAACTTTTGCAAGGTAAAATGCACATTTCCCCTGGACTACGTACTTATGCAGGCAAACAAAAATTTGCAAGCAAGAAAAAGAGTCAGACAATGAATGTTAGCCACTAAACACACTAAAAATGAAGTACCAGAAAATAAGACAAAACGAAGAAAAGTAGACAAAAAAAAGGCAAAAAAGGTTCTTTTTGTGAAATGCACAAAAGTTGAGAAGAAAAGACAAACCACTAGAAGCTGAAGTTTCAGATTCTTAACCGCGTCAAGAAAAGTTACACAGGACGCGTAGGGTTGGATATAATACAACCCCATGCGCTTTCCGGCTGGTTAAGAGTCGGATAGTGAGATTTCATACAGTCCTAATTCAGGTCAATACAGTATTTAAACACAAGAATAACTGCTTTTATGATTACATGCTTTAATTTTTTTTTTTTTTTTGGGGGGGGGGGGGAAGAGGGCGGGTAAAACTAAAATGGAGGAAAATCTTTCTTTACTATTATTTTTTTTTAATACTGAACAATATCCTACTAAATATACAAGGTCTGAGCATTTTTTCACCAATTCGGAAGATAGCGCTACTAATTAGTAAAACTCAATTCCGTAAACTTCGAAAACAAAGCTTCCGCATGAATTTATGTAACAGTTCATAAAGTTAAAATATACATTATTTTTAAGCAAAGATTTAAAATAGCATATCCCTTTCATATTAACTTTTATATTTAACATCTCGTTTAGTGACTAAATCATAAACAGCGTTATGTACAAAATTAACATCAAGGTACAAATTCAAAATGGTCGCTATTTTTCTTCATCCGCAAATGCGCGGCTCACTAACTCACTGTTGGCACGTAGGTTGAATTACTAAGTAGGTTGTTAAATTTTTCTCATACTTCTGTAGGGTTAAATTATTGATGAATTGGATTTCAGAATTACCCCTTTCATATGCAAAGTATTTCTGACAAAAATTTAAATGATTCAAAGACACCGCCATTTACGAACTATTTCCTTTAATGTAAGTAAAAGCTTTTCTTCGTGTAATACATAAATTTCTATGATAAAAAGTTAATTAAATCCAATTGATTTTTTAAATCATCAGATTTTAAAATATTCACCTTTTATATAAACATTTTAATAACAATTTTAATTTTTCTTAAGAAAGGTGTTATAGTAAAAATAAAATACATTGACATGTTTCGGAACCGTCAGTAAGTTCCATAGTCATAATATAAAATTATGTTTATTTGTATATTTATGTTATTTAATTTATATTATGACTATGGAACTTACTGACGGTTCCGAAACATGTCAATGTATTTTATTTTTACTATAACACCTTTCTTAAGAAAAATTAAAATTGTTATTAAAATGTTTACATAAATTTCTATTCCAAAATTCTCATGCAATGTGGCGTTTAGTGCTTTAAATTCATTTATAAAATGAACAATTGACCTTCAAGGGGTTAACAAGAGTTAAGCCCTTAAAATGCAGTTGAGGTTGACGGAAAAATGTCCGGTTGTTCTTCAAACACTGCGATGAACATATGATGTAAACGCAAGTTAAATCTGAGGAATGAAACTTCTCGTTGGGGGGCTGTTTGGTGGTTTCATCACTCAGAAAGTCAAATGAATTTTCTTTTTTCTACAAGTTGTTCGCTGCCTTTGCTATAAAGATTAATGAGAAAAAGTATAAAGGTTACAGAAACAGTAATTAAAGAAATAAATCATGTGAAAATCCCATATTGTATATAAAAAATATAAAATAATTCGTTTCCTACACCAGATTATTAATTTACTTTTTTGGGAGAAATGTGGTGTCTTTTGCAACTTTGATTTCGGAATTTTATAGGAAGCCAATCGCACAAATAAATAAGTTCATTTGAAAAATAAAAATTTATTATTGCCTCATAACTATAAAAAATAATAACATCCGATATAGAGTCATTATATGACCATTCATTTAGTACTATGCATTGGTATGAAGCGCACTCATGAAATATGACATGCATCAAATATTAACCTTGTTATCGCATATGAAAATTCATTTTCTTGACGTTTTATTCCAAATTGGAATCAAATGATAAGAGCATAATTTATTTTTCTTTCAGATTCCGTTTCGCGAGACAGAGATGAAACTGGAAGGGGGTAAGGTGGATGGGGGTTATGAGCATCGATCGGGAATCAGGGCACCGGCTCGTGATCATAGACGGGAATCCCCGGCGACCCTAAATGACTTCGTCCTTGGGGCCGCAAGGGCTTCCCCCAAAATGCCCCTAAATTGCATATTGAGAGAAATGAATTTATCATTTTAAAGATTTTTGGTGTTTTATAAAGGTAAACATTGTTCAAAAGCGCACATAGCATAACAATCTAGCCGTTTTAAATTAAAACTAGTGAAAATACTACAACAAAGCATTTATATCTACCATACAAATACTTCGCATACAAAATATAAAAACAATGCCCAATATTTATATAGGATTAATAAAGAGGGTCCTTCATGGGCTCTTTTAGAGGGAAGGAAATATAACCCTTTTTATATTTATAGCAAATTCCGAAAACTAAAATTAGAAAAAGAATAGTTTCATCTCGAACAACACTACTAGAGTTTCAGTTTATGTCATTTGCACATAATGTATACACCTTGCCAAACTTAAGCTTATCAATCAATATTTAAACTACAGCAAGTTTTCGAACTGAAATGAAATCTTATAACTAATAAAAATAAATAGCTATTAAACGTATCATCTAACTATGAAAATTTTATTTTTAAAATTAGTCGTACTAACTAATGTTTGACAGACAATTTAGACTATTTTTAGCAAGTCACTTCTGAGTTATTAAAGTGAGATTTTACCATTGACAATTTTATAAAAGAGAAACAAAGAAATGTCTACTATCCGCATTATTATGCTTCCTATTACTATTGGTTCATTCTAGAATAGTTTATAGTCTTAGAAAAATTGCCATAAAATGAATAGCGCAATATAACCATATTTAATATTCATAAAGGCACATAACTCCTGAAAAAAAAAACGCTGGATATATATTTAGAAATGAACAATTTAAGTTGTAATTTTTCCAAACTGGGTGAAAAATATATCGACAAATTTATTATGCTTTCTTGTTACAATATGTAATTCTGTAGTTTGTTTTAAATAAGAGACTGAGAAGCCAAGTAAAAGTCGTTATCTTATGTCAATATAACGTCAACTGCAAAAACGCATGAAGACCAAAATTCAGAAATAGGACTCAAGAGAAAAAATACCGATACGATGAATATGACATCGATCCCATGACAAAGATAGTTGCAAATGGCGCATAGCCCATATTGAAGGTCTTCGAGGGGCAAACAGGTTAAACGATAAAATATGCTGCATATTTCTTTAGAACACTTTTTTTAGTAATTTTTCAATTGCAAAATCATTTGCAGTTTTCGATCATATAAATATTTTAGTAGCGAAAATACATCTTCGATTTGACAAAACATGTCACTGAAATGTGCATAATAACTGAATATTAAAGGCTTTAAATGGAAAAACACCCACACAATACTTCATTCCTAACCAGCAATTTACAGTTAGAAATTTGGTTGCTGAACTTTATATTTTCAGTAAATGGAAAGAATGTGAAAACCACATATCTTTAAAATTAAAATCTTTAAATTAAAATGAAACAAATAAGATCATACATATTGCTTAATGTATCTTACATATACGTGATCATTTACTTTTTATAGTTAAAACATTTTTAGACTCTTCCTATACCTAGCATGTTATAGTCTTCAAATAGATGTAACATTATAAATTTAATTTCAGGATTTTGTCTTTAAGAAATCAATAGATATTACTAATATTGCAGCCGAAAGGTTAGTTTGAAAGTGAAAATGTCCATAAGAGACTAAGATTATACAAAAGTAAAATACATATTTTTACTCTAAAAACTTTTCTAATCAATTTCTACTAACATATCTAGTATACGGTATGAAATTTCTATAGTTAGAACAATTTTATTAATCATGCTTATTTGGAATGTAAATTAGTTTAAGAAAAACGTTAAAGAAAAATTCAGAACTTTGTCGATAAAGTTTCCACTCTTTCGACTCGGACGTTTTACAAAAATTTTATTAGGTTGACATTTTTATATAAAAGAAGTTTCAATTGCACCAATTGGAAACAACTTCCACAATGCTCATATTTAATAAGGAAATTTTTATTTTCCTTTATTACTGGTGCCAAAACAATTTTTGCAAAGAAAGATGACGTCCAGTCAGAATGTATATGGGTGATTCTACGATAAGAGGTAATTTGTACGGCAATCCGTTTAAAACAGATTTTTTATTCTATATGTTGCTATTTTTTGCAATGAATCGCATCATCTTAATATACTTTATTAAATAACATCACGATTGAATGCCTAATTTAAACACATTTTTCTGAAATTTCTTACAAAGTCTAAAAAGTCCCCTCCCCTGGCATGTCCCCTTGCCGGTTTCAATTTAGTTTTCAAACAATACATATATTTTTTCCGCCAGATGCTTAGCTAAAGTATGTTTAATTGGAATTTAAGTAATTATACTTACATATTATAAAATAAAAAATAAAATTATTTTGTTTATTTCAAATAATTTTTAAAATTAACTTTTGTCCCGCTTTTTTTGTGTCTCTCCCCTGTCGAATTTCGTTCCGCTGAAACAAATATAAATTCAAGGATGGCTATATTGGAAGTAGTGCTTAAGGACATCTATTGGCTTGAAGTTAGCAATACTAAACGCGCAAGCCATTTAAGCGTCGCCATTTTTAGTTGTTGCGACGCGACCGTGTTTTGTAGTGGTTTCGCACGGTCATCGTGTATCTCCCCTGGTAAGTCATAAAACTTATAATATTCATTTAATTCAATTGCATTTACTGCCCTAATTAAACAATACGGTAATACTTAAAGTGAAATACACAATTAACCGAAAAACTAATTCAGTCAGTTAAAAAGTTTGAATTTACACGAAAATGTCTCTCCCCTGCCGTATTTCCCCTGGCACGATAACTGCCAGGGGAGCGAGTCACTGACCAGAAAAAGTTATAAAATATGTATAAAGTGACTTGCCCTTATATGAAAAAGTAAATAAACGGGACAAAAATCATAATTTAAAGGTTTTTGATCAAACTCAAACTTTTCTTTTTGGCCGAATTCTCCATGTTTTTGAACCTCTTATCGTAGAATCACCCATATACGAGTGCAAAGAGTTAATATTCCAACTCATGGGGTCCAGTATACAATGCAACAAAAAGCAAAACCAGAATAGTACGAGATCCGGCTGCAGAATCAGTGTACTCATCGAGTGTTTGCTGAAAGCCAAATTTTTACACATATTTATGATTAGGAGAATTTATATCTACCAGGTTGCCTATCAAAATGTGGCCGCTAGTATTTTTAATTAAATTATTAATAATTCATAATCCGTAAGAAATTTCACTGACTTGTTTTTTCAAAAAAATGTCGTCTACTTTACGGCAACATCTATAAAGACTCTGAAAAATCATGGTTGCCGTTGCGCACCTGGCCGCACCTCATCGCAGCTAGGTATACACAGGTATGATTTTGTTACATTTATACACCCACAACGTACATTCATAATTTATATATCAAATTAAAGCTATTTTTTTCTGTTTATTATTATATACGGTTGCCTAATTAAATCTGGCCGCAAATAAGGTTGCTGGCTGTTAAATATAGTAAATATTAAAAGCAGAGTGAAAGAGAGCTAGCGCGTAACACCTCTAGTCAGACGAGGATAGCGATTGCCAGCTGTCGGATCTGCAGCATTTACTGCAACGTCACTCCACTACTTTTATAGAATATCTCTCTTCTGACCAATGAGAATGCTCCATAGCACGGTGAATTGACCGTTTTCTATAAAAGCGGTGGAGTGACGCTGCAGAATACTTTGTTTCATACACTGTTAAAAATCTGCTGCATTTTGTTGCAACGCACTCCATCGCTTGTATATAATATCTCTATTCCAACCAATGAGAAAGCTCCATTTCACGGCCAAGTAACCGTTTTCTATACAAGCAAGGGAGTGCGTTGCAACAAAATGCAGCAGATTTTTAATAGTGTATTTTTCAATTTGGAACAATTTTAATCAATTTAAATTGTGTTTTAAATGATAAAATATATTAGTTTCATTTTGTTATAAGTACATATAAACGTATATGACAAAATTACACTTAAGATAAAGTAAAAATGCAAAACTAAAATTACTTAAACTAAACTTATTTAAATAAATTGAACATAAAGTTTTTTCTTTAAAAAGTATTCGAAGTAGAGTTGCAAAAAGTCGGTTTATTCCCGGTTTATTTCCAATAGACTAGGTTTATTAACGGGTTTATTCCCAAAAAACCGAATTATTCCTAAAAATCCCGGGTTTTTTCCAGGTTTATTCCTAAAATCCCGGTTTATTCCCGGGTTTAAACCGGCTTTTTTCTAACCTTTGCAACGTTAATTCGAAGCGTAAAAGCATATTTTAAAATTTCGTTTTTTCGCCAACCGGAGATAAATCGCCAAATAAACGAAAATTTGATTATTTTTTTTACGGACGTTATAAGGAGGTTCCGCCGAAATTTTTTTTATAAACGTATATAACTATATGAGAAGAACATTCTGTATGTTTTTCAGATTTTTCTGAGTATGCCCGTATGGAGACCTTCCTTGTTAGAATAAAAGTCGCAACTGATCCGTTGAGAACACTAGCATCTGACGCATGCGCAATGGCTTTAAACCGTCCGACAGCTGGCAATTGCTATCCTCGTCTGACTAGTGGTGTTACGCACTAGCTCTCTTTCACTCTACATTTAATATTTACTATATTTAATAGCCAGCAACCCTTATTTGCGGCCAGATTTAATTAGGCAACAGTATATAATAATAAACAGAAAAAAAATAGCTTTAATTTGATATATAAATTATGAATGTACGTTGTGGGTGTATAAATGTAACAAAATCATACCTGTGTATACCTGGCTTCGAAGAGGTGCGGCCAGGTGCGCAACGGCAACCATGATTTTTCAGAGTCTTTATAGATGTTGCCGTAAAGTAGACGACATTTTATTGAAAAAACAAGTCAGTGAAACTTCTTACGGATTATGAATTATTAATAATTTAATTAAAAATACTAGCGGCCACATTTTGATAGGCAACGTGGTAGATATAAATTCTCCTAATCATAAATATGTGTAAAAATTTGGTTTTCAGCAAACACTCGATGAGTACACTGATTCTGCAGCCGGATCTTAGACTAGAAGATAACAAGGATAAAATTGAGCATAAGGAAAGGTACTTGGCAGTCAGAAAACCACTTGCACAATGTAAACATTTGAATGAAGCCGACTAGACCAATCTTATGCAAATGGGAACACAAATAGTTCTGGCCCGTCAATGTTCTAACACTATGATTTAGCTACATTATTTGTAATCGAAAAACAGAAAAAGTGGAATAGGAAGATAAAATGCGAATTAACCCTACATTTCATCCAGTGCCACGTGTGGTACAGCCAATAATATTGCCCAAGGTACTAAATAAGCGAAAAGTAGATATATCCAACGTCTAATTTTGGAAATTCTAACAATGTGGAATGTTTTAGTACAGACGAAAATTGCTAGCTTTCTTGCTGTTGGGTAATTCGTTCAAAATACATTTTTTAGTTGCTGTGCAGTCCTTGTTAAATTTAAAGTTCAACTAGGTGGGGAAGTCTACCAATTGGCTTGAGTTCAAAACCATTTCTGAAGAATTTCAAATCTATAAAAATTAGTTAATATACCAAAAAAATTGTGCTCGAACTTTAATTTTGACGTCGAATAGTAGTGATAAAGCTTAATGGAGGACAAAAAATTACATATGGAACATAATAAAAAATAAACATGATAAAAAATAAAATCCAATATCTAATTTAGAATTTTTCCCCTTCGTCCAGACAAAATAAACAAGTTGGAAGTTGCACGTGAAGCGTAGCAAATGAGGTGCGTTCGTACGATAACGAAGTTTTAAAAATATTACTCTCATATATAAATCTCAAAAAATTGTAAATAGTGAATTACAATTAAAACGCTCATCAAACAATATTCTCCCTGTACCATTATGTAATGGAATACTTTTGTGTGGCCTCGTAAATCAATAAAAAATGTTCTTTGCACCACAAATTATGTAAAATGTATATTATAATATGTACTTTATAGTTGCATATAAATTTTATTAAGTTCGAATGAGTGTAACACCATTAAAATGCATTTGAAACATTTTCCCCCATTGAACGTAATGTAACGGAATACTTTTGATTGTCCCTATAATTGATCTATCCGATTTTCATAAAATTTGAAATAACTCGGCAAAATTATGTAATAATTATGTACTTTAAATTTCAAACTTATAAAATACATTTGAAAATTTTTCCCCATTGACCACAATTTAATTGAATACTTTTGATAGCTCCTGTAATTGATCTATGCACCCGATTATCAAAAAATTTGAAATAACTCGACAAAATTATGTAATAATTATGTATTTAAAATTTTAAACGATTAAAATGCATTTGAAACTTTTTTCCCCATTGACCATAATGTAATGGAATACTTTTGATTGCCCCTGTAATTGATCTATGCATCCGATTTTCATAAAAATTAAAATGACTCGACAAAATTATGTAATAATTATGTATTTAAAATTTCAAATGATTCGGTTGGGTAGTTTTTGCGTTGTTATATGCGAACAGACGGACGGACAGACGGACGGACTGAACAACCACTATAGGTGCTACGTATTTACATAGATACGAACGCACCTAAAAAGCATGATTTTTCTCATAAAAATCTTACACTATAAGCTTAACAAAGCAGACAATTTATACCATATTATGCATTATTAAAACGTGTGATAGATTGCGAGGGTTTTTCCGTCCAGTTGATATATACAGATGTTTTCTCATTTTAAGGTAAATTTTTGTTTCAGATGATTTAATCAAAGATGTGACCAATTTTGCAACTAGCTAAAAATTTTTAGTTGGATTTTATGCATTTTCATGAAAATTATCCTGCAGTTGCTTCATCATTTGGAAGAGACTTCATTTTTACTTTTATTTATTTTTTGTGCTAGTCAGTCCGTCGAAGTTATATGCATTTTAGGCTTTAAGTAATAATTTCGGTATTTTTCCTTTAGTTGAGCGCAGTTATCTGTTTTTGTATGTAAATTATAGCCTTTACTCTGCATCCATATGTTGTTCCTGATAACTTACAATAAAAATAACTTGCTAGACAACCAAAAACACCAATTTAATGTAGGATTAAAAGAGGCTATTTTAATAAGCTGAAAAAATCGACTTACTAATGTTAATACTATGGAAGAAATTTTTAAAGATATCTCGTTTGCATTCCAGTATTTTTAAACAATTCTTTTGGCAATGGCTAGCTGTGATTGATCTGTAAAATGAGCGGTTTTTGCTTTTCCGATTTTGATTGTAGTTTGTTTAAAATTAAGGCACTCATTTTTTGAATCCGATTTCAAAGGCAAAAACATCCTCTTGGGGAAAAAATCGAAAAAATGAAATGGCCGATGTAGAGGTCATTATCTGCTACCATTGCAAAAACCATTTTAAAAATATCAAAATGAAAACGAGATCTTAAAAACGTCTTCAAAGGATTTGCATTAGCGAATGAGTATTTCTAGGTAAATGAAGTAGTCCCTTAATTCAACCTTTTTCACCCCAGCAAAGATATTTAGACAATATTACGACATTCACGGAATGTCAAAAACTATTATACCCACAGAAGATGTCCAAAATAAAAACAAGATCATTGAAACAAAAATTGTGAGAACAGTAGAAAAAGAGAATTTGTGCATAGATATATTAAATGAGCGATAGAAAAAATCTGTATGAGAACGATAAAATTAGCAATTTAAAAATGCATGAATACCAATTTTATTATTTTATAACTACTCTAAATGTAAATAATCATACGCGAGAGAAAATCTAGTTTTATCGATTATGTTGCACATAGAATCTAGAAACTTATTACTTCTGAAACTGTATTTCATTTAACACCACTATTTTTTTCCTTTGTGTCTGTTCCATATTTATAGGGTTTCTTTGAAAATGATCTATTCGGTATGCAATAACGTTTTTTCTAACTTTACGCTCTATCTTAAAAGATTGATTTGTGGGAAGAATCCACAAGAGTGCATTGATCCACCAGATGAAATGTGTTGTGTTATGACAGGATAATTCCGAGTGTGGTGAAAGATGCAAACATGTTTGATACAGTTATAGGCCTTCATCATGACAAGATTTTTAGCACAAATCCACAAATATAGCTAAATTTTACAAACTTCAAAAATAATTAAATGGAAAATTTTTAAAAATTTCTTACTTTTTTTTTTTTTTTTTTTTTTTTTTTGCTTATTTTAGTTTATATATATATATATATATATATATATATATATATATATATATATATATATATATATATATATATATATATATATATATATAATTATAATTCCATTAATAGTAAACAATATTAACCATTTGAATTTAATAGAAAAAAAACCATATTGAACATGAGGAAAAATTTAAATAAATAAAATGAATAATAGAAATTTGTAGAACCAAAGTATTAGCCATCTTCGTATTAGCCATGAAAAAGCAAAATACGAATTTAAGGCTACCAACACACATAAAACGAAAACTCATTAAAGAAACACCAAGTAACCCACAGTGGATATGGAGAATAAAACAAAGAGTTATATCCACGAGTAGACTACAAAGTCGCAAAAACAGAGAAAATGTTACGAGAATAACATCAATTACAAAGAACAACAAATTACTGAATTGGACATAAAATTGAAAAGGAGAAAAAAAATCATACACATCATAATATTAAATTTATAAATTACTAGTATAATGTAATTACAGAAAAATTAAATTATAGTGACATAGTTTACCCTATTATTATTTAAATCAATAACATTTATTTTGATTATGCTGGGCTAAACTCAATATCTTAATTTAGGATAAAAGATTTTTTAAAAAAGTAAAAATTCTAAATTTTTAAGACATTGAATTTAACATTGAAGATAATGTATATTGATTTTATCATTTAATATTATTTAATAATTTATCAATATAGTGAATTTAACATAAAAAATATTGAATATTAAATTTAACATTTAAAATATTATAACAATATTAAACTATAATTAATCTTAAATCACAATTATATGCATGATGAAACGATATTGCTTCTCTTAATGGAAAATCCTATTAACCCCTTGAGCTCTGCTGGTAGAATTTTCTACCACATAATTTTAATTCCTAAATGTCACATTGGCACTAGAAAATTCGACCAAATTTATTTGAAAACGGTTTAATGCATTTTTTCGTGATTATTGTTAACCGGTTTTTTTCTTTGCAAAATACTGGTGCCAATGTGACTTTTTGAATTTTGAAGAAATTTACACCCCAGAGTTAAAAGGGTTAAGTGGTATCGGAATACTACATAGTAGAAATCTTTCTGACAGTACACAAAAGTTATGCGCTTCGCAGCAATTACCTTTGCGCACGATATTAATAAAATTGCTAAATTTAACGATGGATTTATATATTAATATATATATATATGATACCGTAATAGGAAAAAATTCATAATGAATAATCAAAATGAAGATATCGATTACAAATATCAAATTTTATACATTCATAATTACTTGCGCTAATGCAGCATAATAATTTGAATGCTAATATAATACCATTAATAGTAAACAATATTAACCATTTGAATTTAATAGAAAAAAACCGCATTGAACATGAGGAAAAATTTAAAATGAATATAATAGAAATTTGTAGAACCAAAGCAGTATATATATATTTAAATTAAGGGGACAATACACCTTTAAAAGCCGCAGAAAACGTAAAATTGTATCATGTGCTGTACATTTTTTTTTTAAAAAAGAGTAATGTCTCTGGAAACACAAAAATTTCAAAATATCTTTATATGGTATTGAACTTTCTTTAAAAATTTTTAGTTTAGGTATAATACAGCAATTTTTTTTATGGGGTCGATTTCGAAATGATAGTTTTAAAAAATTACGACGTATAACATTTCACTGCGCGCAAGATATCTCATGCAGTTTTCATGCGATTTGCATAAATTTGATCTTAAATTAAACATAATACTTTGGACTACAATTTGAACTAGGATGTTTATGAATGGCTAATTAGATGCAGAGAAATTAGATTTTAATTATAGAAAATAAAAAAATAATGAATTTTGGCATACATTCAACCTTGTAATTTTTTTCATATTGAACACAACTGCATAATTCTTGTTCATTTTTTTCATTATATGTACATGTAGGCAGGGTAAAAATTTTGAAGCTATACTTTGAACGGTTTTGGAGATATCATGCGCGCAAGTGTAAAAAACATCATTTTGAGTAAAAGCCGTTTAAAGATTAAAATGTATTTTACAAATATAAAACTCATAAAAAAAAAGAAATAAAACTATTAATAATATAACATATTCAGTATTAAAAATAAAATTTGATGCTTGTTTAAATTGATAAATAAAAAAATAGTTTGTAAAATGTAGGAATTTGTGTACATGTTTGCGACTCGCAAAAAATACGAAATTCGATTATATGGTTGCATTTTTTTTTTTTTTTTTTTGTAAATAATAATGTCCCTAGATGCACAGAACTTTCAAAATATCTTTATATGATATTGAACTGCATTAAAAATACTTAATTTGGATATA
Source organism: Maratus speculifer (assembly GCA_964019185.1). Taxonomy (NCBI): domain Eukaryota; kingdom Metazoa; phylum Arthropoda; class Arachnida; order Araneae; family Salticidae; genus Maratus; species Maratus speculifer. The sequence goes on from OZ025299.1 coordinate 193,569,886, forward strand.
TAATGAGCAAAAAATACCAAAGAGTAGGTTTTAAAATGATTAAAAACAAAAAAAATGACGTCGAATAAGCGTTGAACAATCTCTTACTGGATGCATGATATCTCATGCAGATTTCATACGATTTGCATAATTTTTTTCTTAAAATAAACATAATATTCTAGACTATTATTTAAACTTAATTTTATATAAATGGTTAGTTAGAAAAATAGCAATTACTTTTGAATTATAAAAAACAGAATTTTTTTTTTTTTGGCACACGTTCAATCTTATTTTTTTCCAACTAAACACAGCTGCAAAATTTTAATTTATTTTCATGTTTATATATATATTTAGATAGGATAAAAATACTGAAGCTATACTTCGCATAGTTTTGGAGATATGATATCCACAAGCATGCAAAACTTCATTTTGAGAAAAAGCCGTTCATTTTTGCACACATTCAGCCCTATAATTTCTTTCAAACTATACACAGCTGCATAACTTTAGTTCCTTGTCATCTTTGTATGAACATTTAGGTAAGGTAAAAATTTCGGAGCTGTACTTCAAATGATTTTGGAGATATGCGCAAAAGCGCAAAAAAATACAAAATCGGAAACGGGTGCGTGATGCTTGGAACTTATGGAGTGATGTTGACATTTTCAGCAATATCTCGGTAAATAAGAATCGAACAATTAAAATATTGGTATCAAATTATTCAGAATAAAATTATCTTTATAAAGAAATAAAAATTGAAAAATCGATTTTTTGACCATTTTAAAAAGGTGTACTGTCCCCTTAAAGTCAATCAAATTTGTTTATAGTGCTGTATTTTTTTTACCTATTCAATTTAGAAAATGTCCGTTTAAATTTCTACAAATTAAGTATTTAGTGGATAGACCTTTAACATAAAGAAAATGCCACAACAAACTTCATTTATTTATAGCATACAGAGATCTAAAAACACCCAGTTTATATTCTGCTATCAGATTTTATGGTGAACTACTCCGGTAAATTATTTTTACATAGGAATATGAACTGATAAATGCATACTTCATTCAGCATACTTAACTTTTTACTGCATAACTTTTAAAAATCCTCCAAAAATAACAATTTAATAACATCTGAATTACATAACATAAAAATCATTTTTAAAATACAAGCAAGTTACATTAGCAGTTTATTGTACTGTATGATATCCTTCCTTCACAATGAAGTGAATTTCTTCGAAATCTTAGCCAGTTTTTTTTCTGCTTTTCCCTGTCTTTTTTCCATAACAAACTAGTAATAGATTGAGCGATTAAATAAATAGAGATAGGGGGAGCGGGCTAATATTTTATGTTCCTCTGAGTTCAAGGGTACTACATTGGGCAATCTTATGTATTCAAAATTAAGGTCATTTCAGTGTATTTATAGAGTAAATATTTTTTTTCTTTTACTCAAAACAAAAAGGTAGAGATTAAAATTAATCACGTTGTAAAAGTAAAATTAGTAGATGTTTCATCAATTAATTCAACTGGATTCGGTCATTTTTTTTCATTTAAAAAGGTGAAGGAAAATATAAAAATGCTCAATCTAAGAACTTTTTTGAAAATGCAAGACCTTTCCTATACTACAGTCCACCGAATAACACAAAGTATTTATGGTCCTAAAAACAAATTTCAATGTATTTTTTAAATAAAGGACATAATTTTCAAAACATAATAATTTTATAATATTCATTCACAGTGATATGGACTAAAACTAACTTTAATGCCTTTACGCAATAAAGGCAATCTAAAAATATTAAAGACGTTGATATACAATTATATAAAGTTGTGCGTAGAAAGAGTAACTTGTTTCCGAGTTTCACCAATATTTCTGAAAATCTCGTACGTGTTTGTCGGAACCGCCAATTTTTTAAGTTTGAAGTAGGGCTCCGTTACAGACAAATTCCATTTCTGAGGATTTTAAAGCAAAACTGTTACTAAATTGCAGTGATTTTTATCACTCTTAATTTAGGTGGCGTATAAAGAAACATTTACCTATTCGAAGAAGTGTTCCAAATAACAGAGTTCACTATTTAATAAAATACAATATTTCTGATATTGCAATTTTATCTTTGATTACTTTGTCAAAGATTGAATTATTAATGCCTGATTCTCACTTCTGTGTTTTTGTAAAACTAAGTACTCGATATTTAGGTACTACAATCCAATGGTATATACTGGTGCCATTTAATACATTCGAACGCTGCAGAAATAGAACAAGGCTCATACTGTATAAACGTATGGAACATGGGAAAATTTATAGCTATGAATCATTCAAAATGCAGTAAAGGGATCCTTCTAATTAAATCCTTCGGGATGAGAGTCATGTATACCTTACGCATAAAGTACAGAATGCTTTATTATTTCTATCAGCATATTTTAGTTATTTTGCCTTTTTAACCTGAAAAGTTTTTCAATTTATTTTGGCAAAATTTTCTGTTTTAAAAAACTGGCGATATAAGAAAAAATTCTGCAATGGACTCTCATGATAAAAAAAAAAAAAAATCTCATGGGAAGGAAGCTATGCAATTCAAAAAACAAAATAAATGTACATTTCCAGATAAATGTGACACACTAATCATCTACGAATCGCAAAAATTGAAATTTACAAGTACTATTTTTTTCAGCTGTAGTTCAAACGTCAAGCTAAGAAAACTCGAATCTTTGAGTTATAAAAAAGTGATCTCGGTTAATCTTTATCAGAGTATACTGATCATATCAAAACAATGTTTTATAAAAAAAACTACGCTGCTTCAGCGATATGAATTTGACACAAGGTTCCACACGAACAACGAAAGCTATATTCTTATGCCTTCGTAGACACAATCGTAATTCTCGTAGGTTATAAAGAACCTTTATATTCAGCAAAAATTTTACACGCATTATATTTCATCCTAAAATTTTGATGCGAATATTAACGCTCTTTTTTTTTTTTTACATATATTCCATTTTTATCATATTAAGTGAGAAAAGTATTAAATTCTGTAAAATGAATGTCCGCATTATCAAAATAGCCATTTTATTCTCATTATTATTGTGTTTTGTCATTTTTATTTTTTTTGCTCAATCTGATTTTAAAAAAAAATACTAAAGCACATGCTGAATTATTTTGTCCGGTTTTAAAGTTTCTTAGAAACGTCTGGAAAACATAATTTTTGACTAGTTTTATCAAAGTACATTTATACAGTTTCTATGTCTTTTCTAAATATTAACATATGTTTGTATTTTAACTATGGAAAAAAGGTAACAAAAAACTTTTTTTTTCAAAATTATTCAACTTAGCCATGAAGTAAACTAATCGGAGGAAACTTTCTCTCTTAGAGACAATGAGAATTTACAATTGTCAAAATGAGTATATGAAAAAAATGCTTTTATTGTGAACTATTGTTTTTCAATCTACCATGACGTGTAATAAAAATTCAACTATCCTGCCACCCCTAAAAGAAGTATAAATAGAAACTGCAAGATTTATTTTTAATAAGTTACTATCCTATAAAATAGAAAAATGATCACTAACAAAGATTAATTTTTTATATACATTAAAAATTGTTCATTACATAATCTGACAGGGCCAGTTTCCCTTATAACAATTAAAGGAATATTTTGACCATATCAATACAACTGATTTTTTGATTAGCACACCAGAATATACCATATAGATAACACTTGAGAAGCCCCAGCAAAAAAAATTCACGAAGAGCCCTAAAAAGATTGCATACAGAATGTTTCAATTTTTCCCTAGTTAAAATTTTAAAATAGCTGAGTTTGGAAGTATCTCAATCATTCTGAAATATCAGTTTGTTATATTTTTAAACAGCAAAAAACTTGCACGATCATTTTAAATATTAATTTTTAAAACATCAATTTTCTGGAGGAAATATTTTATATAGAACAAAATTAAATATTTGAAACAGAATGCCAATGTCCCATACATTAAAGTAATTAAGTTTTGTACAATTTTAGCTACTGCTTATTAGTATGATTTTTAACTGTAGGTATACTTTTATATTCAAACTAATACTACTTTTTCCTTTTGCCAAAATTTGTTCATGGAATCAAAAGATAACATGACTTTCTAAAACATCTTTTATAATGTAGCACTGGCAATAACCCTTTGAGGGGCAATGGTATGTCTATGAAACCACTTAATTTTAATTACCAAAGGACACATTGATACCAGAAATTTGGTTTAAAAAAAAAAGGTTTGTTAACCCTTCCCGGCACGGGCAAATTCTGTTAGAAAATGAGAAATTATCGGCTGTCACCGGAATTTACAAATGACTTTTTCAGAAATTATGAATTCTTTAATTTAAGCTTTCATTATAAAAGCAAAACTTTGATAAATTATTATTGGTGTCGTATGCAAGTTTGCAACTAAAATTAGGAATCCCGGGCCGGGCACAGTGTGCCGGAAAGGGTTAATGCATGAATTCTCCTTATGCATGAATTTTCCTTATTTACAAAAAGTAGTTGTCAAATTCTGGTGTCATTTATTAATTTCAACACTTAAGCAATGACAGTGCTCTGGGCGCAAAGGGTTAATTTAAAAGTCTGAACTGACTGAAAAAAAATAAAAAGCCCTTTTTTTTTTTTGCTGCTGCTTTGAATCATTTTCTGGTCAATTAATCAAGTAGAATCCTGAAATTTACAGTTAAACTATTCAAAGACAGATGAGTTTAATTTAAAAAAATATGACATATATATATAACCGAAGCAGAATCATCAGGCCGACAAATACTTTGGAGCAACAAATAAAGTGTGTGGTTTCGTATTCGCATTAGCTATGAAAAAGCACAATACGAATTTGGAGCTACCAACGCTCACAAAGCACAAAATAAAATGGAGAAAAAAAACATTAAATCATAACATTATTAAAATGGATAGAAAAAGAAAAAAACATACCAGACACTTTAGTTACCCCTAAAATGATGTAGCAAAAAATAATTTAATTTTACAATACTAACCTAAATTCAATATCGTAATACAAAATAAAAGGAATAAAATAGATAATTAGTATATGCATTTTATGCACTTAGAAATATTTTAGGTATTGTTCAATTTGTTAAAAGTTAGATACAAGTTAATCTTTAACATTAATTATTAAATTATATTAATATAACTATACAATTATCCATACGTATGTGTTAATGGAGCATCCAGTATTTTTATTAAAAAACTGCGATAACTTAAAATCGCTGTAACTCAAAGTATTAATTGCAGAATTCAATACAGAATTTAATCTTTTACATTTAAATAAACAGAAATATCTAAATCTTAATTCTGATCGAGCATTTAAAATATTATATTAAAAAATACAATAAAAATATTTAAAGTAAAAAGTGAAAAAAAAGTAACATTTATTTAAAAAATCATTTTCTAAAGTAAATGTATTTTTCAAATTTCCCTAATCAAAATTAAAGTAAAATAAACAAAAATGGCTTGATCCAAGTTTGAAGCGTTTATCTTTAACGGTTCTTGAGTTATAATAATTTAAATCCAGGATATTGTGAAAAAACCCATGAAGAAGAACGCATTTTCACAAAAAGTCATTTCCATGACAACCATTGCTTGAAATCTAGAGTTGTAAAACAAACCAAAGCGAAAAAATTAATATTTCGTCTTCTAACTAAGATAGAAACATTATTTAAACATTTTAAGCATAAAAAACTAATTTTTAATGAATGATTATTTTTTAGGAAATTTGAAGATTTTTGTGTCCCGAATCACCTTGTAAAAAGAAATCTCTTTAATTTTTTAATAAAAAATATCACCGCCACATATTGCCACTATATGGCTCTTTTGTGATACATTTACAACGCGGTTTCAGTGATTATCAACTTATTTTCAGAATTTCAAGTCGCGAAAACTTTGTTAATTTTATACATATTAAATTCTACTGTATAAAATATTAGCCATTATTATACGGTGAACGCCTAACTTAAATCTCTAAACATGTACAGACGTAGGTATATGCTTGAGGTAGCCACAAAGATCTTTTGTAATGTATACAATAAAAAATGTCAATTGTCCTATTTCACAGAAATAAATTTTCTGCAGTGAAAATATTGATGGCACACGTATTCGTTTAGTATGGTACCCAAGGAAATATTTACGGGTGGTTATTTTATAGTTTCTGAAGTCAAAATAGAAATTATTACTTTAACAACTATGCAAAACATTTCTTCAATATAAGGGGAAAATCTTACACTAAATATTGTCTTATAAAAAATTCCAATGGGTCAAAATAGCCAAAGTATGGTTCATATCGTCTCTATCTTCCCATGTTTAAGCTAAAAAGTTCTAGAAACTTTTAACAGGATTTGTTTAACATATTTATATTGGCCAACTTCCTCTTAAATTTTTATATAGATCGGTGTATTTTAGCATATTCGGGTATCTTATGTCGAGTGCCACTTACCGAATGATTTTCACCTTAAAGAAAAATTCTAGGATTAAATCAGGCGAATATTACTATTTGGCAAGAGTATTACTTATATTCAACAACACGTGGGACGCACACTAATTACAAAACGGAAATTTTCGTTCTTAATAAAGATTTTTTTTCCCTTAAAAAAAGTTCACATTTTGCGGTGCAAAAGTGTTAAAATAGCGATTCTCCTGGAACCTTACATTTTAAATTTCACGCTAATGCACGAGATTATTTTATTTGTCGTTTCATCAACTCAAAGTATTTTTGTGGGAATTCGAGATACTCTTAAAGTATTAACCCATCTGCATCCAAAAAGTGCATTTCAGGAAAAAAAAAAACTTTTTTTCAGAAATTCCGAACTTATACCAAGAATTCAGTTATTTTTGTGTTTATGTAATGGAACTGCTTCGTGATTACATAAAATAATTCCTTCGCAAATGTTACGTATTCGGAATTTCTAAATGAAAAGAAAATTTCTGAAAAGAATGCATATATGCATGTACGATGCAAATTGGGGAAAGCACTACAGGTTTTAAATAATAAGACTACTGATTAATTATCTGCAGTGAAATTACGCTTGAAATTATTGAATATTTAATATGTGAATTATCCCTTGCTATCTAAGCGTAGAACCAACATTGTGAAAAATGTCCAAGCTGGGGATCGAACCCGGAATTCTTGGAACAGCGCTCCAAATGCTCTACCATTTAAGCTACGAGGCTTGGACATTTTTCACAATGTTGGTTCTTCGCTTAAATAACAAGTGATAATTCACATATTAAATATTCAATAATTTGAAGCGTAATTTCACTGCTGATATTTAAATTCACCAATGCTGGGTTTATTTGTGTCGCATGTTACGCCTCAAGATTGTGTTCTCATGAAGACTATTCCGTCTTGTGCTGCAGTGCAGCCTTACCAACATATAGGAGTGAGAATTGCCAAGCTGGGTATCGTCCTCGTAGCTTAAATGGTAGAGAACTTGGAGCGCTATTCCAAGAATTCCGTGTTCGATCCCCGGCATGGGCATTTTTCACAATGTTGGTTCTACGCTCAGATAGCAAATGATAACTCCTTAAATATTAAAGACTACCGATATTTTTAGATTATTTCATATCTAATATTAATATCTATTCTATTTCATATCTATTATTATTCATATAACATATTTTCTAATCATTTATTCCTATCAAATTCGATAATAACAGAGTGTAATCAAAGCATGTGAAAAATGTAAATCTGGCCAAATCTGAAAAATTGGGCAAATTACGGCCACTGTCAATTTTTCATTAATTATACTAAAATCAACAAGTTGGAAATTGCACGTGAAGCGTAAAAAATGAGGTCCGTTCGTACGATAACGAAGTTTAAAAAATATCACTCTCTTATATCAATCTCATAAAATTGTAAATAGTTATTATTAAAATGCGCACCAAACAGTGTTCTCCCTATGCCATTATGCAATAGAATACTTTTGCGTGGCTTTGTAAATCAATAACAAATGTTCTCTGCACCACAGTTTATGTAAAATGTATATTATAATATGTACTTTATAGATGCATATCAATTTTATTATCTTCGAATGAGTAACACCATTAAAATGCATTTGAAACATTTCCCCATTGTTCGTAATGTAATGGAATACTTTTGATTGCCCTGTAATTGATCTATGCATCCGATTTTCATAAAATTTGAAATGACTCTATAAAATTATGTAATAATTATGTATTTTAAATTTCAAACAATTAAAATGCTTTTGAAACTTTTTCCCCCATTGACCGTAATGTAACGGAATACTTTTGATTGCCCCCTTAATTGATCTATGAATACGATTTTCATAAAATTTGAAATGACGACAAAATTATGTAATAATTATATATTTTAAATTTCAAACGATTCCGTTGGGTAATTTTTGAATTGTTATATGCAGATGGACGGACAGCCTGAACGACAACTATAAGTGCTACGTATTTACATAATTACGAACGCAAAAACTGAAAAAAGTATTATATTGTCACATTCGTTATATTAATTACTAATGGCAAATGGACATAATGATGTATAAATATTTAATTTTGAACTTTAAACAAAGTAAATCATTTAAGTCCCTGTCCCCAGATACAAATATGCAATAATAAATGTGTGCTGCACACATTTTTAAAAGTATTAATTCTTGCTATTATGCTTATACCTATATATATATGATATGGAAAATATAATTCTGTGTTACTAATATAGATTGTAGAGTAAAATATTGTAACAAATATATTGGTACCCGAAGTTCACCATCATCCCAGTCCCTGTTAACATATAGTTTAACAGATATTAGGTGGCGCGGGCAGAATTATTTACATTGCAACAGCAACTAAAGTTCAGATTGTCACTATATATGAAGGTAAATTGCTCTTCTTTGTTTCGTGTTTAGAAACATTTGTTTATTCTAAATATGGATGAAATTTTTTTATAGCATCATGCATGTCCCTATATGTAACTTTTTATTTATATATATAAATAAAAAATCTTGTTGCAACTTTATCTAACATACCAATGTCTCATGGCATATTTATTTATGTGTGCATAAGGATTCAATAAAATGACTGTAGTTCTTAAGACAAAAACATGAACTCAGTCCCAATTTTTAGACTCTGGTCCTGATGTTAGACACTTTCTTCCATAAAAGTTTATTCTACGCATAAAATACTCATTCGTGATACCAAAATACTACAACATTTAACAGACAAAACATGTACATAGTGTGTAACTGTATGTGGAAGTTGGTGGTATTAATTTAAAAACCAAAAAAAATTTCGAATAAAAATTCTCTAATTTAGAGATATTGATCCGAATATGGTATAACGGCGTACACCAAAAATTGCGACAGAAAAAAAGGTTTTCTATTAAGGGCTAAAACATACTTTAAGTGTTAAAATGTCATTTGTATTTGAATATCTGCACTAACTGCTCGAAATCGGATGAAACGAGATTTTTTTAGGCAATCGCTTAGTAAAATAAAATAGAGAATTGTTGCATACTAACGAACCTTTGAAGAAAAAATTCCCAAATAAAGAATTCTGCTATATTATCAAATTTATTCCTTAACATTTTATGGATACCCTCATCTCAGTCTTTATTGGTAATGCCTAATACATTTATTTATCACATTATTGCATCTTAAGAACATTTATCAACAAACTCGTATTAACCGATATACGGATTTCTAAACTTTACTCGTAATATATATATGTGAAAAAGAAACGGGCATTAAGAATTAACATTCAAAATTTTCATATCTAATAGTTTGTATTTTTATTTAGGATCCATGCATAAATTATTTTTAAATTACACTGACATATTTTAAATCAAGCAGAGTTTAATTTGCACCATCCACATTCAAAATTGATATTTTTAGTCACATTATTTTTTGAAAGAAAGAATAATTTTGACATAGTTTCTTTGAGAAGTTTAACAATATTTTAAAATTACTTCAACGATTATTCGATGTCGGGACAACACAAATCTGCATGCTTACTGAAACGTTATTAAAAATGTCTTACATACTAAACTTTTCAACGTTCAAATTTCATGATTATTTCTATTTCTTAGTCCACGTTAAAATTTAGTTGCACATCTTCTCAAAAACAGTTACCAAAATTTACGATCTTTTTCATCTAATTAAAAAAAATTCCAAAATTAAAGACTAGTAATATTGAGAGTTAGAATATCTTGTTTTTACTTTTTAAGAATACAAACTATCATGAAAAGTGTCAAATTATTTAGCATATAAAAAAGAGAAATTTTCTCTTAAAAGTTAAAAAACTTTGATTATTTCCTCAAATAGTCTAAATCGGCTCATTTTAATCTCGTCCTAATTCGATTGAATTCTGATTAAACAATAAATAAATTTTACTTAATTTTAAATATGCGCATGCATTCAATGATTAAAAACACACGCATTATCGTTCAAACTTAATTTATTTGAATAAAATATTTTTATTAAACGATCAGCGTTGTAAAAAATACTATGCAATGATATATTTTACAATTATGAAAAAAGGCGTGTTTTATTTTTTATATCTAATCGATTTGCAGTATGTAAAAAGAAAGAATATTTGAATTAACATAAGCAGAAACATTTATAATCTAAACGTAAACGTTTGAATGTAAATGCAACACTTTTCAGCAAGATTTTGTGACATTTTTACTCTAAAAGATGCCTTTATCTTATGCAGAAATACTTGCCTAACTTAAACATTCTTTCATGCATTTAGTTATGTCCTAGTAAATATGTAAACATTAAATATGATCTTTCTTTTCCACCTTTAAAATGGGTTAAGTTTCCTCAATTTTTTTTATAAATTATGTTACTTTAACAGATACGATAAAGCAAATATTTTGCAATTAAATTTAAATAAAATCTCACTATTTAAGATAATAAAGCGGTGCTATTTTTTAAAAATTATGTTGAAATATTAATTTAAATAGTCAATCTTTAAAGCTATATAAAAAATGGAAGAATTATAATGATTGTAAACACAGTGGATAAAGCAATCATGTATTCCATGTAATTCAACTCGAAAATAGAAATACGAGAACCTATGGATATTTTCATTTGGCAATTTTTTAAAGCTTTATTTAAATAAATATTTATATCGTAGCTATTTAAATTGGGAAAAAATGAGTTTCATTTAATATTATCTTGAATAAAAATCTGAAATTTAAGATTGTCAAACTGAATTTCAAACCTTTTTGGATTTTTTACAGAATTGAGGATAATTTAACTGATACAAAATACTCAACAAGCAAAATCGTCAAAATAAACACAAATAAGAACAAACAAACGGAGGAGATTTCGAGTATCAGATATTATAAACACTTGTTTTATATCAAATGCTAAAGATTGCATCAAATTTTCATGTAAAAATCGATCTAAAAAAGTTATTTCTGAGGTAGATGCAAAAAGTTTGATATCTCTAAAAAATTTCTTTTATTTTTCGCTCCTTTAAAGATTGCAACCAAGAGTTTGAACTTCATTTTTACAAACTTGTAATTAGATATTTCGGATAATTTATGAAAACTTGGAAAAAAACACATTTAAGTTTATAATAGAGCCATAACACTCACATTTATAAACTGAATAAAAAGGAGAAAACTGATTTCACCTGAAAGCAGAACCTATTTAACAAAACAAAAAATTGAAGCAGTTGGTGAAAAATATCCGAAGTTATCGTAAAAATAAATTGATTTATAGTAAATAGTTATTTTAACAATTGAAGCAGAACTAGACAATTCAATCATAAAACAAATTCTATACTATGGACTGTTGCACTTTTACAAATTAAATGAGCATTTTATTCTCAATGAGAACGAAACTAAACATAAGCTTTCATTAGACTGCTGAAGTTTGAATGGTAAAAATGATTTGCTGTACAGACTATGCAATCTAAGTTTGCATTTAAAAGTTGCGCAAGTAACTAAATGCATTATTAGTTAGCAAAGCAAAGGGATGAAATTAATGAAGAACTAAAATAGGGAAGAGAATTTGATGAACTCACCAGTTATGCAAAGCAAAATTTCCACTGTGATCAGTCCACACAAGAGAAAAACCATGGCCATGCTGCATTTAGGAAAGTTGTAATAAGTCCGGGAGCCGGGACTCGAAGTCGTAAGAGTGGTTACAAAGCCATTCCACTTGCCACTTATGCTCAGGCAGAAGCCTATTCTTTAAGAGTATTTTACGATGCATACTCGACACAATTAACTACATAACGAAATAACTAAAAAAAAAAGCGTTTAGTTAACAAAAAAGATAGCTCTTTTTAGCCTCCAAATCAGCATTTCGGACGAAAAGAGCTACTTTCTGTTTATTTCGAAAAGTTGTGTTGTTGACCACCACCCCCTAAAAGTTCAGCAAAGATTTTTACCAAACACTTTGAGTTCATTCAAATTGAAGTGTGCAGTCCACGCGGTTTCTCAGCAAGCCGGTCCTTGGAAAGACTTGCAATGACGTAATCTTTGGGTTGCGGGTTGCGAAAGGCCGGTTGCGCTTGCTACCTATTCGTGATATTGAAAAGTGTGAAGTATTCATATAGCTCATAAAACATGCAAAGATTGTCATAAGCACTATTAGCCACCTTTTAGTTGCGTCAAATGCATCATAGTAGTTCCGCAGGCGTCGTTCGGCCGTGCGATCGGGCGGCGCAAAGGGGCGCTGGGTGGCGCTGCTTTCTACGCCCGGCATGCACGACTCTGGCACTCAGGAAAGGATCGATACTTTGACGATTTCGGAAAGAACTTTTTTCCTTGCCCTTGGCGGCAATTATCACTTTGTTCTACTTCCAATCGTCTCCGGAGATGTTCCCGTTCAAGTAGCCAGCCTTTACATATGATAGGATAAAAGAGTGTGTGACCACTGAGTAAACTCTTTTTAAGAGCTACATTATGAAAAGATATTAAAAGAAATATTTAGTTTAGATTTCAAATAATTTCATTAAACAGTAATAAATTATTAAACTTTTATGAAAAGTTTTCAGTAATGTTTTGAATCCACTTTTTCATACTAAAATTGTTCATAAACAAGATTTTACATTATCATTATTACTTCTGAAAGGTCTGATGTTAAACTTGAAATTAAAATTTTATTACAGTGTGTTTTAAACTCTACTTTTGCATAGTAAAATGCATAGGAGATAAAGTTACATATTATTAAATTAATAAGCACATTGCTAAGAATTAAAACTCATAGTTGTAATAAGTTTTTTCTACATAAAACACAATGTTGTAACAACTCAAATGCATTCGATACATTTTATGCACGTGAAAGTTGCAATTTAGAGTTGGAGACTGTAAAACATCAACTTTGTTTTGCTGGTCGTAGTTTAGAATTTTCAGGGTCTTGATTATTTTCGTTTATTTAAGTCAGCGAGAAAAGCACACCAAAAACTAGATGCGCAAATTTTCTAACAACCTCATACAAGAATGCTTTAATGTCGTAAAAGGCATAATGGATACCTTTATTAAATAAAAAAATATTTTAATTTATATGGCCAGAAAAAAAGACAATACCTCATACAGTTTAATCGCGAAGTTGTACTCGAACAAATACAGAAAATAGCCACTGGAAATTTGGCCTTCTTTCAATTTATGATAAAACAGTAAGCTTCGGGGTCGTGTTTATGTTGAAATTGTACAAAACTTCGAAATTTTCAGTGCGAGCATAAAATTTTGACAGCATATTTTGTTACTATAGAATATCAAACGGGAAGTTATTCGGTCAAAAAACTTAGGATTTATAAAATTTTAAAATTTAAGAGTTTCGTCTTAAATTCTTTTTTTAATCGATCTAAAACAGATTGCAATGCGGATAGTTTTTAATTCTTTAAGTGGGATACACTACTTAAGTTCAATCAAGATTCGAACCAGGATCTCTTTTAAAAAATAGGAGGTCAGACTTTGCTGAAAAAAAAAGTTGTAAAATTGCATCGCCTTATTAAATTAAAATTTTCGGAAATTTCGCTGTGAATTCTACATTGAACAAATATAATTACTTGCCCCCGAAAAGGTTAAAACGTAATTAAAAACTGCTTGCCGGAATAAGCAGCAATTTAAAATTGCCGTATATAAGATTGGTAGAAATCGATTTATATTTTTAAAAACATTAGCTCGCAATTGTTTTTTCAATTAATTTTGAAAATATACATTGTTTGAAATTGATTTTCGAAAATAATATGAATTATAAACTATGAAATTTTAACGAAAGGCAATTTGCAGACGCATCAAATATTCATATCTAAATTTAAAATTCATTCAGTCAAGTAGTTTTTAATTAATCTTTATAAGTTATACTTATTCGAATTTAATTTGCAAGGATTTAAAATGAATTTAACTTTCGTGAAAAGCATATTTTCTAAAATATTTAACTAAATTACTTCCTGCTTGGTGTTCAAAAGTAAAATACGCAGGAAAAATCAATTCTGCTGTCAAAAACCGGTGTTCGTACTGGTAATTTTAGAATTTGGTAAATATAAGTAAGAAGGCGACAACCGAAGCTTTTGTTTAAACTGTAATTGAAATAAACATAATTCCCAGTCAAGTGGATATTGCCTTTTTTAATTTTTAGACAATTTATTTAAAAAATATGTATGGAGATTTTTTTTTCTATTTTTGCATTTCTTATTAACTTCTTTTATAGTGGTACAAATCAAATTTGAGAAATAAAATATTAATATGGAAAACTAATTAATTAAAAACAAGGAATCAGATGTTTATTGGCAAAATATGACTAAATATTTTTATTAAAATTAAGTATGCTTGAACTTTCCGTACCCGAATTATACTGTGCTACTTTACCACTAATTATTTTCTAAGGCAGGAGAATGGACTCCACTCTCTCATAATACATTCCGTTCTCCGGGTGTATATCTGCACACTGTTAAAAATATCGTGAAAAATTACTTCTGTTATGAAATGCTATCTATTTTCTGACCAATAAAAACGTTCTAAAAACGCCTATGGAGTGCTTTCATTGATCAGAAAATAGATAACTTTTAAAAACAGAAGTAATTTTTCATAATATTTTTAAGGCTGTAGCCAACAAAAGATATTGGCAACCCTCCTGGATGTCATGTGATCAAGACAGGCTGGTTTCCCCTAACAGTTGAATCGCTACACACTGTTAAAAAATTGACCCATTTGCTGCAGCGTCACTACACCGCTTTTATAGAAAACGGCTACTTTAATGTGTTATGGAACATTCTCATTGGTCATAAAAGAAATATTCTGTAAAAGCTGTGGAGTGACGCTGCAGCAAATGGGTTAAATTTTTAACAGTGTATCTGATAAAGGAGGCTAAAAGCAGACAAATTTGTTAGAGAATTGCTGCTTGTTTTTTTCATTGACTCCGGTGTACTCACATTATTAAAAGTCTGTACGATATGCTGCATTGTCACTCCACCGTTTGTATGGGAAACGGCTACTTCACCATACTATGGAGCATCCTCATTGGTCAGAATAGAGATATTCTATAAAAACGGTGGAATACAGCAAATAGTACAGATTTTTAACAGTGCATTTTAGTTGTAGAATGCTTTAATTTAACAGTGGCAAAAGATGGGCCAGAAAGTTTGATTGGTCAAGAGATTTACATGTAATCGGATTTTTTCAAATAAATATCGACAAATTCTATGGTACTATTTGCTATAATTTAGACAAAAAAGGGCATGCTCTTTGTGCGTATATAACCATTCTCTTATACAAGCACTTCAATTCTTTGTATTATTTAAAATCTACTACTTAAAATCTATTGGACATATTATATGACGATGATTTATAAACAAATTCCCCATTCTAAGTATACGAGTCGGAATGTATCTAAAACAGGGGTGTCAAACTATGGCCCGCCGGATACCACTAAAAGCTAGGCTTCTTGTATCGCAAAGAATTCGATGATTAGGCCGAGATCCACACACTGTTAAATATTTGCTGCATTTTGTTGCAACGCACTCCATCGCTTGTATATAATATCTCTATTCCAACTAATGAGAAAGCTCCATTTCACGGCCAAGTAACCGTTTTCTATACAAGCAAGGGAGTGCGTTGCAACAAAATGCAGCAGATTTTTAACAGTGCAGATAGATATTTTTGCTGTTTAGCGAAGCGGGATCGACAAATCAGAAACCCCCAGTCTTGCAAACTTTTTGCTGTTTGCAAAAAAGGCAGATTTCTGATTGGTCAATTTCGCATGGCTAAACAGAGAAAAATCTATTTGGATCTTGGCCTAGGTAAGACAATAATTACTATAACATTGTTGTGTTGTCTGGCAGGCCATAGTTTGACATCCCCTAATCTAAAACCATAAATCTAAATATTTCCTGAAAATATTTTCTTAATTTTTTTCTGGTATGAAAATCATATATAAAATCTATACTTAACATACCATAACGCGATCAAAGACATACAACTCTAATTCATGATGTTTAAAATATCACAGCGAGGGAATCATATTTACATGATGATTAGTATAAAGCGGCGTGCACATTGTTTTGTACAAATTGCGCTGTAACGATAATCCACTCCAAGGGATGTTTTATAAGTCATGAACTGGCCTTATACATCGTTGATCGCGATCGTACATCTAGTGATGTACACTGTTAAAAAAATAACCTAATTAAAATGTTATTGACCGAGATAGATTTTGCACTGTTAGCGAAGTGAGATTGACAAATCAGAAGCCAGCCTTTTTGCGACCTTTTCACCGTTTTAACTAAGCAAATTTACTTATTGGTCAATCTCATTTCGCTAACAACGCAAAATCTATCTTGACCCTATAATCACATTCAGCTACTGTAAATCCATATTTATGTTAATGCAATTTTCAAGTATCTCAGATTTATTTAGAGTCTCTGGAAGTATAAATGGAGATATGAATAAAAAGGTGCAGACATATAAGTGTATTGCCTAGCAGTTGCCAGTGGAGTAACTGAAAAGATTGTCACAACATGCCGTCTATTTTTTTTTTTTTTTTTTTTTGGATCGACAGTTTTTGATTACCGGTTGCAACCAGTAAACATGAAAAGAAATTTCGTGTAATTTAAGCACATAAATTAATTGGAAATTTGTTTCACAAGTATGGTAAAAAAAATTCTATTTCCTTTTACTGGCATTAGTTTGGCTAAGTATTATAATCTTTTCATTCACACCGACAGCAGATTGTCTTGGTTGTCACAATGTGGTGGAGCAACTATCTTCGAAAACAATTTCCATCGGTAAAAAAATTCCATGGCGAAAAAAAAAAAAAAAAAACGTAATTTACACTTATTTTTTATTCCACATTTCCTTAAATTAAAATACAAAAAGTAAAAGAATTTTATAATTTAAAAGAAACTCTGTTATTATTCTGTTATTGTTACTCTGTCATGATAATAAAAATATCTTTTTTAAATTTCGACCAAATTATTTTCCAATATTCTGAAAAGTCTGCATGTTGTTAGAAAACTTAAATTTTATGTCAGTTGAAAGCGAAAGTTTTTCGTATGAAATATGAAAAAAAAAAATCAATAATCGATAAATTGCGTTGGATATTTGAAACACCAAAAAGCACAAACCTATAACCAATAAAAATTTCTAGAAATAAAAAGTTAAAAATTGAAATTTTTGAAAGTGTTGAGCATATTTAACTATGCCTTATTTTTCAGAAAAAAGTGCCTCAAAATATGAGGCATTTTTTCACATAGCCACCAATAACATTCCTTGATTATTTAAATACTAGTGAAAAATGCTCCAAGGAGCAGTGCAAAAGCAGAATATGATTTTAATTGAGCATTAAAAAGTAATGGACAAGTGCTTCTGTTAATTACTGAGCATGAGGAAGGATAAGGGATCCCTTCTTGGCTACAACTCACTTCAATGCCAACTTTGAAAAAATCATATTTGCGCTTTTTCCATATAAAAGAAATTTGCGGTTCTTTAGTAGAATTTTCCACCGTGCTTTAGATGTTAACCAGGGGTGTAGTCATAAAAATAACATAAGATATATGCTCTAAGCAGAGGGATATTCTAGAATGTGTATACTATAAGCTTTCTTGAGAAACAGAGGGTATATGGTGTTCTATTAAAAAGTCCAGAAGGTGTGCGGCGTATAGCCTGTACTACATCTCTGATGTTAACTGCACTGTTCACTCTGCACTATACTACAAATCAATTTTCTGTGCAATTATACACTTAGGGTATGCTTGGTGGCAGTGCATGAATGTGATACCTGCAGGAACTAGGTATCTGGCATTATGTCGCCTTCCTTTACATTTATGTCTAATTAAGCTGCATCTTTAATGGTTACGTCTTTACACTATACATTTTTATAGTAACTGCGACTGATTTGTTTTCACGAAAAAAGCGCAAATATGATTTTTTCAAAGTTGGCATTGAAGTGCGTTGTAGCCAAGAAGGGATCCCTTATCCTTCCTCATGCTCAGTAATTAACAGAAGCACTTGTCCATTACTTTTTAATGCTCAATTAAAATCATATTCTGATTTTGCACTGCTCCTTGGAGCATTTTTCACTAGTCCTTCTATTTTTCCATATTCCATAGGGATACTGCACAACTTGTTTTGTATTTTATATATAGAAAACAAAATCTTATTTGTATTGAAATTAAAAAAGGCTACATACTCTAATACTCTGGTGTTACAAATTAAAAAAAAAATTTAAACAGGTTTTTCTATACCAAAATTCTACGGTGGTTTTCAAAAAAAAAAAAAAAAAAAAAAAAAAAAAAAAATCAGTTTTTTACTAAAGTGAATAAAATAATAAATTCTTTCAAAGAATAGATTTTTCATTCAAATATCCATTATTTTTGCCAAAAACAGGAACTTTTTTTATGCAAGAGTAAAGTTTGATACAAAAACCATGCTTCTGTGTTTTCTTAATCCGTATTTATTACGGACTTATTAAAAACGTACTCCACCGCTTTTATAGGAAACGATTGCTTTACTGTGTTATGGAGCATTCTCATTGGCCATAAAGAGATATTCTATAAAAGCTGTGGAGTGACTCTGCAACAAATGGGTCAAATTTTTAACAGTGCACTGTTAAAAGTCTGCTGCATTTTGCTGCAACGTCCTCCACCACTTGTATATATCTCTATTCCAACCAATGAGAAAGCGCCATTTCACGGCCAAGTAACCGTTTTCTATACAAGCAGGGGAGTGCGTTGCAGCAAAATGCAGCAGATTTTTAACAGTGTGCATATCCTTGGCGCTATAGTTTCCAGGAGTGGTACATTGTTCAAAATTTGAAACTTTTGCTGCATCGCCACTCCATCGCTTTGATAGAATAACTCTATTTTGATCGATGAGAATCCTCGATAATGCATTTAAGTAATCGTTTTCTACTTATCTACTATATCGTTTCCGTATATTTATTTTTTCAATCAGCACCAAGGTGCGCACTTTATTAGAAGACGCGCTCTATTAGAGGGCGCATTCTATTAGAATAAATACGGTATATACTTATAGTAAATACACTTTGTTAAAGTACAGGGCCCCAATATTTGACAGGTATGCCAGGCATTTTTGCCATTGATGCCATTGTGCTAAAAACAAAATATAAATAAATGAAAAAAATGGATAAAATATAAATTTGGTATGGTGCAAAAAATTGCCTAATTTAAAATTAAAAATCAAATTTAACAGCCACCAGGGCTAGACACCGTGCATAATTATTCAGTAAATGATTCATTAACACTAGAACGCCCGGAAATTCTACTCAAGTTTGAAAATAATATTTCTCACCAGAATTTTTATTCAAAATTATTTAATTGATTTATTTAACGTAAATTTGCGTGGATTAGATTTAAATTATTTCAAGAAAATTTTTCTGGTTCGAATTGAAATTTAGTTACATGATTGGAGTCGAATCGACTCCATCCGGGCGTTCTAGTGTTAAAAAATGACAAAAATCAGCATGTCAAAAATTTCAAAAAAATTCATAATTCGTTAAAAAATTAAGTTAAAAATAAAAGAAAAAAAAGCATTCTGTATTTTTTTATGCTTAATCGAATGGTGTAACTGGTTTTTCTCTCCGATGATCACAAGTACCTTAGATTGATGACTACCATTCTTTTATTTCATCTTGTAAAAAAACTGTTTAACGTAAAGCTATGAATTTTTGCAGGATTAATTAGCATCGCAAAATCTTTAAAATAAACTTTACCGCAACATTCTATCTGCAATAGAACGTTAGATATACCCATTTATGACCAAGTTTGGAAAATACGCAATTTCAGAAAAACCGCCCAGCGAAATAACGTTTTCTCGATGACTACCCCGGGATTAAAAGTTTGTCTTTTGTTTAAAAAAAAATTAAGTTTTTATCTTTAGTAGTTTTCGAGAAAAGTGCTGTGACACAAAATTTTTGTCCGATTTTCAGAATACTCTACAGTACACCTACAGTATGCCATAAAAAAAAATAATTTTTGTGCTATGTTGTGCTTCTTGGTCAGACGAACATTTTAAAAAAAAATCATCAAAATTGGATAAGTATTTAGTTAATTATTGCAAAAAGAAAAATTGAAAAATCCGTGTGCACCATCGCTCAATCATATTATTGTAGCGCGCTGCCGCGCGCACAATGATAAATGTTTCCCGTTATTTTAATTATTATTACTTGTATCTTATTTCTTTGCTGAGTTTACCAGACTACATCCGGAGGGATACCCAATGAAGATTTCTTTTATCATTATACTTTATTTGTTAAGTACAATCTTTTCTTCTCATCTTTTGTAAGTTTTTGTTTCTTTATGGTACGCATATCCTCTACGGGATTTGTGCCATAAAACCCTATACAACAAACCAACTTTTGCCAAGAAACATTGGTTCTGTTTCGCACTGAAGCGATAAAAATTGATTTTTAAATTTTCGATCTTTAAAAATTCGAAATTTAAAACTAAGAACATTCTTAGGAAGCCTTTGCATCCTAAGAATTTATTCCATGTCAAATTAGAATGAGCGTTTTTCTCCGACTTAGCCGTATAAAATTCAATTTAAAAAACTGTTTGAAGTAAATAGGTAAATAATACAAAATGACGTACATTTCAGTTTTTAAGTTTCAAATGTCTTTTTGATAATTTCCATCCGTTTTATAACTTAAAGTTTTTTCTTTTTTTTTCTTTTTTTTTTTTTTCGTAAATTGTGTGTTACACTAGCGTCTGATTATTGTGACAAATTACGGCCTAATATCGAATTACTAAATGATATAAAAATATCTGGATCACATTTGGATTTAAAAATACAAAGGTGTGGCATAAGTAATGCCTTTTTATTTGTATTTTTTGATACATCAGTAATGTTATACTTCATCCAAAAATGTATGAAAGCTCGTATTCATAACTGATGCATTATCCCTTTAAGACCCAACCCGCACGATCGTGCAGTTTGCACATTCTTTTACATTGTTGCTTTTGAGTTGTATGTAATAAAAACCCAAATCTAATGACCATTCTGGTTTGCAGAAAGAGCAAAATATTATTTCGTATCAATAGATAGTGATTGTAGTACTTGTTTTATTTTTAACCGGCATGACAAGCTTTGTTTACAATTTCATCGGGTCTTAAAGGGATATCTGTTTCCTTCACTGTTGCTGTAAATGTTCATAAATATAGCGTTCTAAACTTTTTTGCCTATGTTCGATGAAACACTAGATGACTTGATATCAAGAATGATATATTCCATATTAATTCTGTTTTGCTTTGTATTGCAGTATGCGTTTAATTTTTGTTGTCGGTCAAATTAAGTAATTTGTATTTCTATTTTTCTCCAACCAATTAAGATTTAAAAACAAGAAAAATAATAAAAATATTCCGTATATGGTTTATAATTTTTTATTGTCCGAAATTTAGAGAAGAAACAACATACATTTATTATTATTTCGCCGTTGTGCAAAGACACAAAATGGAGAAATAAAACAACAAGTTACAGTTTAACATTTATTGATATTAAAAGTTAAAAAAAATGTCAAACTATATTTATGTTTCGGTTTGACTGTTTTATGTATCAGCTAACTTTTTATCTTCGTTTTCCGTATCTTGCCATTTTTGTAAAAAAATCGATTGAGATAAAAAAAAAAAAAAAAAAAAAAAGTCTTATCAATGTTTCAGCCTCGTGAAAAGAAATGTATAATAAGAAAATTGTTTGCTGATTGACATCTAGAGAAAATGAAAGCAAAAAGATTATATTCTAGAATTTTTTTATATAAATTTTCAAACAGTAAACTAAGTTACAATTTTGAAGCAAAATTCATATGAAAGCGCATTTTTTTTTAAGTCGTGCTCTGTGCAGTGCAAAAGTGTGCGATATTTGAACCAAATATGGAAAATGTTAAAAAAGAGGAAAAAATCCCTTCTCCTTATAGAGTTCCTCCGCAATTGATATATAGAAGTGGTTCTGTAATTATTGTTCTTGGTGTATATAAAATATTTGCATTACGATGGTTGACATGAAATATCGTAGACTATGTGCTCAATTTCAGAACCGTAGCTGCTATATTAACCCATTAGTGCCTAGCGTCCCTTTTTAGGGACGTTTATAAAATAGACAATAAAGCACTTTTCACACCAGTAAGTAGAAAGATGAATAAGCACTAATTTTTACGAGACAAATTCCTCAATAAATTAAAATAGAAGTTATTCGTCTTTTAAAAGTCGTGGGAAACCCAAAATTTCTTTTTTAATGAAGAAAATAACTTGGGAATTAATAGGTTAACATATTTTTGGGAGGAGGGGTGATACACCCTTTAAATACCTATTTTTAAAGGGTTTTTAAAGGGGCGTGAGGGAAAAAGATTGGTAGGGAGATTATGGGGCTAGATTTGTGACAGTGCATGAGACGTGGCTACGTCACTATGATTCCGAGTCCAAATGACAGTAGCCACATTTTATCCATTGTCATAAATCTTACTCCAAAAGCTTCAAACCAGCCTTTCACCTCCTACCCTCTTTCACCCCTCCCACCAAAATTTGTTAATAGAGCAGCTACGATACTGAAATTGAGAGTATAGGCATCTAAGACATTTGAATTCGATATTCCATATGAGCCATCGCACTAAAAATATTTTATAAAACACTAGGGACAATAATTATTGTACAATAATCTTGTACTGCGTATAGTACGTCCTACCAAGTCCTGCAAGGTGTCCAGTGTAAATTGGGGCTTCAAATGCTCCAGCCACCAGTATTTTAAATTAACTTTCTTTGCCTTATGTAAATTATTTACGATTAATATGGCGACATAAACTGTAAGAAATTAATGGTATCCACAGTATTTAGAGATTTGATTTATTCGGGACACCAGATAACATTATTTCTACAGCTGCGAGAACAAGAAAGACTTCCTTATGAAGTATTAAGAGGTTTTTGCGCCTGTTTAAAAGTATTATTTCTTTCCAAACGTGTATATTACTTTACAGTGTATTTAAGAAGACTTTTTAGTTGCTATCGTAAGAAAAAAATTCGGAAATTCTTACTTCTTGATTTTCTAAAAATATGCTGAAAAATGTTGTTTAAATTCAAACTTCAAAAAACTTGAGAGTGTTAAAGGATTAATAATTGGTGAATTCGTGCTTTGGATACAATTGATAATAATGAATAACGAAGCAAAAAAGAAATTAAATCAAATTAAATAACCCAAAAGCTAATGTTTAAATATAGTCGCTTATTTAACCACAAATCACTGAAATACGAGAACGTATTAGTACAGTTCTTAACTGATACAAAGAAGCAGAAAAATGAAATCTGAAATCTTCAGTCACGATATGGTATAATCTGCTCTTTTACAGCCTGGAGCTGAGGATTATTATATGAATGGCAAGGGAAGTCATTTGAAATATTTACTTTTTAATAAGTTACTGTGCAATGCGCATACAGTTATTATAAAAAAGATAGATTTTCCTTTATTGTGACTAAATCTAAAATTAGCTGTTATTTTCAAAATTTTCAAAGGGAAACAACATATTTTTAAAGTGATAGTGACGATGATAGTGAGCAGAGAAACTTTTTTACCAATAAAACATCTTTTGAGATTCGAAGATCATAACGTAGATACTAAAATAGTAGAGAAAGAATGACCATGATTTCATGGAATATAAAATGCTGTGGTTTACTACTTCAGATAGATTGACCTAAAATTTTGAATATTCTTCATGCACAAATACAAATAATCTACAGTAAATAAAATTTCAAATTCTTAAGGACTTTTTAGATTGCCATTTCGCAACAGAAAGTGGGGCGTTATTTTTTTTCACCCTTGACGGAAGTAATTGGCAAATCGGAGGGAGAAGTAGCATAAGTTTAATAGAGTGAAGTGTTGCTACATAACATAATCTGCAATAGAAGTTATCACATAAACCTCACATAAACCTGACATTTAACCCTTTGAAGAGCGGTGGTATGTCTGTGAAATTTCTTAGTTTCAATTCCCAAAGACCATATTGGCACCAGAATTTCGATTAAAAAAACAATTCAGTGCATTAGATGTGTAAAATATGGCCTCTTTTTTTCATATTTACATATAAAGTTGTTTTCGAATTCCGGTGTCATTCATTCATTTCAACACTTGTGCACTGAAAGTGCTCTGCGCCGCAAAGAGTAAAGACTATATGGAACGCTTTCCTTTTTTTCTTTTTTAGTGCATCTGTTTAAACAGCCTGAAGCTTTTCCTTTTATTGGGTTGAATTAAATAATTTTTCTGAAATTCACGCAGTAGTATAGGCGATCAAAATTTCATCACAGAATAAAGAAATATTTGAAAAATACTAGTTTTTACTTTATTAATTCAACTTTTCATTCATTCTTATATAAGTAAGACATTTCTGCTATAAGAAAATGTATATAAATTTCTTGAGATTTGGGGTTTATAAATATATATAATTCGCGTTTGTAAATTCGAAGAAAATGCTTTAGACTAGTTTATTTATTTATTGAACACATACATCTGACTTGTGTGCTGGACATGGAAGCCCGCTTATAAGTCATCGTCAATATACACGGAGGTGATAGCGCAAGGAAATTTAGAAGACTAGAAAATTACAGCCGGGCGCTCCACAAAGAGTGTACAACGGAGCCAGCAGGAGTGCACCCTCAAATCTCCAATGCTCTCAAGTGATTAGCGGCGTGGTGCCTTAAGGCTCCTGTCCCTGCAAGCGAAGACACTCGCGAGCTAATGCTATTTCTACAGGGAGGTTATTATCTAATAACTCGTTTGCATTTCAACATTTTTAAATAACTTTTTTTGCATTGAATAGCTGAGGTCCCTTTTCACATCGTTCCTTTTCTACTTTTTCGATTTTGGTTGTAGTTATTTTTTTAAATGACACTTTCATCTTCGGAAAAGGTTTTGAAAGTGAAACTAACTTTATAAAAAAATATCTGCAACCAAAATCCAAAAAGTAAAAAAGGAGCGATCTGTAGAGAAGCCTCAGCTATCCAATGCAAAAAAAAAAAAAAAAAATTATTTTAAAATATCAAAATGCAAACAAGTTATTAGAAAATAACCGCCCCATAGGAAAAGCATTTGCTCGCGAGTGTCTTCGCTAGCAGGGGCAAGAGTCTAAACCACTCAGCCACGAAGGCTTCTAGGATAATTCATTGGTTTTTGTACTGTAAGTCACATAGCTGATTACTGCTATGCTAGTTGTCCACCATTATTTTTGCTGAGGCTTATTGAATTAATGAGATATATCCGATAAAATAATTGACATTTTTCCTTTTTAAAATACTGACAACCAAAAATTGCAGCATGTGACTTTCACCACAAGTATGGAAAAATGGGTTACATTGGGATACTTTTTAATTATTCTCATATATTTAAATTCTTTTGATTTAGTTAAAATAACTAATATCGCTATTTTATATTCTATAGCATCGGTAATCTTTAAAATCCCAAACCAAATTGGAAAGTTGAATATTTAATTTTTATTTATGTAATATAATGAGAAATATTGTTCCAATGTGCCTCTGCACGGGATACATTTGGACAGTGCTAAATTTATATGGTTACAGATTAGGACACTACAAAAACTCGGTTGGTTTAAACTCTTATTGAACGTATTTAATGCCTATTTAAACACAATTATTTCTAATAATTTAAAAAATGAACGGATGCATGTGACATCCAAATTATCTAAATTAACATAGAGTTTAATGGTGATCAATGCCTAAATGATGTTTTAAATGACGTGAGGGAATTTTGAAGCATCTCTTTATTAATACCACTTATAACTTTATTATTTAATTAAAGTTCCGGAAATTCTCATAGAAACAATTATTTCTTCACTTTCAACTGATTCCACACTTTCCATATAATACAGAAACTTAGAGCAAGCAGTGACTTTTCTGGCAAATTTGAGTAGAAAAAATAATTGTTCTTTAATTCATCAGCGACAGTTTAAAATAATTTTAGCTCTTCATAAAAAATTGCTTCACTCTCAAGTTCAGATCAGAGTTTCTGGTTTTAAAAAACCTAGATTTAGAACCAGAGAAAAGAGATTTTCTTTAGATATTTTAAGTATTTTAACTGATGCTTTACTTTTAGTTGATTTTCTTTTCTTCTGTTGTGTTTCACCAACTTTTCTTTCTGTTCCGATTTCTCTGGGTCAGAAGTTAGAATACAAGACCTTGCAGGTTTTCTGTCCAATTTCTTTGCTATTGGATAGTGTCTTATTTCTTCTGGAATAACATGAGCAGGGCTCCCAAATGGTCCGCGAACTGAACATCAGTATTTTTTAACAGAAAATTTCATAATACGTTTGAGCTAGAATCAACTTCTAAACGTGGTTTCTTGACAATTTGTAAGAAAAATCTAAAAAGAAAATTTCTCTAAAAAAATTCTGATGTTCAGTTCGCGGACCATTTGGGAACCCTGCAAGAGGAAAAGTATTTGCTTCATGTTTTGATGCAGTAACAAAACTATCGCTAATTAGAGTTTGAATAGAGCTGGGTTGTTTGAAGTGAAGCAAAACACCGGCGATATCTCGATGATTTACAAAAACTGAGTTTTGAATATATTTATCCAACAAATTGTCAGTAGTTAGGGCTTCTGTAACTTAAGAAGCTATAAAATTATCTGCATTGAAAGCTGTTTGTTTAAATGGTCAATTTCCTCTTTTAAATCCACTTGTAACGTTACGAATATTATATGATGAAATGATATGAAAGTGTTATAAGACCTGACATTGAATTTCATATATAGAAATCATTTTCGGAAAATTTGAAAATATGCAATCATTGAAAGCTGTTTCGATGTGCAATTTGAATCAGCCAAAAACTGCTCACATAAAGAGGCTGCAGCCGAGGAAAGTATGAGGAGGAAAGGTTAATAAATGAATGCAATTTGTCTGCAAAAGAGAGTTACATACAGGTAATAATGATTCTCGTGATTATCGAGAATTACCAAAACAAGTTTTTCATTTGAGCTTTTTGCATGATTTTGGAAGTTTTTCGTAGTTTCTAAGAAGGTGTTATCATTCATCGAACCACTTGGGTTGATAAAGCTGTGATAAATAGCAGAAAGTTAAAAAAAAATTCGGTGTCTCTTGTGTCAAATGATGCTGGGGCACATTAAGACTATCCCAATGTATCCCACTTGTTTTTTTCCTCAATGTGTTCCTGAGGGATAATTTTTATGAAATATGTTAGTACTAATTACTGAAACTTTGCAAGATTTATTTATGAATTGTAAAAATATCCTTATATTATAATTATTTATATTCTTAAAAGTCCCTTACAATAACTTTCATTAATTTGAAAATAATCGATCGTGAAAATTCACCATATTTACAACTTTACATATTCCTAACAAATTTAAAAACTCACAGTAAATTCAAAATACATTTGAAAACCTCGGAAATCGCCTACAACCCCAGAATAATCATAGGAAGTACTGCAACGATTCCTAAAGCCACTGAAGAAATAATTTCCAACTAGCTGTATATGTAAGAAAGAGAGTAGCAAACCCAAGTCTTCACTGCATTTTCTAAGTGCGCGAATTTTGAAAGCTACATTTGACGATTAACATTGTGGAAGTATTCATAAAATCATGATAATTGGATTTACCTAATTTAAGAAATTAGAAAATTAGAAAATTTTAAATATTAAAAATTTCAATTTACTTTTCACGGGTCTTCATGTATTAAGAAAAGTGAAATCCTATAAAATAAAGTAGGTATAATCATTCGTTTTGTCTATTTTTAATAAATGGATACAAAGTAGTAAAAGTAACACCTTTCTTTCTGTTAAAAGCAATCTTTCCTCCAATTTCTTTTCCCCAAAACATTCTTATTATTACCCACATCACACATCATCGATTTCTTGAATTTACCGAGAAAACTATTTTCACAACAATAGGCTGAAGTATGTTTTTCCTTTGGCCATAGAACCTTTCTAGTAAGTTTTCGTTTTTTCCTTATATTACCGTAATTTCGGGTGTATAAGCCGCAGATCAAACAATTCTTTTTCGACCCAGAATTTTCTATGAAACAAATATAACTAGTTAGATCGCAGTAAATATTTGTCTTCAATCACTAAATAAGATTTCTGGGTCCAAAAAGAATTGTTTGATCCGCGGCTTATACACCCGAAATTACGGTAATGTTTGAAGTTAAATAACTGAATTTTTTTTAAACAACAGATGGGAAGTGTATTTAGTCTTTTCAAGTCCAGCGTCTATTACACAAATTTTATTCGATCCACACCACTTTTTCAAAAGAAATCACTTTCAATTACACAGTATCAAAAAAACGTTCAAATTAAATAAATGATATTTTATTTTTTACTGGTACTAAAAAAACAAATTTTGCAAAGAAAGATGATGTCTAGCTAAAGTGGGCATATGAGCACAAAGGGTTAATGCATTTATTATATAACTGACTCTCATAATACCGTAATAATATCAACTTATTTCAGAAAATGCAAAATTATTGATTATTTTTTTTTTCCCAAAAGAAAGGGAAAACTTTTTTACTCTATACCAAGTTAGAAAAAGAGAGCACGGAAAGTTTTGAAAAACTAAGGGGAAGAAGTGAAATTTTTGTTATAATTTAAAATTGGATAGTAATTAAGCTACTCAAAAATACCACAAGACTTTTGAAGATCCTGAAACCAGCAAAAATTTTCTAAGATTCAGGTGAATAAGATCTTTATACACCGTGATTCTTAGATGTTAAATCAATTGACAGTTGCCACTAGAAATCTCACAGAAATGAGGCAACTTAAACTTTGGAAGGCAGAGAACGCATGTGTGAGTAGGGGAAAAATGTCTGTCCGACCTCAGGAGGAGGATTGAGGATCGGAGGAGGGAGGAGGGCTCCTCCTCCTCAATCCTCCTCCTCAAGCCTCCTCCTCACACCTCCTCCTCAATCCTCCTCCTCCTCAATCCTCCTCCTCCTGACATCGTCTTCTAAGAGAAGGGGTTAAAAGGGGGGGTCAAATTTTTTTCGTGAAATTTGTATATTTTATGCTATAAGAGAGGGGTAAAAGGGGGATAAATTTTTTAAGTATACTACAGTACGAGCGGTTCTTTTGACTGTTGATTAAGAGATGAATGATTCATATTAAATTAAAAATAGTAATTAATTAAAAAGTAATTAAAAATATTGAGTAAAAATAATGAAGGTAATAATTAAAAATGATAATTAAAAATAATGAGTAAAAAAAAATGAAGGGAATTTTTCGGTGAACTTTAGTTTAAGGATTTATTTTTTGATTTGAAGCGGAAATTTTGGGGAGATTGATTTTTTTTTTTTTTTTTCACCGTGTTTTTAATAAGGGGTTAAGCGGATATTTTGGGGACACAGAATGTTTTTTTCTGTACTATTGTACGAGTAGTTTTTAATTTTAATGTGGTGACTTAAAAATTTTCAGTTTGGTGTAATTTAAGAGTTTGTTTTTTGATTTTAAGCAGAAATTTTGGGGAGATTGATTTTTTTTTTTTTTTTTTTTTTTTTTTTTTTTTTTTTTCACCGTGTTTTAGATAATGGGTTAAGCGGGTATTTGGGGACATAGAATGTTTTTTTTTCAGTACTATTGTACGAGTGGTTTTCAATTTTAATGTGGCGACTTAAAAATTTTCAGTTTGGTGTAATTTAAGAGTTTATTTTTTCGATTTTAAGTGGAAATTTGGGGAGATTGATTTTTTTTTTTTGTCCACTGTGTTCTTACATGATGAGTTAAGCGGGTATTTTGGGGGAAATTATTATTTTAGACTAATCATTCACGAAGGATATTTTGCGGATATAAATGTTTAATAGGGGGACTTTAACTTTTTTGCAATGGGATTGACGTGCGCTCGTCGACCTAACCGTACGGAGTTTGTAATTTTCTTTGAATCATGTGTGCATACTGGCTTAGACTATCTTAGAAAGACTTCCACCACCTTTATCTCCACCAAGTCATAAATAACACATGCTGGTAATGGGAATTTGTGAATATTAACTTTAAACATTAATTTAATGAAGGAACTTTAAAATTATTTCGAGTACTATTTTTAGTTAACTATGTTATACACTTGATATTTTAGATTAGTTAAAAAATAACATTAAAATTTGAATGAGAAAATATGTTTCAAAATGGGATTTTACTTATTTGCGCTCGTTGACCTAACCGTTCGGAATCTGTGATTTCCCTCGAATCATGTGTGAATAACTGTTAGATTTCTTTAGAAAGACCTGAATAAGCTTCAACCATCATAAATAACGCATGTCTGTAACGGGAATTTGAACTTAATTATTTTAAATATTCATTTTAATGAGGTGACTTCGAAAACAATTTGTAGAACTTTTGAGCGGTAATAATTTTTATTGGGAAACTTAAAAGAATCTTGTGATTTTTTGGGGTCTAATTTTTAATTGCTGAATTGCAATCTGTATTCGCCTTTCTTTCGTGTGATTGTGTAGATGTTGATGAAAACTATTTCTGTTCCAATTAATGAAATTTAATAATTAAAATAATAAAGTGTTCCTCACCAGACACCCCTTTTTCAAAATTCGTGCATATTTTTTAACATAACAATGTGTTTAATATAAGTAATTTTTGTGTGTCCTTTCTTTTCTGAAAGAGTAAGCGATTTTTAACAGAAATATCTTTTGACGTGTGTAATTTTTCGTTGGCAGAACAATTTTCAAATAAATAAATTTTAATATTAATTGAATTTTTGACTTTCCGAAGAAAAAAAGGAACTTATTTTTAATGTTTTAATACTTGTCGGTTAAAAAAATTAAACTATATTTATTATCGAAATGAATTCATCTACATTAATTTAAAAACATATAATATTTATAACCAGTAACGCAGAACTTTTTCAAACCCTGTTAATGAGATTTTATAACAAAAGTGTTATTATATAATTGAATTACTGTTTTTAAAATGTGTTGTATGTATGTGCGTGTTTTGAATGTATCTGTATGTTGTATGTATGTATGTATGTGTGTGTGTTGCATAGTGTGTGTGTGTGTCGTATGTATGTGTATGTTGTATGTATATGTGTGTGTGTGTGTGTTGTATGTATGTGCATGTTGTATGTATGTGTGTGTATGTATGTGTGTGTTGTATGTATGTGCATGTTGAATGTATGTGTATGTAATTTTTTTGCCGATAGGTGTGATCTTTAGCTGAAAGTGACCTAGGGTCAAAACTTTCACCCAGGAATCGCCACGAGGAGGCAGATCACATGATTCCCGTATTGCACACATTCACATACATTATTTCGAGCGATATTTTTAGCGAAACATAATATGCAATTGAAGTTTTAGAATAATTAAAAAATAACTTAAAAATTTAAATGAAAGAATGTTTCAAAATGGAATTTTACGTACTAACATTTAATCGCGCTCGTCGGTTTTTACTGTTTGGAGGTCTGTTAATTTTCCTTTAACCTTGGAAAACCTTGCGTCAATAAGGATATTTCAGAAAGACCCCCACTTTGGGTACTCTTTTAAACTAATATTTGTAATGAGATGTGTTCGCGCGCGTCGGCCTAACTGTTTGGAGTATCAACATAAAATCAGCAAATTAATACAAAATATTTCAAATAGTAAGAAAATGATTGATTAAAATCACCAAGTAAGAATAAAAATACTTCAAGCAATGAGAAAATAAATGTTTAAAATCAAAAATTTAACATTTAAAGGTTTTATCTTCAGATCAAAATAATTTGCGAAAAATGCTTTTAAATATTTTTAAAACTGTATTGAAAATAATATTTTTCATACCTGAACATAAAAAAGTGTTAAATCCAAATCGATGAAGAGTTTAATAATTATTTTCTCAAAGAGAGGATACTAAATTCGTTGCAGTATATGTGTGTGTGTAAACATAAATGAATCATTCTTATCTGCTTATCTGATAGCGTTTTCCGAAAAGGGTTGAATCTCTGAATCATAACTGATAGGAACTGGGGTTGATGTGTTATCTTAATTAATCTTAATGAGTACTATATCTAATTAAAATTATTTGACTTGAAATAAAATAACGTCTGTTGAGCAATATCTTTTGAAAACTTAAGATTTAATTATTTAAATCAAATTAAAGGCTTTTTTTTATCTCATCGATTTATTTTAAATAAAACTAAAATATTTATATTTTTCTGTACTTTGTTAGCAAAATAAAGAGTGTATCACATTCATTTCGGCTTTAACTGTTTGAAAATTTAAATTAACCTATAATTAAAATGATTACATAAGGTTGAGTATGCGATCTTTTAAATGAAATCTAGTTAAAAACGGAACACGCATTCATATAAAACTTTAAATACTTATGGTGTTGTGTATAATGCAATGTATGTATTAAATATTAAATGAAAAATATGAATTAACAATAAATGAAAGACATTAACATTAATAAAATATTAATTAAACATTGCATTGATTAAAAACTTAATGAAAAATATTAATTTGGGAATACGCATCCTTATAAAACTTTAAACATTTATGCTTTTGGGTATAATATTATGGATGTATTAAATATTAAATGAAAAATATGAATTAACAATAAATAAAAAATATTAATTAACATTAATAAAATATTAATTAAACATTGTGTTAATTAAAATATAGATTAAAAATTTAATGAAAAATATTAATTTCTCATGTAATTAAAATAACACTTTATAAATTAATGAATTAATAATAAATGAAACATGTTCATTCGAAACAACTTGAGAAATACTAATTTGTAATGAAATTAGAAAATACCAATTAATTAAATATTAATTAAAAATTAAATGAAAACTATTTATGAGAGACACATTGAAAAATATTCTCACCTTAAACTTTCATTCGCCAATCCTTAAATCCAACCTTCATCGTTGCTTACCTGTTAGGAAATGTCTGATAACAACAAATTCTTATCTTTAACGGTATTTCCCGAAGGCTGACTCACTAGATAAGTAACAATGACAAGTTCAAATCTGAAATTAAGAGTTTATTCATATTGAATATAATTAATATAATGTTTAATTAAAAAGGGACTTAATTTATTTAATACGTCATAATTAAGAATTTAATTAAATCCTAATATAATTTTTTTATCTAATTAATAGAATAAAAAAGAAATTCTTTTCAACATTTTCAAGAAACATCAAGTTATCGAATACTTAATAGATTATTTTTTTAATGAATGTGTAATTAACATTTTTAAAGGATTTTTTTCTAATTAATTAGTGTTTAATTAAAATTTTCATAATTAAAATAAATATATAAAATAAAAAAGGAATTCTTTTCAAAATTTTCAAGAAACACCAAATTATTATTAAGCAATATTTCGAATAACTACAAACTTTAATCATGATGAGTCATCACTGTGAATGATCTTTTCTTCTCATATGTTATAAAAACAAGTTTAAGTACCTAAATTTATTGATATATTTCATTGTGTGTTGGATCCTTCTTTACTAATCTCGTTAAAATTATTCATTTACCAATGATTTAAATTTCACATTTTAAAGTCATTTATATAATATACTAACATTTGACTATTAAATATCAAATAATGGATATGCACTTTTTACACTCACATCTTACAATGTAATTAGTAACCAAATGTAATGATTTTTAAGCATGTCTTCTTAATTTTTTTACAATGAAAGACTATCACAGTTGAATATTTAGCTTTCTGTTTATAACTTTATCTTGAAATATATAATGCATACCACACGATTTCATTAAATGAATCACAATACATTTCAAACTTCTCATTTTCAATGTTTTATATATACTAGTGTTTATCAAATAGGTGTTTATTCTGAACAATCATTACTTAGTATATTGATGAAAAGTTTGTGTTGAACGGTTTTTAACTTAAATGGTGTGAGAGAAGGATATATTAGGACAGAAGTTATTAAATATAGAGTCTTTAAAGTTTATACCCGTGCAAGAATTGGCATTTCAAGAAACAAAGTTGTGTCACATTTGAAAGCATTCTTTATATTCGAAACGCACACGTGATCACGATCACATCACTGAAGAGCATAGAGAAGCTGTTTATGTTGTATATAATTTGAATTTTCATTAACACAATATTATAACCGAAGTTTTTCGATAGTTTGAAAAATTATGATGTTCAACGTCTGCACACGTTAACACAGAATAAGATTAGCTTATGCCCTTTCGATGATAAGCGTTATTTGCAGGTAAGATGTATTAACATAACAAAATTTTCTTGGTAATTTTACTCGCAGGTTTCAAAACCACAAACATCTGATCATACTTCTCATTTTTAACACGCGACACTAACCATTGGGCCATTAAAGCCCGTAATTTAGTAACTAAAAATTAAGAAAGATCATCGAAAATGATTACTTCACACATGCAAAAATAATTTTTATTGTGACTTATCAGTTAAAAATCACGAAGAAAAGAAAAATATCACATATGTTTTGGATTACTTTGAGATTTTATGAGTCACTTCATCAGTTAAATAGACATAACCACTTCTTATGAATCACTACTTATGCTTAAATTTTGAAACACTTGCTTATATGAAATGTATTATATTTTAGTTTATCAGTGATAGTGCGATTACTTGTTAATAATTTTAATGTTATTAAAAAAATTTAAAAAAATCAAATGTGAATAATTAATTAAAAAAACACAAGTCACTATTAAAGGTTTGAACAAATTATTAAAATTATTTTACAAAACTTTTCAAATTATTTAAAAATGTTTCACTAATATTTAGTAATCGTCAAATTTTAATGTCGATAATCATTTATGTGAGTCAGGTTTTCTGTTTTAACTGTTAAGTTATCAGATTCCCCCTTCAAGTACATCTCATTGATAAGTTTTAATCAACCAATCAACTATTTATTTACCCCAGCAACCAGCTATTTGTTTACCCTAGTAACCAAAAAGCTTTTGTCGACACATGAACAAAATTTTGAAGATGCAAGACTCTTCATTTTCATTCGAAAAAACAATGACTTATGTAATAAATTTTTTCTTTACTTAAATGAAACCTTCACATGTGTATTGGTAAAACTTGGAAAATTTCATTTAATGCACAAATTTAAAGTTAACAGACAAGGTCTTCACACATCTTTTAGTATTTTACTAACACTTTGCCAAATATCTTTAGAAAACAACAACAGAATTTTAAATAATTATTTTAATAAAAATTCTCTTTTGTAAGTGACATTATTAAACTAACTTGAAAAATTAACTTGGCAAAGCAAGTTTTCACTATTCCAACTAAGTAATATTCATAAGTTTTATATGATAAACAACCTGTTTGGTTATGTCCCAGCATGGCTTTATAAAATGTATCTAAAATAACCTTTAATATCAATGTTTAAAAATATGCGAATAATTCAGTTAGTCTTTTATAGATGATTATTTTCCCTTCTATTATTTAAAAGACATTTTAAAATAAAATTATTACTGATGCCAGTTTATCCCAGTGTTATGAAATGTGTATGTAAAACTTTTAATTCTAATTTTCACATTTTATTATTTCAAATTATTGTTTTCAAGTTGTACTAAAATTTGGAAAAAAATATTTAATTTTCATGCATAATTAAATTGAAATACTTTAATAATAAAGACACATTTAACATTGTATACTCACCTAATCCAACACTTTCACAAATACACGTCCGACTCGCTCCAAGGTTTAGGAAGAAATGAGAGATTCAAAGTCCTTATCAGAAAATGTTATCAGATAGTCTTATCTTAAGATAAGTGACGTCAGAGAACATATGTCATCAACTGGTCACGTGATGTATATCACATGACCAGTGCTTTGTTAATTAATCTTATTAATTAATTATTAATTATTAAATTATTAATTATTAATTATTAATTAATTAATTAATAATATTAAATAATTTAATTTAATACTTAATAATTAATTAATTAATAATTAATAATTTAATACTTAATAATTAATTAATATGAATAATTAACAAAGCACTGGTCATGTGATATACATCACGTGACCAGTTGATGACATATGTTCTCTGACGTCACTTATCTTAAGATAAGACTATCTGATAACATTTTCTGATAAGGACTTTGAATCTCTCATTTCTTCCTAAACCTTGGAGCGAGTCGGACGTGTATTTGTGAAAGTGTTGGATTAGGTGAGTATACAATGTTAAATGTGTCTTTATTATTAAAGTATTTCAATTTAATTATGCATGAAAATTAAATATTTTTTTCCAAATTTTAGTACAACTTGAAAACAATAATTTGAAATAATAAAATGTGAAAATTAGAATTAAAAGTTTTACATACACATTTCATAACACTGGGATAAACTGGCATCAGTAATAATTTTATTTTAAAATGTCTTTTAAATAATAGAAGGGAAAATAATCATTTATAAAAGACTAACTGAATTATTCGCATATTTTTAAACATTGATATTAAAGGTTATTTTAGATACATTTTATAAAGCCATGCTGGGACATAACCAAACAGGTTGTTTATCATATAAAACTTATGAATATTACTTAGTTGGAATAGTGAAAACTTGCTTTGCCAAGTTAATTTTTCAAGTTAGTTTAATAATGTCACTTACAAAAGAGAATTTTTATTAAAATAATTATTTAAAATTCTGTTGTTGTTTTCTAAAGATATTTGGCAAAGTGTTAGTAAAATACTAAAAGATGTGTGAAGACCTTGTCTGTTAACTTTAAATTTGTGCATTAAATGAAATTTTCCAAGTTTTACCATACACATGTGAAGGTTTCATTTAAGTAAAGAAAAAATTTATTACATAAGTCATTGTTTTTTCGAATGAAAATGAAGAGTCTTGCATCTTCAAAATTTTGTTCATGTGTCGACAAAAGCTTTTTGGTTACTAGGGTAAACAGATAGCTGGTTGCTGGGGTAAATAAATAGTTGATTGGTTGATTAAAACTTATCAATGAGATGTACTTGAAGGGGGAATCTGATAACTTAACAGTTAAAACAGAAAACCTGACTCACATAAATGATTATCGACATTAAAATTTGACGATTACTAAATATTAGTGAAACATTTTTAAATAATTTGAAAAGTTTTGTAAAATAATTTTAATAATTTGTTCAAACCTTTAATAGTGACTTGTGTTTTTTTAATTAATTATTCACATTTGATTTTTTTAAATTTTTTTAATAACATTAAAATTATTAACAAGTAATCGCACTATCACTGATAAACTAAAATATAATACATTTCATATAAGCAAGTGTTTCAAAATTTAAGCATAAGTAGTGATTCATAAGAAGTGGTTATGTCTATTTAACTGATGAAGTGACTCATAAAATCTCAAAGTAATCCAAAACATATGTGATATTTTTCTTTTCTTCGTGATTTTTAACTGATAAGTCACAATAAAAATTATTTTTGCATGTGTGAAGTAATCATTTTCGATGATCTTTCTTAATTTTTAGTTACTAAATTACGGGCTTTAATGGCCCAATGGTTAGTGTCGCGTGTTAAAAATGAGAAGTATGATCAGATGTTTGTGGTTTTGAAACCTGCGAGTAAAATTACCAAGAAAATTTTGTTATGTTAATACATCTTACCTGCAAATAACGCTTATCATCGAAAGGGCATAAGCTAATCTTATTCTGTGTTAACGTGTGCAGACGTTGAACATCATAATTTTTCAAACTATCGAAAAACTTCGGTTATAATATTGTGTTAATGAAAATTCAAATTATATACAACATAAACAGCTTCTCTATGCTCTTCAGTGATGTGATCGTGATCACGTGTGCGTTTCGAATATAAAGAATGCTTTCAAATGTGACACAACTTTGTTTCTTGAAATGCCAATTCTTGCACGGGTATAAACTTTAAAGACTCTATATTTAATAACTTCTGTCCTAATATATCCTTCTCTCACACCATTTAAGTTAAAAACCGTTCAACACAAACTTTTCATCAATATACTAAGTAATGATTGTTCAGAATAAACACCTATTTGATAAACACTAGTATATATAAAACATTGAAAATGAGAAGTTTGAAATGTATTGTGATTCATTTAATGAAATCGTGTGGTATGCATTATATATTT
This sequence comes from Maratus speculifer, assembly GCA_964019185.1. Lineage (NCBI taxonomy): Eukaryota > Metazoa > Arthropoda > Arachnida > Araneae > Salticidae > Maratus > Maratus speculifer. Next base: position 193,608,361 of record OZ025299.1, read on the forward strand.
CAAGATAAAGTTATAAACAGAAAGCTAAATATTCAACTGTGATAGTCTTTCATTGTAAAAAAATTAAGAAGACATGCTTAAAAATCATTACATTTGGTTACTAATTACATTGTAAGATGTGAGTGTAAAAAGTGCATATCCATTATTTGATATTTAATAGTCAAATGTTAGTATATTATATAAATGACTTTAAAATGTGAAATTTAAATCATTGGTAAATGAATAATTTTAACGAGATTAGTAAAGAAGGATCCAACACACAATGAAATATATCAATAAATTTAGGTACTTAAACTTGTTTTTATAACATATGAGAAGAAAAGATCATTCACAGTGATGACTCATCATGATTAAAGTTTGTAGTTATTCGAAATATTGCTTAATAATAATTTGGTGTTTCTTGAAAATTTTGAAAAGAATTCCTTTTTTATTTTATATATTTATTTTAATTATGAAAATTTTAATTAAACACTAATTAATTAGAAAAAAATCCTTTAAAAATGTTAATTACACATTCATTAAAAAAATAATCTATTAAGTATTCGATAACTTGATGTTTCTTGAAAATGTTGAAAAGAATTTCTTTTTTATTCTATTAATTAGATAAAAAAATTATATTAGGATTTAATTAAATTCTTAATTATGACGTATTAAATAAATTAAGTCCCTTTTTAATTAAACATTATATTAATTATATTCAATATGAATAAACTCTTAATTTCAGATTTGAACTTGTCATTGTTACTTATCTAGTGAGTCAGCCTTCGGGAAATACCGTTAAAGATAAGAATTTGTTGTTATCAGACATTTCCTAACAGGTAAGCAACGATGAAGGTTGGATTTAAGGATTGGCGAATGAAAGTTTAAGGTGAGAATATTTTTCAATGTGTCTCTCATAAATAGTTTTCATTTAATTTTTAATTAATATTTAATTAATTGGTATTTTCTAATTTCATTACAAATTAGTATTTCTCAAGTTGTTTCGAATGAACATGTTTCATTTATTATTAATTCATTAATTTATAAAGTGTTATTTTAATTACATGAGAAATTAATATTTTTCATTAAATTTTTAATCTATATTTTAATTAACACAATGTTTAATTAATATTTTATTAATGTTAATTAATATTTTTTATTTATTGTTAATTCATATTTTTCATTTAATATTTAATACATCCATAATATTATACCCAAAAGCATAAATGTTTAAAGTTTTATAAGGATGCGTATTCCCAAATTAATATTTTTCATTAAGTTTTTAATCAATGCAATGTTTAATTAATATTTTATTAATGTTAATGTCTTTCATTTATTGTTAATTCATATTTTTCATTTAATATTTAATACATACATTGCATTATACACAACACCATAAGTATTTAAAGTTTTATATGAATGCGTGTTCCGTTTTTAACTAGATTTCATTTAAAAGATCGCATACTCAACCTTATGTAATCATTTTAATTATAGGTTAATTTAAATTTTCAAACAGTTAAAGCCGAAATGAATGTGATACACTCTTTATTTTGCTAACAAAGTACAGAAAAATATAAATATTTTAGTTTTATTTAAAATAAATCGATGAGATAAAAAAAAGCCTTTAATTTGATTTAAATAATTAAATCTTAAGTTTTCAAAAGATATTGCTCAACAGACGTTATTTTATTTCAAGTCAAATAATTTTAATTAGATATAGTACTCATTAAGATTAATTAAGATAACACATCAACCCCAGTTCCTATCAGTTATGATTCAGAGATTCAACCCTTTTCGGAAAACGCTATCAGATAAGCAGATAAGAATGATTCATTTATGTTTACACACACACATATACTGCAACGAATTTAGTATCCTCTCTTTGAGAAAATAATTATTAAACTCTTCATCGATTTGGATTTAACACTTTTTTATGTTCAGGTATGAAAAATATTATTTTCAATACAGTTTTAAAAATATTTAAAAGCATTTTTCGCAAATTATTTTGATCTGAAGATAAAACCTTTAAATGTTAAATTTTTGATTTTAAACATTTATTTTCTCATTGCTTGAAGTATTTTTATTCTTACTTGGTGATTTTAATCAATCATTTTCTTACTATTTGAAATATTTTGTATTAATTTGCTGATTTTATGTTGATACTCCAAACAGTTAGGCCGACGCGCGCGAACACATCTCATTACAAATATTAGTTTAAAAGAGTACCCAAAGTGGGGGTCTTTCTGAAATATCCTTATTGACGCAAGGTTTTCCAAGGTTAAAGGAAAATTAACAGACCTCCAAACAGTAAAAACCGACGAGCGCGATTAAATGTTAGTACGTAAAATTCCATTTTGAAACATTCTTTCATTTAAATTTTTAAGTTATTTTTTAATTATTCTAAAACTTCAATTGCATATTATGTTTCGCTAAAAATATCGCTCGAAATAATGTATGTGAATGTGTGCAATACGGGAATCATGTGATCTGCCTCCTCGTGGCGATTCCTGGGTGAAAGTTTTGACCCTAGGTCACTTTCAGCTAAAGATCACACCTATCGGCAAAAAAAATTACATACACATACATTCAACATGCACATACATACAACACACACATACATACACACACATACATACAACATGCACATACATACAACACACACACACACACATATACATACAACATACACATACATACGACACACACACACACTATGCAACACACACACATACATACATACATACAACATACAGATACATTCAAAACACGCACATACATACAACACATTTTAAAAACAGTAATTCAATTATATAATAACACTTTTGTTATAAAATCTCATTAACAGGGTTTGAAAAAGTTCTGCGTTACTGGTTATAAATATTATATGTTTTTAAATTAATGTAGATGAATTCATTTCGATAATAAATGTAGTTTAATTTTTTTAACCGACAAGTATTAAAACATTAAAAATAAGTTCCTTTTTTTCTTCGGAAAGTCAAAAATTCTATTAATATTAAAATTTATTTATTTGAAAATTGTTCTGCCAACGAAAAATTACACACGTCAAAAGATATTTCTGTTAAAAATCGCTTACTCTTTCAGAAAAGAAAGGACACACAAAAATTACTTATATTAAACACATTGTTATGTTAAAAAATATGCACGAATTTTGAAAAAGGGGTGTCTGGTGAGGAACACTTTATTATTTTAATTATTAAATTTCATTAATTGGAACAGAAATAGTTTTCATCAACATCTACACAATCACACGAAAGAAAGGCGAATACAGATTGCAATTCAGCAATTAAAAATTAGACCCCAAAAAATCACAAGATTCTTTTAAGTTTCCCAATAAAAATTATTACCGCTCAAAAGTTCTACAAATTGTTTTCGAAGTCACCTCATTAAAATGAATATTTAAAATAATTAAGTTCAAATTCCCGTTACAGACATGCGTTATTTATGATGGTTGAAGCTTATTCAGGTCTTTCTAAAGAAATCTAACAGTTATTCACACATGATTCGAGGGAAATCACAGATTCCGAACGGTTAGGTCAACGAGCGCAAATAAGTAAAATCCCATTTTGAAATATATTTTCTCATTCAAATTTTAATGTTATTTTTTAACTAATCTAAAATATCAAGTGTATAACATAGTTAACTAAAAATAGTACTCGAAATAATTTTAAAGTTCCTTCATTAAATTAATGTTTAAAGTTAATATTCACAAATTCCCATTACCAGCATGTGTTATTTATGACTTGGTGGAGATAAAGGTGGTGGAAGTCTTTCTAAGATAGTCTAAGCCAGTATGCACACATGATTCAAAGAAAATTACAAACTCCGTACGGTTAGGTCGACGAGCGCACGTCAATCCCATTGCAAAAAAGTTAAAGTCCCCCTATTAAACATTTATATCCGCAAAATATCCTTCGTGAATGATTAGTCTAAAATAATAATTTCCCCCAAAATACCCGCTTAACTCATCATGTAAGAACACAGTGGAAAAAAAAAAAAATCAATCTCCCCAAATTTCCACTTAAAATCGAAAAAATAAACTCTTAAATTACACCAAACTGAAAATTTTTAAGTCGCCACATTAAAATTGAAAACCACTCGTACAATAGTACTGAAAAAAAAACATTCTATGTCCCCAAATACCCGCTTAACCCATTATCTAAAACACGGTGAAAAAAAAAAAAAAAAAAAAAAAAAAAAAAAAAAAAAAAAAAATCAATCTCCCCAAAATTTCTGCTTAAAATCAAAAAACAAACTCTTAAATTACACCAAACTGAAAATTTTTAAGTCACCACATTAAAATTAAAAACTACTCGTACAATAGTACAGAAAAAAACATTCTGTGTCCCCAAAATATCCGCTTAACCCCTTATTAAAAACACGGTGAAAAAAAAAAAAAAAAATCAATCTCCCCAAAATTTCCGCTTCAAATCAAAAAATAAATCCTTAAACTAAAGTTCACCGAAAAATTCCCTTCATTATTTTTTACTCATTATTTTTAATTATCATTTTTAATTATTACCTTCATTATTTTTACTCAATATTTTTAATTACTTTTTAATTAATTACTATTTTTAATTTAATATGAATCATTCATCTCTTAATCAACAGTCAAAAGAACCGCTCGTACTGTAGTATACTTAAAAAATTTATCCCCCTTTTACCCCTCTCTTATAGCATAAAATATACAAATTTCACGAAAAAAATTTGACCCCCCTTTTAACCCCTTCTCTTAGAAGACGATGTCAGGAGGAGGAGGATTGAGGAGGAGGAGGATTGAGGAGGAGGTGTGAGGAGGAGGCTTGAGGAGGAGGATTGAGGAGGAGGAGCCCTCCTCCCTCCTCCGATCCTCAATCCTCCTCCTGAGGTCGGACAGACATTTTTCCCCTACTTGTGTGCAAGTTTAATGAGACATAAAGTGTTGCAATTTAACATCGTCTGCTTCACAATTTGTCACTTTTAAACCGGTATATATTTAGACTAGTAGCCTTCGCTCGCTTCACTGGTCAGTTTCTTTAAAGGAATCAGTCGTACATCAAATGTAATACATTTAGTAAAAAAAATATTTAATCTAACATCCATATTTGTCTCATTCATTTAATCTTACATTATCCTGTTCAAAGCCGATGTTCACGGCATAAGAGACAAAATATCTTTAAAATGACTGAAGTATTTATATTTGATTATTTTTTTTTTTTTTAGTAAGTGTGTTATTTTGAATTTTCCGCTTCTACCTAAACCTGCCTCTGAGAATTTCTAAAATAGATAAAATATATATTAAGTTATTTTTAGTTACATGGTTAAGTTTGATGTAAAACTACCGCTGAGGTATGGCGGAATGATCTAAATTTTCGTACCTCCTGTTAATCTTTTAGGCGGGGTTAAATTCTAAAAACGCTGAAATAAATGTTTAATATTTTTAATAAGCTTGTTATATTAAATTACACGTTCTACCTTAAACTGCTGCTTGGATATGGCTAGAGATAAGCGATTCTCGAAAATTCACCAATAGAAAAATATCGTCATCGTAAAAAACACAGTCGATACAGTCATCGATTACATTCGAGAATCTACAATCAAGATGTCCTACAATCGATCATTAAATTAATTGTTTTTATATGCTTATAAAGTATTTTAGTAAATACATGAGAACTAAAAACGGATGGAATTAAAAAACAATGCGCCGAAAAAAGATTAAAAGAAAGCCACAACAGCCTAAAAGTCATATGACAGTGTCCCCCGGTTGGAAAAAGTTGAAAAGGCGAGAATAAGAATAAAAAGATAAGGAAGTTTAAATATCAAACATTAGTATTTTTCGACAATTAGCAGTAAAATGGTCAAAGAAGATGCCTTCTCCCCTGATTGCAAAAACAGGAACTAAATCGATAGTAAATAGGATCAGCATTTTTCACTGTTAATTATTTTTCTATTTCAAAAAAAAATCGAAAACTGCCCCCCGGGGGCAGTTTTCGATTGGAGGGGGGGGGGAGCAGGAAGAAAGGTTCATAATATGAAAGAGTGGTCCGAGAGTTTTTCGATGATATGTTACATGATAAGTCCAAATAAAGTTTGGAAATTTTTGACCTCCATTTTAACCTCCTCGGGGGTAGAAATTTAAAAATCACTGAAAAACTCGTTTAATCATTTTTGATAGATTTATTTTCTTCCGTTTTACGCTTCTACTTAAAATGACTCCTGAGATATTCCAAATGTATTAAATTGTTCGACCCCCCCCCTCCCTTTTGACCCCCTTACGGGGGTATTTCAAAAGTCGCCGGAATACATGTTTCATTATACTTTTAGTAGATTTATTTTCTAGAATTTAATGCTCGTTCCTTAATTTACTGCTGAGATATAGCAAGGTGTTTCAGAATTATCTACCTCCCATTGCCCTCCCCTCCCGTCTCAGTCCACGCTTACGTCATAAGAAGTTTTCATGCTTCCCCAATTTTCATGCTTCTAGGTTAAGTAGTTTGGGCTGCGCGTTGATTATCAATCAGTCACGACAAACTATTTTATATATGTATAGATGAGGACACAGTACGTTTAATGTATTTTCTGCACAGTATAAGCACAGATATACCAAATTTTAACTATATATTTTTTTTAAAAATTGCTTCATGTGTTTAAAACTTTCTTGAAAAATACAGGATTGAAAATGTAATTATGTACATTATTAATGTGAAACATGCTCCATTTGAAGCAACTTATTAGGCTTATTCATTCTTTCCTTTTTCTTTTCTTCTTTTCACATAATGATATTAAAATATTACATATTCATTATTAGCTGTTATTGATAAAAACTTAGTATAAATTTTTGATTTATTACATTTTCTCAAATTTAAAACAATTTCTGTGTTAAAAGCAGGAAACTCGACAAAAGGTCCTCACTAAAACCATTACTGATATATAAGAAATTTTATGAGTTATTTCGGTGCACGTATTTATCGTCTTTTATATCATGCATTTATTCTTTTTTTTAATAATGTTTTATTTTATTTATTTATTTATTTTTAACGTGTTACAGTCTCAAAGAAATATGTGAATTGGGGGTATTTTGAAGTGCCTTCTAGTTTTCAAGTGCAAAATATCACGTGCGCATTGCGCAGTTTTCGACTCTGCCAAGCATTAATTTTTATCTGGAAAACGATGTACTCGCAGCATTCGTTTAAAAGATCTCTTTATTTACGAAAAATTTTTTAAATCCTTCACATATCGCATTGAGTTTTGTACAGATTGAAAACATTAAAAACTCTACAAAGGAGACAGAAAAACCTATCATTGCAATTTGCTTTCATCGATCCCATAATAAGACTTCTTGTAATTTACATGAACATTTTTAGAAGGAAATATTCTAGAGAGCATTCCAAGGCATTATTATTTTGGGAGCTAAGTAATTTCGGATTTCGTCAGTGGATGGTTGCCCATTCTTTTTGTTTTATCAACATGTTCAGAGCACCTAACCTACATTGTTTTCTTGTTGTTTAAGACTTCAGTCTTTTAGCAAAGAAGTTGTATCGATGACTTATTTCGTTTCATTTTTATCCCAGTTTAAAATGAAAAAACAAAACGTGCATTTCAGGTATATTTTATTGTATTATTTCTGAAAAGGCAAGAACACTTCGCAAGCACACAAGAAATTATGTGCCTTTTTAGGAATGAACCTTTGAAAGAAAGGCAGTGTCAAAACTGGCTCGCCAAATTTATTTCTGGCGATTTTTCACAGAAAATTATGCAACGTCCAGTTGAAGTTGAGGGGACCCATACAAAGGTCATTATCAATTCAGATCGTCATAGCACAACACGAGAGATTGCAGAGGAGCTCAATGTAAGGCATACATCCACTGAGAAAAAAAAATTGACTATGTCAAGGAACTCGATGTATGGATCTCTCATCAGCTTAACGAAATTCATTTGATCCAACGCATCAGCATATGCATTTGGCTACTGAAAGGCAATTATATTAATCCATTTCTGAAATGATAGATAGCTGGTGAAGAAAGTGGATAGTTTATAACAAGAATACTGGAAAAGATCAAGGTTGATGCAAGACGAACCAGCTTAAACGACACTAAAAGCTGAGATTTCCCCCCCCCCCCCAAAAAAAAAAAAAAAAAAAAAAAAAAAGATTATGCTGACATTTCGATGGATTATAAAGGAATTCTGCACTTTTAACTTTTACTAAGAAACCAAACAATTAATTCAAACGTGTACGTTCAACAACTCGCCAAAATTAGCGATACAGTTCAAAAAAAGCGTCCAGCTTTGGCAAACCGTGAGGGAGTTATTTCCCACCATGAAAATGAAAAGCCCACACATCCTTGGTCCCTCGCCTATCATTATTAGAACTAAGTTGGGATGCGTTGTTAAATATACCATATAGCCCTGACCTTGCGCCTTCAAATTATCATTTATTTCATTCCATGCTAAACTCCTTAAATGGTAAAATGTTTTATGACGCAGATGATGAAAAATCACATTTACATCAGATTTTGCTGCGAAAAATCAGAAGTTTATAAATGTGGAATTATGACACTGCCTGAAAGATTGAAAAATGTCATCGACAAAAACGGACAACACCTAATAAATTGATATTCATCTAAGAAATATATACTATAATATACATTCTGTACAATCTGTGGTGCAAAGAACATTTGTTATTGATTTACAAGGCAACACAAAAGTATTCTATTACATAATGGTATAGAGGGAGCATTGTTTGGTGCGCATTTTAATTGTACAAAACTATTTAGCATTTTATAAAATTAATATACGTTGCTGAGGAATATTACAGGTTATTTCTTGTATCATAGAAAGCAGCTAATATTTACAGGGCCCACAAATGATTTTGGCTACTATACTGTATCCGAAATACTGAATAATATTACATCAAGATCGAAATATTTTTTGGTGCATTCCTAATTATATAAATACGTAGCACAGTCATCGTTCAGTATGTGCATCCACCTGTCTGTCCACATAATAGCAGAACAAAAACTACCAAACCAAATCGTTTGGGATTTAAAATATATAATTGTTGCATAATTTTGTTGAGTCATTTTAATTTTTATGAAAATCGGGTGTGTAGTTTAATTACAGGGACAATAAAAAGTATTCCATTACATTACCGTCAATAGATAAAAATATCATCGTTATGTTTCTAAAAACAGTATATAATCAATGTTCGATCAATGTGTTAAAGAAATTATTTAATAGTTTATAATTAAAACAAATATTTCTGGTTTTAACGTTATGTTTTATTAATTTCTAAAAAGAAGACTGGGTAATTCTGAAAAATTACATTTTATTTTATTTATTTTTATCTTTATTTTTATTTTTGTTTTCATTTTTATTTATTTATGTTTTTATTTATATTTTTATATGCATTTATTTTATTTTATTTTATTATTTTATTTATTTATTTATTTGCGACAAATTGGCTATTCCAATGAGCAGCATAGATTATATAATAAAAAAGTTTCAAACAAAGGGGTGTCAATAAAATATATTTATAAACTGCACCGTCTCTTCTATTTTATATTAGATGGAAATTGTTCGTAGTTTCAGCCAGTATCTGATTTTAGGCCAAAACTCTTTAGAAAGGCGTAGATCCAGCATTGAATTGTATTTATTGATGATTCAACTTCTAGAACCCCTCCATCTACAAATATTAAGTTTCATTTCACGAAGCTCCAAACATTCTGCTACTAGCTGAGCGAACAGACAAATCGATGAATATGGAGAGTGTCATATTTTGATGGCAGGAAGTAGAACTACGATTTGTCGTGGTCTTTTTCTGAACGGAAGCTTTTTGATGGAGCCCAGGGAGATGGACATGCCGAACTGAGGGGCTCCCCTACGTTCCTTTTCTCATTACTCTAAATAACAACGGACGCACTTTGACGGACAATTGCAGCCAATTCTATCTGCTTGATTGATCCTTGCGGATAACAGGCCCATGTTTTTCCCTCTCACTCCCACACTGTAAATTGAATGGAAATAAATTGGAGCAAACTCCCAAAAAATTGCTTTTAAGGCTTCTGGTATTATAAAAGCTATATTGTCCATGGCCCGTTGCGTGAAAACTTTTTGTGTGCAAACAATTTAAAGTATAAAATGATACATTAAATAAAACAGAATATATAAATACAACATAAAATAGAAAACTGAATGAAAACGTAAATTCATAAAAAATATTTGTTGAAAAAAAAAAGTTTAAATCTAAAGCATAAGTATGTTATTTGAAAAAGTAAATTTACAATGACAAAGGAGAAACAGATTAAAATTAAATCATTGCAGTAGTAAAAAATTTTTTTAATTTCTGAATGCGGAATTAAACTTGCGAACGGTCGATAATAAGGCTATTATTGCCAGGTGTCCCGATTTAAGCGGACATCCCTATTTTCGGTACCTCAAAAATCGTCACTACAACCTCTGAAGATTAGTTTCCCTATTTTCACAATGCATATTTTTTTTTTCGACCACACCAGATTGATCGGTATTTTCTATAGAGTGGAATATAAAGGAAAATATACTACAAAAATGTATTACATAAACGTATGCGGACATCTAAAGAGGCCGTAGAAAGCAGTATTTTTTAAAGAAAATTAAAATATCAATCTATAATAGGGTATGAGATTTGAAAATTTACAGCTGATCTTTAATTAAGAGCATATTGTTTAAAAAGATGTGAGTTTGATAATTAATTCGTCGTTGGTCATGCTATGCTTAAAAAGTGTGTAATTAATTTTGATATTGCCTCCTAATTACATTGAATTCAAATGCTCTTCACTTTTCTTAATTATAAATTATTTTGTATTCCACTTAATAAAAGATTTGATAACTATTATAATTTTGTACACTGTTTATATAGTGGGGGGTATAGTTTATACCCCCCCACTGTTTATACCCCCCCTGCACTGTTTATATAGTACGACCAATGGCGTACTTCAAAAAGATACGACCTAAGGCGGATTAAATTAACCTGAAAGTACGAAGGCATGTACGAATACACGATAAAGATTGTTGACTTTCAATTAGTTTGATATTTATTGGAAGAAAGTATAGTCAATTTTTAAGAAATATGCATTATTTCACAAGAAAAAGTGTTAATATTTATTAACATGGCGTAGTAGAACCACTTTTAGCGTTTGACTGGATTCGTGTGGGAAATGAAAATTGAGAAATCTTAGATGATAGCTAACGATTAATATACAATTTCAATTGAAGATATTCTGAAAGCTCTTATAATGGTATTGGTAAACAGTTCTCTAAGGCACTAGTCCCTAATACAGACCACAGTAACTGGAAAATATTAAAGTCAGAAAGTCAAGCGAAATATCACAGTTTGTACTGCTTCCCGAATCACCACTTAACAAGTCTAGCCTGTATAAGTTCAGCATCTTCTGTTCTGAAAGTGCTTATCCCTTACAAAAAACAATGTCCTGTTCATTATATGAATGAGGTTGGTATAGAATCAATATAGGCATCCGCACCCACGGTTATTCACTTTTGGAAGGTGACTGCAGGGCCTGAAGCTACCAGAAGATGGTCAAAAACCTGCCTTCTTGCTTAACAGTTGGGAGAAGAAAATCCTCGTCATACTCTTTTAATGTATTCTTGAAATGTACACACGCCCATTTGTGAGATTGGGCTGAAAACTTGGATGCGTCCAACCATATAGTATCCGAACCATATATACCGATGTCTTCTAAATGCAATCTTCGATATCGGATCCGGTAAGATGTCAATTGATTTCTGCTGTCGCTTTGGCTGCTGTGGTCTTCTTTTTTGATGGCATAATCCACTACAACGCCCGGCAAACTCTTAAACTGGAATTTTGTCATCCCTGTGCTTATCTGAGAATGTTTTATCGATATTCTTCGATATTCTGCCATAATTTTCAAGATGGTAGCGCGAGAAACACCTAATATCATAGCTGCCAACTCTTCTGATTTTTTGGCCCGGAAAAATTTAACAGAAATTTTTGCCTTATTTAATTGGCAGATTCCGGCGATTTGAAAAGGTAAAATTTACATTAAAATTTTTCCGGGCCAAAAAAGCGGAAGATGTTGGCAGCTATGCCTAATATCCTAGCAATTGCGGTAAATAAAGTTTCTAACCAAAGCGTGACAATCCTCTGAATTTGTTGTAAGTCTGAGACCTTTCCAAATAATCACAAAAGCGACATACTCACACCTTCATACCAGCTCTCTATATTATTTTTTGTAAACAAAAGTTTGCTTAACCTCTTCAAACCTGGTGTATCCTATAGGATACACATCTTTACAATTTTTTCACGTATATATAATATTAAAAAAAAAAGAAAAAAGAAAGAAAGAAAGCAAGAAATTGGTGTGAACGGAGCTTGAGAGATAGCAGAACTAAACAAAATAGCTTATTTGCTTATTATAGCGCTTTTTAGCGAGCAATGTGTTATATGAAAATGGCTTGCATGTGTTTGAAACTTGCAAATGTACGAAATGTACAAAAATGAAAACGTAAATAATTTTAGTGTGTGTTATGATACTATTTGTTGAGTCCATTAGTAATACAAATCCATTAAATATATATTTATTGCATGTTTTACAATGTTTTTGTAATGCAAAAACGTAAAATATGAAAAAATCCTAGGAAATTGTAAAAAAAATGTACTTTTTGATTCCCCAAGTATCAACAAATTTTATGTACCGTAATTTCCGGCATATAATCCGCGGATCAAACAATCCTGTTTGGAACCAGGAATTTTATTTAGTCATCGGTACCAAATATTTTTGCGATCTGCAAAATTACAGTTTATTTTTTAAAATTTTTGTGAAGAAATATTATTGTTTGACCCGCGGATTATACGCCGGAAATTACGGCCCAAAAAAGTAAAATACAATTTTTTTTCGCTGTTCAATCTTCCTTAGTTATCAGTTTGTTAATATAAATCCATAACTGAAATTTGTAAAAAGTACATAAATAAATCCTGGGATCTGAAGAGCATATACCGTAATTTCGGGTGTATAAGCCGCGGATCAAACAATTCTTTTTGGACCCAGAAATCTTATTTAGTGATTGAAGACAAATATTTACGGCGATCTAACTAGTTATATTTGTTTCATAGAAAATTCTGGGTCGAAAAAGAATTGTTTGATCTGCGGCTTATACACCCGAACACATGCTGATGCATAAAAGTGACTCTGGGGATATGTCATAATATAGTTAGTTTGAATTTGAGAACATTTAAAAGCAATATATTAGAGCAGGACTGCACAACCTTTGGCCCGCGGACCACAAAGATACCACTATTTTTATGCAGAATAAATTCCCTTATAACAATGACAGAAAATTTGCTTTTAAATAAAACAAACATCACTTTTCAAATATTCTGGTGGCAAACAATTTTCAGGCAAAAAGGTTGTGCACCACTGTATTAGAGACATAGCTCAAAGTTAACTAAACAATATGTACATGTAGAATAATATCTCTACAATTGATTGTCGTGCATACAATTTTGAAATTTTCACAAACAATATATACCGTAATTTCGGATGTATAAGCCGCAGATCAAACAATTCTTTTTCGACCCAGAATTTTCTATGAAACAAATATAACTAGTTAGATCGTCGTATATATATATATATATTGCTAGGGAGACCAAGATATGAGGGTCGTTTTAAAAGATTTGAACTTAAAAATATATTTTTTTTTACAAAATCGGGTTAAAACTATTAGGTCACATAAATTCAAGGCATACAGGTTATTTGAGGTTATCATCAACGGCCATGGGTAATGCAGGCAAGTCAACTAGTCATTAATACATTGTGTATCCCTTTAAAAATAATGAATACTTCTTCAAATAACAAAGTCTGTAGTATGTCTAATATAGTCATCAAATAAGCGGTACAAATTTTATGCAAGGTGATCCCAACAGTAGTTGATCATTTTTAAGTCAGTTTATGTTTTTTTTTTTTTTTTTTTTTTTTTTTTGTGTTAGAAAGTGTAAGCGTTTAGTTTTGGATTAGTTGGAGATAATTACGGTAAGTTAAAATAATCCACTTCCATCTTGCTTATTTCAATTAATATTTCTATAATAATTGTTATTAGTCACTTGCCGAAAATTATATTTTATAAGATTATTTTTTATATTTTTGATTGATTTCTTTCTCCTGATAATCACTGGGAAAATGGCAACTAAAAAACTTCGTATTTAAAATTTGTATTACTATTTAATTTCATCTGATTTCATTTTTGCCCATTATAGAATATTCATTAAAGTTTGTAGAAACCGTGTTAGTTTTCATCAAAAATTTAAAAAGAATAAAATATAATAAGAACCCTGTGGCACTGATTTCATTTGAACAATTACTGTAGGGTAACCCTACTTGATGCCTCACAATGATCCGTCTAATGTAAGACAATGCTTTATTCCTATCCGCCTATATGATCATGTTAATATACGTGCGAATGAGCATAAAAGTCTAATATTAACTCTAGAATGCCCGAAAATTTTACTCAAGTTTGATAATAAAATTTCTCACCAGAATTTTTATTGAAAATTACATAATTTTTTTATTATTTTTTTTTATTTATTATTATTATTATTATTATTATTATTATTTGCGGCAGCGAACGTGTTTAGGCGTCCATTACTGCACATCACCTCATCCTTCATCTGCATGTGTGTCAATTCCCGTTTTGTGAAATCGGATTTTTTTATCGTTAAATTTTTTTTCTAAATTTTCTTATATTTTACCTATGTAATATTGTTAATGTATATTTTTATTGTTGCTATGATTGTTTTAAATAATAAATAAATAAATAAACAGGGAAAATGCGAGACTGTATGTGCCATAAATTTTAATCTCCAAATTATTAGATTATCTAAATTATTCTCTTTTAACAGAGAGACGACAAAACAGGAATCATTTGGTTGCAAATTGTTTCTTCTACATTACTTTATCAATTTAACCCGTTTAAGGCCAAAGGGAAATGAAACAAAACAAACATGTAATTTTTTTATTATGATATTAAAGATAAGACAAACAATGATATAAGAACAAAAAAAAAAAGATCAGTAAGTCTTTTTTTTTTTTAACAAGATAAAATTAAGTGTATAATATTAGTGCTCAATATTTTATGCATAAGTTTTAACTCATATCATCAATTATAGTATACTTGCATAGCTGCCAACTCTTCTGATTTTTTGGCCCGGAAAAATTTAACAGAAATTTTTGCCTTATTTAATTGGCAGATTCCGGCGATTTGAAAAGGTAAAATTTACATTAAAATTTTTCCGGGCCAAAAAAGCGGAAGATGTTGGCAGCTATGTACTTGATTAAAAAAAACATAATTTAGAACACTACTTTCTCAAATAGATTTTAAAAAATGATAATAATGTACTTACTTCCACAATCTGTTGATAAGTAGTTCACAACTGACACTAAATCACAAAAAATATGACTACCTACTTCTTTTTTTAATTTAAAAATATTAGTATACCCTCATCAAAAATTAAAGAATTTTAGAATGATTTAATTTCGAATTGTTTTTATAGTGTGCGTAAAAAAATTACTGTACTCAAATGAATACGTCGGCCTTAAATAGTTTAATATAATATTAAGAAGTTTATGTGCATATTGTTGTGGTAATACATTTTAAAACTTTAAATAACAAGTTTGACACAAAACTGAACCCTTAGAAACTTATATACGAAATTTGAAGACATTATGTGGTTATGTTGTACATGATTTTAATAATATTAGTGATATTTTAACAAAATCCAAAACAGACTGGCTTTTTTTTATAGAAATGTTGGGATATCACGAGAAAAAAATACAAGTGTATCCAAACAGTCCATTCTTATCCAAATAGTGTTGAACTACATGCTCCGTATTTTCGAATGTGACAGACAGAAGATAAGCTTTCACTTGGCGTACTATTGAACACTTCTGTCACTTTTCCTAATATCATGAAACTTCGCACAAAATAAGGTAAAACTTTGGAAAAAGCCTTTTTAATCTTTTATTATTATTATTATTATTATTATTATTTAAGGATATGAACAGTAACAGTTATTATGTTCAGAGAGAAGTGAGGCTCTTTGTATTTTAAACGGAAAAGCGAAGTATTACGATCGTGATTTGCAAAACTTTGTTCACTAAAAATTCCTCAAATTTATTTTATCCTCTTTTGAACTACACCGTATGTAATTGAAAAATGTCTCCCGGTGAAAACACGTTCGCTCTTCACTATTACCTTTTTTGTAATGTATTCCTAATTCATTAATTAAAATCTTTCGAAATTTTTGTGGGGCTTCGATCCATTTTATTTTTTTAAATTTACCTATATTTGCTGACATATCGCACTCATGGAAGTCCATTCCAATTTCAATCACATTTCAATGAATGTGTGAGCTTTCATCGTTTTTTGCAGCTCATTTTTTACAATAAAATTTACTTTGTATAACGCATACTTATTAAAATACTGTATGACAAACAATATAGTATTAGAACCGAACAGTAGTCAGCAGTACCTAATACTATTAATTTAATTCCTTTTAGGTAGCTTTCATTACAAAAAGTAAAAAGCTACCTATTGCAGCCGTCCGGAGGAAAGCACTTCCAGAAAATTTTGGCATATTTTCATCGATCATGACCCCCAGACCCCAAAACCATCCTCCGTTCAAATGTTGACGTATATATATATATATATATATATATATATATATATATATATGTTAATTAAAAAAATTGAGAGTGGGTTATTTATTTTAACATATTTTTTAAACTGTTTAATTGACACAAATATATGGATATTTGCCTAGTTATATTTATAGTTAAATAGCTATATTTTAATTATCAAATTAATTTTAATGTTATTGATATAATTTTTGGTATTAATATTAATAATATTATTACTATTATTATTTTTTTTTTAAATATTTTTTTATTTTTATTTCATTCTATTTTATTTTTTTTTATTTTATTCTATTTTATTTTATTTATATTTTTTTTTATTTTTTAATTTTTTATTATCCAATATTAAGATAGTGAGTTTTTACCATGTAAAGTCAAAATAAGTGTTACTGATTAAAGTAATAAAATGGTATTTTAAGTTATATGTTAATATGAATGTTATCACTTAATTCTAATTTTAATTATTTTATTAATTTAATTTTATGTTATGATCGATTATTATATTTTTCATATTTTCAACTATTTATTACTCTGTTCCTTGTTTGATAATTTGGTTTTTGTGTGCTGGTAGCCCCAAATACGTATTATTTTGCTATTTCATGGCTAATACGTGGATGAAACCGCACACTTCATTTGTAGTTCCAGAGCATTTGGGGCCTGATGATTCTGCTTTGGGGGCTACAAATTACATTTGCATTCATTTTATTTATTTATTTATTCAGATATACTCGTTTCACTATTTTTTTTTAATTCATTTTAATTCTAATTCTTCGTTTTGGTTTATTGTTTTATTGATAAAATCCATTGGTGAATCTTGTCTACTTTTAATGGTATTATATATATATATATATATATATATATATATATCTGATTTTTGTCATGCGATAACTATCGTATTTATGAACCGATTTGAATGAAACTTGGTATGTACATAGTACATACAAATGTCTCGACCGAGTTCGTTAGACAGTATCACCCGCCATCTTGTTTCAAAGTGTCGGCCATTTAAAAAATGTTAAAAAATTTAAAATTTAAAATTAAATGCGAAGAAATTAAAAGTTGAAAAATATTTTTCTTTTATGTGTTAGAATTTAAAACAACGATTCCAGAACACTTTTTATTTTGTTTATATCTTAAAAAATGATTGAGTTATAGCACTTTGAAATCTTCTTATGGCTGACATTTTGAAACAATCTGATTTTTGTCATGCTGTAACTAACGTATTTATGAACCGATTTGAATGGAACTTGGTATGTACATAGTACATACAAATGTCTCGACCGAGTTCGTTAGCCAGCATCGTCCACCATCTTGTTTCAAAATGGCGGCCATTTAAAAAATTTTAAAAATTTAAAATTTAAAATTAAATGCGAAGAAATTAAAAATTGAAAAATATTTTTCTTTTATGTGTTAGAACTTAAAACAAAGATTCCAGAACACCTATTATTTTGTCTATATCTTAAAAAATAATTGAGTTATAGCACTTTGAATTTTTCTTATGGCTGACATTTTGAAACGATCTGATTTTTGTCATGCTGTAACTAACGTATTTATGAACCGATTTAAATGAAACTTGGTATGTACATAACGTATGAACATAGTACATACAAATGTCTCGACCGAGTTCGTTAGCCAGCATCATCCGCCATCGTGTTTAAAAATGGCGGCCATTTAATTTTTTTTAATTTAAAATTTAAAATTAGGTACAGAAAGGTGAGAAATTGAAAAAGATTTTTCTTTTGTGTATTTGACCTTGATACAAAGATTACAGAGCATTTTTTGTTTCATCTATATCTTGAAAAATGGCTGAGTTATAGCACTTTCAATTTCTAGTTTAGTTGACATTTTCAAATGGTCTGAAATTTGTCACGCGATAATACGCATATTTATAAACTGATTTGGACGTAACTCCAATTGTACATAGTACATATCAATGTTTTGATCGAGTTCAGTAGCAAACTTCATCCGCCATCTTGTTTCAAAATGGCGGCTATTTAAGTTTGTCAAAAATCTTTTAAATGTGTAATAATGTACAAATAAAAAATCAGAAATTGAAAAAAGATTCTTTCGAATGTATTTATACGGGATGTTACGACGACTTTTAGATAAAATCCCTCATTTTTTTGCTTCATTTTGGAAACAACGGATTTTGTCCGTTTTCTATAGACGATTACTTTCAGAATTTTCAAGCTATAATTTTGAGACTTTTACAAAAGTTGCTCTATACATTTAGCTAACATAATATGTAAATGAAATTTTGATATCTTTGACGCATGCGCAGTAAAAAATTATTTAGTAAACCTACTCATTTTTCATACAATTTTTATTATTTTTTAATTCTGAAAAATTTGGGGCCATTTTTATAAAAACCTTAATTACTCTGCGAGTATGCATGCTGTTTGCTTAAAAATGAACACAGTGTATTACAATAAGGCATTCAATCATAATCTAGAGTTTGAGCGCTTTTGCTACATTAGTTTTGACAGGGTTATTCAAAAGATATTCATTCTTTTATAATTTGTTGACGGTCCCCTATGGTGTTTCGGTAAAAAATCTTCACGGAGATGTATGACGTATACTATTATATTTATACACTAAGAGTTTCGAGATGATTCCTCATGTATTTTTCTAGATATTTAGTAAAATGTCTAAAATTGCAAGTGTCCCATATTTAATGGCAATATAGTGTACATATATATCTCACTTTCTTATGGGCACGATAACTTCTATAATTCTTCACCAATCTCCACCAAACTGGTACATAAAATCAAATTGGATAAAATCTTGGCTAAGTTCGTTAATGGGCAAAATCGGACCAAGGGGGTCGTAATAGCGGGCGTTTTTGTGAAAACCGAAAAAACGCCGTAATTTCTTAATTAAAGTAGACATCGAATCGGTTTTAAGTTTATATTACTTCTTAAAAATGGGCCAAAAGTATATGCATGACAGATTTTTGATAAATTTAGAAGTGGGCTCAAGGGGCGAAAAAACAGGGATTTTGAGAGAGAAAAACTCATAACTTCGTCAATTTTCAAGATATCAAGTCCAACTAAATTTTTTGTAAATGTTCTTAAAATTATCTAAAACTTTTGTATTTACAAGTTTTTGATAGGACCAACTTTTACCGATGAAAAAAATTAAAAACAAAAAGAAAAAAGGCGCTAAAAAAAGAGAAAAATCCATAACTCCGTCAATTTTTAAGATGTCAAATCTGATTAAATTTATTTTACATCTTCTCAAAAATATCCACAACTTTTATATTGACAAGTTTTTCATAGGACCAATTCGTATAGCAAAAAGAAATTAAACAAAAATAGGAGTTGGAGAAAAAACCTCAAATCCAAACTGCTTATATACTGATTCATTTTTAAATTCATTTTTTATTTTAAACGCATCCAAATCGTAGATCCTCTTATTTAGAAACTGTATAAAATGACGCATTGGTCATTTTTCTGATAAAGACAGAATATATTTCAAAAAAGGCTACCAAAAAGGGTATTTTGAACAGAATTTCAGAAAGTCATCGGGTCTGAAAATTGAAGGAAGTATTCAAATAAGAAATTGCGTTTTTTTCTGACTCGTTTTTAATTCCATTTTTGCTCTCAAACTCATCCAATTTACAGATCCTCTTATTTAGGAACTATATAATATGATGCATTGGTCAGCTTTTTGATAAAGACGGAATATATTTCAAAAAAGGCTACCAAAAAAGGTATTTTGAACAGAATTTTCAGAAATCATCGTGACTGAAAATTTAAGGAAGTGTTCAAATAAGAAATTGCGTTTTTTTCTGACTCGTTTTTAAATCCATTTTTGCTCTCAAATGCATCCAATTTACAGATCCTCTTATTTAGGAACTATATACTGTAACGCATTGGCCAGTTTTTTGATAAAGATAGAATATAAATTTTAAAATGCTGTCAAAGTGAGTATTTCGCACAAAATTTTCCGAAGCAATCATTAAAGAATTAAGGATGTATTCAAACAACAAATCGGTTATTTTATGACTCATTTTTAAATTCAATTTTTTTCTCAAATGCATTCAACTGACAGTTTTTTGTTATTTAGGAACTATATAATGTACTGTTTTGGTCGATTTTTTAATAAATTCAGAATTTATTTCAAAATATGCTGTCAAAATGGGCATTTGAGCTGAATTTTTCTTAAGATGATTCTGATAAAACCAGTTTTTGCAGAAAAATGAAATTAAAAATTTTTCATAAACGGCCAAATGAAGTTATTAAACTGAGTTTATCTCTAATCATATATTTTTTGTTGTTGAAATGAGCACTCTTCGAAATCTACCTCCGCCTATAGGCCCAGCCGACAGGGATTTTTTTGTTCAATGGTGCCCCATCACATACAGTTCAACATCACAATTGTTTAATCAATTCCGCTGAAGAATTTGAATAAAACAAGACCTTTAAACTAAATATTACATCTTTATTTAAGTGTTTAATAATAAATCGAAATTTTAAAGATACAAATTTGTCAACAAATATCTTATGACTTTATTGTCTTAAGTTTAAATTCAAGAGGGAGGAAAATACTTATCTTGCTTAGACAGTATTGTGCATACAAAATGGTCCAGTTTTGTATAATATTTTGCCTTGAAGCAGTATATTGCCACAGACATTTTTAAAATATAATTTATTTGAAGGAAAATATTAAGAGTGTTCAAAGGTGCCCCCAGTTCACACGTGCCCCTCTCTACCCTATTACACGTAGTCAATAAGAAATCTTTTTTTTTTTTTTTTTTTTTTTTTTTTTTTTTTTTTTCACATCTAACCAAAAAGTTTGATAAGAAAAAAGTTATGCCCACATATATCTAAAACTATGTCTTTCTTTTCTTTTTATCTCATCTAATGCCTCGAGCTATTTCTTCAAAAAATAATATCTTCAAACACATAAAAGAGATTTATCAGTAAAAGCGGAAATGAACTAACAGTGAAAAGAACACAATGCTGTTGCCGCATTATTTGATTTCAAATCCACAGACACTTTAGTTAAGATAAGGCAGGATGCGTAGGTTTTGTATTCACGAAAAATTTCATTTATCATGACATAACGTTTTTAAAATTTCATTCATTAAATGCATGTCGATACTCGTAAAAATTATTAAAGTCAGGAAATAAAATATCAGGCAATATTTTAAAATAAATAATCAGTCCGCAATGTCCTACTTTATGGCTAAACATACAAATACGGCGATTGAAATATTTTCCTCAGTTCGTTACTTTTTAGGACCTCGTTCAGTTGACGAAACCCTATTCGTCTCACTCCTCTTTCTGTCTATCTGTCACAGAGTCCGTACACAAACACTGTATAAGTCGGAAATTTTTTTCTGATCAAATTTTGTGTACATACAACTGAATACCTCGTGTCACACTACAAATCATAAAATTTTGAAAAAATATATTATTTTAATTAAATTAATTTTTTCAGTGTCATCTATGCATTTTTTACGATTTAAATTTTAAAAGACAACTTTAATTTCAACGTTTTTCGTGCAGACATCATAGCTTCGATGTAAAGCATCGCGCTGGTAAACGCAAAGTTCTTAGTTGAAACCCCGGTACCTGAAATTGAAGTTTTCATTTTAAAATGGATTTATTTAAAAGAAATTTCGTATTTTTTGCCAAGTTAAGGGTTAATATTATTTTTATTATCATTTTATGCTGTGATAGATAGTCACTGACATTAATGATAATTTTTTGGAATTCAATTTCTTTTTTCTATTTTAAAAATTATTCCGATTTATTATTGATTCGGCACTTTAAATTTCGTTTAAACATTTTTTTTCGTTTTTAGAAATGTAAAATATCTCCGTTAGTTTTTTATTTCGGATTTTAAAAAAATTTGGGATTTTGGATTTTATTTAAATAATTTAAATTGTACATTTTTAAATTGATTAAAATAAACAACTTATAATTGTTTTTTAAAAAAAAATTAATGGTGCTACCATCTATGTAAGAATTTAATGATTATAAATTAACAATTTTGATTTATTAATAAAAGGATAAGTTGTTTTGAAAAAAATATTTAACGGAACCCTCTGTGTGATCGGCGATCACATTTACCTCTTTGCTTTTCTTATTTTTCACAATGCTTTATACTACTTTGCAATGACGATTTCCGGAAAGAGACTTGTGTTTTAAGATTGTTCTAAAATTCAAAATGGTTAATTTCTGACACTTTCCATTTTGTTTCTCTTATTCCGTGTAATGCTTTATACTACTTTTCGATGACGATTTCCGGAAAGAGACATGTGTTTTAAGATTGTTCTGAAATTCAAATTGGCTACTTTCTGACACTTTGATGACACTTCTGACAATTAATTCTTATTCATAAACGCATAAAAAAGGCAGTTGATCCTATTCGGAAATTTCGAAATGGAATAGCTGTTTACAGGAAGGAAAAGGATCGTTTGGAAAACGCTATCAAAGTTGATGTTTGGAACCAAATTTCCTAGGTAACAGTCACAGAAAAGAAAGTCAAAAGACACAAATATTTTATAACTTAAGATTAAGTACATTTTCCGAATAAAGAAATTTTTATTGAATTCTTTTTAATAGAAGTGTCTGAGATTTTAATGTTTTATGTCCAAAAATGGAACCTTAAATGTGTCCCTATGATTTTTATTGTGTGAAACTTTATGATGTTGAAAAGGAGAAAAGAAATATTTTGACCGTCTTAACAGGGTTCGCATGCGTCCCCTTATTTTCCAGGAAAATTATCAGTGTTTATGTATAAAAAATAAATCTAGTTGAGACACTGCAAAATTTTGCCTTTTTTAAGAAGAGATTTTCTATAAAAAATATTATCACTGAATAATTTTCTGGTCTGGAATTTCCAAAATCTGTACAAACCCTGCTTAGTTAACTTAACCCTGTTGCAGTCATATAGTCTCAAAAGTATATGATCAGGCGACTTTTTGAAATAACAATTTAAAAAAATATCATAAGCTTGTTACGACAAAGAAATACAGTATATGTTTTGCAGTTTTGTAAAAAATTGAAAATCAAAATAGGCTGTTCCAAAAATACATGGACTTTTTTTAGCACATTGTATTTAATTTCAAATTTTGTATCCATTTCTTCGAATTATCTTTAGAATTATACCAGGCATGCTTCGAACTAGTGTTTGGAAAATGTGTGGCTGCAAACAGAACCAACTCTGCTCTATTTCTGTACTGACGACCATGGGATGTACCTCTCGTGCAAGTACTCTCCAAAGGTTTTCAGTTGAATTCAGGTCTGTTGCAAATTCCAGTTTTCACTTTCAAGGATGATTCTTATTGCGAATAGATTGCTTTTGAGAACATTCCAGAGCCCTGTCGGCCATTAACAAAAGCAGTATCCGTTTTTCTGTTGAAACAGAACGTGCCTCAGATCCTTAAAAAAAAACCCTCTTTGTAAAGAACTCGCAAAATACTCGTCCCAAAAGTAGGCCTAGACATTAGGTCGTTCTAAAATGATTTTTTTTTTTTTTTTTTTTTTTTTTTTTTTTTGTCACTGAAGAAAACATTTAAGAATAAATCCATCCAATGCATGTATTTTTCAGTGCAAAGAACGCGAGCATTTCCATTGTGCAATTTCAGAATTGTCCGACGCATTCTGCAATATTTATGAAAATTGCTACCCGGAATGAGACGGATAACACTAGATCGTGAAATAGGAAATGGTGAAGTCCTCGCAATTTGATGAACAAACTTCTTTGGGACTGAAACTGCTCGTAAAATCTCTCTAATTTGGCCTTGAGATGTTTTTATTAATGGACTTGAGCGGGTTTTTTTTTTTCCTTGCAATCGCATTGTCGCGTTTCGATAAAATTTCATAAACCCCAGACCTCCTACGGTTAATTTGCTTAGCAGTACCAGAAATTTTAACATTTTGAATCTTTAAACGCCAAATTTTAACTAGATGCAGAAAAGTGTTGATTCTATAAAAGAGTTGAATGTTCATTTTCGTGTACAAGCATATTTTTATATATACATGATAGAACATTCTATAATAATAAAAATATCACACAAATTAATTTTTCAAACCTCTGTTTTGTAATACATTTTTATATTTAAATGTGGATGTCCCATGGTTTTGAAATATCTGCTATTTAACCTTTGATACCACATATAATTTGTTTCTCTTCATGTTAAAAAAGTGTATTCCACTATATAAATGATGTTTATAAATAAGCTAATAATGACAAAAAATATTTTGAATATTTGTTTGAATATCACATATTTTGGTCAAATTTGTGTTTTTCTGGAGAGACTGGTTTTTTTCTCAATGTAACCTCTGTTACCAATCATTCATCACCTTCATGTTGTGATTTTATAATTATTATATTTAAAATAAATTCACATTTGTTACCACTTACTAATAATTAGACCGATAAGGAACCCAAATAAAATGTGTTCTCAAAATATGCTTTTTTTAATGTAACCTCTGTTAGCAAATTCAGATGTTAATTTTCAAAAATAGCTATAAATTCATTTAATTAAGAAATGTTTTACTGTAGTAAACTTAAAAAATCACTCCTAAGATGCCACGTTAACAAAATCACTAAATTAAGTTGATTTTGGTAGTTTTAATTTGGTTTTGGTGATAGAAGTTACCTTACATAACCTCTATTGCTAATTAACATAGATTACAGATGTTATTCTTCAAAATTAACTATCTATTTATTTAATTTAGAAAAGAAATTGTTGGTGCATTAAATTATAAACATCATTCTTGAAATATGAGGAGAACAAAATCAGTAAATTAAGTTGGGGTTGATAATTTTTCTGTCATTTTTTTCAATTCCTGTTACCGCATGTATGCTTTGTAACTAGTTTGTGGAATTTTTCTATTTTGATTATTTTGAAATCTATCAATAGCTTTATTTAGTCAATAAGTCGTTACACCATGAGTAATTACTTATTTCAATATAGTGTAAATTTTTAAATAGTTTGGAAAAAGTTTTAACTTTAAGAATTATAATTTGGCAACAGAGGTTATATAGTTATTCTTTTATTCATTTTTTAAAAGAAATTTTAAACAATTTGCAGCATTATTGGCTAAGGATATGTATTAATACAGTAGTAAGGAAAATTATTTGGCTGCTTGTTGTTGTAAGTAGGATAATTGTGTCTTTGTCTCTGGTAACATATGTTACAAATTTACACACCTTGGGATCTTTCAAGAAATCTGCTATCTTAAACAAATAACACTAAGCACGGTCTTCAGTCATTTTACTTGCTACAGTTTAAAACTTATACAACTAGAAAATGTTATGTGTAATTATGGCTATAATGTAAGAAAAAAATATTTATGTGAAAGTGGAAATCTTCATGTAAAATTGAAATAGCCCATTTAGAGAACAAGACCCTCTCTAAAAAAATAAAGTGTAAATTTTAATATATACTAACAAACGCGTTCCTGGATCCCGGTCCAAATCAGTCCAGAAAAACTAAGCCTAGCCCTACTCCAGTATGAGTCTGCTTAAAAAACTATGTTGGGTCTTCTTAACGGACTAAATTCAGTAGGACATGGCTCTGGTATCGGACTTCGGACTTTAACGGGCCCATGTAAACAAACAACATTTTTTTCATTGTCAACAACATATTTTTAATTAAAAAATCTTATTACAAAATCCAAAATTTGAAGATCAATTGCATTTGTGCAAGTCTTCGTTTACCTGGAACCAAATCTGCAGACCTCTAAGTGCGATAGATATCTTCTAGTCATTATACACAAACACCCAGACTTTCATACATTTTTTCTTTCATTAGTATAGATAAACAAACGTCTTTATCAGAATTTGAATCGGAAATTCATAAAAAGAGTCCGACCAAGAAAGGATAAAAGGAAAGCGACTTAAACTACTCTGACTTTAAATGGTTCAATTATTGGTATAAGCTTTTCACTATATCTGCTAGTAACATTGATAATTTGTACAAATTTTCGACTGTCCAACAGCTAAAATTTTTTTGGAAGACTTTTAAATCTAGTGAATTCAAAAACAAAAACATATAACCTTTTTCTTTACTTTAATAGCTATATCAGCGTAAAATCCTTTTTAGGTCATAAAATAAAATGAGTCATTTTTAGGTCAAAAAACAGTAGTTCTTTTACTTAATAATTATTGAAAGACCTAAATTTTAGCTGATGCATGGTTGTTAGGTATTTTCTTTATGAGAAAATTATATAGATACATTTTCTTTTTAAAGATAATTTTCAGACATAAAGCTTGCAAAAACATGAGAATAAAATATATACTACTAAAACCGGAATTGCAAAATCGATAGAGTAGCAGCATGAAAATCGATAGCGTAGATTACTACTAGAAAGTAAGACAAAAAAATTAAACGTACTGAATGTATTGACTTGAAAATGGTAACAAGAAATAAAAGACGTGCTGTTATTTTTACTTTTTTGGAGACTTAAAATAATAAATGCAATATTAAAAAGTTCGTATTTTCCTTTTTTATATTTAGAAAAATTCAATTTGAATCTTTTTATTGTTTAAAATATTATTTTTACTCTTAAAAACTTACTACTTACAAAACTTAGCAATATTAACCTATAATAGCACCGAGTGGTAATTTATTAACGGTGAAATTTCACTGAAGATGAAAATATTTATGTTCCCGTCACCAACTAACTCAACTCAGTTTCTCCTTTTAGAAAATCTCGAAAGTGTCTGTTAACACTTTCCAATATTCGTGTAAAAATAAATTCTCTTCACCTATCCGAATCTGCTTCATGTAAAAGTTCACTTATGATGAGCTTGACAGTTAACAGCGTGTGAGGAAAAAAAAAGTGGTAGCTTTCATGTGATGTTTTTGATGTAAAATTCTTAAAGAGCAAAAAAAGGGTTTTGTAATAATACTGAAGATTGCATTAAAAAGTAAGCTTGGGAAGAAGCCGTGTAAATTATAAAGAAAAGAAATGCAGCGCAAAGATGATAATAAAAAATCTATTTCTTTACACATTAAAAAACAGAATAAAGATAAAAAGAATCTTTCTCGGAAAGACGTTAGAAATGCATTTTTTTTAAACCTCTTAGAGAACAGCACTTGTTTACAAGAATTAGAAATAAGTTTCATAAAAAATGAAATGTTTCGTAATAAAAAACAGCTAAATGCTACAAGAATTTATTCGCGCATAATTTATAGGAACTATTTCGAGAAGTTATGGTGAAACTTGATTTTTCTTCTAACTTAACGGGCTATTTCAGTCAAACAAAAAGACCCGTTCTCTAATGCTTTTCCTATGGAAAAAATTTATAAAGATATCTTATTTGCATTTTACATTTTTAAATGATTCTTTTTTCTTTTTATTAGCTAGCTGAGATTGAGCATATGCTATCCGAAGTATTGCATAATGTCGATGATGGTTGTTGGATGGATTAAATGCATTTTTAATTATGATATGCACTTAAGTACTTCGTTTTTAAATTTCACTAAATGCATGCATGTTATATGGTGAGTATAAATGCTATAGTTGATATACAGGATTTCACAAAAGAACTCGTAAAGTTTACTGAATATGAGCGTAATTTACTTAAAGGTGGTTTTTAAATAAGTTATGCAGCTTTACATTGAACTGCATTCAGTTTATTAAGAAATGTTCGTAGAATATAAACAAAATAATATACAAGGTCACGTAAAAAACTGAATACATGGTCGTCTATGGATGATAATTTCTGGAAATGTGATTTAAATAGTTTTAAGAGTATTTTTGTTTGAACTAAATTTTAGCAAAATCCTGGCGTGTAATAAAGGCAGTAGGTAAACTACAGGACTCAACTAAAGTATTCAAATGTATTTCCATCTATTAGTGTAAATTGTTGAAAGAAAAATTTCAACCAGTTAGGCATTTTCTTGCTAAACAAAATTTCTCAATTATATTATGTAGTGTATATATCAACCGGCAGATCAAATACATGGCTGTTCAAAAGTATTGGAATACATATTTGGCTATGAACAATAACACTTTATTTCGTTAAATAACGAAGTTTTGGTTAAAATTTCAGGACATGTTGGAAAGTGTTTCATAATCTATGCTTAACACAAGGTTTTTCTTACTTGGTTTTTGTTTGAATTGTTCTTGTTGTTTAACTCTATGAATGCTGTAATGTATAATGTATCCCACTTAATTTTAATCCTCAAAAGCCTCTCATGCCAAGTTGTTCAATATGATTAAGTTTTCATATGATAATCATTTCAAGATAGGTATGATAAAATAAATTTATTTCTAATTTAAATGATACCACAAATCTAAGTATACTAAACGCAATAATTTCGCTAGTATTAATATATCTTCATAAATATATATCAGTAACTATTCCTGCAGATTTGGATACTTTTTTTTTTTTCTAAATTATTAGACATTTATTATATATATATTTATTAGACAATTCGCAGTCTGAAAAAGATTTCAACGTCGCTGGGAAACGGTGTTTCAGTATAAAAATAAAACTGCAATAAAATACCCCATTTTCACTGAACTTGGGACAGTTACTTAAATTACATCCTTGAGTAGAATCTAAATCTTTTATTTTTCTATAAAAAGGAATTGTATAAATTTGCAGTCGACTGTCACTTTTATTTATCAGAATCATTCAGGCATTTCCTATATATTCTTATAAAATATTAAAAGTCTGATTAGTGTAATGGTTAGGGACACGGAGCGTAATGTATATAAGGAGGGAATGCGACCAATTAGTAGATGAAATGTTCGATCGGGGAGTTCTGTCAATAGACATTTTCGAGCAAGTTTCTTTCTCTAGAGATTTGTAACGAGACAGAAAATTAATATGCTATGGCTTGTAATCCAACAAATGCTTGTTGCTGAATATAGAATATGAGAATGAGATTCCCTTTGTCGGTCAAATTTTGAACTACATTGCAGAATTATGTTAAAAAGACCAAAAAGAAGTACTTTAACTGACTTTATATCTGATTTTATTTTTTATAGTGAAAATTTCGACCATTTATTGCGAATTTTATTGCAGCCATTTATTGCAAATTTTTACTTGTGTTTGTTATTTTTGAGGGGATTATTGCTCCCGCCTTTTGACTGTTATTTCGAAAAACGCTTGTCCATATACTTTCAAGACCCATTGTAAATAATTTACAAAACTTTTAAACTCTTCGAAATTGTAAAAAAATATCAAAAGGAAAAGATTGTTTTTTACCATATTAATATTAATTTATACTTCAGCTACTGAAGATTATAAGCATTGGTACAGGCTGATGGTAAGACAATTTTTAAAGGTGAAAAACGTGAATTAAACAACATTCATGCAATAATCCAAATTGAATATTTCTCTATTATCTTATTAAATTAGTTTATCACCAATGACAGATAACTGGTTTATCTATACTACGTTATTTATTTTTATAATTATTTTGATTTAAATCTTTTAAAATTCAAACTTAAAATGTCGAAATAAAAAAGTAAAAATATTGAAACGAATATAATAAAAATATAACAGTTTTGTATTTTATCATTATGATGATAAGATTAACAAAGCAGCATATATTAGTATTTATCCCCCATTTTAAATTAAATTCCATCTTTCGCAATTATAAATTTAATAAAAACTTGCTTTCCTTTATGAAAATTTATTTATTCCTTTCTTTTACGCTTTAATTTAATATTTTAAATTATACATCTTTTTAAACTTCATATTTTTAAAAACGATAATAAATAAATCTCAATATTATAACATTAAAAAAAAATTGGAATAACATAAAGCACTAAATATAATAACAAAATAACTTCATTGTTTTCTCTATAACTTTTCAAATTTCTCTAAAATTAAACAAAAGGGGGATGCATACATTGAAACGAAAGTTTTTGTTTTCAGAACCTGTTTGTAACAGAAAAGATGCTATTTAAAATTTTAACGATTTTATCACGATTTAGCATTAATGTACTTATGATATTTAATAACATATCGCACTCTTTTCTAAAGTAACACTTTCTAAAGTGAAAAAAAAATCACAATTTTTTAGATATTAATATGAGATCACAACGATGGTTTCCCATCGGTTAGTAAAAGTGCAGTTAAAAATTTTGTTAAATTGACCTTTTTAGAGCAGTTTTGTGATTCACTTTGAAATTATATAACTCTATTTTTTACAAATCTGTAGATAACTGGGTGTAAAATGTTGTTATTAAAGTGAATAATATGCTTTTAGTTTTAGATTTTAAAAAAAATGGTATTACTTCTTAACTGATTTTAAATAAAAACAATTTGATGAGTCAAACACTGTATTAATACCAGTGGAAAAAAATGAAAAAACACCGTAAACACTGTCGATAATTAATAAATAAAGTAAAACACTTTGTAAAATCACCATAAAATGAAAGCTAAAATTGGACGCGTTTCGAGCTACAACAGTAACAGCTCGCCATCAGTTAAAACAACACGTGTCCATAAGGGCACAGAGTCGAGTTAAAGTCGAGTAAACTTTATCTCGACTCTGTGCCCTTACGGACATGTGTTGGTTTAGCTGATGATGAGCTGTTATTGTTGTAGCTCGAAACGTGTCCTACTTCATTTTTCATTTTATGGTGATTTTACAAAGTGTTTTACTTTATTTATTAATACCAGTGTCTTGATGGAATTTACACCTTTTCATTAATCTTAAAATATACAAATAACACCTTTTAAGTATTTATTTGTACATTTTAAGAAAAACAATTTGTTTTAATGCTTGTAAACGTTTCCCGCCTTGTCAGAGCTTCCTTTTTCAAGTCGTATCACTTTATTGAAATAAGCTTGCGGTACATTAAATTATGGGTTGCAAGTGGCCAGAGAATTTCTACGGGAAGTACCAGTATTTCAGTACAGAAAAATTTATTCATTAAAATAGCGATTAATGAGTCAAACTTTTCTATACAAAAAAACTGATATTGTCACTAAAATTTTTTCTGACTTCTGCCCATTCCATTAAATATTGCATTAATTTATTGCATAATATTGCATTAAATAATATTGTATTAAATGTAATAATATTGCATTAAATTAATTGCATAAATTTAGCGTAATAATCACACTTTATATCAAGCTACAGATTTTTTTTTAAATTACAACTGTGAATAAATACTGACATTCGACGTCAGATTTTTTTTTTCTTTTGAAGCATTTACCAAAATTTATAGAACAATAAGCCTTTAACCCTTTGAGTTCTAGTGGGCAAATTTCTTCAAAATTCCAAATGTCACATTGGCACCAGTATTTTGCAAAGAAAAAAAATCGGTTAACGATATGCTCGAAAAAAAAAATGTAGTACGCTTTTTTCAAATAAATATGGTTGAATTTTCTGGTGCCATTGTGAGCCTTGCCAAAGTTGCGAAAATTTTCCACATTTTTTACATTCAATTTGTTTAAAATTATTTATTTAAATAATATAGTTTCATAAATTAACATTCACGCATCTGTGGATAAATGCATAGAAAGATTGTTAATTAATTCTATGCTGCAGAAGAAACAAATATTATGCAGATTTAACCCTTAACTGCTGTGACAGAAATTGTCACATAGTTACCATGAACAATCTCTAGGACCGCTTGATGAAAAGTTGAATAAAAGACTCGTTTACCACATGGCGCTGTTTCTGTGTTAAACTTTATGCACACGACTGGTACAACAACAGGTAGACACAACATGGTAACCATGTGTCAGAAATTGTAACATAGTTACCTAGGACCGCTTGATTGGAAGTTGAATTAAAGACTCGTTTACCTCAGGCTGCTGTTTCTGTATTAAACTTTATGTTCAAGACTATTGTAATTAAAATTCATCTTTTGAGAAGTCTCTAACTATCTCGCCCAACAAAATAAAATTTCACTAGTGTCTATAATTAAAGGTCTGAGAGAACGCTGACAACAATGAAGGATTATAAGGCATGAAAATGATATATTTAATGGGCTCAAAAACTAGAGATTTTTAACATTTAATGGAATATGAAAGAAGAGAAGAAATAACATTAATTTAACGCAAATAATTGTTTATCCTATCTAAATTTCCTTTTAAAATTTGTAAAAAGAATTTCAAAATTTCAACTCTTTCAGACGCAAATTAATTCTGCTGCTGTAATACCAAAAACTCACAAAAAATTTACGATCTAATTCATTCGAATATATATTTTTCTCCTTGAATTACAAAGACAAATCTATATATCTATCTATATATATATATATATATATATATATATATATATATATATATAATATACATATGGAAAGTATTTGGGCAGTTGAAAACTGGAATAAACTGATAAAAATAATATACTAGCTTCCTTTAAAGGGTTATGGAATCATTTTACAGTGTGCCTGGTTTTCAGAATATTTTTATAAACATGGATAATAAGAACTTACTTCGTTTTTGAAGGAAAAACAACTCACACGTGCTTCTTTCGCAAATAAATAACGGCAAAACTGATGTTCTTCAGTAAACAGTTCACTCCTCCAATCATTTCGATGAAAGAAGACAGCATTTCGCAGCCTTTTAACAACACTTCGAATGAAAAATTTCGTGAGTGGATGGCTTCTAAAAATCAACACCTCTATTCTGCTTTTGTCACGTTTGAATCTTCAACATCCTGTGCTTAATTAACGTTTGATTGAAAAACTTCATAGCCTATTTTCTTTCTTTATACATATACATATCAAATTACGCATTTTATTTGCTAGCATAAAAATTAAACAATTAATTTATACGTATCCGGTGCACTCATGTTAAATTTATAATTTGCCACTTAACAAAGTCTTCTAAAAACTAAATAATAAGTGAAATTTGTATTTTGAAAGAATGCCAACAAATTGGGAATAAATAATTATGTTACTTGGCAGACGATATCATTAAATGTGTAATTATGCTCTGTGTTCTAAAATTCGAAATATTTATTATATCTATTTATTTGAATTATACTTTTCTGAATATAATATTTGGAAGAACTGGGATAATTTATTGTATGAAAAAGAATAAAACTAATTATTCATTTTTAATTACAAAACTTCAGTAAATCTAACAGCTAGATAGTCATATAGTATTAAAGAAAAATGTTGAAGATAAATATTTATTACACTGAACTATTTTCAAAGTTCTTTTAGATTTTTTTTTTTTCTTGGTTACAGCTACATTTAAATCTACGCGTGAGTATTTCTGTATAAAAACTGAAATTCATTTTTTTAAATATATATATATATCATATTTTACTTTTCGAAAGTTATCGAAGTTTAAATGTCCATTATTTTTTCGTAGTAATTAACTGCACCCGTGTTTCAAAAATATATTTTTTTCCTTTGGTTTTGTAAGTTAGATTTCCGAAATGCAGTGAAATATATTGTAGAATACAATCTTTTTATTGACCTTCACAACTGATTCCTGAATTAATTCGAAGAAATCTATTACATAATCAAACATACCGGGTAAGAAAACTAATACGCTATTAATTTCAAGTAATTAGAAGCTGCAGACGATTTTACATTTATTCATTAAGCATTATGTTATTCCGTTATGAGCTATAAAAAATACAATCCATGCAATCGTATCAACCATGGAGGAATCGTATCAACCATGGAGGAAAATCGGTTTCCAATATGATACGCGTTATTGCTTAAATTTAAATGTCCTCAATAGGCCCAAGCAAAAGAATCACGTGGAACACGGACCGAATTCTTTCATATCAGCTATGCATTTTTTCTCTAAATGAAAATGGTGTGCTAGCAGAATTTCATTGTATTATGAATTAAAAACTGTATTATTAATAGTTTTCTTCTTTTTTACGAAAGCACGTGATTGTGTTTGGGCTTAATGTAGCGGATTTTAGAGTTACATTTTTGGCGTCAATCCAGGCACTATACTTCACCTCTATTCTTTCTTTTTGCTCTATGCGTATAAACGCTTCATAGGCTCTTGCTGCGTCCTGTTGCACAAAGAAATCAATCACAAACCATTTCCGTGAGTTGGTTTTACCGCAATGCTTGGAAGATAACATGTTTAGTTATAAACATAATTTAATACAAATACAATTTATTATAAATATAATTTATAAATTTTTAATGTATTTTTTATTTGATGCTATGACGATATTATAATCACAACTTAATAAATTGGTTATTTTTTATTGGTTATTGGGAATTCTACTTCGATTCATACAAAAACAAAGAAATAATAAAATTTCTTACCACATATATAACATTGTAACACCAAATGAAAATAACATAGATGGACCAAATCGCATATACATAATATAATATTTAAGCCTTAATAGATACAATCAATTGTAGTTTATTTTTCGTAAATAATACTATTTACCTCTATGCCTATACCTAAGCATGGAGTTGATATTTAATAACGACAGTCTAACCCATTCGCGACTTTTCTCCGACATACAAATTACATTATTTTAGTACTTATATCTTAAAATAGAAATATTTATTTTATTTAATCGATGGGATTCATTATTAATTACGACGAAACTTCGGAGATAACTATCTTTAAAAATAAAATCCATGCACCCATATACGGTAATCATACGGGACGCTCACCCCAGAAGGATTAATCAGTATGTAATGTTCATCAAACTAGTTGACTTGAAAGGATTGATAGTTCCCATAACTACATAAACAAAAGGGCAAAAGAAAAAGCATTTTAGGCTATTTTCGCGAAAAGAAGACGATATTCAGTATCCGACTGAAAATTTTTATTTTTTCAATTTATGTTTTTGAAAAACATTCTTAAAGAGTCGTCTTCATATTAAAATTGTACATAACTTTGGAATTTTAATAGGAACGCCTATTTTTCATAGTACATTTAGATTCCTCACTAAATTTCACATTCGCATATAAACAGGAAATGATCCAGTCACTCTCTTAAAACGAAAGAGTGGATTTGGCTGCTCAAGAAAGAGTTCTAATTTATTGGATCGTGAATGAGTTGATTTTTAACCGATTCAGTCATCTTGGTTTGATTTTTTCTCTTTCTAATCCACTCATACAGCTTTAAAACTAAACAACTCAACTCAATAATGAAACAGCTCTTTTCCCGCGCTGATTTTCGCAGCTGACTCGTCACGTGACCTTGCAAGATAAGATGGAGACTTCTTCCGCCGTTCGCTAAACAATTTGCTGAAAATGCCTTTTTTACGAAGTAAGTAAGTTTTATATAAGTATTTTACTTTAATTATGCTTTCTTTTAATAAATTTCCCTTCTCTTTTTAACAGACTAAAATTCATAACAGTATCATACCTTGAAATTAAAATGTCGTGTCACGCGGTAATATTGAGGATGTGTTTAATGCATTTCTATATTAATAATTGGTGTTACAGTGCTGCTACAAAACTTTCGTGCTTTAATAAAATAAATTAGTATATTTAATCAGAGTAAAAATTGTTAATGCAATGTAAATATCTCGTTATTTAATTGCCTTGTATTAAAGTTTTGTAATTATTATATCTTTATTCATAGAAATTTATCAAAACATTGTATTTACTTCTTGTTTGCAGTGTCTTAGTAAAAACGTGCTCCGGATTACATATATATTTATATAGAGAGGCTACATATATGGCATAATATGTAGTTTTTGAACACATTTTCCAAGATTTTTTTTTTTTCATTCTTAATGTTAAACTTGTGTTACTGTTTTGTTTGGCAAAGTTTCATACTATTATTGGACAAAATTATTGCATGCATGGTCTGTATTATAATAATCTGCTTAATATTTGTAAGTTGTTACATAATGCATGCAGAAATAATAGTTTTCTTATGCCTGCTTCCCAGGTAGCTTTAAATCTAAATGAAAATTTATAAATAAAACGAAAACAGTGGACAAAAGTTTGTCTTTCTATACTGGTAAATGCAAGTATTATTTCCTAAATATTATGCAATGATAACCAAAAAGCAAATCCTCTTTCTCTTTAGAAAATACCTTGTAATATCATTGCTTTCCCTTTCCCTTAACATTTTTTATGCATAGCCCAGTGGTAGAATTGATTTTAAAAAAAGTTACTGGTCCCAAAGACCAGTACGCATGAAAGTTTACTGGTCAGAAATAGTCATCAGTAGCCTGCTACATAAAATTCTATAAAATACTTTTAACCATCCCCCCCCCCCCTCTTCACACACACACTCCTACTAGAATGTAAATTAACCAAACTTCCTTTGCAGTTATACAAAATATTTGGCATAATAAAATGGAAAATTACTATTTTATAAAAAAGTATGTAGTATGTAAACTAAAACTATAAAATTGCGTATTTTATTTCCGATAATTTATTTAACAGATAGTAAGGATTAATGCAATATTTTCTTATAATTATTTTTTCAAGTAATATTTTATGGTTTGTGTTTGGTACGGTTTTCTCAGGCAGGAAAATTTATTTACTTGTCAGAGATGAAGTGGGTGTGCAGTGGTGTAGCTAGGATGGGTGACATCCCGGGACAGATGTAAAAGGTGTCAAGCCCCCCCCCCCCCCCCCCTCTTCCTCCTCCTTTCCAATCTGTCATATTTTTTCAATCTCAATTCTACATTCTTATAAAAAATAACCTTACCATTCCTTATTTACTTTTTGTCCTTCTGCATAAAAAAACCGCAGCAGTGAATCATCACTCGACCCATAGTCTGCATAAGTCAATGCCGTGTCTATACTTAGAAGAAAATTCTTTCTTTTAAAGTTTACTTTTGTTACCCACTCGTTGAATCGGTTGGTTTTTGTTCCCTGGTGCATATCTTATTTAGACACACCATTCTGTATAAAACTTCACTTTAGCAAAGAAAAAAAAAAAAACTAGCTGTATTGCATCGTGAGCTAAAAATCTCATTTTATTTCCTAATTAGACTCCAAAATCTTATAAAATTGTATTTTTTATTTGCAAATAAAGATTTGGTGTCACCCTTTAGAGGATGACACCCGGGCAGGGCAATCGCTAAGACTTTTAATTGGTGGGGGAGAAGACCTTAAATTGCCAAGTCAAATTTTCATATTTGCCAACTCGTTTTATAATTTTGCCAAGTTACCACACTTAGAAAATGTAATACAGTTCTTATTTGTAAAAAGTTTAATAATATTTCCAATTAGAGTTGTAACTTTTGCAAATTCTATCAAAAATAGAAAATGTACTACAATTTTTATTAAAATTTTAATTAAATTTGCCAAGTGTAACAGCATTTACGAATGTTTGGGGGGGAGGCTCCCCCCTGCCCCCCCCCTTAGCGAGGCCCCTGCACCCGGGTAATTTTCATAATCAAGAAGAATTTCTTTTACAGCTTGACTAAAATCTTAAAGATCAATGAGTTATGTGTCTCTATATTCAAAATCACCATTACATATACATGCATATTTATTGATAAAAATAGACATTGGATTATAAACTGTAACTTCATTTTAAAATGATTTAAATTAAATATTTACAATAAATTTATGTAAAAAATAAAAGAAATTTAAATTTAATTTAAACAGTATTAGCAAACTGTCTTATGTTCTAAGAATAAAGTGCTGTATACAGTGAAGAATTGATACTCTGAAAATCTTTATAACTAATCTTTTAATTACAGATTACAATATGCTCTTTATGTATTTAATGTAAATTGAAAGTAGTCTGATAAATAAAATATTCTTCTCCATAGCTATCCAAATAATAAATTTCAAATACTTCTTGAGATTTTGTTTCTTGAATGACAATTTGAAGTCAACATTTTTGGTCATAGATTTAGTAGATAACTAACAAGGGGGAAAAAATCACTATTATTAAAATGCTATAAGTAGCATCCAATCTTTGAAAACTCTCTTATTCGACTTCATATTTTGATTTTAATGCTTAAGATAACCTCCCCAATTAAGATTGGGTATTTCCTTTACAGTTTGAAATCTTATGGATTGTGTTATGTTATTGCGTTAAATAATCTGCAGTTTTCAAAAAATTAAGATTTTTCTATTAAATATTGAATATTTTTAATCTATTTTATATTAGATCAATTCACATGTTCGAAGCTTTTTCTAAAGAGAAATAAATATATTCACCAATGCAGACTGATTTTAATCCTATACCCAAAAAATGATCTAAACCTGCTACATCCAATGCTTATTGCTGATATAAAGTGTTAAAAATAGAAGTTATTTATATTCAATAATCGACATACATAAATTATTAAGAAAAAGAGAAAATGTCATTAGATTTCTTCTGAAAAAAAAAAAAAAAAAAAAAAAAAAAAAAAAAAAAAAAACAATTTCTTTTTTTAGAAAAAAACCAGTTGGTTTAAACTAAACCGTTGTTTAAACCAAAAGGAGTAAACAGTTGTTTAAACCATAGTTAAAACCAATTGGTTTAAACCGTGCCAACCCTGGTCTAATTGTTGTAGGTTCTATCTTGTATTATATAAATATGCAAATATATAGAAAAACAACTAAAAATCCACAAAAACCTATATTGGTTGGGTATTTGCCAACGCTGATACATTTTGAAAGTAGCAACAAAGGTGAATTTTCAACAATATTTTATAATGTTGCTTTAAGAACTTTCATTTTAAATTTGTTTTTAAAATGGTGTTTTATTTTAAGATTGTATCAGAAGTTACGCCATGATTTAAACAAGCAGATAAGTGTAATCGCACAGGTTTTATTTATTCAATTTCCATTTTATTCATGATTGGCTGAATTTTCAGTAGTGTAATATTTATAAAGCTAAAATTTTTAGTGTATGGTTCATTTTTTGTTTAGACTATGGATGGGAAATTTTATAAAACATTTAATCTGAAAACTGCAAAATATTTTAATATGTTCATAATCATTCCTTAACATTATATTTATTGCTATTTAACTTAATTTCAATATTTTCTTTTAACACAGGAAGATGATTTCATGGAGCAGTAAAATTCTACTGTGAGGAGTCAAATTCAACAATCTTATTTAATCTCAAGGATCTTCAAGAAAGCGTCTATTTTGCCTAAGATTTTAAAAGTTGGACAAACCAGTGGACAGATTACAATATGCTCTTTATGTATTTAATGTTTAATGCAAATGGACTGTTATATTTATAAAGGTCCTGTTAAAGATATTATTGAAACTTGTTTATCTGATGTTGGAAAAATTGTTATCAATTAATGTTAGGTTTATTTTGTTCTTGCTAAATAAAATGTTTTTGTTGTTAAATAAAATTAGTTTTTTTTTTCTTTCTTGCAACATTCTAAATTGCACATTTGGCTCTAACTTTTGACATAAAATGCTGCAGTCTTATGCTTTTATATTTATTTAAAAGTTAGTTGATTTAAGAAACATTGAATAAAATAAAAAATTGAAAGATTAATTAAGAAGAAATAAGTTATTCTTGAATATAAATTCAAGTTTTAACAAATGTTTTAAATGATATAAAGAACAATTGCACATGGTCAATAAATCCATTTCTCAGTTATTTCTGCATTTAACTTTTGTACTACAATATTTAGTTGAAGGTTCTTCATACAATAAAATAATTGTCCATAATCCAAATTTTAGCTATACAAGTTTTTTAATGGCATTCCTCCACATTTCCCAATTGCAATGTGCTTATATAAATGCTATGGGTAACAATTATTTTATCTAAGATTTCAAAGCCATTTCAGATTTCAAACTAAAGAATTAAAATATTTTTTTAAAATTTAGTCAGTTTAAGAAATATAAGATTTTGATTGAGATTTAATTCGAGGAATAATTACAACAAGGTATCATGGTTTGATGTTTATCCATTTAAAATATTTTCAATTTCATTTATTTAAACCCTGCACTGGCCGTGTGTGTGTGGGGGGGAATACTTTTTTAAATTTAGGTTTTATGTTTTTTAATACTTTCTTTTTCAAAACTGGTTCTAAAACTCCTATTAATAATAATAAAAAAAAAAACTAACCAAAATTGAAAAGTAAAAACTAACCCACTTGCAGATCATCCTCAAATATTCTATGCCCCCCCCCCCCCCAAAAAAAAGGTGAAAATTTTAAAATCCAAACAAGATATTTGAAAATAACTTCTGCATAGGATTATCTAAACTCTTAAGGGGAACAATCAGCTTCTAACATTGTGGTGCTGAAGTTGAGTCGTTGGGCTGATATCAAGTTTATTTTTTCAATATTTTTTTAGTAAGATGCCTAAGATTGGTTTATTTGATTGAAATCGCAAATTTTTAATAAAAAAATAATTGTTATTTGCAATTAAATCAGAAGCTAATGAAAAAATTAAAATTGTATATAAGCATATCTGAAGCTATAAGTATCATTAGAAAATATGTAAACTTGAAATTGCCCAAGAAAAGAAAGGAAAAATCCCATTAGCACCACAGCATCAGAAGCTGATATTCTGTTTAATGTTGTTCGGGTGCTGTTGTACAGTTATGCAAATTTAGGCAGTTTGCATGAATAAGTGTTTTCAAATTTGCAATTTTGAGATCACCAGTATTTTCAATTTAATGAATATATGTACTTTTAAATTTAACAAAAGAAAATACTGATGTTAAAAATTTCTGATTTGACAGAATAATAAAAAATTCATGTAAGCTCTATTTAATTTTGGATAACGATTCAATTGCCTTTTCCCCTAAATTGACATAGGAAACAGTTTCATTGAATTAGAAAAAAAAAATGTTTTTATGATTCATTAAAGAACTTTCAGTCATATAAATTAGAATGTTTTAAGTCTTGTTAATTAAAGACTTGGAAGAAATATTGGAGAATCCATGTTACAGTTTTCCAATCTCTCTCTCTCTCTCTCTTTATATATGTATATATATACCCTTGTAATGCCAATAAACAGAAATTTAAATCCGAAATGAGAATTTAATTGCAACACTTTAAAATGTGGCAATAATTCCATGTTATATTGAATTTCATTGATAAAAATTAATCGAGGATTACTGAATTTAGTTTTAAATTATGTGATTTTATTTAGACGATTTAGAAATCGCTTGAAGATTTTTGTAATTTTAAGCAATTTTGCTTTTCTTAAGAGTGAATTTATTCAATTCTACAAATTCAAGGAGTTTTGGATTAACTCTTAAATGAGTTGATTTCATTCATGTATGAATTGATTACAAATCGCCTAAGTGCTACTGGATTAAATCAAAAATGACAACATTTCACTCCAACTTGAATTGATAACAAATCGCTCAAGTGCTACTGGATTTGCCTTAAATTATTTCACTTCACTCAAATACGAGTTGGCTGCAGCTAACTCAAGTGCTACTCGATTTAATCCTAAAGACTTCATTTCACTCAAGTATGATTTGGTTACAAATCGCTCAAGTGCTACGAGATTCAGTCTTAAATGACTTCATTTCACTCAAGTATGACTTGATTACAAATCACTCAAGTACTACTGGATTTAACCTTTATTGATTTGATTTCACTCAAGTATGAGTAAAATAGAGATCACTCAATCATGAGTTGATTAAAAACAGCTCATTCACTTGAGTTGTTTCAGCTCTTCTTGAGAAGGTTCCTTTCAACATGGGAAAAGAGTGGATTTCAGCTCAACTTGAGTTAATTCAGCTTTTTCGTTTTAAGAGAGCAAGTACTTTAAAAATTATACAGGTTCAAAGTATAGAATATCTAATGTAAAATTTCTTTTCTAATTTCTGTTGAAAATCAAGAAGCTTTTAAGTGTAACTCTAGAACTACTCGGCGAAATGAAATACATTCCGATTATGATATTTGAAGATTTTAAATCTATTTTTGCTAAAAAATTCATTGTTTACAATTCACATTTACATTATAATTATATTTCAAAAAGCTATTAATATATGTAACGCAATACAAAGGGATTGTCTGAACACATATTATTTTCTAGTTATTTTCGTATTTTCCTTGTATGCTTTCTTCTTCTTACATGTTTTTCATCATTATGTTGGTAATTTCTGTTTACTATTCAATAAACTTATTGTTTCATATTATTACTTTACCTATTTCATATACCTTTGCTGATAAGTTTTTATAAAGTGATTTTTTCTTCTTTTTGATGGGCTAGAAAACTTCAACCAAAATTCTACACACAGGCAGTGGACACTACTGGTGCATCTTCGATAGGCATGTTTACGTCCAAACCCGTAGTCGAAGAATTTAACATATTATCATAAAACAAAAAGTTTAATATTTGTTAATTGCCACCATGTAATGACAATTTATAACAAATACAAAGGGGTATTGATGTATTATGATGTCTACTTGGATGCTATAAAATTACAGCGTGTTAAAAACAACGTGATTCTTTAATTTATTTTATCATATTTTAAAAATTACAATAATAAATGCTTGAATACTGCATAGATATGTGCATAAAGAAGGGGGAATCAAACACAAGCCTATAAAACTCTTTGAGAACTCTTTGAAATAAATATCAAGTTAAAAGTCCTCAATAACTTTATTTTTTACTATAAAAAAAATCCAACTATTTAATGCTTTCTGTCTAACAATATATATATATATATATATATATATATATATATATATATATATATATATATATATATATGTGTGTGTATATATATATATATATATATATTATATAATCGAAGTATATGTCTGCGTATTTGCATATTTCAGTCATTTGGCACACTTTATATGTTGCGCATAATCCAACAACAAATGACATAGGAATGTTTTCATACTTTTCTGTTATATATCGAGTTATTAGAATCACTTAAAAAATAATAATTTAGTGTGGACTTAATTCTTAATTACTGTCAGAGTAGCTATTCTTACTGTTCCATAATTATTGTTACTGAAATTGTCGTATACACTTTAAACTTATTCTACAGACATAAGGTTGCAGAAATTTGTATGTTTATTAAAACTTTAGCTGTACTACACTGTACAAAAAAAATGTAAATCTGCAAAACTAGTTTTTGTAACGCTACAGATCTTTGTAGATTTACAAAAGGATCTATTAAAATTACAGTAATCTTACTAGAAATGTATCTGTAACATCCAGGTTGCGAAAGTGAATGTAAGTCTCAATTAATCCAAAGAATATTACTTCTGCATAAATATTCATGCACAGGATTTTTATAATCAAAATTCAGCTATTGAGAAGTCTCTAATGATAGTACTACAGTTCCAAACAAAGCAATATTTAGCTAATATCTATCGATAAACTAAAAGTTACACGTTAAACTATGAAAATAAAATAGTTTGAGAGACCTCTAAAAGCAGCTAAATTACAAATTACGTTTTCTCTGTATTTAATTTCTGTTTGTTTATTCATTTCTTTTCATTTATAAAGAGTATTAAACGATTATGGTTTGGTGAACTTGAACAGCATCAGAGATCTCTTCGAACATTTTATTTCTTTATTTAAAATTTAAGTTCTTTCTTCGTTCTTAATTTCTTTATTTAAAAATAATCTAAGAAAAAATTGATTAATTGAAGAAGTTAGAAAAATCAATAAAACTACATAGACTTCTAGCATGCGGATTGTTCATTTTTGTGGATGCTCTCATTTCAATGTTTGGTTATAATTTCTTCCATAAGAAATATTTTCAACAAGGCAAGATCTTTCGCTTTCTTCCGCATTTTCACATTGTAGGATATCCGTCGACGTAGTAC
Source organism: Maratus speculifer (assembly GCA_964019185.1). Classification (NCBI taxonomy): domain Eukaryota; kingdom Metazoa; phylum Arthropoda; class Arachnida; order Araneae; family Salticidae; genus Maratus; species Maratus speculifer. Next base: position 193,652,608 of record OZ025299.1, read on the forward strand.
ATATTACGGATATATACTCGTTATTAATGGTCTGTACCTGAAATAAGATTACATTATCAGACATAAATCTCAGAAAAATGATAAAGCTTGATCACTAAATAAAAGTAAGTACAGACGGGGGAAATGGAATAAGAAAAGGAAACGAAAACACAGGGAAGAAACTAATGAACAGATCAAACATTTCAGCGATATGAAAAGAATCGAAATACTTCTATTCAACTAACTCAGGAAGGAAACATTCCAATGAAACTTTTCCACGAAATAGGTAATTCACTGTAGATGTTGCATATGCCGTAAGCAAAACTGAAAAAGAATCCTACAGAAAAGCTTATTGGTTAATGATTCTAATAGGATTTTTTTTCAGTTCAGCTCGAGATATCTATATTTGTTATTACTTACAGGAAAAGGAAATATGAATATTCCTTTAATAACGGTGATAGATGAAATAGAGGATTTTTATGAGAGGAAGAACAGAAGCGAAGATATTCCTAAGTTTATTCCAGCACCAATAATGTAATAAAAGTAAGATAAACAATCAGCATTTTGATTTTTTAAATAGATGACGAACCTATTACCAGAAAGCAAATTAAACACGAGTATCCCTCTAAACTTTAAACGGGTCTTTAAAATTACAGATAAATAAGACTTTTCGTTCCATATTTTATATTTTTACAATAAAATATTAAAGTGTTTAGTATGTGCGAAAGTTTGTCTAATACAGGAGAAAATCTACGCGGTTTCAGGAAATCTGATCGTGTAATTTGAAAGTGATCAACAGCTGATAACCAGAGTTGGGCAAAATACATCGAAAAATCATTTTCGATACAAAATACAAAATACTTTAGTTTTAGAGCAAAAAAATACAAAATACAAAATACTTTTCAAATGAAAAAATTCAAAATACAAAATACATGTATTTTCAAAATACATTCAAAATACAAAATACATTTCCAAATTTTGAAAATCGCTGAATATTACACTGTATAAATAAAAAGTGCTTTTTCAAAACAGAAAACTTTTTCCAACACATTGAGAAAACTGTAACAAATCTTTACAGTTTATTAAAGAGAACGATGATGTTTAAATAAAAAAAATTGAAAAGGCGTAACGAATTTGAAAACCCAATTTATACTATTAGTATTAATAGTAAAAAATATATATCGGATTTTTTTTCTTTTGTGCAACCCAGCATGTGATCTATGGATTTGTACGTATATTAAATAGTATGTTAATTTTTTTTTTCTTTTAGTTAAACGAATATTTCTCATTTAACAATTTACATGAATAAACGCAGTGTACTTGAGAAATTTTGTACAGTCCTGTATAGAATCTATAGAATTTAGGCACCCCAAAACATGTTTAAAAAAAATAGTTCAATTAAAAACCACAATTAAAAACATACTTCCAGCAGTTATTGTTCATGGCCTTCAAAAGTTCAATTATTGTTTAGTTTCTTCTGCAGCCAAGTTCTTTTATGCGTCTTTGTAAATGAATGATAAATTGTATGCACATCATATTTCACAGTAATCGTTATGTATAGTGTACTTCAGTGTTATGTATACATTTCAGCATGTTTAAATTAGTATAATATTATTAAAGTACACCGCAAATGATTTTTTCCAATGCCCATAATGTAACAAAAGTTTTTTTCTGTGTTCCTTTAAATGTTGATGCTACATTTTTCGGGTAAACTGAGTTTTAACCCACTTCTGGCGGCGTTTTTTCTGACGCGCGATGACTGCGCCAAGCCTTGCTTTCTATTACTTTCAGGCGTCGCTTCTCCTAGCAACCCCGCCCCAAACTTTGGCTCATATCACAAATGCACCCAAGAAAATCCCCATGCTGCGATAATGGGATTTAATAGTTTGACATCTGCGTTAACAACAACAATTCTGAATTGCTTATTTTAGAAATTTCTTCCATGCGACTTTCGTGCATATAGAGATTAATTTTTCGGTTTTAATGTCGTTAGTTAACGCGGGTTTGGCGAGTTTTGTACATTTTAGTGACTCCTGCACCACGAGTTTCTGGAATCCAGTGGTTTTTTTTTTTTTTTTTTTTCTTGTTTAAATGGGGGCGCAGCACTCATACACGCGTTAGTGATTCCGGTGTTGATGAGTTTCGTACATTTTAGTTATTCCTGCACAGCGAGTTTCGTGGATCCAGTGATTTTTTTTTTGTTGTTTAAATGGGCGCGCAGCGCTCATACACAAGTTTGTGATTGCAGCGTTGTCGAGTTTCGTACATTTTAGTGATTCCTGCACAGCGAGTTTCGTGGATCCAGTGATTTTTTTTTTTTTTTTTTTTGGTTTAAATGGGCACGCAGCGCTTATACACGCGTTAGTGATTGCGGCGTTGGCGAGTTTCGTACATTTTAGTGATTCCTGCACAGCGAGTTTCGTGGATCCAGTGATTTTTTTTTTGTTTAAATGGGCGCGCAGCGCTCATACACAAGTTTGTGATTGCGGCGTTGGCGAGTTTCGTACATTTTAGTGATTCCTGCACAGCGAGTTTCGTGGATCCAGTGATGTTTTTTTCTTTTGGTTTAAATGAGCGCGCAGCGCTCATACACAAGTTTGTGATTGCGGCGTTTTCGAGTTTCGTACATTTTAGTGATTCCTGCACAGCGAGTTTCGTGGATCCAGTGATTTTTTTTTGGTTTAAATGGGCGCACAGCGCTCATACACAAGTTTGTGATTGCGGCGTTGGCGAGTTTCGTGCATTTTAGTGTTTCCTGCACAGCGAGTTTCGTGGATCCAGTGATGTTATTTTGGTTTAAATGGGCGCGCAGCGCTCATACACAAGTTTGTGATTTCGACGTTGGCGAGTTTCGTACATTTTAGTGATTCCTGCACAGCGAGTTTCGTGGATCCAGTAATGTTTTTTTTGGTTTAAATGGGCGCGCAGCGCTCATACACAAGTTTGTGATTGCGGCGTTGGCGAGTTTCGTGCATTTTAGTGTTTCCTGCACAGCGAGTTTCAGGGATCCAGTGATGTTTGTCTGTCTCTCTTTCTGTTTGTTTGTCTGTCTATCGGTTTGTTCTTCTCTCTGTTTGTTTGTTTGTCTGTATGTTTGTCTGTCTATTTGTCAGTTTGTTTGTTCGTCTGTCTGTTTGTTTGTTTGTTTTTGTTTGTTTGTTTGTTTGTTTGTTTGTTTCTCTGTTTGTTCGTTTGTCGGTTTGTTTCTTTGTTTGTTTTTACGTCTGTTTGTTTTTTGTCGGTTTATTTTTTTGTCTGTTTGTCGGTTTGTTTGCTTTATGTCTGTTTGTTTGTTTGTCTTTTAGTTTGTTTGTCAGTTTGTTTTTTTGTTTGTCTGTTTGTTTGTTTGTTTATTTCTTTTGCTTTTTGTCGGTTTGTTACTTTTGTTTTCTGTCTGCTTGTTTGTCTGTTTGTCTCTCTGTCTGTTTCTTTGTTTTGTAGTATCGTCAAGAAACGGCAAAAAACCATATTTTCCGAATGAAAAAGGGAAAGCAAGAAACCATATTTTCAGTTTAAAAAGGGAAAATATCGGCAGCTTGGGGATTTTCATGGAGATTGCATGGGGATTTTTTTTTAATATCCCGTATTTACAATTTTTGTATTTTCAATATTTTAAAATGTGTATTTCTTTTGTATTTTCAGTCATTTTCTTTAAAATGATAGCATTTTGTATCTTTTAAAATGTGTATTTCTGTTTTTTTTTTCATTATCGCCTTTTTAAATTGTGCGCTTTTGCGTGATATCTCCTGGTAATCACATCCAGGAGATAAAACGCAAAAACGTGCCAATATGGCTATTTTTTGAAAACGCGCCAAGAAGGGGGTTAAAACTCAGTCGCGCCCATTTTTCATTTTCAATATTGAACATGCCATAGTAATTTCCAATAACACCTATAAATTTCATGGAAATCGGACTGTATTTACGTAAATTAGAGTACGGACAGACAGACAAACAAACTGAATTCATGAACATCGTTAAACGTGTTAGAAAGAGTTAAAAACAAAATAAATAAGTGTTAAAATGTTTAAAAAAAAAAAAAAAAAAAAAAAAAAAAAAAAAATCAGTCTGAATTCTAAATGAAAACTCATTACATATAGTAAACAAAGATATTTTCAAAAAGGGTTGTTTTCATTTTTGACTTTAACTCCCTTTCTGCAGCATACACATGCGGCTCAATTTCGGGGGATCGAATAACAAAAAAGATACATTTACAGCTAAAAACATTTCTTATTTTGACGGTGCAATCGTTTTCCAAAACTTACGAATTTTAAAACTTTCAAAAAATTTGCGCCTCGTAGGGGCGATATTTGCTACGCTAAAAATAGCTAAATGTATGCATTTCAACATACCTGTAATATTTTTTAAGCTTCGCGTCAGACTAGATTTATATCACCCAGAACAATTTCCAAACGTTTTGACAAGTAATAATAATAGTAATAACATCTGAAAATTTTTCGATAAAAACTCTAAAAAGCGAGGTATTACGGCACATCTTCGATTGACTTTCGTTTAGGTTTTCATAGACTAAGTATACATAATTTTTGCAAAATATTAAAGAGGGCTTGGATACAAACATATTTACAATCAATTAAAATTTCATGAAGTTCGAGCAATCAGTGCTATATTTTATTTTTTTATGTTACAAAATTCAACGCGGAGAAAAAAAAAAAAAAAAAAAAAAAAAAAAAAAAAGAGAAGAAAACTTTTTTTGTTTTACAACTATATTAGTGCTTTTCAGAAAATTTTTACACGAGCTGCAAAACCGTTCTATTTATAATCGATAAAAATTTCAAAGAGTTTGGACAACAAATTTTTTTTAAGCTAAGGAACGATACTACGGGAAAATCAAGAAAATGTCTTCTTACAAGTGCATTTATCAGTAAAAAAAAAAAAAAAAAAAAAAAAAAAAAAATATTTTTTTTTCATGTTTTACATGTAACTGAATTTCTTGTTTTATACAATTGGCATTTTCACTTAACTTTTCCATTATCATCAACAGACATTATTTTGAAATATTTTCCGTCTAATATTGCACGCTAGAAATCTGCATGGGACGAAATTTTCGTGCTCAAACCCAAGAAAAAAAAAAAAAATCGATCCGACCTGTGCGGTTTGTAGAAAGAAATTTATAGCTAAAAGTTTAGCCCGGCCTGATAGAATTTCACCAAAACATTGATTTTTTTTTCTCGTACAGAGGAATTCTGACCAAAAAAACCTTTTTTTTTCATGTTTATAATCTTTATTAACACAGAAACGCCGTAGATTGCGATATTTAGGTTTTTAATAAATTTCTGTTTGTTATATGTAAATGTTACAGTTATCATTAATATTATTAATTCATATTCCATGACTCAAAAGCAGGAAGAATGGTATGCAGTACAAACTTCTAAGACGGAATCGCATAAAGATGTTAAGAAAATTCGTTACAGGCAAGTTTCTTCGTAGCAGATTTTCCTCGCTTATTATTGTATTCATTTTACATAAAAGAACACATTTTTCAGTTTAAAACAACATTCTCTCATTAACAGGTTTTTTTTCATACGTTTAAGTATATTGTAATTTAGATGTATTTTAATAAACCTTGACGATGCTTTAAAAATAATAAATTTTAAGATTTAATTGAAGAACAACGGCGATTTAAAAATATATGCATTTTTTACAAAAAAAAAAAAAAAAAAAAAAAAAAAATTAAGCCAGACCAAATTTTACTGATTTTTGTACAGACCTGGCCACGCCGAAAAAAATGTTTTCATACGGGATGGCTCAAATTGAATATTTTGGTCCGTGATTACGAGGAAGAATCTCGGAATAGAATGGGAAAAAAAAAAGTAGGATCGTTCCAGCCCGGCCCTATCCTTAAAAAAACAGCAAGGCTCGAGCCTGGCTTAGAAAGAGTAGTGACTAGGCTTGGCCCGATCCAGCTTTCAAAAAAAAAAAAAAAAAAGTAAAGCTTGGGCCCGGTCCGACCCGAGTGCCGAGAATGAAAATCGGCCTGGCTCGGCTCTGCCCGCGGGTCGGATTCAAGCTTTGGGCCCAAACTTGGCCCGTGCAGATCTCTATTGAACACAATTTATTATCACAATAAAATTATTCTCTTTGTAGATATTTTCATCAATAACGCCAAAAGTATTATTCAGCTTTACACGAGCCTATAATAGATAATAGCACTGCATTTCTAACGTACTTGAAAATAAATGAATAAAAGCAATAAGAAGTAAAACTCTGTATGGGTCCTTCCAGTCTATCATGGAACACTTTGTTGTGTAATTCTCGCAGCAAATGTAAGATTTATAACATTATTTTTTTAACCATTCAGCATAAATGCTTCTGGAGAAGCGATACATCCTGTTCATTAACAATCTTTATCGTACCACTAGTTTGAAAAATATGTTTACATTAATGCCCAGAAACGAATTCAAAGACTAAACAAAATGAAAATTTGCTTGTTATGTTTCAATCTTTGATTTGCGGTTTACAAGACCACAAAGTTTGAAATTTATAAAAATGTATTTTGACTCAAAATGTATTTTCAAAATACAAAATACTTGGAAAAAGCTTTACAAAATACATTACTAAAATACTTTTGTTTCATCGGATTAAAATACAAAATACAAAATACAAATGCATTTTGAAAATGTATTTCAAATACATGTATTTTCGATACTGCCCAACTCTGCTGATAACTAATCATAAGGTATCCTGATTGTTGCGTTTAGAAACTACATCTTTACTTGAGCGTACATCACTGAAAAAAATGATCGAAAGCGATATCAATGTGTATAATTAATCAGGAGTTAAGTAATTATATAAGAGTCAATGTTATATTCGAATAAGAATCAGATAAGAAGTCCTTTTTTTTTTCTCTTTTCATGCATAAAAAAACTCCTTGGAAATTTCTTCTTAAAATGTTGAATTTGCAAATCTAGGATAAACATATAAAGAAATCTCTAGCTGAAATGAAAGAGAGAATGTATTGGAGTCTGTAATCTATAAATCTCTTTCTTTCTGTGTGTGTGTGTGTGTAGCAGTTTTTTTTATATAACATGCATTATAACTGAAAAGAAAATAAAGCTTTTCATTCTATTATCTACAGTAAGTACATATTCCATTCTTTGATATTTAATAAACCTAAAAACTTAAATTATTACATTTTATAACATGAAGTGTCATATTTTTTTATCGTCCCTCATACGAAAAATTCTTTGAAATTTCCTGTACAATTATTCATTTAACAAATTAAATTCATAGAATCGAACCTACACTAGTAGAATATAAAATATTGTAGAGTTTTTTGATAAATCTTGCCAATTTAGCAAGTTTATATTATTAAAAATACTTACCAGAATTTTTGTGCATAGTAATTTGTATTTTATTTAATCATGGAATATATGTTGTTAAATGTATAGTAAAAAAATACTATTCAGGGTGTCAACTGTCCACTCTCAACGATGTCCAATGGCTAATTCCTAAACCATTAGTTATAGGCATATAGTTTCAGTTACAAAAATGTTTTAAATGAGGTAAAAAAATATTTTTAAAGTGATTTGAGCCAATAAAAATATTCCCTTAAAATATTACGAAATTTAAATTTTTATACGCTCCCACGGTGCTATAAGTTATATTTAGTAAATTTTTTCTACTACACTGACGTAAGACAAAAAAAGTGATATTATTTTGTAATAAAAACTTTCTGAGTAATAGCTGTTTAAAATTGGAGCATATTTTTTGCTGCGAAATTGGGGTCATTCAGAAATTTAGCAGAAATTCAAATAATGGTTGGGCATGTTAAAAACATACTTGAGAGTAAAATTAACATTGCAATATAAATGTGAAATCTAAATTCATTCCGAAATATTAATTTATATGTATACATCTTGCACTAAATACATAAGAAAAAAAGACAGATTAAAAAGAAATAATAAAATGTTGACAAGCAACAGCCTTAATTCTTTACAAAACTATACCTATTTTAAAATGCTATTTGATTGCACTAGTCTGTAATTTTTTGGTTGTGGCATGTTTTTTAGCTTTTAGTAATTGATTCATGTGTATTTTGTAGCACTGAATCCGCTAATGACTTTCAGTTTTAACCATCACATCAATATATTTCGCAAATCATAAATTTCAAAGTTTGAAAGTTAAAACTGACCCCCCCCCCCCCCCACTCACGCCAGAGACAATCACCATCGCATCGGATTCTTGAGCTGTTTAGCTAAAAAATATCTCAGTATAATACAAAGAATTGAATAAATTGTTGAATCAAATAAAATTAAATTGAATGAAAGAAGTTTAAAACCAATTTTATACTATCATATTTTTTTTTTTTCTAACTTTGAAATTTACGATTTGCGAAAACTGGTGACATGATGGGTAAAAATGAAGGTAAATTTCGGATTCGGCGCTAAAAAAGTACATACAAATCAATTTTAAAAGTTAAAAATACAATCATTGTAAGTTTATTTTATCTATTCTAAAACTTTTTCTTAAACTTGTCGGCAGTAATCTAACCGAAAATTTTTGTGCTATCCCGTATAATTAGTATAAATGCTAAGTACTGAAAATCATAATATTAATTTGTCTTCGGATTTACGTCAGTACGTGAAATTTAACCTCAATCGGATATTTTAAAGTGAATTAACGTTCGAGTACAAATTTTAAAATGGAAAGACATACATATGATAGTTTAACAAAAGTTTATAAAAATAACATGATTTTTGTTTAACTGCTTCTCTGATTTTCTCGTACGTCATACGAGCAACGTGTTTTTGCCAATCATGATTAGCCCGTACCACGGATGGGCATCCATATTGCAATCATTATTTATTATTCTCACCAGTAAATTTTTATTGCAAATTTTGCATTATTTAATCCAACCATTTTTCTAATTAAGTCAGGCAAAAATTTCTATTTTGAAATACCGGTGATAAAAGATTAAAGATTCTGTAAAAGGCATGAAAAAAAGGACGTTATTTGAAAGTTTTTTCAAAAATATTAATCAGAAAAGTGGTTAAAAAAATCATGGCAACGAAAGAGCCTCAAATCCTTACAAAATAAAACATATATTAAATTACAATTATTTTAAACAATATGAAATTTAATTAATAAAAGTTAACTCTATAGTAATACTCAATTTATTTCAAAGCGCAAATACACATGAAGTAAGTTTTTCTAATACTTTATCCACTTTGAATACGACCCCTCGAAGCATCTGTATTCTGGCCGAACTCATCGGTATTCCGACGCAGAAAAGTCGTATAAATTAGGAATTACAAAGTTTCATATCTCGGTCAATTTTAGTGTTAAATGAATAAGACTTCTTTTCTTTTTTAACGCAAAATGAAAGTTTTAGTAAATTTAAAATATAGGGCCAAGGAACTGTCTAAAAATTAAATCCCGTAATTTTTTAAGAAATGTTTGTATTTATCCAAACGACCTTCAAAATAATTCTTTATCATATTTAAAACCTTTTTGTAATTAAAACTATATGTCTATGATTAATGGTTTAAGAATTAGCATTTGAACATCGTTGAGAGTGGACAACCTGTATAGAAATATTTTTAGATATTTTGATCTAAAAATTTGGCAACAACTTATCAGTATGGCCCCCAAACATTTTTATCTCCCTAATGTTATTAGAGAAAAATATTTTTTTAAAAATTCCATTATAAATCATTATTTTATTCGACTTACATAAAATATTATTTAATAAATTGGTTATTTTCAATCATTTTTTAGAGTGGGAAACGCAAGTGTTAATATTACGCAGTATTATGCTTGTTCAAAGATTCAAAGATGGGAAAAAGAGACATGTAATTTGGCTTACAAATTTCTCTTTTGCATCCAAAAGAAAAAAATTGCATTGCATCAACCGTGGAAAGTGTGCCAAAAATGATAACAACAGTGTCGGGTGGATGTGTAGGACAGCAAAATCACAGGCGTCTCTGTTGTTTTATTATCATTCTTCTGATCTCTGGAGTAGAATTAGCTCGCGACACGAAGTTTGCGTCGTGATGATAAGACAGAGTGAAACAAATTTCGGCTAAGAGACCCAGGGGAGCAAACATTAGCAAGAGAGGCCAATGCTCTGGAAAAAGGGGAGACCGAAATTGATGACTCTTCGTTTGGTCTCTAATGGACTGTTGAGGTGTAGTGAGGCAAAATACAAACTTAGACACCTTTAATTATTTAATAGGAATGACCCTCGGGAAAAACATTATAAAAAAGCTCTTTACTTCCCCCCCCCCCCCTAAAATTTAACTAAAGCTACATGAACAAGCTCGGAAGATTTTCTTTTTCACCTAAAAACAAAAAATAGGCTCGTTATAAAGTTGTTTATTAAAAGACCATGATTGATAATGCTTTTTTTCTACTTGTAATGTAACAAACATGTAGGAGGAGTTTAAACTAGATGTAGTGTAAGCCACATTTTCTCAAAGGATCTAAAAGAAACCATTCTCTAGAATCTTCATCATAGATTATTTTGAAGTGGAATATCTTCATATGTTTTCTGTCAATTACTTTTTAGGTGCGTTCGTAATTATATAAATACGTACAACTTATAGTCGTCTTTCAGTCCTCCCGTCTGTCCATCCATCTGTCCGCTATAACCGAGCCAAAACTACTTAACAGAATCGTTCGGAATTTAAAATATATAATTGCTGCATAATTTTGTCGTGTTATTCCAAATTTTATGAAAATCGGATGTATAGTTTAATTACAGGGACAATCAAAAGCATTCCGTTACATGACAGTTAATGGAAAAAATAGTTTCAAGTTAATTTTAATGATGCTATACTCTTCCGAACATAATAAAATTGAATTGCATCTATGAAGTGTATACTAAAAACACATTCCGCGCAATCTGCTGTGAAAATAATATTTGTTATTAATTTACAGGGCCACACAAATGTATTCCATTACACAATGATATAGGAAGAACACTATTTGGAATGCGTTTTAATACAATTAAACTATTTCACATTTTATGAAATTGATATACGTTGCTGAGGTTTTCTACAAGTTGCTTCCTGTATAATAGAAAGCAGATGTATTTACAGGGACACACAAAAGATTTCGGCTACTATACTGTATCCGATGTACTGTATACTATTACAGCAAGATTTGAATATTTTTAAAACTTTGTTATAGTATGAACGCACCTCATTTACTACGTCTGACGTGCAATTTCCAACTTGTTTAAATTATAAAACATTGTTCTTCTAATTACAATTTGGCAAGTCTAAGTTTTCACCATGCACGCAACGCCTATTTCCAAAAGTTGTGATATACACCACTAAGGCTTTTTAAATAATTCGCATGTACAGTAGCCCCAAAAAATGATTAAAAACCTAGTCTTTTTTATTTAGTTTAATTTGAATTTATTTTTTTCTCTTTCTTTTCTTTTAGACTTAAACTTTGAATATTTTTGAGATGTAAATATAAAAAATTACGGCTGAATAAAAAGTTATTTTCAGTTATTACAATTTAAAGAGCATATTTCAGTCATTTTTTTAGGAGAAAGTCTTCAGTGGAAATGACAATACGCAATTTAATCATCATTTAGGCAACAAAAGTCTGTCGTGACTTACCTTGAACAGATCGACAACGTATAAATTCTACGCCAAAGAACATTCACATCTAATCGTTGAATTTTTTTTAAATATGGGTCTTTGTTACTTTTTGTTTGACAGAATTCTAATCGGTGCAAACCTCCAAAGTGCTTTGATTATAAATTTGAAACGAAAGGAAAAAATAACTAAACAACAGATATTAACTTTTAAAATAACCTCGCAACTTTTCGGGTACATACGCCTATTTCAAACTTTTTTCTGGTACTTTTTCAGGAAATTTTGATTGTCCATTTTATTTTTCTACATTAAGATTTTTTCCTTGTAGGTAAAAAATTTTTATAACATAGATTATGGATACTTTCTAATACTTCTAAAATAATTTACCAAAACTTCGCTGTTTAATAATGTAAACAAGATACCCAAGAAAACACGCAAAAAACACAGAGCACATTTGAAAATCAGATTTCAGTAAATACCGTCGATAGCCAGTAAAGTACTTTAATTCTTTGTGTAGCATTTGATCTACAGACTTGAACATATGATTTATCTGATTTGGATATATGACTTTTCGTAGTGTGATAACCTTTAATATTGTAAGAACAATGTTACAAATTCAGCTTCAGCAACTTCTACAAATAGACGTAAACGCGTATTAGAATTATTTTGCACAGTCCTGCAAATTACCTATAGATTTTTTAGCACATAATTCATTAAGTTGAAATTTAATCAAGTCAAACACACACTTTAAAATTTGACTAAAATCATACTTCTTAAAATTATCATTCATAGGCGGTCTCGTATCAATTTCTTTGCATTGCTTTTGTATTCCTTGCTCAAAACTACTGAAATCATACTTCCAAAAAATATCATATACAGGCGGCATATCCGTTTTTTTTTTTTGCATTGTACTGCATATGATTTTACTTACATTCTACAAACTTCTCTAAGAATACTAAATGCTGTTGAGCTTGAAAACGTGTATCTCAAATTGAAAAGGTCTTGAAGCAATTCACATCTATTATCAACATTGCTTATGAATTACTTTGTTTATTCATTTATGTAGGCTGTAATATTTAGACACTCCTCGTAGCATACAAAAATACAATAACTGAAAACGGGCTTTCAGCAATCTTCTCTAAAAGATGCTATTCCGAATATAGCCTCGTATTTGAAAATTTTTATGCGTCCCTGTAAATGAACGATAAATGTAATACAAATCATATTCTACTGCAATCGTCCTGTAGTAAACTAAAGCAATGTATATCAGTTTCATCATGTTTCATCATGTCATAATTAAATGCGAATACTTTTCCTTGAAAATAGGTACCTAAGAATTATTTTGTGTGACCCTGAAAAAGCATGATAAATGCTTTGCACTCAATATTCTACATAAATCATGTTTTAGAGCAACTCAGCAGTTCATATAAATGTCATTATTTTTGTTACATTGTAACATCATTAAAATAATCGCAGATAAGTTCTCTTCATATACCGTAATGTAACAGAACACTGTTGAGTTCTACTGTGTGCATACTATAAATGCTTCCGATAACATATTATATGGCAATCATTTTCTAGTTCACCCCAATGATGTATATAAATTTCATTATGCGTAAAGTAGACTAACACTATTAAAATACGCCGCAAACGATTTCCCCTTGGGCCGTAATCTACCGCAATTCTTATAAGTATCTCTGTAAGTGAACAATAAATGCTTCACTTCTCATTTTGAATGCCGAACATGATATGAAAAACCTCCATAACGTGTGTAAATTACGTGTTAGTTGAGTACATTTACGGGAGTTACAGCTCGGAAAGAAAAACAGACAGACAAATCGAATTCACGAATACATTTAAACTAAGTTTGAAAGTGCTAAAAACTATACTTAATCCTTTCTGAGGCAAAGTACTCCTTTGCTCCTGTTTCAACTTATACATGTATATATATATACTACCTCTGACAATAAACTTCGGTGAATAGTCCTGTAGCATTAATGTAGATAAAATATTAACGAAAGTTACCATACCATCCTTTAAAATAATCATCTCCTAAACTATGCACCTCTGAGATCTGCTATACATGTCCTGGGAAATTCTCAAGAAGTCTTCTTTTGGGATGAAGTTCAAAACCTTCGTCACATTTCGTTCGATGTCAGCAATATGGTCAAATCTCTTTCAAAGAGAGTTTGAGTCGTGAAAATATGAAGGAGTCTGGAGGATTGAGATCTGGCGAGTATGGTAGGTGTTCAATTTGCACCATCCCTCATGAATTTCTTTCGGTGTCTAGAAAGCTTAAAACTAAACTTTTAGCCGATTTTTTATTCGTTCATTTTACTGTTCTCAGTTAAGAACCAAACTGAACAAGCATTTAGTGAAGCACGTCTTACACAGAACATACACAAACGACGCTAAACTCAACAACGGTGGGGGAAGATGGTTTACACTTGCCTCTATGCATGTGCAGCGTTTTGTTTCCCCAGTGTTGCCAGATCTATCGTTTCTGTATTCATTCGCCGAACTTTATTGTCAGAGGTAGTATATATATATATATATATATATATATATATATATATATATAATGATTACAAAATCGTAATTAAATTCTATTCTGACTATAGTATGCTCAAAATAGGGGTAATTTGCATTTATATAATTGTTTTCTATAAAAAAAAAGGTCGAATGTCTGGGACATTTGCTGAAAATTTTTAACTGTTCACAAATCATGTTAGTTGTCATGCTTTTCTAGATTTCTATTACGATGTTGAAGAACAATATATATGTACATTTTTGTTCAAAAAGGGAAATTTCAGTGCTAACTCCATATTTTTATTATTTTATTTTATTTTTCACTATTCGTTGAAAATATTTTAAATTTGCTTTTATATTTGAAAATATCGGGCTTCTCTCGAGTCGAAACAAAACCAATAACTAGATGACCTTTTTTTTTTTTCAAATAAACGAAAACCGGAACTTAAAAATTGTTTTTTTAGTTTTTAAACTGGATCGAAATTACTTTTTTGCTCGGAACTAAGCCAAATTATTATTATTATTCAATGTTAGTTTGCAGTTACACATAAAAGTATTCAATTACATTACTGTCCTTAAGTAATAATTCTTTGAAGCGCAATTACATGATGTTATACAATTCTTAACATAATGAAATCGACATGAGTCACTGATATACTTTATATCTTCCTTTTTAAAATGTCTCATATAATATTTAATGTTTTTTTTTAAAGGGTAGCATAAAATAATTAAATACATTACGAGCTCTCACGAGGAATCATTGCAGGAAGGCGATTTGATTTGTGCTATGCTTTTCTAATCTTAACTGAATGTAGTGTATTATGTTTTCTATCTAAATTTTATATATTTGTTAACGTGTTGCTCAATAAATTCGAAGTAATTACCATGTATTAACGGGAACTACTAAAGGTTCGTTTTCCTCAGCGACAGTCTTTTTCAGTTGTGATAAACTTAATTAAATTTAAATTTGATGTTCGAAGATTTTAACTAAATAATTAAATGACTGAAGATGGTTTTATTTATTATCAATAAACATATGATAAATGTATTAAAATGTAGTCACTCCTAACGGCAAAAAAAGAAAAAAAAAAAGAAAAAAAAAAAAAAATTGAAAAACCTCAATTTAGATTTTTTTTAATAAGAAGTAAGAAACTTCGATAAATATCAACCATATTTAATGCTCAATAAACTCATTTTAACCCTTTCCATAAGAATGCCAAAAAACCTAGCACATAGAAAAGCCACTAATCTTAAGGAACCGTTATCGATAGCTGCCACATTCTTAATTGCCTAGCCATTTCTATGTCTTCTTTAGAGAACGTGGCGTTTCCGGATGCAAAAAATCGACTAAAACAATGCGTTATCGTTTTTATGTACATTTTCTGATTTACGTATCACGAAATCGTCTGTCAACGTGGATTAAAAAATGTTCTCCAACGCCTCTTTAACGAAATTTCTTGACAATTATTACACGCATTAGAAGTATGAATTTATAATGTGAGATAATCTAATGAAATATCAAAATGTTTTAAAAATATTTTGGAAGTATTCAACTCTCCCATTTGGTATTTAAAGCTTTTGCACGTTGAAATGGGAAAGTATATAAAAGCTTAGTTTTAAAAAACCGCAACCAAAATATGAAGCACAACAAAAATGTGTAAAAAAAACAATACTCTGGAGCAAATATTTTAAAACCTTCCTACCCTGAATGGGTCTAATCGACCCAGTCCTTTAACGCGTTTCATTCGATTCAAACCAGAAAATTTTTCATAAAGTAAATTAAATAAATAACACAAAGATTTAAGTTAAATAAGTATGTTAAATGGATTTAAATAAAAATTCTGATGTAAAATATTTTAATCAAGTTTAAGTAAAATTTCAACAGGGTAGAAAGGTTAATAAAATATTGATTCCCTAAAAAGACTATATTTTAAAAAACTAAATGTAAGGAAAATTAATGTGCTTTTAGAAATAATCAAACATACATTTGAATATTTGCGGGCGTCTACAAAATAGTCAATTTACACTTGTGCTTAATATTTTCTGACACTGAAATATTCCATACACTAAACATGTTCTTAAACTTTCACTAGCCAAAGTTCCCAGTTGAAAATATCGAAGCAGAAAATTATTTACAACTAGCTGACCCGCCCGGCGTTGCCCGGGTCCGTATTAACAATATTAAACGAACTTGAAATTTGTATGATTTTATCAATAACTGGAAGCATGCAGAAATGCATTGTCTGAAATACGTCGCAGCTGACTTTGTGAAAAATCGGTTTTAAAAACAACAACTAATATTAAGCTCTAGAAATACTTAAAATGAGCAATGAGAAACACGGGAGGGAACATGTATCCAACGATTGCGTTAGTTTCGTGTTAAAGTGTTGATATTTACCCGTAAAAATCACTGTTAAATCACGTAACTAATTATTTTTTTCGCATAGAAATCCCAAGTGAAAAATTTTGAATTTCAAACTAATTATATCATTCTTAAATCCGACTATACCGTGAATGAATCGATACGCGATGATAAAAGATTGGTATATAGTATTATAATTTCAGAGCCATTTAACAAAAGTGTATATTTTTAATCAAAGCATGCGTAATGTTGACTCTGTGGACAAATTCCTAACCGTAAACTTTTGTACCATAACCATAATCTGTCTGTAACCTAACTGCGACTTAACATTACCCTACCGTAACTTAAATATAACATAAATGTAACCTAGCCGTCACTTTGAAATATCAATATAGAAGCATCATTTAAGATTTTGCTTGAAAAGTTAACATTCTTTCGTTAATGTCTTAAAATCGTCTGCACTCTGAAATCTATATTTTAGACTAATATTTGTTATTTAAGTTTTCGCGCATGATTTTAAAAGAATGTTTTCATAAATATATTTTATATATTGACATAGAGTTATTAATATGTTGTTAAATTAAAAACATATTTTCATCTACGTTATAAAGTATTAAAAAGTTCTGAAAAAAAAAGAAAGCTTTTAGTAATACAATTTTTAGTTCAAATCAAATGTTTTCAATATTTTATTTAATTTTATTTTGACATTTAAATTATTTCGAATTTATCAATTTCAATTATTTTAAAAGCAAACATTTTTTAAAAATAAATAATATAATAGAAAAAAGACCATTTTAAAAAATTACTATTTCTTCATAAAATACGCTTCAGCTGTTATTCAATTCTTTCAATTCGTCTTATTAATACAAAATCCCTTCCACATGCTTTTGTTTGGGACATTAATATTTGAGCGATAAATGGTTTAATATTGCAACTCTTTTTTCGGTTTACTTCACCACCACCTATCTTTTTCCTCCATGGTTTGCAACCGCTGTGATAAAAAATCATTATTTAAACTGACAGTTTGCCAGTCTATGAATTTTAAAGGTCTGTTCCAGCTTTTTAAATTATTTATGCGAAAATTTTATGCAACCAACCAACCATAACTAAATGAAGAGAAAAAAAAGAAGAAAAAAGGCGATTTTTTATGAGAGTGATCTTTGGAATTTAATTAATTACTCAGTTAATAAATAGAATTTCGAAATTCTGAAGCTCAGGTGCATCAGGAGAGATATTGGGCTACTCTCATAAAAATTTTGAGCTTCGTACGTCCCATAGATTTTGCTAGCCATCGCAGACACACACACACACACACACACACACACACACACACACACACGCAGACAGAGCGATTTGTTATTTTATTAGTATAGATTTTAAGTTTCGCGCATATTGACTTTAAAAACAGTTAAAACTAAACAATGGCTTGATTTTTTGAAATAGAAACTTCAGATTAGATACAAAATAATAAACTTACAGAAAATTAAAAAACAATCTTTTTGATGTTGTGCACAGTGCACAGTTTTCATGTACAATTAAAGAAAGTCCAATTCTTCCACAATTCTGTGGACATATACAAATTGGACACATTTAAAATTTATTTTTAAACAGAAACCTGTTACAGGACTCCCAAATGGTCCGTCAACTGAACAACAGAATTTTTTTTTTTTTTTTTTTTTTTTTTTTTTTTTTTTTCTTGTTACATTTTTCTTGCAAATTCCCCATAAACCACACTTGGAGGTTAATTTTAGCGCAAATTCTGTAAAAACTTATCTTGAAATTTTCTGCTAAAAAGATATTGATAGACCATACCATTTGAGTGCCCTGCAGTTAACCCTTTGAGCTCTGGTGGGTAAATTTCTTCAAAATTCCAAATGTCACATTAACACCAGTATTTTGCAAAGAAAAAAAATCGGTCAGCCATATACACGGAAAAATGCATTAAACCTTTTTCAAAGAAATCTGGTCGAATTTTCTGGTGCTGTTGTGACATTTCTGAATTAAAATTAAGTAGTAGAAAATTCAACCATCAGAGCTCAAAGGGCTAAAACTAAAAGGTAACTTGATTTTTTGAAATTGAAAGTTCAGTTTAGATATAAAATAATAAACAATTTTATTATTTCTAAATGAATACTATTTCACAGCATTTAATTTTAAAATTACAAGCATGCTAATGTGTTGCAAATCTTATAATTAAATCTTTAAAATAATAATAATAATAATAATAATAATAATAATAATAATAATAATAATAATAATAATATGAGCAATTAGAAATGCAACGGCTTTAGGGTAACCCTTATCTTTATGAACCTCTGTTTTTTTCTGTTAGAAATATTCAAAAAATATTTTTTCAATTATTATATTTAACAGATATATTATTATTATTATTATTATTATTATTATTATTATTATTATTATTATTATTATTATTATCTTGCATTCTTCGCTCTTCGCTTTTCGCTCTATTGTTAAAGATAACAAAAATTAAAATGGAGGGAGAGGAAAGTATGTATCATTTTTATATCGCCTCCATTGGTGCATTGACTACTTTTAGCTAATCTCCCTAGCCAGGATAAAATGAAAAAAAATAAATTCCACATCAGACATAAATTATGTAACTCATTCCAACATTTACATATTATTATTTAGAAGTTTCCTTAACCTGTAAATACTACTCAATCTATACGATTGAAAAAGCATGTTGTAGCCCACCTCCGTGATGCATATAAATCTCACTGTGTTTGAAATATGGTAAAGGGCAATTAAAATGCACTTCAAAAGATTTTTTCACATAAACCATAATTCAACTAAAATATTTTGTTAATCCCTGTAAACAAACTATAAATGTTTCAATCTTCATTTTAAGTGCCAAACACTCCATAGTAAACCTCAATAACAGAAAATTGCCTGGCAAATTGTGTATATTTTTAAGAGTTCAAGAATACAGACAACCAGTTAGATGGCCAGACAGACAGGCAAGTTGAATTCATAAGCACTTTCAACTATGTTAAAAATGAATTAAATCGTGATTAGATTAAATAATAAGCAAAACAGTAAGACACTTGGAAGCGTTATTGGCACTTCTCTTTTAAAACGGCGTTGCGAGATTGAGAAAATGGCCTTGGCAAGCGAGGAACATTTTTCACAAGTACTTTTTTGGCAACCTGTTCACTGTTTTATATACACAAACTTTTTGTTCAATATTTACACTATTCATTTAATAAATATTTAGTCAAAAAGGGGTTTTACTATTTAAAAAAATAAAATTGATGGAATTATCACCATGTTGATGAGCCCTTATGGTAATATAATCCATGTACGATTTCAAAGAACTTCGTACAAATTAAAACGGTGCATTTATTTTCTAAAGAGTCGCAAATATTCAAATGTATGTTTGATTATTTCTAAAAACGCATTAATTTTCTTTACCTTTATTTTTTTAATATAGTCTTTCTAGAGTATATATGTTTTATTAAAAATATTTGATCCTAGATATTATTATTATTATTATTTACATATTTTTGTTGTGCTTCATATTTTGATTGAGGTTTTATTTAAACAAGCTTGTGTATATTTTTAAATTTCAAAGTGTAAAATCTTTGAGTGCCATGCTGTCTATGGTATTTATATCTTGATTTGATGTATGAGAAACACGCCCAAAAGGTTGAAAGTTGGCTGTAATCATGTGATTGCTTAAATTCTACAGGATATTCCATTTTTCTTTTACAAATTGACAATTATAAAGAACATTGTTCGTTGAAACTACGGGTAATTTTTTAAAAATAAAATCATATCCATATTTACAAACATCCATTAATTTTTTGCTTATGCATTAAATTAAGAACCTGTTATATACATTAAATAATGGGAAAAAAAGTAAAATTTGCAGATTTATGACCTCTATAGAGAGATAGAAAAAGAGAAATGTATGGTCCCCCTACCGTGACTTGGCTGATCAGTAACAAAAATTTAGATGAATTCATTCATTAATAAAGGTTACATTCACTACTACTAACTATCAGAATCTATTTTTCAATTAAATAATGAATTTCCTGCACCATTTATATTAATTGCCATTTTTATTTTCCCCTATCATCGAACTCTTTTAATAGCATCGGCCAAGCTATCGATGAAGAACTATAAATCGGATTTTAAAATAAAATAAGTTAGAATTGCACGTAAAACGTGGCAAATGAGGTGCGTTCGTACTATAATTAATTTTATAAATATTCAGAGCTGATACATTATCTGTTAAACTCTTATAAAAAATGCATCAATACGAAATTTGATACAATTATATATATTCAATTCAGTAATAAGAAACTAATAGGACTTCATCTTAAATAAAACACGGCAAAACATGATCAACATAGCAAAAATCATTAAATATCATGGGGTATCGTAAAAAGGCATTATTCATTCGAAAACTACTTTTAGCTACTTTCATTCATACTCTGTAACTCTTACAGATACTGTTGTTTTACTCAGTATATTATCTACAGCATTTATACACACAACGTAGTATGCAAAAATATAGTTAACACTAAAACCGCCGGATATTTTACTCAAGTTTTATCAAAAGCGTTCCGCACCAGAATTTTAATTTTAAACTATTTAACTTATTTAATTAGTCTATTTTTCTACTGCATACATTTAACATATCTTATAAAGAAAATTCTGGTTCGAATCGGCTATTATCAATCTAGCAGGGGTCATTTTGACCCCTAATGGCTGTTCTAGTGTTAAGCTTAAAAACTCATATCACAATTAAAAAAGCACTTCCAGCAAAGATCTGACACATACGGTATTTCTGGTACAGTGTAGTATCCGAAATCTTTCGTGAGTCCCTGTAAATATTGTTAGCACTTTCTATTATACAGGAAGTAACTTGTAATATAGCTCAGCAACGTATATAAAGTTCATAACATATAAAGTAATTTATCATGATTGAAATACGCCGAAAACAATGTTTTCCCATATATTATTATATAACGGAATTATTTTGTTGTAAATGAATAATAAACATTTTTTGCACCACATATGTATTTTAGTACACTTCAGTAAATACATATCAACTGTATTCTGTTTGAAAGTCTGTAACACTATTAAAATTAACTTGAAACATTTTTTTACCATTGACCTTAATGTAACGGAATACTTTAGATTGCCCTTGTAATCAAACTATACATCCGATTTTCATAAAATTTGAAATGACTCGACAAAATTATGCAACAATTATATATTTCAAATTTCAAATGATTTGGTTGGGTAGTTTTTGCTCTATTATATGCGGACGGACTGAACGACGACAATACGTGCTACGTATTTACATAAATACGAACACACCTAAAAAAAAAACATAATATAAGACATTTCTCTGTTAAAAATAAAATAAATGGGTATTCTTTAGTATTCTATATGACTTGATAAAAATACAAGGAGCACATACTTATTTAAATACTATTCTAAAACATGGTGAAAACATAGAATCCGTAAATTAAAAAGTTTTTTTTTTTTTTTTACGAGTTTTTTTAAAAAAAAACAAAAGGAGTAATGTTTGAGTGAATCACATGGAGATAAATCTTGGAAGTGAGTTAAGTGAGTTCACAGGGTTCGTTTAGTTAAATCTATGTTTGTACCTGTTTAGTAGACGGCATGAAAAAAATACGTCTGGTCTTTGCCACGTGTAGTCTTCAAGAAAAACTATACTAATGTGAAAATCCAAATTTGGCACTCACTAAGGGCCGTTTTCTAAGCATTCTATTTTCTGTAGGTTTCGATCACGCCACACTAAATATAATATGTGGCATTTGGATATGAGCATAACCGCCAACGAAAACACTAATGTATTCACTTTCCAAGAGATCACCTTGAGAATTAACTGTGAATGTCTGTAAGTCCTATACTTTTTTATTTTTTAACAGAAAGGCACTTTAAAACAATATTTTGTTTCAAAGTAATGTTTTGCATCAGTCTGAGACCGCTATTATAAGACGTTTAAAAGTACACCATGAAAAGTTAACGACTAGAATGAGATGTTTGTCTCATTTCAGACATCGCACTTGGCTTCTAAAACTTGGCACGGTGGAAGTTAGTCCTTTTTCTGTTATTTTAAAGAATAAATTAATTAAAATTAACGAGGAAGTATTGAAATAGCAAACTGTAGTGCAGATTTTTTCTTTATTTGTTAATGAGAAAAGTTAATAATGAGCGAAATGAGTTATATTTTTATTTTCTGCTTTGGAGTTTTGCTAATCCCCCACAAAAAAAAATTTCTTACCTACCATATTTAAAATAATATATTATTTGCTTTAGTATACATACTGTTTATTTCAAAAGAAATAGTTAAAAAAAACTAATTTCAATCATTTAAATTATGTATTCGTCAAAAATAATTGGGATTTTATTATGTTTTAGTCTTGGTAGAATTTTTGATTTCTATAAAGGAAAATTTCATTTAATTTTTGCTAGATGGAAATATATCGTTCACAGAAATTCTTTCTACCTAACATTCCTGTCTTAAGAAATGTGAAATGCCCACTTCGAATCAAAAGAATGTACTTTGATTTATATTACAATATTAAATGCGGAGATTTCAACGTTGGAGAAACATTGCGTGAACACAACATCGTGTCGGATAATGGCACTTCAAGTCATTTTTTTAATGCCATCTCAACTCTACAATGTTATACAGACCTGAATGGTAGAAAAATGTGTACTGGTAACTCACTGAGCGTAGAGGGGATTTCCTACATTTGTGTTACATAATTCATAATACTTATTTTAACCTAAAACTCAGTTAAACTTTTCCAATTTGAGCCAAAAATAACTTATATCTCTTCGTATCATCTATGTTTTAACCCTTTCCGGAGCGGAGTAAATCTGTTTGAAATAATTAACTTACACCAGAATTTATAAACGAATTTATTAGAAAATCGAATTTGCCCATTTTCGTATGAAAGGAAAGTTTTAATTAAATAATCTTGGTGTCACTAAAATTAAAATTAGGTGTCCTTTTTTAAGACCACCGCGCCGGAAAGGGCCAAAGTATAATTTTGGTGAAAATTTTTAGTCTAGTATCAATTTAAATCGTTGTTGGGAAGAAGAAAAATACAGAACAGAGAGAGAGTTTTGAGAGTTACAGAAAATTTACATTTATTAAAGGACTTTATACATTTTTGCTGCAGATTTATTAGAGGGGAGATTAATACGTAGGCACAATTCAATAATATATGCTACTTAGAGGCATCCTTTTTTGTAGTTTTCATTTTCGAAAGAAAAAATATTATCTTTCCATTTACAATTATATATTTACTGACAAGATCAGATAAATTAACACTTTTTCGCCAAATTTCTGTATATTTGTGGGAAGTCAAATGTAAACATCATAAATTTGTCCGAATTAAAACTAATACTTTATAATATTTTATCAGTCGCTGAAGAGCATACAGATGATTTCATTTCTTGAGTAAATAAAATCATATAAAATAAATAAAATGCAATATGTATCAGCTACATTTCACTTCGCTTTGAAATAGATTGAAGTATTCCCTACAAATATGTTCACCCTCTTATACCATATCATTCCGAGTTCTTCAATTGAATCCTTTGTCCGTGTCTTTAATAGCAGTGTAATAGCATTCCCTCTCACATCAGCAAATGATTCATGTGAGGGCCAACAATAACATGTAATGGGATTCAAGAAGCCCTGACCACTCACTCCTAAAAATCTATTCCCTTTGGAAAAGACAGATAAAAGAAGATTATTGAAGCATTTATGGAAAACCAAAATATCTTTGCTTGATACTGGTATCTTGGGAATTCAGCGTGACAGTTTTATCGTTCATTCAGAATGAATTTAATATTACATATAAGTTTCAATTCCAATTTTTGAATAAAAACATTTTATTTTTTAAAAATTATATTTAATTGGGGTCGTACTCTTAAGGAGATTATTCTTTCTGAATACTAGTATATGAGTAATGTACTCTTTTTAGCACTTTCCAACAAAATTGAAAAGTGTTTATGCACTCGACTTGCCTATCTGTCTCTCCGTCTTTCCACGCTCTAACTCCCGTAAATATACTCGAATTTTCATGCAATTGATAAAAATTATTTACGTTCACCAAAGCATGTTTGGTATTACATGTGAAGTATGTACGATTAATGGTTCATCTACACGGACACTCAAAAGATTTCAATTACATTATGTTATACGCGAATATATTTTTTAAAACTACAACTGACATTTTTTTTCACTAAATTTGTTAATAACTCTTAATTTGCAGCAAAAAATATGCTCCAACTTTAAACAGCTACTACTTGGTCAATTTTAATCGCAGAATAACGGGAATTTTTTTTTTTTTTTTTTTTTTTCGTCTAACTTGTCAATGTAACAAGAAAATTTCACTAAATATGACTTATAGGACCGGGGGACCATATAAAAATTTAAATTTCGTAATTTTTTAATAAATGTTTTTCTTGACCCAAATCGCTTTAAAAATAATTCTTTACGTTATTTAAACTATTCTTGTAATTAGAAGTATGCATCTAGGATCAACCGTTGCGAAAATAACCAAATCTCTTTTTCAAAGGGAACTTGTAACAATATTTTAAATTATTTGTAAAATTAAAAATATATACATAGAAAACATCTTTTTTAAATAAACCTGCCAATAAATTTCAACACATAAAAATATTTTAAAGCAAATGATACCAAATGATAACTGAAATAAAAAAGGATTTAATGATGGAAAAATGTGGCCAAATAGTCTTTAAATAATAAATTGTAGCATAAATAGAATATTGATATCATATGATGAAAGAAAAAAAATAGCGACACTTGAAAGTTTAAGCTTCAGTAGGCAAGAACATTCACCTGACGTAAAAATTACTCCATATAAATTGGACCTACGATCATAGACAGACGGATGCCGGCGTTCGTTTATTTCTGCCGATATAATGCATTGAATTTAAGTAAAAAATGAATGTATTAGAGAGAAAAACGTTGAATTTAGAAAATCGTATAAAATCATTCGTAAAATAATAAGAAAAATATCAATAACAATAAAATAACAGGTTTTACTTACAGCCTTTTTTACCATGTTAGAGGAACAAATAGATGAGTTCAACAGTTATAGTACAATTATAAATAAGAGACATATTGAAAAGATAAGAAGTTTAATTCCTACTGTTACAGTTAATATAAATATACAATATGATCTGTTAGATTGTTTGTTAATTTGAATTTAACTATTAATAAATATTTACCAATTAAAATTAAATAAGATGAAAACTAAAAACTAAAAACGATTAATATATTATGTGTTAAACAATTAAACAGTCTCAGAAATTAATGTTCTAAATGTATATATATTATGTTAAAAATTTAATCTTGCCATCTGTTATAGAGTTCGTATATTTTATTAATATTTAATATTGATGAATTACTTTAATTATAATTTTTAACATTAATAATGAATTTCAATTGTACTCTTTAAATTCAATAGTATACCAAAATAACCATCCCGTTAATTTTTAATAATTAAAACTATTAATTGCTATCTGTGATTAATATACAAATAATAACAAATATTTTCCGTTTTAACTTGTTTCCATTCATTCCAAATAATTAAACAATCTGCTTATAATTTAATTACATAATTTTACTTGTGTGTAATTTTTATAAATATTTTCAATAAAAGGAAATATAGTATTAATTTACTTTAATATTTCGATTTATATATAAATACCACTTTATAATAATAATAATAATAATTATATATTTTTTTCAATAATTCGTAAAAAAAACTTAATAAAAAACTTAATAGTTAGTTATTATTTTAAAAAATTAACATAGAAGTGACTGCAGTTACATATTTTCAAGACTACTGGTTAAATTAATAGAATATTTAGAATTTTAATAGAATATATCATAAATGAATTAAATCACTTTGACGTAAAGAGTGTAAAATAATAAATATATAAATATGTGATATTAAGGTCATTTAAATAAACTATAATTATGTCATCTATATTACGACAATAAACATAATCATTGTTATTAATTAAGCATTTTTTTTCTTAATAGTACAAATATAAATCCGAAAATATGCTTAGATCTGTACCTCCTTGAGTTTTTCCTTCATATTGGCTATAAATGTCATTTATATATAGAAAAAGTACATAGTTATGATGTAGAGTTCAATAAGTAAGGTATAGTTCAATAATGTTTTAAATAATTTAACCGAAATGTATCTTTTTGTTTAATTGAGTATTCTTTTTAAAAAGGGCATGTAGTGTTCAGGGTTCGTACGGGTCCTGGAATTTAATGACTAGGAAATTCTTCAGTACCATTATTTTCTTATAGAAAATTCTTATTTAAATAAGACGAAAAGTCACGCTTTTGAAATATATTTATTTTTCCCTAAAGAAATGCTGGTATTTCACCTTGAAAATAACGGTACCCGTACGAACTATGGTGTTAGTATATTTTTTAGAATCTATATTGTTAAAAACATCATTAAAATGGAAATGTTTTTATGCTTTGCGGACTTCGTATTTTATAATGTATTCATAAACTGAAAATTGTTTTTTAAACAGTGTTGATTCTTTTTTAATCGCTATGTTGTACATCTGAGTCAAAATATACATCAATGAAATACTTGCAGCATTATATTATGCATTACAATTAACAGTTACAGAATGAAATGTCAGCGTATTTTTTATTAAACTTTAGTGTGACAACAAAATATGGATAATTAAGATTTTTAAGTTTCAATTTTAATAATTCTTAATAAATGAATTATTTTTTATCATTAATTTCAACTTTTAATTAAAAACATTACTAATATTAAAAGCATTTTGAAATAGTTGTTTATAATATTCTTTACAGATAATGACAGTTTTTTGGTAATTTATCCGTATGAGTATCAATAGGTTATTTTGTAGATTCTTGATGCAATTGTTTCCATCTTTGTTATCTACTTGTTTAATGTACTGAATTTTTTAATAAATACTTTCTTGTTCGATTTATATCTGTAAATTTTAATTCAGTGAATTTTAATTCAACAATGGTTTATTATTATCTCAGGGATCTAACTCGGTCCTTTTTTGAATACCACTATTTTTCTAAGAAAAGTATCTTTTGACTTTTTAATTTTTTATACTTTTTGTATAAATAAATCTAATAATTTCATATTTAGAGTTTTTTTAGACACCTTAGAGCAAAGTTTTCCCTTGCAACACTCTTTAGTTAATATATAATTTACATAATATGCCTGGTTTATTTTTATTTAAGTTGTTTACACTACTTTTACAATTTGGATTTGGTACCCCACATTAAAAAAGACAAATGTGTAGGAAACATAGACCTACTTGATCAACAGGACCCATAAAAAATTAACTTTTTTTTTCTTTTAGATTTTAAATTGTAAATTTGAAAATTTCTGTCTGATAGAATGAATATAACTGAACACATTTGTAAAGATTCAACTTTAATTCAAATAAATTAGCTTTCGGAAGCTGAATTGCCAGAATCTCCAGGATCACACTTTAAAATTATGGCTCAATTGCTCCACGTAATATTAATATTTTTAAATTTATGTTTTTAAAACGAGAGCATTCAATGTTAGCAGTCGTTTGAAATTAAGATTTTTATATAAATTAATATCAGAACAGTGCAGGTTTAAATGCATGTGTTTAGATTTCTAATTTATCTAATGTATTTTATATTTACAAATTGCATTTCAATAAATAAATTATATTGCATGATTTGTAAAATTGAATATTATGCATATACATGGTTTTCACAACTGGAATTTAATTTTAATTATGTATATAAATATATATATAGAGAGAGAGGGAGAGAGAGCGATACCGTCAGATAGAAAGAGAAGAATTCCTCATTTTAAAAAATGAATAAATTATATTTTGCTGAAAAATAAAATTTTACTTATTTATGAAAATTAAATTCGTTTTTACACTATCACTTATAATCATAACAATGACTTGTTGAATCTACCTTCAGTGAAAAAATTTCACCAGAAAACCCGAGTGATTTATGTGAGAAAAAAAGGGGATATTTAAATTGAAAAGAAAATTATTTCAGATAAGCTAACTGAAAAAAGATAAGCAAACCTAAGTTGATAAACAAAAAATTGATAGAAACTTTAGTTAGAAAAATTCTTTACTAGAAAAGAGGAGATTTTCGGGGTAATCTGGCTGGTCGCCCGCCCGGGGCTGTCGGGGTGAATGGTATCTAAAGTGATTACTTTAGAGTACAAGGTCAGATCTGAGCGGCAGCCAAGACACCAGCAGACAGTCGCGACTGACAAAGTGGGTTAAAAATTTGCGACGGTGCTGCAACGGGTGGCAGCGTATGACAACAGTTGTTACAAGAATCCATCACCAGAGAAAACTAGGAAGGATCAGAGAGGAGGGAAAGAAAAGTTTTCATCTAAGATTAGACTAGTGGGGCGACTGGCGACGTCGACAAACTGATGCTGATGTTGCTTGGAGAAAGGATTGGAAGATACATTACGTATAGGATCGCGTGATGCTGCAACAAGAAACAAGCTACAACTACAAAAGAAAGTGACATTTCCAAGAAACTATGCTGGAATGACCACAAATACGAAGCGAATCCTTAAGGGTGTATTCGGAAAAATAATTTTTTACCTGCAACAGCTAAAAATTTTCCGATACATTTTGAGACTTGTTTTTAAAGGTAAAAAAAATGAAACTTGCTGAGGTGATTTTTGAAGAGACGTATAAGATGCCTTGTGATTTCAGTCTTCGCTCAATCCATTAGAATTTGATTTGTAAACAATTATTTTCTCAGCGTGACCCTTTTTTTCGTTCGCAGATCTTCCGTTTCCAAAAATTTGGTCCAAAAAACCGTTTTTGACAGTATTTTTTTGCAACATGTTTTTTGCATTTACCAAAAAATCGACAGTCACGGCACCTTGGGTAGTTTTTTAATAAGAGAATTTGAAAGTTTGGTGCATTTGAGAGCAAAAATGAATTTAAAAATAAATCAGAAAGTAAGCAATTTGGATCGGAATACACCCTTAATCTTCCGACGTTTCACACAAAACAACTCATTTTAAAATTTCTAGCAAAGCTTTATAGCCCTAACCAAATTTTTATGTATTCAATAGCTAAATTTTGTATTTTGAAGGGGAAAAAAATCATGTGTCAGTTTCACGAGATTCAAATTCCGAGTCATACTTCATAAATGTCACTTTTTTTTTCTTTTTATTGAAAAGATAAGTGCGTATGTGCATATAACTATTTAATTTTCGTACATATAAAGAATTGATCGTATATTTTACTGTATGTGCACAAAATGTATTCACAAATTTTCTTTTACATAGCTCTCCTAAGCTTAAGACAAGAAATACATGAATATGAAGTGAGACTATTAACTAACACTCGTTTGTTTTAATAATAAATCTATAACGTAATAATAAATGTATAATTTACAAAAAATCATATGTTTTATTCACGTATAATTTTTATTATTAAAGTTATACGTTTTATTAATATTTTATACATACCATATGTTATACTGATTTATGATTATTAAAACTATACCATTATGTTGATAATATATATTTTTAAAGCCTTGGTGCCCTTTTAATTTAAATATTTAATATTGAACAACATTAAACATTTAAATTTCCCCTTAACAGATCATCAAATGCTTTTTGAAAGATAGTTATAGCTTGAGGCACTTAATTAAATATTGCAGAATTCAGATATTTTATTCCGTCAGCTGTAAATGGAGAGAAAATACTGTTAGGCAAAGAGAAAATTTCGTCGTATATCAGTAGAATAAAATGCCTTGAAGGGAAAAAATTATGGACAGTTTATATTAGATAAATAATTTGATTTATCAATTATTTTAGTTGTGTAATGTTTGGAAGAAAATGGAATTAGAAATTTTATATGCCTATATCATATTTTTAAGTGAAATATAATATTTTTTAAAGACAACAAGTATATGTTTAAAACATGAAATACATTATACAATCTTTAAGACTTTCCAGCATAGTTGAAAAGGGTTTATGAATTCATATTATTTATCTGTTTGGCCTACTGTCCATGCTCTAACTCTTGTAAATGTAGTGGGATTGCCATGTAATTTTTACATTTATTGAGGTTTCTTATAGAATGTTCTCATTTGAAATTGAAGTGTACCATTTTATTTGGAAGTAGTATTCAAAGCTGATTTACAGGGACAATCAAAAGATTTCCGTTATAGTATGTTCTATGGGGAAACTCCATTGCGATGCATTTAAATGATGTACGGTGTTTCAAACGAGATGTATAATTGAGATAACGGTATTACAACACACTTTCTCAGGAATATAGAACAAGTAGAATTCATAGTTCATTTTCACGGCAGCACAAAAGAATTTCCTTCCATTATGATCAATGCAGAAAAGGTTTAACAAAGAATTTTAATAATGTTATGATACTTCTGGTATGCATTTTGAAACTTATATAAGTTTAGTGCGTTAAGTTTCGTGTATAAATTTTATTGATGATATACAGAGTTGCGCGAAAGAATTCACATACATTACCACATATGATAGCACGTGCTCAAAATGAATTTTTACAGAGTTATGCGGCTTTTAAATTGCTTATTTAGCTATTTCATTTCATTGTATGAAAAAAATGAGATTTTTGAATAATATTCTATCAGTGTTAGAAAGTTTTTCATAATCTTTGCATGAGTTTTCCTTATTGTTTAAATATAAGTTCAGTTCATTTAAGTACCGATATTTTAAATGTGCTTGAATACAGATTAATTAACAAAACATTATCAATCTATTTTATTCAAACTATGCTAATTTTTACAATTTGTGCCTTACAAATACACTCCACGGAATATGACTGCTGAAATTATTTGTCTCTTTGAACTGAGTTTAATGGATATTTTTTAAAAAGCTAAAAAATATTCTGGAAAAAATAATTTGCATGTAAATGTTGAATTATTGCTTGGGAAAATTTTAAGCTTTGCAAAACAAGTTAAAAGTTTGGTCGTATACTAATTGATTCGGGAACTGTTTAAAATTAATCCATTTAAACCATCACAGAAAATTTTAATCAGAACAACAAATTAGGAACCACTTTTTTTCTATGTAAAATTTTGGAAAAAAACTCATCTCTTCATAGAAAGAGGATAAGATAAGCTCAAATGAACAGAAGAGTGCATTATTTCCTCAACGTTGTTGAATGTACTTGGCAGATACTTAAATGTCCGATTAAAAGTTTTGAACT
This sequence comes from Maratus speculifer, assembly GCA_964019185.1. NCBI lineage: Eukaryota > Metazoa > Arthropoda > Arachnida > Araneae > Salticidae > Maratus > Maratus speculifer. The sequence goes on from OZ025299.1 coordinate 193,684,336, forward strand.
GTATAATATTAGTACCTAATTTCGAACTTTTCATTATTTTCTCCGTGAAAAATGCAATTCATACATAACTACATGCACACAGATGCATGCTTTATATATATATATATATATATTCTTTAAATCTCTTAATGACTAAACAACTCATATCAATAACTAGAAGCAGAAACAATAATAACTAATAATAATAATAATAATTTATGAGTAATAATTTATTAACAGTACTTATATAATGTATAATTTTTTAATTGAAAATCTCTATTATAAGAAAAGTTTTGCCTGCTACGAATATTTTTTAATAAAAAATAAAATATAAAACAGGAAAGAGTAATACATAAATGATGTAAACCTATTTATTATACGCCTATCATTCTTCTCTATATTGCTTTAAGGGGGTGATGGACGGTGAGATTGCTTTTGGCACCCCACTTCTTTCCATAAAAGATTTTCTATCCCTCCAATTCTACCCTCCTTCCTCCCAAATCCTCCCTTACAAATGATTGCTTTTAATAGTATTGGGATGATAGTGGTTCGAGTAAAATATTTGATTTCTCATTCATTTCATTACTAAGTCATTTGGGAAGGGACCTGTAGGAAAAAATCTAGGATGAATGAAATAATAACATACGGTCTGGTTTGAATTATTTGAGAGAAGAACTAACAAAGAATTGAAAAAATGATAAAAGAAAATAACAATATTTCAAGTAATAAAATGATTTCCCATTTATATCACCAATAAGGCATTTATGAAGAAATTTGTAGAAAGATATGTTCGACAAAAGATTTTATGATATGAAATTTGATTTTTTAAGGGTAAAAAATTATAAGAAAGGAAACAAGTCGAAAATTGCACGTCAAGCGTAGCAAATGAAGTGCGTTCGTATTATAACGAAGTTTTAAAAATATTCAGATCTTTGTGTAATAGTATACAGTACTTCAGATACAGTATAGTAGCCGAAGTCTTTTATGTGGCCCTGTAAATACTATCTGCTTTCTGCTATACAGGAAGTTACATGTAGTAAACCTCAACAATATTATGCATTATATATGTATATGCATTTCATAAAATGTGAAATAGTGCAATATAATTAAAACGCGCCCCAAAGAATTTTCCCCCTATACCATTATATAATGGTATATTTTTGTGTGATTCTGTAAATTAATAACAAATATTCTTTGCACAACCGTTTCTACAGAATGTATGTTTTAGTATATACTCCATAGATGCATATCGATTTTACTATGTTTTTAAGAGTGTAACATCATTAAAATGCATTTGAAACTATTTTTTCGCATAGGTCGTAATGCAACGGAATGATTTTGAATCTCCTTGTAATTAAACTACGCATCCGATTTTCATAAAATTTGAAACTTCTTGACCAAATTAAGCAACAATAATATATTTTAAATTTCATACGATTCAGTTGAGTAATTTTTGCTCTGTTTTATGTGGACGGACGGACAGACAAAGAATTTTTTCCCCCTATACCATTATATAATAGTATATTTTTGTGTGATTCTGTAAATTAATAATAAATATTCTTTGCACAACAGATTCTACAGAATGTATGTTTTAGTATATACTCCATAGATGCATATCGATTTTACTATGTTTTTAAGAGTGTAACATCATTAAAATGCATTTGAAACTAATTTTTCCCATTGGTCGTAATGCAACGGAATGATTTCGAATGTCCTTGTAATTAAACTACGCATCCGATTTTCATAAAATTTGAAACTTCTCGAACAAATTAAGCAACAATTGTATATTTTAAATTTCATAAGATTCAGTTGAGTAATTCTTGCTCTGTTTTATGTGGACGGACGGACTGATAAACAATTATAGGTGCTATGTATGTACATAATTACTAACGCATCTAAAAGAGAATATAAAAGGCTGAAAGAGAAATAAGCCCGGTAGTGGTATTAATGATTTTGAACGAAGTAGACGTCTCGAAAAAATCTATTAAAGCAACTATGTGTTAGATACTCAAAGGACACAAGTATTATGATGATATTTTTCCTATAACATTAATATGCAGACGTGTAATGTAAGCGGAAATGTCTGAAATTTTGACACATGTATCTGAAATGCATGATTAAAAAAGGAGACAGTTTTAAAGTGACAAGTATTTTTTAGACACTTGTATGCGTTTGAATTTCAGATATTTGAAATGTCTGAATCGCATCCAACTTTGACCGTATTTGTCGGAATAGCCATACATTTCTGACCACATTTTTTTTTCTTTTAAGTCATTAAATGCAACCATATCTGAACAGCAATAATGAATCCTCCATAAATGGAAAATATTTGACCCTACATCAGAGCTATGGTATCAGAAGCAAAACCTGATTAAAGCATCGCAAAACTGGGCCATGGGTCCTATCAGCAGAATTTTTCAGCTATTCGGAAAATAGGGAAATGCACGAATAGCATTAAAATTCTTCGATTCAGAGATTCTGTTGAGTTGTTTTACTATATTTAAGTAAAATATTTTTGTTTTGTTTTGTTTTAAACCTTATCCTACTGAAAATTTTTTAAATAATGATTATAATCCGCGCGATGTCTGAGAAAATCAGATTTACGAAAAATACATACCAAATTTAAGAACTGCTAATATCAAAGGAGAAGGGCAGAGCCACGGATCAGTTTTTCCATGCTATAGACAAGTTCTGCTTCTGGGTGCAATCCAATCCTGCTCTGTAGTCAAATATGTATGTGTATTTTAAACCATAGAAAGTATTTTTTTTCTGACAGGCATGGTAAATGTATACAAAATAAATTTCAGACCCACTGGCTGTAATTTATTTGTCTCGACCTCTTTACATTTGTTATCACAAAAGAGTACGTTCAATGAATAAAATATATATTAACATATAATGTTAATGTATGATTTTTTTTTATCCTCGTTCTACACGAAAAGTATAAAATACAGATCATAACTTTTCAGTACTACGGTTATTTATTATGTACTTTTTTTATGGCAATGTGTTCATTCACAGCACAGTCAGAGCGATCAATTTTTTAAATATAATTTTAGAATGATAATTTAATGCTGCAATATTAGATTATAAATAAATTTTGTTATTGGGGAATACTGAAAATTTTCATCAAAATCAACTATTTATGCTTCAAAAAAGCATTTTTCATATGAAAAAGATGTTAGATAAATACTGGTGAGTATTATTTTTTAATAAACAAATAAAAACTGATTTAAAATAAATACCGGGTGTCCCAAAAATGACTGATGTATTTTAAAATTCAATAACTTGCAAACGGTGACAGCTATTTAAAAATTTTTGCAGGAGGGTTATGTATAATGTCAGGAGTTTTTTTTACCGTAATTTTTTATTTTAATTCGCATCTCAAGCAATAGGTGGCGCTGACGGCGATTGAAGGCCAAGTGATCAGTGCTGAGTGAAGCGTCGACCTCCTGCAAACCTAAAACTGTCCACCTGTACATAACCCTCCTGCAAAGATTTTTTAAATAGCTGTCCCCGTTTGCAAGTTATTGAATTTTAAAATCCATCAGTCATTTTTGGGACACCCGATATATAATTCCATGCAGTTATTTCTTAAATGGAAATTACATTTTTTTTTTTTTTATTGAATTTTGCATTGAATTATTTTAACATTTGTATAGAATACCTAAAAAAAATATTATTTTAAAAATAATCATGAAAAATAAATCTATTTCTGTCTACCTGAATGTTTTACGCTTTCATTCAAATATAAATGCAGAAAAAAACAAGTTTGTTACAGTAGCTTTGAGTGAAAAATTTAATTATGCAAATAAACATACAAAACTCCGTCTTTTTCTAATTTCTGTTTTAAATCTGGAATCACTTTTGTATCAAAATTAATCGAGACATCAATATTAATTCTCAATATCTGAAGTTGTCCAAAATCGAAATATAAAATTTTAAGCAGTTAATCAAATTAAGTAAAGATTTGTTTACTTATTTAATTTATATTTGTATAGCTACACGAAAATACTTTTAATAAAATTTACTATTAAAAATGGGATATTTGAAGCTTATTAGTAATAATCACAAATTCACAATCATTTATTTCACTTAATTGCAGTGTATATAGCACTATATGACCAAAGGTGACCGGCCACTTGCGATTTTAGACATTTTGTTAAATATCTCGGAAAGTAAAAGAGAATTTTCTGAAACTCTAACTGTGTAAATATAATAGTATAGGTCATACGTTTCTGTGAAGACTTTTCCCCGAAACTACATAGGGGACCGTCAACAAATTGAAAAAGTACAAATATCTTTTGGATAACCCTGTAAAAACTAATGTAGCAAAAGCGTTCAAACTGTAGATTATGATAAGGTGGCTTGTTGTAATAAACTGTGTTCGTTTTTATGAGGATAGCATGTATATTTGTAGAAAAATTAAGATTTAAAAAAAAAAAACAGTCCGAAAATTTTCCAAGTTTTTTGCTTATAATTTGCAGAATTCCTAATTTAAATTAATGTTTTTTCCAAAAATATGGCAAACAATGTTGTCACAAAAATCTGTAATAAGAATTAAAAAATAATAAAAATTATATGAAAAATGAGCAGGTTTACTAAATAATTTTTCATTGCGAATGCATGAACGCTATCAAAACTTCTTTTGCATATTGTGTTAGTTAAATGTATAGAGCAACTTTTGTGAAAGTCTCAAAAACATAGCTTAAAAATTCTGAAAGTGATCGTCGATAGATAAAGCTCAAAATCCGTTGTTCTCAAAATGAGGGGTTGTATCCAAATATAGTAGTACGTGCCATACTGTGTATTCTGTATTGACACTAATCAATGGATAAATGGATACAGCCCCTCATATATTTGCTTCATTTCAAGATTAACCGATTTTGAGTTTTTTCTATGAACGACCACTTTCAGAATTTTCAAGCTATGTTTTTTGGGGATTTTTCTCTTTTTCCTATTTCCCACATTAGTATTTTCTTATAAAACTTACGAAATCTGATTAACTCATATTCATAAAATACAATAGGGTAGATGTACCAGTAATAAACATCCCTGAATGTTTTTGGGTAATAAATGAATAACCAATAAAAATGTAGCTTTTATTATTTTTTTTCGTAACTCCCCCCTTGCATATTTTATAATTTTGCACTATTGTTGATACTCTTAATTAAACCAACCAGGAATCAGAAAATAATATTTCTAAGTTCCACTGTTTTTCATTGATAATCTTAATGAACCGACTTAGAGCTGGCTTCATTTAATAAATTTATATATTCTTTATTTTCTTGAAAAATTTGCATCTTTTTGTTTTCGTATCAGTAGAAAACTTTGAATTTTATATACAAAGTGTCATTTATAAAATTTCATTTATCCTTAAGGTTTATATTTAAATAGTTATTTTCCAGTAATGTACACCTCATATAGGCATTGCTGAAAATGCAATTTCGATAATGTTTATAGTGCATAAAATATATACACTTAAAAGAAAACTTAAATAATCAAATATTATTTTTAAATTATACTTACCAAAATGTAATGACACCAAAACTTTTATAAATAATTATATTAATTTGATTAATGAACTTTCAATATATTGGGCATTTTTTTAACTGTCATTATTTAAAAATGAATCTAACTATGTTTTGCCAATTTTATAATCTGGCAATCAAACCACTCATAAAGCCGAAAATATTGTTTAAGGAGATAGTCAAAGAGGGGCTTATAGGGCTTAATCTTTTACCATTTAAATAAAAACACTTAAGTTACAGAAGTCGTTAAAAACATACAGGGTGAGCAAAAAGTCCGTAAAAACTTTAAAAATTCATAAAAACCGAAAAAATAACCGAAATGAAAAACGGTTTGATGGGTTAGTATCTATAGGTCACGGGGATTTTTTTAAGACATGAAAAAAAAATTCAAAAAACAGCCAATAGGTGGCGCTGACGTACCCAAATCAAAGAAAAGATACCCAAATAAAGAACAGAATGTTTCCTCAAACCGCCGAACAAGCTTTATGAGGCCTGCCGCTGTTAAAGACCCCTTTCCCGTCCTCAAATCCTGTTGAAATTGGAATTTACGCAAAGCAATAGTCGCTGATTCCTTTTTCATGTAAAATAACTTCACCAACAAAGCTTTGTCCTTCGCAGTGAGCATCCTTGATCAAGTTCACGGCTCACAACGGTGAACTAGTTGTGGATTAGGAGCACAAGCTCTTATAACCGGTTCATTTGCATATTTCCGCGGAAATCGCAATTACCAACGCCATCTGTCGGCTGCTTTTGAATTATTTTTTATTTCTGTCTTAAAAAAATCCCCGTGACCTATGGATGCTAACCCTGCAAACCGTTTTTCATTTCGGGTATTTTTTCGGTTTTTATGAATTTTTAAAGTTTTTACGGACTTTTTGCTCACCCTGTATTTTCTGTCTTCAATATTTGTTTAATTTTACTTTTTCAATTTTGGCTGAAGATATTTTTTAGAATAACACTTTCATTTTTGGTACCGGTTTTGAAAGCGAAGGTAACTTTATAAAAAAAAATCTGCTACCAAAATCGAAAAAGTAATATATATATATATATATATATATATATATATATATATATATATATGTGTGTGTGTGTGTGTGTGTGTGTGTGTGTGTGTGATGCAGAGAAGAATTTCAGCTATCCAATGCAAAAATAAATAAATAAATAAAATGTTGAAATGCAAGTGCGATATTAGAAAAACCTCCTCCATAGGATTAGCATTATATCCTGATTGTCTTCCCCGCATGGACAGAAGCCTTAAGGGTTAGGGAACATCTATCCTACATACGGGAATAATATAATGAAATAAAATATGACTTACCATGTCGTTTTATAAATACGGGTAGTATTAATATCTGTTTTTCAGTAAAAAAATTTAACTACACAAAAAAAACCCAATAAAAACATAGATAACGTGCATCACAAAATTATTAAAATAATGGGTATCGGAAAAAAATATTGACTGTTTAAGATATTAAAACTGTTAAATAACTTGCGCTTTTGGGCATTTAAAAAATATCATACATATTTATGGGGCTACCAATGAAAGCAAACACAAAGGGAAAAATTGGAATAAAATAGTTTTCTTTCTGTCAATAATCTAATTTAATTCATAGTAACTTTAATTAAGTTTTCCCTTAAAAAGTTCAATTAATTTTACATACTATGAGTTAAATAAGTATTGTCAATAAAAGTATTTTATTCCAATCTTTACCATGCTTGTATACATTTTCATTGTCTACTCTAAAGGGTACAATTCTTTTTAAATGTCCATAGCAATAAAAATAATAATAGCAATAGCAATAAAAAAAAGAATTTACTACATAAAAAATAAACATTCAGTCCTATCAGGGCTGAAAAAATGCACTCCTTTAGGAAGAGTAAATAGCAGTCCTCAGTAAGAGTGACTGCTAACTCCTGCCAGGAGTGTAAAAACGCAATCCTTTATCAAAAGTGAATAGTCACTCCCCAGAAAGAGTGATTATTGACCCTTGTTTAGAATAAATATTCACTTCCTAGGAGTGAGTATTCACTGTTTCAAAGAACGATTTCGCTTTTGCTCAGAGTGAATAGTCATTCTAAAGAGGTTGGGCAAATTTTGAGTCTGCGATAGAGTGAACATTCACTCCTACGGAGTGAATACTCACTCCTTTTTACTTAGAATGTATTTTATAGTAAGAACTCTGCAAATTATATGCAAAAAACTTGGAAAAATTTAGGACTGTTTTCATAAAAACCTTAATTTCTCTACGAGTAGTCATGCTTTCTGCATAAAACTGAACACAGCTTATTAAAATAAACCACTTAATCATAATCGACAGTGTGAATGCTTTTGCTACATTAATTTTGACAGGGTTATCTAAAAGATATTCTTTTTTTTCAATTTGCTGATAGTCTCCTATGGAGTTTCGGGAAAAAATCTTTTCGGAAACATATGAACTACACTATTATGTTTACACATTTAGAGTTTCAGGATAATTCCTCATGTATTTTTCTGGATATTTAACAAAATATTTAAAATCGCGATTGGCCGGTCACATTTGGCCATATTGTGTATAAAACAAAAAATGGATACCGCAATACAATTAGAATTTACTTTCAAATAAGATAATATTACTTAGAATCATAATGTAATATTTTTTGTGTGGTTATAATACTAAAAAACTCAACCATGAATACATTGAATTTGTAATTTTAAAAATTTTGTAATATGAATTATGAAATTAATATTCCAAAAAAATATCAATTGCAACCTACAATTTTTTTTATTACTTTATATTCATTATGTCCAGTTTTATGCTATTTTTTTCCCAACTAACTTTCGAATTATGATTAAAAAACGTCAAATTGATGGTTTAAAGGGCCGTCTATAATTTGTAGAAAAGCATAATTTGAAGAAGAAAAAAATTTGTTTACTCATTCAAATCTTGGGGCTGGCAGTACTCGGAACAAATAAGTACTTGTATTAAGTGGGTAAAATGGTCATATGAGCAAGAAATAATCATTTCTTTTAATACATAATAATTTTGACATAGTTATTCTGCAGCATTTCAACAATTGAAAACTGAACTTCAGTTTTGATACAGCTAATTAAAATAGGCTCGTTTTAAAATAATTTATTTCTCTGAAGCTAGCCGTGCGTATTTCATGCAAATTTGTATCTAGGTTAATTGAAGTCTGTAAATATTATTTACGGTATCAAACTTGGGTATTTCTAGTGAAAATTCGAAGTTGTTTTTTTCTTTTTTATATACATGTAAATGTATCTCTAAGAAATTTTATATACGTCATTTAAAGGTATGCTTTATTCGATGTAATTTGCTTTATTAGATGTAATTTTTTACTACATCTAATTTTACTGCAATTTCTACGACAAAAACTGCTGGCAACATTGCTGTCAGCAGTTTTTGCAGTAAATTTTACAGGTTTTTATAGTATACCAGTAACTTTCTTCTACAATAATTTTTTGTAGTTTGTAGAGGGTGTTTATTTTTTCCCCACGACTGTTCATAATCATCACACATGTAAAACAATCGTACTGCATCCATACTTTTGTGTCTAAATTTCTTAATTTCAGATATACCACAATTATTCAGACATTTTTATAAGATTATTTATAACATGATCATAATAAGATACTCAGGTGTCTTAAATTTAGAAATCTATGATGTCCTAAATTTCACATTTAGGCACTTGAGTGTCTGAAGTACTGTTTCAGTCACATGTGTGTCTGAATCTTATATGCATCTATTTGCAGTGTAACATTTCTGTATATTATCAGATCCGTATTCATTTAAAAATATTTTTGACTAAATTGAATGTTACATATGTGATGCAAATGTATTTATTATACACCAGTCATTCTACTACATATACCGCTTAATGGGGTGATGGACGGTAAGATTCCTTTTGGCACCCCTCTTCTTTCCATAAAATATTTTCTGTCCCTCCACTTCTGTTCTGCTTCCTCCCAAATCCTCTCTTACAAATGATTGCTTTTATTTTAATGATATTGGAAAGATAGAGGCTTAAGCAAAATATTCGGCTTTCTATTCATTACATTACTAAATCTTTTTCGCATAAACCTGTCGAAAAACATATGCGATGAAAGGTTTAATAAGGTTTTTTCGATCATAATATGTATGAAAACAAACGAAGAATCCAACAACAGGTATAAATTATGATACCCATCCCAACAGCATCAAAATAGTGTTAAGAAAGTTCAATTTTTCATTTAATGAAATGAAATGCCTATATTCATGGTAATATTCCAGAAGACGGCAGCACAGACAATAACCACATCGAGTTTATGGACTTAAAATTATGAAAACTTGGAAGATTGGGAACAGAAAAACATAATGGTAAACCTATAATCAACCACTAAAATGGGGGTTTTAGGTGCTTTCCTCTAAGATATGACTTGGCAGACTGATTGTCTTTTAATATGTGAATCGAGATTTAACTAATCCTATATTCTCATCCGTGAACTCTATAAAGTGATTGTCTGTGCTGCCACCTTCACATCTGTAATGTATACTCTGTATATAATCTAATGATTTCTAAATATACGATTGAATAGCGCATAAATTCACCAAAAATGCTTTTCTTGGAATAATCTGTCTCCATAGTTGGACATGTATCAACATCCATTTTTGCAGATATGTATAAAAATTCCTTATTTTATAGTATAATAACAATATATAATATAGTTAAATTTATTTAAACTGAAAACAACGTACAACAGATGGAGATACGCTTTTAAGAAAATCCAACTATACGTATTAATATAAATTCTTTTTTGGGTAAACCTGCATTTAAGAATTTATACACATCATATAAAATATCAAGTTAAATTTTGCTGGAAAACATGCAACATAAACAAAAACGCACTTCCAGAAATTAGTAAAAATGACCATTTATATGTGTGAATGTATCATTTTTACTTTCCTCTATCTTTACATGAAGAAAGTACTGCATTCGTAAAAATTTTCCAATTCCGATTTTCGGCGGACTTATACGTTTTAGGGGTCGGAGATCCCGAAAAATATATATTTTTACAAAATGTCTGTCAGTGAATCTGTCATTCTGTGTGTCTGTAAGTGACACAAATTTTGTGAGCACTGTACCTTAAGAAGTAATTAACGGAATTCAATAAAACTTTAAATTAAGTTAGTCCCTGATATAAACTGGATGCCGTTTATTTTTTGAAATAAATCGTCTAACATGTGGCGCTGCTATGCTGCCCTTTTCACGTTTTCCGCAATAGCTATATCTCAAGAAATAATGGACTGATTTTCAAAAAACTCCAGATTCCGATAAACCATGATATGATATGGTGCTGATTGATTTTTTGTGTACATCCCCCTACAGGTGGCGCTACTATGCGGCATTATTCGTGATTATCGCAATAGCTCTATCTCAAGAACTAAAACAAGAATTTTCATCAAACTTCAGATATAATTAATTCCTCATATAAATTAGTGCTGTTTAGTTTTTGGAGTAAATCACTCAGCAGGTAGCGATTCTATCCAGTTTTTTTGTTTCAATTTCCGCAATGAATCTATCTCAAAAACTAACGCACGGATTTTCATCAATCTTGAGATTCAGTTAGAAATTAACATAAGTTCTTGCTGATTAGATTTTGGTGAAAATCATCTAATTTGTGGCAATGCTATACTTCATTTTTCAGGAAATATTAAAATGTATGAGATAAAAGAAAATGTTGGGATTGCCACATCCGATTAATCTTTTTCTTTTTTCGCTCAGCTCCATGCATGAATTTATGTGTATTCTATAAGCATATCTTAGTATAGAAAAATATAGTTCAACTGGAAAATGCGTAACATTTCTATAAAAAATACTAATTCATAGACGGAAATGTTTGCGAATTATTCCGTACTGTCCTGTCCTACGGTATTTTTATTATTATTATTCAATTAATAATAATTTAAAGGCTCTAAAAAATGTATGAAATCAATCGAAAAATATTTATGGCAATCTATGGTATATGTAAAATACCTAATGATAATTATAATAATAAAATTTAAAAAATCCATTCTCTTAAAAAATAATAATAAGGCAATAATACATGTAAAATTATGTCACATTGATCATTCAAACAAAATTTCAGTTGCCTGTGATTTCATTGCCACGAGTTACAAAAGCTTAAATTTATCGGATTGCATGTATTAAGCTTTTTATAAAATTTGGATGAGGGTAATGAAAAATAAAAACAGGTACCAAATAATGTAGGACGTATAACGTTTAGCGAGTCTACGAGTAGTAAAGTTCGAATTATAAGGTGGTGAGCACCGAAATCGCAAGGGACCGAAATGGCTAAGGACCGAAATGGTAAGGGACCGAAATTGATAAGGACCGAAATGGCCAGGGACCGAAATGACATGGAACCGAAACGTCTCGGGAATGAAACAGTGGGATCGAAGTTTTGGGAACGAAATATTGTGTATCTTGACAAAAGAATCACCACAGATTTTGAATAAAAATGATGTTATGATAAAAATACTATATAAAAATTATACTTAATGATATTAATGAATATAGCTATTAATAATTCAAAACTATCTATACAGAATTTGAAAGTAAAAATTAGCAGTGGTTATAAAATTTATTTTTGATTTCTTCAATTACTGCGTATATAAGACACAAATAAACAAAAATTGTTTTCGAGTTTAGTGGAACCGTCTGAAATTCAGAAAACTAAGTAAAACATATTTTTTTACGAACTTGCATCAATACTATTCTATATTCAATAAATAAAATCGCCTTAAAATTATACTCCTACAAATAAACGACTGCAAGCTCTCGTTTAAATTTCGATATCACTAAGTAACTTTTTGCTTCTTGTGGCAGGGAAAAACACGTTTTCAATATTCTATCACTCGAGATATTTTTAATTTCCATTAAACCTTGAAGATATCAAAATTATGTTTAACATTAAAACTAGACATTCGGTATCTAATCTGGAAGTATTGACACATAAAAGTAATTGTAACGTTATGTTTTTCTGTTTTATATTATCGAAATAATTTTATGTTATAGCGATCTCTGTTTTATATGACTCTTAAAGGACCAGTAAACAGAAGAAAAAATTTGTACAACTCTTAGGCCATATAAAGAAAGAACACCGATTATATCATTAAACTTCTTATATATATTATTATTAAGAAACTATTAAAATTAATTATTTTTGATGAAGAAAATATTAGAAAATGTATAGTTAGTAAATTTAAAACTAGTCGGATGTAACAATCCCAAAACTTTCGTCTATCTCATGGATGTTAATACTTCAAAATTCGTTATCACAGTTCCAAAACTGAATGAAAATCTATGCCCATCGTGAAAATTCTAAAGGTATGAAATTCCGTGCATTAGTTCTTGAAATAGGACTATTATGGACATTGGAGAAAATGTAGCACAAAAACGCCACCTGTTGAATGATTGACACCAAAACGTAAACGGATTCATATTAAGTACAAACTATTCATACCAAGGATTCTTTTCATATTAAGAAACTATTCATATTAAGGAACCAATTCATATTAAGGATTAATTGAATGTAAAGTTTGATGAAAATCCGTGTATTAAATCATGAGATAGAGCTGTTGCAGAAATCGTAAAAAATGCAGCATAGCATCGCTACATGTTGTGCGATTTGCACCAAATACTAATCACCATCAATTTATATGAGGGACTACCTCAATGTACAAATTTTTTTTATTAAATTCTGTGCATTAGATTTTGAGATAGAACAGCCACAACATTTATTTAACATACAAAGTCACAGACTCACAGTCAGATATTTTGTAAAAACGTGTGTTTTGGAATCTCTGGTCCCTAAAACGTGTATATCCGTCAAACACTGGAATTCGAAAATTTTCACGAATCCAATACTTTCTTCTTAAAAAGATAGAAGAAAATAAAAATTTAAGACATAAAGGCCCGGAGTAAAAATAATACACTAATTTATTTGCTCTAATTTATTATATTAATAATACAATAATGCATTTGTTCTTTATTTCCAAAATTACAAATAATTAATAATATTAATTTATTTTAATGTATAATTTTAATACAATAGTATTGCTTTGCTTTTTTTTGGAAAAGTTGTGAAAAGATAAAATTTCCAAATATTGAAAATCATTTGAAACTATTTTCAGAAAAATCATTTTGCTATTAAATTTATCTAAAACTACTCTTGCTTTATATTGCTTAGTAAGATCTCAACAAAACAGAATAACTAAGTTTGAAATTGTTAAGTAGGACGTCATGTTATGCTACAAAAGTTTGCTACAATCGATATAAATAAAAATTAATAAAAATTTACTAATGAAAATAAAAAATATAAATAAAAATTAAATAAAATTAATGATGAGAGTAAAAATAAATAAATAAATTAGATTGGTGTTGGTTAAGATATGTATATAAGTTAAACAAGATGAGCATACCCCAGAGATTTTCCCCATTATTTCCCCATATGGCTTTTCAGAAATTTGAGAAAATCGACAGTTAACTAAGAGTCATATTCTGTAAAAAAAAATTGTAGCGATACTCCATAAAATTGTGGCAACATGCTGCCTCAGTTATATGAAGTAATGTAATCTATATAATGGTGTAATTTAAACTAACATAAAGGATGTAACATTCACGCATTTACTTAGTGCAACGCAACATCAGTTATATCGGTAAAATTACTCGACAAAATGGAGGAAAAAGAAAATGTAAGAAAGTTTCTTTTACAGTGTATTAGTCAGAGAAACAAAGTTGGAGGTCACTGTATTTATGGTTCCTTATTTTTTTTATTTTATGTTATAGAAAATAAATTAAATATGTGGAGCATTAATTAGAAAATTATTTTTTTTTTAATTTTACTTATCCAACCCTTATTTTTATTTATTTATTTAATTCTTATTCATGAATCTTTATTCCTGCTCTTTCATAGGAAGATTGAATATCCTATGCAATAACCATTTTAAAGCTTAGTTGTTAACTGTAACTTTGACAGGAAGTTTAAAGTTAGTTAAAATCTCTATCTCACTACTGCTGCTCGTGTCATAGAATAATGATATTTGTCGCCCAAACCTCACTTTTCCCTAATCACCTATTTTGAAGTAATGAAAAGCATGGCATTTATTTTTATGTTTACATAAAATTCCGTTCTGTTGTGGTTATTCTTCTACATACATCAGCTGCTTTTAACGACATCCTGCACCTGAAAGCAATGAATGAAACGAAAAAGAAGCCATTTTGATAAGGTGAATAATACTGTATATAGTAAAATGAAAGACATGATTAATCCAAATCAATACAGTTTAACGGTTTTATAAAACTTCCTGCTCTGATACTGTTTGGACATATTTCAATAAATTCAAGAACATTATATCCACACTTATTGACAAAGAGGCACAACTTTATAAATGAAGTTTTTCGGAAAATGGAAAAATATTTATAAGCATTAGGTTATTTTTATTTAGAACAGTGAAATTCACAAAGCGACACGCAAAGTTATGATTTTCTTAAATAGGAATATTCAACTTAATTATAAAATTCTTGTCATTAAGTAAGGTGAATTTTACTTTTCGTAAATAGTAGTGTGAGAACACTTTTCGCGTAAAATAATAGTTGTTTTAGAAAGAATTGGAAATTAATTAAGATTTTGTTATCTAGTATGGAAATTAGTTTATATAAGTCACAATAAGGAAGACAAGACTGGGTGACCTATGGAAAATATGCCAGCTTTAAGAACCGTTTTCTCAGAAAATTCCCGATCGATTATGGTGAAATTTGAAATCCATATTCACTGAATTGTGCTTAATATTTATGATACTTTTTATTCTGCGGCTAAAACTTTTTATTTAGAATAAGTCAATTTTCAGAATTTTCCATTTTTCAGATTTTTTTTCTATTTACTGAAACTAATAAAAGTTTTTAAAACTGTCAGTTATATAGGATTTTATATTTATACTCTACCTCCATAAAAAGAAAAAAAAAACAAAATCGCTAGATTGTTTTATGAGATAAATTGCAAACCCCGCAGCTTTGTTCGCGTAATAGTTGAAATATACCAAGTGATATTTGTATTTCTAAATTTTATTGTAAGAAATATGCTTTTAGGAATAATTCAAAAATCAACAGTTAAGCAACAGTTTGACTATACTACATCATTGCACTACATTAGACAGAAAATAGATGAAATAAATGAGAAAAACTAAAGCTAATTCTAAATAAATGATAATTTAGATAACATTTTGAAACTCTTATGCTCAATCCATGTATTTTTTTCAGTATTCATTTAAAGTTTTGAATTTTTTAGAAACCATCTTATGCATTTACATCTTAAAATTAACCATCATGATGAATTCTAAGCTTCTTTTCTAACGTGTACCATCTCTCTATAGGGCTAGTGGCACCAGCATAAAATGCCAATGTTGAAATAGGGACGGCCACCGTTAATTTGCCAACATTAATTTTAAAATCGATTAGGTATTTTCTAACCGCAATTTAAAACTTTTTTTTTTTTTGGGGGGGGGGGGCTTTTGCAACCCTCAGGTGGTAGTGACATTATTATAAAATAGACCCTATATAACAGCAAGGGCTGTCACCATTACTTTGACACCATTATTTTTTTAATTGGTTTGGTACTTGCTGAGATTGTGTAGAAATCGCTATTTAGAACGTTTCTAGGCCTTTCAGTAACACAAAACTCACAATTTTAGAATGTGTTTTGCTCCAGCCCCCCCCCCCCCTGCACCAATATAATATATAGCCTATATTAGAGCAAGGACCGTTATCATCATTTTGATATCAGTATTTTTTAAATCGGTTAGTTACTTCCCGAGATTGCTTAAAAATCGCAATTTAGAACGCTTTTAGAACGCTTTTCGCGCATTTTCTTTTTAATTTCGTATTTTTTAGGAAATGTCCATTGAGATTATTTATATCTTACAAACAATTAACATGCCAAATTTCATATTTCTAGGTCTTTCAGCAACACAAAAATCTCATTCTTAAAACGTTTTTGCTTCTGCACCTCCTTTGAGTTATTGGCATCGACAATAGCTATAGCCAATTTTTGATTCGGGGCGAACTCCATCAATTTGGTACCATTTCTTTTCCAATTGGTTCGGTAGTTCCAGATATTATCCTCTACAAATAAACAAAATTTACTTCTTTATAATATAGGTATAGATGAGACTTTGGCCTGATAAGTACGATTTTTTAGGGGAAACAAAAAACATGGACACTTCTAATTTGTGTGAAGTTCTTGCACAATTTTATCAAGCATATGGATTAAAGTATATCTAAACACTTGGATAAAATTTAGTTTCATATAATAAATGAGGTAATATTTTGACCATTATGGGTCACTTCAAAGTGACTTCTGGACCAACATTTCTTGCAAGAATTTTTATTCGGTAAGCGCCATTTTTTTTCTATAAGAAAGACTTTTACTCCTACTTTGACAACATATGCATGCTACAAAATTTGTTTTAATAATTATAGTGGTGCGAGTAGAATTTAAAAATAGAAATAAGTATAAAATGCCCGAGTAAATTTAATGTGAATGGATGTAACGTCCAAGTCGATGAATTTTTACGATTATTTCTAATGGTCAGGAAAATACCGGCGCACCAATGGATTCAGGTAGGTTCAAAGAACTTTTTAAGCTAATAAAAAAAAATAATAATAATAAAAATCATCCATGTCTCCCCTTAAGACTGATTATGGACATAATTGTGTGCACAGTATGATTTATATAACTTATTACACAACAAATAATTAAATCGCTGTAGTTCGGGCCCCACCAGTGGCCGCGAGGTTCTGACCTCCAAACTGGTAGACGGTAGGTGCTGGGTTCGAACCCAATCGCGACCGTCGGCCTAACCGTTCGAAGTTTTCCGTGGTTTTCTTCGAACCTTGCGTAAATACGGGTTAGGTTCCCTTAGAAAGACCCCCCACGGAGGGCAACCCACCCCATAGGGCCTATATCCCATAGCGTAGATAATCGGCCGACAAAAAATACACAAATACACACACGCTGTAGTTCGGTCCTTTTTTAAGATACTAAAATATTATTTTAACAACAGATTTTAATTATTTCTCTGTTTTACTTGCCATATTATTTCAAAGATGCGCTTTTATTAAGTTTTGTTTTTAGTTGTGCTATTTTACTATTAATCGGCATGATATGTGAAATCTCTGCTTAGGACAGTATTGTATATTTATAAATAAAATCATATATCCATTTCTGGTGTTTTAATTTAAAAAAAAACAATGTAATGTTGTTATTTTTTTTCGATAAGATTTCTTTAAATTTTATCGAAATATATATCTAATCTAATAAATATATATCAAATTTATATTATTTTATTTTTTGCGACAAAAAATATATCAGACCGCATTGCCATTACCTTATATTTTATATTTAACTTAAAATTATTGTATGTGTATTTGCCGAACATAAAAAAAGTATATTTTATTGTGATAGATGATTATTAAAGAATGATAATTATAACAAAGTGTATTAAGAAGAGGCGATTGCTATTTTGTCATGTTATATATTTGATTATTTTAAAGTGATTAGTGGATATCGACCAGAAAATTGTAATTTTGGACACTGGCCTTGTTTGTAGCATTTTATTTTTCAACTATGAGAAAACAGCTTACTCCTTTCACAAAGTCTATTTTTTTTAAAGCAGAATAAGAAAAAATGGCATTTGGGAAAATGGGAAATTGGAAGGCCTTTTTTTCAAAAGGTAGTTCGCAATTGAATCATTATTCTTTAAAGTAGAAATATTGAATCGTATTTCTTTGAGGATATTGTATACAGTCAAATTTTGGTGTCTCAAGGCATAAACGCAAAAGAAAAACGTTTCCAGTTATTATATATTATGTTTAAAACTCATGTTAAAAATCTTCGATACTTAGAAGTTTAACTACACACATTTTAAGTAAAAAAAAAAAAAAGGCTTAACCAAAAAATTACTAAGAATACATTTGTTTATTTCTGAAAATGTTTAGGATGTAATGTTGAAAATCTGTTGTCAGTTTATGAGTGCCTGTAACAATCAGCCATTTTAAGAGTCCGTTTACAAAATTAACGTTGCAAGTTCCTTTATATATATATATATATATATAATACCTTAACTAAGGTGTATACAGAAAACATACTCAGTTGCCTGAGGCTCAACAAGGATCAACATGCCGTATTATATGTTTTGATTCTATGCAAAATAATAAAATATCAAAAACATATGAGATTTTTTTTAAAGATGTTTAATTCTATGTATTATTATGAAAATCGAGGTGATGTAATTATATATAATATAAAATGTTATTTAAAGTCTTTTTCTTAAATTGTACAATCAAACAAACTAAGGCTAAAATTTTAAGTATATTCAAATTTTACCTAATGGAGTGCTTTACTAATATCTTTTTTGGAAAGAAATTACAACAAATGAAATAATTTCCTAATTTTTTTCGCACTTAATATGGTTGCAGTTCAATAACATGGCGTGCAGGAAAATTAAATTAACCGATTTTTGCACTTCCGCAATCCCTTATTTATATTGACTGACACGATATCTAATGGATACAATACCATAGCTTTTCTTTCGTGTTCCCTAATAATCATTCCACCCAAGTAAAAATAAACCTTAAATAACCTTTGCGCGTTAGGAAATTAAATAAAACGCCGTACACGTCAAAACTTTGTAATATGTATTTATTGAATGAAAAAGCTCTTTCAAAAAATAAAACTTCATTGTTTTATCTATAAACCTTGAGAAAAAGCAGAAAATATAAAATGTCATTTAAAGCTATTTATTTAAGTTTATTATTTAATCCACATTTTTTAAAAAATAACCAAAATTCTTAAGCATAATTTTATATAGTGCTTTATTTAATATTATTCTTTGAAAAAGAAATTATAATAATGCAATTTCCTAATTTTTCCGCGTTTAAATCAATTGTAGAGCTCATATTTAAAGTATTTGAATAATTGAGAAAAGTAATAAAAAAAATTCATGTTTAATATATTTAGCTTTGATATTAAGTAAATCCAATTAAATTTCTTATAAATTTTAAAATATTAGAATATTTTATTTTACGTAACAATGATACCTAATGAATATGAAGTAAATGGTAGTTAATATTTTGTAGCGTTCTTTTTAGCTTTCATGACAGTGTACAATCGATCTTACATACTGTATACAAGGTGTTTACAAACATTTTTATTAATATTAGCCCAAAGAGACTTTATACGTGCCACAAACTCAATTTTACTTGAAGCAGGATTTTCTTGGAGATTTTTCTTCATTATACACCATAAGTCTCCAATGGTATTATGGTCTGGTGAGCCAGGTAAGTACTTTAATATTGCGTTGGTGGAACCAATTCTCGGTTGACACCGAGGTATGCGGTGACGCTAGATCTTGTTGAAAGATAAAATCATCTCCAAATAAATTTCCTGATGATGGAATCATGTAATATTCCAAAATTTCTTGATATATCTGAGAATTAACCATTTCGTAGACGATGCATAACTTTCCAGGTCCTTCTGCACTCATGCAACCCCCAAACATGGCACTTGGAAATTCGGCAATTATTTCAAAATTTTCCATTTTTTTTTTAATTGTGTTAGTGTGTTATTAACACTGTATTGCGAACAATGTAAATAATTCGCTGTATAACATTGATTTTTACCGTGCCGATACAAAACAACCATATGAAGTTTAACCCTTTGAGCTCTGGTGGATAAATTTCTTGAAAATTCGAAATGTCACATTGGCACCAATATTTTGCAAAAAAAAAAAAAAAAAAAAAAAAAAAAAATCGGTTTGCGGTATACATGGAAAAAAAAAAAAAAAAAAAAAAAAGCATTAAAGCTTTTTCAAATAAATTTGGTCGAATATTCCGGTGCCATTGTGACGTCTCGGAATTAAAATTAAGTGGTAGAAAATTCCACCATCAGAGCTCAAAGGTTTAATAGATTTAGGAATATTATTTACGCGACTCATTTTTAGACGAAAAAGCAAAGAAAATGCAAAATTAAAGCTGATTTTAAATAAAATTGTCTGAATTTAATCAAGGATTTTAATCAAGGACCACCAATTAGGATTTTGTGATAATTAAATAAGGATTAATGGGAAATATTCTAATCTTTTGAACCACTTGAGAAAATATTCTAATATTTTGACTTTTAAAAATATTTTTTTCAATTAATTTTTTCAAAAATGATATTAATTTTAAGATAATAAATAAGTTTAATCAACATAAAGTTCATAATAAAAATATCCTTTGCATATTTGCATTAAAAACATTAAATTACCAAACGATATTTTCAATTTGTAAAAAAAAAAGTAATAATTCTAATATTTCGAATATGAGCTGCATTGAAAAACATAGCGTGCAGACGAGAAATAAATACAAAGAATTTTGCACTTCCGCAGCCAGTTATTGATATTGATTGACATGTTGTCTAATGGATACGATACAAGAAGAGCAAACATAGCCTTTACTTTCGTGTTCCCTAATACAACCATTCCACCCAAATATAAATAACTCTTAGAGGTCTGCACGCAGGAAAATTGACTATATATGTACATATTAAGATGTTGTAATATTTATTTATTCAGACAAACGATTGATTTAAAAGATAAATAATCAATATTTACAAATAATCATTCAAAAATAAAGCCGAAAAAAAGTATGATAACCTGTTCCTGTTTTCTAAAAATGTCTTTACTGTATCTAGTGTATTATTAATATAATGAAAATGGATTTTATTTGATTAAATTTCTCGCTGAACGCAACAAGGTTTTTGACAAACTTAATCTCAAATTTATACATTAAGATGTTATAAATATAAACGAAAATGCGTTGCAAAAAAAATACATATATATATATACTGGGATATATATATTTAATTACTGGGATGTCTCGTACTGATATGCCGGTATTACAACATTGTGAGTATAATTATCCTGACATTTTTTTAAAATCTTAACACAAGGTCATTTTGATCCATGCCATATTGATAAAAGTCGATTCGAACAAGAAATTTCTTCAAAAGATATGTTAAATGTAAGCAGCACGAAAATGGGCTTATTCAATAATTTAAATACTTTTAAATAAAAATTCTAGTGTAAAATACTTTTTTATAAAGCTTGAGTTTAAAATTGCTGTCGTTTCTGGTGTTAAAATATATACAGCTCTGATTATTTAGGCCATATCATTTTCCGGAAAAATCGCCCCTCAAACAAGAAAATTCGCATGGCGAAAATTTGCATTCTAAATAACATCTATGAAGATGATCTCATTTTCAATGGACTAACACACTTTCCGCATTCAGCAAAATATACTTTAATGTAGACAGTTACCGCGACATCATGCTTTACCAAAACGCTGAACTACTATTTTTAAGGACGTAATGCTTATTGATTTCTAAACTTCGTTAAACTCATCCAGCGAAAGCTGGTGAATTTTTAATTTCTTTCGAATCAATTTATCTTTTGCATTCCTATTTGGCTGTCATTTACAAAGCTGTTAATTATAGGATATGATATTATTGTGTTCTCTACAATACAGATGATTTCGAAGTTATACATATGTTTCGTGGAACGCTTCGATTACAAGTAATAGGAAAGAGGCTAAAAGAAACGAGTTACTTAATGAATGGTTTAGAAATTATAGAACTTCAAAGAAGACTTTTTACAATAAATGTCACTTTTACATTCTAAAATAGGAATTAAAATATTGTCTTGCATATTTTTTTTCAAACATTCCTTGATACAGATTAGGAATACTAATAACTTTTTTTTCACTCATTACGATAATTGTCAAAATTATCGTAAGCAATGGTCCTTCTAACAATAATAATCTTATGTACAGTTATTTCGATTGAAGCATTTGTCCACCTTAAGCCTGCAATAAAATGCGAAATAGTATATCCTTAAATCAGACTAATACTAAGTATGTTATAGCCACCACACAATTTTTTTACTTTCTTCTATCTTTACAAGAAGAAAGTATCGGATTCGTAAAAACTTTCAAACTCCTGTTTTCGGCGGATTTACACATTTTAGGGGTTAGATATTCCAAAAAACATGTTTTTTACTAAATGTCTATCTGTAAGTCTGTCTGTCTGTATGTGACATATATTTTGTGGGCGCTCTATCTCAAGAACAAATGCACGAAATCTCACAAAACTTTAGATTCAGTTATATATTGATATAAACTGGATCTGATTAGTTTTCAGTGTATATCGCCCAACAGGTGGCTCTGCTATGCTGCCTTTTTCACGATTTCTACAATAGCTATATCTCAAGAACTAATGGATAGTTTTTCATAAAACTTCAGCTAGTCCTTAAAATAGCATAGTTCTGATTAAATTTTGGTGTGAATCGCCCAACAGGTGTCACTGCTATGGGCGTTAATCATGATTATAGCAATAGCTCTACCTCAGGAACTAATGCACGGTTTTCATCAAACTTCAAATTCAGTTAATCCCCAATATAAATGAGTATTCTTTAGTTTTTTAGAGTAAATCGCTCAACAGGTGGCGTTTCTATCCAGTGTTTTTGAGATTTCTGAGGTGATTCTATCTCAAATAGTAATTCACGGATTTTCATCAAATTTCAGATTCAGTTCGAAGTTAACATAAGTTGTTACTGACTAGATTTTGGTGTAAACCATCTAACCAGTGGCACCATTAAGCTGCATTTTTCATGAATTTCTAACATGTATAAGATAGAAGAAAGTTTTCAGATTGCTGCATCCGACTAGTTCAATATTATTCTAATACATGTATTTAAGTTACCCACATACACGCTACAATGCTCCTGGGTGTTTGATCTACACATCTTTTCTTTATGATTTTCTAATATTAATAAAGAATGCTTGTAAGATCGGTCTATCTATAGTTTTGTTTTTTCATTGCCCTTTAACGTCGTAAACATCATTGTGACACCGATAATAGTCTATTTAGTTATTTCTGCCAAGGTCTTTGCTCTTAAAATAAATAAATAAATAAATAAAACTGTATCTCAATCTAAAGCAGCATCTCAATATCAGTAGTAAAAAAATAATTTTAACAAAACATATAACCACAGCGATTTTCTTTTTCTTCCAGCGTTAGTCTTGAAAATGAATCACAGAAAAATCTAACACGGGGTAAATGCAATACTGTACGTTTCAAAATGTAAATCTGAAGAATAGATATCTGAAATATATGCATTTTTGAAGACGTTGCACTATCTAAAACGATTATCAGGGGAATATATTCTTCAAATGATTGATGTACAGGGGAGTTTCCTTTATTTTCTATTCCTTTACGAGAATTTATTCGAAATATTGTGAAGGAAAGATCATTTATAACTCTCCATTAAGAAAATATCATTCACATAAATTCGATCTTTCATATTTTATCAATTATGCTTCTAAAAGTTTAACTAAACAGTGTGTCAACACTTAAATGTATAAATTAATATTTTATTACAAAAACAATCATATATATATTAGATTTAATTCTTATTAAAAAAACTATTCTGAAAAAAAAAAAAAAATTAGAATATTTTCGGGTTTGGTTTTATTTTTTGTCGGCCGATTATCTACTCTAGGGATATAGGCCCTGAGGGGGGGGTGCCCTGCGTGAGGGGTCTTTCTAGGGAACCTCGCCCGTATTTACGCAACGTTCGAAGAAAACCACGAATACTCCGAACGGTTAGGCCGACGGCCGCGATTGGGTTCGAACCCAGCACCTGCCGTTTACCAGTTGAGAGGTCAGAACCTCTCGGCCACTGGTGGGGCGAATATTTTTGGGAAAAGCTGAAAATTTTAGCATTGTATACGTGCATCATTATTTAAATATGATCAAAGTAAGTACACTGACTTATTATATATTTGTTCGGTAATACATGTTTAAAATGATTCTCATTTATTACAACGAAAAGATAACTGAACATCGTTCATGATCAAATTTTTCTTCTTACATGTCCCTTTTGTGCGTTGTGATCCGAACTTAGCTCTTTTTTAGTTGCGTCATAACTCTTCTCTTTAAAAAATTCAAATATTTATTTATCGGCTTTTGTTTCCACTGATTTTTCAATTACTTTATCTTTACCATCCAGTGTTGCCAGTGGGCTACTTTTTTAAAATTCAGATTTCTTGACTGGCACCACTTTTTTGAAACTGTAAAAGTTTCTTTATTCTCGCCTTAATTAATATGCCGTTAAATAATGCGCGTTTCACCATTTCAAAAAATGGTGCCAATATAGAATCTGTATTAAAAAAAGTGGCCCATCTGGCAACACTGGTGTACAGGATTCATATGCTTCAGGGACTTTTAAAGATCTTTTACCAGAATTTTCGTATGCTTTATTTGATGAAAAACATTCTATCTTCAGATACAATAATCCGTGCTTTACGAAATTACTGATACTGACGCACCTAAAACAACCTGAATCTATTGATGTTACAAACTCTGATGAAAAACAAATATTAACCTTATCCACTCTGGAGTCTCTTACACAAATTTAATTCGATCGGAGCCACTTTTTCAAAAGTAGTTACTTTTAATTACACTATGTCAAAAAAGCTCTAACTAAATAAGGCATAATTTACTTTCCTTCATTTCCTACATTTCTTTATTGGGACCAAAAGCTAATTTTGCAATGAAAGGTTATGTCAAGTCAGACTGTACATCCGAGTTTAAAAGGTTAAGGTGCAAAATTCCTGCATGAGGACTTTTCGAAAAATGTGAATTTGTTCTACAACATCTTTTTCTTTCACCTCAAACATAAAACTAATTGCATATTTTACTTGTAAATCTTATAATTACTCAATTTTTGCAGTAAAAAGTAAGAACTTTTTTATGGTTTTTATAAATACTAAGCAATACTTAAGGGGTTAAATACAAATCTTAAAGTGTTAGGTATGCCCACTGCTATTCAAATGGGTTTGGCGCTTTATTAGAATAACATTTCTTTGTTACTAGAGTTCCTGGGAAAAATTGTTTCTCATATGCTTGCAAAATATGTGGCGTATAATGACATTTTATTTCATTTTTACTATCACTCAAGGAATTTTTTCATAGAATACATGACCTCGGATTTATGTTTCTTAATTTAATGCTATCCCCATCAAAAAATTAATACTGGATAAATCTTAGCAAAACTTTGCAAAATTTCGCTCTTATAAATAAATTGTTGCGATTGAAATATATAATGTATATTGCTTTCCATGTTTGATACAATATTTGAGAAACACTAGAATGTCGCTGAACATATTTGCAACAAAACTGCAACATTGTCGAAATGTTTCAAATCTTAAGCGATGGGATTATGGCTGAAATATTTCTATTAGATTGGAATAATTTCCATTAAAATTCCTGCAGTATTGATCTGAGACTAAAGCTTCGTAAATTCCGTTCTGAGAAAAAAGTGAGTCATTTACGCTGGCAAAAATGAAGCGTAATGATATTTTAATTCCTTTTTCACATACATGATTTCATAGTCTTTTCACAATTACTTAATTTCTTATAATCGTTAGCAGCAAATCATAATTATAGATGATATTGACTAAATCTTGTCAGAAACTTTCGGATAATATTGTACAACCTTACTCATTACATGGTAAACAAATGTGTTGTACGGTATGTGGTTGGTACAATTGTCATGAAAGGAATTGCTTTATATGAAATGTACATTTCTGAGTCGTTGCTCTGACAAAAGTGCAATTTGTGAAAACCAGATTACAACCAGAATATTGTTAAGATACATTATATAATCTAAGCTATTATCAAAAGTTTCTTTTGTCTACATTTTGGCTTAACCCATTCAGAGTTTCACGCATATTTTCCATATAGGGTGTACATGGTTTTTATTTTTTAATATTAAAATATTTTTTCTCTACACTGTAAAACATTTGTGGTAACGTTACTCCATAAAATTGGTGGCAGCTACGATTTACACTTCATTGAGTAATTTTTCACTTACATAATGGTGTAATAAAAACATGCATTACTGGTGTAACATTGCAGTGTTACACCGATTATATCGGTTAAAATACTCCACCAAATTGGAGGCAGGAAGGCTGCCACCAGTTTTATGGAATAACGTTACACAAATGTTTTACAGTGTAATCTTTGCCTTGTTTAATCGTGAAATTCTTGCATTAAGTAAGGTAAAAAATACCATAGGGAATTACCAGTATTAAAAATTAAAATGACGTTAATTAACGCTAGACCTGAAAAGGTTAGCACAATCCCGATCCCTGACGTGAATTCATGACCTTTGAATATCTATATCTAGGACGTCACTTTTGAATTTTAAAAGTTATTTCTCAAGAACATACAAAATATATGTATTTATACAATACGTGTGCTATACATGTAAATGTATTGACTAGAAACAGTATCATTATCATTATATACCAGCAGTCTTCACCCGCTACGCGGGTCGGTTTCTCTAATGGAATCTTGAATCAAACAAAAAACATCTAGTAAAAAAAAAAAAACTTAATATCTAATTAAACATTTATATTGTTGTCTTATTTGTGTCATCTTACAATATTCTGTTCAAAGTCGATGTTGACGTCATAATAGACAAAATAGCTCTAAAATGACTGAAGTACCTTGGTTTAACTACTTTTTAGTAGGTGTATTACCTTGAAATCCAAGCTTCTACTTAAACTTTCTACGGAGATATGGTGAAATATATCAGAGGCGCTGGAAGGTATAATTTGTGACAATGGTCAGAGAGCTTTCTAAAGATATATCACATCAAAAGTGTAGGCCAAATTTAGAAAATCGCTCCTCAGAGTTCGATTTATCACGTCTCCCCGGTATAAAACTTTCCTTTATCTTTGAAATTTTCAAATTTTATAACTAAAATTTGTAATTGCCCCGCAAAAAAATTCGATCTGTAATGATAAAACGGTACGATTTCAAAAAATATTGAAAACTGCCCCACGAGAGAAGGGGCAAATTGGCGTTCGAGAAGAAAAGTTCATAAAATGTAAGAGCGGTTCGATCGCTTTCGGATGATATGTCACTTGACGGGTCCAATAAAAAGTTTGGAATTTTTGACCCTCACTCTAATCCTATCAGGGTGGAAAGTTTAAAATCACTGAAACACGTCTTTAATTATTTTTTTAATAGATTTATTTTCTGCCGTTTTACGCTTCAACTTAAAACGACTGCTGAGATGTGCTAAATGTTCTAAATTGTTCGAATTCCTTTTTAACTCCCTCAGGGGAGTAGCAATTTCTAAAATCGCTGAAATACGTGTTTAATGATTTTTTAGTAGATTTATTTTCTGGAATTTCACGCCTCTACCTTAAACGGCTGCTGAGATATAGAAATATTTTCCAGAATTTTCGATCCCCCAATGTGCCCACCTTAACCCATTCGTGTCCAGCATCTTTTGCGTAAATTTTATTTGGTTGGCACCACTATTTTTAGAAGATTTAAGTTTAGTTCATTAATCACGAAAATGCATCATCTAAATAAAATATTTATTGCTTTTCTTTTTTACCGGTGTCAGAAACAGTGCTGAATCCACCTTTTGAAGTGTCCCTAAAAAGGGACGCTAGGCACTAATGGGTTAAAGGGGGAATTTTCAAAAATCCCATTTTAGTGCACGCTTGCATCACAAGAAGTATATTTTCCTTGATTTTCATGTTTCTGTGTATAATAATTTGGGCTGTGCGATGATTATCAGTTAGTCAGGACAAACCATTTTATATATGTATAGATTTATGCCTGATATAAATACAGAAAATCGTTTTGTTAAATAATAAAACATAGTAAAATAGTAACGTCCATTGCTGGAGCTTACTGTTAAAAAGACGGAAAGAAAAGGTCGAAATGTGTACTACGCAGGAAGAAAGGAAAATTGGGGTGAGCTAAAAATTATATAAACAACAAATAATCTTTTTTTTTTTTTTTTTTTTTTTTTTTTTTTTCAAGAGTTTTCTTTTAACGTAAATTTAATTGAATGTGTAGTCAGCCCAAAAATGAAAATAACCCGATACTTTTTTATCACCAAATTGTCATAAAGAGACACCAAAAGAAAACATTCGACTGGTAATTGAGATTTTTATAATTGTTTATGGATATAATGAGCTTAAGAGGTTATCTCCTTATTGAAATAAACTAAAATTTTTATTAACGATACCCACGTCTCATATGTTCCACTTCTAGAAATATTTTCGCTTCATATAAAAAAAGATTAAAGTCATTTGGTGATGAAGGTTTTAAATTGATCGTATATAAACTTTGTAGGTTTTAATATAATATTTAACATTTTCATTTATATTTCTGGTACTATTATTGCACATTAATTATTTTCTGTTATGTTTGTATTTACCATCTTAAAGCAAATTACTTGATTTTAATGCATTTGTAATAATATATTTTGCATGATACATCAATTGAAAAGTGAATAAAAATAGAATATTGCACTGTAAATATTTTAAAGAAAATCGATTTCTAGATTCTTCAAATGCGCAATATATAAAATTTTAGCACATTCATCTAAGTAATTTTTGAGTTATGTTTAAAACCCATCAGTAATACATTTTGGTGGATCGTGAGCAACAAAAGAAAATTATTATTACTTTCATAAAAGCTACTAATAAATATAATGCAGTTTTCAATTCTCTAGTGGAGTTTTAAATGATTTATTTCGTGATTTTCTAAAACGAATTATATTTTCTATTAAAAAGAATAATAAAATATGTACTAAATATGAACGTTACTGCACGTCTGCCAACTTTTAAACTGAAAGAAACATATTTCATCCAGAATTTTAACTTAATAAATAGATAAAATGTGTACTGCACATAATCAGCACACATTTAAAAAAAAAATTATTCTGATTCATAAATGTTTATTTGATTTTTTTTTAAAAAAATGGAAGTTGGAACCTATGTTACTATAATGAGAGATTGTACATGGCTTACAATTATTTCCGTTTAGTGATCTTTCGTCTTATTTTATCACAGAAATATGTGAATAAATAAAGCTAAAATCACTATTCATGTATAATGGTATTATGTAGATGGCAGTTAAGACAGTTCTGCTGTAATGGATCTCTGTTTTCAGACTACATCTAAAATTAACTCAATCTTTTTATTGAATAAATATAATATGTTGTTATTGTTGTTAATCACCTTTTGACTAATTTGAGAATTTAAACCCATTTCTGATCTTAAAACTGGCAATTTTTATTGAAAATTATAACATTACTTAATATATCTTTATAGAAACGGCCAGTTATTATTATTTTTTTTTTTTTTTTGGAATTCTAAACGTGCCTTTATTCTTTCATCTTATTCCCTAAATACATTGAAGACACATTATTGCATTTGCATTACCAGAGGAATGTATTATGTTGCTAGTAAGGCTATGTAAGGTTTGCCACAACCGACTATTTTTGTATTCTCGTTGTAAGGTGTTCTGGTATAATAACGCCAGGTCGGGTAATAACGCCAAGTGCTTATATTATGCATAATTATGAAATAATCCGCTAAATGGCACCTATTGGGCTATTCGCAAAAGGGGGTCTGAGTCTTATAAAACACAAACAACTGCTTAAACTTAATTTGAGTCCTTTGTAGGTCTTTTCGCTTTTAGAAGCAACTAAAATTAACGCTTGATCTAAAATTTGCGAGGTAAGTTTTGTGATGTGAAGACTATATATTTATCAGGAAATACATTGTTTACTATATAAATTTGTAGTGCATTTCATGTACTTTCAAAAAGTTGTAGAACATTTTGGATATGTTCGCGGGATAGTTTGTAGTTTAGAATGTACTGCGCAATAAGTATATCGGGGCGGGGGGGGGGGGTAATAACGCCATTCCTTGGCGTTATTACCCCCAGTTGATTCCTTACAGTGACGTAACTACATCCGAAGGGGGTTTATTTTTTACTTTATGTATGACACAGTATTATTGTCATTGTTGAAATTGTTAGATTAAGGGGGTTCCGATACCCAAAACTGATCTTTTTTAATTATTATTTTTTTTTTAATACTAATGTAAAAACAATTTTAAACTCTTATAAATAAAACGATATCAAAATGTTTTCGATATTCTAATTCCAACATTTTCACAATCAGGTTTCTGTTAAATTCCCACTTTATTGTTCAATTGAGTTCTAAATTATAACTATCCACTTTCTTAGCGTTCTATTTTTCATAATTTTGCAAATTTAACCCTTAACCTCTTCAGACCTGAACATAAACAAACTTTATAAATCTATATTTATTGCTTTTACATAATCGAAATGACACCATAGATGACAGAAATAGTCATTTTTATGAAATCAGTGCTTTAGGAGACTGGTAATTAAGTTTTACAAATATGGATAAAAAAAAGTACTAATCCCCTTAAAACATCAGTTTAACTATCGGTAATACAAATTTACGCAAAAGCAAAATTAAGGTGTTTAAATAAGTAAATGATTAGCTAATCCCCAAAATTTTTTATTGTAAAACATTTAAGTTAAATAATCACGAATTATTTCTTACTTTCTTGGCCACAATGTCTTGAAGGTCTTTTAGAAACTCGGATGAAAATAATATTTATTTTATGAAGAAATATTCACGAGTTCTGACATTTATTGGTTTTGTTTTAAAGCAAAAAAATATTCAGCTGTATACAAGTAAAGAAAAAATGCAAAAAATTCGAACAGTTTAGTTTTTATGAGGAAAAGAATGAAGGTACACGTTTATGTACCTCAGGTCCGAAGAGATTAACTGATGTGATTGAAATTATAACGTAACTTGTGTGAAAGGGTCTCTGAGACTGCAAGATCAAAAGATGATTAAAATATACAGTTGGCAAAAAAAGTATTTGTACACCCTAAATTTTTTTTATTTTTAATTAAATAAAAACAGATATTTTGTCAAAAATAGTTTTAATACAGTCTGTTTACCGTGTGTTTTAAATTACACAACAGAAAATTTCGATAAAGATGTAAAATAATTTTCTAATAGGAAAAGTTTAAAAATTTCTTGCAAAAAAAGTATTTGTACATTTCTCCATCCTGATATGTACTGTGTTTTATAGTGTTTATGGTTCAAAGGACTACTTTTACAGAAGCTGTTAATAATTTTTAAGTTCATATTATATTTGTCTGACATTTAATTTAATTTGCTCTTGAAGTAATTGAGTATAGAACCTAATACTAGAGAGGCACCTCTAGATATATGAAATCCTATGATTGAGCATAATAAAAATATAAATTCGCAACAAGAATTTGTAAAAGCTATTAAATTACCATTTACAATATTGGATGTATAGTGAGAAACTATGAATAAATTAAAAGAATCGAAATTCAATGAAAACCAGGACTTCTTAGCAAACTAACAATGAGGGAAAAAGGGAGTGTTGTTAAAAAAGCTTTAAAAAATCCTGTGCGTTCGGTTAAAAAAATTGCTGGAGACCTTGCGACATCTTCTCGCATCAGAGTAATACCTGAAACAATAAAAAATATTCTTCTCAATGCAGATTTAAAAGAAAGAACCTCAAGGGAAAATCCATTCATCAGCGAAACAAATAGGCGAAAACGCATAGTATTCGCTTTCGCATACAGAAGTAAATCATTGGATTTTTGGAAAACAGTAATTTTTTCTGATGAGGAAAAATTCGGAATTTTCTTACTATCAAGCATTCGAAAAAATTGGCGTAAAAATAAAACTGTTCTAGATCCAAAACGTATACTTCAAACTATCAAGCATGTTGGGGGGAATATTATACTTTTGGGGTGTATAGCTTCTAATGGAGCAGGACATTTAAAATTTTTTGACAATGGAAGGACAGGTTTAACATACATTGATGTGTCGCGCCATAATTTAATAAACTGTGCCAAGAAATTATGCATAGAGGAAGCTTTCCACTTTCTGCAGGATAATGACCAAAGCATACTGCTGTGATCACCAGCACATGCTTACGACAATACTCGAAGACGACTGGTGACTCCTCTAAAATCTCTAGACTTGAATCCAGTAGAAAATTTGCAGATGCTATTGAATGCAAAAATCCGAAAAGAAAAATATGTATTAGTAAAAAACAGTTTTAAAGAAGCTCTTATTGTGTCATGGAATAACATTAACCAGACCACTACAAAAAAGTTGGTGGAATCTATGTCACACCATCTAGAAGTAGTCATAAACGCTAAATGAATTCACACAAAATATTAATTTGTATCATTTTACTAAATTTTCATCAATTATATTACATTAATATAGTGTACAAATACTTTTTTTGCATTATATTTTTGTATACTTGTTTATTATAATGTAAAAAATCGATTCGTTTAATTTTGTTTCTGCTTCTATAATATTATAATGCATTATATTAATGTATTACAGTATTTTTTGCTTAAATCTTTTGTTTAATTTCATTATAATTTAAAAAAATGAAGTGTACAAATACTTTTTTTGCCAACTGTATGATTAACTCATAGGATTGTGTTTTTGAACTAAAGTTTTGTACAAGACTATTATAATTAATATGCAGCTATTTAAAAGTGTCTGGTAATAGTGCTAAAGTTCCAAATGAAACAAAATTTCGGTAGTGTGTGTAGTTAAACTGAAAATTGCAAGTTAAACTATAAAAATCGAAAAAAGAAATGGTCTGTGAGACCGGTAGCATTGGTTAAAGGTTAAAATGCGATCAATGATTAAAACTCATAGAGTACTATTTCTGCACTAACCTTTTTGTACAAGATTAAATCTAATTTAATATGTTCAAATATTTCTAACAATAGCTCCAAATAAAAGGATATTTCAGTTGTACCTATAGTTAAACTGGAAATTAAAAGTTAAATTCTGAAATATGGCAAAAAAGAGCGTTCAGTTAGATTGCTAACAGCAGTTAAAGATTAATTTTGTTGCTTGTATATAGCTAATGAAATATAACCACATGAATTATGCATACAATTTAATAATGGATATCACAGGGATATTGATTTTTATCAAAAATCTTATTTAATTAATTTAAAATACAAATTTATTAAAGCATATTTTATATAACGCCGGCATTTTAACTTTAGGTTTGCGCGAATCCGCATTAGTGTAGAATTTACGGGTTAAAAAATATTTACAAAACTTCTATAACAGTGTTAACAAAAATATTTATTACACATAACTCTAGTTTATTATAAAATTTCACATGCTTAAAATATTACATTAAATATAATTAACACTGTGTAATGTTTTTTATACTTATATTTAAGCTGGACTGTTTAAACAAAGAGAAGCAAACAGTGTTATATACTGTAGATATTCCCTTAATCTGCTTTTCTTTCACTTTCGCAAAAAATTAAGTATTTTTTATCGCATGGAATACATGTATGGAAACATAAATACTGATTTAGATAAACACAGATCAAACCGTGCAACGTTTCTAATAATTTTATCCAAGCGGTCTTTATTTAAGCAAAAAAGAAGCTCAGGATCTGATATTCTTTTGCTCTCCCCCCCCCCCCAACTTCTTTTTCTTACACTTTCACAAAAAATTAAAAATTTTTATCACTTAGAATACAATTTGTCAATTTCTAGGGTTGTAGAGTTTATATTTTTAGAATTGGGCAATCTACGTGGGATTATTCCATCTTATTTTGTAGTTTTGTTTGCATGGCGTTATTACCCACATAGGTGGGTAATAACGCCAAATAGCATAGGTCCGGAAATCACGCCATTACATTTTATGAATACATATCTGTGAAATTATTTTTTTTTTTTACATAGATAGTCGATGAGTTGCTGTATCAAATCCTATATTTGTTTGAAAAATAAAATCTAAAACTAAGCCGTGAAAATTGGTAGAACCTTAACGTGGCGTTATTACCTCAGGATGCCTTACAACAGTTTAAAAAATATATTTTGTGTTTTGTTTCTGTTGTATTTATTGTAGAAATATATGGCAAGCATTATAGTTTGTAAAAAGTGGTAAGAACTTTTTGAGATCGATCATTTAGAATAACTATGTATATATGTATATATACATACTGTCTACCGGAACGGTCATCAGGTTTGAAAAGTTTGCTATAAATTAAAGATCACAATTTGTTTAATTATTAAATTTTTATGGCACAAACATTCTGAAATATAAATGGAATTCTTACAGATCCGTCATATTTTTCAATACTTCCCAACGTAGTGGGAAAATGTTTATGACTTCGGTTTGTCTGTGCATTCCGTGCTCTAATTCTAGTAAATATAATCAGATTGCCATGCAATTTGCATATATTATTGGTGTTTGCTGTGGCATGTCCTCTATTGAAAGTAGATTTAAAGCATTTATTGATCATTTACAGGAACAGTCAAAAGAATAGCGTTACGTTATGATGATTGCAGAAAAAAATCTTTTGGAATGGATTTTAATGGTGTTTTACAATTTCCAGCATAATAAATTGTTATATATTTCTAAGTTTGCTAAAAGATGTTTTCATGGAATATTGAGTGCAGAGAATTTGTGGCTCATTTACAGAGTCACACAAAATAATTCTGTTACAGCACTGTCTATGCGATAAATGCTGGAAGTGTGCTTACTGTTTTGGTAGGCGATTTTAAGTTTAACAATTTTTTTACGTACTACGTGGAGTATTTTAATTCTATAGATCATTAAAGGGCTACACAAAAGAATTCGTAAACATTTCTGTATATGACAGTAAATATCTTAAAGATGTTTTTTAAATCAATTTATACATTTTCGATTTGAATTATATTGTTTATACCAAGCAGATGTTTGTTGAATATAAATATAATAAATTACATAAAGAATACGCAAAGAAATGGATACATTGCTACCTATGGATGACTATTTCTAAAAATGTGTTTTTAATTGAATTGAACTTTCTAAATTGTTTACCTAAGATATCTTCTTTCACATTATTAAACGTTGAAGTTCCATTTCAGTATACTGGAACACGGCACTGAGAAAAATGACGCTTTCAAATCTGAGTAAATGGATGTTTTCATTTTGTTATGAAGCATTTTGTTTCAAATATAATGACCCAATACTTTCGATTCTTAAATACTAGAAATACTCAGATTTAAACAAAATCAAATTTTATTTGTTTAATTTTGAAAGTTTCACGAGGATAGTTGAATTTATTCACATTATTTCATTTGTTGTGATTTCGAACAAAACGCTCCTATCACTAATATTTTACAACATGAAATGTGGCGAGTTACATTTTTATCGTATTCGCGGACGGACACTTAAAAGCCGTCATAATGAAATTTCGAAAGTGTAAAGATTAATTTTCAGCCTTCAAAACCAAAGAATGAATGAATTCATAAAACAAAGACTTAGCAGATGGAATTCGACAACCATCAACAATTTATAAATACAAATGTAATCATATTTGAGCATGTCCATATTTTCAGAAATAAGTATATACACCTTTCAAACTTAAGTTACTTTGATTTAGAAGGCATTTTGACTATGCGACAAACCTCAGATTTCTCTGTTTTTGGCTCAGTTTTGAAAATGTCATTTTCAGAGTGTGGAAATTATTTTTAAACTATGCTTGACGCATGGTTTTTCTTTCTTTTTATAACTTTAAAAGTAGGCAAAGTGCGAAATTTTATAAATTAAAACGTGGTAATGGAAACAAAAATGTTTCACAACGATTTATTATTATTATTATTATTATTATTATTATTATATGTAGTGATTATTTCATACTTCAGGAAAATGAAATGAGAGAAATACAACTGTGAAATAAAGAATACTCGGTGTTCTTCGAAATCTTTTGAGCATTTTATATCAGCTTTTCTGACGACTTAATTAATCGGCTTTATATAAGAAAATGATTTAATGAGGAACAAATTCAATTTTTACAGCAAAATTTAAAAAGCTTAATTATTTAAAGAATTTTATAAAAATAGTTACATTTTTCCTACAATTTTCAAGATCTGTTTTTTGTAATACTAATCTTAAAATGTCTCCATAAATATAATGACTAGATTTCTAAAAGGTTAATTTAAGAACAAATAAATAAAATGTCATGACAAAATACAATAAAAATAATTATTTAGTTATTTTTTTTAAAATAAACAATTTAATTTATTAAAAATCATATCCTTTAAAAAATCCATTTAATTAAAATGTATATTTTGAAGTTTTAGAAATTTTACCATTCTTATATACAGAAAAATCTCAAACAGAGGAAAATAAATGTAAATAATACAACTCCGAATTACTTTATTTGAACAAATATAATCCCTTTTTGTGAAAACCTGACCCTAAACCCATGACTTTAGTTTTATTCATTATTCATTAATTAGATTAATGGTCAAGTGATTGATATGAATTTAATCATTAATAGTCTACATATTAATATAATAAAAATTAATTTTAATTGTTTAACCATTAATTCTTGTTAAAAGTCTAATAATTAAATTTTAATCGTTAATACATTTGTATTTTTTTTTCCTCTACTCTGGAAAGATTTAGCTGAAATGTGCTATTTAAAAGAAATAAGTTTAGAGTTTTACATTTCATTTTGTCACTCACTAGGGATCTACTGTCTAAAATATTAATATAATTTAGAAGTTATTTTTGAATGTTTAAAATAGGTTTCATTAAACGCGAACTTTATTGCATTATTTGAGATACTTTTTATAAATATACATTTCTTAGATTTGAAAAAGAAACTTATTCATTTTTTTTCATTCTTTTTTTTATTTTTCGTGCCATATCTCTAAAAATCGCATCATATTAAATGTATATTTTACACCTGTATAAAAAAAGGAAAATAAATAAAAAGGAAAAAATAACAACGAATTGGAAAAGTTGTAATTACTTTCTGATATTTTTAAATTATCTTTTTTTCTGTTTATAGCTAATTTCAATAGCAAGTGTAAAGATAAATGAGGAATTGTGCCAAAATCAGTGGCTAAATTTTTTCTTTATATTCTTTTTACGTATTGATTAGTAACAAAGTCTGAATGTTTTGACATATATTACAAGGCAAAAATATATTCATGAGTAAAT
This sequence comes from Maratus speculifer, assembly GCA_964019185.1. Taxonomy (NCBI): domain Eukaryota; kingdom Metazoa; phylum Arthropoda; class Arachnida; order Araneae; family Salticidae; genus Maratus; species Maratus speculifer. Next base: position 193,721,874 of record OZ025299.1, read on the forward strand.
TTGACGTTAATGCTGGAAATACCTGACCAATAACTTTTGTTTTATTACATTTTTTTAATATTTAAACATCGCAATATTTCAATATTTTTACCTCCCAATATGATTTTTTTCTTTTCAAATGCAATTACTTTGAAAAATGTATCTCAATTTACTTATTTTTTATGATTCTTAAAATAATTTTGAAGCATGATTTTCTTTTAAATTGTATCTATAGTATGTAACCTGATTACAAAAGATTACTTCGTTTCAGTTACAACAATATAAATAGTTCAACTTGTTTCCAGCTAATATTTCATGCCGGTATAAAAACTTCATCAATAAATAAATTAATATAAATAAAACACGAATTCAGCAAGCATGTGATCCAATTAAGTGCTTAAAACTTTTCAATTAATAAAATCAAAATGGCTGCTGTAGATAGCGAAAACGTTGGCGCTTTCTTCAGCTACTAACTCCTAGCATGCGATTAGTACAAAAGCATCACTTTTAATAAATTTTAAAACTTTATTTTAATATATTTTTAGTATTTTTCACATAAAAATACTGTTTGGTGTTATTAGTGAGCAATCTAAAAAAGTATATTAGAGTTTTCAATTTTAAAAAAAATAATTTACCTATATTCTGTAACTCGAAAAGACCAGAGATCCCGTAGTATGTTTACATTCCATTCATATTCCCTGATAAAATATAATCACATTTGATGCAAACACGAAATTAAGATTTTCATAAAATAAGCTTTTTAAGAAAAAAATATCAACCGACTTCAAAAAAGCGCTAAAAAGAATTAAATAATTCTTTAAAGTTCTCTAAGGCCAAAACGTTATCCAATAAGCACACATCGGATATTAGATACCGGCATAAAAAACGGTTAAATTTAATATGTATAATTTAATGTCCACCAAACATAGATTTTAGAGATAATATTATTTTACAAGAGATGAATTGACATATTTATGATTTATTTTATGAATATATACATATAAAAAGTAATGAATTACATTTTTAAGTTGGTGCCAAACAATCACAATCGATAATGATTATCCCCATTTTAATTATGGCACTAGGTATAATTTAGCTACAATTCTTAATATACATCAAATAGAGTTTGGCACCAACTTCAAAAAGTAATTCATTACTTTTTATATGTATATATTCATAAAATAAATCATAAATATGTCAATTCATCTCTTGTAAAATAATATTATCTCTAAAATCTATGTTTGGTGGACATTAAATTATACATATTAAATTTAACCGTTTTTTATGCCGGTATCTAATATCCGATGTGTGCTTATTGGATAACGTTTTGGCCTTAGAGAACTTTAAAGAATTATTTAATTCTTTTTAGCGCTTTTTTGAAGTCGGTTGATATTTTTTTCTTAAAAAGCTTATTTTATTTCCTACTTTTTAGTTATGCATACCGTAATACATAATTATGTGTACTGGCACACGATAGCTCTTTGCAATGCAATATTAATGTACGCACTTTGCTAAGTTCTGATGTATTCAGTTTACTTGTCACTGTTTGATTGTCAACTTTTCTGAAACCACTTACAATATCGGTTAGTATCGTTGTGAATCTTAAGATTTTTTTTGTATGGTAACTTCTTCAGACAAGATCTGCCACTTCGAAAAGCTACCGCATTTATGAAATCTTAGTCTGCATCGAATCCTACGGTCATCGAAAGTGGCTTTCAAAAGGTGACAATCCATCAAGTAAAGTGTCCTTATACATAAGAGCGCGACATAGTGCTTCCATATATGAGCAAAATGACTTCATATATTAATGTATAGTAAAATGCTTTTCTTGTGTAGTCAGTCAAAAGTACTCCCCCTTCACTCAGAAAAAGGAAAAAGAAAGATTTTAGCAAAAATCGCACTATGCTTCAATCGATAAAGAGCAACACTCTAATACCTATACAGGTAGTAATGGCATCAGAAATGAGCAGTGGCAATTCGACGAGGAATCTGAAACTCATAACCGATACCTGGCTGCCTCTATAAGAGAGTGACAGCATTTCATTCCCAAATATTTCTTTTACAGACGCTTTTGTCCCAACTACACTGTTAAAAATTTGAAACTTTTGCTGTACACTGTTAAAAATCTGCTGCATTTTGCTGCAACGCACTCCCCTGCTTGTATAGAAAACGGTTACTTGGCCGTGAAATGGCGCTTTCTCATTGGTTGGAATAGAGATATTATATACAAGTGGTGGAGGGCGTTGCAGCAAAATGCAGCAGATTTTTAACAGTGTACACTGTTAAAAATCTGCTGCATTTTTTTGCTACGCACTCCAGCGCTTGTATAGAAAACGGTTACTTGACTGTATTAAGGAGCATTCTCAAAGGTCGCAGTAGAGACATTATATACAAGCGGCGGAGTGCGTTGCAACAAAATGCAGCAGATTTTTAACAGTGTATCATCACTTCACCACTTATATAGAAAAAGATTAGTTAAATGCATTATGAAGGATTCTCATTGATAAAAGTAAAGATATTCTATAAAAGCGATGGAGTGATGATGCAGCAAAAGTTGCAAATTTTTAACAGTGCATTGCATTGCCAGGCATTTTTTCATTATGGAATTTGATGATGATGATTTCCTGGAAGAATTAGATTGTACTCGTATGAGAAGTTAACAAGGTTGACGAAAATTGCCCGCTCAACAAGATGCTTGGTGACTCGTTTTTGTCCAGAATCGTTTCAACCAATTATATACTGTGCTACATGTGTCATATTCATATCGAGGGAACCTACACTGTAAAAAATTTGATACTTTTGCTATATCATCACTCTATTGCTTTTATAGAAAACGATTACTTCACCCAATTACGAAGTATTCTCATGGGTCAAAAGAGAGATATTCTACAAAAGCAGGGCAGTGACGATGCAGCAAAAGGGTCACATTTTTTACAGTGACACTGTAATCGGAAATGAGCGGTGGCGTATTCGATGAGTAATCTGAAACTCATTACCTACATCTGGCTGCCTCTATAAGAGAGTGACAGCATTTGATTCGGAAATATTTCTTTTTACAAACGCTTTGGTCCCAATTACACTATAAAAACTTTGAGCCTTTTGCTGCATATTCAGTCCACCGCTTTTATAAAAAACGATTACTTCACTGTGTTACGGAGCATTCTTATTGGTCATAAAGACATATTCAATAAAAGTTGTTGTGTGACGCTGCAGCAAATGGGTCAAATTTTTAACAATGTATCATGGAGCATTCTCATGCGTCAAAGGAGAGATATTCTATAAAAGCGGGGGAGTGACGATACAACAAAAGGATCAAAATTTTTACAGTGTACACTGTAAAAAATTTGGCCCTTTTGCTGCATCGTCAATCCACCGCCTTTATAGAAAACGATTACTTCGGCCTATCGTGCAGAATATTCATGGGTCAAGAGAGAGATATTCTTTAAAAACGGGGGAGTGATTATGCAGCAAAAGGGTCAATTTTTTTACAGTGTACACTGTTAATAAATGTGAACCTTGTTCAGTTAGGATTTCACATTTTGAAAAGATCGTGTGTCTATGTAAGTGTAACTTAAAAACATGAAATATGAACGTTTCTAATTGGTCGATTGCTTCTAAAAGATATTGAATTTTAATGTTTTAATTTTTTAAAAAGTTTTAATCAACAGATTTTTATGAAATTTGAATGGGACCACATGAGTCCCATACGCTTTCAAACAAAAAAAGAATTATCAAAATCGGTTTATATTTACGAAAGTTATGCGTGAACAACAAATACATACAGGTCGAAATCATAACCTCCTCCTTGAAGTCGGTTAAAAAATAAAAAGGAAGATATTATCAAAATCACACCATGATTCAACATGCGTCTATATGAAAGTAGTAATATTTGAAGTTAAGAATGTTCTTTGATAAACGCGGTTTTCCAAAGTACAGAAAATTTAAGAATTTTTATTCCAGAACTTGGCGGTAGTCGCCTGAACGAATTTGTTTTATGGGTGAAAGAAGTTAACTCGCTTAACTTTAATGGTAAGCTTATCAAAATTTTTCGTCATTTATATTTGTCCAAATGTAAATCTAGCACATAGCAATGTACTTTAATCACTTTGTGAATCCGGCATAACAAGCACCCTGATTTACAGACACTCTTGCTTTAGCGTGTAAGGCTCTTTAGAGATGAATTTTCAGCTTTTCGATATCGAATTCTCATGTCTGGATCGATGTGGATCTTTCACTTTGGTGGATACGAGAATTGTTCCAGCTAAGATTTCGTACTTTGAAAAAAAAACTAGCATCTCTGCAACAGTGGTTAGGATCGAGAATGATTGTTCGCTGTTAAGCAAAACAAGATTGACCAATCATAAACCTTTATTTTTAAGAACTTTTCATTGTTCGAAGGAGAGAGTCTGGATTACATGGAGTGAAAATTTGCTATCGACACTGTAAAAAATTTGACCCTTTTGCTGCATAGTTACTCCATCTCTTTTATAGAATTTCTTTGTTTTGACCAATGAGAATGCTCCATAATAGAGCGAAGTAATCGTTTCCTATAAAAGCGATGGAGTGACGATGCAGCAAAAGGGTTCAATTTTTTACAATGCAAGCAGTGCTAAAAATTTGTATCCTTTAAATGTGCAACGATACTACTGAATTCCAAAGTGTCGATCACAGCGACATCTGCGGCATTTTCGTGATACATTATCTAGACTCGCAATAATTCTTGCATTTTTAGAAAATGTCCTGCAGATGTCGTTTCTATCTTTAAATTTCATTAGCATTGTTGCACATTTAACGAACAGAACATTTTAGCGCTTATTTTAAGTATTAAAGAGGGCGTGTTCACCACAACTTACCGGTTACTTACCGACCACTTACCGATTGTAGACAAATACGAAATGAAAATCAAAGCAAAGTGTGACGTCAGCTACAATTCAACAGAATAGTTTTCATTGCTGCCACAGTTTGCTTTTGTACTGCCCTACAATCGATCGGTAACATTGGTTACTTTTGTAAGTTGCTCTGAACACGCCCTGAGATAGCCGATTTCCACACTATATCCCCTAGATGCTATATTTCCGGTTTCTTGCATAAGAGAACTTGTCCGGAATCCAGGTAGAATTCGCGCTGTTAGCGAAACCAGATTAACGAATCAGAAGCCTGAATTTTAGCAAATTTTTCAATGTTTTAAATAAATTTTCTTGTTAATAAATCTCGTTTCGCAAACAGCGCAAAATTTATGTGAATCCTGGCCCTCGTCCAGTTAGGATTTTGCACTTTGAACACTGTTAAAAATTTGAAACTTTTACTTTATCGTCTATCCATCGCTTTTATAGAAAATGATTACTTCATTGTATTATGGTGAATTCTCATTGGTCAAAATGGAGATATTCCATAAAAGCGGTGGAGTGATGATGCAGCAAAAACATCAAACTTTTAACAGTGAAAATATTGTGTGTCTATGTAAGTGTAATATGAAAGCATGCAAAAGGAACACTTCTAATTGGTCGATTGCTTCAAAATGAGTTTGAAATTTAAAGTTTTTATTTTTAAAAAAGTTCTAATTATCGGATTTTTATGAAATTCGAATGGGACCACATGGGCCTCATACGCTTTCAAACAAAAAAAGAATTATCAAAATCGGTTCATATTTGCAAAAGTTATGGGTGAACAACAAATACATACAGGTCGAAATCATAACCTCCTCTTTGAAGTCGGTTAAAAATCACGAAATTCGACCAAAACATTATTTTTTTTTCGAAAAATTATGCTAATAGATGCTCATTTATCTGTTACAAAGATATTTTTTAAATTATTACGCGTCTTTGCAGAGTTATAAACTTTTGTATATGTAAATATATATATATATACATTTTTGTTTTAGTTACAGTGCTGATTTCTCAAAATTGAAAACTTCGAACATTCCTAATATTTGAAACATTACATGCGCATTCATAAATGTCAGATTCTTTTACTATTATCTCTATGTAAAACTAAGTAAGTTTTTCATAAAAAAAGTAGCATTTCAGAGGTATTTTAACGATCAAATTTTATGCATATGAAAATATATATAAGAAAGGATTTAGATACAAACCCTATTTTTTAGAAGCAACAAAACATAATTATAAGAATATATTTTCCCTACTTATACATTCAGAGAACGTTTACAATCCATACCAAATTCCATTGTGATACATAATAAGTTTCTGATAAATAAATAAATATTGTCACATTTTATACAAAAGAATTGTGCATGTACGTTCTAAAACATAACAATTACTCCTTAATTTATAAAATTCAATAGTGAATAATTTTAAAACATTTTATTACTTAAACAACAAAATGTGAAAACAGCTATTTGAATCTACAAACAAGTTTTCCAATTTTCAAATCAATCCATTAAAAATTGAAAGATTTGATTTTTAATGTCCACTGTCCCTTTTCAATAAAAAAACAAAAAAGAGATTAAGAAATATATCTGAAATGGCACTAATTTTGTTTTTGTTGTTTAAGATTATTATTGATGATTGTCAATTTCATTCCCCCATGCTATATCTACTCCTTGAAGCATAATTTGTTCATCTATAGAATTCTGGTTTATTTAATGCTGGAATTCGCGTGATAGGAACAGGAAATGAAAAACCATCCTGAAAAATCATGGCTGTCAGGACGTCCAATTTATCGTATGATGACGAACGATGCTTTTCCTTTATATGAAAAATATGTACCAAAGAAAAGGGAGCTAGAAATATATATGGACCATAATACTTATATTTATCATTATCCCAAGCTGATCGATAGAAAAAAAAACATTTCTATAAGTTTTTTTTTTTTTTTTTTTTTTTTTTTTTTTTTTTTTTTTTTTGCTCAAGCAAAAACACAATTTCTATATAGATGGTTAGATATTAAAAGAAACTTAGGATTTCAATTTTTATTAAAGTAAACGAATACATCCAGTCATACATTTATACATATTAGCAAAATTTCTATTTTTATAGAAAAGTTGGAAATATTGTATGCTTTAAAAAAGCGAATTTAGCTATGCGTAGAAAAAATCTTTATAGGGAAAACTGTAACCCAATTTAGGTTTAATCCAACAATATAGATATGATCTGCAGTCTGCGAAAAGTTCATGGAAAAATATTAAATGCTGCAGGATATATCACATGCAAACTTTTAAAAATCCATATTATGCTATAAACTGCTTTGTAGTGTTTTCGACCACTGTTTACAGAGAACACTTGATAATGTTTAATCAAGACTAAAACAATTATAAGGGATCTTATTGCTTTTTTTTCTTTTAATGCTCAGAAAATATTACTCTGCCATACATATTTCCGCTAAAAAAATTAAATTTTGAAGTTTTAAGAGCCCTGTGACCATTTAATGTTGACAAATGTAATTTTTCGAATACGAATTTTTTTAGTACTCTGTAATAGTTTAAATGTAGGCATGTTGACTAACACGAGTACTGAACTTTGGAGAAATTTAGTGAGGCTTAAACGGATTTTGGTTAACCAGGTGAGTAGGATGGAAGCCTTTCTAATGAGTTCTTGTAAGTATTTAGGTCACATCCGTAAGAAACTTCCGCAAAAGGGGAAAACACAAATCACAGTGACAAAAAAAATATGGATCTACATTCTGCACTTTTTCCTGTAAATTTTGGTCTCTCTAAATACTGTTTTCAAGTTTCAAACCCACTGATCTCCTTTCTAAACCCATCGAAAAAAAATGTATATGCAAGACATTTTTACATATTACATGCCAGATTGCAAATGAGACGATATTTTTTTATATGCAAGTATTTTATATCTGATAAATTTCTGTTTCCGATAAGCTTTTAAATTTATTATCGAGGCATGAAATTATCTATATGCAATTTCTCATGTAAGTCTAGCACATGTAATTGTGCACTCGCTCAGGCACTTGTATATTAGAATTTTTTTTAATTTTATATAAAAAAAATATGATTGAATCACAATGCAAAACTGTCGCAATAAAAAATAACTTTTTAATTATACTTACTAAAAATTTTATTTATATTGAACAGAACTAATTTTTTTATTACTTTTGATAGTTTTCTATTAATTTAATTTGTCTTATGTACCCCTCTTCATCTCTATCGTAAAATTTCGAAGTTTAGATATCTTACATAAGAAATTAAATTTAAAAAAGAATGTCAGTGGTTACATTGACATTCTTTTTTAAATTTTTTATTATGTAATTTCAATAAGATATTATATAATTTCCTTTACTGCAAGCGAAAAACAATGGAGAAACTATTTTCCTATACTAATAGATACTCCAAAAATGTATTTATAACTGTTGGGGTAACTGGATCCTACATGGTCCAGTTACCCTTACTCATGTAACATTTAACCCTTTCTTGAAAAATTTATGGGGTAACTGAAATACTGGCCTTACATTTGAAACATGAATTAAATATCTACAGATACCTTGTAATAATAATGTAGTTATATGATTAGTCTTTCAAAAAAGTGATTGTTTAATAAAAGCACTGATCATGTTTAAAAATAAAGCCCAAGAAGTTCAACCAAATTGGCGTTGATTTTTTTTTTTTTTTTTTTTTTAAGAAGTTTGAATTTTCAGTAACCTATCACAGAAAACACAAAGCTATAATTAAGTTAACACACATTGTTTTGAAAAGTAGAGACGGTTGTGAAATGTTTACAATATTCAAAACTTAAAAGTCATCTACGGTTTTTTATAAAATAGCCCATAGCCCAGTTACCTCAGCTGACTGCATATTGTAAAATATTCTATTTCGGGTTAAAAAAAAATCTTAAAATATAATGACTGCGTTGCAATAGATAGACTATCACATATGTTACCAGGATGATAAAATATCGCTTTGGTTCGGATAAATTTGTTATTCCCTCCGAAATGCAGATGCAGAAAATTTCGCGGCATGAAGGGGCGGGGGGGATGAAAAGTATCCAGCTACCATCAGCTCTTAGCTGATTTATAATGACTTCTCAATTGAAATCTATTTAGCCTATTATATCTAACGTAGTCACGATCCTGCACGTAAAATACAAAACCAATTCATGCAAAAAATGATGCGGCAGATGAGGAGCGCAACCATTAGAGCGTCAAATAGCGGGTAGTCATGTGGTTGAGCCTGCTCCTGTAAATATGACTTTCGATGCAACATCAGGATCGCACCCATGTTTCTGTTTCTTCTCTGTTATTTATTTTCCCTTCATACAGTCAAAAAATTTTTATATATTTCTCCATTGTACATTTTTTTTTTATTAATACGTTTTCAAGTATGTGTCTCAACACCATTTTTCTGTATTCTAACAATAAAATGCATCGCATATCTGACACAAGCAAATTCTTCATTTTATGTACTTCTGCAAAAAGTATAAAGAGAGAAATTAATTCATAAGGGAGAAATTTCATTCTCTATAATATTCCTTATGGTCCTTTCTTATTTATTTTTTCATATTTTTTTTAAACACATTAAGATGATGATTGGGAAAACAGTGAATTACTGAATGCTATACATATATATATAATGATAATTTGTATTTTTTATAACGCTTATATATATATATATATATATATATATATACTCATGTATTAGTTCCATTTAATATAAAAGTTGTTTTCATATTGTTGATTCAGTACCATTATTGCTATCTTATTCACTTGAAATCAAAGTGAATCTACTTTAGCATTAATGCACCTGGTTAATTAAATTTGTATGTTTAACTGATATCTCCCCCTTAAACTATTCTTACTCTCTTTTACTATTTCCCCCCCCCCTCTTGTTTACGTCAGTTAAAACCTTGCTTATATTTACAATTTTCATTTTCACATTAATTTGTTATTTTATCATTTTTTACTATAACAATGCCATATGCTTACACTACACTCAACTTATATTATCTAATGTTATTGCCTTACATTTATATTTAATATTAGAGGGCCATCGAATTCAACGGCGATTTTATGGTTTCATAATATTTTGTTTATCGCATTTGTCTATGTTTTGATATTTTTTAATATCAATTTCATAATCTGTTAAATCTTGGTGAGGCATTTCCGCATATTATCACGCGTATAACCTAGTTTTTGTGCTAGCCACATAATTATTATTTATAATTTTGTTCTGGGACATGGTTTTTGTTAAATTCATATTTAATCTAGTTATTAGTTTAATTACTTAATTTGTTCATTAAAATATTTAATTTTTAATTTAAAATTTTATTACTTATTTTGAATAAATATAGATTTATTTTAAATGCTTATAATTAAAAAAATGACAATAAAATAAAAAATAATAAAATAAAACAATAAAAAATTATCGTTAATATCATAAGTTTCAATGGTTTTTATTATTCAGAAAGTTTATATACATATGTAAATTATAAAAATAAAAGCAAAATGAAAGAATATAAGATATATTAAATACTCGTTAATGCTTTCTTTATTTTACATACATATATATAATCTATATTGTATCTTTCTCAGTTTTGATTTTTTCATCGTATTCATTATATTTAATATTATGTCTCTTTACTCTTCATGACAGTTCAAAGTAAATTTTTAGTGATTGGCAAATTAGGTTTTGCTAACTCTCAGCTTAATGCTCGGTACATGGTTAATTATAGCGATAAGCTGAATAGACATCCACCTACATATTTTCTTCTCCCTCACCACATTTACAATTCAGCAAATGCTCTTCTCCTCGTTGCTCAACCTGACCTATTGCAGATCCATCACAAATTGTTCATAATCCCTCCCATTTTAATTTCTTTAAAGCTTTTAATGTTATTTATCGTTTTAACTGTAATTCATCTATATGTAATACCACTGGTGGAACTAGTAACCCTAGTCATAAACGTAACTCATAAAAATATCAATGGACATCGTTCAGCGATCAGAAGTTATAAATGCTCTAGCAATCCTTTAAACAATAATGTTGAGCACATGCACTTTAAAAAGCACAATTTTGACTTTAATATATTACTATTCTTATCCTTAATATACAAAACAAATTCCATGAACATCTCTATGTGAAATCTTCATACATTAAACATTATAACACACTTCATTCTTATGGATTAAATCAACTCACAAACAATAAACCTCATATCCTATATTTTACATCATCAAATACACTTAATTATAACTATCCGTTAATCATAAATTATATAAGCAAACCACGCTTACAGTAGCAGGACAATCATCTACAAATAAATAATCAACTTCTAAATTTACTAATAAAACATACATTTAAAAATCATTAAAATGCTTACAATCTCCTTTTTGCAATAATTACAACTGGAAGTCTCTTTGTAAATTCCTAAGTTTCATATTAGTCAATATTACTTTATAAGTTTTTACTTCAACTATTTTTAATACTTACATTATATATTTGATTTAATCCATTATAGGTTAACTTATCTTAATGTCAGTAATAACAATAAATAAATAAATAAATAAAATAAAATAAAATAAAAATAATTCACATTTAATCATTACCTTTACCAATCTTGTTTTTAATAAAATAAAACTTAATCATATATTTCCGAGCAATGTAAATTTCCAATTCTTAATATTAATTTAAAAAGTACTTTTAAATATCTTACTTGTTCCAGGTCGCAAAATTTTCAATTATAATAGGTTTTCAAAAAAATTCAATCACTGATACTCTTAGATAGAAATGCAATGGTCCCCATCCAACTAAATATATTAATGACCACCATGGACATGTTATAACGGGTAATTTAGACATTATCAATAATATACACTTAAGATCTTTGATGCGTCATGGCATTAAATATCGTATTCCTTCAGAGTCTAATATTCAGTCCATCATCAAATACATTTAATTATAAATCTCTCTATATATATCCGTTAATCATAAATTATATAAGCAAATCTCACGTACAATAGGATGACAATCGTCTAAAAATAAACAATCAACTTCTAAATTTACTAATATTCACATTTAAAGATCATGAAAACTCTTACAATATTATTTTTGCAATAATTACAACTGGAAGTATCTTCTTAATTTATATTTAGAATGCCTAAGTTTCATATTAGTCAATATTATAAAGCTTTTGCTTCAACTACTTTTAATACTTACTTTAGTGATACATTTTTTGATTGATTCCATTATAGGTTTACTTCTCTTAATGTCAGTATTAGCAAAAAACACAAAAACTAAATAAAATTAATTCACATTTAATCATTACCTTTACCAATCCTGTTTTTAATAAAATAAAACTTAATCAAATATTTCTTAACGAGCAATGTAAATTTCCACTTCTTAGTGTTAAAGAAAAAGTAATAAGATTAAAATTAATATTTTACATAATAAAATCCTATAGTTAATTATTTATAATAAACGTAATGATTTTTCATTTAACGTAATTAATTTTGAAAACTTCAATTCCTACTTACATACCTCAGTTTATAGAAATATTCTACTTAATCACAGTCATCGTACCAAATGTTTATGTTTCTCCCAATTAATATGGCCTAATATACACTGCTCAAAACAATTAAAGGATATTTGAAGATTTATATAAAATAAAGATATAAACGAAATTTTTTGCCGAAAATAGAAGAAGAGAATCACAAATGCAAATTTTTCTGGTTTTCAAACTGTGGAGTATGCAAATTTTGAGTTCGACGTCAAAAACGTCGCTTCAGCGGCAGCGAATGAAATTTGACTTTCAACTGGATAAAAGAGAATGAAGACAAGGATGATCGGCATTCAGTGATTGCTTTGTTTCGATGAGTACGATGTCTCAACGAAGTCATTTGACAGATTCAGAAGCTTGGAGAATTGTTGGTAGGTTAGAAGGGGGCCAAACTCAAGCCGAAGTAGCGCAAGCCATTGGAGTGTCACAAAGTGTCCTTTCCAGGATCTGGAACCGTTTTTTGGAGAGTTGATGTGCAGACCGAAGACCAGGGCAAGGTCGTAGACGGGCAACAACGCCCACTGAAGATCGGTATTTAGCGTTAACAGCTCGGAGACACCGAAACATGAACGCTATTCTTCTCCAACAACACCTTCGCTCGGCTACAGGCACCACGATTTCAACTCAGACTGTCCGAAACCGGCTCCATGCTGTAGGTCTGTATGCTCGCCGACCGATGGTATGTGTTAGATTAACACCAAGGCATCGTCCCGACCGCAGGGAGTGGGCAACCGAGCATGTCAACTGGAGGAGAAATGAATGGAGCAATATTCTGTTTTCTGACGAGTCCCGTTTTTTTTGTGCATCCGGATAATAGGCGTATTTTCATCTGGAGGGACCGTGGCAGTAGGAATAATCCTGCATTCGTGCACGAAAGTGTCAGATTTGGCGGTGGAGGAGTGTTGGTGTATGGTGGCATCTCCATTGACGGGCGCACTGACCTCTACATCATTCGAGATGGAGCTCTGACTGGTCGCCGATACAGGCATGAGATCCTGAGACCTATTGTAGTCCCTTACGCTGCAGCAATCGGAGATAACTTCATTTTAATGGACGATAACTGCAGGCCACATCGTGCAAACCTGGTGGAGGATTTCCTTTACAAGGAAGGAATCGTTCGAATGGAATGGCCAGCGTGTTCTCCAGACATGAATCCAATCGAGCACGTTTGGGACGCTCTAGGAAGACGAAATTCTGGCCGCCAACAACCCCGACAAACTCTCCAAGAACTGGAAAGAGCTCTTCTGGAAGAGTGGGGCAGAATACCCCAACTCGTCATTAATAGCCTCATTGAGTCCATGCCTCAAAGGTGTTCAACGTTGCTGGCCGCCCGTGGAAACCATACCCCCTACTGAAAATGAATTTCTTTGAAGAAAACACCTTTTCTTATTCTTTTTTTCTCATATGCACAAATTGTGTTTTTTTCCTTTTGTACACAAATGCGCAATAAAATGCATTTTTTTCTGCCAAACATGTGTAATTTATTCTCATATAACCTACTGTGTCTGTCGACCATGTATCAATCAGCTAAAAATTTTCCCAGATACAAAATCCACCTAAAACTGCAATATCCTTTAATTGTTTTGAGCAGTGTATTTAAATTAAAGCAATTAGCATTGTCTTAAAATTATCCAGTTTCCTTCATTTCAGCATAGATCAAATCTTAAAATTCGTTTTTTCACTTTTTAACAGTATGGGCATATAATATGGATCGCTATTATGGATGGGCATATAATATGCGCAATTATTATTTTATATATTTGTTTAAGATATTTGAATAGTTTCAAAAGTCTCATAATAAATCTTACACTTTCTAAATGTAAAATATTAAAACAGCAATATCATTGAAATATTGTTTTTTAATAGCATTTTAATTTTTTTATTCTTGTAGATGAGAGACAGAGAAAATGATAAATGGTGTTATTTTCACATTATTGATATTCATCATTTTTTCTTCAAAATTTAAAATAAAACCAAGGAAGAAATTTTTATCTTCCCTGCATTCAGTTGACCTATTATTATTTCATATATTCGTTTCAAATATCGGTATTAGTGCCTTTATAAATTTGTTTCATTAAGATTTTTTAAAATGCCAAAATGATATCAATAAATAATAATCCTTATTAATTTTTCCCCCTTTATTAAGCGTTTACATGTATGACGTCATTTGTTTCATTAAGATTTTTTAATGATAAATTGATTTCAATAAATAATAGACCTTATTAATTTATTTTTCCCTTTTCTTAAGCGTTAATGACGTCATTTGGACGAATTTATTCAAAATATTCCCGGAACATTATAATATAAAAACTTTATATAAAAATATTATAAAAACGGAAAAAAGCTACAATAAAATTATTATTACTATTTTTAAGTTAATTGAATTTATGTAAAAGATCAAGATGGCAAATGATTTTTTCTTTCTAAAATAAATTTATTTCTGGTGATCGAATATGTGAAAATAAGTTTTTAATTTTTTGAATTTTTTTGAAAAAATAATTCAGTAATATGTGTTTTTACTATTTATCAGAAGAAAAAAACATTTCAATTTGAAATTGACGCTTTCGAATTTTTTTACAAAATTGGAGTAATCAAGTTGCCAACGTTAGACTGGTGTCACTAAAGTTAGAAAAAAAATTAGTATCTCGAAAACTAATTAAAATTCTAAAATTCTAAAATTACATGTTGTTAATTTCTATGCTAAATGGTCCATACTTTAGAAGAAATGCTGTGAAATACAATCAGTCGTTTCATAAAATCGTTTCTTAAATTCCTTTCCTAAATTCCTTTCATTAGGATTATTTATATATATGGTAGATTTATTTCTCTCTAAAATGCGTTTTTCCTGTTGCAAAATTATGTTAAATTTTGTACAATATACATAAAATATACAAATTTAACAGATTATTTATCCTTAAAATGTGTTCTTTATCTGAGTGGCACTTTTTCCGGTTGCAACATGATGAGTCACTATCTCGCAATCTGAAAATTCCAAAACATAGATAAGAAAAACAGCAAAAAAGAAAGAAAGAACACAAGAAGATTGTCCTCTGGATCTTCCACCTCCTCATTATTCATAGAAGTTTCGACTTCTGATCAATTTCAAGATTCACTTGAAGATAAAACTAAAAAAGAAAGGGAATCTTCTCCCCGCGATCCTTACAACTCGAACTGAAGAAGGGTAATTTTTACTTACGTCAGTATAACGGAGAAATCTATACACAAAAATGCATTTGTTTGTGCATGCCTCACAAAATATAAATTTTTAAATAACGTAAAGAAAAATATGGATCTTGGCAGAGTAGAGTTAAAATATCAAAAAAATGTTGCGTTGAAAGGTAACTTTTATCTGTCACTTTAAAATAATAGTAAGGGAATACTAAAACTTTAAATTAAAATCTAAACATTTTTAAATTTTTCGGGAAAAAGGAGAATTTTTGAGATGTGATTGATAAAGGAGGGTATATCTCGTATACTAAGAAGTTTGATTAAGAATTTATTCTATAGAGGGCATTTTATTGTTTTTGGGGAAATTTGTTTGTTAGTTAGTTTTTCTCTTCTTTTTATGATGAAATAATTATGTTTATTAAAAGAATAAACAACATAAAAATACGCTCTTGACATTATTAGTTTTATAGATAAAGTTATCATAATAGTTCACTAGACACCTAATGAACATAATTTTTTTTAAATTTGTATAAGCAAAAATAAGGTGCAACGCGGGAGCAAGAGCGATGCTAATGAGGTACTTTCTTGAATTTCGTTGCTTTTTCGATATTATATATAACTACTTTGAATTGAAAAAAAAAATAATAACTAACACGTTCGTACAACATAAATAGCCTACTTTCTAATTTAATGATGGCATGAACATTATTTTACATTAATTGCTACCTGAAATTATACTTATACAGGGAGAAAGCATATTAATAAATATAACCTACCAGGCAATCTGAATATATTAAGAAGCATAAACATTTTAATGATAGATTATGACAACCAAAAAATGCAATAAAAGAATTTAATAAAAAATGTAGCAATATGGAATGAAGAAATTATAAATACGGAGAGGATATAGATTTTTGAAACGATTTCAATTTTCTCTATGATTTAAATGTTAAAAAAAAACTTGTATGGCATTGATTCAGAATTAGGTTTGATTCTAATAATAATTAAATTAAATACTGTTGAATAAGTTCAGTTTCAGACACTGGATTTCAACACAAGTAATTCAAACAGAAATTTTTCGATTAAGGGGACCCAGTATCTTGAAATTGGTCAAAATATCATTTTTCTTTATAAATATTTTGGCATTTCATTTTTGCCTATACGAGAATTATACTGCAAAATATTGTAAATTTTGTTACTAGATTCAGAGCAGCATACCCACACAAATGAAAACTTTACACTGATTTTTCACCGTGTTCATATTTTTATAACTTGGATGTTCGATAAGCACAAAGGCTTTTTTGCTAATTTAGATAGAGATTCAAAATATGTTTTACTTGCTCTCCATGGTGTATTTAATATTTTTGTGCATAGATTTAACATTCATGTTTATAGTTATTTTTGTAAAATATTTAAATTGAGAGTTTGTTGAATTTCTTTATTTTTTAAAATACTCGAGCGAAAAAAATCATACTAAATGTAAAATCCCATACATCTAAAAATCCATGAACAGTTTTATGTAGTATATTCTAATGAATGTAGAAAAAAATGGAAGCAAAAATATTCCTATTTAAAAAAGTAGTAGAGAATTTAAAAAAGTTAATTTTCTTTTTAAAAAATTGAATTTTAGTAAAATAGGCAGTTTTACAAAAAAAAAAAAAAAAAAAAAAAAAAAAAAAAAAGATTATTTTTATTTAATTTTTAGTATTTGCTATCTAGAAATGTTTTCTAAAAATAGTGTTGTTAATTATGTTGAAACAGTGTCGTAAATAGAGTTGAAAAAACATTTTCTTCCAATAATGTTGTACTGCACATCACTTTGTCTCCAAATTAACGACACATTGTAAAAACCCCAAAATTTAGAACACCATACTTTCTACCACACTTTTTATATGGTGCCTTTAAAATTACACAATTTTAAAAAGAAAATAAGAGACCTTTTTATTTATAGAAACAAATTGCAGGAGATTACTGAGTAAGTTGACTGATTTCGCTAATAAATATCAATAACTGCATTTCTGGAAATATTATGTAATTTTTAACAACATTTTTTGCACATTATTTTTCCTGGTACAAATAATTCGCATCACATTCACAAGACAGACAAAAACGATTTTATTTAGAAGTGTTAGTTATTATGTTGAGTTAATGTTATGAAAGTGTTACACAAATTGTCAGTGTATTCAAAAATTGTGACAAAATTTTAAAAAAGGAAAAAATCTTCTAATTCGCGTAGTTCTAAAAATGCACTCACAACTCAAAGTGATTTCATTTCCTAAAAGCATTGGACTTATATATTTCTATCACCAAACAGAGGGGAAATCAACAATCTACTTCTCGCTTGTGCCTTTGTGTGTGTGTGCGTTTAATCAATACAAGATACGTTCAAGGCTAGATAAAAGACTCCCTATTTGTTTGCATATTTTAAAAGCTTGAATTAAACTTTAAAAACTACGAATGTTTCGTATTTCCTCTTAAAGTAATACTTCGTGAACATTTTATTTCGAAAGCAAATGAATGAGATTTATTTCGCTCTATGCTTAGTTCAGTTTAATTATCTACGACATTCGTATAATTTTTCGAATTCTAGTCTTTTTCTCTATGAGCAACACTGATAAAAAGTATTTTCTTTGATGTTACGCCGAATCTTCCATTATATAATTTAAATTTTTAATCAGTTTTAATCCATGTTGTGATTATTATCAGTATTATGCATTTTTAAAGAAGGATAAAACTAAAAGCAAAAGACATAGATATTTATATATGTTTTTCCATATTTATATATCTATTCTATGAAATTGGAAACATTTAATTTTTCACGGTGTTCTAGGAAAGATGGCAAGATGATTGAAAATTAAAATTTGCAATCAGCTTTAGCCTGATTGGACCCTGCAGATCTTTCAAATCGTGATAAAAATATTTTCTTATAATAGTCTTGTGTTGCACATCACTTTGTCAGTAAATTAACAATTCATTGTAAACACCACAAAATTTAGAACACTTCAAAACAACACGTGTGAAACACTTTCTAAATGGTGCCTTTAAAATTACACATAAAATAACTATTCTGAAAAAATGTAGTAGTCAGATTTTGTCCTTCTACAGTTTATCAGCATTTTGGCTAATACATTGAATACGGTACTTTCCTATAATTAGAAATCTTGTTTTAAAAATTTAGTATACGAGGTGGAACCCGTCGAAATTCGACGAAAGAAAATATTTAAGAAAGAACTGCTTCATTGATTTATAATAAATCTACAAAATTCGTTAAAGTAAAAAATACATCTTATATTGGTCAGTCTAACTCTCAAATAAATATTATTTTAAGCTAAAATTAACAAAATACTATAAAACTCATTCCAAATTAATAAACGAAATAAAACAGAAATTCACCGGGTTTTATAACAGACGATATTTTTCAAATAGTATACGCATTTTATTATTATTATTATTATTATTATTACTACCTACCGACAAAATAACGTTTATATATTTACATTTTTTAGAAAATTAGAATGTTGTAAGCATTTTTTTAATGCTAGATGTTAGTTAATGCTAGTATTGCTAGATGTTAAATTGATTTTTACGTCATTTTTACAATTTTTATTTGCGTGTGTTGTATTTATTGTTGTTTATTTATTATTTTTTTTTAAGAATGCAATTTGTAAGGATTTGTTTATATCTAATAATTACTATGTTTTAATTACTTGAAATATTTTAAAAATAAATTGTTACATAAAAAATCATTGTTGAGTGTTAAATTTTATTTTATTATAAAGCATCAAAATAATAATAATAACAAAAGAATAAAAATCATATAACTTTCCCTCGTAGTAAAATGTATCATTATTTAAATAATAATAATAATAATAAAATAAATGCTTTGCCGAGCGTTGGGATCGAACCCTAGTCCTCTACAAAAGCTCAGCGATATAAATCCGTGGCTTAAACCACTGAGCTAACGAGACTTCCTTCGGCTGTCATCTAACTGGAAGGGATAATAAGTTAAACTTCACGCATGCGCAAAGACCAATTTGAGTTGCTCTTAAAGAAGTAGCCTACTGCTTTAATATGTATGATGATGATGATACTTGTGGTTCTAAACAACATCAGAAAGCTTCGTTGAGATTTTTCTCTATCCCTGAAGCATAGATATCAACTTTAAGGCGGTTTTACTCCTTACAGCAAATTTTAATTATATTTTATATTGTTCAAATTTGCGATTAAAAAAGCCAAAAATTATTTTTTAAAAGTTGTTGTAAAAAGTGGTAAAACCGGACATGACGAAGCAAAAAACTAATTGTTGTTAATTTTTATCGCTTGTTAACATTAATTATATGAAGTATTGAATGTATAAAGTATTTTAGACATATTTTTGGCATAATTATTATTTTTGTAGAAGATGTAAAAATATACGTTGTCTTATTAAAATTATTTTGCACATGTTCACTGAAGTAAAAATTTCAATTACTTTCAATAATCTTTAGATAAAATAAATAAACAAAATATTTAATTTTCCGTATTTTATCTGCCAGGTTTGATAATAATAATAATAATAATAATAATAATAATAATAATAATAATAATAATAATAATAATAATAATAATAAAATTGAGAAAGATAAAAGGGGAAAAAAACGAGAGATTTTTTTTCAATGGCATTGTTTCATTTAATATAATTATCTTTTATAAAATCACTCATGTCTGAAAAATAGCATGTTTGATTTAAATAATTTTAAGATATTTCTAGGGAAGTATAACTTAAATTAGAAAATATTAATGAGATAAGTTAGTATTTTTCAGATAGCCACATATTATATTAGTAACATTGTATGTTAATTGTTTAATATTATATTAATATTGGAAGATTAAAATTTAATATTATTGCTTACAGATAAAACCTTTTCATAAAACAGATCTATTATATTTATTAATAGCTGAAAGATTATAAACACATAAGTTTTAAGCCTGATTATTAGATATAAATTATCTCTAAGAACATTGCTAAAAAATGTCATTTGAGAACACTTTTTTAAAATTTCTTAGAAATGTCATGGATATTATTATTGCATTGTTCGCATCCTTATCATTATCGCCAAGACACATCAAATAAAAAAGTAACTAAATAGCATAAAAATAAAAATGGATAATGCCTCTCAAATATTGCGTGATTCAATGTAATTATTTATTCATGGATGTTTTTAAACGTCCACGACAACTAGTTATTTAGATTTAAATAAACGAAATAAATTAATCTCTAGTTTATTATCCAATTTCAAAACAAGGATTGGATTTTCTGGTTGATTTTTTTCCCTCGCGTAACAGACTTGTATGGGGCTCAACAGATGTGAATTAACAATACGTGAGTGTCAACTGAAAACTGATATCGTCTCATAATGTTATAGTATTGAAGACAAGGGCCTGCCTTGTTTTACGTGCGCAGTGAGGCAAGTCCTGCAGCGACATCTGTGTATACCAACAGCTTGTGTGATGCATGGATGCCCTCCCGCACTAAATGGATCGAGTATGTGAGATATCACATACCTTTCACCTTGTAGACAATGTGCGTGGAGACCCCAGAACCGAATGCCGACCTTCGGCGAAGAAAAAGTTACCACATTTGTCTTCGGCGCGTGCCCCGTATCACATCTGGAATGAGTGACTGACAAGCTAATAACTTCAGCAGTTGCGGGTGGAACAACATAGAATCACTGGTATAACAGTTCGAAAATTAAAGGAGGGGATCAAGAAGTCATTTTTAAATAAATTTAGAACCTTCAATAATCAATAAAATAGTCTAGGGGAAGAATCACGAAATTTTCACAAAATCAATATTTTAAATATTTTAAATAGAAGATTTAACGCTCAGTTACTATCCTTTATGTCAGTAAGATACAATGACATATATAATTCTTTATATTTTAAGTATATAATATCATCAAAATAAATAGAAAATGAATTTCCGCATAGACCATAATGAAACAGCATTGTTGGCATCTTTTTAAACGAGCTTTGATTTATATAAGCTTCATTTTCATTACCAAATATTGTATAATAAGTATCAGTAACATATTAAAATTTTCATTGCAGTTCAAGTGTATTTATGAGCGACAGAGCAGGGAACAGACAGACAAACAGAATTTATAAACACTTTAAAACTAATGTTGGAAAGTGTTATTAAAAGTCCTACCGGCAATGCCGGGAGGAAGAGGTAGCTTTCATATATTTATTTATTTATTTATTTATTTATTTTAAATTAAGGTATATTCTTCAAAAATACGAAGCTCAAATTAGTGGAACCCGATTATATAAGAGTGAATACTAGTTTTTGTCAATACTGAATATTTATGAGAATTTTTAGAAACTAGTCATCTTTTAATCAACCTGGCAATTTTAAGCGATTTATAGAGTCCAAATTCTACGATATCATGAAGTGTATGCCATTTTAAAACAACATGATGGATAAAACAAACCAATGAGCTTGGTCGGAATCTTAATTTATGTGCACATGCACACTCACATCGTGATCGATTAATATATACGAGTGCTGTCGCGGGCAAATTGATTAAAAAAAAAAAAGTCGATCGCATTAGAAATTCAAACTGCTATATCTCAGGCGTTTTTTAAGGTTAAGACAAAGCAAAAAATACTCCGGAATTCATTATTAAGATCAAACACTTTAGAAAGAGCCTTTTTACAATTTCTATTTTTTTTTCTTTTTGTTAGTCAGAGGCGGATTACCCATTAGGCTGAGTAGGCTGAAGCCTAGGGGCCCAGTAGAAAAGGGGGCCCGGTGCTAAAATTTTCCTGATATAAAGAACAAGAAAATATTCTTTTACACTGGTCGGACATTAATACAAAAGACAAAAGATGTGCGAAATTCTTTGTCGTAATCTTTGATATTTTAATCATCAATGATTTATGAGTTAATGAAGCAAGCATGTGTTTTAATTTTTCCAGTATATACCACTTTGAAGGAGTGAAAGGGGGCCCTCAGAAAGTCAAGCCTAGGAGCCCGGGTGGTAGTTTATCCGTTTCTGTTGTTAGTACATCATTATTCATTTAAAAGCTTTTTGACAAACTTAAATGCCCACCATTTTGAAACAAGATGGCGGATGAAGTTGGCCAATGAACTCAATCAAGACATTGGCATGTACTATGTACACACGGAGCTATGTCCAAAACATTTTATAAACATGCGTATTATCCCAGGCGATTTTCAAGGTAAAGACAAAGTATAAAAATACTCCAGAATTCATTTTTAAGATAAATAGTTTAGAAAGAACCTTTTTTCAATTTCTAATTTTTTGTTTGTACATTTAAAAGATTTTAAAGATCGCCATTTTGAAACAAGATGGAGGATAAAGTTGGCCCGTAAACTCGGTCAAGACATTGGTATGTACCATGTACAACACGGAGTTATATCGAAATCAGTTTATAAGTATGCGTATTATCATGTGACAAATTTCAGACCGTTTCAAAATGTCAACCACACTGGAAACTGAAAGTGCTATAACTCAGCCATTTTTTAAGATATAGATGAAACAAAAAATGCTCTGGAATCTTAGTGTTAAGGAGAAACACACAAAAGAAAAATCTTTTTCAATTTCTAACTTTTTTGCACCTAATTTTAAAATTTAAATTTTTAAAAAAAATTTAATATTCCGCAATTTTGAAACAAGATGGCGGATGGAACTGGCCGACGAACTCGATCCACAAATTGGTATGTACTATGTATGCACAAAGTTACATCCAGATCGGTTTCTAAATACGTGTGTTATCACGTGACGAAAATCAGATGATTTTTAAATATGAGCAACACGAGAAATTAAAAGTGCTATAACGCAGCCATTTTTTAAGATACAAACCAAACAAAAAATGCTCTGGAATCTTTGTATCAAAATCAAATGTATAAAAGAAATATCTTTTTCAATTTCTCACTTTTTTGCTCCTAATTTTAATTTTTTTTTTTTTTTTAATTTTAAATGGCCGCCATTTTGAAACAAGATGGTGGATGGAACTGTCTAACGAACTCGGTGCAGGCCTCATTATGTGCTATGCGCACACCAAGTTACATCTAAATCGAACTATAAATACGCGTATTTTCACGTGACAAATATCAGATCGTTTCAAAATGTCAGCCAAACTAGAAATTCAAATTGCTATAACTCAGTCATTTTTACAGATATAGACAAAACAAAAAGTGTTCTGGAATCGTTGTTTTACGATCTAACACATAAAGGAAAAATAGTTTTCAACTTTTAATTTTTTTTCATTTAATTTTAAATTTAAAATTTTTAAAAATAATTTAAATGGCTGCCATTTTAAAACAAGATGGCGGATGAAGCTGACCAACGAACTCGGTCGTGACATTTGTACGTACTATGCACATACCAAGTTTCATTCAAATCGGCTCATAAATACGATAGTTATCGCATGACAAAAATTATATATATATATATATATATATATATATATATATGTCAACATTTGAACGAAGGGTGGTTTTGGGGTCTGGGGGTCATGATCGGTGAAAATATACCAAAATTTTCCGGGAGTGCTTTTCTCCGGACGGCTGCAATAGGTTAGCTTTTTACTTTTTGTAATGAAAGCTACCTAAAAATTGGACTTGAAAAGCTAATTTTGAGACCTTGATCTGCAAATTTACTAGTTAGAGGTACTATTGATATTTATAGTACTTCAGCTTCTTTGTACAGAGAGTTGTTTCTTATAGAATTATCACACATTAAAGACAGAAAATAAATGTCTTCGGAAATGCTGATAGGGATAAAAAGAGATTTCTTTATATTATTGGGAGGGTTTCAATCCCATGTGCCCTGTCCACTCCCCCCCCCCCCCCCCCGCAGCAGCATATAATGCATTCGCACTATAAAATATGTGAAGGTAATCAGTTTTCACTTTTATATCTTACGGAAAACTACATTATAAAACTAATTTTTAATGCAAATAATTTATGAAATAAATAAGGTAGAGTATAAATTTCTAGATACTACGGAGGTTTCACCTTCGCCGAATTACAATATAAAAAAAATCAGAAACATTTTTTGGTATAGCAAAAACGTTCACTGACATTTAATGTAAACTTTTATAACTGCAGCATTACACATGATTCCGGATATCTTACTTTTATCTTCAGAGTAGAACTAATCAAGAATCTGAGAAACCAATAACCATATGGAAATGTTTCAGAAAAAAAGGGTCTCTTTCCAAACCTTAATTTTCGGGAAAGTTATTAATTTGTTTTTACAGAGCAATGAAATTAATAATTTTAGATGGTCTAATAACATTTTATGCAAGGATTTATCTTTATTCTGTACCACATTCGTAAAAGGCTGGATACATACGATCATGCATGATCAATATTAC
Organism: Maratus speculifer; assembly: GCA_964019185.1. Taxonomy (NCBI): domain Eukaryota; kingdom Metazoa; phylum Arthropoda; class Arachnida; order Araneae; family Salticidae; genus Maratus; species Maratus speculifer. The sequence goes on from OZ025299.1 coordinate 193,746,869, forward strand.
TCTATTTTATGGCTTCCAATCTGATCTGTTTTCAAAGGTTTGTGGTTCCTAGAAACTAAAATTAGTGCGATTTTTGAACATATTTTTCCATTATGCTTTGTCGAGGCATATAACCCCTGAATTTTCGAAAAAACATGCATTTTTATCCATTTTTTTAAAAGGCTTTTTATTTTTTTAAGGGAGAGTAAGTGCATAATTTTATGCCAAAGATCGAGATTTAATAGGTAAAACTTTATTTTCATGAAACATCAATGTTTAAATTCATCTCTCTCAAAATATGTATTTTTTATATTGCGTGAACGACAACTTTTAACCTGTTACGAGTAAAACAGTTTAAATTTTATATATTTTTTTATCTTATTTTCTTTAAATAAAAAAAATTCTGATATTTTAAATATAAATTAAGACTGCGAAAATTTCTATATCAAAAACCTTTTTAAAAATAACGTATTTACAATTTACAAACTTCGAAAAAAAGAGAAAATTTACCTCTGCCAATTAGATTTTGACATTTCATTTTTTTGGGGGGGGGGATACATAACTTGCTTAAACATAATCAAAAAATATTTATCTTCAATAAATTTGAAACTTCTTCGCACAGTATCTTAAAAGATATGTATTTGCAGAAAAAGCAATTTAACAGTTTCAGGTGCAAGTAATTGTCTTTATAATGTTGAATTCACATCAGATTTCTGAAAAAAATTATTTTAAAATAAGTAAATAAAAATTTTCAGTTTGTCTCAGCAAACTTATAACAGTAAAATTTTGTTTACAATTTTAGTGGCATAAAAAATATTCCGCTGCCTTTCATAGGGTCAAACATTCATGTTCTATCAAAAATTCAATAAAATTATAATTATTATACAGATAACATTAAACAACCAACTCTTTTTAGTTTTTAATAGTGTGATTTAAGAAATTAAACATGTTTAATTTGATTAATTTCAAGCTATAAATAGATGCATTTATTTTCTTTGACTTGTTGCACTGCGTTCAACACTGCGTTTATAGTTCAGTTGCACTGAACTATAGTTTGTTGCACTGCGTTTATAGTTCATAAATCAACACTCTATCGTTTTTTTCCTCTTTTTTATGGAAAAAAAAACTTTTCATGTTTCACTAAAAAGTATTTCATAAATTTTAAAATTCAGAACTTTTTCATGCCCCAAATGCTGATTTCCACGAAATCATGCGCTCAAGCTACAAAATCACGTTTTTCGATAAAACATTTTAAGAATTAACATTTCTTGCTTCTGTGTCATTGTAGCTTAATTCTTTCTACCATAATTTGTATTCTAACGCAAATTTTGGAATGTAGTTTGCTTAAAATATTACAAATTACATAATTTTTAATGTGGAATAATAATAATAATAATAATAATAATAATAATAATAATAATAATAATAATAATACAGTCCTCCCCACTTAATCGGGTAACGGATAATCGAATACCCCGCTTATTCGAATAAAATCCCCCGGAACCGAATTTAATCCCATTGGGCTAATGTTATTTTCCCCGCTTAACCGAATACTTTTCACGGAATGTCCTCGCTTAATCGAATAACAACTGAGTGAGACAGTTCGAAAAATGGGTATGAAAAACATGCTTCAATTGGAATTTCCTTCACATTTTTTTGTCATTTTCGATTTTTACACAAAAAACAAATTTCCAGAACTTTCAGCATGGATTTCACCTGGAAAGAGTACAGTGGATTGGTCAAGTGAGCTCCTTTCCTTGTTCTTTTTTGTCGAATAAATTTTAAAAATGGTGAAATAAATTGGACAGTAATTTCGATCAATTTTCAAATTTGTTTACTTTCGTTTGTCAAAAGACATTTTTTTCGCTTTTTCCATTTTTTAAAGGTATTTTTAATGGAATGACTTTCATTTTTAAAACCACCTCGGAAACTGAAATCATCATTAAAAAAGCAACAATGAATATCGAAAAAGTTAAAAACGACGACGCCCTTTGAACAGATCGATCTCAGCTATCCATTGCTAAAAAAGTACATTTAAAAATATTAAAATGCGGCAGAAATATGCTTATAAACTTCTTCTGTAGAATTAGTATTTGCGAGCAAATCCTTTCGCGAGACTGAAGTAGCCCCTTAGTAATAATGTGTTGTCAGTTAGAGGCTCAAGAATAGTAATTATGATACCATTAGAAAAATAACTCGTCCATGTTTTACTCTAAAATTTCACATAAACCACTTTCATCTATTTTTTTTAACCTATATAAATTACTTAAATTAAATTCTAATAACAAAATTTGGACCCAATTCACACAATCTGCATTAAATGGAATGTAATGCATGTGTTTACTGACATTGAACTAATGCGTATTTACTTGAATTATTTTGTTTTTAATTCAGTTTGCATTGTTCTATTGAAGTTTTTAACGATTTTCTTACTCTGGTAATTAAATATACTGTATTTAACAATTTTGTCATTTAATTACACCTAAAATATTACATTTATATGCCTCCCCGTTTAATCAAATACCCCGCTTAATCGAATATTTTTTCTGGAACCGTCAATATTCGTTTAAGCGGGGCCGACTGTAATAACAATAATAATAATAAAAACAACAACAATCAGATTTTTTGAGCGATTTCACATGTACTTAATGCGTGCTTTAAAATGGAAGAATAGTTTTACAACAAAAATCAAAAATACACATTTAAATAGAGACTTGAATCAGTTCGGGGCTTTCTTACAATTTTCTACATCTTATCGTCAATCATTCTATTTTTCGTGTCATGCAAAATATTTGTTTAGCTTAATCTATTATTGAGCTCATCCTGGATGTTTAAGTAGCAATTTACAGTGTTCGAATCAACAGTACTATTTTTTTCCAGTGTTAAAACAATTATGAAATGCTTATGCTATAAAAAATTTCATTAATTTCAATGCTTACATATAAGGTACCCTGGGGTAATAACGCCAGACGGGGTAATAACGCCAAGTGCTAATATTTTTCATAATTATGAAATAATCTGGTAAATGACACCCATGTGTTCTGTGCAGAAGGGTTTTGAGTCATATAAATCGCAAAAAATAGCTTCAAGTTAATTTGTTTCATTTTTAGGTCTTATTGTTTTTACAAGCAGCTAAAATTAACGCTCGATCTAAAATTTGCGAGATACGTTTTGTGATGTGAAGACTATATTTTTTATCCGGAAATACTTTGTTAATTACATAAATTTGTAGTACATTTCATGGCCTTTCAAAATGTTGTTGAAGATTTTGGATATCTTCTCGAGATAATTTGTAATTAAAAATATACTGCGCAATAACTATAACGGGGTAATAGCGCCAATCCTTGCAATTTTTATCCTGGTTGATTCCCTACAGTGGCCGAGCTACATCTTAAATACTGATTTAAATAAACACAGTTAAAACGGTGCAATGTTTCTAATAATTCTATTTAAACGGTCCTTTTTAAGCAAAAAGAAGCTCACTGTCTGATATTCTTTTGCCTCGTCCCTCCCCACACACACCACACCTTTATTTTTCTTATACTTTCACAAAAAATGAACATTTTCAATAGCTTAGGATGCAATTTGTCAATTTCTAGAGCTGATAGTTTGTATTTTTAGAATTGGGCAATCTACATGCAATTATTCCAACTTATTTCATAGTTTTGTTTGCATGGCGTTATTACCCATATAGGTGGGTAATAACGCCAAATAGCATTGGTCAAGAAATCACGCCATTACATTTTATGTATTCATATCTGTTAAATTATTTTTTTTTATATAGATAGTCAATGAGTTGCTGTATCAAATCATATATTTGTTTGAAAAATACAAACTAAAACTGAGCCGTGAAAATTGCTAGAACCTTAACGTGGCGTTATTACCCCAGGGTACCTTATTTTTTTTTCTAATCGAATTTTTAAATACAATTAAACACTCATCAAACATCATGTGTATAAATTTTAAGGAGCTCAAAAGACGCTTGATAGATCTCACCAAATTAGCTATTATAATTACAGCAAACATATTCTTTTTTTTTAATTTCAGCAGCTAACGAAAAAAGTATTACGCCAATATTTTGTAGTGCGAAAATATGCATATAAAGGAAGTAAGTCACACATAAATCATCTTTACATGGTTATATATTCAAATTCATAAATGTATCCAAGTAAATGCCAAAGTTGAGTAAGTGTAACAATTTCCATGCTGTGTTTCAGCTAAGTAATACATTGGATATCGCTGAAATTTTGTAATTTGTTAAGGAAGGTCATGCAGAATACTCGCAAGCTGGTCGTCGTGTCATTATTCCCCATAAAATTACATTTTGACTCCTGCTGCATTCTCTTCAAGATCAATAAATAAGCATGAAACAGCATAAAACACTGTGAAAATATGCTAAAGCAATGCTCAAAATAACATAGAAATACATAAAAGAAGATATCAATATTTAAAAAAAGAAAGAAAAAAAAAGAAAACATTTCTTATATATAAAAATAAAGATAATAATAAAACATTTATACATTGCCAGTCAGTAATTTTAAAATGCTTCAATCATTTATCTTAAATCTACAAAAAAGTAAACGTTAGTTATTTATTGTCCTCTTGTGCATTCGAAACTTCTAAGTTACAAAACTCTCCTAACGGAATAATAAAGCAATATAAACTATCTTGCAAATGCATAAACTGACTCCTAAAATCCAATCTTTAGACATATCAAAAGAAAAAAGATACAAACAGTGACGAATAGAACAAAAGTCTAGAAGATATCAGAATTCCTAAGAGAAGAAAAAACGAAATAGTAAAAAATAGAAATAAAAAACAAAAACTTGTCTGTTTCATTTTCCCGCCAATGATCTATACCCTCAAAAAAACAAAATATAATTTTCCTATGAGACAAATGCGTAAACGAAAATACTACCTTCAGATGACGTTATGACTTTGATATATTTTGTAGCCAGCGTTTTGAGAGTAAAATGATGGGATTCTAGTTGGCTTCCTAAATCTACTTAAGCGTAAAATTGGCTCCGATAAAATTTGCTTCGCTTTACAAAATATTTTAAACTGCAATTTCATTTTCTTGAAAAGTTACTTGGTATCTTCCTTTGATTGCAAAAAGATGTATTTTCAATTTGTGGATGACTAAAACAAAAGAAAGAATAGAATTTAGATTTTTTTTTTTTTTTTTTTTTTTTTTTTTTAGGGAGTGGAGAGTGGAAGGATTAGAAAAATGACATCATTTCCGACGAAAATTCGTAGATTCAATGAGTCTAAAAATATAAAAAGGATTAAAGTAATTTCATAGAAATTGAATTTACTAGGATAAATGGGTTTACGGTTTATATATATGCCACTTTAAAAATGGGGTAGACTAATCAAATTTAAAATACAGGGCTTGAAAAGGGCTTTAATAATCCTTGGATTGTGCATTCTTGTAAATAAAATATTGTTTTATTTATGTATCGCAATGAGTAAAATTGCGTGACATAATATTTTCTTGTGCAATACTTAGAGCTAAAAAATGTATTCTGAAGTGTATGCGTTCAGTTTGATAACTTTTAAAAGAGTCTAATTATTACCTATTAACACTATTTTCTGCGAAATTTAAATTACCAGCGATTCTTATTATTATTATTATTATTATTATTATTGATATTACAATTTTGAAGATAAAACTTCTGATACGATGATATCGTATCAGAAAATATTCCCTCTAAAATCAGTAAAGAAAGACGAACTCTAAAGAAATGAGCAAACTGAAAAGTGAAAGAGACAGCAATGTAGATTTTTCTGTTGTTTTGTTTAATAGTGGGTTTCGAACTTATCGCCTTATAATCTCCGAAAAATCGAAACTATATAAAAATCCAAACTGTGCTCAGTAGCATTTATATTTATTTACGATTTTATGGACCCTCCTTTCTTAACCAAGAATACTAAAAATTTAAATTTACCAACAAGCACATGAACGTAAGACATTCAAATAACAAAGTATATATAGTACTTATGTAGAAATTTAGTTTTGAGAACCTATGTGTGAAATATCTTGGCATATTTGCTTTCTTTTATTTACAGACTGTTCCTTACTTGTAAAGATTTATTCGTAAAAATATTTGGATATATCTGCGTGTGTTTGTCAAAAATTATTAAATGTTCCCCAGCAAAAAGTCACTTATTCAATGTTAAGGAAAAATATTCAATAAAATTTTTAATCAATGTTCATCATGTTTTAATTGAAATACATTTGATCCGGTAATGTTTACCAAATCCATAAGTTATTGCCATTTCCAATTCAACTGCACTGATGACGGCGATATGTATGTGAATTTCAATCACCTCACATCCACGAAATTGTCTTTTGTTGTCTCTAAATTCCATATGTTTCGGTGTAAAACAAGCGCGTGCTAGGACTGTGAAAACATTCAAAGGACAGATGGACTACCTTGGGAACAGGAAACTGTTGTGCAGCTAGTCCAACCCGTCACCTCATTTTTTCATTTTTTTTTCCTGTTTAGATTTAAATGGGAGAGTAGTACACTCCACTTCTCCAACCATCACAATTAAAATCATCGAACCCGAACAATGATAGGGTGTATTTTCCCTGGGAAATAAAAATCATTACGACACTTATGAAAGAGTATAGTAATGAAGCAGAAGGTTTGTAAGTGATTTATATTAGATTTTACTTTCTGTAGGAAAGTATTTAACCCCTTTGCGTTTTCAGCGATCTAATTTTAAAATACGATGAATGAATTACTACTTACAGGAAAAAACTAAAAGTGAATTATTCTATAAATTATTCATGCATACGGTTTTAACGAAATAATTTTTATGCCACTTTACAGCTTTGCCCGAAAGTACACGTGCAATATTTTTTGAATACACTAGTCAAATTTTAATACAAAAATATAGAGATACAAAAATATAAAATAATGTAGAGAAGCAAAAATGCAGAAAAATATGGAGATAGATCAGCATATACACTGTTAAAAATCTTGTCCTAGTTTGAACGAAATCTTGGTGCTCAATAGCTGCCACTATAAGATGGTGAAACCTTGAACCAATATTTGGAGCTTCCATTGAAGCATAGTTCCAATAGTTGGAACGAAGTTGAAATAGGAAGCTCCAAATGTTTGTACGAGACTTCACCATCTTATGGTGGCAGCTGTTGAACACCAAAATTTGGTTCAAACTAGGATAAAATTTTTAACAGTGTACAGACGGCCCGCTTAATTGCACACATTTGGTTCCACCGAATTCTATGCAATTAAGCGGGTATGCATTTGATCGAGAGCAGCAATTAACGTTATAAGTATATGTTATCATGTAATTCTACACCAGAGATAAAACAAATATTAATGAATAAGAAGAATTTACACATTAATTTAAAAATTAATTATTGTAATAATAATTTTAATCAATAATTTATTATTAATCTACAAGTAACTATGTATATACCAAACTGTAATACATTATGATATATTTGTTATGTGGTTAATTTTTCATTATAATTTATGTGGTTTAAGTGAAAATTGAAAGTGAAGCAATAAATTTTTGTTTCAAAATACAGTTTTTGAAAATATCAAAAAATTCCCACATGAATTCATTTACTTTTTCATTATTTGTCAACTTATCCTTTATTCATTGTCTTTAAAAATCCTTTAAGTTTGTTTTTTCTTACTTCGGACGCTGCATTTCTCCACTCTCAGTTCTAAATATTGTTCTTTTATTCTCTCGACCATCCCTGTTCTATTTCCACCAATTCCAGGATTCTCAAAGAAGTTTCACAAGCATCTTGAGTCGCTGTATATGTTGTGTTGCTAGCTTTAAAAGAAAATCAAGCCTTTTCAAAATCAACACTCCCATGTTCTTCCAAGAATTAATAGAATAAAGTCTATTCTTTCACGATGATTTCTGCACTTCGATTTTATAGATAACTAGCAGCCTTCGCCCACTACGCTGGTCAGTTTCTCTAAAGCTATCTTGAATCAAACTAAGTACATCTTGTAAAGATTTAAAAAAAAAATATCTAATTAAACATCTATAATTTTTGTCTTATTCATATAATCTTACTTTATCCTGTTCTAAATCGATGTTGACGACAAAATCGCTCTAAAATGACTGAAGTACCTATGTTTAACTATTATTTTAGTAAGTGTGTTATCTTGAATTTCCCGCTTCTAACTAAATCTACTGTTGAAATATGGCGAAATATCTCAGAGGCGCTGGAGGTGTATAATTTGAAATAGTGGACAGAGAGCTTTCTAATGCGATATCACATAAGGGTTGTGGGCCAAATTTAGGAAATTGCCCCCCCCCCCCCAAGAATTACAACTATCACGTCCCCCGGTATAAAACCTCCCCTCTCTTTGCAATTTTAAAATATTATAACTAATATTTATCATAGGGTCCCGTAAAAAATCCAATCTGTAATAATAAAACGCTACAATTAAAAAAAAATCGAAAACTGCCCCCCCCCCACCCCCCGGGGAGAGGGCATATCGGAGTGCGGGAAGAAAACTTCATAATATGAAAGAGAGCTTTCCCATGATATGTATTTCACATGATACCTGACGGGTCCAATATAAGTTTGGAATTTTCGACCCCCACTTTAACCCCCGCCCCGAAGGTGGAAATTTTAAAATCGCTGCAGCACGTCTTTAATTATTTTCTAAATAAATTTATTTTCTTCCGTTCCACACTTCTACTTAAAACAACTGCTGAGATATGCCAAATGTTCTAAATTGTTCAACTCCCTTTTAACCCCCTCAGGAGGCAATATCTAAAATAGCTGAAATATGTGTTTAATTATTTTTTTTAGTAGATTTATTGTCTGGAATTTTACGCTGCTACCTTAAACGGCTGCTGAGATATAAGAAGATGGTCCCGACCCCCCCCCCCTCCCTTAGAAGGGGAATTTTCAAAAATCCCATCTTAGTGCGCGTTTGCATCATAAGAAGTATATTTTCCCAAATTTTTATGTTTCTACGTTCAGTAGCTTGGGTTGTGCGTTGATTATCAGTCAGTCAGAATAAACTATTTTATATATGTGTTAGTTAAACTTTTATTACAAAAGAAAATATTTCTGTTCTTAGTTTTTTTTCCATTCATCGCATTCACAGGAATTCACAAAATCCGGATTACTAGATTGGGGATATTTTATGCTATTAAACGGGCATTGTTCTGCGATAAAACGAGTATTTTTAACATTAACTTTATGGGGATCGTTTCTGTTCCACGGCATTCTATGCATATAAGCGGGATATCCAATAATCCTTTACCCGATAAAATGGAACTGACTGTATGTACATATTATCTATATAAAACACATACGTAAATTAAAATAACATTTTATTATAATTTATGTGAATCGATAAAACATGTTTTTCTTCAATGTTTGTCAGTTTTTCACAGTTTTATTTTATTTGCTTTTGTTTTTCTGTTATTTCTTTATATATTTTTTCTTTTAGATTTTCCCTTTTTGTCTCTCTCTCTTTCTTTCTTTCTTTTTTTTTATTTGAAGAAGAGAGAGGTGCATTTTTTTCAAGATTTACAAAAACCTAAAGCGTAAAAGCTGAATTAAATCTTCTTCTCCAATGCATCTTATCCATTGCTCTTTATTTAACTAACCTACATTTCGTAAAGCTATTTCGCCTTATCGACATTTTAAGCCTCTGATGCTTTTGCTCTTATTTACAAGATACTTTAAGGATTTTGATGTAACAAAAAAATATATATCATAGAGAATAACAAAAAATTCAAACCATAAAATAGCTCACTTATTCGCTTTCTGTAACAAGTTTATTTTTTTTTCTTCCCTATAAATATACATTGTAGGTTTTTTAAAAGATGAAAACAATAACGAGCTTACCAAGCCATTCCGACGCAAAAAAGAATATTTGTTGTTCTCAGTTTTAAACACTAATACGTACTCATGTGTTCATAACTTTTTGCTCACACATATAAGAATATGCAATATAGTTAAATCGTTAAATCAGTTTTAACCTTTTTTGGTGGTTTGTAGCTGTTTTTATTTTATTTTATCTTTATTTTTATTAATTTTTTTTTGTCGTTGTTGCTTTTTCTGAACAAATAGCTCTATCTTTTATCAATATTAGTTGCAGATTCTATTAAATTATAGGCATCCTTATTTGTAGAAATTTCAACTGCTTTGCGAGTAGAAAGCGTAGTCATTTTTAGATCGTTCTCTATTAAACGTTATTAAAGTCTATTTATAAGTTTTCATAGAATTGACAAAAAACGGAAAAAAAAAAGAAGAGGACTTTGACACGTGACTTATTGAATCGCTTCTCACACAGCGTGTCTTAAAAGATAAGAAAATCTGTTTTTAAATATAAATTTTATTTCAGAGCTATTCTAAGAACATGGTGCATTTGAAAATAAGCAATTATGTATCCCTTATAAGATCTCAGTTTTAAAAGTGCTTTTTCCTTAAGGTCGATTTTGAAAATTGTCCAAAAGATTTTTTTATGTTCCTTTTATTTTATACCAAATGAAACAAAACAGGTGATGAAATAACGTTTTTAATTAATAATAAAATTTCATGGCATCAATACTATATTCCGAAGGAGTTTAAAATATTTAGTTTTGAATATTTGGAAGCACAATTTGCTACGGGAGCGTCAATAGTTTAAGCAATTACTTGTGCACATACTAATACTGGATTTGTGGCACATTTGTCTCCTAATAAAATCTGTTAATGATTGATGTAGAACATCAGTCAAGTCTGAATTTTTTGAAGTATGAAAATTTAAAAATATCTGTAGATAAAAGTTCAATTAATAAAGTATGAAAACATTGTTGTATTTAAAAAAATGTTTTATAATTAAACAGTAAAATTTGAAAACTGTCATTTAGGAAAAAAATGATAATTAATTAAAATCGGCTTTCATGAAAACTTAAAATTATTCATGTATGAAGGTTCATTGAATATAGTAGGAAAACGTCGTTTTTTATGCCAATAAAATAAATTAAAAAAATTATAGCATATTTCAACATTTAAAACTATTAGTAGGGGATTCAGAGAATTAAAGTTATCTTCTAACATTTTGTCGAACATTCATTTGGTAAGTAAAATATCTCGTAAATTCTACTGTAGAAAATTTTTTATTAAAAGTAGTGCATTATAAATCAATCAATACACAACTAAAGTTAATAATTTCTAAGCTTTTTAAACTGTCAAAATCAAAATTATCAGTAGATGAAGGTGCAGTTAATATCACGGGAAAATACTGTTTTTGTTTATAAAAAAAGCTGTAGATTATATTAACGAATTTCTGTACAATTAAATAAATAATATTTTAAATTAAAATAGGAAATTGTAAGAAAATGGCTTTTATCAAAATTTAAAATTTTCATTATATGAAGGTTCAATCCAAATAGAATATAATAATCATCCCTTTAGAAAGAATCTTTAATTAATTTATATCATGTGGGCTTTTACAAAGGTTAAGCAGTTAACTTTCAACATACAAATACTATTTTGACATACATTCGTGTGACTAACAATATATCACATAAACTGCAGTATAAAATATTTATGAAATCGGTCAATGCACCAAGGAGAACATCAGTCACTTTTGAGCATAGAAAGTCGAATATATATTTTATCTAGACTTCCACTGCTTCATTGTTTCCATGTCGAGACGCTTCGACATTTTACCCCTTCTTTTAAAAGATTGGAGGATTGCCAGTTAATATATTTTGTAAGTAGCTAAATACAAGTTTTCTCTTTCATCTAAAATCATTTTCGATATTTTTATTTCATTTCTTTCACAGAAGATTATTTGGTGTAGCGCATACAAAAGAAATATTTATTTACGTTGTATCGCCAAAGTGGAACAATCAATGAATCGAAAAGCTGACACTAAAGAAACTATATTGATAATTTTGGTACATATTTATAATGAGCATGTAACTTAAAATGCATAATATAATTTGAAAGTAAAATTTAAAACTAGTTATTATTTCTGTCTAAAGTTATAATTGAAATTAAAGTATACGATAAAATATAATAAAATAAATTTAAAGGCTGTATCCTGCGAAACAGATGACAGGTAATAGGTAAATTCGTAGTTTCCATTTTTACATTTTTCTCCAAGTGAAATGCATGTTTTGAACTAGAAAAATTATTTAATCTTGTTTTTATGTGGTGTTTATTTGAAATAAATTAAAAAAATTCGTTCGGATTCAAAGTATATTTATTTGACTTGTAAAAAGAAAACGGAAAGTTGGCAGCTACTATGTAGATTGCAAATATAGAACTTCTTAAACAGTGAGAATACTATTAGTCAGATAATCAGTATTAATAAAAGAAACTTTCGCTCTGTGTGCTTATGTGTGTCTGTTTCCGATAGCTAGCAAAATCTAGGACACATACGAGGCTCAAAAACTTTCTGAGGACAAAGTAAGGTCTCTCTTAGTATATATGAGACTCAGAATTTTAAATTTCTAATAATTAGTTGAGTTATTAATTAACACTAGAACCGCGAGAAATTTTACCCAAGTTTTATAAAAATAATTCACATCAGAACTTTTATTTAAGTCTATTTAACTTATTTATTTTTAAATAATTTTTGTGTAGCTTATATGTAAATTATTTTAAGGAGTCTTGTCTGGTTCGAATCGACATTTTTTCACTGAGTACGGGTCAAAATGACTCCGCGGTTCCAGTGTTAAACATCGCAATTCACTCTCATAAAAAAAAGATATCCGGTCAAGAAAAGTACTTGCGCATCGTGCGAGCTCATTTATGCATCGGGAGCTAGTGAAGAAACGTTTTTCGACTTTATTTCTGATGATTGTTTTGTTTTAACCCAAGTTGATTTATCAGCTCGATACAGTTAAAATTTAAACACATATACTGAAAGATCGCATTGTTACGTCTCAAATGTCGCAATCAAATCGAAAAAATGTCGCAGTTTACTCTTCGAAAAAGAATTCAAAAAGGGCCGTTTTTCCGAAAAAGTATCCCCTAATTACAAAGTCACTCCAGGACGCAATTTTAGAGGTACACACAAATTAAAAATGTGCTCTTAAAGCCGAAAACTGTTTATAACGGATCGGGCAACTGGTTTTTAAAAATATGAATTTTAACTCATTCAAATACACTGGCGAAGTCAGGTCACTTCGCGCCTCACGAAGACGATACGTATTTTTTTTCTACACTAAAAGTAACTAAACGTCCGTATTTTAATACATTTTCTTTAGAGCATCTCAGAAGACCAGATTTACATCACCCACAAAAATTTTGAAATGTTCGGACTATTAGAAGTCCTTTTTGCGAAATGAAATGTGCGAAAACTGGACGAATCGGTAAAAACCGAAGTGTTTTGTCGTGATTTCAACCCTCCAGCAAGCAATTTTATGTTACGCAATATAAACTCCGAATGAAGATTCGGTAAAATAAATCAAGCCTGTAAATTAATTCCATCCATCATCATAAATTTTAAATAGCGATCAAGAAAGAAGCAATAAATTATGAACAACTTCATCTATAATCAAAAGTGAAAGGGATAACACAAACAAATCATTACATTTTTATAGAATTGTAGTCATCAAATCATTAATGTGATTTATAATACTTAAATGAAAGGAAAACTGTCAAAAACATTATTGAGAACAATTTATGTGTTCCAATAAACTTTTCATTAACTGTTTTACGTATATAAACTATTAACTCATAAATCTTTATTTCAATGTTGATAATAATGTTTTTCTTGCATATTTCACGGATATGAAAAAGTAACGTTAGAGAAAGGAGCTTTTTATGAGTGCGCCATAAATATTTAATCAAGTTTAATACAATATTCTTTTTTCAAACGGTGTACTGTTTTTGTGTCTTCATTAAATGATAAACCTTACGTGTTAGCAAATGCACACCACATATGGTTACTTCAAAATGATGCTATTGATGGACTGTCCTGATATAAAAAATATGCAGGTAAGTCAATCTTACTTACTTACTTAACTATCTACTTATATTGAATTTACATAATAAACAATTGAGGATCATCTCACGCAATTACCTTGTTATAACTAATATTGTCTGACATTTTAGAGGTATTTACAATCGAAAAATATGTTCTTAACGTTGAAATTCTCTTGTAATTGATAGTATCTAGGTTTTTAAAAATAAGGATATAAATTGTTTCAAATAAATCGACAGTTGCAGGTGAGTTCACGCCTCACGCTCACGCTGGCGATACTTTTTTTAACCTTAAATGTGATAAACGTTCGTATTTTAACACAATTTTTTTAGGGCATCTCAATAGACAACATTTACATCACATACAAAAATGTATAAACGTTCGGGCAAATAGAAATTATGCAAAAAAAAAATTGCGAAAATTTCGGCAAAATTAGTAAAAAAGGGTACACATTGACTCCAACAGTAAAATTATGCAGAAAATAAAATACTAAATAGTATATATTTTCAATTCAATATTCTTTTACATTTTTTTAATTTAAAAACATAAAATAAAAAAATGGATTTTAGGATATAAACTCATACAAATTTGAAATTCATTTAACAGTCATTCACCATGGGCCACGAAGAATGCCGGACGGATCAGCTAGTAGTATAAAAATTAAAAACATTATACACTTTTAAAAGTCTCTTTATTTTCGAACAAAATATTTTTTGACTCTTAAGTATTAATTAATAAAAAAAAATAACCATTTATTATTGAAAATAAAAATGGAAAAAAAAACTTCGAAACAAAAAATAACAAAAGAAAAGCATGAAGATTTCATTTTTATGTTGTAATCAAATTATTTCAATCTTTAGAGACATATTCTTTCATGTAAAATTATTCCTATTTTTTCTTTAATTTTTTTATCGTTTATTTATTAACATTTTATTATGATTCGCGGGGAATATTCGTTACATTTTCTGATCTTTAATATATATACTTTAATGGAACAAAAATTTCTAATCATATTGTTTGTCTGTATGAATATGGCCTATGACATTTGGAGAGAGAAGACAAATATACTGATATCATCTTTATTAAAATTCTCCCACCATACTTCTTCCATTTTATCAAGGAATAAAAAATCCTTGATTGTCTACGGTGAAAAAAGTTGTTCTACTTTTCAACATTCCAGTCGGGCAAAAATTGATTCCAAATTAAAATTAAATAATATTCATAACTATTAATAAGTATTAGTTATGCATTACAAAATTAAAAACTATTAATTAATTTAGATTAAATTAATAACTGTTAATTGAGTTAATATACATTAATGAATTTATAATCATTGGTAAGCAAATAACAAACATATTTCATTGGTTGTCATTCTCGAGCAACTTATTTTGATACTTATAAAATATGTATTATTATTTTATAACATTTTATTACATTAGCAAACACATGTCTGATTTGTAAAAATGAAATCTGTTTCTGCAGATTATAATTCCTGCAATAAGTGATAAAATAATAAGTCACATTTTTTGAGATAATATTTATTATCAAATAACATATTTTTTTCTTATTGATAGCTTTTCAATCGTTAAACATTTAAACCAAAAATACTAATTAGAATATTTGTATAATTTGTACACAATTATTAATACTTTTTTATGTTAACGTAATAATCTTACATTGTTAAAACTAAGTTGGTGGAAAAATTCGTTCGAACAAAAATTCACAGATAAACTAGATACTGCTTGCAATTTTGTAATTTCCATACTTTTCAGCACATATACTATAAAAATATTGTAGAAATGATGAAAAAAGTACACAGGAATTCAGTATAACTCCGTATTATCCAATCAGTATTATTTACAATGACGGAAAACTTCCCTTTAAAAAAAACATATTAGAACAATCAATATAAAAAAGTCTGTAACCAACAGATATACGAAAGTAATTGTCTGAGCGAAGCGAAAGCTAATACACAGTACAATATTGCTTTCCGGGCATAAACATCTATGATGGACATTAAGATTAGTATAACTCTATATAAGGACATTAAGATTAAATATAACTCTAAAAATATTTGTCCAATTCCATTTCTAATTGTCTCAGAAGATGCCTTTTACTGTAACCTACTTGATGCGCCTATTATGAAGAATAAATTTCAAACCGTTTGGAAATTATATTTAAAAAACAGATAAGAAAGGACCGTTAAAGTACATACGACATAGAAATTAAGTGTACATCATTTTCACAGGCTAGAAGCTTTCGTAGGCAAGCGGATTAGAACACATTGAGCGAAAGAAAAATTACCCACGTACTAATATTAAAGTATAATAAACGTATTTCAATTTAATCAAACGGAAAAATAAATCTAATTTTTTCTTTTTTTATTTGTAAGTGGAAAAAAAGCGTAAAATCTAAGTAATAGAGATTTGCCATAAATCTCGCCAATTGCGTTTTTTAAATCACCAATAGCTGCTAATACACACAGTCCAGTCATATTAATGTGACCACCTTCAGATTTTAGTCGATTTTGATAAATATCTATAGAAATACATGAGGCATTATTCTGAAACTCCATTTTTGTAAACAAATTAATGCAAGTTATACATTTTTTGAAGATGTTTTCCCGAAACCCAATAGGGGACCATCAACAAATTGAAAAATAACTAATAGCATTTGGATAACATGTCAAAACTAATAACAAAAGCGTTTAAACTTTAGATTATGATCAATAAACTGCGTTCATTTTTATGAGGATAGTATGTATAATAGGAGAAAAATTAAGATTTTTATAAAAACAGCTCCAAATTTTGCCAAGTTTTTACTTATAATTTGCAAAATTCTTAATATAAAAGAAGTTCTTTTCAGAAAACATGACAAAAAGTATTGTACAAAATACTCTGTAATCAGAATTAAAAAATACTAAAAATTGTATGAATAATGAGCAGGTTTACTAAATAATTTCTCATTGCGCATGCGTGCAAGCAATCAAAATATAATTTGCATAATGCGTTAGCTAAATGTATAGAGCGACTTTTGTAAAAGTCTCAAAAATATACGTTGAAAATTCTAAAAATTGTCGTCGATAAAATAAGCTCAAAATCCGTTGTTCTTAAAAAGATCAGGGAATGTATCCATATATCCATTGATTTGTGTCAATACAGCAGACCTGATATTGCACCTACTGCTATATTTAGATACAGCCCCTCACATTTTTGCTTCATTTTGGGATCAACGGATTTTGACTTATTCTATCAACGATAATTTTCAGAATTTTCAAGCTATGTTTTTTATACTTTCACAAAAGTTCCTCTATACATTTAGCTAACACATTATACAAATTATATTTTGATTGCTTTCACGTATGCGCAGTGAAACATGTTTTAATAAATCTGCTCATTATTCATACAATATTTATTATTTTTTAATTCTGATTACAGGGTTTTATGTATAATATTATTTGTCATGTCGTTTGAAAAGAACTTTTTTTATATTAAGAATTTGAAAAATTATAAATAAAAAAACTTGGAAAAATTTGGGACTGTTTTTATGAAAACCTTAATTTCTCTATGATTCTACATGCTATTCTCATAAAAATCAACACAGTTTATCATAGTAATCTATTTAATCATAATCTACAGTTTGAACGCTTTTGCTACATTAGTTTTGACAGAATTATCCAAAAGATATTCTTTTTTTTTCAATTTGTCGACGGTCCCCTATCTGATTTCAGAAAAAAATATTCGCTGAAGTATATGATTTGTACTATTTTGTTTACATACCAGGAGTTTCGGGATAATTCCTCATGTATTTTTCCAGATATTTAACAAAAAGTAAAATGTCACAAGGTGGTCACATTCATATGATTGAACTGTATATTATTGTTTATATATATTGTTTTTGCTGCTATAAACGATTATGAAGAGACATTTTTTGACGTCACAAATTGCATCTTCTGCATTTGTGAAATGAAAAAAGGTATAACTGTTTAGGTATAGAGGTATAAAGGTATAAAGGTACTTTTTTTCTTAAAATAGAGACATTTTAAAAGTTCTAAATGTATAACGTTTTAATATACCAGCAAAGTTTTCGAGTCATTGATATACCACTCATTCTTTAGCTATTCCGAATGTATATAAATGAATATGCTAAACATGATATTAATCGATTTTTAATCTGTGTTACAATGTAGTAATAATTTCCAAACTTCATTAGCAATTAAATAATCATATTTAATAATAGATATGCACTGAAAAAAAATTATGAGCAGACAAGAAGGTTTACCATATTATTAAGTATATTATCTGAATTACCCATGATTCCGAAAAGCGTTCTTATAACTCCAGTAATCTCAAAAGACCAGCGGATTTCCACGATTTAAAGAAGAATTTCTAAAACAAAAGGATCATTTCCTGCCTGAAGTTTTTAGAATCTATGTTAATCAGTTGTTTCAATCCGCTATCAATATGAAATATCACTTTTTTTGGATTCTATCAATTCTCATGTAAACATTTTCATGTTCAACAGACAAACATTCTAAATGAACACTGTAAAACGAATGTTATTTTATTGCTCTTACATGTATAAATTCTGTTATGTTGGTGAAAATGAGAATTGATATCACCCAAAAAATCAAATTTTCTTGTTCATGCCATGTAGAGAAAACTGATAGATATTTTTTCAAAACTACTTCGTAAAGTTTCTGAAAATTAAGGACAAACTTTTGTTTCAGAAAGAATTGGAAAATTTATAAGTTTCTGAAATTTCTAATGATAAAGGAACACTTTTGGAAATCGTGTCTAACTCGGAAAACGTTATATTATCTTTTCGTAAACCTTCTTTCTAGATCAAGAAATATTTCTCTACTTTTATAGTGTAGATATATTGTGACAGACAAAATTTCTTAATTAAAAATTCCATACTGAAACAAATATACATTATCTGATACACATCCCGTAAGACATGGTGACGTCACTGCAACGTCGTTGTGAAGTCACATTGTGACTTCACAACCGATCGATTGTCGATGTGACGTCACGTGACGTCGATGCGAAATCACAGTGACTAAAATGTGAAGTCGTTATGGCCGTTTTAGAGCTTTTTTGTGACGTCACATTGTGACCACTTTGTGACGTCACAATGTGACCAATTTGTGAAAAGTGTGTCATTTGTGACTACTTTGACATTAACATTGTGACGAAACTGTGACAAAAACGACGATATTTAAATTGCCAGAAACATGTTTTTTAAAATAAATAACATGTTTTGAAGAATATTCGTAATTTTCTAAAGATTTTTTAAGAAAGTCACATCTCAGTCACAATGTGACGTCACTGAGTGGTGGCATTTTCTTCACAGGTGTGATGTGACCAAAGTGACTCACAGTGACGTCATTGTGACGTCACTGTGACCATGCATGCTATGAGGGATGTTCCAAATTACTTTTGTGAGGAATTGTTTCAATACAAAATATATAACAGAAGAATTTATTTTATTGTAGAAACAACTCTTTTAATTTTGATTGTTTGCTTACATTGTTGAATAAACAGATAAAATAAAAGGATTTTATTTTAATTTTTTTATAGCCAAAGAGAAAGTGATTGCATCTAAAAAAAAATGTTTAGATTAAAAATTATCATGTTTAGTAAATGAATTTTTGCCTTCTAAAATTCGCTTTAGAGAAGTGAAAAATAAATACAGCATTCATTTCTTCATAATACTACTATTTTTAAGTATCATAATTTTATCGAATGGTCATAGTTTAACTACATGAGCAAACTGGTAGATCACTTTCTCTAAATAGGAATTATCATCTTATTTATAGTATTAATTCTGTGTTTGAATAGGCAATAAGTACTATACAGAAACAATGATGGAAGCTTTTTCCCGTCATAAATCAGACTTTTGTGATGTTTATTTTATTATTCTATTTGAGCCCGCTTTTATAAAAGATGAATTTTTCAAAACCACATTTAAAGAATGGATCGGTATTTTAAAAACCTTATGTATAAAATAGATCTCCCTCGCATTATGCCGAAAACTGAAATCATCGTTTTCTAATTCTGATAATCTAAATCAGTGGTCAAGAAATCTGGTTCCAGCCTGATACATATATACCTGATACATACATTTTGGATTAAATAATAATACTACATTGCACTGTAAAAATATACATACGCAATAGAAGTTGACAATCCTGAAAAATATGTTGACTTTGTAAAAATAAAAAGCCATTAAATGAAATTAAGAGATAATTGAAACAACACAGATGGAAAGAAATTCATATTTAATTAACAGCATAAGAAAAAATTCAGAAAATGTGGATTCTTGCCAATGCAAAAGTATATATACCCAGCATTTTTTCATAATTGTCAAATTGTAAGGGATATGCATATTTTTGCACTGCAGTGCATTAATAATTATCGATATATGTCAATGTTAATTATTAGAAGATGAACCATCCACCTCCATTCGTAATTATTATATTCGCTTTGTCGAATTTTATGTGCACATTAGTGGCATACATAAACTGGGGTTTAACAGCTAGCTATCAACATAAGAAGTATACGATTGTGATTTCATGACGCTAACATTTGAATATCGCAAGCGAAGTTACAGTTGGTAATTCACAGAAAAATTAACAGCTTTCTTGCAGTTGCAATTTATCAGAAATGCTTTTACTAGATATAAAAAATATCACATTGCAGTGCACGCTTAATTAAAAATTTATGAATGAATGACTCTTTACAAGCTTAACTATTGAATCATATATGAGTTTATGCATAACTTATACAAAATTATATACATAATGATATACAAATTATATATAATGATATATATTGTCTCTTTTCCTTATTGGTATTTGTACTCATTTAGCTACTTTTGTATTGATTCTGATGTTTTCCGTGCAGTTAATTATATTATAACATGCAATATACCCACTAAGGTTTGGATGCCTTTACATGTTGTTTTCATTCTCTCTTAGTTATTTTTATTTATTCATTCATGGTTTTATTGAAAGCGCATTTACAAACAGAACAAAAAAATTCATTCGTCGAAGTTCTTTTTTGCAACATCTAATGCATGAATGTACTTTAAAGAATTAAAAGATGATCCTCAATCGCAATTTTTTTTAAAGTCTGTCACTTTTTAGTCATCTTTAATTTAAGTAAATAAAATTTAAACAGAGAAATTCTCCTCATAGACAAGTAGCATATTTTTAAATATGTAATTTACTTTCATTATCATATAGTAATATGTGATTGCATTTTGTGTGTGTGTGCGTGTAGTTTAACAACATATTTAAATTTTCTGGCATATTTGGCCTATTTTTTACGGAAGTTGGAGCTTAGAAAGTCAAGTAGAAAAATAGGCAGATAAACATCTAATTTTTAAATCCTATTAAAATGCAAACAAGTGAACAAACCACTACAAAAAAAATTCTTTCAAACAAAATTAAAGTATCAAAGTTGGAACTTTCATTAGAAAGATTAGTTTCTTAATTTTCAGAAACTTCGTTTTTTCATAACCTTGGAAGTTACTCTGAGTTGAACCACGTTTTGGTGTAACTCATCAGCAAATTAGAGCAACATGTCTACGACGCTTTTGGGTGAAAGAATTTCAATTTCAGGACTTTAAATTTCTGGACAAAAATTTTTGTCCAGAAATTAAAAGTCCTGAGCTTTCTTCAGAACCGATTTTGATAATTATTTTTTTAAATAAAAGCTGTTCATGTGTAGGTGTGCCCATTCTAGCTATTTTTTAATTTATTTCAATTTTTATGTGTTATTTTTAATTTTAAAAAAGTTTTCATGAAATTTCTTCAAAACAGTGGCAATCACATTTCGTCCATTGTTGAATAGAAAAGAAAAATATTCAAACACGGGGATTTCTAAACCCATTTTTTAATTTGCGAGTTAAATTTTGGTAAAAAATATTTATACACGTGTAATTTATCCATCCTTACTCTGCAGTCACAAGAATGTTGCTTAATGGGCTTACTTTATCTTTATGCATTTTAAATTTCATTGACGCCATTTTTTTTTTCATTATAATGAGATGGAAAATATGTTTTTATTCTAATAGATGCTGGTGAAGTATAAAAAATACATATATAAAATATTTGTAAAAAGTTTGATCAGTTTAAAGTGACTAAATGTTCAGGTTAAAACGTATTTTTACCTTGACACATGTAAAAAGAGATATACATAAATTTTACCCCTGTTTCGTTCCCACCGTTTAATAACATATTTGTAAAATGTTAGATGATGCCCTACCTCCCCCGCTCAAGAATGCTGCTGTTATTGTTTCTGCATAGAGTTTGATATTCTAGTAACACTTCATAGTTTATTTCAACTCATACTCATTCCATAGTAAATGCATGAAATTATGACTTACCTTTCTATCTTAAGAATTATTGTCAGCGTCATGAAGCTTGATATATTACTCATGATGAACTACTAAAACATGAATTACTAGAAATGAAAGCCCCTTCTTAAATCAGATATTTCAAATGTGTTAAAAGTACTTTTTCACTTTTATTTTGGACTATTTTCCCCTAATCATATGCTTGCATAAAACTGCTACGATTTTTTTTATTTTGAAGTTCAAATGCTTCATTTGGTATTGATGTATATTTTGACTTTCAAAAACATAAAAATTTAATGTATAATAAGGAATTCAATTTTTAGTTTGGCATGGTGTGCGCAGGTACAAATCAATACGTCTCATTTCGTTTTTCATACTATCGTCTGCACTTGTATAGATTTATACGCTACCCTTATACAACAATAGAAAATCAGAAAAAAATCTTCACAAAAAAATCATGGAAAGCTAGCTTAATTAAAGATTTTCAATCAATGAAATCATTATTCGATTAGTTGAATTTTTCCACAAATGTTTAAGTTAAAACATTTTTTATTCAAAAATATGCTTTTTGTTACTACCTGTATTTAATGTGTAGAAACACGTTTCTCAAATAAATCTGATTTTTTTCTGACGTTTAGATCTTCAGCCTTTTCCATCAGTTGATTTCCATCTGTGAAGTAAAGATTGATCACCCATGATCCAGCTGCGATTTCGAACATAAGTTCGTACGGTATTCTTACCACTTTTGTTTTCTGTGCATTCAGTTTTATTTCAATTAAACATTATTCATAACTGCTTTCAGTGGTGGAAAATTAGCGCAAAGGCCGAATATGCTGATGCCAATAAATTTTAGTAGTATTTATCGGATTATCTAATGACAGAATTTTTGTTTTTCTTAAGATGAAGAATACTATAAACATTTAGTGGTGTCAATAGGCTCCATCTCTGCGTCAATTTTCCACCACTGTGCTTTGTTTTTGAGACTACAAGCAACCTAATATTTTTACTTTATGTAAAGCGATAAGCTACTTCATCAGGACCATTAATAAAAACAATAGTAGCATGCCATGGAATAACCAATTTAAGGGTATGCTGGATATAGATTAGTGTAAACTTCTTCTTCTTCTTTGTTTTTCTCATATTTTTAAAGTCTATTCCACCGTTTAATATGATATTTGTAAAAGCTAGGCTCTGCTGTTCCCTTCCTTTATCAAAAATGCTGTTTTTTTTTCTACATATAACTGGTCGATATTCCCGATTTAGCGGAATTTTTTATTCGCATATTCGCATTCCCACCAGAAATTTAAAATAGAAATTTGTCTTTAATTTAATAACAGATATTTCGTTATCAAATAAACCGAAGTTTGCTATTTAGATTTTCTGGTATGAATTCATGTTCTCTGAATTATGCAATTTTTGTGATTCATTTTACCATGGGCATTAGAGGGTTAAAATGAAAATTCAAGTAACGCAGCAGATGATTCATCACATCACAGCATATAGCATAAAATCTAAAAAATAAGCAAAAACGTTCGAATATCTTTAAGTAGATTCACCATATAATCAATACAGTTAACAATAACTATTGTATGAGTCGTTGAACTCTATTCAACAGTAAAATATATTTGTTCACCCATTAACCACATCGATACGAGTGTCTCATATAGGGCTATATGGGTAAGAGTGTCCAATATAGGACTTTGAACATTTTTATTACCACTCTTTCTAATGTACATAAAACTCAAAGTATCTCCGCCTATATAATAATCTCCGCCTTATTTAATCGCAAAAGTCTGTGATTAGGTAAGTTCATGATCTGTTCAAAAAAAAAGGTACTGAAAAATAACAACCATATTCAACCTTATAGTGCACGTATACGTAAGACTTGTCCTAAGGGGGGGGGGGGGGTCAGGATTCCAGTGACGTAACACAGGTGGGTGCACAAAAACAGTAATATTGTAAGGTTTTCTTCTTCTTGATTCATAGCAGAAAATTTTCTGCTTAGATAAGGAGACCAGAACTTTCAAAAATTACCAATATTCAGTGCACTTCGGCACCCACCTTGGTTACGCCACTCGATTCTCAAATAAAAATAGCCATTCAAAGTAAATATCAGTTCAAATTATTGGTAAATTAAATCGTTTCAAAACACTTCGAAATGCCTTAACTAATATCGCATTTCCTAAAGTATTCTGTTATGTAGAATTAAAAGCTACGAAAAGTGAAACTCGTTTAATTATGGCCCATTGATCTTTTTTTTTAAAAATCAAATGTACAATGCAATTCAAGAAAAAAGAAATTTGATTTAACGGAAATTTACACAGCAATTTTTTAAAGTAAAATTGATTTTAATTAAGCTACTTAAAGTGTATTGTAGTTAAAGTCAAAACTACGCAAAATTCCAATAGACAAGACATTGTGATTATTAACGCACAGTGTATTGATTTGCTTAGATTCAAATTTGAACAAATAGTAACAAAACAAAATCCTGAAATATGCAATATTGATTCAAAAGATTTCTTAAAATCATTCTGTTTTCTTTTTTCATAACCATAATTGAAAATTACGACACAGACACATATTTAAAAATCTGCTTTCAGGCAGGTCTTTTAAGTCATTGTCATTTTTTGTGCTCTACTTAATTAAACATTATACGGGAAAGAAAACATAAGTTAATAGCTTGCTCTCGCCACAGATTAGATTATATTTATAAACTTGAAAAATGACTCTCACTTTGATTGACATATTTTTTCGTCCTCCTCCCCTCACCCATTATCTATGTTCAAGCGTAATATTAATAGCAAAACTTTGTCATTAAATACACCGATTTTGATAACTTTTTTCGTTTGAAAACAACCGCTTCGAATGTGGTAAAATTCGGTAGAAAATGCGACAATAGCTCATATACCTATTTGGTTGTCCATATAGGTCTCTAACTTTCATAAACGAAATATTCGGACTTACGCAAAACATAAACATCTTTTTACTGTGGTGAACAGTTTATTTCTTTTTGAAACGTTTTATGGAAATTTACACAAACTATAGAAGAACATTAGAGAATTCGAATGAGTTTTCGTTTTCAAGAAGTTGCTGTTTAAATAGCAAACAAGGTAATAAGACATTTTCTTTGTTTTTTTCTTTTATTTTTTAGCAACCAGGTCCATTGTTTACCCGTTTGAATTATAATAACCACTTAAAGCTTATTTTGACGTTTACGTCGATCATTGACATTTTCTTCATTTGAACCAACGCTCAGAGCCAAATGCGTAGATCTAACCTAACCCATTTCTTCTTGAAAATATTCATGTATCTAGTGTTTCTCCCAGCAACATAAGCTGGTTTACTCATGGATCAACTTAGATTATTTTTTCAATCTAATGAAAGAGATTTATCTAAGAGATCAACCTGCAAATAGCATCAAATCCAGGAGGATCAAAGAATTAATTTTAAGGCATTAACCTTAACGTAAGCCCTGTGTTAAAGCAGCTTTCAGTATATATAAGTTCGGTATCCTGCCTTTCCGATAAATGATGAAAATATCAATTTTCTGATTTCTTACTTAAAATGTATTCACACATCCTTAGCGAAATTACGTAAAGATTCAATTATTACGAATATGTAAAAAAAACTTTATACTGCATCCGAATTACAATCTTAAAATACCTTTTTTATAGTTTGTATTTTTCACTTTTTCACTACTTGAAAAGTTACGTAAAGATTCCATTTTTATGAAAATGTATGAAAAAGACTTTCTATTGCGTTCATTTATCCGAAATGCAATCTTAAAATGCATTTTCTCAGTTTGCGCTTTTCACTACATAAGTATGATGAAAATTCTAAAACTTCAACGTATGCTTTTCAACCTGTCTCATTATTATCGTTTATTTATTTATTCAGTTATTTATTTTGACGATTTTCATGACATTTGGAAACGAATTTTCAGTAATAAAAGTAGTGTATTTTTTAAATAATAAAATAGATAAATAAGTAGTCACAGGGTTCGTACACCTCAGAGGATTCAGAGGATTTGAATACCATATTTCACATTGTATTGGTCGCCATATTTAAACATAAAACTTCTTCAATGAATAAAGAAAATATTTCTTAACGCTAGAACCGCGGAGATGGGTCATTTTGGCCCGTACTCAGTGAAAAGATGTCGATTCGAACCAGATAAGTCAACTAAAATAATTTACATATAAGCTGCACAAAAATTATTTAAAATAAATAAGTTAAATAGACTTAAATAAAAATTCTGATGAGACTTATTTTTTATAAAACTTGGGTAAAATTTCCCGCGGTTCTAGTGTTAACGAAAAAAACGAATTTTTAAATCCTCTGAGGCGTACAAACCATGTGTTGGAACATTTTACTTATTTTCCCTTAAACTAAGTAACTTTTTCTAAATCTGATCCATAACATTACAGAACATACTTGTAAGAAAAACATAAAAAAAAATTCAAAAAATAAAAAGTTACAGGAGAGGTAAGATTTTAAAATTTACTTAAATATACTTTTTTCCGAAAATGTGCATTTTTTTATTATTATTAAATCATTTTCCGCCAAAAAACTATTTAATAATATGGTAAAAAGATATAAAACGCAGTAAAAACCTTTTAAAAAAATTCAAAGTGTCTCCCAGTCTCATTAGAGCAAAAAAACTTACCATTTGATTACGTTTGATTTAATTTTAATAAGCTAAGTATTTTTTACTGAAACTTGGCATATGGTGATATTCTACTACTTAAATTTTTCAAATAAAATTATGAAAAATAATAGGCATTAATTATTTGGAATTTCTTTAACAATGAATGTACAATAAGGATGCATATAAATACTTTGCAAGTAAAAAAAAAAAAAAAAAAATTAACTATTGATTTTATCTTCAGTGATCGAGTGGAAGAAATATACCATTAGACTTAGGAACATGTCAAACATGTCAAAAACTTAAATACGGGTAAAATTTGTATGCATTTTAAAAATACTGTATACACTATATGGCCAAAGGTGACCGGCCACTTGCAATTTTTGACGTTTTGTTAAATATCTAGAAAATATATGAGGAATTATCTTGAAACTCCAGCTGCGTAAACAAAATAGTACAGGTCATATATTTTTTCGAAGATTTTTGTTCCGAAACCCTATATGAGATCGTCAACAAATTAAAAAATAACAAATATATTTAGGATAAACTGTATAACCAAAACTAATGTAGCAAAAGCGTTCAAAGTGTAGATTATGATTTAGCTTATGTAATAAACTGTGAAAAATTAAATGAACTGTGAAAATAAACCGTTTAAGTAAAATTCTCATAAAATATCAAGCGCATCATTTGAACTATCTTCCGTTAAAATTTGATCTCCTTTGGACCAAGAGAACGCATTCTAGACACTGGCGCAGCTAAGGGAAGGGTTTTAGGGTTAAAACCCCTCCCAGAGCTAAGAAAGATTGCTATAATTACCGCTTATATGAATCAAAACCAAACTTAATATTTAAACGTTTCGGCGTACTTTGGAATCCGCCACTTTGTTGAATCAAATTCCATTCAACGAAATGATTCAATTAAATAGCGAAAATTGTACTTAAAACTGTGAAAGTGCGTAGTACATGTATTAGTTAAGTGAAATTTGGTTATTTGAACTAAGTCACTTTTCCGAAACGTTTTATGCTAAAAGCATTATTGTTATTATTGTCTTTTCCGGGCTTTTGTGTTTTTTTAATTCTAATATTGTAAACTCTGTTTAAATGAAACATGACCAATGTAACTGCAGAATAAATGAATTTTGATTTGATTCCTTAAAAATACTGATTCTATTAACCGGCGATTAAAATAACCGGCAAATACTTTCATTAAAAACTCAAAATTTCCCCTAATACCGAATTCTGGCTGCGCCACTGATTCTAGATCCCACTGAAGTGGGCCATTTATTTCTTGCAGTCGCCGCATGATAGTGTGAGTGTGTCAGTTGTTTCCCGAGTACTGGATATGCCGTATCCCACTGTACTGAAAATATCTCGATGGATTTTACATTTTTATTGGCCAGTTTCACTTTATTATTATTATTTATTATTTAAAATGCTAATTAATTGCGTATGTATATTACAGTACCCCCTAGCAGCAATTTTATTTTATTTACAATATTTATTTTTATTATTTATTTATTTATTTATTGTTAAGCGCATCACTTGAATTATCTGTAGTTAAAATTTTAACTCATTTGGAACAATAAAACACATTCTAAGAGCCCTCTGAATTGGGGAACTTACAGTGGTGTCCAAAATTTAAGCATAATTGGTAATTAAGTAATTATTTTTAAGTAATGAAAGAAATATGAATCGGAATGTGCTGAAACTCCAGGTGTGTAAACAAAATAGTACGCGTCACATATTTTCGCGAAGACTTTTCCCCGAAATCGAACAGGGGACCGTCAACAAATTGAAAAACAAAGAAGATCTTTTGGATAAACCTGTCAAAACTAATGTAGCAAAAGCGTTCAAACTGCACATTATGATTAATTGGCTTATTGTAATGTACTGTGTTAATTTTTACAAGGATAGCATGTATACTCGTAGAGAAATTAAGGTTTTTATAAAAGCAGTCCTAAGTTTTTTGCTTTGCAGAGTTCTTAATATAAAATAGTGTTCTTTTTTGAAAAAATGACAAACATCATTGTACACAATACCCTGTCATCAGAATTAAAAAATAATAAAAATTGTATGACAAATGAGCAGGTTTACTAAATAATTTTTTACTGCGCATGCGTGAACGCTATTAAAATTTCATTTGCATATTATGTTAGTTAAATGTATAGAGCAACTTTTGTGAAAGTCTCAAAAACATAGCTTAAAAATTCTGAAAATTATCGTTGATAGAATGAGATCAAAATACTTTATTCCCTAAATGAAGCAAAAAGATGAGGGGCTGTATCCATATTCCATTGTTTAGTGCCTACACAATATTGCACGTACAACTATATTTAGGTAAAACCCCTGATTTTTTTGCTTCCTTTAGGAATAACGGATTTTGAGTTGATTCTATAGGCTCCCATTTTCAGAATTTTCAAGCTATGTTTTTGAAACTTTTACAGAAGTTGCTCTATACATTTAGCTAACACATTTAGCTCTATATGCAAATGACATTTTGATATCGTTGACACATGCGCAATGAAAAATTATTTACTAAACATACTCATTTTTCATACAATTTTTATTATTTTTAAATTCTGATGACAGGGTATTGTGTACAATGATGTTTGTCATATTTTCAGAAAAGAACATTATTTTATAATAAGAACTCTGCAAATTATAAGCAAAAAACTTGGAAAAATTTAGGACTGTTTTTATAAAAACCTTAATTTCTCTACGCGTATACATGCTATCCTTGTAAAAATTAACACAGTACATTACAATAAGCCAATTAATCATAATGTGCAGTTTGAACGCTTTTGCTACATTAGTTTTGATAGGGTTATCCAAAAGATCTTCGTTCTTTTTCAATTTGTTGACGGTCCCCTGTTCGATTTCGGGGAAAACTCATCGCAAAAATATGTGACGCGTACTATTTTGTTTACACACCTGGAGTTTCAACACATTCTGATTCATATTTCTTTCATTACTTAAAAATAATTACTTAATTACCAATTATGCTTAAATTTTGGACACCAGTGTATTTCTTGATCACCCTGTATAAAAGTTAAAATTCAGTTAAAACTTTTAAGTTAATAGATCTTCCAAATGCTTTTCTTTTTCAAAAAAATTTAATTTTTCAAAAATTAACAGATTGTTTAGAAAGTTCACACGAGCAATATATGAAAGCATTATTAGTTTGAAATTATGTGCGATGGATAAATGTTTTAATAATGAAATGAAAAAAAAATTTAGTCCGCAAACGCAAAGCTAGCTTGTACACTGGTAAATTTATTGTAATATCATTTTATCCATTGTCTTTTATATTCAATTTTAGCATTTGTGTCATTTAAATTGAAATGTGTATATACGAAATTTAATAATAAAATTAAAAATGGCTTAACGTAAAATTTTTGATATTGAATAAATGTTTGATATGTATTTTTAAATTTAATAATAAAGCGAATTTAAAGCGAATTTAATAAATAAAGCGAATTTAATAAATAAAGCGAATTTAATAAATCGCAAATAAAGCGATTTTAATCCTTTTTTTCAAACTATAGATGGTGCCATTGAACGTTAACTCCCTCTTTCTGAATACATTATTCCTTTAAACTACATACTTTTGAAACATTTGTTTTTTTGTCAATCAAATTATAGTATATTTTCATTAATTTACATAAACTGCTTAATAAATGGCTTATAATATTCTGTGGGTGTTTGAGAAATCACTTTTAGGATTTTTCTGATTTCTAATCAGAAATTAATCGTAATTGATGTGTCTACTTGGTAATACCCTTGAAAACGAGCCAATACCACAGTTTCCAATAATTCGTAATTGTTCCAATATTGCTAACTCCTCTTGTCTTGTTTAAGTTTGTTATTTATTGGATTATTACATATTCATTGTAGATGTTAACTAGTAGTATTGTATAATGGTTATATATATATATATACACGCATATTACAAAACTATTATACAGACGAGCTTAAGGAGTGGGGTGATCGAGAAGCTATTCAAGGCTCGAAGAGGCACTAGGTTTTGTGAATGCTATTAAAAAACGCATGTGTCATTTTGGATAGGTTATGGGCATGGTTTCCCTCCAGGAATTTAAATTTTCTAGAATGGGTCAAACATACATTTTCCGAAATTGCACAAAGTGAAATACCTTGTCAAATTTCACTATAGAAATGAATAATTACAATTATATTTCCTAAAGCCTTGCTATTCCAACGCTCACAAAATGAGATCATTTTTTTTAAATCAATAATGAATAATTTAGATAATTAAAAAATAATAATAATTAAATATAATAATTAAATTATATCAGTTTGTACTCAGTTTTGCACAATAAAATCAAAAGATTTTTTTCCACTATCAAAGAAAACTTTGCTCCCCAAAACTCCCCCCCCCCCGCCAAAAAAATAAATAAATAAATAAATAAGAATGCAATAGCAACTTATAAGAAAGCTCAAAGCTCAGAATTTTTTTTCACCAGAGTCTTGTTCTTTACATTCACAGTTTGCACAAAGACTGGTGCACGTTTATAACTCTTTACTGGTATTTAAAGTAAAGTATTTTCCACTATTTAAAACCATAGTTCCATAGTATACTTAAAATATCTTATTCAAAGTATTTTCCACATATTTAGTATACATTTCTTTGATGATTATACAAATAAAGTCATATATTTCTAACCATAATACTTCGCATAGAAAAAATATATATATGTATTTTTAACATAGGTATTTCGTTTTATATAATATCATGTTAAGAAGCTACTTCGAAAACACAATTCCGCTAATGTAAGAAATTTCTTACGTGTATTAATTACTTCATATCTATCTATCTATCTATCTATCTATATATATATATATATATATATATATAATACCATTTATTTATTCTCATTGAGGTCGATCAGTAAGAAGGCCGTTTTTTGTTTTCAATTTTCGTTTACGTTTTTTTTTTTTTTTTTTTTTTTTTTTTTTTTACGAAAATATTTTTATTTTCGAAACTGGTTCCGAAAGTAAATGCTTATATTAAAAAAAAAAAATACTCACAAAGTCAAAATAGTAAAACACGGCCTTTTAACAGAACGATCTCAGCAAGCCAATGCAAAAAATAGAGTTAAAAAAAATTAAAAATGCAAACGTGATAACTTAAAAAATTTCTTCCATAGGCGAACGTATGTTTTGACCTGATTCTGATTGAATTGCATTAATCTCAAACAAGATATTTTGCATTAGATTACAAGATGCCTGTATAGATAATTTTAGGTGATTTTAAGAAAGATAGATTAAATAAGATTTTTTTTATATCACTCGTGCTTTTTTCCTTTTTTATGTTATTTATAGAGAAAAACAGAAGTTTTAGATTAATGTTCTCAATTTCCTTTAGGACCCTCTAAAATCTAGAGGTCTTATGCCATAACAAGGCCCAGGCTAGGTCCTGGTGGTTGAGAAATTATCTAAGGGCCCAATACTAATAAATAAAGATACAGTGCTGTAATTGGGCGGGAACGCGTGGGAGCGCCGTTCCCAGAAATATTTAATTTGTTACTGTAAAAAAAAAAAAAAAAAAAAAAAAAAAAATCCGCGTACGAGCGCAATTTATTTTTCCTTCAAGCAAAACGTTAGTTTTTGCTAAGTTTTAAGGAGATGCGTTTTCACTTATCAAGAAAATACTTCGACCAATTAAATGCTTTGAAGCGGTTGTGCTGCCATTGCCCCTTGAATATTAGACCTGAGTGCTGATACTAAAATGACGGCTACTGAAAATGGATTTTTTTTAAGTGTGCACGGTGACCTAAGTTTTGACTCCAGTTTTTTTTTTTTTTTTTTTTCTTTAATATTTCTTAGACTTCTTTAATCTCAGAAAAATGAAGCGAAAAATCTTTTAAAAAAATATTGGTACCAAAACTGATGAGACCGTACATGCGCTGAAAAAAATCGGCGCTGATGCCTAGTATTCACAGGGCGGAGGTTCTGAACTGATGTCAGTTGCCCTAATCTTACTGAATGAAATCAAAACAACTTCAATATAATAATTATAACTGTTAATTTTTTTTTTTTTTAAGTCGGCTTTTATGGTTAAATGTTTCAAATTGGCTTTTGGGTTAGCAAAAATCTGTTAGCATAATAACCTATGAAAAGTTGAGTTCCCACAAATATTTTTTTCCAATTACAGCACTGTAAAGATACAATGTAAACATAACATGTTTGGAAACAGGAAAACTGCCTTGGGTCCTACTCCAAGGGAAGCAGATATTTTTATACATTTGAGAGCAAATTACAGAAGGCAAAACTGTGGGAGGCCCCTAAGAGAATAGCTTTAGTCAGGTCTAAATTATAACCATTACCATTTTTTTAATAATTTTTTTTATTTTTTATTTACAAAGTATCCTGCATATTTTGCAAAGTAACTTGTTATATACATTTCATATTCCTTTCATCTTTTGCTTGCGTCAATGGATGGCACCATAAGCACAGTTTGTAAGAGAACTCCGCTAAGTCAGTTGTAAGAAGAGTAAAAATAAATTTCAAAAGTAACTTAAAAAATAATCTACCTTTTTTATTGAAAAAAATGAGAATTAATTTTTGTTTTATTAATCAATAAGATTTTTTTTCTTGCAACAGATGCTTCAACTTTATGAAATATGCATTTATATATTCCCATTTCAAAAACTTTCTTTTTTAATTTTGAACTTAGTACTTCAGTCTATTTTATTTTTCTATGTTATGCTAACTAAATGCATTAATTGTTTAATTGTTATTACTCTTTGGAAATCAAGAAATAACAATTTAGAAATTTTGAGGATGATTTTAAGTAGACAAAGCAGTACTAATACAATATGAAAAATTAAATTACATGATTCGTAAATATAAATTTTAAATATCTTAATCTAGCATTCTAGCAATTACTAAAATTTTATTAAATATTATTATATTAATTCTAAATAATTACATTATAAAATTAACTTTTAATAGAAAATATAAAATTAGTGCAAACTGATAATTGGAAAAATTTGATAGACAAAACTAAAAAAAAGAAAAAAGAAAGAAAGAAAAAATCATGTGTATACTTATTTTTGAAATTCATTCAATTCATCCTTTGTGATTTAAATTGTTCATGTATGCTTTAAGTAGCTAATATTTTTGGCGTAAAAATAAAAGCCTTGTAATTTTTCATGAAAATGTAAATATCTACAAATAAGTTTCAAAAATAAATAAATAAATAAAAATGATACAATTACTCCCACTTTTTATGTCAAAATGATTAAGATGTACATCTTACTTAAATTTTATAGCATTTTATAATAAAATTTGACACTGAAAAGCCTTAGTTGAATTTCAGAAAAAATTGAACCTATTTTAATTAATTATTCATGACCATTATCACATCTTTTAAAAAACATAATTTAACATTTTGATATAATATAATATTCACTCAAGAAGGAAAAAAGCAGAGTGCTAATCACTAGAAAAAATCTGATTCGTTTAGCAGAAAAAAAACATTATTTCAACAGAAAATATACTTTGTTTAGAAATCATAAATAATGAATTATTATTATTAAAACTATAAATATTCTTTAAAAAATACTATTAATGCCTAGTGATATCGTGAATTAAACAATATACAAAATACAATTAAACTAAAGTATAATCCCCTATGTTTTTCCTAATAAAAATGAATGTTAGAAAAAAATTATTGTTAGGGGGAAATAAATCCAATTTAAATTAAAAAAAATCATGATTTTTTTTTTTTTTTTTTTTTTTTTTTTTTTTACAATTCGTTGATATCTCTCCCCCCATGCGATGAAATTAATGGACCATCATTTTGATACATTTAAAAGTATTATTTGTCGCAATCTCACAGTTCTACCACATTTTTAAGCTCTCAGTCAAATGGAATCAAATGGTGAGATATCTCTGATACAACAAGGGATGCATTCCACTATTATAGAAAGGGCAGAATGCTGCACCCTAAAAAATGTCCTAGAGAGTTAAGTCTGGTCTAACTGATGCAAACAGGGCTCTATACGAAGGTACAACAGTAAGGTTCTAAAAAGGTATACGCCATGTCTTCTGCATTTTTGTTAAGCTCTGTACACCGATAAAACCTTCCAGTTTGTGTCCCTTTAAATACAGTATGTATGTATGTATGTTGGCCAATTATCTGCACTATGGGATATAGGCCCTAAGGGGTGGGATGCCCTCCGTGGGGGTCTTTCTAAGGGAACCTAACCCGTATTTACGCAAGGTTCGAAGAAAACCACGGAAAGCTCCGAACGATTAGGCCGACGGTCGCGATTGGGTTCGAGCCCAGCACCTACCGTCTACCAGTTTGAGGTCAGAACCTCTCGGCCACTGGTGGGGCCCCTTTAAATACAGAAAAATCCTTACAGTAGTATAATATGTTCAGTTATGCCTACTAGATGTCAGCACTATACAGCAAAATTTGTAAGAATTTTGCCCTGAAAATGAATTTTTATATCAATACCAAATATTTTTTAAAAAGATAATCTGCTATCAGCTTTTCGAGAACATGCTAATCAATTTCAAATTAGAATAAAATTTCCTTAAAATGCCAAATTTCTGCAAAGGAGTGTTTTTGACAATAATTTAATCAACAGTACTTGTAATGCTATGATATTTTTTTTTTCTTTGCAGACACATTATTTAACATATTTTTCTCTTATATAATTTTTATTTATTTGTGTAACTTAACACCAAATTATAAAACATTTCAGAATTATGTTTCTCTGGACAAAGAGTCCAGAAGTATCAATTTAAAAAAATCTATTTCAATTTTCTTTTATATTTATAAGAAATATTGAAATTACAAATTTGAAAGTAATTAACCTTGAAAGTAAATTCAAAAATAGAGTATGCGTTTGATAACGCACAAATTTAAAAAAAAAAAAAAAAAATCCTCTCCATCCTTAAAAATACTTTTAAAACAGGGTGTGAATAGGATCTACGGACAATTGGGGGGGGGGGGGGGAAACCTCCATTTATAATGCTTTAAAAGCAAAAAAAAAACTGCACCCCGTAGTCGGTAGGATTCGAACCTACGCGGGAAGATCCCAATGGATTTCTAGTCCATCGCCTTAACCACTCGGCCACGACTACTTGATTCGCGTAAAGGAATGATATTACATTTGCGTGACGAGCAGAAAGTATTTAATATGTACGTCGTATGCAATTTAAACGGTTTATAGATGGCGCTATATATCGACAGTAAAACAAGTCCATATTTATTCGCGTTTGTAATGAAAGAAAGGTGGCGCTTTTCTCACTGCTATTGTTTGTAAACAGTCCCACGTGCACGCGGTTTTCACCGCCGGCTTCTGCTTGTGCTGGCCTCGTGTGTTGCTTGTGGATTTCTTTAAAGTCCTTTAATGAAAAATCGGCTTACTTTAGTACAAATTTTAAAGTTCATGGAGAGTTATAAGCGAGGTCTATGTTTGACTGAAGCGGTCTAAATTTTCGCTTCAAATCAAGTACAAGATACACGTAAATGAGAAAACGACATGCAGATTGAAGCTGCATGCATTCGATCAAGTGTAATTAAAGAAAGTCCGTACACTATAAGCTGTACGTTATTTAATAAAGAAAATGAATAAAATATGCTGAATAGTCCAATTGATAAAAATAAAACGTGAAAACACTCTGAGTTTTCTTATACTGTTACAGGTGAGTGCTGTTTTATTTATTTCATACATCGTCTGTATCATTTCAATTTACTTTGCATGTATTTTTTAAAATATTATATTTAATTTTAAAGGAATGTTTTATAATCGGACAAGACTTTTCAATGCATTTCCAGAAAATTTAATGCAGTATAGGTCATACAGTTATCTATTATGCATGGTGTTGAGGAAACTAGAAATTTAATGGTGTAAGGAGATTAATTTAAAGAAAATTTTGTTTTTTAAAATTAAGAATGAACTTTTATGATTGCTTTTCTATGTTAAGGCAATGAAAGGCTGTCAAAATTGTAGATTTTTAAAATACCCAAATCGATAATTAAAATATATTGAAGATTATTTTTATCCTTAATAAAATTATGGATAGTAACAGGATAAATATAAAAACAATAAATATAATTTTATTATTTAATTTAATGCAACTTAAGCAGTATTGAATTCGGACATTTTTCTCTTGAAGAGATATCTATAA
This sequence comes from Maratus speculifer, assembly GCA_964019185.1. Taxonomy (NCBI): domain Eukaryota; kingdom Metazoa; phylum Arthropoda; class Arachnida; order Araneae; family Salticidae; genus Maratus; species Maratus speculifer. The sequence continues at coordinate 193,783,966 of OZ025299.1, forward strand.
CTCCGGGGGGAGGGGCGGAATTATACTTTTCGACCATTGGAACACAAATACTAAAATCTTCCGGGGGGGGGTATATTGTAGATCTGTAATTTAAAGTATGTTGACAGGTTCTTTTTAAAAATGCATTCGCTAGTTATAGGCTATGATCGCTTAAGACAATAAATGCTCTTTAAGAAAAATTATTTATTTGCAGTAAACTTCAAAATTTAAGGGTTTTATACAGAAAAGTTAGGGATGGTGCCTGAACGCATTTTTTTTAAGAAAACAGTCTTCACATGACTGAGTTCATGAAGCGAGAGGGAGGCAATTCATTCCTCACTGAAAAATTCACACATTGGCATCACACAATTGGCGACATTAAGCATATGAAAAATGACTGATGTCATCTCCGCAAAATTGTCTGTTACGCTTAAACAATAAAAGGATTTTGAATTTAATAGCAGGGTAACCAGAAAACAGCAGTCCTAAAAAAATACGCCAAAAAAGGAATCCGACTGCCAATTCGTACGTTAGGAGCATATTTTGGGAAAATGTTCTCAAAAGACATAACAACCATTATGTACATAAAAAGACTCATATGCAACGAATAAGTTAGACTTAAAATTACGCAGAGAGGAAAATGAAATTTCACTGACCGCAAACACATTCGATCTTTATTCTTTTTTTTTATTTGTTTCCAGCAAGGGTGAAATACGCATCTTAATGAATTCTCTTTATCTGACAGCCGATTTTCAGTAATAAAGCAGATGCAAGGTGTTTTTCTTTCTTTTCTTTTGAACGGAAAGTTATTGTGGAATCGAAAATAAACGTTAAGGTAAAATGGCCATTTAATTAAAGATTAGTTTTAACGGTAATTTAGAAAAATGTAAAATTTAAGAAAACTATATGTGATTCTACATCACAGGGGGAATTAATGCTTCAGAGATGGGTGCCCCTTTCGGGCTACCATTTGAATTCAACACAGTGTATAAACATTCAATTAATAGAAAAAAGAATTCATAGAATATAACAAATGAAAGAAATGCCATAGCAGTTCTTGCACTTATAATTGTAAAATTATTGCAGTTTTATAATTCTAAGCCTATGCAGATGTATCTGAATCAACACAAGAAACATAAATTATTATTGTTTAATTAGTTTCCATGTTAAGTGCATTATTATGTTTCAATTTCTAGTTCGTATTGAGTCTGAAAATTTTTATAATTATCTATAAGTTGATTTTATGAAAAATATGACATTATAAACCTTGATTAATATTTAGTTCTCCCCCCCCCAAAAAAAAAACCTTTCCATTTTTTATTTATTCTTTTATATATAAGTGCTTGTTTAAATATCGAAAATATTTTATTTACTTTTATCATAGTAGTTCTAACTAAATATTTTAATACTAATTAAGCTTTTTTTTTCCTCTTTTGTTTTCCATTCTTTTACTATAACTGTAAATTTATCAAATATTATCATTTTTAAAATTCTCTTTTACACCCAATTTGTTATGTATCTATTAGTAACAGACAAATAAGAATATTTTATTTTTTATTTATATTTTTTTAACCTAGAAAAGAAAATTATCTGTTGTGCTTATTTTATAAAAAAGAGCTTTAAATATTTTGATTATTCAAAGAAAATTTTTATGAAGATGACCTTTATATTAAACTTTTAAGTGAAATACTTTTTAAACCTGATAAAATCTTACTTTTTAAAAATTTATTGTTCTTAACCCTTTCCGGCGAGGACAAATTCTGTTCGTAAAATGCGAAATTGTTGACTGACACCGGAATTTACAAAAGACTTTTTTAGAAATTAAGAATTCCCTGGTTTAAGCTGTCATTGTAAAAGTAAAATTTTACTAAAATATTATTGGCGCCGTTTGTAAGTTTAGAATTAAAATTAGGTGTTGCCGGAGTGGTAACACTGCGCCGGAAAGGGTTAATTGGTTTAAAAATTAAGCTGTCAAAGGATTTTTTAATAGTTTTTTTGTTTTGTTTTTTTGTTTATTTAATCCCCAAAAACTTTGCAAGTTATGTTTATATTTTATTTTAATATATTTTCACATCGCAATAATAATAATAATAATAATTTATGTTTTTTTTAATAATCTGATATAGATTGTTAGTAAATTGTAACAAACTGTGATACACGACGAAAAATCGGAATTTTTGCTGACCAAAGATTTGTTGCTGTTTGCAGAGGCAGCAAATATTTTATTTTTTTTCAATTTGCGAATAAATGAAAGATTAGTTCGTGATTTTCCAATTCTCTAGAGTTGCATTGTGGCACACAGTAAGATATATTATTGTTTTTTGGTACGTTTATTTATGTTTATTAAAAATTTAGTATCCCAAATGATATCTTACACACAGTAATCAATGCTGACGCGATGAAAGAAGCGGGGTTGTTGTAGTTCCCCTTTAGATCACTAGAGGGCGATCATTTTGTTACAAACGCGAATTGTATGTGGCTAGGATTTTTTTTTTTTTTTTTTTTTTTTTTTTTTTTTTTTTTTTTTTTTTCAAGTTTTAAATTATTTCTTAATAGATATTTCCAAATTCTTAAATCCCATTCTACTGTTTAAGATCTACGTGCAAAATGGGTTGTTTCCAAAAATTGTTATGTGCCAAACTGTATAATTTCTAACAATACAAATTGATGTTATGATATGTAAAAAATGACGTTTTAAAAATAACAGTTTTTCTTGCTTCTATATTTTCTTAGAAAATATAAAATGTTATTATTATTATTATTTTCATTTATGTATGTAGTAATCCCTTTAACATTCGTTAATTTCAAAATTCCCAATGTTGAGATTGAGAACTTACCGTGCATAAAAGTGGGTTAAGATTTACAATTTTTTTATTTTTAATGGAAAAAAGCAATAAGGAAAGGGCATGTTTACAAAAGTACATAGTTTAAAAAAATTAGCCTCACCAGTGGCCGAAAGGTTCTGGCCTCCAAACTGGTAGACAGTAGGTGCTGGGTTCAAACCCGATCGCGATCGTCGGCCTAACCGTTCGGAGTTTTCCGTGGTTTTCTTCGAACCTTGGATTTACTAGCGTAAACACGCGTTAGGTTCCCTTAGAAAGACCCCCACGGAAGGCACCCCACCTCTTAGGGTCTATATCCCACAGTGTAGCTAATTGGCCGACATAAATACAAACATTAAACAAATTAATTAGAAATATGTTGTACAAAATTTATTTGCTAATTGATCCCGGAAAAAAAATTAGTAATGAGCGATTGTTAGACAGAAACGATATTTTGTTTATGAATTTTCATGGAAGGAAAAAATATGGTCTCGTTTTCTATTTTTTTAATTTAAGAGAAAGTTGTTGGTGGTGTTTTAAAATTTCCTCGACAATTCTTACAGAAAATATTTCACCTATAATAAAAGTATAAAGTTTTAGAAAATTTATAAAATTAAAAAAAAATCTGCATAAATAATAAAGAATTAGTGATCTATATTTTCTCTCAATAAAGGCTCTCGTAATTTAGGCCATACGCATACAGTAATACAGTAGGCTAAGGCTATACAGTAGATAGGTGTCCAATGTCACGTAAGTTCATACAATTTGTAAAACAAAGTGAATTTACTTTATAAAATGAATTTACTTTATAAAAAATTATTCTTTATCAAACGAAATTCGCGAATAATCAAGTTAAATATTCACAAATTTTGAAATGTTCCCCATTTTCTATTTCGCGAATAGTAACAGAATACTGTATTAAAAATTAAAAAAGGGTTTTGTTTTTACTGCACAGGAATATATTACAAATGAAAATAAAATTTTAAGCTCTACAAAAAATGTACTGTAAAAGTTTAGATTTTAATTTTAAATTTAGTTTTTATAATAAAATTTTAAGCCCAGAATAGCTTTCCTTACTTAATTTAACGCAGTCTATAATGTATTATTCAACAATTTTTAATGGTAATTTCAGTGGCACTTTCTGTTGTAAATTATTATTACAACTAACTTTTAAATCAAATATAAATTTCCCTAACATTTGCTGAAATTTGTGTTCATTTAATGAAAAATAAAGAATTCAAACAGTCTTTAGCCTATAGTAATGTAGTTCAAACTCTAATTCAGAATGAAGAATTGTCATAAAAATAAAAAAAAAAATTTTGTTCTAAGTTTATTGAAATAGTTCAAACTAATAATGTAAATCGCGAAATGATATAGGAGTAATTAAAACAAAATTGAATTGATTTACAAAAAATAACAACTAGTGGGATTTCTTATTTTCAACTAAATTTGGTAGTTTTTTTAGAAGGAAGAGGCAAGTTTTATATAATGTATATATATATATATATACAGTGTATGCCAAAGGTGACCCGCCACTTGCGATTTTAAACATTTTGTTAGATAATTAAAAATAATAAATGAGGAATTATCCTGAAACTCCAGGTCTGTAATCAAAATAGTACAAATCATATATTTCTGTAAAAAAAAAAAAAAAAAATTCCCAAAACCTCATAAAATATTGTAAAAAAAAAAAATAAATAAATAAAATAAATAAATAAATTTTGAATAATTCTCTTAAATTTAATGTAGCAAAAGTGTTCAAAGTGTAGATCATGATTAAGTAGTGCTGTGAAAATAACGATAAAATGAATACCCGTATGGTAACGTTGATTTAGAATTCTCTACCCGTTAAAAAGTATTCGTTTCGTTAGTCGTTACTGTTCAGAAACTGGATATTCGCAGTCATCGAGCATACGGCATACATCGTGTAGAATAATCTTTGGAAGAATTCGTATTAATAAATAAACTAAAAAACTTTGTAAAATCACCAAGCTGTTATTGTTGTAGCTCGAAACGCGTCCTGCTTAATTTTTCATTTTATGGTGATTTTACAAATTTTTTTTAGTTTATTTATCAATTTATCGCCAGTGATTACAGTATTTTTCACTAGAATTCGGATTAGTTAGTGCTAAGTAAAAGTTACATTTATTGAAATTTCGAACTTTTATTTTAAAAAGGCAAATAGAATATTAAAACCAGGGCCTTAGCAAAAAGTCAATAATTAAGGATGGGGGGGGGTTCAAGAAAATGTAGTGGGATGACTCATATTTCTCTCTCTCTCTCTGTGACGCAGAAAGATAAATTACTGCATATTTACACTGTAGTTTAGTTACTATGTTTCTGATTAAACTGTTGTGATAACTTCTTCATTTTATGCTAAGAAAAGAATAGGATTATGGAAAATTCAAGCACATAACTAGTGCAGTATTAAACATATCATGTTGGCTTCATATGTGCAAGTAAAATGAGCAAGTGTTGAAACACTTGTTTTAGTTACGAGTATTTTTTCAAAACTGTTTCATAACTAAATTAGATTTTTCAATATAATTTCATTTGGGTTTTTGGAACATAAATTCATTTAGTGACCTTGGAATCTTTTCGGGGAAGAGGGCTCAAAATATTTTAGGGGGGCTGAGCCGCCCATAACACCCCCTTAGCTACGCCCCTGATTAAAATGCAATGCATAATTGTACACAGGGCTATAATTAAAAATAAGTAATGGGAGGGGGGGGGCGCTCAAGAAAATGTAGGGTGGCGCTCATATTTTCATATGAATATTTCAAAAGCGGATTTAACAGTGAGGCCACAAATTCATGACGCCCCCCACACACACACGCGCGCGCTGTACTGCAGAAATATTCTAAAAATTACTTTAAAAAATAAACATACCTTAAATCCTTATTCCCCCCCCCCTCCCTCGTTCAATAACGCGAATCTTTCTGATCCTGTAAAAGGTCTACTCAAATCAAAATTAGGTAACATGTGACATATTTGTGAAAGCAATTTTAATCTCGAGAAATTTTTAAGTGTACTTATTCGGAAACTATGAGATTGAAAAATGGTTTGAAAAATCTATGAAATGAAAAATGTCAAACATTCTATGAAATTCGGCGTTTTAAACTAAATTTCCGAACGCGACTGCTAATTTCTCCCTCATGATAACATTTGTGTTTGTCAAGTCTTAAAAATTATCGTAAAATGATTAGTAACATTTCTAAATCATTTTATGCATTTATAAGAAAATGAGAAACATTTCAATTTCTTTATATCTGAATGAAATCTGTGTGATTTATATATTTTGATATTCTGATATATATTTTGAATCACATTTTGGTTTATCATTTAATTATCATTTGCTTTATCAAAAATACATCCACTTCTTATTTCTTTTTCTTGTCATAATAAAATAAGTAAATGAATTAACAAGCCAAATAAAATCCAAATCATTTGAGATTCGAGAATAACTAATACAAAATAGAATGATAGGTATTTAGAGCTGTTGCAAACCGCATGTATTCGTTTATAAATAATTGCAATAATACGACTGATTACTAATACTACCTCTAATACAAAATACCAAATCATTACTTTTGAAACTCGTTGCTGCATGAAAAACTGAATGAAACGAATTTCAAACACTACCTTCATTTCGGGATTCATACGGAGTCAGGTGTCTGGAGAAGAATAGACTTTAGACTCGGAATAAGTTATTCTCGTAACGGGTATTTCATCATTTAGTTATTGGGTATTCAAAAGAAGAAAGATAGAAGGGTGTTTAGTAAGTTATTTCACCATTCGCTCTTTTGCCGAATATGTAACATGCAAGTGTGAATTTGGAGGGAGTTTTTGAAGCACAAAAAAAAAAAAAAAATGCTTTTAGAAGAAAGATTGTTTTGAGATCGTTTAGGGATTGTACTATTTACCTTACAGATATGAAGTTTTATATGCATTTTTAAAACTTAAAAAAAATAATTGCGCTTTTTTTTTTTAGATTACATATTATGTATTATGATTTCGATTTAAAAGAGAGCCATCGATCTATGCAATAAAAGAACAACGCGTGTTTATCACTTAAGAGTTTAATTAGACTAATTTAGTGTTTATTATTCATTTAATCTACTAAAATTTCCTTATAATTTCACGGTAAAAAGAATGGAAGCTTATAGTAGATTAAAATATTCGTTCTAGCTGTATTTAAGGAATGATGAAGTATTTCTGGAAAGATTTATGCTTAAAGGGTTACCATCAGCGCTATGCGAAAGGGGGGGGGGGAGGCGAAGGAGCGGTCGCTCCGGGCGCGGAGATTTAGGGGGCGCAAAATTTATAATACTAGCGTCATTTTTGGCCCATTACAAGAAAAAAATGGGAGGGGTGGGCACCAAATTCTAAGTTTGCTTCAGTCGCAATTTTCTCTTCGCACGCCCCTGGTCACCATATAAAAGTATTGGATTGTAACTTGATTTTCAATACAAAATGCTATTCGATTTGATATCACTGCTATTGCCATCAGTGCCAATTTTATGATTTCATGCATTAAATTGAGTCTACGAATATGTTAGAAAAATTTTTGCGATGTTAAGCGGGGGGAAACGTTTTTAAGAACTCGCTTAATGATCCTGTTATCGACAGGTTTCGTTATCGCATGTTTTACTGGTTTCACTATGTAGTGGACATTTCTATACAAATATGCAATTAATAGTTTTCGCTTTAATATGTACCTTAATATACTTGTTGTGGCGGACTCGCGAGAAACCATGAATTATACAAACGTAAGCAGCGTTTGAAGTTAGTTCCACTTTGTTGGGTTGCATATGGATTCCGGTAACGGCTAACGAGTCGTATTTCTAAATAACGATTCAGTATTTCGTATCTTAGAGAATACCCGTTTCTTAGTAACGAATACGTACGGTTTGCAACAGCTCTATGATTAAGTGGCTTATTGTAATAAACTGTGTTCATATTTAAGAGGATAACGTGTATACTGGTGGAAAAATTAAGGTTTTCATAAAAACAGTCCCAAATTTTGCAAAGATTTTTGTTTATAATTTGCAGAACTCTTAATATAAAAATAAGTTCTTTTCAGAAAATATGGCAAATAACATTGAGCATAAAACCCTGTAATCAGAATTAAAAAATAATAAAAATTCTATGAAAATTGGCAGGTTTACTAAATAATTTTTCGCTACGCATGCATAAATGCAATCAAAATATAATGTGCATAATGAGTTAACTAAATGTATAGGCAACTTTTGGGAAAATCTACAAAACATAGCTTGCAAATTCTGAAAAATATCGTCGATAGAATAAGCTCAAAATTCGTTGTTCCCAAATAGAAGCAAAAATATGAGGGGCTGTATACAATAGAGTAGCACATACAATATCGTGTATGAAGTATTGACATTAATCAATGGATGTATGGATACAGCCCCTCATCGTTTTGCTTCATTTATAGGAACAATGGATTTTGAACTTATTCAATCGACGATGATTTTCAAAATTTTCGAGCTATATTTTTGAGATTTTTACCAAAGTTTTTCAATACATTTAGCTAACTCATTATGCACATTATATTTTGATTGCATTCTTGCATGCTCAGTGAAATATTATTTAGTTAACTTGCTTATTTTTCATACAATTTTTATTATTATTTTAATTCTGAAAACAGGGTATAATGTAAAATTCTGTTTGTCATAGTTTCTGAAAAGAACATTTTTTTATGTTTACAACCTTGCAAATTATAAGCAAAATACTTGGAAAAATTTGGGACGGCTTTTATGAAAGCTTTAATTTCTCTATAACGATAAATGCTATCCTCATAAATATGAACACGGTTTATTGCAATAAGCCACTAAATCACAATCTCATGCAGAGGATTGAACATGAAAAATATTAAGGAAAAGAATGTTTCTATTATTATAAATTTGAATTAATTATTTATTAAAGGTCTTTTAATTTTCCTTAAAAAAATTTTTTTTTCGATAAAAGAAAAGTTTCTTTTCATTGAGAAAATTTCTGTATTATTTCAAAGCATTTCCTCTGTAATCATTTCACAAGATTATCAATATTTTACTCTCAACATCATAAAATTCTTGCTGCAGATATTTTCTGCATTATAATAGTGAATTTGACGATATAATTTTCTGTATCATCGAAATGTGTAGAAATGTATGTGTATAAAAATGTAAATGTATATTTCTACAAGAAAAATAGAAAATTAAAATTTTTTTATAAAATGTGTCAGCCAAATAATATTTATTCATTAAGCAATATACATTGGTAAACCTTATTTTCCATGATATAAAGAGATGTTGATTATCACTACCATTCCAAGACAGGTAAAATCAATATTTAACTATATTGAAAAAACTTTTTGTCTTTTTATAGTGCAGAATCTAGTTTTGACTAATATTAGCCGATCCGACATTGAGTAATGTGGGCCGATTTGACGTTCACCTATATTGGTCCGTTCGGCGTTCAACAATATAATCCGGCCCGGCGTTCCCCGATATCGGCCGGTATTGGGAAAAAGTTTAACCATGAAATATTTGCCGGTCCGAAGTTCATTGTCATTGGTCAATATTGTTACGCTATCTAGGCTTGGCGACAGAAGCTTGGCGATTCGGTTTTATTCAAAATTATATCAATCAATCGAATATCATTCCTCGCATGTCACCACGTTCATATCTAAACATGTTACACCTCGTCCTCGTCACAGTTTGCGTCCAGAGAACGCGGATCTGCGTCAAGTCGTTCATTAGCATTAGCAGTGTGCGGCGGATGCAAATTTGCGTCCTCTACAAATTTGCATACAAATTATTAGTTTGGCTATAGCGTCTATAGTAAGAAGTGTGGGAACTAGCTATTCCAGTAATACGTTAAAAAGTACTAAAATATTGAATTCTTTAAATGTCAAAGATACTGAAATATAAAGACTCGGTCGCAGCGGTACCTGCAGGATACCTTTTAAAACAGCATGACGATTGCTCTTCTAGACACTGTAATAATACGATGTTTACATTGTAATTTGAAAATTTTGGATTTCACCATCGAGGCTAATTTAAGGGATTCAAACTTTTATCACTGTCTGGATAATAGATTTTCACACTAATTTTTCTGTAGTTTAATTTCAGCATTCACATTAAACTTATGATATTTTGACAGCATATAAAAAAAGCATAACGCTGTTTATTGCCTTTTTTTTCCGTATTTGTATGATGCGAAAATGGGCAACAAAACTATGCTGATGCCATCATTAACGCATATTTTTTGTGACAGCGGTATTCGTGGCATAAAGTTTCAACATGATATTGCTCCTTGTCATAAACAGGCCACTATGAAGCACAGATTTAGAGACAGTAACATTGTATTGCTGGACTGGTCAGCGCAGTCCTCGATAAATCCAATGAAGCACTTTGGGGGCATATTAGAAAGTAAAATCAGAGAACTCACCATAATATCAAAAAAAACTTTGAAAAGTGATGTTATTCAAGAGTGGGATGCCATAAGTTCAGAAAAATGTGCAAGCCATGTACGCAGCATGCCCCAAAGAAATTCTGCTCCTATTAAGAGCAAGTGTGGACCCATTAAATATTGATTATTTTTGTAATTTTATGTTAATACAACAATTTATAAAACAATAAGGCTTTTATTTTTTATTTTAAACAGACAAAAATGAATTAAGTGAGGATGCCTAATATTTTTGGCCAAGGCTGTATATTTATATCAAAACTAACAGCATGGTACAATGCACTAACTATTAAGGTATAATAGGCGAAAAATAAATTACGCTAGGATAAAAATCGACTTTTGGCCTAATAGAATCGGTAAATCACCCATTGTGCAGCGATTAGCGCTCTGTCAAAACCGAAACTGGCAACACTCTCCCACTGATGCGAAGAAAGGAGATTGAGGCTATGGAGTAGGTCTCATAAGCCAATACAATTTTGCTCTTAGGCCGCGATTCTGAACTCATTAAATATGATTTCAATGGAATGCGTTGTTGCCATGGAAACAAAAAAATTCTTTTTTTTTTTTTAACATAATCTGACTTGTGTGCTCGACATGAAGCCTGCTTCTAAGTCATCGTCATTATACAGGGACAAGATAGCACACAAAAAAATATTACAACACAAGAGAAGTACAACCGGGAGCTCTACACGAAAATTCTTCGGTAGTGGATTTATTTATTTATTTATTGAACACATACATTTGACTTGCGTGCTCGACATGAAAGCCTGCTTATAAGTCATCTGCAATATACAGGAACGAGATAGCACAGTGAAGTTTTACAACACGTAGGAAATACAGCCGAGAGCTCCACATAAAGAGTGTGTGCAAATGAGTCAGCGGGATTCAAACACAAAACCTCCTACACTCGTAAGCGATGGCTCCATTGCATGCAGTTAGCGCTTTTAAATGTAAACACTTAATTGTTATAAATTATAGAACTGTAAATATTGCAAATATTGCAAATTATAAAATATTTTGGTGCGGACTTCATGTCAAGCACACGAGCCAGATGTATGTGTTTAATGAATAAATAAGATATTTTGGACTGTTATAAGTTAATTTAGTTAAGAAATGTCGTGAAATAGGTTAAAGAAGCTCTTTTAAAAGCAGTTTCTAAATCGCTTTAGTAACGAAACAGAATAATCTTTGTTTGCAAGCCTGCGAAAATAAGAAAAATCCTTGTTTCATGTTGATTTGATTTCAAAAGCAAGTTATTTCTTTGCATTATTGCTGTCATAATGCCTGTTAAATATTTATTTTTATTTATTTATAGAATACATACATCTGACTTGTGTACTCGGCATGAAAGCCTGCTTATAAGTCATCGACAATATACAGGGACAAGATAGCTAAAGGAATTTTTATAACACACGTAGAAAAATACAGCCGGGAGCTCCGCACAAAAAGTGTGTGCAATAGAGCCAGCGCGATTCGAACCCCCAAACTTCTATAATCGCAAGCGATTAGCGGCTTGGAGCCTTGACCACTCAGCCACGAAGCCGTTAATTCATTGTAATAAAAAATCTTTAAAATTTATTTTCAAGAAGATACTCACTTAAAAAATAGTTTTATTTTAAACCGCAAACGAATCGACCAAATTTTCCGTTTTTTATTTGAAATTTAAACCCTCTGAACACAGTTAAGTTTGTGCTACTTAACCACTCCCAACTATTCAGATTTTGAGCTCAAAATTTAAGTTTTAGTCTAAGCTTACGAAACCATTTAATGAGATGCAAAAAATCACGGCGAAAAATAGATTTTCATTACTTCAAAGTCTAAAGCGCCCTCTATTGGCATTTTTCGAAATTTATCTTTATGATTTATTTTCCAGAAAATACCAACATAAAGAATAGTTTTAGGGAAAACCGCAAATCATTCGACCGATTTTTCCGTTTTTTATGTGTATTTGAAATTTTGGACTTCAAACTTTAATGGGGGTTATCTCCTTTGGAAAACGTTTGAGACTCTTGGTTTCCTTTTTACTATAACCAAGGCAACACTAGATACCGGGCTTGCTCATTCCTTTCATGACGTCACAAAAGGTGGCTGAATGACATCCAGCGATTGGTACAAAACGATGGGTGCGTCACTTTGAGCCCTGTTTGTACCAATAGCAGATAGTGGCCAGCCACCTTTTGTGACGTCGTGATAAGGAATGAGCAAGCCCGGTATCTAGTGTAGCCCTGCTATTACTCGTCTTGATGTGTTCTATCACCCCCTAGCGTATATACCATGAGTTTAGGGACACCCTATATATATATATATATATATATATTTTATTGGATAGCCGAGGTCTCTCTCAAGATCGCTCCTTGATTACTTTTTCGGTTTTGGTCGCAGATATTTTTTTATAACCGGTACTGAAAGCGAAAGTAACTTTCACTTTCAGTACTGGCTCAGAAACTGAAAGTAACTTTATAAAAAATACTTGCGACCAAAATTGAAAAGTAATCAAGGAGCGATCTTGAGAGGGACCTCATCTATTCAATGCAAAATAAATAAATAAAATAAAAAAGTCAAAATGTGAAAGTTATTAGAAAAATGCCTCGCGAGAAGCTAAAAGATTAGCATTATTGACTTCAGCTGTATTCTCATTGGCTGTTATCAGTCGCATATCATAGACGTCTTGGCGCATTTCTAGAGATCTCGGAAATTTTTAAAAAATTTAACAATTTACAATACATATGTAGTTTCTATTTCATTTTTATAATGACTCTTGATGTAGATGATGCCAAAAATACAATTGTTTGAATGCTACATCATAATTGGTGTCCTATTTTCCTCTAACAACAACAACAACAACAACAACAAAAAAACCCGGTGACTAAAGGTAAATGTTAATAAGTAAAGTTAATTATTTTAATAAATTTAATATAAAGCTTCTGTTTTTCATAGAAATTAACCTACTTTAATTAAAAAAAATACTGCAATCGTTTGGTATTTTCAATTCTATTACTTATACATATTTTTAATGCATAAATCATTGTTAAAATAATAATAGTAATAAACGCGTGATAGTAATAATAAACTTCTTTTTCATGTCATATTGTGAAATATGTGCTCCATAATGTTAATAATAATGTTAATATATAATTTAAAATAAATAATATTTTACTTGTAGAATACTAATATGTTATTCATTTTTATGCAACAATATTTATAGAATAGAAGTGCCCGTAATGGAAACCCTTAAGAAATTTCTTTAAAAACTATTTTTCATTAATAGTTATAATTATTATATTCCAGTATTTTCAATATCGTATTAATATATTAACAATATTTAAACTAGTTACACAAAACTGACTTTCGAACACCTAGACTGATCTAAACGTGCCAAAACGACATCAACATCCATAATGCATTACTGATAACACCCAATGTGAACGCAGCTAAAGCCAATAATCTAAAACGTGACTATCTTTTAGAATATCGCAAATGCCTAGTCATAGGAATAGCATTAGCTCGTGACTGTCTTCGCGGGCAGGGACAGGAGCCTTAACGTTTTCGAAATTCAGCTCTTATACAATGTTTACATTGAAAAAAAGCTTAGAGCTAGCAGATATCGCTGCGATTGATATCTTGTTATTTAACATAGTTGTACACAAGGCAACCATATCATCATAATAACAGGCCTCGCAATCAGGAAAAAGTCTATGGGTGAAAATGTCCTGTAGTTACCAACTTATTATATGACTTTGTCCCGTAAGTAGCGCCATCTGGTACACCTCGTAATACTCTATAAACAAATTCATAGGAAAAATTGAAAAATATTTCAGTTTCTCACAATAGATGGCGCTAACAACGGGAAAATCATGTGGTTTCTGACCACGTGAACTGCGGACAAAGGAAACTTAGGGATTGCCGTCTTTTGGCGATTCAAGCGCTCGAATACGTCATCTGGTGGAGAAAAGATGTAACGTCTACATTCAGGATAACGCCTAAATGTGTTCAGAATAATTAGCCTAACGGGTAGTAGCATACGTCTCAGTACTTGCCAACCAACCAACCAATCAAATCACCAAAAAATTATTCTTTTGCAAAATTTCAGATTTCCTGTGACATTTGTTTTCTGTTTTAGATGACGAAGTAAATATTATACGAATTTGAATATCTAAAACTTTTAAATACATTTATAATAAAGAATTGACCACTAGCACTGGGAGGAGCTCGCAATGTTTCCCACAAGCGTTATAGTACGTGATTGGCTTTTGGTCATGGAGGAAGAAGATAGGTGGAGGTGAACTAAGCATCAAAAAAGGTTTGCAATGTGAATCCATTTATCGCTCAAATTTTAGTGTACCAAACAAAAGCACGTGGAAAATTGGAAAGCTTCCAAAAAAGGAAGAGATTTTGTATTAATAAGGAAAGGGCATGTTTACAAACAAACACTTTCGTCAATCAATCTACCATTACATTTTTTTTTCAAAGCGATCATTGCAGGAATCGTCTTGGCAACGTAAGCCAATCGTATCACCGCCTACCACAGAGTTGCCAAACGTAGACCAATCAAATTCCCGGAGCTCATCCGTACAGTATCAGTCTTTAAAGAACGGACAGGTTTTTCTGGCTTATCCACAGTAATTCGTCCACAGTGACGTCAGCTGCCCTTTCCTTATAAGACGAATTGAAAGAAATAAATTACAGCTGGAGCATTTTTAAAGAAAAAATAGGAAATTTTAAAAATGGTCTTTGTTCTATTATTATTTATTAAAAGAAATGTTTACTTTTAAAATAATTGAAATCGGGAAATTATTATTATTATTATTAAATGTCATTATTATTATTAAATTTCAAATTAAAATTAAATGAGAAATTGAAAACGTTTGATACGAACTAAAAATTGTATTACTAAAAGTTTTCTTTTTACAGTAATTTTTATTAACACTTTTCAACAAAATTGAAAAATGTTTATGCATTCGGTTTGTCTATCCGTCTGTCCGCGCTCTAACTCTCGTAAATATACTCGGAATGCAATGAAATTTTACCATGTTATTGAAGTTTACACAAGCACAAACCCTATTATAAATGAAGTTTCTACCACGATTAGTTTATTTACAGGGACAGTCAAAAGTCTTCGATTATATTAGGGCCAATGGGGAAAAATCGTTTCAAATTAATTTTAAAGATGTTGCGCCCGGACAAACGTATTCACATTTATTTGCATCTACGAAAAGCACTAAAATATGCAGCTAAAAGAATAGTTATTCATTTACAGGGCCACACAAAATAATTCTAATACAAGATAATAAAGGATTAAATTGTTTGCGACATATTTTAACGATGGTAAACGGTATCATGTGTAATCAAATTGATATACGTTTCTGAGACTTAATATGAGTTATTTCACGCATAATACGAAGTGCATAGTATTTACAGGGACACACAAAATATTTCAAATAAGTATATTCTATTCGAAGTACTGGATATTACGCATGATAACTGTTACATGGATGAAATGCATTTTTAATTATGATATGCGCTTTTAAGTGTCACTAAATGTATTCACATTATATGGTGTGCATAAATGCTAATAGTTACACAATTAAGATATACAGGGTTACTCAAAAGAACTCAAAAAGTTACTGAATATGAGTGTAATTTACTTAAAAGTTTGTTTTTAAGAAAGTTATGCATCTTTACGTCGAATCGCATTTAGTTTATCGTGAAATGTTTGTAGAATATAGAATTAAATGATGTACAGAGTCACGCAAAGAACTGGATACAGGGTTGTTTAAGGATGATAATTTCTGGAAATATGATTTAAATAGTTTAAAGATAGTTTAAAAATAGTTTTTTTTTTATTTTTTTTATATAATTAATTTTAGCAAAATACTTTCGTGTAATAAAGGTACTAAGTAAACTGCAGGGCTGAACAAAAGTATTGAAGTATGTTTTACATCTATTCGTATAAACTTCCAAAAGAAAAAATTCATCCAGCTAGGCATTTTTTTGCTAAACTAAATTTATCCATGATATAGTATACATATCAACCGACAAATCAAATACAGAGCTGTTCAAAAGTATTGGAATACATATTTGGTTATGGGCAGTAACACCTATTTCCCTGAATAACGAAGTTTTGTTAAAGAATTAAGGAAATATGGATAGTGTTTTATAATCTATGCTTAACTTAGGATTTTTTTTTTACTGGTTAATACTTTATAACGTAGATGAAAAATGTTTATTACTCCAGTTTGTGTGGCCGAGTTCTAACTCTTGTAAATAAACTCTGACGCTCGTAGCATTTTTTATATGTTATTGACGTGTACTACATCGTGATCGCTATTGAAAAGGAAATGTGTAGAATTTATAGTTCATTTGCATAGACAGTCTAAAGTATTCTATTACATTATGGTCAATGGGAAAAATCGTTTCAAGTTCATTTCAATTTTCGTGATGATATAAAATTTCACGCAAAGGAAAGTAAGAGTGTTTAAAATGATATAATGTTGCTGAAATTGTAATGTTGAAAAATTATAATATTGCAACATTATAAAAAAAATGATATTATAATTTTGCTTATTTGCGCAACGCTTAAAGTTGCACAAATAAAAATGTATGTTAAATTTGCAGCGAGACTAGATCCTTGAATGGGTCGGGTTGTATTTTACCTGAACACGAAAGTTCTATTCAAATCGGAGTCCAACATAAATGTTTTTTATCGATCTGAACCGGTAATATTTGAATTCGAATCCTACACATAAACAGTATTCCTCCTGAAACAGAGCTAATTTTAATACTTACAACGTTATTAAAAAATTCCAAAACATGTTTTAAAACAAATATTGTTAGCATATAGCCATGCCTTACATTATTAAGAACAATTTTTGACAAATATAAAAATTTTACTTCTTCAAAATAACAGCATTATCAATAAAAAAGTTTGAGAAACAATTAATAAACAAGTTGGAAATTACACATGAAGCGTAGCAAATGAGGTGCGTTCGTACGATAACGAAGTTTTTAAAATATTTAGATCTTGCTGATATAGTAGACAGTACTTCAGTTACATCATAGTAGTAGAAATGTTTGTGTTCCTGTAAATATACAGTAAGTAATTTTTATTACACCTCAGCAACGTATATCATATTCATAAAATGCGAAATAGTTTAATTAAAACGCGCCCCACAAACAATGTTTCTCCGTATAGCTTTATGTAGTGGAATACTTTTGTGTGCTCCTGTAATTTAAAAATAAATATTCTTTGCATCACAGATTGTACAGAATGTATATTTTAGTATATATATACTTCATAGGTTCATGTCAGTTTTATTAAGTTTGAATTAGTTTAACACCATTAAAATGCATTTGAAACTTTTTTTTCCCCATTGACCGTAATGTCATGGAATATTTTTTATTGTTCCTGTAATTGATTTATGCATCCAATTTCTATAAAATTCGAAATGACACGACAAAATTATGTAATAATTATTTGTTTTAAATTTCAAATGATTAAAATGCATTTGAACCCCCCCCCCCTTGACCGTAATGTAACGGAATACTTTTGATTGCCCCTGTAATTGATCTATGCATAATTGATCTATCATAAAATTTGAAATAACTTGACAAAATTATGTATTAGTTATGTATTTTAAACTTCAAACGATTCGGTTGGGTAGTTTTTGCGTTGTTACATGCAAATGGACAGACAGACGGATGAACTGGATGACAACTATAGGTGCTACGTATTTACATAATTACGAAAGCACCTAAAAACAACAGGTATAAAGCATGATAAAATTTGAGAGCTGTAAAATAAATGAGCTGATTTTCAAGCAATAAAAATTTCGATTCTTATCATGTTTTTAAAATTATTAGAAAAGAAATTACACATATTTTAAGATTAATCGTATTTAAATGAGAAAAATGAAGCATAAATACAGGGTTTCGAAATCACAAATAGATTTATTTTAAATAAATAATTCAGGGATAAAAAAAATCAAGATGAATATATATATATATATATATATATATATATATATATATATATATTTATATATTTAATTCAAGAATTTTAAAACAATTTATTAGAAGTCGAAGGCTGATATATATAATATCTGAAGGTAACTGCTTTTTTTACTATAGAGAGCAATACAGATATGGATTTTTTTTTTTTTAAATCAAAATGCAGAGTGCTTAAACTTTAAATATAAAGCTAATGTTGATCAGCGGCTTCATCCTCCTTGATAGGCGATGAATACAAGAATTTTGAGAAAATAACATTTTGTATCGTAAGATCAAAAGCAATTATTCAAATGTGAACCAAGCATTTATTGATAATAATTTCAGTCTTGCAGCTAAACTTTTCCAATCTGATGAACTCATTTTATTTGCAAATAACAATACGCATAAAAATTCAAATATTTAAAAATAATTAATAAATATTCTCTTTTATGGAATGAAATTTTTAAATAGATCTCCATTTTGCCTACGTCAATCGCTGCTAATTTACTTAAACATCTTTATTTCTTTTTGCTAAAAAAAAAAAAAAAAATTTGTTATATTGTTGCAGCGTATATAGGGTTCTTTCGATCTTATGGTTAGACAACTTCAAACTCTTTTCTCTTAGAAAAGTAGAAAATAATTTATTTACAGATCTTCAGAACAACAGAGTCTTCGAAACTCACAAATATTACAAGATATTCCAAAATAACTGTTTAAATCTATCGAACAAGTACAAATATAGGTCGCAGAGACTCTTTATACAATGTCTCAACACTATATCACATTCAAAACAACGTAGATCAAGCAAACTTGCTTGGACAATCTCTAGTAGCTCACTCAATGACTGACTGGTAAATAATAACAACAACAGCTCGTATCGCTCTCCTTATATATATTCTCGTAGCATGTGCTAGAAATTTCTAGAAAAACCTGGAAAACCACGGAACAACAAACAATGTATCAGTAGACCTAAGGGGGGTTACCATAAATAGGGAAGGGTTACCATCGCCAACAATCGCCAAGTTTGTCGCCAACTTGGCGATATATCGCCAAATTTGGCGACCAAAATTAGTCGCCAAAAGTGACGCCAACTTGGCGATATCTCAAATATTTCGCAAAGCTGCCATAGACATTCACTGAAAATAATAGACAAGTTTGCTTGATAACAGAGACAATGTAACAAAAACTAATATTAGTAAAGAAATGGAGCTTAATAAGATTATTTACATTATTTTACAGTACAAACACTAACTATTTACAAAATTCGTAACAATATATTAATAATTGCATTTAAATAATATTTAAAATATAATAATGAAAGCATTCTTTTAAAATCATGTATGAAACATAAGTAATAAATATTAATCTAAAATACAGATTTCTGACTGCAATCGATTTTCAGATATTATCAAAATAATGTTATCTTTTCAAGAAAATTGTTAGAAGATTTTCTATTTTGATATTTAAAACACATATAATTAAATAATCAAAGAATTTTTTTCCTGCGAAGCAATAAATTTGTTTTTGCTACATTTATTGATCGAGTATTACAGCCAATTATCGCACAAACTATCATTGTTTACGAAATTTTAATTCGCTGTCTAATAAAAAAATTCGACGATAAAAAACAAGAGCAATCAAATACGGATTTTAACCGGTTTGAATTGATAGGCGAATCAAAGCACGTGGTTTTGTTTGGACTTAATGTGACTTAATGTAGGGTTACATTTTAGGCATCACCCAAATCATTATAGTTCACCTCCACCTATATTCTTCCTCCATGGCTTTTGGTGAACCTTTGTGGGATAAATGGAGAAGCTGATTAGCTAGAATCCATCGTGACGTTCTTTGACGTCAGAAATGCTAGTGGTCCATTGTTTCAATGGGACTTTAAAATTAGTTAAAGGGAAATGGACCTTATGCACACAAGCTGAGTTCGAGGCTAAAATTCGTCTGCTGGCAGTATTTACTGGCGGTGTTTAGCATAGCAGTCTATGGAGTGCAAATTATTAATGCTTGTTTGTTAGAAATACCGGAAAAAATTCTTTATTGGAGCAGCATATACTTAATATATTGTAATATAAATTCAAAATTGTTGTTCAGCTTGCAAGAAAATTCTTTAAATTTGTAAATTTTGTGTTAAAATGCATCCAGAAAGGCTGAAATCGTCTGCTAGCGATGTTTGCGCCTGCGCATTCATGCATTCTGGTGGTGCCGTGACTAGAATAACAGGTTACGTCACACGCCAGCTCTGGCGTGTGACGTCACGTGCATAAGGTCCATTAAAGGGGCAGTTATCCTGTATCGAAGGCTGCGAGCAGCGCCTCTATAGGCCGTTTTAGTTCCAATCAAATTTTATTTCTTGGATGTCGGCACTTCACAGAAGATGCACAGAAATCTATTTTTATTTTCTTTTATTGCTATTTGTATCAATTTTTGCTAATATTTTGCAAGAAAACTTTGCAAAATACTGATAGTTCTCACACAGAAAAAGTTGTGAAATTGGGATATCAACTGGACCTTGTGCACGTGACGTCACACGCCAGAGCTGGTGGTATTCTAACCTGTTATTCTAGTCACGGCACCACCAGAATGCATGAATTCGCAGGCGCAAACATCGCTAGCAGACGATTTCAGCCTTTCTGGATACATTTTAACACAAAATTTACAAATTTAAAGAATTTTCTTGCAAGCAGAACAACAATTTTGAATTTATATTACAATATATTAAGTATATGCTGCTCCAATAAATAATTTTTTTCGGTATTTCTAACAAACAAGCATTAATAATTTGCACTCCATAGACTGCTATGCTAAACACCGCCAGTAAATACCTCCAGCAGACGAATTTTAGCCTCGAACTCAGCTTGTGTGCATGAGGTCCATTTCCTGAAAGAACTTCGATTTTTTTTCGATTAAAATTTGAATGCGATACATTTTTTAAGGAGATAATTCGATTAAGAATTCGAAATTGTTTTGTTGCTATCTGATGAAAAACTATTTAAATTGATTTATTGTGTCTTCACCTGAGTCAATGCTATTATAAAAATAAGAAAAAAATATAAGAAATCACAATTTTGTAACATGCACAATAAAATGTGGCGCTTTTTATGCTTATTTATGCAGTTAAACTGCCTGGAAGATTAAATCTTAAGGAAGTACGGAAACGCTATTTTAAAACTTTTTTGACTGTTTATACACTACTCAAGATTGATTTCTGCTTTATTATTACTTTTTAATTTTTTAATTTGTGCGCTTAGTATATAATGTTGTTTCAAATACTGCAGAATGCTTTGAAGCATTTATAAGTATTTATGAACATTTGCGAGTTTTATTTTCTCGTTTGTGTGTTTTCAAACAATTATGTACAGTTAAGTGTTGGTGGAAATTCTGCCTGTTTTCATTTAGCACCAATTCAGATTGCCTATTGTCTTGCTACTGTAAAAAGTTGAGTAAGTAGAAGATTTCAGTGTTTGTATGTTATGTTACATCAATACATTGGTAAGTTAAGTAGGGGTAGCGGTTGTACCTTGGGTTTTTTTTTTCGTACTTTTTTTTTTTTTAATTCCGTGTAACTCCTATTTTTTTTAATTATTACCTATATATTTGTGTATTTAACATTACTTTTGATTTAAACGTAATTTTAAAAATAAATGTGTAACAAATAATACAGGATTGCAAAGTTACCCCTGGGGTCAGCAGAGGTGTTGTACCTTGGGTCAGAGCTAAAAATTAGATGAAATACAAAAGCAATTAATTGTATTTAATGCAATATAGAATAAAAAGAACTATGCTACTAAATGAAGATAATCATTAAAGAGTTCTGAAATAAATGTTTTGAATTATGTATGTTAAGCATTTGTTCATTTAACAAACGTTATAAGCACTAAAATCCACTCAAAGAGTGATAAACTTGCCATTTACTCTGGTTACTGCCAGATAGTCTGGTAGTAATTGATGCAGGCAGTTTTTCCTCCATGATATCCCTATTAGTATTATGAGCATCATTTTTATTTAGAATACAAAACTTTTTTCTGATATATTCTCCATGTTTTTTTCCACTTTTATATCCAGTAACTTTATCCAATGTTTCATCATCATTACTAGAATCTACAAAAGCTATATCAAAATAGCTTTCCTCAGAACTGAATGCTGCTATAATTTTTTTTTCTCCCTTGAAAATTTCCTTTTTATGAGTGATTTATATATTTTTTTGCTCCTTTCTATTTCTCAGTTAATATTGTAGTTTTTCTATGTTTCCTTCCATGTAAAAACCTTTTTCTAGGTTGTGCTTTAAAAAAGAGTAATTATTTCAGGAGATTTTGTACAAAAAGTAGAAGGAATAGAACATGATGAGTTAGTGATCTCAGATCCAGTAGCACTTATAACTTCGAAAGAAGTGGAAGACATTTGTTGAAGATATGTTGTGTCCCTCCCATAAATGGAAAATTGTTTGTGTAAAATGAGACATTTTCTCCATAGAAAAATAAACTCTGCTGCCTCTGGATAAAAGAAATGAAAATGACATGTTTTTGTGCAATGATAGGTAAACTATCTGTATAAGCTATTACTATCTCAAAGAAACATAGTTTTATCTTGCAAAAACTTTAGAGCTGTGGGATTTTTTTTTTTTTTTTTAATTTTCGAATGAAAATAAAATAAAAAATACATCCTTAGTGTTATAAAAATAGACCTTTTATAAACAAATGCTGTTATAGTGGTGTTAATGGTATAATGACCCACACACATATTGGACCTATAAGGAAAATATCTATGGCGAGGGTATAAGTTTATACTTAAAATTAATGCAATGTATTTTTAAGTGCAGAAATGCTTGGTTTTGATTTTAAAAATTCAATAGGAGAAATATGGATCTCACAACTCCGTCCCCTTTATTCCTATCATACCAATATTCTATAAATATGATAACATTAATTAAAAATAATACATGGGTGGTTCAACAATCATTGTCACTAGTGTATTGAAATATTTGTACTGCAATGGTTGATGTGGAATATGAAAGCGTTATCTCTTAGATGCCTATATGCTCAATTTTAGAACTATAGATGCTATATTAATATATTTTTGGAGGGAGGAGTGAAAGAAAGGGTAAAAGGCTAGTTTGGAGCTTATAGAGCTATGTAACAGTGGATGAGACATGGCTACTGTCATTTGGATGCAGAATCATAATGATGCAGAGGTGCAGAATATGTCTGATCCGGAGATCTAGGATCGGGGGAAATTTTAACTACTCAGGGAAATTTTCCAGAAATATATGCATTTGGTTTCGATTTTAACAACAAATTCCATAGTTTCCTGAGATAGAAAAATTTCCCAACAAATAAAAAAGATATGCATGGCGACCTTCACAAAACCAATCTCAGAATAATATGTACTGTATATCAGTGGTGATTCTGTTCTGAATTTTCCAAAAATTTAAGGCATTCGGTTTGGAAAATTAAGTCACCAATCTGAAAATTTGGTCATAAAAATACTGGGAATTTTACTCAAGAATTGCGGTATAAGCTCGAATTTCATCACAAGATCGCAAAATAACCACAAATTTCGTCACAAAAAGGTGAAAAACTCACAAATTTTGTCAAAATATCCCAAAATAACTGCAAATTTCATCAAAAGATCGCTGCAACCATGATACTCTGCTGCAACCTTTCCAAAAATTAGCTGTAATCTTTAGAATTTTTTTTTTTTTTAAATTTTTATTTTATCTCAGAATCGCCCTTGCTATATATACTCACCCATAAGTTGAGAAATACTGGAAGAATAAATTTTCTATACCTATGGTAATGCAGCATTTACTAATAACATACCGTAAAATTTTGGGGAAATTTTCATGAAGATTGGGGGAAATATTGGGAGTAGACGCATTTTCTGCACCCCTGTAGTGATGTTGCTATATTGCATCCACTGTCACAAATCTAGCCCCATAAGCTCAAAAACAGCCTTTCCTCTCACCTCCCCCTTTAAAAAAATCTATAAAAAAGTCTTTAAAACTTCAATCCTCCCTCAAAAAATATGTAATATAGAAGCTACATTTCTGAAATTGAATATAGGCATCTATGACATTAGGCTTCGATTTTTCCCATCAACCATCACTGTACAAATATTTTACATACACTAGAGACAATAATTGTTGTACTATCCACATAAATATGATGTTCTAAAAAATATTAACCATTGAAATATTTTTTGTATTTTAAAATTTGTTCAATTGAATTAACACAACATCAAGTACTGAAAGGTTAAAAAAATGATAACTGTGTTTAAAAGTTAACTTTAAAAAACATAGATGTTTCATACGTAAAGAGCAAAAAAAAAAAAAAAAAAAAAAAAGTTACTTGCATGCTATTTCTTTTGAGCTGTATTGCAAAAACTTTTTTTTACAATAACAAAAACCATAAACACAAAAAAATTTACTTTTGGATGGGAAAATCCTTTGTTGTCTTTTTACTTAGCTTCTACATAAGTTATGAGCACAAAACAAACCTACAGTACTACCTAGTGTTAAACTGATGAAATAAGTTGGATTTTTGGCCTGCCATCTGTTTTTTTTTTTAAAAAAAAGAGAGAATAATTTGATGACCCAAAGTACAACCACTGCCCCTATTGATAATATGTATTAAAATTTAAATCCTTTGCAGGAATGAAGTTTAGAAGTTGTGTGTAATTTTGTTGTTGTTTGCATTATTAATGAAAAATGTATGTCAATTTTGTAGACAGGGCCTGTTTACTGAATAGGCCCCCAAATTTACCTTTCAAACCTAAATTTTTGAAAAAAAACATTAAATCAGGATTAAAAAATGCATTTTTCAAAATTATGAAACAGTTTTTTTATTGCTATTTTTAATTGCTTTATTTACAGATTTATTTATTGTTTGCATTTAAAGTTTTTTCTGTAATTTTCTAGATTATAAATTACAGAACTCAATATACCGTAATTTTCGGAAGAAACGCCACGGCCTTTACGTGTTTTAAAATAAAATTTCGAGCAATGCAGCTTTGATGCGCATTTTTTTTTCCAAACAAGCGTGATATATTTTTTAATTTTTCCAAAAATTAAAAAAAAAAATCTGTCATAAATCTAAAATTTCAGCATAAAATGTATCGCGAATTCCGACAAATGGTCACGAAAACAAATTCATTTCGATTTCGTTAATCGTTTGAAGAAAAATCGCCAATTTCGACAAAAGATCGCAAAAAAAGGCAAATTTTGTCAAACTATCGCAAAAAAATGGCAAATTAAATTAAAAGATAGCAAAAAAAAAAACGCAAATTTCGCATGATTGCGAAAAAATGCAAATTGCATCAAAAAGGCACGGGAAAATGCATAGTTAATGCAGGAAGTAGATTTCCCTCTTCTCCACCCCCACCCCCAATTTTTTTATAATCTTTCAAAAAAAAATCTATAAATATTTTAAAACACGAAAAAAAAAATATTTTTGTTATTAATTAGCCGATTTTGTTCAAGTTTTCAGCAAATGGCAATAATAATAATAAAAATATATTAAGTTTTAAGGATATTATAGATACTCATCAAAAAACACACTGTTTGACTCACTGGATAAAAAATCCCGTTATCATGACTTGTTTGTTTATTTAGCTGCGGCAACATCGTAAAAATCCGATAAGTGATTCATTGATAATGTTTTGCTATGCAAATAAGAAACAGTAATTTGCTTTTGCTGCGATCTTTCATGAAGCTAGCTATTTTTTCTGCGAATAAATTTTTTTAATGACCATTTGTTGATTTTCGCGATATTTTTTTGCATTTCTAATTTTTGTATTAATGACTGCCTTTTCACAATTTTCGGAACAGAATCACCTTTTTAATACGTATTGCTGTAAAGAAAACAATCACCGTATTCGCCTTGCCGCACTAAGCATATTTTTAACTTTTAAACTCGTATGCGCCGCGCCGCTTATTCACAAAAATACGGTATTTAAATAATATTATTAATTTTGA
This sequence comes from Maratus speculifer, assembly GCA_964019185.1. Classification (NCBI taxonomy): domain Eukaryota; kingdom Metazoa; phylum Arthropoda; class Arachnida; order Araneae; family Salticidae; genus Maratus; species Maratus speculifer. Next base: position 193,810,201 of record OZ025299.1, read on the forward strand.
AATTTGCATTTAAATTATTATTTTCTGATTAATAATTTTATTTTTATGCATTCTTAATACAGCTTATTAATGTGTTTCTGTTTAGCACGTCAATCGTGACTACTGCGGAAATTTCAACTGCAGCGTTTACGAGCTATTTTCTAAATTTTTTTGAGTGATTTTTCGCAATGTGGCATTTACGTCACTGCGGCGTTTACGTCGCTGCGGCGTTTCTTCCAGAAATTACAGTAATTTGTTCTCATCATATTTTGATCCAATTAGCATATTAAGAGTGAATTGGAGCATTAAGTAAACAAAACCAGTGGTAAATACATATCTGATCATTTTATATCTTTAATGCACAGATTTCTGTAAGAATAGTTAATAAAATTTATGTAGTGGTATTATTGTGCTTATGCATAAATATGTTATTACAGTAGACTCCCTCAAATCCACGCAGCTTGGGACCAGAGGTTTTGCAGATTTTAGAATTTTGTGGATTTCTGGTCATTGCTTTGTTTACATTTTTTTAAACAGTAATTTGAATGTAATTAACAATGGAATCGAAACTATTATGAAGGCATGCAATGTAATAAAATATTAAAATAAGTAATAAAGTAAAATAATAACAAATTAGACAATTCTTAACATGATTTGAATATTAAAAGCAAAGGTCAAGTTAATAATCAGCAATGTACACGATAAAATATTTATTATAAAAATAAGATGCATTTTTCATATGAAATTTGCTTTATAAAGATTAGTAATTCACATCAAAATCATAAAAAAGGAAGTTCATTTCAGGTTTAGCCAGACTTAATAACAAAAAAAAAAAAAAAATTGGTTAATACATAAATATATTTGGTAAAAAGATTGTGATTTCCAGTGATATCAGCAATATCTTAATTTTTTTCAAAATAATTTTTTCTTCCTTCCTGAAAACACATGAATTCAGTAATATTAATTAAAATTACAAATGAAAATATGTCTGGAATTGATATAAAAATAAAAATGTCAAATTTTGTCCCTACATCTGAACTCAATGTTTCATTGTTTACATCTGTAAATTATCAGCAGATTTTAGGTTTGCGGATCTGAGGGAGTCTACTGTACAATTATAACCCTTCATTATACTGCTCATTCTGATAACTCTGTTTTTATGCCTCCTGAAAAAAAAAAAAAAAAAAAAAAAAAAACCCTTCATATTTTTATTTTCTATACAAATGCAGCATAAGGAAAGTAATGTAATCATGATAGAAACCTAACTATGGAAATATTGACATTTTTTAATTTTTGAGATGCTCTGAATCCATTTTAGCTATTTTTATAATGATTTCATACATATAGACATGCATATTAAATACATATATTTTTTAAATTTCTATTTATTATTATATTATTGTTTATTTGAACTTACAGTAATCTGTATTTAAAGTGTTCAGAAAGTCAAATGAAGCAATTCCAAAAATATTAAGTAACTGCATTTAAATATTGATTGTATTAATATATTTATCTTGATTTCACTAAGAAATTTGTAATTATGTAAAAACTAACAATTTGGAGACAAATACAGAAAATTTTCGTATATATTATGCTTCTTAATTTTTTAACCCATATGCTCACATACCTACTTTTGTAACATTAGCACACGCATGAAATAAATCTCACCTCTTTTTGTCTTCTGTTATATTTTTGGCTAAATATGTTTTAAAAATGAATCTATGGTTCCATATTGTAAAATGCATCAATACTACCTCTTTTTAGGAGGGGGGGGGGGGGGGAATTATGCTTTTCATATTCAGGCACGAGATTCTTCCATGGATCTGCGATTTTCCACTTTTTTGTCATTTTCAGATTATTTTTTATATTGGCAAAGGATCATGGAAAAATGTGAATTTCGTCAAAAAATCGCATGAAAAAGTACAATTTCCATTTAAAAAGTCACAAAAACAAATGCTATTTGTGTCAAAAGATCTTGAAAAATATTATTTTCATCTAAAGATTGCAAAAAAAACACTACGTTCGTCAAAGGATCGTGAAAAAACGCAATTTTTGTCGAACGATTGCAAGAAAATCACAATTTTCAACAAAAGATTGCGAGAAAATTGCGATTTTTGTTGACAGGTCGTAAAAAAAATGAGATTTTTGTCAAAAGATCGAGAAAATAATGTGTTTTTTGCCAAAAGATCATGAAAAAAGCATGTTTTTAATCAAAAGATCGTGAAAAAAAAGTACATTTTTCGTCAAAAGGTTGTGAAGAAAATTCATTTTTAGTCAAAAAATCATGAAAAAAAACGTGTTTTTGTCAAAGAAAGCACGTTTTTGATGAAAAACCTCCATGTTTTTCATAAAAAATCGCAAAGAAAAAACCCCCATATTTTTCATAAGAAAATCGAGAAAGAAACACATTTTTTGTCAAAAGAGCATGAGAAAACTCACAATTTTTGTCATAAGATCACAGAAGAAAGTAAATTTTGTGAAAGAATAGCAGAAAAAAACACTAATTCTGTCAAAGGATTGCAGAAAAATGCAAATTTCGTCAAAGAATTACAAAAAACTAGCTGCAATTTTAATGTTTTTAACAATTTTTTTTTTGAAGATGAGTGGCAAATGAAACATTAGCTTCCCATGTTTGTTAAATGATCTTTTAAGTGAAAGCATGTTAAAATTTGACCAACTACAAAATTAAATAAAAATTCTTATATTAAGTACACATTCACTTAAATTATATGATGATATTTTGGTTTAATCGCTTACCTCATTACAATTTTTTGAAAAAATCCAATACAGCTGATTGTTTATTTAATGTTTTTTGTGCACATTTCTGCACTTCTTTTTCCGAACCATAAAATATTTTTTATCGAGCTTTAAAATTTTTTCGTACAATTGATAATGATTTATGTACTTCACTCAAGGATGGGGAAGGATCTATCATAACATTATCTTCATTATTTTCATCATCTTTTGTGCAAGCAGATGATTCTGACACTTCATCAGTTTCTGTAGCCTCATTTTTCTCAAATGTTATGAATTACAAAAGTTCTTTTTATGTAATTTGGAGTTTATTGAGCACTTCTTGAAATTCTTGAAGATCACAATTTTCAGTTTCTGTGTCCCTATTCTGACATTATTCAGTCAAATTGAGTTCTCTGTTTTGTTATTGCCAACATTATACATTAATAGGAATATTTTTCTGTTTTGCTTTTTCATGTTTAGGTCTAATTTTGTCAACCAACTAGAAAAAATATGTTTTGTCATCCAACCATTCTGTGAGTAATTATATGCAACAGGATCTTTTTTTACATTTTTTAGACATCTAGGCTGTTTGCTTTTGCTAGTGAGAAGAGGTTGAAGCTTTTCATCTTCCGTTTGATTTACACAGAGTAGCACAGTTATGCGATCTTTACTTATATTAAATCTGTGTAATTTTTTATTGCAATTGTTCCTTTTGGCATAGCTCTATACAGTAAACTTGTTTCATCACAATTAAAAATATTGCATTGTTTGTACTAAACAAGAATTGGATGCAAAATTTCTCCAATCCATTCATCACAAACTGCATTGTTTACAGAACTTGATTCTCCATGTAGTTTCTTAAATGCTAAATTATGTCTTTTCTGGAGTCTATATAACTATCCTTTAGATGCCGAAAATTTTTCATTAATAGAATCTTTCTTTATTTCTTTGGTTTTCTGCATAATCATTGCCCCATTTGTTAAAACTTCATTGCTTCTTTTTGAATGAAAGCATTCTAACATAGCATTCTCGAGATCATCATTAGATTTTCTTTTCTGTTTTCGGTGTAAGTTTCCAATGTTTCTCCATTCTTCTTCCATATTTTCAACATTCTTCTTAATGGTTGAGGCTTGAGACTGAGAAATTTTAAACTCTTTAATGATTTCAGTTTGAGTTTTTCTGTGTTTTATGACATCTAAAACCTTCAATTTAATGCAGAAACTTAAATCTTTTCTTTTCACATTCATATTTTTTTACTTCAAAACCTTATAACAAACTGAATAAATAAAGTGAGAACCGAACTTTGGTCAGAACCATCTACTTTTTCAGTGTCACAGTGTAATAACCTCGAATATTCTACAACATCATGTGACCAATCTGTTTTTCTTTAGCATAATAGTGCAGACTAGTCTCTTTGTTTTTCTTCCTCTCCCCCAACATCCCTTTCGTTTGAGACATCAGTTTAATGGCAACCCTGTGAAAAATTGTTCAAATTTGATATGACACGTGTGCCCGGGGGTCATGTGATAATGCCATTATTCCCTTTTCTCTGAGAAAATTTTCTTTTGGTTTGAAATTTTCAAACAAAAGACCTTTCTTAAGAAAAATGTTTGTCACACCAAATTAGTCATTATTGCATTATCCGGGGAAATTATTTGAATAAGTGGGCAATTTTAACATTGCCTCTATGGAAAAATTTTTGGCTCTAGAAAATTCTATTTCTATAAGCAGTGTATTTGTTTATCCGTTACCTGATTAAGTGAGGTTGACTATATTAAAAATAATTAAGTTAGTAACAAAGAATGAGATTGAAAATTTATATTAAAAATCTGAGTAATTACTTTCGACACTGTAAAATAGTCACAAAATCATTGTTATTTGTATCTAAAAAGATTTATAGCAACGAGTATGATGCAATGAATATTCCTTCTGGTGGAAGAGTCATAAATTAAAATTTTCAAGCAACATTGTAGATGTCTCATGATTGCAGCTCTTTCTCCCTAATGGTCGTGAGAGTACTTATGTAAGCATTTGACAACGAAGCAAATATAGTTTAACAACAAAAAGCAAAAGAGCTTGTTTTGAATGAGTATTCTGAGGATGTTAAGCAATTTGAGAAAAAAGATATGGAGTAAACTAGGACTGAAAATGTGGAACATCCCAACCCACCACTACATTGAAACGTAATAACAGACAATGCAGAAACATGAATTCAAAGATCTTTGACACCAGGCCAAAAATCAGAATGCCAAATCGCCAAACACATAACATTCCTATGATTCTTGTTAAAATTTTTAGTTATGTGTCTAAATAAGTTAAGGCCTGTGGCCTGTTGTATTTCTTTATTATTATTATTATTTAATTCAATGCAATAAATAATAATATATTGAAAACCATTTTGCATTCAGTGAATTGTTTAATACAATAAATAACAGTATATTAAACAGATTTTGTTTTTTTTGATACCTCAATCCTTATATGTCTATTTGTGTATAAATTTGCTGGACTAATATGTAATTTATTGCTAATTCTAATTTATTATGGCAAACAGTGTTGATGTTAGAATGTCATAAAATCTTATGTAAGTAAAGGAGGGAAAGAGGGATCTAGCATTTGCTTATTTTTCCTTACAAGGGGGAGGGAGGGGTACAAAATGAGTAAAAATATGCTTACAATAATACTTGAATGGCCTCTTATATAGATTGAACATGAAGCATATTTAATTTTGTTAGATTGTTTTTTCACATTGATACATTTTAAAAGGGCATGTTTTTATACCTTTCCCATCGTGAGAGAAAGAGAGAGTGGTTGTAAAATTAGTGTATATTTAAATCAAAGCATGTAAATATTGTTTTTAAATAAGAATATACTGAAATAAATGTATCTTAATTATATTTAAAGCAGTGGTGTAGTCGAGGGGGGACGCAGGGGGACGGCGTCCCCCCACTTTTTTATTTTCTTTCAAGCGTCCCCTTACTTTTTTATCTCAAGGGGGACGCTAAGGATGCGAGGGGACACAAATCTTCCTAATTAATTAAATGATTTTAAAAAAATTTAAATTAAAAAATTAACAATTTTGTAAAGTATAGAAATGATACTTTAAACCATTTTAGTTTTCTTTTACAACATAACAATGTCACTCAAAAAGACAAATTACCATTAATGAAATACCGCGCTAATATTAGTTCTTTCAAAAGCATACATTAGTTTTACTTGGAAGTCTATTATCCCCTTCCTGTTTCCGAAAAGAAAGATCACACAAGCTCCCGAAAAATACCTTGGACACACCGCAATCTCAGTTTAAAAAATATCCAGATGTTCGAGTATTGAAAGTAGAGGTCTGCACGGGCCGATTTCCAATAATGGCATTCGGGCCGGGCCATACTTCTGAAGACTCGGGCTGGGCTGGGCTCGGGCCTTAATTTTTTTGCTGGACGGGCCGGGCCTAACCTTTTTTCTCCGTACGAAGCCGAGACTTCCATTCTTCCTAGTTTTCATGGACCAAAATAATCAGTTCCTATTGAATCTTCCTATATGAAAATCCTTTTCTCGACTTTTTATAAATCAGTAATATTTGGCTTTGTCCAAAAATGTTTCAAAAAAGGCATATACTTTTAAGCCGTCATTATTCTACAATTAAACATTAGAATTTATTCCTTTTAAAGAATCGTAGATTACTAGGCGTTTTAAAATAGAATTACACACACACACACAAAAAAAAACATGATTATGACGGAATTTTTTTAAAAACTGAAAGTTTCGATCTTTTAAAATGTTAATCCATGCAAAATGAATACAACAATACGAGAGAAAAAAATATATTAAACATTTACATCTGTTAAAAAGGGAATGTATTTTTTTTTTTTTTTTCGTTCCAAAGCGATTTTGTCTTTGGAAATTTTACCATATACCGCTTTTTCGACTTTTTGTCTCCATTACAGGGAATATGGATTAATAATACTAGTGATAACTGAAACATTTACATACAACAAACAAAGATTCATTTAAAAGCGTAAATATCGCAGCCTACGGCACTTCTGCATAAATGGAGATTATAAACATAAAAAAAAAAGACTAATATAATTTTTTTTGGTCAGAACTCTTCCATAAGATTAAAGATCAATGTTCTGTAGAAATTCACTTGAGCCGGGCCGGGTTCGGGCCGAATTTTAAACTTTTTTCCAGACCGGGCCGAGCTCGGGCCAAAATTTTAACTTTCGGGCCGGGCCGGGTCGGGCCAATATTTTTTTCGTTCGGGCCGGGCCGGGCTTGGGCCTGGAAATTTCGGCCCGTGCAGACCTCTAATTGAAAGCCTGGTCTTTTTTTACTCACACGATAATTAGCACCAGCATGTTTCCATTTGTCAATAAATAAGGTCTTTAAATCCATTCAGGATAATTGTCAGTGCTGTCGCATACTGCTAGTTACTAGGGGTCATCAATTGGCCGGTATATGGCGTCGCATATGAATACAGACTTAAGACCCAAACAGATTTGACCACTTCTTGTGGTTCGGTGTCGGCTCGTTTGTTGTGGCGACAAGGTGTTTTTCATCTTTAATGAATTTTACAGGAAAAAATCGGTTTTCCGGCAAAAGAGGAATCTTTCCGTCAAGTAGGGTGAATTTTTTATCTCCCTATTCTTTTGTTCACTCCCCTTCGTTCTATTATGAAGAAACCGCAAATGGGTCCCATACAAAAGACTCTTCCAAGAATTCAATTGACGGAGAGATATTGCAACCTGAATGCCGCCTAAGGCTCCATACATATGCCAGTTTTGGTTTAGTTACATGAATTTCACGAATCTTTTGTATTTTTCCAAAATCAAATGCGAAATCACCGACCATAATTGCAGATCAAAAGTCAGATTCAGCAGAATTGTAAGTATCTTTTGAGTTTTGAACAATAATATCTTAAATTATTTGCTATATTTTGAATTTTCGATAAGGGTTATATATTTGCCAAACATCAATAGTTTTTTGTTAAAAAACTATATTCTTTATTGAATGGAATTAAAAAAAAAGGGGAGGGGCGGAAAAAAAAACATGGGCGTCATCAATGGTGGTTGAGCAGAATTGCCCCTCTAAATTTTCAAATTTAATTAATTGAATTTTCTTTCTCTCTCAAAATTTTCGAAAAATAATACAGCTTGTTTTTCTCAGCAGATTTAAAGTAACTGAACAGTAAAAGAAAAGATAACCAAAAATTATTCATTAGGGAGAAGTATTGTCCCCCTTAAGCCTCCATAAAATACTATTTTTAGTTCTGTTTCTCTTTTAAATTTGCGATTTTTTTTTTTTTTTTTTTTTTTGTAAATCTATTAAAATGCATTAAGTGTTCAGAAAAAGAAAAAAAATCTGTTTCATTACTTTATTTTGTAAAAAAACTGATAGAAATTATTTGGGGTTTTTAATATACATCTTATTTGTTATATTTCTAAATAAAAATTTTATTGAATTACTGCAATATTGTTTTAAAATGCCTGCAATCTGTATAAAGTTTGCAGCACCATAAAAAATACAAAAATAAACGTTTTAAACTTAGATTGCCGCACTGTATATATATTTTATTATGATTTACTATTTACTATAGAGATTTTTAATGCAAATTAAGTATATGCACCTGTAGTTCATTTACAGGTTACATAAAACTATTTTATTAAATTGTGCGTACGGAAAGAAAACTCTTTACATTCTATTTTAATGACGTTACACGACTTCAAATATAATGAAATTTATATATATTACTGAAATGTATAACAATACGCTTAATATAGAAAAAGGATTGGGTAGCTTTATCATTCATTTACAGGGATATAGAAAGAAATTACATTGCATTAATCTCTGTGTACGTTTGAAAAGCGTATTATGAAATTGATATACTTTATTGAGGAGTGAGTTAACGTCATCCACTGAAAACATAAGAAATGTTTTTATTTATTATTTAAATTATTATTGTTTAAATTTATTCTTTTTAAAGAATCGTAGATTTCTAGGCTTTTTAAAATAGAGTTAAACGCATGAAAAAAATCCCTGTCTATGACGGAATTTTCTTTTAAATTAAAAACTGGAAATTTCTTTTAAATTTCTTTTAAATTATTCATCCATGCAAAATAAATACAATAATACGCAAGAAGAAATATATTAAACATTTACACCTGTTAAGAAGGAAACGTATTTTTTCTCTCGAATGCAATTCCGTCTTAGAAGATTTTACTTTACCATTTTTTGAATTTTTATGTCTCCATTATATGGAATATGGATTAATAATACCAATGATAACTGAAACATTTACATACAAACAAAGGTTCATTGAAAGCTTAAATATCGCAGCCTACATCATTTCTGCACAAATGAAGATTACAAACATGGAAAAAACAAGTAAGAAAAATCGTTAAGAATTGATTATGAAACACTTTCCAACACTTACTGAAATTTTTAACAAAACTTTGTTATTTAAGGAAATAAGATGCTAGTGTCCATAGCCAAATATGTATTCCAATACTTTTGAACAGCCCTGTATTTGATCCGTCGGTTGATATATATATACTATATAATGGGAAAATTTAGTTCAGCCAGAAAATGCCTAACAGGTTGAAATTTCTCTTTCAGCACTTTATTCTAATAGATGGAAAATACTTCAATACTTTTGTTCATCTCTGTAATTTACCTAGTACCTTTATTACATGCCAATATTTTGTTAAAATTTAGTTCAAACAAACACACTTTTAAAACTACTTAAATCACATTTCCAGAAATTATCATCTATGCAGTGTTAGAAATTAGCGGTCGTTAGTCGTCAAATGCAACTAAAAAATTGAATTTGACGACTAGAAAATTATTCTAGGTCGTCAAATTTGACGCCTAGCTTTTTTTAAAAATATTTATTAGACATTCAGTTCCGAAAATTTAAAAAAAAAAATTGTCTAGTCTGAGAAATCGGAACTAAAAAAACATCGCGAATTTCGAGAAATAGTCGCGAAAAAAAAAATAAATTTCGTCAATTGCTCGTATAAGAAATCGCCACTTTCGGCAAAAAATGGGGGGAAAAAACAATTTTTTTTCAAAAAATAACAAAAAAAGCAAAAGTTTTTTATACGATAGAGTAAAAAAAGGCAAATTTCTACAAAATATTGCGAATAGAGATGCAAATTTCGTCAAAGAATTGCAAGAAAAACGCAAAATCCGTAAAATAATCGCAAAAAAAGTAATTTTGTCAAAAAAATCCTGGGAAAAAGACTAACTTTGTTATAGAATCGCAAAAAAATGCAATTTTCTATGAAGGATCGTGAAAACAAATCTTAATTTCGTCACAGAATCTTTAGAAAAAAGCTAATTTTGTCAAAGAATTACAGAGAAAATAAGAATCTTGTCATAGGATCACAATAAAATCTGTTAATTCCATCAAAGGCTCGCGAAAAAATGCAAATTTCTTCAAGGAATCCCAACTAATCGGTATTTTTCACCAAAGGGTTGCGAAAAAAACTCCGCACAATTAACAAGGGGGGGGGGCCTGCAGAAAATGACCAATTTTGTCAAAAGATTGCGAAAAAATACTGCCAATTTTGTCAACAATTCGCGAAAAAACATGGCAAGGCTTGTCAAAAGATCGAAAAAACAGCAAGTTTCGCCAAATGATCGCGAAAAAACACAACGTGTGGCAAAAGATCGCGAAAAAAAACAAGTTTTTCAAAAAATCGTTAAAAAATGGTAAATTTCATCAAAAATGAAAAAACGGCAAGTTTCATTGAAAGATTGCGAAAAACACGGCAAAATTTTTCAAAAGATACCAAAAAAGGCAAATTTCTTCAAAAGATCGCGAAAAAAACGGCAAGTTTCGTCGAAAGATCGTGAAAAAACCAGCCAGTTGCATCGGAAGATCGCAAAAGAGCGGCAGATTTCGTCGAAAGATCGCAAAAAAGGCAAGTTTCATCAAAAGATCAAGGAAAATACGGCAAAGTTTGTCAAAAGATCGCGAAAAAGGCAAAATATTTAAAAAAATCGTGAAAAAACCAGCAAGTATCATCAAAAGATCACGAAAAAACCGGTAAGTTTCGTCAAAAGATCAAGAAAAAAACGGCCAGTTGCGTCAAAAGATCGCAAATAGACCGGCAAATTTTTCCAAAAGATAGCAAAAAACGCAAAATTCGTAAAAGTGATGCAACCCCTCCTCCCCCCCCCCCAAAAAAAAAAAAAATTGGGAGTGGATTTTTTCCTGTCTCTGTAGTAACCTTAAAGAAAATTTGATGCGAATTTCAAAATTATTCTTTTACTCCAAATCACTCCAAAATTATATGCAGTATTACAGTAATATTAATATGAATTTTAGAAACTGCAACTAAAAATCTCAATTTGACGCCTAAGGTTTTTACAGTAGTCGTCATTTGACGCCTGCCTTTTATCTCCCAATTTCTATCACTGCATCTATGGGTGATCATGTAACTAATTCTTTGCATGATCCTGTATACCATTTTATCTATATGCTAACATTTATTAGTAAACTGAAAACAGTTCAACTTAAAAATGCATAACTTACTTAATAACCACCTTTAAGTTAATTGCTCTCATATTCAATATCTTTTATGAACTCTTTTGTGTAACCCTGTATATCAGCTATGACGTTTATATACACCATATAATTTGCAGAACATTTAGTAAAACTTAAAAGCGCATATCCTAATTGAAAATGCATTTTAACCATCCATCAGCTATCATCGATAATATACAGTACTTTGGATAAGAATATAAGATTTGAAACATTTTGTGTGTCCCTGTAAATGCTATGCACGTCATATTATAAGTTGAATATTAAGTCTCAGCGGCGTATATCCATTTTATGATACTTGAAATCGTTTAACATCATTAAAATATGTCGCAAACAATTCCCCCTTTATTATTGTGTAATGGAATTCTTTTGAGTGGCCCTTTAAATGAATAATTACTATTATTTTGACTGCATATTTTACAGAATGCGTATTTTAGTGAACTTTGCGAATCCATGTAAATTTGAATAAGTTTGACAGGGTGTAGCACTTTTAAAATTTATTTTAAATGACTATTTCCCACTGGCCGTAATGTATCAGAAAACTTTTGACTATCCCTGTAAATAAACCAATCATAGTAGAAAGTTCATTTTCAATAGAGTTCTTGCTAGGATAAACATCAATAACATATAAAAATTTCATAGCAATCCGAGAATATTTACGGGAGTCAGAGCACGGCCAGACGGATAGACAAACCGAATGCATAAACACTTTTCAACTTTGTTGGAAAGTGTTAAAAAAGACTAAGATAAGTTTTTTTGGTTAGAACTCTTCCGCAAGAGTCAAGATCAATGTTCTGTAGAAATTCACTCTGGCCGGACCGAAATTTTAACTATTTTTCCGGTCCAGGCTAAGCTCGGGCCTTGTTTTTAGCTTTATATCGGGCCGGGTCGGGTTGTTAATTTTTTCTCTATGGGCCGAGCCGAAATTTTAACTTTAATAACGAGCCGGGTCAGGCCAAATTTTTTTTCTATGGATCGGATCGGGATCGAGCCCTGAAATTTCGAACCGTTCAGACCTCTACAGGGAACGCCCACTAATGGTTGGTTCAGGTTGTGTACACTGTAACAATAATTTATTGTATAGGAATGTATAGACGCAAGTGACGCGTTGGGGTACAAACACCAAAGGCTCAATTTGTCCCTTTTAATTATTCCAAGTTTTCTCATTCACATCAGAAAATTCCTATACTATTATTTTCTTTATTTAAGAGAGACATTTCATGATTACTTAAAGAAAAAATTCTTCTTTGAAAAATTCTGGTATGAAATCAAAATTTCTCATTAAAGAAATATCCATTTATATTTTTCTTGTCATGTATTTTTTGTATTTGACAAATTTGCTTGTTTTTTTTTTTTTTTTTTTTTTTTTTTTTTTTTTTTTTTTTGTTATTGTTGTTTTTCTTTTTTTAATTTAAAATTTTCGATTTCATACCAGGAAATTTCAAAGAAATTGTTTTCTTTTTATAATCATGAAGTGTCTATCTTAAATAAACAAAAGAATAGTATATGAATTTTCTTGTATGAAGGAAAATTTTTGAGATAGAAAGGGGCCAAATTGGGTACTTAAAGCTTTTACCATGAACTTAGAATCACCTTGTATTAAGTAAAAAAAAAAAAAAAAAAATGTTAAAATTGTTGTAACATAAAATAAATTACGTTGAATGAATTTCTTTTCCATTTTGAATAACTAAGTACAAAATAAATAATTTATATAAGCGATTTAAAATAAAGTTTTTAAAATTTTACGTAAATATTAAATGTAATTATATTAAATTTTTAAAACTTTAATTAATTCTAAAAAGTAAATTTAATTTAATTTAAAATTTTAATTAATTTTAAAATAAAAATTAAATTTATTTTTTAAATCTAAATTTAAATTTTTAATTATTATCCCTGGAATTCACAATCAAGTTAGCCATATGGGTGATAGATGTCCTAATGTTCGAGACTATGAGCGTCCCCCCACTTTTTTTTCCAGGACTACACCACTGATTTAAAGGTACAAATGCACAAAAATATGTTTTACATATTAATTAAATAAATAATGTCCACTGGTATCAAGTTTACGTTAACTTAATATGCAACATATATTGCTGAACTCTACAATCTTCTTCATCAATAGCAGGAAAAGTGTAATAGTCCTCCCAATAGTGACTTAATCTCATACTTTGTGGTAGAACTCATTAATTTCTATCACTTGGCTAATGAATTTAGTTGATTGACTTTTTGACTGGTGCTCAACTTCTACCCATGAATCTTGCTTTATTTATTTAAAGCCTACTTTTTTAACTTTTTTAATATCTGTTTCATTTCTTTAACTTTTAATATTTATGACTCATTAAGTAAATTATGGTTTCCTGAACAAAAATTGTCTGTCTTGATGCCTATTATAGATGCCAAAGTTTTTCTATTTTGTTTAGAAATTCTTATTTGTGAAAAAGAAAACAAAAAAAAAACAGGTTATTTACCAAACAAACTTTAGGGACTTTCTTTTGTACTCATTTATTCCTATGAAAATCTTAATTTATCATTCCCATTAATCACCATTTTAATAATCTTTCTGGCTAATTTTCTGAAGTTATACTTTACAAACAGCAATTAAATAATGTAAAAACATTCTATTTTGTTTAAATATTTTTTTCTTTCTTATTATTTTAAATATAAGTTGACATTTAAAAGTAGAAGTTGTGAAAAGTTTTTAAAAACGTGTTTTAAAAGGTTCTTAAGTATTTGGTTTGGCTTAATACTTTTGATATTCAGTCAAGTCAAACAGAATATTCGGCTGACCGAATAATTTGGTATTCAGCTTCCAAATAGTTTGATATTCAGTCTGACTGAATATTCAGTAACATGGCCGAGTAGTCCAAATACCGAATAGATACTGAATATTCAGTGCATCCCTAATTTTATTTTAAGTAGTAAGTAGGTGTTTTTCAATATACTTCCACATTACCCCATGAACCCATTTTCCCCCACCTCACCCTATTCTGCAATAATTTGCACTCATTTTTTAGTACTCAAATAAATTTACTTTTTTTTTTTGTTGTTCTTTTTTTACAGAAGTTACTATGTCTGCACGAAAAGAAAGGGGTAAATTATCATCTCGAAATGATTATGAAAACAGCAGTAGTGATGCAGAAGAGTCAGAAAATAATGATGAAAATCAAGACAAAAATGGAAATGGGTGAGTGTATACAAAAGAATTATCAGTATACACTTATCTCTTCATGCATAAATATACAGTAGACTCCCTCAAATCTGCAAACCAGAAATCCGCAACTCTCTAAAATCCGCACATATTTTAAGGATGTCAACAATGAAAATTTCAGTTTGGATATTGGGACAAAATTTGATTTTTTTTAGTTTTATATCAATTCCATATATTTTTTATTTCATAATTTTCTTAATAATACTCTATTCCTTTTTTTATGGAAAAAGAATATATTTTTTTGGAAAAAATTCAAGATATTGCTGATATCACTGGTAGTCACAATCTTCTTACCAAATATATTTATGCATTAATCAAGATTTTTTGGTTATTAAGCCTCGATAAATTTGAAAAAAAAAATTCCTTATTTTATGAACTTGATGTGAATTATAAATGTACATTTATGAGGCAAGTTTTGTTAAATAATTTTTGAAAAATACATTTAATCTTTATAATGAATATTTAATCATACACTATTGATACTTTAATCATTTTAAAAATTATCTAAATTTTTATTATTTTTGTTTATTACTTATTTTAATATTTTATTATATTGTAAGCATTCATTATAGTTCCGATTGCGCTATTAAATGCATTCAAATTACTGTTAAAAAAATTTAAACAAAGCAATGACCAGAAATCCGCAAAATTCTAAAATCCGCACAACCTCTGGTCCCGAGCTGTGCGGATTTGAGGAAGTCTACTGTATATTGTGGAAACAGGATTAAGTGTTCAAATAAGTTTTCCATTCCTCTCATTAATATTAATCCTTTCATATTCTTTCTCTATTAGTAACAGTGTACTTGTACATTCTTCCAACCAAGAAATGTTTTTGAATGCTTCATGACTTTCATGATCTAAAAAGCTCCAATAATAACTACTTTCATTTTAACTTCAGCTCTAAGAGAAGTCATGAAACCACCCCAATTTTTAATTCAAGGTTTTAGATTCAGCATTATCATGTTTTGTAAATTTGTTCAGATGTATTCTGCATTTTTTTTTCCTTTTCAGTCTAAAGCAGCTTAGCTAAAGAATGCTTCCTTTAAAAACAGTAGATCTTTATAATGCAATTCTCCATATAACACACAACCTTTCAAATGTAAACAATGCATATTGCTATGAAGAAGCACCTGTATTTTATGATTGTAAAAGAACTGCTGCTGGTCTAGTAAACTAAATTTAATGCATTAGTTCAACTTTATCTGCTTAATTTAGAACATTTAATGAAAAAATTTACTATTGCAATAAACGTTTTTGTAAAGGAGCAATATAATAAGTGATTTGAATCCGAGTGTATTAGGAACAATTTAAAAATGTATATTTAACAAAATGTGGATTGATCTAAATAATACAAAATTTATAATCTAGATAAGGAATGCAGTATAAAGATACTCTAATGTATTTTGATCTGTTTCAGACCTATTTGGCTATATTTATGAGGTAGATTTGATGATGTGTGAAATGTGATAAATATAATGCAAATTTCTATATAATACAAACTTTGTGTTTTCAGGTTTGCATTATATAGATCTTCAACTGTAGTATAAAAATTATGGAAGCATCTGAATTATATTATCAAATTCATTCTCATTATCTCTGTAAAAATTTCTCAGTATTTTTTTACTTGAAATTGATAAAATATCTTTTATCAGAATCATCCAACTAGTGCTCTTTGTTTGAGCTTAGGATTAAAGAAAGAAATAAAAATTTCACTATTGTTTTTTCATTCAGTAAGAATATTGTGAATATTTATCCTCATTTTAGTGCTCGTCATTGAAATGTTGAACACAATTTAGTATTAAGAGTAAATGCTAAAAAACCACAAAATTTATGTGTGCATTCATGTTTTACCTTTGTTTCTTTCACTCTTTTTACTACATTGAACTCTGGTTCTGTCTTAGATATTTTTTGTGGATAGAAATCTACATTAAGCAGTGGGTACCAATCTGTCTTAGTCATCAGGAACAAATGAAAACCAATTGCATACAGACAAGTCAGCCAATTAATGGGTTTAGGGCAATTAATGTTTCACCATGAAAAAATAATTGTTAAATAATATTTTTGTTTTCTGTTTTGCAGCTTTGTCTTATAAATTTTTTTTTGTATAATTTCCTTGTTCAATGTCCAGATATTGAGTTATGGTATGGTTTTATGAAAATTTCTTGATACTATGCGAGTACGGTTCTACAGACAGGTAATAAGCTCAGTCAGAGTCTGCCATATCGAGAAATCTAACACATAAAGTCATATTTGGGAAAATATTCTATTTTACCTCTTTTGTCACATACTGTATGCTCTTTTCATTGAGGCATTGTCTTTGTAAAACATAAGAGAATCATTTTAAATTTGTAATTTATGTTGGTTTTCTGATGTGATACGGTGGTGTAAGTGAACATTCTCTAATATAATGCAGGGATATAGCATGCTATCACACATATAGTGATGATAATGTTGAGTTTTTAAACCAGCTACAGGACTAAGTGAGAAAAGAATAATTTATTTACAAGAGAAAGTGTTTAAGTAAAGCTTCTAGACTAACATACTTTAGAACATCTCTCATCAAATCCGAACACTTATACAACATCTACATATTCTTACATTACAAGTGACAAATGAAACATGTTGCATTATTGGTGAACTGAACTGCACCACTTTGCTGTCATATTTAAAACATCTTATTCTTTAACATTTCTTACTGTGTTTTTTTTTCCTACATGATCTTGCTAAATGATCAGCATTATTACATTTGTAACATCTTTTCTCTAATATTTTGAAAGCAACTGACTTTTCATTCTTATTTACATTTCATGTACATGACTCTTCATTGAATAATCTTACTGTTAAATTTTCTAGAGCTTTTTATTCTGTGTTAGTAAAGTCCTATACAGTTTTAAAATGTTTATACTGTTCTAGAAGTTTGGATAAAACTTTAGATATAACCATTTCATCATTAGTTTGTTTATTAAGGGGTTTCATTTTAAAAGCAATGATTACTGACCTACTTATATGTGAAACAATGTCAGTTTCTGTGCTAAAACTGTTGTTGAAAAATCCTTTAATAAGTTGCATTTTTGTGGTTCAGTATCTCTCTGAAGACTAGCAGGTAATTTCTTATACATGTCATGTGAATTTTCATAATTTAAAATATGCATCACTACATTCTTATCAATAGCTATTACAATTAACTGTTGAATTTTAGCATTTTTCTTTTCCCACAGCAACTTAGCATCTGGTGCTATGCCTTTTTTTCTCTTTTTTTTTTTCTATTCAAAATGTCGAACAGGGGATCGGATTTTAAAATTACACTTACTTGGAATTTCCATAATGCAAATGTACTTGAATCATGAAGTTTTTCAATTTTGGAAACATCCTTTTACATATTCGTAAATTTGTTTTGTTTCTCAGCATTTCAAATTTTACAGAACTTTTGTTTTTAAATTACTTCTACTGCTCTTAGTCATTAGCTGGCTTTGTAACCCTGCTCTGGTACCATGTTGAGTTTTTAAACCAACTGTGTGGTTAAGTAAAAAAAGAATAATTTGTTTATAAGAGAAAATATTTAGGTAAAATCTCTGGACTAACCTACTTTCAGAACATCTCAAATCAAATCAAATTACCAGCACAGCCTCTCCATATTCTTACACTACAAGTGGTAACAGAAACATACTGTTGCTAAATTGGCAAGACAAACTTGGTATTGCCACAGATGTATAAATAATAATTATTTCACAACATGTTCTTGGCTAAATTTGTATAAATATACTGGGACAGGGTCATGATTTATTAAACACATACATATATGTAAAACCATTTCTAAAAAGAATGTCCTTGGAGACTGTTAGGAAATGATTATATGCATACTTTTACTGGTAGTAATTCACTTAAAACAGAAAAATGAAAATTTTATACCCCATAAAATTAATTTTATACTTGGATTCTTTATTTTATCTAGAAAAGCTGAGAAGTTATATCCCTATATCTTTGTTATGCAAGACTGGTATGCATTTCTCGAGCAACAGAGCTTATGTATTTCTTGCATTTACTGTGATTTCTTAAATTTCTAATCATCACACAACTTCCATTATTATGCTGTCTATGAAAAAAATTTTTTTTTTTCAAATGCAACTTCTATGAAAACATTATTTTGATCGTACAGATTTTTTATGATAATTTTCAAGCACGATTTTTATATATAATATATATATATATATATATATATATATGACACGTATCCCCAGAGGTGGAGAAATACATCATTTTGCTCGCCAGTGGCAAGAGGATTTTCTTGCAAGGCGAGTGTATCAGTGATACTTTTTTAATCTAGATATTTTGACTTTCCAAATTATTACAGTGTAAATAGGGTACTAAGTTCTATCTTATATTAAACTTACCTCTGTTGTACATATTTCTTAATATTATAGAAAAAGCAAATTACGAAAATGCATTGTAGTAATAATAATTTCTTCTGTAATAGCGTACGATCTTGTCATAACTATTTTCAACTGCATGTGTGTTGCATTTTGCAGGCTGGTGAAATAAATCCTTGGCTGGTAAGAATTTTGAAATATTTTTTGAAATATTTTCCCGATTATAAAATATTAACACTTTTGCACTTGAAACAGTGTAAACAGTTCGGCATTTGTTTCTGGCTAATATTTCATTTTAGAAATTAAAACTTCCCCCATAAATAAAAAAAGAATGTAAATAATATTTTAATTTAACAGCCATGTAATCGAACTATGTACCTATGAGCTACTACATTCAATGAAAAATGAAACCTGCTCACTAGAATGTTAATAATGGCCATAGGTAAGGTATATCACTCTTATATAGATTGAGACTAATGATAAGTCCAATGATATTTATTAGATTTTCAATTGACAACAGAATGATTTTCCCACTGATTATCCCATAGGTAAAACCAGACCTACTTATTTATCTTGTCATCTGGAGTAGGAATGCAATAAATCGTGGCTTGGCCGAATAACTGAATACCAATTATTTCACCAAGTTATAGCTCAATATTCGGCTGCCGAATAATGAATTTATTTTTGTCTAAAAACGAAATATACTATGCACTATATGCACAATTCTTATATATTTCACAATTACAATGTATTTTCTTTAAAAAAAATTATTTATATGCAAATTAAAATTTTTTTTAAAGCATTATTTTATTTTGAAAAAAATTTCAGCTATGTTCGGCCTAAAAATTGTGTCAATAATATAATTCGGCCAAAAAAAAAAAAAAAAAAAAAAAAAAATTATTAACAAAAATTTTCTCCTCAGGTAATGTCTTGTTGCATTTTAAAATAATGACACAATTTTAAAAGCACTAGAAAAGATGAATTTCAAATTTTAGATGAAAGAAAATAAATCTTAATGTCTTAAGAAAAACCATTGATATAAAGGGATATCCTCTAAGAAAAAGTGGAAAGAAATCAATGTGTTTTTGGACCTGTTTTAGACCTCAGATTTAAAGTTTTCTTTTTCAACAATGATGAAGCAAAAGAATGTGGAAGTAAAGTCCAAATTAACTGCATTAGTAAGACTAAGAAAGACTAGTATGAAATCAATAACAGAATCTAAACAGAATCTAAACAAAATATTTTCAACATAACCATTCCAACTTCTCATATTCTAAATTCTATATGGGCGCGATTTAATAAAATTGCAAGTCAGTCACAGAGTGAAACCTATATAGAAGTTCCCTTCAATGTGAAGAAGTAAAAGAAATAAGTAATTTTCTATCCCAGCCACTACTAGAAAGAAAACAGTATCCTATACAGTGGTGGGCAAAGAATTCAAAAGACTTTCCAAACCTTTCACAATAAGCCAAAAGTATCTTTCTGCACCAGGAAATACTATATACAGTGGGCGATTATTTTCTGGAGCAGGTAACATTTATGGGAAAAAAAAAAAAAAAAAAATCGACTATCAGCTGAGAATGCTGAATTGTTATTATTTCTACATCACAATCTATGATTATTAAAAACATGTTAACTATTTTTAAGGCAAATAGAAAATTAAAAAATTACAATGATGTTCTTGAAAATATTATGTAAAACATGCATACATATTAAATACAAGAATTTAGTATTTACATTTATTTTGCCATTTAATAAGAAATACAACAGTCTTTAAATAATCCCTTAAATTCCTAAGTACTATAACTTATACGACTTAAATAACTATGTTATGGATACAATACATCTATATCTAATCTATCTTATATATTTGTTCTTTATAGGTATAATAAAATATATTAAAAGAAATATTTTTTATGTAACAAAGGATAAATATTAAACTTCCCATAATACTTTTAAAAAATTAGAACTTACGTGTATGGCTGGCTCTATTACAACTATTTTAAATAGATTAATTTTCAGTTTATTAAATTATTGTTAGTTTATTACACACACTTTTTGTACTGAATAATACAGCATAAAAAAATTTTTCATGATTTTCTGAACTACCCTCTTATATAACAATAGGTAGATAAAACCCATTCAGGGTATGAAAGTTGAGTGGGAGGGGAATTTTAATTTCAAGTAAACTTTTTATTATATATGAAGAATATAAATTGTGAAATTAATAAGTGTTTTACTATGTAAAAAACATTTCTTGCAATATTATTTGGCCGATGGGCCGAATGTTTGGCTTCAAAATAAATAATCGTTGCATGGAGAATAGTTAATCTACTGAGAAAGGAGTGATTAATTAGCAATCACTGTTTTCAATTGCATATTTCTCAAAAGGTTCTTCCAAAGCTGGAAATTAGTGTTTCACTTTATTTATTTATTTCCAATTATAATCACTATATCAATAATAAAAAAAGTTAATAGTTTAAACATTCTTTTTCATGAATTAATGACAGCATTCTTTCATATATATATAAAACACCATAATCTCGATCTTCTAATGAAAGGAAAAAAATAAATACCTTTTGTAGTAGATTCTTATTTCTATTTATTGAGTGATAAAAGATGAATATGGCTTTGTTTATTTATTTTTTCTTAAATAGCTAACAATGAAATGGAAATATATTTATAAATAACTTTTTAAATGCATAAACATACTATTTATTGATTGTACCTCTACTGTACTAACAGTTACAAGATACAAAAAAGAATAAATATCCTGTTTATCAATCTTTCAATGATATATACAAGAAAACTTGGCATAGCAAATATAAGAGTGATATAAAGATAATACAAATTTTATTATCCAACAATAAATCTCAATTCCATGGTGCATTTGAAAACACAATTAAGCAAAAAATGTGAGAGAAAGGATTAATTTAATTAGCTAAAATTTTGTTTATTATTTATTTAGCACATTTATTTACATTTTTCACATCTCTTTTTCACAATTTCTTCAGTTCTAAAAGTAGAGGGTGTATAAAATTCTTTCTTTTATTGAATGACAACTTAGAATGAAAAGAGAAATGACTGCTGATAAGATAAATATTTTAATGAATGAATAATTCAGATTAAATAAAAATGCATTTCAAAATTCAGTTATTTCTGTTTTAAAAGTTTGCAGGTAGTTTTAACTACACATACATAAAAAGATTTTTATTTTTCTAGAGCGTTGTGCAATAAAGTATGGAAAGGGGGAAACCCCTGTAAGCTTGAGAGAAAATACTGAAACCAATGTATAATAAGAACAATATAGAGATATTTAGTGCGATTGTATCTTATATGCATTCAAGCTTGAAAAAACTTTAACACTTCTTGTGAGATGTATTTTCCAGGTTTTGTGGCCACAAAATCATTTATTTAAAGATTTTTTTTTGCAAATATTAGTGTTTAAAAACAAAAGATTAGTCAAACAAGAAACTCATTCATGCCAATTTCTACTCCACATGCTGTGTTACAACACTGCATCATAAATGTGGAAGTTTCTAAGTTTTTCTCTAAACAAATCAGCACTTATATTTCACAGTACTGATGATACTATATTATCAGTTACAATACCATCTATACTGTCACGCTGCAGCTTAAAAATTAAGGTCTTGTGGAAAAATGGGGAATTTAGTAATTTTCAAATTTTAATTGCTTAAAAGGTGTATAGCCAACAGAGTGAAAAATTGTCCAAGCTTGGAATCAAACCAGGGCGATTGATTATATGCCACAAAGCTACCTGGACAATGCCAAGCCTAGCACTAATCATTCTTATCTGTTGGCAAGGCTGCAAACTGCATCACTCGATAGAATAAGATTCATGAGCCACCAACTCTGAATTAAACACGAAATGAAAGGGAAATCCAGTATTCATTCATAGTCACCGATGCTCGATTTTCCTTTCATTTCTTGTTGCCCTAGGGTTTTTTGGCTGAAAAAAGACTTTTTTTTTTGTTTTAAACACAGACCACTGATGGGCTCCCTAGTCTAAAAAAACAAGTTCTTTTCAGTTTTATTGAGTTTTTGTACTTTAAACTTCTAATTTTCCTATACATAATACCTAAATTCTTCATGTATCAGTGAAACATGGGTATAATTTTGCACTAATTATGAATTAGCTATAATTATATATATATGTGTGTGTGTGTGTGTTAAAAAATAAAGTTTATTTAAAGGGTACATTTGTGTCTCATGGGACTAGTTTCTTACATAAAGGATATATTAAACTAAATAGAAATGGATTTTTTTTTTATAAATAAAGACCAGGTAAGGAACCTTAAGTTAGAGTTGTTAAATGCCTGTTTTTTTTTTTTTTTTTTTTTTCAGAAAAAAAAAGCAACACACTGTGTTTTATCAGGATTTTTGGACAATGTTTGTAATGTTTGTAGCACAATGTTTGGAAAAAAAATGTACTTACTACTAAATACAATTTAAAGTAACTAATGGATTGTAAAAATATATAAATAAATGACAACAATCAAAATTATGCTTTTCTTTTACAAAATTTGATTGCCTAGAATTAATTTTAGCAATTAAATTATCATTTAAGTGCTATACTAATACTAATGATGAATCAGAACTAGTAAGTATTTTTTTTTAAATTTTAACTAATTAATAGAATAAACCAAATAATTTTACTTATCTACATTATCAAATTAGGATTCTCAGCATGTGTGGCATTTTCTTATGAGTTTCAACTGTATAACATAACATGGAATGGATTATACATAATTTTTTTTTTTTTAATTGGAAAAAGTTAGTTTTTCTGTTTGTGATAGTTACACATACTTAGAGCATTAAGTTACAATTATTTCTTTTAAAAATTGTCATTGGGAGAATTGTGACCATTTTTTCCCCTTGTGGTTGGGAGTGATTTTGAAAAACCCAACCAGGTTTTTTTGGGTTAGACAAAATTATAATAACCCAGCCTTCTTATGTTAAACACGCTAAATTTATATGGTTTCTTTCATTCATTTCAAACCAATTTTTTTTTTTTAGACATGTATTAAGATCTAAGACGTTTGGATACATTTTCGAATACAGACATAAAAATATACTTTCTTTACAGCTAATTTATTTTTTGGTCATTTTATCAATTCTTACTATCAATAGTTAATGTAGAAATTCCCTTTAAATCTGGTTCTTTCGAAATATATTTAAATTGGCATTTATCTTTGCATTCTTATACCTTACCTTAAATAATGATACAGTTGTGAAAGGACAAAAAAATTAAAAAAAAAAACACACAACGGGTTTTTTTCAAGTGGTTTGGCCAAAAAAATCTTGCAGGTTTTTTTGGGCTGGGCACACTTAGGTTTTAAAGCCAAAGAGCAGCTTGGTTGCTGTTAAGTATATATGTCCAGGATTACCTGCCAAAAGAAACAGTTGTCAAAAATTAAGACTTTATTGTAATTACTAGCTGACCCGCCCGGCGTTGCCCGGGTCCGTATTAACAATATTAAACGAACTTGAAATTTGTATGATTTTATCAATAACTGGAAGCATGCAGAAATGCATTGTCTGAAATACGTCGCAGCTGACTTTGTGAAAAATCGGTTTTAAAAACAACAACTAATATTAAGCTCTAGAAATACTTAAAATGAGCAATGAGAAACACGGGAGGGAACATGTATCCAACGATTGCGTTAGTTTCGTGTTAAAGTGTTGATATTTACCCGTAAAAATCACTGTTAAATCACGTAACTAATTATTTTTTTCGCATAGAAATCCCAAGTGAAAAATTTTGAATTTCAAACTAATTATATCATTCTTAAATCCGACTATACAGTGAATGAATCGATACGCGATGATAAAAGATTGGTATATAGTATTATAATTTCAGAGCCATTTAACAAAAGTGTATATTTTTAATCAAAGCATGCGTAATGTTGACTCTGTGGACAAATTCCTAACCGTAAACTTTTGTACCATAACCATAATCTGTCTGTAACCTAACTGCGACTTAACATTACCCTACCGTAACTTAAATATAACATAAATGTAACCTAGCCGTCACTTTGAAATATCAATATAGAAGCATCATTTAAGATTTTGCTTGAAAAGTTAACATTCTTTCGTTAATGTCTTAAAATCGTCTGCACTCTGAAATCTATATTTTAGACTAATATTTGTTATTTAAGTTTTCGCGCATGATTTTAAAAGAATGTTTTCATAAATATATTTTATATATTGACATAGAGTTATTAATATGTTGTTAAATTAAAAACATATTTTCATCTACGTTATAAAGTATTAAAAAGTTCTGATAAAAAAAGAAAGCTTTTAGTAATACAATTTTTAGTTCAAATCAAATGTTTTCAATAGTTTATTTAATTTTATTTTGACATTTAAATTATTTCGAATTTATCAATTTCAATTATTTTAAAAGCAAACATTTTTTAAAAATAAATAATATAATAGAAAAAAGACCATTTTAAAAAATTACTATTTCTTCATAAAATACGCTTCAGCTGTTATTCAATTCTTTCAATTCGTCTTATTAATACAAAATCCCTTCCACATGCTTTTGTTTGGGACATTAATATTTGAGCGATAAATGGTTTAATATTGCAACTCTTTTTTCGGTTTACTTCACCACCACCTATCTTTTTCCTCCATGGTTTGCAACCGCTGTGATAAAAAATCATTATTTAAACTGACAGTTTGCCAGTCTATGAATTTTAAAGGTCTGTTCCAGCTTTTTAAATTATTTATGCGAAAATTTTATGCAACCAACCAACCATAACTAAATGAAGAGAAAAAAAAGAAGAAAAAAGGCGATTTTTTATGAGAGTGATCTTTGGAATTTAATTAATTACTCAGTTAATAAATAGAATTTCGAAATTCTGAAGCTCAGGTGCATCAGGAGAGATATTGGGCTACTCTCATAAAAATTTTGAGCTTCGTACGTCCCATAGATTTTGCTAGCCATCGCAGACACACACACACACACACACACACACACACACACAC
Source organism: Maratus speculifer (assembly GCA_964019185.1). Taxonomy (NCBI): domain Eukaryota; kingdom Metazoa; phylum Arthropoda; class Arachnida; order Araneae; family Salticidae; genus Maratus; species Maratus speculifer. The sequence continues at coordinate 193,836,044 of OZ025299.1, forward strand.
ACACACACGCAGACAGAGCGATTTGTTATTTTATTAGTATAGATAATGATTATTATTATGATTATATGATATATTATTATGATTTAAGCTAAAATAAATAAACTGTCTGTTTGTTACTCAACTTGAATAATAAGACATATGTTGTATTAAATTTCCGATTCCAAAATAAAAGGTTAAATCTGTTAATTTCTAAAATTTCATAAGTTTAGTTTATGTGTCCAAGGCTGCCTGACTTTCCAAACTTACTCTAATGATTTTGTAATTAATTCAATAATTGAATTGTCTAAAATTTCAAAAGTAATCTCTAGACATTTGAAAAAAATATCACTAGACATTTAAAATATTTATTTAAATTATTTATCTAATGTATAAATATTTCAAAAATAAAATTATGTCACAAATGCTGTATTGATAGAAGTGTATGAATAAGAAATTAAATTTGCTGATTTGTGAACGTAAAAGATGAAAAACATTTCATTAAGCATATATTTAAACACAAAAGACATTGGGCTATGCATAAAAACCTTTTATTTTAATCTAAAGAGAAATGATGTGCTGTCATATTAAAAAGAAAATAGATCAAACATACTAAAAAAATAAAGGAACATGTATAAAATTTACAGTGTTTGAACATATTCATAAATTACATAATATTGCAATTCATAATTAAATTTATCTTTCAAAAAATATTAATTCATGGTCAGAAATTAAAATACTTTATATAAATAAAATCATCACATATGGCACTAAACAGTAAGCAAAGTTTTTCTTTGTAAAACATTCGAAAATTAATATTTTTTATGGTCCAATACTGCAAATATTTTTGTTAAATGTAAATTGTCTGCCTCACTAAAACTCTCTGATTACAAAATCCAATGTTAACCTACTGGGAAATTAAGAATCACGATTGGTCATTAATTACCTAATATAATTATTGAAATATTGTTTTCATTATAAAAAGTAAATGTCAGATGCCCATAATGGTTTTTTTTTTTTTTTAATTCTATAAATTTTAAGTATCTTTAAGATAAATTTTCATCAAATGGAAATTTCAATGTTTATATTAAAATTTTTATATTTCTTAAAATTTACAGAGAAATTTTTAAAAACCCACATCATCAACATTGAACGTCTACTTTTTTATGATAAAAACAGTTTATTACGTTATGTAATGAGTCATCTCGCTTCAAAGTTTTCCCATAAGTTAACATTTAATTTCGGGATTGGAGAGTTTCAGGAAAAGCGACCCCTTTTTGTCTTTATCTGCATAAAAAATTCAGAAATTCTCATATAGGTGCAAAAGAATATAACAAACTCATTACAGTTATTATTTTTCGTAAACATTATGTATGCTAACTAATAAAAGTGCTTTGTACAGCTAGGCTAACTGTATGCTTAAACATATAAATGCTTAAAAAATTTTAAAAACTAGCATTTTCTAAAAATACGAACCATTTTTCTGCAATGGGGTTTATACTTGAAGGTAAAATTTCAGCTCCTTACATACCTAAATGTGACAAGGGTGGGGAAAAAAATTATATTGTAAAAAATACTTCTAGATTTTGAAGTAGAAAAAAAAAATGTACATTTCATTTAGATTTTGCAGTCACATATGCAACTAATGCACTTATGTTAAAGCTATGCTATGTTAAAGTTCTTTTATTTTTGCATTCATAAATCGGGAATAAAAAATGCCTTCAGTGTTTTTTAACCCAAAATTGAGCACACATTAAAAGAACAATAGTATTAAAACATAGTAAAGTTAAGTAATATTATATATCTAATGCTTCCAGTGTTTATTATTTGGTTTTAATATTATATGGCAGCAGACAAAATGTTTCGATTTAGAGAAAAATACTATCCAATCATCAAAGACCCCTTCCAAGTTCCCTACCACTTTGTTCTTTGTCTCACTAAGTTTCTAAACCTTTAGTAATGTGCATACTTTGAAGTCTTGAACTGTACATCGAGTTCATGTACAAATAAAATTAAATTGCTTTCAGTAATAAAGCAATAAGTAAGGAAATAAATTTTAAAAATATCATAAATTCTACACACATTATGCATACATAAATACGCAAATTGCATTTTTCATACAAGTTACATAAGGGATATAAAAGGAATTGAAAAGCTTTTGTGATCACATAATATTTACAACAATGCAATGCAAAAAGCAATGAATGTTTTTACTTTCCTTGTGTTCATTATTTTTTTGTATTTGTAATTTTATTATTATTTTGCTGACTGAAAAGTTTCAATCAAAGGATAAGTTAAATTAACTATAATAATACATGAAAAATAACAATTTAAAAAATTCAGCCCAGTTATAAGATAAGACATTTTAAGTACAAAGAAGAATAACATATTCAAAGAAAAATGTTCTGTATCTTGGTGGAGCAAAAAATAAGATTAAGAAAACCTCCCATTTCATTTACTAAATAAAGAACAAAAAAGGCAAATGTTTCTAATGCATATATAAATTTATTGATGAAAAAGATATAGGGTAATATCCCCAGTAATTGGCACATTAAGAATTTGTCTTTAAGTTTACTTCAATTTTCATTACCAAGAAATAAAATATTTACTTGCAAATATTTTTAAATCAAAGAATGCATATCTGTGCGTCTATTTTGCCCACTAAAAGCAAAAATTTTTGAAAAGGTATTTTTATAAAAATATATTTATAAAAAGAGTCTGTATTCACCAGTAATTGGCACTTACAGCACCAATGTATGACGCCTTGTGATCCAGTAATTGGCACATGTTTATGTATATAAAAAAACTTTATATTTTGCATTGGGTTTCATCTCTTTAAATGAATTTACTGTAGATGAAGATGCCATATTTCAGGTTTTTGAGAGTAAGAAATCGGCATATTAGTCTGAAATGTGAACACTTTAAAACAATACAATATATTTATATTAATACCCAGTAATTGACATATGAAGCTTTAATGGATTCCAATTACTGATAATATTTCATATTTTCAAATAAAAACAACTGATAAACAAAATTAGTCTATAACTTTAGAAGTACTGCCAAAATAAGTGGTTTAATCTCAAATCATGCGATTCCCTTGTAATTGGAATAGGTGCCAATTATTTGGAACTATCAAAATTGAAGCACCGTTAATTGGCATCTATCATTAATTCAGAAATCCAAATATTTGTGTCAAGAATACTTTTACACAATTAAAGTAACCCTTTTCAACTAAACAAAACGGTTGTCAATTAAAATTTAAAATATATTATAAATCAGATAATAATGAATTGAAAAGCATGCCTTTCTTAAGCCGGAAAATAAGCATTTGCAACAAAAATGGCTAATTTGATACAAACCGTAATTGTTTCTCTTTCCTAGGCACTATTGTCATCTAGTTGCATAAATCAAAGTTATAATTTTTAAAGTAAATGAGCATATAACTGGTATATGGTCTTGCAGTTTTAAAAGATTGGATATAAAACTTATTTTAGGACATGTTTGTAGGATGTGCCAATCATTGGTGCATGCCAATTACTGAGGATGTTACCCTGTTTATTTAAAATTCTAAAAAAAAAAAAAAAAAAAAAAAAAAAAAAAAAAAAAGCACCATTTCTTTCTATGTCTTTGTGTTTGTTAACAATTATTTTGATCTCTATGTAAAAGTTGTGCCTAGTTTTACTACCTACTTTTTACTACCAATTGAAAAAGGTCCTGTAAGTCCAAAAATTTTCCTGTAATTATGTTTAAATTAGAGTGTATGATTAATGTAACGTTAGTTTACTAATTAATGATTAATAATGGATTATCTACAGTATTAGGTTGTAATGAGAAATAACAGGATAAAACTATAAAAAAAATCTTAATTTACTCTCATATGTATTTCAAACATAACCATAAGTATATATATGTATATATTCATATGTGTTCAAGAGAGAGATAATTTTAATCATTCATTCTTATACATTTCATCAAATGTAATTTTTCATTGTAACACTTTATTAGAAAGTGGCCCTCGGATTCCCCCCCCCCCCCAATACAATAGAAATGTAAACTAATAGGATAACTTGATATAATTCGCATGCACAATAACATTTACTACCATTTGAAAATCAAATTAGAATATTTCATATGTGGGAATTTCTAAGAAATAACACTTTCTAAATATAAAAAATATAATACATTTTTCGTCTTTCAATCATCATTTTAAATATTATTGTACACAAAGAATTTTGCAGTTTAAAAAATTATCTAAATGCAAATATTTTGATATTTTTAAAAGTATGCATTTACCGTAATTTCCGGCGTATAATCCGCGGATCAAACAATTCTTTTTGGACCCAGAACTTATATTTAATAATTAAAGCCAAATATTTACCACGATCTCGAAATTTATTTTTTATTTGATAATATTTCTGGGTCTAAAATTGATTGTTTGATCCGCGGATTATACGCCGGAAATTACGGTAAGTTTTCTCTATAGTTCAGAGACTTTCACTTTTAGGAGGTGTTTTTAATTTTTATTTAATACTAAGCGTTATTTTTTCTTATTAATTAAAATTTATTTTCTGTTGTGTAAGTATATAGAAAATTACAAATATGCACAAAGGGCAAAATATTTTACTTATTTCGTCCTCAGAAATAGTGTGGTATTTTTGTTTGAGTTTGTCTGATGTTTATTCAACATATTCGCATATGCTCCCGAATCATTTTTAAAAAGAATTATTCAGTAATTCTATTTGCATAAAAGCACATCATTTATAGTACAAAATCAAATAATCATTTTTTCTCTCTGTATATGCATTTATATAAGCAATAATAAATGAATTATGTACACATTGAATATTTTCTTTTATTCTTTACTATCAAATGGTTTCATTTTCTTTTTTAACACGCTCGCGACAAGCATCTTTCGCTGAATTTTAGAAAATCTGAAATCTTCGCTGAAATCTTTTATCACTGGTTTTTCAAAACAGAAATTTTCGTGTAATTAAATCGGGAAAATGCCATGATTAATCCTTTAATACATGATCTACGCCATTTTGTAAATGATCTTTAAGAAAAATAAAAAACATCTTCCTCTTTTTGTGCGTTTTAAAATCGAGCCTGCACCCATAGAATTGCATGGATCTTTCCTTGGCATAACCTGACATCGGATTATTTTTTTTAATTTTAATATTAAATATGTTTTTATTAATACTATCCGATACTTTTTATTTATATCAAAAGTCCCGATATAAAAAAAAAAGCATTACTCCGGTCTTAAGGGGACAGTGGACCTTTATTTGAGCAAAATTGTGGTACCAATTTCTGTGGTATAATTGTACCAAAACAGTTTTTTCTTATTAAAATATCATTTATGAAGGTTTTAAAAAAGTAAATAATAAAGGTAAGTGTATTTATATACTTTAAATCTGTTTTTTTCAAATCTAATTTTTCAGAGTTTTTTGAAATGCTCTTTGCGATGTAATTTTTGATTAATATTTATGTAATTGATAGGGATTATTCAATTCGTATGATAACTTTACCAATCAGTTTGATTGTGTTAAAAATAATAGTATATCTACGTATCCATCGTTATATGGAGTTCCATTACCTGCGGTTTATTCTGCGAGCTGTTTCAAATGACAGACCAGATGTTACGACCAATAAGGTTATCTGAGCGAAAAACCCCAGCCGGCTATCGCCCAGATAGCTAAACAGGTAAAGCATTGGCCTTGTAAGCCAAGTATCCGGGTTCGATTCCCGGCCCGGGCAATTTTTCGCTCAGCTGGAATTATTCAATTCGTATGATAGGGAAGTATTCTGATATTGTTTATAAAGAAATTGTGTAAGCTTTTTAAAATTCGTTTTCATCAAGATAGTCAAATTTGAGTTTTTACTTATTAAAAGGCAAAATTCTGATGAAAATCGATATGGGATTTAGAAAAAAATCTGTAAAATATTAACTGTTCAAGAGATTACACAAATTTGTTTATAATAGAGTTATAGTGATAAAAATGCAAAAGCAAAAAAATATTTAAAAAATTAAAACACGAGGAACATTTTAAAATTCGTTTAAAAAATTAAAATTTTTGAAAAATTTAAAAATCGTAATAAGATTGGAAATTTTTTGAAGGTGTTCTATATGCTTTTGGTGAAATGTATATATGCACAAAATTTGATATTGCTTTCATGAAAAAAAAAATAACAATGTCCACTGTCAGATCACGTTAAGCAGTTAGAAAATTATCGTATTTAAAGCAGCACAAAAAACTGCAGTTTCTTAATTAATGAATGAAACGAAACTTTTTTTTCTATTAAAAATTTTTGTGGTTTGATAAAATATTCAAATGCATATATATTTAACAATATTGATCAACTAAATTGTTAACGACAAAAGTAATTATTGAAAAATATGAATATTGAAATATGCATTTTGCGCGCATGATTTTACAATTTCTAGTGCAGATATTTTTTAAATGTTTCATATTTTGTTACTTATAATACTGTATTTTACACTGAACCTAAATTTAAAAGTATATTCAAAATTTTTAGCATAATTAGTGGCTTTTCTGATCATATTCACTAAATTTCACCGAAAAATGTATACTTATTTTTTCAATTCACAATTTTCTCTGACAAAAACCAGACTAAATAACACACAAATTCTCAGCTCAGCTCAGTTCAGTTCAGTTCAAATTCGCAGTTCAGCATGAATTAACACATGTAAACTATGAATATACATTATTTCAAGATTTTATGATAATTAGTTTTTAAATGAGAGTACACGAAATACCAAAAATCAATTAAAAAAAAAATGGTTTCAAAGTTGGCCTATAACGTTACAGCAAATGCATTTATGCAAGATACATTTAGCCATAACTTTTGTTCCAATTGGCATTTTGGTAAAATCCAGTTTGTAGTGGATTTATAACTTTTGAATGTGTCCATTGCGAAATTTGTGAAAAAAATATGTATATATTTTTTTAAACTGTCAACGTGATCTGTATCAACATTTTAAAGGGTTATATAAGGGAAAATTTATCATAAAAAGTAACTAGTGGGAGTAATCAAGGATTCTGATGAACTTATGTGTAACGGATACGTGACGCTCGTCCACAAAAGGTTCTCAAGCTTATTTTTTTCACTGTTCGACTATCCGAATCTTTCTGGCATGCAAATAAATTTTCATTTCTGTATAAGTGAAAATTTCAGGTGTTAATTATGATTGATCGTTTTTTATTATTATTATTATTTTAATCTGAAGATAATTCCACTTTCAGAACCGGTACTAAAAGTAAAACTATCCTCATATAAAAAATACTGTAACCAAAATCGAAAAAGTACAAACGCACAATAAAAGTTATCAACTCCCGGTACCTACACAAAAATAAATAAATAAATAAAATATATATTTTAATAAAATGCGAGCGAGAAAGCTGTAAACAACTCTCCCATAGGATTAACATTAGCGTGAGCGTTTCTTTCCATGACTAATATACGCGCGTATTCAGAGCAAACGTCCGTAAAGTTGTGGAAGCTGTTCTGCAAACGGGAGGGTTTGCGGTTGAGGGGGGGAAAGAATTCAAATACCCGATTCTTGGCAAACATCTTTCCCCTTCCGCAATTGATGACGTCGCGTACGACTGTGGAACAAGATAATCGATTTTTAATCGAATGCTAGCATGTTTTAACCAATGAAAATACATCATTTTTTAAAGGGACAAAATATGATGTTTTGAATAATTGTTCATGCGCGCTATGCTGTCTTATTAGTGACTCATCAGCCCTGTCTTTTAGAATTCGGACTAGCTGACCAGTTAAAGAATGTTTTTTTTTATTTTTTTTAATGTTAAATTTAAAAATAGTTAAAATCCAAGAATTATTTAAACAAATTCATATCGCATATTAATATTTAAATTGCTCAGGACATTCCCCCGGAGCAATGAGTTCCCTCACGGAAGATTGAGATTTTGTGTTTTCAATGGTAAAAAAGTGCAGCCCTTGCCGCCCCCCCCCCCCCAGAGACACAGATTTCCCTCCAGCAAAAAAATGTGTAGAACCACCTGGACTTAGCTGATCAGTTGAAAAAGAATATTTCGTTTAAATGTTAGATTTAAAAACATTTAAAATTCGAGGATTTTTTTAATAACAATCTCATTTTGCATGTTAATATTATTGTTCTAGCCCATTATCTCGAATGTATCACCTATTTTTTTATAAACAAAAAATATAATAATTTAAAATTATGGAACAGAGGTAACATTTTACTTGAGTTTTAAAGTATCAGCTTTTCTATGATATTTTTCACAGAATTAAATATATTAAAAAAATAAAGAAAGAAAAGATTAATACATTATAGTAATAATAAACTAATATATTGGAATTTCCAAAAGAGAATCAGGCACAGTGTTGATTTCAGAGCATGGAATCCCCCCCCCCCCACCGCGAAGATTTGAGAGTTTGTATTTTCAATGGTAAAGGAGAGCAATCCCCTCCCCCCCCTGAGAACGGGGGGTGGCCATTTCCCCGGATGATTTGAGATTTTATGTTTTCAATGGTAAAAAAAAAAGTGTGATTTCTCTCGTCCCCCCCTTCCCTCCGGACCCACAGAAATCCCTCTTTGCAAAAAATGCCTAGAATTCGAACTTAGTTGATCAGCTAATGAATATTTCTATTAAATGTTAAATTTCAAAATATTTAAAACCCGAGGATTGTTTTGATAACAATCTAATGTTGCATATGAATATTTTTATTGCTCTAACCTATTCCCTTGAATGTCTCATCTATTTTCGTATCAACTAAAAATATATTAATTTAAAGTTATGGAACAGTGGTAACATTTTACATTAGTTTTAAAGTCTCAACTTTTCTATCATGATATTTTTTCACAGAATTAAATATATTAAAACATAAAGAAGGAAAAGTTTAGTGCATTGTAGTAGTAATAGATTAATATATTGGAACTTCCAAAAAAGGCACAGAGCTGTAAAATGCCTTAGCTAGAGCTTCTGGAGCAGGAACATAACACACTCTAGATAAGCATATACTTTGTTAAATAAAATATTTAAAAAATATTTTAAGAATTATAAAATTGAGGTCCCATAAATAATTAATATAGGTGCTATAATAGCTGCAGTTTTAATGTTGATATGTAAGTATAATATAGCCAGTTTTGTATATATATTTTTGCATTTTTCCATATGAATTTTAGGCATGCGATTTCATTTTAATTATGCATATATGTATACTGTCCAACTAATGGTGGATGTATGTGTAGTTGTGAGTGGTGGGGGTGCAGCATGAAAAAATTAACTCAAAAGTTTAAAACTGATGAAACACTTCATGTGGGGGGGGGGGGGGTTGCCACGATAAATGCGTGATATTTAAAAATCAACACAAAGAAAAGCTGAAATATTTAGAGAAAATTTATCTTGCACTTATTTTAAAGCTTCATATTAGGACTTTTTTCAATGCCAAAGAGAGAGAATGCAAAATAATAGTAGCAGAATGTGTTACTGATATTCCTGTTTTCACATTCTTTTTATTTTATTTATATAGAAGATGCTCATTTGTAAAGTTTTAAAACAGCTCAAGTTTATTACAGCTCATTTATTTTGTTGCTTTTTCTCATTCACCATACTAGAATATTTTGTAATTAGCTGTGTTATAAAAGTTTTTCGTACTAATTATTGTTACTATTTTTTATATATACTTTTTTAAACTGGATTTTATAACAAGAATAATTTATATAAGCTCAAGTTCAAACAACATCTACTACACAATTCTACTCTTCCACAAGACACCCTCCAGTTTAATCAATTTAACATTCTTGACATATTCAAAGACTTATTAGCTGTGCAAACTGACTTTTTATAGCATAATATTTTAATATAATTTAAAAAAATAAATAAATATTATTGGAACTAACTATTTTTTATTTATGTTGCACAGTTCATATCATATTGTTAATTTTTTTAACAAATTAAGGGAAACACTAAAAATGAAAAAAAAGTTTTTTTGTGCTATGTGTAGGGTTTTCAAACATTAAATTTTTTATTGCCAACTTAATTAATGTCTTTATCAATATATTTAGTAATCTTGAAAAACTCAGAACTTTAAACAAGCTATTTATGCTAGTAGAAAAATTGGGAAACACTTCTCAAACTCAAAAAAAAAAAAAAAAAAAAAAAAAAAAAAAATCTGTTATATAATTAATATAGTAAGTTTATGGTATAAACCTGTTAATACTTCATTTGCATTGATTGACAAAATTTATACTAAATTAAAATTTGATAATTCCTTGTATGCATTAATATATTTGAGAAATGTATTATACAGAAAACAGAAGGATATATATTTTTTAAAAAAGGCCAACATGTGCAAGAAAAATAAATACAAATTAAGATGTTAATGTTATTTAATCCGAAATATTGGAGTCATTTTACTTAAAATCTTAGATTTGTTAACAAACATCATTAAATAACTTTCAGGTAATTGGATTTTTTTTTTTTTTTCAGCTTGAAAATATTACATATTTTGTTACCTACAAACTGTTTATCACTTTACTATAACTATTGTTTTGTCTTACATGTAATGTAAAGAAATTTACCTCTCCCCCCCCCCCACACACACTCCCTTAAACCAAATAAGTAATATTTGATTTAAATGAATTAAATTATTTCACATAATCAATATCCAGTCATACATTCTTACATACTCTCAGTCAGTCACTATATGAAATGCTTTCAGTGTATTATTAACATGTTGTATTATTATATCAGCAGAAGGAAAAAAAATCAAGATATTTATAAATATTATAATTTCAAGAATTCTGATTTATTTATTTATTTTTTCAAAATTCATATTATGTTATAAAAAAAAATATATTTTGTATTTTTCCATTGCTGGATTATAGATAAACTTTAAAAAAGAAAATCTCGATAATAAACAGTATTTAATTAATAAAAGTAACTTAAACTATTTTCTTTATTAACTTTCCTTTTCAAATTATTAACTTTTCAAAGTTTATTTCTTATGTGTGCATTTAAAATTTATTGCAAAGTTAACATTAAATGCTGAACAAATTAATACGTTACATGTTATCAAAAATCAACTATTCATGAATCATAGAAATACTCTAGTTGCTTACTGTAGAAAATAAATATATTTTTTTAAAAACAACAATTCATGCGTCAGCTTTTTTATTATTATTATGCATCACCGAATCTTATTATTAGGGATTAATAGCCAAAAAAAAAAAAAAAAAAAAAAAAAAAAAAAACATTCTTAAATTTTGAGAAACTGTATAAATAATTTCATAAAAAGTAAACAAACATTTTTTAGCAGATGCGACAGCATTTCTTTTACAAGATAAAATTCGAAACTGTCAACATCAAATTCCTAATGTTATATCTTATCTTGGTAATATAAATTACAAAATAAACGTTTTATAGCAGTACTAAAAAAATATTAAGAAATTATTCATAATAATACAACATATCAAAAAGTAACATTACACTGAAAAGCATTTCACATACCTGTATTTCAAATGAGTGAATATCCTTATCTTCATTAAAAGTTCTGTTAATATGTGTTATAATGTCTGTTTTATAAATTATATACATTATGAGTTTATTTGCTGTACACAATTTACTGTGACAGCATTTTTAGAGTAAAAACAAAGCAAAAACAGCACTTTGCACGCCGCTGTGTGATCCGCCATTTTGTTTACGAAAGGCTTACGACAATAAAATTCTCGCCGCAAGATACAGATCACGTGACACACTCAGTTACGATGGTGAAACCTTTCGTACGTTTGCCTAGAATCGCGTTTCTGACTGTCGGCTGCAAATTTGTGGACGGGAGGGAGTTACGAGAAGAAAGTGTTTGACAAGAATGGGCCCGATAGTCTACCACAGCCTTGTAAGTTTCAAGATAGTAGTTTAACCCTTCGGAGAGGAGCGTGCCATATAAGGGGCTCAAGATCCTTGATTATTCTCCCCAGTAAGTTTTTATTTCAAATTTTGCCCTGTTTAATCTGATCATTTTAGCGATTTAACTAGGCAGAAACTTCTACTTTAAAAAACCGGTGACCAAAAGATCTAAATTTCTGCAAAAAACGCTTGTCCTGCAGAGATTAAGGTATGTATCTACCTTCGGGCACTTATTTTGAAAAATAGGATATTTTTATCTAACACTTGTGTTTTTAGTTGAAACGGAGAGTATAAGAATGAATTCATACACATTTTTAACGGGATTTTAATTAACTTTTCATATTTAGGCAATATTTAGTCCAATTTTAGTAAAGAATTACGTTTATGCCAAACTTAACGAAATCTTTTCAGTATATTTCACTTTTTTTTGCAACAATATATTAGCAAACCCCTAGTGTGTTAATCAAAAGATTTACAATACTTCTTAAATTTACTAAAATATACAAAATTTTGTATACGAAACATGATTAAAAAAAGTGCATTTTTCAATAAAAATAGCTCTTAAATTAATACATACAAACTTACAAGCTGGTACAGTCCATGTCAATTCAGGCAGCCAAAGAAAAAAATCTTACCTTCATACAGGATTGGCACGGTTTTAACCAATTGGTTTTAACCATGGTTCAAACCACGGTTTAAACCAACTGTTTTTTTTTTTTTTCTTTATAATTTGCGTGTTTCAGATTATTGGATATAAATAATGTTTTCATTTAACTCTTTATTTCAGCAATAAGCATTAAATATAGTGGGTTTAGGTCATTTTTTTGTGAATAGAATTAAAATCAGTATACACTGGTCAACACATCTATTGCTCTAAAGAAAAAGCTTCAAACATGAATTGATCAAAGATAAAATAAAATTAAAAATATTTTAATTTTGAAATAAATGCAGATTAGATTATATAATGTAATTAATAACATAATACGATGATCATTAAAATTTTGCTCAAGCCGTAAAAGAAAAAAAAAATCTTGATTGGGGAGATTATCTTGAAGAATTAAAATCTAAATATGAAGTCAAATAAGAGAATATTCAAAGATTGGGTGCTAACATTTTAATAATAACAATATATATACTTATTTTTCATGTTATCTTCAGAATCTAATGACCTAAAATGTTGACTTCAAAATTGTCACTCAAAAACCATAAGAAGTATTTAAAATTTAATATTTGAATAACTGTGGAAAAGAAAATTATATTTATCAAACTACATCCTAAATGTTTATTATTAGTAATCAAAAGATAGTTTATAAAGGTTTTCAGAGTATCAATGTTTCACTGTGTAGAGCAGTTTATTCATTGAGCATAAAACTGTTTACTAATAGATACAGTCTAAATTAAAATAAGATGTTTTTCTATTTTCTACATAAATTCACGATGGTTACTTAATTTAAATTATTTTTAAATGAAATTACACTATTTATAATCCAACAATGTCTATTTTTATCAATAAATATGCATGTATATGTAGTAAGAAAGGATGTTTAAAAAAAAAAAAAAAAAACCCGGTTTAAACAAAAAAACAAAACAAAAAAAAACCTAGTTTAAACAAAAAAATCCCGTTTTTTTTTTTTTTTTCGAAAAATATTAGGTTTTTTTTTTTCTAATTCTGCCTTTATAGTTATACCATAGCTTTACAAATATGTATGTATATACAGGGTGATTCAAAATTATGTGGACAAACTAATATGACAAATCAGGCATACGACAAGGATAAAAAATCACATAGGAATATAGGGCCGCAAACCATTTATTGAGTCACAAATACAGGGTGTTTCATCCTAACTCAATTTGAGTTGACGGTAATAAATTTCAGAAAACTGATGTGTATTTTAATAAAACATTTTAACAGACATTCTCACCTTTGTTTTAAATGTGATAACACCAAACAAAAGTGATAGAATTGGGCATTATGCGCGCCAGCAATATGCATTTGACACCTCACCTCACATTATGGACTGTGATGACGGTATCACCGATTGCTTGAGCAATATGTTTTTCCAGATCTTTTCGTAACTTTATCACATTTGACACAAAATAAGGTACATATGTTGCATTTTCATTACAATATTTTTATTTTCCTCGAAATAATTATTTTCAAATCGGGTGTAGTTAGAACGAAACACACTGTATTTGTGACTTAAATAAGTGGTTTGCGGTCCTATGTTCCTATGCGATTTTTTATCCTTGTCGTATGACTGATTTGTCATATCAGTTTGTCCACATAATTTTGAATCACCCTGTATATATATAGATATACACACACGCGTAAAAAATGCAATAAAAAATTATAACAAGATAAAAACTTCTGCACTATTATGCACAATAAATAAAACTCTAAATCTAAGTGATTTAATTAAATATGTTTACATCTGTTCTTCTCGGAATTGGGAAGGTTGCATTCATTTCACGGTTACTAGAAAACAGCTCCTTTTTTTCGATGGAAATTTGCATTAAATTGCAGTTTTTCCCCAGGCTTAAAACAATACAAATAGTTGAATATTTGTTTGTAGATAATATATCATAACGAAATTAATACTTCATCAATTAAAAAGTATTATGAATAGGACTAAAATGTAACAGGCATGTAATCTAACTACGCACTTAAACACTGAAATAATCAGAATGAAAAGTGCTTCTTTAAATATTGAATCTTTAATTGTATAAATAATATTGCAGCTAATACCAAATGTGCCATTTTTAATAAATTTCAAAATTTAATTTGAATTCACAACTTTTGTGAAAGAATTCTTCAACAATGCGAGTTTTTAAAATATGAGAACGGCTTACCCCAGAATTTATGTAACATACATACAGAAACCATGGTTAATTCACACAAATGTTTTACATTGCGTAATTGATATTTTTAAAGTAAAAACATAATTTGGTATTATTAGCGAGTAATCTAAAAAATATATTAAATGTTTAAAAAAATCTATTAGTTTTTTTTTTTTTTTTTTTTTTTTTTTTTTTTTTTTTCGAAATATGTTACGTACACCGACTAGTATCGTCTGTAACAAGGAAAGCCAAGGTTTGATCCCCTAAAATTTTTAGACTACCTATTTAAGATGTAGGGCATAGGCACCGACTCAAGGCAACACCCCCTATAGTCAATGCCTTCACAGCGAATTCCAAAAATGCCAATATGGCCGACCCTTTAGTCCGAAGACCAAAGAGAGGTCCGAAGTGATTTCCCGTGTACCAGCAGTAGTGCATGTTTCTGCCTTGTGTTCGCATCTCGCCATTTTCTGTTGTATGATTTGTTGTGCTTTAATAAAGTAATTTGGATATTTTAAAGACTAAAAGTAAGTGTTATTTTTGCTTCCTTATGTCATTGTTTTAATAGCAAGGCTTTAAATATAATTTCTGTCTTATATATTTGTAAGATTAATGAGTATCAATTTAATTTTCAAGTCACGTGTATTACAACAGTAGCTTTGAACCATTTACCTATACTTTGAATTAGTATTTTGTTTTAAATGATAATAATAATAAGATATTTTTGCTTCTCATCTGGTTTTTTTATCGAGTTTGTTTTAACCTTCAGTATTTTCTCACAGGACTTTGTTATTATTGATGCATAGTATGTTTATAAGATTATAAGAAATACCCGTCCTTTAACTAATATGATTTATTTCTTTGTATCTAAACTCCAGTTTATTAGTTTGCATCCGAATATACTTATTAAATTATATAATTTTACTCATTACCAGTTTTAAATCATTTACTATCAGTAATCTCGACGCAGTGTTTAAAATAATTCATAAATATTCAAAGAGTTTATTTATTGTTATTGCAGTATTCATTAGTACATAATTAGCATATCAGCTCTTATAATGATTTTGATGTTTTGATAATTTTTTTTTCTTTCTGTATATACTCTTAACTTTAAAATTATTTTCCTGGGCAAATATTACATATTTTTTATAATAATAATTTTTATTAATTATAGTAAATCATAGCTGCCAACTTGTACGGATTTTTCCTACCACAAAAATTTAACAGAAAATTTTATTTAAAATAATCTTCAAAATCTAACGATTCAAAATGGTGAAACAAGACAAAAATTTCTTTTTAATTTTAGTGGTAGGAAAAATCCGTACAAGTTGGCAGCTATGGTAAATTAAAAGTAATTTATACATTGATAAGGAACATTTTTTTCTCTAACAATAATAATTAAAAAATAATTTGTAGATTGATGAGGAACATATTTTTTCTTTGGTAATAATAATAGTAATTCAAAAATAATTTATAGATTGATAAGGAACAGATTTTTTTCTTTAATAATAATAATTTTAAAATATTTTTTAGATTGACAAAAAAGATTTTTATCTTTAATAACAATAATTTTAAAATACTTTTTATATTGACAAAAATAAATAAATAAATAATAAATAAAAATAAATAATTAAAATAAATAAATTAATTAATTAATAAAGAAAAACAGATTTTTTTAAATTATAATATTAATTTAAAAGTAATTTATAAATTATAAGGAATCGCTATTTTCCTTAATTTTTAATAATAATTGTAATTTAAAAATAATATATATTGATAAGGTACAAATTTTTCTTAAATAATAACAATAAATTAAAAATATTTTTTAGACTGACAGAAAAAAGTTTTTTTTAATAATAATAATCTGTAATAATAATAGTAGTTTATAAATTGATAAGGAATCGCTATTTTCTTTAATAATTATAATTTAAAATAACAATCTAAAATTGTAATTTTAAAAGCAATATATATATTGATAAGGAACAGATTTTTTCTTTAATAATAATTTCCTTAATTTTTAATAATAATTGTAATTTAAAAATAATATATATTGATAAGGTACAAATTTTTCTTAAATAATAACAATAAATTAAAAATATTTTTTAGATTGACAGAAAAAAGTTTTTTTAATAATAATAATAATCATCTGTAATAATAATAGTAATTTATAAATTGATAAGGAATCGCTATTTTCTTTAATAATTATAATTTAAAATAACAATCTAAAAAAGTAATTTAAAAAGCAATATATATATATATTGATAAGGAACAGATTTTTTCTTTGATAATAATAGTAATTTTAAAATTTATAGATTGGTGAGTTGTTGGATCTTCCCCTCCCCAATGGCACCGGATGATATTTAATTTCGATTTATAAAATTAAGCCCCCCCCCCCCTCCCTCCAATGAAAAAAAGAAAGGTTTTGGGAATGTTTTTGTACAGTAACTTATGTGCAACAATGTCTTATTATTAATTATTTATAATTGATTGTTCAAAGATAATTACAAGAAAATTTTTGCATATGTCTCTGTGCCGGGGGGGGGGGGGGATAATGATTATAATGAATTAACAAAAATCTTTAAATAGTTACAGAAAACAAACTTAAAACTGTTATGATACATACATGATTGATTTTACCAAGCACTTTCAAATATAAACAATAGATAAGCAGAGTCTTATAAGGAAAATACTGAATAATAAAATAATTAAAGCTAAAAAACATGCATTTTATTTTTTTTCTTTTGACTTTAATTTTGTGAAAAACATTTTATATCTTACATATGTATAACAGAAAGGATTATATGATAATAATGTTAAAGCAATGACATAAGTAAATAAGAGATAATACTTAGCATCGTGTCTTTAAAATAATCCTCAATTAATAATAATAACAATAAAAAGTAAATAAAGTACATGGGAGTGTGTGCGTGTGTGTGTGTGGGGGGGGGGATGTTAAAGAAGAATAGTATTTGAAGGGGAAAAAATCTTCACATACAACTATTATTTTTGTACATTTTTTCCCCAATAATTTTGTTTTTAAGTCAAATCATCAAATTCCAGTCATATAAAAGAATTTAGCTTCTAGGTTATAAAGCTAATTTAAATTACAAATTTTAGTATATTTTATAGAAAAAATGATATAAAGTTATAATTAAACGTAAGATTTTTTTTAAACATATATAAGACCATTTAACTATTTATTTTTATGCTTATTCTTTTAAAATACTGTGATATCGATATGGCAAAGGAAATATTCTATTTCTAAATTAAGTCATGTCTATTTAGAATTCCAAAAAGATTTCTATTTTAAGATCCTTTTTAGTAGATTTTTTAAACAATAAGTAACCCTCGGGTCATATCATGTCAATTCAACCAGACCTTGTAACCCGACCCACAAGGATTTTGATGAAACTTTGTGTACACACTAATTCTATCATGAAATGATTCCATCAGAAATTTTTCCTTCCTAGACTTCATGGTTTGTGAGATATGGGGGGGTCCAATTCTTGGGGGTTTCTCAAATCTCACATTTCTGAGTCTGTATTTTGAGATTGCAGTTCCATTTTCCAAAAATTGTTTCTCTGGATCTAAAACGTGAATCATCTTAAAAATATCACTGTAAGAAGATAAAAAGATGCAGATTTTAATAAAAATATATTTAAAAAATTTACTTGTAATATTTAGGATAAAAAAAAAAAAATTAGCCAAAGTTGAGAATTATGGTTTTTTTTTCCAAATTTTTGTGACTTCACCAAAAAGGCTGTACACAAAAAGGCAAATTAAATTTCCAATTTCTTTTTGTTTTAAATAAAAGTTTATACTTTGGGCTTTCTATCTATGAAATAAAAATGATGTGTTTCGCATGGCTTATGCAAAAATTTTGGGTACTTTCCAATTAGCCGGATGCATGTTTTATTTTTATATATTACATATGCAAACAAAAAGGCAAATGAAATTTCTAATTTCTTTTTGTTGTAAATAAAAGTTTACACTTTGGGCTTTCTATTTGTGAAATAAAAATGATGTCTTTCGCATGGCTTATGCAAAAATTTTGGGTACTTTCCACTTAGCCGGATGCATGTATTATTTTTACATATTACATATGCACACAAAAAGGCAAATGGAATTTCCAATTTCTTTTTGTTTTAAATAAAAGTTTACACTTTTGGCTTTCTATCTGTGAAATAAAAATGATGTCTTTTTCATGGCTTATGCAAAAATTTTGGGTACTTTCCAATTAGCAGGATGCGTGTTTTATTTTTACATATGTACAAATGTATAGATCTATAAAAATACAGATGTATTATACATGTACATATGTATGTATATATACAGTATATTGATGTGTATATGTATAACACTGATGCCCGTCTAACCGAAAAGTACCAAATTTTGCCTTGTTTTGAGAATCTGCACCAATTAAGAGGAAAAAAATCTGACTAAGTTTAGCTGTGGTACTTAAATAATTACTGGAATTTCTATGAGTTACTGAATTTAATGTTATTTGATGCATGTTTTTTTAATTTGCAAAGTAAAATTTAGGCTTTGTTTTTTATGATTTAAAAAAAATCTGACTGTAATATGTTACCCCATTAAATTTAGTGAATGGTCCATATATTTGATTTAGTTATTTATTAATGGGAATTTTTTGCTAATCTAAAGAATCTCATACTTTTATTTTCAATAATTAAACTCAAAACAGTTTTTTTTTTGTACAGTATAAAATAGATAATTTTTTCTCCTCACATTTTCATTCTTTCTTTCGAATGCTTATACATTAATTATTCGTGTTTAAAAAATGCTCAAAACCTTGTATTTCCTGTCCTTGGTTAATTTTAATCAGTTTAAATATTTATATTGCCAAGTTTGATTACACAAATGTTTAACAGAACTTAAATTTGTTTCTATGGTCTGAAGTATTTAATTGCACCTGCCTTGTATAAACGCCTTCTGATAAAGGCAGGGTAATGTTCGTTAGTATGAAAGCAGATGTTTTGAAATCAATTTAATAAAATTATTGTCATTCTGTTGTTTCTTATCATAGAAGAATGATCTAACTTTTACTGCGCTACTAAAAATATAATCTGATTGTTACATACTTTATAGTTTATAATATGTATAAATATTTTTTTTGCTTTATTGTTTTAATATGGAGCCTGATGTTAAACCTTCTACTAGTCTTCAGGCTTGCAGTATTGTAATATTAACTGGTTTAGAAGTCACAAAATTAGCTATAGAAATAACAGAGAAATAGACTACATTGATAATCTCTGTGATTCAGAAAAAGAACTTTTATTAGTTAAGACTATTGCATTTATAAAACAAAAATTAAGTGAAAACCGTTTGATTAATATATGTGAGCATCACAGAATTTTGCACTTAATGAAATATGAATTATATAAATGTGGAGATCCATTTAAGCGGCATAAAAAGCAAGTGAAAAAAGCAATTAGGGCAGTTAATAGAGATTTATATACGGCCGAAAAAGTAAACGAAAGTTAAAAGTTATGATTATTTTTCGGAAGTTTTGTGACTTTATGAAAAAGTCTCTACACAAAAAGGCAAATGAAATTTCCAATTTGTTTTTGTATCAAATAACATTAAATTCAGTAACTCATAGAAACTCCAGTAATTATTTAAGTACCACAGCTAAACTTAGTCAGATTTTTTTCCCCTTAATTAGTGCAGATTTTCAAAACAAGGTAAAATTTGATACTTTTCGGTTAGATGGGCACCAGTGTTATACATATATGTATCAATATACTGTATATATACATACATATGTACATGTATAATACATCTGTATTTATATAGATCTATACACATGTGCATATGTAAAAATAAAATACGCATCCGGCTAATTGGAAAGTACCCCAAATTTTTGTATAAACCATGTGAAAGACATCATTTTTATTTCATGGATAGAAAGCCCAAAGTGTAAACTTTTATTTAAAACAAAAAGAAATGGGAAATTTCATTTGCTTTTTTGTGTGCCTATGTAATATATAAAAATAAAGCACTTATCCGGCTAATTGGAAAGTACCCAAAATTTTTGCATAAGCCATGCGAAACACATCATTTTTATTTCATAGATAGAAAGCCCAAAGTCTAAACTTTTATTTAAAACAAAAAGAAATTGGAAATTTAATTTGCCTTTTTGTGTACAAGCTTTTTGGTGAAGTCACAAAAATTTGGAAAAATAACCATAACTCTCAACTTTGGCTGACTTTTTTTATCCTAAATATTACAAGTAATTTTTTTTAATATTTATTATTAAAATCTGCATTTTTTTATCTTCTTACAGTGATATTTTTAAGATGATTCACGCTTTAGATCCAGAGAAACAATTTTTTGAAGATGGAACTGCAATCTCAGAATACAGACTAAGAAATGTGAGATTTGAGAAACCCCCAAGAATTGGACCCCCCATATCTCACAAACCATGAGGTCTAGGAAGGAAAAATTTCTGATGGAATCATTTCATGATAGAATTGGTGTGTACACAAAGTTTCATCCAAATCCCTGTCGGTCGGGTTACAAATGGGGGAAAAATTGGTTGAATTGACATGGAATGACCCCCTCTTAACATTTTTTATTTTCCAAAAGTGCTTTTTTAAAAATCCGTAAAATTCTTTAACTCTATTGACAAACCTTTATATTGTAAATGATTGCGTAAAAAAATATAAAAATACAGATTTTTTTTTTCTTTTTCTTTTCTTTTCTTTTCTTTTTTTTTTTTTTAACGCAAGTCGAACAAAAATGTGGTTTAAATGAAAAAAAAAAAAAATAAAAATAAATTAATAAATAAACAACTTACTACAATAAAAATAATGTGGTTCGAAGGGAATAAATGGAAATAAATAAAACAAGATTTTATTTTTTAATTTTTAATATTTTTAGTATTTAAATTACAGTATTTATTTATTTGAATGATAATTATTTACTTGATTATTATTTAAAAAAATACATCTTACAGAAATCCGCTTTTATTTGAATTTTTAATTAAATGAAAAAATAAAAACTGGTGTTATGGATTTTAAAAGTAACGGGAATTGCAACTTTAAAGTGTGGGCTTGCGTAAACTCATATTATGGTTGTGGGAAGTAGGACTTTATGATCGGCCATCTTGAATCGGTGGTGAGGCTTTGGGAGGTGTTGCTCAAGGGGAGCGACTTTGACATAATCGGGTTAAATTCCACCACTTATTTTAAAATGTTATTGTATTAAATAATTACGATGATTAAGTAGGACCAATTAAAAAAAAATAGTGGTAGAAGTTTACTTAATTGTCTATTTCGCCCCCGAGAAGTCGGCGCTTCTGACGTAGGGTAATAAGCGGTTTAGCTAATGAATTTTAAGTGCTTGATAATACGTGTTTCATAACTGTAAGTAATGAATTTCACTATATGTATTTTAGCATTTAGGATATAATTTCAAACTTCTTAAATTTTGACTTTTGTAAAAATGTATTTTGAATTCATTAATGAAGAATTTATCTATTTACCAAATATATTGGCATTATGAAAATGCCATGCAATTATCTTTTTAACTAAAGCATTTTGAAATAACAGCTTTATTATTGATAGTTTTGACAAAATAAAAATAATACTAATAATGGGTATCTTAAAAATTTAATATTATCTTGCAATCTTGAAAATCTGATTGTCTGGAACGCACTAAAAGGGTTTAATTGAAAGTATAAATAAAATAATGCGTCTAGAAATTGTGCGATATATTTGTTGCATTTAATTAATAAAAGTTACAGGTGCTGAAGTTATTAGATTCTTCCATGAGATTACTTTAATAAATACTAAAAGCAGCCGGCGAAATTGAATGGAGTGAATATTTCAGAAAATACATTAAAGCTTATAAAACACTTAATTACAGTTAAAGCTACTAATAGTTGTTACAGTTACATCTTTTAAAGGACGTAAAATGTAAAACTTTGAAATTATATTTCATTGCATTACTTAATTTTTTGGAATTAGAATTGAAAAGGATCAGAGTCCATAAGCCGTGTTTTTGGCCTATGAAATAGGCTAATATTCGATTCTATTGTTCTGACTTAAATGATTCACATTTTAATAATAGAAATTTTATCTTGTACTATTTCAACAATTGTTTTTGTATTTTGTTCGGATTTATACGGCTTACACAAGCTCAAAGTTCGTATTATTCATATCTTTGATAAAAAATACGCATTTTTTTCTGATTTCACCCCAATCATTTATGTAAGCGCATTCGTGCAACACTTTCTTCTAGACATTTTTTTTCTTTTTTTTTTGAGCACATATTTACAGCTGTTTTGTGTTATTTGGGGTACTAAAGACATGCAATAGAAGAAAAACCTCACGCTGTTGACTACAAGGTTTATGTTTTGCTACCTCCCATTTGTCAGAAAGGGAACAATCTGTCGTTTAAAGTGTCTGTTTAATTTTGATCATACTTTTTATTTTTGTTTATACGATAACGTTTAATTAATATTATCTTAAAATATTGAATAGCATGGCTACTATATGTCATATAATACCATGTTGTTTTTAAACTTTTTGACTTATGTACTCTATATTTATAATTTATATAACCTAGCCTAACACTGATATAAATATAAGCATCAAGCTCTTCTGGGCCATAAACGCCGCTTATGGACCCTGATCCATTAGTACATTTCACAACATTATATGAGTAGAACAAAAATTGATGTGACACTATTTTGGTTTTTTTTTTATATACTACTAATTTTAAATTAAATAGTTAAACCTCTTGTATTCATTTACTGGCTAAATTAAAGAGAAATCATACTTATGTAATTGCAGTTGAAAATCAGCTGAAATTTTTGGTAAAAGTGTTAATAGAAAAGTTCGTTGCGCATTTTGAGTTTTAAATTAATGTGACAAGATTTAAGAATGAAAATTTACAATAACTGTCTTTTACTTTACTATAAGTACTTAATATTTACAGAAGAAACGCTAAAACTAATTAGTAAGAATCATATATATTGTAGAAAAAGTTTTAAAGATGATTAAAATACAATTGTATTTAATCGTCGTATATATCCATACATATTTAATGACACAGCAATTGTTTTTTGTTCCTCCCAAGAGTGGATCTATAAATGTAAACTCTAGAAAACATATATTTAGAAAATAAGAGACTTCAGGGTTAGGAGGGGATAATAAAAACACCTGTTACAATCCGAAATCTATCATGCTTTTTAAAAATCTTTATAAGTAGGCTCTTGTCGTTGCCCATGTCTTTGCTAATATTCATAATAACCTTAAATTTGCAGGATTTTATGTCTGGTGATCATGCACCGCGAAAATCTATTAAGTTCCAATTTTCACTGCCTGGTGGTGGATTGTGTTATATACAATCTACTCAACGAACGAAACTTCGACACGTGTCAATGCTAACTCCGTCACCATATAGGAAATGTGCTGCTCACGTTCTGTAAAATCCTTTAGTTCTGTTCTAGACAAACCTATATCTGATCGAATCTTAGTTATTCTTTCTTTCTGTGTATATATACAGGGTGCTTCGCTACCAGACCGACAAACTTGCAGGAAATGTAGAAGGTACAGAGACGACTCTGAATCACCTAGCAATGCAGGGTCCAAAATGCAGTAGTTGGGAGTTATAGTATTAATCAGTGTTTCCAGTAGACTACTGTTTTTTAAAATTCCGATTTTTTCATTGACTTCTTCAATTTTTGAAAATCGTAAAATTTTCCTTATTAAATAACATATGAATCAAAGCGAAAATAAGGAGAATTTTACAATTTAAAAAGAGCTGGTATTAATTAGGAAATCTCGATTTAAAAAAAGTTGCCCACTGGCAGTTATATTACAAATAAGCAGAGAAAAATAATAGAAACAGCAACACATTAATGGGACAGAAATTATTTTATTGAAAGATTTTACTACATAAGGTGGTCGAAATTACGACCAGAAGCTGTCAGACAGGCTTGACAGCGACCCGCCTGATCGCTCTTCTTTCAGTTCAATACCTCGTCATTCGAATATCTGTAATTGCCGGAAGGATACACGACACGCTAGGAATCTTCCAAAACATAAGGAACTCTATGCGGCGCAGCTGTCAAACCTGCCTTATGACTTCTCGTCATAATTTCGATCAATTCTGTCGTATAATCTTTCAATAAAATGTTTTTTGTCCCATTAATGTGTTGTTGTTTCTGTTTTTTTTTTCTTCTTCTTTTGTACCAGTGAGTTTTTTAATGAGATTTCTTGATAGGCACCATTTTTTGAAATTGTAAAATTCTCTTATTTTAATTAATATGTTATTTATAATAAGGAGAATTTTACCATTTTTAAAAAGTGGTGCCGGTCAAGAAATCTGAATTTAAAAAAAATAGTTTCCTGGTAGCATTGCTTTGTAGTATGTGATTCCGAGTCGACTCTGTGCCCCTTACACTTCCTGCAAGTATGTCGGTCTGTAGTGAAACACTCTGTATATATTACTCTAGAGAGCGGCAGAAACAAATAGCAATTTAAGAAATTTCCTAAATACTTTTTAATTCCAATTTTTGCCACTAGGGGGTGCAGTATGTTCTATATGAACATTGGACAAAGATCCTCTCCGCCTGCAGTCCCGTAAATGAGATGTGTTGCGTGCGGTCTGCGAAACCTGTTAGTATCAATTTCCATGGTTTTAAACAAATCTATATCCGAATAAAACTCTTTTATTCAAACTTTCCCTAATTATGTTATTCGCGAGAATGCCGGAAACAAATAATAATTTAAGAAATTTGCTGAAATGATACAATAGAGAGCGTGTCCACTACTCTGTATCTTAATTATGTCTGTCACGTGGACTATTTGAGATCATGGGCGTATTCAAAGGGGGAGGTGATGGGGCTACAACCCCGAAGTGATATGAAAAAACTGCTGATTTTTTTTCTCTATCTTTTAGAATTTTTTAAAATTTTCTAGCATACAGCGGATGCGACATTCCAATTAGTCCCATATTAGTCCGCATTGACACCAAAGCAGAGAAACTGGGCTAATGTGATTACATCTCCCCTCCTCTCGAAATATTCAAAAACTAAATGAAACAAGATAGAAAAATCATGCGTTTAGCATAGATTATGAAACACTTTCCAACACTTCCTAAAATCTTTAAAAAAATCGTTATTTAGGGAAATATATTTATTGTAAATAAGGTGTTGCTGTCTATAGCAAAATACGTTTTCCAATTCTTTTGAACAACCTTGTAATTTATGTGTCATTTGATATATATACCATATAGTGAGGAAATTTAGTTTTGCAAAAAAACGTATAACAATTTGAAATTTCTCATTCAGCAATTTATACTAATAGATGAAAACATGCTTGAATACTTTTATTCAGCCCTGTAGTTTACCTAGTACCTTTACTGGACGCCAGTATTCAGCTAAAATTTAATCCAAACAGAAACTCTTATAAAATTACTTAAATCAGATTTCCGGAAATTATCATCCATAGGCGACCATGTATCAAATTTTTTGCGTGTCCCTGTATATCATTTTATCTATGTTCTACAAACATTTCTTAGTAAACTGAATGTAGTTCAGTGTAAAAATGTATTACTTATTAACCGACTTCAAGGAAAAGGTTATGATTTCGACCGGTATGCATTTCTTGTTCACTCATAACTTCCGTAAATATGAACCGATTTTGATAATTCTTTTTTTGTTTGAAAGTTTAAGATGTCTACATGGTCCCATTTCAATTTTATCAAATTCTTGCGATTAGAACTTTTTAAAAATAAAAACATTAAAATTCCAATTCTTTTTCGAAGCAGTCATCCAATTAAAAGCGTTCATTTTTCAGGTAATCGCAGGCTTTCATGTCGAGTACACAAGTCAGATATGTGTGTACAATAAATAAATAAAATTTCAGGCTATCACTCTTACACCAATATATCTTTTTTTAACCGACTTCAAGGAGTAGGTTATGATTTCGACCTGTATGTATTTCTTGTTCACTCATAACTTCCCTAAATATGAACCGATTTTGATCTTTTTGTTTGTTTGAAAGTGTAAGATGTCTACATGGTCCCATTTCAATTTTATCAAATTCTTGTGATTAAAACTTTTTAAAAATAAAAACATTAAAATTCCAATTCTTTTTGAAGTAGTCATCCATTTAGAAGCATTCATTTTTCAGGCAATCGCAGGCTTTCATGTCGAGCACACAAGTCAGATGTGTGTGTACAATAAATAAATAAAATTTCAGGCTATCACTTTTACATCGATACGAGATCTTTTTAACCGACTTCAAGGAGAAGGTTATGATTTCGTCCTGTATGTATTTCTTGTTCACTCATAAATTCTTTAAATATGAATCGATTTTGATAATTCTTTTTTTGTTTGAAAGTATAAGATACCCATGTGGTCTCATTTTAATTTCATTAAATTCTGATGATTAGAAATTTTTTAAATTAAAAAAATGTGGATTTGATTAAAAAAAAATGATGATTTGTCGCAAATCATCTTTTATTGTTGAAACAGTTTTCGAGTCATAAGCACATTAAAACTATGCATTCATATGCATTAGCGCCAAGTTGTCGCCAAGCTTATTTTTTTTTTTTTTTTTTTTTTTTTTTTTTTTTTTTTAAGTCGGTTAGTATTTTTTTTAAAAGCATATTTTATTATTTTAAAACAACCTTTAAGTAAATTACGCTCATATTCAGTTACCTTTACGAACTCTTGGGTTGCCCTGTATATCAACTATAGCATTTATATATACCATGTAATATGCATACATTTAGTGAAACTTAAAAATGCATATCTTAATTAAAAATGCATTTCATCCAGCCATCAGCTGTCATCGCTAATATACAATACTTCGGATAGAATATACTATTTGAAATCTTTTGTGTGTTCCTGTAAATGGTATGCACTTCGTGTTATGCGTGAAATAACTTATATTAAGCCTCAGCGACGTATGCCAATTTTATTATGCATGAAAAAATTTAATATAATTAAAATATATCGCAAACATCCCCCTACCATAATGTAATTGAATTGTTTTGTGTAACCCTGTACATTAATAATAACTATTATTTTCACCGCATATTTTAGTGCACTTCGTAAATGCATATAAATTTTAATATGTCTGACACGATGTAACGTGTTTAAAATTCATTTGAAACGATTTTTTCCCATAGACCGTAATGTAACGAAAAACTTTTTACTGTCCCTGTAAATAAACTAATCATGCTTTAAACTTCATTTGCAATAGAGTTCGTGCTAGGTTAAAAGTCAATAACTTCCAAAAATTTCATGGCAATCGGGGTATATTTACGTGAGTTAGAGTGCGGAAAGTCAGCCAGACAAACCGAAAACATAAACACTTTTCAACTTTGATGGAAAATGTCAAAAAAACGTTTTTTCCTTATATTTTTAGATAAATCTGTGTTTCTTTTGTCATTTAGCGAAATAGACATTCTCGTTAACCTCTTATTAGTCCACATTGACATCACAACATACTCAAAGATGGGAAGGGGCTGATAAAATTACAGCCCCCCTCATCTCGAAATAATTGAAAATGAAATGAAAAAATAGTGCTATTTTTCTGTCTCTTTGAGATAGATTTACATCCTCCCTATCATTCAACAGACTAACCACTCCCTTCGCTTTTAGTTCCATGCAGTGGTGACAATCCCCCCCCCCCCAAAAAAAAAAAAATCTTCATACTTTAACATTGACCCCCTCTATAAACAGTATAGGGTAGATGTGCCAGTAATGGGCCACCTCGCACTTTTTGGTTTATAAAAAAATAATAAATAATAGTTAAGCTTTTATTATTTTTTTCTGAACTCTACTTTGCATGCTTTATAAGCTGGATTAATTTTTTACACTTTTCGTCAAAACAATTAGGAAGCAGAAAATAAAGTTTCACAGTTTTTCTGTTTTTCACTGAAAATCTTAATGAACATGCTAAGAGCAGACTTTACTTACTTAGTTTTATATCTTTTTTATTTTTCCGTAAAAATTGAATGTTTTTGTTTGGTTAGCAATATAAAACATTGAATTTAATATACCAATGGCTATTTACAAAATTTTATTTATTTTTAAGATTTTAGGAGGGGTGGTCCATTACTGGATTGCTTATTTCGTGATTTGCCAGTAATGGACCACCCAAGTGACCAATACTAAAAGTGTAATTTTAGTAGTGATAAAATATTTTGATTTAACTGAAAACTAAATAAACAAATTTAATACTTAAATTTTACTTACTAGAATTTAATAAAGACAATTTCTTTATAAATACAGTCAAGTCTCTCTATAACGAAACTCCATACATCGAATTTCTCTATATAACGAATTTTTAGTAGGAATGTTCCCCTTTTCCCATGATTACATTAAAAACAGTCTCTATATAGCGAAATATCTATCTCCATATAACGAATATTTTCATAAAATGTTCTTTATTCAGTTGTAAAAAAATACTTCGAAATCACATGAAATCAAATTTCCATCTCTTATTCCTAATTTATCGTTCAGTGCTGAGTTTTTTTTAAATTACTCCTCTGCTTGAATTTTCTTGTTCCTTAAGTCCAACAAATTCATCAACCCCCTCCTTTCACACACCTTTCAACATCCTTCTCAAAACAGTGTTAATTGAATAGTTATAAGAACGGGATCAATGGGGGTAATTGAAGAAAAAACAATTTACAATTGCTTCAAAAAGGCCGAATTTTGTATACAAGAGAATAATGTGGATTCTGAGGAAGAAGATGCGACTTACGCAGACATAAAAAGAACAAGTTGGAAATTGCACGTGAACGTAGCAAATGAGGTGCGTTCGTACGATAACGAAGTTTTAAAAATATTCAGATCTTGCTTTTATAGTAAATAGTACTTCGGATACAGTATATTGGTTGAAATTCTGTAAATATACAGGAATAGTAATTCTTATTACACCTCAGCAACGTATATCTTATTCATAAAATGTGAAATAGTTGAATATAATTAAAACACGTACCAAACCATGTTTCCCCGTATAGCATTATATAGTGGAATACTTTTGTATAGCCCTGTAATTTAATAATAAAAATTCTTTGCATCACAGATTGTATAGAATGCATATTTTAGTATATATTTCATAGATTCATGCCAATTCTATTATGTTCGAATGAGTGTAACATCATTAAAATGCATTTGAAACTTCTTCCCCATTGACCGCAATGTAACGGAATCCTTTTGATTGTCCCTGTAATTGATCTATGCATCCGATTTTCATAACATTTGAAACGACGCGACAAAATTACGCAATAATTATATGTTTTAAATTTCAAACGATTAAAACGCATTTAAAACTTTTTCCCTATTGACCGTAATGTAACGGAATCCTTTTGAATGTCCCTGTAATTGATCTATCCATCCGAATTTCATAAAATTTGAAATGACTCGAAAAATTATGTTATAATTATGTATTTTAAATTTCAAACGATTCGGTTGGATAGTTTTCCGTTGTTATCTGCGGACAGACAGACGGACAGACAAACGGACAGATAGATGGACAGACAGACGGACTGAACGACAATTATAGGTGCTACCTATTTACATAATTACGAATGCACCTAAAAACAATTATCTGTAATTTTTTGTAGGGCGGTCCATTACTGGAACGTAGGTGGTCCATTACTGGGCATTTGGGTGTTTAGACATATTTCTATTATTTAAAATGAAATTTTTATTTCTATTGGGAAATGTAACTGTGGGATTAGTTAAATATTGTTGAAAGATTAATCTAATAGGAAAAAAATTGGAATAAAATAATTATAACTATTAATAAAAAATTGTTTTTTAGAGAAATTCCTTAAGGTGGCCCATTACTGGCACATCTACCCTATCAATTGTAAAATATATTCTACTTATAATCTACTGCACATTCAAAAGATAGCGAGTTGAGCATAGCGGAACGAGTTCTTATTGCCCTTATCTAGAATTTAAAGAAAGAAAACACAGGAACATTTCTGAAAATTTAATGTTGAAAAAATTTAAAAAAGATATTAACGGAATCAAGATTTACAAAAGATAGCGAACTGAGTATAGCAGAATGAGTTCTTATTGCCTTTATCTAGAATTTAAAGAAAGAAAACACAGGAACATTTCTGGATATTAAATGTTGAACCGTAAAAAAAGGAAATATTAAGAATTTAAAAATCCTCCTCCCTCCAAAAAGCACTTTTTCTCAAATTTCCCCCCCCCCCCCCAAAAAAAAAAAAAAAAACTAAATTGTATGACGCATCTTGCGTCACCAAACCCCTCTCTGGGCATCCCTGGTTCCATGTTAGTACACGATAACACCACATTATACCCCGAAATGTGGAAGGGGGCTAATGGGGTTCCAGCCTCTTACGAAAATAATCGAAATTGAAATAGAAAAAGTGCTTATTTTTAACACTTTCCATCAAAATTGAAAAGGTGGTGTATTTTTGTCGGCCGATTATCTACGCTTGGGATATAGGCCCAGGGGGGGTGCCCTTCGTGGGGGTCTTTCTAAGGGAACCTAACCCGTATTTACGCAAGGCTCGAAGAAAACCACGAAAACTCCGAACGGTTAGGCCGACGGCCGCGATTGGGTTCGAACCAAAATTGAAAAATGTTTGATTTCGATTTGTCTGTCTGTCTGTCCGTGCTCTAACTCCTGCAAATATACTCGGATTGCCCTGAAATTTTTGGACGTTATTGGCGTTTACTCTTGCACGAACCCTATTTTAAATGAAGTTTCTAGCATGATTAGTTTATTTACAGGTACAGTCAAAAGTTTACCGCTACATTGCGGCCTATGCGAAAAATTGGTTCAAATAAATTTTAAAGATGTTACATCCTGTCAAATATATTAAAATTTATATGCAATTACGAAGTGCATTAAAATATGCATTCTGTAAAATATCCGGAACAAATAGCTATTAAATATATTATTAATAACTATTATAATAACAAATAGCTATTATTCATTTACAGGGCCACACACAAGAGTTCCATTACATAATGGTAAATGGGGGTGGGATTGTGTGCGACATATTTTAATTATATTAAACTATTTTTTGAATAATGAAATTAATATACGTCGCAGGGCTTATAAGTTATAAGATATACTCATGTATAATACGAAGTGCATAGCATTTACAGGAACACCCAAAAGATTTTAAATATTATATTCTTTCCGAAATACTGTATATGTATCCGATGATTGCTGATGGAATGATGAAATCCATTTTAATCATGATATGCTCTTTTAAGTTTCACCAAATCTATGCATATTATATGGTGTGTATAAATGCTATATTTGATATACAGGACTATAAAAAAGAGCTCTCAAACATTACTGAATATGAACATAAATTACTTAAAGGTGTTTTTTAAATAAATTATACATTTTTATGCTGAACTGAACTGCATTCAGTTTACTAAGAAATGTTTGTAGAAGTCTATCTATCTTCTAAGAAGAGAGATAAAATGTTATACAGGGCCACACACAGAATTGGATATACATGGAAGCCTATCAATGATAATTTCTGAAAATTATCAGTAGTTTTAAGAGAGTTTTAGTTTGAAATAAATTTTAACCAAATATTGGCATGTAATAAAGGTACTAGGTAAACTACAACTTGTAGGGTCAATTTTTAAAAATTTCTTTCATTTTCGTGTGTGTGTCTGTCTATGTGTGCAGGGCCATACTTAGGTTATCGAGAGCCCCGGTTCAAATATGAGTCGTGCATATTTATAGAGGCGGTTTTAATGAGGGAGAAGATCCGGGAAAGGTCTTCGGATGCTGAAAAATAAAAGGCGGAAAATTTGAAAAATTCTCGGTTGACACTAAATTTTTTTATAGAATTACTCGCAGGGGCGCGAGAAAAAAAATCCTGCCTAGGGCGTCGTGGTAATAAAGTTCCTCCTGTGTGCGTCCAATAAATATGCACAAATTTTCACTCATATTACTATGATGATAATTCCTTCATAGAGCACTATTACAAGGGAAACTGACAAAAATCTTGTTTTTACGCAAAGGGGGTATTTGCTAGTACTACTTTACTAGGACGGTGCGGAATCGAGCCTTGCAACTTTGCCACCTAACTCCTTACAATTGTACTCAATCCGCTAACTACTCCTATGAACATTTATTTTCGTTTAATTATATATATATTTTTTTTTGTGTTTTAAATATACAAAAAAAAAAAAAAAAAAAAAAGTATTAAACAGTGAAGATGCAAAAATAGATAGTTTCATAATAACTCTCTCTGTGACTAATTGTCCCGTTTTCATACTTTTATTCTGTTATTCTTGGCTCACCTGTTTCTTATTCCTTCATTCGCCTGTTAATATCTGTTAGATATCGATGTTAATCCATTTCTCTGAGTCATGTCCTGCCATTATAATAAGCTTTTTCCTCATTAAATCGAAAGTCGATCGGCACCCTGTAACGAACCCCATCCCGCAGAGGAAAAGTCACAGCATAATGAGTCGGATATTTCTTTGTTGTTTTTTCATTATTTCGGGCTTCGTGACGTCAGACCTCTGGGCGGTTCGACTGTGTTCTGCTTGTACTCGGCATCTCAGCTATTCGGCTGTTGGGGAAACCAGCATTCCATGGCGAAAGACACTAAACGTGTTGCGGTGTTTTTGAAAATATCGGAAAGCACGTGGCGTTCCGTTGGACGAGCACTCCCGAAAACCGTCTCCCGTTCAGGGCTCGTCAACGGTCCGCTAGTCGCCGCCGCTGGCCGCTATGCTTACCTGTCAGCGTGACTCACCAAACGTCACTTTTACCTGCCCTTGAATGATTGGTTAGGGTTTTCCTGAGAGTGTGTTCATTGATCCACCATGCGTTGTGTTTATTTCTGTTGAGTCACTGGGAGCTTTGTGTATCTACTGATTTGTGCCATGTAATAACAAAGTTTATAGATTTTGGTGGTGTTTTGTCATCAACATCTGAAGATAGGGATATTTGTGGCCCAT
Source organism: Maratus speculifer (assembly GCA_964019185.1). Classification (NCBI taxonomy): domain Eukaryota; kingdom Metazoa; phylum Arthropoda; class Arachnida; order Araneae; family Salticidae; genus Maratus; species Maratus speculifer. The sequence goes on from OZ025299.1 coordinate 193,869,749, forward strand.
TGTTGTTCTTTTATTTTTCCCATCTTTCAACTGATCATTGTCAGGGAAAGAAAAACTGGCTTCACACCAGATCAAGGAATGGGATCCAAAAGGTATGTTTTGTTTTGGTTTGTTTACTCTTTTTGCTGGATTATTCAGTGTGCGCTCTGTTTTTAGAAGATCAACATGCTTTCGAGAAAAAAGAAACTCACCAGCTAGCTATTTGTGAAATTTTCTTTTATTAAAAATTAGAGATGTATAAATGCATTAATTTTTGTTTTTTCGTTTTTTTTGGTCATTTTTTCTAAGATGTTTTGATAGTTTTAACAATATTTAAGATCTATATTTATCACCTGTCTGATTTTGATTTAAAGATTGTTTAAACGTATTACACAAGGTGAAAATATGTTTATTTAGCAGTTTTTAATATCTGTGAATTATATCAATTTATTTTTTTTTATTCAGTTTTAATGACATCATCTTATTTTTACATATATTGATCTGTAAAAAAAAAAATAAAATATATTTAAAACTTCGTGATGATTATGAATGCTTCATATCGGAAGGGGGGGGGGGGGGAGAAATCAAATCTATATTATGGAGCAAAAATACGTCCGTGAATACTATAGACGTCATATTGACTGTGGTAACATCTGACCTATTAATTTTACTTTTACTTTTTTTTTTCTTCTAAACATAGTGCAAGTTCAGATTTTAAAGTATAGAATAAAGAAAAAAATAATCTTTTCGGATGTAATTTGTTTGAAAAGTCTCTCGATTTACTGATTTTTTATGGTTTTGATTTTTCAACCGTAATTTTTTAAAAAATCTATCGCTATAGCATGCAGGCGATTATGGAAGATTAACTTGTTTGTATTTAATATGATATGAATACTTTCTTTGTTTCTAACAAATATTCCATAATATAACATTCCCTTATTCGCCTAATGTGATCTTAATCGGAAGTAGCTTTTTGAAATTATTGTGTTTACACTCACACAAAGCATGAATACAATACTTTCCATACACTATGCGTTCAGAAAGAAAAGAAAAGAAAAATAGTCACCCGGAGTAATTTCTGATCACTGAGTTTCTGGGATAATTCTTGACCATTTTCACTTTCGTTTTGAAAATAACGATTTATCATAGAGTAAAAAATCTGAAATATACTTTTATATCTTTTGCATTACAATTCTTGCCTTAATTATTCATTTAATTGTAATTTAATATTAAAATAAATAAATAAATAAATAAGCTGCTACTCATATTTCTGCAAAACAAAGCTGACCTTGATTTTTTACACATTTTACAAAGATCTGTTTCATTCTTAAAGTTTTAATTATTATTATTTTACAAGTGTGACATACTACAGTGTTTAAAAAACGTAAAAATTTCCTCTATAGTTGTAAAATTTTTTATATTGGGCATACCAAAGAAAGCCTATGTTTGATTGGTAAATCCTATGGCCGATGCTTAATAATTTAATTTTACTTTGTATTTTATCTATTAGAGCTGTACACGCTAAAAATATTATCTATAACTTTATTAAAACCATAACTGTAAAGCATCCTTTACTTTAATTGTAAAGGAGGAAGGAGGAAAGCAGTAAGTGCTCTGAGGGGAACACACACTATATGACTAATGACTGAACAATTAAATAGAAATCTATCTCATTGCAAAATGCCAAAATGGCACTTAAAAATATGAATAATGCAATAGAGAACATAAGTATTATGATGTGTATTATGATAAAGATCCGTTTTTCTTATTCGGAAAGTGTGAGATGTGAGAGTAGAGAATACTAAAACTTGTGTAAAATTTCTCCGAAAAGGAGCTGGAAACTTTCGCTGGTCTAAGCGAGATAGAATCGAAAACATAAACATTCAGTAGGGGTGAGTGGGGTTGTGTGTGGCACTTTTTACAAAAGTAGGAAAATCAACTTTGTTTGACACAAAAACAAAAACTCCAGTTTATAGAGTGCAAGGTGAAATACTCTTTAATCTCCCTGAACAATGTAGAAACAAAACGTACTAAAGCCATTTTATAACTAAAGAAATTGTAAGTTTGAAAATGTGTCCTATACCTACCCACTAACAGGGCGGTATGGAACAGCAATGAAACAAAGCGATAAGTCTAGTGTCGGCTAGATATACAATGAAACAAGATTGTAGGTTAATAATGTATGTGTCACAATACAAAATTCCAGTATCTTCGTGACTTGAATGAAAATTCAGGCTTGTAAGTCATAGATGATATTAAATAAAAATCAATTCAATTTACTTACATTTTGAAGTAAATCAATATATGTATTGCCAGTGTTATAACTAATATAATATTCTCTAAATATGTTTGCATGCCAACAATTTACATTCATCTTATTAAAAAAAAGAATTGGACATGTCCCATTCTTTCCTTTATTGGCATGTCCCATTCCTCCCCACTTTCTTGTTTTGTGTTAAACTTAATTCGTGCATAAACAAAATGCTGCTTTTAGGCTTAGTTTAAATTATTGATAATATACTGCATAATGTTCCATAAATAGGAAAACTATTACATCTATTCATAAACTAGTCATTAATATACAAAAAGCATAAAAAGTACATTAAGCAAATTTACTTTTGATTCTCGAAATAATCTTTTTTCTTTATACAATTACAAGCTTATACAGATCAATTTTTTTTCAACTGAAGACTGGACTACCGTTGCTTCATCTTGTATGTGATTGATGAAATGTTTAGAGTGATACATAAAGAGAAAAACCTACTGTCACATTTCTCCCACTGTCCCACTCCATTCTTCTATACATATTTTATGGATCAATAAATTTGAAAGCTATTAATCCATTCACACTGTATGTAGAAGCAATGAATACTGCTTATAAATGTTACAAATATTCTTTGGCTAGTGTAATATAAGTGTGCTAAGTGTTAATAGTTAAATTGAAAATTACAAGTTAAGCTATAAAAATTGCAAAAGCAGTGGTCTGTGCGACCAGTAACATTAGTTAAAGGTTAAATGTGTAGAACTTCTTACAAAATCATGTTTATTATCCATGCTTTCAGTAACCGCAAAATTTTCATATTTGATATAACTAATGGTTGATTTATATTATATAAGTTGCTTGACGCAATGCAGTATCATTATACTGATTTTTTTTTAAATTCAACTACTTATGAATTACAAAGTGTAGCTTACGAATTGCTAATTGGATGTTACAAAATATAATGCAGACGCATTAAACATGTTTAGAAACTATTATTTTCATATTTTCAACGCTTTGATATTGCATTAGTATTAAATCAAATGCAAATATTAAATAAAAATATGTAATACTTTTCCAGAATAAAAGCGGCATTACAAAATATGATACCATTTATAAATCACAGTTGATGAAATATGGTTTACAGCTTAGATATTACCATTCCCACGCTTTTATGTACAAATTACATTCTGTCAGTAGCATTAACAGCAGTAAAAAAACAAGATTAATTTAAGAGGATAACAAACCAAGATAATTAACTTAAAAGGTAAATTTGAAATATACCTTACTTCAAAGTAAAATACTTCAAAGAGAAGAAAAATTACTAGACATAATCTTTTGAAATCTTCGTATTAAATGAATTTTAATTAATTGAAATAGAAGTCGTATTTTAATGAATTTCAAGTAGTTGCATTCTTTTCTTTCTTTTTCTTTATTTTTTCTTTTAATATTTGTCATACTAACACACATAGTGCCAAATATTCAGGGCTATAAACATTTAATCGAGATAACATTATCTAACTTGTTTATTCTGTTAAGTTTAGATAAGACTGACAAACTTGAAATTTCGAAATATGCTGGGTTGCTGACTTTGCTTTTAAATTTCACCTTAACTTAAATTAATGATGTCCTGTTCAGCATTGTTTAAGAGAATAAAGAGTTATATACTAAATGAGATCAGGTGTGACGTAAATTTGTATTGCATACTTTAATCAATATTATAAGGCAGCGAAATCTTTACTATAAAATACAGTTGAACAAATATGTTTTTCAAAGTAAAGAACAAACGTTCCCAGTCTTCCTAAATAAGTTTCTTAACTAAATTTTACAATTAATTTGTTAAATATCTGTAAAATTTTAATGAAAATGAAATCTTTTTAAGCTAAAACTTCTGTTTCGTGTTTTTATTGCGGCTGATTTATCCGTGCGAAGAATATAAGCCGAGGGACAGGACAGCCCTCAGTGAAGATCTTTTTAACGGAATCTTAACGTATATTTAAGGGTGTATTTCGATTCAAACTGCTTATTTTCCGATTTATTTTTGAATTCATTTTTGCTCTCAAATGCACCAAACTTTGAAAATTTCTTATTTGGAAAGTACACAAGGTGCCGTGATTATCGATTCTTTGATAAATGCAGAAAATCTTGCAAAAAAAGCAATCAAAAACGGCATTTCGAACCGATTTTTCCGAAGCCGGAGATTTGGGAACGAAAAAGAGGGTCATGCTGATAAGATAATTGTTTATAAATCAAATTCTAATGAATTGAGCGTAAAAAGACATCAAACGGCACCTCATACGTCCCTTCATGAATTCCCTGAGCAAATTTCATGTTTCTACTTTTAAAAATGTGTCTGAAATTGTATCGGAAAATTTCGAGCTGTTGAAGGTGGAAAAATGTTTTTTCGAATACACCCTTAAGCAAGCTAAACAAGGTTAGTAGAAAAATGAGGAATATTCCGAATGGTTACTCCGTCGAGCACTACAAAAGTTCGAACACTGCACCTCCCGTTTCTGGCTTTAAGAGTGGAACCCCTTAGCCACTGGTGGGATATCAGGTAAAAATTGAAAAATAATAGGATCTTGCCAGAGTGGAAATGTCAGAAATTAACCAATGCATTGATAACAGCATTGATTTCTACAAATACAAATAAGGAAAACAACGAATATTTTAGGAAAAGGCTACCATTATTTTTATTATAACTCAAAAAGCGCGTCTTCGATTTTAACAAAATTTTTTTTGTTAAAAGTACATACTGTGAGCATTATTTTGTATTTTTTTTGGTTTGTGTAAGAATAAATTTACTACATTAATAATTAAAAAAAATAAGAATAATTTTATTTATTTTTGTGTGTTAAAACTTGTATAAAAATGTGACAAAAATAACATAATGTGAACTAATATGTTATATTTTTCAATAATTAGCGTTTGTTTCTTTTTTTTTTTTTTTTTTTTTTACTTTTGTTCATTTTGAATAAAATGTATTTGAAAAATAGTAGCACCGGCGCATTTCCACGATTATCTCAAGGACAGTTCAAGGTCGGAAGCTATAAACGCTGTGTTTTATATTCTCATGGTGAGACTTATTACCACACATATTATTTCAAACATTTGCCGTAAGGGGCATTTCGCTATGCTTGTCCGGCTAAATCCTTTAACTCCTTCAAGGATGGTGGTTCATTTTTGGACCGCCTAATATTAATTCTTAAATGCCACATTAATGCTAGAATATTGAAATGAATTTTTTTTCCTTTTATTAAGAATGTGAATATGTTTGCTCTTGGTTATTTTGAGGTAAATTAGTTTGTGAATGCCGGTGTCATTCACTTTCTTCGGCATTTTACGAATAGAAGCACCTTGCCCCTGAAAGGGTTAATCAAAGTATATAGATTTTTTTTTTTAAGACTTCTGTCATACGTTAGCATTGTTTCATCTATGTTCTAAGGCTAAGGGGAATCATCAACTTTGAGCTTTAACCCTTTCAGGTCTGGTGCACTATTAATAGTACATGCATTTTATTTGAGTATTATTTTGTTTTAAGAAATACTTTTGCAACTATTTACACGTAATAATGTTAGTATATGTGTATGCGTTTAATATGTGACCTCACTTATATTTAGGCATTTAATAATAATAGTAATAATTATTATTTGCTTAATTCTCTTTGCGCCGCTTGCAATTCTTTTATTTTAAAAACATATTTCACTCTTTAAATTTAAAATTAAAGTTATTTTCCTGAAAGAATCATATGTAATAAGGCATAAAAAGTATTATAAAGTTGTAATATAGATTAAATTTTGTTGTATTACAATGTTTTCTAAACATCTCCTAAAATTCTTCCTCAACCTATATTGTCATACGAGTATTAATTGAATAGTACGCAAAACAACAACAGTCGTTATCTTTCAGACAGTGAAATATTCGTTAAACACTAAGTAATCTATTTGAATAGCTATTGTTAATATTATTAACGTAAAAGTAAATGTTTACGAAAATGGAAAAAAATCGGACCCGAAAGGGTTAAAGGGAATTTTTTTTATTATTTATATTTTTGAACATGAATAGAATTTTGATTTTAACAAAGTGCACGACGTTTTCGTGAATAAAGTACACGAAAATGTTCAAATTAGAACCAGAGCAATTTGGAATTTAAAATATCCACTTTGATTTCAAATGATTTTAAAAATTACTTTGTCTTTTTTTAAAACGGTATTTCTGTTACTTGCGGGCACTATTAAAATAAATAATAATAATAAAAACTTGAAAATGTATAACTTCGATAATGGGAAAACCAATTTTCATTTTTATTTATCTGTTTAATCACGTTTTTTAGAAGTAAACGTGAAAACTTAAAGCATTTTCCCTATACATTAGGAAATGTGAAAAAAAGAAAGAAACAAGCATGCTAAAACTGTAACAAAAAGTGAATTACTCTAGAATACCAACAGTGATGAAAAGATAGTCGGGGTGGGGGAGGGCATTTCGACATGCATCACTTGTATAGCATTTTCTCTTGCTAAAATTTTGTTACCGTGCATCCCCATGTCAAGTACTTTCAACTGAATTAGAAATGTTTTTCAGTTACTTTACTGTTGTTTTCCCCCTCGAAAATCAGGGCCGGCGCTAGACATTTCGCCGCCTGAGGCGAGCCTTATTTTGCCGCCCCTATGATGTCATTTTTTTAAACCACTACTCAAACTTTATAAAAAATCACTAAATTAAATTAGTAACTATAGTTTATTTGCATAAATATAATATAAAATGTATTATAAAATGCATTTAACTTTAAGGAATTTAAAATAACGGAATTGCGTAATTTATTTATTTTATTTTATTTCATTTTTTGCATCATTTAAAAAAATAACAACAGTTAACTTGGCATTAAATTAATAAATCATATTCTACTAATATTTAAAAAAAAAATACCTTGAAAGTGTTAGTATCATACAAAGAATAACAGTAACAATTCAAAATTTCTTCTGCTTTGTTTTTCCTTTCAAAAAATCACGCACATTATGAATATTAAAAAGAAAAAAAAATCCTGTTACAACAGGTAAGGTATGCTTTTAAAATAGATATTACTGAGACAAAATATGTCAAATTCCTAAAATCGTATAAAACTTGTTGCATTGCGTATAAAACTTGTATATGAATTTCAAACAGAAAAATAATGATATAGCATTACAAGCTATTTATCTTTTTTAAATCGTATATGCAAGGGAAATCGCATATTGGTAATATTGATAAGAAAACAGCCATTAAAAATAAAATGAAAGTTCTAGAAGTGAGTTATTTCTCTTGATTTAGCTTTGCAGAAATCATACATTACAATATCGGAATGTATAGAGCGAAAAAATAAAAATAAATAAATAAACTTATTAGAGCAAACTTTGCAATATAATATTCACATTAAATGGAAAAATTATGACATGCAGGGAAAATTACGTTATCATTTCAAATTTTATTTGACATATTTAATATGAAGATTTAATATTATAATAACAATATTATTTTCAAAAACACTTATGAACAATGAAATATTTAATTCAATGATAAATTGACCTTGAATTTTTTTTGTGAAAATCGTTTTTATATCACTCTAATCAATATAGAAAACAATTATATTTTCATCTGCTAAAATAATTTAATTTACTCGCGCAGCTGACCTGATAGACGCTGCGTTTCCGGGCTCTATAAAAAATTGCAGACAGTCAAATTTATTTAAGATTAAAACAGGATTTCTTTTACAAAGTCAAAAAACTAATAATATTAAAAAAAACCCTGAAAAATTCGAAAATCGCTAAGCGAATTTCGAATAAATTAAATTCGACTAAAAAGAGGACATACTTTAGTACATTAGGTTAAAAGTTAAAACCGAATTCCTTTTTAATAATGTTGAAAAAAATGTTTCGAGGCTAAAAAAAATATAGTAAAGGTCTCTAAAGATTAAAAAAATGCGTAAATTAAAAAAATTACGATTCTTAAAATATTCATGTTTAAAAAAGAACGCTAAATACCGCATTAAAAATAATGGATTTAGGATAAATGTTTGGAGACAATTTCATATTATTAATGTCAGAAAATTGTCGCGAAACGCAAAAGAAACATGAAAATTGCATTGAAAATCGCATTTAAAATCGCAAAACATTGAAAATCACATGTGATAAAATATACTTCGATTAGGTTAAAATTTTCAAACTAATTTTTTTTTTACAAATGTTAAAAAAAGAAAAAAAAAGGCAGTACGCAAAATCATGCGAAAAATCCCGTTGAAAATAACTTTAAAAATCCATAAAAGTGAAAAAAAAAGAAAGAAAAGAAAGAAAGAAAGAAAAAAAAATCTCTAAACAAAATTTACATCATTAGTAAGAAGTTTGAAACCAAATCCCTTTTACGAATACGAATGTCAAAAAATCGTGTCAAAATGAAGAAAGAAAAAATTCAGAGGGCAACATTTACACTAGTGAGTTACACTAGTGAGTTACATTTGTAATCCGAATTACCAAAAATTCAAAAAATGAGGAGATAAAATTTGCTACATTTGCTAAAAAGTTTGAAACGGAATTGTTTACGAATCTAAAAAAAAAAAAAAAAAAAAAAAAAAAAAATCTCCTCGAAACAGGAGAAAATCCAAAAATCACTAGAAGGATTTAAAATTAGCTTAATATATGGAATTATTAATAAATGAAAAAATCGCCGGAAAAACAAAAATTGTCAAATGTCGCAGAGGACCAAATTTACTCAATATGGCCTTGGTCCAGTCTAACAGGAATTATTTCCTGAAGTCAAAAAATTGGCGTGAAACACAAAAAGTGTAAAAAAAATATTGTAAATTGCGGAAGATAAAATGTAAGAAATCCTGAAGTAATAAGGTCAAGTTCTAATATTACGCGTAATCATGAAGAAATCTGGGAGAAGACACCTACGGGTTTTGCACAGAAAAGCTCCAAGGCATCTAAATAACCTTTAAAAACCTAATACCTAATTAATAGATTACATATAATGGACTACATGTTCAATATACATTACAGGTAAAATAGTTTTTTGTCTTTCGAGGAGGAGGGGGAGGGGTCAAATGGGATATCGTTTCGCATGGATTTTTTAAATTCTAAATTGAACGACACCATCTGCAAGTCGGTACGATCAGTTTTTTCAAAGTTACGGCACGTTTTATGAATGAAATGGCAAAAATTATACTTTATTCAGATAAAGTAGTTTTTTCCAGTAATAATTGGTGGCCTTTCACCAAAATTTGGAGAAAAGCATCGTTCTGTTACTAAACATGAAAACTCGATAAATTCCACAAGAATAAATCATTACTATGCTTTTTTTCGGGGAGGGGGGGGGTGGAGGTTCATCGAGGGAATGGGAATACTTCAACTTTTTAAAAATAGGTGAATTGGGTATCATTTTTTATGTATTTTCAAATTCTAGATCAAATAACATCATTTGAAAGCCCTCCGTACGACCATTCTTTATAAAAGTTATGGTAAGTTTTATAAATATTCAATGTTGAAAGTTATGTTTTATTATTGAACATAGCTTTGTCATATTTATATCACATTCAAAACCTATTATATCATATCAAATAATATCAAACTTATTAAACATCCTCAAAACAGCAATAATCAAAATCAGTTCATCAGATTGCTTCAAGGTTAGTCATGTTATCAAAATATCCCATGTATTCATATTTTTTTATTCATAAAACCATTCATGACTTTGCATTCATAAAACCTGCCGAGGGGCGTGCCGACCCAGTGTACAAAGTGTACAGTGCACATAAGCGCTGGAGTAGTAAAAGGCGCCAAAAATTTTAAATAAAGAACAAATACTTTTAAAAAAATCAGTAATTTAATTACATTAAAATGTGTTATATGTTTTTGATATCTGAATTTTCTTTTCTAGATTTACCTTACGCAAACTTATTTATAAACATCCAATTCTTTGTTTAAAAATTTATTAATTTTATTCTACTTATGTGAGTCCCCTAATAAGTCATTTAGACGCTCACCTGTACAACTTTTATAAACAAAGGCACACCTCTTGTAAACAATAAAAGGCGCCCGTAATTCACATGGCTGAAAACATGCAACACTATTATCTCACTCTCGTGAAAAAGCATAATACATAGTTTTATTTCCATAAAGGCTAAATTCTGCCTGTTTCTTATTTTTAAATAGCAATCATAGCCTTACTACAAAATTTGTCATAAATAAGAAGAAAATTACTATTTGGAAATACTAGTAAAAGTTTCTCCTACAATAATCATGCCATAGAGGTAACATAAGAAATATCTTATATAATGCACATGTATCTCACAGTAATAGATATAAAGTCCCCTATGGTTCAGAAACTATTTAAAAATAATTTGCAGCAATAATTTAATTCAGAGTAAATTTAAAATTAGATTTTCAGAGGGGCATTCTATCGACAAAAGTTTTGCAGATGAAGAAGCCAGAAATCTTAATTACTGAATAACAAATTAATAGCATTAAACAGAGCTGTATAACATAGACGCAAGCGCGCATGCCGTGCGCAGCAACTTTTATGAAATTTGCAGAAAATTTTAGGAAATAAGCAATATTTTGTAACTTTTTTTTAGTACCAAAAAATTAAACATATTCCCTAAACTTTATATATTTACTGTTAGCGCTAATTGTAATTAGTGTTAATTGTAAAAGCAGGACCAATTTTTCGAAATTTCAAGGCATTTGCTGCCGAAAACTTTAGAAATTAATCAGTCCAAAATTTCAGACACCAAAACTCGCGAATTTTGGCGAACGGTGGTCGTAAAAAATCAATTTCTTCAATCGTTCGTAGAAAAAAAACCCTCCAGTTTCGTGAAAATATCATGGAAAACACATGAATTTAGTCAAAGTTCTGCGATGAAAGCGGGAAATACCGTCGAAGAGTAACGAAAAACTGCAAATTTCGATGAAGAATAGCGAAAAGAATCCCACAAATTTCGAAAAGGATAGTGAGAAAAATGCGAACTTCGTCGAAAGACCTCAAAAAAATCGCGTAAAAACGCGCATTTCAACAAAGAACTGCTTAAAAAGCCTTATTTCGTAAACGATTGCGCGAAAAGCCCGAATTTCGAGTAAGGACCACGCAAAAAACGTGAATTTCGACAAAAGCCGTCGCAAAAGACGCAAATTTCGACAAAAAACTAAGATTCGCGAATTTCGGCTAAAAACCGGGCAGAAAACGTGAATTTCATCCCAAGACAGCGTAAAAACATGAATTTCGTCCAAGAATCGCATAAAAAAAAACAAATTTCTTCCATGAAATCGCGTAAAAAACGCAAATTTTGTCAAAGAATTGTGTAAAAAAAGCTAATTTCATCTATGAATTGCGTGAAATGCACATTTCGTCAACAGATTGCTCAATAAACGCGAATTATGTCCATGAATTGCGTAAAAATGCGAATTCCGTCCATCAGTTGCGTAAAAAACGCGAATTTCTTTCATGTCAAAATAATATAACACGTAATTTTATTAAATCTATGTCTGGCATTACATGGGAGGCACACAAGCATGATCTCTTTAAAGAATGAAAACTCGCCGTTTTGTGATGATCATTAAGGGCTTATAATTAACATTTCGGTTAATTAACAAAAAATTAAAAATTTGACTCTCAGATGCACCTGCCAGCATCTATCCTTCTCCAAATTTTTAGATCTCTACGTGGTGATCTCTAGGTAGATTTTTTTAGCCATCGCAAACACATGCAAAGTAAAAACAAACTTTTTTCTTTTCTTTTCTTTCTTTTAAATGCAATCTATTATTAATGTATTGAATTATTTTCCCCGGGATAGTGAAATTTAATCGTTACACAGGATTCTGATACATATTGTTTCCATTTTCACAGATTTTAGTGTGTTACGAATTTTATTTGCATGTCTGATATCTTTCTCTTTTTTTCAAATCATTTAAGCATGCTTGGAACCAGAAATTTTATCTAATAAATGAAATGAAATACGAACTGTATAAAAAGAAGACACATTTTATTAAATAAATTTATTGGTTCAAAAATCTTTATTCGACTTGGTAAAAGCTCAAGACGGATGGCAACTATGCATTTACAGATATTGTTTTATTTTTTGATTAAGTTTTTTTTTCGGAGACGAGGAGGGGGGGGGGGGTATAGGGCCCCAACTGAAGTTGTACACACAGGCGCTGGATGCTGCTGGCACGCCCCTGAACCTGCCAGAACTTTCTAATGTATAAATGCATCGACTTGCGGAAGTGTCATTCGATTCAGAATTAAAAATACATAGCAAAACATTCTACAGTACGTTTTAGTTAAAGAAAATAATTTAATTATCCACCAGAGTAAAAATGCGCCCTTCTCCCCAAACACCTTAAAGCAACTTTTTTCAAGGAAGGGGGGGGGGGGGTCATCAAATCTTCTTCTTCTTCTTTTTTTTTTTTTTTTTGTCAAAACAAAACTTTTTTCAAAATGCCGCCAAATGCCGCCCTTTTACGTTGCGCCCTGAGGCGGTCGCCTCACTTGCCTCACCCCTGGCGCCGGCCCTGTCGAAAATAGTTTAGCTGCTACTGAATTTTTCAGCTATTCAAATGAAAAACTGTATTTTTACACATTTATAACATAGTTATCTGTTTCACGCTTCATATACGAACTTAAAACGCATGGTATCAGTTTAATCTTTAGATAATTTTATCTCCTATCGGAAATCATTGCATATTAATGAATCGTTCGAATGAAGCTGCTTGTTTATTTAAAATTGTATTGCTAAACAGTAAACACTCTACTTTAGTCAAGTGTAACATTGATATGTTGAAAAATTCAGAAGGACGGTTACTTTACACATGAGTAAATTCCATTAAAAAAAAAAAAAAATAAAAAAAAAAAAAAACTGCTTTTTGAAGTTTTAACACTTTTATGCATGGAAACTTTTTATACTGTTGAATTGAAAAACTACCCCTAGCTAAATGCGCACATGTAATTTTTAATACTTTCCAAACTAGTTAAGAACTGTTTATGAATTACACTGCTCAAAACAATTAAAAGATATTGCAGTTTTAGGTGGATTTTGTGTCTGGTAAACTTTTTTGCTGATTGATGCATGGTCGACAGACATAGTAGGTTATATGAGAATAAATTACACATGTTTCACAGAAAAAAATGTATTTTATTGCGCATTTGTGTACAAAAGGAAAAAAAAACATAATTTGTGCATATGAGAAAAAAAGAATAAGAAAAGGTGTTTTCTTCAAAGAAAATCATTTTCAGTTGGGGGTGTGGTTTCCACGGGCGGCCAGCAACGTTGAACACCTTTGAGGCATGGACTCAATGAGGCTATTAATGACGAGTTGGGGTATTCTACCCCACTCTTCCAGAAGAGCTCTTTTCAGTTCTTGGAGAGTTTGTGGGGGTTGTTGGCGGCCAGAAACTCGTCTTCCTAGAGCGTCCCAAACGTGCTCGATTGGATTCATGTCTGGAGAACACGCTGGCCATTCCATTCGAACGATTCCTTCTTCGAAAAGGAAATCCTCCACCAGGTTTGCACGATGTGGCCTGCAGTTATCGTCCATTAAAATGAAGTTATCTCCGATTGCTGCAGCGTAAGGGACTACAATAGGTCTGAGGATCTCATCCCTATATCGGCGACCAGTCAGAGCTCCATCTCGAATGATGTAGAGGTCAGTGCGCCCGTCAATGGAGATGCCACCATACACCAACACTCCTCCACCGCCGAATCTGACACTTTCGTGCACGAACGCAGGATTATTCCTACTGCCACGGTTCCTCCAGATGAAAATACGCCTATTATCCGGATGCACAGAAAAACGGGACTTGGCCACTCCCTGCGGTCGCGACGATGCCTTGATGTTAATCTAACACATACCATCGGTCGGCGAGCATACAGATCTACAGCAAAGGGGCCGGTTTCGGACAGTCTGAGTTGAAATCGTGGTACCTGTAGCCGAGCGAAGGTGTTGTTGGAGAAGAGTAGCGTTCATGTTTCGGTGTCTCCGAGCTGTTAACGCTAAATACCGATCTTCATTGGGCGTTGTTGCCCGTCTACGACCTTGCCCTGGTCTTCGGCCTGCACATCCACTCTCTAAAAAACGGTTCCAGATCCTGGAAATGACACTTTGTGACACTTCAATGGCTTGCGCTACTTCGGCTTGAGTTTGGCCCCCTTCTAACCTACCAACAATTCTCCAAGCTTCTGAATCTGTCAAATGACTTCGCTGAGACATCGTACTCATCGAAACAAAGCAATCACTGAATGCCGATCATCCTTGTCTTCATTCTCTTTTATCCAGTTGAAAGTAAATTTCATTTGCTGCCACTGAAGCGACGTATTTGACGTCGAACTCAAAATTTGCATACTCCACAGTTTGAAAAATAGAAAAATTTGCATTTGTGATTATCTTCTATTTTCGGCAAAAAAATTTCGTTTATATCTTTATTTTATATAAAACTTCAAATATCCTTTAATTGTTTTGAGCAGTGTAGTTTTATCCATCCGGCTATGTTTTAACTAGCGTAAATATTCTCCGATTGCCATGTGTTTGATAGATAATATTGAGGTTTAGCTGTTTGTTATCGAAAATGAAATGTTTCGTTTCCAGGAGCGCTAAAAAAAAGTATTCGGATACATTATCTATACTAATAAAAGAACAAATCGCTCTTTATGCGTGTGCGCGCGCGATGGCTAGCGAAAACTACGTCACGTAGAAGGCTTTTTTTTTTTTTTTTTTTTTTTTTTTTTTTTTTTTTTTTTTTTTTTTTTTTTAAGTTAGTTCAAGTGTGCCTGAAGCTCAGAATTTAAATTTTTTGATTAGTTTTCGAGATATTAATTATGAAGTGCATACTGACTTTTCATCTGACTTTTCATCAAAAAGTCATTTTTTAAAATGCTTGGGGAATGAAAACGGTTGCACATGCGCATAACCATATTTACGTACCGAAAGGAAGGAAGAAATATTTTTCCGAGTTTTTTTTCTGTTTCTGGATCATTTTGATTAAATCCAAATACACCAAGATGCCTTGTGCAGTTAAACTTGAAAGATATATTTTGAGAGATCGTATTATAGATTTCAATATGGCATCAAAAGGTGTTAAAACGTATTCGATTAATCGGTGATCGATATCCACGCATCATATAAATCCATATCATATGATAAGTGTACATAGTGCAATTATTATTTGATATATTATAACCAGTATAAGAAGCCGAAAAAGTAACGGTAAAGATCAAATAAATCTGCGCTAATAAACTAGACAAAATCCTTGCGGCCCAACAGCATCAGTGTATCAAAATTTCCAACTCCTGTCACCAGTGGCGCCAACTTAATGAGCCCGTGGGACCTAAGCCCACCCAATAATTTTGAATTTTAGCGTTTCTAATTTTCATTGTTCTATTTCGTTATTTATTTCATTATTATTTTATTGTTCATTTTTTCCCCCTTGGACAAAATTTATTTTGCCAGTGACCGCGCGTTTTAATTCTCCGACTGACACCCATAAATCCAAATTGACTGAAATATAAATGACTAACTTTCTGCTGTTTCAATTTGTAATCTTGTTCATGATATGACGATGTTACAATAAATATTACTGTCTTTATAAGGAAAAACGCATGAGAATATGATTAAAAAAAAGTGCAACTACATTAAGAACATGATAGCTTCATTTAAAAGTCTCATCTTTCACCAACTGTTCATCCTTCAAAGAAAAACAAACTAGTTGTATCATTTTACCAAAATATCTTTGAGCCCACCCAATATTTTTGAGCCAACCCAATATTTTTCAAAAGTTAGCATCGCTGCCTGTCACCATTCTAAGTGCAAATAAATTTAAAAAAATAGCAGGGTAAATTTTAAATGAAACCATAATCAAAATAGTAAAAATGCTTTTTTTTGTACATTTTTAATTAAAATACATATATCTAAACAAAGATGCATATCTAAATATTTCTGACGGTTCAATAAATCAAACAAAAGTCAGAATTTAAAGCATTTTACTGTCATGTGGAAAACAATATTCATTCTAAAAGTTGGCAGGTTTCCATCTTTAATTAATTAATAATTAGCTTTTTACGCTGGAATCTTCTTATCTCCATTTTGTTTTTCAATATTCCTGTCTTTTCCTATAATCCGTTTTCTGCATGATTCATTCTTTCGTTTCTAACTTTACTCTCTTTCCCTTTACCTTTCCCGCCCTTGTTGACGAAATATGTAATTAATTTTTAAGTGTTGATTTTTTGATCTCCCCGTTTTATTTTTATATGTTTCTATTCATTCACCAGTCTGCTTTCGGTATGATTCATATCCATTTATTTCTAACTTTTTTCTTTTTTGTTCTGTAAAATTTCCCGTTCTTGTTGGAAGTGACACCAGTCTCGCCATTCCTTCCGAGCGTTTATTACTTCCAGTTTGTTTGATCATTTCCTTTATTCCTTCCTTTCATTTTCGAGCTAGTTTCGTTCGATTGCGACTTCTAAATATACGAACATTAAATTCTAAATTAATAAGTAATAATAGCATATTTTCGCTTTTCAGTGGCGTTTAAAAGTTAGGTGTACAACTGGCGGGGAAAAAAAAAAAAAAGAATTTTATTATATAATCATCAAATGGAGACGCAAAAGGTACCATTCAATTGAGAATTGTATCCTCTAAAATTGCTTATGTATAAAGTAAGCATTATATGATCAACTTCGTATGGCTCATCCGCAAGAAAGTTACGCAATTCCAAAAAATTCTTTTCGCATTTTATTACACTAATGAGTCTGACTTAATTTCAGATAAAAGTTAGAGCAAAAGTATCATAAGTTTGGTTATCTGAAAATCACCAGATTACGCTATATGTTCATTTGCCACTACAGAAGGAGGATAATTTGTATTGGACAAAATTAGGAAATTTCATTAATGCCACTGAGTAGTAGTAGCAATTCTACTAGTGGCCACTTTTTTATTTAAAAGTATTAAACAATAAATTTTGCTACAATTTTTTATTATTATTCTAAATTTACCCCCTCCTCAACCCTTTAATACTTACATATTGCAACCATAGAATCATTAATGGCATGCTAAAAAAAGTGCTTGTGGGAAAGATGTTCATAAAGTAGCCGCTAGCAAACAATTTTTTAATAGCCACTTTTTTTTTTTTTTTTTTTTTTTTTTTTTTTTTTTAGCGATGGACAACACTAATTTTCCATTTTATTAAACTGTGTATGAGATATTTACCCAACATTTTAAAAGCTTTTCTCCCGTTTTTACGGCTGCATGCCGAGATAAAGTAAATACAGAAAAAACATGCTATTAGGTAGATTTCGTAAGAAATACTACCTATTACATTGTGGTTCAAAATGTATTTTCTCAAAACGATGATTTATCACAAACTTTATCATTTGAGTATCATTTGAGCCCAAGTTGGCTCTGTGTGCAATAGACCCGAAACTTTTTATTGTCATATAAAATAAACCGTAATCAATTCATCAACGACACTGAAAGATTTCCTAACTATACGATTTTAATTTAATTAAAAAGTATATTAGTTTTATGTATACATATCTCGATTTATCTTTTACAATGATTTTCGTAAATGATCATCTGTTACAATAGAATTTTCTCAAAGAGTATTCGAAACACTTTTGCGGTTTTAAACTATAATTTTTTTTGTTACTGTTATGTCTGCAGCTTTTAATGAGCACGTATAAAATTTTGGTCATGTACGCATTGCTTACTTTATACTTTGTATTCACGTCTTGAGTCAATCATGACTAACGAAGTCATAAATAACGAAGTTCATTGCAATAAATAGTCTCATTTGAGCCGATACAACTCAAATCGATGAGTAAGAGGCTGTCAATAAGTGATGTCACACGTTTTTGAAAATATTTTTGACCCCCCCCCCTTTGTCACATAATGTCACACTTCACCTTGTCATCTTCCCCCACCTTTTATCAGATGTCACACTATTTTACATAATCATATACTTGCGGTTCAGAAACAAAGCATTACGTTATAGATAATTTTTCAAACTTTATTTTTAAACTGTAACTATGTGTTTTAAGCATTTCTGAGCATACCTATAAAAATGATTCATGTATTTATTTTGTATGAAATAAAGTTTACAACAAAAAACATAATTAATATAGAATAGTAATAAAATATTAATATGAAAGAGCAATTGAGAACAGTAATATTTTGGAATTTGAAATATAATTTAATACGTTTGGCTTCTTTACTTTATGAACACAAAATACTTTAATTTTAAAATGACTTCAAAATTTAATCTACTGATTTTTAATGCTTTTATTTTAACCAAAATGTGAGACGTCAGATTTCTTTTTACCCCCTTGTCACAAACTGTCACAAATTCATGAACCCCACCCTACCCCCTACCAGCATGACATCATTTGTAGACGGACCCTAATATGGAAAATTTCCGAAGAAAAAACTAAATTTTTCGAATACTGATAATTTAGGTCAGGTCGCTTTTTCGCTGAAGCTCAGATTTTGGGCCGAAAACGAAACCGAATTTTCGGTTGATCTCTACTAATAAGCATATAAAGAATTCAATTAATTCAGTTTAATGCAACAATAAGTTGTTTTTACCCTTATTAACGAGTAGCAATAATCATAATTCGCTATATTTCGAATGAGAGTTTGAAGACCCTTTTTTTTCTCTCTCGCACTCCCATAGCAAATGTATACATTATACAATGAACCTCTTTTACTTTGTTACATTTTAGCAACATTTGCTCGCGAATTCTTTATTCTTCCGCCCAGTGTTTATATTAAATGAATATGTATCCCATTGATTTTTCATTCTTTTTTTGTGTTGTCATTTGCATCAATCAATAATAAAGCTCAGAATGGAAGTAAAAAGCGGAAAGTGCGATGTGCAGGTAATTACTTTCTCCAATAGCTCTCATAAAATAATTGATCTCTGAGAAAGTTTGACCTCGCTACCAAATATTGACAACAGGTTTTTGTAGTACGTGTATGTTGGATGGCTGAGAAGTTATTTTGTATCACTCGCAATAATCGTATTTTTACAATTTATTAAATTATTAGTGAAAAGAACATTCACTATCTGTTTTACAAATCATTTTGGGCTTTTCTGAGAAATAGTCATTCAACTGTTAAAATTAAATTTAGTTTCAAGTTCATATATGGGTCATTCCATGTCAATTCAACCAGACCTTGTAACTCGACCCACTGGGATTTTGATGAAACTTTTTGTACACACTAATTTTATCATGAAATGATTCCATCAGAAATTTTTCCTTCCTAGACCTCATAGTTTGTGAGATATGGGGGGTCCAATTCTTGGGGTTTTCTCAAATCGCACATTTCTGAGTCTGTATTAGAGATTGCATTTCCATCTTCAAAAAATTGTTTCTCTGGATATAAAACGTGAATCATCTTAAAAATATCACTGTAAGAATAGAAAAAGATGCAGATTTTAATAAAAAAAATATTTAAAAAATTTACTTGTAATATTTAGGATAAAAAAAATTAGCCAAAGTTGAGAGTTGTGGTTATTTTTCCAAATTTTTGTGACTTCACCAAAAAGGCTGTACACAAAAAGGCAAATTAAATTTCCAATTTCTTTTTGTTTTAAATAAAAGTTTATACTTTGGGCTTTCTATCTATGAAATAAAAATGATGTTTCGCATGGCTTATGCAAAAATTTTGGGTACTTTCCAATTAGCCGGATGCATGTTTTATTTTTACATATTACATATGCAAACAAAAAGGCAAATGAAATTTCCAATTTCTTTTTGTTTTAAATAAAAGATTTGTGAAATAAAAATGATGTCTTTCGCATGGCTTATGCAAAAATTTTGGGTACTTTCCACTTAGCCGGATGCATGTTTTATTTTTACATATTAAATATGCAAAAAAAAAAAAAAAGGCAAAAGAAATTTCCAATTTCTTTTTGTTTTAAATAAAATTTTACACTTTGGGGTTTCTATCTGTGAAATAAAAATGATGTCTTTCACATGGCTTATGCAAAAATTTTGGGTACTTTCCAATTAGCTGGATGCGTGTTTTATTTTTACATATGTACATATGTATAGATCTATATAAATGCAGATGTATTATACATGTATATATGTATGTATATATACAGTATATTGATATATGTATAACACTGGTGCCCGTCTAACCGAAAAGTACCAAATTTTGCCTTGTTTTGAGAATCTGCACCAATTAAGAGGAAAAAAAATCTGACTAAGTTTAGCTGTGGTACTTAAATAATTACTGGAATTTCTATGAGTTATTGAATTTAATGTTATTTGATGTATGTTTTTTTAATTTGCAAAGTAAAATTTAGGCTTTGTTTTTTCTGATTAAAAAAAAATCTGACTGTAATATGTTTCCCCATTAAATTTAGTGAATGGTCCATATATTTCATTTAGTTATTTAATAATGGGCATATTTTGGTAATCTAAAGAATCTCTTACCTTTATTTTCAATAATTAAACTCAAAACAGGTTTTTTTCTGAACAGTTTAAAATAGATACTTTTTTCTCCTCACATTTCCATTCTTTCTTTCGAATGCTTATATATTAGTTATTTGTGTTTAAAAATGTTCAAAACCTTGTATTTCCTGTCCTTGGTTAATTTTAATCAGTTTAAATATTTATATTGACAATTTTAAATACACAAATGTTTAACAGAACTTAAATTTGTTTCTATCGTCTGAAAGATTTAATTGCACCTGCCTTGTATAAACACCTTCTGATAAAGGCAGGGTAATGTTCGTTAGCATGAAAGCAGATGTTTTGAAATCAATTTAATAAAATTATTGTCATTCTGTTGTTTCTTATCATAGAAGAATGATCTAACTTTTACTGTGCTACTAAAAATATAATCCGATTGTAACATACTTTATAGTTTATGATATGTATAAATATTTTTTTGCTTTATTGTTTTAATATGGAGCCTGATATTAAACCTTCTACTAGTCTTCAGGCTTGCAGTATTGTAATATTAACTGGTTTAGAATGTCACAAAACTAGCTATAGAAATAACAGAGAAATAGACTACATTGATAATCTCTGTGATTCAGAAAAAGAACTTTTATTAGTTAGGACTATTGCATTTATAAAACAAAAATTAAATGAAAAGCGTTTGATTAATATATGTGAGCATCACAGAATTTCGCTTTTAATGAAATATGAATTATATAAATGTGGAAATCCATTTAAGCGGCATAAAAAGCAAGTGAAAAAAGCAATTAGGGCAGTTAATAGAGATTTATATACGGCCGAAAAAGTAAACCGAAGTTGAAAGTTATGATTATTTTTCCAAATTTTGTGACTTTATGAAAAAGTCTCTACACAAAAAGGCAAATGAAATTTCCATATTTGTTTTTGTATCAAATAACATTAAATTCAGTAACTCATAGAAACTCCAGTAATTATTTAAGTACCACAGCTAAACTTAGTCAGATTTTTTCCCCCTTAATTAGTGCAGATTTTCAAAACAAGGTAAAATTTGGTAAATACACCAGTGTTATACATATATATATCAATATACTGTATATATACATACATATGTACATGTATAATACATCTGTATTTATATAGATGTATACATATGTACATATGTAAAAATAAAACACGCATCCGGCTAATTGGAAAGTACCCAAAATTTTTGTATAAGCCATGTGAAAGACATCATTTTTATTTCACAGCTAGAAAGCCCAAAGTGTAAACTTTTATTTAAAACAAAAAAAAATTGGAAATTTCATTTGCTTTTTTGTGTGCATGTGTAATATGTAAAAATAAAGCACTTATCCGGCTAATTGGAAAGTACCCAAAATTTTTGCATAAGCCATGCGAAAGACATCATTTTTATTTCATAGATAGAAAGCCCAGAGTGTAAAATTTTATTTAAAACAAAAAGAAATGGGAAATTTCATTTGCTTTTTTGTGTGCATATGTAATATATAAAAATAAAGCACTTATCCGGCTAATTAGAAAGTACCCAAAATTTTTGCATAAGCCATGCGAAACACATCATTTTTATTTCATAGATAGAAAGCCCAGAGTGTAAACTTTTATTTAAAACAAAAAGAAATTGGAAATTTAATTTGCCTTTTTGTGTACAGCCTTTTTCGTGAAGTCACAAAAATTTGGAAAAATAACCATAACTCTCAACTTTGGCTGACTTTTTTCATCCTAAATATTACAAGTAAATTTTTTAAATATTTTTTGTTAAAATCTGTATCTTTTTACCTTCTTACAGTGATATTTTTAGGATGATTCATGTTTTAGATCCAGAGAAACAATTTTTTGAAGTTGGAACTGCAATCTCAGAATACAGACTAAGAAATGTGAGATTTGAGAAACCCCCAAGAATTGGACCCCCCATATCTCACAAACCATGAGGTCTAGGCAGGAAAAATTTCTGATGGAATCATTTCATGATAGAATTAGTGTGTACACAAAGTTTCATCCAAATCCCTGTCGGTCGGATTACAAATGGGGGAAAAATTGGTTGAATTGACATGGAATGACCCATATATATAACTAAGGACTCTCCTTTTTAAATCATAAAAAAGAAAAAAAATCGATAGTGCCTTTTCTTTTATCGCAAATTATATATGCGTTAATAGTGAAACGATCATTCAAGCATGTATCATGATAAAACCCCTAGTCCTGCTGTAAAGCAGTTTATATTCTCTGGAATCAGTGATATGTGTTTATATTTTGAATTAATATTACTCAAACAAATGTCTAAACCACTTAAAAAAATAAACAAAAGTGAGGTGTTTCTCATTCTAGTTACAAATTATCATTTGATGGGCATTTATTTTATAATAGAGAGAGAGAGAGAGAGAGAGAGAGGGAGAGGGAGAGGGAGAGAGAGAGAGAGAGAGAGAGAGAGAGGAAATTATGTGTTTATTAAATTTGTATTAAATTTAATTTTATTTACATACTTAGACCTACGAATTTGTATGAAATATAAACTCTTAATTTTGAAAAAATTAAGAGCATGCAAAAAATAAGAATTTTATAACTTCATTTGATGTATAATATAATAGTAAAATTGACTTTTTTCGTATGAAGATACGTTTTGATGCATGTACTTAATGCATTTCAAGTGTAATTGCAGTTTTTATTTTTACTTCTTTTTATATTTGTAAGTATTGCATGAAAATATACGTATTTATTATAAATGAATATATGTATTTTGATAGATCAACAAATACGAGATACCTGAAATAATTGTGTCCAAAAGATGGCTTACACTGAGAGAAACAATCACGATTAATTGACAGTTTCACAACCATAGTAAACCAAATCCATTTTGGAAAAAAAAAAAAAAAAAAAGAAAGAAAGAAAAGAAAAGAAACAGTCTCTTTAGAAAATGCATAAAATTTGTTTTATTCACCCCCACAGTAAATCAGCTTTGTTTTCACATACTTTCTTAAATATGTCATCTGTTTACAATACTGTGGGAGTGGATAAAACCGCTTTTATGCACCTTCTAAATAGTCTACCTCTTTCTTATGGATATGGTTTACTATGGTTATGAGCTCCTCAATTGTAACTTTCAGTTTCATTAAAGAGGAAAACTTTTTAAAAGATGAAATGTTTTTTGTAGATTAATGACGTTTATTCTGAGCGTCACTATTGGCCCCTTAGTAGTTTCGTGGAGACGTTACTCAGTTTTTGAGTAGCACCTTTCCTGAGTGTTGATCGAAAGAAGTTTGTGCTTTTAGCCTCAAAGATTTCCCATCACAACACCATTGAACTTTTTTGCTTGGGGCTTTATTAAAATTATTGTACATTGACAAATTGTCCCTCATTTTAGATGATTTGAAACAGTGTATCTGTGCAACACTGCACTTTATTCTAATTTAGCCCTCTAACTGATGCTAGGGGAGTTAGAAAGACCGAAGAGCTGGAACACTGTTTAGATACTGCAGAGCATCTAAAATGCTCACATTAAACGCAAGAAATATGAGAAGTTGACCTCTTTAATGCAACGAAAATTTCTAACTAATCATTTGCTGTTCTCTCTATGTAAGCTATTGCAGGCCTGTCCACCTTTTTAATATGTAGGGGCACATCTAAGCTTTTGGCTAGCAATTAAGGGCGCCATTATTAACGTGGAATAGAATCATCTTTTAATATTAGTAGAAATACATATATGAAAAATGTATAACGCAATAGAGACAAATGCCCCTACGGATCTGAAACACCATGTAAAAAAAAAGAAAAAAAAATCGAAATAACTGTGAATTGTAATAAATTTCGAATATACATTTTTCTGCGAGGGGTTATCTCAAACATTTTTTATTTGGAAGGATCCAGAAAATAAATATCGCCTATTATTAAGATTAAAATAGAAATCTGAGATATTGTCAGGTTTTTAGGGAACGCAAATATTCTGCAAGAGCTACATTTTTTTTTTAGGTATAATTTGCCATTATAAAAAATACAGAAACAAAGTCATGGGTGGTTCCAAAAAGAGAGCCTGGAAAAGCTTTCATTGATGGAAATCCTATCACACGATTTTATAATTTTTTTTATAAAACAAGCTCATCAAAATTATCCAAAGTTTCAAAGGTGTCTGGGGAAGGAAAACACTGTATTTATACCGTCTTATAAAACAGCCAAATGGCCAGTGAGATAATGTCAATAACAAAATGCTAAACTTTCATGAACGAAAGAGAAAGAGGATCGCTTATTTTTTTCTACATTTTACTTCTTAATATGTTTAAAAAGTTATTGCCGACATTTATTAATTCTTATCGGAATAATTTCCATAAAATTATTTTAAACTAGAAATTAGCGAAGAAATGCAACAGAACGTGATTAGTTTTTTAATAGACTAATCCTGTGCTGTTGTCTTTCTTTGAATATGTCGCGCTGTAATTGTTGATGCGTGAAATACACTTGTAGAGATTTTTATAGCATTTCTTAAGCAAATATCAAGAATTTTAAATAGTCTTTACAAATGCATTTTATATGAGGGGGATTGCAATCTTTAACTAGTAAAAACACAAAATCTTAAATCTTCCTGGGGGAGGGACATTCCCTCCCAGGGCCACCTCCTGAATTCAACACTGTCCCCGACAATAAAATAAAATAAATTAATTAAAATAGAAATAACAGTAAAAAATAGAAATAAATCATTATTGATTTTAGAACAAAATGGTATTGGGAATAGTTTATGAAAATTCTGCGGATAATATTTTTGCTGAACTATTTGAGGATCATTTTCCACAATTGTCTATATTTACTGTCTCAGAATAATATATGTGAGAAAATACATTGGAGGTTTTAAAATGTCATTTGATCGATGCATTAATTAAATAAAACAATGTAGAAAGAAAAATAAAAGAAAAATCGGCTGATGTTGATACATTGTTCATATATATTTTATTTTTGGATCATGAGGAACATAAAAACATGACCGTTCTTGATATTTCGCATCGTTTCTTTTGACTTATAAAGCTTTATTTATTTTTGTTTAGGTAGGACATTTTTGTGGCATTCATCCGCATAAAAATTCACCATCATATAAATGAATCAAAAATATTTTTATAGATGATTTAAAAATATATATTTCTTGCACTTTATTAAATGTCTTACAACAGTATACCGTTAAAAAAAAAAAAAAAAAAAATTTCCATATAAAGATGGTAGCTGTTACTGATTGAGATTTTTGAGATAGTACTTTTATTAATTTTATTTAGTTATTTATCTTTCGGGTTCAAACTTTACCTCGAAAATGGATAAGTTGCTTTTTTGTTTTTTAGTATGTACTTTTTTAAATTCTCCACTCGTTGCAAGCTGAGAAAACATTTATGGTTTCATGTAGCTATCGGAAATATTGTCTTGTGCGTCTTAGCTTTTAGGCATAACATTTTGGAAAAAATCTACTATTATATAACACGCGTAAGTATGTCTTTTTTACTCAATATGTTTTAATTTCCATTACAGTCTTTCTGCCGTCAAAACCTGAAAGCACAATTGATGTTGAAAACACAATTTTCTCCGAGATACCAATATTTCATTTTAACCTTCTTAGTAGAAATTTAAAAATTGTTTAAAAAAGATTTTATGTATTAATAATCATTTTTACTTCCATATAATAATATGTTCTGTGATAAATTGGAATATTTCTTTCATTTAGGCATGAATTAAGGTTTAGATCGAAATTAAACATACATACTTTATGTGTTAGCAACAATCTGAAAACTTTCTTATATGCTTAGACTCCATCTTATAAATCGCCCCACCTATGGCCGAGAGGTTTTGTTCTCAAAAATGATGGCTGACGGGATGTGTTGGTTTCGAACCCAATCGGCCTAATCGTTTGGAGTTTTCCGTGTTTTTCTTCAAACCTTGAATTTTCTTGCGTAAGTATGTGTTAAGTTGTTAATAAACCATCTTTCTAATTGTTATCAGTATCGGCGTCTCTTCTTGTGGCCACGTGGTGTTTTTTATCTTTAATGATTTTAAAAGGAAAAGAATTAATGTTCTGGAAAAGAGGAATCTTTTCGTCAAGTAAAGTTGAGCGCTTTATTTCCTGGCCATTCTTGATTCTCTTCATCCTATGGTGAATAAGCTACAGAAGGTTCCAGAATAAAAGATTTCCTGGAAAACTGGAAAAGGATGGCAAAACAATAGTTTATACATAAAAAGTAACCCCCACGGTGGGCACCCTTCTTCTTCGGGCCCACATTCTTCCTGTTGCTACTTGACTGTCAAAAACAACACCAACACAAACTTATAAACCCATTTAAAAATATGTGATATGCACGTGAAATTGGAATTTTTCATAGAAATAATTCCCTACAGTAATTGTAGCAGCAGTAATTGTAGCAGCAGTTTTAAAAGCATTTTGTTGAAAACAGGGGGGAAAAATTAGAATAAAACGTTATTATGTATAATTAACAGAAATTCTGCATCCTGTTGATAATATTTTCGCTGAAGTATTTACGGATCATTTTACGCTATTGTTTCTAATTATTGTAGCAGAATAATATGTGTGTGAAAATATACGGAAGCTTTTAGAGTGTCATTTGATCTACGAATTAATTAGAGAAAACTATGCAAATATATTTCACAGTTTTGTTAGCAGTTTTGATTCCGTTTTCATTATTATTATTATTAGTTTATTCAGTGGTTAAATAAAAACAAGTCCGGCGTTCGATATTTGGCTGTGTTTCGTATCATTGTTACTTTTTATTTATTACAAATTTGTATACTTTACCTTATTTTGAAAAGTGCCGTTGTATTTTAAAATGCGGACCGTCCTCATAAAACAATATCATATAGGGTTAGCCAGAGTAATTCCTGGTCATTTTTATTTTCGTTATCAAAATAACAAATTATCACAGTGTAAAAAATTTGAAAGATACTTTAAACCCTTTGCTTTCCAATGTATGCCTTAATTATCCATTTAGTTGAATTTAATTTTGCAAAATAAATAAATAAATAATAAAAATCTGCTACTCAATTTTTTGTTAAACAACACTGACCATGATTTTTACATATTTTAGAAAGATCTATGTCATTCTTAAAATCTTAATTTTTTATTTATTTTTTCAACTATGACGCATCGCAGTCTTTAAAACTGATCACGAAATTTTTCTCTACTATATTAAAGATTTTTATATGAGCAAGACAAATTAAGACCATATTTGGAGAGGGTAGTTCATAGTCGGTGCTTAATATTGTAATTTTACAATATTTATACGTGGTATTTTATATATTTTAAGTGTGCACTCTAAAAAGTATTTTTACTTTTTTAATCATTAGTGTAAAGTAGCATCTTAACTGTAACTGTAGAGGAGGATATAGTAAATCTTCTGAGGATAAGACACACTAGTGACTGAACAATTAAATAGAAATACTGTCCTCAATGCAAAATGCCAAAATGGTACTTGCAAATAAACATAATACAATGGAGGAACATTATTATAACGCTGAGTATTATTATAAAGATCCGTATTGAAGTTTGTGTAAAATTTCTTGAAAACGGAACCGGAAACTTAAATTGGCCTAAGCAATATAGAACCAAAAACATTCAGTACATATTTTATGGACCATTATGCAAGGTATTAATTCATTCATTCACAGTAGGTGAAGTTGTAATAAATACTGCTTATAAATATTACAAAAATTCTTTGCTGATTAATGTGAAGGTCTCGTTTGTGCAAAAGTCTTTTGCACATAAAGTAAATTTATATTTATGCTCAAAACAAAGTCTAAGTGGTTGTTTATCCACAGTTATGAGATAAAGTTTAGTCATCAGCGGGTGCTTATCCCATACCTAAATTGGGAGCAATACCTTTAATAGTTTTTATAAGTAATTGGAAGTTGTTGATTTTTTATCAGGAATTACGTCGAGTGACTCTAAATGAAATGAATCTCAAATATTTCTATCCAACATTTTATAAAAATATTTTCTCAAATATTTTATTGCAATATTCTTGTAATAAAATTTTTAATTCCACAAAAATACAGCTCTTGATAATTGAGATTTCAAAAGAGCTTGATTATAATTTTTTTACACATTTCTATTTTGTATTGAAACTTAAACTTTGAATGATTATTATTATTTATAAACGCTGCATACATTCATTTAAATTCGTCGCAATAGTTTTTGTGCTAAAAATTCCCCCTCTCCCTCTCTACATTTGAATATTTTTCTTTAATTTATTTTTTATTTCGGTTCATAAATAATGAAAAATTTCTGTTTGAATTTCTGAACCATATTATGAATATTTATTTCTTCTTTTCAGTATTTTTGAATTATGAATATAATCTTTCTATCATCCAAATTCATTTAAAAATACTATCGGGGGTCTGTCCAGACTTTTCTCACAGGGTCCTGTTTTTGTGAAATTGTGAATCTGTTTCTTATATTTGTGAAAATTCTAGTCAGAATTTTGCGAATTATCGATGTCTTCAGGTTCTATTTTTCATGTATAAAAAGCTAAATAATATGGTCTTTGGTGAGTTCAACTGTTTATTTACAAACCAGATTTTATTATCAAATTATTAAATTTGAGAAAAATTCAATTTGAAGGTGAAAAAATTCTGTGAAAGGTCTATTTAAGAGACAAATAATTTTATGAGGGGTCCTGTTTTGGGATAAAATGTTTTGTGAAGGGTTCTGTTTGCGGATAAAAAATAACTGTGAAGGGTCCTGTTTTAAGATAAATTATTTTGTGAAGGGTCCTTTAAAGGACCTAAAATTTACCTAAACATATCAATGACTATTGATAATTCATAGAGATTTAATTTTTTAATCTTTTCTTGATGGAATTTGTTTAAAAAACAATATTTTAATTACTAATATACTTTTCTATACCCATAAAATATGTTTTTCAATTACTATTTTTTTATATTAAATATTTAATTTTTTTTTTTTTTTTTTTTTTTTTGTGTGTATTAAGGGGACAATGTAGCTTTGAAACCATCTCTTCAATTTTTATAATACTGTAATATTTGTGATAGCACACTACTTAATACTAAAAATTAATTTTAAAAGAAATTTGTAGAGCCGCGTTTTTTACTAATATTTGATTATTTTTTTAAACTTTTTAAAAATCTTTACTACTTTTATAAATATGATTATTTTTACTTCGATTTTTTTCTCCATTTCTTAGAATATACTACATGAAACTGTGCATGGATTTTTACATGTGTGGGATTTTCCAATTAATATGAATTTTTTCTCACTCGTGTATATTAAAAACAAGAAATAAAAAACCATGCGTCAAACATAGATTATGAAGTACTTTCCAACACATTCAGAATAATGTAACAAAACTGCACAGTTTAAAAATTAAAATATTACGTCTCATTTCACCCTATGGATATGTATAACGCATGTCAAAATCGAATTTTAGCAGTTCCCATATGCAATCGGAAAATTATCTTAATTTTTTAGAAGCCCTGTATATGATATAGAGGTTTGTATCTATTAAAAGCATGCATACCAAAATTTTGTTCATTGAAGAGATACATTTCAGTTGAAAATTTTCCTTCAGCAATTTCTTTTAATAAGGAATATGGTATGCGAATACTTTTGTGCAGCCCTGTATATGAGTTATAGAATTTATATATAAAGAATAATATGAGAAAAAACTAATTAAATTTAAAAGCGCATATCGATTTTTAAAATGCACTTTCCAGCAATTAATACGCAAAACCGATTTCTTTTGTGTGTCCCTATAAATTAATAAAAAATGCTATGAATGCTCTGTTTTAACGTGATCGTAGTGAAATTCAATGATTTACATCAGTTTCGAAGTTTTGAAATAGCATAATGTCATTTAAATACTCTCCAAACGATTTTCCCCATATACTATAGTGTGGTCGAATTCTTTGAGTGTCCCTGTAAATGAACCATTAATCGTACGTACTTCATATTCAACACCGAACGTGCTTTGGTGACCCTAAATAAGTTTTATCAATCGTATGAAAATCCGAGTATATTCATGGGAGTTAAGCGTGAACAGACAGCCAGACAAACCGAATGCATAAGCACTTTTCATCTTTGTTGGAAAGTGCTAAAAATAAAGGAAATTCAACAAACTATCAATTTAAATATATTTTTAGAAAATAACTATAAACTTAATGTTAAATCCATGCACAAAAATATTAAATACATCATAGAGAACAAGTTAAAAAAAAAACAGACTTTTATCTAAATTAACAATAAAGCCTTAGTATTTATCATACAAGCAAGTTATAAAAATATGAACATGGAGAAAAATCTGTTTAAAGTTTTCGTTTGTAAGGGTAATTGCGCTGGATCTGTTAACAAAATTTACACTAATTGTTGCGATATAATTGTCATATAGGTAAAAATGAGGCGTCAAAATATTCACAATTAAAGAAGCTCTCAGTTAATATTAAAGAAAGAAAATCGATATTTTGATCAATTTCAATGTATCGTGTCCCCTTAATCGAAAAATTTCTGTTTGGATTACTTGTGTTGAAATCCAGTGTCTGCGAGATGCAGAATGATTAGCAGACAAGCTGTTTGATTAAATGTGTTTTTGCGGAGAAAACGTCTCCATAAGTAGTAATTAGAAGTAGTTATCAAGCTGAGATCTGAAGGAGTCTGGACAATCTGTCCTATGCCGAACCCATTTAGAACTTTAAATTTTCTCTAAACCAGAGACTTAAACTCTACTTTTGTTATCAAATTTCCATACCGATGTGTAATGTGTCCGTGTTTATGCTGTAACTTTAAGGCTTAGTTAAAAATAGGAATAGACGAATCATTCAACTATTTTTTAACTGTAGTGCTCTTTGTATTGGTCACGCAGTTCTTTTTATCTTTAACCCTTTTCTGCTCGGCGCCGTGGTCCCACATCGGGAGAACCTAATTTTAATTCCAAACTTACAAACGGCACCTAGAATATTTTAATAAAAATTTCTCTTTACAACGGAAGTTTAAAGTAACCAGTTTTTATCTTCTAAAAAAAGTCGCTTTTAAATTCCAGTGTCAGTCAATCATTTTGCCGTTTTACGAACAGAATGTTTCTGTTCCGGAAAGGGTTAATATATTTACAAGGAAACTGACGAATATCCTGCAGGAAGAAAACATTTCCTGGAAGTCCATGTAATCGTCTTCCCCCTTTGCTTTGTTGAATCTCACCATCCTTTTGTGAATAAACAACAGAACGATGGAGAAGAATAGGTTTCCTGGAAAGTTGGTAAAAGATGGCAAAACAAACGCCTTAACTGAGCATTAGACGATTGTTTTGCCAGTCTTAGAGATGCTTGTTATGCCACCCTTCGAAACTTTTCCAGGAAACCTACCTGCTCTTTGCATCCTTCTGTAGGCTGCGTGCACACACAAAGTTTTTCTGCGGTTTGCAGGCGGCGCCTTTCAAGTCTGCAGGCGGCGCGTCTGATGTTAACGAGCTTTCCAGTTGAACTTCAATCCAAGTGTAGGAGGGGAATCTCTCCCTTCAGTAGGGTTTAAGATAGTGATTTCCCTGACCATTGTATCTCCCCCGTTTTGAATTGTCAGTAAACCGCAAGTCGGGAGTAACAAAAGCTAGTTCCAGGAAAAAAGTTTAACTTCAGAGCAGTTATGTTCGTCTACACCTTTAGTCAGGAAGAAAAGGAGAGATTCAACAATGCAAAGGAAATAAGAAGATTAGATTGACTTGAAGTAAAAGTTTTCCTACTCCAGGAAATCCTTAATTTTCCTTGTAAAGCTATTAAAGATGAAAAGCACCGCGTGATCGATACAAAAAAACTAGTAACTGAAAATAGTTGAACCTATGTCTATTTGGACCTTAAATAAATTTGCTTAATCAGTAACTCTCGCTATCCTATTGATTTTCCACAGGCATTAAAATATCTATTAATTCTATGCATAAAAATTGTTTAGGGGATGTTAATACTGATCGATTGGTACCTGCCGCAATTTAAACTATGATTTGCGGGTGTTAATATAGGCTATTCCATTTTTAATTTGATTTTACCCTTTTCCAGAGAACTACTGAATGGATTTCAATTAATTTTGTATGTAGTTTTGACAGTAGTTTAACAAGAAATTAATTGTTCAGTAAGAAATAAAAGCAAAGAAAAAAAAAAAATACAATAGTTACACAATTTAGCAAATAATAATAAAGATATGCGTTAACGAACCTTTTCATGGGAAACTACTGGAACAATTTCAATATTCATTTTATAGTTATACCAGTAGCTAAACTATAAATTGATCTTACATATATATAAAAATATAAAAAAATACGACAATCACGCATTGCAGTGCTAACTGCTAGGTGATTTCAACCAAATATTGTCAGCAACAACTTATGTCAACTTCTAACAGAATCTGCAGTTTGATGAAAATCCGTGTATCATTTTCTGAGATAGTTATTGAGGAAATCTTAAAAGATTCTGCATAGCAGTGTCACCTGTTGGGTAAAACCAAAAACCAATCAAGATCAACTTTTATCAGGTACTATCTGAATCTGAAGTTTTATGAAAATCCAGTTCTTGACCTACAGGTGTTGCGAAATCTTGAAAAAGTCATATAGCAGCGCCACCTGTTGGGTGATTTACACGAAAACCTAAAAATCTTTCATCTATATCAGGGACTAACTGAATCTGAAATTTGAGGAAAATTCATGCATTAGTTCTTGAGATACAGCTATTGCGATAATCATGAATAATACAGCTTAGCAGCGCCACCTCTTGACCGATTTGTACCAAAAAATGATCAGCTCCAAATTATATCAAGGACTAACTGAACCTAAAGTTTTAGAAAATCCGAGAGTTAGCTCTTGAGATAGTAGATAGATTGTAGAAATTTTAAAAGAGCCAGTATAGCAGCACCACTTGTGCAATATACATCAAAAAATAATCAGCTCCAGTTTATATCAAGGTCTAACTGAATCTAAAGTTTTGTTGATTTCCATACATTAGTTCTTCTTGATAGAGCGCTCATAAAATTTTTGTCACATACAGAGTGACACTTACAGACAGACATTTTCCAAAAACCATCAAATCGTATTCAGGAACTTCTAAAACGTATAAATCCATCGAAAATTGGAAGGCGAAATTTTTCACGTATCCAGTACTTTCTTCTTGAAAGGATAAATGTAAGTAAAAACTTAACTATTGCATTTTTAAATTTTCTTTCTGCCGAACGTTCAACTCCTACTGACAAAACAATAAAAAAATAAAGAGATAAATAAATGAAATATATCCCAGCAGTAATGCCCCCCCCCCCCCCAAAAAAAAAAAAAAAAAAAATCTTCAATGCCATTTGTATATTTGATTTCGCAGTTGTTCATGTTCCATGAATTTATGCGAAAAATGTTCGGGATTGTCTGTCTAGTGAAAATTGTTAATAACATGTTACGTTTAGCCCCATATTTCAGGTAGAATTTTTATTAACAATAATTTTTGTACAATTAAAAATATTTTAAAAGTTTATTTTCGTAAATAGCAGTATCAGTAATAAAGAAAAATTAGAAATGTACTTAACAGATATTTTAATGGCACTCTATCATTTAATAATCTGCTTTCGAAAGTAATCTGATTTGTGATACTATAAAAATAATTTATCTCCTATAGTTCTCCGAAATTCAAATTTTCGTGAAGTTTCGGTGAACAGCTTAAAAAAATATGAATTGTTTTGAAATTAGTCCTTTTCATCTCTAATGGATCTTTATATTAAAATCCGATGATCAAAGGAAGAATTCTAGGAAATGAGTAATCATGTTGCTTAACTTTTAAATGAAGTTAAAAATGTTACCCTCTTACAACATATTTGATTAATTTTTGAATAGTAAATTCTCTTTCACAATAGCTTTATAAGTTTGAAAGACATTTAAAAGCACAGATTTTCGTAAGCACTAAAATGGAAAAAAAAATAATCAGATGTGTCAATCACAAAACTTTCTTTTATCTTAGGTATGTTCCTGAAAAATGCAGCATAGTAGCGCCACCGGTTAAACCAAAATCTAGTCAGCAACAACTTGTCAATTTATTACTGAATCTGAAGTTTAATGAAACTTTGCGCATTAGTTTTTAAGATAGAGCTATTGCAAAATCTTTAAAAAAAATCTGCATAATATCGCCACATGTTGAGTGATATGCACCAAAAACTAATCAGAATCATTTTATCAGGTACTAACTGAATCTGAAGTTTGATGAAAATACATGCATTAGTTCTTGAGATACATTTATTGCGAAATCGTGAAAAATGTAGCATAGGAGCGATATCTGTTGTGCGATTTACACCAAAAACTAAACAAAAATAATCTATATCAGGGACTAACTGAATCTGCAGTTTTAGAAATTTTTTTGAATTAGTTCTTGAGATAGAACTATTGCAAAAATCAGGAATAATGCACCATTTCAGCTCTACCTGTTGAGCGATTTGTACCAAAATGCACTCAACACCATGTTGTATCTAGTACTAATTAAATATAAAGTTTTATGAAAATCTATGTACTAGTTCTTGAGATATGGCTGTTGTAAAAATTGTAAATAACGCAACATAGCAGCGCCACCTGTTAAACGATATACACCAAAAACTAATTAGCATCAACTAATGTCATAGAGTACCTAAATGTAAATTTTATTAAATTCCGTGCATTAGTTCTTGAGAAAAGTGGCCACAAAATTTATGTCAAATTCAGAAAGACAGAGTCAGACATTCTGTAAAAAGTCTTTTGCATTCTCTGACCCCCAAAACGTGTAAGTCCATCGAAAACCGGATTTCAAAAATTTTCACTAATCCATTACTTTTTCCTTGTAAAAATAGAAGAACGTAAAAAAAAAAAATACAGTACATTGTATGAAATCTATATGTAAGCTTAAAATAACAGGAATAAAGTATCTTTTTTCGTATTATTATTATTTTACTTTAAATGGTGATAACCAGAATCAATGTGCACTTATTCAGTCAAAAGTTTGGAGAGTTCCACTCCAAGCTGAACCCGAATCATAATAAATTTCACAGTCATAAAATCATAAATTTCCCAGTAAAGTAGATATTGCAACGAAATTTCCAACAAACTAACTTTGCATTCTGCGAAATATTATTATACCACATTGGCTACCGTTTGTGTCCAGACAATGCTTAACTGACACTCCATATTTTAAACAATTGACATCACACATACATTTTAATAGTCAAATTGTCGCAGAGAAAAACAAAAATAGTTATTCGTTTAAAAAACAACTTTTTTCAATGTATACATAAAAATTTTATCAGCCGAAGGTAGATGTATGTTTTCATCGAATACGAGTAACTATATAATTTTAACATCACATTAAGACCAGACCTTCATATTACTCCAGACAGTGGCGCCAACTTTCGAAAAATATTGGGTGGGCTGAAAATTTTTTTGAACAAATATAAAAATATTGAGTGGACTCAATTAATAATGGGTGGATGGGGATATAAAATTGTTGGGTGGGCTCGCACCCCATGGGCCCATATAAGTTGGTGCCACTGACTCCAGATATAAATTTCACTAAGTATGTACATCATTAGTTTAGGCGGTAATCAATAATTAAAATTGGGTTAGTATCGTCTTTCAATTTATACATAAAAATTTTAGCAGGCAGGTTTTACTTTCTTCTATCTACAAGAAGAACCTGTTGGATTCGTGAAAATTTTTGAAATCCGCTGTGAAATCCACTGCCCATATGCACAACAGGTGACACTGCCATGCTGCATTATTTACAATTTCCACAATAGCCATATTTCAAGAACTAGTGCATGGACTTTCATAAAAAATTATATTTTGTAAGTACTTGATATGACATAGTGCTGATTATGTTTTGGTGCAAATCGCCCAACAGGTGGTGCTGCTGCTGGGGTGCATTATTCGTGATTATTGCAATAGCTCTATCGCAAGAACTAATGCACGAATTTTCACGAAACTTCAGATTTTGTTATTCCCAGATATAAATTAGTATTCTTCAGTTTTAAGCTATTGCATAGCTTTTATCGCGGGCTTTGAGCGCGGTGACCGAATCCAAAAATTCCGTAACGCGAAAAATCCTAACACATCCGTAACGAAAAAAACCTAACACTCGGCTAACGTCGTTTCCGTTCGGAAAACTTCGGGACGGTATCCTTCGGTAGACTTCGGCAGACATTGACTCGGTATTTCTCAGATATTAGGATATCAAGTCTCAAACTTATGTTTCTTATGATCTAATTTTCATAGCGCGGCCAAATTTTGTTTGGTAATTTATTATGAGACAGTGTTTATTTTGGTGGTCTTATTTATTTTGGTGCAGGAGACCCCCTCCCACGTTGAGGGTCGAAAAATTGAAAATGCTTATAACTCGCGATCTAATTTTGGTAGATTGGCAAAATATTGTTTGGTAATTTATTATAAGACAGTGTTAATTTTTGGTGACAGGAGACCCCCCACGGTGAGGGTCGAAAAATTTAAAATGCTTATAACTCGCGATCTAATTTTCGTAGCGCGGCCAAATTTTATTTGGTAAATTATTATGGGACAGTGTTGATTTTTGGTGACAGGAGACCCTCCAAGGTGAGGGTCGAAAAAGTTAAAATGCTTATAACTCACGATCTAATTGTCGTAGCGCGGCCAAATTTTGTTCTGTAATTTATTATGAGGCAGTGTTAATTTTTGGTGACAGGAGACCCCTAGGTGAGGGTCGAAAAATTTAAAATGCTTAAAACTCGCGATCTAATTTTCGTAGCGCGTCCAAATTTTGTTTGGTAATTTATTATGAGAGAGTGTTCATTTTTGGTGACAGGAGAGCCCCCACGGTGAGGGTAGAAAAATTCAAAATGCTTATAACTCGCGCTCTAATTTTCGTAGCACGGCCAAATTTTGTTTGGTAATTTATTATGAGGCAGTGTTAATTTTTGGGGACATTAGACCCCCCCACGGTGAGGGTCGAAAAATTTTAAATGCTTATAACTCACGATCTAATTTTCGTAGCGCGGCCCAATTTTGTTTGGTAATTTATTATGAGGCAGTGTTAATTTTTGGGGACATTAGACCCCCCCACGGTGAGGGTCGAAAAATTTTAAATGCTTATAACTCACGATCTAATTTTCGTAGAGCGGCCAAATTTTGTCTGGTAATTTATTAAGAGACAGTGTTAATTTTTTGTGACAGGAAACCCCCGCAGTGAGGGTAGAAAAACTTAAAATGCTTATAATTCGCGATCAAATTTTCGTAGCGCGGCCAAATTTTGTTTGGTAATTTATTATGAGATATTTTTAATTTTTGGTGACAGGAAACCCCCCACCGTGAGGGTCGAAAAATTTAAAATGCTTATAACTCGCGATCTAATTTTCGTAGCGCGACCAAATTTTGTTTGGTAATTTATTAAGCTATTGTATAGCTTTTATCGCTGGCTTTGAGCGCGGTGACCGAATCTAGGAATTCCGTAACGAGAAAAAATCCTAACACTCCGGCTAACGACGTTTCAGTTTGGCAGACTTCGGCACGGTATCCTTCGATAGACTTCAGCAGACATTGACGCGGTATTTTTGCATAAGTTGATAAAAAATGCTATGCAATAGCTTTACCGCGGCAGTCCCCGAGAGCCACACATATTTTTTTTCAGTAGATCGCTCAACAGGTGGCGCTGCTTTGCTAATACTAAATAGTAAATAACTCTGTTTTCATTAGTCTTGATATTTCAATTGCTCTATATCAGGAACTAATGTACGAATTTTCATCAAGCTTCAGATTCTGTTAGTTCCTGATATAAATTAGTATTTTTCAGTTTTTGGAGTAAATAGCTCAACAGGCGGCGCTTCTATTCAGTTTTTTTACGGTTTCTGTGATGATTCTACCTCAAATACTAATACACTGATTTTCATCAAATTTCAGATTCAGTTAGAACTTGAAACAAGTTGTTGCAAGTTAGATTTTGGTGTAAATTAAATAACCGGTGATGCTGCTATGTTTCATTATATAGTAAGTATCAAAATGTATGCGATAGAAGAAAGTTCTGGGATTGCGACAACAGACTAGTTTTATATATACATTCAATCAAGGGCGGATCCAGCCCAATCTCCAGGGGGGGGGGGGTCACAACTTTTGTCAAATGATTTAATGAAACAATTTTAAAATACAGTAAATCTTGTGAAAACGGAATTACGATAAAAAGTAGCAAATTTCGCTGATCGGGCATGAAAAAAATTGTGAATTTTGTCGATTAGGCACGGAAAAATCACGAACTTTGTCAATCGGACGCGAAAAATCTCGGATTTCGTTTATCGGGCAAGGAAAAAAAATCTAATTTTTTTATAATACTTGAAAAAATTGCAAATTTTGTTCATAGGTTGCGGAAAAGTCGCCTGTTTTGTCTGTTTACCGCGCGAAAACAACGCGAATTTCGGTAATCGGGCGCTGAAAAATCGAAAATATCGTCAACTGGACATTGGAAAATCGCCAGTTTTGTCTATCGGCCTTCGAAAAATCTCGAATTTCGTCTGTATGTCTCTGAAAAATCGCAAATTTTGTCGATCGAGCACAAAAAATCGCGAATTTTGTATATCTGGTACAAAAAAATCGAAATTTCGTTAATAGGGCACAGGAAATCCCCAATTTTCTCGATCACTTCGTAAAAAGCGCGAATTTATTCGATCGGGAAGGGGAAAATCGCGAATTTTATTGATTGGGAATCAAAAAATTGTTAATTTCGAGTTGATATGGAACGCAAAAATTGCCAATTTCGTGAATCGGGAAAGAAATTATCGCGAATAGTCGATTCTCTTCGTAAAAAGAGCCATTCGGGAGATTGGGCACGAAAAACTCGCGAATTTTGTCGATTCGGAACGAAAAAGTCGCTAATTTCGTTGATAGGGCATGAAAAAAATCGAAGACTTTGTCACTGATTCGCGGAAAAATCGAAAATTTTTTTGAGCGGCTGCAGAACAATAGCGAGTTTTATCAGTTTATCGCGAGAAAAAAAAAAATCAGATTTCATCAATTTACGGCAGGGAAAAAAATACAGATTTCATCAGTCAGTTAAGAATCGAGAATTTTATTGTTCGGTGCGTAAAAATGCGTATTTCATGGACAAGAACGGAAAAAGGCGCGAATCTCGTCAATTGGGAACAGAAAAATCCCGAATATGGTCGATCGCTTTTGTAAAAAGCGCGAATTTAGTCGATCGGGAATGAAAAAAATCGCTTTTGGTAGGGCACAGAAAAATTGCGAATTTTGTCGATCTTGAACGAAAAAGTTCCAAATATGGTCGATCAGTTTCATAAAAAGCGCAAATATAGTCGATCGGGAATGAAAAAAATCGTGAATTACGTTGATACGGCGAACAAAAATTGACAATTCCATCGATAGGGAAAGAAATTATCGCGAATACGGTCGATCGCCTTCGTAGAAAACACGAATTCGAGCGATCGAGTACAAAAAACTCGCGAATTTTGTTGATGGGGTGCGGAAAAATCGCTAATTTTGTCGATGATGCGCGGAAAAATTAAAAAAATCTGAGTGGCTGCGGAACAATCGTGAGTTTCGTCAGTTTATCGCGAGAAAAAAATCACGGATTTCATCAGTTTACGGCGGGAAAAAAAGCAGATTTCGTCAGTCAGTTAAGAAAAGCGTATTTGACTGACGAAGTTCATGTGCGGAAAAGTTCGCATTTCATCGAACAAGAAAGGAAAAATGTGCTAATTTTGTGGATTAGGCCGGGAAAATCGTGAATTTTTTCAACCAAGTGAAGAAAAATCGCAAATTTCGCTGATCATTCGTGGAAAAAATCTCAAATTTCGTCGATCACACCCAAAAAAATCGTGAATTTCGTCAATTAGGCATCGAAAAATTGTGAATTTCATGGATCGGCTTCGCAAAAATCGCGAATTTAACCGATCGGGTGCGGAAAAATTGTGAATTATGTCGATCATGCGCGGAAAATTCCCGAATTTTCTTGATTAGTTTCGAAAAAAGCGCAAATTCTTTCGATTAGACGTTATTTTGCGTTCTTGTTTTAGCACTTTTTACTTACACTGTGCATCACTCTTTGAAAAGCTCCAGGGGGGGTCATGACCCCCATGACCCCCCCCCTTGGATCCGCCACTGCTTGGAGAAGTAATCTGTAATTTTGTAGGATTAGAAAATCAATTGCTATTAACATATCTACTGGTTACAATTCATATATTTTATTAAAATGTCAATTTCATTATGCATGTTTCACACATGATTTTTCAATGCATGAAAAACACATAATCATGTTTGGAATATTTAATACTAAGATACTAGTGGAAGATAATGTTTATCACACAAAATAATTACAATCATGCAATACTCAATTCAATCACAGATTTTTATATTTGCATTTTCTTTTTACATTTTCTCATTTACTCTTTAAAAAATTGTTAGAGAGAGAGAGGGGGGGGGGGGGGGTAACCTTGCACTCCTCCTCCCTTCCCACTTACGCCTCTGTTTCTAAAAGACTTCGTGTTTGTATCAGAAAGATTTTCATGGATTGGCAATTTTTTTGTCAGGGATTCTCCAGGCCCTTGTATTCACTAAATTGTAGAAAATTTTTTGTATATTCATGAAAATTCTAGTAATTAAATCTTGAATTTGAAAAAAAAAAGTGTTTTATGTGTTTGTATAAAAGTATTAGTTCTTTGAGTGTAGCTGTTTTGTGGCAGGTCAGATTTTATTTTTAAATGATCAAATTTTTGAAAGATTCAGTTTTGATGTAGAAAAGTTTAGAAAAAGATATATTTTTAAGACAAAGAATTTTGTAAGAGTGCTGTTCTAAGTGAAATTTTTTGTGAAGGGTCCCTCCCTTTTATTATTATGTTAATGTTTCTATCTATCATAACAGTGACAAATTTTAACTTAAATCAGTTTTATTTAGACGGTGAATAATTTTTGTAATTTAACATAAGATATCTTATTGAAGTAGGCAGCACATTTCTCCTCGTCCCGGATATACAATGTTCCCAGTATACTGTTCACTTTGGACTTCTTTTTTTTCCAAATCGTAGTAAACCTTACATATTTCTATAGAGATCATTTAACTCTAAATTTTAATGTTGGCTTTATCTTTTAACAGCTATCCAAGTATCCTAAATAACCCTAGTTTTTGGAAGTGTATCTACTAATACCCCGTTACCAGCAAGCCAACCTATGCGTTTATAAAGCGAATTATGAGATTTGCATGGCATTACCGGTTTAATTTTTTAATTAATGAGCTAAGTAAGCTATGGAAATTTACTCTTTCATATTATATATATCTTTTCGCTACCAGCCTTGCTCAGACGAAACTTTCAGTTTTGCTTTGATACGATGTAGGTCTAGGATAAATATTATCTTTTTTGAAAATTGCAATTTTTAACTAAATATTTTGCAACCTCTCATTAAATCTAAATATGGTCATTTCGACTGATTTATCATAAGTTTGTTATTTACTTATCTCTTTAACACTAGAACCGCCATTAGGGGTCATTTTGACCCCTGCCAAATTGAAAATATTCGATTTGAAACAGAAATTTCTTGCTAAGATTTGTTAGATACGTAAAACATGAAAATAGGCAATCTAAATAAATTAAATAGTTCTAAATAAAAATTCTGGTGTCAAACAATTTTTATAAACTTTGAATAAAATAGCCGGCGGTTTTAGTGTTAAATACGGATTCTTAAACTTTATACTGTGATAACTATCTGCATTGAAAATCATTATGTAAATGTGACGGTTATTTTCTACAAATATTTTATTTCTTTTTCAGTATTATCTTAGCCAATAATGGAAATTTAAAAAAAAAAATTCATTAATGATCATGCCATTTTTTTTTCAGTGACGTTTCAAAAGAGTGGACGATTTCCAGTAGTATAATGTACATTTCATCAACTTACATTTTGATTTGCCTGTTTTGAAGAAGCCAAAAAATAAAATAATAAAAATAAATAAAAAACAAAATGAAAACTAACAGAAAAAACTATTATTGCATGGGCGATATAAAGCTTTTGAGTCGCTGAATTAAATGCATATCAGAAAGAGTTAGCATAGTCATTGTTTTCGAAAGACCTATATTTATTGAAAAATAAAAACAAGTATAAATTTAATTGTTTTTCAACAAGCAAATTAAAAATAATCTTGTATTTGCTTAAAATGACTCTTTTTTATTTTAGATTTAACCTGTTTCGATGTTTTTGTTTAGAAGGTTTTTGATGCATTGGTTTAAACAAGTTAAAACTGGATAGGTAAAACCGCATCATGTCAAATGTTTCAGCTCTGTTATGACATGTTAGGTGCAATTGTTTACGACTGTTTCGAAAGTGCGTCGGCATTTTAATTGAGTATCTGTCAGGAAAAATAGTCTCGAGTAACATTTAGTCATTCTGGTAAATTACTATGTTAAAAACAAAATTATAAAAGATTTTCTTTCTTCTCACTTTTTTTTCAAGTTCATTTAGCTTGTTTAAATTCATTGTGTTTTTAATTTTTTTTTTCGTTTTACAATTGGTTGTTTGCCAAACAGTTCCTCCTTTTTTTGGATCTAAGTCATAGTAAATATATGTATTCACTCGAAAAACAGGGATTGTTTTCTTGACGTAATCATATTTTCATTGTTAACTTGATCATTTCTCATTTGATTGTAAATGATTCATCTCAGGATAGGTTGCATGATATTACGTTAGTTTTT
Source organism: Maratus speculifer (assembly GCA_964019185.1). Classification (NCBI taxonomy): domain Eukaryota; kingdom Metazoa; phylum Arthropoda; class Arachnida; order Araneae; family Salticidae; genus Maratus; species Maratus speculifer. The sequence goes on from OZ025299.1 coordinate 193,913,123, forward strand.
TTTGTTGTTTAAATTTATTAAGTTTAAATCTTTCTCTCATCCCCGTCATCCCCTAACCAGTCTTTCTCACTTTGTTATTTATTTCTTTGCAAATTTACTAATTAATGAAAGGGTCATGCATGACATTGCAATAAAATAAAAAATAAAGTTTAGTATTTTATCTACAAAGTAAAATCGAATAGTTGCTTTATGTGTGTTTCAAATATTTTAACAAGGTGGCGGCGAACAGGGAGATCAGAGAAAAGAATTTCTATAAAAATTCTCCTAAATTCATGGAAAATGATAAGATATAAAAATAATACGTTTTCTCTGTGCTGTTTGTTAAGATTGTTGTTGTACCTACTCTCAAACGCCAATTTAGCGAACCATTTTGTCGGACGCTCCTCAGTCCACAAAACTTTGAAGAATGTCCTAGGTAGTTTTAGCTGCCACCACCGATATTAATGGGTGATATCGGTCACCTGCTGTGAGGATTGGGTAAAATAACACTGACGCTGTTAATGAACTGAACTAACAGTTTATTTAAGATATAGATATGTACACAAGAAACAATATTTACAACTATTTACAATTACAACTCGGATATAGATGATCCGGTTCAACATTAAATTAACTACAATAAACGTTGGTTGTGTACCGTTCAGCTTACACTTTCTTCCTCACACTCAACGCACGCTCGATACGCTTTATCAGAGATTACTGCAGAATCTCAATACACAAGGGTACTAGGCCTCACTTCTCGGCCTATAACACTATGCACCGGGACGCCTTGTCCCACGCTCAAAATATACACTATCCTACAGGACCACAAATCCTGAGCGACCTATCGGTCTCAACGCCAAGCGAGAACTGTCTCCAACCTCTCAGTCCAGAGTTGACCTTGTCAGAGATCTTCCTTCCCCCAGCAGGGCCTCTTAGAGTTCCTCCATTGGTTCAATTCCGCACTCCAACCTTGAGTCATGACATCTCCTGTTTACACATCACTCCAATAGCTAGATGACAGCTGAGGCACGCCCCGCTGCCATCACTTTCATTCATCAACGAGTGCGTCATCTGCACACCTGTGTCAACATCTGTCATTCGTTATTATAGGAAAGAAAGAAAGGTATTTCGAGCTTCACGGATACACAACCCACAATACATAAAATATTCAGATAAGGAAATGTTATTCCTTTCTGATTCAGGGCAGATGCCTTCTAGGAACCTGACACCCCCCACCTTAGCGGAAAATATGCCTCTTAGGGGCTAATTTTCCCCAAACATATAATAATATTACGGAAGAGTTCAATAGTCTCTTTGCAGATTTCTTCATTCTAAATATTACATAGGCATTTTCAGGTGTCTGAACATTCTCTACTGACATCTCTACTGAACCTTATACTAATACTACTATTGCATAAACAATACACATGCTAATTTACTATTATAAACACAAAACTTTAAAAAAAATATTTACACACACAAAAAAAAAATTAGACATGTGATGACATCCTTTAAAGTTGTCTACTATTTTGACATTGATACTGATGGGCTAGTAACTGGTTGTTCTTCCCAGCTCTTTCTCTGTAGCCTCGAAATTGCATCAGCATTCAAATGTTGAACTCCGGGACGATGAGAAATGCTCAGGTTCCAGCGTTGCAAGGCTAGAGCCCACCTAGTGAGTTTGGGCGACCTTGGGGTTGTTTCCGTGAGAAATTTTAATGGATTATGATCGGTAATGACCTCAATTTGAGATCCATAAGTCCACTTTTCAAACTTCCGCAACCCGAAGAGAACACTCCAAGCCTCTTTCTCTATACTCGGCCAAGCACGCTGAGCCCCTGACAATTTCTGACTGGCAAAAGCTATAGGTTTAAACTGACCTTTTTCATCTTTTTGAGTAAGACAACATCCTACTGCAAGGTCGGAAGCATCGGCGTGAAGCTGATATTCCCGGCCTACGATAGGTGTAGCCAAACTCGTCACTTTACACCACTCATCTTTAAGAGTATTAAATGCTTTTTCTGCCCTTTCATCCCATGGTACAGTATTTTTGACATTTCCTTTGGTTAATTCGGTTAAAGGTATAGCTATCTCAGCATAATTTGGAATATAAGATCGGTAGAATCCCATTAATCCCAAAACTGATCTAACTTCCTTTTTAGTCTTTGGTCTCTTTAAGTCCCTTATTGCTCCGATTTTCTCCTCATCATGTGCATGAGTTCCACCCCCCAATAACATGACCTAAAAACTTAGTCAATTTCTCTCCAAATTTACATTTGTCTAGTCTAATCGTAAAATTTCTATTTTTCAACTCTTGAATGACAGCCCTGACATGCTCACAATGCTCTTCCCAGGTATCGGAGAAAATGATGACATCATCAATATATGCTTCTGCATACCTCCGATGACCTTGGAGAACCTCATTCATGTCTTTTTGAAACGTAGCAGCAGCCCCTGATAATCCAAAAGGCATTGTACGCCACTGATAAGTTCCGTTATGCGTCGTAAAAGCTGTCAGAGGTTTACAATCCTCAGCCATTTTAATTTGCCAATAACCCCTCAATAAATCTATTGAAGATAAATATTTAGCCGCCCCTGCGGTATACATAATTTCTTGGGAATCTTTCATCGGGAAGGTGGGAACCTGCGTTACAGAATTTAAAGCTCTGTAATCAATACACATTCTGACAGTTGCATCTTTTTTCGCAACGCAAACAATTGGATGGCTAATTTCAGCATTCGACGGTTCGATTAGATTTAATTCTAATAACTCCTGAATCTGCCTATCCACTTCCTCTTTATAAGCTACCGGCACGCTATATAACTTTGGTTTTTTCCTTTCTACACCCGGTTTCAGATCAATACGATGTTCCCCTACTTCCGCTGGTCGTACAGGACCCATAAACACTTCTTTATTTTCCCTCAAAATGGACTTTAAATCTTTGACTTGACTATTAGATAGCCCTTTTATTTCAAACCTCTCAATATCCCGTTCTATCTCTTGATCCCGGTTCAAAATAGGAATTTCCCCAACTTCTCCAAATTCCTCATCACCTTCGAAAACAATATTAACTATATTACATTTAGCGATAAATTCTCTTATCTTATTTTGGTGCACATGCTTCCTACTCCCATCGGCTAACTCAACAATAAACGAATGCTGGTTTCGTTTTTCTACAATAGTTGCCGGCCCTTGCCACCTAGAATATAACTTATTAGTCGAATCGGGGATTAACAGTATAACTTTATCGCCTACCTCAAACGTTTTTTCTTTTGACCTTAAATTATAATGATACGCCATTCTATTTTGTTGAACCTTAGACGACAATTTTGCCTCATTTGCGGCTCTTTCTAAGCGGTTCTTAAGTCTATCCAAGTACTCATGAATCGGCGTAGTATCTAACTGCGCTCCCTTATTTTCTCCTGCCCATGACGACTTAAGAATCGATAACGGACCCTCCGGCGCTCTACCATATAATAACTGGAAAGGTGCGATTCCCGTCGTAGAATTTGGGACTTCCCTATACGCCCATAATATAAATGGTATTTGTTCATGCCATTTATTTCCTTCTTCCCTAATCGTATGATGTAGCATACGTTTAAGAGTCTGATTAAATCGTTCCACTAGTCCGTTGGACTGTGGATACTGTGGAGTCGAAAATCTTGGACTAGCACCTAACCTTTTCTCAAATTCTTTCGTTAAGTCGGCAGTAAAATTGGTTCCATTGTCGCAGGCAATTACATTAGGAATTCCTGTTCTCATAAATATTTGAAGTAACGCCTCACACGCGGTTTTAGCAGTTAAACTTTTTAGAGGGATCGCATCCGCCCATCTGGTATGCTGATCAATTAAAGTCAGTATATACCGATGCCCTTGTGAACTTTTAGGATCAATAGGCCCAATTAAATCAACATTAACAACCTGAAATGGAAGTTCCGGCCGCGACACTGGGGAAATAGGAGCTCTATCATTTACTTTAACCCCTCTAGTCAATTGGCACTCTAAACATGATTCACAAAACTGTTTAGCTTCTTTTGCCATTCCCTCCCAATAAAAAGAATACCTTATTCTCTGCAACGTTTTCTTGGCTGCATGAGGCCCTCCAAATACCGAGGAATGCGCTAATTTTAAGATTTCTTCCCTTCTTACCTTGGGTACTACTAATTGCGCTATAGTTTCGCCTAACAATTTCTCTTTATGATACAATAATCCGTTTGCAATATAATAATCCCCTTTTTCCTTTTTAGCTAATTCCCAAGCTTTCTCTAATTCTTTACATTCCAACTGGGATTTCTTAAACATATCTGAGTTACTAACAATAGATTCATTATTTTCCTCCGTTTCAGTTTTTTCTGGATCCTGACTTTGTACATTTTGCGATCTCGCGTCTATTACGTAAACATTACAGCTATCGTTACTTACATCTTCCTTTTCATTCGAGTTATCAATAATAATTTCGGAACTTTTTAATTCTTCGGACTCTATCAATGGCTCCTCAAGATTGACACCTGACAACTCATTAATCACCTCGGGATGTAAAATTACTTGCTCATTAATATTATCAGTTACTGCGCAAAGTACTTCCTGATGAATAATATTAGTTTGCCCGAATTGCGGAATAGCTAGCGGTAGTTTAACTAACGGTGATTTAACAGCTTCACCAAATAACCCTTGTAAATAAATACTACCCGCTCCCTTTAATTTCTCTTCCGGTACTAAATCTTTATGAACAACACTAATCTCACATCCAGAATCAACCAATCCCTTTGCTTTTTGCCCATTAACACTAACTTCAATTTTCTCAAGTTTATTTAATTTCTCACCAATAACATTAGTTTTCTGCTCGGCCTTTGCCGATATTCTAGCCACAATAGCCCCATTAGGTAACTCTTGATTTTCTTTCACCATAATCTTATGAACACCTGCTTTCTGGTCTCGCCCTTTATTGCCATTATTAGTTCCCTCATTACCCACTTTATTACAAAAACGTTGGTAATGACCTCTCAAACCACACTTAAAACATTTAGGCCCTGAAGCATCATTCGTCTTCTTAAACTCTGTTTTCCTATCCGGAAAAGAATTACACTCATTACTACCATTTTGCCTCCAACTACCACTAAATTTATTATCCTCCCTCGGTCTCATTTTTTCATTGTTTACGTACTTATCTTTACCTTTGAAGCTTTTATGCGTAACCGCATAAGACTTATGTTTAGCATCAAAATAATTATCACACTCTTTAGCAATTTTAGGAGCTTCTAACCATTTACCCTGGTGAGTTAAACTAATATATGCTGCAGTATCCTCATCTAGCGTACTCATTAGCTTATCAGTAACTATTAACTGGTTGACCTTTTCATAAGTGTCCGCACCTCTAATTTTACAATAATTTTCCCACGTAGCTATTAAACGCGATACAAATAATACATGGGTTTCGTTCGGATTTCTCCTAGCTTTCCGGAAATTTTCTAAACATGCCTTCGGGGTTGGCTCATGTTCCCTTAGGACTAACTCCTTTAATTCCTCATAATTCTCCATTTGTTCCTTAGTGGTATAAATTAACAAATTATCCGCCTTATCTCCTAACATATTTAGTAGAATTTCGGCCTGCTGGTTTTCCGGTACATCTTTAGTTTGGAATGCCCTTTCTAAACTGTTGAAAAATAAATTCCATCCCTCAGTCCCTTCTGGTACTTTGATAGATAGAGTTTTAACACTTTTGATCAATTTTTCGATGTTACTTTCATTACTAGATTCCCTAGATCCATTAGAGTTATTTGCTGAACCTTGAACTCTGAGCCTTTCCATTTCTAATTCATGTCCCATCCTCAATTTCTCCATTTCTAACCTTTCCTGTTTTTCTAACTTTTCCTGTTTTTCTAACTTTTCCTGTTTTTCTAACTTTTCGAGTTCTAATTTTTCCTGTTCTAATCGTTCTGCAACAATAGCGTCAGATAATTCCTTAATAATCCCCTCGTCATACTCATCACTGTCCATTATCTTTTTCTTAAGCTGAATTCTGGTATCATCTTCCGTGAATTCAACACCCAATTCTTCAGCTATCACCTGAAGATCAACCTTTTTTAGTTTCAATAAGAAAGCCATACCTTCACCGATTGTTATAACCACCCCACAAGAATAGTTAAACCTACCAACTTAATATTTCCTAAATTTCTAACTTAGTACAGATATTTCTCCACTTATTATACTAATTAATACCATTTCAGATAATCCATGCATTTCATTTCTAATTAACCTACTGAATACTCTAATTTTTCTCAACCATTGATATCACACAATTTACTTCCAATAAAACAAAAAAGTAAAACAATAATTCGATTTGACTGCTATGCAATATAGATTCCAATATATACACTTAGCTAACAACATACAACTTATATAATCATACTGATACGTTGATATTGAATAGAAGTATTGATGTCAATCAAGAAATCCACATAAAGAAAAATTGTACAACATGCATATATAAATTTCTACAATTATCCTCATAAAATATTTCCGAACTCAATACTGGTTCTTACACTTAAAACAAATATACTGAAAATCTTTACTTTTATTTTTACTCACTATGGCTCTCTTTTAAGCCTTTTTTTTTCACTATGGCTCTCTTTTGGGCCTTTTTTTCACTATGGCTCTCTTTTGGGCCTTTTTTTTTCACTATGGCTCTCTTTTGAGCCTTTTTTTTTTTTTTCTCACTAGTATTGGCCAATTAAAATTTTCATTTGCTTAGAATTTTGATAATGCAACTCTTAAAATTTAAACAGTATTGCTTCATTTAACAATTACTTTAACAATAATTTAGATTTAATGCATTAATTTAGTTCACTAATATCATTATAAATAGCATATCATTATCATCTCAAATTATTATGACCTTTCTTTAAAACAATAGCAATATGGTTACTAATTCTTTACACCTATCTGAACACAATTATTTCATTGCACATAAATTACGTAGACAATTTACTGAAATTACTATTAATTATACAACAATACAATTTGGTTCGAGATGTCAGAAGAAATGAATGATCAAAACACCTTACCTTATACTTTATTTGGTGGGGTACTCTTCTATTCACAGATAGCTCCACGATGTAGCGGTAATATGGCACAACAGTTCAGTTTAGTTCTTTCTAATAAAGATACGCACAACACTTTAGTCCACACTAGACGATATGGCACGTTACTTTATCACACACTCGACGATCCGGCACGATACTTTAGCACATACTCGACGATACGGCACAACACTTTACACACATTCGACGCTACGGCACGACACTTTACACACATTCGACGATACGGCACGACACTTTAGCATACAATCGACGATCCGGCACGATGCTTTAGCACATACTCGACGATATGGCACGACCACACAAGAATTCCACTGGATACTCTGGCATTAACAGACTGCAACACGGCTCGCTGGTCACTGGTTTCAGGCGATTCTATCCCGACGCTGCCAACAATTTGTCGGACGCTCCTCAGTCCACAAAACTTTGAAGAATGTCCTAGGTAGTTTTAGCTGCCACCACCGATATTAATGGGTGATATCGGTCACCTGCTGTGAGGATTGGGTAAAATAACACTGACGCTGTTAATGAACTGAACTAACAGTTTATTTAAGATATAGATATGTACACAAGAAACAATATTTACAACTATTTACAATTACAACTCGGATATAGATGATCCGGTTCAACATTAAATTAACTACAATAAACGTTGGTTGTGTACCGTTCAGCTTACACTTTCTTCCTCACACTCAACGCGCGCTCGATACGCTTTATCAGAGATTACTGCAGAATCTCAATACACAAGGGTACTAGGCCTCACTTCTCGGCCTATAACACTATCCACCGGGACGCCTTGTCCCACGCTCAAAATATACACTATCCTACAGGACCACAAATCCTGAGCGACCTATCGGTCTCAACGCCAAGCGAGAACTGTCTCCAACCTCTCAGTCCAGAGTTGACCTTGTCAGAGATCTTCCTTCCCCCAGCAGGGCCTCTTAGAGTTCCTCCATTGGTTCAATTCCGCACTCCAACCTTGAGTCATGACATCTCCTGTTTACACATCACTCCAATAGCTAGATGACAGCTGAGGCACGCCCCGCTGCCATCACTTTCATTCATCAACGAGTGCGTCATCTGCACACCTGTGTCAACATCTGTCATTCGTTATTATAGAAAAGAAAGAAAGGTATTTCGAGCTTCACGGATACACAACCCACAATACATAAAATATTCAGATAAGGAAATGTTATTCCTTTCTGATTCAGGGCAGATGTCTTCTAGGAACCTGACACATTTCATTTTTTGTTTTTATTATTTTAAATTAAAATTTAAACGTTACGGATGTTACTTTTGGTTCAGCGATAATTAGAAGTAAATTTATAGCGTAAAATGTAAACCTTCATACATAAGTTTTTGTGCTATATTAAAATCTAATTTGCGTTTTTCATTGTTATCGTTTACAATAAACCTCATTTCTAAAAGTTTTTATATAATGAAATAAAATTTGGCCACAAGGTTCTGCATATGTATTGGTACATCATAAAGCAAAATGCATCTTTTAAGTATGCATTATATATAAATTTAAGAGCTGTATTTATTGAAAAATACGCAATTTTTAAAGAAAAAAAAATCATGCTTTGTATGAAAAAATTTGGTATATGTTAATAAATTTAAAAGGTACTGCAAATCTTTTGCTTCGTAACACAAATAAGTAGTTTGCTAATACAGGGTGATTTAAAAAAAAACGTGGACAAATTGATATGACAAGTCAAGCATACGACAAGGATAAAAAATCACATAGGAACATAGGGCCGCAAGCCACTTATTGAGTCGCAAATACAAGGTGTTTCATCCTAACTCAATTTGGGTTGACGGTAATAAATTTCAGAAAACTGAAGTATGTTATAATAAAACATTCAACAGACATTCTCACCCTTGTTTTAAGTGTGATAACACCAAACAAAAGTGGTAGAAGTTTGCATTATGCGCACCAGCAATATGCACTTGGCACCTCACATTTTGGACTGTCATAATCAGTTTATGCGGTATCATCGATTGCTTGAGCAATACGTTTTTCCAGATTTTTTCGTAATGTTATCACGTTTCACACAAAATAAGGTACATATCGTTGCATTTTCATTACAATGTTTTTATTTTCCTCGAAATTATTACTTTCAAACCGGGTGTAGCTGGAATGAAACACCCTGTATTTGTGACTCAATAAGTAGTTTGCGACCCTATGTTCCTATGTGATTTTTTATCCTTGTTGGATGCTTGATTTGTCATATCATTTTGTCCACTTTTTTTTTTTAATCACCCTGTATATTGTTGAAAAGAAAAGTGAAATTATTGAATAGATTTCATTATAGAAGGTTTGTCATAAACGCAATACTGTAAAAGCCGGATGATTTTACGAAAATTGTACTGGTAATCGGGACGCCAGTACAATTTACTGTTTTTTGATGGAAATATTTCCGTAAATTCCAGAAATTTTTCCGTTAAAAAACAGTAAATTGTACTAGCGTCCCGATTACCAGTACAATTTCCATAAAATCGTCCGTTTTTTTCACAGTCAATACTTTGCTAAAATTTGACTTAATATTGCTTAAATTTGAAAAGTTGATTAAAATTTCATTTGCATTCATAGTTTTATTCCCCATTTTAACTAATAAGACATGTGCGTAATAGAAATTTCATATTTTTATGAAAAGTTCCTCGAAGTTAGGTACAAACCTTAAACAAGCATTGTTTTAGCCAATGTTAGTCATTCTATATGAACTTATACGAACAGGCTTCTTCTTTTAATTCATCATCAGTGACTTTGAAAGATAGTTTGAAAAGACTAACAAAGTAATGGTTATTTTATGCAAAAAAGAATTGACTAGGTTTTTAGTCCTATTTGAAATGGCACAGCAAAAATGCAACTTAAGGTAGCCTGTTTTGAGCCACACAATTTATCTAAGTAGAAACTGCGTACAGAGGCAGTGATAATTAATAGTTTTAGTTCCAGTATGTTATCTGAATCAGGACCATGTGATGATGGAATACTGGCTATTAAACTGTTCGTGACACTATGCGTATGACAATAGTAATATTGGGGAAAGTTTTTGTTAATCCTTTGGACTTTGACATCTCTTGCACAAATTTTATTCAGCCGGCACCAACATTTCAAAAGTTTTCTTCAAGTACAGTTTCTAAGCAGTCCCATGGTGGTTTAAATTTACAACTGCCGAACATTTTTAAACGTTTCCAAATTCTTGTTTGTGAAATTTATATACTTTCGAAATTCCACTAACACATAAATTTTGAATGTTGGCTTAAAGAAGAATTTCGAGAAAATTATGTATGTACGAATACTGCAGTTCGAATTTCAATTTTTTTCTTTAATATTTCCTGATATCGGTCCAGAAAACTAGCAATCCGAATGATTGAAATTCGGATAATTATTAGTAGACTGTGTATATGTCAGAAAAAAAAAAAAAAAAAAAAAAAAAAAAAAGTTTTGATTTCAGTAGGATAAAAAGTGTCTTTGAATCCCTTTTGCTATTCATTCAAAGCCATATTCTTTCTTTTACACCACTAAAATATTCACAAGATCTCTAAGGATAATAAAAGCATAATGTTTTGGGTTATTTCTGTCATAATTATCAATTAAGATTTTCTGCAGCCGAAGAGATTTGTTGGCAGTGTAACTTTACATTTTTCGTTTGTGTAATTTTTAGGGAGTTATCAGTCTGAGAGGATTTGCGTGATTGCTCCTTAAAATAAACATATTGCTTGTCAGCACTTTTATAATTTTTCCTGCATTCTTTCCAAGCATGAGCGAATATATCTGAGTATTTTAGTACATTTATATGTTGCCCGTGGCAGTTTTGCTTGTTTCTCTCTTTGTTCACTGTTCCAAGCAGTTGAACTAATATATACATTTGAATAAAGAAGAAAGTTGAGCTTCTCAAGAGATTTTGCTTGTACTGTCATAAAAGCATTATTCTTTTTCCTTTTAAATTTTTTTCTTAAACTACGACTACGGAATCTATTTTTAACAGCTAACAACATTTTAAGAGACCAACTATTATAAAACACCTTGTTTGTTTCTATGAAGAATTTGGGATAAGTAGAATGAAATGGAAGGGTTTTTGTTATAATTTTATGTTGTTTTTAACTTAACAAAAACATCTTTTTTTTTTTTTTTTTTTACAATCGTACCGCATCATTTTAAAAATATCCTTCAAACATTCTTAAAGTTTTCACTTATGGCATAGTAGTAGAAAATGAGTAAAGGGATTTAACTATGTTTCCAAACTAGATCACTGTCTTTATCGTTAGGATTATCGAAAAAAAAATACAGTGCAAAATAGGTTTTATACAGAAATTGATTGAAAGTATTAAAATATTTTGAAAATTAACTTTATATACCTTTTGATTTTTAAATTACCCCAGAATAGTTGCTTTTAATCCTCATAACACTCTCTGAATGATTTAAAAGATGTAGCATGGCTCTTTTGATAGATAACATTATTCAATCGAAAAACATCCGGATATTTTGGACTGAAAAATTAAGTTGGTCCTTCATCATGTTTAAAAGACATTTGTCGGCAAGGTTGAAAAAAACTTTTTTACTGAAGACTTGTCTTCATTCAAGTAATGATATTTCTTTTTCCGCCAGAGGTTCGTTAAAGATGTAGTGTATAAGAAAAAATACATTATTCGTTACTAAGAATAAAGAATCATTGTGTTAGCCAAGTCTTTTCTCTTTGTTACTCCAAACAAACTGAAACATAAAATATCTCAATATCTTGCTAGCATCCAAGAGAGCGCATATAACTATCTCAACAAAAGTTTTAAAAATAAAATTTCTCTTGAATTATCTGAAGCGAAATCACATATAAATTATCTCTTTTTTTTCTTTATTAAAACATCTCTTTTTTAATTTATTGATTAATTTATTTTTAAATTTAATTGCAACCCTTTGTTTTTCTCTTCTAAATAAAATAAAGAAATAATTAGGCTATTTCTATCGTTAACACTTTGAGCTCTGATGGTTGAATTTTCTACCATTTAATTTTAATTCTGAAATATACCAAATGTCCCCAACATTATTATGAATTTCGGTGGCTTCCGTTTATACTTATTTTACAGGATAACACCAAAAATTTCGCATAGCTTACCGCCAACAAATTTAGCAAAAAGTTTTAGATTACATAAACAAGAATGCGATAGTTGTGTACTTTAATTTTTATGTATTTTGTGGCACTGAATCCGAAAATTACATTAATTTTTAACCATCATGTCAAGAATTTTCGTAAATCATAAATTGTCATAGTTAAAACATAACTAAAATTGGATATTATAAGTTAAAAGAGATGGCTGTGTTTCTAACTTTTGATACTTAATTTTTGTGTAGTTTTTAGCGTTGAATCTCAAAATGGCCTTCATTTCTAGGTCTAAAATCTAAAAAACATGACGTAACCCAATTTTTTCAGGCTAGTGTAATCTAATAACATTTTAAAATATGTATCATTTTGTAGTCAGTTAATATATAATAGAGAATACATAATAGAAATAGGAGGGGGTCAGCGGGAAGAAAGAAAGATTTATAATATGAAAGAATGATCCGAGGGCTTTTCTATGATAGATCACATGATGGGTCCAAAAAAGTATGGAATTTTCCACCCCACTTTAACCTCATCCTTGGGGGGTGGAAATTTTAAAATATCGCTGAAATACGTATTTAATTAGTTTTTAATAATTTTATTTTCTGCTGTTTCACGCTCTTATTAAAAAAGACTGCTGAGATGCACCAAATGTCCTAAATTTTTCGACCACCTTCCTTTTTTAACCCCCTTATGGGGAATTTCTAAAATCGTTGGATTATGCGTTTAATAATTTTTTTAGTAGATTTATTTACTCAAATTCTGCGCTCCCACCTTAAATGTTTGTTGAAAGGTGGCAAGTTGTTCCAGAATTTTTATCCCCCCTCCCCCCCGCCGCTCGTCCCTCTTAGGGGGATAATTTCAAAAATTCCATCTTAGTGCACGCTTACATCATAAGAAGTATTTTCTTTCCAATTTTCGAGTTGTAAGTTTTGTGACTGACACATAGGGCAGGAGGTCCAGTGCCCAGTCGTCTAGGTGCCCAATAGGGTGGAGCGAAAAGAAATATTTTTTAAAAATCAAACACGGGTAGGTGCCAAAAGTTGCCTTTATACTAGTACATCAACTGCGTGAATTTTTACCGCTGAAAAAAAATGTCTTGAGTCTGCGCTTTTGCTCCAAAAATCGAAATTTTGGGTAAAATTTGACATTTTGAAATTTTTTCAAAAAAATTAAAAAATTCCTACAGAGCTGGTAATTATTTAAAAATCCTATTTAAACCTTTGTTATTAATTACATAATATAATTTAACTATAAAACAATATGTTTTATCCGTATGGCTGGGTCAAAGAAGACAACTTTTGATAAGAAAACGGCATTACCACTCTATTCGGACATGCAACGAATTGCTGTTTTTAATACAGCTCTTGTTTTCAAAACTATCTTGGACATACGTCGTCGAGGTGCCTATATTTCATAACACAACCGTCAAAATTACTCGATCATCTTAGTACAGTGTTTTATTTATACATTGATTTGTGATTTTCCTTATCAAAATTTGACATGTTTTCGATGCATACACCTAGTTTATCTGTTCTTTGTATCCACATGCTGCTGTGACTAATCTTCATGTATATTTTTACAGCTTATACGAAAAAATGACAGAGTAATGCACGGGAATATTATTAAAGGGATCTATCTATTCGGCCATCTATTATCTTTATCAAACTTACATCCAGTTGATGAATAGTGATTGGAAGTTCTGTTACCAAAACATTTTTTTTTTTTTTTTTTTTTTTTTTTTTGTACGTAATGATCTTCTTCAAAGATAATTTCAAGTATTTCAACTATAAGTATGCCATCATTTATTCTACTTTTGCTTTTTTTATATGTTGAGAAGCGAGCTGTTTCATGTGATGGTGATCGTCAGAGAGAATTGCAATGACAATTTGTTCTGCATGTGCAGAGCAACCGTTGTTGTAAATAACTTTTTTTGCATTAGTTTTATGCCATTTTCTTAGTGTCTTCGTAGCCAGGTAATTTCTCATTACCTTTTAGATCCCCTTTTTATAAGTGGACAACTTATAATGCACAGTAGTTTTTGAGAGAATCCACAGACTCTAATGGGCAATAAGTATTCATTTAAAATTAAGAGAATTCTGTTTGTCACTGTGAACCATTTTGCATGGGGTAACCTTAGAATTGTGTATAATAATGGATCATATGCTACTTTAACTCCAGTGAATTTTCTCTGGATTAATTATTAGAGAAGTCGATATAAAACTTTCTAATCTACATGGATTCACTGGATCAATAAGAAAATTTTTGTCTACGTACTATTCACTTCCTATTACAATTTTTTATAACATAGAGAAAAATTTCGAAAAATTATTTTCCCAAATTGAGAAAAAGATACTGAGAACAGACTAGAAATTTCTGCCGGAAATTGCAAAGCAAATTCATGAGGACAGCTATTTCTCAGATGAACTGGGGAATAAGAATTTAGAAAATATCTCACACAAAAGACAGCTCATAAAGCGAATAAAATTTTCCGCTTTATATAAGCACAGATTGGCAATCAGAATCTATAGGTTCACTCACAAAATATATAATCCAAATCTATACCGCAGGATGTTTTATACCAAATGTAATACACACCTAAAGAATAGGTCTAAAAACTTATTGGAAATTACTCGATTACGAAGCAGCACAGGAAACGACATAAAACAAATACTAAAACTTCTTTAGAAATATTGCTGCTTTACATGCAAATTTTGTTTGCAATCCTCTGTGACAATCGTCATAATATTAAACAACTAGCTTCTCAGTATATATTCAATGTAATAGGTACAGTAAATGATGTCATACTAGAAATTGAATCCATACAATCAATTTTTAGGAAAATCATTATATATAAAATGTTATTGATTGAAAAAATGCTGTGGTAACAGAACTTTCAATCATAATGTTTTAATTGCATGAAATTTTAAAGAAGATAATAGACTGCTGAATAGGTTCAGTTAACAACATACCCAATACATTACTCAGCTTCTCTTCTGTTATACAAGGTATAAAAATATACGTGCAGTGGGTCACACCAGCAGCATCCAAAATCAATGAATACAAAGAAGAGGTAAACTACTTTGATACATAGAAAACTATGCGCGTCTTCGGGGAAAAAATAACAATTCAATGCATAAATAAAACACTGGTCCTAGATAGTCGGGTGGTTGGAACGGGTGGGTTATGAAATGCAGCCAGCTCCACGAGTTATATCTAGGGTAGTTTTGAAAGCAGTTACGTAAGAATTGCATTCAAAACAACAATTCGTTGTATGCTCCAATAGAGTGGTAATGCCGTTTTCTTATCAAAAGTTGTCTGCTTTGACCCAGCTATAGGGATAAAAGATATTGTTTTATAGTTTAATTATATTATGTAATTAATAACAAAGGTTTAAATAAAATTTTTTAATAATTACTTGCTCTGTAGGAATTTTTTAATTTTCTTTTAAAAATGTCAAATTTTATCCAAAATTTCGATTTTTGGAGCAAAAGCGCAGACATTTTTTTTTCAGCGGTGAAATTTCACGCAGTTGATGTACTAGAATAAAGGCAACTTTTGGTACCTACCTGTTTTTGATTTTTAAAAAATATTTTTTTTCGCTCCACCCTAGTGCCCAAGCTTTATGTTGAACAGAAAACAGTGTTCTATCTTTCTATTTTTTAGCAATCAGTTAAAATCTCTTTGGCTTTTTTTTTTTTCTTTTTCTTATAGTAAAATTAAAATTTTTTTGCTTGGGGAAATATTTTAGAGACAAAAATTTGTCAAAAAAAAAAACGGGATTTCTTAATATAATTTTTAATTATTTCTAACGACAAACTTTAAAGCAGCGTAACAATTTGGTGATACCCATCATTTTTCCGACTAAACAAAATGTAATAGTATTAATAAAAACATTAAAAAACTGAATACAATTAATTTAGGAAAAAGAAAACGAACGTATTATTTCTGAGAGAAGTAAACTCGTATAGACTGTAAAATATCCAGATTATTTTGAAATAAAAATTCAAAGTATTTGGGTATTTTCATTTTTCATCCTGTATCATATAAATTTCTTAAGCACTTTTTTTAATTAATCAAAATTATGTAACAAATTAAATAAATACCATTTCACATTTTTAATTTTATTTTTTTAATAGATTAAAAATAAAACACAAAATTAGTTAGTAGGAATAATTAAAACCACAATTATTTTCAATTAAAGGTAAAATTTGTATGGAGTGGAAAATATCCAGATTTTGATATGGAAAAATACAAAATATTTGTATTTCAGTTTTGAATTTTCATAGGATACCACCTAAATTCTGTGGTACATATTTCTAACTAAATTTAAAGTTTAGGTAAGAAAAAAAAATTAGAAGTTTTTTAATCAGTTTATTTTAAAATTTCAAGACTAAGCTAAAAGTTTTCCGACAGTAAATCAATACAGATGGATTTCGATATCTCGAAGCCAAAAGGCACAGGAAAAAAATCGGAATAT
Source organism: Maratus speculifer (assembly GCA_964019185.1). Classification (NCBI taxonomy): domain Eukaryota; kingdom Metazoa; phylum Arthropoda; class Arachnida; order Araneae; family Salticidae; genus Maratus; species Maratus speculifer. The sequence continues at coordinate 193,929,782 of OZ025299.1, forward strand.
CAAGGTTTCATTAAAAATATCGCGATTACGATTAACATTAACATCGCTAGAATATGTACATACTTTTTTTTTTTTTTTTTTTTTTTTTTTTTTTTTTTTTGTCATATCGAGGTTTCAGAGTACACAATGTTTGTCAAATCAAAAATTATCTGAATAGTTTTATCAGAAAAGAAAAACTCTATATATTAATAACTTGTATTAATTAATTAGTAAATTAATATAACTAGTAAATTACCAGTTAAATTAATTAATAATAGTTCCGGCTAAAAATAAATTTGTTTTCTTCGTTCTAAATTGTTTTTATTTTTCTAATTAGAAACTGCAAGTGGAAATAAATCCGATTACAAATAAAATTTTCTAGGTTTTCTTCAATCTAACTTGTTTTTCTTATTTAATTAAAAATTATAAAAATATTTCTCCAATTGCTATATATCTATAGATTAATATTTTTTTTTCGGCTAAACTTACTTTTTTCCGATCGAACAAGAATTTTTCCCGACTGGCTTTCCGTTTTTCCAATTTATAATTTTTTTATAGGTTAATACGTAATACTATTTTTTCCGACTAAACATGCCTTGTCCGATGGAACGGAAAACTTTCCGAATGATATTTTCGTTTTTCCAATTTTTAAGTTTTTATAGGTTAATACCATTTTTTTCCGATCAAACAAGAATTTTTTCGACTGACTTTTTCGTTTTTCAAATTTATAAATTTTTATAGGTTAATAAGTAATACTATTTTTTCCGGCTAAACATGCCTTTTCCGATAGAAACGAAAAATTTTCCGAGTGATATTTTCGTTTTTCCAATTTATAAATTTTTATGGGTTAATGCCACTTTTTCCGATCGAACAAGAATTTTTCAGACTGATTTTTCCATTTTTCCAATTTATAAGTTTTTATAGGATAATACGTAATACAATTTTTTCCGACTAAACACGTCTTTTCTGATGTAACGGGAGATTTTCCGAATGATATTTCCATTTTTTCAGCTTATAAGTTTTTATAGGTCAATACCATATTTTCCGACTAAACTTTTTTCGATCGATCTTGGGAATTTTTCGACTAATTTCTTCTTAGGGGGGGGGGGGGTTGCATATATATATATATATTACTTTCGACTAAACGTACATTTTTCCGACTGATTTTTTTCGTTTTTCCAATTTGTAAGTCATTATAGTAAATAACTTTTTTTCCGACTAAACGAACATCGTTCCAATTTGTCAGAACTTATAGGTGAATACCATTTTTAAGACTAAACGTACATTTTCCCTATCAAACGGGAATTTTTCAGACTGATTTTTTTGTTTTTTCAGTTTCTAAGTCTTTGTAGTAAATAACATTTTTCCGACTGAGTTTTTTCATTTTCCCAATTTATAAGTTTATATAGATAAATACAATTTTTTTCCGACTAAGTTTATTGTTTTACGATAAACACGAAATTTTCGGACTGTTTTTTTTTTTCGAGGGGGAGTGCCGCACTCCCCCCATATCCCCCCCCCCCCACGAGATTTACGGCCCTGCTGCCTATACCCATTTCGCGAAATGGTCTATCGCATATGGCCAGTTCGCGTATTGGCCAGTCAGTTTCAAACATCGTAGGCCAGTTTGTCCGATTTCGGGTTTTGGCCCTAACATAGATACACATCTAGAAAGACATGAAGAACACTTCTTTTCAATAGCCAAAATTAACTCGTATAGAAATATTCTGGAGAATTTAAGGAATAGAAAGATGTCCGCAGAAAGGATTTACTCTGGCATCAAAGAAAAATAAACCTTGTTTTAAAGATTTTTTTATATGTAATTTAGCATCAAAATAAAATTATTGCATTTTTTCAGTTTTTGATTTATCAATTATTAAATATTTATCGTAAAAAATTAAATCGGATATTTTTTTTTCTTTTCTTCTTCTTCTTTTTTTTTAATTTTTAATTTTTTACTTTTAAAAATTTAAAGATCTTATGCAATGCAAATGCAGCACATCGAGAAACTACGCCAGCTAGTAGGTATTAAAATTTCTCTTTCAAAAAAAAAAAAAAAAGGGAAAGGGTTAATTATTACTTCCGGTTGAATGCCCTGTTCAAAGAGTTCGAAAATCAGTTTCTGTTTTTCTAAAGCTTGCGGCTATAAAAAACAAGCGAAGGCAAAAAAGTAACACGAATAAATATAGTTACATCTTATAGTTTTTAGCTTCAGACAGTGAGTCTGTTTTTCATCTTTCCTCTCCCTTGCATACTTCTTTGTTGAAATGCTATTTCTTTTGCCAGGTAGGCGTGAAACTTTTCTTTCAACTACCGCCTGTCATTTACGAATGTATTACGAAAGTGTGCGGGCAAAATATCTTGTAAAGATTTTATACTCACAATGATGATATAACCTGTAAGAGACTCGTCCGTTTTAAACCTTTAAGAAAATCGATTTCCTGTTTTTCATACTTTTAAAAAAGATACACAATTAGGAATCGAACAAAATAAAACTCCTTGCTGTATCTGACTAAAATCGCAGCCGAGTCATTGCTTTTTATAAACGACAATTTATATATTCTGCAAAAGATGTATTATGTAGTTAAACATTGCAAATATATTGGTCTTATTTGCAATTGGGAAAAGGCTGTACTCGTTCTCACAAATGCATTGAAATTTTGCAATCGCAAGTGGACTATTAAAAAAAAAATGAATGGCAAAAAAGTTATCAGACCCTAATAAAATTTATATGGAAATACTGTGGGACAAGAGCAATTTAAACACACGAATCAAAATTGATGCACTCATACCACAACAATTCGGGAATACACATGACAAGAAAAAAAAAAAAATAAGATTCTGTTCTTTAAAGAAATTAATAAAAATCTAGAATTGGAAAGCAATAATAACTTCATGCAAAGAGGAAATATACTACGTACAGAGTAAAATTCCTTTCCGTTAAGGATGTTCTTAACACTAGAACCGCGGGGACGGGTCATTTTGACCCGTATCATGTGGAGCGATGTCGATTCGAACCAGAAAACTTTCAATAAAATAATCTAAATATAAGCTCCGCAAAAATATTTCCAATAAATAACTTAAACAGTTTTAAATCAAAATTCCGGTGAGAAATATTTTTATAAAACTTGAATGAATTTTCCTGCGGTTCTAGTGTTAAATCAAAAAGGGCAACTTTGTGACACATGCATTAATTTATTTTTGTTCGGAAAGGCATGAAAATAGCAGGTGTTGTTATTCAGAAACTGTCTAATTCCACTCATTCTTTTGTTTTTTAAAAAACACAATAGATTTTTCATAACAACCCTTCAAAGTTGATACTTTTGAGCATATTTCCCGTCGAAAGCAGAAAAACCGGTCGAAAAGCAGGAGAAAAACGGGTGATTGCGTCATCGAAAGAGCTTATAACTCGATAAGTAATTTAATTATCATAAAATGGAAAAATATGTTCAATTCGAAATCGCTTTCATAGTCAGGCATTAAAATTTTATAACTTTCTGTTAAAAAATGAATTTGTAAATGTGTCAAAACGTTTTTCGCTTGTTGAGCGGATCAGTTAAGAACACCCTTAAGGGGACTAGATACCATTTATTTATTTATTTTATTTATTATTATTATTATTATTATTATTTTGTAATTATAACCTATGTTATATTTTTTGGTTTATGTTTGAATAAAGAATAGACATAATAGATCATAAAAAGTATTAAATTCTCAACATAGCAATAACTTTAAAAAAAATGAGTTTATAATTTAACAGTTTTAAAATTCCTTCTTCTTTTCCTTATTTCATATTTAGAAATAATTTTTTTATTTTTATTCAGAGTACTTTTTCTCTATAAATCGGATTTTTTTTATTAGTCTATGAGATCAGCAGAAAAAAAAAAAATAATGAATATATATGGAAAAAATGTGGGAGAAGAGCATGATTATAACAAAACTCCCTTATTTAATTATACAAAGGGTCTAAAGATATTTTTTAAATATTCAAACGATTTGTTTAGTTATTATAGAAGCCTCCGCATTCCGATTAAAATGAAAATATAAAAAAATTAACGAGAAACAGAGAAAAATGATGATTTTCGACATGGGGCATTTAAAAGGACATTGAACGGGAAGTCTTAGGGAAAATTAGTGTATCTCCTTTATTATTTATTGAATCGTTCCGAAAATTTGGACAGAATGTTCTAACAATACTAAGATACATTTTAAATAATTATCTTAAATTCAATATTTTTGCACTGTAAAAACTGGGTTCTCAAAAATGAGTAAAAAATACTCAATTTTGAGTATGTCACATACTCAAAATAGCTCCGATGCAAATGTACTCAAAATTGAGAAACACATGTACTCATTTTTGATCACATGGTTGTCTTCAAATATGAACCGGTATGTATTCATTTCTGATCCCATACATGTATTCGAATTTGAACTTATATGCTAATTTTGATCACATGGAAGTGATCAAATATGAATCGGTATGTACTCATTTCTGATCCCATACATGTATTCAAATTTGAGCTTATGTGCTAATTTTGATCACATGGATGTGATCAAATATGAACTGGTATGTACTCATTTCTGATCCCATACATGTATTCAAATTTGAGCTTATGTGCTAATTTTGATCACATGGATGTGATCAAATATAAACTGGTATGTACTCATTTCTGATCCCATACATGTATTCAAATTTGAACTTATGTGCTAATTTTGATCACATAGAAGTTTTCAAATATGAACCGGTATGTACTCATTTCTGATCACATACATGTTTTCAAATTTGAACTTATATGCTACTTTTGATCACATAGAAGTGCTCAAATATGTATTCATTTTTGATCCCATAAATGCATTCAAATTTAATCTTATTATGTGTTAATTTCGATCCCTCAAAAGCAGGATTGATATGGTTTAAACCAACTGGTTTTTTTCTCAAAAGGACAAATAGGTTTTTTTAGAAGAAAACTAGCGACATTTTCTCTCTTTTTTTTATATATATTATATATATAATTTATATTTTTCAGATTACTGGATAGAAATAATTTCTACCTTTGACACATCATTTCAGCAATAAGCATTATAGATATGGTGTTTTTAAGCCATTTATATTATGTATAGGATTAATATCGGTATGTATTGGTGAACATATCTATTGCTCTAAAGAAAAAGCCTTAAACATGTGAATTGATCAATGATAAAATAGTTTTAAGATCAAAATGTGAAGTTGAGTAAAAGTATTCAAAAATTGGATGCTAGTTATTCCATTTTAATAATAACAATCTTTTTTTTTTTTTTTTTTTTTTACTTTTGAATTTAATGACCAAAAATGTTGATTTCATATTATCACTCAAAAAACAAAATCCCAAGAATTATTCAAAATATATTTTTTGAATAACTATGGAATTATATTTATCAAGCTGCATCCAAATGTTTATAATTATTAATCAAGAGATTGTTTAAAAAGATTTCTAGAGTATCAATGATTCACTGTGTAGAGCAGTTTATTCATTGAACACAAGATTGTTTGCTAATACTGTTTAAATTAAAATATGAATTTTTTCAATATTGTATATAAATTCACTGGATTATTTAATTTAAATTATTGTAAAATGAAGTTACACAACTTGCATTAAAATAGGCAATTTTACATACTCGTTTTTGATGAGACGTTAATGTATCCGATACAGAATATGTTCATTACTGACTATGCATATATTTCAGATTGAAGATTTATTATTCATTTTTAAAGTTGATTTTGTGCCAAATGAGAATATGAAATAAAGCATTTAGTTAAAATATTTTTTTCCAAGTATAAGTTTGAGTAGACTGAAATTTCCCTTTCATTTCAATGAAGAGAAGATGCATATTGCATGAAAAATATTTTTCCTTTACTGACATAAATGTGCAATTTAAGCTAAGTACCTGTCCAATTTGAAAAATAATATTCAGATTTTTCCAGCAATTCCTGTATCACAATTCTCAATATGCTTTAAAATGAAAGTTACAAATTTTGTTAATAATGATGTGAATAATATAGCAAAAGGACATAGTTCCAGTATAAGAGGATCTCCTTCAGTCATGAATCTCATGAACTAAAGAAACAATTCCTGTTATTTTAATTTTATGAAGCATAACTTTTTTCGAAAATGTTCAACAATTCTTCATAATCAATTTTTAGTTTCGTAGTAGACGAACTACACTTGTAAGACAGTGTTTTGTCTTTTTTTAATACAGTAAATGCAATTTTAAATCCTTAGAAAATTTATACATTGAGACTTCACTCACACGAAACCTATTGCCTAATATTAATCTTATTGCATATATATATATATATATATATATATATTTTTTTTTTTTCTAGGGGTCTGTCTTTTGTCTATTTTTATATTTCAGTATTTTTTAAAAAATATATATTTGAATTAAATTGGATGGGTTAGAAATGGTTTATATAAGGAATATTTGGAATTAAACTTTGTTACAAGTTAAAATTTTAATTTTCTAGTTTTTGTATCAGATTTTTCACAAGTTCTTGACCTTTTGATATAATCTCAAATTCAATGAGCAATGCATGGCTATAAATGTCTGAACTGTTTACATTCCATCATGAAGACCAAAAATGGTATTTTACTCATAAGCCTCTATCATAAAAATAACTTCGCAGCATTAGACCCCCGCCCCCCCCCCCCCCAAAAAAAAATAACACTTGTTAAGACTTGTAAGCTTATGTTAAACCAATGGCAAAAGTTTCTTTGTAATATGACTTTATATATTTTTTTTCCCAATGGATAGCTGAGGTCAATCTATATATTTACCTTCTTTTCAACTCTTTTTTTTTTTTTTTTTTTTTTTTTTTTTTTTTTTTTTTGTTTGTTTAATCAAAGTAATTTACTTTTTTGATATTGGTTCTAAGTTATCAAAAATAAAACAAAAATCTAAAAACTAAAGAAGGAGGTGAATTGTGGGATCAACCTCAGCTATTCAGAAAAGGGTGGTGTGTGTGTGTGTGTGGGGGGGGGGGAGGACTGCTTAAAAAATTAAAAAAGAATCGAGATTTGTAATCATTTATAGTAAAAAAAAATATAATAATAATAATGCATTATACTATATAATGGGTATAATAATGCAATGAAAATACCTTATAATGAAATCTCACATAAAATTTAAATTTTTCAGAATTAAGATCGCTTTTCATACAGAGTTATACATTAGAACATGAAATATTGTAATTACATGTATATTTATTAAAAATTTTAATATTTTCAAAGTTTTTCTTGTTAAATGTCACTTTCACCCAAAAACATGTGCTTGGCAATGTAATGATTGGCATTTTTCAAATAACTACCATAAGTCAAGGCATCCATATAAAAAACTCTGCAAAATGATAAAAAACAACAACCATATTAGAGATCAACCTTAGTATGGAAATCGTGCTGTGAAAAAATACGCACTATTTTGGTTTAAAAAAAAAAAAAAAAAAAAAAACAGTATCTTTATAGGCTTGAGTGGATATTTTCAAGAGTGGAATAACCCCTTTCTAAATCATGCATTACAAAAAGTCATATCACATTACAATAAAACCCATAATAGATAACTTGCTTCAAAGAGGTTCCCAGCAAAACATGACTAGGAAAATCCCTGATCAAAATCTCGACAAAATCTCTGATTTAATGAACGGACATAATTAAATTAAATTTGCTACTTATTTTTACAATCTTTTATCATAAAAGTGATTTTTTTATGCAATTCTTCTTGAAATTTCTCATACTTCCCTCCCAATACTTTGATAAATTTTGCATAAAAAAAAATTCCAAGATTTTTTGACTTTTTAGAAAAAATTCCCTGATTTTCTACGATGTTGGGAACCGTGATTAAGTAAAATATAAGTTACAACAAATCATATCAAGAAATGTTTAAATATGTTTATTAGTTTATGTATATTTCAAAGTTTTACACATTCATATCTGAATTATAAAAAGATACATCAGGAAAAAATAGATGAATATACATCACAATATTTGACAAAACAATATTTAAAATAACATTACCATTTCATAATGACATTTTATACAATTAACAAAGAATATTACACATATTATTTGTAGCCACATTGATTTAAAAAAACATTGTAAGCATTAAAATTTTTGACTAAACAATGTTTAACGTAACATTACTATTCCATAATGACATTTTGTACAATTAAAAAATAACATCACACATATTATAAATAGCCACATTGATAAAAAATAAACATTGCAAACATTACAATTCTTGACAAAACAATGAAATGAAAGATTGTTCAAAATTTGATAGTAAATAACACAGTGAAACTAGTAAAAAACCCAGTAGCAGGAAGTTTTATGTCTGTGACAGTAGTAAAAAACAATATTTTATTATTTAAATACGGTTTCTCAAATTCAAATCAATTGTTGAAAACTTTTTAAAACCTTTGGTTAAAGGGGGGTTTTTTTCCCTGGTGAGCTTATTTTAATTAAACATTTTAACAGAAATAATCAATGAAAAGTATTATGTTTTTATTTACTGAAATTTTCTGAAAGAGTTCAAGAAAAATTTTATGATGGTCTGCCATGTTCTCAGCCAGTTGATAAGTTTCTGGCAAAGAAATCACTGGAGCCACTAAAGTATCAATTATTGTCAACACTACAAGGAACAACTGCCAAAATTCATTGTCATGTGGAATTTTGTCACTAATTAATAAGGGTAAGTTTCTAATTAATGACTACATTTGAGACGAGCTTTGGCCATAAGAACCCTCAAAATTGAATAATTTATCTCGTTTTATTGGAGTAGGTTTACTGCGGATATCGCATTTACCATAATTGAAATTCATTATACGATCATTTAAAATTGTAAGAGTTAGAAATTTGTCTTTAAAAATATACTGCTTCAAAATTAAAAATGTTCCCATGGCACACCAACCTTCAAATAAATCATGCATAATATCCACAACTAAATTAGTTGTAACATGTCAATAACCTAATTCATTAAGAGAGCAATGAGATTTAACACCACACATTGAGGTTGTCATATTTCCAACAATGACATCATTAACATGTGCATCATGGCTATCTTTGTTACACAATAGACTAATGTCTTCTTTTATCATTATGATATCAATATATCATATATCATTGAATATGACGATGTTAGGTAACAAATTGATAAACTTATCTTTTCCTCTATTAAAAAAAAATCCTTTCTTTTAAAGTAACTAAAAAAATCATAATCACAACAGGATCTACATTACAGTTGAAGTTATAAATATATCGCCCCTTTTCTCATTTTAGTAATACTTAAACCAATCCCTTAATGTAACGGTCACCGAAATCCCAGCACATGTATTTCACTTTGTCCATACCTTATATGGTCATAGAAAACCGAATGTGGTTTTCTTATTCCAGCTGCTCTACAATAAAAATGCTGCATAAGATGTTTTGCGCGTCGTACATATTCCAATATATCTCCTTCTCATGATACCGCTCCTTATATGGTATACATTCGCAAATGTTAGACCGCTTCATGAGCCCCAAAGCCTATCCCACAAAATTCCTTTGCTTTTTCAAATTCCAATATCAAGGTTTAAACTCTTTTTTTCGCCAATTAGCGATTATCTTGTTAATATGCTAAGTACAAAAATCTCTCTCTCAGAAGAAAAATATTGCACGTATATTTTGGCCAAATATCATATACATGCCAAACATTGTAACCTTTGGCGATATCTGACAACTGATGTTATCTTGGTTCTGACTAAAAGAACGGTCACACTGTCACTTTTTCTCTTGGCCCGGCTCTGCTGTAACCACCAATAGTTTAAGTTGAGCGTCCTACTCTCTCGAAAGGGTGAAAATAAAACTTTACTTTAAAGAACCTGGCTGCATATTTATCTTTTTATCGATCTACTTTTCACGGCATTAATGATAACTTGTAATAGTCGATATTAAATCTGCAAGATACCGTAATTACCCAAGACATTCCATTACAAACTTTGGTGCTATAAGACCGTACTTAACCCGACTAGAGGAGTATGGGCGCTCATAGAATCCGGAGAAATCGCTGCTGTCTATAGCGGTTTCGCATCTTCTCTGCATGGCATGCGGTGTTTTCGAACAACTCAAGATTTATTGCTCCGTCTGTGCATCACACGATTCGAGACGTATTCCTTCTTCTATGGGTCGCAGGGTGTTGGATGCGGCAAAAGAGGCTCGTCCCTCCCAGTATGACAGTTACTCAAGCCTTAGCCAGCTGGAAAAGTGATGTCAAATCAAAAGTTTTTTTTTCTTCGACCCTGATTGATCGACCTGCGTGGCTCCGTCCGCTGTCAACATTCATCATCGCGTTCGTATCTCGACGTGCTGCGGTCAACTCAGTGTCTTCGGCAGTTTTTTTTTCTTTTCAATTTCGACTGCAGTGCTCGTCATAATTGTTTGCGAATTCATCATGTGTGATATATGCTCCGTTCATCTCCGTGCTTTCAGTGGCGTGTATCAGCTGCAATGCGTGTTATAAATGTGTGAAGACATCCAAATATGTGATAAAAACGAAAGTATTTTTTATTGTTATTGTCTCAGCAGAATTTTCAACATACACAAAAGAATAACAAATCCAAAAAAAAGTAGTGGCGATTAATGTGGCAACAAGTCGAGCACAAAAAGAGTGAAATATGCAATCAAGTGTTTGTGATAAATAAGTCATCAATCTCTCATACAGAATTTTTCATTGAGAAATACGCAAAATATTAAAAAAAAAAGTGTGTGCCAATTATCTATCAATGGTACGCACACAAGTTTTGAATGTGAAATATGCGTCTGATCCCTGTTGACAGGGGTGCTAAAACATACACACACACAAAAAAATCAAAATTAAATTTGTGCTCAAGCGAAATTTTATTACATCAATAATGCCACAATACTTAGATTTATGTTTTACTATTATTATTGTTATTGTTTTATTTGGATACATGATTATTTAAATAACATTTTTTGTTCAGAGCATTTCAAAAAAAATAGTAATAATGCTTTTTAATACTTATTTGATTAAACTTTATCTTACGGTATTAAAACATCTCAATTATAATCCTGTATCCAAGCATTAATAAGATACCCTTTATATTTTTATTATGCATACATACATTTTCTTACTCTTTAATCTAAAAAAAAAAGGTGATTTTTTTTCATAAAATTTTTTTTTGATACAAAGTAAGTAATTTTCAATGTGATATTTTGTTCAGAGTCATGAGAGAACAAATAGATGTTTTCAGTAATAGATAAAAAAAAAAAAATATAAGAGTAAGACATTTCTAATACTATCTCATTTACGAGCTAGATATTTTTAACTAAGTGCTTTAACAATTTTTATTATGGTATCTATTTTTATTATTTAAGTGATATTTTGTGTTTTTATTATTATTTTATTTGACTTTAAATGATTGTGAGTACCTTTGAAATCTTTAGAATTTAGTCAAAGGAATACGTGTGCAATTAAATAGTAGCCCTACACCTACCAATTAACATTTACAAATAGTTTTAAACCTTTTCTTTTAGTATTTGTTGCATTAGATCAGCTACATATTTAACTGATATGGCTAATTCTAAGATTACTTTCAAAACCATCACTTTTGATGGCGATGCTAATTTGGTTGACTTTTTCTTCAACCAAATCAAAACATTAGCCAAAGCACACGGATGGAAGGATCAGGACACCATCCAGTTTCTAGGTAGTAAGTTATCCGGACCTGCGCTTACTTTCTTTACTCAGAACCCATCTATTTATAAAGCTGACAAATTAAAATTTGTAGAAAAAGAATTCAAAAAATTCTTTGCCCCCCCTAGTAAAACAACAGCGCTCGTAGAATTTAACAATTTAATAATGCTACCTCAAGAAACGATTAGAAACCTTGCACACCGAATAAATATTCTAACTACTCGAGTACATGATAACATAAAAGATAAAGAAGCCTTAGACAACATTAAATACACAAAACTAATCTCGTGCATCCCACCCCCACTGAGAATTAAATTGCAAGAGGAAAACATTCTTGATTATGACACTGCTGTTGATAGGGCACAGATGTTGCAGGATATAATGCAAAATGAGAATGTGCTACAAACATGTAACACAACAAATCCTGTAGCAGACTCTATTGCTAATCAGTTAAAAATTTTAACTGAAAGAGTCAATGCATTAACACTAACAAGCATTCCAAATGAACAAAACATAGACGCAATTCACAGTATAACCCCACAAAATTCAAAACAGCGTGAACAATATGCGAACAAGGACTTTAAAAGGAAGCATACGGTTTCACCTAAACATAACACACGTAAAAATAAATCTACATCACCACCCGCTTGCCAGCTATGTGCGAAGCGTGGCCACACAGCAAAACATTGTTTTAAATGGCGTAGAGCAAATTCAAATAGAAATAAACATAGTTATAAATACGACAATAACTATAGAAGGAATGATAACAGAAATGGTAATTTAAACTACTAATGAGATGTACTTCAGCTGATGGCTTTACATCTCAAAAGAAGTCTAACACATCAGCAACTTCAGACGAATTTCCATGGACTCATGACCCAACACTGCCTACACTCTGTCCAGACAGAAGGGTTAAATCCGTTGCTTCGCAAACAAAATGTGAAGTTAAATGGTCCAAAAATTCTGCATCACAAACAGTCGAAAACAATAATGAAGTAGCTTCACAAACTGTTAACATATGTGATGACAAAGTTGCAGTTATTTGCAATGTAAATAATTCATCCCCAACACTCCCCCTCATAAAGGCCTCCATTGCAAGACATAAAACTAACTTTTTGCTCGATACTGGTTCATCCATTTCAATTATATCACAAGATTTGTTTGAAAAAATTAAAGACAAACTAAAATATAAAAGACTAGGAACAGGCGTCACTATTAAAACAGTTAATTCAGATGTTCAGTTCACTGCATGCATTAAAACTTCTATTCGCATACACCAAAAGTCATTCTCGCATAATTTCTACATTGTTGACATATCGAATTCCGCTAACTTCCAGGGAATTTTAGGCTTTGATTTTATTCACAAAAATAGAATTGTGATAGATATTCATAAGAATAAAATGTCAACAAATGAATTTAGCATACCACTACTTGATTCTGCCTTATGTGAGAATGAAACACATCATCTTGAAACACATGAAATACATCAATCGGAAAAATTCCCAAAAGAAATTCGATTGGAGAATAAACTTAAACTAGAACCACAGGAAAAGAGGTGGATCTCCATAAAAACTGATTCAATTGACCCAAGAAAACATTACTATTTTCAATGTGAAACAAAAAAGAATATAATTTCTTACGATAGTATTGTAGGTGGTCAAAGTTATGAATCAGACATGGAAGGAACTCAAAACACAACTAGATCCCCACAAAAATTCCAGTTTTATGTTTTTATACAAAATTCATCTACTAAACCTGTACACATAAACAAAAATGCACGAATAGGAACTTTATTTGAAACAATGGACATTATGGACCCGTCACAAAACACAAATTTTCATCAAATTATGAATTCATGTGAAAATGTTTCGAATTTTAATCTTAAATCTCAGGATAACTTAAAGGATTACATTTGTAATTATATTCAGGCATCAAATGAAACATTAAATCAACGTAAAGAAGAACTAAAAATTAGTGACTTTAATTTAAATCATTTACAGGAAGAGAATGCAAAAAGGTTAGGAAAATTATTGCTTGATAATTATGCATCATTTTCCAAATCCATAAAAACACTAGGCCACACGGACAAGGTAGTCCCAAATTTAAAGTTTATAAATGACTATCCCATAAAAACATTACCATTTCCCCTCCCACAATCATTACATAACGAAATGAAAGAGCAAATTCATCAACTTCTTGAAGCAGATATTATAGAACGAAATTGTTCTGAGTGGGCATGTCCCATTTTGCTTGTAAAAAAAGAAGACTGATCAGTCTGGAAAACAGAAATACAGACTCGCTCTAGACTTACGTATATTAAATTCCGTGTTACAAGGCTCATCATACCCCCTACCAAAAATACAAACCATAATTTCAAATTTATCCGCATACAAATTTTTCACTTCACTAGACTTCAAAATGGCGTATCATCAAATAGACCTTCCGGAACAATTTCAAGACCCACTAACCTTTACATGTATCTATGGGACTTTTAAATATAAACGCCTAGTATTTGGTCTAAAGTCATCAAGTGGATTCTTCCAACATTTAATGGATTCTTTAATTGATGAATTGCAAATTGATGGAGTATATTCATATCAAGATGATCTAATATTTGGGTCAAACTCATTTGAGGAAACTTGTTCAAAGTTAGATAAAATACTTAAAATCTTAACTAAGTATAATTTAACATTGACTCCAAACAAATGTACATTTCATACATCAGCAGTTGACTACTTAGGGTTCCATATTGAAAACCACTCTATTGCACCGATTCAGGCAAACATTGTTAAAATTAACTCGTTTCCCACACCAAAAACTAAGAGACAATTAAAAAAATTTATTGGTTTAGTAACATTTTATAAATCATTGGTGCCATCATTTTCGGAAATTATTCAACCTCTCATTGATTTGACTACTCCTAAAGCTACATTTAAATGGACACAAAAACACCAAGAATTATTCAAAAAAATGCAACAAGTGTTCTTTAGTTCACCTATGGTTCGCTTACCAGATTGGTCAAAAACCTTTTACGTTAACACTGACGCATCTAAGGTAGCGATAGCTGGTGCATTATTACAGGAACATGAAGGACAATTACTTCCTATTGCATATTTTTCTAAATCTCTTAAACATGCAGAAAAACGTTACCCAGCTTTAAAACTTGAATTAATGGCCATTTATAAATCAGTAATCGCATTTAAGTACTATTTATACAACAGGAAATTTGTAATTTTGTCAGATAGTGCTCCCTTAAAAAAATACAAGAATACATGTAACCCTGCGGATTTAACTACACGTTGGCTAACTGAACTTTCTGAATACACCTTTTCCTTCGAACATGTACCGGGATCATCCAATGTACTTGCTGATTATCTATCAAGGTGTACATTTGAAAACAATACCCAAGATCTTAAATCAAATCCTGAACTCCTTAATGACCCTCATGCTTTACCAATTGTAGATAATGATATTTCGGACAATATCGAAGAATCCAATAAAAACAAACCCAACTCAGTAAATTATTTAATTTCAGGCAGAGATGCAAACAAGGATCCATTACTTGAAATATCAAACGACACATTTGTCAGTGAGCAAAGAAAGGACCCAAATTTGGCCGAAGTTTACAATGAGATTTTAAGAAATGGATCATCAAAAAAATTTCCGATGTACTTCATACATCCTGACAGTAAGGTTCTCATGACAAAAAAAGAAAACGTATATAATAACACATTTTCGTACCATATTATTGTACCAGACTCACTTAAGGCTAAAGTTTTAACAATTTGTCATCTGTCACACTTTGGGTTAACTAAAACATATGCATTTGTAATAGCTAGATATTTTTGGAAAGGAATGTATACCGACACGTTAAATTTTGTAGCATCTTGTACTAAATGTATTCAAACAAAACATCACATAACACCACCTGCTCCACTTCAGCCCACTTACACACCAACCCACCCAGGACATACCATTGGGATTGACTTACTAGGACCATTTAAAAACGGACAATCAGTTTTAACGGTAACAGATCATTTTTCACGGCACCTCGAACTATTTGCTTTGCATACAACAACAACTGACAAAATTGCTAAATGTTTATTTGATTACATAACTACCTTTGGCAGACCTGCCACTATTCTCAGCGATTTAGGTAAGCAACTGACTTCTGACATGTACAACAGATTCAACGATACATTGGGCATAAAAATACTCCATTCATCAGTAGGTCACCCCCAAAGTAATGCAATTTCAGAGAGAGTAAATAAATCAATAAAATATTCAATTACCACTTTACTTGAAGAAGGCCATTCTTTTGAAAATGCACTACGTATACATAAATCACTATACAACGGTTCCACACATTCTTCCACTAAATATTCCCCCAACTTATTACACTTTGGAAGAGAACTATCTTTATTATTTGATACTTTTGATCAAACTATTAATCAGCCAATCCTTGATAAGGGGATAGAAACTTACCAGTTGCTAAATGATTTGAATTCAATTTACAAAAAAGCATACACTAACATCAAAAATTCACAAGAAAAGAGAAATCAACACTTCCAGAAACGAGCGAAACTAAGAGTAATCTTAGAAAAGGATATAGTGTACCTCAAATCCGTTGATAAGTTTAAACCAAAATACACCGGACCTTTTATTGTGGTACATAAATATTCGCCAGTTTCTGTTTCCATTAAGCGTTTACACTCACCCGATGAATCGGCATTCAGAGTACACATTGACAGGCTAATTATAGCCCCCCCTAGAAATGATCATTTATTTGTGCGTCATGAGGAAAATATAAGTCACCCAGGAAATAGCTCCATAAAATACAACCTAAGATCTCGTTTTTAACACAGCCCATCACAATATTAGGTTAACATAGATTTACAGTAAATGCAGTACATCACAATGATATGCATGTTGTGTTCGAGTTTCCTTTGAGGGAGTTCATGGCTGGTCCAGGTTCTCCATCACAGGGGGCTTCCACATAACAGTTGTCTCTTATTTGCTGGGTTGTCGCCAAGATTTTTACTTTTCCCTTTCAGTAGTTTTGTTGTTCATACGTAATAATAATAATAATAATAGTAATAATAAAAATAACATATCACATTGCACATACATTAAATTTTAGTCATATCATACATAATCATGATGCACAATAAATCTCTAACCGATTATGACAAAGCTGTTTCTCACTACTCTAGGATTGACATTCCCTTTCAGATATATATATATACCATATGTATCAGAGTTTTATTTTTTTATTTTTAATTATGCCCCTTCGAAGTGAAGGCCCGTTCAAAAGTCGCCCAAAGGACCTGTAACTTCATTGTGGTGAGAAACGAAATTTCGGATTGGTGCAGTTCACACCAATTTTACCTAAACTCCCTGTTTTTCTATGTAATGCGACGTGCGCTCCTCTGAGAAAGCAAAAGATTTCGGGAGGAGCAGAGGGTCCATGTAATGTGGGCTCTCGCCAATATTCCCACTTCCCATAGGGCTAGGCCATAAGCCGATGCCATCACCTTGTCATTTGACAAGATTAAGGGCAGCAACTTTTTATGGATCGCGTGTCGCTTTCCTTTTTTTTGCTTGTCCTGTGTGGATACACGAATTTTTTTGTTTTTTTTTTCTTATTTTTTTAAACATACTCAATTGTCACAAAATACACTTCATCCATAACATTTCATTATTTTTCATATTATTACATGGTTGCAACCTCCATTTCATATTTTTAACCTCCATTTCATATTTTTAACCTACACTTCATATTTTTACTATCCATTTCGTATTCTTTTAGTATAGATTTTCATATTTGTACCACATAATTCATACTTTTATTATATACTTCATATTCTTCATATTTTATTCGAGATTTCATTTTATCCATAACCTATGTTTTTATATTATTCATGACCTATAGCTAACATTCTTCATAAGTATATATATTATAAACAATTGATGGTACGAACTTCATGACTATTTTACATATTAAACATCTTCCTTGCATTTGGCGCCTTATCTTTGATTAAAAAAAAAAGATAACCTTTATAAAGGAACAATATATGGTATACCTAAAAAAAAAACAGGAAGAATGTCTTGTTGTGTGCAAAGTGCTAGAAAAAGCACAAATAAGGCCTGAACTCTAAGCAATAAAAGGCCAATGTGTTCCGGAACAACAACAACATCAAAATAAATGAACATTTAAAAAAAAAAAAAGAAAGAGTGACTGAAGATAGATAAGCATATGTCGACATAATGTATAACTGCATAAATTCAAATATATGTAATCAATTCATTATATTTAACCAGCATAATCTTACACTTTTGTATGTAATTCTGAGAGAGACATTTTCGTACCGGGTCCAAAATTTTTTTCAAACCCAAACCAGCGGGGGAGATATATGATATCAATATATCATATATCATTGAATATGACGATGTTAGGTAACAAATTGATAAACTTATCTTTTCCTCTATTAAAAAAAAATCCTTTCTTTTAAAGTAACTAAAAAAATCATAATCACAACAGGATCTACATTACAGTTGAAGTTATAAATATATCGCCCCTTTTCTCATTTTAGTAATACTTAAACCAATCCCTTAATGTAACGGTCACCGAAATCCCAGCACATGTATTTCACTTTGTCCATACCTTATATGGTCATAGAAAACCGAATGTGGTTTTCTTATTCCAGCTGCTCTACAATAAAAATGCTGCATAAGATGTTTTGCGCGTCGTACATATTCCAATATATCTCCTTCTCATGATACCGCTCCTTATATGGTATACATTCGCAAATGTTAGACCGCTTCATGAGCCCCAAAGCCTATCCCACAAAATTCCTTTGCTTTTTCAAATTCCAATATCAAGGTTTAAACTCTTTTTTTCGCCAATTAGCGATTATCTTGTTAATATGCTAAGTACAAAAATCTCTCTCTCAGAAGAAAAATATTGCACGTATATTTTGGCCAAATATCATATACATGCCAAACATTGTAACCTTTGGCGATATCTGACAACTGATGTTATCTTGGTTCTGACTAAAAGAACGGTCACACTGTCACTTTTTCTCTTGGCCCGGCTCTGCTGTAACCACCAATAGTTTAAGTTGAGCGTCCTACTCTCTCGAAAGGGTGAAAATAAAACTTTACTTTAAAGAACCTGGCTGCATATTTATCTTTTTATCGATCTACTTTTCACGGCATTAATGATAACTTGTAATAGTCGATATTAAATCTGCAAGATACCGTAATTACCCAAGACATTCCATTACAATCATGTTGTGCACAATATCTTTATGGACAAGACAAAACCTACAACAATTAGCTGAAAAACTTTCTACTAAGCCAAACAACTTGTTTAACCCTAAATTGTCTCCCACTATTTGCCACAGTGCAATTTTATGCATCTTTCCTTTAAACTGAACACTCCTTTCCAAAAGCACCTTCAATTCTTGAATAAGTGGATCTAAAATTGGTTGATAACCATACTTTTCGACATGAGAGCATAATGAATATTTGTAATAAAAATAGAATCTAAAGAGGATTGCAGTGACACAGGTATCTATATAATAAAGGCCAAACGTATCTGTGCGTAACGCATACGTCATGTTTTGAATGGCAACACTTTCTGATGAAATTTCTGTTTTGCAATTTTCGCTATTGTAAATTTTTAAACTTCTAAACATTGCACGTTTTCAATCTTTATACCATCCTTTAGAGAAAAAAATGCACTTTTAAATGCCGTTTGTTAGAAAACTGTATCTCAATTTGTTTTTGAGATATTAATTTTTTTGTAGTTTTTGGTTCAATTTCTCTAATGGTGGCAACTTGAGTATCGCATTTATGAGGGAAAAAGAGAAAAAATAGCCATAGAGTAAAAAAGAAAAAAAAATAGAGATGCAGTTTAGTGGCTGGAGGTGACGCCAAAAATGTAACTCTAAAATTCGCTGCATTGCATCAAACACAACGGCGTGCTTTCACAAAAAAGAAAAACTTTTAGCGAAGCAATTTTTATTCATAATACAATGAAATGCTATTTTATAATGCTAAAATATATTCAGATCTTTTTCATTTAGAGAAAAAATGATGTTAAAAAATTCGGTCTCTGTTCCATGTGGTTGTTTTGTTTGGGTCGAATGAGATATTTATATAGGAAGAATAACGCCAATCAAACCGTTTTAATCGCATACGGCACCTTCATCTATCTCTTTTCTCCATGGAAAATAACAGATCACTGTATATTTTAGTTGTCATTTTTTCATAGCAATTAAAAAAAAAATAGTAATTAAAAACCTGTTATGTCAATATATCGTCGGCTATAAAACCCGATGAATGTTGTTGGTTTTATTTCGTTTTTATTTATGAATTTAGTGACTTTTAGTTTGTTGTAAACTTACTTTACAAAAGATACACCAATTAACCTTTACAAAAATGTATTTTAAAGAATATCTGGGTATATTTTCTTAGTTCAATTTTATTCTTTGGCGAAATCTTTGGCTAATAACTGCTATCTTGCATCTAATACGCAGGGCCGTAGTGAACAATAGGGAGGGCTCAAGAGAATGTAGGGGGGCTCATAGTTTTTTTTTCTCTCTCTCTGACGCAAAAAGATAAATTAGTGCATATTCATATTGTAGGTACTCTGTTTCTTATTAAACTGTTACAATAACTTCATTTTATGCTTAGAAAAGTATATGATGATGGAGTTTTGAGTGTATAACTGGTGCAAAATAGTCCATCATGTTAGCTTCATATGTACAAATAGGATGAGGGAGTGTTGAAACACTTATTTTAGATACAATTTAGTAACTCTGCAAAACTGTGAAAAGGTTTCAAAACTAAATTAGATTTTTAAACAATATTTCATTTGAATTTTCGGAACAGAAATTCATTGAGTGACCTTGGAATCTTTTCCAGGGGGAGCTAAAATATTTTAGGGGGGGGCTGAGCCGCCCATAGCACCCCCTTAGCTACGGCCCCGCTAATACGGAAGTACCGATAATTTTTAAAGCTGTATATGATTACATAAATAATATGTTTCATATAAAATTGCTATTTGGAATTAGTTGGCTGTTTAAAAAGCCTATTACGCAGAAAAAAATTATTAGACTTTCCAATTTTAAATTTTAAAAAAGTTTTTCATCTTTACTTTGTGACCCGGGAACCCCGGGTTCGGTGTACTAGTATCTTTAATGGTAAAATAAACAAATCCCAGTTTATGGATACCAGTATGGGATCCTAGTGGATTTACTATCTCAACATCATCTATATATAACTCTCAATAGCTATAGTGTCCATAGAGGATAAAACTGGATTTGAATAATAATAAAATCCATTATGAATACTATTTAAAGTAGTGCCTCTTATGCTTTTGTTGCATTTGTAGTTTTCAAACATGTTTATAAATCCATCAACAGAAATAATTTGTTTTATCATCAATGCAATTGAAATGTACCGGAAAGTTTCTTTTCTGAGAATTTGGCATGGAACACCATTTTTATCTAATTTTTGTTCGTACCGTGAGCCAAGAACAATTTTAGTGGGGTTAACAAAGCAGCCATTTTCTTTTAAAGTTGTTAATATTTTATATTTAGAATCAAATTTTGAATATAACTCGCCACAATAATCAAATTTTTCTATAAAAGTTTTCGTTTGTTCATCAGTATGATCGACAGACTGGTTTATAAATTTCATTGTCTCACCTTTTAAATAATTTACTGTATCCCACATCAAATTTGAAATTCTCTTTATTGATGAAATCAGTGGCGTAGCTATGTTTTTTGGCGCCCGGGGCCAGCAAGAAATTTTGCGCCCCCACCCCAATATAGATATATAACAATTTCTCTCAATTTGGCGCCCCTAGGCCTCGGCGCCCGGGGCGGACGCCCCCCTTGCCCCCCCTTAGCTACGCCACTGGATGAAATAATACTTTTCAAAGGAACCCCACTATTGCTACAAGCTTCACTGCAATACTGCACATCATAAAAAGTTCCCTAGCATTTTGTTTTTTATTTTGAAAATTTTTTGAAGGGGAGTTTACGTCAGAATTAATAACAAAGCCATCATCTGACTGACTGAAAATTCTTCTACCTGTTGGCTCTGTGAGGGTGCTGATGTTTCATCTTTTGCATGGAATCGCTCTAAGTGTCTCTGATAATTATATAGCTTCCTAAATGATTGCTTACAAAATCTATCATAACACTTGTAATGTTCTACGACCCAATGACGATTCCTAATATGCCAACAGAGATAAGAAGAACTGAAAGATCTTTTGCAAAATGTACAAAACATTTTATAAACACTAATTTAGCTAAAATTATATACATAAAAGAAATAAATAATTGCAATACTGTGAAAAATTGTTTAGCCTATAATTTTAAACAATAACTTAACAATCAGGGTTTGTGATTTTTTTTTTTATTTTTTTAATAAAAATCAAAACAATCTGATTTTTTTTTTTTTATTTAAATCGTTTTTTTTTTTTTTTTTTTTTTTTTTTTAATGACACACATTATTTCTATTTTATGACTTTTTGTTTAATTTAAATAATGTAAATTTCACATACATAGTATTATCTATTAATAATATTACACAATTTACATAAATGATTAATACTATTTCAAAATAAAATTTTAGGCTATGAAAAAAATCTTGAAACTACATATCAGTTGTCAAAAATTAATCCAACCTTCAGTATTTTAATTAAAATAAAAAATCTGCAACACATAAAAAATTTATTAAGTGCTGACTGAGAAGAATGAGTTTAGCTGCTGCCATCAAAATACTTAAGGCCAGAAGACACAAATTGAGGTGTCATCACTAATCAATTGACTTCTCAATTGTGTTGAAATTTACACAGGAAAATATTGAATAGCTATTTTATTTTATTTGTGGAATATCTATCATCTTATAAAACAATAACTATTTAAACTTACTAATGAGAACTTGGAATCCCTAAATAAAAATTCAGTCAGAAGGAATACTACAGTGTTACTGTACCTGGCTGCTTTTTTATTAGGGGATTCCAAATACTCATTAGTAAGTTTAAGAAGTAATTAATCATAAGTTAATCAGTAAGTTCAGTGTTTCATAAGATAATAGATATCCCGGAAATAAAATAAAAGTAAATTGCTATTCAAAATTTTCCAGTGAGAATTCTACCACTAGTGAGAAGTCAGTCAATTAGTGAATATGTCACAATTTGTTTCCTCTGGCCTTGAGCATTTCGATGGCAGCGGTTTAACAGTTTTATCTCTTGATTTCTAATTTCCGAAAGTACCAAACCAAAGGTGGAAAACATTTATTCTACGGAAGTAGATAAATCTATTGCAGTAAAAAGCTATTTGATCATTAATTCTGTAAGTTTTTTAGTATCAGCCTTTTCAATAACTGTAACAAAAATACCTTCCACCATTCTAAAGGTCTAAGATCAATTATATTAAATTAAAATAAATAAATGACTGATTCAGATTTTGCTCAAATCTTAATATAACAGGCCTTACCAAAGTACAGCACATAAAGTCATACAATTTTATTTTACCTCGACTTGTAGAAGTTTTTTCAAAATACTAATGAGTAAATATTCAAATATTTAATATATTTCAGCTAAGATTTCTTTACTGTTGCAAGATTATTTTATAATTTGATTCAAATGAAATTTGAAAGCATTTTGTTTTTCTAAACTTTACATTTATTTTACTTTTTTACAAAGCTTAAGCTTTATTGTTCTGAAAGTTGTTTGATTATATATCAGAGTTTCCCCCAGGTTTAAAAAAGGGCAGGGCGCTACTGTTCTTAAAAGGGCACTTTTTACATTTTCAAGGGCACTTTTTCATTTTTAAGGGCACTAAATTTTGTTTAAAAAAAGAGGGAAAAATGCCGTTTTGTTAAAAGATCGCAAAAAACAGCAAATTTTGTTAAAAGATCGCAAAAACAGCACATTTTGTTAAAAGATCGCTAAAAATAGCACATTTTGTTAAAAGATCGCAAATAATGGCATATTTTGCTTTAATAAAAAAAATAAAAAAAAAAAGAAAAAGAAAAAAAAACGTCAAATTTCATGAAAATATTGCAAAAAACGACAAATCTCATGAAAATATCGCGAAAAGATGGAACTTTTCACAGAATTTTCCGTTTTATTGTGATTTTTGGACAAAATTTGCCGGGTTTTTTTTTTCCGCAAATCTTTTGACAAAATCTGCCGTTTTATCGTTTTAATTAAACGAAAGTTGACGTTTTTTGCAACTCATTTTTCAAAATTTTCCGTTTTATCCCAATTTTGGAAGGAATTTGTCACTTTTCCACGATTTTTTGAGAAAATCTACTGCTTTGTGACGAAATTATCCTCTTTTCGGAAATCTTGCCGGAAATTAGTCGTTATTTCGCAATTTTTCACAAACATGTCTTTTTTTTGACGAAATTACCCGTCCCACGGGACGCGTATGAGGCAATTTTTTGCATAATTTACGCGCTGTAGCGTGTTCGGAATCATCGCTGGAGGGCTGCGTTTTTTCAAATGTGGAGCAAGAAGGGAAGTATTTTTTTTGAATGAATGACAAGAGGGGCACTAGTTTTTGGATGAGGGACAAGAGGGGCGCTATTTTTTAAACTAAAGGGCAGGAGGGGCGGAGCGCCCTCCTGAAACCCTCTGGGGGAACTCTGATATATATTATATAAAACTAAATTATATTAAAGCCCATTATCATATTTGTTTACATCTTAAATTTATTAAAAAATAACGTAAAATAAACACTGATTTAAATGAATGATTTTTTTTTAATTCAATTGATTTAAATCATGATTAAAATTAAGCTGATTTAAATCAACGAACCCTGTGAACAAAATTTTAAAACAGGACTCATACAATAAAAAAACAAGGCAAAATATAAAAAAGAAAACTATTTAAAATTTACATAGATATTATTTTTCAAGTCTTTTACACATGAAGGAACATCACTGTTCAAGTCAAATTTATAAAATGTATTTTAAAAATACCACACATTAGAACAGTAAAGTGAGAATTCTAAATTCAAAATGAAATGCAACTTGAAGCAAAGATGCATCTTTTGAAGCACCTCTATGCTATGACCTTCAAAAATGAGAAAAATTTGTTGAGGCTTGCACCTCTCTCCGATGGCAAGAATGAATCAATGGTTGCTTCCTTTGGCCGTCCAACAGACTATCTTCTTTCATAAATTTTTCTAGCCCTTCTCCAACCTGTAAGTAATGAATCAGTTACTTAAATGAAAAGAATAAATTATTTTTGTCCCCCCTTCCCCTGCTTAAAATTTGCTGGTTCATAAGCAATTATTAACAATAAATGCATAGAGCAAACAAACTGATATTTAAGATTAATTCTTAGGAAGTGGTAATTTCCTTATCAGATACAGTAACTTTTTTAATGTCTTATCAATTTTATGATTTTTTTTTCTATAAAAAAAAAAAAACCATCAGTTTTGTTAATGTGTGAAAAAATTACAAACTTTGTTCGACTGCAGAAATATCTCATATTTTGCCTGTTTATTGTGCGACTGTAATTGATCGGGTGCAGAACAATAGAAAATATTGTCATTCGAACAAGGAAAAATCACAAGTTGCGTTGATCAAGTTCCGAAAAATGGCGAATTTTATTGATCAGACATGAAAAATATAACACCAATTTTGATGATCACGAAAAAAATTGCTAATTTTTTCAATGGTGCAAATAAAAATTGATTGGCTATGGAACAATTGTGAGTTTCACCAGTTTCTCGTTTGAAAAATAGAAATCTCAAAATTTGCTACGGGAAAACAATACAGATTTCGTCAATTAAGACATAGCACAAGACAATAAAAACCTATCATGAAAAAGGTAATTTTATTGATATTACCTGTTGATCATTATTTTTACGGGGAGGATTTTAATGCCGAACAGTGTTATCCTGTAAAAATATTTAAAAAAGGGTTGGATTTTTTTTTTTTTTTTTTTTTTTTTGGCCTATAGTTACCATAGAATCATTAGCCAATAAATTTTGAGGGATTCTATCTAGCATATATTTTGAACTTTAGCTCAACTTGAAAATATCTTTATTTTTAGAAAATAAATAATGCAATACCAAATACCGAGACAACTGGATGAAGTGATCAAGAGACTGAGCACTTGTCGGTCCAATTTGACTTTTTGGAGCCAATTTTCTTAAAATCGGCTTGAGGCAATATCAAAGGCAACACTACAAGACCACAACAAATTTCTGAAAAGAAAAAAATGCAAATATTAATAATAATGTAAATAATAATGCAAGTAATATACATTGAGAAAACAAATTTGATCTCCCACAAAAAATTAAAATTAGCATTAAAGCATTATTAAAGGATAAATGATTGTAACAGTTCTACATTTAGTTTTTTTTTCTTTGAAAATATTAATATGATTCTTAGAGCTTCCTCTTTTTTCCAGAGTTTTTTATACTTGTAAAAAAAGCTTGATTTCTTTTCTTTAAAAAAAAAAAAAAAAAAAAAAAAAAAAAAATGGAGTAAATTTCGGTGAAATTTGCAATATTGTATTTCCCCACAATCATAATAGGTAATGTTTTTCTATCTCAGTTTTTTTCCGAAATCTGCACTTTTTTAACTGTGAATATTTGACAAAATTCACATTTTCTTTCTACGGAATCACTAACGAAAAATGTTGCATGGACTAAATTTTGCAACTTGAAAAAAATGAGTTTTGCAAAAACTTAGTGTTTAAGAAAGATTTTTGTAGCATTTTATTTTATTGGTTTTACATTTAAATTTTACATTTAAATCTTCAAATTGGACACGAATGGAAAGCAAAATAAATAAAATTACTAGCCTATCAGATTTTTAGGCATTTTCCTAATATTTATACGATATTTAATATGCAGTAGCCAATTTATCTGTTATTATATACAACCAGAAATAATTTAACAAAAATATTTTTTTATAAATCAATACTATATTCTTACTTTCAGTAGGATTATAAAATTCGATGCATTTCCAAATTCAAGGCACAAGCTATCCCTCTTTTTCTCGTCATACAGTAACTTGTATTCTGCATCAATCTTAAAGAAATTTAAAACATATAAAAGTACAGTTCAGCAAAAGGCAACATATATAAACATTCTTCCAGTAACTTTATTGTACACCACACTAAATTATTACTATCAATGTGAACATTATATTCAATTCTTTATTTTTTTAAATTCTTATAGACTAAGTACAAAAGTAATATTTATCCGGGATCTGTCCGACCTGACCGGTTAAAAGATATAAAATTTTCCTAAACATAGCCCTACTTAATTTGACAAAATTTAACAGAAAATAATAAACTTTAGTAGAAAATACAACGGTATTTAGGTAATTTCAGAATAATATGTACTGTATCTACTAGTGCATAAATAATTGTGCAGCTAGCATGCTTCCCTCCCCCCCCCCCCCTGTTTCGATGGGACCAAAATTTATCTTCTATAATTTTACATGCAAATATTTTTTAATACATAAAGTATTTTGTTTGAAATTTACAAAATTATTCTTAATTGGTCGCAAAAAAGAATAAGTAGAAAGAAAATATCTTGAAAATTAACTATTGGTTGTGGATAAAAACATGAAAATGATTGATTAACCCCAGAAAAGTTTTTCCAATGAGTCACAAGTAAAAGTAGCAGGATGTGCCAATCAACAAGGAAAAAAAAAATCATATTTCCCCATGATTTTTCTACAAAATTCAAGTATTTTCCACAGTCTTTCGATAAAATTTCAGTATTTTTTTGCAACCTGTTCACGAAAATTGCGTTATCTCCCGCAATCCTCTGTAGTATTTTTTCCGCGACCGTTTGATGAATTTAGTTTTTATTTTGAGATCCTATGGGGAAATGTGCGCATTTCCCTACAAGCATTCGAAGAAATTTGCTTAATTTAGCGCGGTTTGTACTCATGTTTTTGTTTATTTCATCTGTTACCCCCCCCCCCCCCAGATAAAAATGTCAACAAATTTTAATGCATATTTGCATAGATCCCAGGAGCCAGGAATAAAATTCACCGCCGAAAAAGCAGAATTCTGAATTTCCTTCGAAAAGTAGCATGTCTTAAGCACACAGAAGTCACTTTTTTTTTTTTTTTTTACTCAGAACTTTGATGAAATTTGCATTTTCTTGCCACCTTTTGAGGAATTTTGCAATTTTTCAGCAGACATTTAACAAAATTTGTGTTTTATCCTCAGTGCTTTGTAGAAATTTGCATTTTCTAGCCACCTTTTGATGAGTTTTGCAATTTTTCAGCAGACATTTAACAAAATTTGCATTTTATCCCGAGTGTTTTGTAGAAATTTGGTTTTTTTTCACAATTTTTTTACAAACTTGCAAACCATGGTACGGGTCCCCAGGTGCCTGTGGGATAGTTAGGCCGTGGCTCTGGTCATTAGTGTTGGTTCTAGATAAAAAGGGTCACCGGGCAGGAATTTTTCAAAAAGGATACAGTGTACCCTTGTCCCCCAAAAATATCCTGAACTGGTTTGTTTAATCCCTTATAATTTGCAATATTTTCCAGGGATAAATTGAATTGTCACAAGGGCGAATAGGAAATGTAGCCTGACAAGGGAAAGGGGGGGGGGGAGATTCATCCCAAAAATATTAATATTTTGTGTTTTTAATAGTAAAAAAAAAAAAAAAAAAATACAATTTTTGCTTCGGAACTCTATATCCCCCCCCCCCCCCCCCCCACGGGAGAAGAGTGCCTGAATTCAACACAGTTTAAAACAAGTTTCAACTTTGTATTTCGCACATGTTATGAATGCATGTAATCATGCACATTTAGCAAATAATTCTGTATTCAAAAATGAAATATTAATTATAATTAATGGCGCTATTAGAAAAGAGTACTCAGGGTTCATACAGACTTGGGAAGAAAAAATCCAAGGAATCCAAAAAAGAGATTTACCCCCAGATTTAAAAAGGGGCAGGGCGCTACTGTTCTGAAAAGAGCATTTTTTACATTCTTCAGGGTACTTTTTGGTTTTTAAGGCCACTTTTATAGAGTTGAATCTAGAATCTAGCAGTTCAAAAAATTGTAGAAAAACAGAGATTTCGTTAAAGAATCTAAAAAAAAAATCTAAAAATTTCGCTAAAAAATTGATTAAAGGAAAAAAAAGGTAAATTTTATTAAAAAATCGCAAAAAAACGGCCTATTTTGTTAAAAGATCGCAAAAAACAGCAGATTCTGTTAAATTATCGTGAAAAAACGGCAGATTTTGCTAAAAAAAATCTCGAAAAAACGGCAAATTTTCTTAAGAAATCGCAAAAAATGGAAAATTTTGTCAAAAGATAGCGAAAAACCGCTAATTTTGTCACATTTAAACACGAAAAAATGCAAATTTCGAAAAAGCGCAAAAAAAAGCACATAGTTCATAACGGGAGTGGAATCGCCCCCTCTTTTCTCCCATTTCCATTGTAACCTTTTAAAAAATTTGCTGTGTTTTTTTTTTTTTTTTTTTTTTTTTTTGCTTAGGATCATCTCTGTGATTCTGTCAAATTTCTTTCCAAAATTTAGAAAAATTAAGGTAGTCATTTCCGAAAATAAAGAAAGAAAGATCGGTCGTTACTCTAAAAATCAGGGCCGTAACTACCGCCGGGGCACTGCCCCAGGGCCTCCAAGCCTGAGGGGCCCTAAACTGATGGTTAAAAAAACTATTGATTTTAGTTTCTAGTCTAACTTCCTATAAAATGTCCAGCACCTAGTTAAATGTTAATAATTAAAAAATAATAATAAATAAATAAAATAACATGTTAGAATAAATGTTTTTGCATGTCCGTCGATATACTTCATACGTTTTGCATGCAAAAGCAACTCTATATAGTATAAAGAAGAAAATATGGACTTCTGATCGGTTGAATAATATAAAAAGAATCTAAAAAAAATCTAGAAAATCTTTCTTCTTTTCTATTAAAAAATACATAAAATCGGAAAAAAATAATCAAAATCCATCGTTCAAATGGTTTTTAAACAGAAACATATGATTAAATTACATAAACTCAAAAATGAACCAAAACAAAACGCTCTTTAAAGTATTCCACCAATAAGAAGTCTGTATTTTCACCTCTATGCTAGCTTCAGTGGGATCGGCAAAAATTCCGTCGTCGCCAGGTGCCTGCCGAGTAGGGTTGTCCAATTCTGCTTTTTTTTTTGTCATTTTTGGACTTATCATACTGTGTATGTTTAAACAACAGCGTGCAAAAGAAAAAAACTGCGTCCGGGGCAAAGTGTTAATTTGCTCCGGGTGCGAGGGGCCTCACTAGTTTGCCCCAGGGCCCCCAGGATTATAGTTACGGCTCTGCTAAAAATCTTACATAAAATGTATCACAATTTTTGACAAATAATCGAAAAAATATCATTTTCTTAAATTAGTGAAAAGAATCGTCAATTTTGTTTTTGGATTGTGAGAAAAATGCGAGTTTTGCCAGAGGATGGTGAAAAGATGCAAATTTCGTTCAGGAATCACAAAATAAAACAAACAAAAAAGAATTTTGACAAAAAATTTTGAAAAAAAAGGGACATTTCATCAAGAAATAGGAACAAATTTCGTCAAAAGGTCGCGGGAAAAAACTGCGTTTTTTCCTGTGGCACTTCGATAAAATTCGCGCTTTTTGTCTGTTGCATTTTGACGAAATTTGCACTTTTTCAGCGGCCCTTTGGGAAAAAAAAAATCGCATTTTTTTCTGTTTTCAGATGACAATATTCACTTTTTGTCGACGATCATTTAACGAAATTAGAGTTTTTTCCACGGTCCTTTGACAAAATCCTTTGGTCCTTTCGCCTAATCTTTGCGTAATTTACGCGCTATAGCGCGTCCGCATCATCGCTGCGTTTTTTCTAATGCGGGGCAAGAAGGGCGCTATTTTTTTAATCAGCGACAACAGGGGTGCTAGTTTTTGGATGAGGGGCAAGAGCAGGCGCGGATCCATGGGGGGGGGGATCGCCCCCCTCAAACCAGTGTTGAATTCAGACTTTTTTCCGGAAGGGATTTCTGCGACTCTGTCGAAGACATTCCATTTTTCTGGAAAAAACACGAATTTCGTTAAAATGTCACTAAAAAGAGCTAATTTTGTCAAAGTGTCGCAGAAAAAGAGAGCAAATTTCGTTAAAAGGTCGTGGAAAAAGCGCTAATTTTGTCAAAGGGTTGCAAAAAGGTAAGGCAAAATATCGCGGGAAAGGTACTCATTTCGACACAGGATCGCTGAGAAAGCGCGAACTTCGACATAAGATTGCTGAAAAATTGCTAATTTTGTCAAAGTATCACGAATTTCATCAAATTATTACGGGAAAAGCACGAATTTCATCATAGGGTCGCGGAAAAATGCGAATTTCGACAGAGATTCGCATAAAAAACGCAAACTCAGACATAGGATCGCTGAATAAGCACTAATTTCGTCAAAATAGCGTGAAAAAGCGCGAATTTCGTCAAATTATCACTGGAGAAGCACGAATTTCATCACAGGGTCGGAGGAAAAATGTGAATTTTGACAGTGGATGGCGTAAAAAATGTGAACTTCGACGTAGGATCGCTGAAAAGGCACTATTTTTGTAAAAGTGTTGAGCAAAGAGTTTGAATTTCGTCAAAAGTTTGAGGAAAGAACGCTACTTTTTTCAAAGGGTTGCAAAAAAACTGCTAATTTTGTCAAAGTACCGCGAAAAAGTGTGAATTTCGTCAAAGGATCGCGGAAAAAACGCGAATTTTGAAGAGGATTGACGTAGGGTCTCGCTGAAAAAACGAGATTTTTGTCAGTGTCATGCAAAAATCTCGAATTTCGTCTAAAGTTAGCTATTTTTTTCAAAGGGTTGCAAAAAAAGTGCTAATTTTGTCAAAGTATTGCGGAAAAGGGCGAATTTCATCAAGAGGTCACGGAAAAAGCGCTAATTTTGTCAAAGAGTTGGAAGAAAGGTAGGCAAAGAATCATGGAAAAAGTTTGAATTTCGACATAGCATCGCTAAAAAAGCGCGAACTTCGACATAAGATTGCTGAAAAAGCGGTAATTTTGTCAAAGTACTGCAAAAAAGTGCGAATTTCGTCAAAGGGTCGTGGAAAAAACGTGAGTTTTGACAGAGGATCGTGTAAAAAACGCGAACTCTGGCATTGGATCTCTAAAAAGCGCGTATTTCGACATAGGATCGCTGGAAAAGCGCGAATTTTGTCAAAGTGTCGTGGAAAAATGGCCTACTTTTCTCAAAGGGCTGCAGAAAATTGCTAATTTTGTCAAAGTATCGCAGAAAAGAACCAATTTCGTCAAAGGATCGTGGAAAAAACCCGAATTTTGACAGAGTATTGCGGGAAAAAAGTTGAAATTCGTCAAAAATGCCAAAAAATGCGAATTCCGTCAAAGAGTCGCGAAAAGAGCGCAAATTTAGTCAGAAGATCGCAGAAAGCATTTCATTTGATTATTCATTTAATAATAACTGTACAAGGAATGATTTCATGAACAGAAATTATGATTACGTTGATTCTATGTTTCTTAGTATCGCCCCTCCCAAAACGATCCTCTGGATCCGCCACTGGGAAAGAGGGGTGATATTTTTTAAACTAAAGGGCAGGAAGGGCGGCACGCACCCCTGAAACCCTCTGGGGGAAACTCTGCAAAAAATTTTAAGGACTTGCCACTTTTGTTGTTATTTATGTGGCATGCACTTGCACACCCCAATTTTTAATGCCCCATTTGGAGAAAAGAACATTTCAAACAAATTTTTCTCTATTAGAACCTAATTATTGGTGCTGAAAATGTAAAGAATTCACAACCTTGGCGATTTTGTATGTTTAAATAAACAAGTAAACAATCAACTTTCCTATGCAATGACCAATGGTCACACACACAGAGATCAGTGAAATTCGAAACACTTATTACATATATCGCATACAACTATAAAAGAATTTTTAAATGTAAAAAAAAAAAAAAATGCTAATGCGACGTACGCGAAAAAATATAACTTTTGAATTTATTCTTTTAGAGCAGCGATAAGTTAAAGTGTCCTAAAGCTGACATCTAACAAATATTTAAAGCATTACTTATTTTCTAAAACAATTTAGAATGAGTTTTTCTTTCTTCTTAAATCAAAGATATCTTGGATTTGGAAAATTGATAATGCTTTAAATATTTGTTTTACTTAAAGATGTCAGTTTTAGAGCACTTTACCTTAATCACTTTCTTTGAAGGTGAATGTTGTCCATGACATACATAGAAAACTGAAAAAAGCACCATTATTAACATCCTTGTAAGATACTAGTCACCATTATATGCTATTGAATTTGTTAATTAAATTATGTACACATACATTTAAATAAAATATAGATCAAACTATTTACAACAATAAAATCTACTTTGGGTTCCATAAAAAATTGGAATACAAATGATTAATCACAACAGTATTAAAAACAAAAAATATTGATAAAAAAATTTATCGAAAAACTTTATGTAGTAAAAAGTGTATGGAAAGAAATTTGGGCTAAATAATAAACAAAATAATAATATTAAAATCAATTTCTTATGAATTTATTTGCAATTTTTGTTATCTAATTTGTCTAATTTCTGCAATTCTTTTTTGTTTGTTTGCAGACATAATGTTTTCATTTCTAAGTAGTGCCTAATGAATCTGTACGAATCCCGGCACTGCACAACTATTTAGTCAAGTTTTGGCACCATCCCCGGCGAATTGCAGTTTGAAATAAAATTAAAATGACATCAAAGATGGCAGAGTATGTGCGAAAGCAGAATGAAGTAAAAATATGTGACATTGAATAAACACTTTCAAATAATAATAATTAATAGTAATTCTAAAATAAATCTTGTGAATTTATTATTATTGTTATTATGATGCCAAATGATGTTGGTACACGTGATAACATGACATGCATTTCCGGCTCAAAAATTAATAAGAGCATTTTTTTAGCAATTATTAAATTACTTTAAAATATTCTGCGCAGTTTAATTTTTACATTAATATTAACAACATCAAAAAAACAGTTGATTACATCAACAATAAAATAATATTGAATAATGAACAGAGAGTACTTACTTTCGAAGTTTTCAGAGAATGAATAGAGCTGTTCTTCTAATTTCTTCTTAAATTAATCCATAATTCGTTAAAAATCACTTAATAAACAAAATAACTTAAATAACTTAATTAATAATACACAAAAATAATTTAATTTTCCAAAAACAATAACAAACTTGAACAACATACCGCTAACGCGGCTGAATACGAATACGATCGTAGACGAAGCACTCACAACAGAATGTAGCCTTACGCGTTATAGCGAAAGCTCGATAATATAGTTCCTTCCAAAGAAGAAAAATGTAATATTATTCTTTTATTTCCAGGATATGTTGCATTGTTTTTCTCTTAATGAATAACTTTTATGCTGTTATGAATGAAATAAATCTTAACAAAGTACAAACTTATCATTTCGTTTGGTTTTGATAACATCCGATGTTTCAAAACTGAGGAAGCATAAGGTTCATTTTTGATCCATATATACTCAAATCGATATGAGTACATCAATATACTCATTTTTGAGTACTTCATTTTTTACAGTGTGTCATTTTTTTAATCACAATTATAAGTACTGGGTCCCCTGTTTGTGACTTCTTAAAGATCATTCTGCTCTCCAGAAGTAGAATAAATCCAATATAATGTTTAATAATTTTAGACTTATCATTAATTACTTATCATAATTGCAATATCAATTGTTAATTTTCAAAATCCATTTTTTATATTAATAAATTATTACTAGTTAACAAGTATAATCAATCTGTTGATTTTCCTTGCCTAAAAAAATGCCGTAATATCCAGTTTTGATGTTTTCTTCTTTTGGCTAGAAATTCCTTTTGTGATGTATAGTTATTAAAAATGCTCTTAAAACAAAAATACTTACTGTTCCATGTAGGCAGACGATACCGTGCTACCTAAATTAAAATGTCAGTGTTGAGAAACTGAAGAGAAGTGAAGTGTTTTTTCTGTTTTTATTCTAAAGTTGTTTTTGAGATAAATGCAGACGATAATGCAGCAGTGAGCTGCGAGCGAGTGTTATTCTTTGAATAAAGTGTTTTTTAATATAACCAGTGCCTATGGAAGAATTGTGTTGTGTGTGCATAATATTTTACATGGTCCGTCGAGCTGGAGGGTGAAAATAATTATTTATGAGAGTGAAAAATCATGGAATTTGAACTATGTGCTGATGTTATATGAAGAGTTCTATTATAGATCTGTCAACGTTTAACATGAGAATCTTCGAATAATATCGTGCACAAACAAGTGAAATATTGTGTTTAAGATGATCAATTAAAGAATTATAATGAGTCTTCCTCGGAATTTCGCAGCGATTTGAGTGAGGTAAGAGCAATTTTTTAATTTATTTTGGTTTAATTATGTCTGTTATTGATAATCTAAATAAACACGAGCTTAAGCTTGTAGTTGAGGAATTGGGTTTAACTGCTCCTGAAAGTAGTAAAATTATTGATTTAAGAAATATTATAGAGAATAGTGAATATTACTCAAATGAGCAGTTATTAAAAAGCATCGTTAATTCGGTTGTTGAGGAGTATAAATCACGAACAGAAACTGAGAAAACAAAATTAGAATTAGAAAAAATTAAATTAGCGCAATTAGAAAGGGAGTTAGAATTACAAAATTCGGAATTTGAAAAAATTAAACTCGCTCAGTTAGAGAAAGAATTAGAAATAGCCAAATTGCGTAAAGAATCTCGGGAAAATTTGCCGTCCGTAACAGAAAAATCGGAAACGGAAATAGGGAACAATAACTTGGAAAGTTTTATTAAAAGTATTAAAACTTTAACTATTCCTTTACCAACGAGAGCTGAGTCATTTAATCTTTTTTTTCAATCTCTTGAGAAAGCGTTTCGAACTAAAAATGTACCTAAAGAGTTTAAGGCCGAAATTCTGTTAAATATTCTCGGCGAAAAAGCGAGCAATTTAATGATCTATTTATCAGAGGAAGAGTTGATTAGTTATGATAAATTGAAAAATATAGTGTTAAGGGAATTTCAACCTACTGCACAAGAATGTTTAAACAATTTCAAGAGTGCACAAAAATTACCGTCGGAAAGTTACGTTCAATTTGCAGCTAGGCTGAGTTCAATTTTTCAGTATTACTGTAATTTGCGTGAGGTAAATGATTTTAAATTATTATGCGATCTGATTGTTTCAGATAAAATTTTCAGTTCTTTAGATCGCGAATTAATGAATCATATCGCAATTAAACAATCCGGGTCATATTTTAAACCACAGCAACTAGGAAGAGAATGCGATATTTTTTTGTCGATTAAAAATAAATCTAAAGGTGAATCAAATGTGTATTCGAGAAACACGATAAATGAAAATAAACGTATAGCGACAAATAAATTTCAAAATCGGCCTCAAAGGAGCGCTTCAAATATATTTTTTTCGGAAACAAAAAATGTCAAATGTGTCTTGTGTAAATCTAATGAATATCACGGTTTACATTCTTGTCCGCAATTCAAAAAACTGTCCATTAAAGATAGAGTAGAAGTTGTGAAATTAAATAAAGCATGTTTCAAATGTTTAAATTATAATTGCTGCGCACAGAAATGTAAGTCTAAAAATTGTGCTAGATGTAACCTACCGCATTCTGAGCTAATACATTTTTCTAGAGAAGAAAAGGAATTAAATAATCAAAATAAAAATGTTGGTCATGTGTTTCAATCGGCTGCAGGAATAAAAAATTCACAACCCGAGGAAATCCTTTCTTACCCTCCGAGTCAGACTGTCGCCTCTAGTTTTGTGAAAAATAAAACAAAATCCGTTTTATTAAGTACGGCGCGTATCCTCATTAAAGATAAGTTCTCGGAATGGCAGGAAGTTAGATGCTTACTAGATGTCGGTTCACAAGCATGTTTGATTACTTCGCAGTGTGCTAATCGATTGCAGCTTAGAATTAATAAAACGAATACTTTAATTTCATGTTTGGATGACACTTCTATGACAATAAAAGGCTGCGTAAATACAAAAATCGCGAATAGAGATAAAAGTTTTGAAAGAGAATTGACTATGCTAGTAGTAAGGAAAATTACAGATTTAATTCCGCAACAAGTGGTTAACATAAATGTTGAAGTACCAGATTTAACTATTTTAGCAGATTATAGATTTAATTTTCCTGATAAAATTGATATGTTGTTGGGGGCAGAAATATTTTATGAGTTATTAAGACCGGGACAAATATATTCTCAGAGTTCAA
Organism: Maratus speculifer; assembly: GCA_964019185.1. Lineage (NCBI taxonomy): Eukaryota > Metazoa > Arthropoda > Arachnida > Araneae > Salticidae > Maratus > Maratus speculifer. The sequence continues at coordinate 193,966,748 of OZ025299.1, forward strand.
ATTTACTTTTGCAAAATACCGTATTTGGGTATGTGGCTAGTGGATGCATAGAGCAGGAAAGTGATGTAAAAGTTCATTGTGGGCTAATTCGGGAGGAAGATTTAAACCAAACATTAAAAAAGTTTTGGGAAGTTGAAAACGTCTAAGTAGAGTTATCAAAAAGTAAGGAATTTGAGATATGTGAGCAACATTTTGCGCGTACGCATTGGAGAAATGAGGAAGGGAGATACGTGGTGAAAATGCCTTTAAAGGAAAATCCTTCGTGTTTAGGCCAATCTAGGGAGCTTGCTCTTAAAAAACTCAAATCGCTGTGGACTCGCTTATCAAAAGATAAGAAATACTTCAAATTGTATAAAGATTTTTTAAATGAATATGAAATGTTGGGGCATATGAAACAGGTTAAAGAAGTGAAAGAACCTGACGTCGTGTATTATGCTCCACATCATGGTATTTTCAGACCAGAAAAGTCCACCACAAAACTAAGAGTTGTATTTAACTGCTCTGCCACAACAACAAATGGCACATCACTTAATTCATTGCAATATAATGGCGGTGTTATTCGGAATGATTTATTCACGATAATGGTTAGTTTTCGAGAGCATATTTATGCACTGGCTGCGGATATTCAAATGATGTATCGAATGATCAATATTGATCCTAGTCAGCACGCATTGCAGAGAATTTTGTGGAACGATAATTTCGAGGAAGAGCCTAAAATTTTTGAACTACAGATCGTTACATACGGTACGGTTAGGGCGCCTTATTTAGCAATGAAAACTCTCAACCAGCTATCGATTGATGAAGGAGATAATTATCCGATGGCAGCATCGGTTCTTCGAGAAAATATTTACATGGATGATATTTTGTGCGGTGCACCTACGCTTGAAGAAGCCAAAGAGTTGCAGCGGCAGCTCATAGCGATTATGCATAAAGCAGGTATGAGACTCCATAAGTGGTGTACAAGTGATAAAAATCTTTCGCTGACATATAAAGAAGGGTGTAATTTTGATAATGAAGTTGAAACAGAACAGCTCTGTAAATTATTTATTGGCGGACTCAATTATAAAACTACAGAAGAGCCACTCAAATCTCATTTTGAACATTGGGATGAAATTGTTGATTGTGTTGTGAGGAGGGAACGCAATAAACGCAGATCACGTGGATTTGACTTTGTGACATTTAGACGTGCCCATATGGTTGATGATGCTCAAGCTGGTAGACCTCATAAAGATGATGGCCGTGAAGTGGAGCCTAAGAGAGCTGTTCCTCGTGATGATTCAGGTAAACCTGAAGCACAGATGACTGTTAAAAAACTGTTTAAGGGATCTTCATTTCTACAGAACAGTGATTATCCTCAACGTACAATAACCATACCAGCAACAAATGATGAGTTCAATAAAGAGCTCAAATTTAATGTTAAATCCTCGAATGAATTTAATGTTATAAGTTGTAATATCACCGAGAATTGTTTTGTATATAACTTGATTAATCTTAGTAATAATTATTTAACGCTTGTGTGTATTCTTAGTTATATTTTCAGATTTGTGATGAATGCAGGTATGCCTCTTTATAAGTGTAATGAACCCTTGAGTACATCAGAATTGGAATTGGCAGAGAAATATTTAATTAAATTAGTGCAAAATGAAGCCTTCAGTACCGACATACATAGCCTTCAGACTAAAGGATCGGTAAGTCCGAGTAGCAAGTTAAAAGGCCTCAACCCTTACTTAGATGAATTTGGAATTTTAAGGGTTGGTGGCAGGTTAAGTAATAGTAATTTACATTTTTCAAAAAAGCACCCGGCGATTTTACCAAAGAGTAATAAATTTACTGTAATTGTTATAAATTATTATCATAAAAAATATTTGCATGTTGGTGCGTCAACTTTACTATCCTTAGTAAGAAATAAATTTTGGCCAATAAATGGTCGTGCAATGTGTCGAAAGGTGGTTCATCAGTGCATTCCATGTTTTAAAGCTAAACCAGTTATTGCAAATCAATTGATGGGCGACTTGCCCAGGGATAGAGTCCAATTAGACTATTGCTTTAATATTTCGGGTGTTGATCTGTGTGGGCCATTTATGATCAAAATTGGTTATGCACGTAGGACCATCTTACAAAAAATTTATGTCTGTATTTTTGTTTGTTTTGTATTTAAGGCTATACACATAGAAATTGTTTCAGATTTAACTTCCGAATCATTTATTGCGGCACTGAAAAGATTCATAGCACGCAGAGGTAAATGTGCCAAATTGTATTCTGATAATGCAAAAAATTTTATTGGGGCAGATAAAACACTTAGTCTTTTATGAATTAGTAAGAAAACCTGATGAGAAATTAGCAGCATATTTGTCTAGTGAAGGCATTGAGTGGAAATTTATTCCCCCCAGATCACCCAATTTCGGGGGTCTTTGGGAGGCCGCAATAAAATCCTTTAAATTTCATTTTAAGAGAATTGTGGGAGGTGCTAATCTCACTTATGAGGAATTTCTTACAGTAGTGATACAAATAGAGGAAATATTAAATTCGAGGCCTTTGAGTCCATTATCAGATGACGCAGATGATTTTGGAGTCCTAACTCCAGCTCATTTTCTTATAAACACTGTAAAAAATTTTGCCGTTAAAAAACGGAAATAGTACTGGTAATCTAGACGCCAGTACTACTTCCGTTTTTTAACGGAAAAAAATTTCCAGGAATAGTTCCGTTTTTTCACAAAATATTTCCGTTTTTTAATATTTTTTTATGCAAAAATTTTCATTTGAAAGAATTTTTCAAGGACAAACTAATATCTTTGTGATTTTTATTCTTTACTTTAGAAAGACACGTTAACATCAGGCACACACTATATACATTTAATTTAAATAACAGTGAAGAAATGTGACTTACCTTCCATGGGGATCGAACCCGGGTCGTCTTCGGTCGTAGCCTGCAGTGTAATACCATTACACCATGATTACACAAAACACTTTTTCAAATATCTTTAGTTATTTCAGATGCATTTCATAAAGTAAAGACAAGATTTTGAACGCGGATTTATTTCTGTAGCGATTATATATATATATATATATATATATATATATTTAGCGTACAGTTCAAAATTATGTTTTATAGATTTTCTTTCTATAATTTCTGATATTTAGTTTTTTTTTTTAAATTTTAGCTTTATATATAAAAAAAAAAAAAAAAAAAAAAAAAAAAAGTTTAGCCTTTAAGATATTACATGCATGAATGAAAGTATTAAAAATTTTTGTTTCCTCCTATTTTGGAAGAGTTTTAAAGTTCTATTGTAATATTATTCATATTCATTTATTTATTTTATAAAAGGATACTAACACACTTTTTTAAAAAGCATATATTTTAACAAATATTTTGTGTGACGATCTATTGTAAACTCAATAAAGATAACTTAATAAAAGTTACTATGGGTTATTAAAATTAATTACATTTATTGATTATTATGACTTAGGTAATCGCCAAAATAATAATAATTTCGGTAATATATTTCGATATATTTTAAATTTTATGTGCGAACTTCTTAATTTGAATAGATTAAAAAGTATTATATATTAAAATTAAAAGTATATTTTTTCCCACTAAAATATCGTACGCACTTTTTATACTGTGATATAAATAAACATTATTTTAAAATCTTACTGAAAAAAAGAATAATTTTACAACTGTATCAAACTTAAAAAAAATTAATAAATTTTATTATTACTATTGTTATTTTAATATTGTAAAAATATGCTCCTTTTCATTATTAAAATAGAAAAATAGGGAAATATTGCTATAACGTTTTTCTCTATTTTCCTCATACAGATGGCACCACGACACTTATCGGTTAAAAATACCAATGTTGTGCTGTTTAAAAACGGAAGTTTTACACTTTCGGAAAAATTAACGGAGCAGTTCCGTGATTCGAAACCGCAAAGTGGGAAATACGGAAATACTACTGTTTTCTCGGAAAAATGAAACTATTCCCTAAAATTTTAGGGAAAAGTTTGTGTATATTAACGGATATTTTTTACAGTGAACAGACCATTAAATGTCATTATTGAGCCTGATTTAACCAATATAAGAGAAAATCGCCTCAAAAAATGGCAAAGAATAACTAAAATTGTACAACTTTTTTGGCGCAAATGGCACCATAATTATTTAAGTGAATTACAACAGAGGGGTAAGTGGAGATTTGAAAAGGATAATGTAAAAATAGGAGATCTAGTGTTGTTAGTAGAGGAAAATATATCAAGCAATAAGTGGCCTTTAGGCAGAATTATTGAAGTATATTATGGTAATGATAAGAAAATTCGCGTAGTTCAGGTAAAAACTCAGAATGGAATTTTTAAAAGATCGATTAGTAAAATATGTATTTTACCTATGCCTGAAACCCATAGTACTTAAAAAAAAGTGTATATATATATGTGTGTGTGAGAGAGTTATATTGTTTTTTCTTTCAATTTTATATTTAAGTAACATATATAGTGAACTTTTGTATTTATTTGTGTAATTAGTGTACTTAGTAAAAAAAGAGTTATTATTGAATGTGAAACATGTCAATGGGGGCCGGTATGTTCCATGTAGGCAGACGATACCGTGCTACCTAAATTAAAATGTCAGTGTTGAGAAACTGAAGAGAAGTGAAGTGTTTTTTCTGTTTTTATTCTAAAGTTGTTTTTGAGATAAATGCAGACGATAATGCAGCAGTGAGCTGCGAGCGAGTGTTATTCTTTGAATAAAGTGTTTTTTAATATAACCAGTGCCTATGGAAGAATTGTGTTGTGTGTGCATAATATTTTACACTTACAATCGATAGATTTACACTTTTTTCTGTACATCACAAAACAATGCGACATCTCTAAAAGAAATTTTCGTGTTAAATCTTTTTTTTTATTATTATTCTCATTTGACGCATGCAAAAATAAAAATAGTCGAGAACATACAATAATTATAAAAAAAAAAAAAAAAAAAAAAAAAAAATGATCCGAAGAAAATGCGAGTCGGTTTATATCTATTTATCTATCTATATACATATATATATCTATATAAAAGCGTTGTAGAATAATGACAGAACACAAAAACAGTTCTTATAAATTGCTTCCACATAAAACAATAGAACAATTTTCTTTAATTCCTAACAAGCAATAACACCACTGTACGATATCTATTTCGCAAGCAAAGCAGTATTTTATTTTGCCACATCAAGATAATTTCCTCTAAAAAAGTGCCAGAAAGAAATGTGTAACAATAAAACTTGTACAACTGTTTTTAGTCAGTGAAAATGGATAAATAATTTCATGATAAAAAAAAAAAAAAAAAAAATTACAAAGCCGTAGTGCTGTAAATATGTGTAAAAGCAAGTAATTTACTAATTTTAAAATAGTTTAAAATACTGGTGTTTCACTGATATAAATAATGAAAAACGTAAAAATGTTATACAAATCCATGCCAATTTTTAAACAATTAAAAATAAGTAATAATAGTTCATTGAAAGTTTATTTATATGGCTAAACTGAATCTAATATTCTATCACTGAATCATATATTATTTCAAAAACCTCCAGGCCTTTTCAAATAAACATCTACAAAAAGAGATTATTTTAAGTTTATTAACTACAATGACGATTTCTAAATTTCTAAAACCTAAGATATACAATTGGGAAACACTTCTTTCTTTCATTTTTAAATTATTTCTATTTTTATTTATTTATTTATTTATTTATTTATTTTTTGTCATTTAAAGAGAAAGGGACATTTTAATTTTAAAATTTACGGAATACATTTTAATTATCAAATTAAATAATATAGTTAAACATCGATTTCGAATAAGTGGTATCATTCAAGCAAAACCTATATTACACACAACTAATTTCACATTAGAATTCTTTAATCTGAACGTGTAAAAAAAGCACAATTTGTTGTGTTTTGTACACGCACTAAATCAGCTAAACTCCTGAATGAAAACATTATTGAAGCCGTAGCGATCTCAGAAGTATTATGAATGATAATTTATATATATATAAAGGCAATAATAAGATTCTATTAAACTCACACAAGCGCATCAAGATACATACCCCTCCAAAGAAAAAACATCGATATTTCTATCCAAAATTTCCAATATGTATAAACATAAATTAAAAAAAAAAGTTTAATTAACCCCTTGAGGAAAAAGAAATAATGTCTCTGTAATATTGAATCCTCACCGGAAAAAATGAAAAAATTATGTTTTAAAATAAAAAAAAGGCAATTTTTCAGTTTTTTGTCGCCAAAATTAAGAATATAAAATTTCGTTAAAAGTTTATGGTGATAATCTCGTTTAATTTAGGTTGGATAAAATATATCCCACCACCAGTCAAAAGGTTAAGACAGTCAGTTATTATTTATTTATTTATTTATTTATTTATTTTTTCAAGGAGATTAAAAAATCCACATTGGTCTAATTGCTCCAATAGCTTTACTATACCGTGAATAGATCATTAAACTTATTCTTTAAAATCGTCAAATTAATTTTCAGAATTCGGTGAAAAAGGATAAAAATTATATTTTCAATAACATTAAATATTTGTTTCAAATGCATAATAATTATTCGTCGAGACATAAGACTATATGTGAGAATCACTCTGTGGTTTTTATTTAGGCTTTTTTCCTCCTAAAAACTGTGGGGTTTTTAAACTTGTGCAGTGAAATCAACAGAAAGAAAAAATTCCCAAAATTTTTCCTCCTATTAATATCGATATATATTAAATAATTTCTAAATCATTCCGTTTAATAATAATAATAATAATAAAAAAAAAAAAAAAAAAAAAAATTGTAAAAGCAAAATTCTTTTTAATTTTATACCTGAATTTAAAGAAACATTTGCTGTCTAGCTAAACAAAAATACATAATTCAAGTTTTCATTTTTTAATCCCTTCGCGACGAACATCTCCGAATCTTTGATTAGTGGTAGCAGTAATTTTAAAAAGTGATTTTGACTTATTTAATCAGCGCATTTCTAAGATTTGTTTAGGTAAAATTTTCTGTTTAAGAATTAACGGTTCAAAAAGATTAAAAATTCTGTATAATATGGTCATCATGAAAGAGTAAAAGATGTTCTCAAATCCAAACTGCTTGGTTTTTGATTCATTTGTTTAATTTATTTTTATTCCGAAACGCATCAAATTGGCAGATCTCTTATTCAGAAACTATATAATGCGCCGTGTTTGTCGATTTTTTCCCTATAAAAACACGGTCAAACTAGGCGTTTTGAATGAAACTTCCAGAAATGAGAGAACTGGATACGAAAATACTGGTTATGCGAAGTCAGTGAAAAATTAAAACTCACGGCCACTTATACATCTCTCCAAAAATCACACTAAAAAGTTTCACGTCTCTACTTTTAAAAATGAGTCTGAAAATGTCTCTGAAAACTTCGATTTCTTGAGAGCGGAAAAATATTTTTTGAAGACACCCTTAACCCTTTTCCTGCGCGGAGTAAATCTGTTTTATATAATTAACGAACACCAGAGTTAATAAACGAATTTATTAGAAAATAGGAACCTGCTTATTTTCATGTATGTTATAAAAAGAAAACTTTAATTAAATATTCTTGGTGCCAGTAAAATTAAAATTAAGTGTCCTTATTTAGGGACACCACGCCGAAAAGGGTTAAGGCTTATCTTACATCCAAACTGGCTACAATCTCGCACATTTTTAATGTGTTTCTTTTCGCAGGCATTTCGAATTGCAGCTGCTCTTATAGAGAAACGAAAGAAAGCAATGCAACTAACAAAATTTTAAACGCAGCGGCGCAGAAAAAAAAGGGGGGGGGATTCCGTCCTGTGACAACAATTACTCATTAAAATGTTATCCGTTTATTGGCAAATTAACAAAAAAAACTGATTTATTATATAAATTACTTTAATAATCATGTTTAAAAATATCATGGCTTTATGTTTAAAAATAAGTCAAAAAAGTGTTAAAAGTCGCACGTTGGTCAGTGGAAAAAAAAATATTTTTTTAGAGCTATGACTTAAGAAGGGAAAAAAATGCTTTTAATTTAATCAGCTTCCTCACTCGGACCTCATATGAAGCTCCTAAGTAATAATGTTTTAAAATGAGTATTCGACTAAATTTTATTGTGGCTGGCACCTATTAATCATAAAGACCGCCCGCATATGTAATATAAGGTAATTTTTTCAACGCAATCTAGACTCTAGAATATTTTTTAAATTATGCTATTTAAAAAAATTATTTTAAATCGTGAATGAAGTGTTTAAGTAGTTTTGTAGACATGTGACTAGATTCAAAAATCACTCTTTAGAAAGTACAAATCGCAGATGGACTTACTTATTACTTGATTCAAGAAAGAACAAGTAAGAAAATCATGCGTTAAGCATAGATTATGAAACACTTTCCAACACGTCCTGAAATTTTTAACAAAACTTCGCTATTTAGGGAAATAAAGTGGTACTTTCTACAGAAAAATATGCATTCTAATACTTTTGAACAACCCTATGTTTGATCTGTCGGTTGACACATATACTATATAATGGGAAAATTTAGTTTAGCAGGAAACCGCTTAACAGTTTGAAATTTCTCTTTCAGCAATTTACGCTGTCAGATGGAAACACTTTTATTCAGCCCTGTTGTTTACCTAGTATCGTTATTACACGCCAGTATTTAGATAAAATTTAGATCAAATAAAACACTTTTAAGATTACTGAAATTACATTTCCAGAAATTATCATCCATCGGCGACCATGAATCCAATTCTTTGCGTGGTCCTGTATATCATTTTATCTATATTCTACAAACATTTCTTACTAAACTGAATGCAATTCAACATAAAAATACATTACTTATTTAAAAACAACCTTTAACCCGGGAAAACGCGCGCTTACCGAGGATATGAACGGTTTTAACTTTGTCACCAATAAAATCAAATTAAAACAGTCTCTTTATTTAGAAGGAGACAATTCTAACAAATTTTGCGATAAAATAAGTTAAAGATTACTTTAAAAATATTAGTGGTTACAATTGTAAAAACCATACGCACTCAGGGTCTTTTAGGCCCTGCGCGCGTCCTCCCGGGTTAAGTAAATTACATTCATATTCAGTAAACTTTACGAGCTCTTTTGTGTAGCCCTGTATATCAACTATATCATTTATACGTACCATATAATATGCATAAATTTAAAGAATCTTAAAAGCGCATATCATAATAAAAAGAGACATTTCATGCATCCGTCAGCCATCATCGATAATATACAGTACTTCGGATAGAATATACTATTTGATTTATTTTGTATGTCCCTGTAAATGCTGTGCACTTCGTATTATGCTTATAACTTATATTAAGCCTCAGCGACGTATATCAATTTTATTATACATGAAATAGTTTAATATAATTTGAAAATGTCACAAACAATTCCCCCCTTTACCATTACGTTATGGAATTATTTTGTGTGGCCCTGTAAATTAATAATAACTATTCTTTTCACCTCATACTTTTCAGAATGCATATTTTAGTGCAGTTCGTAAATGAATGTAAATTTCAATATGTTTCACAAGGTGCAACATCTTTAAAACTGATTTGAAACTTTTTTTTCATAAGCCGTCGTAATGCAATGGAAAAATTTTGATTGTCCCTATAAATAAACTGATCCTTCTAGATACTTCATTTGGAATATGATTCGTGCTAAACGTGGTTCGTGGTAAACGTCAATAACTCCCAAAAATTTCAGGGCAATCCAAGTATATTTACGAGAGTTAGAGCTTGGATAGACTGCCAGACGGCCAGACAAACCGAAATCATACACTTTTCAACTTTGTTGGAAAGTGTTAAAAAGGTACAAATGGGACAATCGATAACTTGTATTTTAATGGAATAGTTGTCGTTCACTAGAAAGACTTGTATTACATATTTTCAATACATGCTCCATCTATTAAAATTGATATTTTATACTTTTAAGGGAATGGTAGACTTTAACATATATTTTTAAGTATTCGCGTTATTTTAATAAATTCTTCAAATAATTGTTCCGATTTAATAAATATTTATAAAAAATCGACCTACAGAAAATTAATTTATTTAAAAGCTATTTATTAATTACATTAATATTTACAATCTGATAGGACAGCATCCTGAGCATGAATTTCACTCATGTGATACCACTTGAAAGAGATTTATTTTTTTAATTAAATAAAGCAATTATTGTTTTTTAATTACTAGTACCAAAAATAACTACTGTATATACCTTTTGAAGGTACATACAAACATGCAGTATCCCGAAGGGGGATTAGATGCCCCAAACCTTCTAATTTTCAAAATGTTTTCTCTATTTTTTTTCCCCTTCATTAGAGGAAGTTTTTTTGTTTAAAAATATAGCGAGAAAGTGAATCTTCATTAAAACTAGATTTTATTTCTAATTTGTCAACCTTAATAAAGCAACATTTCTAAAAGGACGCATACTTTTGTTGGATAATTTTGAATAAATAATTAAATACATGGTGTTAATGAATGAATAAACTGTAAAATATATACATAAAACCATTACATAATACTACAATTCAACATCTGTAATGAGTATAGAATAACCCAATATATAAAAAACTTAAACATGACAAGATGGAGTTAGCAATTGGAACAAGTACAAATAATATTGGAGATTGCAAGGGCAATACCACGTAGAACACAACAACTACGATTAATTTCTGAGTAGAAATCATGAAAAATGCTAAATATGATTTCCAAATTGCCCGATTAATCGTAACCAGAAAATGTAAGTTAAATATGAAACAGGATATATATTAGACCATTAAAAATAGAAAGAAAAGTGAGAAAAGCTTACAATATACAATCACCAACGTACGGATGTATATATATATATATATATATCCTATATGTAAAATAATCAACAATAAACAATACACATTCATGTGAATTGCGCCGGAACGCTTCAGTAAAACACATAAATTAAAAACATACCTTCAAAATTATCAATTTAGCAAGAACTAGCACACCCCCCTCACAAAACAAAACGCCCTTAAAATTTAAAATTCAACTATCAAAATACAAAAACAATAGGCTGCAAGCCTCGTCAGCGATGGGTTTTATTAGACAAAAGCAGCCGAGCATTCGAGTTTACAAAACAAAATATATTTAAGTGGCAGTGGGTTTCGGCCAGAACGGTGAATAGCAAAAAATCAGATGTTAAACACCCGATGGCTATAATTCACGCACTCCCCCCACCGGACCCTACGTCACAGTAGTAAACGAAAGTCTCACCTGGAACATTGTAACCGATGCAAAAATATGTTCTCTGAATAATAACCACATCCCCAACTTAGCTGCAATGCCACAACCCAAAACAAAATTAAACAGAACAAAATAGAAACCGTATTCCAAACCAATACAAAAACAATTCAGGTCTGTTGCCACTCAATGCAGCACATCATCATAAAACCGTCCTTAAGCAGGCTTTAGGTAATACAAGTCATTAGCTGTCACTGAGCAGCAAACGATCAAAATTGTAGAGAATCCGCAAAATCAGAATACTTTATGAAACTGAGAGGTATATTGTTTTTATAATGAAGTTTACTTTTAAATTGAAAAAGCTAACTATGAAATAGATATTTTTCTGAACAGATTCTATAAAAACGAAAAATTTGGCTGATTATAATGTTAATGTAGATTCGTTTTGAAGTATTGCAGGACCAGTGTACGAGCTGATTAACAGTAAAAGAAAAACTTTTACGCTTATCATAAATAGAAATTTGCATTTTGTTATCTATTAAAATTTTTATTTTTAAATCTAGATAGTCAGCCTCCAAACTATTTTCATTAGTTTTCTTTAATGTTAAGGAGTCAGGATAAATTTCTTGAGAAATTTCATTAAAATCAGAATTAATATTCAAAACGATCAAATCATCAATGTATCGGTAAGCAAAAAATTTGACATCGGCTCTATTTATGCTATATTGAAATTCATAAAAAAATAAAAAAAAAAGTTAGCAGCAGTGAATGAGTAGCTAGTACTCATACTAATCCCATTAATTTTTAGGTATATTTTAGAACCAGTAAAAACATAATTATTGAAAAGCCAAAACCGGCGAAATTTATAAAACAAGTTCGAATTAAAATCAGTACCATCTAAAACCAATTCAGCTGTTTTTAAGAGTGCATCCTTTAAGCTACTAAAAGGAATGGTGGTAAATAAATTTTCGAAATCATATGTATGGATAGAATGAATTTGTTATATATACTAAATAATTTTTGTTTTGTGAGGGGGGTGTGCTAGTTCTTGCTAAATTGATAATTTTGAAGGTATATATGAATGAGAAAAATGCATTTGAAATAAGGTATAATAATCATTATTTATCTTTAAAAAGCATAAAAAACATTTTCTGCTAATAATTATGGAAATATATTGATAATTTTAAAATTTTAACAAATTAAATAAACACGAAAACAAATTTTTCGTATTTTTACTCATTTCGAAGTCCACCGAACTCTTTAGAGGCTGATTAGTTAAAATCTTCAAAAAATCTATTTTTTTTTATATTTATTATTATTATTTATACAATTCTGAATTGAATAAACAAAACCCAAGGAAGTATACAAATTAGAACTGTGTCGGTTTGTATTTGCTAGTGTGTACACTAACGAACACAGAGCAAGTTGATTTTGCTTTTTAATTGTTTTTTCCTACTTGCGAGCAATTGTAATAAATACAGAAAAAAAAAAAAAAAAAAATCCTTTCCAGGCAGATTTTATTTTTATTTAATCATATTGCACAGACATGCATAAAATGATCAGACATGTGTTGATAATTAAAGACGATAAATTTCATTTCAGGCTATTTAAATGTGGTTTTTAAGGAGTATCATATTAAAAACAACATTCTAATCTCAAGAAATAAAATTTGAGTCGTTTAATGGGCAAAACAAGTAATGAAGATTGTACACATGATAATTTTATATACAAAAGAAATTGTCTATCTGCAATCTTTTTTAAAATAGATAAAAGAATATCAATCAATTTCAGTCAGTGGAGTCGCATATCAATTTCAAATTTGTCTCTGTTCTAATTTGAAAATTTCGATTAATGAAGCTTTATGATTTGTTGTTAAGTATGGATTTGGTGCTATCTATAAGCAGTTAATAGAAACAAAAGAACTTTTTGGTAAAATTGTAGTTTCTTACAGAAAATATGCAAAAGCTGGGGGTTTTGATTTGAATTAAAATCAATTTTTTAAAAACTTCAACTATGTAACTTTAAAAATTCATTAAGTATCAATTAAAACCAAAAATGTTCTTATTATTTCTTTTGTAAATTTTTAATTTAACCACACCAATTTTTAAAAGCTTATCTTATATGTTATATCCACTTGAAATTCGCTTGCATTGTAAGCGAAATTTATATGTCTTTTCAAATGCCATTAAAGTGTAAGGAATATAAAATCATGCACTACATATACTAATTACATCAAAGCAGATTTTTAGCATAGTAACTTTTGAATACAACTTTGAAAAAATTTGTAATTTAATAAGAAATTGTGAAATAATAATTTTCTTTCTGTCTTACTAATGCAGTCATAATAACATCTTATATATCCATTATACTTGAACATAGTCTAAGATCCGGCTGCAGAATCAGTGTACTCATCGAGTGTTTGCTGAAAACCAAATTTTTACACATATTTATGATTAGGAGAATTTATATCTACCAGGTTGCCTATCAAAATGTGGCCGCTAGTATTTTTAATTAAATTATTAATAATTCATAATCCGTTAGAAATTTCACTTACTTGTTTTTTCAATAAAATGTCGTCTACTTTACGGCAACATCTATAAAGACTGAAAAATCATGGTTGCCGTTGAGCACCTGGCCGCACCTCTTCGCAGCCAGGTATACACAGGTATGATTTTGTTACATTTATACACCCACAACGTACATTCATAATTTATATATCAAATTAAAGCTAATTTTTTTCTGTTTATTATTATATACGGTTGCCTAATTAAATCTGGCCGCAAATAAGGGTTGCTGGCTGTTAAATATAGTAAATAAAAGCGGTGGAGTGACGCTGCAGAATCGTTTGTTTCACACACTGTTAAAAATCTGCTGCATTTTGTTGCAACGCACTCCATCGCTTGTATATAATATCTCTATTCCAACCAATGAGAAAGCTTCATTTCACGGCCAAGTAACCGTTTTCTATACAAGCAAGAGAGTGCATTGCAACAAAATGCAGCATATTTTTAACAGTGTATTTTTCAATTTGGCACAATGGCGAAAAAACGAAATTTTGAAAATATGCTTTTACGCTTCGAATTAGCGTTGCAAAGGTTAGAAAAAAGCCGGTTTAAACCCGGGAATAAACCGTGATTTTAGGAATAAACCTGGAAAAAACCCGAGATTTTTAGGAATAATTCGGTTAATTTGGGAATAATAAACCCGGGAATAAACCTAGTCTATTGGAAATAAACCCGGGAATAAACCGACTTTTTGCAACTCTACTTCGAATACTTTTTAAAGAAAAAACTTTCTATGTTCAATTTATTTAAATAAGTTTAATTTAAGTAATTTTAGTTTTGCATTTTTACTTTACTTTAAGTGTAATTTTGTCATATACGTTTATATGTACTTATAACAAAATGAAACTAATATATTTTATCATTTAAAACACAATTTAAATTGATTAAAATTGTTCCAAATTGAAAAATACACTGTTAAAAATCTGCTGCATTTTGTTGCAACGCACTCCCTTGCTTGTATAGAAAACGGTTACTTGGCCGTGAAATGGAGCTTTCTCATTGGTTGGAATAGAGATATTATATACAAGCGATGGAGTGCGTTACAACAAAATGCAGCAGATTTTTAACAGTGTATGAAACAAACGATTCTGCAGCGTCACTCCACCGCTTTTATTTACTATATTTAACAGCCAGCAACCCTTATTTGCGGCCAGATTTAATTAGGCAACCGTATATAGTAATAAAAAGAAAAAAATTAGCTTTAATTTGATGTATAAATTATGAATGTACGTTGTGGGTGTATAAATGTAACAAAATCATACCTGTGTATACCTGGCTGCGAAGAGGTGCGGCCAGGTGCGCAACGGCAACCATGATTTTTCAGAGTCTTTATAGATGTTGCCGTAAAGTAGACGACATTTTATTGAAAAAACAAGTCAGTGAAATTTCTTACGGATTATGAATTATTAATAATTTAATCAAAAATATTAGCGGCCACATTTTGATAGGCAACCTGATAGATATAAATTCTCCTAATCATAAATATGTGTAAAAATTTGGTTTTCAGCAAACACTCGATGAGTACACTGATTCTGCAGCCGGATCTCGTACTAACAACTTCGAACAAAAAAAAATATTTTATTGATAATAGGAAACAGAGTTGAAAAAATTAAGTGAATAAATGTTAACATTTTAAAAGAATTAGTAAAACTAAATTTAAATTCTATCAAAGAAGTCATACTAAAAATATTCCTTCTACTTATACCTATTGAATGATATTTTAAAATTATATAACGGAAACGTTTTGAAAATGATCTCTAATCACATTATTATATCCTGCAAATTTTATTAATTTATTTGTTTAAACTTTAATTTCAATCGGAAAATTCTTCATTTATATTGATGCCGATAGATGGTACAAAACTAAAGTGGAAGTCAGCCCACAGAGTTACGAAAAAATCGTACGCTTGACAGTCATTCGTTTTATTTTGAAATGTTGTAAACTTACTGCTGATAAATAAAAGCGAAAGTTCAAAATGAATTTCAAATTCTACTAAAGGGCTTTAATATGCATTAAAAAATTTTTTAAAACCATAATCGGATGTTAGCCTTTATTTTTCTTTTTTTAATGAATACCCAGAGTCATTCATTTGTTTCTAGACTTGGAATTTGTGATTTTGAATGGCAACGGTGAAACGTTCGTTTGTTTATATTGTTTATAATAGCTTATTTTTAATTTGGATCTTAATATATTATAATTGGATAGGATATACATGTTTTATAGAAAAATATGCTGAACAAACATTATTAAAAGTAGAAGAAATTATCATTTATCTGACATATGTTAACATATGTTTTCCATTAAGTTTAACATGGCGTTTAGCTACGGTCGATTTGCAAATCAGAATGATTCGTACCGGACTGGTTACTTGCACTTTTCTCCACTCAGATTTAGAGTCCCTTGAGAAATAGATATAAGGTTCCATGTTTGAAATACGTTATGCATAATATAATAACAATAAAAGAATATTATGTGACGTTGGAAAGCATGAAGTGTATTTCAAATTATCTGCTCTCTTGATTTTAATAAATTATGTAACATACTTGAATTAATATTATTGTTTAATTATTTTTCACTATGAATGATGATCCGATTCTATTATGAATCTGTTTTCTTTTATTTTTTAGGTAAGATTGATCAAAGTCATTACACTTATTCGTTTTCTTTTTTACTACAGAAGTTAAGAGGTATGTTTTTCTTTTAATGTTTCACTGGGCATACAGTCTCGGGTACATATATATTTTATCCCTTTACTTTACTCCTTCTGCTTACTAATTCCGCAACAAATGATAGTAAAATATGTAAACATGTACAAGTTCATAGTGGAATAAAATCTGCTTCTAAATGATATTTTATTTTTCATCAAGGGATTGTCTCCAAATTAAAATGAACACTAATATTTTTCAGTAGTAACCCATAATTCTACAATAACCTAAATGTATATTTTTAAAACTATTTCACGATTAGCTAATTATTTTAGAGTTATGAGCTATATTATAAATTCTTAATTTCAAGGATTCACTCCAAACTGAAATCAGACACTTGTAAGGAGTACTAACAACAATTAAATTTTCAGTTTTATAAAAAGTTGCCTTTAGTGTAAGTGCAGCAGAATTTTTATTCGTTATTTTTTGCATATGGGAAAAAGATAGAATGTTATATTTACAAAATTTATTACATTATAGAAGCAAAGTAGTGTTGTGGTGAGCACGCCTGTCTATCATACTACAGGTTACAAGTTCCACTCGTAGCTGGGTAAGATTGTCTCATTTTTCATCCCTCCGCAGTCGATAAAATGAGTATTAACCTTGATTGAAATTTAAACACGGGTCTCACGTTAGGCTGACCACCTGACCGGTATATGTGCTGTATATAACACTTCGGGGTCGAGGGCCAAGTAATAAGGTTGGATACTGTAGGCCTTGGTCCTTCATCGATCGTATTGCACCAGGTTAATTATTATTATTTAAATTACAATCAATTAAAATCCGTTAATTTTTCAACTCGTACAACATCCGCTAAAGCCCAAAATGTTTTTCTTTCCTTCTTAAGTTTAAGAAGGTATTTTACCTCAAAGTTTTACAAAATGTCGATTTTTATATATTAAGTGAAAGTCCGTTTAATTGTGAATATTATGACACCTCATTTTTACCGTACAGTAATTATATCCGAGGTATTGTAAATTTTGTTAATACAACCCGCGAAATTTCCTTCACAAATGAATACTTTAAGCTAATTTTTCTCCATGTTCATGTTTTCAAAATGCTAAGGATTTTTTTGTATTTGAGATAGAGATTATTTTTTGTTTACATGTTCTTTTTTATATATCTGCATATGGAATAAGCGTTCAAGTGCTTTGTTATTATTATTATTATTTTAAATAAAAGTGTATGAAGATGTGTTGGATTTCATCGTTTTACACTATTAGAATCAATGAAAACTCGTCATGTCTGTCACACAGCTAAAAATCGCTATGCTTTGTTGGTCACCGTTATTTTCGAAAAGTTTGCTTAGCCCTATTCAACGTATGAGATATCTCCGATAAAATAAGTCACATATTTCCATTCTAAAACACTGGTAGCCAAAAATTGCTGTATGTGACAGACATGACATATTTTTATGGAATTAGGCAGGGTAAAAATACTAATATTTTAAAAAGTAGGGGGAATTTTTTAAAAAATTATATTTTTAAAATTAAAAAAAATGAAACACGCAGTTATTATTTTTTTTTTAAATATACGTTTTTTTTAAACATTGAAATGCAGCGAATTCACCATTTGAACCACTTAAAAAAAAAAAAAAAAAAAAAAAAAAAAAAAAAAAAAAAAAAAATTAAAAAGGTAAACTGTCTTTTTAACGGAAAAAAGTTCATGATAACAATTAAAAAAAAAGTCCTTCCGGCAATGCCGGGAGGAAAAGGTAGCTTTCATATACTTATTTATTTATTTATTTATTTTAAATTAAGTTACATTATTCAAACATACGAAGCTCAAATTAGTGGAACCCGATTTTATAAGATTGAATACTAGTTTTTGTCAATACTGAATATTAAATTAATATTATTAAAAATTCCTATTAATAATAGGAATTTTTAGAAATTGGTCATCTTTTATTTAACCTGGTTTTATTTTAAGGGGATTTGATTTAGAGGGTCGCCAAATTCCACGATATCATGAAGTGTATGCTATTTTAAAGCAACATGATTAATAAAACAAACCAATGAGTTTGGTCGAAATATTAATTCATGTGCATATGCACATTCACATCGAAATCGATTAATATATATGATTGCTGTCGCGGGCAAATTGATTTTTTTTTAAATGTCACCCACATTAGAAATTTAAACTGCTATATATCTCAGGCGTTTTTTAAGGTAAAGACAAAGCAAAAAATACTCCGGAATTCATTATTAAGATAAATCCTTTAGAAAGAACCTTTTTTCAATCTCCAATCTTTTGTTTGTATATCATTATACATTTAAAAGATTTTTGACGAACTTAAATGGCTGCCATTTTGAAACAAGATGTCGGATGAAGTTGGACAGTGAACTCGGTCAAGACATTGGTATGTACTATGTATACACGGAGTTACATCCAAATCAGTTTATAAATATGAGTATTATCGTGTGACAAATTTCAGACCGTTTCAAAATGTCAACTACACTTGAAATTGAAAATACTATAACTCAGCCATTTTTCAAGATATAGATGGAAAAAAAATGCTCTGGAATCTTTGTATCAAGGTGAAACAGACAAAAGAAAAATATTTTGCAATTTCTTACTTTTTTGCATATAATTTTAAAATTTAAATTTTTTTAAAAAATTTAAAATTCCGCCATTTTGAAACAAGATGGCGGATGGAACTGGCCAACGAACTCGCTACAGAGATCGGCATTTACTACGTACGCACGAAGTTTCATCCAAATCGGTTTATAAATAGGCGTGTTATCAAGTGACGAAAATCAGATCATTTCAAAACGTGAGCAACACTAGAAATTAAAAGTGCTATAACTCAGCCATTTTTTAAGATACTGACGAAACAAAAAATGATCTGGAATCTTTGTATCAAGGTCAAATGCATAAAAGAAAAATCTTTTTCACTTTCTCACTTTTTTGTGCCTAATTTTAAATTTGAAAATTTTAAAAAAAAATTAAATGGCCTCCATTTTGGAACAAGATGGCGGATGGAACTGGCTAACGAACTCGGTTCAAGCCTCATTATGTACTATGTACACACCAAATTACATCCAAATTGACTGATAAATACGCGTGTTATCACGTAACAAAAATCAGATCGTTTCAAAATGTCAACCATAAGAAAAATCCAAAGTGCTATAACTCAATCATTTTTTAAAATATAGACAAAATAAAAAGTGTTCTGAAATCGTTGTTTCAAGTTCTAACACATAAAGGAAAAATATTTTTCAACTTTTAATTTTTTTGCATTTAATTTTAATTTTTAAAAAATTTAAAAAAATTTAAATGGCCGCCATTTTGAAACAAGATGATGGATGATGCTGGCCAACGAACTTGGTCGAGACATTTGTATGTACTATGTACATACCAAGGTTCATTCAAATCGGTTCATAAATACGTTAGTTACAGCATGACAAAAATCAGATATATATATATATATATAATATATATACATATCAACATTTGAACGGAGGGTGGTTTTGGGGTCTGGGGGTCATGATCGGTGAAAATATACCGAAATTTTCCTTAAGTGCTTTCCTCCGGACGGCTGCAATAGGTAGCTTTTTACTTTTTTGTAATGAAAGCTACCAGAAAAACAGGAAATTTGTACGGGCATATAAGGAAGTATATATGAATAGAATGCAGCAAGATTTTTTTTTTTCGAGAATTCCACTTTTTTTTCAAATATTGATTACGCAATAGGTATTTCATATCATAAAATTATGGAAATCACAAGGCTAAAGTATTTATGCTGGGGATTTAAAGTAGTTTGTTCAAATAAAAATTTAGCTGAAGGAGACTTGTCAATTTTAACCCTTGAAAAAATCTTTTTTTATTTTTTATATTAAAAAAATATCGATATTCAATTTTGGAATGAAAAAAATAAATAGAATTATTCGAACCATGTTCATTTGATTTGCATCCGCTTATCTGAAAAAATGTTTTTGTTGCTTGCGCGCATTGTAAAAAAAAAAAAGGAATAGTTTGTAGACAGTTTTTTTTTTTGTATTTGTATTTATAAGAGGGTTTACTTACTATTTTAGTAAATAAACGACTCAAATATTATTTGTTTATATTAGGATGCGTTTTTTACACGACGCTTTAAAAACGGACAATTTGTAACAAATAACATTTGCGTCGTTTCATCGACAAAACAGTAACGGAGATTGTAGGTATATTTTTTTACATTTCCGTACAAAAAAAATTAACGTTCTACAATATTCTCCCCCCCCCCACCACCCCTATACTTCGTGTGTAAGTAGAAGGGGAAAAAATCTTTTCTGAAAGGCGGATTCGATGTTTCAAAATCAAACAAGTGTGTATTAATGTAGACATATCAATATCAAATTGACTCCGGTGTGACTTGAATATTTTCATGCTTTTTCTTCTTTTTAAATTTATTTAGAATTGTTTATATGTATAATAAGGGGGAGTGGTGTGGTGTGGGACACTTTTTACAAAAATAAGAAAATCAACTTTGTTTGACACAAAAATTTCAATTTATAGAATGCAAGGTGAAACACTTTTAGGTAGCTTTCATTACAAAAAGTAAAAAAGCTACCTATTGCAGCCGTCCGGAGGAAAGCACTTCCAGAAAATTTTGGTATATTTTCACCGATCATGACCCCCAGACCCCAAAACCACTCTCCGTTCAAATGTTGACATATATATATATATATATATATATATATATATATATATATATATATATATATATATATATATATATATATATATACAGGGTGTCCGAAAAGTCTGGAAACGGCCGAATAATTCGAGAAATACATATGAGATTGAAAAACGTAAATATACGTGTTAAATATTTTTAATTAAGCTACTCAGTGATACCAAATTTGACCTTCGCAATCGACCCCCTGGGGATCAGAGGGGGTCCAACTTTGAAAACTTAAATTATAACCCCCATTTTTTATTGCAGATTCGGATTCTACGGACAAAAATACGTAACTTTTGTATTTGATGTTTATTTCAAATCCTCGTTTATCACGGTGTATTCGAGCATATTAAATCGATACATATTTCGGCTTTTCCAACGGGATTTTCCCTAATCAAAACTGATTGGGCAGAATTTTTGACGTCAAATTCCCCGTCTTTTGCAGAAATAGCGTTTCCTGAAAATCACCCGTGGCGATTACTTCAATAGTGCTACACTGTTAAAAATCTGACCCATTTTCTGCAGCGTCACTCCACAGCTATTATAGAATATCTCTTTTGTGACCAATGAGAGTGCTCCATAACACAGTAAAGTAATCTCGTTTTCTATAAAAGTGGTGGAGTGACGATGCAGCAAAAGTGTCAGTTTTTTACAGTGTACTTTACTGTGTTATGGGAACATTCTCATTGGTCATGAAACAGATATTCTATAAAAGCTGTGGAGTGACGCTACAGCAAATGGGTCAAATTTTTAACTGTGTGTAGTACTATCGTACTATCGAAATAATCGGCATGGGTGATTTTCAGGAAACGCTATTCTTGCAAAAGACGAGGAATTTGATGTCATAAATTCTCCCCAATTAGTTTCGACTAGGGAAAATCCCGTTGGAAAAGCCGAAAAATGTATCGATTTAATATGCTCGAATACACCATGGTAAACGAGGATTCGAAATAAACATCAAATAGAAAAGTTGCGTATTTTTGTCCGTAGAATCCGAATCTGCAGTAAAAAATGGGGGTTATAATTTAAGATTTCAAAGTTGGACCCCCTCTGACCCCCAGGGGGTCGGTTACGAAGGTCAAATTTAGTATCACTGAGTAGCTTATTTAAAAATATTTAACACGTATATTTACGTTTTTCAATCTCATACGTATTTCTCGAGTTATTCGACCGTTTCCAGACTTTTCGGACACCCTGTATATATCTGATTTTTGTCATGCGATAACTAACGTATTTATGAACCGATTTGAATGAAACTTGGTATGTACATACTACATACAAATATCTCGACCGAGTTCGTTGGCCAGCAGCATCCGCCATCTTGTTTCAAAATGGCGGCCATTTAAAAATTTTTAAACAGTTTAAAATTTAAAATTAAATGCGAAAAAATTAAAAGTTGAAAAATATTTTTATTTTATGTGTTAGATCTTAAAACATCATATCCAGAAAACTTTTTACTTTCTCTATATCTTAAAAAATGATTGAGTTATAGCACTTTGAATTTTTCTTATGGCTGACATTTTGAAACGATCTGATTTTTGTCATACTATAACTAACATATTTATGAACCGATTTGAATGAAACTTGGTATGTTCATAGTACATACAAATATCTTGACAGAGTTCGTTGGCCAGCATCATTCGCCATCTTGTTTAATGGCAGACATTTTAAAAAAAAAATTTAAATTTAAAAATAAATGCGAAAAAGTTAAAAGTTGAAAAATATTTTTATTTTATATGTTAGATCCTAAAACGCCGATTCTAGAACACTTTTTACTTTGTCTATATCTTAAAAAATGATTGAGTTATAGCACTTTGAATTTTTCTTATGGCTGACATTTTGAAACGATTTGATTTTTGTCACGTGATAACACTCGTATTTATAAATCAATTTGGATGTAATTTGGTGTGTACATAGTACTTAATAAAGCCTGGACCGAGTTCGGTAACCAGTTCCATCCGCCATCTTGTTTAAAATTGGCGGCCATTTAAATTTTAAAAAAAATTTGAAATTTGAAATTAGGTACAAAAAAGTGAGAAATTGAAAAAGATTTTTCTTTTATGCATTTAACCTTGATGCAAAGATTCCAAAGCTCTTTTTGTTTCGTCTATATCTTAAAAAATGGCTGAGTTATAGTACTTTTAATTTCTAGTGTTGCTCGCATTTTGAAATGATCTGGTTTTCGTCACGTGATAACACGCTCATTTATACACAGATGTGGATGAAACAAAGGTGCGTAGATAGGACATACTGATGCCTGGACCGAGTTCGTTGGCTAGTTCCAACCGCCGTCTTGTTCTAAAATGGCGGAATATTATTTTTTTTAATTTAAATTTTAAAATTAGGTGCAAAAAAATAAGAAATTGAAAAAGATTTTTCTTTTGTGTTTTGACCTTGATGCAATATTCCAGAGCATTTTTTGTTTCATCTATATCTTGAAAAATGGCTGAGTTTTAGCACTTTCAATTTCCCGTGAGACTGACATTTTGAAACGGTCTGAAATTTGTCACGCGTTAATACCCATATTTATAATCTGATTTCGATATAACTCCGTGTGTTTATGGTACATACCAATGTCTTGACCGAGTTCACGAGCCAACTTTATCCGCCATCTTGTTTCAAAATGGCTGCCATTTAAATTTGCCAAAAATCTTTTAAATGTATAATGATGTATAAACAAAAAATTATAAATTGAAAAAAGTTTCTTTCTAAACTATTTATCTTAATAATGAATTCCGGAGTATTTTTTTCTTTGTCTTGCGACAGCACTCATATATATTAATCGATTTCGATGTGAGTGTGCATGTTCAGATGAATTAAGATTTCGATCACGCTCATTGGTTTTTTTTTTATCCATCATGCTGCTTTAAAATGGATATCGTGGAATTTGGCGACCCTATAAATCGCTTAAAATAAAACCATTTTGAATAAAAGATGACTAATTTCTAAAAATTCCTATTAATATTCAGCATTGACAAAAACTAGTATTCAATCTTACATAATCGTGTTCCACTATTTTGAGCTTCGTATATTTGATTTATATAACTGAATTTAAAATAAATAAATAAGTATATGAAAGCTACCTCTTCCTCCCGGCATTGCCGGAAGGACTATATTAATCGATTTCGATATGAGTGGCATGTGCACATGAATTAAGATTTCGACCAAGCTCGTTGATTTGTTTTATCCATCATATTGCTTTGAAATGGAATACACATCATGATATCCTGGAATTTTGTGACTCTCTAAATCGCTGAAAATGAAGCCAGATTGATTAAAATATGACTAATTTCTAAATATTTCTATTAATATTCAGTTTTGACAAAAACAAGCATTCAATCTTATAAAATCGTGTTTCACTAATTTGAGCTTCGTATGTTTGAATAATATAACTTAATTTAAAATAAATAAATAAATAAGTATATATGAAAGCTACCTCTTCCTCCCGGCATTGCCGGAAGGACTTTTAAACTTTCTGAACAATACAGAAATATAACATGAAAAAGCTATTTTATAATTAAAGAAATTGTAAGTTTCAAAATGTGTCCTATACCTACCCACTAAGAAGGAGGTATGGGGCAGTAATAAAACAAAGCTATAAAGGCACAGATAGTCTAGTGTCGGATATGCAATCAAACAAAGGTTATAGGTTGATAATGTATGTGCCAAAATATAAAATTCTAGTGTCTTCGTGATTGGAATGAAGATTCAGGATTGTCAGTCATGATGACATTAAAAAATCGTCTATTTATTTACATTTTGAAATAAATGAATATATTATTGTTGTTTATAATTAATATATTATCCTCTAAAATTGCTTGCATGTTAACAATTTGCATTCATCTTATTTTTTAAAAAAAGAATTGGATGTGTCCCATTTTTACCTTTATTGTCATGTCCAATTCCTTCCCACTTCCTTGTTTTGTGTTAAATTTCTTTTATAAACAAAATGCTGCTTTTAGATTTAGTTTAAGTTATGGATAATATACAGTATAATGTTCCATAAATAGGGAAACTATTACATCTATACGTAAACAAGCCATTAACATATAGAAAGCATAAATAATATATGAAGCAAATTTACTTTTGATTTTTGAAATAATCTTTTCCTTCATATAATTGCATGCTTATGCAGATCAGCAACTTTTTTCAACTGAAGATTGGGATACCTTAACTTTATCTTATTTGTGATTTAGTCCAGGCATTTGGTAGAAAATAAATGCAAGTTTTGGCGTAGTTTTCAAATTTGGTTTCCTTTATGTTTTTTGGGTCGCTGAATACGAATCTGGTGTTATCCAACAAAATTTATCCCCGGAAACACGTTTTTTTTGGCAAAAAACGCGTAAAAAACGTGACTTTTCTTTGTTTTTTCTTAATAACTTCAAAATTATACATTTTACTTAAAAGTCCCCAGTATATAAATTAAAGCGGACAAAATTTCTTAAATTTTATGTGTTTAAAGTTTTTTTTTTCTCTGATCAATGGTTTAGCCGTGACAATGCCGCGAAAATGGCTGTGAAAAGCAAAAAATTCTGAAAAACGGTAATTACGGAACTGTACGTCGATGAAACGTGAAAAAGAACGCAAATTTTGACCACTTAATATAGGTGAAAACTGGGAAATTCGATTAGTAGCCAGTGGCCGGTAGACCCAGTTTCATTAGTGGCCACTTTTTAAAAGTTAGTAGCCACTTTTTAAAAATAGGTCAAAATAGCTTTTTTATATTTATTTAGCGGCTAGTGAGTTAAAGTTACACATATTT
Source organism: Maratus speculifer (assembly GCA_964019185.1). Lineage (NCBI taxonomy): Eukaryota > Metazoa > Arthropoda > Arachnida > Araneae > Salticidae > Maratus > Maratus speculifer. Next base: position 193,992,676 of record OZ025299.1, read on the forward strand.
GGTTAAAAATAAAACTGTCATTCCACTGAATGGAAAAATATGAATTGGTGATTAATACTGCAGATAAAATTATAAGTGATAAACTATATTTAAATATATATTAATGCATTGTATAAAACAAACAAGGAAATTGTATTTTTAAATTTTAAATTTAAAAATAATTTCACATCTTTCTTGGATATTCTATTCTTACTTAAAATTGGTGGTAATTATTAAGTTTGGCGAGTGTACAGATAAATATAAATATTCTTTGTTTTGGCTGAGATTTCAAAACTCCGGATGTCTCATTAAGGCAAAATCAGAGAGTGCCAATGTGTTGGTGAGGTGGAGGAAGTCTGCTTGGTAGCAGTAAAGTCAGATGATAATATTATTCGCCTAAGTGGCAAGTGCTAATTTTGTCCTGTATTTTTTAAGTAATTGGCTATAATGTTTCAGTCTTTCTTGACACCTACATAAACTTTAATCATAAATTAAAAAAAAAAAAAAAATGTACCAGCCAACTATTACTGGTACAATTAGTGAGCATAAAGCAAAAGTGAAAGATTTAAGATACAGCAATGTCCTTAAAATCTCTTTGCATCCAGAGGTAAAAATGGTATAATTTATTTGAAATGCATGAGGAATTGAAATTGATGACTATATTTTGTAGGAAAAAAACTTTCTTGGAAACATAATCAAAATAAAGAGTTCGTGGTAAAAAGCCAAAATATAGAAAATACAACAAAGTTGCTAAATATGCTTGCATCCGATAGAAAGAAAGAATTAACCAATTCACTAATTAGATGCAAACAAAGTAGAGATGCATATATTCAGGAAAAAAGCCGTATTTCACAAAGCAAATTAATAAGATTTTTTAATGGCCAAGTGGCGACTAGGGTGGCGATCGATGGCCGATTTTTAATTTAAAGAATTAACCAATTCACTAATTAGATGCAAACAAAGTAGAGATGAATATACCCATGAAAAAAAAAATCTGTATTTCACAAAAAAAATTAATAAGATTTTTCAATCGCCGAGTGGCGACTAGGGTGGCGATCGATGGCCGATTTTGAGTTTAAAGAATTAACCAATTCACTAATTAGATGCAAGCAAAGTAGACATGCCTATATCCATGAAAAAAGTTGTCTTTCACAAAGCAAATTAATAAAATTTTTTAATCGCCGATTGGCGACTAGGGTGGCGCTCGATGGCCGATTTTGAATTTAAAGAATTAACCAATTCGCTAAATAGATGCAAACAAAGTAGACATGCATATATCCATGAAAAAAAGTTGTCTTTCACAAAGCAAATTAATAAAATTTTTTAATCGCCGAGTGGCGACTAGGGTGGCGATCGATGGCCGATTCTGAATTTAAAGAATTAACCAATTCACTAATTAGATGCAAACAAAGTAGACATGCATATATCCATGAAAAAAGTTGTCTTTCACAAAGCAAATTAATAAAATGTTTTAATCGCCGAGTGGCGACTAGGGTGGCGATCGATAGCCGATTTTTAATCGCCACTTTTACAACTTTAATCGCCATGTGGCGAGTGGCGACCGTTAATTTACACCTATACCACTTAATAATACTAAATATAATATTATGGACTATATTTTATAATCTGATGTTCTTTGTTTCCTTCATAACTAAAAAATAATTAACTAGAAAGAAAAATCATGCGTTAAGCATAGATTATGAAGCACTTTCTAACACTTCATGAAATTTTTTCAAAACTTCGTTATTTAAGGAAATAAGGTTACTGTATATAGCCAAATGTGCATTCCAATACTGTTGAACACAGCCCTGTATTTGATCTTTCGGTTGATACATAATATACTATATAATGGGAAAATTTAGTTTCGCAAAAAAATGCCTAGGAAGTTGAAATTTCTTTTTCAGCAATTTATACTAATAGATGGAAATATAATTGAATACTTTTATTCAGCCCTGTAGTTTACCTTGTACCTTTATTTTCTAGTTTCCTTCATAACTGAAAAATAAATAAAATATCTCTTATTAAAAGTTCATTTGCTATTACAAAATACCTTATGAACCATTGGATCCATTGGAAGGGGAAATAGTCATGCTGCAAGGTATCAAATATTTACTATTAAAAAAAACTTATTTTATAATATTGGTAGCATTAAAAACACCCACTAATCCCATACGTCTATTTTCTGCATTGTTGATGTAGGTGAAAAGTACGGACCCTAAAGTAAAAGAAGGAGGAAATAGTATTTTTCTTTTTTTAAAGTAAACGTACTTACTAATGTACATAATTATTTAATTGTCGTATTTATTGTTAGCAACTTCATTGTAAAATGCAGTCAATCATATAATCTTTAGTATTATTTCTAGTCAATCTTTGCATAAAATAGTCAGTTTGCATCTTAAATCTATGCACAATACCGTAATTCCCGTTTTCCAGAATTTTTTTATTTTCACACCCACTTTTGAACTTTAAGAACTTTAAGAATTAAAGTCCCAGTCAGCTTTTATCAATTAAAATCTGTTTTAGTTATTTCATTTATATTATTTAAAAACCAAGTTAAGAAATGCTTTATTATTATTATTATTTTTGAATCGTAAATAAAGATTTCGATCACAGATATACTAATTTTTAGGACTTTCCAACAAAGTTGAAAAGTGTATAAACATTTAGTTTGTTTGTAAGTCTGGCCACGCTCTAACTCCTGTAAATACACTAGGATTGCCCAGAAATTTTTGGAAGTTATTGGCATTTACCCTAGCACGAGCCCTGTTTCAAATGAAGTTTTAAACACAATTAGTTTATTTACAGAGGCAGTCAAAAGTTTACCGTTACATTACGGCCTATGGGAAAAATCGTTTCAAATAAAATCTAAAGATTTTAAAAATCTGACAAATATATTAAAATTTATATACACTTACGTGGTGCAATAAAATATGCATTCTGTAAAATATGTGGTGAATAAAAAGCTATTATTCATTTACAGGGCAACACAAACGAATTCCATTTCATAATGGTAAAGGGGGGATTGTGTGCGGCATATTTTAATTATATTAAAACTATTTCATATATAATAAAATTGATCTATGTCGCCGAGTTTTAATACAAATTATACCATACAGTCATGCATAATATGAAGTACATAGCATTTACATGGACTTGCGAAAGATTTCAAATAGTGTATTCTTTCCGGAGTACTGTTTATGTACCCGCTGACGGCTGATGGATGGATGAAATGCAATTTAATTAATTCTAATTTTACTAAATCTATGATCATTATATGGTATGTATAAAAGTAATAGTTAATATATAGGGCTACCTAAAGAGTTTGCAAATGTTACTGAATATGAGCGTAAATTATTTAAAAGTAGTTTTTAAATAAGTTATGCATTTTTATACTGAACTGCATTTAATTTACTAAGAAATGCTTTCAGAATATAGATAAAATGAAACAGAGAACCACCCAAAGAATTTGATGCATGGACGCGTATGAATAATGGTTTCTGAGAATGTGATTTCTGTAGTTTTAAGAGAGTTTTAGAATAAAATAAATTTTAACTTCATATTGACGTGTAATAAAGGTACAAGATGAACTACAGGGCTGAAAAAAAGTATTCAATTATGTTTCCATCTATTAGTATAAATTGCTGAAAGAGAAATTTCAACCTAGACATTTTCTTGAGAAACTAAACTTTCCCATTATATAGTATATATATATATACTTCAACCGACATGTTAATTACAGGGCTGTTCAAAAGTATTGGAATACAGATTTGGCTGTATAGTGTATACAGTAACTTTATTTCCTTAAATAACGAAGTTTTGTTAAAGATTTCATGAAGTATTGGAAAGTGCTTCATAATCTATGCTTAACGCATGATTTTTCTTTCTTGTTAATTATTTTTTAGTTATAAAGGAAACAGAGAACATCAGATTTATAAAATATAGTCAATAATGTTATATTTAGTATTATTAAGTGGTCAAAATTTGTGTAGAATAGTTCTTTTTCACGTTTCATCGACGTACAGTACCGTAATAACCGTTTTTCAAAATTTTTTGCTTTTCACACACATTTTCGCGGCACTGTCACAGCTAAACCATTGGTCAGAGAAAAAAAACTTTAAAAGCATAAAATGTAGGAAATTTTGTCCTCTTTAATTTATGTATTGAGGACTTTTATGTAAAATGCATAATTTTGAAGTTATTTAGAAAAAACAAAGATAAGTCATGTTTTTTGCCCCAAAAAACGTGTTTCCGGGGATAAATTTTGTTGGATAATGCCAGATTCGTGTTCAGCGACCCAAAAAACATAAAGGAAACCAAATTTCAAAACTACACCAAAAACTTTGTCCTTTTTGAACACTAAATACCTGGACTAATTGACGAAATGTTTACATTGAGAAATAAAGTGAAAAACCTACTGTCCCATTCCTCCCACTTTCCTGCTCCGCCCCATTCTCCTCTATTAACATGGAAACAAAAAATTGATTTTTTTCAGAAGTTTAAAGATATTTTCCTTAAGGTTAAAGTTGTAGGAAATACGAATAAAAATGCACATATAAAGTAATTTAAAATTAGCGCAATATTTCTCAATTGGTTGATATAATATGAAATTCATTCTAATAAAATATGTATTGAATTATTATTTTTTTTTCTTTTTTCACACGGATAAACTTGAAGGCATAAGTACATATTTATAGACAGTTTCCATTCCAGTTAAAATAAAATAAATAACGCAGACTAATTGAAGGCAGAAATAGTATTTGTATGGACTATTTTTAACCTTTATCTACCGACGGTACTTATAAGTACCATTAAAATAACTTATTATAAAATTCTTTTAATACGTCAGTTAGTTGCAATACTGTTTAGAATGAGTTACAGATATATTACTTCATCTTATTCCAAAAGCATTATTGGTTACACAAAACAAAAATATTTTTAAAAGGATGAATTCTTTTGTCTTTGCATCTTTTCAGCTTTCTTGGCGCTGAGGGAAGGGAATGGGGATTTTTCAAAGCGGAAATATTTTTATATTTATATTGTAAGAACATCATATTTATACATTTTATAATCCTACAAAATACTAAGAAAATAATTAAAAATAAAAGATTCGAGTGAGGTTATAAAAATTGTACAAAATCCCTGTAAATTCAAATTTAATTAATCCTTCTAAATCCTTCAATCCTTCTAAAATCCTTTAAATATTTATTAAATGATTATGTAAATCATTTAATTTAGTATAAACAATTTGCGTAAAATGCTTTAGAAAAAAAAATTTCAGGAATTCATTAGGCGGTAGATAAAGGGTTAAAAAAAAGATCAGGAATTTTACGTCAAATGCTGCAAATGAGGTGCATTCGTACTATAACTAGTTTTTTAAATATTCAAATTTTGGTGCAGTTTCTGTTGCACTATTATGCAAAACTGCGTATCTATATAATTTATTACGAATATATGTATTAAATTCAGTAATATTGAAATAATATGATTCCATCTTATCTATGACGTAATCACCATGATAACCTAGAATCATTACCTTTCATGGGATATCACTGAATGATTACTTATGATAGGATTTAATAGAATTATTATTTTAATTGTATCTTTATTATATTTTTACTGTATTTTCATTATTATACTTTGATTATATCTTTTTAAGTTTTGATTAAATTTTCATAAAATTTGAAGTGTTTCGGCACAATTTTTCAACGATTATATCTATTTAATTTTAAACCATTCGGTTGAGTTTCTGCTTTGTTATATGCGGATTGACAGACGGTCGGACCAGGCGACGACTATAAGGTGCTACACATTTATATAATTACGAACACACTTAAAAAGTTAAAAAAAAAAAGTCTCCTCTGTCACTGGTGACTGACAGTGTAAAATATGATATAAAACTTAAAAAAATATATATATATATTAAGTAATTATTACGAAAGTATAATCCTGTAACAAATAAAAGTTAAGTAAATTTTAAATATATTTTCAATAATTTATGAAAACAATAATTTTTTAAGTTTTGTATCGTATTTTAGACTGTCAGTCATCGGTGACTGTCTAAACGGAAAATTCAGTGTCAATCACCGGTGACTGATGTGGCACTCAAAGTGTTAAATGTGATTTCTACAAATCATTTTTTCAGTTTTTTCTATGTACGATAGATTCATTATATAAAAATGTTTTAAAGCTATTTCGCTGAAAATTTTTCAGAATGCTTTCTATATTACTCGCTCTGTTCTGAACTATAATCTAAGCTTTATGGGATAATGTAGTTATTTTGTAGATACTCAAATATAAAAAACGACAATTTTCAATAAAAAATTGCATTTTTTCGTATATTTTGAAATATTTTAGTTAATTTTTGAGATATTGCAAAACTTCCAAGGCAAAACGCCCCAAATTTTTAATCTGGCAAGAAAATATTGCTAGGATTTTGGGTTTTTTCACTGTTCCTTGAATTTATTCAATATTGTATAGTTTAAAAAATTAAGCTCTCCGAACGTAGGCAGATATCTTAATGTGAATAGACACTGTTCGTTTAATAGGTATCTCAAATGAGGTATGGGAACATCCATTCGTTACTCTTGCGATAATAAAAGCTAATTTTCATGACTACTTTCAATTATTTTATTACAAAGTATAATTAAGATAAAAATTAATATAACCATCTTAATATCATTGTCTTTCACTCACGTAACATATATATAATTTGTAACAAAAAGCATTTTACTTCTCTACATATTAACTCAAAATTTTGTTACACTCGTGATATTCTGGTTACAAGAGTAACAAAAATTTTATTTATTTTATTGACAAGAAAAATGCTTTTGGTTAAAAACTAGATACATTTTATGTGAGTGCAGCATAATGGTATTTAGCTATTTACATCAATTTAAAATTTAATTATATTTTGTAATAAAATAATTGGAAATATTTATGAAAATTTGCTCTAATGGTCACGAGTAATAGTGAACATTCCCTTACATGCAATCTTTGAAAATTATCATTAAGTTCACCTAAAATATAGTAGTAATGATCACAGGACACCGCGAAAATTATTGCTGTAGCTACGGAGAAAAGGAAGAGACAGAAAAAAAATGTTTCCCGTGAAAAGCACTTGAGACCATCTAAACAATTTGATAAAATCATGAAACAATAAGCTTTTAACGCTTTTTTCTCATTGTCTTAGTTGGGAATTAGTTTTAATTTCTCCGTGACCTTTTATTTTATAGTCGCTGAATGAAATTATTGCTTTTGTACTGCTTCAGACTTTGTTTCCTTGAGAGTTGCGCAAATTCATTTCATTCGCTCAGTGGAAATATGGCTCAAATGCAAATTGAATTATGCTTGTGATCAGGATCAGAGAATAAAAGTTATTGATAAAATCACACACAAAAATAATTTAATGTAGGTAATCAACACAGATTAGTACAGGGCATGCTTCCCTTTTTTTCTATAAACTGTTAAATGTGGTGAGGAATGTTACCATATAAGTATCGAGCATCTCCTCTATATTCAGTCATGTAAAATTTTATCAGTTTGTGAATGTTAATTTCTTGCATTTGAAACGCGTTATGAGATCAATTAATTTTGCTGTGGACGTGGCATTGTTGTGTTGATTTTATTGTCATCGTCTACGTGCAGTGCATGTACCTGAACAGCCGTGTTGGAACAGTTTTTCAGATACGCCTTTGGGATGTCGGCGTGACATATTAAAAATTGTCTAAAAAGAAAAAAAAAGCTGAACTCTGATTATTGCTAATTGTAATCCTGTAAAAGCAGCTATACTTTTAGCTAGGTGTTGTCGCACAATTACGTGTTGATTGTTCTTTTCTCTTTCAATTCTATACGTGCATACGGAAATCATCAGATCCCAGATGGAGTAATTAAGATATATTTACCACTGAATACGGTAATTTAGCATTCAAATCTTCAGTGATATCGCTAACTTTGTTATAATCACTAATGTTCACTGGAAAAAAAATCCCACCGGATTTGTTTCAGATGTCATTTATTGTTTCGAAGACGCATGCTTTTTTATTTGCATGTTTATAATCAACTAGATAATGCCCGTCAAGATTTGACGATAAATAACTTGAATGTTTCATCAGAAAAATTCTTGAATTTTTAATCAGTTGCTTTTAAATTTCTCTATTCAAAATTGAGATGACTTACTATATTACATAAGTGATTTCTATTTTATTTTATTTTATTTTTTTTAAGACGATGGATGATCTAATCTTTTCGATGAAGTAAAATAGTTTTAAGTTTATAATTTACAACTAATTGTGTTTGTATTTTATCAGAAATTTAACTAAAAATGCTGTGTAAGGTATTTATTTTTGCTTACTACGGTCTATTTTGTTTCTGCCCCCCCCCCCCTCTCTCAAGTAACAATATTTACGCGACCATTTAAAGCTGCCATGACTTTTATTTTTGTCTGTCTCATTCTCTAAAATCCCAAATTTGAAATTTGATGCAGCTAACTATTTATAATATAATTTTTTTATTACTTGAATTTTCTTATAAATTTTTATACATCTTTTCAAATATTAAATCATGGGTATCAATGTATATATATATATATATATATATATATATATTTTTAAATGAATGACAAACCTTTTTTTTCTTACAGACATTCATAATCTTTATAATGGTAGAAAAAATGTAACGAAAATTCTAGATCAGTTCAATTTATGTAATTGACAATTCCAATTGCATATAAACTATTTTAGGTTAAGTATTTTAAATATAAAATAACTATTTTTTCAAGATATTGTTCAATTATAAAGCATTCAAATAATAAAAATTCTAAAACTTTTCTTACTAACAAAATATGTTACTATTGAAATGAATTATCGACAAAAATCATTTTGCCGGCTTTTCGATTCGAACCTGCATCCTCTACAGAAACTATTACCCCACTACGCTATCAGGAACACACTGAGTAATCTTCTATAATGGAGAAGTTCTAGAATCAGTTGGCGCATGTGCAATTGTCTGAAATTTGGATTTTGATTTTACAGAAACTGTTTTGTGTTTTAATGTTTATAATATATATATTTTGATATATTGAAATCAGCTACAACTTAAAATGCTAACATTTCCAATCTTCGTGTGTAACAACAATTTATAAAAAGGATTACCAGTCATAACTTTTAGCCTCAGATCATTCAGTTTATCTTCTATGTGTAGTACGACACCTTTCGAAATAAACTATATTTTTGAATTGTTAATAACACATAAAAAGAGACAAATAATAACATTGCGATAAAAAGAAGAGCTTGTTTACAATAAGATCGAATAAATTATATTAGAGATGCAGAAGCTTTCAAAACGAAACTTCTAGCTGTGAAGTCGAAGTGATAGTTCAACCAATCTCTGCGCATGTGCAGTTGGTCACTCCAAAGGCAGCCTTGTACTTATGTACTACGCATGCGCATACGTGAAATTTTAATTGAAAATTATTGCTATTTAATAAAATTTTAGAACAAACAAATGTACGATAACAAATCTGTGGCCAAATACCTTTCGTTTAAAAAAAGAATGGAGTGATTTGATGCAGTAGTTTGCTCTCACGAACTGTCGAAAGGAATTGCTTAGCGTTTTAAAAATATAGATGTCTTTAAGACGCATTTGATTTATTCATCCTTCTAAGATTTTTATTGGAACTATAAAGTTTGGGAACTATAAAGTCCTCATTTCTTCGTATCTGTTGAGAAGTTTTGTTATTATACTGTGTCTGTATAGCTACTGTATAATGTACGTTAGAATCCAGAATATATATATGTGCTATAAGTTATTATATTCAATGGTTAATATCAAATGGTTAATATTGTTTACTATAATTCAATTTAATTCTTCGTTTTGGTTTATTGTTTTATTGATAAAATCCGTTGGTGAATCTTGTCTACTTTTAATGGTATTATATATATATATATATATGCATGCATATGTGTATGTGCGCAATATACCTAAGACAAGTTTGTTAAAATTCTTATTTTTTTTTTGTTTTATTTTAAATTACGCGACCGTTTGAATACAGCCAAGCAATTAAATTGCAATTTAAATTGCTAACAATATCTAAACGAAATTAAATATTGCTTACTGAAAACTAAATCATCATGCATTTCTGTACACTAAGGTTTGGAAATATATACTTTATTAATGGTTATATGTATGTCTATCTGATATTTATTTTTAAGATATCGTGACGGTATTTTTGTTAAAGAATCTAAGAAAATAATTTCTCCAAAAATTACAACAGTCTGTTTACTTGGCTGTAATAAATATGGATTATGAACTTAATTTCTCGCTTAATTTTATCTTTTGCTGATACTTGCCTTATTTCAACTTATAGATAATTCAGAATATTCTAATACTGCAAATTATTTATATACTGTAGCAAAGTAACGTATATAGGAATGTGAAAAACATTTAATGAAAATGTTCTCAGCATTAGTACTGATAGCAATGAGGATGTAAAAGAAAGTGAGAGGAGAGTTGCTGAAATTGATGAATTCAATAGTATTCATTTTGACTTTTCTGTTGATATTTTCAAATTTTTATACAACGATATAGAATTTTATGGTATAGGTAAACAGGATGATTAAATAGCTTAATTACACGCATTTACAGGCTTTTTACATGAAAAATGCTCGAAAACTGTCGGTGATTCCTCAACCTGTGACGTGTGATGCATTTTAAGATGCATCAGAGTTTTTTTCCAACCTGCAGAGGAAAACCAATAGCAGTTATTTACTGCTTGCATTAGAAACAGTTGCTTCACGTTTCAATAATCTTATATTTATGTTTAAATATAAAAAATAATAAAATGTGAATTTGTGATATAAAATCTAATTATTTAATCCGCCTTGATGCGTAATATCTAATCTTGTATATTATGAATGAGTGCAATAAATACACAAATAAGTATTTATTTATTTTTAAATATTTCTTTTTGTTTGTTATCAAATGCAAAATTGTATTTAAAATGATTGTGTATTAATAAATATAAATTCAATTTTTTTAAGATCACTAAAATGGTTTAAATTAATTTTTATATCAAGGTTAATATTATTTAATTTTAACAATGTTACTATATTGTATGAAAAAATTATACATATATATGAGATAATATCCGATGCTTTTGATATTTTCGAAAATATCATGTTATTTACGAAATTTTATGCGAAGTATGAAAGTTGCTATATTTTCATCCTTTGAAAAGTCGCCTAATTTTTAAGACGGTTTAATAATCTGTCTTTCCCTCTTATCAGATTTATGAGCGTAATGAAATATAATTCCCTCGTCTTTAAGAATTAGTTTCGATTAAAAAAAAAAAAATGTTCGTGGTTGCAAGCATAATTTTGTTATACGCATGGAGTGAGCTTTATTTGAAGCATGTTCTGGAGGCATATATGTCTATAAATACGTCATACAACCCACAGGTCATTCAGCTTTATTGATTTAATCCGATTGACATGTTAAGGTTTTACCTTCTCCTGTATGATGACGTAACTCCCCACTATATTTCTGTCGAATTTAACGTTCATGTTCCCATTTTTATATGTTTTTGCTTTAGGGATTTACCAAGAAGAAAAAAAATCGTAAGAATAAAAAAAAAAAAAAAAAAAGGATTTCTTACAATCAAGTTTTTTCTCCTCTCCTATTTACCCCGTCTCTGCTCTTTTCCTATTATGAAATATTAAAAGATTAAAAAGATGCGAACGAATTTTTTTTCTGAGACTCAAAAATTATGAAGATAAAAAAAAAAAAAAAAAAAAAAAAAAAAAAAAAAAAAAACCTTAAACAGTGATACCATATCAGGATTTTGCACTGTTATACGCCTATTATCACCTCCTTCCTACTCACTTTTTTGTTGTGCTTTTAGATATTTATGGACCATAATGAAGGAAAATTCACCTTTTATTTTATTTAGAATTTTTGAAAATTAAATACCTTTTCATTTCTTGTATTTCACAAATTTTCCATAATTTACTACATTTTGTACTTTTCGCTCGGTAGCTACAGATTCTGCGAGCAGATTTTTTTTTTTTTTTTCTATTATTACTTGCTGAATTTAAATTTATTTTACTCTGAAACGATAAATAGCTTTTAAGCTCACTTTTGCAATTAGTAATAATAATAAAATGAAGATGAAAAACCAAATACAAGTATTAAAATGTAACATTAATAATAATAAAAAAAACTTTGCCGGCTCGACCTACAAGCACAAATGGATTTCGAAATTCAGTACTAATCTCACCAACAAAAACAAAATCAAGATTAGCGATAAACCCAATTAAAAAATTTTACCTAGCCGCTTTTGGCGAGATTTTCTTTTTTTTCTGTAGATGCTGGTTTTATCAAAATCAAATGCCTTTTTTTTTTTTTCTACAAACCTCTGCTTTTATTTTTATGTATTATTATTTTTTGTCTGTAAGAGTTGATTCTAATAAAAACTTATCTTTATACAAGTTGTAGATAATATTAAAAAGTTTTTAATAAATTTAAGCGGATTTGATATCTTATGAATTAGCGAAGAATTTTTTTCTTTTTCACATCGCTCCTCCCCACCTTTTTTTTCTATTTTTACTTTCTTCTATCTTTACAAGAAGAAAGTATTGGATTCATGAAAATTTTCGACTTCCGGTTTTCGACGTATTTATACGTTTTAGAAGGTCCTGAACACGTTTTGACTATTTTTAGAAAATGTCTGTGTGTCTGTGAGTCTGTATGTGACAAAAAATTTGTGGGCGCTGTATCTCAAGAACTAATGCTCAAAATTTAATAAATTTCTATATTCAGTTAGACCTTGATATGAATTAGTGCCTATTGGTTTTTGGTGAAAATTGGCCTGCAGGTGGCGCTGCTATACTACTTTTCATGATTTTCAAGATTGCTATATCTCAAGAACTAATGCACAGAATTTTACCAAACTTCAGATTTTGTGACCCCTTGATATACATAGACGCTGATTAAGTTTTGGTGTATATTGGCCAGCAGGTGGCGCTGCTATGCCACGTTTTTCATGATTTTCATGATAGCTATATCTCAAGAACTAATGCACAGAATTTCACCAAACTTCAGACACCGCGATACCTTGAGATACATAGCCTCTGATAAGGTTTTGGTGTGAACTGCCCTATAGGTGGCGCTGCTATGCTACATTTTGCACGATGTTTGCAATAGCTATATCTCAAGAACTAATGCAGAGAACTTCATCAAATTTTAGTTTCTTTTACACTAGAATATATAACATAATTAGACACTGATTACATTTTGGTATTAACCTTGCAACAGGTGGTGTAGCTATGCTGCATTTTGCACGATTTTTCCGATAGCTATATCTCAACAACCAACGCACAGAATTTCATCAAACTTCAGATTTTGTAACAAAATGACATATAACATAATTACACGATGATTACGTTTTGTTATAAATCCTTCAACTGATGGTGCTGCTGTGCTATATTTTACACGTTTTTTTAAAACTATTCTATATCTCAAGAACTAATGCACAGAATTTCATCAAACTTCAGATTCTTTTACACCATATAGGCCAGTCAAATTGTTATAAAAAAGGGCCGATAGATGCAAAAATTCTGCTAGAAGATTTTATGTTTTTAAAATGTTTATGGGGATGCTAGTAACAAGAATTAATGGTTTTCCAACAAAATATCTCGAGGCTAAATTTTGTGAAGCCAAAAAACGGCAAAATTTTCGGACTTTTTTCAGTTTTTTGCCTATAACTCGAAAAATATAAAATTTTTGCATACCATACTCAGTTACAAAAAGAAAGAGCATTAAATTTTCTACAAATTTCATATTAAAACTGTTTTTCTAAAGCCAATATTAAGCGCGCTACAGCTTTCTGAAAGTGACTCTTTTTTTCTAATTGAGTATGGTACGCAAGAATGTTATATTTTTGAGTTATAGGCAAAAAACTGAAAAAAGTCCGAAAATTTTGTGGTTTTTTGGCTCTACAAAATTTAGCCTCGAGATATTTTGTTGGAAAACCATTAATTCTTGTTATTAGGATCCCCATAAACAGTTTAAAAACATAAAATCTTCTAGCAGAATTTTTGCACCTATTTATGACAATTTGACTGGCCTAATAACATAATTAGACGCTTTTTTACGTTTTGGCATAAATTGTCCAAGATATGGTGTTGCTGCGCTACGTTTTGCAAATTTTTTGTTATAACTATATCTCAAGAACTAATGGACGAAATTCCATCAAATTTCAGATTCTGTTAGGTCTTGACATCAATAGATGCTTATTAGGTTTTAGTATAAATTACCCTACATGAGGCACTACTAAGCTCATTTTCACAGAATATTAATTAAATTTTGCGTTTTAGGCTTTTCGGATACCAGAATCTCATTAGGCTAGGTCAAATGTTCGAGGAAATTCGATAGTGGGTAACTTTGGGGTCACCACTTTTTTTTTTTAAATAAAATGTACTTATGAGATAGAAGAAAGTTTCGGGATTGACACATCCAACTAGTTAATTTTTTGTCTCAAAGAGTTGGTGCTATAAGAACCTTGTCAGTATAAAAGTTGTAAATAATATTAAGAAGATTTATCAAAAATGTAAGTGGATTTGATATCTTGATGATTAACGAAGTTATGATTTTTTTCTTTTTAAAATCCTATTTTTTTCGAACCCTAAAGCCATTTCTTATTGATATCAAAATTCTATCATGCATAATATTATTTGCCCTTTTCCTAATAATTTTAAAGTGATTCGATTTGGAATATGATTAAAAAATATGGTGATTTGCTGTTTTCTCAAAAACCCTCCTTACACCCACTTGATTCGATTTTGCCAATTAATGAATTTGACTGAGATTTTCTGTATTAGTTTGGAAATCATTCAAATTCAAAATAATAAATCGGAACGTCTTTATTTCGAGTCATTATATATGAAATATTATAGCAACATTTATCCATATGAACTCAATAGTGAAATATTCAACAAATCTGTTAAAGTATTTTTCTCTATAAATAACACTGTTGATTATTCTTCAATTTATCCCAGTCTAAATTATCAATTAAATCGTAAAACCACACGAAGCAAGCAAGAGAGATGTTCTTCAACATTTATAGTTTCCAGTATATATATTACTAAACAAATAAATGATCTGCGAAGTAATTATATAAAAAAATATAATTGGTTATTAATGCGAAAATGCATATTTGCTATTAAAAAGAAATAGACTGTACAATATTGGGTCATTCCATGTCAACTGGCCTAGAGGCTCCCACTCGACCCCCTTCGATCTTTATGAAATTGATACAGAATATACATGTGGGTATATGATGAACATTTGGAAACTGTTTAGTGCAAAAAATTGTATAGTTGGAGCATCAGGGGTCCGTTTGTACCAATCACTATTTCAAGGGTGTAGAAAAAACGGCCAAATCATGAAGTTTGGCATCATATTGCTCATGATATATGAAAGCTTACTTATTGAAAACAGGTGGTCTAGTACAACTTTTTGTGCTAAAAAAAGGAATTGGCAGTATTAAAAATCACAAATCAAAACTATCGTGACTACTAGGCCTCAAAGTAGGCCGTATGGCCAATCTGGTTGAATTTTACCCTTACTTTAACATGCTGTAATTACTGCAAATATTATTTTAAAAATTTGTCGCTTTACAAACTAATTACCTATGGATATATCGTAAAGCCGCTGTAGTTGTTTTTTGATTGCTTAAATATTCATTAAATTATTGATGTTCAAAATCTAATAAAAAATTAAAATCGTCGATTTTGCCTCATATTCAAAAGCGTATATCTCAAAAGGGACACTTTTGATTTGGTTACAATTAGTACCACTGGAAAGAGTATGTCTTAATTTATAAAAAAAAACTTTATTTCATTTTGAGCCTCTTAGATACAGAAGGAAAATAATAAAATTCAAAAACCTGTTGTACGAGATAATCCAGATACATACAAGAAAGGTAGGTTATTACGACAGGTTCTTTCAACATATTCTGCACCATTCTTTTTTATTACAACTATTAATGCATTTCCGTTATGAATGATTTGTAACCGCACTGCCAATGAGTTATATCCTATAACTAGGCAAGACTAGCTCCTGGTTGGGTATTGCATGTTTTAAATTTTGAATGCGAGTACCTAACGAGATCCATAGATTATTATATAGACTAAATGTTTTGATTATTTCAAGCTCCCATTATATTGATTCCTGACCCTCAATCTATCAAAAACATTACTCTTTGGTTCCGTTTGTCAAATTTCTTATTGATTGCGATTACAGCAGCTTTCGGTAAATTGTATTGCTGACTATACATCCGTCGAAGTTAAAATTTGGTCTTTAATTGGCCTGTGAAGACTTGCCCTTGCAGCTAACCATTTTACAATTTTCCTCCATTCCGTCTCAGGGTGATTTCCCATGACTTGAGACAAAAAAGCTCCACTCTGCAGAAATTCCAAAGTCAGTTTGGTGATAACAAAGATTCAGAATTTTTTTTTTAATTCTTGTATTGCGCAGAAGATCCATCGCTAAAATAATGTATATGCGTAATTTCGTCAAAGCTTTTTTTCAGATGCTCCATTAGTTTTATTAAAAATGTATGTACAGCAACTGATTTATGTTTGAGACAATCAATAATTATGCAGTAACTCGCACTTTTAGCTTCCGAATTATCTTTAAAATAGATAACAAATGGGTGCAATGCTGCTTGGCTCTTTTCCCAATGGAAACCGTGAATAGCATCCTGGATTACAAAGCTGTAATTTTCTGCGAAGTCCATCAATATGGTCAGTTCATCTGGCTTAAGAGTATCTTTGGTCATTCTCAGATGTTTGCTTTGATGCTTTGAAATGTAATGATGTGTAGAAAGTGCTGAGATTTTCAATACCAATTCTTCAATAAAATCTTCAATTGTCATCTGCTTTGTTTCTAACGTATCATGATCTGTGTGAACCCATTGTTTAAATTCAACGGCGTCTTCTGGATCACTATCTTTGAAAATACTTTCCAAAAAATTTTTTAAATCATCTGTTGCAGGACATTCTTCGAGCGATGAAGCATAGAATCTTTAGAATTCAAGTCACAAGCTGTATTACTTATAAGGACTACATCAGTTGGGCATCTTGCTAGCATCAACTTCACATTTTGATGCATTTTACACACAGATTGAGAATGTGAACTTGATGCAACGACAGTCACACACCATTTTGGTCTTAACTCGCAAAATTTGGAGAATCCGATTTCCGGTCCATTACTACTTCATAGACTGCAAAAATTTCCTTCAAATTGCTTAGTAATAGATGCTTCTGCATCTGAACTTTCCTTCCATATATCCGAATAGAAATGAAATCTTTTATTCCTGGACATATTAGAATAAATTCTTCATCTTGAAAAAAATTTAATACTCTTTCTTTTATGTTTCCTGGCAACTTTTTACCAAACTTTGCTCTAGGTAAAGCCAATATCCCGATGTCTGTTTTTTAATTTTCGCGCTGCTTTTACCATTCTTTCTGAAACTTCAAACTCTTCCATAACTTTTTTTATTGTCTAACTTTGAGGTGCCATTGTTAACAGTGGCGCAGCCAAGGGGGTGGTTTTGGGGATAAAACCCCTCCCAAAGCTAAGAAAGATTGGTCTTGATTCATATAAGCGGCAATTATAGCAAACATAATATTTACATGTTTTGGCGTATTTCGGAATCCGTCGCTTTATTGAATCCCATTTCTTTTAATAAAGTAGTTCAATTAAATGGCGAAAATTCAACTTAAAACTGTGAAAGGTCATATTACATGGATTAGTTAAGTAAAAAATGTTTATTTGAACTAAATTACTTTTCTGAGGCAGAATATGCTAAAAGAATTATGATTTCCTGCCACACAGATGCTCTTTGAATTTAACTATCATGCAGTGAATATTCTAATTAGTACTGATTCTATTAATCGGCGATTCAAATAACCGGCAATCACCTTTATTAGAAACTCAAAACCACCCTAGAACCGAATTCTGGCTGCGCCACTGATTGTTATTAACATTTGTATTTGTTCTGGACGTTTTGACAACTGTAACTTCTCCTTCAATTTTTTAATTAGCTGTTTGTAATCTAAACAGTCTAGGCATTGGTTGCATGTAGTAGGTTGTCTTAATTTACATGAATCTATACCAGCAACAATAACTATTTTCTTTGAAATCACATCTTCAGTTTCATTTATCTTTCACTTTTCATAGCTTTTAATATCTCTTGTTGATGTTCGTTGAAATTTTAAAGGAGATAAATTATTAGCTGTTAGACTTTTGTTCAACGTTTCTGTTACATATTTCATCTTGCTCCAATTCGCTTGAAGAAGAGGACCATGTTGTTCTTGTTTCTTCGAATTCTTTTCTGCGTGATCTACATATTTTTTGGCCTGGTTTGACATTTTTCTTAGTTAACTCTGTCAAATGATTAGAACTTTCTAAATTGATGGACCGCAAAGATTTTCGTACGCAATAATTGTCTTTAGTGAAAGGATTACAGTATGTTCGCTGAAGAAACTCAAATTTCTTCAAAATATGCAAAAGCAATGTTTCGTGATGAAAGCATATCTGAGAATTTTCTTCAAGATGCAATAAACTTCGGCGATTAATTAACTCCTGTTCTTCAGAGGAAAATTCTTTAAAAAGCTTAAAACCTTTATCTGCACAATAAGTCGTCAAATGGCACTGAGAATTATCAGCACAGCCAATGCTGCATTGACTCTGATCATAATTATGAGAATCCATAGAGCTAAAATCTTAATACAGAATGTTTTAACAGTAATGTAAAGCATAAACTGAAAGAGAAAAGGAATATTTTTGTATAAATCTTGTTAAACATGCAATACCCAACCAGGAGCTAGTCTTGCTTGGTTATTGGATATAACTCATTGGCAATGCGGTTACAAATCACTCATAATGGTAAAGGGGAAGTAACTGTGACCAGGAAAAGTGATAATTATTATATGCATTAATCGTTGTAATAAAAAAGAATGGGGCAGAATATGTTGAAAGAACCTGTCGTAATTTATACCATTCTTGTATGTATCTGGATTATCTCGTACAACAGGTTTTTGAATTTTATTATTTTCCTTCTGTATCTAAGAGACCCAAAATGAAATAAAGTTTTTTTTATAAATTAAGATATGCTCTTTCCAGTGGTGCTAATTGTAACCAAATCAGAAGTGTCCCTTTTGAGATATACGCTTTTGAATATGAGGCAAAATCGACGATTTTAATTTTTTATTAGATTTTGAACATCAATAATTTAATTAATATTTAAGCAATCAAAAAACAACTACAGCGGCTTTACGATATATCCATAGGTAATTAGTTTGTAAAGCGAGAAATTTTTAAAATAATATTTGCAGTAGTTACAGCATGTTAAAGTAAGGGTAAAATTCAACCAGATTGGCCGTACGGCCTACTTTGAGGCCTAGTAATCACGATAGTTTTGATTTGTGATTTTTAATACTACAATTATATTTTTTAGCACAAAAAGTTGTACTACATCACCTCTTTTCAATAAGTAAGGTTTCATTTATCATGAGCAATATGATGCCAAACTTCATGATTTGGCCGTTTTTTCTACAACCATGAAATAGTGATTGGTACAAATGGACCCCTGGTGCTCCAACTATACAACTTTTTGCACTAGTTTCCAAATGTTCATCATATACCTACATGTATATTCTGTATCAATTTCATAAAAATCGAAGGGGGTCGAGCGGGAACCATGCCAAAATTTAGGTCACTTGACATGGAATGACCCTATTTCAATACATTTCTAGTAAATCTTGCTCTAAACATTTCTCTGATATTTTGTTTAATTCTAATTATGACAAAAATTAATATTTTAAAAATAAATTTACAAAAAAAAAAAAAAGCTGTAATCATTAATACAAATATTAAAAAAACGTAAAAATTTTCAGAAGAAAAACTTTACTATTTTGAGTTGAAAGATTGAAATTTTATTCCTTTCACAAATGTCAAAAAATGGTCACAAAAAACCAACCAACCAATCTCCAGATTAATTTGAATTTTGTGTTTTTCTGATTTTCAAAGATTGGCAGGTCTGCAAATACCTTTTTGTATACAAATAAGGATGATACGTTTATCTTTAATTTTCTGTATAAAGAAATTGTGTAACTCAATGAAATTGTGTATTTTTTTATACTGCCGAAACAATCTTTTCACACTTTTGGAAATAATTCAGTAAGTATCTGACCGTATTCTCTCTCTCTCTCTCTCTCTCTCTCTCTCTCTCTATCTATCTATCTATCTATCTATCTATATATATGTATATATATATATATATATAACCATTAATCGTATTACAATATGTGAACCATTGAATTTAATAACTTATAGCGAATTGAACAAAGAGGGAAAAAATAAATTAAAATGAATACAAATAAAATTTCTAGAACCAAAGCAGAATCTTCAAGTCCCAAATACTTTGAAACTACAAGTGAAGTGTGTGGTTTCATCTTCGTATTTGCCACGAAAAAGCAAAACAATAAAAATTTGGGACTACCAACACACCCAAAACCAAATGAAGAAAAAACATCAAAAATAAGGCACAACAAGACTACCAAATTGGAAAGCAAAGTTAAAAGGGAAAAATTAAAATAATTATCGTCAACATGATAATAATAATTAAATTAATTAATTAAAAACGGAGTAATGTGATATCAGAAAAAATAAACCATACACCATAGTTTACCCTATTAAGATTTAAAACAAAATCATTTAATTGGACTATGCTAAGCTAAATTCAATATCTTAATATAAAATGATTTATGATTTAAAAATAGATAATATATTTACCCTATACACTTATAAATTGTATTATAGGTCTCCATTTTATTAAAAGATAGGTACAATTTAATCATGTAAATTAATTAAATTATATTAATAAAATTAATTGATGTAACTATACAATTATCCAATACACACATAATGCCATACATGCATTAATCACTTCAGTGTTTATACTTTCTCCAGTTCAGTAACTAAATCGCAGTCGAAAATTACAGCATGCATTTATTTCCTCTTTACAAAATGATCGCCATAAATCTAAATGCATTTTTTCCTTTTGATATTTTTTCCATGCTAAAAGTTTCAATGTATTGCCTGTGGGTGGGTGTCGTTTGAATTCATTCCGCAATCATCGGAAATTGGTTTTATATTTCATTTAACGGAAATTCGTATTAATGAAGACAGACGTTAGTAGTTCTATTCAACTCGTGCTGTCATATTTCAATATTTGATTTGCTATTTCAGCTGCAAATTAAATCCTAATTAGGATTGACAAGGTCGATAGCAATGCCTAATCTATTACCAAAGTCTAGTTTTTTAAAGGAGCCCTTTAGAGAGTATAACAAAAAAGTATCAAAAGTCGCTCTTCTTACAAGCAAAAGAGAACTGTTGCTGTTTATGGATTACTGCCAGAATAATATATTGCATTAGAAAAACTTACTGTAAGTGATACAATTGTTTCAATTATCAAAAGCTAACATTATATATAAAAATAAAAAATAAAAATAAACTTTTCCTTAAAAAAATCTTTTTATACAGTTATATACTACTATTAAATAATTCTTATTGCGGCCTTAAAAATATCAAAGGTAGGATTTATAGGGTGAAGTCTTTGAATGAAAGCAAAATTACGAGTAAATGATAAAATCCGGTAATTATGAATCAAGGACATATTGCACTCTTATCGTAGTGCTACTGCATTCATTGGTACTACATTTTTTTTGCACAATTGAGTGAAGATACTGTTTGTTTTATACTTTTATATCGTAATAGAAGACAGCCCGTCAAAATGACGTGTTTGCATTTTTAAAGGGATGATAAAAAAATACAACTGTGGTCAATCAGCCACTGTCTTAAACAATTTTTTAAAATACAGCAGTTATACATGGGGGGAAAAATCTATAAAAAAAGAAAATTTTAACAAAAATTTGCATTTAAAACTATAACAAAACTGTCTGGTGGATGGGGGGATTGTAGTGAACAAATCGTAAATATATAAATTTTAAAAGAATAAAGTAAGGCAAAAAAATCAATTATAAAAGAATATATTGTGAAACTACAGCCAAAATATATCGAAAAATACTGAAAGAAAATAATAAAAATATCTAAAATGCATAAAAAAAATTTCCTATTTTGGACCATTTTTTAGCTAATACTTAAAAGAAAACACTCTATGATCGAAAACAATGTCAACAATAAAGAGTAAACAATGAACGTGTTTGGGAGTGATAGATGCACTCCACGTATTCTGTCTCCATAGCGCGCGCGCTCAGCGCGCATAGATCCCGAACTCCCCTGATCATTCCTGAGTCGTGATGTTACAAAGGAGTCATTCTAAAGATTCAATCACGGAATTTGTCATTCTTGAATGGCAACAGTATTGATTTGCTTACATTGTTTGTTATTGTTTGGTTTGTTTTTTCCGTAATTGCTGGTTGTTTTATTTAGAACTTAAACATTATAATTAAATAGTTTTTGTAGGTTTTAGAGAAAATGAGTAATAAATAAATCTTTCACATGTATATCTTCATAAGTTGAACAGTTAGAATATTTGTGAACAGCTTGGAATAGTTAAGCCTAACGTGGACGCAGTTGCAATAGGTTTCTTTTTCGCGTGGATGGGCTGTCCCCGGAATCGTCATACACGGAGGGGTTTTATATATATAATTATGTGTTTGTACAGCATATATATCTGAAATAATATAAAAAAGGAAAGGGCTAAGTGTTTAAAGCCAATACTGCAGCATTGTAGTTAATTGCAGCTCCTTTTATTTTATAAGAAGATTGAATTGCATAAAAACAAGGCTCTATAATATAATTAACATACAGTTCTTGTTTTTTCTAAAATTTGTAACATCGGAGATGTGCAATTTATTTTTAAGGTGGAAAATACTTTTGAAATGCCGAAAGATAGCAGAAGTTTTAATTTCTGTTAACTCAAAAAATACTTTACACGCGAACAAGAATTTAAATGAAGATTCAAACAACCTTGCTCCTTTGAGTTTTTTTAAAAAAGAAATTAAATACAGTAAAACCTCGCTAATCCAAATTAATTAGTCTTTACTTTTTTGTATTATCCGAAATTACGATATAAGTAGATAAAACAGGGCGAAAGCAATGTAATTTCAAAATACCATTTAAAGTCGTTTGGGGTAATAGACACACGCAGCGTATCTTGTGTGTTCTTTTGTTTTATGGAAATTCATACAAAGTTTTATTATTTAATTGTCCAATTATTAGTCCATATTTTATGAATTTTAATAAGGTTCCTATATTGTTTTTAATATGAACAATTTGAAAGTGAAGGGTTGCTGAAATAAGCTGCCATCAAAAATAAAATAAAATAAATAAATAAAATGCAAGCGGCAAATTAGAAAAGAAGATTTAACATTATTAACTTACTCTTCACATGACTAGAGTAAATTGCTGAGCTTCAACGTTTTGCTCTAAAGTTTCTTTCTTTATTATCTGAAGATATATTAGAAATGTAATGCAATACAAATCAGATTTAGAAAGGATTTGTTTATTAAAACTAACTTTTTAAATCGGCAGTCTCAGGATTTTTTGTAAAACATTTGTAACAATACCAGGGCTGCGGAGTCGGTGGAAAAAATGGCCGACTCCAACTCCGACTCCGACTCCGGAATTTTTAACGACTTCGACTTCGACTCCGACTCCGACTCCAACTCCGACTCCGGAAATTTTAACGACTCCGACTCCGACTCCTGGCTTCCTGGCTAGCTAATATACTAATGTTGATGCTGGTTAAAGTTATGAGGGAACAAAAGAAAAATAAGGCAAAAAGTCATTATTTCGGTATTCAGTTCTTAGAGCTTTGGAAAAATATTTTCCGTTTTACAAATTCTTTAATTTTACGTACCACAAACCTAAAAAATTAAATTACCGAAATCTAAAAGAGATAACAAAACGGATATTTTACTATTTCGGATCCGTGGCCTCGAAAAGGGGGAATCTGTACAATTTTTATGTTAACTAGTGCTCTCCAGAGCAGAAAAATTTCAATGAAAAGGAAAAAAAATAGTAAGATATGTTAATCTTAGAACTTTCTTCTATATCACACATGTTAATACTTCCTGAAAAATGCAGCATAGCAGCGCCACCTCTTATGTGATTTACACCAAAATCTAGTCAACAAGTTATATCAACGTCTAACTGTATTTGAAGTTTGGTGAAAATCAGTACATTAATTTCTGAGAAAGGGCTATTGTTGAAATTTTAAAATTCTGCATAACAGCGCTTCATGTTTAGTGATGTACATCAAAAACGAATCAGAATCAATTTCTATCAGATACTAACTGAACCTAAAGTTTAATAAACATCCATCCATTAGTGATTGAGCCACAGCTATTTCAAAATCGTAAATAAATTAGCGCTACCATATCAGCGCTACCTGAAGGGCGATTTACACCAAACACTAAATTATACTAATCTAGATTACAAACAAATTAAATATAAAGTTTGGTGAAAATTCGACCATTTGTTTTTGAGATAGCGCTGTTGCAATATCATGAACAATGCAGTATAGCAGCGCCACCTATTGAGCGATTTGCACCAAAAAATTGCAGCACCTAATTATATCAAGGACTACCTGATTCTAAAGTTTTATATAAATCCGTGCATTAATTTTTAAGATATAGCTACTGTGGAAATCGTGAATAATGCAGCATACCAAAGCCACCTGTCGAGTGATATACACGAAAAATTAATCAGATCCAGTTTCTATCAAGATAAAAAAAATCTGAAATTTTGTGAAATTCTATTCATTAGTTCTTGAGATAGAGCGCTCCAAAATTTTTATCTCATGCAGACTCACGAAGTGACAGACACTGACAGACATTTTCGAAAAACTATCAAATCATGTTCAGTTCAGGATCTTCTAAAACGTATAAATCTATCGAATGGCGGAAATCGAAATTTTTCAAGAATCTAATACTTTATTCTTGTAAAGATAGAAGAAAATAAAATTGAAGAAAGAATGGATTGGATCTATGAATTTAAAATTACATGTTATTGGTTTAATTTCACTTCAAACTGTCTAAGAAAAAAGCCGGAGTCGGAGTCGTGTTGTTTTTTACGACTCCGACTCCGACTCCTTTTTCTCAAAAATGGGCCCGACTCCGACTCCACGACTCCGACTCCGCAGCCCTGAACAATACTTAAAATAATGAACACATACTATTTTTAAAAATATTTCTATACTTATAGAACAGAAGAAGCCGAAGAGCCAGTACATAATGACCACCTGTTTAATACGACGTAGAACTACCTTTTCGTCCTCAAAAGCGCGAACAAAGTTCTTATAGGAACACTGTTAAAAAAAAAAAAAAGGACGATTTTACGGAAGTATTACTGGTAATCTGGATGCCAGTATAATTTACTATTTTTTAACGGAAAAATTTCCGTAAATATGCCGTTTTTTCCGAGTCTTCCCCAGAATTTACGGGAATTTTTCCGTTAAAACACAGTAAATAGTACTGGCTTCCAGATTACTAGTAATACTTCCGTAAAATCGTCCTTTTTTACTTTCTTCTATCTTTACAAGAAGAAAGTATTGGATGCATGAAAATTTTCGACTTCCGGTTTTCGACGGATTTATACGTTTTAGAAGGTCCTGAACACGTTTTGACTATTTTTAGAAAATGTCTGTCTGTGAGTCTGTCCGTCTGTCTGTCTGTCTGTCTGTCTGTCTGTCTGTCTGTCTGTCTGTCTGTGTGTCTGTCTGTATGTGACAAAAAATTTGTGGGCGCTCTATCTCAAGAACTAATGCTCGAAATTTCATAAAATTTCATATTCAGTTAGACCTTGATATGAATTAGTGCCTATTGGTTTTTGGTGAAAATTGGCCTGCAGGTGGCGCTGCTATACTACGTTTTTCATGATTTTCAAGATTGCTATATCTCAAGAATTAATGCACAGAATTTCACCAAACTTTAGATTCTGTACCCCCTTGATATACATAGACGCTGATTAAGTTTTGGTGTAAATTGGCCTGCAGGTGGCGCTGCTATGCTACGTTTTTCATGATTTTCATGATAGCTATATCTCAAGAACTAATGCACGGAATTTCACCAAACTTCAGATTCCGCAATACCTTGAGATACATAGCCGCTGATAAGGTTTTGGTGTGAACTGCCTTATAGGTGGCGCTGCTATGCTACATTTTGCACGATTTTTGCGATAGCTATATCTCAAGAACTAATGCAGAGAACTTCATCAAATTTTAGATTCTGTTACACTAGAATATATAACATAATTAGACGCTGATTACATTTTGGTATTAACCTTGCAACAGGTTGTGCAGCTATGCTGCATTTTGCACGATTTTTCCGATAGCTATATCTCAACAACCAACGCACAGAATTTCATCAAACTTCAGATTTTGTTACAAAATGACATGTAACATTACACGATGATTACGTTTTGTTATAAATCCTTCAACTGATGGTGCTGCTGTGCTATATTTTACACGGTTTTTTTTAAAACTAGCTATATCTCAAGAATTAATGCACAGAATTTCATCAAACTTCAGATTCTTTTACACCATAACATAATTAGACGCTTTTTTACATTTTGGCATAAATTGTCCAAGATATGGTGTTGCTGTGCTACGTTTTGCAAATTTCTTGCTATAACTATATCTCAAGAACTAATGGACGAAATTCCATCAAATTTCAGATTCTGTTAGGTCTTGACAAAAATAGATGCTTATTAGGTTTTATTATAAATTATCCAACATGAGGCACTACTAAGCTCATTTTCTCAGAATATTAATTAAATTTTGCGTTTTAGGCTTTTCGGATACCAGAATCTCATTAGGCTAGGTCAAATGTTCGAGGAAATTCGATAGTGGGTAACTTTGGGGTCACCACGTTTTTTTTTAATATTAAAATATACTTATGAGATAGAAGAAAGTTTTGGGATTGACACATCCAACTAGTTTTACAGTGTAGTCTGAGGTATTTGGCATCAAGCGCTCATCAATTCGTCCTGCAATTCTCGCACATTGCGAGGTGGTAGCGTAATAGCACGAATTGAGATATCCAGATGGTATCACAGATGTTCTATTGGGTTTATATCAGGTGAATTTGGAGGCCAGGACACGACTTGAAACACTCTGGACCGCTCTCTGACGAGTCAACCCGTTCGACATGGTACATTATCCTATTCATAAATGCCGTAACCCGCCGGAAACATTGTTGTAATGAATGAGTGGACCTGGTCTGAAACGATGTTCAGGTAGCGCACAGACGTCAGGTATTGTTCTATGGGAATTATGGGTTCTGTTCTAATGTGCACCATAAAAATATCGCCTGCGTGATAATATAGCCACCACAAGCTTGTAGTTCACCAACTATGCATCCTAGAGTTAGGGTTTTCATTAAAATTCGGTGTATGCCTGTCAATGTGACGGACCAGTAAACGTGATTCGTCGGACCATCCAGCTTTCTTCCATTTTTCTATGGTCAAATTTCGATGTTTACGGGCCCGTTACAGACGCTACTGGCAATGATATGCTCTCAGCGCAGGAACCACTTGGACTGCCAGCTGCGTAGGCCCATACGCAACAGTGCATTTAACACTGTCTGTTGAGGAATACGGTCCGAGTCGCCACTGTTGTAGTTTTTGATAATTTCGACTGTTTCAGCTCTTCGGTCATGACGATTGTTGCGTAACAACCACCGGTCTCCGCTGGAATCACTCACTGTTAGCTGGAGACATGTCGTTTCATCATACATACACCACTTGAACAGCACGTGAACAGCTCACCAAACACGCCGTTTCTGATACCGACGTTTTCCACTCGCCGAGCTATGACGATTTGACCTTTGTCAAAGTCTTATAAATCTGCTACGACCCGATCGCTATGTCGCTAATCATGCCGTTTTTTGAAATACAATCTAGGAGCGCATTATATACTTCAATATCAACAGCGCACATGCTGTGGTTTTGTTTCTGAACGAGCTTATAAGGTGGTCATAATGTGATGGCCCTTCGATGTATATACATTGCGTTTTTGTCTATAAATAAGAGATTTTCATGTGTGGAAAAACGTTCCGTTATTCAACTTTCAATAGCATGATTAGGCTAAATAATATATTCGCAAAAGATTATTAGTCATCGTAAAAGATCCCCTTTTAAATTTATTTAGTTTTGAAAAATTGGCTGGAGATGTTTGAACCTGGTAAAGCCAAAATATTTTGTATGGAACTACTGTTTTTAATAATGGTATTAAATAAAATTTCATCTTAAAATTTCGACATATTAAATAAATTTTATATTATATAATATATATATATACACATATAAAGTCCGTGAGAGACATAAAAGGGTTGATGTTTAGATGGAAAATGGTTGAATAATTTATAATAAACTGTCAAAGAAATGTGACTTTAAACAGAAGCAGGGATCAATTCAAGGCTAGTATTGTTTTCTTCTTTAAAATATTTACTCAACAATAAAAATAAAAACAAATTTTCTATATGAGCCACATCATATTTTCATTTTACGGAAAAAAAAAAAACTTCTTTTACTGAAATTATGGAGGCAAACAAGCGGAAATATGAAGAAAAAAGTAATATTAATGAAAAAAAAATTTATTTTGTTATTTTATTTGGCCTGAAATAAAGTAAACCTATAGAATTGCCCTTTTCTCTCGGGCATATCACAGAGTGAGCAGAAACGAATTAATAAAATAAAATAGAAAACATTTAATTACCGTCCTCGTGTCACATTATTTTATTTCTTTTTCTTTTTCTTTTAATTATTTAAGTTATTTTAAAACTGAAAGTGATGTAGTATTTATTTTTTAAGCACATTTTGTGAATAATTTTCAACACTTATTCGTATTCGAAATCGATATTTTTATAATGTTTGCATTTATCAATTTGAAATAATTTTAAACTCAATATTGAATTTTATGTTAAACGTTATCTCAATTCATTAGAATGAAAAATATTAAAAATATACTTTAGGAAGTAGTGCTTTTGAAGCGTTCATATTAGAATTCGATTGAATATTTGTTTTCGTTTTCAACCTAAAATCTTAGTTACGTCGAATATTCACTTTCGGCAAAAATACTACCGAATATTCGGCTAAAATCGAAACTATCTGCATTTCTAAAATCTTGTGTCTGTTTGAGTTATTTTCAACATCAATGGATTTCAGTTATATTGCCTCAGATTAGATCCTGTTTATGCATTGCTCTAGATTCGACTGTTTATAGTTATGAGCTATCACTGACTCAAGATGTGAGTACAAATTATAAGCGATGCATATATGACTAAACTTTCAAAATGCTTACCACGTGCCCATTAAAATCTACAATCTTAATAGCCATAGAAAATCTTTAGTACCGCAGAAGTGTTTTGAACGCGCTCTAAGAAAAATATAGAATAAAAGTAGTGAGTAAAACAGCGGATGATACTTTACAAAAATCATTCTAAAAGATAAAAACGAGTTTTTTTTATACCTAAAATACTCTTTAATTAGATGAAATTTCTATAGTTAGGAAATCATTCTGCGTGGTTGATGAATTACTTTTAGTTTCATTTGAAATCAGTTTTTCTCAGAGACACAGAGGTCCACTTTGGGATAAAGTAGTAAATACATTTTCCAAATAGAGGCGCCAATTCAAAATTTTCTTAGATGCACAAGGGAAAGGGAGAAGGAGTATTTTGAGTACATTGATCTTCTTGTGCATGTCTGAGAAGAAATCAATGCATTTTTATTCTCACATATGCTTAAAAAAATAGTTAAAGTATATAATAATCTTAAATATGCCCCACTTTAAGAATATTCAAATGGAAAATACAATTCATAGTAATTAATTTCTGCATTTAAAGTGTTTTAATTTCAGTGTTCCTATTTCAGTCAAATTTCACACGTTAAGACTAAAATATTTTTATGGATCACATTATTTTACAAAGTTAACTATGTTTACAAAGATCCCCATATATCTATCTATTCACATAAAAGGGATATTATTAATATTGATAAAATTAATTATTTTTAAATTAAATTATTTTCTAATGATTTATATGTTATAACAGCTTATTTTTAATTAAATAATTTCTAATAATATTAGATAATTTCATCTTAAATCAAATTAACATTTAATTAATAATTATATACGGTCGTTTCTACGGAAAATGTTATTCAGGTAACGTGCGTATGTAACTGTATTTGCCGTTTGAGCTACAGAAGAAAATAGAAGCAATTTTCTACACAAATTTAGACAGAGATTTTGCATCGCACTAGTTACGTTATTATACTTTCTTCTATCTTTACAAGAAGAAAATGTTGGATTCGTGAAAATTTTCGAATTCCGGTTTTAGACGGATTTACACGTTTTAGGGGTCAGAGATTCCAAAAAACATGATTTTACAAAATGTCGTCTGTATGTGACATAACTTTTGTGGGTATTCTTATCTCAAAAACTAATGTTCGGAATTTAATAAAAAATTATATTCAGGTACTCCATGATATAAGTTAATGATGATTAGTTTTTGGTGTAAATCGCTCAACAGTTGGCGCTGCCATGCTGCCTTTTTTTTACGATTTCCGCAATTCTCTATCACAAGAACTATTGCACGGATTTTCCCCGAACTTCAGGTTCTGTTAGTCCTTGAAATGAATGAATGAATGAAGTTTACATTTTGGTGTAAATCGCTCAACAGGTGGCGCTGCTATGCTGCCTTTTTAACGATTTCCGCTATAGCTCTATCAAGAACTAGAGCTCGGATTTTCACTAAACTTCAAATTCGGTTTGTCTTTGTCATGAATGAATGCTGTTTTGCATTTTGGTGTAAATTGCTCAACATGTGGCGCTGCTATGTTGTCTTTTTTACGATTTCCTGCAATTGCTCTATTTCAAAAATCAATGCACAGATTATCATCAAACTTCGTATTCAGTCAATCCTTGATGTGAAGTGATTCTATTTACATTTTGCTATCAATCTCCCAATAGATGAGCTGCTATGCTGAATTTTTCCCGATTACCGCAATAGCTTTAATTTAAGCTTCTCATTGCCGCGAACTGACTTTTCCGTTCACTACGCTGTAGGTTTCACTGTAATAAGTATTTTTTAAATTAATATAATTCTAAAAATATAATGTAGTTTTAAAATATTTTGTTATGATTAATATTGTCAAGTTTTATACTCCAAACATAATTGAATTTTTTATGTCATGTTAAAAAAAGAAAATTTTTTAACTTTTTAAAAATTTTTCTGAGAAAACAACATTACAATTCTGCGCTTTTGCTCGGCGGTCAGGGGATAGAACTAATGCACGAATTGTTATCGAACTTCAGATTAATTTTTACCTTGATAAATATTGTTAATTATGTTTTGGTGTAAATCGCACAACAAATAACTCATTTATTCTACATTTTCCTGATATTCGGAATACTTCTGTTTCAAGATATAACGCACGGAATTTCATGCCATTAGAATCCTCACGATGAATATATATTCCACTTAATTTTGGCATTGCAAATTTTGAAGTTACTAACATGTGTGAGATAGAAGAAAGTTTTATGTTTGACACATCCGATTAGTTTTTACATGGAATGCTATCTTGAGAGGCCAGAAAGAGAGCGGGGAAAAAAAAGAAAACATTTAAATAGTTTATTTCAATTAATTTAGAAGCAAAATATTTAAATATTGAAAATCTGTGCATAATTAAAAGTTAAATATCCATTATTCAATTTGTTCTAAATTTTTTATCTGCCTTGTTAATTAATTATTAATAAATGTCTACAATTATTGATTATTATAAAGTAATAAATTATAAAATTTGTATTATTATTAAGTTTTGGTTTTATTTGGAGCCTATACATGCACACATACACTTGTACGTGTGTTAGTCAGTTAAGTATGTATAAATAATTTAATTCAGTAGTAAATATATGCAAATTTAGTATAAAACTTAGAAAGAATGTGTATATCTAAAATTTAAAACATTTAAATATACGAAAACTACGAAAATAAAATAAACGGACGCAATTGACCGTCTGTTCTTCATCAGAGGGTAGACAGTCGAACCTAACTTTACTCACTCCCCCCACCCCTTCCAACTCTTTAAAACTTGCAGGTTTCTGAATACCGGCACATCCTGCGTTCAAAATAATAAAATAAATTGCACCTGAAAATATTTCTGATAGTTATGAATTAAAAACAAAAAATGTAATTATAAAAATAAAAAAATAATAAAAATAATAAAAATCTGAAAATAAGCAAGATATTGAAACAAAATCAAAAACTATAAAAGTTAAATAAAAAAAAATATTTAAAGTTTTTCTTACAGCTTAAACAGCATTAAAAAAAATTAACTTCAGCTAAAAACCACATTAATTCCTAAAGTATTCGAGAAATTTCGGTAAAAAAATTTTAGGTGGTTATTCTACCACATAAAAATTTTGTTCTTACCACCTAACTGTTTCCTTCTACCTAAAGATTTAAATGTAAGATAATATCTGGCAGACAGTCTAAAAAAAATTTAATTACTTTCAGAATTTTTTTTTCTGAAAAGTGGAAAATTTCTAAAAAATTGCCATTGTTCTAAAAAAAAAAAAAAAAAAAAAAAAAAAAAATAGTTGCAGAAAAAACAGCTGTCTGTCATAAATCTTAAGCATAATCTATCGAAATTCCATCGAAATCTATCAGGTAGTTTCTGGTCTTAAAGCTCGTATATTTCCCATCGTATTCCACAAGATCGGTTTGTCCATTAGATGATCATTAAGGGGCTATTCCATTCAAATGAAAAGATCCGTTCGGCAATGCTAATCCTATAGAAGAAGTTTATAAAGATATCTCGGTTGCATTTTGACATTTTTTAATGATTTTTTTTTTCATTGGATAGCTGAGATCGATCTAAATGCAGGCCATTTTTTACTTTTTCGATTTTGGTTCCAGATATTTTTATGAGGGTGCTTTCGCTTTCCAAACCGGTTCCGAAAATGAAAGCGTCCTCCTAAAAAAAATCTGTAAACAAAATCAGAAAAATAAAAAACGGCCTGTATTCAGATCGTTCTCAACTGTCCAATGCAATAATAATAATAATAATAATAATAAATAAAAATAAATAAATAACAAAAATATTGAAATGCAACTGAGGTATCTTTATAAATTTCTTCCATAGGATTAGCATAAGCTAACGGGTCTTTTCATTTGACTGAAGTAGCCCCTTAAGTTAAATGATACTTCGCTAATGAATTTCAGAGTTCCTAACAAAACCTGATGGGCAAATTCCCTTATTTTCCACGACCAAATCTCAAAAAATTCCCTGACCAAATCTCAAAAATTTCTTTAACTAAATGGTAATATAATGAAATTTGCTAATTATTTTCAAAATCCTTTATCAAAACTAATGTTTTTCCCTACAATTGTTCTTCAAATTTCTAGTTATTTTTTTCTTCCCATTGTTTGATGAATTTTGTGATTTTTTTCCTGAGACTTTGATAACTTTCGCGTCATTTTTCATTTTTTTTTTTTTTTTCAGGGCTTTTTATAAAATATTTGTAAATTCACTCACTTTTTCTATATATTTTGAAATTTCCATCACTTTCCCTGAGTACTTCGAAATTCCATGACTGTCCAGAATGCTGGGAACTCTGGAATTTATACAAGATACCTGTTCTAACAATACAGTGTCCCTAAACTTGACTTGAGACGTTATCATGACAAATTTTGAATGTTTTCTGCTTTTGCGCGTCTTTCTAAATGAACCATTATTTGTAACAATTATTTCATATCGCTAAAAAATAAAAGCACTGAATTGTAAACTTCTGTTTACAAATTTATTTTGGGAGCGCTGAAATGCATACTTGAATAGAGCTTATTTCTACATGATTTAGTCTTTAAACGAAATAGCTAATATTATAATTGAACTTGAACTCAGCTCTATCGGAAATCATATTTTCTTATGTGTTTTGACAAAATTATCCATCTCCTTCCCTGACGTTCAACCAGAGATTATTACAATACTCTCTCATCTTATCTTTAATGAGGAAGCAATTTGTTTTTACTCGATCACGATCAGTATCTGTGCATCATTTAAATGACATGTCGGTCAAAACAATATTTAGATTGTGGCGCCATCTTTCGTGATATTATATTAGCAGTTTATTTTTGAGGCATTCGAGATCAAAGAAAATATTTCATTTTCAAATGTCTTAAGAATAGAGAAATTTTACTACCCTTAAAAATTGAAGCGAGTATTTTTTAATTTAAATAGTCCATTAATGCTTTATTAACTACAAGTGAATTAAATAAATTAAAAAAAGGATGAACTTTTAGCACTGTGACCTGTAAGTAAAATGCATATTCATGGTAAATTGATCCTTGTAAATGTTTAATGCCAAATAGTTGTTTAAAATATTATTAGCCATATATAAATAGTAGTGCATGTTATTATGAAGAGCTTCAAAAACATTTTATTTCCAGCATTTAATCTGTCATTTCATCATTGCATTTTTAACTTTTTTTGAAAACATTTTTTACTTACTTATTTGCGAATTCATTTAACCTTCCGGTATGCACTCGTTCGCTATGTTCCGGATGTTGATATATCTCTATAAAATCTCGTTTTTTTTTTTTTTTTTTTTTTTGTTCTTGTAAAATTATGACTATACGTATGTTGAAATTTCCAATTTGATACTTTCATTATTGGAGACGTCCGGGACGTAAAAAGCCGGAAAAGTCTATGATGTGTGTGTGTGTGTGGGGGGGGGGGGGTTGATTTCATTTATTATTGTTATTGATTGTTTATTGATTATCTAAATGAGGTATGTAGGACAAGGGGAGTGCCCTTGCGATGGTCTTTCTAAGGGTACCTAACACATATTTACACAAACCTTGGGTTCACAAAGTCAGAAGGGGGGGGGGGGGGGGGTTGAGATTATTTTTGAAGTGGAGCTCATTCATATATGTTATTTTTTCCCCTTCCACTTTAATGATAAACAAATACACGTAGAAGTATAGAGGGGAAGTCCACTTATCATAAAATATTTGTCTACAAATTTTAATTTTGTTAAAAAATTGTAACACTGATGCTATTTATTATTAAAAGACTACGAAGTCTAGAGGGGGTCAGAAAGTTCCTAAGGGGAAAGGGCTCAGACTATCCTTCTCCCGTCTGTTTATGAAAAAATACGAAGACGTAAAATTGCATCTTTTTGAAAATCTATATGGCTGCACACAGGTTTATCCTTTTGGATATTATTTAGAGTGATAATATAGAAATTTTAGATATTATTTTAGCTGTCTAAGACATGATCATAATTTTTCTTTTTCTTTAATCTTCGCAAGATTAATATATAGTACTAATGTTTTAAAATTGTAATATGTATTTCAGATTATCACTGAATTGATGTATAATATATAAGTTGCAGTAAAAATAAATAAATAAATAAAAATAAGAGTAATTTAATTCTTTCGATGTAAAAATAATAAAGTGGTAAAAAAATGATAGCGCGTGCGCCCGTGTGTGTGTTTTTTTTAGAGATGTAAGTATTCATTTTAAAAATTTTAAATAAAAACCGAGAATAATATCAATGTAGACCAGTGATGTGAAAAGGCCGAATACCGAGAGTATAGGTACTTATTGTTTTATTATTCATGCCATGGTCCATTTTATTTTTTATTTTTTCCATTTATCCCCCCCCCCCCCCCCCCACACCGCCCTAAAAATGGCATTTTTTGAATCAAATTGATTCTGGTTGTTATCTAATGTTTAGTATCTTGGTTGAAGCTAAAAAAAATCGAAGAATTATTTTACCGCAGAATTTATGAGCAGTGCCAACAATTAAATAAGATGATATTTTTTGTTTAAATTTATTTTTTGTTTTAATTGCGGCAAAGTATAAATCACATGTACCAGGCATATGATCTTTTTTAACAAAAATAGATTTTTAAAGGCTTCAAAATATATGAAGTATATAATTATTGATTATTCCACAGAGTAGTTATAGAATTATACCTAAGGAAATTATCTGCATTGTAATTTCTTTTGCGATGATTAAAAATGAATTTAGCATTAAGAAATTCCAACTGCCTGTGGTATCCTTAAAAATAAATTTAACAACAAAGCAAAAATCAAGTGTTCGCATTGAAAATTTCAGCGTTTATTGCAATTTCAATGTGAGGATAAGCCCTTAGCCTCCTCCCCCTCCCCCACACACATTATTAAATGTAAAATGAAATGTGCTTAATATCTAGTTTAATGACTATTTTAGTTGCTCTGACGAAATTCGGTGATTAAAATGCATTGGACGTTCGTTATTTATTTATTTATTTATTTATTTATTTTTTGGTCAACTATACTTTAAAAACATCACACACACTAGTTGCCGAAGCATTAAGGCTTACTTTGGAGACACGAAATTCGTTGGTTTCCGTCTATCAGTTCCATGATAACTGCCGTAAAAAAACATCAGATTTCCTTGAAATTAAGTAAGCACGTTCATGAGGTACCCGGATTTAGCTGTATAGTTTTTCGTTATGTTGGACTCATTCGTTCGGAAAATACAGAACATTTTATTTTGCGCCATAATGCTTTCCTATGGCAATTGAGACAATTTTCAATTTTTCATTTGTTGAAAGAAAATGGCTCTTTTGATTAATGGATTTAAATGATAAATTATGGATACTTAAATTTCCTAATACGGTTATTAAATTATTCCTATTATTTTGAATTTTTTTTTTCATTTGTCAGATATTTTTAATTATTTCTGTAAAATCTGGTGATTTTTAGGTAGATTTCGTATGAAATACTACCTATTGCGGTTGCTCCTATGTTGGAATTTCTGAAATTTTTTTACAGATTTACACCGATCATGACCATTAGTAAAAAAATTATGTATGGATATCTATCCTATCCTATCCTGTCCTGTCCTGTCCTGTCCTGTCCTGGCCTATTTCACTTCTAAAAAATGTGCCAAAGTTTATGCTTGACAGATATTTGATAAAGTTAAAAATGTGCTCAAAGGGAGAAAAAAAAATTGGGGTTTTGGGAGAAAAAAATTCATAACTTCGTCAATTCACAAGGTATCAAATCCAATTAAATTTATTTTACATCTTCTCAATAATATCTACAACTTTCACATTGACAAGAGTTTTATAGGACCATTCCTTATAGAAAAAATAAATTAAGTAGAAATAGGATGTAAAGAAAAAATCTCAAATCCAAATTGCTTACATTCTGACTCATTTTTAAATTCATTTTTGATTTTAAACGCATCCAAATGACAGGTTCTCTTATTTGGGATCTATATAATGACACGTATTGGCCAGTTTTTTGTCAAAAGCAGAATATATTTCAAAAAAATTCTTTCAAAATGGACATTTTGAACAGAATTTCCCTATATGATCGTTATTGAAAATTGAGGAAGTATTTAAATTACAAATTGCTTATTTTCTGACTCATTTTTAAATCCATTTTGCTCTCAAACGCATCCAAATGAAAGTTCCCTTATTTAGGAACTGTATAATGTGCCGTATTGGTCAGTTTTTTGATATAGGCAGAATGTATTTTTAAAAAATGCTGTCAAAGACGGCATTTTGAACAGAATTTCCCGAAGCGAACATGATTGAAGAATTGAAGATGTATTCAAACAACAAATTGTTTATTTTCTGACTCATTTTTAAATTTATTTTGCTCTCAAACGCAGTTAATTGACTGTTTCTCTTATTTAGAAACTATATAATTGGTCGATTTTTACATGAATTCAGAATTTATTTCAAAAAATACCGTCAAAGTGGGCATTTTGAGCCGAATTTCTCTGAAGATGATTCTGATAAAACCAGCTCTTACAGAAAAATGAAATTAAAAATTCTTCAAAATTGGGCAAATAAAATTGTTTAACTGGGTTTATCTCTAATTATATTTTATTTGTAGTTGAAATGTGCACTTAACTTCGAAATCTACCTCCGCATAGGCCAAGCCGACAGAGATTTTTTATGCTTGCATTCCAGTAAAATAAAACATTTTGTTTTAGAATTTTTTTTTATTCAAAATGTACATAGTTCATTATTTCTTTTTCTTTTATTTGTTGCCTCATAACTGATTCTAATAGTATTATAAACATGCATAATGTATGCATACATGAGTGTAATATTTAAATAAAAGAAACGACAAAACGGATAAATTAATTGTACAAAAAATCGATATTTGACGTCATATATCGAAAATAAAATTATTGCGCTTTGATATTTGAATAAAATGAACTTCGGTTATGATATTAATTCTTATTTATTTAAAGAATATTGCTATGGCTATTTTAGAATTTATAGTCTGTACATACTTAACACAAAGATTTATTGTTAGGTGCTTTCATAATTATGTAAATATGTAGTGCCTATAGTCGTCTTTCAGTCTGTCTGTCCGTCCGCATATAACAAAGCCAAAACTACCAAACCGAATGTTTTGAAATTTTAAATATGTAATTGTTGCAAAATTTTGTTGTCATTTTGAATTTTATGAAAATCGAATGTATAGTTTAGTTACAGTGACAGTCAAAAGTTTTCCGTTACATTACGGCCATGGGAGGGGAAAAAAAAATCTCAAGTGCATTTTAATAGTATTACAGCTTTCAAACAGAATGAAATTGATATGCATTTACTGAAGTGTACTAAAATATACATTCTGTAGAATTTGCGGTGCAAAAAATGTATATTATTCATTTACAGGGCCACACAAAATAATTCCGTTACATAATGTTATAAGATGAAACATTGTTTTCGGCATATTTTAATCACGTTAAATTATTTCATATACTGAAAATGATATACGTTTCTGAGGTTTACTACGAGTTACTTCCTCTATAATAGAAAGTGCATAGTATTTACAGGGACACACAAAAGATTTCAGATACTATACTGCACCCGAAATACTGTATATTAGAGTAATTTATTGATTGATAGAAGTGCATTTTTAGTTGTGATATGGGTTTTTAAATTTAACTAAATTTTTGCGCTTTCTGTTGTGTCTGTATAAATGCTATAGATTATATATATAGCGTAGCAAAACAATAATTGCAAGAATTACAGAATATGAACGAAATGGGCTGACCAAATATAACGTCATCACTTTAAGAGGAGGGATCCAGCTTATAATATCTTAAGATATCTCTAGGGGAGAAGGGGTTTTGTCTTTTAAAATCGATATCATTTCTGATACCATCAAATTTTTCTCTTTTTATTTGTAACATGGTCTTTGGTACAAAATAGCATGTTATCTTTTTTCTTTAGCCTGTTATCTATTTTTATGAAAATAGAAAATTATTAAAATCACTAAATTATTATAAAATTTTAATTCTAAAATATAGAATACCCCAACGTTTAACATACCTATTCTTTTTCATATGTGTATGTATATATAATCACGGTTTGAAAAGCCATATGTGAAGTGTTTTTGAAATGAAGCTTGTGTTTACTAATAATAAAGAGAAAGAGAAATGATATTGTCCACTTGTTTTGTTGATAAGAATTTCTATCTGCCCCCTACCCCTTCTCCATTCCGTTCAAGTGCAAGAGGTCTTTATTACTGTTGAATGCATTAAGTAACAAAAAGCTCTAATACTATTCTTTTAAATAGTAACTATCTCTTTTAATTTTTAATTGATATAAAGTTTTTCATTTGCAAAGTGATAATTTATTGTCTACTGTTAATTTGAATCATAAAAGTATGCGAAAAATAAATGTAACCAATTTTGTATATCACTTCGAACAAAAGGAATAAATTCTAGAAATCAAAATCTGTCTACACTTTGATAACGATATCATTAACGGGGGGAAGGGGGTCCAAAATTACCGAAAAACTGATAACGTTATATTTGCACAGCCCCCCAGCAAAAGTTTGCTTAAAGGTGGTTTTTAAATGCGTTACGCATTTTTATGCTGAACTACATTTAGTAAATAAAGATATGTTTTATAGAATATAAAAAAAAGGATATACAGAGCCACGCCAAGAATTATTCACATGGCTGTCTATAGAAGATAATGCCTAGAAGTGCGATTTCACTAGATTTAAGCGTATTTTAAACTAAGCTAAATTTTAGCTAAATAGTGACATAAACATATATAAAGATAATTAGGCAAAATACAGGGCTGTACAAAAGAGTTGAAATATGCTACCATCTATTGGGTAACCAGGATAAACAGGTATTTTATATCACTCATGTAGTCAATATAAACAATTAAAATAAATTACAAATAAGAATATTTAAACGCTTATTTATTTTAT
Source organism: Maratus speculifer (assembly GCA_964019185.1). Classification (NCBI taxonomy): domain Eukaryota; kingdom Metazoa; phylum Arthropoda; class Arachnida; order Araneae; family Salticidae; genus Maratus; species Maratus speculifer. The sequence continues at coordinate 194,032,981 of OZ025299.1, forward strand.
TTTGTTTTAAACAAAATATTTTTCAAACAAGAAAATAAATAAGAAAGATATAACAAACAAATAAATAAATAAAAAAGAAAAAAAAGAGATATGTGCACAATCTACTTCATCTAAGACACACTGCTCTGAAACAATTATATGAAACTATTTTGTTCCGCATACAGATATTTTTCTCCGATGGTCTCATTTAGAGTCTCAGAAATTTAACAGCATATTTAATTTTCCTATGTATATGTAAATCTAAAAGAAATACTGTCAAAGGGAATAATCTATTACCATAACATGAAAATATTTTCATCCGTTATCAATCAATTATCATTAAAAATTTACTACTTTTATCGGAAAATGTAAAATCTGTTTGATGTTCGGAAACCTGAGAATAGGATAAAAAAACATTGATATACTGAGTCAAAAGATTCTCCTTGTGTTTAAAGAAATGGAAAATTTTAAAATATACTCAAATTTTAATCAATTTTTGAAGTTTTTCAGAATACATTTTCTTTAAAGGTTAAGGTGTCTTTTGAAATTTCGTTTTCCACTGTAATATTAATTCGTTACTTTTTGCGGAATCATCATATATATTGAAACAGTAGGCTACTTCTTTAAGATCAACTCAAAAACAGGCATTTGCGCATGTCGAACTTATTAGCCCTTCCAATTAGAAGCAAGTCTGGTTAGCTCAGTGGTTTAAGACACGAATTTATAGCTCTGAGCTTTTGTAGAGGACTAGGGTTCGATCCCAACACTCGGCAAAATAATTTTTTTGAATAATGATACATTTTACTACGAGGGGAAGTTATATTATTTTTTTTATTATGATGCTTTATAATTAAATAAAATTTAACATTCAATAATTTTTATTTAAGTTAAGTAACAATTTTATTTTAAAAATATTTCAATTAATTAAAACATAGTAATTATTAGATATAAACAGCCAATTTCCAGTTCAGGGCTTAAGAAATACATTTGTAACAATAAAATTATTGAAAATCTTTACAAATTGCATTCTTAAAATAAATAAATAAATAAATAAACAACAATAAATACAACACACACAAATAAAAATTGTAAAAATGTCGTAAAATTTAATTTAACATCTAGCAATATTTAAAAAAAAGTTTTCTAATTTTCCAAAAAATGTAAATATTTAAACATTATTTTGTTGGTAGGTAGTAGCAGCAATTTTCTACTTTAATGTCATGTGCGTGGAAGCTTAGAAAAAGTAATTGTTGTAAACTGTAATATACGTGAATTATATAAATAAAGAAATGTTATACATCATTTAGACCATATATTAAATGATTTTTAAATAAATCCTCGAGTGCCGTTTTGAAGTAATGTCTGAATCTTTAAATCTGTGAAGCATGCTAAAATATTTTTAAAATAGTTTAACAATTTTAACTTAAAGTATTTTTCATTTAATTATATTTTAAATATATTAAACGAATCTACAATTTTTGTTATATTTTGTATGAACATTACAAGGAAGATATATGTTTGTGTGTATATAAGGAAAAGTAATAATTATTTTCCGGGGAATAAAATAAAATAAAGACGAGAAAACGGGGGGGGGGGGGGTGAGAAAAATAGTCATGTAAGATTTATAATTGAACTACTACTTTGTGATATTCATGGTTTAATAATTAAATAATGGATGAAACGTTATGAAAAATTCAAATAATTCAAATATATTATAAATAGTTACTTGGTAGCATGGAATTTTAAATTTAGGGATTATGGAGACTGATAAAAATAAAATTAATAAAAACTTTTCAATATGATTTAAAAAATTAGAAAATACTAAACATTGTTATTTTTTCAAAACACGGAGAAAATTCACCAAAATAAATATCAGTTCAATTAATATTAGTTATCCTTCTGCTAAAAAGCAAGCACTGTTAGAATTCTTGAACTTCTGCTTAAAATTCTTTCACATGATTACTTGAGTAGGTTAGACTGACAAAACCATGAAACGCTTTGAATCTATTGCAATCACATAGATAACATTCAAATAAATCAAATATTCAAAACTTTATTTACAGGTAACTAATTATGAAAATCAAACATTATTCTAATTAATCTTTTAACATGTTTATCTTCAAATCTTGACAGGTACCATCTTGTTTAATTTTAATAGCATTAATGTTTTTTCTTCTTTCATTTTTACAACTCAAAGCAGAAACTTTTTTTAAAAATTGATCTTGAATAGATTTAAAGATGTATTTTTTAAATGGACAATGGAAATTTATAAATGGAATACATCATGGTAATTTTTGGGATATAAAAATCATGGATCGATGGCAACCAAACAGGAATCGGCCAGTTAAAAATGCAACAAACTTATAACAAAAAATTACCTACAGAAGTAGAATGAAATTATCCTAAGAAATCACGCAGTTAAGAATGAAAGTGATTTCTTAATTGCATATGAAAATTTCGCATTGTCCAGGAAGGAAAATGAAAGACTGCAAAAACCCTAAAATGGTTTAAAAAAACTGCGGGCGAACTCATTTAACATACATTAATTTATGAAAATAATTTAATATACTTTATTGATACTGCCTATATATCATACAATAATTATATTGAGATTTTACCTGTTTTAAACAGCTAAACACTTGAATAATACACATGCTACTTATAGTAAAATAAGTGCAATTTTCCTAAATTTTAAATACAATTAATCAGGGTAGCTTTGATGTATCAGGGTGACTTTGGGTCGAGAGAGAAATCATATTAAATCTACTACATCACTCGGTTTAACGGCATAGTTTTGGTCTCAAAATATAGATCACTAATGTGAGTTTTTGCAGCTCATTGTAAATAATTCGTCAAGTTTCCACCATGTCAGAATCGATCAAAGTTTCGTAAAGGTGGAAAAAAAGTTGCCCTGATTTGGCCCATTGTTTCTCTGATTGACTGTACCGCTAAATCCCCCCCCCCCTCATTTTAAGTTTTAAAATAAACAAAATTATAAATTAACGAAAGAAAATATTCTGCTGCTGACTGTAATGCATTATTCAATCTCCCACATAATTGTTCTTATTGTTATTTAAGCTTAAATACTTGTTTGGAGAAAAGACAGTGCACAGAGACCTAATGAAAATTTTAAAAGTTGCTTTTCAAATTTACCCAACATATTATTTTGAAATTCCTAAGCAAATATACTATTTAATTAGAAAATTGAAATAAATTCCTTAGTGCTTACCATAGAATTCACATCAATAATGTAACATAATTTTATTTGCAAAGAAAAAAAAAGGGGGGGGGGGCTCTAAGGCGCAGATTCTACAACTATCGAGAAGGATATAATTTACTTTAGACTTTGCTAAATAAGTTTAATTTGGACCAGTTTACTTTTGTTCAAATTTAAATGCAATTGCGTCACACTGAAGAGCTGAAATGGTTAACAACTGCTACTATATTAATACTCTTATAATTTCAATTATGTAGAGAAGTATCAACTATTAAATATATTGAAAGAAATTTTGAAGATGCTGGAATTATTGTTTCAAAATTCAGTTAACATTGAACCATTTAGTACATGGTTTTCGTTTTACTTCTTAAAAATTACCCTTCTAATTTTTATCAATAATAAGAAAAACAATAATATATCTCGAATATATTTTCTGTACTCAAGTATGTATTTTATTTAATTTTTTTGGATATATTTTTCAAATATTCTTTTTACACCCCCCTCCTCCCCCCATACACATATATTTTTCAAAACAACCAGCCATTTTGATTTTTGGTTGTTGTAATTTGTTTTAGAATGTGTTAAGTAAAAATGTATTCCGAAATTGGTGAATTGAAAATTCATTCAAGATGTTTTTTAATGTAGAATAGCAGCATTACATTCTATACTGGATATACATTCTATACTATTAATTAGGTAAGTCTAGAAAAATTTTCGTTTCCTTATTTCAATTAAAAATATCATTTTTTTTTAATAAGTTAGACATAAGTTGGTGAATGGGATACTTGTGAACAGAACATATAGGGACAGAACAGTTCACAAGTGTATTTTTTAGCTCACAGGCTATCATAGCCTGAGAGCTTATGTGCCCGTCCGTTCTGTATGTACGTTCGTGCGTAACGCGATAACTCATGATAAAAATATCGGATCCACTTGAAATTTTGTATATAGGTATATCCTGATAAGGCGCTTCCCTGATTAGTTTTTGGAGTTCATTCGATATGTATAAGAGGGGGAACGGGGGACTCATACCCCTCCCCTTAATAGATATAAACGAGATTTTCATGCAGAATTAACAATTTTCGTTCAAAATTTAGATATAGGATCATTCTGATGAGGCGATTCCGTGACTGTTATTAGGTGTTCATTAAATAAGTATAAAAAGGGGGAACGGGGGTTCTAATGCCCCTCACCGTAACTTGTATAAATGGATTTTTCAAGCAGAATTGTCAGATTTCGTTCAAATCTCTGAACAGTTTTGGAAGTTCAATGGTTAAGTATAAAAGAGGGGAATAACTCCTCTTAAATTACATAAATGCTAAATGGGTTTTTATTGAGAATTATCCGATTTGCTCTGAATTTTGGATATAGATTTTTTTTTATGATAAAGCTTGTCCTTGATAGTTTAGGAGGTTCAATGATTAGGTATAAAAAAGGAGAAAGGGGAGAGCTGTTTCCCCTACTTAATTTGTTTTTCAAACAGAATTAACCCTTGAAAATATAAGGCTGTAATGTACAATTAGTATGCGTAGTCTGTGAGCTCAATGCCATCAGTTAAACTGGGCAATATTCTTTTTATTATATGTTTTATGGTTTGTTTATATATTTTATGGCAGAAGGATTTGTACGGTAATACAAGGTGGGTTAAAAGTTCCTGCTGAATTTTCAAATTTAATATAAATTCAAATAATGCAAATAGGAGATTTTTCTGGTTCTATTCATGTTTTCAGTATATCCTGATAAGGCGCTTCCCTGATTAGTTTTTGGAGTTCATTCGATATGTATAAGAGGGGGAACGGGGGGCTCATGCCCCTCCCCTTAATAGATATAAACGAGATTTTCATGCAGAATTAACAGTTTTCCTTCAAAATTTAGATGTAGGATCATTCTGATGAGGCGATTCCGTGGCTGTTATTAGGTGTTCATTGAATAAGTATAAACAGGGGGAACGGGGGGCTCATGCCCCCCCCCCCCTTAATTGATATAAACGGGATTTTCATGCAGAATTAACAGTTTTCGTTTAAAATTTAGATATAGGATCATTCTGATGAAGCGATTCCGTGGCTGTTATTAGGTGTTCATTGAATAAGTATAAACAGGGAAACGGGGGGGCTCATGCCCCTCCCCTTAATTGATATAAACGGGATTTTCATGCAGAATTAACAGTTTTCGTTCAAAATTTAGATATAGGATCATTCTGATGAGGCGAGTCCGTGGCTGTTATTAGGTGTTCATTGAATAAGTATAAACAGGGGGAACGGGGGTTCTAATGCCCCTCCCCTTAACTTGTATAAATGGATTTTTCAATCAGAATTGTCAGGTTTCGTTCAAATCTCTGAATAGTTTTGGAAGTTTAATGGTTAAGTATAAAAGAGGGGAATAACTAACTCCTCTTAAATTATATAAATGCTAAATGGGTTTTTATTAAGAATTATCCAATTTGCTTTGAATTTTGGATATAGATTGTTTAATATGATAAAGCATGTACTTGATAGTTTAGGAGGTTCAATGATTAAGTATAAAAAAGGAGAAAGGGGAGAGCTGTTTCCCCTTCTTATTTTTTTTTTTTTCGAACGGAATTAACGAAAATACAGGGCTGTAATGTACAATTAGTATGCGTAGCCTGTGAGCTCAATGCCATCAGTTTAACTGGGCAATATTCTTTTTATTAAGTCTGTGAATGCATTTTTTTAGTTTAAAATTTAATTAGCCTTGTCAAACATTGTATGTCAAAATTCAATGATTTTAGGCTTTCTTCACAGTTTCAGTTGATTGGAAGTTAGATAAGAATTAAACGTAGTGGCTTTCTGTAAAAACCAATATGTTTATTTGTTATTCTTTAATGATATCCAGTTTCAAACTTATTTATTTTTTCTTTCCCAATATTGAAGTATTTGTAAGATATTTTATATAAAGTAAAATATCTTAAAAATTGGTCAAGTAAATTTTACTTTCATAAAGAAAGTAAAATTTACTTGGCCAAAAGAGGTGATAAGTAATACTGTAATAATCACCAATTTTAAAACCACGATGCACAATTTTGTGATGCACATTGCATAACATTTAGAGAAAAGTAAAAACACAATAACTGAATTATTCAATAACTTATTTTAAAGTAACACAGGTTTTGCTTTGTTTAACTCAAAAGTTGTAGCTATTACAGTGTATAATTTTTCGAATAATTTCTTGTACCTATGTTGAAATGTTTATTGATTTATTCAGTCAAATAGAAAAAAGAGTTTTATCGCAGGTTTTATTCACAAAAAAGTACACTGCTCAAAACAATTAAAGGATATTGCAGTTTTAGGTGGATTTTGTATCTGGGAAACTTTTTAGCTGATTGATACATGGTCGGCAGACATAGTAGGTTATATGAGAATAAATTACACATGTTTGGCAGAAAAAAGTGCATTTTATTGCGCATTTGTGTACAAAAGGAAAAAAACACAATTTGTGCATATGAAAAAAAAAGAATAAGAAAAGGTGTTTTCTTCAAAGAAAATCATTTTCAGTAGGGGGTATGGTTTCCACGGGTGACCAGCAACGTTGAACACCTTTGAGGCATAGACTCAATGAGGCTATTAATGACGAGTTGGGGTATTCTGCCCCACTCTTCCAGAAGAGCTCTTTCCAGTTCTTGGAAAGTTTGTGGGGGTTGTTGGCGGCCAGAAACTCGTCTTCCTAGAGCGTCCCAAACATGCTCGATTGGATTCATGTCTGGAGAACACGCTGGCCATTCCATTCAAACGATTTCTTCCTCGAAAAGGAAATCCTCCACCAGGTTTGCACGATGTGGCCTGCAGTTATTGTCCATTAAAATGAAGTTATCTCCGATTGCTGCAGTGTAAGGGACTACAATAGGTCTGAGGATCTCATCCCTATATCGGCGACCAGTCAGAGCTCCATCTCGAATGATGTAGAGGTCAGTGCGCCCGTCAATGGAGATGCCACCATACACACACACTCCTCCACCGCCAAATCTGACACTTTCGTGCACGAACGCAGGATTATTCCTACTGCCACGGTCCCTCCAGATGAAAATACGCCTATTATCCGGATGCACAGAAAAACGGGAATCGTCAGAAAACGGAATATTGCTCCATTCATTTCTCCTCTAGTTGACATGCTCGGTTGCCCCCTCCCTGCGGTCGCGACGATGCCTTGATGTTAATCTAACACATACCATCGGTCGGCGAGCATACAGACCTACAGCATGGAGCCGGTTTCGGACAGTCTGGGTTGAAATCGTGGTGCCTGTAGCCGAGCGAATGTGTTATTGGAGAAGAGAAGCTTTCATGTTTCGGTGTCTCCGAGCTGTTAACGCTAAATACCGATCTTCATTGGGCGTTGTTGCCCGTCTACGACCTTGCCCTGGTCTTCGGCCTGCACATCCACTCTCTAAAAAACGGTTCCAGATCCTGGAAATGACACTTTGTGACACTTCAATGGCTTGCGCTACTTCGGCTTGAGTTTGGCCCCCTTCTAACCTACCAACAATTCTCCAAGCTTCTGAATCTGTCAAATGACTTCGCTGAGACATCGTACTCATCGAAACAAAGCAATCACTGAATGCCGATCATCCTTGTCTTCATTCTCTTTTATCCAGTTGAAAGTCAAATTTCATTCGCGGCCGCTGAAGCGACGTTTTTGACGTCGAACTCAAAATTTGCATACTCCACAGTTTGAAAACCAGAAAAATTTGCATTTGTGATTCTCTTCTTCTATTTTCGGCAAAAAAATTTCGCTTATATCTTTATTTTATATAAAGCTTCAAATATCCTTGAATTGTTTTGAGCAGTGTATTTTTGTCTTATTTATGCATGTGTTCATATGTGCCCCAGGTATGTTCAGGTTGTCATTCCATGGTAATTTACGTTGCACTTAAACACTTTACTTCTGTAATTTTAGTAATATAATACTAAAAAATTCTCAAATGTAAAATTAACATGATTTGTCAATGAAACCTGTCTAAGGGTCAGTTTGGATGGAAATTACAAAAAATAAATAAATAAATAAATAAAAATAACACTTTATATGATTACTTACATTCCTTTTCCAGTAATGACAATTACTATAGTAAATGAAACTACCAAAATTTAAGAAATAGCATTTAAATTAGGTATTTATCATCTAAGTTGGGCTTTGAATAAATTTAATTAGCAAACCATGTCAAATTTACATTTTGAATAATTTTTTTTTGTGTTATATTACTAAAATTACTGAAACTAGTTCAAAATGTAACGTAAGTTACCATTGAATGACTCCAGAAGTACCCCTCCGCAGGGCACATGTGAATAAATGTGTGGTAATAAGGTTCCATGAGAATACAATATCGAGTGTTTTTAGCCCCTGACCTATAACTGTTCTTGAGATAATCGAGGAAGTTTGCGCCGGCGCTAATACTTTTCAAATACGTTTTTCTCTAAAATTATAAAGTTTAAAAAATGAAACCAACGCCAGTTACTGTAGACTATATTAGTTCGCATTGTATATCTTTTTCACATTTTTACACAAATTTTAACATACAAAAATATCTTTAAAAAATATATCAACGTTTATTTAATTTTATGTTTACACCAACCAAAAAATTACAGATTAATGCTCAAAGAATGTATTTAACAAAATTCGTTAAAATCGAAGATGCACTTTTTGAGTTATAACAAAAATAAAGCTGGCTATGGTATTCCAAACTTTTCCTGTTTGTGTTTATAGAAATGTCCCACTATTACTGCTTTGTATCAATTCAGATATTTCCACTCGGGTAGAATGCGTAGTAAACCAAAACAACAGAATGTTTCATACCATGACCCTACAGGTTTGTTTTGTGTTTCAAATATTCTTTTATTTTGGCGTACTGCATAACCTTCTTGCATAATAATAGGAAGAACTCGCAGACAAAATGGTAACATTTGTCTACAATTCCTATTAGGATTTTCACATAGAAGAGGCTGTGCTGTGTACATACACAATGTATCACTTTAGGAGGGGGGGGGGATCTGGCAATTAATATCGTAAGATATTTGTTGCCGTAGGGGGTGGGATGGAGGCTTGTCTATTGAGATCATTATCATTTTTTATCAAATCAAAATAAAATTTACTTTTTTGATAATTTTTCTTTACATCTGTTTTATTTACATAAAACAGATGTAAAAAATTTACATATGTAAATAATTAAAAGAACAATTTATATCTGTTGTTTAATTATTTTTAGTCTGTTTTCTTATTTTTATGAAAATACAAAAATATTCTATTAAAATACTATATTAAAACCTTTGATTTGATTATAAAATCTTTTCACTCCAAAATATGGAACAGTCCAACATTCATCATCATTATTATTCTTCTGCCATACATAATTCGATGTTAGATACACAGGATTTGAAATGATACTTCATAATTTTACTAGTAAAAAAAAAATTGGGAAGAATGTTGGCCACCTGTTTTCGTAAAAAGAATTGATGTTTAGTCAATTGCAAAAAAAAAAAAAAAAAAAAAAAAAAAAAAAAAAAAAAAAAAAATCTGTTTAATTTATTATGTAACAATAGGCTATTATTAAATACATTTAAATAGTAAGCGTTTCTTTAAAGTCTTATTTGTTATAAAGTTATTTCTTATATAAAAGTGATACTTTATAATTTGCTTCTCTTCATTTAAATCATTAATGCATGCGAATAATAAATATACAAGTATATCTGTATATCATCGAAAACGTAAAAAAAAATGTAAAAATATAAAAAATTTTTGGGTACGATTAGTGTCTTAATATAGGCTGAAATTATATTGCAAAATTGATTAAGGTATATGCTTTTTATATAAAAATAATATTGTTAAAAAATGGCCTTGTGTCTTTAATATCAAAGTGATACTTAAATATGCTTATTTTCCAAATTAACAGATGACAACTAATATGCTATTTATTGTACAAAATTATTAGTTTTAAAATCCTTCAAATACTTTAATTTGATCATTTTTTTAAATATCTTACCTAAAATAATAGGGATAAATGAAAAACTCTGGGGCATTTTACACAGTGGGTGGCAGAGGATTAAGTTAAAGGAGTTGACGCCTTTTAGACTCTTTAATCAAGGGAACTTAAAAATAACCTTGAAAGATCCAGCTTTTTACTTCTAAAAACACATTTGAAAAATAGGTTTGAGAAAATAGAAAGATCTGCTAATTCCATCGCCCTTCCAATAGAAAGCGACGAGGGATTTTGTTAAACTCTTCAGGGAAAAACTGATATGTCATTGTGACTGGAAAAGCATTGATTGCTTTAGAATGTTTGTGCATTTTTTGAAATGAAAACTAAAGAAAGATAATCTAAAGTCGGTTTTTTGGAAATGCTTTTTATATTTTGTTCCCGGAATCACTATCCTGTGTCTGACAGTGTTGATATAGAGTTGAAAGGGTTTTGTAGACTTTATTTTTCATTTCATCGGTGCTTCCAATTGCAAAGATAAATGTACAAAGATAATCTGAGCGCATAAAAAAATGCTTTATTCAAGGAAAAGTACCAGGAACAAACTACTTTCTCAGAAAAAAAAGGACAAATGTTCCCTAATCTAAGATCTTATTTTCGTGTTCAGAAAACTAGTTAATACATTCGAAAAGTACTTGGAAACGTTTCCGAGAATTAGGGTCAGCAGAATAAACTGTTTTTATAAATGCTTCTGGAAATCTCGAAAAAATATATAAAATATGCATTCAAAAAGTAAAGAACGTTTTTCGAAACCGTGAGTAGCCTGGAAGAGGTTATTTCAAATTTTTGTTTGTGGTTATATGTTCACGGATTACGAAACTTCTGTACTTTTTTACAGTATAGCGGAATTAAAGGAAAAATAATAAAAAAAATATGCAAATAGAATGAATCAGTAATTCAATTAGACATCGAAAAAAATTGCCCAAAGATTAAAAAAAAAAATCCTTTTGTTCGAGGTGCATTTGAGAATTTACTCTTTATAATATTTGATATTTTCGAAAAACGTCCGTGTCTAGTAGTTTCACTGTAGAAAAACCATTGTTGGTTATATTTTTTGCCCATTACTGTGTTTATACATGCAATGAAATAACAGCATCGTCTAAATATTGATTTTCCATTGGAAATATTTGCAAACGCAAATAACAGTGAAATATTGGTTTTTCATCGGAAATATTGGCAGTGATTTTGCAAAATTTTTCTTCTTTTTTCTTATGGTGCAGCATTGGAAAATTACGAGAATAAGGGAAATAATTGTGATGTTAATCAAAATATTGCTTATAAGAACAACATTGGTCCAATATGCTTTTGGTGTCAGGATTGTTTGGATTTCAGGAGGAAAGAATATCACATATGCAAATAATATTCGGATTCAGAAAGTTCTCATATTCTAGTCCTTACAACAACTTAAAAATGATGGTGTCTCAATTTAGTTCCATATCGTTTCATATTCATATTATCCCGCCCACATAAATATGTGTTTTTCGTAAAAAAATAAGGGTTAAAAAGTTTAAAAAAAAACATTTTTTAAAAACTTTTTATGTGTTTTTTATGTATTACCTTTGTTTTCATCTTTGTTTTTGATAAGCAACATTTAAAAAAAAATTTATAATCAAATGAAGACAAGAAAAACACAAACTACATTATTGCTATTTTTTTAATTTAGGCCTACAGTCAGTGGATCACAAGTACGAGTAATTGGAGAAATTCATGTTTGTTTCATATGAACTGTGATTGACCCTATTAATAATAAAGTAAAACATACTGGATCTTTACTCCTTCGCGACGGGAGCCCTTTACGAAATTTTTAATGTTTCGTCACCGGTTTTTAAAAACAGAAATTTCTGCCTTCTTAAATCGAAAAAATGTTCCGATTAAATAAGGCAAATTTTACAGTAAAATTTTACTGGTAGGGATAAGTAAGGATTCTTAAGTCTTTTTGCGGTACGTATATCGCTCGTGCCCAAGGGGTTAATTCAATCTGTAAGAGTTAAACAGGGTTTATTTCATCAAATCGACAATAAACGTATCTTCATTTTTAAACAGTGACAAAATGAATTTATTAATTTTGTTGAGAAATTTTTTTTATTGATTTTCTGAAATATCCTTTTCTATCTTTTCTATTGTTTCTGCGAAAATTTAATAATTTCTTAGTTTTATTATAAATCGCATTTAACGAAAAACATTGCCTATGAACATTTACGCGAAAATCTCTTAATTTTAAACGATTTTAGTAACTTTTAAAAATAAATTACTGATTAAATTTAATTATTTATTAATTTACCACTAGAAAATTATTAAAAAAATTTTGAGAGAAAATATTTAATTACGAGTAAATATTGATTGACATTATAACAGGAAAATACTCGAAATATGTTTATGGTCCTCATTAAGATAACGAAATATTTATGCAAAGCTTTGATAATTAAATGCCATAATACAGTTAAGGATGAGTTAAATTATTATTTTTTAAATTATTTATTTATGTTTATGTACATGCAAAAAGCTTGTTACATAGTTCGAATTATATTATTATTATTAGATTGAGAAAAATAACAATTTTTTTTTGACAAGAAAATGTACCATTTTTTCTGTTATATTACATAAATGTTTTATTTAATTAAATATTGTCCATTTTGGTCAAATTTATTTTGCCACCGTGCTGTTAATTGGCGGTTTATTCCAGTTAATACTTTTATTTGTCTTTACAGTTTTCAATGTTAAACTATGACATTTTTTCCAGGAGGGGGTATCTGTCATTACGAGGAGGAAGGGCGCATTATGGAATAATCTATATGAGAATTTGTACTTTAAATAAAAAAAAATATTGCCCAGTTAAACTGATGGCATTGAGCTCACAGGCTACGCATACTAATTGTACATTACAGCCTTGTATTTTCGTTAATTCCGTTCGAAAAAAAAATTAAGAAGGGGAAACAGCTCTCCCCTTTCTCCTTTTTTTTTAATACTTAATCATTGAACTTCCTAAACTATCAAGTACATGCTTTATCATATTAAAAAACCTATATCCAAAATTCAGAGCAAATCGGATAATTCTTAATAAAAACCCATTTAGCAGTTATATAATTTAAGAGGAGTTATTTCCCTCTTTTATACTTAACCATTAAACTTCCAAAACTATTCAGAGATTTGAACGAAATCTGACAATTCTGTTTGAAAAATCCATTTATGCAAGTTAAGGGGAAGGGCATTAGAACCCCCGTTCCCCCTGTTTATACTTATTCAATGAACACCTAATAACAGCCACGGACTCGCCTCATCCGAATGATCCTATGTCTAAATTTTGAACGAAAACTGTTAATTCTGCATGAAAATCCCGTTTATATCAATTAAGGAGGGGCATGAGCCCCCCGTTCCCTCTGTTTATACTTATTCAATGAACACATAATAACAGTCATGGAATCGCCTCATTAGAATGATCCTATATCTAAATTTTGGACAAAAACTATTAATTTTGCATGAAAAACCAGTTTATATCAATTAAGGGGAGGGGCATGAGCCCCCCGTTCCCCCCGTTTATACTTATTCAATGAACACTTAATAACAGCCACAGTATCGCCTCATCCGAATGATCCTATATCTAAATTTTGAACGAAAACTGTTAATTCTGCATGAAAATCCCGTTTATATCAATTACGTGGGGGGGGGGGCATGAGCCCCCCGTTCCCCCTGTTTATACTTATTCAATGAACATATAATAACAGTCACGGAATCGCCTCATGAGAATGATCCTATATCTAAATTTTGGACAAAAAATGTTAATTCTGCATGAAAAACCCATTTATATCCATTAAGGGGAGGGGCATGAGCCCCCCGTTCCCCCTGTTTATACTTATTCAATGAACACCTAATAACAGCCACGGTATCGCCTCATCAGAATGATCCTATATCTAAATTTTGAACGAAAACTGTTAATTCTGCATGAAAATCCCGTTTATATCAATTAAGGGGGGGGGGGGGCATGAGCCCCCCGTACTCCCTGTTTATACTTATTCAATGAACACATAATAACAGTCACGGAATCACCTCATCAGAATGATCCTATATCTAAATTTTGGACAAAAACTGAATTCTGCATGAAAAACCCATTTATATCCATTAAGGGGAGGGGCATGAACCCCTCTTATACATATCGAATGAACTCCAAAAACTAATCAGGGAAGCGCCTTATCAGGATATACCTATATACAAAATTTCAAGTGGATCCGATATTTTTATCATGAGTTATCGCGTTACGCACGAACATACGAACGTACATACAGAACGGACGGGCACATAAGCTCTCAGGCTATGATAGCCTGTGAGCTAAAAAGCAGTTAGAAGGGGGGGGGGGGTTCCTTTTTTACCTCCGACTGTACATTTCGTTTAGTTTTTTGCAACAAGTAGAAATGACCCTTTTTTTTTTAGTTGCTTAAGAAATTCTAAAATTTATAACACTTCACATTAATTTAGCTGGAAAGCATTTTTGAAAATGTTAGATTACTCAGTTTTATAACATATTGTTATGTATTACATTACAAATAAGTATTATAATCATAAGCATAAATGATTTAGATAAGAAAATCTAGTAAAATAAATAAATAAAAATATTTCTCAATCATTGATCCGATAGAATTGCATTTTATTATATTTATAATAATTTTGTACATTATATTTAAAAAATTATGCTACCGATTGGGTTAAGGTTCTGGAAGACGCGCAAGAATCGTGCAACAAATTTATTAAAAGGTATGGAGAAGATTTTCCCCGAAAATACTATAGAACGAAGACGGTAGGAAGATACGTTTTTACGGCTTTTAATTTCACCAGACCCTTTAATTTTGAAGTTTTCTTCAATTATTTAAATTACATAAATTACTTTTTTTTGTTAATTTAAATTTTTTATCATAATTAGCATAAAAAAAGCATCCGCATACGAACTTTCATTACAAATTGAAAACGTTTTTTTAAAATTAAATTTTGAAATTAATTTTGATTAGCATCCTTAAATAATGTTGTATACGAAGTTTCATGCATTTAAATAACGTTTTCAAATTTTGGATAGCTTTTCGGGATTTGATCATACTGATTTCATTGATACAGATCGATTTAATTATTTATCACCTTTATCTGGACTTTCCAGAAAGTGCTGGATATTTAATATGGAAACTGTAAGTACAAAACTTTGCAAACCAGTTTTGGCATTAGCATTTTGTAAGAGCACATCTTCATTTTTTTAAAGTAACTTTTCTCTTCTTTGAACAGCACTCTCACTTTTTAGGTGCGTTCGTAATTATATAATACGTAGCACCTATAGTGGTCGTTCAGTCCGTCCGTCTGTCCGTCCGTCTGTCCGTCCGCATATAACAACGCAAAAACTACCCAACCGAATCGTTTGAAATTTAAAATACGTATTTATTACATAATTTTGTCGAGTCATTTCAAATGTTATGAAAATCGGATGCATAGATCAATTACAGGGGCAATCAAAAGTATTCCATTACATTACGGTTAATGGGGAAAAAGTTTCAAATGCATTTTAATCATTTGAAATTTAAAATACGCAATTATTACATAATTCTGTCGAGTTATTTCAAATTTTTTGATAATCGTGTGCATAGATCAATTACAGGGGCAATCAAAAGTATTCAATTACATTATGGTCAATGGGGAAAAAGTTTCAAATATATTCTATACGTTTGAAATTTAAAATACATAATTATTACATAATTTTGTAGAGTTATTTCAAATTTTATGAAAATCGGATGCATAGATCAATTATAGGGACAATCAAAAGTATTCCGTTACATTACGGTCAATAGGAAAAAAATGTTTCAAATGCATTTTAATCGTGTTACACTCATGCGAACTTAATAAAATTTATATGCAACTATAAAGTACATATTATAATATACATCTTACATAATTTGGGGTGCAAAGAACATTTGTTATTGATTTACAAGGCCACACAATAGTATTCCATTACATAATGGTATAGGGAGAACATTGTTTGATGAGCGTTTTAATTGTAATTCATTATTTACAATTTTATGAGATTGATACATGAAAGTAATATTTTTAAAACTTCGTTTTCGTACGAACGCACCTAATTTGCTACGCTTCACGTGCAATTTCCAACTTGTTTACTATCAAATTCAAAATCATCGAAAATGTTCCGTTTTATTTTCCATTTCTTATGGAAATACGCACACGCACCCTACACGCACAAATAAAATAAAGAAACTGAATAATTTGTTTTTTCTGAAATAAATCTTAAGATGTCAGTTGTCAAAATAACATAATATGTCGTTATGGTTTCAGATGAAATTGGCTGGTTAAAAATACAGATAATGCCGTTCATGGAATTAACGAAATTACTTTCCAGAGAATACAGTAAGATTATACAGTTTCTTAGTACTTCCACGGTCACTTTTAAGCCATTTTAATCCAGGACTTACTGTCACTTTCTGGCAAAGCTCCTGAAAGAGAATTTGCACATTTCTAATTTTCCTTGAGTATTACCACAGTTATTTAAAATAGTTTTAGTCTAGACTTAATGTCAGTTTCTGTCACTGAAAGAGAATTTACACACATTTTCTTTAACGGGATAATACCACTTGGACACTCAGAAATTTAAGCCTAATTCGTGAATTTTTTTTAAAAGCTTAGAAACTTAGAAGCAAATAAGTAAACAATTTATTGAAAATAACAAAATATTTCTCTAAATTAATTTAAATTTCCTCAGAGATCTAGGTTTCAAAAAAGAAATTTGATATAATTCACAGTTGAAGAGAAAGTTCCATCCGTTAAAAACAAAATGTTTATCCAGTTTTTAGGTCAAATGCTCATAAAGCCTATAGCTTTCATATAAACATATGGTTGAACCAGAAAATTTACTGGATAAAATACGTATGCTGATTTTATTTAATGAAATTTGGTACATATTTTCTTTATTTTTCTAAGTAAAATTTCTTCTTCAGAAATATTTGACTTACAAAAAAAAAAAAAAAAAAGCACTGAAGATGACAGCATGGTAAAAGTGATAGAATTCAATAATCATCGATAAAGAGAGCCTAATATTCCTCGATGAATTTGCAACCGACACCTTCTGAGGCTTGGAATCAAGCTGTAACAAAGTGGTAATAAGATCGTTCGGAATACTAATATCTCTAGAAGGTGACCAAGTCAATCTCTTAATCTGAAACAGCAATAAATGATTTTTACTCTTGTCTTTTGAGTTCCCTTTTGGTAGATAAATAACTTTTTCGTGTCCTTTAACACTCTTGCTGCACATCCCGCGATTTCTACGAGGAACGTAAAAGTAGCAAAATTCGTGCAACCCACGATTTTCGCGTTTTTTAAAAAAATGATCTAATTTTTTATTTGCAGAAGAATTCTTTTACACAATTAATGGGCACGTGCGAGTATTAATCGCGTTCAGAGGATTCCGTACAATAAATATATGAATTATTTAATGTATCAGAAAATCGGTGCTAAGAGTGTAATAAGACTTTGTAAAAAACTATAAAACGTAGGGTTCGATATCGCTATATGTATTAGAAAAGTATGAATGGGTATACCATAAAAGTTCAAAGAGATATGAAGCCAAATAATGGCAAATATTGCTATCCTGCCTAGCTCTTGTTTTATCTTATCCTAATCTGTTTATGATGAATTTAATTCGGTATTGACAGTAAAAGTAGTATATATGTAAACTTAATTTGGCATTTCATAAAACTGAATTCAGCGTTAGTAATAATCTTTTCTTGTTACAGTGTAGCTAAAACAAAACCTATATGTTCAGAGTTTAAACTTGGGATTGTGCTAAGTGTACTTAGAAAGGAGATCGCAAATTTGCAACGCCCCTCCTTGGACCGTGCCGCGTTTTTCCATATACGTTTTTAATTAACTTTTAAAGATACGGGAAGTCTATTGAGATATCCACTCAGTGCAAATTTGTCGCGAATCTCGTAGTATTTATGTGATTAGTTTTTATCAAAATTAGCCTATTTTTAAAAAATTTCACGTTTCTTATTTTTATACTGCTACTGGGCATTGCATTACATAGATATAACATTAAAAGTTGTTATTTAAACTTTAAATGCCAATGGTACATAGAGTACGCCGTTCCTGTCATTATGTATGTCCGAACCGCCCGTTTTTAAGGCTTAATATCTCGACTAATTACAGACAATTTTTTCGCAAATCATTATCAACAATGCTTTTAAACTTCTGCTACGATAGGTACCTCAATCGTTCTTCAACATCTTTGCTGAATGCCCGCAGATTGAATTTTGTGTGTAAAGGATAAATGCGTTTTTCTCAAAAATTGTTTAACCTAGGATAATTGCTGTAGTTTTTTTGAAGGGTTTATTAACATCTACTACCTTTAATTTTTGCATAGTTTTAGTTTCTGTAGATTCGGAAATACATGGGGGAGACATATTTTTGCACTACATTTTTGATGATATCTCCGAAAATACAACATTTAAAATTAAAAGAAACGTATTTTTGAGTTCAGCGTTACGAAAGTTTTCACACGATATCCCACACAATATCAAAAGAAAAGAGTTTTTCCAAGTAACTTAATTAGCCCCCCTACATTTTTTCCTAAATATATTTATGAATATTTAATAATCTGTAAATATTTGAATTAAAATTTTTATTACTTCCCCCAATTTGAACTTTCCACATTCTATAGTTTACGGGTAAAATGGTTGCGACAGACAGACACAGGTGTGGTCTTATAATGGTTTCGTTTTTACTTTTTAAGTACGGAACCCTTAAAAAGTACATATTTCAACTCTAAAATACATGTAGATTTGAAATATATAATAAAATGCATACGCAATTATTTAACCTCTTTTTTTTTTTTTTTTTTATTACACAGCGAGAGGATTAAGCTCTACTGTTTTAGTGGTTCGGTGGTTGGAGCCTTCAATTGACTTCCTGACTGGTTTTAGGTGGGCGCCAAGATTTTTTTTCCTTGTCTGTTGTGGGCTTCCTCCCCTGCTTACTTCTGCAGCGATCAAGAGCTTTGCCAGTCTGTCACATCTTTTCTTTTAATATTTTTTTCTGGCTTAGCCGGGCTGTGGGGCACCTGTAATTCATTCTACTTTCTTTTGGCACGTTGCTGTGTTAGTTGTCCCAATGAAATTTTGAAATGTCCATACTTCTGTTTCTTCCTTCATTTAAAATAATGTAGTTATGTCTAGGTAGTTGAAAGAGTACTTTCAGCAAAACAAAAGGTCAAAAGTTTGAACCTGTCAAAAAGATATTATTTATTAATTAAAATGGTTAAAATGATTGTAAATTTCTTTTTAAATCTTTAAGTAAATATTTCCAGATTTAATGCGTGCAGTGTTGCCAGATGGGCTACTTTAAATTCAGATTCTTGATTGACACCACTTTTTTGAAATGGTAAAACCGTTCTTATTTAGTGACATATTAAATAAGGCAAAAATAAAGAGAATTTTACTGCTTCAATAAAGTGGTGCCAATCAAGAAATCTGAATAAAAAAAAAAAAGTAGCTTACTGCCAACACTGAATGCGAGATTAAAAAATTAAAATTACCAAGCATTCTATTAAGAAAGTGCGTGTAAAGATATGACAATTCCCTCTGTAGTAGCCATTTGTCATATTGGATCTCGATCTGGAGTCAGTACAATGATATATCTGGTTACGTGCCTGGATTCGACTTATGATCGTTTTTTCTTTTTTTTATACGTGTTCAAACATAACGCAGCAGTACTGCATTTTAATTGGATAAGAAATCAGTTTAAGTTAAAGGGACATTTCGGCTGACAAACGGTGTTCCAAAACGAATTATGTTTGTTAGCGTAGCATCGCTCTATAGCATTTATTGGAAGTGCTTGAAATGGAATAGTAATATGATTAAATATTGACTTTGCATATGAAATAGTAATTCCATTGAAGTATCATTATTGTAGAAAAATTGGCGTTTATATATGGGCAATAAAATGGCGAAATACTTCTTATTGGCGAAATGTTAACACCTCGATATCGGGATATTTGATTTCCTGCTGGTGTTGTTTAGTATATTGTCTAGAATATTCTAAATAGAAATTATATTTAAAACATAAAAATACAAGTAACTGTATATATATTACTTAAAATGCGCATAAAACAAATAAACACTTAAAAATACATTTAAGGTACTTTTAATAGGTGAAGAACATTTTCGACCGTCGCTTAGGCGGTCCTCATTAGTGTGAAAAACTTTAATGACAGTTATTGCTGCTTGTCGTTCTCAGAGGCTCAGACTTTTTAAAAGTACTTTAAATGTATTTTTAAGTGTTTGTTTTATGCACCTTTTAAGTAATATATATACAGTTACTTGTATTTTTTACGCTTTAAATTAATAAACAAGGTGAATTCTGCGCTGATTTTGTTCTAAACTTCAATAGAAATTATATTGACCCAATGTTTTTCTAATATTAGAGTTGTATTCATTTTTAGACTCTCTAGCGTAAGCATTTTTTTTCGCTTTGTATAGTCATCTTAATTGCCCTTATATGAAGTACACTAAGCTACTTCCATCTGACCTGTTACAATTATTTTTACTCATTTATCTATTTTTCGTTAATGGTGCGGCGTTGTGCTACGTCAGAAAGGAACATTAGGGCCCTGTTGCATTTTTGTAAAGATAAAATTAACGAGATTTGATAATTGTTAAATTGTATTATGTGATTTATTTGTACTTCAAAAATCATATTATTTGAATTTTATCATTTCGTTGAAAATGTGCGGTATTTGCTTATTTGAACCCATGACATTTATTTATACATTCAATTCCATTCTTCTAAAAATAACCCACATGTTAGAAATGAGTTATATATATTTTTTAGATATATCTATTCTGGGAGGCTGGAATATATTTATCTCTAGGACAAGAATTTGCATGTAATCTTATTCAGCAAGACTCGCGTGACCTGATTCTAAAATTGTGTCCATTGACTTTTGACCACGTTGTGAATATAAGAAAAATTGATATTTTCGTTGTCACTATTATCATAGTACCTTTATATGATTTAAAAAAAGACTTTTCTTTTGTCAGCTGGTTTTCTTTTGGACTTTTGTACATTTTGATATAGACGTTAGAGTGATGTTTATTGGATTTCATAACACTAACAGGAATTTGAAGGATCTTATTTCGAATTTTTTCTATAGCTTGCTGTAGGTGCGTGCAGAATAACGTATCATAAAATGCAAAAAGAATGATTTTTATCATGTATCATATATCTAATAATAATCTGTTTTTATTATGCATTGAAGTTTTCCCCATTTAAAAGTATAATTCATAAAATTCTCCAATTAAATACACTTAATTCAACGGTAAGACATCGATGCGTTTTACTGGAACTTTTCCAAGAATTATGTTTTTGTGCTACATTTGTTTTGTTTTCGTATTTTTGAAAGTACATGCATTTTGAAGCACAATCAAGAAAAAATACTGTTTTTTCCAAATGTTCGTGTGTAATCGGTTTGGCTTTATCCGCGGATTATGACGAACGATTTTTATGCATGAAGTTGAACCTGGAAATCGACCTTACGGTACTGCACTCCTTCCCAAAATTATACGGTCGCTACAAAATGTACAGAATTATAATTTCTATACATTTACAAGTATTAGTATTATGTAATATATGTATGCATAATCTAAAGGGGCTTGCTCGTTTGCATTAAAAATAGGAAGGAAAAAACTATTAAAATATTTAACGGTTAATGATTAAAAGGACACTGCTTATAAATTATGCAATTCTATATAAATATATACAACTTCAATACATAATCTCTTCAGACCCGGTACAATTTAAACTATCACAAATTTTTTTGACAAGTTGTTCCACCTATTTTTACGTACAGAATCATAATTTCGTTAAAAAAAAAAAGAAATATTATTAGTTTTTATTTACTAGCAGGAACACATATGTGCACCTTGGGTTCGTACTACAAAAAGAAAAAAGTTTTTAATTTATTTAAACAAGGAATCTGGTGGACAATTGATAGTTATATATGATTTTACATGGTATTTTTCGAAACAATTACACTAGTTTACACGGTTTTTATACCCCAGCTGAAAGTTAATTTGTTGTTTATATAGATAAATTTATCTAGAAAAAATAATAAAAAAATTCTGTCACGTCTGATTTAAGAAATATTTATTTACTTAACTGGATTACATAATTTTGGTATTAATAAAAAAAGGCGTAATTTTTGCTTTTTACATTTTTTTGGATCAGTTTCTCTTATAATGGACCAACAGCAAACCCCTGGTATGTTTTTATCCCATAATCCCTGATGGTTCTCTTTCAAAAACCTTTAAATCTTAGTTAAAACATTCCCCTTCTTCGTCACTCATACTTCCTAAGTTTTTTAGGGAAAAAACTCAGATACGAATGCAGGAAATGAATATTTAATGACATGTTTACTTTCATCTGTACATTCCATAACAATATTCATCTTCTTTTTTGAAAACTTCTGAGTAAACTTTGATTCTGTTTCTAGACAACGTAACTTTTGTGTTTTAGTGTTAATAAGTTCCATTGTTGTAGGTGAGAACCAAGAAGCTCTGCTTTAGATTTTGATAATTGTAAATCTCTTGAGATCATTTAATTCGGCTTGGTTAATTAAATGTGGAGTCTTTTCTTGAAAAGAGAATTCTTCAGAATCACTAGAAATCAATTTGAATTCAACATCACTTTCATTGTCATATCCTAGTATATTTACACTCTAATTACCGGGACAAACTGGACGTGGTAGATCTTTCGAATGTAATTTGGGCCGGAACTTCGGCATATATAATACTCACCTTATTTTTTGTATTATATTCCACTGTCTTTGCAACACAAAAGTAAGTCATTTTCATGATTACTAGCTTCCCTCCATAGCATTGGTGAACCAGATGGAAGGTGTACGTTTTCTCCTGATGACCACTGGAGTAAAACAATTCTACAGCTTTTGCAAAACACATGATGCACCCACTTTTTTATCTTGGTTTGCAACAGGAAATCCAAAATAATGAAGATATGCACTTTTTAACGAATCTATAATGGGTCTTCTTTTTTTGAAGATGTAAAATGTCCACAAACATAGCAAAAGCGATCAGAACTTTGTTTACACTGTCTACTTGACATTTTAATTCAATCCGAAACAAAATATTTGTTGTTTGAAGCAAACGAATGAACATTAAATTGTCGTCACCATGTTGGGTAGTTAAACAATTGACTGCAGAAAAAAAAATTGTGACGTGATAGAATATTTCTGCTGACTTTTTTAGGTTTAAGGAAGGTAGACTAATACATTTATATAAATTTCTTTTGGGGTATATAAAAAAAGTTGAAATTTGTAAACTAGTGTTATTATTGATACAGAGATACACATAGCACTTTGTACAAATAACTCTTGTTCTTGATTTGCAGCCTTCATACCTACATTTTGAAGCAACGTTATCATTTGTTAAACGAGGAAAATATCTCATCTTATCGTATCTAATATCGGAAATTGGCTGCGGATTAACCTTACGATGTTTCCGCTGCAGTTTGTTTTCGGAATCGTCTTTAGAATCGCTTTCAGATGAATAAATTTTGTGTAGTCTCCTTGGTCGTCATGCTTCATTTACTTTGCCCTCGTATTTCATCCATACTTGTGCAATCTCTAAACAAAATTGTAAGAAAGTCAATCTGTCTTTTCGATGACATTCACCTGCTTTACAATTTCTGATGTACATTATCAAACAATTGGAAATAACTAAATCTGTAAAATGTACAAAAATCTTGGCCATTTTTTGTGCATTTGGCACAACGTTCTTAAGTTAAAAATCTATCGCGTACCCCTGATCCACCGATACACTATTGCAGATTGTGTTACATTAATTTTACAGTTTTGATCTTTAGATAAAGTAACACAACTGTTCTCGGGATCAACAACTATGCAAATTGAAAGTGAAGTTACACATTTGTTATCTTTTCGTTTTACTATGCACACATCATTTCCTTCCCTTACTCTCTCTATTCCCGTACTCTTCTCCACGGTGCAGGTCTCAGTGATTCTTAATTTTTTTACCTGCTGCTCCAAGTGTATTGTTCATGATCGTTCCAGTTTGGTAGATAGTGTTCCTCAATAAAAAGTCGGCGCATTTTACATTAGTAAAAATCCCGGTCCAAGTAAATTACCCGTGTACTATCTTTTAGTATATTTTTAGAATGCAATTTGACGATGCTTCCACCTAATCCGAATTCTTTTAAATCATCAGCTGGTAGAGTTTTTCTGGGGAGAGCTGGAATTTTCTTCATTTTCTGATATACACGAGAGAAATAAATCACTTACATCTAAAATATCTATACTCAGTTTTATGTAGTATATTCTAACGAATGAGAAAAAAAAAATCGAAATAAAAATATTTATATTTGTAAAAATAGTACGAATTTTTAAAAATAATAATTTTTTTTTTTAAATAGAAAAATAGGCTGTTCTACAAGATTTTTTTTATTATTATTTACTTTAATTTTTAGTGCTAAATATTGTGCAACCACATGTGTTACAGTATTATTCAAAATTGAAGAGATGGTTTCAAAAGTACTGTGTCCTCTTAAAGAATTTTTAAGTATTTTCATGAAAGAATTTTTTTTTTTTACTGTATTTAATGTTGTGATTTATTTTTAATCTTTTTTATGACATACTGTAAAGTACTGAAAGAAAGCCTCCCTTTAGCAGACAGGAAATTCTAATAATTTTAAATGATGCTTATAATTGGAACTTTTGTGAAATAGTTAGAAAAATTGGAAAGGTGGGGGGGATATATTTGGAATTTACAAATATCCGCGGATTTAGACAGTTGTCAAAATATATGAGGGGGCTTATTTTCGGTACTTTATGGTAAGTTATTTTTTCAAGCATCTCTTAACGTGTCGAATCATTTTAAAAAATAATAATAGGAAACGGTGGCAATGAAGGTAAAAAAATGTTTAGATTTAATTAATTGTTTAGATTTATTTAAGATTACATAAATCATAATTTGTTTCATGGTTTTCACTAAAATGCGTAAGATTATATGATGACTGAAAATTATTATTATTACTTTTTAAAAATATTTAGGAAATTGCTATTATCTAGATAAAAATCGCTCCAATTCTTTAAGAACTTGCCTGGTGACTACTAGGAGAGAAGTGTCGGTTTCGAATCGTCATCAATAGCGGTTAGGATTCCACTATGAAAATCCTAATATACCAAATAATAAATTTTTATAGATAGTGTAGCTCTCGTTCTGTTTATTCCTTACTGTGCAAAAGATCACCGTAGCGTCACGAAAGCAACCAATCGGCCAACAAATTCATCGTGATAAAACAGCTTGTGTATATGCTTCAAAAAATGCCTAATAAATTGTCGTTCCTTTCACGGGAAAAATATTAAATGAAAAAGGATGAATTTTCTTTTTATAACTTGTGCGTTTATTTCAATCGATATTAAGCTGAATACAACAAAACCTCCCAATCAGCTTTTCGAGTTGTTCATGTGGCATTAATACGAATTACATCCCGATCGTTGGATATCCGTTTGATTTGACCGATTTAATTGCTAGAGGAATCAATGAATAAGGAATTTATCCCCAGTGAATAAAATTGGAGACTTAGTTGATTAACTTAGATGGTTTAGTAAGTTGTTCAAATATTAGATTAATTCCGAAGCAAAATAAGTTTCCTTTGCATTAATGTGAAAAAAAAGTTTGTTGGAGAAAATTTATGTTGAATATATATTTTTATGTGCATTATTATTATTTTTAATTTATTTACTGAGATAAGCATAATTCGAAACGTTGCTTATAATTTCTCTTTTATTGGACTTATCATTCCTCTAATGTCTGTGTATTCAAATGCAAAATGTTAAAATCAAGTAACTAGAACGTAATTTTTTGCAAAACAATTATATCTAATATTTTAAACTATATCGTAAAACATGAGCTATAATTTAGGTATGGGCAGCATATTCACAACTAATGTTGAATTCAGGTATTTTTCCCTGGAAGGATTTAATCAAATCTTGTGGGAAAGGAGGGATTATATGTGGAGTCCTGAGAGGAAACTATCACTTTCAAACAATTAATTAGTATTAAACCTGAAACCAATCCAGGGGAAGGATGCTCCGCGGGGAGGGTACCCGAACTGTCCAATCCCTGAATTAATCCTTGTTCTTACTACAAGGCTCCGTTATAAAAGGAAAATGTGCTCACTGTCATGGTAAAGAATAAAATGTGGTTTTGACAAAAAGACGGGGAATTTAATAATAGGTTTAACAACGAAAAGGAGATAAGGAAATGAGATCGAACGTCTTCCTTTTGCAGTATTTTGCAAGACGTTCAGCACTTTTCCTGTAAAGACATGAAAGATAAAAAAAAAAAGCCACTTAACCACAAGAAAGCGTCGCATAACCAATGTAAAAATACCGCGAGTAGACTGATACGTCTATCTGGAGCTTTAACATCTTAAAACATTATCGCAAAAAGTGTCGTGTAGCTATTGTGAGTAGTTTCTGAGACCACTTGATCTAAAGATGAATAAAACACTTTATTAACTTATTCTGCGCTTCTATGTGCCAATATTTATGACTAGGATTATTACAAATAGTAATAAACTATTCAGAAATCTCTACAGGTAATAAGATGGTAGCTGAACTGTCTGACCATCAAAGCCGAAGGATCTTAGTAAGTTCATTGTTTAGCTAATCATAACAAGTATGGGTACGACAACAAACCTAGTCGTAAATCGTCATGCTCTTCAAAATGGTCTGGTGTCACACCCTGTCCTGTTACGACATGTTGAGGCAAGTGGCTACGTCACTCACGCGGAAAGAGCGGCTAGTAAATGTTAATCAAATGGGAGAGAAATGTTTTAAGATATACCGTGTGCATATCTTAGTTATCCAAAGCAAATGAAGTCATTTAACAATATTGAAATGTAAAGAAGATAGTTTTAAAAAATTCTCCCATTGGATTAACATTAGCTAACGGTCATTTTCACGTGGCTGAAGAGGATGAATTAGTCTAAATAGTGGATGGATTCTTTTTAGTTCTTTGCTGAATTTCTGTTATACTAATAGTATGTGTGTCACACGAATCTTAAAAGCGTGTCTGTAACGAACCATGTTGATGTTCATTAA
Source organism: Maratus speculifer (assembly GCA_964019185.1). NCBI lineage: Eukaryota > Metazoa > Arthropoda > Arachnida > Araneae > Salticidae > Maratus > Maratus speculifer. The sequence goes on from OZ025299.1 coordinate 194,060,329, forward strand.
TAAAAAAAAAAAAAAAAACTTATTGTTTGCTAATAGGATGCGTATGTCACCACCGATGTTTTAAATGAATATATAGTTATTTATATTCGTTAAATAAATATATATATATATACATTAGAAAAAATCTATATGAAAATGTCCTCATATCTAATATTCGTTGCAAAAATAAATAAGCCTGCCGCGTTCTTTACTCTTATTCTTCTTACTACTACTAGCCTGATCACATAATTGCTTGTTAAACTTATAAATTAAAGAAAAAAAATATATTTTTTCATTTTTCAAATAACTGTTTTTAAAGAATGTTACTAAAACGCAAAATTTTGTTTTGTGAATGAGCAAAGCCATCAAATCAAAATGGTAATTCCAAATTTATTTGCAATATTTACTTATTTAAAAATTAAAGATGATTTAATGACAGTATGTTTAGTTTATAATATTAGCTCATAGTTTTCCAATACTAGCTTTAGTTTCAGTATTGAGAAAAAACTGATAAAGACGAGGCCAAAGTAAGATTGAATTCGTAGAGGCGATTACAAAGTTATGCGATTGCGTTGGCCAGTCAGCTGTGTACATTTGAACCTTAGGTTCAATAACTCAAGGTCTGCTAACATTGGTTCTGAAGTTATCGATGAATTCGAAATATTAACCGACGATTAGATTTTCCAACCTAAGGTTCCATGGAATAATTCTTCGTCAACCTCAACCTCGCGTTACGGATTTAACTCTCTATTGAACGTGAAATCGAATTCACCGTTTATTCAATCTGCCGAAATCGGAGGTAAAACCAAATTGAGTTGATTAACCTAAACAAACTTCAAAGGGTGGGTTATTGAACCGAGCATGCGCAGGTTAGAAAAAAATAGCGGTTGTTTTAAAACTACTTTAAATCTTCTTTTCAAGACAAAGCTACTTGTGATTTATTGAAAAAACGAAATGTTAATTATAAAAACTGTTATTATAAAAGAATATGTCACTAAGATTTTTCGCTTTCTTTTAAATATTTTAGCTCTATAAACACACAGTTATACTAATTTGTGACGAAAGCGAAACTTTGAAATTTACTAATTTATTGAAAATGTGGTTCGTGGTGCAGTCTACCGAATCCAAATAAAAAGAAGATCCTAATTTTCTATCCCAATTTAGTAATATGATTAAAATCTCTATCTCTCTCTAATACTAATAAAAATAAGAAAAAAAGTTTTATTCGATTTCACTTCCCTCGCGCTTCCATCCATATTTGTGTAAAGCTTAAATTTTCTTTTAAGTGCTGCGTATATGTGGCCAGATGTTCACAATCAAAATAATATATATATTTTTTATCATAAACTTGGTATATTTGAAATAAATATTTTTGTTTTAAAGAGCCACTTTTTAGAATTTTTTTTTTAAAATTTCGCATTACATTAAGAATGCTTTCGCTTTCCCCCTAAAAATATTAAGTAAGATCTCTAAAAAAATCTTCCATAAAAATCTGCACATGATTTCTTTTAAGATCACTTGTTTTTCATTGTTTTTCTACCGGCATGCCATTTTATGCAAAATATTTTAATTCAATCTGTAATCAGTTGCATTCGTTAAATGAAAAATATGTGCATTAGAAGTAAATATATGAAAATGTCTTCATATGTATTATTCGTTGCAAAAAATAAATAAATGAACTTATTGCATTATTTACTTTTACTCTACTAAATACTGCTAGTTTGATCAGATTTGTTTGTTAGACGTACACATTAAATATTTTTTTTAATCAACTACCTGTGTTTTAAGAATTTTACACTAAAGCAAAATGTTGTTTTGAGAATGAACGAAACTATCAAATCAAAGTGGTAATTTCAATTTTATTTGTAAGATATTTTATTTAAGAATTAAATATAAGCGCGCATTTCAAATACTGCCTTTAGTTTCGTTTTTGAAAAGAAAAAGATGGTGTCAAGCGAAGATCTTGGCGAGGACATAATTCGCTGAGGCGATTACTAGATCATGTGATTACTTTGGCCTATCAGATAACTACTTTTCAAATTCAGGTTGAGAAATCCAAAGTCGAATAATGCGGCTCTGAAAATATCTGTGAATTCCAAATATTAACCGGCTGTTACACTCTAAAACTGAGAGGAGTGAAAAGCTCACTTTTTGTAGGAGTGATTTGCATTTTCACTCTTTTTAGAGTGAACTTTATTCAAATACACTCTTTAAAGAGTGGAATTTCCGACTCCCTAAAAAAAAGTGAAATATCTCACTCTGTTCTCGAGAGTGAACTATCTCACTCCATGGTCGAGAGTGAAAAATCTCACTCCGTCAACGAGAGTGAAAGCCCGGCATTATACGCTTGAAAAAAATCCCCGCTCAACTTTGAACCAATATATGGAGTAAAACAATGAAAAGTACCAAAATATGTCAAATTTTACTTTTCAAAAATTACATTTTATAATACAACCTATAAAATTACGCTTATTTGCCATTAAAACGCACTCGTTTTCAAAAATGAGTGTCACTCCTTCGATAGAGTCAACGGTCACTCTTAAAAAGTGACTTAGATATGTATTACGCATCAGCCAATCAGAAATCGTCTTCTCAGTTGTGATGATAAAAATGTTTCCGCCATTTTATCGTGTCCGTTGTGTGTCGTTTCCTCGGTTTACAAACGTGGATCTTCAATTTGTATTATTAATACTGAAAAGTAGTTTAAATTTCGATCTTGGAATGATATACTCCGATATCTTATGATTCAAAATGATCCACATAGATTAAGTTTCTTGATCTGGAGTCAAAATAGAGAACAAATAATTCAGTAAAAAGCAATAATACTCCATTAATACTCAGTGACGAAGATGTTGCACTGCACATATCTTATTTATCAAACAAAGGATTATTATTCATAAAACAAGGGATAAAAAAACCGGTAAGTCAATTTTAATTTCAACTTTTTATTTTCCGAATGTAACTTCTAGAATGTAGAGTTAAAGTTTTATTTTAACAGGAAGCTGTCTGCTTCTGCTATCTTTATGTGCATGGAGGGGAAAAAAATCGCTGACGCAAAGATTTGTGTTTTATCCTTGATGTTTATAAATGAACGGCTATAGTAATTTTAAAAGTTTGCAGTATGACTTATATTAGATGAAATTTATTTATTAGAGATAAATAACTCATTAAAATTGTTTTTCCAATAGTAAGAATAATACATATGTAGTCATTTCTTGTATTTTATATTTTCTTTTTCTTTTTCGTACATGAGTATACTTTTATAAAACTTTAACTCACATTTATAGAATACTATAGGGTAGATGTAACAGTAATGTACACACCTGAATATTTTTGGTTTATAAAAAAAAATAATAATAACTAATAAAAATTTAGCTTTTATTTATTTTTTTTTCCGTAACTCGCCCTTGCATATTTTATAATTTAGCACTTTTGTTGACACGCTTAATTAAACCAATCAGGAAGCACAAAATAATGTTTTTAAGTTTCACTGTTTTTCATTGAAAATCGTGTTTTCATTGAAAATCATACTAAGAGCTGGCTTCATTTAATAAATTTATGTATTCCTTATTTTATTGCAAAATTTCCAATTTTTTGTTTTTGTAGTTGAAGAAAGCTTTGAATTTTTTATGTATTTAATATCGTTTATAAAAATTTCATTAATTTTTAATGTTTTGAGAGGAGTGTCCATTCCTGGAATACTTAAGTAGTGATTTTCGAGTAACGTACACCTCATATAGGCACTGTTAAAAAATCTATTACGGTAATGTTTATAGTGCATAAAATATTTTGATTTAATTAAAAACTTAAGTAATCAATTTTAATTTTTAAATTGCACTTACCAAAATGTAATGACACTAAAATTTTTATAAATAGTTGTTTTTAAGTTATATTAATGTGACTTATAAAATTTCAATATCTTCTTCATTTTATTATTATTTTTTAAAAATGAATCCAACGATGTTTTGCCTATTTTATAATCTGGCAATCAAACCGCTCATGAAGCCGAAAAAAATGTTTAAGGGCACAGTCAAAGAGGGGCTTATAGGGCTTAATCGTTCACCATTTAAATAAAAACACTTAAGTTACAGAAGTCGTCAAAAACACATTTTCTCTTAAATATTTGTTTATTTTTACTTTTTCAATTTTGTCTGCAGATATTTTTTTAAATAACACTTTCATTTTTGGTACCGGTTTTGAAAGTAAAAGAAACTTTATAAAAATATCTGAGACCGAAATCGAAAAATTAAAAAAGATGCGATATAGAGACGAACCTCAGCTATTCAATGTAAAATAAATAAATAAAATGTCAAAATGCAAACGAGATATTAGAAAAATCTCTCCCCATAGGATTAGCATTAGCTCGTGAGTGTCTTCGCCGGCAGGTACTACATGCACATCTACTCTATATACGGAAATAAAAAAATTAAATTAAATATGACTTACCATGTCATTTTATAAATACGGCTTGTATTAATATATATTTTTCAGAAATAAGATTTTAATTATACATAAAAAAAACATAGATAACGTGCATTATGGATTTATTATGTAAAACTTAATGGGTATATCTGAAAAAAAAAAAAATGTATGTTTAATATTTTAAAACTGTTTAATAACTTGTGCTTATGGGCATTTTAAAACTATCATATATTTATGGGACTACCAATGAAAGCAAACACATGGAGAAAGATTGGAATAAAATAGTTTATTTCTGTCAATAATCTAATTCATGTGTAACTTTAATTACGTTTTCCCTTAAAAAGTTCAATTAATGTTACATACTTTGAATTAAATAAATATTGTCAATAAAGTATTTTATTCCAATCTTTACCACGTTTGTATTTATTTTCATTGTATGTTCTAAAAGACACGATTCTTTTAAAATGCCCATAATAGCAATAGAAAAAGGAATTCATTGCAAAAAAAAAAGAGCATTCACTCCTATGAAAAAGTGACTACTCACTCCTACTAGGAGTGAAAAAACGCACTCCTTTAGGAAAAGTGAATAGTCACTCCTCAGAAATAGTGATTATTGACCCCTGTGTAGAGTGAATATTCACTTCCTAGGAGTGAGTATGCACTCTTTCAAAGAGTCAATGATTCCACTTTTCCCCAAAGTGAATAGTCACTCTAAAGAGGTTCGGCATATTTTGAGTCTGCGATAGAGTGAGTATTCACTATTCTGGAGTGACTATTCACTCCTTTTTATTTAGAGTGTAGATTTGCTAACCTAAGGTTACTCAACTGTGTTTTGAACCACGAATTGAAGGTTGGCAGAGAATCGCCCGGTCAATTGGGAGTTGAACACGGGTTGAATGCTGGTCGTGAATTGACAAGTTGCTATAACCTGGAGCAAAAATGAAACTCTAGGTCTGTGATCAAAATAATCTGATAAATCAATGTTGAAACGACGGGAGAAAAATATATTTACCTTGCTTGTACAAGCATAATAGCATTTTTTAAATCTTGAAACAATATATAAAAAATTAGCCGAATGCGGCAATCGCAAAGCTTTCTTCTGTCCCATATATGATCTTTCAATATTCGCTATTACAGTGACAAAATTAATTGGCAATCTACACTGTAAAAAATATCCGTCAATATATACGCAAACTTTTTCGTAAAATTTTACGAAATAGTTTCATTTTTCCGAAAAAACAGTACAATTTCCGTATTTGACATTTTGAAATCACAAATCCGTATAAATCCAGTAAGTGTTCCACCAATTTTCCGGAAACAGTAGAGTGTAGTGATGCCATCTCTGTCAGGAATAGAAAAACATTATAGCGAGATGTTTTTTAAACAATTTGCTAGAACATTTGTCTATTTCTTTCTGTTTTAATAATATTAAGAAAATAATAAAATAATAATAAATTTTTATTAATTCTTTTAGTTTGAAATAGCTGTAAGGGAAAGTTGATTATGATTTTAAAATAATGTTTAATTTATTTATACCATATATTTTTTAAAAGTACGTAGTATATTTTAAAAGGGAAAAAATTCTACATTTAATTTTAATATATATATATTTTAATTTATTCAAATTAAGAAGTTTGCACATAAAATTAAAACATATCAAAGTATATTACCGAAATTATTATAATTTTGTCGATTATCTAAGTTATAAAAAATCAATAACTAAAATTTATTTTTATAACCGATTTTAATTATCTTTATTGAGTTTACAGTAGATCGTAATAAAATAATTTGTTAAAATACATGTTATTCTTTTTTAAGTATGTTAGTATTCTTTCAAAAATAAATAAATAAATATCAGTAGTATTACATTAGAATTTTAAAGTTTTTCTAAAAAAGAAGGAAACAAAACTCTTAATACATTCTTTCATACATGTAATATTTTAAAGGTTAATTATATATAAAGCTAAAATTAATAAGCTAAATATTCGAATTTATGGAAAGAAAATCTTAAAACATTTAGAACTATCCACTCTATAGAAAAATATTATCTCTACAAAAATAAACATGCGTTAAAAATCTTTACTTTATTAAATGCATCCGAAATAAGTAAAGATATTTGAAAGCGTGGCTTGTGTAATCCTGGTGTAATGGTATTACACTGCCAGCTACGACAGAAGAGGTCCCGGGTTGAAACCCCATGGAAGGTAAGTGACATTTCTTCACTGTTGTTTAAATTAAATGTATATAATGTGTCCCTGATGTGAACTTGTCTTTGTAAAGTAGAAAATAAAAATCATAAAGATGTTAGTTTGTCCATAAAAAACTCTCTTAACTTTTCAAACGAAAAATTTTACATAAGGAAATATTAAAAAACCGGAAATATCTTGTGAAAAAATGAACTGTTTCTGGAATTTACGGAAATTTTTTTCCGTTAAAATACGGAAATAGCACTGGTGTCTAGATTACTAGGGTCAATCCATTTCAAGTGGTCCAGAAAATATTTTTTTGGTCGCTCGACCATTTTTAAAAAATCTGAAATTTTTTGTACAACAACCCTAACATGTCGGAAGTTCAAAATGACCGTTCTTTTAATTTTACTATTTTTTGTTTTTGCATGGAGGCCATCTTTGTTTCATCGTGTGCAGCGATTTTCTCAGATACTAGGATACACAAAATTGTAAATATCTCGTCTTCTATTTTATTAATTGAAATGGGGTTTGCAGCATTTTGTTCAGAATAAAATAGGCTAAATATACAGTGATAGAAAAATTTTGAAAAATAAATTTTTACAAGTGAAATTTTAGCACAAAATGTACGATTTTTTCCAAAATCTATCCGTTTGCAAGAGGAAAATTTTCATGCAAGAGCAACTGTCAACCTTACACAATTTTTTTCTACAAATAGGTCAAAAATACGTGTACTCATACACCAAGTCCCAGATCTGGGAGTTAATTTCTCTTTGCGAAATAAATTCCGAAATTCGTCAAAAATTTCAAAAATCGCACTTTTTAGGCTTTGATATCTCTGGTGGAGCACGAGATAAAAATCTGACATTTTGGCCTGTGATAGTATTGTGTAGTAGCGTTATGTACAAAAAATTTCAAGAAGGAGATTTGACTACAAGCTGAGATATGACATGGAAAATATGTGAAAACAATACTGTCAAACTATTGTAAACCTACTATGTAATTGTTCAACAAGACTGTCAACCTTGCACAATTTTTTCTACAAATAGGTCAGAAGTGTGTGTACTCATACACCAAGTCCCATATCTGGGAAATGATTTCTCTTTCCGAAAAAAATTCCGAAATTCGTCGAAAATTTCAAAAAACGCACTTTTTAGGCTTTGATATCTCTGGTGGAGCACGAGATAAAAATCTGAAATTCTGGCCTCTGATAGTATTATGTAGTAGTGTTATGTACAAAAAATTTCAAGAAGGAGATTTGACTACAAGCTGAGATACGGTGATTAAAAAGATGTTAAGAAATGCTATTACGAGTACAATAGGAGAAATGAGATTAGTCTCTTTTATTACAATATTTACACAGAAAATATCGTTTGTTGAAAACAGTTAAATAATAAGCATTTAATTTACAAAATACTATATATGCTCAACAAAGATCTTAACAATATTTACGAGAGATGTTATGAGTTCGACCAGTTACTGTTGTCAGTCCATCAGGCTGTTCTTTCTAAAAAATTTATTTGAAGTCCCCCCAAGTCTTGTCATCCCTTGTTAGCTTGAATGAAATTCTCTACGTTTAATAATTGAAGCCATGTCAACTCGATCAGTTGCAATTCATTGTCTGTAATTTACTTTTCCTGAAATGTGTTCCGAGTAAAATTGTTGCAATAGCATTTCTAGTAGATTTGTTCATCTGGACAAATAGTGCATTGGCTTAGCATACATTCTGAATTGTTTAAATCACACAGAAGCATTTGAAAAAGATATTTGTAACTAACATTTAACTTTGTACCTTAAATAATTAATTTAAAATTTTGGAGGTATGAACAATTACATAGTATGTTACAATAGTTTGGCAGTATTGTTTTCACATATTGTCCATGTCATATCTCAGCTTGTAGTCAAATCTCCTTCGTGAAATTTTTTGTTCATAACACTACTACATAATACTATCAAGCCCAGAATTTCAGATTTTTATCTCGTGCTCCTCCAGAGATATCAAAGCCTAAAAAGTGCGATTTTTGAAATTTTAGACGAATTTCGGAATTTTTTTCGCAAAGAGAAATCATTTCCCAGATCTGGGACTTGGTGTATGAGTACACACACTTCTGACCTATTTGTAGAAAAAATTGTGCAAGGTTGACAGTCTTGTTGAACAATTACATAGTAGGTTTACAATAGTTTGGTAGTATTGTTTTCACATATTTTCCATGTCATATCTCAGCTTGTATTCAAATCTCCTTCTTGAAATTTTTTGTACATAACGCTACTACACGATACTATCATAGGCCAAAATTTCAGATTTTTATCTCGTGCCCCACCAGAGATATCAAAGCCTAAAAAGTGCGATTTTTGAAATTTTTGACGAATTTCGGAATTTTTTTCGCAAAGAGAAATTAACTCCCAGATCTGGGACTTGGTGTATGAGTACACGCACTTTTGACTTATTTGTAGAAAAAATTGTGTAAGGTTGACAGTTTCCCTTGCATGAAAATTTTCCTCTTGCAAACGGATAGATTTTGGAAAAAATCGTAAATTTTGTGCTAAAATTTCACCTGTAAAAATTTATTTTTCAAAATTTTTCTTACATTGTATATTTAGCCTATTTTATTCTGAACAAAATGCTGCAAACCCCATTTCAATTGGGAAAATAGAAGACGAGATATTTACAATTTTGTGTATCCTAGTATCTGAGAAAATCGCTGCACACGATGAAACAAAGATGGCCGCCATGCACAAACAAAAAATAGTAGAATTAAAATAACGGTCATTTTGAACTTCCATCATGTTAGGGTTGTTGTACAAAAAATTTCAGATTTTTTAAAAATAGTCGAGCGACCAGTGCTGGACCACTTGAAATGGATTGACCCACTAGTACAATTTCCGTATTTTAACGGAAAATTTTTTTACAGTGTATGCCCATCATGAAGATTCTAATGATATGGAATTCAGTGCATTAGTTTTAGAGATATGATTGTCTTTAAAATGAAGTAAATAATACAAAATGCAGCATAGCAGCGCCACTTATTAGGTGATTTACGCCTAAAACCTTATCTGCAATAGATAGAGCTATTGCGGAAATCGCAAAAAAATGCAGCATATCAGCGCCCCCTGTTGGGTGATTTACACCAAAATGTAAACAACACCATGTCATATTAAGGACTAATTGAATCAGAAGTTATGTATCTGAAAATCCGTGCATTAGTTTTTGAAATCTATTGTGGAAAACGCAAAAAAAGTATCATAATAGCGCCATCTGTTGAGAGTTTACACCAAAAGGTAGAAAACGTCAATTCATGTCAAGGACTAACTTAATCTACAGTTCGATGAAAATCCGTGTATTACTTTTGGAGTTTGAACTATTGCGGAAATCGTAAAAAATGCAGCTTAGCAGCACCATTTGTCGAGGATTTATACCAAAATGTACAAAACGTCGATTCATGTCAAGGTGTAACCGAATATGAAGTTTGATAAAAATCCGTGCAATAGTTCTGCAGTTTAAGCTATTGCGGAAATCGGGGAAAATGCTGCATAGCAGTATCACCCGTTGAGCGATTTACACCAAAAAATAATCAGCACCAGTTTCTACCAGGGACTAACTGAATATAATTTTTTATTAAATTTAGCGCATTAGGTTTTAAGATAGAGAAAAATTGTTGAGCATACATACAGACGGACTCACAAACAGACATTTTGTAAAAATGTGTTTTTCGGGCTCTCTGACCCCTAAAGATTCTGAATATGTTGAAATTGGGAATTCGGAAATTTTCGCGAATCCAATTCTTTTTTCTTGTAAAGATAGATAAAGTAATAATGTAAATTTTCGTTTCCGCCGAATATTTAGTCTAATACAAAACTTCTAGCAGATTTTCCATAGAATACACTCATAATAATAATGATAATAATAATAATAATAAGTGTATATTTAATAAAAAATATCGTCGAACTGTATTTTAATGCATTAAATATTACAAAATATCCCAACTCGCATTTAATTCTAAGTTGTATAATACATATAAGTTAGGGTATTTAATGTAATTATGTAATTAACTAAACTCCGAGCAAAATCACTATTCATTACATCACTAATAATTACATTTATGGAAAATTAATTAACTGAAAAGCCTGATAAGTTCAAATACAAAAAATACATATAGTACTTATATAAAAATATCATAAATGTCAGCATATTTATCTAAACATAGAATACACATTTTCTGAAAGTACTTAAAATATTTTCACTAATAATAATAAGTGACATACTTAATTTAGTTAGTTCTAATTTACTTCACTTATAAAAATATTTAACGTTTATTTTGATATATTATGAGGAGACCAGAAACGTTTGAATGACTAAAATTGACTGAAGTTTGATCTCGGATTAGGCAACCTGTAGTTAATTTAAACTATTATTATTATTTGTATTTCTTTATTTAAGTTTTATAAAAACAAAAGTATTTATTAAATTGTAAAAAAACAATAACAAAAGTTTTAATATAAAAAGTTTTAATAAAACAAATTTAACCTTTCAAAAATATTTTGCTAAAATTTTGAAGTACATTTTCCATATTTCTGTTTCCATTTCTTCTTTATGCTTCTTATTACTTTGTCTCCCAATTATACCTGAAACAGAACTTTTTTTAAAAAAAGTAAATGAAATAAAATGTAATTTGGCAAATTACAACGACCGTTTACAGAGTGATATTTTCAAAGACTAAAATTTTAGACTTATAAATTCTATATTAAAAGAAAGAAAAAAAAAATCATTTTTATGATGATCCAAACGTGGGTTACGTAATAACAGATTCATATATTACGTTCAATTTTACAATTTTCGGTTTTGCAAATTTTTAATCACACATTTTCAATTTTTAAATTGCCGTATGGTGGAAAAACAGGAATTTTAAATGCAATTTATTTGAAAGCTGTATCTCAATTAATTTTTGAGTTATTAATTTATTTTGTAATTTTTATTATTTTTTCTGTCATCCTGGCAAAAGAATTATTCCATTTCTGTCGAACGTAAAGGGAAAAATAAGTAACTTACGTAATAATAGTCATATACACTATATGGCCAAAGGTGGCCGCCCGCTTGCGATTTTAGACATTTTGTTAAATACTTAGAAAAATACATGAGGAATTATCCTGAAATCCTACGTGTGTAAACATAATAGTACAGATCATACATTTCCGTGATTATTTTTTCCCAAAACTCCATAGGGGACCATCAACGAATTAAAAAAGAACCAATGTATTTTGGATAACCCTGTCAAAACTAATGTAGCAAAAGCATGCAAACTGTCGATTATTGTAATAAACTGTGTTCATTTTTATGCGGATAGCATGCATACTCGTAAAAAAATTAAGGTTTCTATGAAAACAGTCCCGAATTTTTCCAGGTTTCTTGCTTATAATTTGCAGGGTTGTTAATATTTAAAAAAAATGTTCTTTCGCGAAAATATGACAAACAATATTGTACAGAGTACCCAATAATAAGATTTTAAAAATAATTAAAATTGTATGAAAAATGAGCAAGTTTACTAAATAAATTTTCATTGCGCATGTTTAAGCGCTATCAAAATTGTATTTGCATATTGTGTTAGCTAAATTTATAGAGAGACTTTTTTGAAAGTCTCAAAAATATAGCTTGTAAATTCTCATAGTATTTGTCAATAGAATAAGTTACAAAAAACATTGTTCACAAAATGAAGCAAAAAAATGAGGAGTTGTATACAAATTTAGTAGTACGCGCCGTATTGCGTACTCTATATTCACACCAATCAATGGATAAATGAATACAGTCCTCATCTTTTTTGCTTAATTTTGGGAATAACGAATTTTGAACATTTTCTATTGACGATCACGCTTCATAACTTCTTTTCCTTTCTACTCGTCTTAAAGAATGTCTCTTTTTTCTTTTCTTAGTTGTCTAACTATTTTTAAAATATATACTTAATTTTATTTGAAGTATTAGAATCTTAATTACAGTTCGTCAGCTTTTAAGATATAAAATATAAAATTAAGCATAGGTTTTAGAAATGTATTGAGAACTAAGAAAAAAAATGACCATCTTTTAAGAAGAATACAAAGAGAATAAGTGTTACAATATTAATTTCCCGAGACGATACGTTAAATATACGAATACATGAGATGCCTATAGGTTTAAACTTTGAACGGAATTCTGAAATTGAGTGAGTAAGTAGCATTAAGCTGTTTGGATATGATTTGTAATTGATGATTTTAAGCGATGTCCTACGACATCAATTTTTCCCCTTTCCTTCTCTGTTGCCTCTAGAAATTCGATTCAAAACTCAAACTTTGACTGCAATTTCCGAAAAAAAAGCTTTCATTGAAAAACGAGAGAGAAAAAACTGTTTTGAATAAGAGCATCAGCTAATTTCGTCCGTTTGTGAGCAAAAATGAATTGAAGAATATGTTAGAAAATAGTCAGCTTCGATTTCTGAACAGCTTTAAGAATCTGATACAGCTAAATACGTGTAGAATGTTGGTGATGTACCCATATTTTGTATTTATAAAACCACTGTTTTATTTACTTGCCTGCAAAAATGGAATTTATCAATTCAAACAGAATATTTTATTTTAGAAATCATCCCTACTTAGCTCTAAGTAGGGATGATCTCTTTGTGTCTGTAGGGATGTTTTATGAACTAATTTAGTTTAGTAGATGTTTAATTGATTTAAACGATATTTCCGATTAAAGATTTAACGATTTTTTCTTCAAAAGATATAACTATTTTGAAGATATTAAAAAAAAAAAAATCTCTAAACTTTTCTTCTTCTTTTTATTGTTATTATTATTATTATTAAATGTTAACATTTTTCATCATATTACTTAGAATAGAATAAGTTTTGAATTATACTTTATCATTTTCTCTTCATTATATATTTTATGTAGCTTTTTGGCGTTATTCAAAAGTCTGTGTGATGCCGATAATTAACAGTAAATGAACTCTTATTGCCGTTCCAATTAAAGAAAGAAAGAAAAAAACGAGTTTAATCATGCGTCTATTCATTCGAGCCAAATTTAGATGTAGAATTTTTTACCAAAAGATATTTTAGATCTTTTTTACGCATTGGTAAAGAGTTAAGTTACTTTTTTTTCGTGATTTTCTTTGAGCTGGAATATTTTAACTATCTTTGTAGAATTTTTTATTCATAAAACTTTATAATTGGAAGACTTGTATTAGGGCAAAATTAATTTTTAATTATCTAAGATGCTAAATGAAGATAATAGAAAACAAGGATTCATTTATGAAAATAAATAAATAAATAAAACGGTTTTAATAACGGCTTTACATTTCTTTTAAAAGTAGATTATGCTGTAATAAATACGATATTCGTTTGAATTTTTCTTGGTTATCTTTCACTTAATAATTCACATTTAGGGATAATTTTTCAGTGAACGCACTTTTTTAATTACAGATTAAAAAAAATAGGAATTTGATTATTACAATTTCTTTTTACAAATTAATTGTAATCTTATATCAATCGTCACTATAATTTCTAAAAAGTAGTATTGTAACAAAGAATGCAAAGAGGTCCAAAAAGTATTTAGAAATCGAGTATATAAACATGATGTTTGTTTTATAAAGTGTTTCTGACACACTAGCAAGAAGTTCCGAAGTCGGAAATTTAAAATGCGATGAACGTTAGCGTATCCAAAGAATGTAGTTAGCATATAAATATATGAAAGAAATACATACAATACCCAGGGTGACTTGAGAAGTAAAAAAAAAAAACCTCCGAGTTTATGTCATATATTATAAATGGATATGTTACAATCTCTCCGCAGTGTCTTTGCTTTCTTACCTTTTCCTTTGATGTCGAATACCAGTAAGACTCTTAATTTTCTCATCGAAAATATCCATTAATTATTTTTGAACCACAATCGAAAACAATTAATCATTAAAATATAAATGAAATATATGTTTTGTCGCATACAAGTACATTTTAAAATATGGAATTTTACACATAATAACATTTAATGAAAAGTAGGCATCAGTTTGTATTTTTATAGACCAGAAATTTTAGCTGCTGTTTAAAACTATTTACAGTTATTTAAATGAATAATTTCTCTTTTCTCACAACAAAATAAATTTAAATATTTGATGTAAATCTATAATTTATTATTTTAATTTTGTTTCATTATCTAAATATTACAAATATTTTATATATAAAAAATATATACTCTTTCAAATTTTTAATGATTTTATTCTTAAATTGTCTGTTTTGTATTTAGAATAATTTAGTACGCAATAAATATTTTTAACTAACGATAAATTGAAAAAAAGTATCACTAGCTAGATTGCAACTTATTTCAATATTCAAAATAACTAAAAAGCTTCTGCTGTGATCTTATGAACTATTTACCAGCTATTATTACACTATGTAATAAAACACTGAATTTTGAATCTGCGAAAATAGATTATTCTTTGCCCAAATTTTTGCAGCAGATTTAAAAGATTTATAAATCAATATGCTTTCATCATGCGGACATTTTGATTCCGTGTGTAATGACATCAACTCCAATTCTGTTTATTTTATTTTATTATTATTATTTTTTAAAACCTAAGCTAAACCCTTTTAAGCCTTTTTCTTTGTTTTTTCTTTTTAATTTTAAAACTATAATTATAAATTACTTTTCTCATTCAGATTTAAATTTTGTGGAACGCAAGATTCTGTTCAGCACAGTGAAAGTTAAAATAGAGCGTAACTCTCTTGCTATTAATTTTCCTATTCTGTCCGTGGTTGCCTGTAAATGCACTTCTAAAACAATACTGTTGAGTCGCATTGAAACAGTGAGATGATTTGTTCAATCTGTGTACGTGTAAATATATTAATGCTTGCAGAGATTATGTGTGTAACCAATGAAATTTCAGTAGACACATTTTTCTCCTTTTCGTTGTCAATTAACAAATTCCATAAACGTTAATTATAGCGATGCTTTCAATTGCTATTACGTTTCAAATGTTGTTCTTTATCATATGAACATTCATATCCTTCAAAACAGATTTATAAGTTATGAAATGTTAATTTTTATACGATCCTTGGATTCTATATTTAGTAAAACATTGTCCGTTCTGTAAAGAGTTAAACTGTAAAAAATCCTGTTTTATACCGCTAAAACTTAGCAGAGATTTATGATCTTATTAATTTTTTTTTTTTTTTTTTTTTTTTTTTTTCTGGGAATAAAAGCGAAAAGCAAACTGTTTTTGTGTAAGAAAATGTTTAAAATTCATAAAATACATAATTAGATAAGATTACATTTTATAAAAAAGGAATTTTTATTGTTAAAAATTTTTTAGAGTTCGAATAAAGTTTTACTAAACCTAACTTATAAGACAAAGGGATCGCATAAATTTTTAAACGTTGTTACTTAAAAATGAAAAGCAAATTGTTTTGAAATAAAAGGATTTTCATATGATTTTGGTTGCAACATCCGATCATGAAATTAGCATTTACCACATTTTTTTAAGCTTCTAAACATCGCAAACACATTCAATTTTTACATCATTGAATGGAAGAAAAGGAGGAGTTGTTTGAAATGCAATTTGTTTGAAAACTGTATGTCAGTTTTCTGTTTTTAAAAATATTTTTTAACCATAAATGCTTTTTCAATCTCTTTCTATCTTGTACAGCCGGATTTTAAAAGATAAACCCGTTTACACTTAATATAAATAGTTTAGCATTTGTTTCCCGCTAATATTTCATATCGAAATTAAAATTTTACCAATAAATAAAATAAAGCAATATAAATACAGTAAACATTTAACAGACATGAAATCAGACTATGAGCCTAAACTACTGAAATTATCGAATCAGAAATGCTGCTGTAAGTATCGAAATTATTGGCTATTTCTTCGGCTATTAATTACCAGCATGCATGAAATATGGAATTATGTCTTTTAATAAATTTTAAAACATTATTTCAATATATTATTGATAATATTTATATGTAATTCCTTTCTGGTGATGTTATGGGCAATTAAAAAAAAATATTAAAGAAATTATTTGCTTTCAATTAAAAAAAAATAGTTTTAATCTGTAATCTGTTTTCTTTAACTCGGGAAGTCCGGCTGGATCCCCTAAGATATGCAACAATAATGGAAAAGATCTTTAGCTAATACTGACGTAGTATAATTATTTCTCATTTTTATAATTTGGATTATTAGATTTTATAATTATATTCAGATTAAAAAACAAATAATATTGTTTATTAAAACTGCTAATTCTTATAAATTATTAAAAGTAAATATATTCTGACTTTATCCATAAAAGAATTAGTTTACTTTTTTAATGTAAAAATTCTAACTACAAACATTTCAACAACAAAAGAGTTAGCCACACAAATTATTTTTTTAGCTTCGTAAATTTGATCGTGTTTTCTAAATTACAGTAAAGAAAAGCATTTTTCTTCAGATATCATATTTTCTGTTGTAAAGATGTATTAAATGAACTTTACGTAAAGTTTTCTTTAATGGAACTATTGTACCATATTGGCATGCAGAGTCGCAGATTTCTTCAGTGAAAATGATCATAGTTCAATTATTCCCTCGTGTAGCGTTTAAAAATAACAACCACCATATTGCAAAAGTTATTAATTTTCTGTTAATTTTGAAAACTTGAAAGTTTCTGAGTTGCTATGAAATTTCGACTTTCAAACAAAACAGTACCCAGTTCAGATCATCGGCCGCCATAGACAACACTAGTATCAAACCGAGACATTTGAAAATAGAAAAGGACCACAAAGAAAATAAACTTGCTTATTGGTGAAATGACTGAAAATTAACTCTAACAAACTTAATGCTGGCAAATTAACGGCTACATTTGTTTTGTACATTTTAAGATCTTAAATATCTCAAAATATTTTGATGAAAATTTTTTACAAAAAATTTCAAGAAAAATACTGAAGCAGAGATTATTATTGTAAAATTATTAATGTAATTAGTATAAAAGTTAATGTAAAGCATAAAAGTTTACTACAAGATATTCAATTGTTCTCATCTCTTTTGATCCGGAAAGTAAATTTCCAGAATATTGTATAGATGTCTAACTGTCCGATATATGAGTATCAATATTTTGAACTAACCATCTTATTTAACCGCAAATTTCCAGAAATTCCGCAAATTTCCAGAAATTCCGCGAATTTCCGTGAATTTCGAGAAAAATACTGAAGCAGAGATTATTATTGTAAAATTATTAATGTAATTAGTATAAAAGTTAATGTAAAGCATAAAAGTTTACTACAAGATATTCAATTGTTCGCATCTCTTTTGATCCGGAAAGAAAATTTCCAGAATATTGTATAGATGTCAAACTTTCCGATATTTGAGCATCAACATTTTGAAATAACCATCTTATTTAACCGCAAGTTTCCTTCATTAAATAAAGCAAATATTTCTATTCGGAATACTCAAACAGGAAAATTTGCCAGCTACGGTATAGTATTTTTGAAAATAAATAATAAAATCGAACTTTTTGGAAAATCATATCCAGAACTTTATGCAAATGAATTCTTATTTCATTTCTTTTAACTTATAAAAGAATGAAAATCTTGTTTTTACATTGATACATTATATAAAATAGAAAATTATTTCATTGCTAATCATTAAGTGAAGCAACAATATTCAAGCATGATTATTCAAAAAACAAAATGTGTAGATCTAAAAGGAAAATGCTTTTTCAACATATTTTGTTCTATATCTGTAATTCGAAAACCTTCCGATTTTTGAGTGTCAATATTTTTCAATGAAAATATATTTCTGACTTAATTGCAAATCTCTTTCATTGGATAAATGTATTATTTCTGTTTCTATATAATGGCGCTCAAAAATTGGCATGTTTGGCAGCTATGACATTAGTGTATGAGATTAGTTTTGAAAATCAGATGTTCGCAGTTTTTGGAAAAAAAATTTACGAAATTTCTGTAAATGAATTTTTATTTTATGTGTGGTTTCTGATAAAAATTAAAACGTTATTGCATAGTTACATTATATAATAGGAAAAAAATATTTCATGACTAATCATTAAAGTGACACAGGAACATTCAAGCATGATTAATAAAAAAACAGAATATGTCGACCTGAAAATGGAATTTTCTCCTCGGCATGTTCCAGAAAACTTACATTGTTCTATATTTTATAGCTTCCAAGACTTCCTACTTTTGAGCATCACTATTTTCGAATAGTAAATTATTTAAAAAGATCCCCCCCCCCCCCCAAAAAAAAAAATAAAAAGTGTCCTTCGTTCAGTATTTTGTCGTCACACTAAAACAGGAAAAAAAAAACCGCTTGGAGAAATCTGTTAGAACAGTGTTTTTTTAAGTTATATTTGGTGTGAAATTTCTATATGTATGCTTATAAGACTAATGTGCTCCTTTAAAGACTTTTTAAAAATGACCGCATATTTTCAGTTTTTCCAACATATAAAGATATGTGCAGTTAAAATTCGGTTGTAAAACCAGGATTTACAAATGTGCCTCTAATCGGGGTATACGTGATCTATAATTTTTATTACGTATGTCTCATTCCAATATACTTCAAGTTTCCGAGCCTAATTTCAATATTAATATTTGATATTGAAGCTTTACGAACACGAATACAACTTAAAGGCAATTTTTATTCCTATCTTTTGAAGTGAACGATCTTAAGAATTATAAAATTAGTCAATTTTTTTTCAGGCAATCAAGTTAATTTTTAAAAATGAAAATAACTGTTTCTCTTTGATCATGGATATTTTTAAGGGGCATATTATTGACATTTATAATCCATTTTCTTTTCAAACATTTTTTAAACTTTTGAAATTTTAAATTAAAAATTAAATCTTTATATTAGTAGCATTCAAACGGTAAAGTACCGGTAAAAGTTAATAATTTTCTTTAAATAATAAGATATAACAATTTAACCATTTAATTAAGATATAATAATTTAAGACCATTTTATTTTAATATCAAAGCATATATAAATTTTATTTCTTATGTATGACGTCGTATTTGCTTGCTATTCGTGCTTACTAATATTCATGCATGTTGCATTATTAAGAAATGCTTCAACATTTCGTTTTATTTCCTTATACGACAGTATCTTTATTTTTTTCAATGAGCTTCTTAATTTTTTTTTTAATTTTATGTACCCTTTTCACGTGAAAATGTTGATTTTACGATTAATTGTTCAGGGAGAAATGATTATTCAGAGTTTTCATGCTAATCATGACGTCATTTTTGACATGAAAAATTTTACGGTGCATATTTTTGACAGTTACTCTCCGTTTTCTTTCCAAACTTTTAATTTTTTTTAATTAAAAATTAAATCTTTATGTTTACTATGCGCAGACGATAATAGAAAGAGAAGCGGCAGCACGGACAATCACCTCATCAAGTTCACGGATGGAAAGCTAGAATTAGTTAAATCGCAATTCGCATATTAAAGAGCAATCGGTCTGCGAAGTCATATCTTAGTAGAAAACACCTAAAAACTCGATTTTAACGGTTGACTCGTAGGTTTACCACTATGTTCTCCTGCTCCCAACCCTCCATGTTTTCATACTTTTGGGTGCAGGAATGCATAATGGTAAAATTATGAGTCAACCGTTAAAATCAAGTTTTTAAGTGGTTTCCACCAAGATATGACTTGGCAGACCGATTGCTTTTTAATATGCGAATCGAGATTTAATAAATCCCAGATTTTCATCCATGTATTCGATAGGGTGATTGTCTCTATGCTGCCGCCTCCGGGTCTATTAACCTTAAGGCATTGATGAGAATTTTTTTTAATAAGAAGAATTAATACCATAATACATTTCCATTTTATTTCAACATCAAAGCATATAAATTTTATTTTCCATGTATGACATCTTATATGACGGCCATATATGACGTCATAAAATCTTTTAATTGAAAATTAATTATTGAGAAGAAATTATTATTCGGGGTTTTCATTTTTTGGCAAGGAAAGTTATCAGTTGATTTTGTATGAAAAAAAAAAATGAAATTTTTAATTAAGAAAAATATTTGAATATAGTAAATAAAAAACAGTTTACGTTCATTTTTGTGGTATAATCTATCTATTTGTAAAGATACAAACGATTTAATTCATCCTATTTGACATTGGTTTCATTCAAACATTCGCACATACCTTCTCATTACTAGCAGGCGTCGCCCGCTACTCTGGTCCGATCTTAAAAACGAAACTTTCATTTTTTTACAGTAAGTTTTGTAATAGAACGACACACCCATTTGCAATTTACAGAATCTATTCATGAAAATTCCTCTAACTAACAATGTAAGTGTAATCAAAATCCGCCCATTAATAGTTTTTATAAAGACTAATCTTTCATAATCGTTTTCAGGTGATTATAGAAATTTACTCAAACATAACTGACTAATATTATAACTGAGCATTGTAGAGCAATAAGAAATAAACTAAAAACATCCCTGAAAAATTATCTAACTTACAATGCAAGTTTCATCAAAGTGCGGCTAGTAGAATTTTTTAAAATGAATAATATTCCATAATTGAGTTCTCCTGATTTTAAAACTTTCTCCCATGATTCCATACATAAGTAACATAAAACGATGTGAAACATGTCAAATGTTTCTCCAGGAAAATTGTCTGGCAGTGAAATTCCATGAAAATGTTTTCAGCAGGACTTTGGTTATCAACTGTACGGGAACTATATGCGAATTTGCATTTTATGTGTAAACAGGGCTTGAAATTCAATTTCTCGAAGGAGGGGAGTCTCCCTATCAAAAACGGATTAACTACCACCCGGGCCCCTAGGCTTGACTTTCTGAGGGCCCCCTTTCACTCCTTCAAAGTGTTATATACTGGAAAAATTAAAACACATGCTTGCTTCATTAACTCATAAATCATTGATAATTAAAATATAAAAGATTACGACAAAGAATTTCGCACATCTTTTGTCTTTTGTATTAGGGCCATTCCATGAAAACAGGTAAATTGATAGTCATTTTTAAAAATTTCTTTAAATAAATATTTTTGGTATTTACTGATTGGCAACATGTCAAATTTTATGTTTTGAGTAAGAATGTAAAGTTTATCTTTTATGGATTGGCAACACAACAGTTTAAAGATGGCGTCCATGTGCAAGCAAGTATGTTGCGTTTAACAATACATTTTGAGTGAGTTTTTTTTATAAAGAAAATCCAGTGAAACTTTTGAAATCAACATTTTAGGTAAGTCTAATATTCATTGTTTATATTTCACTAAACTGAAATATATAAGATAATTTCAAATAATTATTACAGCCCACAAAAAGAACTTCGTTTCTGTGTCCCACACGTGACACAAAACATGAACTTTTTCACTTAGGAGGAAAAAGGAACGCATTTATTTTGTTTAATTGGCATTTTTAAAGCAGTTTAGTGTAGTACACTTATCCTATGCTAGTTAAAAATTTGGGTGAAATTTTTATTTGGAGAAAAATATCAAAACAAAATTGTCCCGCACGTGACACCTTATGAGTAGGACGATTATTTTTGTTTTCTGAATGTTAAATAGAGATTTATTATAGCATAGTTTTAGCAGTTTAATGATTATTTTGTCCTAAGAACTTATTCTATGTAACTAAAACGAAATTAAGATTTTTTTTATAATAGTTCCAAATTTTTTTCTTTTTTTGTGATGCTAATATTTTTTATTTCCATTTTTTTATAAATTTATTTTAATAAAACTTGAATTCTTTGATAGTTATTTTTATTTTAAGATCATATTTTTTTCCAGCAAGAATTGATCTACTTAATTTATAGGGATTTTTCTATACAAAAAGAAGAGTCGTGTGTTTAAGAACATGTTATTATTCTTTAGAAAAAAATAATAAAACTTCTTATCTATATTCTGTTTTTCTAAGATTATTTCGATTTTAAGTTCAATTTTTCTATGAAATTAAGTAAATTTAGACAAAAGCGTTTATAATTGATAAAGTTTGTTATTTATTTAGCTGAAATGGAAAGATCTAAGTCTACTAGTGCTAGAAGAATGAAAAGATGAGAGTTAAAATGTCATTAGAAAATAATAATTTTCAAAAAGAAGAAAATAAAAGGCTCAGAAACAGCAGCTTATTTTAAGATGGGTGAATGGGTGTTGTAAAATATAACGGTATTAATTATCCTGGTGAAATTACAAGCACCCATCATGATAGTGTTGAAGTGTCTGTCATGATAAAAAGTGCTAAATTCTACAAGTGGCCACAGTATCTAGATAAAATTCTATATTCATTTAAAGATGTAGTAAAAAAGATATCAACCCCCACTGTAGCTAATAAAAGAGGTTGTTTCAAATTTCTAGAAAAAATTTGAATTTTTGTTTACACATTTACTTTATTTTATGTTTAAAAATGTCAATTTGAACATTTACTTTGTACAAAAAAAATGTTAAAATAAATACTTTTGTATTGTAAAATGTTTAACATACATTTTCTTTTTTGCATTCCTTTATTTTCTGATTTTTGAAAAGGTTACTTGAATGATATTTGCAAATGTCCCACACGTGACAACCGTGTCCCGCACGTGACACTATACGTTATAATTTTTTTTAGCAATTTAAAAATTTATTTATCAAATAAGAATGCTTATTTCATGAACATTAGACCTTTAGCCTCTAATACATATTTTTTGTTTTGAAATTGCAAAAATAGTAGAGCAGAAATGTTATCTGGATCATACAGCAAATTACAAGTGGTTGACTTCTGATGTCCTGCACGTGACGCATGCAAATTAATTAATAACTAAATCGGTAAACCATTTAGGAAAAATCTGTCCCTGCCTGAGATATTGTTATAACAAATATAAATTTACAAAAATATGTTTATTCTTATTTCTGAAAAATCTTAAGCCCTTTAACACAATTTTGGTGGAATTATGGTGTCTGATTGTCCCACAGTGGAATGGCCCATTAATGTCCGACCAGTGTAAAAGAATATTTTCTTGTTCTTTATATAAGGAAAATTTTAGCACCGGTCCCCCCTTTCTTCTGGGCCCCTAGGCTTCAGCCTACTCAGCCTAATGGGTAATCCGCCTCTGCTCCCTATCAACATTTATAAATGGAGGGGGGTTTGGCTGTTTGGAAGGGAGAAAATATGTTTAAAACCCGCCATTATTTTATGCGCTATTTAAAGAATTACCCGAATACAGACATAAAAAAATATCACTGAAGCAATTTTTATCAATAATTCAGAATAATTATGCGATATGTGTAAAAAAAACTTTTATATTGTCTAGTTTTTACTGGTGGGAAATTCCCTCCCGGTGCTAATTATTTTTGTCACGGGTCTAATTATTGTTTTAATAATAATTAATAAAACTTCTAATTTAATAAATTTATATTTATAATTGTTATAATCAATGTTATTTTTCTGTATATTAAATGTGCAAGATACAAATTTAATCATAAAATAATACTTAATTGAGTGTAGAAAATAAGAAGTATCATTATTGTTTGCATTTCTTTAAAAAAGGTGAAGGTCAAATTCATCGAAAAAGACTTTCTTAAAAAATGAATACTTTGTTGAGTAAAGGGATTCTTTTTGTTTAATAAATGGCTGCTTTCAGGAATTGCACTCACTCAGAAAGATTTGGAACTATCAAAAAATGATTTTGGAGCAGCAAAGAAAAAATATATATGTATTGAAGCCGGAAAATTAGTTTGTTGAACAGAAAAATAAACTCCCTATAATATTATTTTTGGGGAGAGGTTCCCTTTGACGAAAGTTGCAGTTTTTCGCTATCTTTTGATGAAATCTCTCTTTTTTACGATGTTTTCACGAAATCTGCCGTTTTTTTGTGAATTTTCTGAAGAAATTTGCCGTTTTTTGGCGATCTTTTAATAAATACGATATTTTATCGCGATTTTTTTTTACGAAAATTGCTGTTTTACGCGGTATTTTCGGGAAATTTGTAGTTTATGTGAATCTTTTGTCGAAATTTGTCGTTTTTCGCGATTTTTGGACAAAATTTGACGTTTTTTCATGAAATTTACGAGGAAATTTGCCGTTTTTTGGCGATCTCTTGATGAAATCTGATGTTTATCGCGATTTTTTTTTTTACGAATTTGCCGTTTTTCGTGATATTTTGGGGAAATTTGTCGTTTATAGTGAATCTGTTGTCGAAATTTGTCGTTTTTCGCGATTTTTGGACGAAATTTGACGTTTTTTCGTGAATTTTCTGAGGAAATTTGCCGTTTTTTCGCGATTTTTTGATGAAGTCTGATGTTTTATCGTGATTTTTTTTACAAAAATTGCCGTTTGTCGCGATTTTTGGACGAAATTGGACGTTTTTTCGCGACCTTTTTGACGAAAACTGCCGTTTTACAGAATTCTCTGACGAAGTTAGGCATTCTTTCGTGAATCTTTTGACGAAATTTGCCGGAGATTAGTCATTTCTTCGCAATCTTTTAACAATATTTGCCATTTTTTAGTAAACTTTTACGAAATCACCGTCTTGGGAAACATGTAATAGCTGTTTCTTTTGTGTGTCATCTCCGATCTTTTATGTAATTTACATGCAATATCGCGTCCGCGGCATCACTGTTTCATAATTTTTGGAATTGAATGCGTTATTTTTTTTTTTTTTTTTTTTTTTTTTTTTTTTTTTTTTTTTGTGGGGAGGGGGGGGAAGGCGAAATTCCGAACACAATCACCTCTATTTCGTTGCGGAAAATAGAATGAAACTCGTCTATCGATTGCAGGAAAAAATTGCGAAATTCGCACGAAAATATCATAAAATTCGCAAAACGGCCGTGGGAGTTGATCATAGTTTCAAAATGCAAAATTGTTTGGGCGGGAGCCTCCCGTCCACGTAATTCTTTTGGGTGGGATTTCAAAATTTTGGGCGCGAATCTCGCCATTCCGCCCTGAAATTCAAGCCCTGGTAAAGCAGAAATACACAGATGTAACGTCATAATAATATTCATCATCAACATTTATAAAACTGCATGATATTTTACGTTATTTCTGCTGAATAAATACCGTAATTACATAAAATGACGTAATTTTGAAGAGTTTCAATGCAAGAATGTTGGTTACAACATGTTACGTTCATGGTTACAACAACTGTATTTAATTTTGTACAAAACCAGTCTCGCTAAACTAAACTAATTGGATTTGTAAATCGACCACAAAATTTTCCTCATCTTAATTTTTTAATTATTTAAATGAAAGGCATTTTACCGTCTCAGTGCTAATTTCAAGCTACATACCAGTTGTTTTGTTGTGTATTATCCGTGCCGCTACTATGAATGAAAAAATATATACTGCAAACTGAAAGTTCGGTACGGTTGTGTTATATCACTCCATTGTCGCCAAACATAAAAGTTGCCACCAAGTGAAATATTTCAAACAAATTAACATTGTTGGTGTGAAAGTAATAATTTTTAAAATATTGCACTTCAAAATTACAGAGTTTCGAGTACTATTTTATTAAACAAGAAATTATGAAAAATAACGGAACAAACAAATATTTAATGTAACATCCCTAGTAATTGGCACATTAAGGATTTGTCTTTAAACTTACTTCTATTTTCATTACCAAGAAATAAAATATTTACTTGCAAATATTTTTAAATCAAAGAGTGCATATCTGTGCATCTATTTTACCCACTAAAAGCAAAAATATTTGAAAAAGTATTTTTATAAAAATATATTTCTAAAATGTTGCTGTAATCACCAGTAATTGGCACTTGTACTTTTACACAATTAAAGTAATCCTTTTCAACTAAACAAAACTGTTGTCAATTAAAATTTAAAATATACTATAAATCAAATAATAATAAATTGAAATGCATGCCTTTCTTAAGCCAGAGAAAAAGCATTTGCAACAAAAATGGCTAATTTGATACAAGCCATAATTGTTTCTCTTTCCTAGGCACTATTGTCATTTAGTAACATAAATCAAAGTTATAATCTGTAAAGTAAATGAGCATATAACTGGTATATGGTCTTGCATTATTAAAAGACTGGATATAAATCTTATTTTAGGACATTTTTGTAGAATGTACCAATCACTGGTGCCTGCCAATTACTGGGGATGTTACCCTACATTAAAATATTTTTTTCAAAAGCTCCATTTAAACAGCAAACATGAAAACGTAATTGCAGTACTTAGTAGCAGTAAACTGCAGTGAACATTTTCATTTTTGAATTAGGGTAAAATTTAAGTTTTAACTCAAATAAAAAAAAATAGTAAATTTAACAATTTTGCATGCTTACGGTTAAATAATAATTAAAGAGAAAAAAGGGGTTCAATAAATAGCAAGCTATACAATATTTGCAATAAAAAATATTTGCATGTTTGAGTTGAAATAAATAGCGAATTAATCTACATTTTAGCATGGTGTTCATATAAAGAAAAAGTATCAAAATTTATTTAAAAAAAAAAAAAACCTCTGTTCCAAATCACGCCAATTTTCTGCAGATTCGGTTACGAATAAGTCTTATCAATTTAACACTTCTATTTTAAGGTTCATTATATGCCAAACAACGCCAATTGATTGACGCCAACCGTCGTTTGAATCGATTATTTAATTTTACCTTTTCAATTAATACATATGTAATAAACTGCAACTTTACTTTTCCAGTTTTTCTGATTTTATGATCAGTTGTTAAAGCTAGACGGAAATATGTTTGTCATTGTGATGGTATTTTTGTTTGTCTTACGGGATAGTATTGTAATATTCAATATTGGCAATATTTCTGACATTATAAACAGACCTCGTAGCTGTCATTTTTGTTTGCCAATATATTTTTTCATTATTCTTAATATAGATTGCTACAAAAATTTCAATGACATGCGATATTTTTAGTTAGTTAGCCATATGTGATAAATTCCCAAATATTGTTGCCATGTTTGTCATTCTTATTGAAACATCTTCGAAGAACGGAAAATTTCCGTTTGTATTTTATATATGTAAGTAGATAAGCAAAATACTTGCAAACATAATCATTGATGTGATTTTTAATTGAACATTTCTTTTCATTTTCCGATAAATTAATTACATTTTGAGTTATACGTAAATATGTCGAATACACTCTTTGCTTCATTTCCTGCACTGTCGCTTCCAGGAATACAGTTTAAAGTGCTAACTTTCACTGAATTTTCTGAAAAACCTTTATCCTGTATGGAAAAATGAAAAAAAAAAAATGCAGTTTGCTTACATCATTCTTAATATTAACATCTGCCAATTTGATACATTCGGAAACCAAAATCAGTTAAAAATTGTGTGATAAAGTAATTAGTTTGCGATTCAGGCTGTTTATCAAACCCAATTTTTTGTCATTAAATAATGAGGCTATCTCTATTCGGAAATAATCGTGCTTGAAAATTGGCAGATTTGGCAGCTGTGATATTTGTATTTTAATCGATATTTCTACTTTTAATATAAATTTAAAAAGTATCCTTTACGTTTAAAGAAAAATATATAGTTTATCTAAATATAAAGTATTTTTTATCCAAGATGCTGCAAAAAGTTTAGAATCAGTTTTCAAAACATGAGATAATATTTAATCTCCAAAAACTTTTATGCATAAATATTGAGTTTTTTTTTTCCTTTTAACTTTGCTCGTGGAAAATTACATTCTGCGATAAATCATTTAGGTGTTCATCGATTCAATTTAATATGTCAGATTTTTTAGTTTTCGCTTGCCTAGACTTATTTTCAAGAAAATAATATGCATTTCATAAAATACCTGCTTTAAAATATAAAAGTTTTATAATTATTTCGGCTATATGTATTATGAGAAAAAATACGAATGTATTATGAGAAAAAAGATTTATTTGCCATATTACACAAAAATAATAAATGTTTTTTTCAGAAAAGGTTTAATATTTATATGATTTCTATCTTAAATTTCTTCAAGAACTATCAATCTCTTTAATATTTTAAGGCGATGAATTTTATATTACAAAACATATTTTCTTGAAAATAATTCTTTATATTTTTGATAGAACATTCAGTATCAGTTTTTGTTGAAAGATACTTTTAAGAGATTTATCGCGGCTGTAAAAGTACTTTCATAAAGTAGAAAATTTTGTTTGCAATTTTTGTGGGTTATTATTTTCTAAAAGCTCTACCTGAATTCATTTGTGATTTCCAGTATAACAATTATTTTATACTTAGAATGGGGACTACCATAGAATTAAAAAAAAGATTAGAGGTGAAATATAGTGGCTGGGATTGACGCCAAAAATGTAACACTAAAATCCGCTACAGGCTACATTAAGGCCAAACTCAACCCCGTGCTTTCGGGAAAAAAAAAAAAAAAAAAAAAAAAAAAAAAATTAATAATACAGTTTTTAATTCATAATACAATGAAATTCTACTTAAGAATGTTTAACTATAAGCTGATCATTTTCATTTAGAGAAAAAATGCACGGCTGATGTGAAAGAATTCGGTCTATGTTCCTCGTGATTCTTTTGTTTGGGAATAATTAGGGCATTTAAATTTGAGCAATAATGTACATCAAATTGTGAACCGATTTTTAGGCATACTCCATCTATCTTATTCTTCCATGAGGGGCCACCAAACATGATGATACTCAGAAATTTTTAAGAAATGCAAATATGTTGTCCATATTCCTAATTATCCTGCACTCGGTATTCTTTTAAATGGTTCTTAGTTTTTTTTTTTTTTAATTAGAGTTCAGAGTTCAGCATATGCTACTATATTTTACTTTTTCAACAGTTTTGTTTCGTTTATCAGCCTGTTAAGAGTCCATATACAAAAACTATATAAGTCAGAGGCTTCAAATTTTGTGTACTTACAGCTGAATACTTCGTGTCACACAAAAAATCATAACTTTTTGAGAAAGACTATTTTAATTAAATTAATTTTTTTCAATGTTATCCGTTCATTTTTGCGATTTAAATTTTAAAAGAGAACCTTAATTTCAACGTTTTTCGTGTAGACATCATTGTTTGGAGATAAAGCATCTCGCTAGTAAACAGAAGGTACTTAATTCAAACCCAGATTCTAGAAGTTGAAATTTTCATATTAAGATATATTTAATTAGATTTCGGATATTTTGTTTAATCTTTGAATCAATAACAGTCATTTGCAAACTAAAAAATCAATTTTGTTTGAAAATAGCTTCAGGATAATTGCTTTAACTTTATTTTACAACTCAAAATGTCATTCCGTCACACATGGAATTTGCCCAATATTATTATGTTGTGATAAATAATCACTGACATTCATAATATTTTTTGGAATTTAATTTTCTTTTTATTTTAAAAACTCTTGCGATTTATGAAAGATTCAGCCGTTTAAATTTCGTTTAAACATTTTTAGAATTTTTTTTTACATGTCCGCTGAATTTTTTTAACTTTAAATTTTCAAAAAAATTTGAATTTTGGATTTTATTTAAATAATTTGATTTGAACAACTTTAATTTGATTAAAATAAATAACTTCCTTTTATAATTATTTTAAAATCAAATTTATTGGCGCTTCTATCTATGTTAACATTTAATAATTATAAATTAACAACTTGGATTTATTAATTAAAGGATAAGTTGTTTTGAAGGAAATATTAAACGAAACCCTTTGTGCGATTTGCGATCACACTTACTCGCTTGTTTAGAATATGGTTCAAATAGTGAACTCCTTGCATTTCAATGTTCAACTAGAGGTGAATATTGAAAAAAAAAATTGCTGCATATTTAATTAAAAATTTAAAAAGTTTCTAAACAAAACTGCAAGTTTAAAAATCCCTTCTACTTTTCTAAATATTGATATTTTTTAAAGAACTCATAAATTAACGTCTGAATTTAATTAATTATTAAAGGTACATATATATTAAAACATACATGAACACAATTAGTACAATTACCTAATTTGGTCCTGGCTAATTTTTCACTCCATATTGAGTTATTGTATTAATTGTGTTCATATATATTTTATATACGCGTACCTTTTTATAATTAATATTTTTGTTCCCCATTTTTTAAATTTACTTTTTTAAAAATATATATAATGTATAAAGATTTCCAAATGTGTATTATACAATACTGCAGATGGAGTTTTAGATACATCTAATATTCCATTCAATATAATTTTTTGCTGATATACATAGTGAAAAACGATGAAATCAAAACCAATCTTTATATACTTTTATTAAATAACAAAAATCCTGAAAGCTAATTCCATGAGCAGATCTATCTCATAATAATATAATAAAGAACATACTCAAAAAGTTTAAATCTCTGTGTCAAATGAAAAAAAAAGCTTTGCCATTTTTTAAACAGGAAAGTGATTAAATACGAACATGGAGAAAAGTCTATTTAAAGTTTTAATTTGTACAAGTAATTTCGCTGTATATTAACAGAATCTACAATATCCCGTGATATAATTACGGTTATGGGAATCCAGAATTAAACCAGTTTTCATATAACATTTAAAAAAAGGCAATCGATTTTTTGATCAAATTTGCGGTAACTGAGTTGTGGTAACGGTAACCCTAGCGTATGACAGTGTTTCTGAGTCCTTGGTAGCGTCATGGTAAATGCTTTACTTACCGATTGAGTGGTTCAATAGCCACATGGCATATTTCTTTTTAATACTTTAAATTCTCTTCTAAAATTCAATGGCTTAATCGATTTTTCATTTCTATTTTTCTTATTATGCAATTTTAGATTTCTCTAAACTAAAAATTTAAAATTTGGAATTTTTTATTATAAGAATGATGGTAAATCACCTAGAGTACTAGGCCAAATTAGCGAAAATTTATTAGGGGTCGGCTTGGATTTTTTCCCCCCCACGATCCTGCTTTTGTGAACTTTTGTATATACTTGTAAGTACTGTAATCAGAATTTTGTAAATGGGGACATGAAAAAATATAAAGAAAAATATCTGAATGTACCTTTTATAAAGCTTTGAATAGATAATTTTATACATCAAAATTCGATTTTTCCAGTTCGGAAAAAAATTAAAAAAAAAAAAATCCTTCGGAGTAAAAAAAGACTTTTCCCCATTTTTTTTTTTTTTTTTTCCCGAGTATTCCCATGTATGCATTCTGTAATCTATAAAACACGTGTTATAATTCACTTCAATAATTTCTTGTTTGACGTATCATAGCATCATTAAAATGTACTGGAAACGTTTTCCACCTCTGATTGTAGTGAAATGGGATTCTTTAGTGTGTCCCTATAAATGCTGCTTATTTTATACTCCTGAGAAAGCATTTTGAAGTCCATCCCGGTTATTCATATCAATCCAGTTTTCTTTGATAGCACTATCAATAATATCCACTGCAAACGATTTTTCCCATGTACCGTAATGTAGTGTGATTGTCTATCCCTCTGAACAAACTACAAAGTCTACACACTTCATTTTCAATTTTGAGCATTATACAGTAGGGTGGGCCGAAAAAAACTTTTTTTCGATTTTCGATGATGGCGGGTGCGGAAAAGTGGCCACTGGTGGCACTTGGTTCACACAAAAAAAATTGAGATTTTTTTGGACTTTTCCTTATTCTGGCCGCAAATGGCTTGAAATTTTGAAAAAATGCTGATTTTTGAACTTTTTTAGCAGAATCGTTTAAAGTATTAAATTAAATTTATTTTGATTGCATTTACTTGAAAAGGCATATTTAATGTACCAAATGTTCAAATTAGTTCTGATAATGCATTATTTAATTCCTATGTCTATTTTAAATTAGCCGATTTTTGTAGCGTTTTCGCGTATAACAGGCAAAAGTTGTACTTGTTTGAATCGTTCATTAGTTTCTCTCTTATTTATGTCCCTTGGTCTTTTTTATTTTTTTTTTTTTTCTATGCGTCAAAGGTCATAAATTTGGACAACGGACAGCAGTAAATTTCAAAAAAAAAAAAAAAAAAATCTGGAAGATGAGAAGGGGTTGAAGAAGATTCTAAACGAACGCAATGACTCATCGTAATGTTGACGAAGTGAAGGACGAAAAAGAAGAAGGGCGAAAATGTCATAAAAGATTCTATTATTTTTCCACGTTCCGTTCCCTGCGACATTTGTTCAGTGTGAACGTGAAACCTTTTCCTAGTGAAATACATTGCTTTTTGGATCGTTTAACGTGCCATTATAGTATTTTGTGCGTTTTATTATGACGAACTTAGAAATGGCTAGTATGAAGGGCTATGTCAATGTAAACATACGCGATAGCGTGAAAAGTAGCCTTTTTGGGGCACAATGCATATTGAAAGAATTGCAATAGTCAACTTATGCTGATATCATGCTTCACTACTACTGGTTGCTTCAACATGCAGGAGTTGTGACAGCAAAGGCTAAGAATCTCGTCATCGATAAAAAACAAGGTCAGAAGAGAGAAACAGAAACTTGGAAAGAAGATACAAGCGAAGAAGTGCTTGAAGGAAGGAAAATTAAAATTATATTTTTTGATGGTAGAAAGGATAAAACTATCTTCATGGAAAACAAACAAACAAACAAGCTGCACTGTCGGTAGAAAGGCGTGGAATACATCATCGTGTTGTCTGAACCCTGTTCGGAATACTTGGTCACTTGACACCTCGTCATGGAAAAGAAATAGCAAAATCATTATACAATCTTCTAAGTCAGTACAAGTTAGACTTTTTTGATCTGACAGCACTCGAGTGTGATGACACCGCTTTTATTACAGGAAAACGCAATGGTGTTATTGCCTGTCTTGGAAAAAAAAAAAAAAAAAAAAAAAAACTAGGAAGAGAGCTGCAACATTTCATATGTATTCTTTATGCGAATGAACTCCAACATCTACTGTCCGACTCCAACAACTACTGTCTAAACTTGGTGGTGAAACCACGAGACCTAAGATCTTTGCCGGTCCAATCGATGTTAAACTAACAGGGTGTGAAAATCTGTTTCACTTTGTATGAGCCTATTGCTGTTTTAGGGACATCATAAATGGAAAATACTGAAGACCTGAATACCGATCAAAAGTACTTATTTGATATTTGTGGAGAAGTTTCAACCATAGTATATATCCTCGATAACTGGAAAACAGAAAACCAGGACCAGTTATGAAATCGAGATTGATCACAGCTGCTTGCAAAATTTTACACTTGTATGTTAGCAGTTCAAATCCTGATAAAGCGTTGAAATATATCTCGCTCAGTACGTGCACTGTTAAAAATATGACTCGTTTGCTGCAATGTCACTCCACAGTTTTTATAGAGTATCTCTTTTATGACCAATGAGAATGCTCCATAACACAGTAAAGTAACCATTTTCTATAAAAGCGGTGGAGTGACGCTGCAGCAAATGGGTCAAAGTTTTAACAGTATGATACGAGTTTATACGTCCGTGTGGTTTTCTGTAAGCAAAAGGTCAGGCTGCGTGGACGGATCTACACTTATGTGGCAGATAAACTTTCACCGTTTTTACCATATAACCTAAAGGAGGCAGTTCTTTTAGTCATCTGAACAAATGGATACTATGATCATCGCAAGTATTTACTGATAGCAATGCCAACCGATGATAGACTACATATTAGACAAATGACATGGAAAGAAAAAAAATATTCCGCAATTTAAAAAAGATAAAAACCAACATAGTGCGAGATTTTCAAGTTCCAAAGCTGAACTTTAAAGCGACGAACACTGAGTGTATCGACTGGGTCGCCGCCGAAATCAGCAAACCTTCTATAATAAAAACCTTGTCACTAGAAGAAATTGTAGAAAACGTAATTTCACGATCCATGTTGGATGAATCATTAGTCTGCTTTCCAAGTCACTTCAAGGCTATGGAAAAAGTCATTAAAATTGTGACAGAAGCTGCATTAAATGTATGCGGGAGGGAAGGAAGAGATGCAAACCTGCAAGCATGGAAAAATACCCCTAAGTTCATTACTAAGAAGGACTTTATAGCGTAAAAAGTATGCATTTTGAATATAACATTCTCTGGGTTAGGAGGGCGGGTAAAACTCAGCGTGCAGTTATACCTCATCATGATGAGTTCTAAGTTGTTTCGCGTTGGTACCGAACGCAAAACAAGCTAAAAGCTGTACATTTTTAAAGAACATAGCACTAAACTAATGCATAATTGGAGGTTATTTAAACATTTCGCACATTAAGTATATCTTTCCAACTAAATACAATCTAAAAAAAATTAATTTGACATTTTTAAATTTTTTGCTTAAAAAGTTCAAAAATCAGCATTTTTGCAAAATTTCAAGCCATTTGCAGCAGGGTAAGGAATTGTCCAAAAAAATCTCAAAATTTTTGTGCGAACTAAGTAACACCAGTGGCCACTTTTCCGCACCCGCAATCATCGAAAATCGGAAAAAAAACTTTTTTTTCGGCCCACCCTATTATACAGATAAGAAGACAACATGAATTTATAAACATTTTTCGACTACGGTGCAAAAATTGAAAAGTGGATATTCATAGCGATATGTCTCTATATACATTTTGTGAAACATGACTGAAGATCACTTGTTTCGTGAACTTCTTGATAACAGAGAACTTGCAATCTAAACGTCAATAGGTGGTTTGTATTGAAAGATAACGAACAGTTTACATTTTAATTTGTAACTCATTATCCCGATCAGTGGTCAGATTATCAGTGATTCCAAGTACATATTCCCAGATATTCTCATGTATGAATCACGCATATTTAAAAAATAAAAATTAAATACCGTTTTTGACATAGGAAATGTCATAGGTCAAAATGCTTGACCCTGGCATAAAAAATGCATGTGACATATCAAATGAAACCCGAACTGAAACATTTTCTGACGACACCAAAAGTGAGGTTCTCTGTAATAGTTAAAACAAAAACTGTGTCTAAATTTTCGGTGTATGAAATGCAAAAATTTACTTTTTTTCGTCTACTTTTGAAGTTAATTATCTCACAAATCGAGAGATATAGACTTATTATTGCATATTTCTTTGTTTCTATAAAAATCTAATAAGTCAGCCTAATGCTAAAAAAAAATTTCAGGAATTCAGGTTGTAAATGCCATTTCTTTGTGTTGATCATAGTCATGCAGTGACACGATCCCTTTTTCATTTGAATACCATTTTTCTCCATCTTAAATCACATATTCTATCCATTTAATATTATTTTGATCGTTCATAAAATAGAGGTAAATCAAAAGCTCAAAAGAATATTATTGACAGCAAATGCCTAAACTAAATTTGTTTCACTATATACAAACCTTTTTTTTTTCTTCTATATTTTAAATTTCTTCTTTATTTAATCTCAGAATAATAACGATGATGATTATAAGCCTCTGCTAGATAACGCAATTAATGCAATAATTGGAACCGTTTCCTTATGAATGTATAGAAATAGAAATATAAAAAGAATCCTTGAAAACAAAAGATGGTAATTATAATTTAAAAATGTGTTAATGAGGAATGCTATATAAAAAAAAGCTAACTCACGAAATCAATGTTATTAACAGGCTTTAATATGTCAGATACCTCGTTAGAATTATTTTGTTCCAATTAAAGTAGTTCATGTAAAATAATTCTTTTTTTAGTACTGGATGTTGTAGGATTATGTATCCAATTCAATAATTTGTCATATTTTTTTAGACATTAAAGTTTATTACAATCGTTGAAAAACATGAAAATAGTGGTGAAAGTAATATAATTTTATGAATATTAATTATAGTTAACTAGTACTTACATTTCTTTAAATAATCAATGGCTTTGGTTTTAACTATTAAATGTTTAAAAAATGTAATTTTAAGTAATTCTAATAAAAGTAACATTTATTTTATCTACTAGTAATCAAGGAAGCTTTCAAAGAATACTTCTTAGTTATTTTTGGTTATTATAATACAATGTAAATATATTGTAATAATCATAAGCAATATGTATAGAAAATCTTGTCATTGATTTTCATTAATGACAAATTTGCCATTTTGAATGAAGTTATGGGAATGAATACTCTATTCTTTATTTTCTGCACCTTATATATATATGCCTCCCAGGAAATACCTAGACTAAATTGGATTTAATTAAAAGAAATTTAGTATTTTTTGCCAATTTAAGTTTTTTTTTTTTTTCTATCACTGACATTTATAATATTTTTTCGAATTCAATCTTATTTTAAAAACTATTGCAATTTATTAATGATACAGCATTGCAAATATCCTTTAAATATTTAAAAAAATATATTTTTAGAAATTTAAATTTTTTACATCTCTGCCAATTTTTTTTTTTTAAAAATTACGGATTTTGAAAATACTTGGAATTTTATATTTCATTTATATAATTTGTTTTGAATATTTTTAATTTGATTAAAATAAATAACTGCCTTTTATAATTATTTTAAAATTCAATTTATTGATGCTACCATCGATGCAAGATGTTAATAGTTATAAATTAACAATTTGGATTTATTAATTGATTAGTTGTTTTGAAAGAAGTATTAAACAAAACCCTCTGTGCGATCTGCGATTACACTTAACAACTTTTTTTTTTTTTTGAGGTGCGAGGGGATATATTATATTCCTCCTAATTGCAGTTCTAGTTTGTACCATAAAATCTTAATTAAATTTTAGTTTTATAACTTCGGTAGAAAAGAGCTGAAAAATTGCTTTCCCCTATTTTAACACATTCGCTGCCGATCACGCGCTAGCGCGTGGTATGGCGCCAGCGTTAAGGGGACACTCACGCGCCAGCGCGTGATGTGGGGTAATGTCCAATAGCCAGTCACGCGCTGGCGCGGGAAAATCTTTCACTGATTCTTTGTTATAAAAAGCAAATCGGTTTCTGGGTAAAACCCACTTCTACAGTGCGGCATTAACTATCATCACATCTTTACGTAAGAGGCAGCGAACGTGTTAAAATATTTTCAAATCTCCGGTGAGAATTCAACATCACATAAACACAGTTGTTTTCCCCTCAAAGAGTTAAATCGTTTCAGAGCTGCGTTGATGAGTCAGTGAGTCAGGAGTTCTATTTTTGTTATATTAGTATAGATAGACCCAAGGACCCCAATTTAAAAAGTGTAGCAATTAAAATGTCAGGACAGAACTATTTCGCCAACATAATATTAATTCCTACCTTATTGTGAACTCTTTTGTCTACCTATCTGTAACACATAAAAAAATAAAGCACACCTTTCAATCTTTTTTGATTCATCCTGTATATCATATTTGTTATGTCAATTTATGAACGCGAGCTTTTTTAGCTAATTTCATGTTACATTTTCTTATATTTTCTTCATTATATTTTAGGTAAGTTTCTGTGAAGCTAATTGCATTTCGTTACAGTAACGATGTCGAGAAAGGTAAGCTTTAGCTAAATAAAATAGAATGTTCTTATTTTGACCCCCCCCCCTATCTACGTATCATAAATATTTCCTTTAAGAAAAATTCATTTTTTTCTTTTGTTTATTGTCTTTAAGTGAAATGTAAAATAATAAATAACAATTTTAAATTTTGTTTTTTATAGTATGAATCCTATAAATTACATTTGGAAAATATTTCTTTATAGTCTGACAAGTACAAAAGTAAAAATTTCACTCTTATGAAATTTCGGAACTTAGCAGAGCTAAAAAATCGCCTGTCTGTTTTCTGTTCCAGAAAACTCGAAATTTCATAAAATTCTTAGTATCATATTTCAAGGGTTT
This sequence comes from Maratus speculifer, assembly GCA_964019185.1. Lineage (NCBI taxonomy): Eukaryota > Metazoa > Arthropoda > Arachnida > Araneae > Salticidae > Maratus > Maratus speculifer. Next base: position 194,098,499 of record OZ025299.1, read on the forward strand.
TAGTCATAGAAGAATTGAATTTTTGCTGTTGTACTTTTCAGTGTATTGAGAAAAGGTTTCTAAATATAACTTACAGAACACAAAAAACGCACAAAATTTAGAAAAGTATTAAAAAAAAAGATTTCATGACAATCTCATTATCAAAATCACAATTCATACCTTATTTTTAACACCTTTGGAATTTAGATCCCCTACTTATCTCTAACAGTAAAAAGTTTAAAGGGCTTTTAAATCTTTCTGGTGTACCCTGTGTATAAGTCTTCATTGTGCATAAGAACTAAATCTTATATATATAAAATGGTTTGTCCTGACTGACTGATAACACTGATAAACAAGGTTTCTGTTTCTAAGTAAGTATGTGGTGACTTTTATATTTTAGGTGGTGCTGTGAAAGAATATGCCATTAAAAAGTTTCCATCACCCACAGATTTTTAAAAAATTCAAAATCTTGAAAATCTGAATTTTGTAGTATTTATTCAAAACATATACCTTATGAAATTTATCATTTGGTATTTTAGTAATGACAAACTTTTAAATAAACACTTATAAAGCTTAAAATTAATATTTAAAACACTGAAAGTATGCATTGTTTATAAAGATTCAGAAAAATATAGAAGAATTTTTGTAAAAAGAAATTATATTAATAAGAAATTTCATACTTTATGTAGCGGTAAATGTCTTATCTGTGGCTGCTCTCTTATAGGCCATTGTTCCGAGTTATGTTGACAATTTAAAGCAGACATTAAGTCACTTATAACATTACAATAGCATAAATCATCTTTTATTGAAAAAAAAATGTCGAAAATTTTTTCTGTCAATCTCGATAAATAGATATCTTTGTATTGTTTTTCAGGAGATTCCAATCTTGCAATCATGATCCAAGTAATTCTGAGGTTTTTTTTTTTTTTTTTTTTTTTTGATAAATTTAACTCTCTCGCAAAATCATTTAATTCTTTTTGAGTAATTAGGTTTGGTTCTTCATTTATGCCAGGAGAATAGTTCATATCAGATGTAAAGGAAGTTTCAGTTTCATCAATTTCCATTTCTACTGCTGCATCGTCATATGCAAAATTCTCTGGAGGTTTCTGTATTTGTAAATCATCATTATGTAATGCTGGTCGCATTGCTGAATGTAAGTTCGGGTATTTAATTTTATGTTTACTTCATGCAGAGAATCCTTTAATTTTTGTAATACATTAGTAGCAGTAAGTTATATGATCCTTCGGCATGCGTCATATCATGGGTATAGCAAAGGACATACACTTTTTGTACCTTTCATCCACGCCCGGAGGTTTGTAGCACATCGTGTACAACAAGAATGAGGTGCACATTTTTTATCTTGTTCACCTACTTTATATCCAAAGTAAATATGATAGGCAGCCTTTATTAACGGCGTGAAAGCGCATCGATACTTTTTCAAAGTTAGCTCCCCGCACACATAGCAAAAAGAATCTGGTTCATTAACGCATCCTCTAGACATGTTTTACATATTGTAGAGGAAAATAGGATAATTATAATCAAAATTTAATTAAAAAATCTTACAGAACAAAGGAATAATAGTACACCCGCCCCGAAAGTTTCAACTGTTATGGATTTGGGTTAAAGTCTGTGGGGGTGGCTAGAGCTGTCTGTTCAAGGTCGCTAACGTAAAAGTTATTAGGGGGACATCAGTTACTACTCTCTTGCTGTATCTTTTATCGTTGTAATAAGAAACAGGATTGTTTGTGTGAATCAAATACACGAAAGAGAATAATATAATAAGAATAATGCCTATACGATGCCTACATACTCCAAAACGTATAGATGAAATTTCTCAAAATTGGAGGGTGATAAATTTTTACAAACATATTCTTTATTAGCGGCTTGAAATCTATAAGAAACACCCAACGTATATAAAGAAATAGAAAATTCATTAAAATTTGTTTATCAGTGTAATCAACACACAGCCCAAACTACTGAACCCAGGAGCATGAAAATTGGGGAAAATATACTTCTTATGATGTAAGCGTCCACTAAGATGGTATTTTTGAAAATTCCCACCCTAAGAGGCTTAAATGGGGGGGGGGGTCGAAAATTACAGAACATCTTGGTATATCTCAGAAGCCGTTACAGGTAGAAGCGTGAAACTGCAGAATATAAATCTACTAAAAAAATATTTAAACATGTATTTCTGCAATTTTACGAAGAAACACACACACACACATATATATATATATATATATATATATATATATACACTATATTGCCATTGATTATGGGACACTTGCGATTTTAGACATTTTACTAAATATCTAGAAAAATACATGAGGAATCATCTCGAAATTCTTAGTGTATAAATATAATAGTATACGTCATACATCTCCATGAAGATTTTTTACCGAAACGCCATAGGGGACCGTCAACAAATTAAAAAAGAATGAATATCTTTTGAATAACCCTGTCAAAACTAATGTAGTAAAAGCGCTCAAACTCTAGATTATGATTGAATGCCTTATTGTAATACACTGTGTTTATTTTTATGCAAATAGCATGCACACTCGCAGAGTAATTAAGGTTTTTATAAAAATAGTCCCAAATTTTTCCAAGTTTTTTCATTATAATTTTCAGAGTTCTTAATATAAAATAATATTTTTTTCAGAAAATATGACAAACAACATTGCACACAGTACCCTGTAATCAGAATTAAAAAATAATAAAAATTGTATGAAAAATGAGTAGGTTTACTATATAATTTTTTACTGCGCATGTGTCAAAGATATCAAAATTTCATTTGCATATTATGTTAGCTAAATGTATAGAGCAACTTTTGTGAAAGTCACAAAATCATAACTTGAAAATTCTGAAAGTAATCGTCTATAGAAAAAGGACAAAATCCGTTGTTTCCAAAATGAAGCAAAAAAATGCGGGATTTTATCCAAAGGCAGTAGTACATCCCATATTGTGTATTCTATATTGACACTAATCAATGAATATATGGATACAACCCCTCTTGTTTTTGCTTCATTTTGAGAATAACGGATTTTCGACTTATTCAATTGTCGATTATTGTCAGAATTTTCAAGTTATGATTTTGTGACTTTCACAAAAGTTGCTCTATACATTTAGCTAACATAATATGCAAATGACATTTTGATATCGTTGACGCATGCGCAGTAAAAAATTATTTAGTAAACCTACTCATTTTTCATACAATTTTTATTATTTTTTAATTCTGATTAGAGGGTACTGTGTGCAATGTTGTTTGTCATATTTTCTGAAAAAAATAATATTTTATATTAAGAACTCTGAAAATTATAAGGAAAAAACTTGGAAAAATTTGGGATCATTTTTATTAAAACCTTAATTACTCTGCGAGTATGCATGCTATTTGCATAAAAATGAACAAGGCTTATTACAATAAGGCATTCAATCACAATCTAGAGTTTGAGCGCTTTTGCTACATTAGTTTTGACAGGGTTATTCAAAAGATATTCATTCTTTTTTAATTTGTTGACGGTCCTCTTTGGAGTTTCGGGAAAAAATCTTCACGGAGATGTATGACTTATACTATTATATTTATACACTAAGAGTTTCGAGATGATTCCTCATGTATTTTTCTAGATATTTAGTAAAATGTCTAAAATCGCAAGTGTCCCATAATCAATGGCAATATAGTGTATATATCGGGTGTCCCAAAAATGACTGATGGATTTTAAAATTCAATAACTTGCTAATGGTGACAGCTATTTAAAAAATTTTTGCAGGAGGGAAATGTATAATGTCAGCAGTTTTTTTTACCGTAATTTTTTATTTTAATTCGCATCTCAAACAACAGGTGGAGCTGACGGTGATTGAAGGCCAGGTCGACGCTTCACTCAGCACTGATCACCTGGCCTTCAATCGCCGTCAGCGCCACCTATTGTTTGAGATGAGAACTAAAATAAAAAATCACGGTTAAAAAAAAAAATCCTGGCATTATACATAATCTCCTGCAAAAATTTTTTAAATAGCTGCCACAGTTTGAAAGTTATTAAATTTTAAAATCCATCAGTCATTTTTGGGACACCCGGTATATACAATATCTACCAAAAAGTATTTGTACACTTTTAGTTTTTGACATTTTGTCAAATATTTAAAAATATACTGGTCGGATTCTTCTGGAACTTCAGAAATATAAAAATTATGTTTCACTTTATATTTATTTACATTCATTTGTTAAGCGGGTAATTAGGGGGCCGGCAAAAAAACAAAGAATAATAGAAATTTTTGGGATCGCCCTGTACATGAAAATGCACGAAACGACTTATCGCTTTAGAATACAAATATATGAATACAGTAGAATATGTACACTATTTTTTGTGAGAATAGCATGTATATTTATGGCGATAGAGCGATTTTTTTGAAAAATTCAAAAAATTCTGGTATGTTTTTTGTTTATATCATGCTGGGTTTTTGACCAAATTTAACGCAAATTTCAGAAAAATTGGCAAAATGCAGTAGAAAAAATGTAGCGCAATTGGAATATAAATATATTAAATATTTTATAAAATATGAGTAGTTGTATAAAATAATTTTTATCTGCGCATGCGCGTACTAGAAAAACATTTTTTTTACATCATTTAATAGTCAATTCTATGGAGTGACTTATAAAAAAAATCCAATCAAATATCGTGAAAATTCAAAAAGATATCATTATTTTAGTGAGATGTTTTTACTCTGCTCTCTAAAAACGGCTGAATCGTAAGGGATTCTCCACAAATTGACATTTTTTAATAACTGACTTTAAAAAAAAAACTAGTATTGAATTAATACAATATCTAATACAATATTGCTGCTAATAAGTACTTGACAATTGTGATAGAAAAGAAAGAGTTTTATTCGCATTCAGGGCCAAAACTAAGAGAGGGTTGGGGGAAAAGGGCATGTGCCCCGGGCGCTAGGATGAAAGTGTCCCAAATGTACATTTTGTTTGGCGATTTTTTCCATGTCTATGTTTAGCATGATATTGTCAAAATCGTCCCATTCAAAGCATTTCTCCTATACCAAAGCATAGAAGAATCTAATGATGATGGCATAAAGATCCCGCATAAAGCAGATTTTTTTTTTCGTTTTGATTCGGTTTCACGATTTTAAGGTATCATTTTTTTTAAACAAAGCAGACTACTTTAATCAATATTACATATTTTAAGTTTTAAAATAAGTCGGCTATTAATAAATTAGAAAATTTTTCTTTGCAAATACTTTTGCAGATGCTTTGCACAGAAGAAAAGGGAGGGGGGGGGGGTGGAGTTCACCAAAATTCATTGAAATATAAATATATTAAATATTTTCTAAAATGTTCTATGTCATGCAATATTTTCAACCAAATATAAAGCCACATTCAGAAAAATTCGCAAAATGTAGTAGAAAAAATAAGGTGCTATTGAAATATAAATATATTAAAAGTTTTCTAAAATATGAGTATTTGTATGAAATATTTTTTAATCAGCGTATGCGTGAACGATAAAATTTATCATTTTACATAATTTAATATTCAACTGTATGGAGCTACCCATAAAAAAATCCGATCGAATTTCGTGGAAATTCAGAAAGTTATTGTGGATAGGAGTGAACTGATTTTCAATTGGTCTCTGAAAGCAGTTGAATGACGTCAGATTTTACGCAAATTGCCAAATCTCCATTTACGTTTTTTACTGGTGATTTACTTCTTTTCTTAGATAATTACCAGAACGAACCTATTTCAGGATAAAAATAATTATAAAAAATCGAAGCATTTGTGTCAAATCTACCCATTGATACATAATTGATAATGGCTCTTATGCAAATGCCGATATCTGCGATCCTGAAATACGTCAAGTTCTCCACTGTTAAATGTGGTGTCGAAAACAACACTGACATCAATCGCATGCATGATGCCAAGAAGAACAGAGCTGTCTGATTTTGAGAAAGGTGTGATCATCGGGTACCACCGAAATGGCCGATCTTTAATCGACATATCTAGCGAGCTTAATTACCCCAAAACGACTGTGGCTTATGTGATTAGAAAATGGAAGCTGAATGGTGATTGTCAGAATGTGGCCAGAGTAGGCAGACCGACGAAACTGGGAGATAGAGACCGACGGGTTCTGTCTAGAGAAATTCGGAAGAACCGCAACCAACCAATGTTACACATACGCCAAGAATTTCAACAAGCTTCAGGATGTGTTGTTTCCATGAATACCATCCGTAAGGAAGCACATCTGCTTAATGTTTATGGCCGTGGTGCCGCCCATAAGCCTTTAATCACCAAGTCCAACCACGCAGCTCGGTTAAGTTGGTGCAAAACACGCCAGCAATGGACTGTACAGCTATGGAAACAGGTTCTCTGGAGTGATGAATCAAGGTTCACCCTCTACCGTTCTGATGGTAGGGTCTGGGTCTGGCGTCTGCCTGGAGAACGCCTCCTACCAGAATGTATTGTGCCCACAGTTAAATTTGGCGGAGGGGGAATTATGTTCTGGGGTTGTTTTTCCTGGTTCGGACTAGGACCCTTGGTCCCAATTCATGGTAAGCTCAATGCCGATGCCTACTGTAATATACTGGACAACAGTGTACTTCCTACGTTGTGGCAAAACTATGGATTGGACCCATGTTATTTCCAGGATGACAACGCAAGCTGCCATGTAGCGAGGTCCAGCATGGATTGGTATGCTGATAATGGAGTGCATCGACTCGAGTGGCCTGCCCAGAGCCCAGACCTGAACCCAATAGAGAACCTCTGGGACGAGTTGGATCGTCGAATTAAGGCGGGTGACACACGCCCAAAATCAGTAAAAGAGCTTACCTGCCTTGTGCAAACAGAGTGGAATAAAATACCATTAAATGTAATACAAGGACTAGTTGAGAGCATGGCCAGGAGAGTCGCAGCTGTAATTGCCTCTCGAGGAGGATCTACAAATTATTAAATGTGAACAGGGCCAAAACCAGTCTTTTTTTCCCGAGGCAAACGTGGATTTTGAAGGTACCCCTTTCCCCCTCCTTCGCAAAGCATATTTACAAAGAAAATTTCTCCAATTTATTAATAGCCGACTTATTTTAAAACTTAAAATATGTAATATAAAATAACGTATTCTGCTTTATTGAAATACTCCAATTTGATACTTTAAACCGAATGAAAAAAAATTCTACTTTCAACAGGATCTTTAAGGCCCTTGTCCCTGCCCGCGAAGACACTGCTGAGCTAATGCTATTCCTGTGGGGAGGCATTTTTCTAATAACTCTTTCGCATTTTGAAATTTTCAATTTTTTTTTTTTTTTTTTTTTTTTTTTTTTTTTTTAATTGGATAGCGGAAGTCCCTCTCAAAATCGCTCCTTGACTACTTTTTCGATTTGAGTCATAGATATTTTTTATAAAGTTAGTTTCACTTTCAGAACCGCTTTTGGAAGTGAAAGAAACATTATAAAAATATCTACGCCAAAATTGAAAAAGTAATCACGGAGCGATCTTGAAAAGGACTTCCGCTATCCAATGCAAAACATATTATTTAAAAATGTACAAATGCAAAAGAGTTAGAAAAATGCATCCCCATAGGAATAGCATTAGCTCGTGAGCATCTTCGCGGGTAGGGGCAGGGACCTTAAGCCATCATCATTAGATTTTTTTATGCTTTAGCATAGCCCAGATATAATAAATTTAACAATATTATGCTAAACATAGCCATGAAAAAAATCGTCAAACGAAAGATACATTTGGAACACTTTCATCCTAGCGCCCGGAGCACATGCCCTTCTCCCCCCCCCCCCCCCTCTTAGTTTTGGCCCTGAATGCGAATAAAGCTCTTTTTCTTTTCTATCACAATTGTCAAGCACTTATTAGCAGCAATATTGTATTAGATATTGTATTAATTCAATACTAGTTTTTTTTTTTAAAGTCAGTTATTAAAAAATGTCAATTTGTGGAGAATCCCTTAAGATTCAGCCGTTTTTAGAGAGCAGAGTAAAAACATCTCACTAAAATAATAATATCTTTTTGAATTTTCACGATATTTGATTGGATTTTTTTTATAAGTCACTCCATAGAATTGACTATTAAATGATGTAAAAAAAATGTTTTTCTAGTTCGCGCATGCGCAGATAAAAATTATTTTATACAACTACTCATATTTCATAAAATATTTAATATATTTATATTCCAATTGCGCTACATTTTTTCTACTGCATTTTGCCAATTTTTCTGAAATTTGCGTTAAATTTGGTCAAAAACCGAGCATGATATAAACAAAAAACATACCAGAATTTTTTGAATTTTTCAAAAAAATCGCTCTATCGCCATAAATATACATGCTATTCTCACAAAAATTAGTGTACATATTCTACTGTATTCATATATTTGTATTCTAAAGCGATAAGTCGTTTCGTGCATTTTCATGTACAGGGCGATCCCAAATATTTCTATTATTCTTTGTTTTTTTGCCGGCCCCCTAATTACCCGCTTAACAAATGAATAGTATAAGCTCAATATAGAGACGGCTCTTAAGGAGAGCTTGGACAGCGCATGCGCCTGTTGTCGGCTCCCTCTTCGTTTGGCGTTCAGCGGCAACTCCTCGCCAACGCGCTGAAAATGAAATGAGCGGGGGTTTTCTCTATGCTGATGTAAACACATCAATTCTAAAAATATGTATGTGTGTGTGTGTGTGGGGGGGGGGGGGGAGGGAGGGGGTCGATTTATTATATCGTGAAGAAAAAGAGAGGGGGGGGGGGTGAGAATCAGTGTTTATGTTGTGAAAAAAAAAAAAAAAAAGTGGGGAAAAATTGGATTTAATTTTTATTATGTCGTTTGATTCATGCAAACTTTTCAATCAACATTAGTCATATAGTTAGTTAGCATAATGTTTTATTTTGTCCGTCTGTATCAGTGCTATTTATATAAAAATAATTCTTTTAATTTTATGATAAAGTTCATCCATTCAAACGGTAAATTAATTAGAATCAATTTGTATTATGTTATAAAATGAAGCGGGGGGGGGGGACATAATCAATTTTTATTATGTAATTTGATTCCTTTTAATCATCGTTAATCATGTTATTTAATATAATATTTTATTTATTTCATCAATTTGTATCAGTGTAGTATATTTAAAAATACTTAATTTAATTTTATAATATAAGGTTTGAAAATTATTGTACATTACTAATTATTGTTAATTAATTTATTAATAATCGTAAATTAAGATTTTAAATACAGTATGTAATTATTTGTAACGGTATATTTCTTTTAAAGGAAAAATTTCTTAGCACTTTTATCTAATATATTGTGAATATTATGTGTTCATAAGCCTTTTTTTATTAAGTTATAAAAAATTGAAATATTTTTCTACGGTTTCTAGCTTCAATACCCATTTTCGTTTTTGTTTTGTTTATTTATTCTTATTATTTTAAACTTAATTCTTTCAAAATAATTATCCGTAAAGCAAATAAAACGTATTCTCTTTATCTAATACTGGATATTTTCAATCTGTTCCACTCCATTTTTGAAGATGAAATAAGAAATTTGAATGGTAATTTTATGTGATAAAATACAATTAAAAGTTTTTTTGTTTGCATGATATATTATAAATATTTTTTAGTAACAAAATTTATCGTGATTCAAACAAGTGTTATTTAATCATTTATTTGGGGGGGGGGGGGGGTGCATATATAGAGAGTGTAATAGTTTATTAAATGTTGGTGCATCTTAAAAATTGGTTTTAAACATCAATTTTGTCAGGACATTTTGAAGTTCCTGGAAACATCAATAGAATTATCTAAAAAAAAAAAATTTACTATTTTTAATTTTTACTTTTAAAATGGTGAAATAAATAAATATTATGCTTTGTTACATTTCTGAAATCTAAAATCAGGACACTTATAAAAAATATACTTAAAAATAAATTCAATTAATGGAAATATTATGCCTTTAATAATTACAATAATGATCAAAAAGACTTATAATACTCGTCTTACATCTCGAAACTTACTGCTATTTTTTTTTTAATTCTTTTTAATCAGTTTCTTATTGCTATTTTTTAAAATTCTTTTTAATCAGTTTCTTATCTTAACTCTTGTAGTGACATAAAACATGCCAGGTAAAAAAACTGCTTTAAATTATAATTTTTGACGAGCAACCATGGTTTGGTTTGGTTTTATTTTGTGTCGGCCGATTATCTACTCGAGGGATATAAGCCCAGGGAGGAGTGCCTTTCGTGGGGGTCTTTATAAGGTAACCTAACCCTTAGTTACGCAAGGCTCGAAGAAAACCACGAAAACTCCGAACGGTTAGGTCGACGGCCGCGATTGGGTTCGAACTCAGCACCTGCCGTTTACCAATTGAGGCGTCAGAACCTCTCGGCCACTGGTGGGGCACGAGCAGCCATGACTAATGTCAAATAAAAATTACAAATTGAAAGTCTTTTCTACAAACACCACTCCCACGATAACACACTACAACAATCTAACTTTCAACAGTTTTCTTTAGAACCTTATTTTTTCTTTGTAGCACATAAAATTTTATTTGGTGTAACTGATACCCTTTTATAAATCTTTCTAATCAATAATTCTCAATAACAATTTTTTTTTTTTCAGTTTCTGTTACGGGATATACAACACCTCCCGAGAGAGATTTGGAATTTTATTCTTATTAATTAATTATTTTAAAGTGAAATTTGTCTTGTAACTATTCAAATGCTTTGCCTCCACCCCCAAGCACTTTTTTTTTCTGAGTTTCAAATTTATCTTAATTCAACACCAGAAATATTTTAAAATTATTATAATTCCTAAACTGTTATCATGCTTAGTTTTTTTCCCTCACCATTCTCTTATAAATTATAACATAACAAGAGAAAAAACGAGATCTTAAAATAATTTTTAAAAAACAAAAAATTGCTAAAAAACTATTATGTTTCCTAAATTATATAAGCCCTATTTTTGCCTTCTTGTAAGTTTCAAAAAGACATATGTATATAAATTTTGCAAATTTCTGATTAAATTTTAAAAACACGCAAACATTCAATTTTAATAATATCATAATTAATTTTAATTTTTGCATTAATACAACACCAACGAAGATTTTTACATCGAAACGTAACATATATAACTACATATTTTCTCAAATAGAATTTTTATTTCTCAGTAATCCAATTCATCCAATAACTTTCTATTTTCATATTCAGCCGGAGCCCTCTCTACCTGATGCTTAAAAAGTGAACAAGTACTATATTCAGTTAGCCAAGCAAGCGATAAACAGCCAAATACAGTAACCCTACTGCGGGAGCTCTCTCTATATTGAGACGCTAGTCAAATGAATGTAAATAAATATAAAGTGAAACATAATTTTTATATTTCTGAAGTTCCAGAAGAATCCGACCAGTATATTTTTAAACATTTGACAAAATGTCAAAAACTGAAAGTGTACAAATACTTTTTGGTAGATAGTGTATATATATATATTTATATACAGGGTGTTTCGCTACCAGACCGACAAACTTTAAGGGATGATAGTACACATGAAGACAAACATTATTAAATAGGAAACCATGGGGCGCAAACGTCTTCTGTAGGAGCTAGGGGCCATTAAAGTTTAGGGTCCAAAACTTCAAACGATGATAGAAAACGGAAAAAAGGGTAGATTCGTTTGCGGTTTTCACTAAAATCATTCTTTATATTACGATATTTTTTGAAAAAAATTTTAAAGGTTGCTTTCAAAAATTATCGATAGAGGGCGCTTTAGACTTTAGAGTAACGAACAACTACTTTTTACCGTTATTTTTGGCATGGGGTTGAAATTATTCTAAAGTTTAGGATTTAACTTAAATTTTAAGTTTAAAATCGGAAATATTCGGATCGGGTAACTAGCGAAAATTTAACTGTGAACAGAGGGGGAGATTTTAAACGCTCATAAATATTGGACAAACAAAGCGATTTTATTGTGGTTTGCGTGTAGATCATTCCCTTGTTAATTATTTTATTCAAAATGACGTACAGCTTTGGTGTCCTGATTTTTTGATAGAGGGCGCTTCCGACAAATCTCCGACATTTCAATAGCATTACTCCTGGGTGTTTCACTACCAGATCAACATACTTCCAGGGGGTGTTAAGGGTGCAAAGACGATTCGGAATTACATAGGAATGTAACGTTGGAAATGATTTTTTGCGAGTTACGGTTAAAAGAAGCAGAGAAAAAAGGCAATAGAAACAGCAGAGAAAGAGCAACACATTAATGTGACAGAAAGGAATTTATTTAAATGTTTTACAACAGTAGGTGTTCGAAATTACGACCAGAAGTAGTTCGGCATGCTTGACAGCGGCGTTGCATGAAATTCCTCACGCTTTGAAAGATTCCTGGCATCTCTGATAGCTTTCTGGCAAGCTGCAGAAATACCAGATGCGAGGTCTTTAACTGATGGGGCGGGAGTCTCATACACCCAACATTTCATTTGACCCCAGCAGAAGAAGTCGATACATGATAGGTCCGGCGATCTGGCAGGCCACCACTACTTATCCACCGTTTCCCAGATGTTACTTTGAAGTGTCGGCAAATGGCATTGGTAAAATGTGGAGGAGCCCCATCTGGCTGTTCATCTTTCAAATACTTCATTCTGCTACCTTTGGAGCCGGTTCGCGAATGACCACTTCAAATTGATCGCTGCTCACACGCATTACCGTTTAGCGCCATCTACCGTCGCTGTCAAACTTGCCGGACTACTTCTGGTCGTAATTTCGAACACCTTTTGTAATAAAACCTTTAAATAAACTGTTTTCTGTCACATTAACGTGTTTCTCATTCTCAGCTGTTTCTGTTGCTATCTTCTCTGCTTCCTTTAACCATAACTCGAAAAAAAGACATTTCCAATGTTACATTCCTATGTGATTCCGAGTCTTCTTTGTGTCCCTAACACTTCCTGAAAGTAACTTGGTCTGGTACTAAAACACCCAGGAGTAATGCTATTGAAATGTCGGAGATGTGTCGGAAGCGCCCTCTATGAAAAAATGAGGACACCAAAGCTGTACGTCATTTTGAATAAAATAGTTACCAAGGAAATGACTTGCACGCAAACCGCAACAAAATCGATATGTTTGTCCAATGTTTATGAGTGCTTACAATCTCCCGCTCTGTTCACAGTTCAATTTTTGCTAGTTACCCGACTCCAATGTTTTCGATTTTGGACTTAAAATTTAAGTTAAAGTCTAAACTTTGGGAAAATTTCAAACCCATGCTGAAAAAAACGGTAAAAAGTAGTTGTTCGTTACTTTAAAGTCTAAAGCGCCCTCTATCGATAATTTTTAAAAGTAACCTTTAAAAATTTTTTCTAAAGAAATCGTAATATAAAGAATGTTTTTAGTCAAAACCGCAAACGAATGAACCCTTTTTTCTGTTTTCTATCATCGTTTGAAGTTTTGGACCCTAAACTTTAATGGCCCCTAGCTCCTATAGAAGACGTTTTCGCCCCATGGTTTCCTATTTAATAATGTTTGTCTTCATGTGTACTATCATCCCTCAAAGTTTGTTGGTCTGGTAGCGAAACACCCTGTATATACCTTAGTGTGGGGAGAGAGTGGGGAGGAGCGAATGGCTAAAAACGATATTTCGAAATTACATTTTTTTTTCTAAGCAAATTTTTAAATTATTATAATTTAATTGTAATTTTATGAATAATTTTATTAAATTATATTCTTATAAGCCATTCTTCATAAATATAGTAATATTACTTTTAAATAAACTTGGAATTGCTAATTACTGAAAGTGCAAAATTCCAAATGTCAAGAAAAACATACATTTTAATCTCCTAAGTGCTTTATGAATTTGAGATATCAAAACAGATTGCAAAATAATCGGGAAATTTGATTTTGAGAAAAATTTAATTATACATTCGTGGAAGAAGGTTTCAGTGCTCCTGTAAGTCTAATGGATGACCTTACTATTTTCAAACAAAACTATTTTGAGAATGTTAATAAAATCAAATTCCATTTTAGAGATTAAATAATTGAAAAAATAAATTACAAATTAAATCAGTTGAATCTGAGTGGGCGGGGAGATCAGATTATTGGATTGGCTCGTACCCCATGGACTGATATATGTTGGTATCACTGTGTATTTAAAAGTTAGTTATAAACCTATCTGAAAAAACGCGTCACAGACCAAAATGGCTCTGCACATTTGCGAGCTTTTTTCGACTCAAGCTCCTTTAGCACAATGCCAAATGTAAACTTTGAACAAGGGTTTTGTGTTAGCTACACTGTGACGGAAAAGATTATTAGTACGCTGAATTTAGTTTTATGAAATGCCAAATGAAATTTAAATACGCACTACCTTTTATTCTCAATGCCGAGTTTAGTTCCTTATAAACAGATAAGGATAAGATAAAAATAAATAAAAAGAATACTGCCCAGTTAAACTGATGGCATTGAGCTCACAGGCTACGCATACTAATTGTACATTACAGCCTTATATTTTCAAGGGTTAATTCCGTTCGAAAAAAAAAATTAAGAAGGGGAAACAGCTCTCCCCTTTCCCCCTTTTTATACTTAATCATTGAACCCCCTAAACTATCAAGGACATGCTTTATCATATAAAAAATCTACATCCAAAATTCAGAGCAAATCGGATAATTCTTAATAAAAACCCATTTAGCAGTTATATAATTTAAGAGGAGTTTATCCCCCTCTTTTATACTTAACCATTAAACTTCCAAAACTATTCAGAGATTTGAACGAAATCTGACAATTCTGCTTGAAAAACCCATTTATATAAATTAAGGGGAGGAGCATTAGAACCCCCGTTCCCCCTGTTTATACTTATTCAATGAACACCTAATAACAGTCACGGAATCACCTCATCAGAATGATCCTATATCTAAATTTTGAACGAAAACTGTTAATTCTGCATGAAAATCCCGTTTATATCAATTAAGGGGATGGGCATGAGCCCCCTTCCCCCTGTTTATACTTATTCAATGAACACCTAATAACAGCCACGATATCGCCTCATCAGAATGATCCTATATCTAAATTTTGAACGAAAACTTAATTCTGCATGAAAATCCCGTTTATATCAATTAAGGGGAGGGGCATGAGCCCCCCGTTCCCCCTCTTATACATATCGAATGAACTCCAAAAACTAATCAGGGAAGCGCCTTATGAGGATATACTTATATACAAAATTTCAAGTGGATCCGATATTTTTATCATGAGTTATGGCGTTACGCACGAACGTACATACAGAACGGACGGGCACATAAGCTCTCAGGCTATGATAGCCTGTGAGCTAAAAACGAGTTATACAGAATAGTAATATTTGATATTATTTAGGCTTCATATCTCTTTGAACTTATATAGCATACCTATTCGTTCTTTTCTAGTATATACACCATAACCAATCTTACGTTGTATAGTTTTTTTACAAAGCCTTATTATTCTTTCAGCAACAATTTTCTTTTAATAATATAGTTAACTCCTTCGCAAGGAGAGAATACTTTAATTTTAATCTTTAACCACCAGTTTTTCAAAGCAGAAAATTTTCTGTTGTTGAATGGCAAAAATGCTCCAATTAAACATGGTCAAATTTACAATAAAAAATAACTGGTGGGAATAATGAAGGATTCTGATGATTTTAAGTGGCACATATACAAGTCGCTCGTCCCCAAGGGATTAATTATTCATATGTATTTTGCTCAGAACTCTCTGAGCACGAGCGTTTATTTAAATCTTCCCTTCGAAATTCAGTGAATTCCAAATTCATCACAAGGTCTGGATAATTTTAATAACTTTTGAACGGAAAAGAATTGCTAGTTCAAATGTATTGCATTTACACACTTAATGAAAAGATGAGTTTCCCAAAATATATGCTATTTAAAAAGACTTAAGAAATAAAATTCGCTATAACCCACTTGAGTTTGTCTATTGAAACAACTCGACGTCACACATCTTAACTGCTATTCTATTTTTTAGTCAAATGACGATAAGTAACGAGTATAGCGAGTTTTTTATTCCCAATCTAAGCCAGTTCCGGATGGTTCCAACAGGTGTCGAGTTCTAATTACTGATGCAGAAGGCTGCGTTTTTCCCAGTATCCAGTGGCTACGCGTAAGACGACCTAATAAGACAATAATATTTTTCTTTAACTTGTGTAAAAGCTATTGTCATATTTGAAATATTAACACTGTCATATCAAATAATTTTTACAGCGAAATGTGTAAATGTTCAGTTTATGGGTATTTATTCAAGCCTGGGGACAAAAACCCAGGAGTGAACTCAAAAAATAAATACAACTCGCTGATTATTTACCCCTCCACATCACTGCTCAAGGCACATGGCAAGAAATATTGTTTTAATGAAATAGTCGGGTTTGCCCGGCTAAACGATGGTAAATTGGTACTGCCTTTCCAGAACATCTTGATAGTTCTTAGATCGTTGGCGATTTTTCAGATATGCAATAGATGACTTTCATTATACACCAAACGCCCAAATCGACACATTTTAAATGAAGCCAAATTCATTTTTTACCTCTATGCATTATTAGTTAACTAATAAGTTTGATCGAACCAAAAAGGGGGACTTCTTAATGTGTTTTTATATTTTATGGTATGTCGATGGAATTGTAAATTCATAACTTAACACACGGATGGCTCATGGGCCTCCTGTGGCTCATGGGCCACAATTATACCACTATTTTTATGCAAAATAATTTTCCTTATAGTAATGACAGAAAGTTTGCTATTAAAGAAAAGAAACTATATTTTTCAAATATTCTGGTGGCAAACGATTTTTTGGTAAAAACGTTGTGCATCGCTGACTTAACATATTGACACATTTTTATATATAAAAAACAACCAGTGAAGATATTGTTGTTTTCCCATAAATAATGTTAAATGGTCATCCACTTCTTTTAATACTACAACATTTTTCTCCTTTAGTTAGACTGTGGAAACAGCTAATTTAAACGTGCTGAAAACATTCATTGTATTTACACAGATTCGCATGAGAAATAGAAATTTTACGAACTTTAGACTTTGTATTCCGTGGCGCATTTTAAACTGAAATTTGCGTCATCTGCAGATGCTCATTCGCTGACTTCTTTTAGACTAATTAGTTAAAAAATATATTAAAACTATTTTCTATAAAAGGAGACGGGTTGATAAGGGCTATCTTTCGCTCATCATATACGTGAGAAAAAAAAAAAAGTTTCGGATTCCAAAAATTGTTCAGTTGTTTCGTATACTAAAGATATGCATTTTTGTTTAACCCTTCATCACTAGTGCGGCGTACATGTGTGCTCCAGTTGGTTTAGAAAATTCGTAAATCTGGTCTGAATGGTCAAGGGGGGATATGAATCCGTGAGTCTAAGTTTCAAGCCGAGTTAAGTTAAAGAAAAAACGCTTTGAAGTATATTTTATACTCTATCAGATTTTCCTTGTATCCAAACTCACATGAGTGGGTTAATATAAATTTTACGTGATAAATAAAACAATGAGTCATTGATATTATAACCCGAAAATGGAGTGTTTTGGCTTTTTCTAATTTTTTCATTTCATGAATTTTTGAATTTTTTTTAAGAAGAGTTCTATGAACCAAATTAATTTTGACTTGAAATGATACTACTCTTTATAAGCGTTTATATGAACATTATTTTATTTTGGGTTAAAATCGTATCAAATGATCTACTATCGGAGCGTGTTCAGGTTTGTTTTGCCGCGCTCAAAAATTATTTACTTTGTTCAGATGTCAATGTTGATTTCTAAAACTGCTGTTGTAAATATTTATTAAAGAACTTACTAATAAATAGTTCTTGGAAATCAGTTTCATTGTTGTAAAGCCTGACGAAAAACAAATAGTGATTTTCGTATCTGTTCTAACTGAAAAGTTATATCGATGCTTAGATGTTCTCAAAACTGCGATATAGAGGGTGGTTCTAAGTAGTGCGCTAAATGCAAATCGTATGTATTTCGTGTTCTTCAGACTCAAAATACTCCTATTTTATCTTCGAATGTAACAATAAGAGATTGTGCGTTACGAGTACTGCCGATAACAGCGCAGATATGAAACCTAATATACATTTACCAATACTTTATTGTCACAACTCTAACACCTGTTGTATAATATGTTAAGGTAAGAAATATTTAGTGACTGTCCCAAAACCTATTAAAACTGAAGTCTTTATAGAAACTAGAATCTACACTCACTTCCAAAAGTTAAGCACGGAGAGGAAAATGTTAATTTTTTGAAGCCAATCAGAATTGAAGGAGATGCAAATCGCTGCAGAGGTAGATGGATATAAGGAAATATGTTAGGTAACATCCAATCACGTTTTCATGTCAAGAAATATGCAAAAAGGGCAATCTTATAAGAAACCAGGGGTTACAGAGGGGAGGGAGGGTTACAGAAATTGATTGTAAGTGCTGATAGAAGGTGTTTAAAACTTTCGTACAGTTTGTTTTGAAGACATATGTGTTTCTATGACTTCCAGAAGACTGATGTAAGAATCTGAGCTCTGGCGTGCTATGGGGCGCATCGAACCAGGACAGTCGATCACAGACGTTACTTTTTTCTTCGGCGTTCGTCATTCTGTAATTTCACGTTTATGGAAACAATTCCAAACCACACAGACAGTTGTCTGAAGGCCCTTAGTCGGTCGCCCAAGGATTACAACCCCCACGGAAGATCGATATATTGCTATTGTAGCCAAGCGGAATCGCATAGCGATCTCCACACGTGTGACATTTATGGTTACAGCGTCCATTGGTAAGGCGATATCTGCAGCTACTCTACGCCGAAGATAGCATATGAGTGGATTGTACGCCCAGGTACCTCGAGTTTGTGTTCCTCTATCTTTCCAATCAAGAGGAGCACGATTAAAGTGATGCCGGGAACATATCAATTGGACCGTGTCTGACTGGGGCAATGTCATGTTTACTGGTGAGTCAAGATTTGCTCTGCAGCCAGATGACAGGCATATAAGGATATGAAGTGAACAAGGAACACGCAATCAACCCCAAAACATCACCGAACATCACGCATTCCGAGGCGGAAACATTATGGTGTGGGCAGAGAATTAATTAGGATACCGCACCGACCTGCGCATATTTAAACTGGGTTCTGTGACGGCTGTCCGGTATCGAGATGAAGTCCTAGAACCCATTGTGAGATTGTACGCTGCAGCAGTTGGTCCTACTTTTGTTTTAATGGACGATAACGCACGTCCCCATAGAGCTGGCATCGTCAATGACTACCTGAAGAGTAAAGCGATTGCGCGTATGGCTTGACCAGCATATTCGACCGACCTTAATCTCATTGAAAATCTTTGGGATGCTCTCGTCCGTGCTGTATGTTTACGTTTCCCTCCTCCAGCCACTCTTATTGAGCTGGAAACTGTTCTACAAGAAGAATGGCGATTGCTTAATTCTGCGGTGGTTGACGACCTAACTGAAAGCATGGTCACAAGGTTTTAGCTCTGTATACAGATGTAGGGAGATTACATACCCTAGTAATGTCTTTTTTTTCATTTTATGCTGTTTATTTTCACTTTATACATAATTCTGTTTAAGTCTCCAATATGTCATTATCTGATAACTTATAAAAATTTAATATTGTTTTTATTTCTATATGTAATTATTGATTTCGTTTTATGCATAAATACATATGCTACTTTCCTGCCGAATTTTGTGTCAATCAAAGCAGAATTTTTCATTTTACATCTTCGTGCTTAACTTTTGGAAGTGAGTGTATATCAGTTGCGTAACCATGGTGGGTGCCCAAGTGCTCTGAATGCTGGTAATTTTTGAAAGTTCTGTTCGCCTTATCTAACCAGAAAACTTTCTGCTATGAATCAAGGAAAAGAAAACCTTACAATATTACTGGTTTGGGGCACCCACCCTGGTTACGCCACTGTATATTTTGTCGGGAAAACGATGCTGCAAAACTCATTTGATTGGTATTCAGTGAGTTGGCTCTGTATTGTTTACGATCTGTAACTGAGTATACATGAAAATATGAAAAAAATATTGAGTCTTTTAAACAATGTCAGAAATGTAGCAAAGAAGAGAGCCTTCGATTTTGACACACCGGGACAACTTTCGGAGTTCGAATGTTATACTCTTATGGATATCCATGTCTGATTATTACTATGTCTGATACCATGATACAGTGCATCCCACCTAAATAAAGCCACCATGATTTTGTACCGTAATTTGGCAGGAAACAAAACCATGTGACCGAAACAAATATATTAAAAAAGGCTACATAGAAATGCATATTACCTCACACATTTTTTTGGGGATTTAGATGAAGGTGCGGGGCAGGCCATTCCATGACATATCCTTAATTATCCAAAAACCATTCCTAGGAGGATTTTGCAACGGTTATGGGACCGTTTTCCGGCTGTAAAATCCGATTTACGCCACCAATTCTCTCTTCAGTTGGCAAGAAATGGGTTTCTGGCAATTCTTAGTAATTGGTAGCCAAGATACAGTCTGAGGGAAGAGACAAGTTAAGTTTATCACCATGGCGAAGTTTCCCAGCACTACTAATAAGCCTCTATCGTGCTGTCTTTTGGAGAAAATTTCCTCTCGTTTCCTCATCTCGTGCCAATGAAAAGCAAGGCAGTCTGAGCCACCCAAAGTATTTTTTTCTCATCTGGGAATAAAACAAAATGCCCCTGGCCCTTCCAGCTTTGATCATATTTGGCCCCATCGACTCTGCGTTACTTGTGGATAGCTTTCGGCATGGGCAGGTTCAGCAAGGGGAGTTAGAGGTTTATTAATGGTTTTTGAAAGCTTCGACTTTGGTGGTAAACTTAACATGGCTCTTCCCTCAGACTGCATCTGAGCTGCGAACTACCAAGAATTGCCAGAAACCCATTTAATGCTAACTGAAGAGAGAATTGGTGGCCTAAATTGGATTTTGCAGTCGGAAAATGACCCAATAACCTTTGCAAATTCCTCTGAGGAATAGTTTTTGGATAATTAAAGACATGTCATGGAATGGCCTGCCCGGTACCTTCATCTAAATCACCAAGAAAATATTTGAGGTATCCTCAGTAGAGCTTTAAACGCCAATGGCAGGTAGTTCAAGTATTTGGCAGAACTGATGGCCGCCATCATTGAGGCCTGGGGTAATATTGATGCTAATGTCTTCTAGGGATTAGTAAATAGTATTCCATATCATATGTGTATCAAGTCATATATACGCAAGGTGAATATATTGGCTGGTAACAGTAGCGGTTTTATTTCGGTGGGACACTTTTTCCTCCTTTTTTAGGTGCGTTCGTAATTATATAATACGTAGCACCTATAGTGGTCGTTCAGTCCGTCCGTCTGTCCGTCCGCATATAACAACTCAAAAACTACCCAACCGAATCGTTTGAAATTTAAAATACATAATTATTACATAATTTTGTCGAGTCATTTCAAATTTTATGAAACTCAGATGCATAGATCAATTACAGGGGCAATCAAAAGTATTCCACTACATTGCGGTCAATGGGGAAAAAAGTTTTAAATGCATTTTAATCGTTTGAAATTTAAAATACGCAATTATTACATAATTCTGTCGAGTTATTTCAAATATTTTGATAATCGTGTGCATAGATCAATTACAGGGGCAATCAAAAGTATTCAATTACATTATGATCAATTAGGAAAAAGTTTCAAATATATTCTATACGTTTGAAATTTAAAATACATAATTATTACATAATTTTGTCGAGTTATTTCAAATTTTATGAAAATCGGATGCATAGATCAATTACAGGGACAATCAAAAGTATTCCATTACATTACGGTCAATGGGGAAAAAAGTTTCAAATGCATTTTAATCGTTTGAAATTTAAAATACGCAATTATTACATAATTCTGTCGAGTTATTTCAAATTTCTTGATAATCGTGTGCATAGATCAATTACAGGGGCAATCAAAAGTATTCAATTACATTATGGTCAATGGGGAAAAAGTTTCAAATATATTCTATACGTTTGAAATTTAAAATACTTAATTATTACATAATTTTGTCGAGTTATTTCAAATTTTATGAAAATCGGATGCATAGATCAATTACAGGGACAATCAAAAGTAATCCGTTACATTACGGTCAATGGGAAAAAATGTTTCAAATGCATTTTAATCGTGTTACACTCATGCGAACATAATAAAATTTATATGCAACTATAAAATACATATTATAATATACATCATACATAATTTGTGGTGCAAAGAACATTTGTTATTGATTTACAAGGCCACACAAAAGTATTCCATTACATAATGGTATAGGGAAAACATTGTTTGATGAGCGTTTTAATTGTAAGTTACTATTTACAATTTTATGAGATTGATATATGAAAGTAATATTTTTAAAACTTCGTTATCGTACGAACGCACCTAATTTGCTACGCTTCACGTGCAATTTCCAACTTGTTTATACATTCATTTTATTCCTGACCAAGGTGCGAGTTATTCCTTGAATGAGTTATTACCTGGCAGGGTGTGAGTTATTCCTTGTAAATATGCTACTTTTCACTCTAGAAATAAAGAATACTGCCCAGCTAAACTGATGGCACTGAGCTCACAGGCTACAAATACTAATTGTACATTAAAGCCTTATATTTTCAAGGGTTAATTCCGTTCGAAAAAAAAAATTAAGAAGGGGAAACAGCTCTCCCCTTTCCTCTTTTTTTATACTTAATCATTGAACCTCCTATACTATCAAAGACATGCTTTATCATATAAAAAATCTATATCCAAAATTCAGAGCAAGTTAGATAATTCTTAATAAAAACCCATTTAGCATTTATATAATTTAAAAGGAGTTATCCCCCTCTTTTATACTTAACCATTAAACTTCCAAAACTATTCAGAGATTTGAACGAAATCTGAAAATTCTGCTTGAAAAACCCATTTATATAAATTAAGGGGGGGGGGCATTAGAACCCCTGTTCCCCCTATTTATACTTATTCAATGAACACCTAATAACAGTCACGGAATCGCCTCATCAGAATGATCCTAATCTAAATTTTGAACGAAAACATAATTCTGCATGAAAATCCCATTTATATCAACTAACGGGGGGGGGGGGGGGATTAGAACCCTTGTTCCCCCGATTTATACTTATTCAATGAACACCTAATAACAGTCACGGAATCGCCTCATCAGAATGATCCTAATCTAAATTTTGAACGAAAACTTAATTCTGCATGAAAATCCCATTTATATCAACTAACGGGGGGGGGGCATTAGAGCCCCTGTTCCCCCTATTTATACTTATTCAATGAACACCTAATAACAGTCACGGAATCGCCTCATCAGAATGATCCTAATCTAAATTTTGAACAAAAACTTAATTCTGCATGAAAATCCCATTTATATCAACTAACGGGGGGCATGAGC
Organism: Maratus speculifer; assembly: GCA_964019185.1. NCBI lineage: Eukaryota > Metazoa > Arthropoda > Arachnida > Araneae > Salticidae > Maratus > Maratus speculifer. The sequence goes on from OZ025299.1 coordinate 194,121,866, forward strand.
CCCCTGTTCCCCCTCTTATACATATCGAATGAACTCCAAAAACTAATCAGGGAAGCGCCTTGTCAGGATATACCTATATACAAAATTTCAAGTGGATCGGATATTTTTATCATGAGTTATCGCGTTACGCACATACATACAGAACGGACGGGCACATAAGCTCTCAGGCTATGATAGCCTGTGAGCTAAAAAGGGCATGGTTCTATTCACTAGAAAGGGCACTACTGCCGCAGAAAAGGGAACTTTAGCAAGAAAAAAAAATGTTATTGCTTTTAGAAAGGGAAAAAAGAAAGCGGCAAAATACATAATTTTTAAATATGATAAATCTAGTAACATTAATTTCTAATGATTTTGTGATACGATAAGGAAAAATACAATTAAATTAAAACATGCTTAAATAGTTCCATATTTTTTTAAGGAAATGAAAAAAATCTATATTTTTGGGCACAAAAATTTAGAGATACTACAGAATAAAAAAGATATATATATTAAAAATCTGGGTAAAACAAGTAATGTATTTTAGTACTTTTAAAAAGGGCAGGGTGCAGTTTGTAAATTTGAAAAGGGGCAGGGTGCTGCACCCTTCAAAAATGGCCTAGAATGAACACTAAATATGCATTTCTATATAGTCTTTCTTAATATATTTGTTTCGTTCATTTGATTTTGTTTCCTGTCGAATTACTGTATAATATCATGGAGGCTTTATTTAGGTGGGACGCACAGTATCTATGTCTCATTTAATATATCTTTTTGAACTAGTAAAGTCCAAAATGTGTTTCTCAAAAAACATGTCATTTTGTATTTTCTTGGCAATGTTACTTGTAAAGCTAAGAACTGGTCTCTCTAATGGTGTTCTGTCCACATTATTTAATATCAGAAAAATTATATCTCGTGCAATATTCAAGCCAAGCTTTGATTGAGAACTTTGTTCCACAACACCTTGGAACGGGAAACGTCACTAGCACACAAGTTGTTGAGAAATATACGAGGTTTTTATAGCAAGAAGATTTTTTATTCCGGATGATGATAATGATAATGTGATACTTGTTTTGATAGGCCGTACAATTACATCCTGAAGTTTGCTAATGCGATATTTTCGTTACTCAAAAGAAGATCTTTTGATTAAGCTTATGATGTTCATTACTACTTCAGGTTACATTCTGGATGTCTTGAGACCTTATTTCGCCTATTTTAAGAACAATGACGCTAACATACTCGCACATATCTTAAAAAAAGCATGCACATTATCATCAGAGAGTGCCTGAAGTCAAATGATGTTAGGATTATTGGTAGATTCTTCCGGAATTGTTTGAAAGTTCTGCAAAAAATGGATCTCGAAAATGAAATGTCTAGATTCCTAAATAAGCAGCAATAGTTTTCGATAGAAGATGCTGAGGGGACATGTCTCGTGGCTAAAGTTCGATTGTTCGACACAAGCTAATATAAAGTTGATTTTATCCAAAATAATATCATAACGTTATTGTAAGATTTTAAGTTATCAGTGCTCCCAAATGGTCCGCCAACTGAACATCAGAATTTTCTTAGAGAAATTTTCTTTTTAGATTTTCCTTGCAAATTGTCCAGAAACCACTTTCGCAAGTTGATTCTAGCGAAAACGTATCATGAAATTTTCTGTTAAAAAATACTGATGTTCAGTTCGCGGACCATTTGGGAGCCCTGAGTTATCAATGTTAAAGAAATCGGCAAAGTCGAACAACATTATGACATTTAAACACTATTATGACCCTTTATGACTTTATTATTCCAATAGTTAGTTTTTTACCTATTTTTCTGAGATGCAGATTTGAAAGATCTAAAGTGAAACTGAAAAAGCATATTTTTTAAACATTAAAATATGTTTGCTTTAAATTGTAATCTGCAGGGAATGTCGCCATAACGAAACAGCATTACAAAAGAAAACTGTGTACCCGCACTTAATTATGCATAAATCTTTGCTTGTGATGATGGCATTTGACAAAGAAACGGTTTCAAAATTTTATTGCTTAAAAAATATGCATGCCAATAATAGTATGAAAAAAGTAAAACTAAACTTAATGTGTAACTATGAATAAATTAGAAATTGTATTTGCCTTAAAGTTGAACAATTTTGAATAAAAATATTATGCATAAGTGTGCATCACAATGCATAAGTGTATATGCATTGTGATTCATAAAGATCGAAACAATATCTATTTCCTTAAATATTGCCCCTAGATACAATCTTTCCAGTTGAAAAGTTTCATAAAATATGTGATGGCATGTTGTAACTCTATAAAATATCTATTTGAGAAAATACAAACATTAAATTTTTATACGGCTCCCGTAGGTTAAAATTTCCAATTAGATAAAATTTCCTTATTCATTTCTAAATTAAAAACAAAAAAATTCTATCCTCATATCTGCAAAATTTACAAAGATTTTAAAATTCGCCTCTTACTCAAATTTACTTACTTAAGAATAGCTTTGAGCGAAGTGGTGTTGAAATTTGAAATGCATTTGAAATTTTAAAGATAGGGATCGTCCATAAATTATACGTTATTAAAAGTTGGTTTAAGACATAACGTCCTCTCCTTTTGGACATAAAAATAGCATCGTTTAGATTTTACGTTAAACATGCTTTCGAAATATGATGGAGGAATGTAATTTTGAATTATATTTTGATTGTTTTTTCCAATTTTTCTGGTTTTTATGTGTAATGATAGCTTCAAATTTGTATTTTGTTTTTTCATGGCTAATACGAAGATGGAACCACACACTTTATTTGTTGTGCCAAAGTATTTGTGAGCCTGAAAATTCTACTTTGATTCTACAAATTTCGATTATATTCCTTTTAATCTTTTTCTGTGTTTCAATGTGGTAATTTAAATAACATTTAATGGTTTTATATAATATATATATATTTACTGTTATATATTGACTATTCATGTTTTCATATTTTTTTAACTAACTGCTAATTATAATACTAATGGTTAAATTAACCTTAAGTGATAGTATAAAAAAATCCTGAATGTGTGCTACCATGAAGAGTTAAGAAAAATATCCTATTTTATAGGGTAAGCTGGTATAAATTATCATTATTATTATTTCATATTAATCAATTTCATGTTTTGATTTGCTTTTCAATATTTTATTTGGTTATTCAACTAGTCGATAGGATGCATGGAGAATCAATTTGGTTAGCTTATAGCTTGATCTTCGACAGAAATCAACTGTTTTTTACTTATATTTGTAAATTATGCACCCCTGATGAGTGGTTTACAACATAAACTTTCATTGTATTCATCTAATTTGCTGTTATTTGCCTCTTCGTAAGTCATTTCATAGAGCTACATAATTTTACTAGTGTTTCGTTTTTGTTTCGTTTGTTTATGAAATGTGATTGCATAATTTTTGTCAGCTTTATATGTTTAAGTACAGTTTATGAGATGGTTTTTATAGTAATTTCTTAAATTGCATATGTTGCAGTGGTTTTATTTATAGAAAGTTTATAGAGAGAGAATCAGTGAGTTCGGTAGAAAATAAATGTAAATGAAATTTATAATCATCCTCGAAATAGCTTTTTTTTCTGTTATTTAGATATCTCTTAACCCATCTGTTAAACTTTTGGAACATCACAGAATAATTATTAAAAAAGAAATAAATAAAATGCATTAAATGACTATAAATCAATCATCTTAAAATGTTAATCACTTTAAAGATTTTAATAAGTATTTTGAGCAAAAAAAAAAAAAAAAAAAAAAAAAATCACTAATTAGTTAAAAAATAAAAATGCTCGAGTCTTTTGACATTTCTAAATACTTGTAAAATATTTGAAATTTTGAAATTATTTAACATTAAAAGTTGAAATTGCTGTGGAACTTGGCTGCATTATTTATCATTTTTCTTGCAATTAAATTTTTGCGATGCATTGCAATTTTTTTTTAAAAATCAAATATACTTATAGATATCTTCTAGTGAGATTGAGCATTTATCCTGTATTATAGAATTCTCAAATTGCTCATACGGGTTTTATAGTCACGAAGAGCATACATCTACATACACACTTTATATCAGAACTTCATGAAAAAAAATTAAATAATAAATAAATAAATAAATATAAGAACACTGAAATAAGGATTTTACCAAATATGCTATTTTTGTAAACATATGAAGTAAGTGTTCTATAACGCGTTATTGTGTTTTTCGATTAGAAATTTTCTTAGACAGGATTAAAATTAATCTTCAGCTATGAAATTTTTTTATGTTTTGCATATTTTTATAAATATTCAATCATTGAAAAAATAAAAACGAAGAAATGAAACTTTATTTTACCAAACCTCATCACAAAATAAATCGAGTAATTTAGAACATTCCACTTAAAATTGTTTCAGTATAATAAAGGTTAAGGAGGGCCACTTAATGCTCTATTAAAATTTATGAATTTGCAAAAAGTAATTCTAGTAATCTACGGAGTATCCGGCAAGGTCGTCACTTTGAAATGCAGATATCACTAAGATTTTGGTTTAAAAATCAACGTTTATTTAAATCTTATCAAACAGAGCTGTAGTGGAGCTTCGTCAATTTCGCCCATTTTACACTACGCTTAGCACTTGGTCAATAACTTAGTCATTAAATCAAAAATGCAAGTTTACTAAATTCGTAACTTTCCCATGTATCGAAAAGTTACTGCTTAACTGACGATCGTTATCTATGAGATGTAAATTTACAACTGGGCAAAAAATGTTCGAACCAGGGTTCTCTTGGCTGAAGCTGCCAATGCTCTACCATCTGAGCTTTCCCAGACTATCTCTACGTTGGATCTAATTCACCTGGCTAACCTTATTGATTTTAGCATCTGGTCTGATATCTAAATCAGCTACACAGAACAAATCGCAGTCAATAGAGCTCTTAAAAAAAAGCTGGATACGCAAATACACTAGATACACACAACACTGTACAGAAAATACAGTAACGCAATCATTCTAATTGGTAAATAAATCATATACTTTTTCTCATACCACTTATTTAATAATTATTTACCAATCTTATATGATTTATTTACCAATTAGAGTAATTGTGTTAAAATTAATGTAGTGATAACTATCTACTTCGAGAGCAAGCAAAAATGTCACTGTAAAATAAACGTTAGCTAAATATCACTTTCTTAACAACCCGTGGTTGTTGATGGACTTTTATTCAACAATATATAAAACTCAATTTCCTATCAACTGGAAACTTTTCTATCGGCTTGACTCAGCACACGTAGCAAGATATCTCCACAATTTGTAGACTGGTCTCATTTTCCTGTACGATAGGACTCGGCCCAAGGTTCTTAGATACAACAGGCCTGTAACCAGATGGGGGCGAAGGGATCTGGGCCCCCCTTAGCTTCCTCTAGAGCCCCCTCAAATGCTTTCAATATTTTTTACTTTTTTTTTTATATAAAATGTATATTTTAACTTTCCTTAAGAAAAGAAAAGAAAAGAGAGGCAGAAAGAAATTGAACTTCACTTTTAGATTTTTAACTACTTTGAATGCAATAAAATGTGCCATTTACCTTTCAGAGCCCTATTAGATCGGTGATCAGTTATTTTACGTTATCTTGTTTGCGGCAAAGAAATTAGCGGTACAGTTCTGGAAACGCGTTCTAGATCGGAACATTTATTTCTCCTCAAAAATTAAATCCAGATACACAAACTATCTACCACATGTTTCGTCGGACATTTTGTGATAATTTAAAAGCAATAAACTTACACAGGATGAATGGATACAGTCATCTTGGTCAAGTTGATCGGCAAATAGTAAAGCAAAGGGGAAACGTCTTCACTAGCGTAGTTTACTAAAAACACATGTTTCTAAATTTTAATGATTCGCCTATTGGCAATATATATTTGGCAGTAGATTTAGTTAATGATGAAATATCACTTGTAAAACAGATTGTTGAAGGAAATAAAATATATATATATATATATATATATATATATATATATATGTCAATTTATTACAAATGAAATAAGAGAAGTAATAGCTTGAATACAAGTAATTGTTTGATGCTGCAGGTGTAGGCAAGGGTATATTGGAAAAACAGAATAATAAAAAAAATGTTTTTTGTGTTTCATAAATTTGCAAACCATTTTTTTAATTTGTCATATAACAATAAAAAGCATTAAACGAAAAAGCATGATTAAGGTTAAGTTTATTTTAAGATAAAATATCTTAATATCTTATATTAAAATATCTTCAATTATTTGTTGTATGTTGCATTTAAATCTATTTTCAAGCTTAAATCCGCTATTTCTAACGCATTTGCGAAATAATTTTTATTAATAAAGGCATAAAATTTACCGATATCGATTATCAGACTCAAAGATTTAAACTGCGCAACTCAGTTTTGTAATTTCTAAGATTGTTTACCAATTTAAACGAACTACTTTCTAATTATTTTATTTTATTTTATTTTTATAAAGACATTTGCAATTATTCAGACAATATAGGATCGAGCAGCGTTTTATGTTTTTCTAGAGTAGAATACAAAAAAAAAAAAAAAAAAAAAAAAAAAATAATAATAATAATAATAATAATAATAATAATAATAATCTTGTCAAAAATTAACGACAAATTTGACGCTGTAGGTTGATTTTTCTGGAATTTAACGATGAAATGCTAGTCACAGAGTAGCAAATGATTATAACTTATGATTATTTAATAATAATAATAATAATAAAGGGAGGGGGGACAGCTTTCCATTCATTTAAGGGTGTTCTTAACTGCTCCGCTCAACAAGCGCAAAACGTTTTGAAACATTTACAAATTCATTTTTTAATAGAAAGTTATAAAATTGGAATGCTTGACTATCGAAGCGATTTCGAATTGAACTTATTTTTCCATTTTATGATAATTAAATTACCTATACATTTCTAAGCTATTTCAACTACTGGATCACCCGTGTTTCTCCTACTTTTCGACCGGTTTTTCTGCTTTCGTCTGGAAATGTGCTCAAAAGTGTCAAGTTTGAAGGCTTGTTATGAAAAATCTATTGTGTTTTAAAAAAAACAGAAAATTGAGTGCAATTAGACAGTTTCTGAATAATAATACCTGCTATTTTCATGCATTTCCAAACAAAAATAAATTAAAGCATGTGTCACAAAGTTGCCCTTTTTGATTTAAGAACACCCTTAAGCACATGAAGGTGAGAAGCTGATGTTTTTAGGTAAATGGGAAGAAAATTCTTGAATGCATCATGAAAATGCATCATGATATTGAGTGAAAGAAAAACATTTTTTAAGATCTTTAGAAACAGGGGAAATGCATAATAATAAATAGTTGCCGTCATTTAATGAAAACTGTTCACTTGTTTCGAAAATGGGAATTCATGCTCGTGTGGTTTTTTCCCCCTGAAATGAGTTTGGACCAACTTTAGGAAAAACATGTTAAACGTATACAAAGTAATCTATGTTAAGGGCAGAGCCCGATCAAAGTTGTATTGGGCCCAAGGCCCAGGAGTTTTTTCTTTTGGACCCCTCGTACCAAAATATTAGTATTTTTTTAAGGGATATTTGAAAAATTATAAGTAGATTTTTATACGGTTGCCAATTTAACCAAAATCATTTTTGGCTTTTCAGAAAATAACTGCAGGAAACTGCAATTTTAAGAAATATTTAAAAAATCATTTTGTTAAATCTGGGCCTTCCTCAGTAATGGGCCCAAGGCCATGGCCTAGTTGGCCTGTGCGGTAATCAGGCCCTGGTTAAGGGGGCACAGTACCTTTGAAACATATCTTCAATTTTGAATAATATTGTAATATACCTGGTGGCACAATACTTAATAGTAAAAATTAAATAAAATCATTATTATTTGTAAAGCAACCTGTTTTACTAAAATTAAATTTAAAAAATAACTTTTTAAAAATCTCTACTACATTTATAAATATATTGACTTTGGTTTTTATTTTTCTTATTCGTTGGAGTATATTATACGTAAAACTGTGTACGAATTTTTAGATGTGTGGGATTTTACATTTAATATGATTTTTTTCTTCCGTGTATATCAAAAAATGAAGGAAATTCAATAAGCTCTCAATTTAAACATAAAAAAAACCCCTAAGCTTGAATATTAAATCCATAGCAAAAATATTCAGTATCCCATGAAGAACAACTAAAATATTTCCAACCTCTATCTAAATTAGCAAAAAATACTTTTTTTTATGAGGATGCTTTTATTTTCCAACCCGGCTCCGAAAATAAAAGTGTCTTCACAAAAAATACCTGTAAACAAAATCAAAAACGTAAAACCGACCTTTGTATGGATCGATCTGAACTACTCGATGAAAAAAAAATCATTTCAAAATGTGTAAATTCAAATGAGATACTTTTTAAAATCTCTTCCATAGGATTAGCATTAGCGAACGGGTTTTTCGCTTGACTGAAGTAGCATATTAAATAATTGTGTGAATTAGAGACCTGCACGAACCGATTTCTATAAGGGCATTGTTATTTTTTTACATTTACACCTGCTAAGAAAGCAATGCATTTTTTTCTTTCCAATGCGACTCCGTCTTAGAAGATTTTACTTTTACCATATACCATTTTTTAGATTTTTATGTCTCCATTACATGGAGTATGGATTAATAATACTAATGATAACTGAAACTTTTACATACAACAAACAAAGGTTCATTAAAAGCATAAATATCTCAGCCTACGACACTTTTGCATAAATGGAGATTATAAACATGGAAAAAACAGACTAAGATATTTTTTTTTTTGGTCTGAACTCTTCCGTAAGAATAAAGATCAATGTTCTGTAGAAATTCACTCGGCCCTTATTTTTAACCTCTTTTCCGAGCCGGGCCGAGCTCGGGCCTTGTTTTTAGCTATTATATTGGGTCGCTAAATCTTCTCTACGGGCGGGCCGATTTTTTTTTTCTATGGATCGGACCGGGCTCGGGCCTGGAAATTTCGGCACGTGCAGACCTCTAGTGTGAATCTTTTAATGCAGATTCAAAAATTCACAAAAAATGCTTTAGAAGATGAAATTTTCATGTATTCAGGATTTGGGACATAAAGAGTTCAGAGGTAAAGTGTCCTTAATTGTTTTACATTCATTTTCCAATGATCACGAAGTATTTTCCATTCAGGAAGATTTCATCATAGAGAGGTCACGCTTTAGTCGGGTTCATCTATAGACAGGTCCCTTTTGTTAGTTTTTACTGTATTGAGTTTGCTTACGTACTGTATGAATTACTAAAAGATATCAGCCCTACAAAAAAAAATTCGGAGCCCCCCCTAACATGATTCGCTGGTTACGGCCCTGCGATATAATCTTTCGCTCCTGTTTTTATATTCAGTAGATCGATCAACGAAACAATATTTGCATGAAATCACAGCGAAAACCCGTAACTGCAGATTCCGAGAACCACAAACACTCTTAGGAAAATTAAAGTAAAAGACAGGTGTCGCTTTTGTGCATACGACACGATCATAATCGAAAAACTAGACTACCTTTATAAGAAACTTGCTAGTCCACTACAAAACTTCGTAGAACTTGACTAAAATTTTCATGACAAACATGAGATTCTTTTGCGGCACAGTTGTGTGCCACAACACACCTATTGAAAACGTGATGTATCTCCTGCTCTGTCCACAGATTCCTATACTTTTTTTATATATTCGCCATCATTATACTCAAAATATTATCTTCGTCATAGTTTTCATTTTTCGTAATGGACAACACATGCTAAAGAAATTTACCACGCAGATAGTAATTTTTAAAATAGTCGTAGCAAGTGTATAAAAAATTAGAATCTGCTATTCCTGGATGTAATGTTTTTTATTTTACACATTTTACTACTCAAATAGTTATTTGAAATCTTTGCAGTTTTGCATTTCCTGCTTAATATTCAACTTTATAAAATTTAAATATTTAAAAAATTTAAGTATTTTCATCATGTAATTTCTGCTTTAATACTAAATTATAAGATCTTTCGACAACTTCCTCACAGTCAATAAGTAAAATCGGCCATAGCAAAAGGTTTAAATATTTTCTCAGAAACATTATAGTCGCGAAAAATCTCCGAATACTCGTAATTATTGTAGTTTAAACTTAACTATCGCGTATCGTATTAGGAGCACTTCCGGTTTTTCTTTTGAAACGATTAAAATATCTCTTTTAAATATCGCCTGTTTACTATTTAGGTTTTACGATACGATAATATCGATATAATTAGAGATACTCACACAGAGTTAGTTCTTCTGAATTCTCCTATCTTCGTAGCAACAATCACTTTGGATACCACATAGAAACGTCCTTGATTCTTTTCCGCTTTATATTTGTTCAGTACTGAACTTTCCAAAAGGAATATCCCTATAAATCTGTACAGGCTTTCATTCAGGATACTCCTGATTCCATTTAGAGAAGCGACAGTTAAAATACAAAAGGTGAAGATTAGCTTAGTCCTTTAAAATGCTGCGGTTTTTAGAATAATCATTATCGGAATGTTCGAGGGCGCAGCTATCAATCGCGTTCACTAGATTTGAATCAAAATGGATCTGGTAATCAATTTCGGTTTTGTTGGAGTGTGAGGGACACGAACATTTTCGTCAGATTGCTGTAGGAAGCAATTATTTATGAAATTATGTGCGGATTTTAAGTGTTTTTTAACCCCTGTTTTGACCTAGTTCGATCTCCATCTCTCAGCTCAAGAATTGTGATTGATATTGCCGCTATTTCGTTTTACATTCCAGATTATCGTTTGGGAATTCCATTAGTTGAGTGCGCAATTTGTTTCTCAAATTCCCGATTTTGAAAAAATATATTTTGGATTTTATAACATAGTTATTGTCTAAATGAATGTAATTCGTTAATAATCCATTATTAGAATTTGTTACGGATTTTCTTCATTTAAAATTTTGTATGAACATTCTGTTATCAATCTAGTTTTTCTGGAGTGTGTTGAAAACAAATTTATCATCAGATTGTAGTTGAAAATAATACTTAACAAATTATGCGCGAATTTCAAGTGTTTTGGCGTGGGTCGATCATAATCATTCTGATCAAGGACTGTGTTTGATATTGTTTTTATTTAATTTCATGTTCATGATTATTTTGGGAATTATTTTAATTGAATAAACAGTGTGTTTAACAAATTCCCAAATTAAAAATGTATTTTTGATTTCATAGTATAGTTACTATCTGAGTGAATGTAATCAGATAGTATTCGAGCTTTAAAATTTGTCATAGATCCTCACACTTTAAATTCTTATGAAATAATCTGTTATAAATTCAGTTTTTTTTGGTGTGTATTAGAAACAAAACTCTTCTCAGATTGTTTTTAAAAAAATGTCGGTACGAAAATATGTGTGGTTTCTGAGGGTTTTTTACTTCTGTTTTTGCTTAGTTCAACTGTGATTTATGTATTTCTATCTATTTCGTTTTAAATTCATGTTTATTTTTTGCAATTTTTTGTGAATTCATTTATTAAATGAATGAGCAATTTGCTTCATATCATTTCCGATTTTTCAAACGCTCACTTTTTATTTATAACATATTTATCGCCTGAGTGAATATAACGAATTTGTACTTGAGTTTTAAAATTTCTGCAATAGATTTTGTACATTTGAAATTTTGTATATTCTGGTATCAATTCTGGTTTTGCTGGGGTGCTTTAGACACAAAAGTTTCGTCAGATTGTTGTTGGAAACAATTATTTATGAATTATACGCATATTTTAATTTTAATAGTTATTTATTTATTTTACTCCTTTTTTGGCATAATTTGCTAGACTGAAAAACTGATTGATATTGTTGCTTATTTGTTATTTATTCTTGATTACTTTTCATATTTTCTGTAAATTCTTTTAATTCTTTTTTATTCTTTTAATGGATTCTTTCTTGGGGTTCTTTTTATTACACGTTTTAATTAATTCGTTTTGGTATGTGTAGGATTACAACATAAAACCGAGGTATTTTTACATGCTATTTACTAACTTCTTTCATTTTTGTAAACACAAAAATTTGCATGTGTATTATATTTTTAATTTTTAATTTGTAATTGTAATATTTATTCCCGAAAAAATACACCATTTCAGTAATTTTAGATTTTAACAATAAATAAATATGTTAGCTTTACAATTTAATAATAGATTAATGTATAAATTAAATTTTTATTATGCTAAAAAAAAAAAAAAAAAAAATTTCCAAAGTCCTAGATAGGGTTGTTGTGTGTATGAAACGATCTGTGATAACTTGATCAGCTGAGCGTTAGACTTTTTATTTATCTGTCAATGGTACAAAATCCTGTATGTAAGGATTTTTTTTATAATAATGTAAACTCTATAAGATTTAAACTTTTCATTTACGTACAAACAAATAAGATGGCGTGTTCATGCTTATCTTTCATTTTTTGATTTTAGATGAAAAATGATTAATAATAAAAAATAAAAAATAGTATTTTATTAGACTGCTAAAAATAGAAATTTAAAAAAAACCCAAAAAGTTCTTTTCAAAATAGCACGCTATTTTGGTATACGAAAAAATATAAAAGAACACTTAACTACTGTTAGAGGTCTCACAAACTATTGCATTTTTAATTTTAACAGTTTAACTTGTAATTTTCAGTTTAACAATTGATACTATTGAAAATGTGCTTTGTTTTAAGCTCTAAAACTATCGCTAGAGACGTCTAAATAGGTGAATTTTAATTACAATACTCCTGTACAATACTCCTAAGTTTAGTACGTACTGTAACCTAAGAGTTAATCGAGCTTTTTTATTCATTGTTCAATCAAGTGGTATCAGAGACCACTCATAGTAAGTATGCGCATAAAAAATCTAGATGTTAAAACAAAAAATCATAAAATCACGAGGAGCAGATAGAAGCAAACTAAATAATTTGTAATTTTAATTACATTCATAATAAAGCACAATGTCTCAAATCCGGACATCCCAAACCCAGTATTCTCCGAAATCTACGCTTTACGCAAGTTGGCTTTTTTTTCTTTTTCTTTTATTGAAAAGTCACTACGAAACGAAAAATAAACCATTGAAAAACGTAAAAAACTTGATAATTTTTCAAAAATTACAGAGGACAAAATTTAATATATTAGGTTAAAAGTTTGATACTGAATGTTTTTTACAAATGCGAAAAAATTTCTGCGAAACGCAAAAAAAATTATAAAAAAAAAAAACACATAAAAAAAATATCGCAAAAAATTAAGATACTGCAGTATGGAATCTAAATATTTTTTCCTGGAAAGAGGATATTTACTATATTAAAATATTAAAAACAGATATATTTTATTAATGTGAAAACATCGTTGCGAAGCGTTAAAAAACCCCGGTAAAAATTGAAAAATCGTAAGCAGACAAAATTTATTATAAGTGAAAACTAATTCCTTTTATAAATGTCAAAAAAATCGCTGCGAAACGTGAAATAATTCTAAAAATCGCATAAAAATTTTAAATTGATCTGTGAATTCTGAATAAACTTTATTGAAGAGAGGGAACATTTCCTTACCAAAGATTTAAACCGAAGTTTCTTTCACAAATCTGGTAAAATCGCTGCAAAACGCAAAAAATTGCCTGCTAAAAATTCAAAAACCCTGACAACAAAATTTATTTTGGTGAGCTAAAACATTCTAACAAAAATAATTTTACAAATGGCGAAAATTCGCTGCGGAACGCAAAATATCGCTAAAACTCGCATTGAAAATTGAAAAATCTCAAATTTATTTTACTATATTAGATTAAAAGTTGAAACAGCATTCTTTTAACGAATGTCATAAAATCGTCGCGAAATGCCAAAAAAACTCTAAAAATCTCATAAAAATTGGTAAAAAATTCAAAATTCTTCGTATAGAATTCAGTATAAACTTTATCGATATGTTCATTATATAGAGTTGAAAGATCGAAAACCAGATTCGTTTTTGCTAAAATGGAAAAATCTCTACAAAAATTTCAAAAAACGTGAAAAATTTAAATAAACTATATTAATCTAATAAAAGTTTTTTTGGCTTTTGTAAAACATATTCCTCAATTAGATATATTTTTTTTTCTTTTTTGGTAAAACGAAAATTATTCAAAATTCGGAAAAGTCTGAAATTTGGAATCGCCGAGGTCTGAATTATTCTTGATTCTGGAATTTTTAATGTACAGCCTTCTGTAATAGTTACTTTGAACAGTATTATTTAAAGAATGGTCATGATTCGATAGAAGCAAAACTTCTTCATTGTAGACCGCAAGATGGCTGCACAGGCAATCACCTCATCGAGTTCACGGCTGAAATTCCAGAATTAACTAAAACTTGATTCGCATATTAAAACTCAATCGGTCGTTCAAGTCATATCTTGATGAAAAACGCCTAAAAATCCTATTTTAGTGGTTGGCTTATACGATTATCATTGTGTTTTCTTGCACCCAAAGGTATGAAAACATGTAAGAGTGGGAGCAGGTAAACACAATGGTAAACCTGCAAGTTAACCGCTAAAATCGGATTTTTAGGTATCTTCCACCAAAATATGACTTGGCAGACCAATTGCGTTTTGATATGTGAATCGAGTTTTAGCGAATTCTGTTAATTTAACCGTGAACTCGATGGCTTAGTAGTAGCATTATCTGGACAATGTGAGCGAAGCAGAATCAGCAAATGCTGTTATTGTTTTATAAAGAGTTCTGGGAATCATAGTTTCCTAGAAAAAGTTTAGTAACGCCACAGATTTTTTGACAGTATAAGTAATTTATTTATAAGTACATACACAAGAAGTAATTTCCTATTTAAAATAGGATATATTTTGACTTTTATATATTATAAAAAATACTTGTTATATAAAAAATTTTATTCAGTCGTAACTAAATTTTTACCTATCTTTGTATAAACGTCTAATGATTATTGATCACTTAAGTGCATTTTTGAAAAATAATATTGCCGATATCTTCTGCAAACGATGCATGAGTATTAAATATATATCGTTTAATAATAATTTAAATTTTTCTCAAAAGAAGTGAACTAAAATATAGGAAGATTACGAGAAATTTACTGGAATAGTTACATCAACAACTACTTGATAATTTTAGTAAAACAGACAAATTACACAACATTGTGAAATTTGAGCTTCTTTAGCTTTAACCGTTTCCGGCATGGGCAAATTCTATTTGTGAAATGAGAAATTTCGATTGTCACCAGAATTTACAAACAACTTTTTTAGAAATTAAGAATCCCTTAATTTAAGCTTTCATTTTTAAAGCAAAATTTTATTGAAATGTTATTGGTGCCGTTTGTTAGTTTGAAATTCAAATTAGGTATCCCGGACTGGACACAGTATGCCAGAAAGGGATAAAAGGTTTCCTAATAAGTGCATATAACGTATGCATTATCAAACTAGTCAGATGTGGCAATTCCAAAACTTTCTTTTATCTTATGCATGTTAATACTTTCTAAAAAATGCAGCATAGCAGCGCCACCGGTTAGGTTGTTTAAACCAATATCTAGTCAGTAACAACTTATGTCAGCTTATTACTGAATCTGAAGTTTGATGAAAATCCGCGCATTAGTTTTTGAGGTAGAGCTATTGCAAAATCTTACAAAAAAATCTGCATAAAAGCGCCATGTGTTGGGTGATGTACACCAAAACCTAATCGGGATCAATTTTTCTATCAACTTCGTACTAACTAAATCTGAAGATTGGTGAAAATCCATGCATTAGTTCTTGAGATACTTTTATTCTGGTATCGTGAAAAATGCAGTAAAGCAGCGCCATCTGTCGGATGGTTTTAAAAATTAAGCTACACTAATCTATATCAGGGACTAACTGAATCTGAAGCATTGGAAAATTTCTTGCATTAGTTCTTGAGATAGAGCTATTGCGGTAATTAGGAATAATGCACCGTATAAGCGCCACCTGTTGAGCGATTTGCACCAAAACGTAATCAGCACCATGTGTTATCAGGCACAAACTAAATATAAAGTTTTTTTTTAAAAATCTGCACTAGTTCTTGAGATATGGCTATTGTGGAAATTATAAAAAATGCAGCATAGCACCGCCACCTGTTGAGCTATATATACGAAAAACTAATCAGATTTAGTTTACATCAAGATCGAACAGTGTCTAAAATTTAGTGAAATTCCGAGCGTCAGTTCTTGAGATAGCGCGCCCATAAAATTTTTGTCACATACAGACTCAGACAGACATTTTGTAAAAACCTGTTTTTCGGGTTCTCTGACCCGTATAACGTGTAAATCTGTCGAAAACCAGATTTCGTAAATTTTCACGAATTCAATACTTTCTTGTAAAGATAGAAGAAAGTTAATTTTCAAAAATAATTAAAACGATTTCCACAAATATGCATGGTTGTCAAACTTGGTCTTTGTTTAAAAGTTTATAAATTGTGAAACCAAATAGGTATTGCCTAAATTGTCTGAATTTGTTCTTGAAGTGCAATATTGAAAATGCGAAAATTTTAAGGATTTTATGTTGTCTGTGCGTTTAACTTTTTGCACTCCACTGACACCTATACGGTGACATACTAAGTTTGACCACAAATCCACTGACACCTATACGGTGACATATTAAGTTTGACTGCAAGTCCACTGACACTCATGCGGTAAACAACAAATGAACATATGACAAATAAATATATTTTTAAGAGTTCTCTACATTATTATTTCGAATATGCAAGAATGGCGTGGAGTTGCTGATGATTGAAATTTTGGTGTGAATTGCAAAAGATTAAATCAATTAAATGTATTATCGTCTATGAGCAAACATTGATTTGAAATAAAATTGAAATATTTGAAAATAATTTTTCTCTTTCAATTTCACTGATCTATAAATTAAAACATAATTTTCATCACATAATAATTGAATTTTATGTTTTTGTTGACGTTGACTCTGAAAACGAAGTTTTTATTGCGTATCACATTTTTGTTATGCAACCTTAAGAATTTCCAAAGTGACCGAGCTTATTGGTATATGAAATTATACAAAATGAAATTAACTAAACTTGGGTCAACTGAATAAATATATAATTAGGACACTTACTGAACTCCCTGATTTTAACACGGATTATCCCATGCAATCACACCGGCTCTTACTGCACTGATAGGCAATGTGATTTCATACAGCTTCCGCATTGATAGTTAGTGTCGGTTGATGACTCATTGTTTTTTAAGGTAGAAAATTATTTCTATTATGTGATAAATATTACATGATATGGATCTTTAAAGTTACGCAATTAAAAATAACATGACATGGTAGAGCATTTTTAATGATTTATTTCAGCATTAAAAATACTTCAGAAAACCCTTATTGATTTATATATTTTGAAAATCATGTAGGCGGGTGTTATTTGTTTTGGATGTATGTACTACCTTTGACAATAAAGTTCGGTGAATAATCCTGTAGCATTAATATAAATGAAATATTAACGAAAGTTACCATACCATCCTTTGAAATAGTCATCTCCCATAACTATGCACGGCTGAGATCTCCTATACATGCCCTGAAAAATTCGCAAGAAGTCCTCTTTTGGGATGGAGTTCAAAAGCTTCACCACCTTCCGTTCGATATCAGCAATATGGTCAGATCTCTTTCAAAGAGAATTTGAGTGATGAAAATAGGAAGAAATCTGGAGGATTGAGATCTGGAGAGTATGGTGGGTGTTCAATTTGCACCACCCCTCATGAATTTCTTTCGGTGTCTTGCAAAGCTTAAAATCAAACTTTAAACTGGTCTTTTGTTCTTTCATTTTCCTGTTCTCAGCTAAGAACCAACACACTAAAAAGGCCTTTAGTAAAGCACGTCTTACACAGAACATAAACGACGCTCAACTGAACAACGGTAGGGGAAGATGGTCAACACTTGCCTCTATGCAGGTGCAGTGTTTAGTTTCCCCAGTGTTGCCAGATCAGTCGTTCTGAATTCATTCACCGAACTTTTTTGTCAGAGGTAGTATGAATTTAAAAGAAACAAAGAATGCCTGAAATTATTTATCCATATAAATAATTATTTCAGATTAAACTGAATTTTATTACAGATTAAATCTTACTTTAGCGCAAATATTTTACTGTTAAGTTATTGGTATTTCCATAATGCTCTATTATTGTGAATAATTGGATGTGCCAATCCCAAAACTTTCTTATATCCTATACATCTCAATACTTCAAAAAGTAGTTACAAATGTTAATACTTTAATATTATTATTTCAATACTATAACGACATTGATCTTCATCTTAAATTTCCGCTTTAGTCAATTAATCGGTGTAAAAACTATCTAATTTCTATCATGATATTTATTAAAATCAATAATGTTTCTTTGTTCTGTTGTGCGTCAGCTGTTCACAAATAACTCGCTTAGCAGAATGTGAATTTCCCGTTTCTGCATGAGCCACCGACGTACATTAAAACTAAGAAAAATCTAGAAAATTACACAAAAATCATTATTACAGCGCCCTCTTCTGGCGGAATATTCCAAAATTCACAGAGGACCTGCTAGCCATAGCCAAAAACATACATAAAAATTTGGTCCAATTCTATGCATAACTTCATACACTTTTCGATGATACAGGAATAATGGAAATAACACAAAATCTTAGTTACGGTACCTCCCCCCGGCAGAATGTTTGCAAATTTCAAGACCTGCTGACCATAGTCAAAAACATACATAAAAATATTTGGTTCAACTCTGTCCATAACTTCGTATACTTTTCGATCTACAATAATGAAAATAGCACTAAATTCATTATCACAGCTCCCCCTTCGGGTGGAATGTTTACAAATTGAAGGAAGACCAGAACAGAAAACGGACAAAAAATTTGGTTCAATTATCTGTGTAACTTCATACTATAGTACGATGGCGACACACGGACCGACAGACATTTTGTGTAAACATATGTTTTATGATTTCTGACCCTTAAAATGTGGAAATCCGTCGAAAACCGGAAGTCGAAAAAACATTTCTATTACAATACTTTGATAGAAAAAAGTAAAAATAATTTATAACTATGTACATGTTTGCATCAAAATTTCTTGTTGAAATAAGCAAATTTTTCTTTTTTAGCTTTATCGTTATGAATATTAATTATGCACAGCAGGCATATCTTTATTCCCATTTTTGTTGTATTTTAAGCCGCTTAAAAGTTTTCTTTAATGTGAAAGGTTTTATGCAACAGAAATAGAACAAATGAAAACCAAAATGCACACAATTGAAAGTTTGAAGAAAAAAATCACACTCATTTTGTTTTGTTTCCTATGGAAAACCATGTAGGGGTACGATTTAAATTATGTATAAAGATATTTTTTGTATGCTGTAATCATTTATGGCATAAAACAGGCCTATTATAAAAGAAAAATATGAGATAGAATGATTAATAACTCACGTAATAAAATATGCGCAGGTTTTAAATTTATACTGCTATTTTAAACAAGAATTAATTTGAAATAACTTTTTGTTTATCTCTATAGACATTTCAACTTGTGTAAAAACGAATGAATAAATAAAATCTACTTTTTCCCTGACATTTTAAACAGTTTTAATGACATATATATCTGGAAAAAAAAAATGCTTTTGCAACGATATTAAATAATGACGGTAATACAGTTTCTTCTAGTTAAAATTTTATCATTTGTAATTTATACATATCTGTGAAGCAAGGTTAAAAAATAAAAGGGAAAAAAATGACAGCATGAGCCGATAACAAATTCTTAAACGAATAAAATAGCAAATCCCCTGTTAGAATAAAAAAAACATTGTATATTTTGAAAGTATAACCGGATAAAAAAATGTCTGAATGAAAAAAAAGTTTAAAATATCTTCAGAGTTTTTTTTCCCACATGTATGTTTTTTTTCTTTGTTCTGTAAAAAAGAAGAGTTTCAAGAATGAAATCACTATCCTCCCCTCCCACTCCCCCTCATCTGCGGTGTAAGTATGAATTCATAATTGTTACAGTAACGTATTGGCAATTTTACTCAAAGATGTCGAGTTGTATGTTGAAGCATTAAATTAAAAACGTATAAAAACTCTAATTTTTTTTCTGATGAAGGCATGATTGAATTCCTTGACAAGGGAAAAGATGGAATAGATCTTAACACTTTGTTGTTCAACAACTACGATTTTGGGGGGGGGAAAAAAAAAACATTGACTCAGATGTTAGAATACATCATTTTAAAGGTGTAAAATAAAAATAAAAAAAAATTAGAGCGTAAAACTAAAATAATTATTGACTAAAAGGTACTTTTTTCACATCTACAAAAAAATAGAAAATGGCATACTTCTCATAAATATTGTCCATTTTCTAATGTAAAATTTTAAAATACATAAAATTACCTTTAAAAAAATCTCCTTTCGGACTTCTCCAGTTTTTTATTTGAGAAAATTTACTAAGTTACCGTAATTTCCGGCTTATAATCCGCGGATCAAACAGTCATTTTTTGACCCAGATTTTTAAAAAAAATATAATGCAACTTTTTAGATCGCTGTAAATAATTGGCTTCAATTACTAAAATAAATTTCTGGGTTCAAACAGAATTGTTTTATCCGAGGATTATACACTGGAAATTACGGGAATTTTTGCAGTATCAACGTGAAGCTTCTTAAATGATAAACAAAACTATGGTACGAGAAATTAACTTAATATCATCGTCTATTGTGAATTCCAATGATCAATTTGTATTAACTGGTGTATTGGAAAATAGGAGCAACAAATAAAATCGTGTTTTAAAACTTAGTAAAGTACTATTGATTTTGGGGTATGTTGCAGATCTGCAGCACGGTGATGCAAAGGGTTAACAGTTATGAAATTCATGGTTACATAGTCATATTTTTTTTATTTTCAATGGAATGGGGGAATGCAGAAAAATAGTTCAACAGATTTTTGCTATCTCAGATACCGCGAACGTCAAACACAATTTAAAATCTTTTTTCTTATTTTTTAATTAATCAGAAAATTTTAACGCATTAAGGTGGTTCAGAATTCAAACTTTCACATGTTTTTATTTATAAATACTGGTAAATCCTACTCGGGTTAAGGATGCCCTGTTGCTCCTCTTTTCTTCCCTTCTAAGAAAATACCTTTGAATAGTATTGTGCTATAAATAAAAAACAGTTTAAGGTCAAAGTTAGGGGAACGGTCGTTGCAGCAATTGAAAGTTACAAAGTTGGTGCATGCGTATTTGAGCTTTGGTTTGTCGTCTGCTCAAAATTCGAGACCGAATCTAAACAGCGCTATAGTTCATAATCGGATAAATTTCCCTCGTTGGTAAGTGGCTCTGTAGCATGGTCAGTAACATACGGGATTTGAGGTTTTTCCATGTTGAGTTCGAATCCCGCTCGCATTGATTTTTCGGAACGAAAATTTATTTCTCTTTAAAAATAGTAGATTAGGCATTAACTTTAAATAATTAAAAAAAATCTGGTCTATAGACATAAATATTTCTATTATTTATTTATTACTTTTCATTACATATTTAAACATGCAAAATTTTGTTGTTAAAAATTTATTTATACGCGACAAAATGTACATTTAATTTTCATTTTTTGTAAATTTTAATTGTTATAACATTTTTTCAATTGCGGTTCGAAAATGATTGATGAAAATTTCCGTTCCAAAAAATAAGACCGATTGACATTACATCAGTCTTTCGCTCAGTTTTGATTTTAGAGAGGCGACAAACCAGAGATCATATACGGATGCGCTAACTTTAAAACTCCCGATTGTTGCAACGACCGGATCTCGTCAAAGTAGCCATCTGGTCATTTTGCTCGATCTTTTTGTGGCCATTTTACCTGGAATGACGCCATTGCAAAAAAAGTTTCCAAACACCCACCATTCAAAGAGTTAGGTTATTCTGATCAAACAGCTTAAAAGCAAATAATTATAACACAACATATTATTTACCTATAATCAAGGAATCATACCACTTGCTAAAATGAAAAAAGCAAAAATAATAAAATGAGTACTTGGTTGACAATCTTTGGGCTTAGTAGTTGAAAATCATTTTTAAATGAAAATTAAGATTTTTTACAGTAAATATTTTCCGAGATTGCCTATCATTTTCAACAAAAAGCAGTTTTGGTACTTTTTTGTAGTAGGAGGAAAAGTAAAGTGGCCTCTGTAAGGTTTAATGAGTTTTGTAATACCTGATCAATTAGTAAAGTACTCAAACAAGCACCAATAGTTTTTGTAATAATGTTAATTTCAATTGGGTCAATCCATTTCAAGTGGTCCAGAAAATATTTTTTTGGTCGCTCGACCATTTAAAAAAAATCTGAAATTTTTTGTACAAGAACCCTAACATGACGGAAGTTCAAAATGACCGTTATTTTAATTTTACAATTTTTTGTTTATGCATGGCGGCCATCTTTGTTACATCGTGTTCAGCGATTTTCTCAGATACTAGGATACACAAAATTGTAAATATCTCTTATTTTGTTTTCCCAATTGAAATGGGGTTTACAGCATTTTGTTCAGAATAAAATAGGCTAAATGTACAGTCGTAGAATAATTTTGAAAAATAAATTTTTACAAGTGAAAGTTTAGCACAAAATTTAAGATGTTTTCCAAAATCTGCCCGTTTGCAAGAGGAAATTTTTCATGTAAGGAAAACTGTCAACCTTCCGCAATTTTTTCTACAAATAGGTCAAAAGTGCGTGTACTCACACACAAAGTCCCAGATCTTTGAGTTGATTTCTCTTTGCGAAAAAAATTCCGAAATTCGTGAAAAATTTCAAAAATCGCACTTTTAGACTTTGATATCTCTGGTGGGGCACGAGATAAAAATCTGAAATTCTGACCTTTGATACTATTGTGTAGTAGTGTTATGTACAAAAAATTTCAAGAAGGAGATTTGACTACAAGCTGAGATATGACATGGTCAATATGTAAAAACAATACTTCTAAACTATTGTAACCTGCTATGTGTTTGTTCATACCTACAAAATATTAAACTAATGGTTGATGATGCAAAGTTACAAAGATCACCTTCAAATTCTGTTTAAATCGTGATTTAAATAATTCAGATTGTATGCTAAGCCAATGCACTATTTGTCCAGATGAACAAAACATATACTGAAAATGCTATTCGTTCATTTCAATGGCCCCGAAAATATTTTTGTTGATTGACCGTTTTTAAAAAATCTGAATTTTTTTGTACAAGAACCCTAATATGAGGGAAGTTCACGACAAAAGACTATTATTTTAATTTTAATATTTTTTGTTTGAGCGTGGTGGCCATCTTTGTTTCATCGTGTGCAGCTATTTCCTCACATTGAAGTTTGATATCTCTTGTGTGGCGCGAGATAGAAATCTGAAATTCTGGCTTTTGATAGTATTTTATGGTAGTGTTATGCACAAAAAATTTCAAGAAGGAGGTTTGACTATAAGCTGAAATACGGTGATTAAAAAAATGTTAAGAAATGCTATTACGAGTACATTAGGAAAAATGAGATTAGTCTCTTTTATTACAAATTTACACAGAAAATATCATTTGTTGAAAACAGTTAAATAATAAACATTTAATTTACAAAGACACTATATATTGTAATAACTAGGCCTCATATAGATTAAAAGCTAAGTGGTTGGTAGCGTAAGTGCCGCTCGGCAAATAATCCAGGCAATGGGATTTAATGGAGAATCAATTATTTATTTGTAACAATAAAAAATTCTCTGGATTAAATTTATATACAGCATAAATCATTGAAGAACTCGTAGGATCTTAATCCACCAGCTCCAAGTCCAAAGTTCTGTTTCAGTTCATAGAATGTTCAGCTTATAAACGACGTAAAATTTCTCCAAATCAGCAACACGGCGTTAACTAAACACCGAAGACGAGACTTATCACCAAACAGAATGTTCCGTTCATAAACGACGTAAAGTTTCTCCAAATCAGCAACACGGCGTTATCTAAACACCGAAGACGAGACTTATACCGGCACTCTCCTAGCGAGAGTCCTCTTCTTCCGGCTCACTTGAGTGACGTCACCCTCTACAGCTCCCGATCCGAGCTGATCCACTTTTCTCAGAGAACAATCCGAGCTCCGAGCTCTGTTCTCTCCTCTTCTCGCTCCGAGACCAAAAAATCCTCCCTGCATAACCTTGGCTTCCTCTTTTTCTTCTCAGCCAAGACCTCCCCTAAAGGTCACGAACCAATCATCAACCTTAATGATCTTTTCTCATTAAGAGATTCGTAACATCGTCTTATCATTCGTACCTGAAAATACACGCCTATGGCGCCAACATGTCTGGTCTCTGATCATCTTCGTGCTTTCATTTTTGCGTCGGCGTGCTGTCAAAGGTGCGACCCGTGTGGTCTCCTATTCACGTTAGTGTCGCCCGCCTGTCTTTTCCGCTGATCGATGATGATTTAGCGATCCTTTTATATCGCCGATCTTTTCATCTTGAGAATGAAAGCCATTTTGTGTTTTCAGTTCCATAGTGAAATCTCTTTTCAGAAAAAATGTCTTTAAAAGCCTGTGATAAATCTAAATTAACACAACTACCCCCACCTCTAAGATGATTTAACGTCTGAAAGGCGTGAAATCTAAAAAGCAGAACATGGTTAGCTCATTCATTTGGGTGGCTCTTTGCCCTCAAAATAAAATTTTAACAATTCTAAAAAGACACTTTAAAAAACATTTTCAAACTCCTTTAACGACTTTGCTTTGTTTGGAGAACTCTAATAATTTCAAGGTGTTGAAGCCAGTATAAACACATTAAGAAAACCTTATATATACAATAAAAGAAAACTATTTACAAATGTGAGAGAGAAAAAAATTTTGAGCCTTTTTTTTTTCATTTTATTGCCCTGCTCAGACAATCAACGTGCGGTATATCCTTGCCCGCTCTGTGTTTTATGGCATACAGGAACGGTTGCAGTGATAAGGACCATCTTAACAACCTGGGATTGTTACCTGCATTGTTTTTCAGGAACACTAAAGGATTGTGATCGGTTTCGATACTGAACTCTTGTCCATCAATGTAGTGAGGTAATTTTTTATGGCAAAAATTATAGCTGCACATTCTTTCTCTGTGGCGCTATAACTTTTCTCTTGCTCCGAAAATTTTCTGCTCAAATAAATAATGGGATGCTCTTCTGAGCCCTGTCTTCGTGCTAAAACTACCCCTATCCCTTTATCTGACGCGTCCGTCTGAACCACAAATTCTAGATTATAATTTGGCGCATATAGGATGGGTTTTGAGTGAGTTTAGATTTTAAGGTCTCGAAAGCCTCTTTCATTTCATCGGTCATATGATTTTTTCTTTTTTGTTTTTTCCTTTTAATGCTCGTGTGAGCGGTTCTACGATGGTCGCATAATTTTCTATATAACGGGAGTAATACCCTGCCATGCCAAGGCATCTTCTAATTTCCGTTTTATTTTTAGGGTCTGGGAGTTCCGTTATGGCGCGGATTTTCGCTTCTGCTGGTTTCCTTTTTCCTTCCCCTACTATGTGTCCCAGATATTTAACCGTTTTTTGTGCGAATCTGCATTTCGAAATTTTAACGGTAAGTTTCGCCTCTTTAATTCGGTTTAGTACTGTGTTTAGATGCTGAATATGGTCTTCCCAGCTATCTGAAAAAATGGCCATGTCATCTAAATATGGAAGACAAAATTCTTCCAACCCATTTAGTAATTTAGACATAAATTTGGAAAACCTATAGCTAGCGTTGGACAATCCAAAAGGCATTGCCATTGGTAAGAAACTACCAAAGCTTGTGACAAAAGCAGCTAATTTTTGTGCTTTTGGTGTCATGGGTATCTGCCAGTATCCTTTGGTCAGGTCTAATACAGAAATATATTTTGCCGCCGCCACCTTTTCGACCCTTTGTTCAATATTCGGAAGCGGAAAAAATTCTGTTTTTGTTATCGCATTCAAACGGCTATATTAATGCATGGCCGAGGTTCCCTCCCCGGAGTTTCGACTAAAATCATGGGAGAATTATAATCAGACTCCCCTTCCTTAATTATATTTAATGCAAGCATGCGCTTTATCTCTTTTTTCAGTATTTCATTCTGTCTAGGAGATACCCTATACGGCCTAATTCTCACCGGTTTTTCCTCAGTTAGCTCAATATCATGAATAGTCAGGTCCGTTAAGCCCGGGTCATTCGAAAAAACTTCCCTGTATTCGTCTAATACCTGTTTTAACATTTGAATTTCACCTGCTGTGCACCGCTCGTTTAATGCACTTTGTTTGATAACTTCGTCAAAGTTATAACTATTTGAATCTGCTAACGGGAAAGCTATCTCCAAATCCTGAGATTCATCTGTCTCATTAAATTCTTTTGTCAAAATATTTATTTTACCTACCCTGGTGATATAGGGTTTTAATAGATTTACATGATAAATTTGCGATTTTTCTCTTCTCCCTGGTATACTCACAATATAATTCGTCTCAGAAATTTTAGACTCTACTCTACCGGGGCCTATCCAACCTACAGACATTTTGTTTTTCTTGTTAGTTGCTAAAACTAACACTTCGTCTCCTGGTTGAAATTTTCGTTCTTTAGCATTTCTATCATACCACATTTTCCGTTTATCTCTAGTAATTGTCATGTTTTCGCCCGCTAGCTCCTGACAGCGTTTCAGTCGGTTGATAAGTTTGAAGACGTACTCAGTAACTAATTCATGCTCATCATTTTCTCCCGTCCACTGTTCGAAAAGTAGGGTTTCCGGAGTACGGAGATTTCTCCCATGAACTAGCTCTGCTGGGCTAAAACCTGTAGAATCATGCGTTACCGTCCTAAGGGTTAAAAGCGCATGGGGCAGGTTAGCTTCCCAGTCACTACCGTTTTCCACGCATAGCACTTTTAAAAGCCTTTTTACTGACCTGTGCCATCTCTCGATAACGTTTGAGGAGGGGTGACATACACTTGAATGGTTTAGTTTTACCCCAAACCTTTTTAGGAAGGCTGTCGTTAAATTCGAAGTAAAACTCCTCCCAAGGTCCGTTTGTATGCTAGACGGGTAACCAAGTCTACTAAAAATCATGATCATCGCTTCAATGATCGTTTCCGAGAGCATATCTGGTATCGGTATTGCTTCTGGATAACGTGAATAAACACAGATTGCTGTGAGTAAATATTTATTCCCTTTTTTTGACGTCGGCAAGGGACCTACTAGATCGCACGATAATTTTGAAAATACTTCCGAAATTATGGGAACTAATTTTAATGGGGCTTTCTTAGTTTCCCCCGCTTTTCCAACTACCTGGCAAGCATGACATGACTTGACAAAATCCTCAATTTCCCTAATAATATTAGGCCAGAAAAAATATCTCAATATTTTATCTTTTGTTTTTGATTGGCCCATGTGAGCCGCTATACCTTCGTGACAAGCACTAAGTATCGCTTCCCTGTACTTAGTTTCGACAACTAACTGTTTTCTTTCGAATCCGTGATGATCCGTTACTTTCCTCATTACTAAATTCTCTTTAATTTCGAAATTTGATTTCTTTTGTTTTGCTTTTTCGCGAATGTCTCGTAGTGAGGAATCCGTCTCTTGTTCGGTTATGAATCCTGCCCTTTTAATTCTCGACAAGCCGGTCCCTGAGTCTTCCCCTGCTATCGGTAAAAACTCGTTATCTGACCTTTCCGGATCTGCCTATTCCGTGAAATCGTTTCCCCCCACCCCTGAGTTAGTTTTGGTTTCTTGTTCGCCTCCGTCGCTCCCGGGGCTAGTTTTGCTTTTTTTCGCCTGCGCGCGCGTCATTACTGCGTTCAATGTTTTGATTTCGCGTTTTTTTCTCTCGTCGATGAGCTTCTGCGTATCGTTTCCTAGTATATAATAGGACATATCTACGTCTCTATCAGTTACTATAGCCTTCGTCGAGATACTTCCTATTTCGTCAATTTCAAGCGTTATATTAGCGGTGAGCATCCAGCGAACATCATTTAAGAGTGGTTGTTTTATCCACATAAATTCCCCATCTAATTGACTGTGGTTTATAAATTTCATCGACACAAGTACCAGAATCTCTTAATACCGTAATTTCCTCCCCGTTAATACGAGCCTTACTTAAATACGGCGAAAAACCTTTTTCAAATTCTTGATTTTTATTTAAATGCCCTACTGACGCGGCGTTATTTTCCCTCTTGTGTTTTTCCGGGCACTGGGCTCGATAGTGCAAAAAACTTCCGCAAATAAAACATTTGTTTGCTCTCTTTTGCTCAAAAACACGGTTTCTTTCTTTATCGGGATCCTTGTCTCTCCAATTTGTTTTAGTTTCGGCCGATTTCTCCACACGCGGTTTTTCTTCGAGTCTTGGTTTTTCTGATTTTATGGGAAAATTTCTCGGGTTCCAGATTTTTTTCGAGGGCCCTTTGACTGCCTCAAACTCGTCTAAACACTTAACTAGAACTAACGGGTCTTTGAAATTTGCTCAAGAGTCAATAAAATGCTCTTTATATTCTATCCGCGTACGGCGCTTAAATTTGAAAATTTGAAATTTCTAGTCCGGTTAACCACCCTTCTAGATAACTATTTAACTCGAAAATAATATCCTTCCAAGGGGTGCCTGGTATCCGAGAATGCCTTGTAAATTTCTGGCGATACGCTTCAGGACTTAGCCGAAAGCGTGCTAACAAAATTGATTTCACGTGCGTGAAGTCGTCGATTTTTTCTGCGGGCTCGCGCAAAATTAATTCTGCAATATCTGCCGGGAGCAGCGCTAAAAGATGAGTCACAAGCTCTTCTGTTTCTATGCCTGCTCGAGAGGATTGCCGTTCAAAAAGGTTTAAAAAAAGAGTGATATCTGACCTTTTTGGATCGAATTTATGCATTAACGCTTTTAAAGGGGGTTTCTGACTCCTCTCAGATCCGCTACTTGACGTAGATTCACGTCTATTCACATTTTGAGTTAATCTCAATTGCTCTAATTGAAATTCCCTTTCTTTCTGTTTTTCTTCGCTGTCCCGTGCCGCCCTTTCTCTTTCTGCCTCTAATTCTCGCTCGACCCTTTCTCTTTCTTTTTGCTCGACTGCTTGAGTCTCCCTATCTTGTACAATATAATTAGCCTGCGATAAAGTAAGATCTTTATCATAATCTGCAGCTGATTCAATTTTCTGTATAATTACAGCTATTTTATTACTCTTATCAATATCAATTCCCAACTCGTCTGCTAACATTTGCAAATCGATTTTTCTACATTGCTTTAAATCAGTAATGACCGTCATTTTTAGACTGAGTTGCACTAACCGAAATTTCTATTTCTTTCCTAACAACCTATAAAATTACCCTAGCATATATGCAATGTTAATTTTATACATACACTTTACTACACAATTTAAACACAGTAAATGAGAATGAAATGAAAAATATATACATGAAAAGTACACAATTTACCGATTCAACACTTTTTTTTTTCAACCGACCACAATACAAGTACCTGTACTTATTTCTAATTCTAGAAAAATATTGCCAGTTTTAGCATTCAGATTTTTCGAAAACTACACTTCAAAAATGTAAACATAAATAATTTTAGATCAACAGGTAACAATATCCCTCTCTGTTTAGAAGCCTTTAAAGAAAACTTAAATTTATGACTAACCTCATAACATTTATGCTGCTAAAAAAAAAAATTTACAATCTACTGAGTTGTACAGTACATACTCTTTTTTTTTTTAACTTTCTAATTTGTTCCGTTTTGTCCGGAAGGAAATGCATTTAACATTTAATGTTTTTATCATTTAAAAAAAAGGATTTTTTTTTTTGCAATACTTTTTACTAATTTCTTAATTTTAGATTAAAATAATAAAAGTATAGAAACATAGTACATAAATTTCCTCACTGAATTTAATTTTGTGCAAGAATTATGAAACAGAGCCACTCAAAATTTAGAATGAGCTTACCTATTTCCGTCGTCTGCATCTCTCTTGGGGCATCTTTCCGTCGGAGGGTGTTGGGTGCTACGGGTAGGTTGCGGCTGGGTGGCCTTCCGTCGGTTAGGCGTTGTATCTCCGGTTATGGGTGGGTGCCTTCGTCAGCGGCTCTGTGTCTCTCTTTACGGTTGGGTGCCTTCTCAGCGGGGCGCTGGATTTCTCTTAGCGGCTGGATGCCTTCTCAGCGGGGCGCTGGATTTCTCTTAGCGGCTGGATGCCTTCTCAGCGGGGTGCTGGATTTCTCTTAGCGGCTGGATGCCTTCTCAGCGGGGCGCTGGGTTTCTCTTAGCGGCTGGATGCCTTCTCAGCGAGGCGCTGGGTTTCTCTTAGCGGCTGGATGCCTTCTCAGCGAGGCGCTGGATTCTATCGACGATTAACTCTGGAACTGCACGGCGAACTATAGTCCTGGGCTAGTGGCTCCCGCTGCCACCAGCTGTAATAACTTGGCCTCTTATAGATTAAAGCTAAGTGGTTGGTAGCGTAAGTGCCGCTCGGCAAATAATCCAGGCAATGGGATTTAATGCAGAAACAATTATTTATTTGTAACAATAAAAAATTCTCTGGATTAAATTTATATACAGCATAAATCATTGAAGAACTCGTAGGATCTTAATCCACCAGCTCCAAGTCCAAAGTTCTGTTTCAATTCATAGAATGTTCAGCTTATAAACGACGTAAAATTTCTCCAAATCAGCAACACGGCGTTAACTAAACACCGAAGACGAGACTTATCACCAAACAGAATGTTCCGTTCATAAACGACGTAAAGTTTCTCCAAATCAGCAACACGGCGTTATCTAAACACCGAAGACGAGACTTATCACCGGCACTCTCCTAGCGAGAGTCCTCTTCTTCCGGCTCACTTGAGTGACGTCACCCTCTACAGCTCCCGATCCGAGCTGATCCACTTTTCTCAGAGAACAATCCGAGCTCCGAGCTCTGTTCTCTCCTCTTCTCGCTCCGAGACCAAAAAATCCTCCCTGCATAACCTTGGCTTCCTCTTTTTCTTCTCAGCCAAGACCTCCCCTAAAGGTCACGAACCAATCATCAACCTTAATGATCTTTTCTCATTAAGAGATTCGTAACGTCTTATCATTCGTACCTGAAAATACACGCCTATGGCGCCAATATGTCTGGCCTCTGATCATCTTCGTGCTTTCATTTTTGCATCGGCGTGCTATCAAATGTGCGACTCGTGTGGTCTCCTATTCACGTTAGTGTCGCCCGCCTGTCTTTTCCGCTGATCGATGATGATTTAGCGATCCTTTTATATCGCCGATCTTTTCATCTTGAGAATGAAAGCCATTTTGTGTTTTCAGTTCCATAGTGAAATCTCTTTTCAGAAAAAATGTCTTTAAAAGCCTGTGATAAATCTAAATTATCACAATATGCTCAACAAAGAGTTTAACACTATTTACGAGAGATGTTATGAGTTTGACCAGTTACTGTTGTCAGTCCATTAGATTGTTCTTTCTCAAAATTTTATTTCTAGCCACCCAAGTCTTTTCACCCCTTGTTAACTTGAATGAAATTCTCTAACTTTAATAACTGAAACCATGTTAACTCGATCAGTTGCAACCCATTGTCTGTATTTTACTTTTCCTGAAATGTGTTCCGAGTAAAATTGTTGCAATATCATTTCTAGTAGGTTTGTTCATCTAGACAAATAGTGTATTGGCTTAGCATACATTCTGAATTGTTTAAATCACACAGAAGCATTTGAAGAAGATATTTGTAATTAACATTTAACTTTGTACCATAAATAATTTAAAATTTTGGAGGTATGAACAATTACATAGTAGGTTACAATAGTTTGGCAATATTGTTTTCACATAATGTCCATGTCATATCGCAGCTTGTAGTCAAATCTCCTTCTTGAAACTTTTTGTTCATAACACTACTACACAATACTATCAAAGGCCAGAATTTCAGATTTTTATCTCGTGCTCCACCAGAGATATCAAAGCCTAAAAATTGCGATTTTTGAAATTTTTGACGAATTTCGGAATTTTTTTCGCAAAGAGAAATCAACTCCCAGATCTGGGCCTTGGTGTATGAGTACACGCACTTTTGACCTATTTGTAGAAAAAATTGTGTAAGGTTGACAGTTTTCCTTGCATGAAAAATTTCCTCTTGCAAACGGATAGATTTTGGAAAAATTTCACCTGTAAAAATTTTTCAAAATTTTTCTACCACTGTATATTTAGCCTATTTTATTCTGAACAAAATGCTGCAAACCCCATTTCAATTTGGAAAATAAAAGACGAGAAATTTACAATTTTGTGTATCCTAGTATCTGAGAAAATCGCTGCACACGATGAAACAAAGATGGCCGCCATGCACAAACAAAAATAGTAAAATTAAAATAACGGTCATTTTGAACTTCCATCATGTTAGGGTTGTTGTACAAAAAATTTCAGATTTTTTAAAAATAGTCGAGCGACCAGTGCTGGACTACTTGAAATGGATTGACCCAATTACTAATTTGTTTTTAAAAAATTAAATGTATTGCGTTACTTTGAATAAAAACTGCAAAATGGCCACTTTTACAGACTTTAAATGGTCTCATAAGCAGTAGGTCAGATAATGCAGTCAGCATAGGTATATAAATGGGTAAATCAATTGATTCATTGTGTATATTTAACAGGCACAAGCTAAAGTAACATTAAGGATAAGTATTGTTTGTTTGCAATATTTTAAGTATTAAATCCTTACAAAATAAAGTAAACAGTAATGAATATAAATATGGCAAATGGAGAAATACTAGGGTGTCCCGAGCAGACATACGGACTGCAAATATCGAGAGTAAACCTTCCTCATTTAAATTATTGCCCGACCTGTTTTCTTTTCTTCAAAGGAAATTCTTTTGATTAGTATTGTTATGAATAAGGAATAGTTTAAGGGGAAAAGTAACTATCTGGTCATTTCGTCCGATCTCTTTGTGACAACTTTACCCGGAATAACGCCATTACAAAAGACTGTGGTCTGGCATATACCGTAATTTCGGGTGTATAAGCCGCGGATCAAACAATTCTTTTTCGATCCAGAATTTTTTAAGAAACAAATATAACTTCTTAGATCGCCGTAAATACTAGTGTTCAATCACTAAATAAGATTTCTGGGTCCAAAAAGAATTGTTTGATCCGCGGCTTATACACCCGAAATTACAGTAATCTGCATTACTTTGCGTTTTCAAACACACATCATTCTAAAAGTTATTTCACTCTGATTAAACAGCTTAAGAGCAAACAATTATAACACCACATATTGTTTATGTATAATTGCCAAAAAATTGCCAAAATCAAGAATTCTTGCCTAAAATAAAAAATTAACAAAAAAAACAGTAAATTGAGTTCAGAACTCGAAAAATATAGTCTTCCGCTTTTAACAAGGAAGGTCTCCATACGGGCATACTCAGAAAATTCTGAAAAAATTACAGAATATTCTTCAAATGTGGATATATACGTTTATAAATTTTTTTTGGCGGAACCCTGATAGAATGTTCGTAAAAAAATGATGAACATTGCCATTATTCGGCGATTTATCATCGGTTGACGACAAAATAAAATTTTAAAAAATACTTTTTTATGTCAAATTCTTTTTAAGGTAAAAATGTTTCATCTTGAACTTGTTTAATTTTTTTTTTATTTATAAAACGTTAATTTTGTCAGCTTTAATTTGTTTTAACTATATTTTTGTCATAATGTATTTAGAACGAAAATTAACTGTGAAATTTTGTGAATTAAAACAAAATTTAAATTATTTAAAATTGTTTCAATCTCAAAATTAACTCCAATCTAATTGAGCTCTGTGGATTCAATTTTGTTGCTATGGAAACAAAAACTATACTGAAATGTATTATTGCAGCTTCTTCATCTGGTTTTTATTTTGTCATACGCTTAAATATATGAAAAAATACTTTTCAATATGAAAGTATTTTTATATAAGAAATTAGTTTTAAAGTGATAAAATTAAATTACTGTTGCAAAAGCAACAGAAATATGTAATGTAAAATACATCTATGTGTCGAACTCTCTCACTGTTCAAATTTAAATTCATTAAATACTATTTACACGTATTTTAAAATTTAATTAAGAAGAAATTTTCAGGTGCATTAAAATCGTTTGCTTTTGGCGAGGGAAAATGCTGCTCGCCAAATCCAATGACGCTTTTGTCTTTTCGCGCCAAATACTCGAAAGTATTTTATTTTTTTACTGAGTTTCTTCTGTAATTCCGCCGCTAAATTTGATTGATCCTTTATTACATACATGAGTAGTTTAATCTGTATTTTTTTCAAAAAAAATCTGAGTATGCCCAGTATGGAGACCTTCGTAAGTCATAACTGCGCGCATCTCTGACGGCTGTTTCACACATCGCGCAATTCTTGCGTGGAGAAGGCACTATACAGCGGAAAGTACTCACACAGCTATCTTGTCCTCACTAGTGCTGGGCAATATATCTTTAAAATCGATACAAAATATAAATCGTAATAACGATACCAAAAAACTCTATATAAAGGTATATCATGAATATCATTATCCTGATGCAAACCGTGATTATCATTTCTTTAAACCACAACTTTAAACGGCGTTCTTTAACTTCGAGTACTCAAGATTCTACCACTCTAAACCGTTGTATTAAATACGATTTCGATTATCATGATACTAACGGAGTAATTTCTATAAGCTTAAACCATGATGAATCGGCAAGACCAGCCTCAACCGTGATCTAATCATGATACTAACGGTGTGATTTTTAGCAGCTTAAATCATGATGGAATCGCCAAAATTCTCCCTGTTTCAAACGCGATATTATCATGATACTAACGGTCATGATGACTCCTCAAAATTCTCCCAGCTTCAACCGTGATATTATCATAATACAGACGATATTATTTCTCTCAGCCTAATCGATATTTGAAAAGGAGAATCGTTTTGGTGTTTAGATGATGGGCGATAAATATAATATGTATGGTTTTCACATGCAGTTGCCGACAGTGAGTGATATAATATTTATTAATGCCTATTCTGTGGTCTATTTTAAACATGCAGATATTTTTAACTCTGTGAAGCGGGTTTTTTCTCCTCACAGTTTCTTTCAAAAATCGACATTCGTGTAATATATGTGAGTATTTGGTATTTTATTGCTCTGCCATTACTTGTTTGTAGCGAATGAGAGAGAATATTTAGACGTTTGTATATTTATTTAATGTCACCAGAACTCAAAATAACAAGAGCAGAAAAATTAAGCATTTAAAGTTTGTGTGCTGACAATAAAAAGAGAAACACAATTTTTTTTTTTGTGTGTGTGTGTCTTCTGTGCATGTGTGTGAGGAGAGGGGCGAATATTGGTTTTTTGTTTGTTTGTTTGTTGTTGCTTTTTTCCATTAAACAGGCAATGGTCGAAAAGCAGATTATCCTCATTCAAGTTCTCTGGTAGTACCAGCATAAAAAATAGTCTTAAAAGTTTGGAAAAGCTGTATTTTTTAGATCGGATTTTTTATATTAAATTCTTAAAGCTGTTCTCAAAGTATTATTTCACACAAAAATTTCTGGCACATTCACGGATTTTGTAAATATAAAAGCAAGAAATTAATTATATATATATATGTATTTAATATCAAACATTTTATTACTTTTTTTTTCCTTTTCATACGTTACTTGATGCTTTACTACTTTGTTCATGTGTCGCATTATCGATATATCATGATATAAAAATGCCGATTTTTTAGGATATTTAATTCTAGATATCGTTCAGTCCTAGTCCACACTAGAACAAATTTATCGGTTCTTTCCCTACTTACCCACATGCAAATGGTCTATCTATTTGTAACAACCTTTGTTATTCTGATTATTCAAGTGTTTAAGCGCATAGTTCGATAAATATATTTTCAATGTTTATTTTATTTTTTTCTTTATTTGTAAAGCTTTAATTTAATTCGGCAATTTAGTTTTGCTATATTAAACAAAATCTGACAAAGGTTGATTTGTTTACTTTATTCTAAAATCTAATTTTAATCCTGCCTAATTGGGTTGCGTGCAGATTTTAAAATATTCATGTTTGAAAATTATTTAAAAATCAGTAAATTGAGATAGTTTTTAAACAATTAGAATTTGAAAGTTAAAAAAAGAAAAAAAAAATTGGGCGGAATAAAAATTGAAATAATACCCTGTTTAGAGGTTAAAAAAAAAAATTAGGAATAAAAGAAGAATTTATGGATTAAGTCCCGTAGTCATCGTCAATATGATTTCTGCATTTCTGATGGGTATGATTTTGCATTAATATGTAGATTATCTTTTTATAATATAATTTTTGTCGTATAATGTATATTTGTGCATCGTAAAGTCGAATTACATCGGCGTAGGCAAAAAAAAGGAGATAGTGGGGGTAGTATGTTTTAAATCAGTATTAAATGTGGTGTGCTCAGAGTATTGACGCGATTCCCAATATTCAACAGGTAATAACACTAACTGGCAACACAATGCACTCAGGATTGATTTAAAGCATTTTTTGGGGGAGGGGGGACGTTGAAGTTATTTTCGCCTCTGTCCAAGTAATATCAACTTATGGAATATATATATACCTTTTCAATTGTAAATTATTTTTAGAAGCTCTATTTTTGAATTGCAAAAAATATTAATTTTATCCATATTTAAAAAATGATTATCTCCTGAATGAATAGCATTTTTTGCATATTTTTTCCATTTTTGGCTACAGAAAAGAAGAAATACTAATTTATCTTAGAATTTACCAAAAAAAAAAAAAAAAAAAAAAAAAAAAAAGGTAAAAAATCTATTTTTTTTTAAGAAAGAAGTATTTTTTATGATTATTTTTTGTTGAAGAAGTCATATTTTTGAAAATTTTCTTCAAAACAGAAGGGAGTATATAATAGAAAATAATTGTGCGCTGTAATCATAACTTTACCTTCATGGAAATTCATATATACTGTATCTCAATTTTAATATGGCGAATTTCGATAAAATATGTTCTGGAGTAACATGAATTTAAAGTTTTAACTACTGCTTAAACTTTAGGTAATTGCAAATGTGAAAAGGTTATACCTTTTGATCTAATTATTATAGTTATCTTACAGTTTGTGTATTTTATTTTAAACATGCGAAAGTATTTTCTAAATTAGAAAAAAACTTTATTTTCAAGATTTGGATCACCCTGAACACTTTTAACACAAATGTGTTTAATATTATTTACGAAAATGTCTGTCCCCCCCCCCCCCCAAAAAAAAGAAAAAAAATGCATTCGAAAATTACCTATTAAACTTTTTTTTTTTTAATCCACCTATTCAATACATTGAGGTGACAAAAGTCATGGGATACCCTACTAATAGCCTGTCGGTCCTCCGTTTGCCCGGCAAAATGCAGCAACACGACATGGCATGGACTCCATGGGTCTTTAGAAGACTTCCAGAGAAATATTGAACCATGTAGGCTCTATAGACGTTCATAATTGCGAAAGTGTTGCCGGTGGAGGATTTTTCGCACGAACTGATTTCTCGATTATGTCCCAAAAATGTTCGATGGGACCTATGTCGGGCGATCGCGGTGGCCAAATCATCTGCTGAAATTGTCCAGAATGTTCTTCAAACCAATCGCGAAGCTATATAGCCCGGTGATATGGCGCATTGTCAGCCTGGAAAATTCCATCTTTGTTTGGGTACATGAAGTCCATGAATGGTTTCAAGTGGTCCCTGTCCTTTCCATATAAAAACAGCCCACACCATTATGGAGCCACCGCCATCTTGTACAGTGCTTTAT
Source organism: Maratus speculifer (assembly GCA_964019185.1). Classification (NCBI taxonomy): domain Eukaryota; kingdom Metazoa; phylum Arthropoda; class Arachnida; order Araneae; family Salticidae; genus Maratus; species Maratus speculifer. Next base: position 194,159,482 of record OZ025299.1, read on the forward strand.
TGACATCTTGGGTCTATGGTTTCATGGGGTCTGTGCCACACTCGTACCCTTCCATCAGCTCTAACCAATTGAAATTACAATTCATCTCATCAAGCCACCTTTTTCCAGTCGTCTACGATCCAACTGATATGGTCACGATGTCAGGAGCGCCGCTATTTACGATAACGTGCTGTTAGTAATGGCACCAAAGTCGGTTTTCTTCTGTTATAATCAATTTCAGCCAAATTGTGCCGGATTTTCCTAACGAACACGCCCGCCGAACGCCCCACATTCATTTCTGCGATTATTTACCGCAGTATTGCTTCTCTGTCCACACTGACAAGTCTACGAAGGCGTCGCTGGTCGCAGCCATTAAATGCCAGCGGTCGACCACTGGGTTGTCCATGATAGGAGGTTATCCCTGAATTTAGGTATTTTTGGCACACTCTTGATACTGTGCATCTCGGAATGTTGAATTCCGTAACGATTTTCGAAATGGAATATCCCATGCATCTAGCTCAAATTAGCCATACCTGTTCGAAATCCCTTAATTATTATCGCGTGGCTATAATCACATAATTAACCTTCTCACGCGAAGAATTTGAACACAAATGAAAGTCCTCCCCAGGCACTGACCGTTTATACAATTTGTAAGCGATACTACAGCCATATATATATTTGCATACAGCTATCCCATGACTTTTGTCACCTCAGTGTATAAGACAGTCAGGCGGCAGCACCGACCATCACCTCATCAAGTTTACTTCTGAATTCCAGAATTATTTAAAACTGAATTTGCATATTAAAACGCAATCGATTTGCTAAGTCAAATCTTCGTGGAGAACACTTGAAAACCCGATTTTAGCTGTTGACTCGTAGGTTTACCATTGTGTTTTCCGCACTCAAAAGTATGAAAACGATTGAGGATTAGGAGCACGCATTTTAAAATAACGTGCAATCATCCTATATAATTGAAATGCGATGACATACCGAAAAGTACTGGAAGTGTGTACAAATTTGGTCAGCGAGACCGTATGCTCACTTATATTCTGAAAAATGTGACTTCCGAATTTCAGCTTACTTCAGCGTTCTTTTATTGCACATGACGCCCACTTCCGCCAGTTTTTATGCTATCGTTACACGTCAGACAAACATGGTGAGTTTGATGGAGATTTGATTATTATTAACGTTACGGGAATAACGGCTCCCTTTTGGATTGGACTTTTACTAAATAAATGGATAGCAACCCTTATTTCCTATTGCAAAAATTGTGTGTGCGGTGCAGCTTTTTTATAAATGTTTATCCTACCTTACTCTTTAGCATTTTGTATGTATACCCCCAACACACACACACACACATACAAAAAGCACCCACAAACACATTAAAAGAAGGATAGTTTTCGATAGATTATTGCTGCCTAGTCGGTTTTAACATATTCTACTTTAAAATTTAAGTTATTTATTGAAATATTACTATCGGCTGATCTGTTGGAACAAATTTTACATCTGTTGTCATTCCTAATCAGTTGACCTTTGGCTTGTATCTTGTAGGCGTAATGATAATACAATAAAAAATCCTTAAAATGAAAAAGATTCACTTATTATTAAAACTCTCAAATACTTATTTTTCTCAATGTTTTAGAATCTTTGAAACAAATTGATTGAATTTTAAAACATTTTAAATTACGTAAATTAATGTGCGCGGTAGTTCGTAAGCCAGTTAACTTCTGAATTGCTTTTATAATTATGAACAAGTTGATTGCTCGATGTGTAGAACTTCCGCTATTTTTAATAAGAGTAGCGTTTAACGGAAGAAAGAGAAGTTTAACACCTTTTAATTAAAGTTTTCTACGCATTAGTTTACTGCAATTAAAAAAATGCAATATTTCATGAAACCATTTTTTTTTGTTGTTGTTCTTCCTCCTCCTCTCCCCCCCCCCCTCCCCTCTCTTTCTCACACATATAAAAGAAAAAAGTATAAAGCGTCTCACTTCCTCCATGTTATTTAAAAATACAGTTTTGTTGTTCTGCAGTCATTTAGATTTTTTTTTTTTTAAATAATAAATAATCGAACAGTGTAAGAACGTTTTATATCTGAACGCATACCTTTTTCAGAGGCAAAAATGGAGTTAGGAAGAGTTGCGGAATATGTGCGAATCGGTACAGATTACTGGAAAAGAATTTCTTTATTCGACAGGTCAATTTTATTTGATTTCTGTCAGAAATGCTGGTATTTTTAAGAAAAGCAAAATTTTATTTCTAATTATTCAAAATATATGTATAAGAGTATACATCAAATATAAAGGAGGTCTTTTTTAATAGATTATTTTGCAATATATATATATATATATACCAAAATTACACAAGTTATTTTTCTTGGTCTTTAATATATAGTTGTTTTTTTTTTTTTTTAAATTCTTATGCATTAAAAATGACAAGGACGTGTATGAATCATGCTACACAAAAAATATGATTTCTTGACCGGATGAAAATCTCCTAACGCTTTATTGATCCTACATTGCAGAAATTATTCTTTTTGGGGTATATATTTTTACACTCATATTTACGGTTAGACACCACTAAATTAAAAAATGCAATTCTTTGCCACACATACGCATTAAACTCAGTGATTAAATAAGGCGAATATTTCTATTTAAATATAGTGGTAACATGAGTTGAAAAAAAAATATTAACTGTAAAAATTTTATTGATTCGTATATAAGGATTAAGGGAATCCAATCAGATGGCTAGCCCGAAGATGATAAATCCGAACTAATTAAGAATAATGGCCGAATAACTTTCTAGGAAATTTTTGTTTTGTTGCATCTGTAAAGAAACTTGACTATAAAATTGAAAAGTACGAATGCATTCCATGCTTATATTAACATAGTTTAACACTGAGGAGTTTTACCACTGTTTTACCACTGTTTAACATTGGATTTAACTGAGGAAGACAATTTGAGGTTGAACTGAGTAACAGCCTTAAAAAAAAAAAAAAAAAAAAAAAAAAAAAAAAAAAAATCTTCAAATTTCGAATAGATCCGAGTTTTCTTATAAAATTTATTGAAAAATGATTATTCAACTGTTATTAATTTTTTTTTTACCCAAATTTACTTAAGGACAGTTAAAAAGCAAATTCGGGTAAAAAAGCTTTTTTTTTTTTTTAATATTTGAATCCCCCATTTTCCTCCTATCGAACTATGTATTACTTTTATTTCTACGATAACGATAAGTTAAAAGTTTTAAATATCGCCTTAGGGGGACAGTTTATCTTTTCAATAATTTTGTTTATTTTTTAAAATATGGTTCAGATGAACTCACTGCATTCCAGTGTTTTAAAAAAGTACATAAAAAATAATAACTACATAGTATTTAACTGTTATTACTTTTTAAGTTAAAAAAAAAATATTCTTTTTTTTTTTTTAATTCCTACAATTTTTTAAAATATTATTATATTGACGCGTCATATTTTTTTAAAAGGTTTTCAAATGTATATTATACAAGATTGCGTATAGATTTTTGATACATATAATATTATATTTAGTATAATTTTTTTACTGCCACATGTAGTGTAAAATGATGAATTCTAACACATCTTCAAGTAATTTTTTTTAGAAAAACAACAAAAAAACCTGAAAACTAATTCCATATGCAAATTTACTACACATATAATAAAGAACTTGTACAAAAAATATTAAGCGTCTATCTCAAATACAAGAAAAAACCCTTCGTATTTTTAAAACATGAAAGTAAAGAAAGTGTGAACATGGAGAAAAAGCCATTTAAAGTTTTTATTTGTGTGGAGAATTACGCTGATTGTGTTAACAAGATTTACACTATCTCGCTATATAATTACTAATGGGTAAAAATGAGGTGGCAAAATATTTACAATTGAACATGTTTTTCATCTGATATTAAAGTAAGAAAATCAACATTTTGACCAATTTTGTGGTTTTCAAATTGATCATATTGTTAACCTCAAATACTGGTCATATTTTTAATATCTTAACATGATTCTGATAAAACCAGCTCTTATAGAAAAAATGATATTAAAACCCCTCAAAGGTGGCTAGATAAAATTGTTAAACTAAGTTCATCTTTCATCGAAATCTATATCCACCTGTAGACCAAGCCGGCAGAGATTTCTTATTATTTCTAATCTTATCTGAATATTTCACACATATCCCTGATCAATCTGAAGTTTATTAGGACTTTTAGGTAGATTTCTAAGGAAATACTACCTATTGCGATCGCACCAATGTTGGAATTTCTGAAAATTTTTTGCAGATCTACGCCGATCATGACCCCTAGACTCCAAAACTACCTTCAGTAAAAAAGTTTATATATATATATATATATATATATATATATATATATATATATATATATAATCTCACTTTCTTATGGACACGATAACTTCTATAATTTTGCTCCAATATCTTCCAAACTGATACATAAAATCTCGGCTAAGTTCGTTAATGGGCAAAATCGGTCCAAGGGGGTGGAAATAGGGAGGGTTTTTGTGAAAATCGAAAAAAACGTCATAACTTCTTAATTAAAATAGATATCGAATCGGTTTAAAGTTTATATTACTTCGTAAAAATGGGCCAAAAGTTTATGCGTGACAGATTTTTAATAAATTTAGAAATGGGCTCAAGGGGCGAAAAAAACAGAGTTTTGGGGAGAAAAAAATTCATAACTTCACCAATTCTCAAGATATTAAGTCCAACTAAATTTTTTATAAATGTTCTCAGAATTTTCTAAAACTTTTGTATTTACAAGTTTTTGATAGGACCAACTTTTACCGATGAAGAAAATTAAAAACGAAAAGAAAAAGGAGGGTGAAAAAAGAAAAAAAAATCCATAACCCCGTCAATTTTTAAGCTATCAAATCTAATTAAATTTATTTTACATCTTCTCGATAATATCTACAACTTTGATACTGACAAGTTTTTCATAGGACCAACTCGTATAGCAAAAATAAATTAAACAAAAATAGGAGTTGGAGAAAAACACCTCAAATCCAAACTGCTTATATTCTGACTCATTTTAAAATTCATTTTTGATTTTAAACGCATCCAAATAGTAAATCCTCTTATTTAGAAACTGTATAAAGTGACGCATTGGTCAGATTTTTGATAAAAATAGAATATATATTTTTAAAAAGGTTGCCAAAAAGGGCATTTTGAACATTTCCCGAAGTCATCGTGACTGAAAATTTAAAGAAGTATTCAAGTAAGAAATTGCGTTTTTTTTCTGACTCGTTTTTAAATCCATTTTTGCTCTCAAATGCATCCAATTTATAGAACCTCTTATTTAGGAAGTATATAATGTGACGCATTGGCCAGTTTTTTGATAAAGATAGAATATATTTTTAAAAATGCTGTCAAAGTCGGCATCTCGCACAAAATTTTCCGAAATTATCATGAGTAAAGTATTAAGTATGTATTCAAATAACAAATAGGTTATTTTATGACTCATTTTTAATTTCAATTTTGCTCTCAAACTCATTCAATTGACAATTTTTTGTTATTTAGGAACGATATAATGTGCTGTTTTGGTTGATTTTTTAATAAATTCAGAATATATTTCAAAATATGTTGTCAAAATGGGCATTTGAGCTGAATTTCGCTTATGATGATTCTGACAAAACCAGTTCTTGCAGAAATTAATACAATAATATATATAATAATAATATAATAATATAATAATAATAATAATAATATAATAATAATATTATTATTATATTAATAATAATAATAATAATATAATAATAATAATAATATAAGCGGCCAAATGAAGTTATTAAACTCGGTATATCTCTAATCATACTTTATTTTTTGTTGTTGAAATGAGCACTCTTCGAAATCTACCTCCGCCTATAGGCCAAGCCGACAGGGATTTTTTACAAACATATGTACAAAAAAATTTTTTTTAATGATTTTCTTTTAAAAATAAGTTTTTTGTTATTTAAAAGTGATTTTTTTTCCAGATATTTTTAATTAACTGAAGAATATCTTAGTACAATTTTTTAGCCGATCTAGAGTATTTGACCAGATTGTATCATCGTTAAGGTTAGTTGGGTGAAATAGTCATCCAGTATTCGAGGGGGATGGCTCAGTTGGAAGAGCATTGACGGCATCAACCAATACACATCTCGTTCGAATCCTGGCCCGGACTTTTTTCAGCCCCTTGGAAAATTTACATCTGTTACAGAATATCTGTTTATGAATTTGACTTCACTGTAGTAGTAATTACTCGTATTTTGTAATAAAAAATTTCAGGTAAATATCTTTGGTAGTTTCTGAGAAAAGGTACATTAATTTAACATGGTCGGCATAGAAGCGAAAGTTGTGCGTGTAGTTATATATAGTTGCACATAAAATAAATTTATTTCAAAATGACCCTATATCGATTGAAAAAAAATATATATAAGTGTTTGTGTGGTGGATCGCACTTAGCATGACTATTGTCTTCACCTAAAAATAAAATGGCGAATTTCGAAATGTACGTTATGCGTTTAATTAATTTTATGTTGTCTGAGTTATATTTTTAATTATAAAAAAGCATATTTGTCAGTCAGACGCATGTCGAAAGAAACCTTTTGATTAAATTAAATCCGTCTTGCATAATAACTTTATTAATGAAAATTGAACCCTACCTCCTATAGTATGATCGAACGTTTGAAAACTAGTTTTCTATTAATATATGCATCCGGTACACATATTGGCTGATTGTTTTGAAAACTACTTGTAAGAATTATTCTAATTAAATTAGAGCCCATTCAATTTTTAAAAAGCTAATTTTCATTTTAATTTTCTTATAATAATAAGAAAAGTAATTTATTCCATTCAAATTAATTACGGCAACATGAGAAAGTAATATTCTTTAAAAATGATTTTTATTTTTGAAAAGTTCGTTTCCAAACACATTTCTTTTAATTCGTAATTTTTTTATAACTTTTTTCCCCTTCTCGTGAAAGAAAACTTTCGTATACTGTGTCGGAAAATGTTGAAAGACTTGAAATTAAGCTAGATCGATACCGAAAAGGTTTCTAAAGATATAAATCATTTTTTAACTGAGGAAAAAAATAATTTCTTCTCTTCGCTTTTTTTTTATCGTTATTTACATGTTGATGTCTTGCTGTACGATATTAATGTCCTTATTTCTGTGTATTTTACTTATTATAACTAAATTAATATTTTTTTAAATAAAATCAGCTTGTGTGTGAGTGTTTAAGTTTATGCATAATGCCGTTTCTTACTTTAATTTCATTTAAGATGCTTGGTTATAAAAATGGTTACGCGATGCAACAAACGAAGCTGAACAAAATTGTTGTTGCCACCGCAAAATGGTCTTCTGTATCGTCTTAATATGCCAATTGTTCTTCTGTATTATTCTAATATATTAATTTAAATGACACAGTTACACACCAACAATTATGAAGAGGAGTCGTGGTGCATTTCTTTGAATTTAACATATAGTTACAATAACAACTTTCAGAATATAAAGAAAATTGCGCTAAATTGCCTCTTGTTAATTATTCAAAGCCAAAACTGGATCAACATACAGTGCTCAGCAAAAGTTTAAACACTGGTGTTTTTTAATTTTTAAATAAAAAATACGAACACGTGAGTTTTACAAATAGTTATACTTATTTTGAAATATATTTTATATAATGTAGAATAAAAATAATGGTTGTAATATAAGATAATATTTAATTTAACTGAAAAAGTAAAATTTGCATATTGCTAAAGTTTAGACACTTTTTTGATTTTTAGCCAACTGTTCATGGAAAAATGCAAATTTCAAAGTTACGATGTCACATGTCAGAAATATTTAATTATACCTCGAAGCATCAGTTAGTGAAGATGCCGCGAGCTAAAAATATTCAATTAGATGAGGTAATTGAAGTAGGAAAGCTGAAATGAAAAGGGAAGACTGTTGCAGAAATTTCAGCAGCATTGAATCGTCCAAAGTGGTCTGTCTATGAAGTATAGTCTAAGGATAACTCCTTCAAAACAAAACATAATCTGGAAGATATTGTGTGACGAGAAAATGAGATGACAAAAGGATCCAGAAACTGACATTTACACAAGTAATGATTGCTAATCACATTAAAAGTAAGTCAGAACTTTCTGTGTCGACGTAAATGATTCGTAGATGAATTGAAGAAACAGGCAAATCAATTTATATGAAAATGATAAAACAATCAGCTTTAAAATATCGCTATAAATTGGCGAGAATTCAAATAACTTGCAAACATACGTCATATGGACCCAAATGGTACGCTATGATATTCAGTAATGAAAAAAAGTGGAATTTGAATGGCCCAAACAAGTGGGCATACTATTGGAATGACTTAAGTAAAGATCCTGGGACTTTATAAGTCGACAAAAAGGTGACTTTTAAATAATTTGGTCCTCACTTAGCTTTAATACTCGTGTATCTGTGGAGTTATTCATTGGTTGCCAAGCAATACAAGACTACGTACATACGTTGGAGATTAATTTTTCGTCATTTGGGGAAATTTGCTGATCTAAAGTATGGGTTTTAGCATCTATTAATGTTGCATACAAAAGAAGAACTTCGTTTAACTCTGAAAATACTATTGATCTCAACTGGCCGGCGTGTCCGGACCCAATCGAAAACTTTTGTAACATCATATGTCGTAATGTTTATGCAAATTTTTGCTATAATTTTCTTTTAATGAGGTTCGAGCTGCTGTTGAACACGTTTGGTACGAAATAGATCACCAAGTGACGCAGCATTTAGTTTTTTCGATGAAAAGTCACATTCTTGCACTAACTGCAATCAATGCGGGTGCAACTCGATTTTAATTTGTAGTTATTTTTCTATAAATACACATTGTCTATACTTTTGCCACAATGTTAATTTTATTTTTTTGTCGTTATATTTTATGTAAAAGGTAAAATTCAAAATTTATTGTGTGTCAATAAAGGATAAGTCACAAGTAATGTATGACAGAGGAATTACAAACATTCGATACATATTTCTGAAAATAGAAGCGTAATCGATCATTGTCTAAACTTTTGCTGAGCACTGTATTATAACTTAGTAATAACTTCATATATAAAGTTGGTTCGTTATACTACCGAATAGAAATTCAGATGCAGCTTTGATGTTTATTAAAGATCTGCACGGGCCGGAATTTCCAGGCCCTGGTCTGGGACAGTCTGTATAAAAATTAGTGGAAACATATCCGGCAAAATCAATTAAATCAGGCCCAGTTTGTCCCGCTGAATTTCTACAATTTTTGAATTAACATACAACTATTTTAAAGGATACTGCATACATATTTTAGCTTATTGTATGTCTTTTAAAGCAAGGGTGCGATATGTTCACATATACAGGGATACTTCCCAATGTCCTACTCTGGTAATTTACATGTTCCTTATCACACCAGTCACTTTGTTAGTCTAAATCGGTGGTTTACAGTGGGTGTGCAGCGGCACATTGGAGCACCTTACGAAGACTTTAGGTGTGCACGATAATTTTCCGCAGCTTGAGCTTTTCTGCATTGAATAATAATTTTAAAACAAATCTCAGCTAAAAAGATACTTAAATGAAAATTTATGAATATATCTATTCAGAAACTTCCTTGGTGATCTATTTCAAGTAGAGATTGGAAAATCAGGCAATTTATGTTAACAGGTTCGTTCATTACACCAGCAGTTTGGTGATATTTTTTTGCAATTAACATATTACTTTTGTAACCTAATACCAGAGCTTAGAAAATTGATTTTGTTTTTACTTTTAGGATTTTTTTCAGAGCTTTTTTGAATGTAAGGTATTATTATATATTTTAATTATTTTTTATACTTGAAATGATTTTTTTGGAGTAGCATTTCGCATATTTTACGTTTCTTTGAAAAATCAAAATCTAAGATTAAAAGCGTAGCAAAAAATTCTCGTGGGAAACTTTCGAAAATTTTTTTCCTTCCTTTTTTAAAGCCTATTTTGGAAGTATTTTTAATGGGCAGTTGTAATAAAACAACATTGAATAGCTTTACCTCTTTACTTAAATTCATAAAAATTTCCGATTCAACATTTTTCTGTTATGCCCTCTCCCACCCCCCTTTCATCTGACCACTCACTATCAAACTGAAGAAACATATCAAACTAACATCTGAAAGCATCTCTAGATAAAGAAAGGCAACAACAGATTCTAGTTTATCGTTTCTTATATTCAGAACTTTGGTACCAAAATGTCACTAGTTCAAATATTACAGCGGTCTATAAAACTAGTCGACTTTTTTCAGGATGAACATTCCTATATTCAAGTAAATTTACTACTAATATGAATTCGGATGTCTAATGTGATAGACGATCAACTGCGTATTTTAGTCGAATAGCCAGTTAACGGAACATTATCGTTGTCATTATGGATTATAACGATATAATTTATTAAAAATTAAGCATTCAGTAATAAAACCTTTTTGAGCTTTTTATTTCCGAAGTAATAATTCTAAAATATATTTCTTTGGAAATTAGAGGAATGAATAGTTGAAAAAAGTGGCTTCAATTTTTATTTGTATTTACTATCAAAATTACTATTGCAGGATGTCTCTGAATATGTTTATCAAATTAGTTACATGATCTTAACATTTCATAATTTTGCATACAAAGCATACTATGTATTTTTTTTTTCACTTTTATATAAAATATGATCACAGAAAAAAAAAATTGTAGCTTTAATTTTCTAAAAATGTCAGTGAAAACAAAAAGTAAAAATAAAAGGTTCAAGAAAGGATTTTTTCCTTGCGTCAAAAAAAAAAAAAAAAAAAAAAAAAAAAGTAAATAAATAAAAAATTAAAAAAAAAATCCAAGCATCATGCATCTATAAAAAATATTTACCTTTTATACAAGTAAAGAAACCGCGGGAAGAAAATCTGTCTCAAACTTACGCCCACATCATATTTAAAACGTGATTATTTGCGACCAAAAAGTCTGACTTTTTTTTTCTTTCAATTCTAATCTACAAATGCGATCACAATTAATTATTTTTACTCCCATGCTTTTATCACGTTCATATAACAATATAAGCCAAAATTCTGAACAAAGCTTCTGAAGAAACCCATACTTCCAATTGCAAAGTTTCATAAAAGAAAAGGTCCAAAATATGATGACATAAATTGCATCTCCATGCGAGGCCTATTTGAAAAAATATGAATTTTAAATTTTTAAACGGTTCCTATAGGGCAAAAATTTCAATTAGGAAAAAATTCCTTATCCATTCCTGAAGTAAACACAAAAAATTACATATTGATATCTGTAAAATTCACAGAGAAATGGCCATTTAATTAATTCATCAGGTTTTAAGGAATTAATTTATTTAATTATTTTGTGTTGCTTTTAAATCAGTAACTTATTTAAAAACAACACAATTTTGCTATGCTTGACTCAAAAGGAGTTATATTAGTGCATAATTTTACGAATAATTTGTTTTATCTGTTGAAACATAAATTAATTTATTCACATAACTAGAAAGAGGGCATCTAATTAGTTTTTATCATAGTTTTAATTCACAAAAAGTATTTTATTTATGCTTATATTCATGTGTGCCTCAGGTATGGTCACAATTCTCCTCCCTCCACCGGAGCACTTATGAACAAATTTAGACAACTTTTAGAATGATGATATAAGTTAGAAAATCTTGATAAATGTTAGTTAAGGAGTCTAGGGGTAATATCACATATCTTTAATAAGTCTTGGTTAATATAACATATTTACAAGGGAAAAATAAGTAAAAGATTAAGATTAAGGGGCATCTTCGGTCTTTTCAACCAGAGCTCGGCTGAGCACGTCTTCACCTAGCTGGATCCGGCATCCTTCTGACTCTTCTGTACTGTTGATGAGGCCCTTTCGTGGGAAAGTGCTGACTATGCAACAATTATTTCACACGTGGGTGTTAACAAGGGCGTCCACGTGTTGTACTTTGATATGGGGCAGATGCCGAGTCGGCCAAATGCATCTGAAGCAAACCTGTTGCTATGGGCTCGCTATATCGACATAAATGCATTCAAATGTTTCACCAAAAGAACAAACAAAGTGTACATATTCATATAAATCAATTTTTACGAATTGAATTACTTTACCAATCAGTTAGATTGTGTTGAAAATAATAGTAAATCAATTTTTGTTCCAGTAGCTGATAAGTTTTGAGAAGCAGTCAAAAATGTGAAAATTATTCACATATATTCCCCTGTACCCTACATTAATTTCGCACATAAAAGGAGCCACAATCTTCAAATACATTGATGTGTAAATTTACTGTTCATTGTAGTCATTAGTTTTCGAGATATAGAGAAATTACTTCAACAGGGATTGAAAAAGGAATCGTTTCCTTCGAAAGGGATAGTTTCCTATTATTTAAAGCATCCTCAGAATAAAAAAAATTCGACAGTCACTGAAAAGAAATTACTCAATTTTCTTTCTTTTAAAGTAAGCTTAACATATGTATATATTTAGATCTTCTCTATCATTTTTTAGGAGACAAATTTATTTTTCCCTCTACTTATCTTTGAAAGATACTTATTTTATTTTTCAAAATTTACGTATAAAACACTCAACCATTTTGTTTGATAATTCTTTGGAGATTTAAGAAAAAATATATAAATTATACTTCTTTTCTTGATTTAAGGAATACAAATATGATGTTATAATTGGTTGTAACCTTTCGAAGCATCATAGTTGATGCAACTGTTAATATGTTGACGATCTTTTAACCGTTTGTGAGGCTAAGCATTTCTATTCCAAAACTGTTCAATTAATTCATGGTCCAATAAATCATCAAAACTTTTCTTCACGTATATTATGAGTTCGAAATTGAACTTATAAATTACTGGTGCCATTTGACAATTAAAATAATTGGGCATTAAAATAAGCCGTTTGCAGACTGCCCCTGAAGGGGTTAAAACAAAATAAACTTCATGGAAGTATAAAGAACTTTTTTTCAACTTAAAACTATACTTTTTGTTTACTTTTTTATTATTTAGAAAAACTATACCCAACCATTTTTTCTGGGGTACCATAAGCGTGTTTGCTACTTTAAGTCGATCGCAACACACTGTACTTAGGTAATAATGTAATTCCCCCCCCCCCCCCAATCTAAAAAAAAAAAAAATAAAAATAATTAAAATTGTAATACAACAAAAGTAGCATAAAGAAACAACATGACAATATTTATAGAATAAGAACATTTAATATAATGAAAGCTGGATTTCCAAATTCTAGAGATAATGAAAATGAAGAAATTTTCTTTTTAGGATCCTACTTTTACTTAATGAAATCAAAAACCTTTTTAACTTTTTAAAATGTAAAAATATGTGGTGCAATTCAATTAATTTTGAATAATGTTTTATTAGTGTTAAATATTAAATAATATATACGGTACTATAATAGTACTATATAGGAAAATAGTACTATATATCAAAAGAAATTTTGAGTAACCAAATAACATTTAGGATGTATAAAATAATTATAAATTAATTAAGAATGTTGTCTTTTTTGTGATATAAATATCTATAGCAACATTGTAGTTTGCTTGCGATTTTTATTGTACATCAAAATTTATTATAAATATAAATTAATGATTGTGTTCCGTGCTGCACATGAAAGACCGGCAGGTTACGAGCAGCTCGTGGGCTACAGATTGAATATGCTAGTCTTAGATCGCCCTTTTTATTGCGTGTGTGTATGTGGGGGGGGGGGGGGGCGGGGGGGGTTACTGTAATTTTCAAAATTCGTTAGTTAGATGAATGTTTAATGTGTAGTTATATTTATATGTGCCCGTCTCTTTTATTTACCAAGAAAAGGGCCATTTTAATAATTTATTTTACATGCAGCTACTTAATTTGAAATACTATTCGAAAAAAGGATAAAAAGAATTTCAGTTGTTTGAAAAAGAAACCGGAACTTTTATAAAAAGCTTTCGAAAATTTCTTGTGATTGTTAGCTATTTTTGAGTACACACATAAGGGAAAATTTCTTTTTCATAGGGCATTTAGATCAATTGGGCGAATAAATTCGTATCATGAAGACTTCGAAAGTGAGGGTGTTTGAGAGCGCTGATATGTCGCGTATTTGAGCTCCGAAGGCGCTGCTATCGCGCCCCCATCCATTTCCTTCCACGCAAGCCCTTTTTCACCCTACCCAGCCACGGCTTGCCTTCAATCTGCTCGGAATTCGCTCGAGTATTAGAAACTGCTTTGAAAATCTCTGTCTTTTGAAGCGTTGTCTTGTGGAGCTCTGGGAATAACGGCGTGCGCTCTTCCGTTTTTTCATTCACAAATGTCCACATTTGGTGTGGACGTTTGCTTTATTCATGAACTTTCTTAGTTCTTGCTTTTTTATCGGAGTAAAATTATTATCCGACGGCTGAAGAATTGCTGTTTTTGCTGGAGACAGAAAGCATGGTCATTTGTAGAAAAACATTTAATTGAAGATTTTCTACATAAACATATTTATATTAACTGAAATGGTGCTGTAATTAAAAAATAGAACTTATTTTTGTTAGTGTGCATTTGTACAATTCCATGTAGAATCCGGTTATGCCAGAACTTGTTGAATTCTTCCGAGGAGGTTACTATCCTCTACAAAAGTCCTCCATGAAGCGACATGTTCATTAGGGTGGAGATGCATCTTGACATTGTCTACTTGGAGTTTTTTTCAAGTAGCATTTCCTGTCAGAGGTGACCACGGAGTTAAACTCATGTAACTCCCTACCCCCTGTTGCGTCTGTCTGCGGTCTGGCGGGCCGTGTTCGGGCGCCCGCGTTACCAGGCCGACCCCGGGGTAGTGTGTCCGTTGAAAATGTAGATGTTATATGCATGGACCGTCGGGAACGACGTATTCCTTCTATTGAAGAGCATAGCTTTATTGAAGATAATTCGATAATACCTGTAATTCCACCGCCTCCTCTTATTTATGAATTTGATGTTGAAGATTGTTATTCGCACAATAGTCGAAGGAAATATCGTGCCAGGCCGCCAGATGATGATGATGAGGATAAGTCCATTATCACCGTCAAGTCTGTTCTCTTGTTTTTGATTGCTGCTTTTATTATTGGATTCATAGTTTTGTCCCCGTTACTGCATCGATATCTGTGATTCTTCAATCGGAAGAGACGCTTATACAATCTGGGTCCAAGGTAAGCTAATCCTATTTATTGTCATCGGGTTTATTACTTCATTGTTAGGTACGAAGTTAATCAAATCTTACAAATATTCTCAGGTCTCTAAGGGTGGATTGTTGTGAAACTCCAATAATTCTTTTAAAACACGGGGGATCAAATATTTTTTTGTTCTGTTGATTTTAACACTTTTTGTAAGGTTCGGGTTCAAGCACTACATCCACTGCTGCACCTCGCTTTCGTTGGGCTTGAATATACGCATATAAAGTTCTTATTCTACAGTAAATTTTGAAAAATAAGTTGCATTTTTAAAGATAACCAAAAATGATTTTAGCAGATACTATATAGTCTAAATATATGTTTTTGTGTCAGTAAATGAAATTATGCATGCAAAAAAAAAAAAAAAAAAAAAAAAAAAAAAAAAAAAAGACATGAAATAAAAAAACTGTGTATGAAACTTATGAAAGATCTAATAGAAGATGATGATGCATTAAAAAATTTTTTATCAAGGGGGGGGGGGACGACTCACTAAGAGAATCTGTTAAATCTATATAATCTGACTCTCACTTCATTAGATAAATTTAATTTATTTTAAGTTCTTTTGAATATCTCACAATACTTTAACTCATCCTTTTAAAGTATACTGGTCGTAGTTCTTTTAAAATACTATATTATTGTTATTAATATTTTTGTATGTATTACATACTGTGTTTTTTGCTTCCTTCTTTGATCATTATTAAGCTTTTTTTTAAAAAAAGAATCCAATACATTTTTTTACAAATACTTTTTGCCTTTGAGGAATCTAAATCTTAATGCTGATAAGCCATTTAATTGCTGCATTTTAGCTTAACCAGCTATTTATAAGTTATGGTTAATCTTTGTTTTATTTAAAAATTCTGCATTAGATTAATCCAATGTTCGAAGTTGCTGCATACAAAATTCGGATAAGTGAGATTTGAAAAGTTTTACTGATTGTCCATTAAAATATGTATTGCTTTTTAACACCCACATTTAACTAAATTAACATATTCGTCTTCTCGTTTTTTCTTCTTGATAAAAGTATTCTGCAGCTTATATTTTTTCCATATCATATTAGAAAATGTAGTATTCGAATAACGTCAGACCTTTTTAAGTAATTTTACAAATATCGTGAAAATTAACGTATATTTTACTTGATCATATATTATATCAACTTCAATCTACCAGATTTAGATTTCTACTGTGTTTCACAGAATGCCCGTGCAGTTAAATTAATCCATTTACATTACCACGCTGCAGGTTTGCAAACAGGATCGGAATATTGTATTCAGAAGCATAGGTAAATTCTGATTCATATTACGAAAATTCTACCTTAATTTTTAATTCCCCAGGAAATTCCCTTTATCTACTTTTTGCAGTATCTGAAGAAGAAGAAATATTTTAGTTTAACCGCCTGCCCCTGATTTGCACGTACTTCGTACGGGCAACGTGTTATTGCCAATCATGATTTGCCCGTACCGCGTACGTGCATCCGTATTTCAATCATGGTTTGTTATTCTTACCTGTAAATATTCATTGTAAATTTTGCATTCTTTAATCTGAGCCTTTTTCGGTTAATTTGGCAAAAATTTCAGTCTTGAAAAACCGACGATAAAAAAATTAAAAATTCTGTAAAAGACATGAAAAATAAATAAGCATTATTTGAAAGTTTTTTCAAAAATGTTGATCAGTTAAGTTGTTAATATTTAACAATTTACGAATAATGATTAAAAAAATTAATTTTAATTAAAAAAATCTATTTGTTGTCTGGTGGGAAGGGGGGGGGGTAAAAATGTATTATCTCCTATATTAAAAACGCTGTAATTATTTCCAGAGATTAAAAATAAAGTCTGATTAAAATTCTTCTTTTCACTATATTTCAGGAGCGCTCATCGAAATCTCAATAAAAAGTAGGTTTCGCGTTTCAACTAATATTAACAAATTTAACTAGTTCACGTGAGGAGGGAATTTTGAATCTTTATCTATACATTCTTATCAGAGAAGAGTACCGATCAGATTTACTTCGGAATACACACTTTCCGATTTCAAAAAACTATTTTATTCACTACCTGAACTTTTTACTTTGCAACTAATATTATTAGTAATATTCTCAAAGGAGCTATTGTATTGTTTTTAAAGCTTGAATCGTATGTCTTCAGTAAAAACACACATTAGAAGTGCTAGGATTATAATTATGTGTTCGAGTGAGTCAGAAAAAAAAGAGTGGCGCCCCAAAATAATACTACTTAATTAAAAGAAATTATTAGAATTGAATATATTCCTCATTACTAGAAAGTACAAAATATTTGTAGAAAATACTTAGCTTTGTTAAATGATTTTTGTCACATTTTGTTAACTTTTATATTATTAAGACTGACTGCTTATATTCGAACAGTCGATTTTCAAATGTTTTCGTTTTTTTTTTTTCTCTTTTAAAACAAAAATATTTTTATCCACATTTTTTCTGTTTCCGAAACCATTTTCTTTTTGTTTTTACGTCAGTTAGACATGGAAATATGAAATACCACGATTTAAAAGATATGCCTTTTATATGTTATTGAAAAATTTTTACATTTTAACTTTATTATTATTTTTTAATTTTGTTTTTCGATTTTTTTTTTTTTTTGCAGTAGTCACACTTGATTATTTTATTACATGATTCTTTGATTGCTGCTTTATGTACGAGGGGCAGTCTGAAAATAAGTTTCCCCTGTGGACTGTGGTCAGAATTGTGTATGAAAGTCAAAAATAGAATGAGACATTAAAGATAAGACATATATTTATTTTCCCACTTAATTACCAAATACATTGAGACATTTCTCATACTGCTTGATGGGCTTCGAAAAACCCTCTAGAAAAAACTCAGGGCTTTGCATACGGAAGAAGCGTTTAACAGCTTGTCCGTATGTAAAGCCCTGATGTTTTCCATGAGAGCTTTTTGCAGCTTATCAAGAGGTATGACAAATGCCTCAACGTACTTGGTACTTATATTGACAAATAAAGTTGTGTCGTATCTTTCATGTCGTAATATATTGTTTGACTTTAATACGTACCTCTGTCCGCAGACGCCAGGGGAAACGTATTTTCACACTTCCCCTCGAATAGTCCATGTCAATTCAGGAAGCCAAAGAAAAAATCTTACCTTCATAGTCTCAGAAGTTTTTTGAATTGAACATATGTTAGAATTTAGGACAAAATAAAATACCTGTATATTTTTCCTGGATGGAGATAAAGGGTGCCAAAAATGTCATCCCGGGCACCATTTCCCATTCGTGATATCCGATAAAAATTTTAAAGTGCTGTATATCTGGAACTGGGCTAGAATATTTTTGTTGTGTTTTATTATTATTATTATTATTATTATTATTAAGATAATATATTTCTATTTAAAAAGATATACTCAATTTCAAAATATGTACTTATTTATTTTATTTTATTTTTTTTGCTGCAGCCTTAAAAAATTATTTTAATCAAAAATATTTTTTTTCCTCAAAAATGCCAATTGCAATTTTTTTTTTTTAATTACACTGTAAATCAAAATTATTGAGTACTACCTTCACTGTAAAAAATAACTTCCACTTTTGAGTTTAACAAGTTTTAGAAACATTTCAAAAATTCAGAGATTTTTACAGGGATTGTATATTAACAGTTCCAGTAAAATTCTCTGAATTTTTGCTTATTTGTATCATATGTAGTCTACAACACATCCTAAACGGCAAATGAGGTGCTTCGTACTGTAACTAGTTTTATAAATATTTAGATCTTTGTGCAATAAGTGTTACACTATTGGGCAAGCAAGCATTAATACAAAAGTTATTATATTTCTATGTATTAAATTCAGCAACACAGAAGCAATATGAATCCAGCTTAAAAAGAACACATTCACCAGGGCAACCTAGAATCATTATCTATCGTGGGATATCATTAAATTAATTACATATTATATAATTAAATAGAATGAGGAAAACATTTATTAATATCATTTTAAGTTTTAATTTGATTTTCATAACATTTGAAATGAACATACTTTATTTTCCAAACCGAACATTGTATAATAAGTCTAAATAACATACAACCATAACATATAGCATTTTTATGCTGAACTACATTTAGTATACTGAGATATGTTTGTAGAATATACATACAAATGGTATGCAGATTCATGTAAGGTATTAGACACATAGCTGTCCATGGATGATAATCTCTGGAAGTGTGATTTCACTACTTTTTTTCTAAGCATGTTTTAGTCTTAATTATTAGCTGAATAGCGCTATATATATAAAGATAATAGGTAAAATACAAGGCTGTGTAAAAGTATTCAAGTATGCTTCTATCAATTGGTATAAATTTCTGAAAGTCAATTTTCAAACAACTATGCGTTTTTAACAATTTCCAACATAGTTGAAAGTCTTAACGGATTCAGATTTACCATTCAATATTCGGTGTGAAAGAAAAAAGTTTATCATTTTAAATGTTATAAAAATCAAATTAAGACTTAAAAAGAAATTAATAAATGTTTTCTTCATTCTATTAAATCTTACCATACTTAATTAATTCAATGATATCCCATGACAGGTAATGATTCTAGTTTGCCCTGATGATTACATTCTTTTGAAGATGGATTCATATTACTTCCGTATTACTTAATTTAATAAATAGAAACATAATAAATTTTGTATTCATGCCTATTTGCACAAAAGTGTAACACTTATTGCATAAAGATCTAAATATTTATAAAACTTAGTTACAGTACGAACGTACCTGATTTGCCATATGTGACGTGCAATTTTTAATTTGTTTAGGATATGTAGTGGGCAACATATGATACAAATAGACAAAAATTCAGAGACTTTTACTGGAACTGTTAATATACAGTTCCTGTAAAATTCTCCGAAATTTTGAAATATTTCTAAAACTTGTTAAACTAAAAAGTGAAAGTTTTCCTATATAGTGAAGGTAGCACTCAATGGTATTGATTAACCGTTAAGAAATCAAATTTTTTGGGATTGGCATTTTTGATTAAAAAAAAATAATTTTTGATAAAAAAAAATTTTTTTAGAAGTCTACAGCAAAAATAAATAAATAAATAAAATATATTTTTTGATAAAAATTTTTTTAGAAGTCTACAGCAAAAAAAAATAAAATAAAATAAAATAAAATAAAAAATAAATAAATAAATAAATAAATAAATAAATAAAATGAAAAATAAAAATTAAAAATAAATATATTTTGCAAAATGGATCTTTTTAAACTGAAAATATCTTTTCAAACTGAAAAATATTTTAAAAATAGCAACAGAATATCTGCACTGTTCCTGAGATAGAGCACTTCAAATTTTTTACTGAAAATCGCGAATAGGAAATGGTGCCCGGGATGGCGTCTTTTGGCATCCTGTATCTCGGGTCAGGAATTTTTTTGGGTAAAACAAAAATCTTATGAAGTATCTTACTTGTTTTTAATTTAACGTATGTTCAATTAAAAAACTTCTGAGACTATGAAGGTAACCACTCTGCCTGAATTGACATGGATTCAACCTTTAATAAAATTCATTTGAAATTTTGAAATTTTTTTAAATCTGTGATATCAATAATTAGTGTTTTGTAACACTTGTGCTATGTTCTTTCTCTATCCTGAAAATATATTAACCCTTTATCTACTGAATTATAAACTCGTGAATTAAAAACTGTTTACTCAATTCGGCTGAAGAATTTGAATAAAACAAAGCTTATAAACAAAAGCTAACATTTTTATTTAAGTATTGAAAAATAAATTAAAATATTAGGGATACAAAATTGCCAAGAAAAATCTTACAACTTTATTTTCTCCAGTTTAGATTCAAGAGGGAGAAAAATATATACCTTGCTTAGGCAGTATTGTTCATGCAAAATGGTGCAGCTATGTATACTTATTGCATTGAATCAATAGTAATGTACTGCCATACGCATTTTTAAAAAATAACTTATTTCAAGGAAAATTTTAGAGTGTTCAAAGGTGCCCCCAGTTCAAGCGTGCCCCCCTCTCCCCTACATAATATATGCGTGTGCGTACCTATAGAGAGACACAGTATCTATAAAAGACAAAAAGTTGATCCGAAATCTTAAAAAAAAAAAAAAAAAATACACTGTGGGTTATTTTTTTATAACTTGCTTCCAGATAAAAGCCACTATTAAAATGCAATAAATATGTAAATTAATAAGTTATGCTTAACAAAATTTTATTCGTTCGTTATTACTTGCTGTAGTATTCCTATGTGACAACCATGTTCTTATTCTCATTTTAAGATTATATGTAGTAGTATTTATTAAATTCATTGCATATGAATTAAATTCATTTAAGCTCATCATTTGTTTTCCGTTTGTAACAAACGTTGTTTTGAACTTTCAGGAGAATCGAGCTTAAAACTTAATACGAAAAAATTATTTTACTTACTATCTTTAGGTTAATCGTATTAAGTTAATTCAAATCAAATCGTACAATAAAAGAGACTGATTTGAAATAAGATGTCAAGTCAATATAGCTCAAAATAGTCATGTAAATAAAGAACTGGGAGTAGACATCGCATTTACCAAACGGAAGAAAAAAACTTGTTCGATTCTTTGAAACCTTGAATGAGAATATCTGAAAAAATTATGCTTTGAAATAATTTTGAAATTGTGTCAGAAAAATGTTTCAAATCCTCGATGTCAAAAGAGGGAAGTGAAAGATTTGCGAATAGCCTTAAAACAAAGCTCACGTCTAAGTTTTTGAAGTCAGATGTCAATGGGTTTGTCAAAATGGCTTTCGTGATCAAGAACATTAGGGTACGAAATTTCATTACAAGAGAAACATGGGAAGGATATTTCTGATGTCTGGAATGCTATTTTTTTTCTCTATATATATTTTTTTAAGTTCTTCAAATATGAAAGAGGGCAAAAATTCTTTATCTATGGATTTTTGTGTCATAGTTTCATTTCAACTTTGAGAAATGATAGATCTCTTTATTTCGATTTTATTGACATCCATAAGTTTATAAGTGCAAATTATTATAACATGCAGAGATACGATGTGGTGTTTGAACTGTCCCTTTAACTTTCAAACCCCTGCGGCAGATTAAAGCTCCTGTCACTGCTGGCGAAGACACTCGCGATCTAATGCTAAACCTATGGAGAGGTTATTTTCTAATATCTCGTTTGCATTTTTTTCTTTTGCACTGGATAGTTGAGGTTTATTGCTACAGTGCTCCTTTTTTACATTTTCGATTTCGGTTGCTGGTATTTTTTTTATAAAGTTACTTTCACTTTAAAAAACGGTTCTTAAAATGAATGCATCATTCTAAAAAATATCTGCTCTCAAAATTGAAAAACTTAAAAGCGATGTACAGACGGACCTTAACTATACAAAAAAAAAGAAAAAAAAAATTAATGTTGGAATGTGAACGAGATATATTTAAAAAAACCCTCCTCTTAGATTTATCATTAGTACGCGAGTGTTTTCTCCAGTACTATATAATACAGTGTTTTCTCGAGTGAGGATTGTCAGTGATAACAAATGTTCCGGCTTATGAAAATTGTTTTCGGTATTTTTCTCACTCGACTAACGAATGTAGAATCGGATATTATATTTGAACATTAACATAACGAAGCCACATTTCATTTTCATTGAACGAAATGTCGTATGAGGCATGTTTTCTAGAATGCATTGTCTACATTAACCGAGATATCACTGTATTTGCTTGAATTACACGAATATCAGCTAATATTTTATATGACCTATAGTTTTAATTAATCTATTTTAATCTGTCTTTAATTAATCACTGTATAAAATACGATGGTGGACCTCCCTTTTTTTATTGGTTTAACATTTTCCCTTCTTTACTTTTACTTTAAAGAAATGATGGGAAACAGTGTGAAATAAAATCGCCCATTATTTTTCAACAAAGACGACTTACAAAGGCAAATTCTTAATAACTTTTTATTCTTAAAATTCTGTTTCACATATACATTTATTTAGTTTAGAAATGTCTAAAAGCTCAACTTGTAACAAGCTGCACAACATTTTGAGTACATAATCATCGAGATTTTATTTGTAGAAATAGCATTAATTCAACTTTCCTTTCGCCACTCAAGGATTCGTTTTACTCCTCATAAAACTTTTTTTTTTTTATCATTTTAAACTTCTTTAAAGTGTTTCTGAACGATAAATATTTCTCTTTTATTTATTTATGTATTTATTTTTGGCATCATGTAATGTTAGTTTTTTAATATGAATATAAAAAATTTCTCTACTTTACTTTTATCGAAGTAAAGGTGGATTAAAATTCTGGAATAATAATTGAATCTGAAAATTGAGAGAAAGAAATAACTTCTTTTGAAATATGCTGTAATACACTTTAAAGAGAATTTGTTACAAATTTATTTTACATTTTGATGAAGAATAAAATTCTTTAAAATAAGTTTCAGAATCCAGAAAAAAAATAGATGTCGTGAACTAATTGGTTAAAGTTTTGCTTGATAGCGTTTGAACTCTTTTTATTTATTTTTTCTTTTTCCTTTTCATTTTAAAATCTAATGGAATAGTATCTTTTTAATTATATTGAAACAGTCTTACATTGCTTTCAAATTCCAAAAACGTAGCGATAATATGAAATTATGTACAAATGCTTATAAATATGGTGCATTTAAGGATTTTTGACCTTGCCGTGATTAGAAATCTGATATCAAAAAACAAACTTGAAAATGGCGGATCTAATATGAGAGACAAGACGGGAAAAATTAAAAGAAATGTGAAATAGGGTAAAATTATATTTTGTAATTTTTTTTCAGCCTGTAATTTTCTCTTTCAGTTTATTTATAATTTTTTTGTACAGTCACCACTTTTTATTTTATTTATTTATTTATTTTTTTTTTCGTTCAGAAAAAAAAAACTTTTCTGGTGAGTCTTACATTTATTGATACGATTTGAATATTTGGCATCTGAATTGAAATCATCCGAAAAAAATATATATTAATGATATTATTCGTAAAATATTGTTTAGGTTCTCAAAAATGTGGATGAATCTATAACGTCGTCTAAATTAAATTCATTTGTATTTGTGAAAAAAAAATTGTAGGGTAACATCCCCAGTAATTGGCATGAACCAGTGATTGGCACATCCTACAAACATATCCTAAAATGAGATTTATATCCAGCCTTTTAAAAATGCAAGACCATATACCAGTTATATGCTCATTTTCGTTAAAGATTATAACTTTGATTTATGCTACTAAGTGACAATACTGCCTAGGAAAGAGGAACAATTATGGCTTGTATGAATTAGCCATTTTTGTTGCAAATGCTTATTCTTTGGCTTAAGGAAGGCATGCTTTTCAATTCATTATCTGATTTATAATATGTTTTAAATTTTAATTGACAACAGTTTTGTTTAGTTAAAAAGGTTACTTTAATTGTGTAAAAGTATTTTCGACACAAATATTTGGATTTCTGAATTAATGATAGATGCCAATTAATGGTGCTTCGATTTTGCTAGTTCCATGTAATTGGCACCTATTCCAATTACAAGGAATTCGCAAGTAATTTGAGATTAAACCACTTATTTTAGAAGTACATTTAAAGTTATAGACTAATTTTGTTTATCATTTGTTTTTATTTGAAAATATGAAATATTATCAATAATTGGAATCCATTAAAGCTTCATATGACAATTACTGGGGACACTATGACAATTACTGGGTATTAATATAAGTATATTGCATTGTTTTAAAGTGTTCACATTTCAGACTAATATGCTGATTTCTTACTCTCAGAAACCTGAAATATGACATCTTCATCTACAGTAAATTCATTTAAAGCGATTGAACTCAATGCAAAATGTAAAGTTTTTTTAAAAATATAAACATGCGCCAATTACTGGATCACAAGGTGTCATACATTGGTGCTCTAGGTGTCAATTACTGGTGATTTCAGCAACTTTTTATAAATATATTTTTATAAAAATACTTTTTCAAATTTTTTTGCTTTTAATAGATGCACAGATATGCATTCTTTGATTTAAAAATATCTCCAAGTAATTATCTTATTTCTTTGTAATAAAAATTGAAGTAAGTTTAAAGACAAATTCTTAAAGTGCCAATTACTGGGGATGTTACCCTATATTTTGATTTTTTATATTCAGTAAGAACTTAAAATAAGTTGTTGCAGATTGGATTTTGGTGTAAATTACCTTACCGGTTATGCTGCTACGTTTCATTTTTCTGGAAGTATTAACGTGTAATGAGATAGAAGAAAGTTTTGGGATTGCCACATTGGACTAATTTTTAAAGTCTTTACGATTATTTCAGTGCCCGAAACGGCGTACAGCGCTACATTTGCTACCGGTGCCGAAAATATAAACTAAGATACATATATGTAGGGAAGAGTGGGGTGGAGTGGCACAGTGGGAAGAATGGGACAGTAGGTTTTTTTCTTTATCTATCATTTTAACATTTCATCAATCATACACAAGATGAAGCAATAGTAGCTCAATCTTCAGTTGAAAAAATTGTTGATCAGTATAAGCTTGCAACTGCATAAAGGTGAAGATTATTTCAAAAGTTAAAAGTAAATTTGCTTCATATGCATTTTATACTTTCTGTATATTAATGACTTGTTTATACATAGATGTAATAGTTTCCCTATTTTTGAAAATTATACTGTGTATTATTCATAATTTAAATTAAACCTAAAAGCAGCATTTTTGTTGATAAAAGAAGTTTAACAGAAAACAAAGGAAATGGGGAGGAATGGGACATGTCCAATTCCTTTTTTTAATAAGATGAATGAATATTGCTAACATGCAAACATTTTTAGAGAATGATATATTAATTATAACATTGATAGTATATTAATTTACTTCAAAATGTAGATAAATTGAATTGATAATTTTTTAATGTCATATATGACTGGCAATCCTGAATTTTCATTCCGATACTGAAATTTTATATTGTTTCACGTGCATCGTCAACTTACCTTCTTTGTTTTTTCTTACATACATATCTTGCCGACGCTAGACTATCTGTGCTTTATAGCTTTGTTTTATTGCTGTCCCATACATCCCTGTTAGTGGGGAGGTATGGGACACATTTTGAAAGTTACAATTTCTTTAATTATAGTTTTTGCATATTATGTTTTTTATTGATCAGAGAGATTAAAAAGGTTTTCACCTTGCACTCTATAAATTAAATTTTTTGATTTCGTTCTAAACAAAGCTGTTTTTCTTACTTTTGTAAAAAGTGTCCCACACCACGTCACTCTTCCCTATATATATATATATATATATATATATATATATATATATATATATATATATATATATATATATATATATATATGTATGTCTGTGTGTGTGTACATATACATATATATTCATGCACAAATTTTATTCGGTCGTCACTACTTTTTTTTTAAAGTTACTTTCAGTTGCACAGTATCAAGAAAATCTCTTATTAAATTAAGCATATTTTACTTTTCTTTATTACTGGTGCAAAAACAAACTTTGCAAAGAAAGATGATGTCCAGTCAGACTAGACATACGAATGCAAAGGGTTAATTATGTCCACCTGTATGTCTAATGCATAAGTCAATGCCTTTAAAATTCAATTTATTATTTTCATTTTAACAGGTGCATTTTATATATGTTGAGAAACATTCTGCAGACTTTATTTAAGACATTTCAGCTTTAATTAGAAAAATTGTTGTAATGCACTTCTGATTTCGCAAATTAGAAAATGGTATGTCTGTATATCGAATTATATGAGTAATATATAAGATCTTCCATGTTATAAGAATCTTCAATGTTTCTATACCTTGAGCGTCATCTTAATGCTAAAGTAATGAGAAGAAACCAAATTCCAAGTTACTTTAAATATTAAATGGGTTTACGTAATGCGTTATTTATACCTTAGAATCCATTTATTAAAATTTTAAGAAAATGATGTAAGAATTGTTTACATTACCTAGAGCAAAGTAAATAATGTCATCTGTCGCAGATGACGAGAAACTTTACAATCATTAAGATGTTTAGCTTTTAGTTTTAAAACCGCCTAATTAACCCATTTTAGGCCAAGCACAGAAATTTTATAAAATGTAGCATTATTTTTATTGAAATATGCTTAAATTACATACATTAAGACACAAAAAAAGATTCGTGCATGAAAAATAATATTTTATATAAGAAATAATATTTTATATAATATAAAATATTATTTCTTATAATGAATAATATGAATATGAATAATATTTTTATGACTTTTGTTTTATTCTTATTTCATATACAGAATTTGCAACTTTAATCTATTTTAAAAACATATAATTCATTTCAATTGGAATAATAATATATTTTTAAAAAGTCAAATTTGTCAAAGGCGTTTCAAATTAAAACTCTAGCGTATTTTGAAAATTTTTTAAGAGAAAGTGTTTACTCCAATTGAATTACTAATATTTTATGGATGTCTTCAAAAGCCTTAAAAAATAGAAGAAAAATAAAATTCTTGAAAAAAAATGTGTCAGAGTGTTAAAAAAAAATATTTATCGAAATGTTTCGTATACGAACCTTTGGCCGAAAATGGGTTAATACAAGTAAATAAAAATAGTTTATTAAATTTGTAGATGTGACAAATCCTATAACTGAAAAATCAAAATTATGATTATCAAAATTTACGAAGTTTTTATATTATGAGGTTATGTTTGATTATAAATAAAAATAGAAAGCTATAGAAGAAAAATAATCCCTAAACTTTAATATTTCCATACGTGAACAGCTATATTATTGACAATTTAAACCAGAAGCTTGAAACTCTACATCCCTCATAATCTATGTTTATATGTCTTTTCAATGCAATATATTTAACAATAATTCAGAGGAATCGATTAAAGTATAAAAAAAAAAAATATTGATTTTCTCATCACTTTTCAACAACAGAATTAAATGCGACTTGAACGAAACTTACCGAAGGAATTAAAATAATCTTTTGGACGGTTAACAATCTTGAAGCAAATTGTTCATTGCCTCAGTCAATTGGATGACTTTTTCCGCATAAACATTATTTGCGAAACTGTATATATATATATATTAATCCGATTTCAATTAGTTTTAGCTCAAAAGTGTTGCACAGACATTTACTGGAATTTATCGAAACGGAATCTATCTTTATTAAGATGGTTTCAATATAATATCATAAATAAACAAACTCTAGAAAAAGAAATATTTTCTTGGTGTTTTTAGGAATATTTTATGGAATATTTAGAGGACATGTTTGTTAAAGTGGAATGTATTTCAGCGCATGATTTAGCTTTAGTGTCACTGTAATTTAGCATTCAAATGGTCCAATATTTTTACATGCATATTATTATGAAAAGGTTTTTGCAAGTTTTCTTATAATTATTTGTTTTAACTTTTCACTTACAATTGTTGTCTCTTTGTCGGAAAACACTTACCAAGTCCTTTTTACGCTTTCGAAAATTTCACTTTACAAACTGTTCAAAAGAATGAATTATTCATTATTATTATTTAAAATAAAATTTGTAATTCATTCAACTGTTTGAATTTTTTAATCACTTGAAGGGGCGTTGGAACCTCAAAGGTTAAAAAGAATAGATTAAACAGTGCACTGACTGATAGGTTATGTTTGAAGAATACATGTTTTTGAGAGTTTTCATAGCAAAATTCAGTGGTCCACATCTTCAATATACTATGGTGGATTAATTTTGATTTTTCATAGCTTGTTTATTAGTACATTAGGGATCGACGCTGCTTCTTGAAACAATCTCCTGTAGTGGACAACGTTTCCATAGTTATAACAAAAAATATTATCCTTTAGCAAATAATATACTATACTAAATTAAAACTATAAGAATAAGTTAAGCTTGGTCTCATGTCATTTTTATACTTCTTATTATCATGATGACTTTCTGTGAAGGTGGCAGGTTATGAAGACGATCTGTAATATCATATGATTATCCAGTTTCGAAAAATCGCGTGAAAAATTTTGTTACACATCATCGGTTTCAAACGTATTAAGAAAATTATATGTGCTTAATCCTCCTAACATTTTTTTTAATATACCCAAACAATGGCAGAGACCTGAAAAAATTACATCCCTTCTTTATTTAAAATGTCATTTTACAACTATGGCAGGAAGGCTAAGTTCTGTTTTATAGTAATTCTAGAAAGGCCATGAAATATAAAGCGAGCATAGACAATTTTATCCCAGGACTTCTTTATGTTTCTAACGTTTTATTTTGCTTTAAATATCATCCATAACTTTTCACTTCCCTTTCAAATTGATTTAAAGAATTGTAAAATATTTTTAAAAACACAAATAACAAGATTTTTCTTCCCTTTTCTCAGTTTGTGAATAAATAAATTTTTCAATTTGAGACCAAACCCCTCGAAAACTGATATAAAAACAGTTCGGTTCTAAGCCTGTCTCATCTCTATTGTGAACACATTTC
Source organism: Maratus speculifer (assembly GCA_964019185.1). Classification (NCBI taxonomy): domain Eukaryota; kingdom Metazoa; phylum Arthropoda; class Arachnida; order Araneae; family Salticidae; genus Maratus; species Maratus speculifer. The sequence goes on from OZ025299.1 coordinate 194,189,099, forward strand.
CCTCTACACCTGGGGGAAAATGAAGGAGAGGGGGCAAAGGACAAGAAATTAACATAAGAACGATAACTACTGTATTTTCTTTTTTCAGCTCCTTAGCATAATTGTTGAAGAAATGTGAAAATTTAAGTACGAATTGAAGCGCTAAATGTATTTTTATTTTTCTTCACAAACTTCTGGAATTTACGTGAAAATATAGGTCAATTTTTTCAAAACGTACATACACACAATGTCGACCAATGTGACAAATAAGACCCCTTCAATAAATCTCTTTTCGTTGGATATAAATAACCTACAAGTAATTACCGTTACAATAATAGACCGTTAAAAGCAAATGGGCTAAATTATCACACAAAAAATATAATTTATTACGTAAATTGAATTATATCAAAACATTTACATGAAAAGTACAATTTTATCTCTTTCTTATTTTGCATGTTAAGAAATTAATTTAATGGATAGCGAGCAACTTCAATCAACGAAAAGTTCATACGTTTTGTTTGGGCGAAAAGAAAAAAAATATATATATGTACATATAATTTGAGTGGTTAACGCCTTATCTCATTCTGGCTCTTCACATATTAGATTTAGGAGGCAAAAGTGTTTAATTGCTACCTGAAATTTGCCTCAGGGGAACAGAGAGGACCTCATCCTCGCTGCGAAAGAAGTGTTTTTGAATTCGCTCCAAGAATATCCGAATAACTACAAAACGAGAACTGTATCGTGTAAAGGAGAGTCAGAATAGCTTTTTCTAAAGATAAAACCTTCTTATGCATAATATTTGCAAACACAGCGCGTGTTTATTTAAATTCATTTTTTTTAATTCTCCCTTTTTTTTGTACAAGCAATATATATAATGAAGCACTGTTACACGTTTTAATTAATTTTATTTGCATGCTTTGTTTAAATTATTAAACTATTCATTTACATTATCATTTGTCGTCTTTCTTTCTTATCCTTGTTGCAAAGAGTGGAATTCTTTAAGGTGCATGCATACACATGGGCACATGCATAGAGAGGGGGAAATTTGTTATAATGCTTGAGCTTTCAGAAAGGGGGTATTATTGACTGGCAGCGGAATTCCGAGAATTTAGATTAAATGAAGTTCTAAGATATCCATTGTGTTGTTAAATAAAAGAATGTTTCTTGTAATATTGACTTCTGTTAGTTGCAATAAAATGTATTCATTTTACCTAAAGAACAATTAAAGTAATTTGATACATAAGGATATTTGCTTAACCTTTTAATGGCCAATATTTCAAAATGGGAACATCAAATGAAAAATTAATTTAGAAATGAAATTTCATTTACATAGCAATATATATATATATATATATATATATATATATATATAGGATAAAACCACCGGTGATGCCCAATTACGGACAAAATTTCGGCTTTTAGCTAATATTACTATACCGTGCACATTTTTGTTATGATGATGATCAAAATGAAACATGAAAGAATGGAAGTAGACTTTTCTGTCAACAAAATAAAAATTTATTCGTTTACAAAATTTGTTTTACTTAAAAGAATTAAAACACTAGTAATTATTGCCCATCACTGCATTAGTGATGGCCCACTGAAGTTGATTCTTCTTTATACTTTCTTCTATCTTTACAAGAAGAAAGTATTGGATTAGTGAAATTTTTCGAATTCCAGTTTTCGACGGATTTACATTTTTTAGGGTTTAGAGACTACGTAAAACATATTTTTTCAAAATGTCTGCCTGTGAATTTGTATTTGACACATATTTTATGGGAGCTATATCTCAAAAACTAATGCACGGAATTTAATAAAAATTTATATTAAATTAGTCCTCGATATAAATTGGTGCTGATTAGTTTTTGGTGTATATCGCTCAACAGGTGGATATAGAATATATAGGATATATAATTTATATATAGGAATAACTGAATAATTTTTTAATTAAATTCCGTGCATTAGTTCTTGAGATATAGCATCCACAAAATTTGTCTCACATAAATACATACAGACAGACAACGTCACAGACTCGCTGATAAGCATTTTGTGAAAACATGTATTTTGCTATCTCTAAGTCTAAAACTTGTAAATTTATCGGAAACCCAAAGTCGAAAAATTTTAAGAATCCAATACTTTCTTCTTTTAAAGATAGAAGAAAGTAAAAAGTAAGTGTGGGCCATCACTATTGCGATCATGAATTTATCGGATGTAGCAATCCCAAAACTTTCTTCTATCTCATGCATGTTATTACTTCAAAATTCGTTACCATTGTGCCAAAATTAAATAACAATCTGTGCTCATCGTGAGGATTTTAAAGGCATGAAATTCCTTGCATTAGTTCTTAAGACTATTGTGGACGGTAAAATTGCAACATGGTACAACTACGGTAAAATTGAAACATGAAAGTGCCACCTGTTGTGCGATTTATACCAAAACATAAACAGCAATAATATTTATCAAGCTGTACCTGAATCTGAAGTTTGATGAAAATTTGTGAATTAGTTTTTGAAATAGAGCTATTACAGGTATCGGGGGAAATTCAATATAACAGCGCTACCTGTTGTACTATTGACACCAAAATGTAAATAGAAATAATTCATATCACGGATTCACTGAAACGGAAGTTTGGTGAAAATCCGTGCATTAGTTCTGGAGATAGTTATTCTGTGTAATTAAAAATTACATATTATTATTATTCTATTATTATTATAATGGAAAATTCGTTTCTGCTAAGTTTAAAGTCAATGCGATAGCAATGTTTTTTTGTTCCTTAAAGTGGATCGAGCTAATATATTTCTGCGAACTTGGGAAAAAAAAGTTGCTTATTGAATATTTCTTAACTTGTTGCAGCAGTTATTTATTTATATACCTTTATGCTGGGATATACAAATAATAAAGCACAAAATGTTATGTATAATAAACAAAAAACAAGCCCATATAAGCATTAACCGATTGTTTTCCCTTTAAAATTAACCAGTAATTTTAATTATTTAAAAATAATAGAAATAGTTTTAAAATAAAGATTTAGATATATAATATTTACATTAAAGGTTAGCTGAAAAGTTATGTTGATAGGTTTGAATGCATATTTTTTTAGACTCTCACGGGGTCCTCGCAGCCGCTCGCCACTGCGCCAAAATGAGACAAAGTGTTTGGTTTGTTAAGTAAACGAACAACTAGACTCGTTAATTGAGAGCTCTTAATGTCTGCTCTTTTTGTGTATGTGTGTGTTTTCCAATGCAGTTGAGATTCTTATCCACATTGCTGAACGATTGATGTCCCTTTAAATATAAAATCGAAGTGTTCCAATTGCATTGCTCTATTTAAAAAGTTATTGACTCAACACCGATTATTTTTATTAATAGCCAAAGAAACAGAAGAAACTATACAATAGGTGTTCTCTGATGTCTTTTAACAAACATCTGTACATCGGCTGGCTTCGAGTCGGTAAAAACACAAATAAAATTACTGGCATCAAACGCCAGAAAGAAAAAAGTTTTGCTGGAATGCGATGTTAAAATTAACCACTTAGCACATAATTTTTTAATTGTATGCGAAGTATAATCTTAGATTAGGATTGAAATCTTATAGAAATTTTCAGAAATGTAGTAAATAAAAATAGATGTTTTGAATTTTTATTTAGGCTGCTAAAAAATGTTTGAAATATATACACATTTAGGAGACCTTTAGAATGTACTTATTTTTAAGAGATTCTGTAATAGTTGGTCGAATTTCTATTTAACAAGCAATTGCAAAAAATTGGTTATTTTATATAACATACCGGAAAAAAAATCAATAAGGGATAGATTTTTTATTTAGATTTTTCAATGTTTCACGCTGAACCTAATTTGCTAACTATTTTTTACATTTTCCTACTGTTTTTTATTTCCTATTCGCCAAATCGATAATGTTGGTCAAAAGCCATTAAGAGCCCTGCACTGTCGTAAGTTTTCGGTCTCATCACGATATATCAAAACGTAATGCCGCAGACCAGGGCTTTCTAACTTGACGCCCGTGGAATATCAGTAATTTTTTAGAGGAATCTTCGACTTATTTTATTATATAAATTTGATTAAATATGGCGGAAATTTCAAGATTCAAGGTGAGAAATTGCTGGAGTTCTGCGGGCGCCAGTTGCATTGCCACATACGGTAGACAATCCATAGTTTTCAAGGATTTTTGCGACTGCCTTGAATGAAATAGAATGCTTAAAATGTTATAATGCTTAATTTTAAGAGAGAAAAAATAAAATTCATTTTTTTATGTTACCTAACATTTCGTGCTTAGTAGTTGTATATAAACAGGTAGGTATAACAGATAGGTTTAAAAGTAAACTTTTGAACAATGCCCGCAACGATACATTGGCTCGATTCACTTATGCGATAGCGTGAATTTTTTGTGGTGGTCACCTTTGTATCAGTAATGATAACAAAGGTCGCAGTTGAATCACTGTCTCCAGTATGACTGCATTTACAATCAAATTTATTTGAGCTTCTGATACACTGATACAAATTCTGATCACAGTTCTTTAAAAAACTAATGGTTCCTTCTTTATTTTCGATTTTGAATATTACTGCAGCTGCTCCAGCAGGAGTAAAAATTATTTGTAATAGATACACTTTTTAATTTTGCACACTGTAAAGTATTTTGACGTAAAATATCTTACTTATATTCTTACGAAAGTATGGAGATTTATCATAAGTAGTACTAGGAAAACGAGTATTGCGTAAAACTTTACACCAGAAATTGTTAACAGCTTTATCTTTTTTCTTTCTTTTTTTCTAATTTACATAAGAACAATAAAACTTCCTGGATTTTTCTCGCCCGATGCTAATTTTTTATGCTTTTTACACAGCTCATAGTTTGGGGTTTACTAATCAATCATAGCGGCTTGAGTTTTGGAAATTCTTTCCTGCATATATTTATCATAGTCATCCATTGATGTGGTTAAAATCTATTTATATTTGACTGAAATAAGGAATTCAGTGATTATGAGGCATTGAAAAAAAATAGTAAAAAATGCCTTGATTTTCAATTTTAGGAACTAAGCATTTTTCTTTCAATTAAATGATTAAACATCGCAATACATTCATTCTTTTTTAATACAAAATGGAATAATTGGTTTTTAAAGTTTGTTTTCTAATTGGATAGATTATTTTCAATATTATTTATCGTAATAAATTTTTACTTTTCCCAGATTTTCATACATAAAATGAATATGTTAGGTAGGAAACACATGATTTCCCCTTTTTTGTGTAGCATTGTGTATGTATGTGTGCATTTATATTCAATCATTTATAAATCAGATATGTTTTATAATTTTTTGCTTATACTTTTCTTTTCTGTTTGTCAGACCTAAGTGAAATTTTCAGATTGCTTCAAGGAAAATTATTACATAATGTTTCTTTCTGTTTATCAGAGCTAAAGAAAATTCTCAGAATTTTCTTCGAAAAATATTATATATTTTTTCTCTTTGTATATCAGACCTAAAGGAAATTCCCAGATTGCTTCCACGAAAAATGTTACGAAACACAGAGTTTCATCTTAGTAAGCGTGACGTAACAGACTTACATAAAACTACTTTAATCGTTTTATGTAGAAATAAAATCTAAGTCGTTCAAATATTACCACTTCAATCTAAAACCGCACAATTTCCAAAGTTTGCGATCCAATTTCTACGAAATTTCCAATTTCTCTAAGTGATCTTCTCTTAAAGATTGTTCTCAAAGTTTAGTTGTGTGCTTTACCCCCACTCATAATCTGTAAAGTAATCAACGAATACACTGTTTTGATATTACACAAATTTTCGTTTTGATTCCCAGAAAACATGTTATTTACTGTAGTGCTGCACAAACCTTTTCTCAGAAAATTGTTTTCCACCACAATATTTGAAAAATAATGTTTGCCTTATTTAATAGCAAAGATTCTCTCATTAAATAAGAAAAGTATTTATGTCATTTAATAAGGTGGTAGTGGACCACCGGGTTGTGCACTCTAATTTACTGCAATAACTGTAAAACATTTAACGTTAAATATATTAAAAACTAGGTTTCAATTTCGTGCAGCTGATGTTTACGCAACATTAATATCAATATAGTGAAATGCATTTTATAGGGTGTAATAGAAATACTTTCATTATTATAAAAATAAATTTCTTAATATTTCATATTTGTATCGAAGTACTATAATAAATTATAATTAACACAAGCTTTAAATATAAAAAGAAAAATTTCAACATGCAATAATTGCGAAAATGTGGGTTTTGAAGGGATTTATTTTATTTCTCCTTCGAACTACAGCGTCATCAATCAAACTTTTAAAATTAGATTATCAACAGGATGAGGTATAAAAAAAACACGATTCGGATTTTATTATTACTATTAAAATCAGATTTCTTAAAAAAAAACAAAAAAAAAAACAGATTTTTTGATATTTTTTCCGCTACGTTGAGATAGTCAATAGTTAATAAAAATAATAGGCTTCAAAATAATTAATCTTCTAATTATAAGATATTAAGATATTATATATCATCAACAACAGCAGTTTTCCATCCACTGCTGAATATAGGTCTCTCCCAGATTTTCCCATTATTTTCTGTGTAGTGCTTTAGCCATCCAATTAGCGCTTGCCACTTTTTTTATTTCGTCACTACTACGGAAACATATATTAAACGGACGCATCTTAAACGAGTTTTACTGTATTTGGAATCTGTTTTTAAGTTCCAAATGAAATTCTTCTTTGACTTTCTGGAGATTTATAATATCGACTAATTTCGTTGAGTGTTGCAAGAGCTTCATTCTTTCCATTTTAATACTTAATACCAGTTTGCATCGAACCAGCCTGTAATCGCTTCTTGTGTTGAAATTATTGAGGACGCTGCAATCCTGAATGGAATATATATAGATATTTATGTATGTAAGGTGGTCTGGGGTAATAACGCCAGGCGGGGTGATAACGCCAAGTGCTAATATTATGCATAATTATGAAATAATCCGGTAAATGACACCCATGTGCTCTGCGCAGAAGGGTTTTGAGTCATATAAATCGCAAAAAACAGCTTCAAGTTAATTTGTTTCATTTTTAGGTCTTATTGTTTTTACAAGCAACTAAAATGAACGCTTGATCTAAAATTTGCGAGATATGTTTTGTGATGTGAAGACTATTTTTTTTATCCGGAAATACTTTGTTAATTACATAAATTTGTAGTACATTTCATGGACTTTCAAAATGTTGTTGTAAAGATTTTGGATATCTTCTCGAGATAATTTGTAATTTAAAATGTACAGCGCAATAATTATAACGGGGTAATAACGCCAATCCTTAGCATTAATACCCCGGTTGATTCCCCACAGTGGCCGAGCTACATCCTAAATACTGATTCAAATAAACACAGTTAAAACTGTGCAATCTTTCTAATAATTCTATTTAAGCGGTCCTTTTTAAGCAAAAAGAAGCTCACGATCTGATATTCTTTTGCCTCACCCCCCCCCCCCCCCACACACACACCCACACCACACCTTTATTTTTCTTACACTTTCACAAAAAAATTGAACATTTTCAATAGCTTAGAATGCAATTTGTCAATTTCTAAGTTTGTAGAGTTTGTATTTTTAGAATTGGGCAATCTACATGCAATTATTCCATCTTATTTCATAGTTTTGTTTGCGTGCGCATAGTTTTGTTTGCGTTATTACCCATATAGGTGGGTAATAACGCCAAATAGCATTGGTCAAGAAATCACGCCATTACATTTTATGAATACATATCTGTAAAATTATTTTTTTTTTATATAGATAGTCAATGAGTTGCTGTATCAAATCATATATTTGTTTGAAAAATACAATCTAAAACTGAGCCGTGAAAATTGGTAGAACCTTAACGTGGCGTTATTATCCCAGGGTACCTTATATGAAATGATTATAAAACAATACCAATTTGTTATTCACAAATGGTAAAAAGAAAATAAAAAATGTATTCGCACTCTTTATGTAAAATGTCCGAAAATGAATTAGAATAACAAGAGAGATAAAGAAAAATAATATATACCGAACGGACAAAAAGTCCGTAAAAACTTTAAAAATCCATAACAGCAGGAAAAATAAAAAAACGGTTTGCGGGGTTTAGTATCTGTAGGTCACGAGAATTTTTTTTAAGACAGCAACAAAAAATATCTCAAAAAACAACCGACAGATGGCACTGGAAACATTCGACTTAGGAGGAAATATGTAAATGAGACGGTTATAAGAACTTGTACTGCTAATGTGCTATTAGTTTATGGTTGAGAGCCGTGTACTGCCTATAATAGTTATAATAGCCCAGTCTCCCATAACAGTTATAATTTTAAGATAAAGTATATTAAATATCAGCATTATTTTCACTTTGTGTGAATTACTATCAGCCTTTTTTTTTAATTAACAAAATAAAAATAAGTCTTTTTTTCTGCTTTGTTAATTTTTGACTTTACAATTTCTCGTGTAGCGTGTCTATAAGTAAAATATTTTTTAAAATTTCTGCTTATGAAACTCTTGTTATACTTAATTTTTGAACATTCGTTCTCTGTCGCAATGATATTTTGTAATAGCTATTGAGTGGGTGCTATCAATTTTTATATCTTGTTTAGATCCATTCACGTATTACATATTTTGTTGTAAGAGGAAAATAAGAGAATCGCTACTAATTCTTTAACCTAAAAAATATATTGTGATTATGTAATATGAAATAATTATTTTTACTAAGAAAGTGCTTATTAATGCCTTGTAAAAACTTTGCAAAACTTAAAGAATGAAGAAACTTATTTTACTTATGTTGTGAAATAACACTTTTAAGATTTGGATTTAACTTTTATTTATTTATTACTTAACTTGTAATTAAAAGAAATCACTTTTATATTATCTTTACATTTTACTAATTTCTGCATTTATCTGTTTCCATAAACAAAGAGGTAATTTTGAAATATTTTTATCCCCTCCTAAAGGTTTTAATGAAAGCGCGGTAGAAATAGTAGTATTTTCACTTGGGTTTTCTTAAAATATATATGTTGGTTTTACAATTTAGACTTCCGTTACGTAAGGACAATTCTATCTACAAAGATATTTCTTAACAGACAAATTAGATTCTTTACAAATTACTTAATACTGTAAAATATGTTAGCAAATGTCAATCCACTTATGTATATATCCTTTTTCGAGGTACCTAAACCGCAAAATTTAATTTTATAAATGAGGTCCTTTCACCAAGTCCCCTTTTATAAATGAATCCACTTCATGAAATCACGTTTAATAAATTATTAATTCGTATTAAATTAAATTTATTATTAATTCGTAATAAATTTGAAATATGAACATTGTAAATAAAACAAATTACCAGATTTGGGTTTCATTAACTGAATTTATCTTTCGTGACTTTTTTATAGAAAAAAATATAATGAATTTTTTTTTCCGCAAAATAGAGACCCCTCCCCCCGGAAAAAATCCCTTACAACCATCCCTATTAAGTTAGTTTACCCCTGAACTGCTTAGTAAAATTTTTGGTGTTTTTTAAATATATTTTTTTTCTTTTATGTTTATGTGTAAGCAATCGTTTAATCGTCTTTAGAGACTTTAAAAAAAATATTATTTGGCAGGAATGGAATATTTGTGGAAGTAATGCAAACAAGCTCGCGCAATTTCGCTTTGCCTTTATCTATTTCTCTTCCAAAACTTTTTCACTAAAATATCTGGAATCTTTTTTTGTTATTATAATTATCGCCTGTGGGAGTTCTTTTCTCATTTATTTTCCCAGAAGAAGAGTGCGATATTTTAAATGATGTTGCGTCGATCGATAACTTATTTTCATTATCATTTTTGCCGCCATCTGTCATCAAGATTTCGCCTTTTTCCCTTGTATCATGTTGAATTTCTAATTTATCGATGCTAATGTTATTCTTTAGCCATTCCCGTGATTTGAATTTAGTGTTTTTCTGTCACGTCTTCCAGACTCGGTCCTAACTAACTTCTTGAATAAGTTATGTTTTGTGTATAATTTAAGTATTCATGCCTGTGATGGTATGGATATTTTTATTTTCTAAATTACATTAATGCATACCAATACATTAAAAGACCAGAAATAGCATATGTAGCTAGAAACTCAATTTAGACAAATGATATAGTTTTTTTGTAAATGTTTTTGTTGTTTCTGCTGTTGTTTAGAGTTTCGACAGCGCATTACATTGTCAAATTAACCATTTACAAAAGTGCAACATATATCTTTTTCTTTTTTTTAAAGGCGTTTTTCTCTTAACTGGATTTTTGTTAAGAATATACTTACTAAGAATGATAAGTTACCGACATGTTTTTAAAAATAATATTAATACTTATTTTTTTCCATACATTGCGCGCTCATTTATTGTCAGTTATTAGCGGAATTAGAGTAAAAGTTCAATAGCAACGCAAATTTGGGAAAAGTCCCTCTCGGTAATACCATGAGATTTTATTACTTTACATAAATATTACATATTTGTATTATATTATGTTTCTTTTATATGCCACAGATTTTTTACGTTTCGATCCAACAGGTATGTGCTTCGTTCGTTGTCCAATTTTCATGCAACCTTAAATCGAGACTTTAAATGTTCAAATGTTAGTATGCATGTCTGTAATGATATGGATATTTTTTCAGTATTACATTAAATTACATGGGTAGTAAGACTTTAATATTTTCCGAGCGAGTTTTCAATTTTTCTTCCGGGAAAATATTAAAATTCGATTAAAATTAAAATTTCGGCCCTAATTTTTAGGAAAGAATTTTCAGTCAACTGTGTAAGAAGCTACGGCACTAGAAAGATGTCAGGTTTATATAAAATTATTAAATTATAATAATATTAAATGTCAGTTGACACGACAAGCAGCTGCTTTAATCAAGTGAAACACACATAAACTACAAGCACTGAGCTGAGTTAACCAGCACCAAATTAACGCAGAGAAAAGCGGGTAGTTTTATAATAATAATAATAATAATTAATATCATATCGACGGGGAATATTGCCTACTTATCAAATATGAATGTAGTTTTTGATATAAAGGTAGTCTACATATAAATATTTTTGCTAATATTTATTTTTTATTACGACAACGCTTACCTTAGTCACTTTTTTTTTGTTTTGAAGTAGATAAAGCAGCCCACAAAAAATATAGTTTATAAATGTTTTCTTAAATTTTCAGAAAGTAACAAAATGACAAAATTCTAATGTTAATTGCGCAAGATAAACTTCAATTTTTGCGATTTTCTCGAATAAAAATGCTATTGAAATTTTTCTTTTTTAATAAGATCAAAAATAGAATGAGAATTAATATATTATCAACATATTTCGGTTCAAAAATATACATTTAGTTATGAAAACTCTTATTAACTTGATATTTAAAAAAAAAATAATAATAATAATCATCTATATTACTATTTTCTTAAAAAAAGAAGGAATGTCGTGTAAAACGTAGTTATGTGTTTTTATAACTCCTTTTCGAGATATAGGTATAAGTTTTGCTTTTCGACGGTCCAAGGCATGGTTTCTCAATTTTATTTCCTTCGCGGCACACTTGTATATATGATTCAACTTAAGGGGCACAATAAACCTGCTGTGATGAAAAAAACACATTAAAAGAGTAGAAGCATTTTAAAGAATTAGTTTTAATAGCTCACTTTTCTAGATCTAAAGAAGTTTATTTTTTGATAGTGTAGGGGAACCGTTTTCCACTATCAAAGGATTCACGGAAAGAAAATCTTAGAAAATTACCATAAAGATTTTGCAGATTTTTTTCCCCCTAGAAAGTGAGTTCATTATACATTTAAAATTTCTGTATAATTTTTCTAGTTACTAAATGTGTATTATCGGTGCTTTTCCTTGCGAGATCTTAATTTATATTTTATTTAAATTTATGGATACACTCTTTGCACCATTTCTTTAACAACTATGAAATTTTAAGAAAAGTATATGAACAACTCTTTTTTTTTTTTTTTTTTTTTTTTTTTCCTAGCTGACTAGATCATAAGTACTTGATGAATTCCAAACGAACGACAGTAATAAAATATTTTTTGCTTCCAATTAGATTTCTTTCTATTTAATTCATAAAATAGTCTCATCGACTCTTTTCATTTAAAATATGTCGTGTGTTCTTCAATAAAACTCGAAAATATATTAAAAATGAAGTTTTTTTTATTATTACCAAGCTATATACCTGGTTCAGAAAAGCTAGTTATAGAGCAGAGCCAACCACTCGCTTCAAAGATTAAAAACCTATCTACATAAAAGTTAAATAGCATTAAAAGAAAAGGGTTACAATTTCTTGGCAATGATTTTTCTTCCAGCAGAAAGATGGTTTTAATACACTGCACGGATGAACAATTATTATTGTTCATCATTCAAAATAAACTTTTATCAAGATTCTCAAAGTACATTGAAGACATTTAAAAATTAAAAGATACTTACAAATGGATTACAATTACAATTCTGATTTTACAGGAACAAAAACAAACTTTATTATACAAAGTGAATTAATTAAAACAGATTAATAGAAAAAAGTGTATAAAGTGAAACTAAAATGTTTGTCATAGGTGAAAAGTTTAAAATAAGTCCATAATATTTAGCTCAAGTTTTTATAACAACTGGACTGTCACTCCGGAAGCAGTATGAATCACTTGATCTAATTTTCGAATCTCTTCCTATAAAAAAAGCTTAATAAACAGGTATAGAAGGAAGGTGGTAGTGTTATGCAATGTTTAGTATTGGTGTAATTTCTTACCTTCCTGGAGGAGCTTTAAATTTTGTAAAAATAATGCAACGTTATAGTACAGATTTGATAAATGTTCGTGCTTACTATAAAATATTTTCCTCGTAGATGAGCTAAAGTAGTTGCAATTCCATAAAGAAAAAGCTTTTCATAGACATTTTGAATTAACAATTTAGTAAAACTACTCCCGTTTGGAAGTATAAAAGGGTGTTTTTCCCCGTGAGATAATTCTGAAAATTGTAGTCTCCCGGATCAAATTAATAATTTATTTTCATATAATTTCGAATACAGACTATACAAGGCGGAATCTTTATCGATGGGCTTTCCCCTTTTCAATAAATCAATTTCATTATTGAAGACAGATAACTGAGTTTGTTTTATCGAAAACAATTCAGCCTTTTCGATTTTTGGAGCTGTAAGCTCATCTGAAATTTTTGTTTCGTTTATACTATTCAGGAATCTTGAGAGCCATGATGTGATGTTAAGTAATTTTAAAATTTTACTTTTTTTTTAACTGCGACTCTGGAGATACCACACCTACTGCGCAAAATAACTGAGCAGAATTCAAATTCGTTGATTTTCTTTCATTCAGAATAGTTTCATCAAATGGTATTTTTTCAGGTTTTGGCCAACTGTCTTTTGGTAATGACAACCATTCAGGACCATAATACCATAATATATTCTCATTGAGGTTATGCAAATTCTCGCCTCTAGTAAGAAGATCACTCGTATTATCTTTACACGAAACATACTTCTAAATTTTTAGGGTCAGTTAAAGATTATATTTTTACAACCCTATTAGCAGCAAAGTGTTTCGAATCCAATGCTGATCTTTTAATATAGTGTAACGTAATAGTGGAATCTGATTAGATGTAAATTTTCAAATTTTGAAAATTAGATGCATTTTTTAAATATTTAGGCATCCTATAAGCTATTAATGCCCCCATTAATTTAACATGGTTCGTACGCTCTGGAAAAAATAGAAAAAGTGCTGGAAAAAAAAGTCCTCATTTTCAAGGAATGAAAAGTGCTGGAAAAAGAGAGATTCATTTTCAAGGAATGAAAAGTGCTGGAAAAATTAGAAATAATAAATATTAGTCCTTAAATTTTAAAATTTCTAAAAAAGTAAAAAAAATAAAAAAAAAACCTTTATACACTTTATTTTAAAACAATTTATTTCAATTGTATATTTGCTTTCTCAATGATTGAGTCACTTGCAGCCAAAAATTTCCTTCTCTGTTCCTAACAACCCTGTTGGCATCTTTCCTTGGCTGTAAAAATCGGATGCATGCGGAAACCGTCGGGGGAAAAAAATAGAACGCAGATTGTGACCCGACGAAATTGTTACTATGCACGCACTGTTCCGTCTAAGCTGTCGGTAATGCATTTTTTCTATAATAGCCAGGAGTGTGATTTTTCGCCAATGTGCTTCTCCTGCCAGATGAGAGGAGAGAGGCAGACGCTTACGTCACTGTTTACTATACATTAGCAGCTGGAAAGTCCGACTCGGGACAACGAACTGCGTTCGAAATCCTTGGTGGTCCGCTGGTCCGAGACCACCGATAATTCAATCGGACCACTAATTTGAAAAATTTAGTGGTCCGCAGGACCAGTGCCTTTTTTCAGGCCCTGAGAGAACCGCAACCGATCGCACATAAGATTTTTTTTTTTTTTTTTTTTAAATCAGCGATGCCGCGGATGCGCTTATAACACGTAAATTACGCAAAAAATCGGCGATAAGGACGCAAAAAATAGCTCTTATGCGTCCCACAAGACGCGTAATTTCGTTAAAGGATCGCGAAAAAACGGCAAATTTCGTTAAATAATCGCGAAATAACGACTAATTTCCGGCAAATTTTGTCAAACAATTCTCGAAAAAATGGCTAATTTCATTCCAAAACCCGAAAAAAGGGCAGATTTCTTCAAAAGATCGCGAAAAAACGGCAAATTTCGCCCAAAATAGCGATAAAATGTCAAAATTTGTCAAAAAATCACTAAAAGCGACAAATTTTGTTAAAAAAATCGCTAAATAACGGCTGATTCCCGGCAAATATCATAAAAAAATTCGCAAAAATATGGATAATTTCACCCTGAAACCCGAAAAAACGACAGATTTCTTCAATAGATCGCAAAAAATATCGCGAAAAACGGTATATTTTGTCAATAAATCCCGAAAAAACAAAAGATTTCGTCAAAATAACGCGAAAAACGGAAATTTCGGCGAAAAAGCACGAAAAAAATAAATAAATAAATAAAAATAAATAAATAAGTGAAGCCGGGAGAGAATTTTTCTGTTTTAAAAACTAATTTTCATGCTTCAAAATTGTTGCTGCTCCAAAAACTGATTTTCCTGCTTCCCAATCGTTTTTTTTTTTTTTTTTGGGGGGGGGGGAGGAGGGGGCTCCAAATCTTTTTGAGTGAATGTGACTCCTGAAATCACCATTTCATTAAGCATCATTTGAGTATGTACCATTTATGCAACAAAAATATCCTTTTTTTTCAACAAAAATGTCTTTTTCAGTAAACCTGTCTTGTCCCATTTTAAAATGGGGCAGACAATAGTGATACTTGTTATCTTCTACACTCAAATAAGCATTATTTTATAATTAAATTTGTATTTTGAACATTCTTTAAAAAGCACAGAAAATTTCTCTTAAATTAATATTGGTTTTAATTATTTATTATTATTAAAACAATTATTGCAGTTTATTTTTCTTGTGGAAATGAACAAGTGCAATTTTTGCGTCGAAAAATATGACTTATTATTAGTGGGGACCCGCTTCTGTAGAAAAGGGACCCAGAATTTTTCAAGTCCAGCTGCATCACTGACACTAGCTACAATTCCACCACTCTGGCTAAAATCTGGAGAAAAATCTAAAAAAATGTGCATTAAACCTTAGTCAGTTGAAATAAATAATGGCAAATAAAATATCTAATTAATAATTTGGTAGTTTTTCTTTACATACTGTTTATTTAATTTTTAGCAAATTAAAATTTTACATTTTATAATGCTGAAAATTTTGGATAAATGCAAAGTAAGATTGGTTTATTTTCCAGGGAGGGGGGGGGAGGGGAGAGGCCACTCTAAGTGTTAAAATTATTTAATGGAATTATATGTACTGGACCAGTGATGAAGTCTGCGGACCAGTAAATTCTCATGCTTACTGGTCCTTGGGACCAGTGACTTTTTTTAAGGAATTCTAATGCTGACGAATCAGAATGCATTAGCTTCGGAATAACTTCACTTATTCAATGGGAAGGTACAGTCCACCCGTAACGAGAAAGACCGTGAAAAATATCTTTTTCCCCGTGGTCACTATAGAAACCGACTCGTCCACTCTATTTTAGGGTAACCGCAGTACTGTTGACTTCTTTAGTTTGTACTAGGAGTGAAGAAAAAGGGGAGATTATCGCAGTCTTCGGATTTCGAACCACCTCTGTCAGGTGGTATCTTCCGAAGAAGCAACCCCTCTCAGAGTTTTTCTCCTGACGGTAGGTCTGTATGTTTGCTTTTCCGCGCGCACTGGAGACTTTTTGCTGAGTCGATGTAATTGGTTCTCGTTAGTCGTGCTTTCCGGATTTTTGACGTCAACAATTTTGTGCTTTTTACAAGTCTCCGTTAGTTTTTGTTTCGCACGCGTCTTTGTTTAATGTGATCTATTCCGTGATTTTACAATATGATTTTTACGATCGGTTTTATTTTTTAATTTCTTTCATCAGTCATATAAACAGTAAAGAAATATAGCAGGAAAGTGCGTTTTCAATGATTTATGGATTGAAAAACCGGAATATAACTGATTTTGCTGAATTCTCATCAGAGAATTCAAGAATTGATGAATTATTTTTTAAAACAATGAATAACAGCAAATTTCAAAATTTGTGGAAAGTTGTTGAAATGCTATTACTTCTTAGTCATGGGCAGGCTACTGTTGAAAGATGGTTCAGTATTAATAAAAAAATTGAGATTGAAAACATGAAGGAACAGTCTTATATTTCCCAGAGACTTATATGTGATAACCTAAATGAATGCGGCAATATTCATGATGTAAAAATATCAAATTCAATGCACACTTATGTTTCCAATGCCAGACAACAATATATGAGCTACTTGCAAAACCAAAAATCAACATCTACAAAGAAAAGAAAAGAAACCTCTGAAGATATAAGGGAATTGGTGGTTAAAAAAAGATGTCTGGAAAATGAAATCAAATGTCTAATTAAATCTGCAGAAGAAAACAATGACCTTCAATCCCTTTGCAAATCCAATAATTTAAGATCTCCTAAAGAAAAAGAAGAAAAGATGCAGGATGTTATTAATCCTTTAAAAGATTTACAAAGCATTTAACTCAAATTGACTTTGGGCTTATATTTTACTAAGTTTTATTAGCCAAGGACAATTTTTTTTTCCTTTAGACTTTACATTTAATCTTAATTTACTTTTTAATTAATATTTTTTATCCTTTAGACTTTACATTTTAATTTAAATTTACATTTAATCTTAATTTACTTTTTAATTAATATTTTTTATCCTTTTTCTCTTTTTATATTTCATAAATAAAACTTCATTAGATGAAAATTTAGAAAGTATCTTTATTAACGAATAATTAAACGCACATTTAAATACACAGGTAACATGGTGACTATTTCCTTTATGATATATTATTCTATATATTATTATATAGCCATTTTAATGCATGTATTAAAACAGTCCTTGAAAAGTGCTTGAAAAGTCCTTGAAAAGTGCTTGAATTTTATTTGTTCTCAAGTGTATGAACCATGTTTAAGAGGAGGGATTGTCAAACATTTTATTGGAGCGACGCTAGATTTCGCCCAAATAAAACTGGTCATAAGTTTATTATCATTTGTGATACACTGAAAATAAGCTTCAGACGCATAATCTTTAGGACTAGCATCGAAAAAAATATGAATTTCGATCGCATCCGTAATTTCTAGACCCTGTGAAAAATAGTTGCAGGGAACTTCAAATTTATGTAAATGTTCGAATTCCGAACACCAATTTTCCTATTCAATGTTTAAATCATTAGGATTATTTTCATCCATTCCAAAACCCCTTTTAATGCTTCCTGTAGCAAAATTTTCATACCATTAAAAACCATTAGATGAATCCAATAAGATCATAGAATTTTAACATGGCTTTAAGTGCGATGGGTTTCTATGGATTAAATTTCCAATCATCAGGAAAGAATTGTACATTAAAACGTAAAATATCTGAATTGGTATCTCATAATAATCCCAAAATCTTTAAAGAATTATTTAAATTTTGTTCTGGGTCACATGATTTATTTTCCTTACATAATTTTCTAAGTTTAACAGAATTAGAGAATTAACATTGAATTTTCGGAAATTTACACCAGCTTCTTTAAGAATATGCGAAGCTGTTGAAGATAAGTAATAAGCGTCTTCATCAGATTTTGACCCCGATATTAAATCATCTACGCATAGAGATGTATCCAAAATCTTAACAACTTCAGGATGATCAATATATATATATATATATGATATTTCATCATCGCAGCCAAAAGAAATGGACTACAAGTTACCCCAAAAGCAGCTCGAATTAATCTCAGAAAATTTAAGGTATCCATTCGTCACTAAATCACAGAAATTTTAAATAATTCCGAACTTCTTTTACCCCAATTTGCAAAAAAATCAACTAAAATGTAACGTTATATTTTCTGAAATTAAATATTACATTAAGTATGTTCTGGTTACGATTAGGACTTATATATAAATAGTCATTTAGAATTTTAGAAGCATCGAAAACCATCCTAAACTTAGTAGTTAATTTATCGTTTCTTAAAACAAATCTATGAAGTATAAAATAACTATTCTTAATTATTTTATCGGGAAATTCTTCAACAATTTCAGTAATTTTTTTATCCAATACAATAGCTTTATCATTTTTATATAAGTTATTATCCTTTTCGAGTTTACGATTTAATTCCTCACATCGTTTCCTAGCTATTCTAAAATTATTCCCAACTCTCATTTTTTCATTCTTCCACAATAAACCCATTTCATACTTATTATTCACAAATTTTAAGTTATTATCAAATTTATTCACAATTTCCTGATCCATATCTGAAATATTTTCATTTGATTGAGTAATAGCCAAATATTTAATTTCCCATTAAAAAATTCGAATACTCGTTCTCTATACTCGCAACCAACAGATTTAAAACAGATGCGCACTCCAGTCTCCTTTTCCCATCCTCATAAAATCCACAAAGTAAATATCCGAATAAATAAATTATTACATAAAGAGAAAGATTTTGTTATTTTTGTTTTTCACCATCGTAACAGATTTGATAAAAATAATCCGTCTCAATCAGTATATTTACCTTAGAATCAATCGCATGGTGCAAGAAAATTAGACAGCTTGAATGGCGCCTGCTTATCCATTATTTGTTTTTTGAGAAGGGGGGGGGGGGATAGATCGATGAAATAGAAATTACATCCGTGACTAATGCTTCAAAAAGCGATTTGTTTTCAACGTGACATAATAATAATGGGAACATAATAATATTATGACATATGGCATAATAATATTACACAACATCATATGTATTTATTTGCGGAGTAACAGCTGCAAAGAAGAAAATTTGGAGTTATTCTTGACGAATAATTCGAGGATTTAATGTAGAAGTTAATTGCTTCATAGTAAAAGTTCTTTGACTTCCTAAGTCATATAAACAAAATTAAGCTCAGAGTTTTTATCAGATTCCACATTTACGTAAGCCGTTTGTAAAATAATCTCTTTAAAAGAATTTTCTTTCGAATTGGTTTTACAATGCGATATAGAATTCATAACAGAGTCGACTGACCTTATTTCTATGGGCACTGTTTGATTAGAATTCTTACTTAAACAAATAGAAGAATGATGAACATTTCTATTGCAACATTTACAATGTTCTGAATTAAATTTACATTTATTCTATCTGTGAAATTTGCCAAAACAGAAAAAGCAACGTCCTTGGGCGCGCAATTTATCACGTTTTTAACGGATAGTAAATTCTTTACATATTTTAGTACCATGGTCAATTTCACAAACTATACAAACATTTTTTACATTAGGTAGTAATGCAGAGGCTGAAGAAATGTTGCGTTTATAACTGCTCAATTTATAATTGTTACTATATTTATAATTTTTTTTTTCTTTTTCACCATTATAATTATTTTCAGAGTTTCTCAGCCATCGTAATTTCTCGAGATTGAACCTCGTTTATAATGAAGAAAAGATAAGCTCTTCGATTTCCATTTTTTTCATCATTGGCTTTTTTACGATTAAAATCTAGCGCTATTTCAGGAGGTATTAATTTCAATAAATTATGACAAAGAAGATCTATCTGCAGTAACACCGAGATAATTTAAATTTCTGGTTTGTATTTCACAGCTATCATGCAATTCCCGAAATTCTTTAACATTAGATGAATTTTTTGCTTGTTTTAAATTTAACAATTTGTTCATGTGAGCGTTCATTACTAACCGTCAAGCCCGTAGCGGGTTTTTAGCAAATCGCCTGCTGCTTTAAAGTTTTCTTCTCAAAGTGAAAACCCTGCAACACCATTATGTACCGAAAAAATTTACTAAATATAATTTATAAGACAAGGGATCATATAAAAAATAAAATTTCGTAATTTTTTAAGAAATGTTTTATTGACACAAATTAGATTTAAAATACTCCTTTAGCTCTTTTAAAACATTTTTGTAACTATATGTCTCTGACTAATGGTTTAGGAATTAGCCATTGGACATCGTTGAGTGTGGGCATCCTGATATATATGTATGTATTTTGTATTTTTGTGTAACCCGCATTTTTTTAATATATTCTTTTTGTTTCAGGTGAGTTACCGGATCTTTCATTTCACTTCGCATATCACTAATCTCACAGTTATAAGAGGTAGGCGTCAAACATTTTCTTTTTTATTAACTGACAATACACGTATTCTGTTTTTTAAATTTTTGAACAGAAGTTGATTGGTGCTATCCACATTGCATTGTCGTTTCGTGTTAATTAGGAATGACTTATAAAACATAAGTTTACAAAACATCGTTTCTTTTGTTCTAATGGGAATGATTTCTAGAAACATGGTGACTTTACTGTATTTCTTTCATCCGAGGGGAAATGATCAGCTGAAATTCTTTAATACTGAACGTTTTGGCTTAAGAATTTGAGACTTATTAACAAACTGTTGCGTTGAAATACATATTTCTCTTTTTGTATGACATTTGAAAATGTATTGCAAAGAAAGAAAGACATTGAAAACTGAAATAAAATATAATTTGTATTTAAACGGAAAATATTTGCGATAGCTTTTATTTGTGATTGGGCTTTAAAAATCGTCAAATATGTACTAAAGTTATTGTTAAATTAGCATACAAAAAAAAGTGTGCATGATGTTTAATTTTATATTAAGCTTACATAAAACTGTATAATTTTGATGATGAAACTTATATATAAATGCAGAAAATAATTTTTTTCTTGTATATTTGTTGAATTAAAATTTCAAACATTTCCTTCTTTTTTATTCATTTATTCATTTCTTGATGATAATTGTAAACTTTTGCATAATGGCGCAATTGTGTTTCGAATTTCTTCTCACCTGTTAACGACTACTACATTTTTAGCACTTTCCAACAAAGTTGAAAAGTGCTTATGCATTCGGTTTGTCTGGCCGTCTGGCCGGATGTCCGTCTGTCCGCGCTCTAACTCCCGTAAATATACTCGGATTGCTATGAATTTTTTATACGTTATTGAGGTTTACCCTAGCACGAACCCTATTGAAAATGAAGTATCTACCATGATTAGTTTATCTACAGAGAGAATCAAAAGTTTCCCATTACATTACGGCCAATGGGGAAAAACCGTTAATATACTCGGATCGCCATGAAATTTTAGGACGTTATTGACGTTTACCCTAGCACAAGTCCTATCAAAAATGAAGTTTCTACCATATTTAGTTTATCTACAGGGCTAATCGAAAGTTTCCCATTACATTACGGCTTGTGGGGAAAAATGGTTTCAAAGGAATTTTAAAGATGTTATACCCTGTCAAACATATTAAAATATGCATTCTATAAAATATAAGGTGAAAATGTAGCTATTATTCATTTACAGGGCCACGCAAAAGAATTCCATTAGATAATGGTAAAAGGGGGATTTGTGTGTGACATATTTTAAATATATTAAGCTGTTTCATGTATAATAAAATTGATATATGCCACTGAAGCTTAATATAAATTATACGCTCCTGTCTTGCATAATATGAAGTACATAGCATTTACAGGGCCACACAAAAGATTTCAAATTGTATATTTTTTCCAAAGTACCGTATATGTGTCCGATGATGGCTGACGGAGGGATGAAATGCATTTTAATTATGATATGCGCGTTTATATTTCGCTAAATATATGCACATTATATGGTGTGTATAAATGTTATAGTTGATATACAGGGCTACCCAAAAGAGCTCACCAACGTTACTGAATATGAGCGTAAATTATTTAAACGTGGTTCTTAAATAAGCTGTGTATTTTTACGCTGAGCTTCATTCAATTTACTGAGAAATGCTTGCAGAATATAGATAAGGGGATATACGGGGCCACGCAAAGAATCCTATGAATGATGATTTATGAGAATGTGATTTCAGTTGTTTTAAAAGTGTTTTAGTTTACAATAAATTTTAGCCTAATGCTGATGTGTAATAAAGGTACAATGTAAACTACAGGACTGAACAAAAGTATTCAAGTATGTTTCCATCTAATAGTATGAATTGCTGAAAAAGAAATTTCAAGTTACTGGGTATTTTCTTGCTAAACTAAATTTTCCCGTTGTATCAACTGACATATGAAATACAGGGCTGTTCAAAAGTACTGGAATACATATTTGGATATATTTGACAATTTCCCTAAATAACAAAGTTTTGTTAACGATTTCATTAAGTGTTGGAAAGTGCTTTATAATCTATGCTTAACGCATGATTTTTCTTACTTGTTCTGTATGATATTGGAACATGTCGTTCAGGGTCGTGTCTCTTAAAAAATCTCTAAAGAAACTCACTGTTGCTCTCCGAACGTCAGACATATGATGTAAATGTTTCTACCCTCAGTTGCTGGATAACATTATGCATTTCGATTCAGAATAGAGGTCTGCACGGGCCGAAATTTCCAGGCCCGGGCCCGGCCCGAACGAAAGAAATAATGGCCCGGCCCGGCCCGAAAGTTAAAAATTCGGCCCGAGCCCGGCCCGGCCCGAACGAAAAAAATAATGGCCCGACCCGGCCTGGCCCGAAAGTTAAAATTTCGGCCCGAGCTCGGCCCGGTCCGGAAAAAAGTTTAAAATTCGGTCCAAACCCGGCCCGGCTCGAGTGAATTTCTACAGAACATTGATCTTTAATCTTATGGAAGAGTTCTGACCAAAAAAAAAAATATTATTCTTTTTTTTTTTTCCCCATGTTTATAATCTCCATTTATGCAGAAGTGCCGTAGGCTGCGATATTTATGCTTTTAAATGAATCTTTGTTTGTTGTATGTAAATGTTTCAGTTATCACTAGTATTATTAATCCATATTCCCTGTAAGGGAGACGAAAAATCGAAAAAGCGGTATATGGTAAAATTTCCAAAGACGAAATCGCTTTGGAACGAAAAACAATGCATTCCCTTCTTAACAGATGTAAATGTTTAATATATTTTTTTCTCCCGTATTGTTGTATTCATTTTGCATGGATGAACATTTTAAAAGAAACTTTCAGTTTTCAGTTTAAAAAAAAATTCCGTCATAGTCTTTTTTTTTTTTTTTTTTTTTGTGTGTGTGTGTGTGTTTAATTCTATTTTAAAACGCCTAGTAATCTACGATTCTTTAAAAGGAATAAATTCTGATGTTTAACTGTAGAATAATGACGGCTTAAAAGTATATGCTTTTTTTGCAGAAATTTTTGGACAAAGCCAAATATTACTGATTTATAAAAAGTCGAGAAAAGGATTTTCATATAGGAAGATTCAATAGGAACTGATTATTTTGGTCCATGAAAACTAGGAAGAATGGAATCAGTCTCGGCATCGTACGGAAAAAAAAGTTAGGCCTGGCCCGATACTCCAGCAAAAAAATTAAGGCCCGAGCCTAGCCCGGCCCGAAAAGATTAGTGACTAGGCCCGGCCCGGCCCGGCCCGAAAGGATTAGTGACTAGGCCCGGCCCGGCCCGGCCCGAGTCTTCAGAAGTAAGGCCCGAGCCCGGCCCGGCCCGAATGCCATTATTGGAAATCGGCCCGCGGGCCGGGCCGGGCTCGGGCTTCGGGCCGAGGCCCGGCCCGTGCAGACCTTTAATTCAGAATGCTTCAGAAATGCTTAAAAATAAGATGATTTAGATAAAATAGTTTGTCTGAATAATAAATATTGCAAAAGCTTATTTATTTATTTATTTTTATTTTTTTGGAAGAAAATATTTTGTTAAAATGTAGAACGAAATATATTTCTATAAAACTTTTATTATATTTTTCAGAAAAATAAACTATATCGACAATTCTTTGCAAAAAATTGTGGATGCGGAATTTTTTGATATGGAGATTTTGGGCTAGAGTGCACTAGGTGAAACAACAATGAAAGGGATTTTGCTACTTACTTTGTGTTGTATAATCAGTAATTAAAAAGTTAGCCATGTTTCTATATTTCAAGATTGCCACGGGCGACTTTTTTTCTACAGGGTGAGCAAAAAGTCCGTAAAAACTTTAAAAATTCATAAAAACCGAAAAAATAACCGAAATGAAAAACGGTTTGCAGGGTTAGTATCTATAGGTCACGGGGATTTTTTTAAGACATGAAAAAAAAAATAATTCAAAAAACAGCCAATAGGTGGCGCTGACGTACCCAAATCAAAGAAAAGATACCCAAATCAAAGAAAAGATACCCAAATCAAAGAAAAGATACCCAAATAAAGAACAGAATGTTTCCTCAAACCGCCGAACAAGCTTTATGAGGCCTGCCGCTGTTAAAGGCCCCTTTCCCGTCCTCAAATCCTTTTGAAATCGGAATTTACGCAAAGCAATAGTCGCTGATTCCTTGTTCATGTAAAATAACTTCACCAACAAAGCTTTGTCCTTCGCAGTGAGCATCCTTGATCAAGTTCACGGCTCACAACGGTGAACTAGTTGTGGATTAGGAGCGCAAGCTCTTATAACCGGTTCATTTGCATATTTCAGAGGAAATCGCAAGTACCAGCGCCATCTGTCGGCTGATTTTTGAATTATTTTTTATTTCTGTCTTAAAAAAATCCCCGTGACCTATGGATGCTAACCCTGCAAACCGTTTTTAATTTCGGTTATTTTTTCGGTTTTTATGAATTTTTAAAGTTTTTACGGACTTTTTGCTCACCCTGTATTACATTCGCTCTACAATTTTTAAATAAAGTAAATTATGTAGTACATTTCTCTTGCAAATGTTGTCAAACAGTATATGAAAGATTTTTGCTTTGAAAAAATGGTGCGAGTCAGAATTAAAAAATACTCGCCTGTGGCAGCCCTTATATTTATATGTTCAATATTATTTTAAACGTAGCGTTAAAGAACAGTCAAATTTTTGTATTTTATATTCTATTATTCCCCTTTGCATAATTTCCTTCGCTTAAGCATTTTCCTGAAAAAAATTAATGTTGCCATCAAAACATTATCGCTATGATTTATGAGTGTTACTAGAAAAAATTATTTACGAGGCCATTGAAGATTTCCTTGCTTTCAATATTATTTCCTGAGTTTTTACGATTTTTTTTTTTTAATTTTGAATTTTATCACCGATTTGTGTGTATGAGTGATGGAGAATAGACGAGAATGCGAAGCAACGTATACTAGTGTTTTACTATTTGTTGTAGTTTATCTGTCTTCTTGTTTGCATTAAAATTTTTACATAAATGCATGAATCTTGTTGAAATTAATTTCGTAATAGAATGAAGTAATCAAACAGTTTGAAAATACTGAAAATGGCTATTATAGAAGAACAGTAATACTAAAAATATACTGTTTGTTATTGTTTGATGTGCAGTTGTATATTGTAATTGTTCGAGAGCTGGATTCTGAAGTTTAATGTATTGACTATGACAGCCCCTAACGTGGACTATATGTAAAGTTTTGTATGCCCCCCCCCCCCCAAAAAAAAAAAAAAAAAAAAAAAAAAAAAAAAAAAAAAAAAAAAATCTGTGCAGAATATTAACGTTGACATGAAAACGATATCTCAATGATTTGTGAGGTCGTTGTAAATATCCTAACTTTTGATAATGTTTCTTGATGTTTTAATTCCCCTCCCCCCTGAGATTTTTATGTATGGGCATAAGAAAAAAAAATGAATGAGTAAGCAAAAGATTGCAGTATTTGTCTTCAGTTTGTCACTTTCTTTGTTCATTCTCTCTAGTTTTCACGTGTGTGATTGAATTTCATAGTTATTGAAGTGATTTTTTTTTTCCTGTTTAAAACAATCATACACAAATCTTCTTACCCCCCCCCCCCCCTTCCCTTAATAACCAGAAAGATATTCCGATACTTTCTTCAGTTAATTTTATACATTTGTCTATTGCATTTGTTGGAACACTTAGACACTTCTGATCCATTGTACAAGCCCGAAATATGAGGAGCTTGATACGCAAGTTCGCAGGTTTGATTACTTGTTTCCCTAAGAGAGGGTCTATGCACAGTTTTATTAGTTTTCACTGCACAAAAATAAGTAATTTTTAAAAGATATTAGAACCAAAACTGTTCTGTGCCGAAAAGTAACACGCATTTGCGTTCAGGAACTCTTCGATTTTTCCCTCCTAAAAACTGGCACAGTTATACATAATGTTTGAAAATACATAATGTATCGAAAATACGTTATAAATACGTAATACATGTAAACTGATTGAAGGTAAAGAAGCATACGACGTTTTTGTCAATATAATTTATGCTTATTCTTCAATCAATCACCATAACCTATCTTATCTCATATTTTATTACGCTGGTTTCATTGCCCAAGATATAAAAATATCATGGCAGCGTAACGAGGTTTAGTGGTTAAAATTCTTAATTGTATATAAATTTAACTTTCCAGGGATCGATAGTAATATACTATGATCTTCCGAAAGCTCTAAATGTTGTCGTTTTTATTTCATAAAAAATTAGTATTCTCATTTCCAGTTTTCTCTCGCTGCTGATTTTCAGACCTGTCTGAAATAGCATTGTCTGATTTCAGTCTGAAGATGATTTCATTCCTGTCTAATTATGAAACGTCATAAATTAAATGGACATAGAAAAATTCACGAATTTCTCTCAATCACACATCAATAAGGTTTCATAAATATTTTTCCGAAATAAGTAATAATAAATTTTACATTTTTTTTCTATCTAACTCTTTTAACTTTTATAGGAAATCTTTTAATAATGTCTTGAATTTTTCTTAACGGACATTTTGCATAGGTTGTGTATAATTAAAATAATTGTGGTGAATATGCGCAGATTTTCATAATCCTTTTCTTCACTTGAAAATCTGCTGTTTCGTAAAAATAAAATTTCAAATTTTCCATTTTATGAAAGTAGAAATATACACCTTTCGGGGGTAGAAAAAAAGACCCCCCCCCAAAAAAAATGTATTCTTTCTTGAGTTTATTACTTTCAAGTGTAAGTATATATACTTAAATACTTATATGAATTTTATAAAAAGAATATTTAAAATTAAAATTTCTCATTGATAAATTTCTAGCTTTCACACTCTGTTTCTTTATTGAAATCATTCTTACTTTAATCATAAAACTTTATTTACATATAAATTCAATTATATTCTATTTGCTAAGTATAGAAAAGTGCTGTTTTTGTCCGATTTAATTTGTCTTTGGAGAAGAAAGGATGCATTGAATACAAATTTTGAAGGTATGTTTTATTGTACTCTTTTAACTGCCATTTTCAAAAATAAATGCTGTTGTTCCTGCAATTTCGTCACAATGCCTTCAATTCATCCTATATTTCATACCGATTCATCATACATTTGATTTCAATGCATCATATGTTTAGTTTGCTTCCAATTCACTAAACGTTTTTGGTGTATTAGCATGAACTTTACATTTGTAATAGCGCCAAAGTATAAAGATAACTATATTCGGCATTATTGGTAATACTATCACAACCAATGGTGAACGTTTCTCATTTAGATTAGATCTTTTCATGAATTCAATGTATTGGGCGTTTTATACGTGTATTTTGGAAACAATGATGTTACCAAAAGACCACACAACGGGAAGATTGCTTTATTGCATTGTTTTTTGATACACATTTAATTCTAAGTAATGGTTAATGTCAATTAGATACCGAGACTTTATCACTGGTGGCCATTTTGTAATATTTCATTGGAGAAATCTATAGTATTTTCAGCTTTAATGCAAAATATGTGTTTTTCACTTTAAAACTTTTTTAGTTATTAAATACCGGTAACAGAATATAATTAAAGATCAACCGAAACCTAATTATAGTATTTTTCCTGTTTTCGGGGGAAAATGAGTTAAACCGAAAACGCGTTTTTACGTTTTTAATACTTACACAAATATACATATTAATTAATTATAATCGTATAGAAACACATTTCAAACAAACAAAAAACATACATACATGCATATGTGTGTGTATAAGTTTAAACAAAGCATAGGGCAAAGCATAAAAACCGACACAGCTTTTACTACTTTATGACAATCAGTAATCATAGGCATTTGTCAATAATTAATTTACAATGTAGTTAAATAATGGAGAACAAATTCAATAATGGATATCTATTTTTTGAATATATACATCCTTTTAGTCTGCATTTTTAAATTAATTGAAGTAAACTACAGGAAAGTTTGTTTTTAGGAAATTAACATTCACTATGCTTTGAATAAAAAAAAAATTAACTATTTTATCATTTATAATTATTCTTAGTTTAGGAGAGATTTAAATATATATAAGATATACTCTTAGATTAATATTTTCTTACCCCCCCCCCTCCCCCCCCGTTTTGAAATAGCACACCTGTTTAAAATTTTTATCTCCGTGGCGAATATTGACATATCCAGGACTTCTGTGCCTCTGTCCAAAACTTTTTTTTTTATTTCCACAGAAAATAAAATATAATTAATTCATCAACGACACGGAATAATTTTCTAATTATAATAATTTTATCTAATTAAAAAATGTTTTACAATAATTTTTGTAAATGATCATCTATTGCACTAGAACTTTTTGAACGACCATTCGAAACACTTCTGCGGTTTCAAACTAAATTATTTATATTACTACAGTTAAGTCTTTATCATTTAATAAGCATTTGAAAAGCATCTGCAAAGCTTAGTTATACATGTATTGCTTGCTTTATAATTTCCATTCACGTCTTGAGTCAGTCATGGCTGATAATTATTAGTTGTGAAGTTCATAGCAATAAATAACTAGTCTCTCATACAGCTCAAATCAACTAAAAATAGTGAAAGGAAGAAACGATATTTTTGCGACACACATAGAGTTTTGATCCGGTCGAAATTTTGGTGAAACTCGGATTTTGGGCCGAAATCGTAACCCAATCGATCTCGTACTACAATCGTATTACAAAAATGAAATTGTCAAATGTTCGAAAAAAACTATTTCACCCTTTTAAAGGCTGTCTTGTCTAGAAGCAAGTTGATTGTATTTCTTAATTTCCTTAATACAATACTTTTGATACATTTTTAGAGCGTTAAGTTTTTTCAGAGCCGAGTATATTTTTTTTAAGCTAAAGATTGCTATAAGAAGACGAGTTTTGTCCTTTACATTCTTTCTAGTGTTTGCGTTTCTCTTCTGTTCCTTTTTATTCTGAAGAGATCTAAAAAAGTTTTCTTCAAAAATCTTGAAAGTGTTATATGTTATCTTACTCCTATTTTACATTTGTACTTGAATTTACTTCGGTTGAAAATTTTTGAATACTTTTCGTTGTTTCACAAGCGTTAACAAAAAACTTCAAACATTTCCTTACTAGAATAAAAGGCTTATTTTGAAAACGGTGTTTTTCTGTCGCTTAGTGCACTCTTTAAATCCTTTAATATTCACAAGGTTATGCTATTTCCAAGATAAAAAATTCTTTTTCATTCTTTCGTGTTTCAAGATTATTCAGACTGTGATGGATATATACTTTCTAAAATTTCATATTCATCCCCCCCCCCCCCTCCACGTGATAATACACTCACATTTTATTATTTAGGCTATGGATTTTTTTTTTTTTTTTTTTTTTTTTTTTTTTTTTTTAAAGTTAAAGTAGATTAAAAGTTTTGGCATTTTGCGTATGGAGCCATTCACTAAGAATGAAAAAAAAAAAAAAGAACAACATGCGAGTTTTCTATGAAAGTTAGGGCACGGATATTCAGGCAGGATTGTAAAGGATATCACCGTGATTTTTTTAAATAAATTATTTAGGCGAGAAAATATGGTAAAAGAAATAAAATCCATATCAATGTATTAAAAGCACCAGAATGAGTGAAAATACTCTAATTGAAAAAAAATAATCCAGCCGAAAAAAAAAAAAAATCTCTGTATAATAAATTTATTGACAATGTTGAAAATGCCCGAATTTGAGCGATTCGGTTAGTGATTTAATTTTACATTAAAATTTTAATAGTTTTTATTAGCGTAAATGGTTTTAACAATTAAAACGGTTTCGGAAAAAAAAAATACAGAACATTTGTCACAATCTGCCCATAGATCATTTCATTCTTATTATACTTGCAAAAATATTTTTAGCAAATCCGTTAATGTATGTTTGAAGAAAATGTATGTATGACGAAATATGACAAACAGCCGAAATTTACACCGTCTTAATTGGACCGTCAAAACAATGAAAAATTAATGTGTAGTCTATTTATTTTTTAAATGTAGATTAAAAGTTTTTTTTTTCTTTGTAAATGGAGCATTCATTCAGAATAAAATATTTTGCTATGACATGAGTGTTTTATATGGAAGTTAAAGCACGGATATCCAAGTTGGCCTGTAGAGGCTAGCACAATCTTTTCCCAAAAGTATTAAGTGATAAAATGTGATAAAAGAAGTAAAATCCAAATAAATGTATTAGGGCCACCACAAGGAGTGAAAATACTCTAATAATAATAATAATAATAATAATAATCGAATTAGAAAAATGCTATGTTTAAGAAATATTCAAAATCCACGAATTTGAACGATTTAATTAGTGATTTATTTTTGCATTAAAATTGTAATAGTTTATTTCCGCAAAAGCTTTTAAGAATTAAAATAGTTCTGAAAATAAGTATTTCCAATTTTTAAAAAAAGTGTACAAGATAAATTCTATTAGAAAATTCGCCACAATCAGTTCATAGCTCATTTCACTCTTGTTATACTTGTTAAAATATTTTTATTTCTTCCCTTTAAGCAAATCCTTTAAAATATGAGAGTAGACTTTTCTGTTTCCTCAAAAGTACGAGAGTCTTTGTAAAAGAAAAGAAGAAAAATGGCAAACAGCCCAAATTTACACCGTTTTCACCTTAGATGGATTACCAAAACAGTGAAAACTGTTTTACAGTTATCTACAATTGACGCTGAAATATGTTTCGCTTTATTTTGTTGTACATTTTTATTTCCTGTAATGATTGAAAAGCCTGTTTTTAATCTTAAGTTTACTTTTCATGTAAAAATAGTTTTTATTTTTAAGGAAGTTTTTAAACTAGTGAAAATATTAATATATAAAATTCTGTTTGTTAAGCCATCCAATCGAAATCAACAAATTTATTAAAGAAATAAATTCGTTGATTTTGTACTGTCATTGGATTAACTCTTATAACTGTTGAAAATGTATTTTTTTAATTTTATATTGTATATTTACTTTATTTAGTGTTATTGGAAAAGAATGTTGCAAAAAATATTACGAACATCTGATTAAATTTTCTCTGAATAAATGTTTCAAGATACCCTTAATCAACCCGTCACTTATTTCATTAATAACGTTCACTTTTCTTAAATACATCATAAAATCGCAAAAAGAACATCTTGTTAGGAAATGAATTAACATGAGCGAAATATTCTTCAGGCCAAATTACAACCAATTATTGCTAGAACAAAAGCAAGAGTGTAACAGTCCTAATTTCTGTACTAATTATTGCCACGATTCTGCTACAGCCTTGCTACTAATTTCTATAGCTTTGTCGCATTGTTATTAAATTTAATTCTTATTGTTTCCTATTACAGGATTCATTTCTGTTAATTATTATATTGGAATTTTCATTTTATGTTTTATATTTATTATTTAATGTACTCCTGTCATATTATTTTGTATAAAACTTTTGATCTCTATCATGATATTTTGTTTTATCTGGTTCCGTTTCTCTCCGCCCCTTCCATTATATGAATTATTTAATTTTTCTGCTTTTGAAAATAAAAATCTTCATTCTGTTTTTCTAGAAAAAAAAATATATATCCGTCTCTTCAAAAAAAGAAAAGTTTAAATTTTCATTTTTTCTTCCGCAGATGAATTATGAAATAACAAGAGTTGTTTTATAAGTATAAAAACTGATGTTTAAAAAGCGTTCTCTATTATTTTAGATTAGTAGAATAAAAAAAAAAAAAAAAAAAAAAAAAAAGTTAATCCATTTTCATATGTATGTTTTTAACCATGCGCTTGCACTTCTTACAAAAAATGTCATTTTAACTTCAACAAAAATTTAAAATACGTTGGCTTAAAACATAAATTTATATATATTTAGCTGCTGATTACATTGAAGAATCGAATTTGCTTCTATTACCTATGATACATAATTAAGGTTAACAAATAAGAAAAATCATGCATTAAGCATAGATTATAAAACTTTTTCCAACACTTCCTGAAATCTTTAACAAAACTTTGTTATCCATAGAAATAAGATGTTACTATCTATAGCAAAATATGTATTCCAATACTTTTGAACAGTCCTGTATTTGATCCGACGATTGATATATATACTATATAATGGGGGAAATTTAGTTTAGCAAGAAAACGCCTAACTGGTTGAAATTCAGCAATTTATACTTATAGCAAAAACATACTTGAATACTTTTGTTCAGACCCGAAATGTTTAAATAATTACTTGTAAAAAGTAATGACCGAAAATAACGACAAAGTCTTTAATGTTCAATTCAGGTCCGAGTAGTAGTATTTATTATGCGGAGTCTGTAGAGAATTTTATAGAGCCCGTTTGACAATCACTCTAAATTTCATGATTTTTAAAGAAGCATTATATCACTTAAATGCTCCTGTTATTCAAAAAATAACGGCAAGCGACTTAACTTAGCTTAAGTTTCCCTTAAAATCGATTATCAAAATAGAGAAAGTTGTTCTCCAGATATTGATGCTGATGTTAAAAAAGTTTTGCATTTATTATAAGATGCTGGGGTTTTTTCGCTTCGGGTTTTTTTTAATATGCATCTTTTTAGTATATTTCGTTATAAAATATATATTTTTTCAGGAAATATATATTTTCACTCTTTGAGTTGTAATGTTTAAATAATTGATTTAATGGTAAATTTCCTTTTGTCAGACAAAAAAGTAAGCCTCTTTTTTCCACAATGAAGGATAAATCAAGCGCAATAGAATTTTTCACCATTATACAAATTTATTTTTGTCTATTTTGACTTTTTTTTATATGTTAAAAATATAAAAAGTGGTAGCAGTATTCTTAATTTGAAACGAGTGTGCGCAGCGTACACGACTTTGTGCGCTGCATGTTTTGGGCCTTGTTCGCTTCACACCGATAAAAGGAGGCTCTTTTTTCGGTTTCTTTGATGTGGAGAATCTTCTTCACGCGCAGATTCTTGTCGTAAAATGCGATCTGAATGGAGTAGTCTGAAACACAAAAGATACACAGTTATAAAACCAATTAAGTTTGCTTAACCATGAACCTATTTCATAGAATTTGACGGGAGGGGGGGGGGGAGATAAAGAAAAAAAATCGTCCGTTTGAAAATTTACTTGCGGATTTCATTTCTTCTTTTCAAGTTTAAAGTGCCTTTATAAATATTTAATTGTTCATATTTTAACACCAATTAAGTTCATAACTTCCGAAAAATGATTATATTATATTTTAAACCCGATTTATGGTTTGGTAATACGCTGGGTTTCAAAGCGATACGAACGCTCCGTTTTCCAAGCATAAAAAAGAAGAAAATGTTACAAAACAAACTGAAGTTTAATCAATGTTAGAACAAATCGTTTTATTTTACACCAAAATATAATTGAAACATAAAATAAACAGTATTTTTCCATTTTGAGGTGTTTCATAGTGATATGAACATTGGCCAAAAATACAGATTAATAGCCAGTGTATGCACCAGATCTTTTAATTAATGTAAAAACACGATCAGGCATAGAGTAGAACAAGCCTTTTAATATATTTCGATCGATTTCATTCCAGTAAAAAATGATAGCAGCTTTTAATTCTGAAATTCTTTCATATTGTTTTCCATTTGAGTAAACAGCTCTAACTGGTAGACTCCATACATTTTCCACTGGATTTAAATCAGGAGAAACAGATGGCCATGGAATTACATATACATCATTATTAAGAAACCATTGAACAGTTCTGTTTCCCGCGTGTACGGATGCATTGTCTTCTTAGAGCATCCAGAAAAGACCGCTGATTTCCTCAGCAAATGACAGCAAGCTTTCTTTAAGTAGACCTTGAAAGGTTAATGCACTCATCTGTCAGAGGGAAACGCAAATTTGAACTTGCCATGAAATCCAAACGCAGCCCAAACCATGAGTGAACCTCCACCCTGTTGCCGTTTTAAATACGTTTCTGGTTTCTTGCGCAGATCGTTCCAATAAGAAAAACTGTTCGAACCTTCCAAATTGAATTTTTATTTTATCGGAAAATATTACTCTTTCATATTCTAACTTCCAGGACATGTGATCTTTTGTTCAATCTAGGCGATTATGCTGATGCATTTTAGTCATACGTAGTTGGGGCTTCCTTTTCTTGTACTTCATGATCTTAGAGCCCTTGACTACTCTGGACAAGGTACTTTTTGATACTGCTATCAGTGGATCTCTCTAAAGTTCGCTTAAAAATGTTTTCCCATTGCTCATTTTTTTTTTATATGGCTCTTTTTCCCTTTTCGACAGCTTTGGCGGACGTCCCGGTGAATTCTTTGCTCCATAATCCTCTTTTAATCGAAGAAAACTTAATATTACACCTGGAGATCGTTTTAATTTTTTTGCGATAGCTTTTGCTGAAAATCTTTGATCCCTAACCCATTAATGCCCGGATTATTTTATTTTTTCTTAATTTTTAAAATGTTAGGTTTCCCACTACTTTTAAAAGAAGAATAACTTCTATCTTATTTTATCCAGGAATTTGTTCCGTGAAAGAAAGTATTTATTTATCTTCTTATTTAGCGGTGTGACAGGCGCTTTCTTGTTATTTTTATAAGTGTCTCTAAAAAGGACACAATGCACTAATGGGTTAAAAGCCACAACTTTCCCTTTCGTAAAACCAGTTAAAGCACCTTTACGACCCATATTTTTAGATCTCGTTTTGCAATCAGGTTTGGAATTTTCTTAGTCTCTATATGCTAAACTAATTTGCATATTTTGGTTTCTTCTTCTCGGACTGGCATTCAGTATTCCTGTACAGTTTCCATTCTCGTTTACTGATAATTTCGATCAATGTTCATATCATTTTGCAACACCATTTTTTTAGATAATTCATATTTTCAATGAATTTAAAATTTGATATTTCTTTTACAACTATGTAATATATAAAATTACTGTATTTGTCTAGAGAATGGAGTTTTCTGATAAATATTTATGAATTTTAACCAGAATATCTCAAAACTACTAGGTGTTCATATCATTATGAAACTCAGTGTGTAGCTTGATAGCTTTATCAGTACGGAAGCTATGCGGCAACAAGTGTTGTAAAACATGGTGGAAAAACTGGGGGATAGGAACAGAATAATCTACCTTTTTTCACCAGACTCACGATTCCGTTCAAAATGTGGTAACTTGGTAAATAATTTGAATATTCCGAAATCATTGCAGGCACATATTCTACACACTTCAGGGATGGAAAAGAAATAGAAAAGCAGAATAAATTTATTCGTGGCCCCAGTAAAAGGAAATTTTTTTTAATATTTATGTCTCATAGGTGTAAAATATTTTAAAAATAACTATCATCACTAATCTTAAATACTTAATCATATATCTGTATATTTGATATTATTTTTTTTCTTATATACTTGCAATTCTGTAAGTGAATAAATATTTGTAATATTGCTATGATTAAATCTCTTCTTGCTATATTTACTTTAATAGTTCCCGTTTTCTTCAAGAAACAAATCTTTAATTATAAACCGTATTGTCTTCCCCTTTTTTATCTAAATATAAAAGTTCTATTCTAAAGTTAAAGGAAGCATGTTAATTTTACACTTTTTCTTTCCTTAGATTATCAAACAATGAAAGTTTGTTTTGCAAGCATTCAAATAAATGTGTGGAAGTGTTCGATATTATTTTTGTCATATATTTCCAGACAGTTTTAATCCGTGTAGTTTTTCTTGCTTTATATTTTCTTATTTTTCCATTACAAAGTTTTGAGTGTCTTTTTTGCGAATATTTTAACATTCCAAAAATTAAATATAGAATAAATTTAAGCGTGGTTATTGGAAAAAATATTTACGAAATATGAAATGGAAAAAACATATATTAGACTTCAGGAACTCTCACATTTAGTTAAATTACCGTATTTACAAGTACGCAATTCACGTTACATCGCATATAATGTGAGTTGAGCTTTTATCTGTGTTCTATACATCTTTACTAATAGAAGAAAGTTTCGCTCCGCGCGCGTATGTGTGCGTGTGCTTGCAATGGCTAGTGAAATCTACCTCACGTACAAATCCGAACATTGTTGTGAGATTAGTACAAGGCCTCTCCTGGGGAACCTGAGACTCATAATTTTAATTTTTAAATTTTTATTTGAGAATTTAATTAAAAATCTCAACGGAATCTCATCAAAAAATCATTTATTTCATTTCGAATCGAACAAAGCGCTGGCGAGCCATGGCGCATACCCAGAAATTCTTTACGCAGGATAAAGAACGGATTTTGGAGAATTTATAGTTGTTTTTTATTAATTTCGAATGGCCAAACTATTTAATACAGTTAAAAACGGAAGGCATATTCTAAAAGAACGTATTTTTGTCTTAAATACAGCAATTAGTTTCAAAAAGTACCAATATGAATTCTTTAGGGAAGAGGGGTTCAAAATGGGTCGTTTTCGTAGTTTTCTTTTTTATCCGGTATGGCATCGCTTTCGTAGTATGCAATTAACCAAAATATGTATGTAAAGCTGAGCTATTTGAAGATGCAATCAGTTTTCAAAAATACGAATTTTAACACTTTCGAGAAAATTCGCAACCTCAAGTCATTTTGCGCCCTACGGAGACTACCTTTTTTCTACGGTAATGCCTAACTCAATTGTTTCTGAGCATGTCTGAAAAGACTGGATTTCGATCACCTACTAAAATTTCGAAGCGTTCGGAGGAGTCGAAATATTTTTTTTTTTTTACAAAATAAAATGTGTGACAGTTTCTACGCAAACAATAAAAACCGACGGGTTTCGGCTCAAGTTTCCATGAATAAACATGCATACTTTTGTTTTACAAAATTTTAAAGAAAGCTTGAATGGAGTTATATTTGTGATATCCATTAAAATATTAAAGAAATCGGACGAAAAGGACTTTTTTGTTTGTTCCTAACGGAACCAAGCCAAAAACAAGAAAAAAGGCGAGAAGAAAATGTATTCCTTTCTGAACTGTTATCGATATTTTTTCACGTTTTTTTATCACTGGTTGCGAACAATCATATTTATGACTCCTGAAACTCTTTCTGAACTCTGAAGGTTTCGGCCATCAAGGACTATTATTTTTAATTGCTGAAATTGAATAAATAAATAAATACGAGCCATTTTACAGTTAAACAGCAATATTTTTTATTTAGAGTTTTTTTCCTGCTAAATATCAGTTTTTTTACGTTGTCAGCGAACATGATGTGGAATCATACAAATTTAAGTTCCATTTAAGAATATTATCGTGGACCCAGGCAACACCGGATGGGTCAGCTAGTAGTTGAATAAAATACATATTTTTTTTCAAGATGTATAGCAGCACTTTTTATTTTTTGAATTAATATTAATAAAATAGTGGCATTTAAGAAAGTTAAAAGAGCGTGGAAAGTGCTTTAAAAACGTATTTTATCTCTTTTAGATAATTCGTTTAGAAAGAACAAAGAAACAATGAAGGTTATCTTTCTGTTCAGAGCATTTTTGAGTTTCATATATTTTAAACTGATTAACAAAAATATGTGAGCTATATTGTGTAGGAGGGTAACTGTAATCATGGATCCTAAATATGATCTACTGAATTTATATGTAACAAGTAACATGCAAAAAATTCATTAATTTGATAACTCCCACTACATCTGAAAACGCACTTCCAGCAATCCTTGTTAATAGACTGTAACTGAATACTTTTGCGTGTCCCTGTAAATGAATGATGAATGCTGTGTGTACCCTATTCTGTAGTAAGCATAGTATAGAATACCTTTGTGATTATTTCGACATGTTCGCAGTAGTGTAACAGAGTTAAAATATACCGAAACGATTTCTCATCTCAGATCGTAATGTAATGTGAATTATTTTGATTGTCCCTGTAAATGAACTATAAATGCTTGACACTTCATTTTCAATGCGGAACACATTATAGTAAGCAAATATAGTATATACCAATTGTATAAAAATCCAAGTACATTTGCACAAGTTTAGAACAAATAGGCAGATAGTATTATTAACACTTTTGAACTGTGGTCAAAAGTATTAAAAATACAAGGATATGTATTTTTAATTTCATAGATGTATGTATGTCATAGATATAAAGGAAAATTATTTGAAACTTTACTTTATGTTCACGTGCAAAACTACTGCAAACCCGCGGAAATACGCTTTAAATTATAGAAAGGAGCAACGTCGTTTAAATTTTTTTCAATTCTAAGAATGCTGCAGAATTTTAAATTTGTAAAAAATGAGATTTGAAAAATACGGAAAAGAAATTTAAAGAAATGGTTTAGCAGCTTCTGAAATTTGTGAGGAAACTGGGATAAGAAGAATCGGAGCCTATAAAGTTTTATCAAATTTGCAATTTTAATCCAAAAAAAAAAAGCCATCTCTTGAACCGCAGTGAATACCGAACAGTGCACCCTTAACTGGCGGTGGGAAATGATATTAACAGATTTTCATTTTAGATATATTTAAGCTGTTATCACCGGCCTGGTTCGCCTAGTTCAAAATATTTCACAAAATATAAGTTATATGGTTATTCTTTAGTTCGTATTCTTTTCACTGGCCTCTTTTACCTGAGTTGTTTAGACAATACTGAGTAATAAGTTTAGTCAGCCTTCAATTAAGAAAAATTTATTTGAAATTTTAATATTTGAATTTTTCATGTCTTAAATGAATAATAAATGAAAAAAATGTCACTATCACAATTTTTATCTAATATAGAACATCTATTTAACTAGTTTATTATTGTCGAATATGAACTCACTTTTAAAGCTGCAACTCCTCAGCCAAATAGAAGATTTTTAAATTTTTAATATTTTATTATTATTATTTTATTTTACTAAAACTAAAATTGCGTTACAAATTAGAGTTTTTGAAAATTTTAACAATCTTCGGGTATTTTATAAAAATCAAAATGACAATAGCATCAATAATTATAATTCGCGAATAGAGAATACATGACTTATTCCATGCATAATATATTTTCTTCCTTTGTAATGCTTAGCATTTTCACACGAGCTTTTACTATTTTTATAATAATTAAAGAATTAATAAAGAGCCATCTCTTAAAAATTTTTACTTTCTGATAGCTTTCATCTTTCGCAAATGTAGTTTAAATTTTTATGTTAATATTTGAAGATTAAATTTTCTTGAAATGAATTCCAAAACTTCAATTAAGGTAAAGTCTGAGAAGGGAATTTGTCATAAAATCAATCCGCAATGTCGTTTTTCTTTCCAGCTCTATAATATTTTCAAAATCATTGTAGACAAGCTGGGGAACTTTCTTTTAAAATTTTCAATTTTCTCATAGCGAGTTTTATGTTTTCGCAAATGCTCTGTTTTTCTCCACGATAACTCTAAACGCATGCATTTTCTTAAAATGTTTCGTTTTGCTTCAAATTTCATCTTCCTTTTCTTTTCTTGACGAAGGAAATGTATTTTGAGACCCATAGCCAGTAGCTTATATTTGTACATTCACAAAGTTAGATGCTGAAAAGAAATAAAAGATTAGCTGTATTGTGAATTCTTTCTGGTTTCTATTTTAGTTTGCTTCGCATTATAAAGCTTAGAGAAGCAAAATAGGGTATGTTAAAGAAAAAAAGGAAATGTGCTTAAATATAAAAGTCTGAGCATTATTTATCGAATAATAGCACCGAATATTTTTCACGCACCAAATAACACATTGATTCACTTAGTATATTATGTGCCTCGCTAAAATTCTATCATTTAAAATAATAAAATTTTCGCAAAATAAAATTAAGTTTATTGTTAAGATTTATATTTTTTTCCCTTTAAAGTTCAAAATTGAGACTATTTCACAGTTCGAATATAAATTGTTCGTTAATATTTATTATTTAATGCGTATTGTATTATGTACTCATTTGAGTTTTATGCTGGGAAAATAAGTTGATATGATCTCGCAAAATACAAAAAATAAAGCAAACCAAACCCAAATTGTACCTGGGTACAATTTGGGTACCCAGGTAACATTTGAAACAATTTTCAAATTCATGCTGTGTGTGGGTATGGGGGGGGGGATTGAATTTTTATTCGTAAAAGGTTCTTTAGAAGTGAATGTTTTTAATAAGAGTCAATTTATCTCTTAAAAATGAACCTAAAGTCCAACAGTGACACATTATTTTATTACATATTAATATTATTAATATTTATTAGATTATTTTACATAGTATGTAAAATAATAACGTAAACTTATGATCAATAACACTTGTAAATTTCCAAGTGAGTGAAAATATTTCGGGCCAGGATTCGAACCAAGGTTGTACTGGCTGAAGCCGCCAATGCCTTTCCAACTGAGCTGTGCTGGAAGAATACTCACTTACTTTCTTCACTCACTTGGAAATTTACAAGTCTTTTGATTTATTTACCAAATGATTGTGTTAAAAAGTAATTTAATAGATTTTATCAATGTCATATATTTTACGTCGAAGATTAATTAAAATATAAATTATTGAAATTTCAAAAATTTAATGCTAACCCTGTGTTACAGCGCCATCTATTGGTGAATTTATTAAGTTTTTTGTTTAATATAAGTCAAGCGCATTTTTTTTAATTATCAATATTTCAAGCTTGATTTCATTTGGATCAGTAGAACAATACTAGAGCCCTGAAAAGTGAATAATATAATTTTTCAACTAATGCAATAGACGGAATAAAATAATTTATTTCTCTTCTCTTTTTAATGGCTTTTCTTTAACAGCTATTATTATATTTAACAGCTATTATATATTTTCTTTTCGGCTAATAATAAATTGAAATAATTTGATTTTGTGCTCTCGACGCATAGAAGCAATTATTTTTAATAAAGTAAAACTTTAAATTTCGCAAGCAACTTCCCGAAATAGTCCAAAACCAAAATTGAAATGAAAATCTCCTATAAAAATTGACACGTGTGCTTCCAATAGAATTCTTGGTACTATATATAAAAATATATGTATTTACTTAAAATAAATCCTTTTAAAATAAGAAACAACGGGAAGATCTTTTTAAGGTCATACGACCAGAAATAGGAGGATTAAATTTCAGAGAAGTTCGTAGAAATATTATTATAGCACAAATTTTGCAAGTAAACGGATATCAAATTTAGAAATATATAAAAAGCCTTCTGCGAAATTTAAACATTTTTTCTTCGTCCTCGTCAAAATAATCAGAAGCATTAGTTAATAAATTCTCTTGATTGTTGGATTGTCCAAAATCAATCTTTTGATTTTCTTCTTTTATATTACTGCCTACAGTAATTTTACTTTAGTTCCAGGTTTTCCAGGAACTCCAAATTTAGCTCCTTGTAGATCAAATTCATCTCTTTCAAAATCAGTTTCAAGGTTTTGAAAATAGGGAATTTCTAAGAATGTAATTTAAAAAATCTTCCGGTAGTAACGGTTCTTCAAATTTACTGGTCAGTTTAAATTGGATATCGTTATTTTTTCACTTAATTTTGTTATTATCATGTAGTCATCATAATTATATCTCTGTACTTTTGCTGCTATTATCACTTTATTTATGGTTCAGATTTTATCAATGAAACGTTTGATTAAATTTCCTCGTACTGCTGGTGATTCTTTTAATTTAAACATATGTTTGATTCTTTAACCCTAGAGCTACTGGAAACTTTATTCAAGTTTTATGAAAAATACATGGTGTCCCAGAACTTCATGTACAAACTTTAAGGAGTGGTAGAGAACATAGTTTCGAACCACAATTACGAGGAAAGCATGGGCGGAAACGTCTTGTTAACCCTTTCACAGACAGTGGTTTGTATATGAAATTACAAAATTTTTAATATAAAATGAACATTGACACCAGGATTTTAATATGATTTTTCCATTTATTATGCATGTGAAATGTCTGTCCTTTTCTTCTTTACAAATACATTTTTACGCAATTTCTAATGTCATTCATATTTTTCCACATTTTAGCAATGGAAGTG
Source organism: Maratus speculifer (assembly GCA_964019185.1). Lineage (NCBI taxonomy): Eukaryota > Metazoa > Arthropoda > Arachnida > Araneae > Salticidae > Maratus > Maratus speculifer. The sequence continues at coordinate 194,231,630 of OZ025299.1, forward strand.
CTTTGTCTGTGAAAAGCTCAAAGAAAGACAAAGACACAGTTAGTAGCTATTAGAAATTGCTAAAATGTGGAAAAATATGAATGACATCAGAAATCGCGGAAAAATATATTTGCAAAGAAGTAAAAAAATACATTTCCCTTGCATAATAAATCATATTAAAATTCTGGTGTCAATGTTCATTTTGTATTAAAAATTTTGTAGTTTCGTAGGCACACCATTGTCTGTGAAAGGGTTAACAAGTGAGGATGACGTTTCCGCCCATGCGTTCCTATGTAATTGTGGTTCCAAACGATGTTCTCTACCACTCCTCAAAGTTTGTACACGAAGTTCTGGGACACCCTTTATTCGTCATCAGAATCCTTTAGTTAGAACTATTTAACTTATTTATTTATCATATTCTTGTCTGGTTTATATTTAGTTTATTTTAAAGAAATTTCTGGTCGAATAAATATTTTCAATGTACCTGTCTGGTGCATTGGACTTGTCTGATGAGCGGAGTATTAAATTTGAAAGAGATGCTATATTCCCAAACCAATAAGTTATAGGGGGGGGGGGGAGAGAAACTAGTTAAGTCTATTTAATCAATGCTGGTGTAATACGATATTTTTGAAACATTTGCTAAATTTCTTCCTTAGTACACAAATAATAATAATTAATTTTCAGAAAACAACTTATTTTTTAAATTTGAGTAAACCTTAGCATTTATGATTTTGCACTTACATGTTTAATTATTTAAATTTGAAAATAATTCTTTCCTAAATAAAAAGAAAATCTTCTCCAAAGAGTTAAATGAACAATATTTTAAAAGAAAAAGGATTTTTAACAGAATTATCTATTAAAGTTTTACCGAAAATTTCCATAGCGTAAATAAGGCTTTGAAATTAATTAGCAGGAGTTGTGAAATTTTGTTTGCTGCCCTTTTTAACACGTACCGTCAGTATGATAAGTGTTCGGTTAACTGGAAAAAATAATGTAGTATTAATGATATTTCTCAAGTGTAATATACTGTAAAATATCAAACAAAAATTTGTTTCAACGGAATCAGTTTGTTTTGCAAAACATTTAATTTAATTCACAAATAAATGAATAATAAATGAATTTTATTAGTTAAATGGGTTAAATAAAGTTTTCAGCCCGAAGGTGATGATGTTTTTTATTGATTTATTATATATATTTTTTTATGTATTTTAATGAAATCTTTGGCTTTGGGTGGACTGAAATTGAGATCCTTATACAAATCAGTACATAAATAGTCCATGAATGCACGTTATTTCACGAATATTCCAGAAAAAGATACAAGATTATGGTACTGATCATACGTATCGAAAGATTGTAGTCTCAAAGAATCATTATTTCACTGATGAACTCTATCATTCGTTCCTTGTACTGCGGGTGGTTTAGGAGTCAGAGCAATTACTCACATAATAAAATATTTTCATTGTTAAAATAATAATACAGTGCGCGAAAAAAGTATAAGGACAACATTTAATTGCATGAAAATATGCTTTATTTTCATTTCACCTAAATGAAATTTTTATACATCTTACTTCTGCTACATAATTTTGTGATAACATTTATACCCGATAAAAAACATAATACAGCTTCAAAATACTGATTTTACAAAATTTAACATTAAAGGAAATACGGAAAAAATTATAAGGACATGTTCCAAAATACTTTGAAAATATTTCAATAATCAAGAAAATTACCTTTTTTTTCAATCACTTGAATAAGCCGAGAGGTCAGAGATCCTGACAGATCTTTTAAAATGTCCACAGATATTTTTTCCCAAGCGTCTTTGATAGCGACGACAAGATCTTGTTTACATTGATACTGTGTGCCATTTTTATAAACTTCTCGGGCTAGAAGTCCCCATAAGTTTTCGATTGGATTAAGATCGGGACTTCTCGCCGGCCAATCAAGTAACTTTACAGAATTAGCTTCAAACCAAAGTTTTGTGCTCTTAGAAACGTGTATCGAAGCATTATCTTGCTGAAAAATATAGTCCCCTGAAGTAATTAGTGGCGCTTCAGGTAACAAATTTTCTCCTAACATATCAACATACCTGTCCGAATTCATTTTATGATTGATAAATACAATTGGAGTGGTTCCATTTGCCGCAAAACCGCCCCATACCATAACTGAGCCACCACCAAATTGACGCCTGGAAAACACTTCCTTGGTCTTTCGCAAATCATACCAAAAATAACGAAAACCATCAGGTCCATCAAGATTGAACTTTTTTTCGTCCGAAAAAACTACATCAGCCCACTTTTGACCAAGAGAAATGTATTTTTTGGCAAAGTCAACTCTTCTTTTCTTATGATGATTTGTAAGAGGGGGACGTGACACTAATTTCCCATAAGAAACTTGAGGATGTTTACTCAAAACATTTTGAACAGTCCTCGTTGAGCATGGTAAACTCAAATATTGTCTAACTTCATTTGCGGTTTCTTTTTTCTCGCAAGCTCTTCTTACAATCATTCTTTTTTGTCGACGAGAGAGAATGTCGGGTCTCCCAGTTCGCTTTTTCATACCATACATCCCAGGATTTTTTAGAAAATTATAAACTACCGTTTTAGATCTCTTGATTCTTTTTGAAATTTCCCATCCACTTAATCCACATTCTCGAAAAGCAACAATTTTTCCTTTTTCAGAGTCAGAAAGTTGAGTTCCTTTGGGCATCGTTACAAATTTACACTGAAAGTCGCCGAGTAGGAAATTTTTTTCGCAAAGGAATCTTTTAACTCGGAAATGTCATTTGTTGCTTTCAAATATGCAAATTTTTAAATAATTACTGGAGAAAAAGCAATGTCCTTATACTTTTTTCCGTTTTCATTTTAGTTCAAAAATCAAAATTTAAATTTTAAAAGATTTAAAATGGAAAATTTTAATTACTTTACGCATGAAATATTTTAGTTTTACATCTATTTTTGCTGCAAAAATTTGCATACGATTCTGATAACAAGGCTTCTAGATTTGGCGATTTTTCGCGTGTCCTTATAATTTTTTCGCGCACTGTAATAATAATGCATTTAATCGCGTTTCTAGATAAAATTCTTAAGAGTTAAATCTGCCGAAGCTTACTTGTAGTAATGCTTGTAAAAAAGAAATTGACTTGCTAGTTGAAAATTTTAAATTAATAAATACGATGAATTCAAAATAAAAATACGACTTGCTGGACTGATGTTGAGGCCTTCTATTTTCCATATTTACTCGTCAGAAATTGAATCATTATTTAAAGTGCTTTATGTACAGAATTATGTTTTTCATAATTTTATTAAGCATTGAATACATAAAATTATAGCCTTTGGGATATCTCATGTGACTTACAAAAATAGTCTTCATTTAAATATGTAAGGCTTGAGCCTTCTAAGACTAGTGTTACTAGTTCCAGTGTTTTAGAAAGCGAAATAACGAGTTTTAAATCGAGGAAGAAAATGGTGGTATGCTATTGTAAAGCAAAACAATTACACATTTCTGTGAAAATAGAACCTGACTAAAACGGAATCATGTCTTAAACATAACAAGTCGAAAATTGTACTCAAAGAACGCAAATGAGATGCGTCCTAATATTATTAGTTTTATAAATATTTAGAATTTGCTGCAGTAGCTATTGTACTCTTATGCAAAAATTTATGAATACAAAATTATTAAGATTATATCTAGTAAATTTGGTAATACAAAAATAATATCACTCAATCTTAAATATGTCTTAATCATCCTGGCAACCTAGAATCATTATCTATCATGGTATAGCATTGAATTAATTATATGTAATAGGATTTAATATATTAATCACTATGTCAACCTAGAATCATTACCTATCATAGGATATTATTGCATTAATTACGCATAATATGATAAATAAGGTAAAGCAAATTTATCTTTTTAAATTTTGATTATATTTTCATAAAGTTTGAAATGACAAAATTCTGCAACGATTATATGTATTAAATTGGAATCATTCGATAGGGAATTTTTTGCACTGTTATATGCGGACAGATGGACGAACACATATACCAGACAGCGACTATAAATGCTACATATTTATGTAATTACGAACGTACCTAATAAAGTTTGTTTCCTATGGAAGGAATTCATGCAATTATATCTGCTAAGACGGAAACCCGTCTAAGGAAGAAACTTTCCTCAGTCGTGTACCGTCTTAGTATGTTTTACTTGTACAGTAATAAACATAATAATTTTATACAGTTAAATTTGTGAAACTTGGATCGCTAGGTGCGGAAAATTTTTTTTGTTTTGGAACGCTTTCCGATTGTTCAATTGTAATTGTACGGTATTCCTTCTGTAGGGAGAGTGAATTTTTTTGCATTTAAAGATAGGTCTCTGGTAGAGGCAAATTACGTTTTCACAGTTTTACTAAACAAAGTATACTAAAACCTGTAAAAGCAAAAGAGCTAAGAATCGGGAAAATATTCCGTCTTAGCAGTTAGATTTATGCTGTATTCCTTTCGGCGTCATTGTAGAAAATTTTCTATCATAGACTGGTTCTGTTTTACTGATTATACTATATTGAGTCCTATTGTTTGTAGACAAAGGAATAATATGGTACTAAAAGAAATTTAAAAGAATTTGTGCTTCATAAAAAATCGGAAATTTTGAAGCCCCGCTCAATGCTTTTGCGGAACGGATCGTGTAAACTCTGAAAATTTGGGACGTCTCTGTAAATTGGGACATCTAGCAGTACTACCTAAGCTCCCCCTCCTTTTCCTCTCCTACTTGTCATATTACATGGAAATATTTTTATAATCTCTGCACTATTAACCTTTTCACCTAGAGAAAAATATTATTACATAGTTCAAAATTCTTCCTGTCATGGCCATTTCAATTATTGATATCAGCTGTTTCTCATTGCACGCAAGCTATTCATTCTACGCAAAACACGTATAGCATTCAAATAGTTCTTTTTTGGCATTCTTTTAAATTTACCACTGTTGCGTGACCATTTTATAGCTAGTAACATTTTTTTAAATTCAAGGTTCCCTTGACAATTAGAAGCTGAGGCGGAAAGATTTGGGCAATTATGTGTGAAAAATGCAGTACATTTGAGGGTTACGCATAATAAGAGTTAAAAGATGCTAACTTTAGAGTTAAAATATTCTTCTTTTTAAAATTCTCTTTATACTTAGATTACATGCTCTGTATAATGAAAAGGCAATAGTTAATTAAATAGAGATTTGGTTAAATATGACTCATTTCGTGATGAAATATGTGACAGTGAAAAATTTCTGGCGTTTAAATAGAAATTTATTTTTCTCTACTATTTTAACGTTCGCACATGGTCTAATTTTGTTAGACGTACTGATAAAAGTACACTATAAGCTTAATTTGAATGAAACGAGACATAAGATTGGGCCAGTGTTAGATTTACTGGAGTGTATGAAGATGTTTTCGTATGTTTCTGTTTTCATTCGCTTAAGATATTATGGCTAGTTTTCAAGAAATACGCTTTACTTTGTTATTCGATGACGTTCCTTACTTGAATAATCAATCATTTTCAGCACGTTTATATAATTTAGACATAAAATCTACAATAACAAAAAAAAAAAAAAAAAAAGGACCTGTTTCCGATAATGCAATGAAATCCTTTCTGACAAGACAGATTGAGTAAAGGTTACGCTCATTTTTTGTTTATGCTATTTACAGAAAATCTTTTATGATAAAGGACCGTTTGAAACAACTTATGGTGATTCATCTAGGAGAAAACCCTTTGTATGTGACATTATCACATACGATTTATAATTTCCTTGTTATTGTATATTACAATTTTAGTTTACATTTAACAATACAAATTAGGTTTCGTTTATCAACTTTAGGTAAATTTTTTATAATGAACTAGAACTGAATTAAATAATGTGATTTGCAATTTATTGAAATTTTCATTGTGTAATTTATAAATATATTCAACAACTTGAAAATTTTCATTATTTTGGACAAATAACTGTATACATTATGTTAAACCCGAGAGTAGTTATAACAGTTATGTTAAACCGTGAGTAATTGCGCCGGGAATGATATATCCGGTGTTTGCGTACGGTTTTTACAATTGTTGCCGCTATATTTACATTAGTAATCTTCAACTTCCTTTATTTCAGAATTTGTAGCAATTGTCTCCGTTTAAATAAGGTGACGATTATTATTTGTATTTATTGGTGATAAATTTAAAGTCACTCACATCCTAGGCGTGTGTTATTTTATCCGGGTCGTGAATTCAGTTTTTTTTATAATAAGCAATCTATTCTCATCAAAAAACTGCTAGATTAAATGACTATCCAAACATTTAAAATTTTTGATGTCATAACATTGTTATTTATTACGAAATCAACCTAATATATATGAAAACATAAAATCATTTTTTGAAAGTTTAAAACTGACGCGTCCTTTTAATAGGTATCAAAATATGTTCTCATATACGTGTGTCATGTTACCAGGAGACTTGCTAGTTTAATTTTGCTGGCCAGTGCAGACACACCCTACCAACACAAGCAAGAAGTTCCCATACCCCCTATCCTTCCCTTGTTTTTTTATTTATTTACAGATTAGCATTACTAAAGCTCCAGAACATTATCGAAAATGTCTTTTTTAATTATTTTACATAAATCTTGTTTCGGCAAATTTGGAAAAATATTTACTTTTGAAAATAGGATTTTTTTTTTTTTTTTTTTTTTTTTTTTTTTTTTTTAATGAGTTACATCACTTTTCAATTAATATTTGAAATATTTTTTAAATTAATATTTTTAAAAAATTCAGAAACAAAATTTAAATTTTATTTTCTTCCTCAATTAAATGAAAAAATAAGAAATTCGATAAATAATGTTTCAAGTTATAACAATTTTAAATTGCAACACTTAAATAGAAAGTTTTAAGTTTTAAAAATCTTTAGGAGAAGTTTTAGGACGTGATTGTATTTGCAATTATATGGCTAACTATAACAAAAAAAAAAAAAAAAAAAAAAAAAAAAAAAAAATCACTCAATAAATATATTTTTCCTGGAACTCTTAAAATAACACTGTTTCTTGAATTTCACGCATTTCAATTTGCGTTTAATCCCTTAAAACCTGACGTATTTTTTAAATGATCACAACTCTGTGATTTTTACAGCTGTGAAAATGGGGATTTTTGTACTTAGTTCAAGAATGTATAAGGAGAATTTTTCTAACTGGAAATTTACTCTACGAAGGACCGTATTCAGTTTTCGTATTTTCTCAAATATACCCCCCCCTCCCAACGGAGTTGCAACTTATCTCATCAAGTTTTTTCCCATTATTTTCTGAAACTTTGCAATTGGAAGTACGCGACTAGCGGCAATATTTAAGCAGATAGCATATTATTTAGATATTTATGAATCACACTGTTTAATTACATTAAAAACACATATATGGTCTGTTTAAACAAAATAGAAACGAAGATACAGCTATAACCTTCTCACAAAAAGCATAGCACTGCAGAAACTCCTGTTCATCAGTCAAAATTTGAATTGAATGTATAAAGTTTTTAATAATTAGCTTATGGCATTACTAAGTTGAATCCAATTCCATCAAATAGATGCCAAGGTATCACATGTCGTATAGCACGTATACATAGCGAAAACACAATATAGCGTCGCCACTAGTTGGGTTGATTTGCACAAAAATCTAACCAGCGCAAATTTATATGAAGATTTAACTAAATCTGAAGTTTCATGCATTAGTTCATAAGTTACAGAATCCACAACATTAGTGCCACATACACACAAGGCTAAAAATAATTAAATCATATTCAGGACATACCAAAATATTTAAATTCTTAAAAATTGGAAGGCGAAATGTTTGTTCAATCCAAAACTTTCTTCTCGTGAATATAGCAGAAAAAAAAAAAAAGTATTACTTAAAGTAAATTAAATCCAATGGGGGGTTTTTAATGTTGAATGTGCGTAAATTAAACATATCGTACTTTTCTCAAGCACTGGAATTATTTTTAACAAGCTTAGTGATCTTTTTTTTTTGTGTTCAATTTCAGACTATTGTTAAGTGTTTTATTTGTGTTCTAGCACAAATTTAATCTCTGCTGCTTAAATGAAGGAGGAGAGTGGAGTAAATAACGGGCATACAAATGTTTACTCTCAGTCTACATTTTCTATAATTTGCATAATTTAAATTTAGATTCCTTCATAAATTTCTCATAAAAACAAGCTAATTTTTCTTTTACGCGTACAATATTTTCTTGTTTCTTCTGATCGTAATATAATCCTAGGATGAAGTTTGGAGAATTGTATTCTATTTACTCATGTATGTTTCCGGCCTTAATTATTTCTCACTCCACTAAGCCCCAGTTTTTAAAACTTTCACATGGAAAATATTCGCAATAATTTTATTTTCGCTCGAAGAGCTAGATGTGAGCTTTTTAAAAAGCCTTAGTGGTGTAAACTACGAACTTTGAAGATTGGCATTTTGCATATGGGCTTTCGCAAGAGAAGGCAGGGCAATGGAATTGTCCATCCCAGAATTTACAAATTGAGTAAATTTCTTTTTCCCTCATTATTTTGGAAAAATAAAAATAAAAACGAATTTATTATTTTCCAATTATTTTATATAATTAGACACTAAGAAAAAAGGAACCAAAGATTTTTCGTCAGAGAGCTGAATGTAAATGTATGTAATTACCGCACTAAAGAACAAGTTTAGAAAAAAAGGAAAAATGAAAAACAAATTTTAGTTCTGTTCATATTTTAGACACCTATATTAAAAATTATCTTAAACGAGGGTTTCACAGGTGCAACTTCCCTCATGAAACAAAAATTAATTATTTCAGTTCTTAAAATAAGCTTGTTAATATATAATAATGTATATAAGCTTATTTTGGGATTTTACTTGTTATATTTCTATTTTTTGTTATATGTTTCAAAATTGCACGTTTTTAATCTGACAAAAAAAAAAAAAAAAAAAAAAAAAAAAATCATATTTATATAATCCCTTAAAAAGTAATTAAAAAAAATAATAGATCTCAGCAGCATGATTATAAGTACATTCAGATTAACTTGCTCCTTTTTAAATTTTATTTCCCCGACTGTGCATAGATTAGGCATATCAAAATATTAATAAAAACCGTATTAGTCATAGTTTTATATAATCATATCTGTCTGTGTAGATATTGTTAAAAGGTACTGCATAACAATGAAACACATAAGATTTCTAGTTAACCCTTTCTTTCAAGACATTTAAGAAAAATTGATTTACACCACTATGCATTTCACTGCCTTATAGAATAAAAAATATTAAAATAGAATTTTCCGTTAATTCTGACATCACGTGGCTTTTTCTTTAAAAATTCAAAATCAAATTTAAAGTCAAATTGAGCTTTAGCAATAACACTCTTATACAGCATCAACAGCGGTTTGATGAAACAGCAATTTCTGTAGAAGATTAATTTACGTAATGCAGACATATTTCCTTTTTAACATTATTCATGCTCAAACAGTGTAGAAGTAATTATAATTCCCAAGATCATTTATGCTTTTATCTCAGATATTAAAAATATAATCTGGCCGATTTTTGGAAGAACAAGCAATAGATTTATTTCCAGCTAATATTTTTATTGAAATTTTATAGAAATTTTGCTAGTATTCTGTGGTTAACTTGGAGATTTTTTTCTTTTTAAAATACTTAGGAAATTTTTAAAAGAATAACTTCATACATTTAAAGAAGATTGCTTAAACATGTATTTCAACCAATATATATATATATATATATATATATATACTAGTTAACATTAATTTCTTGTTCATTAAAGCATTATACCTATGTTAATGATTGTAATTTCTTTGATTAATCTATGCTTTAATAAAAAAAAAAGGATTACTATAAACACTCTCTTAAAAAGAAGAAAGAACAAAATAGAAAAAAAATAAATGCTTGCACGTTTTTCACAAGCCTAGTTTTGTCACGTAAGAAAATGCGGTATATAAAAACGTATAAAAATGTTTTTAAAAAAAAGTTAAAAGAAAATTTTTTAGGGAAGCTGTCTTATTTTTAATTCTCAATGAGCTTTTTAAAATTTATATATCAATAATAGAGTGGTTTGTTCATAAATTATTACATAGCTCATTAGAATTAAGTGAAACTTAGTGGAGCTTAACTACTTCCACCAGTAAAAAATATAATTATGTTCTAGAAATGTCTTTTTCGTAAAAGCTGTATTTAAAGTAATAGAAGGTTATAAAAAGAAGTACACAATTATTATTTTACTTCAAGAATAGATGAATTGGAATAAGACAAATTATTTTGAAGACCTCAGCTCCTTGTGTCATTCAACATTTGTGCAAGGGGGAAAAAATACGATTTAAATAATATTACAAATTTTACTTAATTATTATTTTAATCCAGCGGTTGTGTTATTCATTATTGTTATTATTTTTTTAAGTGTGGTTTTAACGCGCTGGTTGTAATGTGTGGTTATTGTATTTGGGTGAATTTATATTATATATGACGACCTCAGAAGCCAAGGGGTACAAGTGACAAAATTTCGATTTGGAGTAAATTGAGTTTAAAGATAATTGATGTTAAATTGGAACATCAATTACAATTGAGTGAATTGAAATTGGAAATTTCTGCTTGTTGCATTCTGGTCTTTGAACTCTTATTACAATAACTGTTAAAAAATAAAGTACAATTTTCTTTAAATGCATAATTAATCAATATTGTTTGTTTTTCGAAAAAAGTGGTTTGCCTCTATAACTCAGCAAATAATAAGAAAATCACTTATATTTCTTTACCTGAAATGAAAAAAGCATACTTTTAGGTCGTGTGTGTATTTAGTTTATTTTTTTCAATTTTGTCACTTATACCCCTTGGCTTCTGGGGTCCTCATATATTCTGGCTGATCCGCCCAGCATTGCTCAAGTCCATAATAATATTGTTAAATGAACCTTAAATTTGTATAATTTTATATGTTTAGCTCTATTTTGTCTGAAATACTCGCCCACTGTGAAAATAGAATAGAAACATCCAACTAATAAGAATGTATTTATTAAAATACAACAATTATTAAAATACAATATTGAACCATTCAATATTTTAATTTTTACTCACGTGTAAGTGGCAACATTTTAAAAATTTTAATTCATTTAAATTTTTATTTAGTAAAAATATTATCTCTCGATCAAGATGCAAACGTAGTCCTTCCATTATCATATTTTCCTGAAGACGCCCGCAGAAGACGGCGCGAAACGTTGAAAGTTTTATTTTATTTTAATTGTACAAATGTATATTAAAATTCCTGTTTTGTGCACCACTGAGCAATATGTTGTATTTTAATAAATACATTCTTATTAGTTAAATTTTATGGTGCAATTGTCCTATATATATTTAAGAAACATCTAATTTTAAAGATTTTTTTATGTAATTTTTTTTTCATAAATTTTGGAAAATTGTTGGAGGTAGTAACGAACAAATTGAAACTTTATAACGCCCTTTAGTGATGAAAAAATGAGTTGAAAGGGGGGGGGGTGGACTTGGTACTTGGTAGTGTACACTGTACAGGTCAAAAGCTTTAACACGATATATCATTTGACAAAAATCATTTCCACCTCCCACGGAGGGAATGTTCCCCTAATTGCCTGAGATTCAAATAGGCCCCACCAATTTATTAGACCATCACAATCGAAATCCTGTGAGGAGTTTCATCTACCATCAAGCCTTCAAATGAGGTCGAATCTCGCTGTAGCTTAATTAGAGGTTGAGTTAGAAATTGCCAAATTGGGTTGAGTAGGAAAGAAATTTTTTTTAATATGAAAGAGTGGTTATAGGGCTTTTCGTTCATATATCACACGAGGATTTCTGACAAAGTTAGGCTAGCCTCGCAAAAATTTTCAGCCTCGTACGTGCCGTAGATTTTGTTAGCCATCGCGCGCACACATACACACACAGAACGAAACTTTCTTTTATTAGTATTGATAAACAAAGAGTAAATGAAAAAAAAACGATTAAAGATACAAAGAGTAAAGATATGCAAATAGACGAGATGCTGTCTATTACGATGACAACGTCAGGTCATACGTATCATTGGCTGTTAATAATAAACTTGCATTCGATTGAGACGTTTTGTTCCATCCTTCATACTCTCCGGACATTGCTCCGTCCAACTACTATTTGTTTCTTTCTCTAAAAAATTCCGCAAGAAAAAAAATATGGATATATACAATTAAAATGACATAAAAAATTACATCGATGAGTGTTTTGCCAAGAAAATCGCAAATGTTTTAGAAAGTAATCATTGTGAATCATTATGCTCTTTTTTGTAAAAAACAAAAGAAATTTTTGGGACAATCTAATATATATATATATATATATATATATATATATATATATATATATATATATATATGTTTGTGTGTGTGTCGTATTCGTATGGTTAAAAATAATGGAATTTCAGTGAAAATTTCTCTTTTTACTTTTTAAAATATACATACACCATTCATTATGTTTTATTTAGCCTTTTAAAAACCATTAACTGAATTATATTTATAGAAGTAGGCATATTTAGCTTTGCTTAGATTCATCTACTTTGAAAATGTAAAGCTATGATTTTGTACAGTTTGAAATTATTCTCTGTAAAACAATTTCCAATTACCAGTGAAAACTTCAAAACATGTACTTAAAGCTAATGCAAAGTAATCAACATTTCAAATTACCTTCTTATTTTCTGTTCGCCTTAGGCCTTACACAATTTTACAAACTTCTTGTCTTAATATAAAAGGTTTAACAATCATGTTCAATTAAGCTCCTTCTTTACTTTAATTACAGAACTGCATTTTCCCTATAAATATCTGTAGTTTTGAAGTTACAGCGAAAAAACAGTGTTGATATTGGATCCTTTTTTCTGAATGGTACTTTGGGCAAATGCGTTATGATGAAACTGTTCAGTATAGAAAAATTCTGATTTGATTTAATCTAGAAAGCTCACAAAACTTTAATTTCTGTATCAAAAACGTCTTGAAAGAAAAAGTGTACGTAATATAATTTTGAGGAAGCAAGTTTTTTACAAAAATTAATACAGTTGAAGCTTTGTGCTTTCTGTAAAGTAGATTGTGAAATCAGGTGACTGATTTCAGATTAAGTACGGTGTAAATATATTAAATGAATTTATTTGCTGTTGTTAAGTTGTTAATTTAAGTTATATTCAATTAGACGAAAATAATTTTTTTAGTATCCTCATTTGTCTAGAAAATAAAAACAGGAATGTGGTTCAATTATTCAGTTTCACTTATATTTCGTAAATGATATTGAAAACATATGAAGACGTGAGTTTCAAAACTTGCCTTACCCAAAAAATCAGAATTTTGGACAGGGGTTGTAGTGTATTTTCGACACAGGTGCACCAATAGAATACATTAATAGACAAACTCATTTTTTAAATTTTGGATAAGGCGAGTTTCGTCTTATATATATATATATATATATATATATATATATATATATATATATATTTTTTTTTTTTTTTGACGTTTTTGGCCTCCCTCGCCCTTTAACAATCAACATTGTGCAATAATGTTGTTTTTTAAATGGCATGTTAACTTATCGTTTATTATTAGCTAACTTTTATGTAAGCTTAGAGCGATTTTTGAGATAGTTTTCTTGTTTTTACCAGTTTTATAATTACTGCAAACAATTTTACTAATAAATTATTGCTGTTTATGTTACAGAAAATGGAGCTGCAACAACTGTAACAATGTAAAGTACATTATACATATATTTTTCTTTATTGTTCGCAAATCTTTCATAAAGTATCTCTTAAGGCTGCTGGTCCCTCATTTATCAAATTCCCCTCCGTAATGTTAAGTCTATGGGTGTTTAATGTATTCTTATATTTAAAATATCTCTTTTGGAAATTAATATTTTTAACCTCTTTCAGTGTTCTCTTCTTAAAGGAAGTCACTTTCTTTTTTTAGTATTCAAAATATTTCTAAAGTCTATGCTGAATTTAATATTTTTTGTGTTATAAACTGACGAACTGGAAGTAAAATTTAACACTTCATATAAAATTAATTTATATTAGATACATAGATTTTTGAAATATGTTCAAAACTAAGAAAAAACGTGACATCCTTTTAGAAGAAATCACCGAAAGAAGTTAAAAATATTAATTTTCTGACAAGATATTTTAAACATAAGAATTCATCAATCGCCCGTAGACTTTACATTACGAGGGAAAATTGGAAAGTGAATGATTGTACGGCAAACACAATGATAAACCACTAGTGGTAGTACAAATAAATTTATTAAATAAAAATTTTTAAAAAATTATTAATATATATATATATATATATATATAATCATTGCATGGCATAGCTGAGGTGCATGCCGACATCGCTCCTTTTTTATTTTTTCGATTTTCAATGCAGATATTTTTTATAAAGTTGTTTTACTTTCAAAACCGGTTTCGAAATTGAAAGTGCCTTTTAAAAAATATCTGAAACCAAAATGGAAGAAGTAAGAAAAAAAAAAAAAAAAAAAAAAAAAAAAAAGCGATGTAGGCATGCACCTCAGCTATTTAATGCAAAAAAAAAAAAAAAAAAAAAAAAAAAAAAAATGTATGTCAAAATGCCAACTATATGTTAAAAAAAAAACCTCCCCATAGGAATAGTATTAGCTCGTGTGTGCTTCGTCGGCCAAGGGCAAGAACCTTAACACTGTCCTATGTTGTTGAAAAATGTTTATTAATTCAATTCGTCCGAATGTCTGTCTGTCCGTACTTTGACTCGCGTAAATGTACTCACATTATCGTATAATTGATATATGTTATTAGGGTAGATTTACCACTGCATATTCGATATTGTAAATAAAATTCTGCAGAATATATTAATCATTTATAGGAGGACACAAAAATTCCATTACATTATAGTGTATGGGGAACATAATTTTTTGGTGCATTTTTATTATGTTACACTATTTCAAATATACTGAAATTAATTTACATCATTGAAGTGCACTGCAGGATGCTATAGAATATGGTGTGCATGAGCTTTATCTTTCATTTACAGGAACACAGAAAAGTGTTTGGTTTCAGTATACTGTCTATGAACAATAATTGATGGAAACGCAATTTCAATTGTGTTTTGAATTTTTAGATTAAACTAATTTATTGAATATTACTTCATGTTATTAATTTCTATAGATCACATACAGGGTCCCCCCCCCCCCCAAATTGCTGAAGGGGAATTTTCGGCTGGGTATTATGTCTTTCCCAACTGAGCTAAATTTTTGTATACTATGTTGTATATGCACAAATCTATGCATCGTATCAAGGATGCGAAAAAAATTTCTGATATTTTTCCGACTATAGATAGTGATATATAAAATTCGGCTTTCAAGTGGGTTTCGGTTGTACAATCCGTACATGCCGGGAAACTTACCGGGTGGGACAAATAGGGTCTACACCGGATCCTAGCGATCTGGTGATCTTGTTCCACTTAGGCATAAATAAATAAATAAATTGCTTATTTAGATGTCATATTTCACCTTATTAAACGATGAAGTTTTGTTACAGTATTCTGAATGGGTTGAAAAGTTTTCATAATTTATATTTAACACATTTTCTTTTGTTTTGCTATTATTTTTGTTTAAAATACAAACTAGATTAAGTTTTTGTGCGATTTTCAGCGAAAAAGAAGTGAAACTGGAAAGCTATCTGCTGATGGAGGTGTCTGAAGAAAGCATCGAATGTTGATTTTTGACGTGGTCCGTGCTCTAAAAATATTTTTTTTCAGTTACCTAATTTCAATGCAAGCTTTTTCAAATTCTTTCTATTATTCAGGGGAGTAAGAAAGAGAGTGGGTGCTGGGGCATCCATTCAAACGAAGGCAATATTTTAAAGTTACATGTGCTGTGCTGTGCTGTGCTGATCAATGTTTAATCATTCACCTCTGAAAAATTCATCATATGCATGAAATGTGTTTTAACCACTTAACTGATCTTTTTTTTTTAAAGCCTTTCAAATAAGGCATATTTTTTGCATCTTTTACAGAATTTTTATTTTTTTATCACTGGTTTTCCAAAACAAAAATTGTTGCCTAATTGAACTAGAAATATTTTCGGATTAAAGGATGCAAAATTTACAATAAATATTTACTGGTGAGAGAAATAAATCATGATTGTCAAAAACACGTTGCTTGTATGACGTAAGGGCAAATCAGGAAAGTGCTTAAATCTGTATTATGTTTTTAAGGTTTAAACATTTACTTCAGAAACCTCAAAGGGAGGTATGCAAATCGATTTTTTTTAGTTTGAATTCATCTTATGTGATATTTACTTCTCAATGTTTCGTTTCTTTTGTATACGAAGTATTAATAGTAATTTCACAATATCTAACTCTTTCTGAATGTAACGAGAAATATGATTTAAAAACTTATGCAGCAATATACTATTTTTAGATAGCCTTTTTTTAAGTTGTTACTCCATCAGTGGTACTTTGTCTCCCTAAACTCGCATTGTTTCATTAATTGGGCATTCGATTTTTTTTTTCCGTTTGAAAAAAATCCATTTTTTTCTTTCTATTCTCTCTATTCTGTAGATTATCCCTGTCAAAAGATTTGGCTGAATTCGATGTCCGTTCATACTTATTTAGTGCCTTAGCACAACGCGTCCGCAGTATTTAATCATTCGGAATACTATAAATGCATTTTACACAAAATTACTTCTTTCAAATTAGATGGGATCAGAACGCAAAAACTACTAAATCTATCTTGCAATTTTTCTTTTTATTACAGTAGAACCCCGCTAATTCGGACCCCGTTAATTCGGATCTCCGGAATATCCGGATCGGCCTAGTCTATTTCTTTTCTTTTTTTTTTTTTTTTTTTTTTTTTCATTTTTTCGATCGGTAAAATTCCATAACATAAATTTATTGCACCTTCGTATTCTGAACAAAAAGGTCTTTTCTGAAATTTTCCGGAAGAATACATTAAGTTTTCTTATTTAAACTCTTTGACGTTATCTAAATCTATCAAAGGAACAACTATGTATCATTTAAGTTTGGCAATTCCAATTTTCTTGGTTTTCTATTTCATCCATTTAGAAATATCATGAAAAGCTCACTGCACAATAAAATTTTACTTGGAGCACTGCAAGAAAACAAAGTAAAATACTCCTTATAGACACACTGACTGATAAGGATAGCTTTCCGATCTTTGTCAGCCAGTCCTTATGAATCTCGGGACTATTTTCTAGACTTCGTGACAAAACGCTTTTGCCGTTATTGTGGAAAACTTTCACTTGCAGAAAATTGAAATGTAAAGAGAAATGAACGAGAATGAAAGAGAAATTACGCCTGAAGATTTTGTGAAAATGTTCAAACAAATTGATCATTGCTCAGATGTTGAAATCGGCGACATTCGCAATCAGTTGGAAACAGAAAATAATGAAGGTTACGCCTCACTTACAAATGACGAAAAAATTCACATTGTGCCCAACTAAAGAAAATGAAAATGATACGGATGAAAACACCATTATCAAAGAGAATCGACTAAAATCTATTAGACCTTATTAAGCAACGTACCATTTAGAGCAATTAATGATTTATTTTAATCGTTATGTGGAGACTACACCCAACGAGTTACTTTTTCTTAAGCAAGTGTGTGACCATCTGAACTGTAAAACTGGGACAACAATATATTACAAACTTTACAATTACAAAATAAACATTTTTACTGTCTGTGAATATTGAATATGTTTAATATAAAGTGGTTTTCTGTAAGTATGTGTTATTTTATTTCCTTTGTTCTCATTCTCCGGATAATCCGGATTTTCGATAATCCGGATTGGACCTGGTCCCAATTAATCCGATTTATCGGGGTTCCACTGTATTATTAGTTTATTATTATTGAAGGTAATATAATTTAATGGAGCGTGGACTACTTTTAGCAATTTGTATAAAAAATAAACATTTTTAGAAGCACGCCAAAATGCGAAAAAAAGGCGTCCGAATCTGAATTGATCTGGGCGTCTGAATCTGTCACTTTTTTTTTTTATTTAAAAAAAAATTAATTTCATCATATAATAATAAAAGCATGAAAAAAAAGACAGAAGTTTAATCTTCATTCCTATTCAGAAAAGAAGCTCACAAACCCATTTTTTCGGCCTTCTATAGGCAAATCCCCCTCTTGATTTGATAATGTTACCTTCTTCAATTCAGTATCTTGAATTTTGTATCTAAAATAGTTCAAATATTAATTGTGCGAGAAAGACATTAATAGTTAGTTTTAATGATTGATTTTTCTCTCACCTATTTCTTAACTATCAATAGTTTTAATTATTCAGTTTAGTCCAAAATGACCTCTTGAGCCCTCCCTCAAAATTTTTTAATTTCTATGCCATTATTATGATTTCAGTTGTTATTCTTGTTCGAAAGAAAGTGTATACTTTCTGCCTTTCAAAAACTGTACCTCAAATTAAAATTTATCTTTCAACTTAAAGGATATATTTATTCATCAAAAGCAATAAAAATGTATCTGTTTTATAAACTGACTCACAAAAAATCATTTGTTAAATTAGTGTGTGCAATGATTGAGATTTTGCCAAAAAATCACCACAAAGATACTTTTTATATCCCTGCGCATAAACCTGACGGATGTCACATCATTAAGCACTCGAGCTTTTTCAGCGCTTTTTTATCAAATCGCTTTAGTCTTTTAAATCTTTTTCAGCTTATTATCAATATGTATATTTTTTATTTAAACCTGTTTCGGTGCTAATTATATCTTTCAAACAGAATCTTTTTCATTCAGATCATTATTGATTGGCTTAAAAAGCTGTAGTGTAACCTATAAATTATTTTTAGATCGTGTTTTAAAAGATGAAAGTACTTCTTTTAGGCCGTGTGAATAATTTCTTCTTTACATTATGTTCTTTCAGAAAGTACTATATGAATTCAGTGTTTGTAATTAAAAAAAAAAAAAAAAAAAGCTCAAACAGTATACAAGAGATTCGCTGTCTGTTATGTTGGTGTTGATCATTGGAGTATTAACCCTCTCATGCATGAATTATTTTCTAAACAGTAGAAAAAATCAAACAATCATTTTTTGTGATAAATGAGAGCAGTTTATCGTGAAAATAATTGTATTGGAAATTTTTATACATTATTTATTAATATATTCATACGTCCTCATTTGAGGACATTGTGCGTCAAAGGGTACATTCGTACTTTCCTCAAATATGGGGACAATATGATTCAATGTTCACATATGTGTATACGTATTCGGTATAAAATGATCCTATACATTCTGGACATACAGGTACAGCGCATGTTCCACAAATGTATCGTGTTTTACTTTTGCAATTTTTATCTCTACAGTGATTGGCAAACTTTGCTTCCGTTTTCTTCGGATAA
Source organism: Maratus speculifer (assembly GCA_964019185.1). Lineage (NCBI taxonomy): Eukaryota > Metazoa > Arthropoda > Arachnida > Araneae > Salticidae > Maratus > Maratus speculifer. Next base: position 194,251,013 of record OZ025299.1, read on the forward strand.
TGCTTTCCTCCGTCTAAATGCATAATTTGGGGTACATCGTATATATTCCTATGTTTTATTGCTGATTATCTTTCACAGGGCTCTTTTATTTTTATTTATCGCAGCTGTACCCTTATATATCACTCATTTCAAATGAACTTTTGAATTCCGGCAGGTCTATGCTTTTGGTGTTTTCTGATTTCCATAGAATCCCAGCGTTAACAATGGTGACATTTATAAGGTGATAAAGAATACACATGTACCACCTCTTATTTCTGAAATCATTACGATAGAGGGCTATGAGAGAGTCCATAAGGTCAACCCCACCCGTATCCTTATTATACTTAGAGATACAATGTGGACACTTGATAGAAATAACTTTTCTTTTCCGTTGTAGTGAAATGTGTTACTTGGCCTTCAGGTACCTTTCCATAGTACGAAGAGATTGTATAAACCGATGTATTATCGATCCATCGGGTAATACTTATATTATCCGAAGATAAAACGATCGAACTACTACCCCTTCCTTCATTCTTCAGTTGTTTCATTGATTTTAGCTGCTTTTCTGCACCCATCAGCCTGTTAGTTCTTATAGCCCCAACATACCATATCCCCAGGGGTTTTAGTTTTAAAATCAATGGTAATCTGGAAAAGCAATTATCTGCATATATTTTGCAGTTTGTCAGATGCAAACGATGAGTCAAACGAAGTATGACATCAACAGATGCACCACAATCAGATGTTACCAGTTATATCTTGAAACAATTCAAAAGAATAAATGGAATCAGATACACCAGCACTACATCACATTTTGTAACCCAATTTGTGCGGTTTCTTAGGTAAGTAATGTTTTATAGATGATTTTCCTTTGAATGGAATCATCATCTCATCCACACTTTGATATTCCTCATTATAGGCAGCTTTGTGAAATGTCTCATGCAATTTTGTCAAAATCGGTCCAAATTTTATATATTCATCTGTATTGTCATCAGTAATCATTGTATTATTTATAAAATGTATTTCAAAAATAAATAAAGGTAGTAAACAAAAATATGTTTTGTTTACTTTAGTGCAAACTGTCCTCATATGAGGACAGATATGTTTTATACTTTAAATAAAAACCTAATTGAAATATTGTAAAAAACTTCTATCATTACATGCTATATGATGATAAATTGTATATAAAAAAACTTACCTTGACTATATCGTAAATATTTCCTAGTCTATTTGTAGCAAATTCTGGGCAATATCACTATACTTCAATACTTTGATTTTATTGCAACATTCGTGTGAATTACAACCATCGGTATGTTGTTGCTATCTATTGTGTTGCATGCAAGGTAATATCTGTCCATAAATAAGGTCCCCATGAATGAATGCTGAAAAAAATTCGTAACTCTAATATTTTATATTGTAATATTTATCCGTCCTCATATGAGGCCAGTATGCATGAGAGGGTTAACCTTTAATTGATGTGACAGAAATTGTCACATAACTACTGTGAATCGGTCTGTGAGACTGCCTCATCGAAAGATTATTAGAAGGCGTGATTAACTCATAGGAGGGCGTTTTTATCCTAAACTATTTGTACAAGGCTATTGTAATTAAAATTCACCTATTCAAAAGTCTCTGTATACTAAAACGAAGTTTCACCCTGCACCATTATGTAACGGAATTCTTTTGTGTAGTCTTGTAAATGAATAATAAACATTTTTTTTTTCACCGCATATCGTAACAGAGTGTATATTTTAGTACACTTTAGTAAATACATATCAATTTCATTCTGTTTGAGAGGCTGTAACACCATTAAAATGCACTTGAAACTTTTTCCCCCCATTGGAAAACTTTTCACCGTCTCTGTAATTTAACTATGCATCCGATTTTAATAAAATTTAAAATGACTGGACGAAATTGTGCAATAATTATGTATTTAAAATTTCAAAGCATTCGTTGCGTAGTTTTTGCTATGTTATATGCGGACGGACTGAACGACGCGACGACTATAGGTGCTACGTATTTATATTATTACGAACGCACCTAAAAAACGTAAAATCCTCTTATTAATTGAAAAAATAAAGGAAAAAAAATTTGAATTCAACACAGTTATAAGTGTTCAATTTGAGTCTCCTCCAGAAATACGAACGATGACAAGGTGGTACGATAACTTATTCCACATTTTTTTAGCATGACCGGCATGTCCAACACTTTGAGATATGCATGTCCCAAGTTAATCTACCACAATTGGTAGCGGTCAAACTAACTCATGACCTTCAATAAAGCTCTTCAAAATAATAATAATAATAATAAATAAATTAAAAAAAATTGGAAAAGTAAAATCCTGCTGAGAAAAGTGTGGAAAAAAATGTGGTATTACCATACTACCCCGATCTCGTTCGTGCTAATGGGGGGGGGGGGGGGGGGTTGAACACTTATAACTGTGTTGAATTTAAACTTTCAACTACTTTTTATCTTTTAATAGTCCTGTAAAGGTGGGATATAATGACCCTGTATTTTGTAATGTGGTATAAAGGGAAAGTGGTTTTTAAGTTGTCCTGATATCAACCTCGTCAACTTGAAAGGAGACCATTACCCAAAATAGAATAAACGCAACAAAATTATTTCAACATTAAACAAGGGTTATAGTCAGTGGAGTGGATAGACTTAATTCATATGATTTGAAAATAAACTCAATTAAGGAGAACTAAAAGGAGACTATCATTTTCCATATCAGTGTAGGAAAAATTAAAATACTCAGCTTGCAATATTTTAAGTTTATTTTACAAAAATCTAAATATCCATTTAAAAGATAATTCAAAATTATAATTGGATTCTGCGTTAATTTCTCCATTTTCAAGTATGGAAATATTTATCTGTCGAAATAAACGAAATTCGAGACTTATGACTCTATTGAAAGACTGCAATTTGAAAACTCCTCTTTGAAACAATTTACATATGTCGACAAGTAAAACAAGAGAACTAACTTGCTTGCTGGATGATTAATGCACTTCGGGGAAATCTGTTCCAAATTCAAAATTACTTGCTAAATAATCACTATTATAAAACACAACCACTTCAGCTAATTAACATATCTTCGAAAAATACCCGTTTAAGCCAAATTCCGAAATCTTTCCACAATATTTAAAAGTTAAAAGAAGACAGAATAGATTTCTCATTCACGCACAATGTTAGTAAACGCAGAACTCTGCGATCCGACGAAAACTTAATGCTGTTCTTAACTGCTCTGCTCAACAAGTAATAAACTTTGTGTAAGCAAAACGCAAGTGTAATACATTTACAAATTCATTTTTTAGCAGAAAGATATAAAATTGCAAAACCTGACCATGGAAGCGATTTGGAATCTACCTCAATTTTCCATTTTTTAAATCAATAAATAACCTATTGAGTTATGGGTATTTCCATGAGCACATATCGTGTAAGTCACATACTATGATTTTGGAAACCAGTATTTTACAACGAAAAAATGTGATTTAATTTACTAGAGTTATTTCATTAATTGGATAAGGCCATGCAAACCTTTCAAAAATAACGGTGGCAAACAATTTTTAAGTTACTAATAATGTGACTTACACGACAAATGCTCATGGAAATGCCCTTATAAGGTTTTTTGATATATGACAAGGTGTTTCTCTCCTTTCGTTGAGTGGATTTGCTTCTCTCGCACTGAAAGTCGGTTCAAAATGCCCACTTTGACACTATTTTCTGAAAAATCTATTGTCTTTGCAAAAAAAAAAAAGAAAGAAATACGAGAAAATGAGTTCGATTCGATAGTTTTTGAACAACATCGCCTGCTAATTTCGTGCATTTCCAAACAAAAATAAATTAAAACTTATGTCATAACGTTGCACTTTTTAATTTGAGAACAGGCTTAGGTCACCCACTGGAGTATTCTCATTAAAGAATTACCAAGTATACTATCACAATTCCTCTCCGGATTTTTCGGTAATGAGAACCGGACTTGACGTGAAATTTCCAAGGTCAATTCTAAATTTAGTCGCAAACAATAAAATATTTGATGGGTGATTACTGAAAATCTTTGTCCAAAAATTCAAGCTTTAAGTTTATTTCTTATCAATATTGTAAGGAGGGTTTGAGTAATTTTACAAACTTTTGCAATTACTCAGGAATATTTTTCTTTTGGTAAAATCATCACATGGTGATGATTACGCGGATGATCCCCATGGATGAACCCATGATCCTCGCGGATCCCATGGACCCACACCCATGGAACCCCACGGATAAACCCATGATCACATGGTGATTCTATGGCTTTTTCAGATAATTAGCATTAATAACAAATATTTATATACAGATATCTTTATTAATTCGAATTAAAAAATTTTATATTGCATATTTTTCTAATATAATGGTATAATTTATTAGCATATTTTTAATTATTTTATCACTTATATATAAAGCTTAGTTCAAAAATAGATAAAAATATTTTTAATTATACTAATTATTAGGGGAGAGTGGGGATGAATGGGGCAACAGAAATTTATATATGTTCCCCAAACATAAATAATTTGATAATTTACCTGACTGATGGTAGTACTGAGGTCATTCAACGGACATCGTATCTAAGCAATATCCATAACAGAAGATTAGCTATTGTACAAAGTGTATTTTTCAAGAACCAAAGTAAGTTTTTCTGTTTAATCTTTTTAATATTTAATTGATAGTTAACCTTCTCAAAACCTTATAATTTTTTTAAAATTAAAATGATATAATCGCTTGTTATACGTATGATGCAAATGAACAATACTGACAGTGCTTACTAAACCTAATCACTGTTTTATATAAACATGTGACTATGGGGATGAGTGGGACAGTGTTTATGGGGATGAATGGGACACTCCATTTATCCGCAGTGCTATTCCATAATAAATAAAATTACATTTTGTCATTACCTAGAAGCCAGAACTTAAAAGGAGAAAACTAGACCGCTCTCGTGCCCTAACCGATACACCAGAAAAACAATATTTGGAAAAGGAAATTGTAAAAAAAACAGAAACCAAGAAAAATGAATTGCCTTCCTTCAAGAAATATTTTTAGTAAAGAACAGTAGTGATGAATCTGACAGTTTATCACTTCATGATGAATATGAAAGCGATTTGAACATGATTTCATGTGATATGGACCACTAAAATTGCAGCTTGGATAATATAATACAAAACAACTTCCTCCTAACAAAGAAATGTGAAAAAAAAATATCATTACGTTGCTAGGGTTTTAAAGAACATCAATGATAACCTTCAAGTACAATTCCTGAGAAAAAAGGATAATAATTCCTTATTTTACCATACCGATCCTACAGAAATTTATTTTGTTAATCTGGAGGATATTGTTATGAAACTACCAAAGCCTTGACTTCTGGGAACTGCCAGAACCAAAGGACTGTTGTCATTTGATATTAGCTTCAGTCAATATGTAGTAAAATAAAATTTATCACTCAGTTTTCAAATAAAATATGTTTAAAATAACTTTTTGTTAGCTGTCCCATTCATTCCCATCATGGGGATGAATGGAGAGTATGCATGCATGTTAATAACTAATAATAATTGTTTATTGAAATTAGTATGTAAATAAGTTGCTAAATGCTGAAGTATTCTTTAAGTAATATTTTTTTAAAAATTAACAACTGTATATAGCTTGAGTTATTAGTAAAAATGTAAAAATTGCCCCATTCATCCCCACTCTCCCCTACTCCAAAACAATATATTTTACTAATAATAATGTATACAGTTCGCAACACATTATAAATTCCTTGGTTAACCCTTTTCGGCGCACTACTCTTTAAAGTTATAATTTAAAGAAAAAAAAATTAGGCAATCTATTTAGGCCTAGAGGAGTATACAGGTATAATTTTGTAAAGATTGCACAAACCATTTTAATTATACTGCTGTTGCCGAAGTGGTAACACCGTGCAAGAACAGTATTGATAAGCGCAGTGAGAAGAGCATTGCTGTGAAGCGCGTATTAGAGTAAAATATTTTACTATTATTTAAAAACAGTAGAATATGATCTCTGTAGTGCTCCGATCTAGAACTCACAAGAAAGATTTAAAGTAGCCATTAGAGTAGTTTTTAAAACATTCACGGAGTTTTTGTGTCTCTAAACAGGGGGAACTTTAGGTGTTGCCGATCCGGCAACACCTCGCCGGAAAGGGTTAATACAGTGGCATTCATTTTTAAATATTCTGTATAGGTTGCTGGTCACATATATTGAGGCTTGTACGTGACTATACTGTACACTTTTACTCCTTCGTTCATTATAAATTAAACTTTTTTTGCAACATGTGAAAATAATTTAGCATTTGTTTTCTTTGCTGCTTTTTTCTAGGTGAGATAGGCTTTCAAATTGGTGATATGTTTCATTTCTCAATCCTTTTTAATCATGTTTATTTTAAACGTATTTTTTTTTTCAATATTTTATTTCACTATTTATTTTTTGTGGTAGTCCTAAATTCGTATTCTTTAGTTTTTTTATGGCTAATACGAAGATGAAATCACAATTTTTATTTGTAGAACTCAAGGCGTTTAGAACCTGATAAATCTCTCTTGGCTCTGCAAATTTCCATTATTCTATTTCTCTTTATTTTACTATATTTATATTCTATGTTGAATAGTTTTATTGTCAATGCATACATTTATTTTTTATTTATAATTTTACAATTTCTGTTGATAATTTATGATGGTTTTTAATGGTTTTATAATATATGCACAACAAAATCCTACCTGAAATTTGCTCCATAATTTGGAAGCATTTTTCAGAGAGCTGTTTGAGGGTCTATTTAACGGGCTGATTTGAACACAAACTATGGTAAGTTAGAGACACCATTGTAAAATGGTATGGCAAAACTGGGTTACTTATTAGACAATTCTGAATACAGGAAAAAGCCATGAAAACGCAATTGTAACTGTACACCCGAAATCAATTTGTATTTTTGCTAATAAGAAAATCTGCCATAAATGGAATAATTATTTATATTTTAACTTACAGATGGCCTTAGGAAGCCATATTTAAGTATGGAACCCCTTGTAATAGGATGGGTCGAAAAAATATTTTTATTTTCGGAATGCTTTAGTGCGAAAAATGTATTTCAATAAGAATAAAAACGGAATATATATATATATATATATATATATATATATATATATACACTATGTATATTAAATCAGTTAACATCTTACGTTCGCGCATTGTACTTAATGAAATTTTAAAAATAACAAGCTTTTTTTTTGTAATTTTTTTAAGTTAAAATAACATTAAAAATAAAGATGCTTTAGTTTTTAATGTTTGTTTTATTATTTAAATAACCTAAATAAATTAAATTCTAATCAATATTCTAATTTTTTCGTTCGTGCAACATTTTAGAAAGAACAAAAATTCACCAATTTTTCGCAATTTTCGCAGTACAACTCTAAGTCCGCTTTGCTAAAATGAAACGATCCAGAACTCTTCACATAGTGGTGATTGCGCGTTGAGTTCCACCGTGCCTTACCCAACCAACCATCCAATTGTTGGGTGTGGTATTTACATTATATTTACAACTGTTTACCAAGATTTTTCATACATCCTAGATTTTTTTTCCCGTGAAACTCGATGAGATGACTGTCTGTGTTGCCGCCTGCCGGTCTATCATAGATGCTTTGACTTGAAGCTTTGTTCAATGCTGATGCTTTTTGGCAGGTCGTGGCTCATTTAAGGACTGTCGGTGTCCGGAGTTAACTCTGGAATATTCATGGAGTCTGTTTCTCGTCTCATTAAGAAAAAGTGAAGCTTGATTTTTTTTGTGGTTTCGGAGCAAATTCGAAGTTAGATGTGTAAAAATTCTAAAGAAGGCAATGGTTGTTTTCTGGATGCAAAACGTTAAAGAAACACATAGTGGATTTCTTGTAACTGGGAATACTATAACAAGGCATTCATAAGGTGTCACACAGAAAAAATAAATTAAAAAATCCTGTATTTCCCATAACATGGAAAGGAAAATAAAGCCTCTGTAGGTAGAATTAAAATTTGGACGTCGATTGATGATCGTATTCATTGTTACTATAAAATGAAGTTTGTGTTTATGTTGAAACCGACATTTCGCATGATTTCAAACTTTATTTTCCATCATTACTTTCTATTCAACAGCATTTTTTCCATACTTGACTCGTTAGACAATTTGATGAACCGGATGAAAATTTTTCGAAATAAGTTTTAAAGTTGAATAAACCTGTATGAAAAATAAAATGTTAAAAATCATGTGTATAGGAACTTGCGACCCACCCTATAGTTATGTGATAAAAATAAATTCTCAAAACTGTCAGTGAAAATATTTATTTATGTATTTAGTCAATCTAAAAAAACGTATTTCAATGTAATGTATAGTCAGGAAATGGAATTTTGATACGCATGAAATATCACATATAGCTGAAAATAAGGAGAGCTTTTCCAATCTTCCCAATAATGTGGAAAGAAAAAGAAAATCCCCATAGGTGATTTAAATTATGATGTCGAATGGAGTATTCAAATTAGCATAAAATAAATTTTTTCTTTACGATGATACTAAAATTTTGTATGAATTTATTTAGAACGATTTCAATCTTGATCTTCTGCTGCATTACTTTCCATTCAACAGTCATTTTCTTTATTTTTTTTCCCTTGCTGCTTGTTCCACTGGGCAATTTGTCAGATGAAAACACTAAGAAATACATTTCTGAAGGTTAATAAACCGCTCTTTTATATTAACTTAAACAGCTTGTTTATGGTTAATAGAAATTTTTAATTTTCTCTAAAAATATTGATGGGTAGATTTTAGATATCTGAAAAAAATATATTTTGAAATGTGATGGATCGTCAGGAAACAGCTTTTACATACGCATAAGCCCTCGCATATACAGGGTGTTTCGCTACCAGACCGACGAACTTTGAGGTATGATAGTACACATGAAGACAAACATTATTAAATAGGAAACCATGGGGCGGAAACGTCTTCTGTAGTAACTAGGGGCCATTAAAGTTTAGGGTCCAAAACTTCAAACGATGATAGAAAACGGAAAAAAGGATAGATTCGTTTGCGGTTTTCACTAAAATCATTCTTTATATTACGATTTCTTTAGGAAAAAAATTTTAAAGGTTACTTAAAAAAATTATCGATAGAGGGCGCTTTAGACTTTAAAGTAACGAACAACCACTTTTTACCGTTATTTTCTGCATGGGATTGAGAATTTTCCAAACTTTAGACTTTAAATTAAATTTTAAGTCCAAAATCAAAAACATTGGGGTCGGGTAACTAGCGAAAATTGAACTGTGAACAGAGGGGGAGATTTTAAGCGCTCATAAACACTGGACAAACTAATCGATTTTGTTGCGGTTTGCATGTAGATCATTCCCTTGGTAATTATTTTATTCAAAACGACCTACAACTTTGGTGTCCTGATTTTTTGATAGACGGCGCTTCCGACATATCTCCCACATTTCAATGGCATTAGTCCTGGGTGTTTTACTACCAGACCAACATACTTCCAGGAAGTGTTAGGGGTGCAAAGACGATTCGGAATTACATAGGAATGTAACGTTGAAAATGCTTTTTTTGCGAGTGATGGTTAAAGGAAACAGAGAAAAAAGGCAATAGAAACAGCAATGAAAGAGCAACACGTTAATGTGACAGAAAGCAGTTTATTAAAATTGTTTACAACAGTAGGGTTCGAAATTACGACCAGAAGTAGTTCGGCATGCTTCACAGTGGCGTCGCATGGAATTCCTCACGCTTTGAAAGATCCCTGGCATCTCTGATAGTTTTCTGGCAGCTACAGAAATACCAGCTGCGAGGTCTTCAACTGATGGTACGGGAGTCTCATACATCCAAATTTTCATTTGATCCCAGCAGAAGAAGTCGATACATGATAGGTCCGGCGATCTGGCAGGCCACCACGACCTACCCACCGTTTCCCAGATGTTACTTTGAAGTGTCGGCAAATGGTATAGATAAAATGTGGAGGAGCCCAATCGGGCTGTTCCTCTTTCAAATACTTCATTCTGCTACCTTTGGAGCCGGTTCGCGAGTGATCACTTCAAATTGATCACTGTTCACACGCATTACCGCCATCTACTGCAAGGAAACCGCAGCGCCATCTACCGTTGCTGTCAAACTTGCTGGACTACTTCTGGTCGTAATTTCGAACACCTTTTGTAGTAAAACCTTTAAATAAACTGTTTTCTGTCACATTAACGTGTTGCTCTTTCTCAGCTGTTTCTGTTGCTATCTTCTCTGCTTCCTTTAACCATAACTCGCAAAAAAGTCATTTCCAATGTTACATTCCTATGTGATTCCGAGTCATCTTTGTGTCCCAGGGAAGTGTTAACTTCCTGGAAGCAAGTTGGTCTGGTAGTAAAACACCCAGGAGTAATGCTATTGAAATGTTAGAGATGTGTCGAAAGCGCCCTCTATCAAAAAATGAGGACACCAAAGCTGTACGTCATTTTGAATAAAATAATTACCAAGGAAATGACTTTCACGCAGACCGCAACAAAATCGATTAGTTTGTCCAGTGTTTATGAGTGCTTAAAATCTCCCTCTTTGTTCACAGTTCAATTTTTGCTAGTTACCCGACCCCAATGTTTTCGATTTTGGACTTAAAATTTAAGTTAAAGTCTAAAGTTTAGAAAAATTTCAACCCCATGCAGAAAATAACGCTAAAAAGTAGTTGTTCGTTACTTTAAAGTCTAAAGCGCCCTCTATCGATAATTTTTGAAAGTAACTTTTAAAATTTTTTCCTAAAGAAATCGTAATATAAAGAATGATTTTAGTGAAAACCGCAAACGAATCGATCTTTTTTTTCCGTTTTCTATCATTGTTTGAAGTTTTGGACCCTAAACTTTAATGGCCGCTAGCTCCTACAGAAGACGCTTGCGCCCCATGGTTTCCTATTTAATAATGCTTGTCTTCATGTGTACTATCATCCCTCAAAATTTGTCGGTCTGGTAGCGAAACACGCTGTATAACCGAAATAACTGGTCAAGTGCAAACGCCACTCGCTCACCGAGACTTTCCGTTTATTAAATATACGAATTAGAAACTAGGCATTGCATTACAAGAATATATCGTTAAAAGTTGTTATCTAGGCTTTAAAAGCTAATGACACATAGAGTACGCCGTCCATATATGCCCGTAAACCGCTCGTACCATCTTGGTTAATTACCGACATTTCTTCATTCAAAAATCATTATCAGCAATCCTTTAATATACTTCTGCGAAGGTACCTCCAGCGCTCCTCAACTCTTTTGCTAAACGTCCGTAAATATAAATTTGTGTGTAACGGAAAATTCCGATTTCCTCAAACACTATGCGACTTATGGGGTAATTGGTATAGTTTTCTTGTAAGGGTTAAAGTAACTTCAATTACCTCTAATTATTTTATAATTTTAGTTTTAGTAGATTTGCAAATAGAGGAGAGGATCATATTTTTACATTAAATTTTAGACGATTTCTCTGAAAATATAATACCTAAAGTATAACAGAAATATTTTTTCGTCGTTACAAAATCTTTCACACATTACTCCACTTCCATATACAAAGAAAAAATATATATCTCTTTTTTCAAGTAACTTAATTAGCCCCTATATGTTTTTCCTAAATATATTTGTGAATGGATAGTAATCTGTAAATATGTGGGTCTATAGCCTTTATTACTTCAACCAATTTGAACTTTTCACATTCCATAGTTTACGAGTAAAATGACTAACAAATGAACAGACAGACACAGGAGTGATCTTATAAACGGTTTCATTTTTACTTTTTTAAGTATGGGGCCTTAAAAACGAGAGCATTTCCAGTCTTTTCACTAGTATGGAATTAAAGCCTCTGTTGGTGAAATTTAAATTATGACATCAAATAGAGCGCTCAAATTGCCATAAAATGAATTTTGATTTTACGGTGGAACCAATATTTAAAATGAATTTCCTTAGTACGGTTTCAATCTTGATGTTTTGAAACGTCACTTTCAATTCGAAAGCAATTATTTCTTTTCTTTCTTTCCGCGTATATGCTATTAAACAATTTCCCATATGAAAACGCTCTAAAATAAATTTCTCGGTTAAATAAACAGCTTCCATATATTAACTTTAACAACTTCTGTATGATAAAAAGAAATTTTCAAAATTTTCGCTTAGAAGATTGATTTAAATCCTTTATAAACCTCATAAAAAATATTTTTCATTGTGATACAAGAGTCAAGAAACGGCTTTTAGATATGCATGAAGTATCTCGCATAAACTGAAAAAAGATAACATTCCCAATCCACTGCTAGCATAGCATATAAGGAAAAATAAAACCTCTGTAGGTGAAATTTAAATTATGATTTCGAATGTGGTATTTAAATTAGCATAAAATGAATTTTCTGTTTACGATCAAACCAACATTTAACATGAATTTATTTAATGCGGTTTCAATCTTGATGTTCTGCAACATTACTTTCCCTTCGACAGTCGCTCTTTTTTATTTTCTTTATTTCTGCTTGTGCCATTAGACAATTTCCCAGATGAAAACGCTCCGAAATAAATTTCTGGAGGTAAATAAACCACTCTCTTCTTTTGCTGTTGACTTTGATTTTTCTTTTAGCTTTATGTGAATCTAATTCATTACAAATAAAAATAAACGCCAGCTTTTCTCTGATTTTTTTTTTCCCATTTCATAAGCTTTTTTATTTAACTCTCTTTTCCACTGAACAAAGAATATTCTGACGAATATTGGATAAACACAAACACTTTTTATATTTTCAGATCTTTCTAATTACTTTTCATTATCCTAAGCTTATTTTTTTTATACAACGATGTCTTGGAATATATATTACTGTCTGGAAAAAAAAGAAAAGAAAAACTTTTGTTTACTCAGTATTTAATGATGTGTAACAATACTTGCATTGTTCTCGTTTATTATTTTTTTAATTTGTGCTAGTATATCTGTTTCAAAATATAAAAGTAATTTTGGTTATCAACAAATGAGCAACATTTAGCTGTCGAGAAATATTTCATGCCTTAAAATCGCCTTTAAAGAAAAAAAAAGTAGTTATTTGTTTAGAAAGGAAAAAAAAAATAGAAACATGCACTTTATATATTAAAAACACTTTAAGCAGAAATTGAGTATCACAGTTTTAAAACGATTGTAAAATTGCGGCGTTTGACTTAGAAACCAGTATTGAAATGATAAAATTGGTAAAAACGGAATCCTGCTTTTAACACTCGATTATTATATCCTTGTATCTGTAGATACAATGACTTCTTTTCCGACTTCAAAGCCGTTTTGGGAGACACCAATTTGGTAGTTTTTGTGATTAAAGGTAAAAGATCAAGCATTTCTTGTTAATTAATATCTTTTACCAAAATTTTGTTGCATAAAGGATGGAATGTGCATGGAAATTTTGTTATGTGATCTCACATGTACTAAAACAGCAAGCTTATGTACGACGTATGTTTTTGAGGATTGCATTCGAGTGCTAATAGAAAATCTTATAATCCTATGCAAAAAGAATACAATTGTATCCGACAACAGTTAAACTCGACCAAAATGGAATTCTTTTCTGATTGAGAGCTTTACCGTCTCGGTGGATTTTGCAGTATTTTACATGATGACTGAGAATTCATTACAATATTTTACAGCTGACTCAAGTGAATTCGTGTGTTTAGTTCTCTACCTTATTTGCTTTAATAACATGCCTCACAAAAAAGGTCTCTTTAATGCATACATTAATAAAAGTTTGAAAATATAGACTTCTTCATACTATTATGTACACAGCTTTTTTTTTTTCTAAAAAATTACTTTTTGGCATATTAAGGTTCTATTTGTATTTATGAAAGTATTCCTGCACTGAAATGATGTTATATCAAATTTACTTCCTCTTGCAATAAGAATAATTTCGTTCTATCAGAAATTATCGAATGCAGCCAGAATCAAATGCCTAAAAAGAATTTTTTTTTAAAACGACTGTTAAAATCATTATTCTCAGGTGACGAAATGACTTAGCTGAAGCTGGCAAGTTACTTCTATTATTTTCATTATTTAATTTTATTGTTGAATTTATTTTCGTGATTATTTTTGCAAGAAGAATATACTACTCATTTTCAATTACAGTTCGGGATAACTTTCACAACCTTAAAATTTATCGTAAACATTAAGACGTAATTTTAGTTTTCTTCTCGAGAAATATGGCTATATGGAACGGCAGTTATTACGGCAATTTCTCACACCCATGTTTATTCTCGTCTGCATGGCTTTTAAAAAAAATCTCAAAAATGCTAACAAACATTACAAAAGAAAAATTATGTTAAAAATAATATTACCCAATTCTTTTAGTCAATTATGAATGTTGAAAACACTTTCATGATTGTGAAGAACGTGTGAGAATTCGTCAAGAATTAGCCAGCAGAAAATATCTGTATTCCTCAGCTGTTATTTTTACTGACCTACTTTGTGTCATACATTCATTTACGAGTATTTTTGAACTCACTCGGTAATATTTGTAATGGTATAAAAATAGCTGCAGAGAGTAGAGAATAACGGTAAGATGACGGTTCTAGTGGTGGACACCACAGTCAGTCACAAAAGTCTAAATATACTCGTTAAATTACAACAGTCTAACACAGTACTAATAATTTGAAAAAAAAAATCTTATTTCAGTGAACCTTTCAGGCATTATTTGTTGTCCATTAAAGAAAAATAAAAAACACTCATTTAAATTTAGCGAAATTGTGCAAAAAATCAAAAGTCTAAATACGTATAATACTTCGTCTTTATTTTTTTAACTAACTTTTCATTCTTGGCAGTTACATTATCCATTATAGTTTTTCGAAATTTAAAACTTCACACAGCCAAAGAATATAAGCTATTTAATATTTTTGGTAGCTATGATATTAGAAGCATAATATCACAAAATCCAATGTTAAATTGCGTGCCAAGTCTGAAAGAAAATCTGATTCCGATATGAATATTATGCCTCGGAACCTCATTTTTGGTATTTGAAACCGAAATTCATCCTTAATATTTAAACGGCTTCCTATGGATTTATTATGACAAGAAATTTTTTTACGCGAGTCTTTTCAGTAGCTTTTGAATATTTGAGGCATTATACTACAACCTGACATAATCTAGACTTAAAAGAGAGGAGGGACCCCATTGATTATAAGTCATTTATGCATATTATTGTATTATCATTAAATATTGTATTATCATATAATATTGGTTGTTCCATATAAATTATTAAGAAAAAATATTTTTATGCGTTAAATAAATTATTTTGATGCAATTTTCAAAATTCAGTATTAAGAAATGCAATAGTCGATAGTTACAAAAAATTCACTCACTGCGAAAATAATGATAATTTACCTTTTTTACCCCCTCCCCCTCCCTATAAATATATAATTTGATGTTTTAAGAATACAGTGAGTTATCATGTAAGCCATAAAATAAAAAGTTTGATCTATATACAAATTCAAATTACCACTTTGCTGATTTTTGTGTATTTTTTATTTGTTAATTTATAAAAAACAGCTGTAAAATTTCAGAATTTTTTCCTGATATATAAACTAACAGTTAATTACACACACAACCTTTATATAAATTATATCTAATCACTTTCATTCAAGTATAAACATTACTTTTGAACATTATAATTCTTTTCGTAACTAATTATTCATAAAAACCATGGTTTACAAAATACCTTTTTTTTAATCTATTAGAAATATTCATTCCCAATTTCTTAAAATGTTCGAAATTTAAATGGTGCACCTTTCCTTATTCTCAATATTATTAAGAATCCATTCTGGACGAGCGTCTTTTACATAATTTTAAATCTTTTATCACCGGTTTTTTAAAGCAGAAATTTTTGCCTAATTGAATCGCGAAAATGCTCAGTTTAAATAAAGGAAAATTTAAAATAAAATTTTACAGTTAATACACTTACAATGATCGCACAAAGAAAAACAATTTGTGACGTCTTTCTTTCTTTTTCTTCCTTTTTTTCTTATTTCTCTTCTTTCTTCTTTCTTTTCTTTCCTTCTGTAATATTTGCTCAAAAATAGCTATTTAAACTCTCTGGGATTCCTTAATAATTTTATATGGTGATACCCGAATCTTTTTCAGCGAATTAGAGAAGCAAACATATTTCTTTTATTGTTTTACTGTTTAATTTAAACATAATTTCTTCTTTTTTGCTGTATATAGTTACGTTATTTATTTTTTCTTTCCTCCACTGCACCGAAAACTGAAGTAGAAAGCTTGGAATTAGCCTTATTTAAAGTTAATATTCAATTTTAGAAAACACAATTTAAATCAGGAAGGCTTGAAATAACTTTGGGTTTCGACGTTCTTACTTTTATGTTTTAACTGAACTGAAAGAATACAATTTTTTCAATATTCCTGATAGGGGCAGCTTAACATTTTGAATCCATGTTTCAAGTTAACCGGAAATATGGAATTTCATGCTTGCCCAAATTGCGGAAATTGCGGTAACTTCAGGAAGTGAAATCATTAAACAAAGAAAAACTAAACAAAATTTTTAAATTGGAAACAAAGTGAACAATGGCTGTTTTTTTCTTTTTTATTTATTGATCATATTATGTTAAAGCCATATAAGGACGGTTTACATAACTTTAAGAAACTCATGTGTAAAATAATCAAATTAAAAATTAGTTTTCTGAGCAAAACTCCTTTATTACTTTACAAAATTACATATTTCGGAAATGTACATTCAAAAAAAAAAGTTTCGAATGAATTGATCCCAATTTAGGCAAAATCCCATATCAGGCTAAAGCGCATAAAGCTATATTGCAAGAATTAGTATTATTTCTGCTATAGTATTTTCTGGGCTATCTGATATACCCCGAAAAAGATTCATGCTTTCGAATTGCTTTCATGCCCCTTTATTTTTACGGATTTTTTAAGAAATCGGAAGTATCAGTCATGTTTTACTTTAGATTTTTTTTTTTAAGTCATAGCTCTGCGTATTAATGTCAATGCAATTTTTACATGTTTTAGCCCGATTCATTCATTTTACGATATCATTCCATGTTTCACATTTCCCGAAAGAGAACAAACATATAATGGCGCGATTTTTTTTAAATAGAAAATTAAGCTTTATTGTTGAGTGTAAATATACAGTTACCCATTAAATTTCTGTCTATCCTCGTTAACTATAGAAAGGCGATAGAAATGAGTATAGTCAAAAAATGGGGAGTCTTATAGTAAGCTTTGCGCTACGGTACGAAATGATACTACTTTTAGTGTCACCTAACCTAACACAAAACGCGGACTTAGTTTTCCTATTTCGTTAATAGTACAAATACTGGAATAAAACAATTACAACGTTACGTTGTAGTGCATCCTCAATTTATTATGAGATGAAGTCTTACGTACAAAAATAACATTGTTAGAACCCTTGAAATGCAAATACTTTATGTCCTATCAGCAGTTTAAAAATGCCGAAAACTCCATGCAAGGCATGGTAGATAGATATTTAGGAGAAGAGTGCTGAAGAATGGGGCAGTAGGATAGGTTTTTCCCTTTATGTGACCCTAAGTATTCGATAAATCGCACACTACATCGAGTACTGATAGCACAATCCTGAGTTGAAAGGGGTAGCTAAGCTGTATAATCTTACAAGTGCATAAAGAAAAAATATATTATAGAAAAATAGATAATTAGATAACAGAAAAATTAATATATTATAGAAAAATAGATAATTAGATAACAGAAAAAATAATATATTATTGAAAAAAAATACTTATTTTATGTACTTTTTATGCCAAAGTTAATATTTATTTAACTGAAAATATAATTATGTGGATTGATATATCTGCGATTGCTGTAAAATATCATACATATATCAATTACATGAACATTAATTTCTAATTTTTGCACTAATATCAAAATAAGATGCCTGTAAAAATAATAGTCAAGTAGTTCTATAAAAAACTCGTAAATATTTTTACCTCATCTTTTTTAAGGACATGTAACTGGAATTTCACGTTTCTACTTAAAACTTCTGCTGAGATATGACTAAATGTTTTAAAACTTTCGAGCCTCTTTTTAAATTCCTTAGGGAGCAATTTTTTTAAAATCGCTGAAATACGTGCACAATTACTTATTTAATAGATTTATTTTCTGGGATTTCTAAAGTCGCGGAAATACATAATTATTTTTTTAATAAGTTTGTTATCTTGAATTTCAAGCTCATACCTAAAACGGTTGCTGATATTACGGCCGAACATTCTAAAATTTTCAATACTCTTTTACCCATTTATTGGAGATATCTAAAATTATTGAAATATGTGTTTATTTTTTTTAATCAGATTTTTTAATCAGATTTATTTTTTTTAATCAGATTCAGATCTAATTTTTTGCTTTTACCTAAAACGGCTGCTAAGATATGCAAATAATCTAAAATTCTCGACCCTCCCCTTTTAACCCCTTTACGAAGGAAATTTCTAAAATTCTTGAAATGCGCGTTTACTTATTTTTTAGGAGATTTATTTTCTAAAGTTTCACGCTCCTAGCTAAAACGGCTGCTGAGATGTGGTCCGAGATGTGTTCTATAATAGACTCCCTTACGAGAGCTGTATTTTCACAAATCCTTTCTTAGTGCACGCTTTTGTAATAAGAACTATCCCACACCCCCTTTCTCAATTTTCAAGCGTCTAGCTTCAGTAGTTTTGGCTGTGCGTTGCTTATGAATCAGTCAGGAGAAACTCTTTTACACACACACCAATATATATAAAGAAAACAAATATTGCTAGAAATTAATGCGTGTAACGGAAATTTCGTAGAGAGAAAGATACTAGGTGTAGTAGAATTCATTCCATTTTACACTTGTACAGTAGTTATTAATTTATTGTTAGTCTTTGGAATAATCATTTTTTGAATACTGTTTTTGAAAAATTGCTTGCATCTCAGGTAACGCGCCGCCAGAAACTACCGCTTACAATGTATTATGAATTTATTCCTAGTTTAAATCACAAAACCACAACTGTCTTAGTTTTGCTATTTCGGATAAAATTCTCCAGTATTTTTATGCATGTTTTAATGTCCTTGGGTACAGTGGGCGGATCCAAGGGAGAGGTCTCGGTGGGTCATAACCTCTCTGTGGGCGAAGAAAATTTTCTAAAGCATGCTTTAAAAATGCAATATTAATTAAATTCTTTCAAATTTACCCCTTGCTCAATAATGTGAATCTTTAAAGCTCTACTTAAATACAAAGCAGGTACTTTCTAACACATCCAGGAAGTCATTTTTATACTCAGATGCAAGACACTTGCAAGTGCTCTTATTCAGAACAAATATGATTAATTAGTATTTTCCATTTCTCGATAAAGGCAATGAATCTTTCGGGAAATCTCCGTAAAATGTGGAAGATTAAACTGAATTTCAGGCTGCGACAGCCAATTGCTTCCTCGTTAACGGCATTTTTGTAACGGTCTAATTCTTAATTAGCTTAAAATGCTCAATTTCTGCTTGATTCTTTGCTTTTATAAGGAAATGGGAACTTCTTTTATTTCTTAATATCTAATAAACTGTGTAAATTTTATATTTTTACGACTATTAATGCAATTTTTTGTATTTATGAAAAAAAAAAACGAATTCCCAAAAATATCAGAAAAGAGAGTTGTTCTGGATATGGAAACAGCTTTCAATAAAAAAATTTCTTAAGTGATGTGGCCCCCACCCCCGAGAAAAAAAGGAACCATGACCCCCCCCCCCCCCGCCTTCTATAAATGGAGCGAGGTGGATCAGCCCTTGTTTGGGTATCTATATAGATGTAAATATAAAGTGTCTATAGTAAATGTACACATATTTTCTCAATTTCTGAACGGAATCTCGGTATACAGCTTCCTGTAAATTTACATATGACGCGGCGTAAAGATGTTAATTAGAGAGATATCAAATTTTGCTAATGTTAATTCTATGAGCATGAACTACATTTGTATTTTAAATTTGCTACATTCTTACATAATTTACATTTGCCACAATATTGCTCTTAGGACCCGATTCTGAACTCTTTCGATAAGATTTTAATGGAATGCGTTGTTGCCATGGAAATAACAGATTCTTCGATAGTGGAATACAGCGTTCAGAAGTCGGCATAAATTTCGCAAGCAGTATTCGAGTTTGCAGGAGATTTTGCATTTATGAAGTTTTTTTTAAATCCCGGATTAAATTACTTTTTATGGCATTGTTTAAAGAATATTTTATGCATCGTATTTTAAATTTAGATAGTTTTGTTAAAAATTTTATAATTTTTGTGATATTTTAAGAAATTTTAGATCTTTGTAACTAATTTTTTAAAAATTCCAATAGGAAAGTTAGGAATTTTATAACTTAGTTTCGAAATTCATTCCAAACTAAAAATTTTAACTAAATTTCTAAATGGGTTTGATAAAATTACCATAAATACTCATAAATGTAAAATAGCCTTCAAACTCGAATTCAGCTTGTTATATTCATGCCCAATTTCGAACACTGTATTTTCTATGGAAGAATATATTATTTCCATGACAACAACACATTCTATTGAAATCATATGGAATGAGTTCAGAATCAGGTCCTAAGAGCAAGATTGTAGAAAAATATCTTCACCAACACTGTTAAATTTGAAAACTCTGCTGCATCGTCACTCCATTGCTATTATAGAATATCTTTGTTTTGACCAATGAGAATGCTCCATAATACAGTGAAGTAATCATTTTCTATAAAAGCGGAGGTGTGATGATGCAGCAAAGGTTTCAAATTTTTAACAGTGCAGTTTTAAAATATGATGCATAAAATGTTCTTTAAATCATGCCATAAGAAAGTAATTTTATCCGGACAAATAACACTTCTTAAATGTAAAATCTCCTGCAAACTCAAACACTTTTTGCGAAATTTATACCCATTTCCGAACACTGTATTCCACTATCGAAGAATCTGTTACTTCCATGGCAAAAATGCATTCCATTGAAATCAAATCGAATGAGACTCACTTCATATCTTTAATCTCCTTCCTTTGTATGAATGCTGAGTGAGGTCAGTTTCGGCTCTGACTGAGCGCCAATCGCCGTCAGCGCCATCTATTGTTTGAAATCCGAACTAAAAAAAATCACGGCGAAAAAACTCCTGACATCTTACATAACCCTCCTGCAAAAAAAATTTTTAATAGCTGTCACCGTTTTCAAGTTATTGAATTTTAAAATCCACCGGTTATTTTTGGAACACCCGGTATATGATCTTATATTTATGCTCTATCACCAAAAATAGTAAATAAATAAATAAATAAAATTTTAAAAAAATCAAAATCACTCGAGTATTTTATGTGATAATAGGATTTTTACTTGGAAAGTACGATTTTTCAGGAGAGACTAAAAACTTAAACATTTTTAACTTGTTTGAAGTTTCTGCACAGTTTTATCTAAGACATGAATTAAAGTATATATAAGCACATGGGTGAAATTTAGTTTCGTGTAATAAATAAGGTAATGTTTTAACCCTTATCGGCTCTATGTCACTTCTCACGAGATTTACAGAATTTTATTCAATTAGCAGCACTTTTTTATAAAGAAAGATTTTTACTTATACTTTGGCAACATGCTCATACTACAAAATTTATTTTGAAAACATAGTGGTGCGAGGAGAATCTAAAAATAGAAATAAGTATAAAATGTTAGCGTAAAATTAATATGAATGGGCAAAGGAGAGATTCAGAGCCAATAAAACAAAAAAACTTTTTTTTTTACTCATGTCTCTTCTTAAAATAAGCGATTACCAATTGATTGTTGATTCGCAGAAAATGTTTTAACAATTTGGTGTGTGTATAGAGGGGGGGGGGATTTATTTTCTTGATTGATACATTGTGGTTGCTGCATCATAACTAAAATGGCAAAATTGCGTAAATTTCACATTTTTGCAGTGACATTAAATAAAAATTGCAATATAAAATAAATGTAGTAAAAAAATTTAAAAGGGCTTTTTTAATTTAAACACATTAAATGGATGGAAATGTTTAATACAGAATTTGTTTAAGAAATTTACTCTGAAGTTTTGCTACGTAACCACTTTTCTTTGAGAAGAGAAAAAAAAAAGAAAAACTTTACAGATACATCAACGGAATATAGCCACATTCATTAACTTAGTTTTATATCTGTAATTCACTTATTGATTTTTATATTAACTTTTTCAGCCTTTTTAGTAGTTTGTTTCTGCAATAAGAGATAAATGTATACTTATATTTTCCTTCGAAATACATTCTAATCTTTAAATGGTTTCTAGACAATCTTACAGCGTGTTTTGTTGCTGATTTCTGAGTGAAGACATTATCTTTTCTGTTTATGTTAGAATGGATAATAATGTAATTTCTATGTACGATTTCCAGCGGAATTACTATGGAATTTTTCGATTTATCATAGATTTGAATAGAAATTTTGAATAAACAATTTCGTGATTTCTGCTGTCCATTACTTATGTGTAATTATAATGAAGATACAGACTTTATGATTTAAAATAAAAATTCCTTTTTGTGCTCTTTGATATTAAAGTAAGTTAAGATTTATTTTACGTTTCCTAAAACTGATGCTGATACTTGTGATGATATTTTATTCTTATTTATATTTGCTAGTTGCCTTTGAGTTGCTACAATTATTTCCGTACAAAGGATTGCACAGCATGCGAAATCCAGCTTAGAACTCATTCTCAATCGTATTGAATAGGAAATGTTTTCATAATGCTCAAATGCCCCATCAGATTGTATTTAAAATTGTTATTTTCTTTAACCTTTATGTATACACATAATGTTTCTTAATGGACTATCGAATATCTACTTGTAGAATTTTTGCTTAAAATTGCATTTTGTGTTAACGGAAGAAACGACTTATACGCCACGCTTACTCCCATTAGTTTTCTAATAACATTTTGCACTAATTTTTTATCTGTAGCTAAATTTAATAAGTGTTTATATATATATTAATTCATGTGTGCTGATAAAAAATGCGCAAGAGCGTCAATGTCACACAAATTAGAAGTGTCTAAATTTTTTAGCTCTTCGAAAAACTTTACTTTTCAGCTAAAAATCCCATCATCAATTCCTAAAATAATCAAGCTATTTCGTAAAAATTTGTTTGGTGGTAGGGTATATACGTGGGTGGTTCAGCAACTATTGTCCCTAGTGTATATAAAATATTTGTGCTGCAATGTTAATGTGGAATATTGAAGTTTATTGTCTTATATGCCTGTATGCTCAATTTCAGAACCGTAACTGCTATATTAACAATGCGCAAGCCAGCTTAGAACTCATTCTCAATCCGATTGAATAGGAAATGTTTTCATAATGCCCAAATGCCCCATCAGATTGTATTTAAAATTGTTATTTTCTTTAACCTTTATGTATACACATAATGTTTCTTAATGGACTATCAAATATCTACTTGTAGATATTCGATACCTCTTTTGGAGAAAGAGGAGAAGTGGGGAGTGAAACGCTGGTTTGGAGCTTATAGGACTATATTTGTGACAGTGGATAAGATATGGCTACTGTCGTTTGGACTCGGGATTATAGTGATGTAGCCAGTGTCTCATCCACTGTCAAAAATCTGGCTTCATAAGCTCAAACAAACTCCCCCCCCCCCCATTTAAAACTCACCTCAAAAATAAGTTTTAAAAACTTCACTCCTCCCTCCAAAATATGTTAATATAGCAGCTACCTTTCTGAAATTGAGCATGTACACATCTAAGACATTTGGCTTATATACTGTGATAATTCACATCAACCACCGCAGTACAAATATTTTACACAAACTAGGGACAATTAATTGTTGAACCACCCACGTATATAAGAATATGTGTGACAGATTGTTTTAAAGAGATTTAATTAGTTTCGAAAATAAAAAAGAAATTCTAAAAAAAGATTTTAGACTCAGGAAAAAAATGTCTGCCATAAGTCTTGAGCATAATCCACTAAATATAATTTCCGAATTTCATCAAAATCGGTCGGGTAGTTTCCGAGGAAACGAGTCTTAAGGCTCACATATTTTCCATGGGATTGCACCCAGTCTTTTCTTCCCTTAAATTACACTGGTGAAAACAATTAAAGGGACAAATGGTTTTTTTGCAATTAAAAAAAAACCTAACTAAGAAAATAAAACCAAACTTGGCCAAAATATCACCTGATACAAGACTAATGCATGGAAAAACAAAAATGGACGCAACCTGCACCCTAAATAAGGAAATTGGGCAAGTGCTCAGCACAGCAGACGACTGACACTCTGTCATCAGAGGAAAACATGTCTGACACTCTGTCAGTCAGAGGAAAACATGCCTAATAAGGTGTGTGATCGCCTTTAACACCTACACGACTCTTGCATCGGCGTTTCGTACTGTTTACCAATGTTTTTATCAATCCCTGTGGCAACCGCATCCACTCTTGCACCAAGGCACCCTTGAGCTCACTGATAGTCGTTGGAGCTAGTCTTCGAGCTGCAATTGATCGTCCAAGGGCGTCCCACACGTCTTCGATGGAATTAAGGTCAGGGGACATCGCGGGCCACTTCATTCGTTGAATATCCTCCGATTCGAGGTATTCGTCTACCAACTGAGCCCTATGTGGACGGGCGTTATAGTCCATAAAGATGAAATTTTGCCCATATGCGCCACGAAAAAGTCGCACATAGGGTGCAAGAATCTCGTCCCTGTATCGTTGACCTGTCAGAGTACCTCTATCAAACACATGGAGCTCTGTACGCCCGCCTGCCATGATACCTGCCCAGACCATCAAACCACCTTCAACATAATGGTCCTTTTCGACAACATTAGAGGGCCGATATCAACTCCCGAGCTCTCTCCCCAATTATCCTCTGCCCAAGACAGGTGTTCTCGGCACCATGCTAGACGAGCCTTTTTGTGGTTCCTACTCAAAGGGATGCAGACTGCAGGGCATACAGTCCACCTGCATTAAGTCTCTGGGTGACTGTTATCCGTGAAATGGATGTTCCTGTTGCATTATACAGGTGACGAGAGAGTTGTGTCGCTGTAGCGGACCTATCTCTTTTAGCTAAAACTCTCAAATAACGGTCTTCAGCCGGCGTTTTTGCACTCTTACGGCCTTGACCAGGTCGGCGGATCATTGTTCCTGTCTTTGTGAATTGTTTCCACAGAGTAGAGACCAGATTTTTCGGAACCCCGAGCTCTTTACAACATGTAGCTTGTGACTGGCCGGCCTCGAGTCTTCCAAAAATCCGCCATCTTGTTGCATCGTCTAGACGATGACGACTAGCCATATTAACGATAGGTTTAAAAAGAAATTCAAAAAACAAGGATTGGGTGCGTCTACGAGCGTTCAAAACGTCCTCACGCTACAAGCATCAGACAGCAAATGAAGTACCTTTACAGAAACGCGATCGCAGCGCCACTACCTTATGGCGACGCAGATCACTGCGCAGCAGGTGTGTCCGTAATGAGCTTAATTATCATTTGATACCTTATTTGCGTATAAACATAACTTATTTTGTTTGATTTAAAAAAAAACAATTTGTCCCTTCAATTGTTTTCACCAGTGTATTAATGAAGGTGGCGAGCTGTGAGTAAGATTTTAACTCTTAAACTATGTTGTGACCATCACAAAACATTCCTCTATATAAATCAAATGGTTTAAAACCAAAGTTAAATGTCAGTCTATTCATTCTTGCAATAAACATGCCAAGGTTTAACAGAATATCAAGTTTGATCAAACTCCTCGCATTAGTTCTTGAGCTATACCTATAACGAAATCAAACTGGTACTCTTTTAAATTGATCACCCTGTAATTCAGTTTGCATCAAATTGAGTAGCCCTTTAACGGCTAATAATTGAAATACTTATCTGTGAGTCAGCAAGTTGTAAAATGTTAAGAAATGTTTGGAGAGTGTTGCGTAATTATTCCATAATATTTTTCTTTTCTAATTTTATCCGTGTTATCTATTATGTGGTATCCTGAAAAAGCAGTGTCAACCGGTCACTGGCACGGAACATTCCCAAAACATCGAAATAAATCAAAATGTAAAATTAACGCAATTAATTTTTACAATATGTATATTGTCTGTTTAGCGTAGGATTTTCCGAAATTTAAATATGTTTGTAAATAGCGGCAGTTAGTGGAAAATATAAAAATGTATAATGCGACAGCTATGGCATTTTTGAACATTTGTATAAAAATTTAAAGGAAATGAGTAATTCTTGCATATTATTAACGGGCAGGTAGCAAAATGCCATTTTCAGGGGGGGGGGGGATGTAGGCAATAAAGCAGCGGCATATTTGTCACTGCAACTTTTGTAATAATAATTCGAATTAAAAAAATATATACTACCTCTGACCAAAAAGTTCGGTGAATGAATTCAGAACGACCGATCTGGCAACAGTGGAGAAACAAAAGCTGCACCTGCATAGAGGCAAGTGTAGACCATATTCCCTTACCGTTGTTCAGTTGAGCGTCGGTAATGTTCAGCGTAAGATGTGCTTTACTAAGTGCTTGTTCAGTGTGTTCGTTCTTAACTGAGAACAGGAAAATGAACGAACAAAAGATGAGTTTAAAGTATGGTTTTAAGCTTTGCAAGACACCGAAAGAAATTCATGAGGGGTGGTGCAAATTGAACATCCAACATACTCATCAGATCGCAATCCTCCAGACTTCTTCCTATTTCCACGACACAAACTCTTTTTGAAAGAGATTTGACATATTGCTGACATCCAACGAAACGTGACGAAGCTTTTGAACTCAATCTCAAAAGAAGACTTCTTGCGAATTTCCCAGGATATGTATAGCAGATCTCAGAGGTGCTTAGTTATGGGAGATGCCTCTTTCGAAGGATGGTACGGTAACTTTTGTTAATATTTCATCTACATTAATGTAACAGGACTGTTCACCCAATTTTATTGTCGGAGGTAGTATATATTTGCACTATTTTATAGACATTATAAGTTATTAAAAAATGTGCAAAACATACAGTAAAAAAAATTATTTAAAAATTCAAGCTGATGTCCACCTGAAATGCTTTTGCTATCATTATTTTTTTTAAATTGCTTAAAATATAATAGACATAAATAAATGTATAATTGTTATCAAAATATTGTAGAAAAGCTGAACTTTAAATTAAAATAAGCATAATACTGCGCTTGACTTCATTTATGTAGATATAGCATAAAAGTAATCAATGCCTAAGTATAAGAATTTTGCATAAATTGCAGAAGACCTTTTTTTTTCAAGAATTTTTCTATTTAGAAAATAAGTTATCCGTTTGTTTGTTTTTTACCTTAATAATCGCTTTTGCTGTATTAGCTTTTCCGTAAATTAAAAGTCAATTATGCACTTTCATGTTATTTGTTTGGTCATTTTTCCTTTTCACCCTTTTTTCTCGACTTTTACCTACGTCATTGATCCTGTTCAAATAAATAAGAAGAAATAATACTTTTTTGTTAAGAAAAAAGAAGGTGAAGAATGTTGATTACACAAAAATTTGTTTTCCTCTCCAAATTTTATTGAAAAAGTTTTTCTCGGCTTAATTGTTCTAAAAATATTTTTACCATAAGCGATGTGATATTGCGTACAGGTGAAATTTTATAAGTTTGAACATCTACAATTGGAATTGTGCGTATCCCAAATCATTTATGTGCCTATTATATATATATATATATATATATATATATATATATATATATATATATATATATATATATAGTGTCAATTCACCATGAACAATTGCAGCACCATTGGCGCTTTAAGCAGCTCATGTATAATGCCACAAGTTATAATTCACATTATGCAATGAAATTTCATAATTTTCAAGGAAAGAGTGTATGTTAAAAATGGTAACAATGAACTGTGAAGAATTAATAAATTAAAACAATTAAAAAACCAAACAAATACAGGCAAGAAAAAACAGTCTGTTCTTCTTCAGAGGGAGGACAGACGAAACCTAGCCCCACCCCCTTACTTTAAAAAAATGAAATGTTTTAGGTTTTTGAACGCCTACCAAACCTGCATTCATTCAAAAATAACGACAGAAAAATATATACCAAATTTTAAAAACAAAACTAATGATATGAAATATATGAAAAAAACTTTGAAAAATATCTTTACTATGCAAAAAATCTGTGCAGTAGCTTATAAAGTAATTTAAAATGAATGGAGAGTTTGGCAAGCCTCCCCCCTGACCTAAAACAAAACATTGAAATTATGAACAGTCATACCTGCTTCAAGCTCCTGCCTGTAAAAACAACAAAACAATTAGAATGCTCACTCCATGTCCAATTTGCATAAAACTTGCACTGTATTTGTTTGGTTTTTTAATTGTTTTAATTTATTAATTCTTCACAGTTCATTGTTACCATTTTTAACATACACTCTTTCCTTGAAAATTATGAAATTTCATTGCATAATGTGAATTATATATAAAAGATTCAATCATTTTTTATATCTAGATACGTTTTACTTTTCTTCTGACGTTTCAAGATGTAATGTTTTATATTACGGATTACAGAATTCGTCAATAATTAAATTCAAGTTTCGTATTTAAAGTGGACATAAGTTAAGAAAAAAAAAAAAGGTCAGTGTGAAAATAAGCATAATGAAATATTGAAGAATTCTTTTGAAAACTACCTTGTTTAGTAAATGTTTTACTAAGTTTTGTACACATATACTACTCTTCCCTCTGTTGGAGTTGCAGCTATATCAATGGAATTTCTAGTAAATCAAGCGTTACTATACATTGAGGATCCAGAAGTAACTTGAAAAAAAAATCATTAATAAATATTGGTTTTTATTTAGTGCTAACATTCATTCATAGCTTTGGCCTACTTATTAAATCCCGATACTTTTAGGTTGGAAAACTGTAGTGTTAAAATTCTGTCACGGCTTTACGGTTGCTGTTTCCTCCTTTTTTATGTTGCCATAGTAATTTCTGTAGTTTTTGTAGAACTACCATTTATATATAATCTACTTCGAAGATTAGTTGTAGATTTGATTTACCAGAAATTTTATTGGTTTAAATTGACGGTATAAAATGATAAAAATAATAATCACCAATGGCATCCCTGTGTTTGTTTCTACCATGACGATGTTTTTTTTAAATAAAAAATAGACAATTTATTGTCACATGAGATATTTTAGTTAAAAAGAAAAAACTTTATTATTATTATTATTATTATTATTTTTTTTTTTTTTTTTTTTTTTTGGTTAAAAAAAAGTTGCAAGTTGTGTATGAATTTAAATATTTCTTTTCATTTCTCTTTTGCATGGTTAAAAATTATTTGAATACGCCTTTTTTATTTGATCCAAAGCACCATTTCTATTTCCATATATGCGTTTTTATGAGAGGAGGGAAATAATAAAACACATGTTTCTGTCGCTGACGGAATGACAATGGATAATACCTTTTCTCGATCTGTGCGGAAATTGAGTAACAGTCCGTGGTAATCGATCCTTTTCCGCCAAAGAAAGACTGATTTTTTTCTTGCGTGCGCTTAATACAGTCAAATACAATCAACGAATCACCTGAGAACTATTTATATATTATTTGTTTTCCAAAATGCATTATAAAATTTATTATATTGGTTGATTCCTGAAAAATAGATGCATCTATTGTATTTATGTTTCTGAATATTTTCTTTTGAAGGCTTATCAATTTTTGGCAGGCGAGCAGCCGCTGACAATGCCGAAAGATAAGAAAGCTTACTTTAATTCTTAATATTACTGTCTTTCTGGTGACTTGGTAATTCCGCTATTTCCTTCAGGCACTTCATCATTCAGAATTTAACATACTCTTTGTGCTATTATATTTTAGTTTTACAGATGATTTTGCTAAAAAAAATTAACATTTATACTGATATTCCTAATATTAAGTATAGTATATTAGCGTAGATTTTGCAATTGCGTTTCATGAATTAACATTTTTTCAGTATCATACTTTTCGCAATATACTTTATATTAGTATGGTCGGTTTTCAAGGTGAGTGAGTGATACATATCAAAAATATCAATTGTGTGATATCTGTAATATTATCTTTCAAATAATTTTTTCTTTTATTTGGAAAAGTTTAAAGTGTTTATGGTTGCCGCTAAATATGTTATTCTTCTTATTCGACATTTTGCGGAACTCGTTTCCTTACAATAACCAAAAAACTTGCACTTTGATTGTGTTGCAACACTTTGCTGAAAATATTTTGGTTTTGTCTTTTTGCGAGAATGTAAAATTTTTAATGTTTGTATGTAAAGTTAATTTTTTGCTACATTAGAGCATTATTTTGGTATATGTCGCTATTTTGCAAAGAAAGGTGTCATCAGGATTGTTTTCTGAACAGGTGCAGACCACTAGTAAAAGCACAATAAGAAAAAAAAAAGTAGTTTTAGCCCTATCTATCTGCTATTAAAGAATATGAAGAGTACTATACCTTTTAACAAAGAAAGTTTGACATATGTTCTGAAATTCATTCAAAAAAAGTTTGTTTTCGGAAGAACGCCTTATTTCATATTGAGTCCTTATTCTCGAATACTGAATAGCTCAGGCTTTTTGCACACCACTATTACCTTAGAGAAAATTTTATTATTTTAAATAGCAGAAATGTTCCAATTCAATAAAAGAACATATTCAGTATTAAAATACTGGTATCTAAAAAGCTGGAGACTTGGTAGCTCTGCAAATAACATAAGTAAAATTCAATTATCTAACATAAGGATAATTCATTATTGATGCATATACAAAATGGTTGAAATTATACTGACACAAATTCTGTTATGCATAAGTAATTTAAAAAAACTACGCTAACTTTTAATATTAGGTTAGTTGAGTTGTTCAAGTAACACACACACACGCATTATAAATTATGCTCAGCAGGCGCTACGAAGCTGGTTTAAGTACATAAAATACGCACTTTTTATTTTAAATGTGACAATTTATAAACATAAAATGGGTGAAATAGATTCAATAACTGAATAAAAAATTCTTATAATATGAGCCTAACAATATTGAAATAAAATCTAAAGAGTAAACTGCAAACTCAGTGTTCGTCAAAAGGTAGGAGGCACAGCATGCATATATCAAAATAAGATTGCACAATATAGGTTTATAAGACATAGGTTAATAAGACAACCAGCTTTCTTACTTCATAAATGTAAAAAAAAAAAAAAAAAAAATTAGACAAGCTGAATGAAATACTAAAACTGAAATTTACCTTACAAAAATTATAGTTGAAAATGTAAATAAAATTGTAATAAAAATTGAAATTAAAGGAAATGAAAAAATGCAAGCCGCCAATACCGTCCTTAACCTCATCAGCCCTGATACAAATATTACGTGGGACTACAAAAACCAGTTTCAACTTTCTATAAAGCATCTCCAAAGATGTATCAGTCTATATATCGATGCTTATGATATGCACGCGTTTATTAAAAAGATCTAAAAGTGTGATAAAATGAGTGCCTTCCCTAAATTTGTATAATATATCGATGACACTGTTGTCGCTTTCGGAAAAATATCTCAGGATATTTTGTCGAACATGACAAGAAGTGAAGTTCATTAGTGCTGTTTAGAAATCTTTTTCGGCATGTGTTCGAAATGGCTCTCACTAAAAATGTTTCTTTAAATGTTGTAACCATTTTTATAAATAATCTATTGATGTCATGCGCAGTCGCGAACTTGTAAATATGGTGTTGCCTTTATTAAATAGGTGACTGTTTCGCCTGCCTTAAATGCCTGCCTTACATCCCCACAAAAGTAATTTTAACAATTATCGAAGCATTTAAGTTTACTTAAAGGATTTTCTTTAGTGTCTCCTACCGGCGACTTCAGGATAGAGGAGGTTAACCTGTAAGACATGTAAAGATACCATTGCATAGCATTTTATGTACATCACCATCTTCTCTTGTTTGGAACACTGAAGAATTTAGTTCTTAGACTTACATGATGTTTTTAAAGCCATTATCAAATTTTGTTTTCAATGCTCTCTCATCATCATTCTAAGTTACAAACTCTAGTCCGCACACCTTCCGTCATTGATGAAATTTCAAAAACAAGCATTCCAGTGGAGTTTAGAACAAAATCTTCATTTTTATCCACCTGAACGACTTGCTTTTAGCAAGTTGGTCCACTTACAACTGTTGCTACTCTTAGAATTTTGAAATTTATTAACGTAAAAAAATAAAGTCTAAGATAAGTATTATAATAATATAAATTAGCTGTTAATTTTAAAAGTTTTTTATTGAAAAAATCTTTTTCATTAGAAATTTTAAAACATCTATTAAGTTGTATTTAATGAAAATTCTTTCACAGGGTGTATACACACGTGGGATTTTAATATAAGATTTTTCGTAATGCTAAAACAAAGCTTTTTGCTTCATTGAAACTCACGATGAATAAAATATTGTTACACTTCCAGTTAAGAGGTTGCACTTTATAAAAAAAAATCTTTAATAAGCAATAAAACATTTATTTTTTCATTTTTTTTCACCCTTTATAATAATTCAGATTTTGCTTTATTTATTTATTTCTATGGCAGTTTTTTTTCTAATTTGCTACATCGCATAAAGAGTCTGTTAAAATTGCAATTTGTTTTTATATAGATAACTATATCTATAAATAAATTTATGAATATGGTTATGGTATCTATAAATATTTTTTTCTTTTCAACTCTAACAAGAAATGGTTGTATTCCACATATCTAGCGATAGAGACTCCCAAATCTGCATTAAACATGACGTACACTAAAAAATATTCTCTATTGGTGATAGAAATTGAATAGAAAATGGAGATAATAATCAGAAAGATGAAAAAAAGTATATGTAGCTTAGTGTACTCATCTGTGTTCTTATCTTAAGCATTCTTCGGATCTAAAACATGTAATCTATTTATTTGTTTCTTAATTTGTTGTTTGTAATTATATATATTACTATAAGATATTAATTAGTGTTCAGATTCGGATATTAATATTAATGTAGGATATTAATTTGGGTTGATATTTGCGAAATTAACTGCATTCTTTCGAATCTTAAATTAAACATCGTCTTTTTTTTCCTCCTCACCCTTTTGAATTTTATTCTTGGAATTAATGCATTATGTACTTTATCATAAATTATGTATCTTATTACATCGTAATATAAAGTCTATTAATATAAAATTACAATTATGTCTGTTTATATTAGCCAAAAGTCCTTAATGAAATTTTGATGTCATTTTGTTATTAGTACTGATTGGTGCTTCTTAAAATCGTTAATTTGAAAGTTTGCAAGATATTATTAAACAGTATCCAGGAATTCAAAATTTGTTTTAAGGGTAGTATGAATTGCTATTGTTTCTGTTTTTATTTATATTATTATTATTAAAAGATTGCTTAATTGTTCAGCACCAGAAATTACCGAGTAGAGTAAACCGTAATTAATCCGGACTTAGCTCCAACAAATGCTAATAAATAAATGCAAAAAAAAAAAAAAATTCTGAATGTTATTAATATTTGACGCGATTCCATAAATTAAAAGCTCAAAAAGTTGTCTCTGAAGGTAGACAATTGTAAATCAGCAGGTTCATCAAATCAGAGAGCACGTAGTGTAAATGCAGATGAACCTGATATTTTAAGTGTTAAAACTTACAATTTGTAAGATGTAGGTTATGAACTGGTTTATTTCTTGTGGATTAATTTTGCTTTTATATTACTTCAAGTATAAAATAAATGCGTTAATTATTGTTATTATTTTAACAGATGTTTTATTTATATCTTGGCTGATTCTATAGATTTTTTTTTAATTCAAACATGAGGATTTATGTGTATCTGCTTTTTAACGCACTGATATGGAATTTTTTTCTCTATGATGCATAAAGTATTGTTAATAAAAGGTGTCAAGTTTTTTTTTTCTTCGCTTCAAGTCGTACCTCGTATATAGTGTTAAAAAGATATATTTTATAAATGTAGAATTTGTAGAAAATAGTCCCAATAAGTTAGTGAACATTCAAGTATACGACTCACATAGGTTGAATAAATGGGCAAAAATATTTGGAGGCAATTGTTCCATATTTCAGTTTTGGTTTTTAAACATTTCATTAACAAATCGTGCACGCACATGTTAAGTCTGTTGGAAAACAGTGTTTTCAATCACCCTTCTTTTTTGTCTAAACTTTCACTTTATGTCTTGTTTTTGTCTATAAAAAATTAAAAAAAAAAAGTTTATCTGCTAGGTACTAGCATTAACTTTTTAAACTTAAAATGTAAGGACCCAGAATAGTCTTTTTTTTCAGATGAGGCTTGTCTCGGTAGCTAATTTGACTGCCATATATTTTTTTGGATCTAATGGAATATTTTCTTTTTTCTCCTCTTACATGTTGTTAAACTTTATTTTCATTTTTCTCTTTATGAATTGTTTGACAATTTTTTTATATCTTAATCGTGTATTAACCACTATTACACAATATTTCTTTTTTCAAGGCTCTCTAATGCCTCACATAGACGAACCACATTTAGACTGGACGACAGTTGCTATGCAACTAGGCTATCCAGGACCATTGTTCTATTGTTCCATTTGTGCATTTGTCTATTTATCCATTGTTCCATTTAGTGGTTTCTGATTGGTTAAGCGTCTCGGAGATTGACCTCTCATTTAATAATAACGATATCAATATTTAGATTACTTTTCTTTAGGTTACTTTTCTTAGGTTACTTTACTACTTCACTCATGTGGAAACACCCGCTCACTAACGTTTTAATACTATGGTAATTATTATTTTTAAATATGTCATTTTCATTTCAATATTTTAAAATGATTTTTATTTTCTTTGGACAACTGAGATCGATCCCTACAAAAGCTGCTTTCTACTTTTTCGATTTTGTTTACAGGTTTTATCTTTAGGATAATTTCACTTTCGAAATCGTTTCCGGAAGTGAAAGCTTCCTAATAATAATAATAAAAAGTAAACAAAATCGAGAAATTAAAAAACCATTCTAAACTTCGACCTCAGCTATGCAATACAAAAAAATCATTTTAAAATATTGAAATGCAAACGGTACATTAAAAAAAAAAAAATTCCCATAGCTTTCAAAATTAGCGAGCGAGAGTTTTCGCGTGAATGAAGTAGCCTCATAAGTTACATGTCTCATTCTTTTAACCCTTTCCGGCGCAGACAAATTCTGTTCTTAAAATGAGAAATTGTTGACTGACACCGAAATTTACACAAGACTTTTTTAGAAATTAAGAGTTCCCTGATTTAAGCTGTCATTGGAAAAGTGAAATTTTACTAAAATATTATTGATGCCGTTTTGGAATTAAAATTAGGTGTTGCCGGAGTGGTAACACTGCGCCGGAAATGGTTAAACAATGGAAAGAGCCCTTTACTCTATATCAATTCTTCAAAAAATGTTGCTTTAAAAAGTAAAAAAATAGAGAGCACACATTTCTAATCCATTACTACCTAGCGTCCCTTTTCAGGGACGGTTATAAAATTGCAAAAAAGCGCTTTTTTCACCAATAAGTAGGAAGATAAATAATTTCTTTCCTTCGCGAGGCACATTCCTCGATAAATTAAGATCAAAGTCATTCCTCTTTAAAAATTGGTGGGAAAATCTAAATTTACATTTTAACGACAAAAATAATTTGGGCGTTAATGGGTTAAATAACTACGGCTACATAGTAATATTTGACAGCCAATTTTTGTTTTCATAATACAGTGAAACCTCCAAATAAGGGACACTCCGAATAAGGGACACCTCTATGTAATGGACAAAAACTCCGGTCCCAGTCCTTTGGTATAGGATGTGTAATGTCTGAATAAGGGACACTCGATTTAAGGGACACTTCAGAATAAGATTTAAAGGACTGGTTTTTGCATTTCAGATAATGAAGTAGTCTGTGATGAAAATGAAAATACAGATTTTTGTGAACTTATCAAAGAGACATCCGACCATGTAAATACAGAGGCATACGACGCAATTAACGAGTTATTTTTCCGCAATTCTGATTCGACATCAGTGCGTTTATCCCCATTGAAAGTAATACTGAAAATTGTGAGGATAGTTCTGAAAATGGAGAATAAAAGAAAATAATAAAAAAAAAAGGCAATTTTTAAGGCATAAGTTTTAATTTAGTTTTATCTGGAAATACCTGAAACTAGCACGGGGGTAGTTCAGAAAATATATAATCGAGCTGTTTTTTTTTTTTTTTTCAATTTTTTTGTTAATGTAATAGATCTTTCAAAAAATATTATCGAAGTGGCCGTTTTGAACCGAAATTTAATGCGAAAGATGACTAACTACTCAAGGAAGAGTAAAGAACATTTTTGTCACGTGATCAAAATCGCGTATAGCTCAATAGATAGTTTATTTATAATAAAAAAAAAAGAAAAAAATCGCAGTTCAATTCAAAATCACTTCCTTAGGCAAGCATTCTAATTTGATACCTTTCCGTTAAAAAATTAATTTGTAATCGTGACATTTTCAAAGCATTTGTAATCGAAACATTTTTTGCCTGCTTAGCAGAGCAGTTGAGAATTTGCTGCCTTAAAAATATGTAAAGTAGTTCAATACTTTTTTTTCATTTTGTAAATACTGGTGGTAATGAAGAACTAAAATTTATAACTATGGTATATGAAAACCTAAAAGATTTGTAGGGAAAACTTGAAATTGGCAAAACAATTCCTTTTGATTGATTACTCGAAGTAAAATTCTTTATGTTTTCATACTTTTTGCATGTACACAGTTTGCATAAAAAATACAAATCAATAATTTTACAAATCATTTAGTGACTTATTAATCAATTGAAAGTTTTAACCCTCTGACAGTCTTGCAAAAGGGCAAAATTGTAATGTTGTTTTCTCAGCATTTTGTTTTAATTGCTAAAAAAATAGGATTTTTTCAAAGTTATAGAAAAATCTTATTTACGAATATGAATGTTATCCTTGAGTGTGTTAATCATTGCACAATGTATTAAAAATCCATTAAATCAACTGAGTTATATCATTTTAATTATTGCTTGCATTGCAATGAAACATGGAGCTTAGGGAACGTCTATAGACGGGCTTGTCAGTGAGAGGGTTAATTCTCTTTTCTTCCTTTTGCGTCTGATTAACGTAATTTATATATTTCAAACGCATTTAAATTTCACCTTTAATGCTTTGTCACTTTTTATATTCTTCTGAACGATTAATTAAAAATAATATATAATACTCCGAATAAGGGACACCTCTATTTAAGGGGTAAAAGTTCAAGTCCCACAGGTGTCCCTTATTTGGAGGTTTCACTTATATTAATAACTTGATAGCATTTCTTTTCTTTTTTAGAATTACCTCCATGTTTAAGAATACTATATGTCTTTCTCTATCATGTCAAATTACATTTTTTTATTGCCCTTTCGTGTTCCTTGTGTTTACAATACTTGGAGTACTTTTTTTAATTGGGCACCGTAAAATACTTTTTCGCGCACTCTTAAAAAAAAAAAAAAAAATACATGTGTTGTGAGAACTTAAAGAAAAATTCTTAATTATGATCTCTTTTTGAGATTCTTAAGAATTTTTCGAGTCTCCTTGGCTTTAGTTTTTTTCCTCGTTCTTTTCGTGTTAATTCCCCCATTCCAATTTTCTTTAATTAAAAACGCGATTGAAAATACATGAGTAGTTTTCTTTCATTCTTTTCCTTTTTTTCCCACTTTCTTCACTTGTGTTTTCAATTTCTTAGAATTGTATTGAAATCAATTATGAGTTTTTTAAATGACGTCAGCAATAATCTGACAAATAGTGATCCAAGAGTTTTAACACTGAAATTCGAATAAATAATAAATAATTTTAATCCATGCATTTTATTCTCTTCGCACACGTCATTGAATTGCTTAAAAGTGCCGTGAAAATGTGATATTTTATTATAAAATCAAATACACTTTTAAATTTACAAAATAGTAGCGAAAACTTTAATACGAACGAAAAAAGCTCTTTTGTGTGATCACGTAAGAAAAATATCTTTTTTATTCGATTTCTTACTGGATTTCTTAGACTGTGATTTTAGCGTTTTGTAGAAATGTTTTAACCAATCTGTCTTCTGCGTAAGTTAAAGCCTGTTTCCAAACTTTCAAATTACGTGACCCACAATAGTTACTTTTGCTTTAAGTATAAAAACGAATTGAAATAAATCAGTTGCTGTTTGTTTTTGAGTTTCGTGTTGAATAAGGTTGTATGGTTTGATATGCCTATTTAATTTTTCTTATTTTCTTTTAACTTGGTACATACTTACTCTTATATTTTCTGTTAAAAAAAAAAAAAAAAAAAAAAAAAAAAAAAGAGAGAGAGAGAGAGAGAGAAAAGGAAAAAAAAAAGAAAAATCAAACAAATCGAAAATTTTTAATTTATCACAAGTTCTTCTTAATGTAGTTTCTTGATCATTATTTTACGAAGAGTTCATTTTTCTAATATGTGTTTTCTTGTTGAAATGTACGAATATATATACTTATATACATTTAAATAATATATTCATTTTTTAAATAATCTGTAATCCAAAAGAGTAATTAAAAAATTCTTTTAAATTTTAAACTTCTCAAAATTGAAATAGTAAAGCATTTTTATTGGAAATATTAATATTTTGGGTAGTAAAATTTCATTTTCAGGAAATTTTTTAGAGTTTAAGGTTTTAGCATCATGACACTGTGAGCTTTTTTTGTGATATTTAATTATGTTTTGAGTTTCATAATTTAGGATTTTGTTTAACCTTTGTTTTTAAAAGATAAAACAGTCCAATAACTAACCGAGCAATTTTATCACCTATATTTTTATACTTTACATTTAGATTTATTTAATGAAACGGTTAGCTAGTTTCTAACACACTGTAAGCTTTCAAGTCACGTGTGATAAAAATATAACAGTGAAATTTGTAACAATAAACATTGTGGAATAACAGACATTGAATAAATTCTGTTATTTCAGAAAAAAGTATTTTAATACTATGTATCCATTGCTTCGCTCTTGAAAAGTACTAATATTACTCTCACTCTATATTACATTAAATTTCACTCTGTCGTAAGAAAACATTGCATTAAACATTATCCTTTGTTTCTAAAAGATAAAATTGGCAAAGTAACTAACCAAGTATTTTTTGCCATTTATTGTTTTACAGTTTACGGCTTTAAATAATAAAATATTTACCCAGTTTTTAACGTAATGTATGCACAAATACATATTTAATTGAAAAATTAAAAAGTTTTCATAAAATAACATTTTTTTTAATAATCCTTACTACTTTTTTAATTTTGATATTTTTGCCTAATATTTTTAAGATTTTCAAATGTGTATTGCACAAGAGTGTGCATGGATTTTTAGATACATCTAATATTACATTTAATACAATTTCTTTTACTGAAGTATTTTGTAAAAGAGTCGAAATCTACGCATATTCACATACTTTTATTTTTAAACAAATAACAAACACCTGAAGGCTAATTCCTTGCGCAAATTTATCCCATATATATAATAATGAAGAACATACAACAAAAAAAGTTTAAATCCTTATGACAAATATAATTTTTTCTAGCATTTTTAAAACAGAAAAATGACGCAAATATGGACATGGGGGGGGGGGGGGCAAAGTTACTTAAAGTTTTAATTTGTAAGGGTAATTGCGTTGGTTATATTAACAAAATTTACAATGTCTTGCGATATATATGCCGTATGGGTGAAAATGAGGTAACAAAATATTCTCAACTAAACAAGCTTTTATTAATATTCAAAAAAGAAAATCGACTTTTTGACCAATTTTCAGTTAAATTGTCTCATTAAATAAAAATAATTAATGATTTCTATAGAGCAATTTGAAGAAAAATGTCAAATAGAAAAAAAAAAAATCTAATGAAAAAAGTGGACTTATTCAGCACTAAATCGATTCCTACTGATTTCCATTTTAATGATTTTAACAGTGTGAATGTTAGAAATTAAATATATTTTAATAAGTATCTAAAATAAATAAAAAGTCAAATATTACTGAGAGTGTGTTTTTGCATTTCTAAGGTGATAATTTTACGTAATAAATGAAATCAAATAAGTATCTCAGTAAAAGACGCGTTTTGTTAAATACATTTTCTGTTTTAAAATATGTATATTTGACTAAATGAGAATGAGGAGTATGAGTATTTGTCTTAGTCATATTGAAACCATCATTTTGTTATTTTAGTATAATGTCACTTGCAGATTGCACAATGCCATTTTCTGACTGCACCATGTTAAAATAGATATATTAAGAATAAAAATCAGTTCACACATGAACGCATGCATGTTAATTGCATTTGTAGTATGTTCTAACAACTGTTAAGAGAAAGGTAACGAATAGTATGAAATTGATTAAATTTATATTAGAAAATTGCATATTTCATGTCGATCTTGATATGAAAAAGATGAATTTAGTAAAAGCAGTAGTTTGCTTTTCTGAAAAATCAGAGAAGATATAAAGCAAAATGCGTTTCTCTACAATACATTCTTCTCTCGTACCATTTTACCGAAATTAAAACTTTTAAAAATTGCACCAAGAAGGTAGCAACTAGACGGCGTTTAACAGGGAATAAAACAACATAAACAGAAAATGAAATCTGAACAACAAAACTAGTATTTCTATATTTAAAAAAAAATAATAATAATAAAATAAATTCTTTCGTTTCTGTTAATTAAAAGCATTCCATTTATTCTGTTATAGAAACGGTACCAATTTCAGATCAAATTTTCTATTTAATAAAAGGTTTTGATTAAAATTGGTAGTAAAGTGAATTCTTTCGATTAAAAAAAGCATCACGGGAAAGCAAAGCCTCGCTGCTTCATTAAAATTTATTTTTGCGACGCGTCGATCTCTGTACTTTAATACTCTGCTAGCTCATTTAACACATTTTTCGTAATTTACTTGTTTTTTGTTCTGCGAAATTTTATCCTTAGTTACTTTCTACCGGTTTGTCGTGTTACCATTAAATTACTATTGTTCTGAACTTTTGAATGCCAGAGCGTAATATTGGTTGCAATTATTGGCGAGTGCATTAACTGCAGAACAAGACAGAAAATGAATATAATGATGAGTTCTTGCAGCGACATCATCAGATTTTAATGACACTTCTGGGAAGCAAATGCTTTTTGAAGTATCGACGAGATTTTTATTAGGTATGATGTATAGCATTCTTAATAAAGTTGCCTATTTCAAGAAGCGCATGTTAATTTTGTCGAGTTGAAATTCTTGGAGTTGATGTACTTGACATGAAGAATTGATTCCTCTACACATATTTCCATTATTTTAGAATTTATACTTTTGTTTAATTTTCCATGTTCATTATATAGTTCTCAAATTTCAATTTTTTTTTATATCTGTATCCATAAAGCATGACTTTTTTCTGTAAATTTGTCAAATTTCAATTTTGGAACTGGTGTGTTTGACATAAAGAATCGATTTTTATTCCTAAAGAATTTTCTTTCTGCGATTTGTTATTATGCATAAAGCATTAAATTGTTTTGTCTAATTTTGTCAAATCAAAACTTTTTGTTCTGATTACTTGTCATGAATTGATTTCTGTACACACCTTTCAGTTATTTTAGTGTATGATTTTGAGGCTTTACTATAGCTTATTTTTCTTAATTTGTTATATCTCTCTCAAAGGTTGAATTTTTCTTTATTTTTTATTCTAAATAAAGCATAAAGAAAATTTGAAATTTTCTATATTTTTTAATTCCGAATAAAACACAAAGAAAATTTGAAAATGCCTGTATTTTTTATTCTGAATATAGCATAACGAAAATTTGAAAATTTCTATATTTTTTATTCTGAATAAAGCATCAATAGCTATTTCTTTCATTTTAAACAAACTAAAGACTGCTTTCAGTACGAGTTATTTACTTATTATACTTATTTATTAAGTAACAAAAAAGGTTTCGAAAGTATTTAAAACGTTTTATATCATGTTAAAAGTAGCTTTTTTACTTCAGTTTACATACTTTCTCCTGAATAATTTTTTGACAAATCAGTTGTATGACGTGGAGATGCGTTTGGGCTCTTTTCGGAACCTGAGCCGTACGATGTGAAATTTCAGCCGAAAAATTTTGTGTTATTACAGCCCGCCTAATACTGAGAGCATGCAGCAGACAACTGCTAATGGTATTTTAAAATTGTTTCAATATTTATCTTCTCATTTAATGTACTTTTTCTTAATTAGAAATAAATATTAATTCTAAATACTCCCTCATATCAACGTATCGTAATTTTCTTGGCCCTAAAAAATATTTAAAATTGCAAATTTGCTAGCTATTTATAATTTACATTTAAAAAATATTATACCTTTTTTCTTTCTTTATTATATAACTGTATGTAAAATTGTAAGCAATTTTTTCTGATCTTTAAAAATTCTGTGTTTCAATCAGATATATATATATATATTAAAAGTAGTATAGTAACTAACAAAATAAAGGTATTTTTATATAGAGTCTGTATTAATTTTGTAAAACAGTATCTTTAAATAAGTTTTAAATCCACTACAAATAAAATCTAATTGCTTTTTTTTTACATGTTTATATTATTAATTAAATGACAAATTTATTATTATTATTATTTTCTAATAATTCAGATAATATCTTCATTATTAATCAAATAACGGAATTTAGAAAATGCATGTACAATACATTTTTTAACAGGTTCTGTAGAAAACTGTTATAATATATACCATAACTTTTAGTAAAAACCTGATAGTGATATTTTAAGTTATTGGGTTTTTAAGCTGGTAAAATATAAATAAAATTCATATTTGTATTTAAATTTAGATTATTTAGATTTAGTTTTAAATATTAAATTCAGACTGTTGTTTTTACGCTTTTCACTTATACGACTTTTATATTTATTCCTAATTATTTGAATCAGAAAGTATTACGTTCAGACGTCTTTTTATATGGGGCAATACCCCAAAAATGATCAAAATAGTTTTCTTTTCTCTTTCTCTCTATTTATTATTATTGGCTAAACTTTTTGTACATTACGTGGTGTCTAGTCTTGTGTGAAATGGTTTGCAAAACTGCAGTTCAAGGGGCTCTTTTTGGCAAATGAAAATTTTAAATAGATTTATTTTCTCCATTTATGTTTTTTCTTCTTTTTAAAAATGTTAAGGCCATCTTTGTACACTGTAAAAAAAAAAAAAAATCTGTAAAGGTACTACACTTTATCTAGGAAACTGGGATTCCAAGAACTTTTCCTGTAACGGTAACAACAAAAACTCAAGTTTTAGAATCGGTTACATGGATTTTTCCTGTTATCGTTACATGAAAATGTCTTGGAATCCCAGTTTCCTAGAAAATGTTTAGTACCTTTACAGAT
The DNA here is from genome assembly GCA_964019185.1 of Maratus speculifer. Classification (NCBI taxonomy): domain Eukaryota; kingdom Metazoa; phylum Arthropoda; class Arachnida; order Araneae; family Salticidae; genus Maratus; species Maratus speculifer. The sequence goes on from OZ025299.1 coordinate 194,294,319, forward strand.
TTTTTTTTTACAGTGTATTTGAGATAGAGGTTTGTAGTTTCTCATGCTTGTTCTTTATGGGATGAAGCCATGCATAGAATTAGCATTATTATTATTTTATTTATTTATTTATTTTTCTTTGCATTTAGATAAAAACAGAAGAAGTAGCGTTTTATTTCTCCTTTTTTACACTCTGTATGCAATAAAAAATGTATATAAAGTCTAATTTTATATGTATCTGAAAATCCATGCTCAGTGTTGTGTAATATATTTAAATAAATGTTTAAAAAAGCAAAAAATAGCAATATATATTTTTTTAAGTGGTAGGGATTTTTAAGAATTCAAAATTTGCTTTTTTTTTTTTTTTTTTTTTTTTTTTTTTTTTTTTTTTTTTTAATTGTAATTAAACATGCAATTTAAAAATGATGATGCAAGAAAGAACTAATCTGTATCAAGTAAAAATTAAAAAAAAAAAATCCCTCTTTAACATCCAAAAAAATTTTTTGTTATTTTCATATTGATATTTTTTTAAATATCACAAGCAACTAAAACAAAACTGACATCTTAAAAGATTTTAATTTAAAAAAAAAGATCGATTAAAATTGAAATTTGTAAAATTTGTATTTTATTTCGTCGCTTCTTTTTCGTTTCACAGACTTTAAAATATTTTAAATTAAAAAAAAAAATCTGCACAAAATTTATAAATTTCAATTTTGTCTGATTATTCTGTGATAACACAATGCAAGTATTTTTGCTGATTTTATTTAAAATAAATGTACATATGCACGCATGCATGCATACATACATGCTATGCATATCACTCATGCTTGTTAAGCTATATCTTTCCGAAGATTTTAATGCTTATTCCCTATGACGGAATTCTAATCTTCATTTTCTTCACGTTGGTCAATTTTATTGACATTTAATGAAACATTTAAGTTGTTATAATTTATGACTGAAGATATATATTAGGTCTGTGAATCTTTTCGATTATAAAGGATTTTCTCTGTACTTCTATACTGTAATTATAAGTCTTCCTAGCTGAGTTTTTTGTAGACCTTGATTAATATTTTAACTTTTTACATCGACTTATCCGGAGTAATTAGGGTATGTGACACGCAATCTGTCAAAGAAAATGTAACGACCTGTTATATATTTTCCATTAGTGTATTTTTCCCCTTTTGCGGCTATCAAATGTCAATTTCAGATTCTTATAGAGTTAATTGGAAAATTTCTAAAGAATATCTTTAACATCTGGATTGAACAGTTAAAATGTTTATAGGAACCGTTTTCATTTAATTTTATTTTTCTTGGCACAGATGAAAATGTATCAAAAGTGACCTGTTTACTAAAGTATCCCTGGCGATTTTTATTCTTTGAAGTGATAGAATAGCTGTTTTTTTTCTTTGAAGGAGCTTTAAACTAAAGGAGAAAGGAAGAAAACAGTAAAACCCAATTTGTGACTTGCATCTGCAAAAATTTTAAATTATGTGACGAATTATAATAAGACATGTTTTTTCTTATTTATTCTTTAAGTTTATGACATACATTTTTGTTAAACTTTTTCAGACTTTTTGGGGATGCAGTTGTATTTTTAAATTTATTCTTTACACATTTCCTTTTCTATTGCTTTAGAAAACGAGTTTAAAACTGATAGAAAAATAATAATCCTCAAAAGTCGCTAACTGATTCTTAAAAAGTGTTTTTTTTTTTTTTTTTTTTTTTTTTTTTTTCTGTAACTATGTAAACTGCTCATAACTTAAAAATTTCAAAAAAGACTTGATATATTAATTCAATTAAATGTATTTTCAGCGGAAATTTTATTTCATAAAAAGTAATTTATTTGTTTACGGCGTACATTTAACTTCTTGGTAAAAATTTCCCATTCAAAAATTGTTTTTAGTCTGGTCTTATAGTGAAGCTATCAGTTAGTTTTCAATATTATAATTGTATATTTTAATCTTATCTTATTATTATTGAATTGCAATCAAAATTTTACATATTAGGGATATCGGAGAAATCGAAACATATTTTTAGCCCTTAACCGGTGCTATGATGCTATTTAGTTTCCAAATATTTTTCTACTCATGTAACTTCTTCATCAATCAGTAAAACTGAGATTAAAATAATAAAGTATATAAGCGAACTGAATGAATGTATCAATCATCTGAAAAATACATTTATGTAAAAATTCCATGTATTTTACGATATTGATATGAATTGCAAAATAATTATATCTGAATTGATATTTTACATCCTTTATTCAATGGGATTATTATTCTTTTTAATCTGAATATTGTACTTTAATTTATATTTGTAATATATTGCTGTACATTTCATATATGATAACTACAGCTTGTAATAGAGTAATAATCAACAATGGAAAAAAAATAATAACAGCAGGCCATTGTCTACTTAGATTCAGTTTTCCTTGAGTTTAAATATGTTTCTTCAGGTCTTGAATTTTTATCGCCTTTCTATGTTTTCACAGCGTTTCGATTGTTGATTTACCGTTCATTATAGGTGTAGATTCCCAAAACAAATCAGGCGTCAATGGCTTCTAAACCCAAAGTATCAAGTCTCCACAATGTGAAAAAATTTCATAAAAGCAATAATGAGCGTTTTTATAAGAAAAAATTCAGAAATTCAAAATGAAAATAATTTGTTTTTATGAATACACATGTACAAGCTAATATAGACAAAATAGATCAACATTGTACATGTATACATTTAATTTAGTCGCATATTCCTTTAATTTGTGTATAATATAAGTATAATATAAATTTGAAACTATATGCTTACAATGTAAGGAAAAAAATGTAAAGTTAGTAATTTAGATATAAATATAATATAAATTTGAAACTATGTTTATAATGTAAGAGAAAAAATTGTAAAGTTACTAATTTAAAATTACTAAGATTCCTTGAAATTTTTATGTAACGATAACAGCAAAAACTCATGCAATAGAATCGGTTACATGAATTTTTGTTGTTACCATTACGTAAAATGTTCTGGGAATCCCAGTTTCTAAGAAAAAGTTAAGTAACTTTACACTTTTTTTAATAGTGCAAAATGTAAAGTTTGGCAAGATACAAGATGAAAAAAAATATAAATATATGGGTATTTCCATGAGCACATGTCGTGTAAGTCGCATACTAAAATTTTTGATACCAGTATTTTAGAACGGAAAAATGTGACTTATTTTATCAGTCATATTTGATTAATTGAATAACGCCATGCAGACCTTTCAAAAATAACAGTGGCCAACAATTTAGTAGTTACTAATAATGTGACATACACGACAAGTGCTCATGGAAATACCCATATGCATAAGCTAAGTGGAGAATATTATGAAAGTTTTTGGGGAATATTGGGAAAACGATATTTATTATTTTCATTTTATTCTATGAGAGTACATATAAAAAAATGAGATTGTGTGAGTATTATTATTTTGTACTATAAAAATCAAAATACAATTCAAACACTTTTTTTTTTTTTTTTTTTTTTTTGAGAACATACAAGAAAAATTATCTCTAAAAAAATCTTATCACAGACTATTACAGGAGTTGATTCTGCTCCAAATTTTCGGAAAATTTAAGGCATTCGGTTTCAAAAATTCGGTTATTAAAACATATCGCTAATTTCGACAAATGGTCGCTGAAAAAAAAATCGTCAGTCGTTCATAGAAAAAATCACCAATTTCGCTAAATGATCGCGAAAAAACGCGAATTTAGTCAAACAATCACCAAATACAGAAATTTCGTCAGATGATCGCGGAAAAAATGCGAATTTCATCAAAGAATTCCGATAAAAAAGCAAATCTTGTCCAATTATCACATAAAAACCCACTGATTTCATCGAAGGACCGCGGAAAAAATGCTAATTTTGTTAAAGGATCGCAAGAGCGACGCAAATTTCCTCAAAAGATTGGTAAAAAAATGTGGTTTTTGTCAAAGTTTCGTAATTCGTGGCGCACATCAATTTTTTTTTTCCCGATCCCGTGGACATTGCAGTTTTTAGAAGAAGAAGAAAACTATAAATTTACAATTCGGCAGAAATGGTTCGTCTATGCTTAATCATTTTTTTAACTATAGAGGGGACAGAACACCACGGTTGATAAGGGGGAAAAAATCTGAAAATCATTCATCGAAAAAGAGCATCCCTATAAGAAGCTTGGCGACTTAAATTCCAAAAGTTAGTTTCAAAACTAAGAAATTTAGTTGTCACATGGCGACTTGTGATCGTGAATCTGCACCCATACCTTTACAAAAAAGCTTTAACATTGCTTGGTCTGGTAGTATAGTATGCTATTTGCAACAAAAAACGAATCCACGTGCATCCAGATGTTTTATTGGCAGCCTGATTTGCAGATATCTTTATGCAACGGTCTTCATATCGGCGGTTTTTAATGTTGAGTTTGGACACTATATTTTTTTCTTATTTTATATATGTAAAAAAAGATATTTCCCAAAATAATTCTGTTTAAATTGCGATTTTTTTTTATCGTATTTTTTTTTTAAATTTTGATAGTTGGACCTATTATTAATAGTTGGTTATACTTTCCCGTTTATCATTGAAACTATCTAAAAAAATTCGAGCTGTATTTCAGTGTAAACTGTTTTTTATTATCCAGGTAATATGAATTACATTTAATTTTTAAATAGGTTTTTAATTTGGTGTTCCTTTTTTCTGAATATCGAACTGTACGATTGAAAAAAATAGCAATAATTTCCGAAAAATTGCAGCAAAATTAATTATAAAGTAATAAAAGAAACTTTCTATTTTATGTACACATAATAAACAAAAAACATTTAAAACATATTTTGAAAATGTTATCCTATGAAAAGTAGCCTTCAAATAATAATAATAATAATAATAAACAAAAAAAATCTACGTTTTTCGCAATTGATTAAAGTTTTCACTTAGAATAAGATCTTATATTTGCTGACTTTTATGCACTTCTTTTTGCCCTAATATCTTTCAAAAAGCATTATAGGGCCTTGAGAAAGTACTTATGGTAAAAATTAAAGACTGATAGCAAATGTAGGACATTTTTGGGGTTTCCACGTGTAAGAGTTTGAAACAAAAACAAAAATGAACGTTTTCCTTTAAATCAGTCATTACGAAGTGTAATCATATTAAGTAGTGCAAATTAAGTAGTACATATTAAGTAGTACTGAAATTTTCCTTGAAATTATGATACTCTTGATACAAATGCTGGTTTTTCGCTTTGTATTGAATGATATATAAGTACTAAAGAATACAAATTGGTTTGTGTCCTTCTAAGCCTATTTTATTTTATTTATTTATTTATTTATTTTTTTACTTCTATGCTATCTGGTATAATATGAACCACATACCGCATATATTTTTTTTAGCTGTTTCTAGATTTTCTGAAGCACATGAAAGGTTAATCTTTAAGTATATTACAAAATAAAATCTCCGTGATGGCATGCTGGGCTACCTTAACATCCTGAAACACTAAATGCCTCACTATCACGTTAAATTAAATCAACTCAAATGATTATCACAGATTTAAAAACTTCTAACAGTTTCAGAAACACACAGTATTTTTTCTTGCACTACTCGAAGTACAAAATCGAATACATAAAAGTATTTAATGGTTTAAATACTTTTATACCCTTCTACATTTTCTTTTACCTTTCTTTTAATCTTTGCTGTAGCTGCACAGAAATATTACTTTCCGAACTTTCCTACTGTGTTAATCGAATGAAAATAATCGATAACTTGGCTTACATTTGAAAAAAAAAATCTAAAAGTTGGATTTATTGACATCGTTATGTGAGATAAATCAGAGAGAAAGGGGTGGGAGGAAGAGAAGTTGGGAGAGAAAGAGTTTCCCATGGTTACTCTAGGCCGGAATCTCCAGTATCTCCATATCCAGCTTTGCAATGTCATACTAGTTTTCATTATTACTATTTGATTTTATATTTATCGACACGTGCGGAATCCCATTTTAGCGCCATATAACATTGAGAATTTCTCTGTAAATCTATTTATATCTGTTTGACCTATAGCATGTCACCAACCCACACACAACCTAATGAATATGAAATTTGAACTTTTCCTCAACTTATCTAACTACATAAAAAAATGTGATTTATAATGAAGAATTTCATAGGACAATAAATAAAAGAAAAGCGAAACAATCAGTTTACGGGCATTTTTAAAAGAACTCTTTATTCTCTCAGTAACATCCAATAAATAGATAAAAGTTGACTTAATTTAACCTCATGTCGATGACATAGTTGAAAATATGCAGATTTTGTACTGGCTTTTGATTAAATTATTGATGAACATTAACACTTCTGAATAATTATATTTGACATATCTAAAGACATATAAAATCTGTGTTTAAAATAACACGAAGACAGAATTGGCAATCTTTTTACATGCGACGGTTTTTACCAGTTTTAACCATGGTTAAAACCATCATGTCAAAAACTTTCTGTCAGAGATATCGAAACATTTTAAAACGTGTAAAAAATCTAATTTTCATAAAGTAATATCAAAGGAGTTAGACCTTATCACATCTGGTTAGACTTTAATCAATAAATTCTAAATAAAAATTCATACATTAAAACTGCTGAGTATAAACACTACAGATCGCTCTTGATAATCTATTATAAAACCTATTTGTAGAGAATACTATAAGCTGCAACTAATTATTTGTAGTAATTAAATTATGTAAGTCTAATCTGATATTTTACATATGTAAATTGCTTAGTTATTTTTCGCATTGTTAGTCTTGAAACCGAATGTAATATACCAAAATCGGTATCTACTTTCTTTAAGATAGATCAAACTCAAAGATATTTTCCAACCAGTATAGTATTCCTGAATCGACTCATCGAATCCGACAAGAAGTAAACGCAAGCATGGCGACTTGCGTGGGAATTCAAGAACTCTGCATTGACGCAAGTCGTGATGCGTGAGTTTACTTCTTTTCGGATTCGATGAGTCGATTCAGGAATGCATAGATGGAATAGCAAGAGTGAACTTTGTTTAACAAAGTTCTTGCTGAGGCAATGGTTGACATATCAAGCAAACATTCAGGGAAGGGGGATTGGCCGGCAAGGCAATACGATTAATACAAATAGAAATATATAAATTAAAAACAAAATAATAAAACAACGATTAAATAATAAAATATAATTAATAAAAAGAAGGTGAATTAGTACCGGTGCCAAATGCCAAGGGCTGGATGACATTAAACAGAAAAAAACAATAAATAAGTAAGAAAGGTTGCCAGGAGGGGAAAAAAGGCAATTTCGGATTTAGAATTCCTACAACGATGCGCATTAAGGTGGCTCTCGCCTCCTTCTTTTGGAAGGTGGTGCGAAGTCGTCATCTCGACTTAGGATGACAAGCGGTCTTTTATGATCGATAGGGCTGTTTATATTGTACAGTCTAATGGACCGCAACGCTTCGTGGGGTATTAGAACACGATCTCTGTGGAAATTTTGTGCAAGTTTTTTGATAACTTGCGAGACAGGCCGAATGTTGAGATCGAAGTGGATAATGCCATTCGGGACGAACATGGTTGCATTTACAACCTGACGTAAATATTTATTATGGGCAGTTTGAAGTTTCTGCATTCGAGTTTCACAGACAGATCCACAAACAACTGACCCGTAAGTCATAGTGGATCTGATAAAGGATTTATACAGCAGTAATTGGTTAGAAATAGACAGACAGCTATGCTTAGCTAAGAGATATTTAAGGGAAGCTCGAGCTGCAGCAGTCTTGGCAAATATGTCAGTGATCTGCCGAGCCCAGCTTAATTTTGAGTCTAGGTAAATCCTAGATATTTATATCCAGTGACTCAGGGGATATCATCACCATTAAGAGAAAGATTAATGTCTGGGGAGATAGAGTTTATGGAAAACATCATGGCAGCACATTTTGCTGCGTTAACCTTGATGCGCCAATTTCTGAGCTAAATGTAAAGAGCCTGAAGGTAGTACTGCAGTTGTTCTATCACAATGTGTGGATGTCATTGGTCAAAACCGTATTCTTATGAAAACAGTTTTCCTGTTTGTTATTCTCATCAGTAATCTAAATGCCTCTATATACAGCTTAAATTCAGTAGTGTTAGACTGGATAGTCTTCAACGAGATATTGCAACTTTAGCTGATGCATGTTCAATTTGGCTATAATTCATGAAAGAAGAATCTCAGCAAGCACACATTAAAACTGCGGAAACAGAATGGCACAAATTCCCAGAATCTTTTCGTTTCTTCATTTCGAAAGATGAAAGCAATGAAAATTTGTGCATTAAATCTGTGTAATTTTAATCTACTCATGTAGGAAAAAAAAAATCCTGTATGTCTTCTCACAATCTCGCAAGAGCATTTGAAGCATGTTCATCTTATTTTAATGAAAGAGACTAACTAATACTGTGGAATGATGGAAAGGATTAACCGAAAAGGACAGTTGACTTAGAAATTTGTTGACAGTCTTCATTCTTGTCCAGTCAGTTGTCACTTTTAAATGGTTTCAAATTTTGTATTCGTACATTCCCAATTCGGAATTGCTCAGATTTAGAGACATGCACAAAATTTGTGATGTGCTATCGCATGTTACGGGGTATTTTTGAAGCAGAAAATTAATTAAACGTGTAATAATTGCATGTAACCTGTATATGTAAATATTTTAAAAATTCTTACGTTATTAAGTTTCCATAATTTATATGCAAAACAGTAATAATTTCATCATTTAAAAAAAGTAAATAACTATCTATTTTTCCCTACTGGTATGCTAAATTATATATTTCTCCGTAATTTCAGAAGATATTCCTTAAATAAGATAATTTCATCAGTATGAGGTTGTTGTCGGGCAATAACAAAAATTATTTTTGGGTTAAAATGTTTAAAATATCATGTTTTAGTCCTTTCATTAAAATATTGAATTATTTTCTCATTTATAAAATAAATTTTATTTTCACGGTTATTAATTAGTATCTATGATAAATGCGCGGGAAAAGTTCTTCATAGGAAATATTTCTCTTAAAAGCTATTTGTGTATCTATCTATCTCTCTCTATATAATGGCAGTCTTTTTTCGGTACATCATTTGAAGAATTTCTTTAATGTCTGGTATGTTTATCCTATTCTATCCATTTTAATCTTGTTATGATTCAATTTTAATGTTTTCTCCACTTTAATAACACCCCAAATTTGTATTATTTTGCTTTTTCATGGCTGAAACAAAGATGTCATCATACACTTTAGTTGTAGTTCTAAAGTATTTGGGGTCTGATGGATCTACTTTGATTCTACAAATTTTGATTATATTCCTTTTAATTCATTTTTTTTCATGTTTAAATGATGTATATTGTATTACAATTAATGGTATTATGTTTATAAATGTATATATTAAACAAAACTTTATCAAATATGAATAAAAGAGAATTTTTTTTTATTTAGTCCTAAATATAGAAATTTTTTTTTTTTCATAATTTATTACAAATCAATGTATACTAAAACTAAAGTTCACTGTCATTAAACAAAAGCAAGCAATGCTGTATCTTGGTATAATAACCTTTTGATTACACGCTAGGACTGGTGACAGTTTTTATATTCACTCGTACCGCTATTTGCCCCCCCCCCTAAATATATATATATATATATATATATATATTAAGGTAAATTTCTTTTGAAAGCATCCTAGTGTAAATATGTGGCAGAGGGTTTTTTTATTTTTTATTTCATTTTATTTATTTATTTATTTATTTTTTATTTTTTTTTTTTGTAGACGTGCTGCGAATATGATAAGGAAATAGCGGCTGGGACGATGTGTCCCAACCCCATAATCAAAAGTTTCATTGTTCTGACTGTGCTTTCATATTGGTGTTTTGACGGTTTAAACTAACTAAAACACCGTTTAAACCTATGTTGACTGCTAAAACTCAATCCTGCATGATGATTACCATATCAGCATACTGCTATTAAAACGTAAAAAGTAGATGAATCCTAATTCACAGACTCAAATTCTGACATTGTCAGATTTCTTTTTTCTCACAAAGATGTTTATTTGCATGTCATTTTAATTTTGTTCTTAAATAAAAAAAAAGTGTAATTTTAGGGCATGAGTTTTACTTTATTTTTGTTCGAAAATGCATAACTAGCAGATGTTGTTGTTCAGAAACCATCTAATTGCACTCCTTTTTCCTTTATTTTTTAATTTTTTTTAATTTTTTAATTTTTATTTATTTATTTATTTATTTATTTTTGTAAACACAATAGATTTTTTAGAAAATAGTGTCAAGTAGGCGTTTTGAACCAAATTTTCGCGTGGAAGAAGAATAACCCCTCAAACTGGCGCGAAACGCGTTTTAGTCACGTGATGGAATTTCTTATAATTCCATAGGTCACTTATTGATCAAAAAATGAAAAATTCCGTTCGTTTACAAATCGCTTCCATTGTCAGGCTTTATAATTTTACATCTTTCCATTAAATAATGAATTCGTAAATATGTCAAAACGTTTTGCGCTTGTTGAGTAGAGCATTTGAGAACAGCCTTAAGCGGTAGTTTAAATTAATTAAAGCGTTTAAATACGGAAGATAACTAGAAATGATAGTAAAATAACTGGCAAAGAACGAAACCTGCTAATTAGTATTATTTGCTTTATAAATTAAGAAATTTTCCATCAATCTAAATTACTCGTTGTCAGCTATTTTGTGTAATTGGAAAAAATTTCTTGTTTTAAAATCTAGTCCCTTGCATTTGCGTACAGCTCAAGGCAATCCCATCCAATTTATATTCATTTCTTCATCTAACTTCAGATTACATCGCTAAAAATAGTAACTGGAGTAAAGTTTGTGTTTCTATAGAAACTTGGGGAAGTTGGGGAAATGTGAAGTTAAGAAAAGGGTTGTTCAAACGGTGATATTTTATTTTCTGTCACTTGATAATAACTTGCATTTTATTGATAACACGTCATTCAAATTTCTAGTAAATTATGAGTTGCTTTTCTTTGGGAAGCTTCTTTTTTGATATGTTAGAAAATAAGCGAGATTCGTTGTCACAGTAAACTTTCCTCTTAATTAAAAGAAAATAAGAAATTTGACATTATTATTACATTATTGTTTGTTTGTTTAGGTTAAATCTAGTTTTAAAATATCAAGAAGATGCGATGTAATTCAAAATATGGAGTTGTTTTCATTCATCAAAACTTTAAAATGTGTTCTAATATTTGTCGCCCGTATAATTATGTTTCAATTACATTCGTTCAGAATATTACATAATTAATAATTCTTAAATAATTTATCCTAATTGAAATGATGGGAAAATTCCGTTTATTATTTTAATGATCGAAAATTTTTTTTTTGAAATATTTCTAGTCAAATGATACAGTAGACTCCCTCAAATCCGCACAGCTTGGGACCAGAGGCTGTGTGGATTTTAGAATTTTGCAGAATTCTGGTCATTGTTTAGTTTATATATTTTTTAAAGTAATTTGAATGCAATTAATAATGAAATCAGAAATATAATGAATGCTTTCAATACACTAAAATATTAAAATAAGTCATAAATTAAAATAATAAAAATTTAGATAATTTTTATAATGATTAAAATAATAAAAGCAAAGATCAAGTTAAGAATCAATAATGTACAAATAAATATTCATTATAAGGATGAAACGTGTTTTTCCTAAATTATCCAGTGAAACTTGCCTCATGTTTTTGTATTTCTAATTCACATCAAAATCATAAAATAAGTAAGTTTTATTTCAGGTTTAACCAGACTTAATAACTAAAAAAGCTTCATGAATATATAAATATATTTGATAAGATTAGGATTACCAATGATATCAGCAATATCTTGATTTTTTTCAGAAATAAATTATTCTTCATGAAAAAACATGAATTCTATAACCTTAACAAAAATTACAAATTAAAAAATATATGAGATTGATATAAAACTAAGAAAGAGTCAAATTTTGTACCTACATCGGAACTGAATGTTCCATTGTTTACATTCGTAAATTATGTGCGGATTTTATAGAGTTGTGGATTTTAGGAGTGTGGATTTGAGGGAGTCTACTGTACTCACTATAGAGTAGAAAAATTTGGCATTTAACTAGTTGATGCGCTAGTGTAAAAAATGCTTTAAATTATTATTATTTTGGTAATCCATACGTATAAACGTATGACACTTTCTGTTGTTAGGCGAGTAATCGAGAGTATTTTTAGCAAAGGCGACTCTACTGGAAACTTTTCTTAAGCATACGCCAGTTTTTATCTTAACTATACAAAATATTGTTACGCAAAATACACTTCCAAGTTCAGAAATAATTATTTAATTAAAGATTGTTTAGTCATAAAAACGAGATATCCAATTTGGAGAAAGTTGAGTTTTTCAAATTGTGTTCACTATAATTCTCGCGTTATATATACCAAGATACATACACACACATCTATCTATCTATCAGTGTATATATATATATATATATATATATATATATATATGTGTGTGTGTGTGTGTGTGTGTGTGTGTATAGGTCATTAACGAGTTATTCCACATATTGATGTTGATTTGTAGTATTATCTAATGGTTCTTTATATATATATATATATAACTATTAATTGTATCACAATATATGAACCATTGAATTTAATAGAAAATTACCACATTGAATCATGAGAGGAAAAAAAAATGGATACATATGGAATCTGCAGAACCAAAGCAGAATTTTCAGGTCCTAAATACTTCGGAACTACAAATGAAGTGTGTGGTTTCATCTTCGTATTAGCCATGAAAAAGCAAAATAACATGAATTTGGGGCTACCAACACACAAAACAAAACCAAATGAAGAAAATACACCAAAAACAAGACACATCAAAATTACAAAATTGGAGAATAATAAAAAGAGAAAAAAAATAAATAGAACAATAAAATAAATTAAAAACGAAGTTATCGCTTTTGCAATGTGATAACAGAAAAAATATACCATACACCATAGTTTACCATAACTAGATGTAAAACAAAATCATTTAATTTGACAGTGCTAACCTAAACTCAATATCTTAATATAAGATGAAATATGAAATAAAAAATAGATAATTAATGTATGCATTTTATACACTTAGAAATAATATTTTAGGTATCCAATTTGTTAAGGCAGGAACAAGTTAATCATGGAAATTAATAAAATTATATAAATAATATCAATAGAATTAATTGATGTAACTGTGCAATTATGCATACATTAGTGTCAATTGAACATCCGCTATAAAATGTATTGCAATTCAGCAATTGACTACCCCTTTCCCCTTATTTTTTTAAATTAACCATTGCGTATTATCCCGACAACACCGCCCTCTTCCGTACTCTAGCATCTATCCACCCATACATCCTATATATATTTGAAAGAATACTTTAGATGTGCAATTTTAACCAGATCAAATGATGCGTTTGTCCGTTTATTCGCCACGTTTCGTTTTTTAATGCAACACTATGATTTTGAAAGTTTGGTACAGTTCGCATATACTCTATTAAAATATTAAATTTAAATTACATGATTTGTGTTACTATTTTACTGTGCTTCTTTAGAATTTGAAAGATATTGTTTAAGGGCTGTCAATGTTTAAAATGCATTTTAATTATATTTTTTTAAGCTATTGCATAGCTTTTATCGCGGGCTTTGAGCACGGTGACCGAATCCAAAAATTCCGTAACGCGGAAAATCCTAACACATCCGTAACGAAAAAACCTAACACTCGGCTAAAGTCGTTTCCGTTCGGAAAACTTCGGGAAGGTATCCTTCGGTAGACTTCGGCAGACATTGACGTGGTATTTTTCAGATATTAGGATATCAAGTCTCAAACTTAGGTTTCTTATGATCTAATTTTCATAGCACGGCCAAATTTTGTTTGGTAATTTATTATGAGACAGTGTTTATTTTGGTGGTCTTATTTATTTTGGTGACAGGAGACCCCCCACAGTGAGGTCGAAAAATTTAAAATGCTTATAACTCGCTATCTAATTTTCGTAGCGCGGCCAAATTTTGTTTGGTAATTTAATATGAGACTGTTAATTTTTGGTGACAGGAGACCCCCCACGGTGAGGGTCGAAAAATTTAAAATGCTTAATACTCGCGATCTAATTTTTTTAGCGCGGCCAAATTTTGTTTGGTAATTTATTATGAGGCAGTGTTAATTTTTGGGGACATTAGAACCCCAACTGTGAGGGTCGAAAAATTTAAAATGCTTATAACTCACGATCTAATTTTCGTAGCGCGGCCAAATTTTGTTTGGTAATTTAATATGAGACTGTTAATTTTTGGTGACAGGAGACCCCCCCCCCCACGGTGAGGGTCGAAAAATTTAAAATGCTTATAACTCGCTACCTAATTTTCAGAAGGCAGAAGACTAATTTTTTTAGCGCGGCCAAATTTTGTTTATTAATTTATTATGAGGCAGTGTTAATTTTTGGGGACATTAGAACCCCAACGGTGAGGGTCGAAAAATTAAAAATGCTTATAACTCGCGATCTAATTTTGGTAGCTTGGCAAAATATTGTTTGGTAATTTATTATAAGACAGTGTTAATTTTTGGTGACAGGAGACCCCCCACGGTGAGGGTCGAAAAATTTAAAATGCTTATAACTCGCTATCTAATTTTCGTAGCGCGGTCAAATTTTGTTTGGTAATTTATTTTGAGGCAGTGTTCATTTTTGGGGACATTAGACCCCCCCCCCCCGGTGAGGGTCGAAAATTTTAAAATGCTTATAACTCGCTATCTAATTTCCGTAGCACGGCCAAATTTTGTTTGGTAATTTATTGTGAGACAGTGTTAATTTTTGGTGACAGGAGACCCCCACGGTGAGGGTAGAAAAACTTAAAATGCTTATAACTCGCGATCTAATTTTCGTAGCGCGGCCAAATTTTGTTTGGTAATTTATTATGAGTCAGTGTTAATTTTTGGTGACAGGAGACCCCCCACGGGGAGGGTCGAAAAATTTAAAATGCTTATAACTCGCGATCTAATTTTCGTAGCGCGGCTAAATTTTGTTTGGTAATTTATTATGAGATATTGTTAATTTTTGGTGACAGGAGACCCCCACTGTGAGGGTCGAAAAATTTAAAATGCTTATAACTCGCGATCTAATTTTCGTAGCGCGGCCAAATTTTGTTTGGTAATTTATTATGAGTCAGTGTTAATTTTTGGTGACAGGAGACCCCCCACGGTGAGGGTCGAAAAATTTAAAAGGCTTATAACTCGCGATCTAATTTTCGTAGCACGGCCAAATTTTGTTTGGTAATTTATTGTGAGACAGTGTTAATTTTTGGTGACAGGAGACCCCCACGGTGAGGGTAGAAAAACTTAAAATGCTTATAACTCGCGATCTAATTTTCGTAGCGCGGCCAAATTTTGTTTGTTAATTTATTATGAGTCAGTGTTAATTTTTGGTGACAGGAGACCCCCCACGGGGAGGGTCGAAAAATTTAAAATGCTTATAACTCGCGATTTAATTTTCGTTGCCCGGCGAAATTTTGTTTGGTAATTTATTATGAGATATTGTTAATTTTTGGTGACAGGAGACCCCCACTGTGAGGGTCGAAAAATTTAAAATGCTTATAACTCGCGATCTAAGTTTCGTAGCGCGGCCAAATTTTGTTTGGTAATTTTTTATGAGACAGTGTTAATTTTTTATGACAGGAGACCCCCCACCGTGAGGGTCGAAAAATTTAAAATGCTTATAACTCGCGATCTAATTTTCGTAGCGCGACCAAATTTTGTTTGGTAATTTATTAAGCTATTGCATAACTATTATCGCGGGCTTTGAGAGCGGCGACCGAATCTAGGAATTCCGTAACGAGAAAAATCCTAACACTCCGGCTTACGACGTTTGAGTTTGGCAGACTTCGGCGCAGTATCCTTCGATAGACTTCAGCAGACATTGACGCGGTATTTTTGCATAAGTTGATAAAAAATGCTATGCAATAGCTTTACCGCGGCAGTCTCCAAGTGCCACACATGTTTTTTTTTTCAATGTTAATGATGTTTTACCATAACATTCAACTAAACATGTGATATGTGTAATTACAGTAGACCGCCAGAAATCCGCGCATTTTTTTTTCAGATGTACACATTGAAATTAAAGATCGCGATGAAGTCAGCGGCTAACGCAATGCAAATAATTCTATAACAATATCCTTTTTTGAATCATTTTCAATTTCTTCCTTTTTTTAAAAAATGTCTTTCAATTTAAATTCTACAGTGTTAAATAATGTGTTACTTAGACATACGATGACCGATATTTAGTCGAAATAATCATTATCGTATCGTAGTTGCAGCGTAATATGAGTTTCAGTGGTCGTTTGGTATTGTTTGTAATTCACGTGGCAGGGTAATTTTTTATATATAAAATTATTATTTTTTTATTATTCTATTACTATTTCCTTAGCCCTGCTAGTTACGAAAAGAATTTGGAATCTACATCCGGTTTCTAATTACGATGATCAATATTTAATCGAAATAATCATTATCATATCGTAGTTCTAGCGTAATGTAACTTTCAATGGCCTTTTGGTAGTGTTTTTTATTCGAGGGATAGGATAATTTTTGTTCTATAAAAAGAATATTTTAAAATTAATCAAGCTTTTTTTGTTTATTAACAAAGGCAAATATTTTTCATTATATAAAAAAAAAGAATGATTCTTCCTCATCATTATTTATATTTAGTATTGCATCTTAATCATTTACTTTATTTTATTATTTTTTACTTTTCTAAAATTTTATTTTGCTTAACTTTTTTTTAATAATTACTTGTTTTTTAACTATTTGTTTATTTAAATATTTTACTTAATTATTTAATGTTTCAATTTATTATAACGCATTCATTATAATGCTTAACTACCAATCAAATTAATGTTTCAATTTATTATAATGCATTCATTATAATGCTTAACTACCAATCAAATTAATGTTTCAAAAATGTAAACAAATCAATGACCAGAAATCTGCAAATTCTATAATTCGCACAATCCCTGGTCCCAAGCTTTGCGGATTTGAGGGAGTATACTGTATATATCAGGACTTGACTTTGAAAACTCGACTTACCCATAAAATCAAATTTGGAAAAATCGCTAAAAACCTGTAACTGCATCCATTGGTTTTCATTGTAAATCAAGATTTTATCATGACAGAAATGCAGGATAAGATTCGTTTTTGCAGACTGTAGTGTTGTTTTTGTACAGGTTTACTAATAGAATAAATAGATAGAGCGAACATGATTTTTGTTGGATAAGGCTAAATCCATCAACATTTTAATTCTATGTCAAGCTTTTGATGATAACGTAAATGATATGTCTCCCAAGCTTTAGATAGTTGACTAAGGTGCCATAAATCATGTTACACAACAGAATGTTAAAATTAATGTGTGTGTGTGTTTCTGGGAATGTATATTTCCTTTTTTAATCTTTTATTTCCATCAAATGCTTAAGAAGGTTGTGGCATGCTTGAATATTCAAAGTTGACAGGTCTATAGTCGCTATACTGCCAAAAATGTATTAAAACATATTTTACTTTCCCGTTAATTTTTGCCCCAGATGAGAATATTTTTTCTTTTTTTTCCTTTTATCAAATCTTCAGTCGTAGTGGGATTTATATGGGGCATTTTTTGGCTTCGGTACTATTTCTTTAGAGTGATATCTAGAGTTTTCGTTTACAGTTTTTGTTATTCTTGTGTTTTTATTATAGTTTTGGAAATATCTCAAAAGAAACAATGTAGATCTTATCCAGCAGAATAGCTGCTTCATTAAAACGACTTTTTAAATGTGTAACAGATAGTCTGAATATTTCATTTCTGTACACTACTAATTAAAGTTACTTTTCCCTTTATTTTATACACATGTCAACGGGCTTTAATTCTTTATTTATCTGTTGGAAATACGTGGCCAACGTGAATAGCCAAAGTGTTTAAAATACATTAGGAGTTAAGATTGTGTTGATGGAATAGTTCTTCTTTTAATCTGCAAAAAAGTGTAACTGTTTAAATATTCATACTATCTCTAAATATTAGTTATATTTAGAAAACTTTTATGCATGCTTTGACAAGTACAATAGCAAAATTCACTCATTCGATGAACTTTATGAAAATTCGGAATTTTCTGGCATTGAAATCGCGTTTTTCAGTCTTTCATGCCATACAAAGCATCAAAATTTTACTCATTTCAGAGTATCATAAGTCGGTGAATTTTGGTCGTAGAAAAATGAATTTTTTACTATTATATTTATTAGAGCATGAAGATTTTTTTCTAAATATAACTTCGAGGATCTGGGACCGTAATATTTAAAAGACTGTTTAAAAATTTAAAAATCAATTGCCGGGCTATTTCATAAACATAATCTTAATTACCATCTTATTTTGAACACTTTTTCTAACTAAATTTTCTATGTCTTTCCTAGCGAAAAAAATTTAAACGCCTTTTAATATCTGCTTACTCTGTGTATAATATTTCTTGTTATTTTTATAAATATATGAAGTTCTGCTATTACTTTTAATTTATTTCATGTTACATTTTCTTCTATTTTAGGTAAGTTTCTGGAAGTTTATTGAATTTCATTACGTTAACGTAGGCTAAAAAGGTAAGCTTTTTCTAAATTCAGTAACGTTATTCTGACTCTGCTACTGTTTACCGTGAGTATTTCCTTTATGGAAAATTCAGTTTTAGCTTGTTTATGTCTTTTAATTCAAATGTATATATATATATATATATAAACAATAAAACTTTTTTATTTTGTTTTCCAAAAAAGTACGGTCACCAAGTTTTTAAGCTATTTCAAAAAAGAAGTTTATGATATTTATAACATGTATGTCTTCAATTTTCTCAACAATCGCTGAACGGATATGAATGTATTGCCATTTACACTAGAATTTAGTTCACCAAAGAAGGTTTCAAATTTTAACTATTCATCGTATAGAGGTCTGCACGCGCCGGAATTTCCAGGCCCGGGTCCGACTCAGTCGGAAGGAAAGTTACTTTGGCCCGACCCGGTGTAAAACTCAAAAGTTCGGCCCCAACCCGTTTATATTTTTACATTTCTAAGCCGGCCCATACTGAAATCAGTAAAAGTAGCCTTGACTCGATCTTGCCCGACATAATTTCTACTATTCGAAAAATTCAGATATTTTTATCATATGATTAAGATTCCTTTAAAGAATACTCCATATATATTTATGGGATGATTTTACAGTATATTTTACAGAAAATACACAATAGCAACATTAATGATTACTGAGATTCTTAGACTTTCAACATTCAACTAAATATTCATTAAAATATTAATATGCTTTAGAATAAAAGAAAATAAAAGAAAGTAAAAAACATCATAACTTTTTAAGCTTTATAATAAAAAGTAGATTTATGAAAATATTTCTATATAATTTTACTAAAGATTTTACCAAATCCAAAGGAGCTGATTTCTGTTTCATTTCTTTTCAGAAACGCATATGATTAGCGGAATTTTTTATTCAGAAACTTGATAATCAAAAGGCGTTATCCATTTTTCCTTACAAGCAATTTAAGAAAATACTGCAAAGTTAGCATTTTTGATCGAATTACCGGAAGTGACAGCATGGAAGTGAGAAAAATCTGCAACCACGTGACAAGAATCTCTTAAATCTCAACAAATATATACAAGTATCTTATTTATCAAAAATGTAAAACAATATTCGCTTCCAAACCCATTCAATAGTCATGCTTGACAATTTTATTTCTTTACAGTGAAAAATTAGTCAGAAAATGTGTCAAAATTTCGCGTTGTTGTTCTTTATCGCTATTAATACTTTTACAAATCATGTTGTCTGCCTTACACATCTTAAGAACAATTAAGTCAAGTTCCTGCACAACTCGACTATTTGTAAAAAAAACAAGCCTTATCTCGGCCCGGAACGAATTTGCTAAAAAAAATATTAAGCCCGGGTTAGACACAAAGTAACTGTCCAATGCCGATTTCCACATTGTACAAGTTTCATTTCTGTGTTGATGCTGTCAAACTAGTATCGGCTCGTGACGCACATTTATACTTATTCTTGTTAAAGCCATATTCATTGAAAATGGTTCATATTTTATCGTTTTTGCTTAAATCTTTATAACGGGTCGGTAGAGCCACTATTTTTGCACATCCCGTTAGAAAATTCAAAAGCATTCCGCGGGCCCGTGCAAATCTCTATCATCCGATCGTATTTTTTAAATATCATTGTCTATTGCGTTTTATACCCGAGAGATATGCAATAATTGGCTTTATAAATCCGTGATGAGTAGCATGCGAGAAATAAAATTTGATTGGTCAAAAATTTTATGAACAAAATCGTGAACGATGTGCAGCTAGAGTCCAATACAATGAAGAAAATGGCGACTTATGCGCAATAAAATTTGTTAGGTTGAAGTGTTTTTGCATGAATTTGTGAGTAATGAACACTTAAAGTGGCTTTATATGTATGCTATCGACACGACTTACCACAAGTAAAATTTTATCAGCCTAAAAAACTTTGGTCAAAATTTTGGTAAGCATAAGCCCGCCGGTAATTGCAAACAAATGTTGTTTATATCATCACTCATTTAATATAATTTATCCAGAATTAAAAACACTCAAGTGGCAACAACGTAGATTAAATTGAATGTGGCAAAAAGTACTTTCCTCTCCCAAAACGCTTTTACTAACACGCACCAACGTGCGCTTATTAAGTAAATAAAAAAATGACAATGCTAATAACATGAAATTTTGCACAGTTACAAGTCGTTTATTATGAAAGTCTAATTTTAAACAGAAATATCAACACGACTGCAAAATTACTTGTTAATTGTGAATTTCAGTATTTTACGAAGATTTCCTTATAAACAGGATTAGTGCGCAGCTACGTATGATATAAAAAGTAGTTGTTTTATTTTTATTACTTATGAAGTATTTATGAATAAAACTATTTTCTTCCGATTGATTTATGCTTCATGCAAACATGTAAATTAGATGTATGTTAATTCGTGGTAGAAAAATTGATTTGCCTTCTAACCATAAAAAAGTTATTACTAGATGAAGATCAAACTAATAACGATATAGATTATAAACATCTTCCCATTTAGAAAATATTTTTTTAAATGCCCTCTCAAATTTACAGTGGCAAAGCTTTTGAAAGTATCTTAAAGTTACCAGAAGAAATAAGCATCCCACTGAAAAATAAGAAGTCGATTAGGGTTCCATACTTAAAAACGAAACCATTATTAGGTAGCTTTCATTACAAAAAGTAAACAGAGTAATTTATTCCATTTTTTTATTCAAAAAAAAAAAAAAAAAGGAATAAATTACTCTGTTATAATTAATTTACCTATTGAATAATCGTGTTTAAAAATTAATCAAATGTAATTTCGTATGCAGCGATTTTCTGCAGTTCCATATACTGACCTTCGAATTATTCTGTTGTGCTGATCCAGAGTATCAGACCAGATAAAGTAATCGTTGAGGTTAATTGGGTGACATAGTCCTCCAGTGTTTGTGTCCGGGATAGCTCAGTTGGTAGAGCATTGGCGGCTTCAGCCAATACATCCCTGGTTCGAATCCTGGCCCGGATTTTTTTCACCCAATATTGAAAAATGGAATAAATTACTCTGTTATAATTAATTTACCGATTGAATAATCGTGTTTAAAAATTAATCTCATTATAGTTATAGATAGCAAATAATCTGTATATTTTAAAATAGTTTTATTTCACTCAAACATGCCAGAGCTATGGGAAATTGAGTCAGTGCAAATTACTTGGGTTATTCTTCTCGGTAATCTTAAGTCTGTCGGCGTTTGATGCATTCTTATATTCAAAATATCTTCTTAGGAAATTAATATTTTAAACATTTTTTTTATCGATATCTTCTTAACCTTCCCACTGCCGCGACCGGATTATCCGTTCACTAGGCTGCAAGTTTCACTGCAGTTATTATTACACATTATTATTTCACTGCAGTTAAAATTATTCAAATTAATATAATTCTACAAATATTATCCAGTTTTAAGAAATTAAGTTATGATTGATACTTTCAAAGCTTATAAGCATAAACGTAACATGTAAAATTATACCATGATAGAAAATCCCTCTTTTATTAACATTTAAAATAAATTGCAGTGAAAAAAACTTTACAATTTTGCCCTTTTGCTCTTCGGTAAAGGATGCCTATTTCTTAGTTTTGAAAGTATTTCTAAAATCTGTGCTTAATTTTATAAAAAGTGTTGAAGTTTCACTCCTAGTTCGTCAATTTTAAAAACATAAAATATTAAATTATACATTGATTTAAAAAATATTTTGACAACTAAGAAAAAAGTGACAGCCTTTAAGACGTTAACATTGGGAAAAAAAAAAAAAGTTTAAAATATTAATTTCCCGAGGAGATATTTTAAATATATTTTTAACATACTTTTAATATCAGAATGCATCAAACACTCATAGACTTAACATTACCGAGGAAAATTCGAAAGCTCGGTGTCTAGCAGCCTTAAGGAATTGTTTTTATAAATAATAACAAAAACTAGATAGGAATATCATTTTCCCAAGAAAAAAATTTCAGCTTAAAATCTATGATAATAAAAGATAGATGTTTTTCTGTCTGTCTTGTCAGCCTGTGTGTGATTGTATGTACGCTGTGTGCTTTGTTTTAAAGAGACTGCTGAGCATGGACCTACGAGATTTAGTATTAAATTACCTGTATGGCAAAAGTTATGTTCCTGGAACTCGATTTGAGGATTTTTGTATAATTAATCCAGATATTATAATAATAATAAAATTCTAAAAAGCATCGCCAATCGGCCAGCTTCTATCGTGCCGCGTGTCGATTATATCAGTTACTGTAACCTCAGTTTCTCAAGCAAATGAAAGGAAAATATTCCGTTTCTTCTGCAATTTGAAATCGCATACGTCTGGACCAGCATGGAATTAAAATAAAGAAACTGAAAAATACCCACTTATTCAGGACACCTTTTTTAACTGCATTTTTCGTTATTTATATTTATTATTTCAAAAAAAATTTTTTTTTTTTTCTCTAGCTCTATGCCATATTAGTTTTCAAGTTTTCTGTTTTTTTCTGTTTATTCCACACATCGATCTTCAAAATTTTTGTCTTTCTTTGAAATAATATGCAGGCAGGGCCGTAGCTAGAAATGATCTATAAGGGGGGGGGGGGGGCTCTAAAGATTCTAGGGGAGGCTCATAATTTTTTTTTTCTCTTTCTCTGACACAGAAAGATAGATTAGTGCATATTAACACTGTAGGTAGTATGTTTCTTATTAAACTGTTGTCATAACTTCATTTTATACTAAGAAAAGTAAATAATGATGAAAATTTTGCGTGTATAACTGGTGCAAAGTTAAACATCATGTTAGCTCCATACGTACAAATAGGATGAGGGAGTGTTGAAAAACTTATTTTAGATACAATTGGGGGGGGGGGAGTAACCCTGAAAAACTGTAAAAGGATCACAAAACTAAATTAGATTTTTGAACAGAATTCCATTTGAATTTTCAGAACAGAAATTCATTGAGTGACCTTGGAATCTTTTCCAGGGGGGGCTCAAAATATTTTAGGGGGGGCTGAGCCGCTCATAGCGCCCCCATAGCTACGGCCCTGTATGCAGGGTGGCCTTAAACTCATGGTATATACGCTAGGGGGTGATAGAACACATTAAGACTAATAATAGTAAATAGGAAACCAAGGGTCCCTAATGTTTTCCAAAGGAGGTAGCCGCCATTAAAGTTTGGGGTCCAAAATTTCAAATATACATAAAAAACGGAAAAATTGGTCGATTGATTTGCGGTTTTCACTAAAACTATTCTTTATGTTGGTATTTTCTTGAAAATAAATTATAAAGATAAATTTCGAAAAATGCCGATAGAGGGAGCCTTAGACTTTGAAGTAATGAAAAACTTTTTTTTGCCGTGATTTTTTGCATCTCATTAAATGGTTTCGTAAGCTTAGACTGAAACTTAAATTTTGAGCTCAAAATCTAAATAGTTGAGAGTGGTTAAGTAGCCCAAACTTAACTGTGTTCAGAGGGTTTAAATTTCAAATGATTATAAAAAACGGAAAAAATTGGTCGATCGATTTGCGGTTTTCACTAAAACTATTCTTTATGTCGGTATTCTATTGAAAATGAATTATAAAGATAAATTTCAAAAAATGCCGATAGAGGGCGCTTTAGACTTTGGAGTAACGAACATCTATTTTTTACGTTATTTTTTGCATTGATTAAATGTTTTCGTAAACTTAGACTTAAATTTAAATTTTGAGCTCAAAATCTGAATAGTTGGGAGTCGTTAAGTAGCAATAACTGAACAGTGTTCAGAAGGTTCAAATTTCAAATGATTTTAAAAAACAGAAAAATTGGTCGATTCGTTTGCGGTTTAAAATAAAACTATATTTTCAGTCAGTATCTTCTTGAAAATAAATTTTAAAGGTAAATTTCAAAAAATTCCGTTAAAGGGCGCCTTAAACTTTAGAGTAACTAACAACTAATTTTAACCGTTATTTTTTGTATCTAATTAAATGCTTTCCAAAACTTATTAAATGTTTTCGAAATCTTAGATTTAAACTTAAATTTTGAAATCAAATTCAGAATCGTTGGGAGGGGTTCAGAAGCGCAATCTGAAGTGCGTTCAGGAGTTGAAATTTAACCTCCCCCCACCCCCCACCCTCGAATACAGTTCACTTTTGCGCTACTTAAACACTCGCAACGATTCAGAATTTGATCTCAAAATTTAAATCTAAGCATTTGAAGGCATTTAATCAGACTTAAAAAAAAGGTTAAAAATAGTTGTACGCTACTCCAATGTCTAAGGCGCCCTCTATCGGCATTTTGTGAAATTTATCTATAATTTATTTTCAAGAAAACACTGATTTAAAGAGTAGTTTTAGCAAAAACCGCAAACGAATCGACTATTTTTTCCGTTTTTTTATAATCGTTTGAAATTTAAACCCTCTGAACACAGTTCAATTTGTGCTACTTAACGACTCCCAACTATTCAGATTTTGAGCTCAAAATTTAAGTTTAAGTCTAAGTTTACGAAAACATTTAATCAGATGCAAAAAATAACGTAAAAAATAGTTGTTCGGTACTCAAGTCTAAAGCGCCCTCTATCGGCATTTTTTGAAATTTATTTTTATAATTCATTTTCAATAAAATACCGACATAAAGAATAGTTTTAGTGAAAACCGCAAATCAATCGACCAATTTTTCCGTTTTTTATAATCATTTGAAATTTAAACCCTCTGAACACAGTTAAGTTTCTACAACTTAACGACTCCCAACTATTCAGATTTTGAGCTCAAAATTTAAGTCTAAGCTTATGAAACCATTTAATGAGATGCAAAAAATCACGGCAAAAAAAGTAGTTTTTCATTACTTCAAAGTCTAAAGCGCCTTCTATCGGCATTTTTCGAAATTTATCTTTATAATTTATTTTCAAGAAAATACCAACATAAAGAATAGTTTTAGTGAAAACCGCAAATCAATCGACCAATTTTTCCTTTTTTTATGTGTATTTGAAATTTTGGACCCCAAACTTTAATGGCGGCTATCTCCTTTGGAAAACGTTTGGGACCCTTGGTTTCCTATTTACTATTACTCGTCTTGATGTGTTCTATCACCCCCTAGCGTATATACCATGAGTTTAGGAACATCCTGTATATGCATAGCAAAATATACCATTAGAACTGAAAAGGTACTCTAAATATGAGTTTTCTTTTTTCGGCGTATTAAAAATTTAAAAACATTTAAAAGATTATGGAATTTTTGAAATATTTGGATAATGAAGTAAAATTAAAATAATATATTATAGATTTATATCACTTATTTTTTTCCCTTGTGAAACATAGGGAATTAACACTTTAAATAGCAGCAAAGATTTCTGGTCTATAGAAATAAAAATTGTCTATTTTTTACTTTTCATTAAACTGTAATGTTTCATAGTTAAAGCTGTACTTATACATATAAAAACATATTTTTACTTATATTTTCCGTAAATTTAATTTATTATACAATTCTATTGAAATTTTCTATTGTGGTTTGAAAACAATTGATAAACATTTTCACTGCGAAAAACAAGTCTTACCGGGTTTCAAACTCCGTTAAAAAAAAAAGGGGGGGGGGATCCAGCGCGCTGCCAACCATGGTATAGTTAATGTCTTTTACATGGCTATTGTGTTTCTGCTTTCCAAAGGAAATATTTTAATTTTTAAGTGTCTCCCTTTTTTTAATTTTAATTTTTGTTTTGGTTTCCCCTCTTTCTTTAGGACAGAACTGAAAGTAAAATATAGCTAAAAGTCAGAAATTAAATCAGCAATATCTATATTGCAGAATATCTTAGTTCGTTTGGAAGAATTTTCGCTAATAAATATAAAATATCGAAATTCGATATTCGTTTGAAAATTTG
This sequence comes from Maratus speculifer, assembly GCA_964019185.1. Taxonomy (NCBI): domain Eukaryota; kingdom Metazoa; phylum Arthropoda; class Arachnida; order Araneae; family Salticidae; genus Maratus; species Maratus speculifer. The sequence goes on from OZ025299.1 coordinate 194,320,737, forward strand.
ACCGAGATGTGCGTTGTACCCTCGATGAACGCTGCCAAATTGCAGAAGCGCTCCCGACTCGAAGTGCGTTTGAATAGATTTTCGCTTAAAAATATAAAAATCTACAAATTCGACGGTATCTCAACCTAAGTAATGTTATTGCTAAGCGCTATAACCAAGGTTCGCACACTCATTGGAATTTCCAAGGACTCTGACACCACTATTAAAATAAAATAAATAATATATTTAATTTTTAAACCACAACCTTCGTAATCCCCAGCTTCATTCACAGGTTTTACGATATTTTTCTGCCGTGAAACACTTCAAAAATATTCTTAAAATTTAGTGGTAGAAGTGTGCGAACCCTGGCTATAACAACAACAAAAAATTACCTATTAGTAGATTATAAGCAATGGTGCAGCAGTAAATTGACTAATCTCTCAAAATTGTGGGTGCCTCCAGCTTCAAAGGGGCCATGGCAACACAAAATGGTTATAAGGCCTCGGATCTTTTGAATGTGGACGCTTTTTTGTACATTTTGTTTAAATAATGATGTTTAAAGTTTAAAAGGGGGAAGGAGTTTTGTCCACAAATCCGCTGTTGCAGAATTCGCTTAGCTGCTCATAATAATTGTTATTTAGTAAGAAAGGGCGACCAACAACGAAACGACTGGAAGGATTTGTGCAATACTATTTTTTTATTTATTTATTTCGCTATTTATTTACTTCATTGTTTATTTTCATGTCTGTCCTAAATGAAGTACCCCCTATAAACCCATTTAAATTTTCTACAAATATTAGGAAATATTTTAAACATTAACATATGGCAATATTTTAAACATTTGTATTAAAAAAAAACCTAATTCTTGCAGATGAAAAGCTAATATTGAATTCTATTTTGAAATTGATTTTGGCACTCATTAAATTAGTAAAGCAAAAATAATGAAATGTTACCATAATTCCACATGCCCTGTGCTTACATGTCACAAGTTACTAATTCAGTTACGTCAAAAAGAGCAGCATGGTTGATTTGATAAAGATATGCATTAAATACACTAAGCTGAAGCAGTACTGGGATATTATGAGAGAGGGAAATATGGGATATGTTCGATTTCTTTTTTCTGTATTCTCAAACAATCAACTTTTTTACTTTCAAAATATTAAATATTTTATTTATTTATATATTTTTGTAATAGGGTAACATCCCCAGTAATTGGCACATTAAGAATTTGTCTTTAAACATACTTCAATTTTTATTACAAAGAAATAAGATAATTACTTGGAGATATTTTTAAATCAAAGAATGCATATCTGTGCATCTATTTTCCCCACTAAAAGCAAAAGAATTTGAAAAAGTATTTTTATAAAAATATATTTATAAAAAAGTTGCTGAAATCACCAGTAATTGGCACCTAGAGCACCAATGTATGACACCTTCTGATCCAGTAATTGGCACATGTTTATATTTAAAAAAAACTTTAAATTTTGCGTTGGGTTTAATTGCTTTAAATGAATTTACTGTAGATGAAGATGCCATATTTCAGGTTTTTGAGAGTAAGAAATCAGCATATTAGTCTGAAATGTGAACACTTTAAAACAATACAATATACTTATATTAATACCCAGTAATTGGCACGCTGTCCCCAGTAATTGTCATATGAAGCTTTAATGGATTCCAATTACTGATAATATTTCATATTTTCAAATAAAAACAAATGATAAACAAAATTAGTCTATAACTTTAAATGTACTTCCAAAATAAGTGGTTTAATCTCAAATTCCTTGCGAAGTCCTTGTAATTGGAATAGGTGCCAATTACTTGGAACTAGCAAAATTGAAGCACCATTTATTGGCATCTATCACTAATTCAGAAATCCAAATATTTGTGTCGAAAATACTTTTACACAATTTAAGTAGCCCTTTTTAACTAAACAAAACTGTTGTCAATTAAAATTTAAAATATATTATAAATCAGATAATAATGAATTGAAAAGCATGCCTTCTTTAAGCCAAAGAAGAAGCATTTGCAACAAAAATGGCTAATTTGATACAAGCCATAATTGTTTCTCTTTCTTAGGCACTATTGTTATCTAGTAGCATAAATCAAAGTTATAATTTTTAACGTAAATGAACATATAACTGGTATATGGTCTTGTATTTTTAAAAGACTGGGTATAAATCTTATTTTAGGACATGTTTGTAGGACGTGCCAATCATTGGTTCATGCCAATTACTGGGGTTGTTACCCTATTAAAAAAAATTCCAACAATCATTCTGTAAATAAATGTCAAAATTCACTTCAAACTAGAATTCACTACTTAATTTTGATCTATATATGAGAAGTTTTTCAATTATTACTTTTTAATCTTTCAAATTACAAATTTTGTTGAACACATTGTAATCAATTAAGCCAAATCATGGTTTTCATTTTTCTTAGATCTGTGAAAGTATTGTTCCGGCTAAATACTATGATGCAGATTCCCAGAATTTTTAAGAAGCTTGTGGCTCCTAAACCCAAATAATCCAGTCGACATATGTTGAAAGAAATTTATACTAGCAGTAATGTTTATATGGAGAAAAAACTTGGGTGTTCAAAGTGAAAATAATCTACACATATAAAAACAAGTTGGAAATTGCACGTGAACGTAGCAAATGAGGTGCGTTCGTACGATAACGAAGCTTTAAAAATATTCAGATCTTGCTGATATAGTAGAGCGTACTTCGGATATAGTAGTCGAAATCTTTGTGTTTCTGTAAATATGCAGAAAGTAAGTTTAATTACACCTCAGAAACGTATATCTTATTCATAAAATGTGAAATAGATGAATATAATTAAAACACGCCCCAAACAATGTTTTCCCGTATAGCATTATGTAGTGGAATACTTTTGTGTGGCCCTGTAATTTAATAATAAAAATTCTTTGCATCACAGATTGTACAGAATGCATATTTTAGTATATATTTCATAGATTCATACCAATTCTATTATGTTCGAATTAGTGTAACATCATAAAAATGCATTTGAATATATTTTTCCATTGACCGTAATGTAATGGAATACCTTTGATTGTCCCTGTAAATGATTTATGCATCCGACTTTCATAACATTTGAAATGACTCGATAAAATTACATAATAATTATATGTTTTAAATTTCAAACGATTAAAATGCATTTGAAATTTTTTTCCCCATTGACCCTAATGTAACGGAATCCTTTTGATTGTCCCTGTAATTGATCTATCCATCCGATTTTCATAAAATTTGAAATGACTCGACAAAATTATGTTATATTTATGTATTTTAAATTTCAAACGATTCGATTGGGAAGTTTTTGCGTTGTTATATGCGGACGGACGGACAGACAGACAGACGGACAGACGGACGGACTGAGCGACAACAATAGGTGCTACGTATTTACATAATTACGAACGCACCTAAAAAGAAGACTAATTATGACTAAAGAAGATTAATTAGTAATTATGTATATTTAATCACAGAATTATTTTAATTTGGATATGAATTAAGTAAAATATAAATTTTAAGCTATGTATAGTCAGAAAATAAAGTTGGGCAAGATAGATGTTAAACAAAAATAATGATCTATAAGCTATGAGCAATCCTGGTAGTGTGGAATATTAGGAAAGCAATAATTCTTATTTTGTCATGCATGAGTACATGTAAAATGTGGAAAAATGCGAATTTTATCAAAGAATCAAAAAAAAAAAAAAAAAAAAGTAAGGATTGCAGAAATAAACGATTTTCAGTTGAGGATTGCGAAAAAAAAACCCGAGATTTTCTTCAAAGGAACGCGGTAAAAAAAACGGGAAATTAGCAAACATTAGTCGCCAAAGGAAAAAAATTTAGTCGCAACGTGACGACTGTCGACCGTGAATCTTTACCTGTCTATACTTAAGTACCAAAACACGTATTTACCAAGCGCATGCGCCATTTCAACTCCCTGTTTTCGAACTGAAAAGAAGTACTTTGTTGTTGACAAAGATTCAACCATTCTTAGATGCATTGCATCGTTCATGATGCTTATAACCATTTACTTCCTTTTTTGTTATTAAATGTGTGTTTGTGTCTTAAAAAAAATTGTTTATTTATAGATTTAAAACCACTGAGCCAGTCGTTAAATAAGAAACTATTTTTGAAATGAATATTTAGATTAATTTACTTAGATACTTTCTAGAACAAGCATAATTATCGTTACATGGTAAATTTCACAGGATTATTCTCTATTTTACATGTATGTCTCACTTTTTCCGCACTTGAAAGACAAGTGGGACAAACTTTTCAAAATATTTGAGAATTTAAATTTTCAAGTATACTTATCATACATATATATTTTTAAAGTTTTCGGTAACAATAAATATTTTTCCAAAATATCGTATCCAAAACTGAGAATAATATATTAAATGTTCTTATAACACAAATTACATACACATATGATTAATTACTGCATTCAGTTCTTAAAGGTATATAGAAATATTATACAGAAATGCATACAGTAAGTAAAATAAACCCAACTAGAGAGAAAATTTATCCTGAGCAAAAAAATCGAACCTGGGCTTACAACATGCTTGGTTGTTGCTCTAATCACTGAACCACTCCGTCAGATACCTGAATTTGCAATTTTTTATTTATATACCATGTTGGGCAAATTCATCAGTCATTCATCAGATAGTCTTGGATGGCGGGACAATAATGAATAGATTTTGGTATTCATCCCGTCATAAAAAGCATATTAGCAACATGGTATATTAGTGAAAAATTGCAGACCCAGATAATTTGCCCAAGTGGCTGAGTGGTTAGAGCAACAGCCTGGATTGCTGTGGTATCAGATTCGATTTCTGACTCTGGCTAATTTATCACTTCATTTGAGTTTATTGTCTTTATTTTATGTATGCCTGTATAGTATTTGTATTTAGCTTTAAGAAATGTTTTTATAAAAATCGTGCCATTTCCCCCTTTCTCTCTTCTATCTATTTCAAAAATGGTAAATGTGGACTGTTTTTCATCATTAAAAATTGTAATTTATTATTATTAATTTACTTGTGACTACTTAGTTTTTGATTTTAATTAACTAATTATGCTTAAACTACTTTATTTGCAGGAAGTAAATCAAATTATGTTCCACCAAAAAAAAAAAAAAAAAAAAAAAAACCTAATGAGGATGTTTACTATTGAGGTTCGAAAGTAAATATAAAATGTCTAGAGTAATCAATTGACTGTAACCATGTTTGTATGAACAGTTATTTTTCGATTCGTTTGTAAGTAAAATTAAGACATGAATAATAATTGGTTGCCAGTAATATTTGTTCTGATGAAACTTTTTGCGGATTAATTGAGTAAAAATTGGAATAAATTTAGGGTAATTAAGCAAAGTAAAATCCCGGTACTAACATAATTTAGTATTTTTTTCATAAATCACAGTTTAAAAATATAAAATAATAATAATAATAGCTGACTTCATTTACACCAAGAAGCGAGATATTCACCTTATAATATTATATTTATTAACATTTTCTAAATTATGATTTGAAATCTATAACGATTTATAAGAATAACCATGTTTACAGATATTTAAGATTGTAGAACAATTTTACTGGATAAAATTATTTTAGCTTGGTATTATTTTTTCTTTTATTACTTTCAAGTCTGAATTTTTATTAATTTTCTTCCTAATTCTGGAAAAAAATTAACATCCTTTTGTGTTCTATTTTTTAATTTGCTTAAAATTATATATTTATAAACTAAGTAAATAAATAAATTGATAAGTAAATAAATAAAATAAAGGATAAATAAAATAAAAAATCCTAGAAATCTGGAACCTTTTCCATTTATTAAGTTAGATTATTTTACGTAGTTAAGCGTAAATGTTTAATGAGAAAGTAATAAATGACTCGTATTTTCAGTTTTACAGATATTCTCTATAAGAAGATAATCTTCAACTGAAAAATAATATCAATGCTGATTTTTCATTACTTTGAAAAGAAAGCAAGACAAAATAGTACTGAAATATATGCAAATAATCCACTTATAAATATACGCTATTGTTTAGTTCAAAGTACCACGCTAAATTAGTTCACAATAAACTTTGGTTCCTTTCTCCACCTGTCATAAATATTTATTTAATGAAAGGTTTATAGATTTGTGTAGCACTGGTGGACCAATATATTTGGAAATGTTTGAATTGATTCTGGTAGACCCTCGAAATTAGTTCCGTTCATTGAAAATTAAAATCCGTGCGATGGACACTAAGGCTTATATCAGAAAGTGATAACAAGACATCATTAATCCATATAGGCGTGCATTTTAAATGTGTAATTAACTCTGTATGCAAAATTCGTAATTATTTACTGTGTTCATGTTGATGTGATCTTATGTTCGTAGTAAGTTTAAATAGTAATATTTTTTTTAAATGTAGTTTCTATAAAACGACATTTCTCTGAATCACTGTACATTCAGCAGTCATTTTTGTAGATTATTTATTTATTATTTATTATTATTTATTTTGCATGTGCATATATACCGCTTCGAAAAAAAAAAAATTCTCTATGAAAATAAAAATATTCGTGCATGTAATTTGAAGTTTGAGTCCTTTGTTTTAAGACACGTTGGCTAATCCTGATTTAAATTAATGACGTAGGGGTAGATTGATCACACAGCTATAAAAAATAGTTAAAGTAATAATTAAAAAAATATAGAGAGAAATGTTCATTTGTATAATTCGAAATTTGATTTCTGTGATTCGGGATGGATTAAGTTTAATTATTCTGGTTAAGTTAATAAATAAATAGTAAATTTATCACGGTAAGTAAAATAAATAACAATTGCAAGATGCTAAGAGATTTTGGTTCTACATTTTTAAACGTTAATCCGTTGAATCATATTTCACGCTGAGAAAATACCTTATGCCCTCTACCTCAAGCGTTATTTAATGGCAAATCTAGTTTTCTCATCGCAATGCCAAAACAGTCACCTCATTATAAATAGCCCTCTTTACAAGTGGCACCATTAATTACTTTAAGCAATCGAGTTCCGAAGGCAATCAAAATAGTTTGAGAGAGCGCCTAGAGTTTTCCCCTCCATTGAGCTGCTCTTCAAATAACGGAGGCTTGTATGTAATTTAACGGTCTCTTTTTCTTAATATATCTCTCATCTCGATAAATTATATTGTTTTGGATCTCTTCCAAAACAAGCTAGTTTTCTCTTATAAAATTATTTTATAGCTCGAAATTTATTAATATATTTACAGGAAATGCATTAAAATTGCCATATTATTGTAAAATTTGGATTTCATTTTTAAAAAGAAGCATATTCATTCATTTTCTTGTAGTAGCGTATCCATCTGTTAAATGTTTCAGATCTTAAATCTCTCAAACGATTCTGAGTTTTCGCTATGCAAAATTTCGTTAATGTCCTTATTTTTTAGCGAAATACATCGGATGATACAGCTTTTCTAAACCTTTCTTAATTTCTTTGTCATTAGTTAATGGTTGACTAACTGCAAATTCCACAAATAATAAAATATTATGTACAACTTTTTTACGTGAAATGTGTAGAATCAAACAGCTTTCATTTTAGAAAGCACATTTTAACTCATTAAGGGGGGGTCCGGGACACAAAAATCTTCAAATTTTCTAAAAACATATTATTGGGTCAATCCATTTCAAGTGGTCCAGAAAATATTTTTTTGGTCGCTCGACCATTTTTAAAAAATCTGAAATTTTTTGTACAACAACCCTAATATGACGGAAGTTCAAAATGACCGTTCTTTTAATTTTACTATTTTTTGTTTGTGCATGGCGGCCATCTTTGTTTCATCGTGTGCAGCGATTTTCTCAGATACTAGGATACACAAAATTCTAACTATCTCGTCTTCTATTTTCCCAATTGAAATGGGGTTTGCAGCATTTTGTTCAGAATAAAATAGGCTAAATAAACAGTGATAGAAAAATTTTGAAAAATAAATTTTTACAGGTGAAATTTTAGCACAAAATGTACGATTTTTTCCAAAATCTATCCGTTTGCAAAAGGAAAATTTTCATGCAAGGGAAACTGTCAACCTTACACAATTTTTTCTACCAATAGGACAAAAGTATGTGTACTCATACACCAAGTCCCAGATCTGGGAGTTAATTTCTCTTTGCGAAAAAAATTCCGAAATTCGTCAAAAATTTCAAAAATCGCACTTTTTAGGCTTTGATATCTCTGGTGGGGCACGAGATAAAAATCTGAAATTTTGGCCTATGATAGTATGGTGTAGTAGTGTTATGTACAAAAAATTTCAAGAAGGAGATTTGACTACAAGCTGAGATATGACAGGCAAAATATGTGAAAATAATACTGTCAAACTTATAAACCTACTATGTAATTGTTCAACAAGACTGTCAACCTTGCACAATTTTTTCTACCAATAGGTCAAAAGTGCGTGTACTCATACACCAAATTCCAGATCTGGGAAATGATTTCTCTTTGCGAAAAAAATTCCGAAATTCGTCCAAAATTTCAAAAATCGCACTTTTTAGGCTTTGATATCTCTGGTGGAGCACGAGATAAAAATCTGAAATTCTGGCCTTTGATAGTATTGTGTAGTGGTGTTATGTACAAAAAATTTCAAGAAGGAGATTTGACTACAAGCTGAGATACGGTGATTAAAAAAATGTTAAGAAATGCTATTACGAGTACATTAGGAGAAATTAGATTAGTCTCTTTTATTACAATATTTACACAAAAAATATCGTTTGTTGAAAACAGTTAAATAATAAACATTTAATTTACAAAATACTATATATGCTCAACAAAGAGCTTAATATTTAGGAGAGATGTTATGAGTTCGACCAGTTACTGGTGTCAGTCCATCAGGCTGTTCTTTCTAAAAATTTTACTTGAAGCCTTCAAATCTTGTCATCCCTTGTTAACTTGAATGAAATTCTCTAGGTTTAATAATTGAAGCCATGTCAACTCGATCAGTTGTAATCCATTGTCTGTAATTTACTTTTCCTGAAATGTGTTCCGAGTAAAATTGTTGCAATAGCATTTCTAGTAGATTTGTTCATCTGGACAAATAGTGTATTAGCTTAGCATACATTCTGAATTGTTTAAATCACACAGAAGCATTTGAAAAAGATATTTTTAATTAACATTTAACTTTATACCATAAAAAATTAATTTAAATTTTGGAGGTATGAACAAATACATAGTAGGATACAATAGTTAGGCAGTATTGTTTTCACATATTGTCCATGTCATATCTCAGCTTGTAGTCAAATCTCCTTCTTGAAATTTTTTGTACATAACACTACTACACAATACTATCAAAGGCCAGAATTTCAGATTTTTATCTCGTGCTCCACCAGAGATATCAAAGCCTAAAAAGTGCGATTTTTGAAATTTTGGACGAATTTCGGAATTTTTTTCGCAAAGAGAAATTGTTTCCCAGATCTGGAACTTGGTGTATGAGTACACGCACTCTTGACCTATTTGTAGAAAAAATTGTGTAAGGTTGACAGTCTTGTTGAACAATTACATAGTAGATTTATAATAGTTTGACAGTATTATTTTCACATATTTTGCATGTCATATCTCAGCTTGTTGTCAAATCTCCTTCTTGAAATTTTTTGTACATAACGCTACTACACAATACTATCATAGGCCAAAATTTCAGATTTTTATCTCGTGCCCCACCAGAGATGTCAAAGCCTAAAAAGTGCGATTTTTGAAATTTTTAACGAATTTCGGAATTTTTTTCGCAAAGAGAAATTAACTCCCAGATCTGGGACTTGGTGTATGAGTACACGCACTTTTGACTTATTTGTAGAAAAAATTGTGTAAGGTTGACAGTTTCCCTTGCATGAAAATTTTCCTCTTGCAAACGGATAGATTTTGGAAAAAATCGTACATTTTGTGCTAAAATTTCACCTGTAAAAATTTATTTTTCAAAATTTTTCTATCACTGCTTGTTTAGCCTATTTTATTCTGAACAAAATGCTGCAAACCCCATTTCAATTGGGAAAATAGAAGACGAGATATTTACAATTTTGTGTATCCTAGTATCTGAGAAAATCGCTGCACACGATGAAACAAAGATGGCCGCCATGCACAAACAAAAAATAGTAGAATTAAAATAATGGTCATTTTGAACTTCCATCATGTTAGGGTTGTTGTACAAAAAATTTCAGATTTTTAAAAAACAGTCGAGCGACCAGTGCTGGACCACTTGAAATGGATTGACCCTATTGCATTGCATATTGTTTATTGCATTAAAAATTTCTATTTTCTTCTGCTTAAAATGACATTTAAATCTTGTTTCTATCTTAATTAGAAGAGAAAAGATTGATTTTTTCGTTTTGGTTTATTTTCAATATCTTACTTTCTGGCAACGGGTGTCATAGAAATGACTTCTTGTGAAGATGCGTTTTTCTTCATGATGGGTTTTTTCATAATTTCTTGAATTTAAGTTGTTATAAGTTAAGAACCGTTAAAGGTAAATGTTTTAAACTTCGAACGTGTCTTTTTTTTACTCTTTTACTTTAATCTTGATTCCTCAAATTTGAAAAAAAATATTTACTTTTGAAAAATTTTGACTTTCTTTCAAAATTTGACTTTAAATAGTTTTATATGTATTCTTAAATAATATTTTTAAAAATGCTGAATCAAAATTAAAATTTAAATGTTTCTGTTCATTTAAATGTGAAAAAAAAATTCTGAAATTCTACATGTAATATTTTGAGTTATAACGATTTTATGCTACCCCACTTTTTTAATAAATTTTAAATTAAAAATATATGAGAAATTTTATCATGTGATTTTGTTTACAAATGATGTGGTTAACCATCACAATTCAAAATTTTATGTCAATAAATAAAAACTATTTTTAAATGTGTCTTGGACCCCCTTAAAAAACTTTCATTGAGATATATTTAGGAAATTTAATATTATAAGTTCGTTACATTACATCTTACATGTAATGCATTTTAATGGTAGACCAAGCCCGTTTTGAAAGAAGAAAAAAAAATTATTTAGACTAGGAAGTTGCATAAAATCCGTTTTATCTACTGTTTTATAATCCGTTTTTTTTTTCTTTTTTGCCTTGGATCTACTCCCACAGAGAAACAAATGTGTTTTCATACATGGTCTTGCCATACATGGTATCTGTTTATAAACTTGGTTCACTGTGGGAGTGAACAAAACAGATTTTATGCCCCTTCTAATCTTATATATATATACAGGGTGTTTCGCTACCAGACCGACAAACTTTGAGGGGTGATAGTAGACATGAAGACAAACATTATTAAATGGGAAACCGTGGGGCGCAAACGTCTTCCGTAGGTGCTAGGGGCCATTAAAGTTTAAGGTCCAAAACTTCAAACGGTTATAAAAAACGGAAAAAAGGGTGGATTCGTTTGCGGTTTTCGCTAAAATCATTCTTTATATCACGATTTGTTTGTAAAAAATTTTTAAAGGTTACGTTCAAAAATTGTCGATAGAGGGCGCTTTAGACTTTAGAGTAACGAAAAACTACTTTTTACTGTTATTTTTTGCATGGGGTTGAAATTATTTTAAAGTTTAGACTTTAACTTAAATTTTAATCCCAAAATCGGAAACATTGGGATCGGGTAACTGGCGAAAATTTAACTGTGAACAGAGGGTCGGATTTTAAACATTCATAAACATTATACAAGCTGATCGATTTTGTTGCGGTTTGCGTGTAGGTCATTCCCTTGGTAATTATTTTATTCAAAATGACTAACAGCTCTTGTGTCTCCATTTTTTGATAGAGGGCGCTTTCGACACATCTCCGACATTTCAATGGCATTACTCCTGGGTGTTTTACTACCAGACCAACATACTTCCAGGAAGTGTTAGGGATGCAAAGTGACTCGGAATCACATAGGAATGTAACATTGAAAATGCCTTTTTAGCGAGTTGTGGTTAAAAGAAGTAGAGAAAAAAGCAACAGAAACACGTTGTGAAATAGCAACACGTTAATATGGCAGAAAACAATTTAGTTAAGGGTTTTACTACAAAAGGTGTCCGAAATTACGACCAGAAGTAGTCGGGCATGCTTGACAGCAGCGATGCATGTAATTCCTCACGCTTTGAAAGGTTCCTGGCATCTCGGATAGCTTTCTGGCAGCTACAGAAATTCGAGCTGAGAGGTCTTCCACTGACGGTACGTGAGACTCATACATTCAACTTTTCATTTGACCCCAGCAGAATAAGTCCATACAGATTCAGATTGAGCCAGGTGGGGGAGCTTACTAATTGGTTTGAGCTCAACTAGCCCCACACAGCAATGTTTATTTTTAAAAAATACGGAACAATTATAAACTAATAAAATAAAGGTAGGTAACAAAAAGTAATTGATATAATGAAGTTGGTGCGACGATCTGGCAGGCCAACGAACTGGGCCACCACTACCTATCGACCACTGTCCATATGTTACGTTGAGGTGTCTGCGAACATCATTGATAAAATGTGGAGGAGCCCCATCGTGTTATAGAGTGGCGCAAAGAAAGAGGAACATGTGCTTTTACCAGAAGTTCCGACAGAACGTGTTGTAGAATTATCAAGTTGCTTTTTTCTCTGCTTGTTTTAACCCTAACTCGTAAAAAAGGCACCTTCGACGTTACATTATAATATGATTCCGAGTTGTCTTTGCATCCCTAACACTTCCTGGAAGTATCTTGGTCTGGTAGTAAAACATACAGGAGTAATGCCATTGAAATTTCGGAGATGTGTCGAAAGCGCCCTCTATCTAAAAATGGGGACACCAATGCTGTCATTTTGAATAAAATAATTACGAAGGGCACGCAAACCGCAACAAAATCGATTAGTTTTTCAAATGTTTATGAGCATTCAAAATCCCCTCCTCTGTTCACAGTTCAATTTTCGCTAGTTACCTGATCTCAATGTTTCCGATTTCGGGCTTAAAATTTAAGTTAAAGTCTAAACTTTAGAGTAACTTCAACCCCGTGCACAAAATAAGGATAAAAAGTAGTTGTTTGTTACTCTAAAGTCTAAAGCGCCCTCTATCGACAATTTTTGAACGTAACCTTTAAAATTTTTTTACAAACAAATCGTGATATAAAGAATGATTTTAGCGAAAACCGCAAAGGAATCCACCCTTTTTTTCGTTTTTTATAATCGTTTAAAGTTTTGGACCTTAAACTTTAATGGCCCCTAGCTCCTACAGAAGACGTTTGGGCCCCATGGTTTCCTATTTAATAATGTTTGTCTTCATGTCTACTATCATCCCTCAAAGTTTGTCGGTCTGGTAACGAAACACAATGTATATATAATTCAAAATGGATTTGGTCTACGATGTCTGTTAACCCTTTATATCTTTATATACTGTAATGCATTATATCTTTTGCTTTATGATTCTTTTTTTAATATTTTGTATTGTTGTACCTTGACATCTGAATTCGAGTTATTTCTTGAACATTGACACTTCAAACATATTCATTAAAGATAATTTATTTCATCGTTTTAACATCTAGTCATTAAAAAAATATTTTTCTTTCAACGTAAGTTACTTCCTGTATTATCCTCTTCGGTGCCTGGGTCCCCATTTGGGGATCTTGTCCTTTTACTTATTAAAAAAAAAAACAAAAAAAAAACACTGATTTTATTTTTTTACAATTTTATATCACTTCTTAATGGCTGAATGTTTTTTATCTTGAAAGCAAACGAATAAATGCCTGCATCGAAGCTGAATCCCTCATAAAATAAATATTATTTTTACTATTATTTTTAACACAATCAAACTGATTGGTAAAGTAATCATACGAATTGAATATTTCCAGCTGAGCGAAAAATTGCTCAGGCCGGGGATCGAACCCGGATACTTGGCATACAAGGCCAATGCTTTACCTGTTAAGCTATCTGGGCGATAGCCGGCTGGGATTTTTCGCTCAGATAACTTTATTGGTCGGTATACTTGGTCGGTATACATCCGGTCTGTCATTTGAAATAGCTCACAGAATAAACCGCAGGTAATGGAACTCCATATAACGATGGATACGTAGATATACTATTATTTTTAACACAATCAAACTGATTGGTAAAGTAATCATACGAATTGAATATTTCCAACTGAGCGAAAAATTGCCCAGGCCGAGGATCGAACCCGGATACTTGGCTTACAAGGCCAGTGCTTTACCTGTTAAGCTATCTGGGCGATAGCCAGTTGGAAATATTCAATTCGTATGATTACTTTACCAATCAGTTTGATTGTGTTAAAAATAATAGTATATCTACGTATCCATCGTTATATGGAGTTCCATTACCTGCGGTTTATTCTGCGAGCTGTTTCAAATGACAGACCGGATGTTACGACCAATAAGGTTATCTGAGCGAAAAATCCCAGCCCGCTATCGCCCAGATAGCTTAACATGTAAAGCATTGGCCTTGTAAGCCAAGTATCCGGGTTCGATCCCCGGCCTGGGCAATTTTTCGCTCAGCTGGAAATATTCAATTCGTAAAATATTATTTTTGAGTTTGCAAAATATCTAAAAATGTCCAAAAGATAATGTGACCAAGAAAGTGATGAATTTTCATTAATGTATAACTTAAATCTTTTTTTTAGGGGGGGGAGGATTTGTTGATTATTGACTTGTTTAAAGTTCTTAAATTTGTGATTGAGTTAATTTAAATTAATGGTTATTAAATTAATGTTTTAAGGGGTTTGCAGTTTTGGATCCATATATTTTAACCTAAATTACTAAGCGTCTATAGGATCAGTTTCAGAAACGATATTTTTTCTGACGTTTACAATGTCATTTTGCCTGGAAAAAACAATGAATAAGCATTTGTATTATTTTTTTAGCTGCGGAACTGATGAGGTTAAAATAAACGGTCGATCTACAGTCACAGATAGATTTCGAAGTTAAATACTAATTTCACCAGTAAAAAATAAATTAAGATTAGAGAAAAATCCAGTTTAACAATTTTATTTTGCCGCTTTTGACGAATTTTGAATTTCATTTTTCTGTATGAACTGGTTTTGTCAGAATCATATTAAACTAGTTCTCAACTGCACTGCTCAAAAAACCTAATACTTTCTAACTCAATGACGCATACATTTTTAAACGCAAAGGTATGAAATTGGAAGATCGTCAAAAGGCGTTTTTCTACCTTCGTTTACTGATTTTTCTGCTTTCGTCGGGAAATTCGGTTGAAAAAGTCCTTTTGACAATATTTTCTGAAACATCTATTGTGTTTACAAAAAGAAAAAAAAAGAGAGAGAGAGGGAAAAGAAAATGAAAAGAAAAAAGGAAGTCGGTTTCTGTCTAACACCTTCCAGTTTCATGCGTTTCTGAATAAAAAAGGAATTAAAAATCTATCATAAAGTTTCCTCTTAGGATTTTTAGAACAACCTTATAATGATATATATATTATGTAGCATTTGGTCCTATCAAAAGCTTATCAAGATGAAAATTGTAGATAATATTAAGAAGATTTATAAAAACTGAGCGAATTTGATATCTTAATGAAATGATGAAATGATGATTTTTTTTTTAATTTTCTCCCCCGCCCCCTTTACCCCTGTTTTTTGATTTTATTTCTTTTTTTCTGTAAGAATTAGTTTTATCAAAAATTTGTCAATATAAAAGTTGTAGATAGATTTATAATAAATTTAAGTGGATTTAATATCTTGGAAATTGACGAAATTATACATTTTTTTTTCTTCATAAAAAACTATTTTTTCGCTTTTTGAGCTCATTTTTAATGGTATCAAAAATCTAAGTTTTTTGCCCCGTTACTTTTCCTAGAAGTAATAGTAACTTTGCACTGATTTAATAAGTATTGTAATTATGAAGTTTATTGGTTCTTTCTGTTTTCACTAATCCCCTCCCTCTTTTCGCCTCTCCTTGGTCCGATTTTGTATATTAACAAACTTGGCCGAGATTTTCTGCCCTTTGATTTTATTTATCGGTTTGGAAGAGATTTGTTCAGAATTATTGAAGTTAACGTGTTCATAAAAAAGGGATATATATATATAATATATAGGCAGATATATAATATAAAGTTTTCAACTAGTGGTAGTTTTGGGTTCTGGGGGTCATAATCAGCAAGTTTTTTAAGAAATTCCAACATAGGGGAGAATGTAATAAGTAATATGTAGTTTTTCGTAAGAAATCTTCTTAAAAAGATGTTTAAAAACAATTTTCTCATTCTTTAAGCTTGCTTCTTATGCTCAAATATTTAAAGTACCAATGGATACTGTCCCAATTAGTTTAAATTTACCCGTATTATCTATACTAATAAAAGAACAAAACGCTCTGTCTGTGTGTGTGTCTGTGTGTGTGTCTGCGATGGCTAGCAAAATCTACAGCACGTACAAAGCTCAAAATTTTTTTGAGAGTAGCCCAATATCTCTCCTGATGCACCTGAGCTTCAGAATTTCAAAATTCCAATTATTAACTGAGTAATTAATTAAAATCAAGAGGTCACTCTCATAAAAAATCATCTTTTCCCAATTTTTTTCTCTTTCATTTGTTTATGGTTGGTTGGTTGTGTAAAAATTTTCGCAGAAGTAATAAGAAAGCTGAGACAGAATTAAAGAAACCCATGGAGGAATAAGATAAGTGGAGGTGAAGTAAGCTCAAAAAAGGTTTGCGATATGAAACCATTTATCGCTCAAATTTAATGTGGCAAACAAAAGGACGTGGAAGAGATTTTGTATTATAAGACGAATTGAAAGAAATGAATTACAGTTGAAGCATATTTCAAGAGGAAATAGCAAATTTTTAAAATGGTCTTCGTTCTATTATTATTTATTAGAATAAATATTCGCTTTTAAAATGAAGGAAATTGGAAAATTAGCAATAATTAAATATCAAATTAAAATTAAATAAGATATTGAAAACATTTAATACGAATTAAAAATTGTATAACTAAAAGTTTCCTTCATTAATGTAATTTTCAATACTTTATAACGTAGATGAAAAATGTTTATGACTTAATAATTGCATGTAAATAAATATTTAAAATATAATGATGAAAACATTCTTTTAAAATCATGTATGAAAACTTAAGTAATAAATATTAATCTAAAATATAAATTTCTGACTGCAGACGATTTTAATGTACTAACAAAATAATGTTATATTTTCAAGCAAAACGTTAAAATAATTTTCTATATTGATATTTAAAACACATATGATAAAATAATTAATAAATTTTTACCGGTGAAGCGATAAATTAGTTCTTTTTTTAAAAACGAGAGAAAAAAAAATACAGGTTTAAACCTGTTTCAATTGATAGCGAAATTTTAAAATGGAGGGCCAAAATCACAGTCCGGTGAAATCCAAACACCTCATTGGTCATTGAGCCGCGTCCTTTTCAGGGAATAATCTCTTAGCAGTTGGGTAAATGTTGTCATACTCCTTTTTCCGAGAAAAAATCGTAGCGGCAGTTTTGAAGTAAATCTTATCTCTTTTCATTTATAATCTAAATTTTTCACTCTCATTTTATAAAATGGCATCAAAATATCTTAATTGAGTTAATTTCGATGGTTTATCTTAAATAAGAACAGACGGTAACAATCGCTTAAAAAATACTTTCCCCCTCACCTTTTTCAAATGGAGAAACAAGTTCGTGATTTTCACCCTTACCACTCGACCAATGGGGTGGCTGGATTTCACTTGACTGTGATTTTGGCCCTTCATTTTAAAATTTCGCCAATTGATAGGCGTGTCAAAGCACGTGCTTTTGTTGGTACTTAATTGGGCTTAATGTAGAATTACATCTTAAGCATCATCTCCAGAGATAATACCTCCACTCTATTAATTTCTTTTTACTCTATGAAAGAAACCAATTTGAGATTTTGACATTTCAAAAGTGACTGTTTTTTTCCCAAAGACCTTTAAAATTCATAGACTGGCAAAATGTCAGTTTAACTTAGGATTTTTGAACATAGCTATTACGTCAGATCGTTGGTACTTCGTACATTAGAATGTATTTGTGGTTGGCTATGTTGCAGTTAATATATGTATATGTATATATGAGGCTTTTTTAGCAGTTTTTTTAAATCATTGATTAAATTTGAATGCATTTATTTAAGTTAAAATTTTATTAAGACTTTAATTTGTTTTTAAAACAAAAATGAAATGGCTCTTTGACGTACAATTTTTCGAATAGGCAGACGATTCATACACAGTAATAAATTATCAAATAGCAAAATAAATTATATATAAAAAATAGTCACTAAAAGAATAGTAGCAAAACATAATGTTTAGGCGTATTAACACATAACCCGATCCCAACCAGAAAAAAACAGACTATACTCCGATCCAAGCAAGACAAAAATTTCATGAGCATAAACGCGACCCGAACCTAAAAATTCCATTTGAAAAAAAAACTATGGATTTGATATTTGACCCGAATCAAATCTGAATCCCACAAAAATATTCAAATGAAGCATACCCCAATTCGATCAAAGAAAAATAATGTTCGTGTATATGCAACCCGACCCGAACCTAAAATTTTTCTCTGAAAAAACCCAAAAAATGACCAGAACGAAACCTGAAATCGATAAAAATATTCCAAAGAACTATAACCTGATAAGAGCAAGACAAAAAAACTTCCATGAACATAAACCTGACTCGAACCTAAAAAATTCCATTTGAAAAAAAAGCCTGAAGTTTTATGCAAACTACATCTGAATCCGATCAAAATATTCGAAAGAACCATAACCGGATTCGAATAAGAGAAAATAATTTTCGTGGACATGAAACCGATCGGAACCTAAAATTCCATTTGAAAAAAATACCTGAAATTTGAATCGACAAAAATATTCCACAGAACCATACCCGGACCTGAACAAGACAAAAAAATTTCCATGAACATGAACCCAATCCGAACCTAAAAAATGAACTAAATCTGAATCTGACAAAAATATTCCAGAGAAGCATATCCTTATTCGAACAATGCAGAATAATTTCCGTTGATGCGCAACCCAACCTGAACCTAAAAATTCCATTAAAAAGCCGAAATCTGAATTGAACGACATCTGAACCCGAAAAAAATATTCCAAAGAACCAAAACCCGATCCGAGCAAGACAAAATAATTTCCCTGGACATGAATCCAACCAGAACCTTAAAAATCAATTTAAAAAAAAATACCTGAAATCTGAATCGAACCAAATCTGAATCCGACGAAAATAGTCCAAATAACTATAACCAGATACGATCAAGACAATATAATTTCCATGAACATAATCCCCATTCCAAACCAAAAAATTTGTAAAAAAAAGAAAAAAAAATCCCGAAATTTGAACCAAACTTAATCTGAACCTAACAAAAATATTTCAGTGAAGTATAACCTCATTGGAACTAGGTAAAATAATTTCCATATAAGTACAACCCGACCCGAACTTAAAAATCCCATTTGAAGGGAAAAAAAAAACCCCACGAAATCTGAATTGAAACGAATCTAAACTGAACACAAATATTCCACACAATCATAACCGTATCCGAAGAAGACAAAATAATTTCCATGAACATGAATCCAATCCGAACCTAAAATTCGGATGTTCTACAAAACATAATGCGCTCCGTAGCGGTGGAAAGTGAAACTAAGTACTTAGCGCGAGATGGTTAAAATATTTTGTTTATAGTTAATGTTAAATTAGAACTAGGTTACGGTTAGATAACAGTTAGGTTGCAATTACGTTCCGGTGACCCTTTTGTTATTTTATTTTCCGGTTAGGTTACAGTTAGGTCATGGTTAAGTTACAGTTAGGTTAAGGTTAATTTGCGGTTAGGTTGTGGTTAGATTATGGGTAGGTTATGATTAGGTGACGGCCAAGTTACATTTATGGTATATTTAACTTGCAGTTAGGTTACTGTTAAGATACAGCTAAGTTACAGACAAGTTATGATTCCGATACAATTAGGTTACGGTTAGGATTTTGTTCATAGAATGAACATTACGCATGTTTGATAAAAAATATACACCTATTTTTGTAAAATGGCTCTGAATTTATAATATTATATACTAACCTTTTAGCGAATCATCGAGAATCGATTTCATTCACGGTATAGTCAGATTTAAGAGTGATATATAATTAGTTTGAAATTCAAAATATTTCACTTGGGATATCTATGTGAAAAAAGTATTTAGTTAAGTCACTTAACAGTAATTTTAAGGATAAATATCAACACGAAATCGTTGGACACATATTCCCTCCTGCGTTTCCCATTGCAGTCATTTTAGGTATTTTTGCAGCTAAATATTAGTTTTTTAAAAAACCAATTTTTGACACAGTCAGGGGGCACGTATTTAATATAATGTACACTGTAAAAAATTTGACCCTTTTGCTGTATCATCACTCCCCCGCTTTTATAGAATATATCTCTTTTGACCTATGACAATGCTCCAAAATAGGCTGAAGTAATCATTTTCTATAAAAGCGGTGGAGTGACGATGCAGCAAAAGGGTCAAATTCTTAACAGTGTATTAACACATATTTTGAGTTGAAGATAAAATCATAAAAATTTCAAGTTCGTTTAACATTATTATAACGGACCCGGGCAACGCCGGGCGGGTCAGCTAGTCGAAATATAAAATTCTTATAATACTGCTACTGGTTCTGAGATGCGTGCATATCGAAAAATTTTATTTTTTATTTCATTTATCGTCAACTCTTTACAATATTATAGCTTTATGTGGCGAAATACAAAATTAATTTTTCTTTCTAATTTAGTGAACATTATCTTTTTTATATCAAGAAGAATCGTTCTTCATAACATTGGCATTTTTTCACCAATTATGTGTTAAAAAGGGGGGGGGGCATTTTTGAATGAATATTTCTGTTAAGATCATATTTCATAATACTTTATACCTCTGCACTTGAAATTGTTTCTTTAAATTCATTCACGGATAAAAATTATTATTTTTACGGTATTGAAGAAAATAAACACATTTTACCTTTCAAGTTTCGCGGTAAATCTGTTTGATACTGCTGATGTTTATCCAATTCATCTTTGCTATTCACTTTTAATTTTTAAGGTTATCCTTTGATTGATTTAGGTTTTCTTTCTTTTCTTTATTTACTTTGCCAAATCGAGTTTTCGCTTGTCATTTGTTATTATCATTGCCAGTTAAACAACTAAAAAAGTTTTTATATTTTGTAGCAATTTTTCTTTTACACATGACAATTTATTCACTAACATTGAACTCGATATTACGAGCAACAGACGCACCATTCAATAGAACTAAATGACATAGAATAAAACAATTGTGATCCAAATTCAGTTGCGTAATTATTGCAATGTTTTTGCACTGTTATTTGGACTCAAATGCACTTTCATATGAAACATTAATTACATTTGATTTGAATAGCGAAAAAAACTAAATGAATTTACTTAAATGTCTAGCATTTAGTTGTAATAACTTCAGTAAAAGCCTATAAATAAAAAACTCGCATATTAAAAAAGGAAACATGTATTCAAATATCTATTAGAAGATTTAATTGTCCAAACTTATTATTAATGTCATTATAACGGAATCAACATTATAACTATTTAACAAAGAATATAATGAAAATTGCAAAGAGTTGCGATTACACACACACGCCTCCTCGTATAATATTAAAAAGTTATCTCCGAAAATAAACTGTTTTGGCTCGTTGCAACTAATAAGAGTTAAATCTCTGAAACTGATTGAAGTATTTTCTGAATTGAAAATGTAAATATGATGTATTAATCTTAGGTTGATCTGCATAGCTTAAATAAAGGTGATGTTTCAATGAGGGGATATGCTTTTTCTTTCTTAATGAAAAATCCACCTCCTACACTGATGCCACTTAGTAATCAACGAGAAATAACGAGAGAAATGCGAATATAATGAAAAACATAAATTAAGAAGAGCTAAATAAACGGCACGCCATTAAAAATATGAAACAAAACAAAAATGCACCTGAATTTATTTTTGTACCATTTGAAGAGTCCTCTTTAGTGTCAATGCACGTGAGAAAATGATGTCGCAACTTTACAAATCTAAGAGTACAAATATATATTCTCTAATAATTTTTGCCTATATGAATTTTGAAAAGTTTAGTTTTAAAGTTTACATTTCCTAGTGCTAAGTAAATTTTATTTCCACCTCTTGAAAAGCTGTTTCCCGATCTTCCTTAATTTTTTTTTAATTGTGTCTACTTGGAGTTCCATTATCTATATCATTTTTTTTCTGGTGAGCTGTTTCAAATAACAGACAAGGTTCCATTATCAAAAGGTTGAGTGAGTGGATTGTGTCCACCGGATTTGTTCAGGATAGCTCAATTATTTGAGCTTTTGCAGCTTAAACCAAGGTCTTGGGGGTCTGGATTCTGTCCAAAACATTTTTTCACTCAGTTGGAAAATACTAGATTTACAAAACATTTTAAAAACTTTATACCAGCCAATTTATTTAAATAAATGATCTAGCTTTTATGTGGAAGCCATTTGAAATCTATTTGATTTCATTCATAAAATATAATTTCTGCTTCAAATATAATTATTTGAGCAGCAGTTTAATGTTTAAAATGTATGAGTTGGCAAGTAAGCCGTCTGTTTTTCAGTCTATATCCATGTACTTGTGTAATTATCTAAATGACTTAAAATATTCAGTAGATTATTAAAGCGCATTTTAAAAATAAAACAGCTCTAATTATTTGAGTAACTTTGACTATAGTAATAAAAGGAACGAATGACTAAAAGTATAAATATCTATACATACCTTACATTGGTGAATAATACGTACTACGACTTAAAAAGTAAAAAGCATGTATGAAAATTTTACAAAAATTGGTACTTTGGAGCCTGATTGCACGAAAAGCGTATTAACATTGTTTTTCTTTTCGTAACTGCGAATATTATAAACATTTTGAGACTATTAATTCTTTTTCATCTTACAGTTGCTTTCTGTCAAAAATATGTTTTATTCAAACAGTGTTTTTGTTCAGAGAAAGTGCAAAGGCATTTTCGATCATAGCTGAAAAGAAAGTGTTAGATAAATTTACCAGTCAAATCACTTCTGTTTATCTCGTAAAAAGCAAAGACTGAATGTATAAAAGCCTGGCGTAGTGCTACTGTTTGGTTTTTAGATTTTATTGTTGTACCTTTGGAAGCGTTGTGTTTATAAATCACTTTTTTTTTTTTTTCAAAAATTTCAATAAATCTTGTTGCTGTCATAAAAATGCTAAATCTTTTTCTTTTCAATCCCTTCTTGAAGTGGTGATTCAAGAGTGAAAATGCATTTCATTTGACACATTTTTCTTATTTTGGAAGTCTCCAAAATACATTTTTTAAGCTAGTTAGCTTCTTTTAGAGAAGATATTTTTCAAAATATTTCAGTTTTATTGTTTAGTATTTTGGCAGTTTTTCAGCTTCAGCCATATGTATAAAATGAAATATATATATGTTGTATGCTTGCATTATCTGCCACTTAATGCATTTTTAAAATATTCTGTCGCGCAGTAAGCGTTTCCTTCTCTGATATAGAAATAAATATTTACAATTTATGTTTCTGTAAATGTCTTATGTTAAAATAATAAAAGAAATGTGTAATATCGGAATTGCATTTAATGCATTGTGCTACGCACAAACAATTAACAAGTATTTTCACAGTTCAGGGGGAGGAACGGAAATATTTTTTAGGATCCCTTACCTGAGTTACATTGCATGTCTATTTTTCATGTTATAAATATAGATTTTGCGCAATAAAAAATATATATATATATATATATATATATATATATATATGAATATTACAAAATAGAAATTTTTCAGTAAGTGTTTTCTGCGTGGGGAGCAATTTATTTCAGATAATGTAGAAACTGAAAACATGAATAGAACCAGAAAAATCTCCTATTTGCATTACTTGAATTTATATTAAATTTGAAAATTCAGCAGGAACTTTTGACCCACCTTGTATTACCGTACAAATCCTTCTGCCATAAAATATATAAACAAACCATAAAACATATAAAAAGCAACCAAAATCTGAAAAATACAATGATACTCGGATAGACATCGACCTCAGAAAACCCACTAAAAAATATTGATTTTAAAATATTGAAATCCAAACGAGAAATTTGAAAAAAAAAAAAAACTCTGTCATTAAACAATAGTTTACCCGTATCTTCGCGTGACTATCTTAGGCCGTTAAGTTCTGATGCCTTTTTTTTTTTTTTTTTTTTTTTTTTTTTTTTTTTTTTTTTATGGAATGATTTAAGTTTGCTTTTTTTTCTCTGATTTCTTCTCTATTTCTATCTCATAAATTCTGTGTTTTAAAATTTTCTTTTACTTAACCATATTTTGAAGAAAAGCGTTAATTACAAATGTTAAAAAAAAAAAAAAAAAAAAAAAAAAAAAAAATAATCCTAGTAGTTTATATTGTGCAAAAGGTTCCAATTACATTTAAAAATCGCTATTCTCCTTTCTTATGGTAGGGGTTTTTTTTAGATCAAAGATGAAAGAAACGATATAAAAGAATATAAACAGTAAATATTAATTAAAAAGCCAGTTTCAAGTAATTATAGCTCTCTTCAGAAAAAGCTGAATAGAGGCGCTTAGTCTTGTTCAAAATGAATCGGAACGTTTAATCGGAACTATAAATCATTTAAAGATAGTCTAGACTATTTGCTAATTACAAAGGACTTTTTCTTCTTTTTTATTTTATTTTTGTTTTATTTTCGTAAAACTTTCTTTTGAAAACCAAAATTTGTGATTTCTTTAACATGAATGTTTAGGTTTAAAGTTTCATGACTAATTCTGTTTTTCATCCTCAATACAATAGTATTAATGAATGTTTATATTTTTTCTTTTTGGTTAGAATTTTTTTATTTGATTTGTGTATTTTCTAGTCTTTATAGTATGAAATTAAAAATTTCACTCTTTTTTACAAATGTATTAAACAACGATTTGTTTTTAGCCATTGGTCAGGCGCTGCGGACCTGACAGGCGCATACGCTAAGGCTTAATCAATGATGCCTCAAAAATTGCACAATGCTTTATTTGTTTTAAGGTTAACAAATCAGGTTTTATGAAACTTATTTCGAATATCCTCTCTTTATATTTCCTAATGTGTAAGTCACTAATCATATTAAGACCGTTAGAATTGAATTAACTAGGTTCTATTGAAGACTTTAAAACCTGTGCGGCGCGCATTGCGACTGATCTCGGCAGTCTTGAGATTCCCCTGTCGCAGTGTTAATACAGTGAAACCTCCAAATAAGGGACACCTATGGAACCGCAACTTTTGTCCCTTAAATAGAGGTGTCCCTTATTCGGAGTTTCTTACACAGTGAAACCTCCAAATAAGGGACATCTATGGGACCGCAACAGTAGTAGGAAAATAACAGTACGGGCTCATGCGGAGGGGCAGAGGGGCCGTCCCTCCGCATCCCTCCGCGCCCCCTCCGCATCCCTCCGCGTCCCGCCTGCGGTGCCGCCTGCGATACCTCCATGCCTCCGGCTGTTCCGCCGCAACAAACCGCCCCGCCGCCGCCACCATCCCTCCTGCGCCCACCATGCATCACCCTCCACAAACGCCCCCCCTAGCCGAAAAAAGGAACATTCTATTATAACATGAGAGGTGATCAACCTTCCCTAATTAAAAATATTACCAATCACATCTCAACTCGGTCAATACCTCTCTTTAACTGACATTTCCTCTCCTAAATGACCATTCCCTCCCTGAAACGGTCATTACCTTGTAAACAATCATTTCTAAAGCTATATAAATCTATGTTTTTCGATATTATTTTTAAAAGGATGTTAAACATCGAAGTGATTAGTGCTTTATGTGTTTACATATTGATGTGTGCCGTTTTTTCACTCGTTTATATTTTTACTAAAGTTGATAGACTAGCAGTAGATTTTATATTAAATTTTAACGATACAGAGCATTTTCCCCATTAATATCATATTATGGAGAAAAGTTATCAGGATCCAAGTCAAATTGCTAGTTTTGGAGGAGTGGACGCTCTTCATCGAGCACTTCACGGTAAGGTATCTAAGAAAAAAATTAAATCTTGGTTAGAAGGGGTTGATGCTTACACTCTTCATAAACCTGTACGCAGAAAATTTCAAACAAATCGAGTGATTGTGTATTCTATAGATCAGCAGTGGCAAGCGGATTTGGTAGATTTAACTTCTTTACAGAAATTTAATGACGGATTTCGTTACATTTTAACATGCATTGATATTTTATCTAAGTATGCATGGGCCTACCCTTTGAAATCGAAACGTGCTGAAGATATAGTAGCGGTGTTTGAATCCATTTTTCGAACAAGGAAACCAAAGTATTTGAATACTGACGCCGGTAAAGAATTTTTAAATTCTCGTTTACAGAAGTTTCTGAAGCAACAAGGTGTTCGATTTTTTAGGACTTTTAACAATACGAAAGCCTGTGTAGTGGAAAGATTTAACCGCACTCTGAAAACTAAAATGTGGAAATATTTTACAACGCATCACACTTATCGATATATTGATGTATTGGATCAATTTTTAGATAGTTATAATCACACCTACCATACCACCATTAAGAGACCCCCAAGTGAAGTGAATAAGGATAATGAAAGTGAAGTGTGGTTTTCTATTTACGGTAATATGTCAAAACTGAAAAGGAAACCTTGTGTTTTTAATTCAGGGGACTTAGTACGTGTTTCTAAACATAAAATGACTTTCGAAAAAGGATATGAAACAAATTGGACGGAAGAACTATTTTTAGTAACAGAATGTGTCACGAGAATTCCTCCAGTTTACAAAATCAAAGATTTATTAGACGAACCTATTGAAGGAACTTTTTATGCAGAAGAATTACAAAAAGTACAACCGAAAAACCACTTTGATGTTGAAAAGATTCTGAAAAAACGCAAAAGAAAAGGGCAACTTGAATATCAAGTTAAGTTTAAAGGTTATCCTTCTAAATTTAATCAGTGGATACCTTCTTCAGATTTATTTTCTCTATAAAACACCCATTTTTTACAACGAATGATCATTGACAATCATGTCATTCTACGTGACGCTACCTTCTGACAGTTCAATGAACTATTTTCCAGAAAACAAAATTTCACATTATTTTACAAGATTACCTATGCCTTTAGATTTAAAAGGTGAATGGGAGGTCGGTTTAACTGAATTGATTTATCCTCATACATGGCGTAATATTACTGAATATGGTAACGAGTATGAATATGTGTTAGGTAACAGTTTAGAATTACCAGATGGAAGACCTAGAAACGGTAATGAATATGAACAGGATGATAGTGACACGAAAAAAATTCGAATCCCATCAGGATATTATGAATCTCCTAACGACATCATTAAAGTGATAAATTATCAAAAATTTGGTGATAGAATTTCGGTTAGTTACAACAAACACACTAAAAAAGTGAAAGTTTCTTTGAAGAAATATGCACAATTGAAATTTTTATCCGGTTTAGCCGAATGTTTAGGATTCTTACCAGGTGAAGTAATCTCAAATGTTTCGACTCCCTCATTATCTTTTGAAAGTCCCTTTATAGCTGACCCACACGCAGATTTTAAATTGCTCTACTTGTATAGTGATATTGTAGAACCTCAGATTGTTGGAGATACAGTGGCACCCTTATTGCGAGTGATTCCTGTTAAAGGGGAGGACGGAGATATGATTCATGAAGTGTTTGACAGACCTCATTACATACCAGTGACTCGAAAAAATTTTCAAACGATTGAAACTGTTATAAGAACACACACAGGACGTTTAGTGTCATTTGATCGTGGGAAGTTGATTGTGAAACTACATTTTCGTCAGAAATATCTTTCATAATGCTTGTTCCTTACCAATGCTGTAATCAATCTTTTGAAGATTATTATACACATCAAACAGGTAGCGGATTGAACTATTATCAAGGAAATACTTTCCAGAAAGGTTATGGTTTCGGAGGACTTTTCCGTTCACTTTTCCGTGCAGCTGTACCTTTATTTAAATCGGGTGCTAAAGCAGTTGGAAAGCAGTTATTTCATACCGGTGTAGATGTGCTAAATGATATTTCTCAAGATGATAATATTAAAACAGCGGCTAAACGACGATTTAAGGAAGCTGGGAAAAATCTGACAGACAAAGCAGCAGTTAAAGTGTAATCTATGATTGGATCAGGTCAAAGGAATAAAAAACGAAAGAGACTTCAAAGTTCTCTCAGTCACCCTAAAGCCAAGAAAGTGAAAGCACGCGATATTTTTGCTTAAAGATGTCTGGTCTTATTCATGAAGATTCTCCCGTTTGCGTCAAATCTGAACTAGACTTGTTTATGATTCCACCTACACAAACAGCTATAGAAAAAGGTCACTTTGTAGAATATCATCCACTGGCTACCATATCTGAGAGTGGACCAGTTGAGTTTAACATTACAGGCAATAGTGAAGATTATATTGATTTATCAGCATCTTACCTTTACGTGAAAGTAAAACTAACTAACGCTGATGGAACCCCCTTACCTGACAAGACACCTGTAGCACCTGTTAATTTATTTTTACAAGCATTGTTTTCTCAAGTAGATGTGAGTTTGAACGAAAGAGTGATTTCCTCTTCTAGTAATACTTACCCGTATCGTGCTTACATTGAGACTTTACTGAATTATGGAGAAGATGCTAAGAAAAGTTTACTTTCTTGTGAATGTTTTTTCAAAGATGAATGTTTGGATACAGTCAATCCTACACTTACCGATAACCCAGGACTTCATAAAAGATATGAATTAACTTCAAAAAGTAAAGTTTTGGATATGATAGGCCCACTACATTGTGATATTTTTCAACAAAATAGACTTTTATTGAATATGGTAGATTTGAAAATTAAAATGACACGTAGCAAACCCAATTTTTGTTTGATGGCTGATAAAGTCGGAGATAAAACACCTGATTATAAAGTGGTGTTACAACACGCCTCTTTGTTTATTCGAAAGGTGAAAGTTAGTCCAGGTGTTTCTATCGGACACGCTAAAGCGTTAGAGAAAAGTAATGCTAAATATCCTATCGATAGAGTTTTGTGTAAAACATACTCAATATCGAGTGGAAGCTGGTCTTTTATGCAAGATAACGTATTCTTAGGATCCATGCCTAAACGTGTAATTATAGGATTATTAGAAAATTCAGCCATTAACGGACAGTATGACCTTAATCCGTTTTTCTTTAACCACTACAACGTCAACTTTTTAAGTATTTACATTGACGGACGACTAATACCATCTAAACCATTAGAATTAAATTTTAACGAAGGAAATTATATTGCAGCCTACCATCGATTGTTTCCCGGCTTTAACCGAGATAATGGAAATTATCTATCTCGAGAAGATTATGCTAAAGGACACACTCTATATGCATTCGATTTAAGTCCGGATTTATGTGATGGTCCACACTTGAATTTACAACATCAAGGAAATTTAAGAGTTGAAATTAAGTTTTCTTCAGCACTTTCATCAACTATTTCCGTTCTGATCTATGCAGAATTTGAAAACATTATCGAAATTTCTAAATCAAGGCATGTGTTGTGTGACTTTCCAAACTAGACAAAGATGAACTCTCAACAGATTAAAGACATTTTATCTCATAACAAATACACTAAGAAATATTTTTTAGATGTGTTTCCCAGCGATATGCTCCCTAACACAATTAAGCAATACCCCTGCTGTTTCGTATGCAACGTCGATTCTTCTGATCAACCCGGTAGTCATTGGCTTGCTTTCTACATAACTTCACCTAGAAGAGTAGAATTCTTTGATTCTTACGGAAATACTCCAGACTTTTATCAAGGACCTATTTTAGACTTTACTTTAAAATTCTCCTTGCCCTTTAAAATTACAAACAAATGTTACAGCTGTTTGTGGTCAATATACAATTTTTTTCCTCTTCTGTAGATGTAGAGGTGAATCTCTGAAAAAGTTTTTGTCGCAGTTTGTATCTGAAAACTTATGTAATGACCAAAGAGTGTATAATTTTGTTGCCAAACGATTTCATGTGTATGTGAATTTTTATCAATAAAAAGTCTTATAAAATACCATATCTTTTGTGTCTGTTTTTATTTGTTATGGATTTCCCAAGCCTTCAACACCCCTTCACAGCTGTTTTAGCAGGACCTTCGAAAAGTGGGAAATCTTTTTTTATAAAAGATTTCATCTACTTTAAAACATATATGATAAAACCTACACCCGATAAAATTGTTTGGTTTTACGGCATCTACCAAAATTTATATGATGAAATATCTGACGTTACGTTCATTGAAGGTTTCCCAACTAATTATGAAGAATATTTAGGAACCGATACACTGTTCATTATAGATGATCTTATGTGTGAAGTTGGCGGTGATCGCCGACTTACAAATTTATTTACCAAGGGGAGTCATCACCACAATTTAAGTATTTTTTTTATCACACAAAATTTTTTTCATAAAGGAACGAAAGATCTTCGATTGAATGCTGACTATATTTTCCTATTTAAAAACAGACGTGATTTAAATCAAATAACATGTTTAGGAAGACAATTATACCCACGAAATCATAAATTTTTCCAAGAAGTTTACGCAGATGCTACCCGAAAACCTTTTACCTACTTATTAATTGATTTGAAAAATGAAACAGATGAAGAATATCGGTTAAGAACACAAATCTTACCGAATCAAAATCAGTATTATTACACTCTGAAATATAAATAATTGTGAAAAACGATAGACTCATCATTCCATAAAATGTCACCGACCCGTAAACAGGTCAAGGATTTACAGCTAATTCACTCATGTCCAAAAGCATTACGCAAGCAGTTACTGAAAAAGCTACCTTCAAAAGTGGTTAAAACCATCTGTGAATGTTCTTTAAACGTGTTAAAAGGAAATATACCAATTTCACATTATCAGAAGAAGCAGCTTGGAAAACACAAATATCTTCTAAGAAAATTAGCCTCTAAAAAAGGTAGTCTTTACCAGAAAAAACGTTTAATTATTCAAAAAGGAGGTTTTTTAAATATTTTGATACCAGCTGCTGTTACAGCTTTGTCAGCGCTTATAAATGGAGTTTAGCAAAAAGTTTGTTTTAGTCCCTGAGAGTGATTTTTCTAAACATACACCTTCTCAAAAGCAACTAAGTGAGTTTGATAAAGAAATGCAGAAAATTTTGAATAGTAAATTACAAGATTTTGAAAAACTGCAATTATACTACGACTTGTTAAAAAGAAAAATGAATTTAGAAGATTTTAACCCACCATTCAAAATGGATGTTACAGAAAAGGATGAACCTCCAAAACCGGCTGAAGATGAAACTATGCAAAATCCTGCAAATTCCGAAGACAACATTTTAAAAATGATTCCAACAGGTGTTCAAAAACAAGGTGAACAACTCTTGCAATATTTGAAAACGTATCCAAATATTTTACGTTGGAATGAACGAGGAGAGATTATTTATAAAAACCAATTAATCCCTAAGTCTAATCTAACTGATTTGATTGGTTTAATACTCACTCAGAGAAAATCTTATAAACATTTATCTGGGAGAGAAGAATTTTTAAAAGCGTTGAGTTCTATGAATACTCCCAAGCTTTTCTTCAAGAACAAATATTTAACTGTAGATGATAATATGTATTCACCTATAAAAAATGTTAAATCGATTGTTAAAGCTAAAAAGACTCTTAAGTCCCCTGTAATACGTTGGCAGAAATTATATAAATAAATATATTTTTTCACTAAATTTATCATGTGTCATCTTTCTTTCTTAAACACCCACTTTCTTATACGTAAACAAACATTTTTTCCTCATCTAATATTTTTAAACAAAACGTTTTTTTCATTTCGAAATTTTTTTTTCACTTTGAATTTTTTTTTTTTTTCACTTTGAAAAATTTTTTTCACTTTGAAAAATTTTTTTCATTTCGAAATTTTTTTATTTTTATTTTGAATTTTTTTTTTTTTTCACTTTGAAATTTTTTTCACTTTGAATTTTTTCACTTTGAAAAAATTTTTTTTTTCATTTGAAATGTGTTTTTTTTTTTTTTTTTTTTTTTTTCTCATTTGAAAATTTTTTTTTTTCACTTTACAATTTTTCTTCGGAAAGTGAAAGTTAATCTTTGAAAAAAATTTTTATTCAAAATCTGTTCAAAGATTTTAGTGTAGAGTTGATTTTTCTGAAAAAGAAACTTCTTTTTTTTCTGAAAGAAAAAGTATAAATTATTTTAACACATTAATTACACCATTTTGAGACACACCAGTTTATTTTTTCTAAAATTTACAAATCATCAACTGTTTTAAACAGAACACCAGCTAACACTTTGTAATTTACATTTTGAAGGAAATAATGTGAAACAGTCCGTGTTTCCTTGACAAAAAGTTCTGATAATGCTTTAAAGTCGATTGTACAGAGAGATAATTCTCCTAAGCTTAAAAATTTTTCTAAGTCACTGGAAGTCATACAAGCATGGCGAAGTTGTGCGGGTGAATTGTAGACACATCCAAGACATTCATACTCTGATTTAAAAACTTTTTGCAGTTCTACTTCTATCAATGCTACTAAGCGTAGTTCTAATGTTGTAAATTCTACAGCGCATATTTCCGAAGGTAAGAGTTTATGAGCAATTAGAGTTGGTAAGTAATTTTCATACAGATATGCGAGCACTGTTTCATTGAAGGAACTTAGATGATGTTTTAAGTTCTCAAGTTGGTATTCATCTAACCTGATGCAACAACCTTTCTGAATGTTGCTGATTTCAGCGATACCATCGTTAGATAATATGAGGATGGAGTTGTTTGCAATGAAAGATGATGTTGTATAAATTAAATTAAAGTCAAATATTTTCTGAACGAAACGATACCATGATTTTAAATTCATGGAAACACCATTTTTTGTAGGAGTTAGTGGTTGAGTTTCAGAAGATCGAAGAAATTTTCGAATGTGGATAATGACAGAACCTTTGAACAGTTCACAGGTTAAATAGATACTATTTCCAAGTTCTTTTAAACAGATCCGCTGATTGGAATAGCCATCGTTCATATCCATAGATTGAGAGCTTTTCTCATTTCCGCTAGATAATGTAGGAATTGCATCGGCGATTGGCGCAGATGAAGTCTGGAATGCAGTTGAAGAAGTGGGTTTATCAGATGAAGACTCAGCTACAGCCGGAGAGGAGGGTTCATCAGATAAATTCATAATTAGTTTATTAAAATCGATGCTTTGAAACACATCATCCAAATTATCAAAAACATCTTCTAATTCACATTCATTTTTCGATTTTTTCTCGCAGCCATTCTGAGAAGAATTATTAGATCGTTTCATTTTTTCCAAGAGAAAAATTGATGCGACTTTCCACAACAAAATATAACAGAGTTATGTTGCCACGCACAAATCGAACTCACGCATAACTTCTGTGACGTCATATTCAAACCAATATTTTAGTTCATATTTTGTGCACCTGGTGTTGACACAAACCGAAAAATTCTTTCTCACGGTTTTTGAAAACAACACCTGCTTCTTGTGACGTCATATTCGAACTAATTTTTTTTTTTTTTTTTTTTTTTTTTTTTTTTTTTTTTTTTTTACTTTAAGTTTTCTACACCTGGTGTTGACATGAATCGTAAAATACTTTCTATTTAAAAACAACATCTGCTTCTTGCAGTTTTATGAGCCAACCTTGAAAACATGTTCTGTAACCGAAATTTTAATCTTTAAAACTGTAAACAAACTAGAAAATTTCATGACAGAAAAATTAATTTTCTGAATGCGAATACAAAAACTCTTAATTAAATTAATAAAACTAGATTTTTATTTAGAAATAGTCTTCTTTTCAACCCTGAATTTAAAAATGAAATGTATGTTTAAAAAGAAATTTTTTTTTATGGGGTCCCTCCGCCTCCCGCCACATTTCCTTATGTGGCGCCCCACTTTTTTTATCCAGATCTTCATTTTCTTTTCTTCATTTTTTTTTCTTTTTCTGTTTTTTTATTTAATTTTCCTGTTTTAAATTTGATGATGGCCATAAGCGAGACTTGTTATACCATCATCTAGAATAAATCGTTTGTCGTCAAACGGGCTGAGTGCTAGCTTCTGTTGCTGTATAGTGTACAATTGATGGTGATCTTGCTGGATTCTTTTGTTTATTGTACAGAGTGTTTTCAGGTGATGTATGCATTCGGAATATTGTGTGTGTTTTATTTTCTTTCGAACGATAGATGTAGGTACTCCTTTGGCTCTTTTTTTCTCTCCATCTTCTGATAGGATGCTGTACATTTTCGCTTTAAGGCCAACAAATTCAAAAATAGTTTTTCCATTCATCTCATCCTTAAATTTACCTATTGTTTTCTTATTTTTTACAGAGTAGAGGGGGTGGTTCTTAGGATAATCGGAGAAGTCGAATTCGTCTTGATGTTCTTGCATATCTTGTAGTATATTATCTGTTTGGATGTGGTAGGTGAGTGAGTCAGTGTCAGTGAAAAGCAGTTGAGCACGATCTTGATAGTGTTTCTTAATTATGTTGTAATGGAATTTGTACATATGTAATTTTGCGAGATCTAGAATAGCGAACCCTACATAGATTGGACGATTCATAGTCAGAGTGGTTTTGACTCGTTCCACGGCTACCAGTCCCTCATTGAAAATCTTGAAGTTGTTAAATGCTGGAGATGCGACAAGTTTTTTTGACCTCTTCTCGTTGTTACACAACTCAATATTCCGTCTCAAGCGGAGATTCTCCATTGTTTTACCGAAAACTGAATTGTTCAACAATTTGAAGAAGTCTTTCTCGAAAGAACTGGTAGCTTGTTTCCTCTTATCAGTGTTGAATTCTATGTAGGGCTTTAACCAAAGTGCTTGCCTGAATTTAATTATTCTGTGAATGTTAATGAGTTCGAGACCAAGTTGGAGATAGTTTCAAGTTTCTGTAGTGGACGATGTAGTGTTCTTTGTCTTTTAAATTCGGTGAGAGCTTCGAACTTCCTTTGTAGGGTCTGTTGTTTAATAAAGATTTTGTGTAAGGAGATAACATGTCTTCGGTGATGTGAATGTTTTCCGGAGCAAGTGGGTATTCGTTGTGGAGTAGATGAAGTTCAGGGGGGTAACGCAAGTCCACCTCCAGGACATAGCCGTAATCTGCATTATCTGGATGGGAAAGGATGCTGTTTATATCTGTTTCAGATGGTTGAATCCATTGAAACTCCCCAACAGGTAAGTATTCGGACATAGCCCAGCCATATAAGTTGTTAGCGTCCCAGTACATGATATGGCTTGTTTTATTATTTTTGTTATAATTAGGGACGTTGGGATTGTTCGCTTTTGCATATCGTTTGGTGATAGCACTCACCCCACCTCTTACACCCTTCTCAAAAAACAAGAGCATGTCAATGTCTGTGAGAAGTTCCAATTGTACCTGAGTCATTCTAAGACAAGCTTGCCATGCGAGTCCTGGAGATGTGAACATGTGTGTAGGATCAATTTTGTAATATTGTAGGCAAAGTTTTCTGAAGTTTTGGAAGATGTCAGCTAGAAGAAGGACGTCACATTTAACATATAAATCGTGATATTCACCGAGATTTTGAATATTAAAAGTTTCCCAAACATTTTGAGCATGTTCATAATCTTCTATGGAAATGGGTTCATCTGTTAAATCGTTATGAAATGATGAAGGCGGAGGGAGTTGTGTTTCATCAAATTTTTGGAAGTCTGTAAAATAGGTGTATGGGTATATCCCTTTTCGAGTGAGGAGTGAGAGGTCTGTATCTTTGGGGAAATTAGCTTTAAGGAGGTGAAAGTCTGTTGGTTGCAGATTAGCTGTTAATTTTTCAAGAGATGTAGGTAAAAATTGGAATGAGTCGAGAAATCTAAGTTTTATGGGACAGTCTTGTTTTTTGATAGTAAATGATATGTATTTTTCCATTGTATTTGCGATGACATCTATATTGTAACTTTTAAATTTTCCTAATTCCGTCATCAGATGGTGACCGTCGTAATGTTTTAGGTTGTGAAAAATAACTGGGATAACTTTAGGTTGTTTATATTGTAGATTGCAGTTCATGTGAGCAGCACCACGGTATGCACCTGTTATATGATCATGTTCTCGGCATCGCTTGTTGCCTAAGGGCTGATCGCAGATGCAGCACACAGTCGCTTCTCTAAAGGCTTTTTCTTGTTCTTTGGATGGTTTCAGAGGTTTGATGGTGATTAATGTTTCGGCTAACTCATCTCTTTCTTGAAAAATATTCTTCAAAAAATCTGATACGGCATCTTCTCCCCGATACGTTTTCATCTTCTTATGTGTTTTCCCATCTTGATCAATTATTATGTAGGCATAGCCGCAAGGGATATGTTTTTGTGTAGGGATAGTGTAAGAAGTGCTAGGATTAGGCTCTGTAGTGTGAATTGGGACGACAAGACTTTCAAAATCGGCTATGATGATGTAAGGCGTTAAGTGTTGGAAATGATATCCATTAAATTTTAAAATATTTTTCTCTGGATCAGGCATCTTGATGTGTTGAGGAGCGTGTTCTGAGCAATATGGAAGGTGATTGTCTAGAAGTGTCTGAGTCTTAAAGCGATGGAGACATCGATAACAAAAATAGACTTGGCCATCATATTTAGTGAGATGGGAAAAGAGTCTTGACATATTTTTTATGTATATATAGTGGGTGTTTTTATCTTCATCCCCAATTAATAATAAATTAATCGCTTCTTGATGGATTCGATTTGAGATGTGAAGCATTCCGAATTCATCTTCTTCCTCGTCATACGAATATACATTAATTCTTAAATTGTTTTTTTCTTCAACATCTTTAATTTTATGGTAGGGAACAGGGCAAGGAATATCATCAATGATTATTTCATGTTCGAAAGGTGTGTAGTTGGAAACACGTTCTGCATTTTTGTCTATTTTTTTATGAGCTAGTAGGCACCAAATAAGACATTTATTATCAGTAAAATTTTGAATATTAATAAGTGCTTCTTTTCTTTTTAATTTTTCAGGGGTTTCAATATAACTGCTTCCAGTTAGTGGCTTGTAATGAGCTATGTATGCATTATTTTTTCTAACACCCAGCCCGACCCGAGTTGAACAAATTCTTCAAAATGAGTCTTAATTTTTTCTAAATTTTCGATGATGTGGTTTCTGACTGTTTCTTCAATATGTTCAGGGCAGGGATCAGACCTAAAATAACCTAACATTGATTCAACTTCCTCATCTTCATTAAATCGAGTAAACTTGATGGTGTGGATAAGATACCATTTAAGGGATTTCAAAGTATTTAGAGAATTCAATATATGGTTTTGGATTTCTTCTATAATCTGGCTATTGAAAATGTCAATGTCATGAGCGTTTTCTTCTGTAGCTGGAATCATAATTTTCTCAAATGTATTTAATGCTTTTTCAGTGGATC
Organism: Maratus speculifer; assembly: GCA_964019185.1. NCBI lineage: Eukaryota > Metazoa > Arthropoda > Arachnida > Araneae > Salticidae > Maratus > Maratus speculifer. The sequence goes on from OZ025299.1 coordinate 194,358,090, forward strand.
TTTTTTTTGTTTTAACAGATTTTGTTTTCTGTGGGGGGACTGTTTTTTTCATTGTGTGGTGCGTACGTTTATGTTGAAGGAGATTACTTTTCTGCCAAAATGATTTAGAACATACTTCACATTGATGAGAAGCAGATGAATTAGTGTGGTGTTCTTGATGTCTTCTAAGATCAGATTTGCGCGTAAAAGATATTTGACACTCTTCGCAAGAAAACGATTTTTCATTGTTATGAATCTTCATGTGGCGGTTAAAATTATCTTTTCTAGTGAACGATTTTTCGCATTGTTCGCATTTAAAAAAAATTTCACTTTTATGAGTCTTCGTGTGGCGGTTTAAATGATATCGACGGTTAAAGGTTTTGTTGCAGATGGAACATTCCTGGAAAGAATAAAAGTGTTTTTGAGTATTGAGTATTTTTAACATCATTATTTTTTAAATTGATTGCATATGGAACAGTTCTGCAAGGAATAAAAGTGCTTTTGAGTAATGAGTAATTTTAACATCATTATTTTTTTTTAAATTGATTGCATATGGAACATTCCTGAAAGGAATAAAAGTGTTTCTGAATATTTAAATAGATAATATATTTTTTAAATTGATTTTTAGATTTTTTTTCTTTAATTTAGAAATAAAAGTGTTTTTGAATATTGATTTTTTTAATGTGATTATTTTTTAAATTCATTTTTAGTGTAATTTTTTAACTAACAATTTAGAATTTTTGTACTTGTTCCTAATACTTAAAATCTAATTTGAGAGGCCCTAAAAATTTCCTACCTAACAGAGAGAAATTCAGGTGAGTTAGGCTTAACGCGCTGAAGTGCAAACTTCGAAATAGAAAACAGTACTAGCAGAATAAACTTCTCCTAATACTATCCCCAGCTAATCTCACCAAAGAGAGATAGGTTTTGAAAAAAATACTTACATGAGATGAAGCTTGCACCACTTCACTGCGACTCTGGATAGTTCTATCTTCTTTACTAACTTCAGGGTGTTGAGGCATATCCTCATCAGATGCCTCGTTGTCGTGCCACCTGATGTGTCTTAAAAGATGACGTTTGTGTACAAATCGACATACACAAAGTGGGCAACTCTAAAAATAGATAAAAGGAAAAAAACACATAAAAAACACTATTTTCACAAATTAAAAAGAATTTTTTTCAAACTACTTTTTCTATTTAAAAAAAACTTACTAAATATTTATTATCATTTTTGATGAGATTTGATCCACTGGGGCCTGCAACACCTTCCGAATCTCCTAATTTCCTTTTCTTAGAAAGTGGGGCGGTAGAATCCTGAAAAGAGATAAAAAAGAACAAAAAAAAAATTATTTCAACAAATTGTAACTAAAAGAATATTTCAAACTAGTTTTCTATATAGATATTAAAGAAAAAAATCGTACCAATGACTCCTCTACGTTCACTCTTTTAGATGGCGTAGACGTTGAAGAAATCTCTTCTTCAATTTGAGAACAAATTTTCTTTAATTCCTCAGAAGAAATGCCAAAATCGAAAAATATATCATCCTAAAAAATAAATAAAAATAAATTAAGATATCTAATTATTTTCAATTTCATTTAAAAAAATGGTTACAGAGCTTTTTAAGAAAACGTAGAAAAAATATAAAGTTTACCTCTGATTGGGTGTGCAATTGAGATGACATTTTGCGTAATATAAGCGTAGAACTCTTCACTCAACAGAAAAAAGAAGCAGGTCTTTATGCTACCGAGACGAAAGCAGAATAAACTCTAGATATGTTTTGATTTCTTTCCCTAACACAAACCAAAATTCACCACATACCCGGATATAAGAACTGGAGTGACGTAATAAGTGAATGACCTCTTTTTCATCACTCCACGGAGGACAGGTGATTTTGAAGCAGATGTTTGCGTGGGGGAAAAGAACATCTCTTACTTCTTTTTAAGTCAGTGGAGGAGATTTTATTTTCTTTTTTGCGAAGATGTGATTGAGCAACATTCGTTTGAGAAAAAATACACAGATTAAATATATAATATTTTTATTTATGAGATGAACTTTTTATGTGTAAAATTGAAACAATTCTATTTTTTCTAAAATCAACTTTAGAAATGATGTTTGCTAATTAAAAATATTTTTAATGAAAGAAAGAAAAAAATATTTGCTTTTCATGTGCAAAATTTAAAAAAATTCTATTTTAAATATCTAAAATCAGTTTTAGAAATGATGTTAGCTAATTAATAATATTTTTAATGAAAGAAAGAAAGAAAAAATATTTACTTTTCATGTGTAAAATTTAAACAATTGGAATGTATACTTAGAAATTATAATAAAAAGTATTTAAATTTAATTGAAATAAAAATGTATACATAGAAATTATGATAAAAAGTATTTAAATATAATTATTGAAATAATCATTTGAGTATATAATTTTAAAAATTATATTGACTGTATTGTTCTTATTCAGTGGAGATGGGGTTGATCACCTCTCATGTTATAATAGAATGTTCCTTTTTTCGGCTAGGGGGGGCGTTTGTGGAGGGGGATGCATGGTGGGCGCAGGAGGGATGGTGGCGGCGGCGGGGCGGTTTGTTGCGGCGGAACAGCCGGAGGCATGGAGGTATCGCAGGCGGGATGCGGAGGGGGCGGTGGGGCGCGGAGGGATGCGGAGGGACGGCCCCTCTGCCCCTCCGCATGAGCCCGTACTGTTATTTTCCTACTACTCGCAACTTTTGTCCCTTAAATAGAGGTGTCCCTTATTTGGAGGTTTCACTGTAGTACTTAAAAAGAAAGATAACAAACAAAAGATAGAAAATAATGTTTGATGCATAGATCATGAAAGACTTGAGAAAAGTACAAGGGTGTAATTTATGTTTCACAATTTAGGTACATAACACACCACATGATATCGGTGAGAGGAGGCAAGAATAGAACAATTTTCATAAAAACGTTTTCTATTCAGCATATTCTTCTAGCTTTTGAATACAATTCTTTGTTTTATAATAACATTTAGGTTCTTTGAAACTAAAACTAAGATAATTGAAATGTTATATTTTTGCTAACTTAAAAATTGTGTTCCACTATTCTTAAAAAACACAGAAGGAGTGGGTCAAAGTAAAGGAAACAGTATGGCGAATTTGCATTTTAAGGGGACAGTTTACTTCCAAATTGGTCAAAATATCTTTTTAAGTATCATTAAATGAAAGCTTGTTTAAATATTTTGGCACCTCATTTACCTTTAAGGAAATTATGTCGCGAGATATTGTGAATTGTGTTAATACATCTAGCGTAGAGTTCTTCACGGGCCGGCCCGGATGAAAATTATTTTCGCCCGGCTCGGTGTAAAAGCCCGAGCCCGTCCCGGCCTTTACAGAACATTAGTGAAAATAGGCCTGGCCTGGTCCGACACCATTTCTACTATTTCGGGAAAAAATCTGATTTGCATTATATAATTAGGATTCCTTTAAATAGTATTGCATAAATATTTGGAGGATGATTTTACAGTATGTTTTACAGAAAATACACAATAACGACATTAATGATTGCTTAGATTCTTAGACTTTCAACATTCAAATTAGGATTCATTAAACAATTAATATAGTTTAGAATAAAAGAAAAAAAAGTTAAAAAGAGAATAACTTTTGAAGCTGTATAGTAAAAAGTAGATTAATGAAAATCTTTCTACATCATTAATTAAAGATTTTCTCAAGTCGAAAGGAGCTACTTTCTGATACATTTCTGAATTAGTTTCTTTTCGGAAACGCATAAGATTAGCGGGTGTTCTTATTCAAAAACAATATGTAATCGAATGGCGTTTCCATTTTATGATACAAGCAGTATATTTTTGAGAAAATACTATCAAAGTTAGCATTTTGAATCGAATTTCCCGAGCATGGGAAGGGAGAAAAATCTGCAACCACGTGAGAAGAATCTTTTGTATCGCGACAAGTAATGTATTTACTCAGTATTGAAAATGCTATTCGATTCCGAACCCTTCAATAGTTAAACTTGTCAATTTTATATCTTTACAGTTAAAAATTGGTTAGAAAGTTTGTCAAAGTTTCGCGTTGTTTAGTAGTAAGTTTGACCACCTTTAAGAACCAACAAAAAGTATATTTACAAAGATTACGTGAACAGAAGTTTATTATCGCTATTATATTTTTTACAAAACATATTGTATGCCTTACACATTTTGAGAACAATTAAATCCAGTTCCAGCTCTGTGGACTATGTAGAAAAACAATGCAAACCTGATCTCGGCCCAACACGTCTGCTAAGTTAAGCTCGGGTTAGGCGCAAATAACTGTCCGATGCCGATCTCTACAGCGGACATGTTACATTGATGTTGTCAAACTAGCATCAGCTCGTGACGCCCGTTTGTACTTATTCTCGTTAAAGTTGTATTCATTGAAAATAGCTCATATTTTATCCCTTTTCCTGAATTTTTATATCGGCAGGCCCTATAAATTATTTTATCGACGCGACCCGTATGACCAATTCAATTTTTTTACCAACACGACCCGTTTATTTTGTTTGCCGTCCCTGGCCACCTGTTTGAAAAATTCGCATACATTCCGTTTTTCCGGGTCCGGGCAGACCTCTAGTCCAGCGCATTTACCCATGCAAATTAAAACTTTAAATCTCTTTTTCTCCATGTTCATATTTTTGTCACTTTCTTGTTTTTAAAATGCTTAAGTTTTCTGTATTGGAGATAGAGATTTAAACTTATTTATGCAAGTTCTCCATTATATATGTGATAAATATACACAGGATATTAGCCTCCAGGTTTTTCGTTATTTAAAAAAAAAAAAAAAAAAAAAAAAATTAAATATGTGAAAATGTGTTGCATTTCATCATTTTTCATTATATATATCTGTAGATTTAACCTGTGCTTCCCGGATTACAGAGTAAAAGTGAAATAATTTTTTTTATTTAAAATTGAAAACTCTAATAAATCTTTTATATGTAAAATACTTTTCAGATTGGCAATAATTCTAAAAGAGAATTTTTATATGAAAACAATTAATTATGCAATCAAATAAAGCTTTGAAATTTATTAAAAAGGATATTTTCGTATTCGAAATATACCGTTACTTATTAGCCGAAGACTTTTTTACTTATGGCATTATACTTTTTTCTGATCATTTCAGTGTTTTGAGAGCATAATTCATTTACCTGTCTGTTAAATTTGCATTTATTTATATTATTTTATTTGAATACTTATAGATAAAGTTTTAATTTTGGTATGGTATATTATCCAGAAACAAATTCTGAATTCTTCACATTGTTTTAAGAGTAAACGGATTAACCTGTCATAATAGAGGTTCACGAGATGTATATAAATTTAAAAATAATTCACACATGATTTTTTTTTACATTACAGCCAATCAGTAAACTGAGATACATTTTTCAAACAAATTATATTTCATAGCATTTTTATTCTGATTTGGCAGTGTAAAAATTTAAATTGTTTGAATACATATTAAATTTCAGTTTTTTAATTATCATTCTTTTATTTCTACGAAGTGGAACCCGTCGAATTTCGACTAAAGAAAGTGTTTAAGAAGGAAATTTTTCATTGATTTAAAATAAACCTACATAATAAAAAATGCATTTTATATTGGTTAGTCTAACACTCAAATAAATATTATTTTAACCAACTATTTACAAAATACTATTTCTATGAAACTCAGTTGTCCAAATTATTAAATTTAAACTTTAATCGCATATGTTATTAATAAAATATGATTAAGATTAGTTACTATGATGAAGTTGACCGAATGAAAAGAACATTTTTTAATGGTATTTAAATCATTGGATCATTTTAAAATTAATTTAATTCAAAACTTTAAATCATCATTGTCAATATCTTTGCATATAAACAATCGCACTCATAACTTCAGCTACTAATCTCTGTACTGAAGAGTAAAAATTAATGTAATTAATTTTTTTGACGTATTTGTTTGTAAATGTTTAGTATTATCTAAGAAAATGATCGTTTTCTTCAAAATATGTCGTCTTTTAACTTACTTAAGCATTTTGCCTAGTGCCTCAAAAATAGTTTCAGTACATATGCAAAAGGAAAAAAAAATGGAAATTTTATATGGAAAAAGCTGTAACGTCATTTTCCGTTAAAAATATTTTGACGCAGACTGTCCCTAACGGGATTTTGCCCCACTAAACCCTAAACAGCTCACTTTAAATAATAGAAATATAAAAAACGGGTTTTATTTTTATCAGAAAATGACATGAATAAAGATAAATAAACCTTTATTATTCTCTCAATTCTGTTACAATGAAAGCTATATATTGACCACCATTTTGAAGAAAATCATAGAATATTTAAAAAAAAAAAAAAAAAAAAAAAAAAAAAAAAAAAAAAATGGGGATATTAAAAAACTAGTGCGGGCACATCTACAAATGAACGGCTTCCAATTAAAAAATATATATATTAGTAAAATTGTTTTGGTAAAGAACTAAGTGCAGGTGACTAAAAAATAGCCTTGTGTTTTAAATGTATAGGTTATATAAAGTTTTAAAATATTAAATTAATAAAATTTTGATAGTCAAGGTAATATTAGACAAAAACATGTAGAATTCGATATTATTTTAAACCTTGAATTATCGCCAAGTTCCTCGTTGTTTGCTTGTCTAACTCGACGAAAGCAGTAGAGAATCATCAAGTTCTTTAATATGTATCAATATTTTTTGGGCAAAGGCTTCCGATTGAGCATGCACTGCTCTTCTTTAGAGATACTCTAAATTTCTGTAAAACATTGTGCTTTATCAGCCTGTGATTTCAATTCGTTACTTTTAAAAGTGAAGTACTTTCATCTGTGAAGAATAATAAAGCGGCTAGGGTGAAATAGCGTACTTCTGTAAAAACAAATTTCAGTTTTAAAAATTAAAAACACGCCTTTTTTATATAAAATGGCGTCATTTGAATCAGCTAAAGCATAACACTTTTATGATCCGGTCTTAAACCACATCTATGGAAAGTGTACAAATGACGTCATTATCGCAGAATAATACACAAACTCAACTAAAAGCATTATTATCATTTAAAAAGCTTGGCAGAACTTATCAGGTATCTATGATACATAGGCCTTTACTTGTTTGTTTATAATAGCTCCATGTTTTAAAAGATATCATTTTGAAGAATCGTTTTAGAAAATTCGATAAAACACACGGATAAATATAATTGCTTTTATCAGCTTTCTGATACGAATTAAATTAATGTGGAGGAAAGTCACACAAATACATTTTTCTAAAGAAAAAATTTTGTACCATTTGTAAAGAGAGTTTAAAATAACCTAAGAAACATTTAATTGTGGAATAAAAAATAAATAAAACTAAAGTTCGCAAGATTTTATAACATACGATGTTCTTGACACAGCACGTATTTTAACTTCTTCTGTCCTGGTGTCGCCTGGAGGCGACACTAAATAATACTCTTTGAGTTAATTTAAATGTTTTTAAAATACTTAAAATTACTTTTGGACTTTTTAAATAAATGTCTGCATATCATAAACATTGGTTAATAGAGTGATACATTTTTAAAGCTGTTTTAAATTCATTTTTAACTGGTTTTTAGTGTATCGTGTAAAATTTGTTTCAGAACTGAGAATGTTATTTTTTCTTTTCTTTTTATGGGCAAATGATAGAAATAGAATACTTCTGTTACCATGGTTACAAAACTAATATTAAAATCTATTAAAAAATATTTCAAAAATAAATTGAGATACAGCTTTCAAACAAACTGCATTTAAAAGTACATTTTCCCCTATGCCACAGAGTAAAAATTAAAGATATGTGACGTTTAAAATTTTGCAATATCAAAAATTGCAAAACAAAATTTCATTTCAAAGTGTTGCCATTTAAAGAATGACGTATGTATTACGCGCAGGTCCCTTGTAATATAGATATCAGTTAAAAGAAATTATATTAAATATAATTTAATATTAAATTAATTCAAAACACACATTTTAAAATCTCAAACAGTATTAAAAAAGCAGTGAGAATTCTAAAAATGCATTTTTTTTTTAACTTTTTTAAAATTTGAATAAGATATGCAGTTAGTTTTTTTTTTTTCTCTTTCTCGAAATTCACTTTTAGTTGAGCATTGAAATGCAGTGAATTCACCATTTTAACCATATTTATAAAGAAAAAAAAATGTTGAAAAGTAGAACTGTTCATTTATCTAATATTCTACTTTCGCGATTCTAAGCTAAACGAAAGTAATTTTGCTTTTAGTAATGTGTTCAACAAAATTTGTACCTCCGAAATAATAATTTAGATTTGTAAATCAAAGATGAAATTAAGTAGTTGAAAATTTTCTTTCTCTATAAATAAAAAATAACTAGCAAATTTTATTTTGAAATTGATTTTGATATTTATTACGAAATAAATATTACAAAAATTGTTCAATATTATATAAAAAAAAAAATTAAAATTTTGAAATTCAATATTTGTAGCTGTTTTAGAATATAGAAGAAAGAAATGGAACACGTTCCATTTCTTTCCTGTATTTAGCGTACCGTCCATCCCCTTCGGGTAGTATATGCAATACATGATTTATCAAGCTAAGGGACTCTTCAGACAAGCGAAAAGACCCACTCGCTAAACCTAATCCTATGGAAGAAATTTATAAAGATATTTCGTTTGCATTTCAACATTTTTAAATGATTTTTTGCATTGGATTGCCGGAGTCCAACTGTAAAAAGGCCGCTTTATACTTTTTCGATTTTGATTGCAGAAATTTTTTATGGGTATGCTTTCACTTTCGAAACCTGTTCCGAAAATGAAAGTGTTCTCATCAAAAATATCTGCAAATAAAATCGAAAAAGTCATAAACACACGGGCGGGTATTACTCGCGCTCAAAGAGTTCTGTACAATAAACATGTGAATTATTAACACCTTGGAGACGAGCTACTTAAGCTGTCAGATTATCATTATTTCCACCAGATGTATAATGCTCACCTTATTTAATACAAGAAATTTCGCAGTTCAATGTCAGAAAATTTTCTGTTTTGAAAAAACGGTGGTAAAGGATTAAAAGTTAAGCTCTCGTTGCAAAGGAGTTAACTGTATTATTTAAAAAAAATCGTTGCTAAAAGAATAATAAGACTTTGTAAAGAACTATGCAACGTAGGGTTGGATATAATTGTATATGCTAGAAAAGTATGCCTGCGTAAACCATAAAGATTCAAAGAGATAGGAAGTCTAAATAATATCAAATATTGCTATTCTGTAAAAGTCTTTTTTTTTTTTTTTAAACTTAACTTAATCTATTTATAATAAACTTAATTCGGTACTGAGAATAAAAGTAATGCATATTTAAACTTCATTTGGCATTTAGTAAAAATAAATTCAGTATAGCAATACTCTTTTCTTTTTATAGTGTAGCTGATGCAAAACCCTTATTCAAAGTTTAAATTTGGTACTGTGCTAAGCGCGCTTAGAAAGGAGCTCGCTAAAGTCCCATTTTTCCAGATAGGTATTTAATTAACTTTTAAAGCCAGTGGGGGATTATTGAGTGGCTCATTCAATGTAAACTTGTTGCAAATCCCATAGTATCTATGTGATTTATTCTAATTAAATTGGTCTGTTTTCAACAAGTTGGCGTTTATTGTTTTTATACTGCTACTAGATGCTCCATTATACAAATTTATCATTAAAAGTTGTTATGAAGTTGATATAAAATTGTAAAAAAATACTGTTCACGCCATAAGTGAACATGCTACTTGTTGTCTAAATTTCGTGAATCCTTGCGAATATCTGTCAGTAATATGTCCATCTATCGGGGCCATCCAAAGTGATTTTCTTTTCATCACTGATACCTAACCATTCATCTGCCCAATTGCTGAGATTTCGGGCCCACTGAAAGCGAGTGCCTTTATTCCGTTTTGTAAACTGGCGAATAGATGCATTTTACAAAAATTAAGAAACATAATTTCCAGCAGCTGTCGTGGACCGTAGACATTGGTTCCGAAACGCTTATTTCTATAGAAACTAATTGTACACACAGGCTTTTGGTTGAAATTAATGTCAAAATTTCTCTTTCTTATTTAGTTCTTTTCTTTGGTCGTCTCGAACGAAAATTTGTTTGTCACCTTTCGACAGAACTTGGTAAATTGCCAATTCTGCTGCGACAATTTGTTCTTGAAATGTCCACAATTTGTATCAGCGAGCCTTTAAACGACAGATTTTTAATTTTTTTTTCTTTTTTTTTTGGGGGGGGGGGGGGGGGAACTGCACATTGCGAGACCTCATTTCAATCAGTTGAAAATGGAAAGACAGATTAGATTTATTTTTCAGGATATATTGCGATAAGCAAATTTTGGATATCGAGCCTTCATAATATCAGACCCTTCATATTTTTTTTTATCTTAAAACAATACTCTTTACAAAATTTTATATGTTAAAACTGGGTCCTTTACAAACATTTTCATATTAAAACACGACCCTTTATAAAATTCTTTGTCTTAAAAATATGTCTTCAATGAAATTTTCCATCTCTGAATTAAAAAAATTTAATTAATAAAAAAAATAATTAAAGTATGTTTTTTAGCAAAATCGATTTGTTACAAAACACTTGAAGTCGTTAAAGAACCTATATAATTTAGCTTTTAGCTTAAGTATACAAATAATTTTGTGATTTTTTTTTTATAAGATCTTGAATATGACGATAACGAAAACTACGAATGGATCTTTTTATAAATATGGAACTCTGTTAACAATTTCACAAGATCGGGGACTTTGTGAAAAAAAGTCTAAATAGTTCGCTGGTTAAAGAAAATTAGTGTTGTCGTACTTCTGTCTCATCTCCACTAATAATTTTAAAAACAATAAAATAGATAGATTTCTGTTTGTTAGCAGTGTTTTATAATTTATTAGCTGTACCTATGCAATCTTATTTTAAGATGCTGGCCTTGAATGTGTTAATTTTAAATTCCGAAGCTGAAAAGGTAAAAAATAAATTTTCACGAGATTCTTTTGATAAAATTCTTATGAGTTTCTAAAACATTATCTTTAAGATGTATCTGCTGTTTGTGGTATCAAAAAGGCATTTAAATTATTTATTTCAATAGAGACACAACTCAAAGCAGTTTTTTGGAGAAAAGGAAAAACATTTACAAGCTTCAAATTAATTTACTTACTAAATGAAATGGATCTGAAATTAATTGGATATTTTTATATTCAACGCGAAAAATAATTTCCGTATGAGCCAACTTAAAAAGTATAATCTGATTAGTCAGTTGAGCTATGATCTGAGAGGCGTAAAAATCAATAAAACCACTTTAATTTTTTTTTTTTTTTTTTTTTTTTGAAGATAATTAATTATACTTTTAGTGCCAGATTCGAAGGTATTTTTTTTATGACTGACTCATATTGATATCTCATATTATCTTTCTTTCCGACTTATATCATTTGGGACGTAAGTGTTCGTTCTATTTTTGTCGTTTTAGATCGCCATTTATTTATTTATTTTTATTCGTTTCTGGTTAACCTTTTCAGAAGATTTTTCTTTGTATCGAGCAGGACCGTGCGAAGAGAAAATTGTTTCTGAAACAAAGTTTCAATGTGGCGGCCTTCCCCCTCTCGCTTTCTCTTTGTGACAGGTGTCAATAAGTTGACAAAGTGCAGAAACTGATATAATTTCTGTTGAATACATAAAGCGCATTTATTTTGGAACTTTTAAGAAATTTCATTTTAATTCAGAAATTCCAAACAACTAAATAACGTTAGAGAAAATTCACTTATATTTTTGCATAGGGGATGTGGAGAAAATGTACAGCAGATTGTGACGCTTTTGGATTCCAAGAAGGTTAAGAGTGTATGTTTTTGTCGCAAGCATGGATAGAAAATTACAGGCTGAAAAGAGACTAAGGCAAAGACCTAAAATAACTTTAAAAAAGGAAGAAGTGTTTTGTCAGAAATTTATTTTTAGGTGTGGGGTAAAGGCAATGCAATAATTTTGAAATGATAAACGCATGAATGCATGTACATTCATTGCAGAAAAAACTCTCGCTACATATATATATATGTGCGTGTTTGAAAAAAAAGAAAAAAAAAAGATTTGCAGTATAAATTTGGCATCCCACATTTTCCGCGACCATCGACATCTCCATATCGCAGGTCGCAGCTCAACTATTCTCTTTGCACAGGATTGACATGAAAAAAAGAGATTTTTTTTAAAATTTAAATTACGCAAGATCCGGCGCTTTTGTGAACTATGGCGTTCTTACATGGTAACAATTTTGGAAAAAATATTTTTAAATATTGCCAATAGATGTCGCTAGCTGTCTGATAAATTTCAACTTTAAGTTTTCAATTCTTTTTGCAGTAAAATATGACAACCTATTTATATTTAGGCTTATATACTGCTTTTATCACAGGAATATACATTTACATACGTGTATACTAGCTGAAAATGTTAAAATGTCTTAATCGAAACGCATGCAGACGCAAAATAAAACTTGTTCTATAAAAATTCATTTGCTCCAATCATTTGTCGTATGGTTTATTCCAGTTTATTATACTTTCAAAATGTCACGTATTTCTAATTCCAATGCAATTCGTTGTACCTTTTTCGTTATAAAAATCTTAATTTGAAGCTTGACTGCCATTTAAAATATTTATTATTTTATATAATCCTGCGTTACTTTACGGGACCGATCAATTAACGTGGTGATTAGAATAAGTTTGTTACATGCTGAGGTCTTTTAATTAAAATCCGTGCATCCTTAGGCATGGATACGTTTGTCTCTCCTTAAATGGTTTAGAATTGTTCTTCTTAGTAATTTGTTATTAGCACTAGCACATTAAATTAAGCTGGGGTTTCTCGCCGTCCTTTTAACAGATTAACCCATCCTCCTTTTTTCCCTTATCTTTTTCTTTTTTCTATCTTTGATAAATGGTTCAAAACAGTATTATTCTATGAATATGTCTCCAAATTTATATATTTTAAATTTTTAATTAGTAGATAGTATTGGCTTTATCAAAAAGTTTTGTTTTTAGTTTTCGATGGACACGTTTTGGGTTGTCCTGAATATAGTTTGACTATTTTTGGACTGGTATTTGTGTGCGAGTGCTTATGCGTTTTGCACTAATTTTGTAAGCACTGTGACTCAAGAACCACTATCCGAAATTCCACGAAACTTCATTTCACTTGGATTTTGACATAAATTAGTATGCCTGTTAGATTTAATGTGTACATTGTCTAATAGATACGCTTCCATGCAGTGTTTTTCACGATGGGCATGTGTAGCTGTTTATCTCAAAGTATGAGAGATTACTGATCATTCTGATTTTCAAGAGCTGAAAATCATTTAGGATATTATACGAAATTGCGTTCATATTATAAGAAAGAACATCGTTACGAACAGCATCACTTCTAAGTAAATGTATTGGATAGATTCACGGATTATTGAAAAGTAACGGTTAGATGTTGAAATGATCATTTTAGTTTTGTTGACGTTTCTCATAGCATTTTCATTTTGATGCAATCTGGATTAAGTGGTGCTTGGCTTGTTAAACTTAATATCAGATAAATGCTCTTTAAAATTTCAAGATGTCATACCATTATAGAATAAACTGTTTTTAACGTTCTATGGTTTATAGGATCATGTAAACTCTTTTTCATTTTCAAATTTCTTTTTCATGCTTTTTCATAATCTGGAATTGAATCAGTTTTGTTATGAATCAATTCTTTCAATTTTGTTGGAGGTTTAGCTATTATATTATTGTTATTTTTTAGTAATACAAATTTTAATCTCTCATAAAGCTGTAGAATATATTCAATCGTGCAATAAAACATTATCCGTGAATCCATTGAAATTTTATTTAGGTGTAACGATGTCCTTTCTTATATGCTTTCCGCAATTTGGTATAATATTCTAGATGTTTCCGGAGTTCCTAAAAATTAGAATTAATCTTTTCACCCCTTTTTAACTCATTGAAGGGCGGTGGTATGTCTATGAAATCACTTAATTTCAATTCCCACATTCCACATTGGCACCAAAATTTTGGTTTAAAAAAAATCTGTTTATTAGATGCATGAAATATAGCTTTTCCTTTTTTACAAATAAAATTGTTTTCAAATTCCAGTGTCGATCATTAATTTCAATACTTAAATACTAAAAGTGCTCTGCGCCACAGAGGGTTAAAGCAATGGACTGAACTTTCTTGCGTATACGTACTATTTTGTTTTGTATTCTGATCACTTATCTTTCCCTTTTGAAAATGGACGCGTATACATCTGAAAGATCTTAGAGATATGTTAAATAATATCTTTATGTATTTGTAACGCCTTTTCACTAATTATATGTATATTTTAAATTTTATATTAATAACAAAGTGTAAATTACCTTAAAACACTGGTATTTAAATACTGTGATTTGACTCCGTTGTACTTTACATTATTGCGTTTTTTTTTTCTAGTCAAGCTGTTTAAAAGATAAAAACCACGTTTTACTGCCATTTTTCGATTTATTCTATTTTCTACACTTTTTTCTGGACTTTCATCCTATAATTCGGAAAATTTCGAAGTTGAACTATTTAACTATAATTTCCTAAAATAAAATCGGTTCGGATTAGCTGGGTTCTCACTGATATGCATACTTGTACTGCGAAAAAGTGAAATATTTAATCTTATAGACCCACTCTATAACGTTGGCGTTTCTTTAAATGATCAATCTAAATAAATGAAAATTCACTATAAATATCTAAGATACTAGTTGAGAATATACTAAGATATGTGCTTTGTTGCTGATTGATAACAGGTTAAAAATATCCAATAATTTATATATCCCGCCCCTTTAAAGTTTTCGGTTCATAAAAAAATAGGAAATACAAATTTAGCTTTTTTTACTATTTTTTGTTTCTTAATCCTTGCACATTATAATGTTGTTATCGTTGACAGTTTTTATTAAATCAGTAAGGAAGCAGAATATTAGCATCTTTTAGCATGATAGAAAACGTAATTTTACATACTGCCATTTACAAAACTGCATTTATTTAAAAGATTTTAAAGCCAGTATCCATTAATGGAATGCAAAATTACTCTCTGTTTATAGTCTATTATTTTCTAAATTCAAGAAATTTCAGCAGTTAAAAAAAGTATATGCTTCAATATTTTGTGTGGATAATGTTTGATCCTGCATTAAGTTATCTCTAAGGAATTTCTAGTTATGAATTAATGTTACGGCAATTATTTATTGAAAAGGTAGATTATAATGCATATTTTATGAAGAAATTTTGATATCCCTCAGAGATACTGTTGAAGACAAATAAGTATATGCAATTTAATGTAATTTGTAAACACAAATTATTATCGTTACTAAATTAAGGGTTGGAATGGTATTCGAAATTCTTAAATCTTTTTTTTTTTTTTTCTGATATTTATGAAAATATTTTTATCTGCGTCCTTAACCATCTTTTAAAAGTATAAGATTAACTTTTAATTCCGTACTATGCTATAATCAAAGATAAGTTTCAGATAGGGATTTTAATAACTGAAACTCTTAAAATCTATCAGACAAAAAATGTGCGATATAAGTTAACTTGAAGGCTCAGTCTTAACAAATCAGCAGTTTTAGAAGAAGAACCTAATAGTTATTTTCTGCATTTTTCTTAAGAATAATTGAATGCTGAATATATCACAATTTTTCCTTTCATTAGATTACCTTGTTTTTATACCAGAGCACTTCGAATAAAGACGCTTGTTGGAAAATGTATCACAATTCATGTGTAAGATATGTTTATCATTACATATTTGGATTCTGCATAACCTTTAAAAATTGTTCAATAGATGCAAAATTTAAATTGTTACTTTGTCTTAAAAGTCAAAAATTCTTCTACTTTTTAAGAAATACTCAAAGGTATGCTGCTTTAAATGACTTTTTTTTAAACTTCTCTTTCAATACTTTTGATGAAGAGCTTAAGGTTTTAACGTTGCTGCATTTTACAAATAGCTTTTTCTTAAGCTAGTCTATTTTTAATTCGCGTTTTATCTTTGCATCACTTTAGTTATTTGGAATTCTTTTCCTAAATCTGTAATCGCTAAAAATCTGTAAAAATTGTTTACTGTGCAGTTTTTATGCATAGATATGTTATTTTGAAAGGCTGTTCTGTAATCCGGGAAGGCATTTTTAAAACTTATCTCTAGTTTTAGATTTTTTGATAATTCGAGTAATCCGTTTTTTAATAATATGCTTTATTCAGTCTTCTAATCTTTCTCTTATCGCATAATAAGAATAACTGAATGTGTTAATGTCTACATTTTATATGAATTCTAACTCTTAGTATTCTATAATCCAAATATTTATGTTGAGTTCATCGATCATAATTCAGTCGCTCTGTTTGATTGTAGAATTCAAAGCAGATTTACCGTTTTATACTTTTTGCGTATAGATTAAAACATCTCTTTAATAATATTATCGGGTAGTCATAAGCCGTAAATGTTAAAGCTTAAATGTTAAATGAACCTTAAAAGAATCTTTATGATGCAAAAACTTATTTTGTCGTTTTTTAGTTACTATGTTTATTTCTTTGCAATTTAAACATGGTTAAAGTAAAAAATTTTATTTTAAGCCTTTGTCGTGTTTTTCTTAATATCGCTGGCTCAGTCTCTTTCTCAGCGTTTCAATTTATTAAAATTTACTCCCCCCTTTTAACGTTAGTTTTGTTAATATTAGTGAAAAATGTTTTTGTCTTTCAACAGAACTTCTGTTAAGCCAGCATTATTTGTGAAGTCCTTCAATTAAAATTCAAAAATGTAACAATAAGAAAATTAGTGAATTAATAAGATAATTAAGAATAAATAAGAAAATTAGAAAAAATAGATTCTTCTTATCATTGCTTTTAATGTGTTAGGGTGGAAGATAGAATATTGAGAATGGATTTTAACCCTTTGCATTAGTATACATAGTCTGACTGGATATCGACTTTCTTTGCAAAATTTGTTTTTTGCCGTCAGTAATAAAGGAAAATAAAATTTGCCTTATTTAATAAAAGCACTTTTAAAATTGCGTACTTAAAGGAAACTTTTTTTTAAAAAATGATTCCATCGAAATAAGCTTTTTGTAAGAGACACCCGAATCGAAAGGGTTGATAGCATCACCAACTGTTCATAATCAGACGTAAGATCACAATCTAGCAGTACGAAAATGATTTTGCATGATCCAAACAATGAATGAGTGTCAAATATAGACTTGTGATAATCATGTAATTGAAATAGATTACAGTCGATTACAAATACTCTGTAATCGCATAGTAATTGTCATATCTTGTTCTTGATTAATCGAAACATAATTATAATGAAGATTTAGCACTCAGATTAAAATCATAATCTAGTCGTAATACTATTGCAATGGATACGTACAGTATTGAAAAGACATGCAAAGGCAATTTTTTTTCCGCACATGTTTACATTATTTCCCTGTCCTTCTTCTTATGAAAAATGCTTCATTTATACTAAACATTCTTAAAAATTATTTCAACACCATTATCTGAAAGCTTAAACAAAAGAGGAATTATGGGATTTGTAACTTGTTGTTTACGAAATCATTTTTATAGAAGTGCAATCATAATTGGTTTGTTCTGTAATTTTAAGTCGACAAACGAAATTTTAATCATAATCTAAGAATAACCGTATTTTAAAATCTAAAAAAAGTAAGTAATCGTTATCTAATTTTCGTACACAGACATAACCATAATTTGTTCTTGGATATAGAAATTAATAGCAATCAATTACAATATTCTGTAATAGACTCCTTCTAGTCCTATATGATGTGTAACCGTTATACTGGAGAGGAATACGGCCAATTTTACGAATTTATCAAGGGATTTTGAATGATCCCATTGATAATTCGTAAGAGTTGCAGGAAACATTTTGCATGACTCGCACAAAAAATCATTGTTTTATAATGCTTAAATTTATATTCTTCAATTTTGCCTACATTACAATCTTGGAAATTAATTTAAAACATATGAGCTTTTCTATACCTTTAGGAATTTGTCCGTTGCAAATAATGTTAGAATTTTACGCCTCCAATATTTCGTATATTTTACTATTGACTGATGTTAATCCATCCAGAATGTTAAAAAAAAATTGACTGCAGATTAAAGTATGAACTTTCATTTTTTCCCAAGTAATTTTGATTCAAAAATGAATGTTTACTGTTCTTAATTTTAAGTATAGATGTGCAATTAAAACTTAGAAATGGAAAGATTAAGGAAAGACGCGACTCAGAGGCCACGTCCACTCAGATTAATTTTATTTTAGCATTTTATACTCATTTATTGTATGTAATTAACTTTTATCCTTATCATTAATTTATATATACTTTAATTCATGTGTTTTAATAAAACTGTTCAAGAACATCATATAAGTTAGAAGTGTCTAAGATTTTTAGCTCTCCGAAAATTTGTACTTTTAAACTGAAAACTCCGTTAATTCTTAAAGTACACTAACGATTTCGATTAAACTTTTTTTGGTGGTAGAGTATAAATATAAGATCATGCGCAGCAGTCAGTTTAAAAATATGTTTATTAGTTTGAAAAAACAAATTTCAGAGAAATGGAAAATTTCTGAAAAAATGCCACTGCTCTAAAATATAAAGTCTTGGACTCATAACAAAACAGTTTGCCTCAAGTCTTGAGCATAATACAGTGAATATATATTCAAATCTCATCAAAATCGGTCTGTTAGTTTCCGAGAAAACAGTTGTTAAAGCTTGCATATTTCCCATAAGATTGCCCCAGTTTTGTCTTCTCTACCGCATATTTACATTAAAAAAATTCTTGAATAACATTAAAATACCGTGCAATTATAACATTTGTGCTTACGTACAGAAACATTTTGAGTACAGTAAATTCTTTTTATATGATGCTCTTGTCATATCTTTTTTTTATTCTTTTCAAATGATATTCATATCATATATTTTATTCTTACCAATTCTTACTGTAATAATCAATTCAATTGTAATTCTTATTGTAATAATCAATTCAGTTGTCAATCTTATTGTAATAATAATAATCTTATTCTCTTAAAGTACATGAAAAGTTTCGAGAATTGTAATTGTGTAGCTCCTTTCTTTAGTTAAAACATTTCTCTGATTTCTGGAAGCTATATCACTGTTCTGTAGATCTTATACCGGGTGTTTTTTAAACTGGTGAAAGTAAAACCCTCTAACAAAAGAATCACTGATCCAAGAAATTTCACAAATATGCTGTTAAAGCAATGGGAATTTTTCAAGCGTGGTTAAAAAAAATAAAAGAAAAATCTTTAAATCAAATTGACAGATAGCGCTGTATATGCAATAAAGTCAGGAGATGAGCTTTCGCACCATTAGGAATAAAAATGTGAAGCACGCATGCCTCTTGTTCATTGTTCTGCAGGTATCCTCATAATAACTCTTCCATTGACGCTGAAAACGGTGCACAGTACGTTGAAAATCTCTTGCGTTAGTTGCGTACGAATGTGAAGGTGTTCGCAGTCCCTTTTCCAAATTACTACATTCTGGAAAACAATGGACGGAACTTTGAGAAAATAAAACTTTGTTACGCATATAAAAACATACAGAATGCCGTAATTTGGAAAAGGGACTGCGAACATTTTCGCAGAAACAGAACGAAATAAAAATATGGAGTAAAGCATTCGTACGGAGCTGCGCAACTAACGCAAGAGATTTTCAGTGTGCTGTCCTCCATTTTCAGCATCAATGCCGCAGTCATTGCGGAGATATCTCTAGAATAATGAGCATGATGTATGCATGCTTCACAATTTGTATCGCCAATGTGTGCGTGTCGTGCGCAAACTCATCTCCTGACTACTCCATGTACAGAGCTATCTGTCGATTTGATTTGAAAGTTTTCTTTTTTTTTTTTCCTTAACCAAGCTTTAAAAAAATCCCATTACTTTGGCAGCATATTTGTGAAATTTCAGGTCATTTGGACCAGAGGTTCATTTGTTATAGGGTTTTACTTTTACAACTTAAAAAAAATACCTTATATATTTCGCTGAAATGAAAATGAACATGAGAAGTATTTACAGCACTTTCTATTTGGAAAAAGCTATTTAAAGTAATGCGCAGCACCATTTTCAAAAGTGCAATTAATAAAAAGCTGCTTTTGTTTTGAAAATTTATTTTTATCAAATCCTTATTATATTCTAGTCAACACAAATAATCTTAAAGTGGTTATTTCTGTCGCTATTGTCTCAAAATAGAAACTAAAAGTGTAGGTAGTTATTTTAGAAATAGTGCAGTTATTTCCGTACAAATATTGTTTCTATAAAAGCTATCTTAATCCACTGAAGATAAACTAAGGTGAAAATACATGTTAAATATGATAAACTGAGTGAACCCATAGAAATCCAAGGCATGTCTGATAGAATAATTCATTCTAGATGCTTCTGAGTTTTATATATGTTTATTACTGAATTATTTTTAGCATTTAGTTAATGAAATATCCGGGTAATAAGAGAAAAAAGTATCTTAATTATTTATGTAATAAGAAAATTCCAGTATATGGATTAAAAAAAATAAATATTCTGCATTCTTCAATTTTGATAAAGCTATGACAAATTTTATCAAAAATTTAAAGCCAATTTTTAGTGTTTAATTTTATGTTAAATTTTACCAAAATTTTCTTGTGTCTGCTATCGAAAGACACGTGCACTCACATGCATATGCAAGCAAATTGCTACAGATGGTGGACACATTGACCATACTGAATTTGTTTTCTAATTAAAATAGCTTTTGTTTACATATGCTAGTTTTGATAGTAAATATGCATCTACCTCATAAGGCTTACAAGAGCGTATTTAAGTCAGTGATTGGTTATTGAAAACTAACATTTCAAGTCTTCTAATTAAGGTATTTTTGCATATAAGTCGTCATTTCTTATTAAATCGGGAATGTTCAACACGCTTCTAATATTTTTTATACAATATCTCATGGTTTTCGAGATAGGGTTAATAACTTCCAAATTTCGCCCCTAAGATGGCTGCAGTTAATTGTTTCTATAAGTAGTGATCGCTCTACAACTTAGAACAATCGCCATAGTGGAAAATAACAATTAAGACGATCATCGATTCATTCCGAAAAAATGCATTCAAGATATTGTGGAAATGATTGTTTCATTGAAAAGCTAAAAGCAGCAATTACAAAACTTACGAATTATTCCGATTGAAAATTTTCATTGCAATAACGGGCGACTACTCGATAATTCTTGAATCGCAGTAACTTGCTGCCGTTGAAGTTTGAGCGGAAAGTGTGATAGTCCAAGAGCCGATAGCACAAAAACCTAAGTTTTCGGCACTTTATTTTACGGAAGAGTAGCAGTAGGGGAATCCATATTAAGCCTCAGAGTATCAGCATATCAATTTTATTGTACGTGAAATCGTTTAATATAATTAAAATATGTCGCAAACAATCCCTCCTCTTTATTATTGTGTAATAAGAATTCTCTTGTGTGGCCCTATAAATGAATAATAACTATTATTTTCACTGCATATTTTACAAAAAGCATATTTTGGTACTCTTCCCAAATGCATATAAATTTTAATATGTTAGGCAGGGTGTAACTCTTTTAAAATTCATTTGAAACTATTTTTTCCCATCGGCATTAATGTAACAAACTTTTGACTATCTCTGTAAATAAATTAATCATGGTAGAAATTTCATTTTTAATAGCGTTCGTGCTAGAGTAAACGTCAATAACATAAAAATTCCATGGTAATCCGAGTATATTTACGGGAGTTAGAGCGCGTACACACGGCCAGACTGATGACGGGCAGATCAACCGAATGCATAAACATTTTTCAATTTTGTTGGAAAGTGTTAAAAATTGATATGATTCACTTGGAAAGGAGTATAGAATCAACCAATCGAAAGTTATTTCAACAATCAAAAATCTTCGGAACATTCAAACATATGTTATAATAAATTAAAACATTTTCAAATCGCTCAACACGGTATCATGATATCGCATAATCATTTTAGTATACATAGACATTTGTTTCATATTTCTAATTTTATCCATTAAAAGGTAATTTAAGAGTATCCTGATTTAAGTTTGCATTTTCCTTCTATTGTATTCATATTACCCATAGATTGAAATAAGGGACTAAATCTGAAACTTTACACAGCAAGATATTGACAGACAATTCTTGTCTTTTATTGCTACAAAATTATAAATGGGGTAATAAGAAGCACTGCTGAAGGTTTCATCTACAAAAATCTTTTCAAAAATTGCAATATCGAATATGAATGTTATTAGTTAAAAGCTGACACATTATATCTAAAAAATTTTACCCAATTTAAAAATTTATTGTGAAGTATTATGAATTATGATGGGTAATTTAACGCAAGTATGTTTTAAGAAAACAAAAATGTATATAAACTTTTTTTATTGGATAAGTAATAAGTCCAAGGTAACAAATGTGCTAAAATGTATACATTTTAACATATTTGTTGTATTTTTAAATATGTATCAAAGGTAATTTGTTCCCCTTATCTCTTATTATGTATCATATCCCTTTCGGGTCCGAATTTTTTTCCATTTTGAGAACAAAATTACTTTTATTTTAATGACGTTTATCGTAGCTATCCAAATCAGCTTGCTGAAGTTTAAAGATATCTCAATGTCTGAAATATAACGAATGTACTTATTTTTGCGTACTATTCAATTCCTATTAATATGACAATAGGCTAAGGAAGAGTTTTTGGAGACCTTTCTAAAATAACATATTACAACAGGATTTGAGCGTGTACTAAAACTTTCTAACATTTTTTGCGTTTTATCACACATAATTGGTTCAGAAAAATACCTTACATTTTAAATTTAGAGAGTGATATATATATACAAAATAAATGAATCGCCAACGGCGCAAAGAGAATTAAATAAACTTTTATTATTATTATTACTTAATGTCAAAACATAAATGAAATCATAATAAGAAAGGCATAGCCATATGCTATCATTTTTATATGTAGAAAGTAACTAAGTAATTGTTCAGACAAAATAATACTCGATGAAAAGGCATGCACTATTAACAGAACACGAGACCCGAAAGAGATATATCACTTTACGATAATATTGTTAATTATTATCTAAAAAAAGAAAAAAGAAAAAGAAACTTTTAAAGACTGTATCGACTTGATCCTTTTCACGAAGGCATTAAAAACAAATTTTTTATTATATAACAATGAAGTTCTTAATCAAGCAGCTATTTCCTCTGTATCTCTGCGTTAAATATTTAAGGGGGGAGGGGATGAAATTGACCACAAAAGCTTAGAAATCTAATGCACGTCTCGTTCGGATAGAAAAGTTGGGAAACTATGAAATGGTATATAAGAATGTTGGTTGACAAATTCTGTGTTTTTCATTTAGTATATTTTAAAGCATCTGGTGGAATTTGAAGAACTTCCCACAGTATTTTTTAAAGGTTATACTGTCATGTACAGGCTGAGTATTTTTACAAAATAGATTGTCTGGAATTTTAAAAGCTCACTTTGAAAGAAAAATTGAATCTTAAATTCTGAAGAACATTTGTTTTGTGGGTGTTCTTTGGGAACAACGTTTTCGTTAACTCTTCCCAGGAATAAAGAGCATGCCATTATTTTAGTACAGTGCACCCATGTGGAAAAAAAAGGAACGAAATCATAATTCTAATTCTAAAATTTGAGGAATAAAATTGTTTGCATCGAAATTTATTTTAAATTTTTTTAATAAATTTTGTTGCATTTAGGGTTTGTCTATATATTTATGTTTATTCCAATTTTGAAATTTTAACCTAATTCTTTCATTCTATTTGAAATGCTTCATTTATCCTAAATTATAAATTTTCATTGCTCACTGTCGAAAAACGAGTCATTATTAATTAACATACTTCGTAAGTTGCGTTAATTGCTGTTGTCTTGAATTTTAATTATTCACTTTTAATTAACAATTAATATCTAAAAAGCAGTTTCATACAAAATAAAACGTTATTTTTAGTCATTTATAAAGAATATTCTATGAAATAAATAATTTTACTAACGGAATGGTCAATGTCTGGCAATATTGCTGCCAGTAGTTTTACCATGAAATTGCAGATTTTTTTAACAGTTTTTTTTACCGATCTATTCAACAGACTTATTTTTATGTGAAATGTGATAAATATAACCGGAAATCCGCGTATCTTAAGCTATATTACATACGAGGTGTCTAGGCCAGTGTTGTTTGGGCGCAGAGACATTTCATGCATTTCTTAGGATGCTATCGCATTTAGTAGAATATAAGACATGTCTAGTGAAAATATCGGTAAAATAATTTCATTATTGAATAAATCTAGGAAAAGTTTCCGTATAATATTTCTCATCTCTTGCATCCAATAATATTCAAATAATATTCAAATTTTAATTTCTTAAAAGGCGTAATGCCAATCAAGTGAAAAAGTGCTTAATCTTGGAATCGAACCCTGGCCATCGGTTTAGCGAAATGACCACCTACCAACTGAACCACTTGGAACGATACCCAATCTGGCATTTTTCACTACCATATGTTGGCTAGGCTACAACCGCAGCGCAAGATGTAATATTATTCCGTGAACCATTTATTCTGGAGCAAACACAAAACTTCAGAAAAACTAACATCGATAAAATTGAATAAATCTAAGAAAATTTTCCGAAGAATATTTCTCACTCCTTGCAATCAATAATATTTAAAATTTTAATTGCTTAAAATGCATAATGCCAACAGAGTGAAAAAGTGTCCAAGCTTGATGGCTGATAGAAATAATGCTCCATCTTGTATTATAGTCTTGCCAACATATGACAGTGAGAAGTGCAGGGCTGGGTACCATTCCAAGTTCGATATAGTTAGACATTCTGTATTTATGACTCTCAATACGTAGATTGCAACCCACCTTCCCTATATAAAAAATATTTGTTTAATGTGCTGTACCAACCTTCAACGTGTGTACAAGTTGTCGCGAATCTCCCTGTATTTCAATTTAAAGATGTTCTGTTGAATATATTGAATGTGCTTACTCCTTTCCTTAAACCATTTCAAATCAACAAGATTTTTGTGCTTATCAAATATGCATTAACTAAATAAATTTCTTTCTTGTAGGTACGCATCCTCATGCATAACATTAAACATTTTAAGCTAGGAGTTTTAAAATACTAAAAGCAAACTGTATTGTTTTCGACACTTTGTTCCAATGGTTTTGGAACGAAATTTATTCTAGAAATAGCAAGTAATTTACAAAAGGGATTTCACTTCAATAAGTTTCCACATAAGGAGATGAGGAAGGATAAAGCTGACCTTCAAAACAAGAACTCATGAAAAGATTCGGGGAAGAAAAAAAACAGCAGAATGTAAAGTAGAAGAATTCAAGAGGATTACATTGAGATGGGGGTATCATCACTTGATTAAAAAGGAAAGAATAGCGTGAAAGATTACTTTAATTCAATGAGATCACTAGAGCAAGAAAAAATTGGTTAAAGACGCTACGATAAATAATTCTGGAGATAGTAGATGAAAGGAAAAGGCTGATTTTGAGAGAGGCATAATAATAAAAAAGAATGCTTGTAATATTTCTAAATTTGGATTTACTCCGACCAAAATAAAATTAATCATCCTGATAATTTTCCAGTGGAACAATGAATGAATTAATTGTTTATGTAAATCTATACTCTGTGTGTTTAGATTGCTGGTAAAATAATTCAAATTTCTTGGTTTTATGTAATAAACAATGTATACTGAAAAAAAATAACATGCATAATTCGAAAGCAAAAACAAATTTTCTGTAAAAAAGTTTTTAACTTCTTTAAAATCTCAAAAGTTTCATTTTTTTCAGTTTTCTTTTGTTAATGAAGCCCATCACCCCATGACAATATGGGTATTTCCGTCTATTTTAGAGGTATAAATGGGCTGGAACAGGCCTGGGCGCAGTCTGTGCAAGAAAACATGAAATAGGGTATGGCAGACTCAATTTTTACAAAAAGTTCTGTTTTTTAACAAGTGGCTAAAAATTAATTTAAAGAATACTGCATACTACATATTTATACTAAAATGTTATAGTATATTTCAGACTATTATCTCTGTAATCAATAGAATACACAACAGCAACTTTAATTATCACGTAGACTCTTAGATTATAAAATATAAAAAAGATTAATTAAAAAAAATAGGTTAAAAATATCATAACTTTTGAAGCTGTATAATTTAACGAAAATACACTGTTAAAAATTTCTGTAAAAACACGCGCACGCAAAAAAAAAAAAAAAAAAAAAAAAAAAAAAAAAAAAGCGAGAGACTCTGTAAATTTATCCTAGTTCTCGGTTAGATGCATTCGATTGAGTATCTCGATTATCATTTTATACTTATTTCCCTTATCTTATATCTAATTCCCCGTAAGGATTTCTGTGGCTTTATCTAAAGATATTTTTATTTTTGTTAAAACTCATAATTCAAAATACACTCTTTTAAATTTTTTTTAAATTTTTTTTTTAAATATTAAAGAACATCTTTGTTTTTAACTTAGAATAATTTAGAAAGGGAAAAATCATCTCCTTGGAGTTAGTGTAGATTTTCATGGACAATAACTTTAGAATTGTTTCATTCACCACGTCGGTAATATTAAAAGTAAATTGCATAGTATTATTTCAAAGTTGAAATTATATTAATTTTCTTAAAACATATGAATAAAATAAATAATGAAAACGTAAAAATTCCTTTTAAATAAACTGCATTTTTCCTGTTTATTTTTCTTTTATTTCTTATTAAACAATTCTTAAAAAAAAAAAACTGGCGCATTAAAAAATAAATAGCCTGCGGCAATTTCGAAAAATTCTGTAAAACATTGTTTTAAAAAAATGAATTAGATTCAATTTTTTTCATTCAAAGAAAACAAAATCTATTATATTATTTTATTTTATTATACATAATTATTTTATTTATTACTAGACTAGTTTAAAAATTAGAACTGATTAAAAAACATAATAGATATTATATATCAGTCTCAAATAAATTAAAATAAACTATTTACAAATTTTCTAACAAATATTAGAAGTGGAATCTTTGAAAAGCACATGTACAACAGATTTTTCCCCCACTGAAATATAAAAGACATAGTTTGTATGCATTATATTGCTCAAACAATAAGGCGTTCCTGTAAGTTATATTTAATAAAAGTATCCTAATTGCTCCAAGAAAAAAATAATCTTATGATTTAAACTGGCCGAGTAATAGCTTTTACAGTGGAATCTTTTGCTGCAAAAATAGGAGATATTCGCGAATTTGCTGGAATTATAAATAATCGTCAGATAAAATATAATAGTTCAGAGTCAAATTAACATAGCAATAATAAATTTGAAATATATTTTCATTCTGATATATTAAAGTAAAATATACAGCTTGTTCTGAAAAGGTAAAGAGAAAGAGACAGAATTTTTGCTAAATAAAGAAATGAAAAACAACAATCTCAGTTCTTTACAAAATAAAACATATATCAAATTATAATTATTTTAATCAATGTGAAACTTAATTAATAAAAAATAAAACTATCGTAATACTTGTAAGGTGTGATCTCGGTATGTTATTATTTTTATCATATATAAAATAAATATTTGAACAAATGCCATAAATTGCAATAAACATGTATGATATCCTAAAAGGACAAGGAAAAATAAAACAACTAAATAAACAAATAAAAATAATGGAGCCACTATTTTTAAATTTAAGCTTTAGTTTGATTCAAAGGTGATGTGAACCATCTTTTTATTCCCACTCCCTAATTTCAGTTTTTAGTTATTAGCCGAGATATAAATTTACTCCGATTCGAAAAAAAAGTTAGGCGAATTTATTTCATGTAACTCTATGTAAAATCTTGCTACTTTGAATAATTTTGCGCATATACTTTGTATATACAATCTATTTACTACTACTTTACATTGCTTTTACTAGTATCGGTCTTTAAACATTCACAAACTGCTATTTTTATAAATAAAATATTGATGCGCTGTTCAGCTTATGTATTTCAATAAAAACTCTTGTCAAAAATGTTTCAATAAATAAGGCATTACGCATGATAATGTAGTTGCATTTAACCCTTAACTACGGTGACAAAAAAAAAAAAAAAAATTCATCGCTACTGCCAGCGGCCGCTGAGACCAGTTGATCGAAAAATCAGTAAGATAAGTTTGATTTGTTCGTAGGATACTGTTTCTATGCTAAACTTTAAGTGCGAGACTGTTATAAATTCATCAGATTAGAAGTCTCTTGTGATAGTACTAGGGTTCTAAACGAAAGAAAATTCCATTTGTACCTATTGTTAAACTGAAAATTGAAAGTTTAATTGTGAAATAAGAAAAATGGGGAAAGAAATCTATAATATATGCGATCGTTAACAGCAATTAAAGGTAATGCTATTAAAATCTGTTAATTGGTTTGGTGAATATAAAATAAATTGGAAGGAGGGGGGAGGGGGGTTGCGAAGCACAAATTCTCAAGAAATCCGTTACTGCTCTTACCGTCAGTCAAGATGGTGTGCCTGTGATGAGGTGATGTTCACTCCACTGCGTTAAAAAGTCTCAACATTATTTTTTTAAATGTGATAAATAGAAAGTAGTTCAATAAAGAAATGGCTGTATTACCTTATCTTTTCTTTCTAAATCGTTCAATGCAAATGTCTTTGTGTAGATTGATTTCGCGTTCAGAATATTCTAGGAAAAAATCATTTTGGATATACCTTACTTTGCCTGCATTAGTGAGATTAGCCGTAATTCAATACGAAGCTCTGTTCCAAAAGTTTTATCGAGCTAGGCAAAATGCACTTCTTCAAATCTTTAATGCTGAGCACGTCAAGCAGATTATGAGCTTATAAACAATTTTAAAATGAGTACAGAAAGGAAGCAAATAAAATTTCAGATGTCAGTTCAACAGAGAACGCAGTCCGAAAGCGTTTCACAATTCATTAAGAGATGAGAAAAGTTTTTTAAAAGAAAGTTCGGAAGAAAATTTATCATCAAAGGCAATGCTGTCGTTTAGTTAGAAATGTTTTAACAGAAATCAAACTTTCTCGCTCTTAGAATGTCGCTCTTTTATTAACAGCTGTCTTAATCCTCTGCTTTAAATAACAGATTTCAGCGCACTCCGTTAAAAGTTCTCTTTTATTCAGTCACTTTTATTCATATCTGTTTGAAGTAACTTCATCGAAAGGCTTCTAAACAGAGAGAGGCGCCGTATTTCAAGATCATCACGTTCGAATCTTCAGCCGACTATGACGACGTGACAGAGTGTATTTACTAAATATTCTGTAAGGATTAGATATACCAGGTCATAATTCGAATGTAATTTTGCTTTAAAGCAATTTTGGTAAATTAGTCGGATTGTTTAGGCAGACAATTTCTGGAAATTAATACATTCCAGGATCCATATTTAAGATACTGTTCATCTAACATTTCCGTTCCTTAATTTGACAAACTATTATGACAACCACCGTTCAGTATTGTAAATTTAAATTTAATTCTACTTTAATTTTCAAATTGGTAAACTCATTAATTTATGACCATGACTAATAGTTGAACGAACTAGAAGGAAATTAATGTTGTCTGATAAAGCAATATTATCCAGGGAAAAGTTAGTATTAACTCTTGATTATGCGTGACATCACTCAAATTTTAAACTGCTCTATGAGAGGTTTGTGTAATATATGCGTGTGCGTGCGTATGTGGGATCACATATATTTATGAGAAATTAATTAAAATATACACCGAGATATGGCAAAACGGATAACGAAGAATGAAAAAAGAAAATTTACACTTCTGAGAATATCTTAATTCATCAAATTTGAAATTATTCTCTACTTTGAGAAATTATTTTAACAGAAAGTCTCATGAAACATTTATATTTCTAAATTCATGTACATTTTTTAAATTGTAGAGAAGTTTTGATTTAAGTATAGTAAATTTGTAAATGAAGTGCAATTCGATGAATGCAACAAAATCTCCATCTTATTTCGAGCATGGAGTATATTACCCTTTTTTTTTCCTTTGTACTTTTAGGATTTAGGTGCGCTACTTCTTTATAAATTTACGGTTATAACTCTGAATATAAAATATTGTAGAAGAATTCAAAATATTCAGCTATACCTAATATGGATTATGTAGTGTAGCATATTACGTGAATTTTTATTGCAAACAACTGTATTAATACCTTTTCCCTAAATTTAAGTGACTTTGTAAGCGAGGACATATTCTAATTGTTAAACATTGGTCACCATTGCCTTAGAAGAAATGGTCTTAGGAAGAAAATATGATTCGCCAACACACGCTCTCGGATAACATTTACCCCAATTACGTTGTGAAGCCAATCTACAAATGTAGGCTCAGATTAAAGAAAAGATCTTTTAATTAAATTTCCGTGTAAAGGAAATCTCAAAAATTTATACAGTTACCCTGTTACGGCCACACGGAATCGAACTCGTGGTTTCGGGGCCACATGATAATCACTGGGCTGAGTGGATTTGTATAGAAGAAAATCTGTAGATTTCATCGCTCAATTACAATTCCTGACCTAGCCTAGTAGAAATATTCAGGCTTTCACTTTTCCGGAAATTAGTGTATGGACATTAGCAAAATTTGTGTCTGCTCAAAATCATAAGTATACAAAATCACAATCTATATTGAAATAGTCTTCTGAGAGACGAGTTACAAAGGTGATACAAAGTGTGTCGTTTTGTATTCTGGTTAATTTTTTAACGAATTAAAAAAGAAGAGTTCCATAACCTGTTTTGTTTTTTTTCCAGCTTTTTTGGCATTAAAGGAACCGATGTGGTTATGATTTTCAACATTTAGGGTTGTCTTTTTAATTACTGGAATGGACTTCGGCCATATGCCTTTTGCATTTAGCATATTTTTCGGAAAAGTTTGACTTATGTTTTGTTTTAACATATATAATAAATATATGGAATACATAAAATTATAAAAATATATAAATGTGGGAATATTGAGTGATTAGCTTATGATTTAAGCAAAACAAATATTCTTGATAAGATAAAAAGGTTTACTAGACATAAAATATATACGTAGCATTCAAAAATAACAGTAGAACTGAATAATATTTAAAATAAATAAGCTTCTCTGAGCTTTGGATTAAAAATCCATCCAACTCGCCATCGCTGAAATCTATAGAACACCTCGTTCTTTTTTATGCATCATCACGTGAGTCTCAATTGGGATATCACGTTCATTAAATCATTGAGTATATTATCTTTAATTGCTTAATACTTCATCCTTTATACCCACATTTTCGGTCATCCTGACGTTCCTGGCGACCTCGCCAGCTGCCTATTAAAATTTAGACACAAATTTATAGAAATAAAACAGGTAAATATAAAACAACAACATCTATCGTTACAAGTAAACATAAAACAAAAACATCTAACATTATGCAGATGCATTACCCCACGGCTTGACGTATTTTGCAATAGTGGATATCTTGTCCACCATGGTCTCCAATCCTCTTTGCATCATAATGATCATGTGATTTTTCTATAATGTTTTTATTAGGTCCATGGAATTTTCTCCTTTTCATTCCTGTTCCATACTGCATTTCTTGGATTAACTCGGTATCATTTAATTCATATCTGTTAGGTACTTTTCTCATCATGTTAAATTGCTTTCTATAACTACCATTACTCCAAAAATATAGATTTCTACGCGGACCATTAAAATTTGTTTTTATGCTTCTTTTGCCTTTAAATTTAAAAGTATCCTTTTCACACGGTTCAGCCCTTTCTTTTTCAAAAATTTCATATTTTCTTTCTGTTTGCTGTACCTCTAAATGTTTCTGTTTGCTGTTTCTCCAATTTTCATATGTGTGACGTTTTCCATCAAAATTATTTCTCGAATAATATTTCTTTTCTTCATCTCTATCATTGTAATCACGCTTCTTGTAATTTCTGATAAATTTCTGTTTATTTGCATTAACTCCTTCAACATTCCTTTCTCCCCTCGTATTTTTCCGTTTATAATATTTTTTAATTTTCCTCGTTTCATTTTTATTTTCATTGGCGCGTGCACATAAATTGCGTTTTTCTTTTAGGTCATTCATTCGTCCTGTTTGTGATGTCTCGTTTCTTTCATTCAATCTTTTCTTACTAATTAAATTTTCTTCTTTCTCATTTATTTCTTTTCTAATTTTCAAATTTCTCACGTGATTCAAATCAATTTCATTTTCTTCTATGACTCTCGCGAAATTAATCAAGTGATTACCTCCTGCATTATTATCATTTGCAAGTATAACATTTTCATCACGTGAATTATCTAACGTAGACGTTTTCATTTCATTATTATTTTTGGCAGCATGATTCAATTTTATATCAGAATTCTTCTGAACTTTAGTGTAACCTACTTGAATACTATTGCGTTTGCCAACGATCTTAATTCCGTTCTCGTCTATCGCCAAATTTAATTTGCTAATGACATCATATCCCAGTAAAATATCATATTCAAGAGATTCTAGTACGTACAAATTTGTTCTGATTAGAAAACCATCAATATTAAATTCATATGGGAAGTATCCTTTTGGATAAACAACTATTTTATTTATGCCGGACAAAAAGATATTATTTGAAAATAATCTTGGCGAGCCTATTTTCGTATAATATTCGTAACTCACCAAACTGATATCACTTCCAGTGTCGAAGAAGATCTGTGTCTTTTCACCGTTAATATCAATATTTTTCATGTAATCTGATTTGGCACTGTTAGTTTGCTTGATTACTGCGGAATTCATCTCTTTGTAGTTGGATAATCGCGGATTTTGGCTGTCATTTTTTATTTGTTTATTATTCCCATTATTACACTGCGATATTACGTGGCTAAGACGATTACTTTTGAAACACATAATTTGTGCCCTGTTCTTTTCATTTAAATAAGAAAATTCATTTACATTATCTGTATTATCTGCGAATTGTTGTTTTCTTAAAGTATCATAACGTTGAGATGGTAACCACGGTTTTGAATTGTTATTTTCGCGCATTTTTGACTTCCTATCTTCAAAGTGGTGTGAATTTCTATTCATGGTTTTAATATTACGCCTTGCTGTTTCGTAATCATCTAGTTTACAAACTAACGTATCAACACTTTTAATTTTGGGAAGATCATCGATGAAATGTTCCTTCATTTCTATCGGTAATCTTCTTTTGATTTGATCTACCAGTATTAATTCTTTTAAATCTTCAAAATTCGACACATCAAGACCGGTAATCCATTCTTCTAAATAATTCCTTAACTCAAATGCTAGATCGCGCCAAGTGGCTGAATTTTCTTTCTTATGCGACATTAATTTTTGCCTAAACTCTTCTGGCGTCAATTTGAATCTTTTGAGCAGCAAGTTTTTTACATAATCGTAGTTATTTGTTAATGTTTCTGGTTCTCTAGTTATAACATTAGCAATTTCTAGCGGCATTAAACTTAATAAGTGCATGACCCAATTCTCTTTTGTTATATTCATCCTAGAAATCTGTCTCTCGAATAGAGCTAAGTAGATACTAATATCACCCTTCCCATCAAAGTGTGACATTAATTTAGACAAATCTAGTTGCTTACCTGTACCAGTTACAGCCGAACCGTCACTTGTATTTATCATATTTCCTTGAAGTTCAATTTTTCGTAATTCGTACTCCATTTCCATCTTCTTTTCCTCTAATCTTCTGATTCTAACCGTAACCGTCTTTCTTCTTTTTCTGCCTCTAGTCGTCTTTCTTCTTTTTCTGCTTCTAATCTTCTTTCTTCTTTTTCTGCTTCTAGTCTTTCTTTTTCTATTCTCTCCGCGGCAATGACTTCAAGTCGAACTTTTACAAAATTTTCTTCATAATCCTTCGATTCAGTCACCAACTTTATCAAATCAATGATTCTTGGACTCTGAGGCACAATTATACCTAGATCATCACACAACGTTAACAAGTCCGCCTTTCTAGCTTTATTCAGAACAGACATTATAATTTTTGTTTACACTTCAACAAAACAATATAGTGCACTATCTTGCAGGCTTGATTACGGATAATTTCTAATCATTACACATATAACAAACAGTTCCTTTTTTACATAATACGTATTAGTTTAAAAACAAAACATTTTTCTTAGACTTAGATCTTGTACAAAATAGCTTTCATCGTGAAATTCAAATTCAAATATAAATCAGCGAAATCATTCAAATCCAAGTCATTCAAATCCTTCAATCCCGGCAACGAACCCCCAAAACTTGTGGGAATATTGAGTGATTAGCTTATGATTTAAGCAAAACAAATATTCTTGATAAGATAAAAAGGTTTACTAGACATAAAATATATACGTAGCATTCAAAAATAACAGTAGAACTGAATAATATTTAAAATAAATAAGCTTCTCTGAGCTTTGGATTAAAAATCCATCCAACTCGCCATCGCTGAAATCTATAGAACACCTCGTTCTTTTTTATGCATCATCACGTGAGTCTCAATTGGGATATCACGTTCATTAAATCATTGAGTATATTATCTTTAATTGCTTAATACTTCATCCTTTATACCCACATAAATATAAGTGTATTTATATGTATTTATATGTATATATAGGTGTATATAATGTGTATTTACGCATATACATCTCTGTATATAATTACATATGTATAGAGAGAGATGTAATACATATACATAAAAAATACATTTATACAAACAGCGTATTTATTTTTTCAGCACGTGATATATAACGTTTATTAAATAAATATATGTTTATAAATATTTAAAGATCATGTTTTTTTCGCCATCTTGAAAAATTTAATAAGATGCTAAGATAGTTTTTGGCACCATTTTAAATTCCTTCGCCAATCGCGCCAACCAAACAGGATATGGAACTCTTCACAACTAAAAATACCACTGCACTCAAATCTTAGCTGACAGACCAAACTCAATTTTCTGGACTTGAGATATGATAATGCTGCATATCTTTTTCAAATAAAATGTCGAGAACAGTGGATTTAAACTGAAAAATTCGTGTGATATCACAAAAGACGATGTTTTTTAAACGTTATCTACACTAAATTGCGATTAACTACACTAAATTCCTACCATCGCACTCTTTCAATTTTAGACATTTTGTTGGATATTTAAAGATAATCCTTTTCATTGACATTTACAAGTTGAGACCTTATTTCTGCGACAACACAGGGTTGAAAAAACGGTGTCATATGGGATTTTTTCATGCCAATTGGCCAAGATGAGTTTGAAGATCATGCGCCTCTGTTAGTTAAAAGGAGTATAGTATTTCATTCAAATTTATTTTACTTTTTCACCATATTTGATCCTGTTATTGCGTGCTCAGTGTATGACATATTCAGGGTACGTGCGATTTTTACTTTGCCACAGATATTTTCAATAAATTATCGTCATCTTATTTAATCACATAAATTTGTTACAAATTCAGCGACAAACTAAGTTGAAGATAAAAATAAAACTTTTCGTAAAATATTGATGAAAGAAATAATAAGTATACACTTAGGGTATATGTAATGTCCTGCACTTGTGCTCCCAGGTTAGTTATTTTTTATATTTTTATACTTATGATTAAGCCTCATATAAGTCAATATTTAAACTCATACAAATTTCTCTTTACTTTTTTATTTATCGTATTGGAAAACTCTTATCTTGCCACTTATTTTAAAGATTTTAATTCTTTTATGAGTTAAAGCATTTCATCGCTAAATTTATGACGTTCTTCTAAATTTCTATATGGCTGAGTTCATGCATTTTTCATTCATTTTGTGTATGCTTTTATTTGATAAACTGAAATCATTTAATTTGTGGAAAACTATTTATTTATGAATACCGTAGGTTTATACCTCTAAGCTTTTAAAAAAGGCTCGTGTTTCATTGATTATTGTTCTGATTATTCATTTTTGGAAATACGTTGAATATCGCGCAATTTTAGAATTTTACCGTTTCTGAAAGTCTTTCAGTTAATTAATATTTTTTATAAAATTTAGGTGATCAAAATGAATATTTTCGTTGAATAAACATGATTAGTTTCTCTTTAACAACCCCCTACCCCGCCTCACACGCACACACCCTACTTAAAAAAATCATTTTGACTTATTGAAATTTGAGTTTCTTCGTTTGAATCTTATATTATTACATTTTAATTATAAAATTATATTGAAAACATTAATGTTTTTATGCTAGCTTCATAACAGTTTGATCCTTAATTAAAAGTAATTTTGATTAAACTGGCTCTACCTCCACACACACACAACATCATTCAACTTTCGAATAATTTTCCCAAATTTCTCATTTATCTTTCAAGTAAGTTTCCTAACTTTGCTATTCAGTTTTGAAATAAGTTTTAATTCAATTTCATTTTAACTTTCAAGCAAGTATCCCAAAGCATATCTTCATTTCTTCCGCATTTTCATTCAACATGGCGAGAGAGATTTTACTATTTATCGTTTATTTAATTTATTATTATTATTTTCTTGAGCCCTAGAACTAATACCGAAAACATGTTTTGTCTTGCAAGTGAAGCATTTTCAAAAGGAAGACGTAAAGTTTAAAGGTCAAATATACTAAAAAAAGGAAAAAGAAATGAATAGCAATCTTTTTATAAGTATGGTTTCGTATTAATATGTTTGAACAAAAAACGAGTATGCTTATGATTTTCCATGAAATCAAATTATTGTGAAGGAATCCTTAGAAAATCCAAATCTAAGATGAATATGAAATGAAAGATAATTTAACACTAAAATCACGAGTGTAAGCTAGCTTTATTCTGCGACCTTCAAAAACATGATTGTTGTCAAAAACATTATTGTTGCTCGCTGTTCTCCTAACTATAACTGGATCGTTGTTATTTGATATGGATTCTTATAGAAAAGGCCTTCGTCGCAGACATTTTGCCAGACAAATATTACACATTCCAGGAAAATGATGTTAAGTCAAAAAGATTTTTTTTTTCTTTACATACTAACATTTTTTCTAACTCTTGTAGTAAAAATATTATTGAATACACTATTATTTATTTATTTATTTATTGTATTCAAGCTTTTGGACATTGTCTACTCATAAGGGGCGGGTATAGCATTCAAATTTGACAGTGACATTTTAATATAGTATTCCAGATTCAATGTTTTTGAAATATATATACTGTGTTTCCTTAAATATGTATACATTACGGTATTTTTCATAGTTGAATGCGTTTATCTAGGGAGGGGGGGATGAGTGATTTCCCCCGACTCTCTTCCTGGATTCGCCTTTGGCATTTATTCAAACTAGATTATGATTTTGATCTGTTAAAAGCCTCTTTAAGAAACCTATGTAGAACGTCTTTGAAGATAAAAATTTACATATTTATTTTTTCAGATAATTTCTATCAATAAACATTAAAACAGAAATGTTTGGGGAAAAAAAAATATTTCCAAATCACTAGTGATTAACGTGGCACATACAATTTTCCATTTTTTTTTTTTTTTTTTTTTTTTTTTTTTTTTTTTTTTTTTAATCGAAGCTCAAATTTATATATTTCTATTTTATTCTCAATTGTATTATTATGTTTTTTATAATATTGAAACTAAAAGGTAAGTATTTTAATAAAAGTTTTAATTTTACTTAAGAAAGGTGTTATAATAAAAATAAAAGACATTGACATGTTTCGGAACCGTCAAATAAGTTCCATAATCATAATATAAATAAAATAAAATTTCAAAATATTTCACGGTCAGTACAAATGACACGCGACAATGAGATATAAATAACAAAAAACACGCGCTCTATTGTAAAAATTAATTTAAAATATAGACCATGATCTAAAATATAAATAAAAATAAAATTTCAAAATATTTCGCGGTCACTACAAATAACACGCGACAATGAGATATAAAAACACCAAAAAACACGCGCTCTATTGTAAAAAATTGAATTAAAAATAGACCATGATCTAAAAGAAATTCCAACATGGTTCTTCCCATTCAAGCTCTCACGAGGAATTTATTCATTAATTCTAACCATAACTTAGGAATAATAAAAGAAACGGTATCATTGCAAACCAGATTTTTACTCGTATAAATTTCAATGGACTCTCTTATAATAGATTTACGACTACAATTTGATATGAAACATAATTTACTTTTACTAAACAATATTTTTATCTCCTCATTTAAATATGTTCTTGATAAGGCAGTGTTAGTACGTCCAAATTTAATATCAAATTCGTGCTCCCTTTTTCTAATTCCAAATTTTCTCCCAGTCATGCCTATGTAATAATTTAAGTCACCATTTTCAGTAATATAAGTTATTTCATAAACTCCAGCAAGATCATCATGCCCTAGAGGATGATTACCTTATAGGATTATGAAATACCTTATATTACTGAAAATGGTGAGTTAAATTATTACATAGGCATGATTGGGATTAGAAAAGGGGAGCACGAATCTCATATTAAATTTGGACGTACTAACACTGTTTTATCAAGAACATATTTAAATGAGGAGATAAAAATATTGTTTAGTAAAAGTAAATTATGTTTCATATCAAATTGTAGTCGTAAATCTATTATAAGAGAGTTCATTGAAATTTATACGCGTAAAAATCTGGTTTGCAATGATACCGTTTCTTTTATTATTCCTAAGTTATGGTTAGAATTAATGAATAAATTCCTCGTGAGAGCTTGAATGGGAAGAACCATGTTAAAAATTCTTTTAGATCATGGTCTATTTTTAATTTAATTTTTTACAATACAGCGCGTGTTTTTTGGTGTTTTTTATATCTCATTGTCGCGTGTCATTTGTATTGACCGCGAAATATTTTGAAATTTTATTTTTATTTATATTTTAGATCATGGTCTATATTTTAATTTAATTTTTTAATAGAGCGCGTGTTTTTTGTGTTTTTTGTTATTTATATCTCATTGTCGCGTGTCATTTGTATTGACCGTGAAATATTTTGAAATTTTATTTTATTTATATTATGATTATGGAACTTATTTGACGGTTCCGAAACATGTCAATGTCTTTTATTTTTATTATAACACCTTTCTTAAGTAAAATTAAAATTTTTATTAAAATGTTTATATAAAAGGTGAATGTTTTAAAATCTGACGATTTAAAAAATCAATTGGATTTAATTAACTTTTTATCATAAAAAGTAAGTAATCTGAAGCGGATTTTACGTATAAAGTTAGTTGCTATGTATTTCTATGTACTTCTCGATTAAGTAATTTTAAAATATAAATGCTTGCTTCCTTGAAACAAAGTGGTATTGAGTTTTTCATAGTTCAGTTTACGTGGAAATTAGTAAGAGAGTGGGGTATAATTCCCCCTGAGTTCGCTCCTAGACTTGTGTTTCATTTTATTCAAATTGGATTTGATGTGTTTATATGGCTGTGTTCTGTTAAAAGACATAAAGTTGACAGTTCATCATTTTAAGAATTTTGTTTATTTTTTAAAATATAGCTCAGATAGTAAACTCACTGCATTTCAATGTTTAACTAAAAACACATTTTGAAAAAAAAAATACTGCATATTTAATTAAAACTTTTAAAAAGTATAAAAAACTTTGAGTTTTCTCAAAATCTCTACTTTTTTATTATTATTTATTTATTTATTTATTTTGCCTGTTTTCCTTTTTTTTTAAGATTTTCAAGTGTGTATTACACAAGATTGCGCGTAAATTTTTAGATAATATAATATTACATTTAATGTAATTTTTTACAGATATTTATATTATAAAATGATGAAATCTAAGACATCTTGATATACTTTTATTTTTAAAAATATAATAAAACCCCTGAAGGCTGATTCTATGCATAGATTTATCACATGCATAGTAAAGAACATGTACAAAAAAATTTAAATCTATATCCAGATAAAAAAAAGGCCTTAATATTTTTAAAACAGGAAAATGAAGAAATTACGAACATGGAGAAAAGTCATTTTAAGTTTTAATTTTTATGGGTAATTCACTGAGTGTATTAACAAAATTTACGATATCTTGGGATATAATTTCTGTATGCATAAAAATGAAGTGTCAAAATATTCACAGATAAACAGGGTTTCACTTAATATTTAAAACTAATTTTTTATCAATTATAAGGTAAATTGTCCACTAAAGGTGTGTGCTTATCCTTAAATCGCTGTTTTTGCGATTTTTTATTTATTTATTTATTTATTTTTTAATTGAAGTTCAAACATTTAGGACTCCAAGAAGCCTTAATTTTGGTTCAGCGTCTATTTGAAGCAAAGTTATAGCTCAAACTATAAACCGAAAATGAACCCTCTGATACAGGAAGTGCCCGTTTGAAGAAAGGTAAACCATGCTACACAATGCATTTTGCAAAAACAAAATAGTCCTTCCGGCAGTGCCGGGGGGAAGAGGTAGCTTTCATATATTTATATATTTGTTTATTTATTTTAAATTAAGTTATATTATTCAAAAATACTAAGCTCAAATTAGTGGAACCTCATTATGAGCTTGGTCGAAATCTTAATTCAGGTGCACATGCACACTCATATTGAAATGATTAATATATACGAGTGCTGTTGCGGGCAAATTGATTTTTTAAAAAATGTCACCCACGTTAGAAATTCAAACTACTCAGGCGATTTTTAAGTTAAAGACAAAGCAAAAAATACTCCTGAATTCATTATTAAGATAAATAATTTAAAAAGAATCTTTTTTCAATTTCTAATTTTTTGTTTGTACATCATTATACATTTAAAAGATTTTTGACAAACTTAAATGGCTTCCATTTTGAAACAAGAGGGCGGAAGAAGTTGGACAGTGAACGTGGTCAAGGCATTGCTATGTACTATGTGCACACGGAGTTATATCCAAATCAGTTTATAAATACGCGTGTTATCACGTGACGAAAATCAGACCTTTTCAAGATATGAGCAACAGTAGAAATTAAAAATGCGATAACTCAGCCATTTTTTAAGATACAGACGAAACAAAAAATGCTCTGGAATCTTTGTATCAAGTTCAAATGCATAAGAGAAAAATCTTTTTCAATTTCTTACTTTCTTGTACCTAATTTTAAATTTTAAATTTAAAAAAAATTAAATGGCCGCCATTTTGAAATAAGATGGCGGATGGAACTGAGTATCGAACTCTATTCAGGCCTCAGTATATACTATGTACAC
The DNA here is from genome assembly GCA_964019185.1 of Maratus speculifer. NCBI lineage: Eukaryota > Metazoa > Arthropoda > Arachnida > Araneae > Salticidae > Maratus > Maratus speculifer. The sequence goes on from OZ025299.1 coordinate 194,399,227, forward strand.
TCCAAGTTACATCCAAATCGATTTATAAATACGCGTGTTATCACTTGACAAAATTCAGATCGTTTCAAAATGTCAGCCATAAGAAAAATTCAAAGTGCTATAACTCAGTCATTTTTTAAGATACGGATGAAATAAAAAGTGTTCTGGAATCGCTGTTTTAAGTTCTAACACGTAAAAGAAAAATATTTTTCAACTTTTAATTTTTTCAAATTTAATTTTAAATTTAAAATTTTTTTTAATTTAAAATGGCCGCCATTTTGAAACAAAATGGCGGATGATGCTGGGCAACGAAATCGGTCGTGACATTTGTATGTACTATGTACATACCAAGTTTCATTCAAATCGGTTCAAAAATACGCATGTTATGACGTGACAAAAATCAAATCCTTTCAAAATATCAGCCATAAGAAAAATTCAAAGTGCTATAACTCAATCATTTTTTAAGATATCGACAAAATAAAATGTGTTCTGGAATCGTTGTTTTAAGTTCTAACACGTAAAAGAAAAAATATTTTTCAACTTTTAATTTTTTCGCATTGAATTTTAAATTTAAAATTTTTTAAAAAATTTAAAATCGCCGCCATTTTGAAACAAAATGTCGGATGATGCTGGTTAACGAACTCGGTCGAGACATTTGTATGTACTATGTACATACCAAGTTTCATTAAAATCGGTTCATAAATACGTTAGTTATCGTATGACAAAAATCAGATATATATATATATATACAGGGTGGTCATAAAAAAAACTTTGCCGATATACGGTGCTCTAGCGGCCAGTCCGCTCAACCGATCGAAATGAAATTTCAGATATAGCTATTCAGAGGTATGAGCTCGAGATTCTGTGAACGACAACAAAATGGCGCGCACGGTTACGGTTATAGTTACAGAAACTCGAAAATTTCCAATGGCAACACCCATTTTTTTTCATCGCAAAAGGCTCAGCGCATGCGAAAACCATAAAGAGCGTTTGAACCGTACGTGTATCGCAAGAAACGGACATGTTATGCACGCACAAAAAACCGTTCTGCGAATCCTCCCCTCCCATAAAAAAAACTCGATTGGGGTGCAAGGAGGAAATTTGCATATGACACAGAGTCAGTACACTAATCTCTGATTACAATACAGATCGGAGAAACTAAAACTTTTATTTTGATTACTTATTTTCCACATGGGTGTCATCACAGGCAATTAATGGTGATGGCACCCATGTGAATCTCGAGCTCATACATCTGAATAGATATACATCTGAATAATACATCTGAATATATCTGAAATTTCACCTCGATCGGTTGAGCGGACTGGCCGCTAGAGCTCCATATATCGGCAAAGTTTTTTTATATATATACATATATATATATGTCAACATTTGAACGGAGGGTGGTTTTGGGGTCTGGGGGTCATGATCGGTGAAAATATACCAAAATTTTCTGGAAGTGCTTTCCTCCGGACGGCTGCAATAGGTAGTTTTTTACTTTTTGTAATGAAAGCTACCTAAAAGTTAAACAAAATAGTACCGGTCTTATATTTCCGCAAAGATTTCCTCCCGAAACCCCACAGGGGACCGTCGATGAATTGGGAACAAAAATAATACCACGTATAAAAACATTTCATATTTATTTACTTAGAAGGTGTCATAAATAAAAATTAAATTAAAGAGTTGACATGTTTCGGTTCATTAATAAGAACCGTATTCATAACATATAAAATCAGTAGAAAATTAAATGACACTGGATATAAATATAATTTAAAAATCAAAACAAAACATTGCGCCCGCTATGATCGTGAATATAGCTATTGCCAACGTGGCATATAAATATAATAAATTTTGACCAAAAATTAAATTTAAAATGTATAAAATTAAAATTAAAAAAGTAGAAAAACTAAATGACTCTGGAAATAAAGGTAATTTAAAACCCCCCAAAAACATAAAATATTGCGCCCTCTATGATCGTGAATAGCCAATGCCATCGCGGTTCCTCCTATTAGACTCATCCTTTAAATATTTATTAAGTAATTCTAGCCACAAACTCGGAATGTCATAAGAATAAGAATCATTACAAACTTTATCCCTCCTAGAATATATCTCTATGGATTCACGGATGATTAATTTTCGGAATAAACTGGAAATGAACACTAATCTACTATCTTTAAAACAAATTAGCTAAAATATTATTAGCTATAAACAAATATTCTAGGAGGGATAAAGTTTGTAATGATTCTTATTCTTATGACATTCCGAGTTTGTGGCTAGAATTACTTAATAAATATTTAAAGGATGAGTCTAATAGGAGGAACCGCGATGGCATTGGCTATTCACGATCATAGAGGGCGCAATATTTTATGTTTTTGGGGGGTTTTAAATTACCTTTATTTCCAGAGTCATTTAGTTTTTCTACTTTTTTAATTTTAATTTTATACATTTTAAATTTAATTTTTGGTCAAAATGTATTATATTTATATGCCACGTTGGCAATAGCTATATTCACGATCATAGCGGGCGCAATGTTTTGTTTTGATTTTTAAATTATATTTATATCCAGTGTCATTTAATTTTCTACTGATTTTATATGTTATGAATACGGTTCTTATTAATGAACCGAAACATGTCAACTCTTTAATTTAATTTTTATTTATGACACCTTCTAAGTAAATAAATATGAAATGTTTTTATACGTGAATGAAAAAAGGTGAAGTGATATTGTTTTAGTTTTTGAAAAAAGAAAGCTAACAACAGTTTTAACATTAAAAATAATACCTTTTTGATAACCCTAGCAAAAGTGTTCAAACTGTTGCTTATGATTAATTGACTTATTGTAATAAACAATAATAATAAATAAACATTTTAAGGTACATTTTTGGCATAATAATAAAGGAATCAATGAAGGAAAATTATTCTATCGAGAAATTGTTCGATTTCCCTGCAAAACTCGAAAAATGTAGGTAATTTTTAAATATATCTTATCGTGCAATTTTTGAGCATTTTAATGCGGATAGCATGTATACTCGTAGAGAAATTAAGGTTTTCATAAAAATATTCTTAAAATTTGCCAAGTTTTTTCTTATAATTTGTAGAATTCTTAATATAAAAAAGTGTTTCTTTGAGAAAATATGACGAACAACATTGTACTCAATATCCTGTAATCAGAATTATAATATATTAAAAGTTGTATCAAAAATGAGCAGGTTTACTAAATGTTTCACTGCGTATACGTGAATGCAATCAAAATATAATGTCCATAATATGTTAGCAAAATGTACAGAGAAACTTTTGTGAAAATCCCAAAAACATAGCTTGAAAATTCTGCAAAATTGTCGTTGATAGTTGAAGCTCAAAAATAAAAAAAAAGCAAAAAACATGAGGGGCCACTGTATTCAAATATAGAAATACGTGCAATACTGTGTATGCTATTTTGACACTAAACACGGGATATATGGACATATGACATGCATATTCTATTTACACACCTGGAGTTTCGCGATAATTCCTCATGCATTTTTCTAGATATTTAACAAAACGTCTTAAATCGCAAGTGACCACTCACCTTAGGCCGTATAGTGTATTAATTTAAGAGCTATTTTTGTTGAAAAATGCACTTTAAAAAAAATCGTGTTTTGCATACAAAGTTTGGTATACGTTATTAAATTTAAGAGGTATTGTAAATCTTACTATTATTTTTAACACATTCAAACTGATTGGTAAAGTTATCATACGAATTGAATATTTCCAGCTGAGCGAAAAATTGCTGATGTTAGATGGTGATTGACAGACCAATTGTTACGACCAATAAGGTTATCTGAGCGAAAAATCCCAACCGGCTATCGCCCAGATAGCTTAACAGGTAAAGCATTGGCCTTGTAAGCCAAGTATCCGGGTTCGATTCCCGGCCTGGGAAATTTTTCGCTCAGTTAGTGAAACATACTGAATAGATTTCGTTATAGAGGGTTTGGCGTAAATGCAATTCTTTGCTAAAATTTAACATAATATTGCCTAAATTTGAAAACTTAATTAAAATTCCATTAAAAATTTATATGAATGCATAGTTTTATTCCATGTTTTAAGTACAAACTTATGTGTTTAATAAAAATTCTATACTTTTCAAAACGTTCCCCGAAGGTAGGTACTTATTTTAAGGCTGTTCCCAACTGTTCTGCTCAGCAAACGCAGAACATTGTAGCCCATTTACAAATTAATTTTTTAACGGAAAGATATAAAATTGGTAGGTTTGAATATGGAAACAATTTGGATTCGAACTGTGCCTTCATTTTTTTAATATATAAAGTAGCTTTTGAGTTACAAGCAATTTTAATAACGTAACAAAGACGTTTTCTCCCCTATCTTGAGTGGTTATTCTTCTTTCGCGCAGAAATTCGGTTCAAAATGCCCACTTTGACAGTATTAATCTTTTGCTTTCGCAAAAAAATAAAAAAAAAAACCATTTCGATTTGGTAGTTTCTGAACAAGAACAATTGCTGTTTCATGCATTTCCGAACAAAAATAAATTAAAACTTATGTCATAAAGTTGTCCTTTTGGATTTGATAGTAGCCTTAAAAAACTAATGCGGAATAAACTCTGCTATTGTTCGCGATTTCTCAAAATGCTCTCTAATCATAAATTTACATACTTTTTGAGGGAAATATTATCAATAAACATTAAAACAAAAACTTTTAAAAGAAAAATATTCATAATTAATAAATGATTAGCGAATTTTCAGCTAATTCAAAAACATGTAAGAATGTGTTGAGATAAGTGTTTTCGGCCTGGGCTAAAATATGATGTTTTGTAATGGCTACCATTGAAATGCGAGTTCCTAAAGGTGTAATTTCATAATTTAAATGGGCACACCGTGTAAATATTTGTATTGTTAATGTATGTCTTAAAAATAATAGTATGAGTCTTTTACATCTCTGAAATACACAAAAACGTTCTACAGTATCAATATTTGGTATGGGTATCGATATGTGTCGGTTTCAGTAAAAATTTATATACTGCATATAAAAAAACTACAAAATAGCTAGTGAAGTTTTTAACTCTCTAATGCGTTCTGGAAATTTTGCAATTTAGAGAATTTGCAATTCCGAATTCATACCAGAAAATTTAAACAATGAGTTCCATTTTTCATTGATATATTAATCTTATAATTTTACATATTAAACTTACTTCAGAAGAACGCTAGTGTTTGTAATATCGTCGTTTTAAAAGGCACGTTATTGCTACACGAAAAGAAAATCCACATTGACAATCACTACCTACCATTGCTTCGAGATGTGTGGAACATCTCTCACACACTTTTAACTTTATTTCACTTGTTATCATCTGGTAATTTTGATATTTAATACAACAATGAAGGAAATTCAAATTGTAACAGCTTATGAAATTTCAATATGCTGTTACTTTTTTCCATATCCATTTTCATTCATAGTTCTTCTATATAAATGTTCTTGAGTCATAATAATTTAAGACACTCAAAGAAAAATAAAGTTTAAATGTATACTACGTAAAATAAATATTACTTATGAATAAGAAAGAAATGATAAAATCAATGCAAAACTATTCTCTTTGTATAAACATTCCTTTAACCTAGAGGGGAACTTTAATTGTCTGTCTTCTAATTATGGACAGTATATGTAGGAAAGGAATGGACAACAGTGTTCTTGACTGCCAATCAATTGGCACGAATTTCGGCAGGCGCTGATTTGTCAATTACATCAAATGAGTGAAGCTCTAGGGAAATACCAAATTTAGTAACAATACGCCCCAAACCGTTTCGCGCTTTGAGAGAGCATGAATTGTGACAGATTTTATTTGTTATGATTTAAATGCGATTTTATCATTTAAATAGCTAGCGTAGCTGGGCAAACTATTTGAAACTATATAAAAATGATAAATAGGTTATTATACGTAACTTGTCGGTATGAGCAATAAGAAGTATCAGACAAAAAAAAAAAAAGTGACTTGTAATATTATAAACCTGATAAATATTCAAAAATTGTGCAAAATTTAATGCGTGGAATATAAAAACCGTCATCGAAAAAAGAGTTTGGTATTCAGTTGTTACGAAGCTTCATAAAGAATCACTTTCTTCGATACAAAGTAGATTAGAAAAGAAATGTAGTATGATAATTCAACTAGTGAGTCTTAATGATGAGATACAACTTCAATAAGAACTTTTAAAGGATATGCGACGAAAACTCTCATTACTGTAGAAAGGAAAATTTGAAAATTCGTGCATAGTACACAATTCAACCCGCTTAAAGCCAAAATTCTCATATTCAGTACACTGAAAAAAAATGAAGTACTCAGAAATGAGTATATCGATGTACTCATATCGAATTGAGTATGTTTGGATCAAAAATCACACATTGCTTTCTCAATTTCAAAACATCATATGTTATAGTAAATCCAAACAAACGATAATTTTGTACCTTGTATTGGTTTATTTCATTTATGGTGGCATAAAAGATGCTTATTAATGTAAATATTAAATTATAAAATGTATTTTATTAAAATAATTTAAAAGTGCTTGGAAATAATACTCTTGTCATGAAAATATTCGGTTTGGACATTTTGCTTATAATTTTGCTATTTTTCTTAATAAATAATAAAAAGTTCATTGTTAATAATTTTGTGCAAGAAATAATTGTCAGTACATTTTTACTTCAATTTATAAGTTCAGGGGCAGTTCATAGCGATTTATGTTTGAACACGGCCATGAAATCAAAAATGAGTATGTGCGTTTCTCAGTTTTGAATACATTTGTATTGGAGCTATTTTGAGTATGGGGAATACTTAAATTTGTCTACTTTTTACTCAATTTTGAGAACCCATTTTTTTTTTTCAGTGTACAGCTTGGTCCAAGTTAAGGGAATGTGCAAAGTTTTCATGTTTTTTCTTGTACAGGAATAAGAAATTGGTGGTTTTCTGTTTAAAAATCTTTCTTTAGGGTATGTTTATTGTCTTTTCATGCTTGGCCATCATTCAAAATGGGTTGATCTCTCATACTCATTCTTCTCCCTCTCTTTTTTCCTTTTAAACAATTAAATATAGTAAACTCTGTCTAAGGCGGAATCGATCGGAATCGAAAAACTTTTCCGAGTAGCCAATATTTTGCCTTAGACAAATTCTACTCTGTCTATGAATTCGCGTGGACTTGAAAATCTTTCCAAATTAGATAGACTTTTTACACGGAGTCCGCCTTACAGAGAGTTTACTGGATTTGATTCTGAATGCGCTAGAAAAGTTATCAAAGAAAAAACTTAAAAAAAAAACTTTTAAAAAGAATTTTTTAATTCTTTGACCAAGTATTTAAGGGAGCTCTGTACACGTTAAACTTAAAAAAACAAATTAAAACATTTTAAGGTGCATATTTTGCCAAATAATAAAGGACTCAATGAAGGAAAATGATTCTATCAAGAAATTGTTCGATTTCCCTGGCAAAACTCGAAAAATTTAAGTAATTTTAAAAAATATCTTGTGCAATTTTTGAGCATTTTGACCTATTTTTTTTTTTAAGTGTTCGTAGAAGTGTGCCGCATAGTTTTAAGTATAGGATTTATCATAAGTTAATTAGTTCGGGAGAAAAAAAAATAAAATGTGCAAATACGTGTAAAAGTATAGTAAAAAACTTAATTTATTTTATATTTTTATGTGTAAAAGATAAATAAAGAATTTTACTTTATTGTAAATCTGAAACTTAATTTTTATCAAAGAAACCATCGAGTCAATTGAAGAATATACATAAAAGTTTTATCACTTTGAACATGCTTGTTCATCGAAAAAACACAAACTGAGAAAAATCACTAAGTGAAGTGGATTGTGGCATTTAAAGGGATAGAAATCTAATAAAAATCGCATTAAACTGTATTTATAATACTCGGATCTTTACGAAACTTCATCAGAATGTACTAGGGGTAGTACAGTATAATTTAAGCGAAAAATTAGAAAATTAATACTTTCATCATTTTTCTCCGAATAAAGGATACAGAGTCCCCTTAACCCTTAATCTCCTGCATTATGATCTACTGCAATTATTTTTCAAAAAAGTTTTTTTTTTCAGTTTCTACAATAAAAATTAAAAGATTTACATAAAAAAAAATCTCACCCGTTTTTGTAAACTATGTTTTCTCACCCGTGATAAATTTAATTCGTTAGAGGTAATTGATTAAAGTGGTACATTAGAGAACAGTCAGTACACTTTTCTTAAAATATTCTCGTATCAGAAGACCAACATATTTCAAATAAAATTTAAACTCTTAAAAATGTTAAATAACAAGAAGATACTCGAAAGTCAACAACAACAACAAAAAAATTAATTGATATTAGTTTTATTTTACACATGAAAAATTAGTAAAAATTCAAATTTGAAAATTAAGAATTATTGAATATTAAAATTAATTTTTATTAACTAAATTTTAATTTAAACATTTTAGTTTTTTTTAATTAATTAAAAAACTTTCTTTAGGTTTCTTTATTGTTTATAGCTTTTTAGCAACACACTTATAATTCAGGGATATGTTGTGTCGCATTTCCACATATGTAATGTAGGAATTTGCATTATGTATTTCTAGCTTAGCAAAAAAAATGCCAGTGCCATAACTTTTTCGATTTCCTCTAAAAAATAGTAATGAAACAGAGAAGAAATTCTGGGAAAAACAACATAAGCTAACTACACTACAATTTAGTAATTACATTATAAAGCAGGTATAAACTATGAATAACTATACAGACGAAAAGTAAACAAGAAGTTCATCTCCACCACCAAGTATACAGGCGGTACCGTCGAGTAATTCAACTGTTAAATCAAATACATACATCGTTCACTTAAGATAACATATGAAATGGAATTCTAAGATCATAATGAGTTCATAAAAAAATTAACACTCATCTTATGTGCTTTATTATTTTTGCAGCAATAAAAATACAAGCGTGACAATCTGTTCAAAACGCCTGCATAAAACACGTCCACTGTTTCAAAGATAGCCCCCTTTCTCGCTAAAATAAAGAACCTATAATTATTACTGCTGTATATTTTGAAAAAGTGGAGTTAAAATAGTGTTTTTCTTTTAATGTTTCATTAGTATATTAATAATATTCACTAAGGATGAAAGTTTAAAGTGAGTTGTATTTATAAGTACCGTCAGTAAATAAAGGGTTAAAACATTGTATTGCATGTGCACCATTAGATGCTGGCAATACATCCAGGCAGTAAGATATTTTCAACCTCACCTCGTTCTGACAAGCATTAGACAATCAATAATTTCAGTGCCATCTATAATTGGATTTTCAGTTCGTCATTGTCAAGAATTGGGGATTTGTTAACAATGTTTTTCACATACCTCCATTAATCCATCATTGATGTCAATGTTACCATTACTCTCTCATAAGGCCCAAAAAGAGTGTATTTAATTTAGAAATGAACTTCGAATTCCCTTTTTAACTGTTTTCAGTACGCACACTCCATATAAAATGAAAGAGTATAGTGTGAGAGAAACGCTTGCAAGTGCCCAATGGCGATATTAAAAAAAAGTCCAAAGCTGTAATATCTGAAGACTTATGTGGTCATGCTATTGTACCTTGTTCATCCTGCTGCCACTGCATCATCAGTTGTTCACATAGCAAAAGAAAAACTTTGCTTATTTAATGTATAAAAGGTGTGCATATTTCTTTATTATACGTTTTTAAGTATAAATTTGGTTTTCATATATCCTGCATTATTTGATATTGTCATTTTTTAATACATAAATTTTTAATACTATTTTTTTTTTACTTTCATATTAACTGCTTGCTAATTTAGACTTAATCTCTATCTTGCTCCCAAAAGAATTTTCTTACTTAAAATGTAAAACTTGCAGTTACTTTTATGTTATGTATAAATACGTCTTATGTTTCGTCTTCTAACCTTTTTTAATTGTTCGCCTTTAAATGTCTTGGTGAAATATCAACATTATATTGGTTTGAGCTTTGTTTCACACATAATGTATAAATCATAGATACTTTTTTTCTTCTTTTTCAAAGCGCATTGGATCTAAGACTTTCTTAAGCTTCTTACTCTGATCCAAAAATATTCCGTAATAATCCAAATATATCAAGTAACGTGTAATTATAAAACTGTGCCACGAATGACGTGAGATTTTTCAGTGAATTATAACTAAGCCCCTGAGGAGATCTTTTATTTTACATGATACTTGTATGGGAATATTTTATATACGAAGGAAATTGTCCATAATGTGTGTGACACATCAATTTCTTTCGAGTTTTGTTAGTATTCGCTCTCATAAAATATGCCATTATCGATTATGTGTCATGACCAGCAAAGAGCTTTTAGATAAGTCCGTTCTCATGCATCAGATATCAACAACACTCTCAGTAATTACAGTTAATTATAACCTAGCATGTAGGAGATTAGAAATGATACTTCGTGACATCTAGAATTATCTGTCCATCTAGTAACGTTTTGTGTGTTTAAAATAGTCGTGTTACTAATACCGCATTCAAAAATGATAAAATTGGAAAATGAAGTGTGCATTAAATATAGTTATTATAATGCATCGAAAAATTAAGCCAGATAGTTTCATGCATACGAAGAAATGTGCTTTACCTTCCATTAATTTCTTTTGCGAAGAAAATTTGGAAATGAAATTCCCTTAGTGCTTTGTTATTAAATGTGAAAAATTGGTAAATACTGTTTGAGTGTTGCAAATATGCTTTTAAATAACTGGTGGTATTAAAATATGCCATTGGATTTTTTAATATAATCATATTGTTTATAAAGCTACATCAAGTTAATGATTGTTTTATACGCAAATATATATTTTAATATAATGAAACGGATATCATAAAAATATATCTATGATAAACAAACTCTCAAATAATTGTCCATATAGATTTCTACGAATTTCTGTTAATAATTTTGCAGATATTCAATGCATAAAATTGAGCTAATTCTATAGATAATTTTGCAGATATTTTCAGTATATGAAATTTAACAAATTCTATGGTGAAGTTTTAAATATTAATTGATAAAGAATATCATATGAATATTTTACGAATAATTGAGAGCAGCTCTAAATTTTTGAATAAATGCTGTGAAATGAATTAATTTTAATTGCTATTTTTCATCAGTCTATAGTAAGGGTGATTGTTGTGCCATCAAGACATATACTTCAGGTACACTTTGAAGAAACGAGCTCTTATTAGAAGCATCCAATCTAACAATCGATATGGGTTGAAATATTTATGAATTGCAAAAATTTGTTTCCTACAATTAACATAATTATTACTTACCCTTTATATATCTATATATAAAAACCTAATGTAGCGGTTTTATGAAACGAATTTAACTCTTTATGCAACAACTGTACCATTAAAATAACTTGTTATAAAATTAATTTAATGCATCGATTAGTAGTGATAATACCTAACTGTAGCTTGTTTCAAAATCATTATTGGTTGCACAGAACAAAAATATTTTTAAAAGGAAGATTTTTTTCTCATTTGGATATTTTCAGCTTTCTGGAGGGTGAAAGATTGTGGGAAAAAAGTTTCAGTTAGGTAGTATTAGTTTATTTCTATTGTAACAGCATTATATTTGTACATTTCCTAATTCTATAAAATAAAAAAAAGATTAAAAAAATGATTTGAGTGGAACTATAAATATTGCACAAAATTTCTATAAATTCAAATCTAATTAATTTTAATTGACAAAATTCTTCTGAAATTTATTAAACAATTGTGTAAATTTTCAAATGTAGTTTCAAAAGTTAACGAAAAATATTTCAGAAGATAAAATTTTCGTGAATTAATAATTCGGGAAGTAAATGGTTAAAACGCGTTTCTTAAACGTTTAAATGCAATTTTTATCGAATGCTCATATGACGGTGAATATTATTGTTTTTAAAATAGTGAATTACAGAAACTAGATAACTTCAATTCAGTAATAAAGGAGAAATTTTTCTTAGAAAATTTTAAGTTTTAAGTAATTATACCCTTGTCAATTTAGGAAATATTCATAAAAAGGTAAAGTTGATTTCCGTTTCAGAAGTATGTGTTTAGATATATCTCATTATATTATTTTATTGCCTTTTTAAGTATTTTATTTCTACAGTCTAGATCCTGAAAGTGAACAAATATCTGCTACTTATGATAAGATCTGTTTCGTCAGATATTGCGGTGCCATGAAGATTTTTTTTTTTTTTTTTTTGGTCCTTTATAAAAAAAAATGATCATTGTACCATTTAATTAGCTAACGAACGGATGTTTTTAAAATGTCTGATATGTGTGTTAATTCCAGAGGTAGTTTTTGCTATATCTGTGGCAAATTTATGAGCACTACCTACAGATCAAACATTATATCTTTAATTAAAATTGCCTATAAACATTATTTTGGAAGCAAAATTGGCTATCAGGATAAGCTATGGGTAACACACTTTTGTTGTTTTCACTGTTCTACCTGATTTTGAGAGTAGATTGAGGAAAAGGTGACTTCAATGCCTTTCGTCATACCAATCCCTGAAGAGAACCTAGAGATCATTTAGAAAATTTCTATTTTTTGTAAGACTCCTACAGCAGAAAGAATTAATTTTAAGGAGCAGAAGCATATTCAGTATCACAACATCGTTTCTGCTATGAGGCCAGTACCTCACAATGACATAGTTTCTGTGCCACAGTCGCCTGCAAACTACTGTCTTTTAGTTGATGAAGAATACATGCCATCTTGTATTCATGAAAGTGAAACAGAAATGGATCTTGTTCATATACATTCCAATACAGAAATATTTGAAGTCTCATTTGATGACAGTGCGTCTCATAAATATAAAGACACTGATGTTTTCGAAATAATATTTTAATAATTCAATATTTAAAAATATTTTTTTACATATGAGAAAAACATGTAAAAATTAAATTAGAGTGGAATGATTCCAACTCAAAAATTGATAAATGGAAAAAAATTCTCTGTCTCATAAAGACTCTTTACATTTTTTTTTTTATTATCGTTCTGTAATAGATCCATTTTTATTAATGACAGCAAATATGCTAGTTGGCATGCTGTTTATTAAGTTACATAAGTATTCAGACTTTATATCAAATGAACTTCGTTTGATTTCTTTTTTTAAACTCAATGATGTTGGAAAACTGAATTCCAGAAGCATATATACTGTAAACGAGAATGCCTTAAAGAATCTCAACTGGATTTAAATCAGGGTAACATGCGGGCCACATCATTACATGAACATAGTTATCAGCAAACCATTTTTTGTGAGTTTTGATGTGTAAATCAGTGCACAATCCCGTTGGTACAAATAATTCCCACCACCAAGTGCTTCAGCAATTGGCAACAAATGAATATCGAGAACTTCTATATACTCTTTAGATGTCTTGTTACCTTCCAGAAATACAATATCTGTAGTTCCATTAAAAGAGAAAGACACCCCAAGTCATCAAAGAACCTTTGTGCCTACTGAAAAAAATTCGAGCTTGACGTCTTAAATCGTACCAGTAGGAATTCCAACCACTTAGGCCATCAAAGTTAAATCTCTTTTCATCTGAAAAAGTGACTTGCATCTTCTCGTCCTTCCAGTGCACATGATCAGAGTTGGCTCCGTTCTTTACGGTTCTTGTTTCAGTAAATGAAATCTACACAGATGTCAGCAAAAAATATTTTTGCTTTCTTTTGTACAACAATGTGCCCTTTCAGACCATACCTTCAACTCAATGAAAGACCTGTCGGAAAATCCTTTTTTGCGACGGAGTTTTTTTCTTATCTTTCTTGAATTAAAATGGTAAGTATTTTATGAAACTTTACAAACTCCAGCTCTGCTATTCCCAGGTGTTTTTTTACAAATTTTAAAAACTTAAGCCATTAGCTTTAAATCGGGGTATTTTGCAAATCTCATCTTTAGAAATTTCAGTGTTCTTCAGTATCTTTTCAATTGAAGCAAGGCAAATAACTTTGTTCATTTGGGTAACTTAAAGCGTATTTCTACGCTTGCGCATTATTTCTCGATGTCCGCATTCGAAAAAAATTGCATGTGAAGTAATTTCAAATGTATTTTTATATTTATCAGACAGCATAATTTATTATTTTTATATTATTCGAGTCAGAATTATTTTATTTAGATTAATTCCCGGTAACAGATTCATTCCATTATTCTTAATATGTGGTATAAAATTTAATAATTTTTACTGAATCAATAAAAAGTAATTTCGAAACCACCGGTATCTTTATGAGACGCAATGTAGAATTGAATCTTATGTGTGATTTGGGGTTAAGCAATAATGAAGCATAATTTCTAGAATCAAGACTTCAGGAGTGGAATGTGTTGGCTAGTACTGTACATATTTCTGTATACCGTGACAGACATAAAGACTTCATACGTTTTTATGAAAAAGATGGTTAAATATGCTTTTGCAACGACATTCTTACGGTAAGCCTTATGGCATCTTTAGATCTATGTCATAAATTAAAGAAATGTTGACTTTTTATTGATGCGAGTGAGTCTAAAAGCAGTACACATTCACTTTGGAAATAAGTATAACTTTATTCCTGTAGGATATGCTTCAGAGGTAAAAGAAACTCATGATACCTTCTAAAAGCTATTACTCGTGATGAAATACAATGATGTTAAGTGGAAAATTTGTGCTGATTTAAAAGTCATTTCTATTCTGCGGGGAATGCCACAGCATTGCACGAAATATTCATGCTTTGTCTGCTATTGGGACAGGCGTGCGAAAGATAAACATTATTTTGTACACTCACTTCAAAAAGTTAATCACGGAGAGGAAAATGCTAATTTTCTGAAGCCAATCAGAATTGAAGTGGATGCAAATCTCTGTTGGGGTAGATGGAAGTATGCAAATATGTAAGGTAACAGCCAATCGCGCTTTCAGGTCAAGAAATGTGCAAAAAGGGTAGTCTTATAAGAAGCCAGCTTTATGAAGGGTTACAGAAGTTAATTGTAAGTGCTGATAGAAGGTCTTTAAAACTTTCGTACACTTTTTTTTAAGACATACGTATTTCTATGACTTCCAGAAGACGAATGGAATATTCTGATCATATTTGCTCGATCTTAATCCCATTGAAAATCTTTGGGATGCTCTCGGGCGTGCTATATGTTTACGTTTCCCACCTCCAGTCACTCTTATTGAGCTGGAAATTGCTCAGTAAGAAGAATGGCGATTGCTTAATTCTGCTGTGGTTGATCACCTAATTAAATGCATGGTCATAAGGTGTAAACTTTGTATACAGATAAGGAGGGATTGCATACCCTATAAATGTCTTTTTTTTTTTTCATTTTATGCTGTTTATTTTCACTTTATGCATAATTCTGTTTGCGTCTCCAGTATGTCATTATCTGATAACTTATAAAAATGTAATATTGTTTTCATTTCTGTATATAATTATTAATTTTGTTTTATGCATAAATATATATGTTACTTTCCTGCCGAATTGTCTGTCAATCAAAGCAGTATTTTTTTATTTTTTTGCATTTTACATCTTCGTGCTTAACTTTTGGAAGTGAGTGTACAAACGTGGCCTTCTCGGAAGTCTTTAGAACCTGATGATAAAAATGCAATTAACAAACCTGTTGTAGCATCAAGTGGACATATAACTCTCACCATTCCATATCAAGTTGGGATTGATTTAAAAAATGTGAAAGCTCTTAATTGGGACGGTAAAGCATTTGTCTTTATCCGAATCTTGTTCCCATCAATTTCGAATGCCAAAACAAATGAAGGCGTATTTGTAGGTTTAAACATTCGGAAAATTATGAAAAATGACCTGTCTGAAAGTATTCTCACGACGCAACGGTAGAAAAAGACAAATTGCTTTCATTCAAAGACGTTTTATGCATATTTTCTTAATAAATATAAAAGCTCAAGTATATGGTTCAAAATATGGTAAATAATTTTAAAAAGCCAAACTGTCACATGTCAGCAGGGCTGCGGAGTCGGAGTCGGAACCATTTTTGAGCAAAGGAGTCGGAGTCGCTAAAAAGCAAGCCGACTCCGACTCCGGCTTTTTTTCTTAGATATTTAAACTGAAATTAAACCAATTATATGTAATTATAAATCCATGGAAGGAATTATTATTGTTATTTTTGACTTATATCGGACTACCCAAGTTAAATATTCCCAATATATTGCCCAGCGTATACAGTAGATGTAAACTATTTTTAATTAAAAGCTCTAGTAGATCCCGGATTATTTCCGAACTTGTAAAATTTTCATCTTCAATTTTTCTTTTTTTTATCCTTACAAGATTAAAGTATTGGATTTGTGAATTATTTCGACTTCAAGGTTTTTGATAGAATGATACGTTTTAGAAGATCCCGAACACGATTTGATAGTTTTGTCTGTCAGTGAATCTGTCACTCTGTCACTTCGTGAGTCTGTATGTGACAAAACTTTTGGAGCACTCTATCTCAAGAACTAATGAATGGAATTTCACAAAACTTTAGATTCTGTTAGACCCTGATAGAAACTGGAGCTGATTAATTTTTGGTGTATATCACTTGACAGGAGGCGTTGCTATGTTGCATTATTCACTATTTCCACACTAGCTATATCTTAACAATTAAAGAGTGGATTTTTATCAAACTTCTAATTCAGTTAGTCTTTTATATAATTAGGTGCTGTAAACGTTTTCGTGCAAATTGCTCAACAAGTGGCGGTGCTATGCTGCATTGTTCATGATTATTGCAATAGCACTATCTCAAAAACAAATGCTCGAATTTTCATCAAACTTTATATTTGATTAGTTCCTAATCTAGATTAGTGTAGTTTAGTGTTTGGTTTAAATCGCCCTTCAGCAATATATGGTGGCGCTGCTATGCTGCATTTTTCACGATTTTGCACTGCTGTGGCTCAAGCACTAATGCATGGATGTTAAGCAAACTTTAGATTCAGTTAGTATATAATAGAAATTGATCCTGATTCATTTTTGATGCACATCACTCAACAGGTAGTGCTGTTATGCAGAATTTTAAGACATCCGCAATAGCCCTATCTCCGAAATTAATGTACTGATTTTCATCAAAATTGAAATTCAGATAGAAGTTGATATAAATTGTTGACTAGATTTTGGTGTAAATCACCTAAGCGGTGGCGCTGCTATGCTGCATTTTTCAAGAAGTATCAACATGTATGAGACAGAAGAAAGTTTGGAGATTAACACGTCTGACTAGTTTTTTCCTTTCTATCGAAATTTTTCTGGTCGGAAGAACACTAATTAATATCAAAATTGTATAGATTTCCCCTATTTCGAGTCCACGAATCCGAAATAATAAAATTTCCGTTTTGTTTTCCCTTTAAGATTTAGGTAATTATTTTTCAGGTTAGTGGGACGGGAAATTAAAGAATTTGTAAAACGAAAACTTTTTTTTTTTCGTTTATTTTCTAAAACTTTAAGAACTGGATTAATAGTGATATTTTTTCCTTATTTTTCTTTCGTTCCCTAATGATTTTTACCACCAACAATACTAGTATATTAGCTAATTAGCTAGACAGGAGTCGGAGTCGGAGTCGTTAAAATTTTCGGAGTCGGAGTTGGAGTCGAAGTCGTTAAAATTTCCGGAGTCGGAGTCGGCCATTTTTCCCACCGACTCCGCAGCCCTGCATGTCAGTAAAGCTTCATTTATTGCATTCTGACATTGTCTTTTGCCCAAATAATTGGGGAGCAATAAGAGACGAGTATGGTGAACGATTTCTCAGCAAATTTCTGCTATAGAGTCTCGTTATTGATCACAATGGATACTTGCCGATCACTGTTGGTTATTGTTGATTGATCATAAGATTGTTAATAACTCAAATCTTTAGAGAGATTCTATAAAATGTCAACTAAATACGATAAGAAATATATGGCTTTTATTTAAAGGCTTTTATTTAAAGGCCAAAACGTATTGCCTCGATAACCTGTCAGGACAACCCTAGGATTATACAGAAACAACTTCTAATGGTAACTATAAAAAAAAAAAAAAATATGAACAGTTGTAAGATTCGGATGCAAGTGTACCAAACCAGAAATGAAATCCTCATCTATATTAACCGAAATGGTTACTTCATTTATTATAAATTTTAAATTACAATGCAGTCAAGCAATTTACTTGTTAGCATACTGAAACTACAACGTATATATACTAACATGCCAAAGTGAATGTTTAAGTGATATGTTTTACAAAGTAAAAAGAGATACAGTTATGAATGCATGGACCATTTATCGTAAACAAAGTAGATCATTAAGAGTGGAGTAATCACTTATATATTGACTACAAATTGTGAAGATTAACAATAATCATTTAGATCATAGTTGCCAACTCTTCCTCTTTTTTTTGTACCACAAAAATTTAATAGAAATTTTTGCCTTATTTCATCGCCAGATTACAGCAATTTAAAAAGGTAAAATTTACTTTTTTTTTATTTACAAAAAGGGATAAGATGTTGGCGGCTATGATTTAGATTACTGCGGGAGTAAAAACTAATGTTTAAAAACTTCCTTTATATTGATTTATTAACGGGCAGAAAATTATGCGCTTGCGCTGTTAATAGAAAAGGTTTTTGCTTATAACTGGAAAGAACGAGTGGGAAGGAATGGTATTTATATAGGTACCACAAAAGATATTAAAAAAATATTTTCTTAAAGGGGAGAAAAATTACAATTAATTATGCCTGTAAATGGGGAATTTTAATTGGTGAGTAATATGATATGTAATTAGCTAATCATAACAGCTAATGATAATATAATTTTAAAATGTTGTTATAGTCACCTACAGCATAATTGTTCTTGAACATGGTTTGAGCACTGATTGTTATTTTACAGGTGTGCAGAAAAATATTACTTTACCATCTGTATACAGTATCCACATACAGTGTGTCACTGAACTCATATTCCAAGCTGTAAGAGAAGGTAAAGTACACATAAAAAGACAATTTTCGTACATCAATCTATCAATTGGAGTCGGAAATAGAAAATGTTGGAAGAAAGCAACACATGATAAAAAAGGAAAACAAACGTTTTATTGATATGACAATTACATTAAGTGCTCAAATGATCACCAACATCGATGCAGGCCTGGCAGCCTCTAGTAAGTGATTCATGTATACTTACGAAGATTCTAGGTATTTTATCAATGAGACACGAACTCTGATGAGGTGTCATTGCAAGGTTATGAGTTGTAGCTGTAACTGTTCCTAGAAAACCTGGAATCTTGGGAAGTTTGCGTCAATCTCTTGCTGGACACTGCTAAGCCTGTATCAATGATAGTATTGGCACATTATAGCATTTATTGTAATTATTATATGAACAAAGCCCTTGTTTCCCTTTCCTTCGCACATTTTATTCGCCAACAATTTTCATTTCCGAACCCACATATCTATACAAAAATTGCTTAAAGGCCGTCCACCAATGATGTCACGCTTGGAGGTGGAAGGGGGGTCGTGAAATTGTGACAATTTGTGAGAAGGGGGATGGGAAGGGGTAAGAAGTGTGACATCAAATATTTTGATTAAAATAAAAGCAATAAAAATCAGTAGATTAAATTTTGAAGTTAATTGAAAATTAAAGTATTTTATGTTCATAAATTAAAGATAAGATTTATAAATCTAAATATATTAAATTCCATTTCCAATTCCAAAATACTAATCTTTCTAATTGCTCTTTCATATTAATATTTTATTGCTATTGTATGTTAATTATGTTTTTTCTTGTAAACTTTAATCTTATTTCACACAAAATAAGTACACTAATCATTCATTTATTGTTATCCGCATACATGTCATTGAAACACATTAAAGTTTAGAAATAAAATGTGAAATATGATATATAACGTAGTGTTTCGTTTCTGAATTGTAAGTACATGTTTATGTAACATATCCTGGCAAGTGACAAGGGTTGGGGGGGAGGGGGTATGGTGAAGGATGACACTTTGTGATAAAAGGGAGGAGGGGCGTCAAAAATATTAAAAAAAGCTTGAAATCATTTATGGAAAGCCCCATCAAAGGTACTGGTGTTTTGTTTTGTATGGCACTAATGCAATTTGTGTTGCGTATAAAAATTTATTTTTAAAATATACATCGATAAAACCGTGATAATTTTCTTTACTGTGTATAATTTCTTTGTTATTATTATTGAATCTTTTAAAATCAACAAATGAATTGTTGATAACTATATTAAATATAATAAAAATATCAGAATTATTAAAATGTCTTCTCTCCTTTTTCGGTGAATAGATTTTTAGTTAAATATTATTTTTTTTCTTTCCACGTTGTTCAAAAATAACCGAAATATTATTACTTTTTTTTTTCCTGTTTCATCCTTTATTGAGTCGATTGAAAAGTGTCAGTCAGGTTTAATCGAGGTTGAAGTTGCTCAGGAAATATTTCGAGTACAATGACGAATGATAAATAGTTAAACTCGGGTTATTTTGAGGCTCTCTGTCACCGTCCATTTAAGTATCATTGAATAAAATAAGCGGCTGGTGATTTCAAAATCTACTGTTATGTAGTACATTTTTCCCACATAAAAATTTCAATTCAATGCGGTTCGCTAACTATTTAGAACAAGTACAGTCATTCATCTCTTCGAAATTGAAAGATTTTGATGGATCGCTAGAGGTTGTCGCTGTCAGATGCAGTATTTGACTACGTATTATGAATGAAAAATGGAAACTTTGTTTCTGCTCTCTATTCTAATTTTCTCTCCTGAACATTGTTTCCTTTTTTAAGTGTTTCTAGCATTTATTTCAGAATAAAATTAATATAGTTGAGCTTGTTTATAACGAGCTCTTTAATGTCGTGAAAGCATGGTTTTGTCAAAAGTAAAAGGTTTGTCTAATATTAAAATACATTCCCGCTGTTACCTCCCCCCCCCCCCCAAAAAAAAAAAAGAAAAAATTGGTTTAAAAAAAATACCTAATAAAAATATGTTATGTTTACTTCATGTGTATTCTACACTTTTGATTAAAAAGGATGAAAATTCCCGAAGAGATTGAATTATGCATTCATTTCTCTCAATTAATTTATCTTCTTTTCCACAAACAAAGAAACTGTTGTAGTACATTCCGTGTTTATTGCAAAAATTAGAATAGAGAGATAGGATGTGAATGTGGTTAAAATAAAAATATAACAATAATAACTTAAAGAAAAAAAAATCTAATCTGTTTTAATTGAAAAAAAAAAATTTACGCATAATTTCTTTAATCGCAATCTCTTCTCTCTAACAAATTTATTTTCTATTAGAAATACAGAACTGGAAAACTATTGAAATGTATGTCAAGCTAACTCAGTAGTTTAATTACATTACTCAGTGTAAAATTGCTTAGAATAATCAGCCTGGGATTTCTAATTTTTTTTTCGAGTTTTATTACATGATATCTTAAACTTGGTAATTGCAAGAACGCTGTTATTATAAGCAAATGCTATTGCCCTTCGTTATAGCCGATTTTGAAGTGTTAATCATACTGAGAAATACCAAGAGATTAATTCAATTTATATATCTATATTTTTCTCTACTCTATATGAATTAAAAATGATGATAAATTGTAGCATTTCAAACAAATGGCATTTTTTGCTACATATTTGTAACCATCATATTAATTTTGCATTGTAGTATTTTAAAATGATTTGTTAACAAAGATTTTTCAGCGCATGAAACCAAAATATAACATTGTATGAGATTAAAGGGGGGAAAGGGAGTTTTATTTCTCCTATCTATAAAATTTTGAAAAATGAGACAAGTATACAGGGTACATAGGGAAATCGCTTTATCCTGAAAAAATTCTGGAATGGATAAAGTTAGAATTGTGGAACAAGTGTCTATTTTTAATAAAACAACTATGCGCTATCATATGAGAGTGTCTGCAGTGTTTCTAAAGGCGAAATGTTAAAGTTATCTGCTCAATCTCTAAAACTATCAGAGATAATGAAAAAAAAAAAAAAAAAAAAAAAAAAAGTCGATTGGAAGGTCTTTGCAGCAAAGAAGGGTTAGCTCCATTTAGGCACGCATTGAGCCAAGAAATCAGCTTTAGAAATTACCTTTCTCTTTCCCCAATTCTATGTTGATGATCTCTCTGTCTATTGAGAGATATAGCATCTGATTGCTAAAATTACCTTTGTCTTTAGAGCTTATTTTTTTAATTAGAAACTTGCTAAACATCCCCGGTTTAGTATGAAATGACATCTTACATGTAAAAATAACTTTGTTTTAAGATCTGAAATTCTAATTTTTCGATAATCAATCACCGGCTTAAATACATCTTTAATCTTTTATAGAAATGTTGCATTATAAGATATATTTACAGATTTTTGTAAAACTGAAACATGTAACTAAAATTTATTTTAATAAAGACATCAATTTAAGTATGCTCAATCGGTCCGCAATTAGATATGCTAAGTAAAAGACAGTCAGGACATTGAAGAAATATCCACCTTTTTTGAATAAAAATGGTGGATGAACCGTTGCAGTTGAACGCAATGCATGTTCATCAATGTCTAACACTTTTTATTCTATTAAAATCATGAAAATAAATTATTTTATATGCCATCTGTCAGTCATGCAGATTTTAAATAAGAGTATTTTTATTTTAGTGAATATGGATTCTTAGAAATAGAATTTCCTAAAAATTCTTATTTACTAATGTAAAAATCCACTATTATTTATGTTCTACATGGATCTCTGAATGCATAAAAATTAATTTTCTAAGATTTTAAAGGAATGAAAAGTATTAGACGTTAATGAAAATGCATTACGTTCTACGGAGATTTACTAGTTTTTGAACAAAGATGTCGGATATTTTGTCAACGTCCAATCTTTCTTATGAAGGGTCTCTATGCAAAATCTGCAATAATTGCACGTGTATACATACGAATGCATGTGTGTTGCTGCTGATGCTGGAAACATTGAACATACTTAACTTCCTTTTCTTTTTTTAAAAAATTGCACCTTGGTTCATGTATTAGATTAATTAGTTAATAAGCATCTCCTTTATCATGCTATACATCTCAATTTCCTCTTGATGTCCGATGGGATTTACCATTCTGTTCTCTTGTTTGTGCTCCATAGTTCTTGAAAAATTCATCAACAGCAAGTTCAGGCCCATCAATAGATGGGATTGAACTTGTTGTTGGTGAATTTTTGTTGGTGAGTTCTTGAGCAAATAAATAAAAGTGATGATATCCTCTATCAGTCCGTCCGTGACAGAGTCCGTACACAAAAACTGTATAAATCAGAAATTTCAAATTGTGTGTACTTACAGCTGAATACCTCGTGTCACACGACAATTTTTTGAAAAGTCTATTATTTTAATTGAATTAATTTTTTCAGTGTCATTCTTTCAATTTTGAGATTTAAATTTTAAAACAGAATCTTAATTTCGACGCTTTTCCTGTAGACATTGTAAAGCGTCTCGTTATTAAACGGCAGGTTCTTTGTTCGAATCCCGATGATGCAACTTGAAATTTTCTTTATAAGATGGATTTAATAAGATATTTCGTATTTTGGTCCAATTTAAGGGTTTATATTATTAGGGTTTCGTTTATGTGACATTCATAATATTTTTTGGAATTCAATTTTCTATTTTAAAAACTTTTGCGATGTATTAATGATTCAGCATTTTAAGTTTGATTTTGAATATTTTTTTCTCTTTAAGAAATTAAAAATTTTATTTATATTTCCTCTTATTTTAAATTCGGATTTTCAAAATAATTTAGAATTTTGGATTATATTTAAATAATTTGAGTTTAACATTTTTAATTTGATTAAAATAAATAACTTCTTTTTATAATTATTTTAAAATTAAATTTATTGATTCTACCATCTATGTACGAATTTAATAATATAAATAACAATCTGCATTTTTTAATTAAAGGATAAGCTGTTTTGAAAGAAATATTAAACGAAATCCTCTGCGTGATCTGAGATCACACTTACCAACTTGTTTTAGAAGTCTTGCATGTGAACATTTTCTAGTAATTATTACTGAAGTGTCCTATGAACACTTTAGTATGCAATACTACGACAACGAAATAAAAACTAAGAACATAATTCCATAATGTTTGTTTTATGTTGAGGCTCAATAACAAGAAATAAATTAAAATTGTGCATGTAGACTCTATATTGGAGTACAGACTGTAATATACATTACTGTAAGCAGGGTATTTAATAAAAAATAAATTGTTAGTTGTGGCGTTCGAATGCTTTTATAGTTCACCGAACGATCCCATCCAGTATTCCCAAGTTACAGGAAATCGGTAAAAATCACTTTTCTAAATGGAAATTCTAATAGATTTAACGCATTTTTTTTAAATATTGAACACTAACATCATTGAAAAGCTTTATGCACAAAACTCATACCATTAAAAATATCAATTATATATTCCAATAAAGTTTTGAAATGTATAAAAACTGATACTTTGGTTATGTTAACAGCACAGAGGTAATAACAGAAATCGCCAAAGATTCCGTTACTTACAAAGCAACATTTTTTATTCTGTTTATTTCAGTTTTTAAGCACGTTACATATCTCTTAAACTTGTCTTTTCTTTATATTACTTTCTTTATTGATTATTTGATTGATAAAGTGTCAATTTCATTAAAAATATTTTCTGGAAACGAATATTTAGCATTTATATACACTGGTGTCCAAAATTTAAGCATAATTGGTAATTAAGTAATTATTTTTAGTAATGAAAGAAATATGAATCGGAATGTACTGAAACTCCAGGTGCTTAAACAAAATAGTACGCGTCATATATTTTCGCGAAGAGTTTTCCCCGAAATCGAACAGGGGACCGTCAACAAATTGAAAAAGAACAAAGATCTTTTGGATAACCCTGTCAAAACTAATGTAGCAAAAGCGTTCAAACTGCACATTATGATTAATTGGCTTATTGTAATGTACTGTGTTAATTTTTACAAGGATAGCATGTATACTCGTAGAGAAATTAAGGTTTTTATAAAAACAGTCCTAAATTTTTGCAAGTTTTTTGCTTATAATTTGCAGAGTTCTTATTATAAAATAATGTTCTTTTCTGAAAATATGACAAACATCATTGTACACAATACCCTGGCATCAGAATTTAAAAATAATAAGAATTGTATGAAAAATGAGTATGTTTAGTAAATAATTTTTCATTGCGCATGCGTCAAGGACATCAAAATGTCATTTGCATATTGTGTTAGCTAAATGTATAGAGCAACTTCTGTAAAAGTTTCAAAAACATAGCTTGAAAATTCTGAAAATGGGAGCCTATAGAATCAACTCAAAATCCGTTATTCTTAAAGGAAGCAAAAAAATGAGGGGTTTTACCTAAATATAGTTGTACGTGCAATATTGTGTAGGCACTAAACAATGGAATATGGATACAGCCCCTCATCTTTTTGCTTCATTTAGGGAATAAAGGATTTTGATCTCATTCTATCAACGATAATTTTCAGAATTTTTAAGCTATGTTTTTGAGACTTTCAAAAAAGTTGCTCTATACATTTAACTAACATAATATGCAAATGAAATTTTAATAGCCTTCACGCATGCAAAGTAAAAAATTATTTAGTAAACCTGCTCATTTGTCATACAATTTTTATTATTTTTTAATTCTGATGACAGGGTATTGTGTACAATGATGTTTGTCATTTTTTCAAAAAAGAATACTATTTTATATTAAGAACTCTGCAAATTATAAGCAAAAAACTTAGGACTGTTTTTATAAAAACCTTAATTTCTCTACGAGTATACATGCTATCCTTGTAAAAATTAACACAGTACATTACAATAAGCCAATTAATCATAATGTGCAGTTTGAACGCTTTTGCTACATTAGTTTGGACAGGGTTATCCAAAAGATCTTCGTTCTTTTTCAATTTGTTGACGGTCCCCTGTTCGATTTCGGGGAAAACTTTTTGCGAAAATATGTAACGCGTACTATTTTGTTTACACACCTGGAGTTTCAGCACATTCAGATTATTATTTCTTTCATTACTTAAAAATAATAAATTAATTACCAATTATGCTTAAATTTTGGACACCAGTGTATTGTTTTAAATGCGAACAAGCTCATTTTCCTTGATCAACTTGCAAGCGATAAAGGTAGATTTTGAAAAAATTAATTTTTATTAAAATAAAATTTGTACTTATCTGTTAATGGAAAGTTCTTCACATATGCGGTAACTATGATAAATTAATGTAAGTAGTAATATAGCAATATTATATAATTTAAAATGTAATTAAAGAAGGCTAATTTAAACATTTAAAATCATTATAGAAATTAAAATTTGCGTTTGTTATTATAAATATTTTAAACGTTGTATTTATGACAAGCGAGAAGATCCAATAAATATAAACTGAAAATTATTAATAAAGTTATTAAATTTCTAAACAAATCGGTTATATTGAAATGCACGATTAATGAATCATTTTTACGCTTTCTTTAATTTCAGTATAACCGATTTCCACTGTAGCTTTGGATGGTTTTGTTTTATAGTTTTTTAATAAGTGACAGGGTGAATGTTCAATTCGTAAGATATATATATTGATGTGTGTGTGTGTGAGAATTTTCTGGAATTTAAGGCAGTTTGGATCAAATGATTCATCCTTGATTTTACAAATACACAGTATGGTAAAGGTGACCGGCCACTTGCGATTTTAGACATTTTCTTAAATATCTAGATCAATTCATGAGGGATTATCCTGAAACTCCAAGTATGTAAACATAATAATACAAGTCATTCATTTCCATGCAGAATTTTTCCCGAAACTCCATGGGGACCGTCAACAAATATAAAAAGAACGAATATCTTTTGGATAACCTATCAAAATTAAAGTAGAAAAACCGCTCAAACTGTAGATTATGATTAAGTGGCTTATTGTAATAAACTGCGTTCATTTTTATGTGGACAGCATATATACTCCTAAAAAAATTAAGGTTTTTATAAAAACAGTCCCAAATTTTTCCAAGTTTTTTGCTTATAATTTGCAGAGTTCTTAATATAAAACAATGTTTTTTTTTTTAAATATGACAGACAACATTGTACACAATACCATGTAATCAGAATTTAAAAAAAATAAATAAAAATTGTAAGAAAAATAAGCAGGTTTACTAAATAAATTTTCACTGCGCATGCGTCAATGATATCAAAATTTCATTTGCATACTGTGTTACTAAATGTATAGAGCAACTTTTGTGAAAATCTCAAAATCACAGCTTAAAAGTTTTGAAAGTGATCATCTATAGAATAAGCTCAAAATCCATTGCTTCCAAAATGAAGTAAAAAAATGAGGGGTTTTATCCAAATATAGTAGTACGTGTCGTATTGTGTATTCTATATTGACACTAATCAGTGGATATACAGATACAACCCCTCATATTTTTGCTACATTTTGGGAATAACGGATTTTCAGTTTTCTATCGACGATTATTTTCAGAATTTTCAAGCTATGATTCTGAGACTTTTACAGAAGTTGTTCTATACATTTAGCTAACACAATGTTGAAATGAAATTTTGATATCGTTGACGCATGCGAAGAAATTTTTAGTAAACCTGTTCATTTTTCATTCAATTTTTATTATTTTTTAATTCTGATTGCAGGGTATTATGAGCAGTGTTAGTTGTCATATCTTCACAAAAAACATTATTTAATATTAAGAACTCTGTAAATTATAATTATTATTTTAGTTTCTCTACGAGTATACCTACTATCTACATAAAAATGAACACAGTTTATTACAATAAGCCACTTAATCATAATCTACAGTTTGAGCGTTTTTGCTACATTAGTTTTGACAGGGTTATCTAAAAGCTATTCATTATTTTTAATTTGTTGAAGGTCCCCTATGGAGTTTCGGGAAAAAATCTTCACAGAAATGTATGACCTGTACAATGTTTACACGCTTAGATTTTCAGTAGAATTTCTCATGTATTTTTCTAGATATTTAATAAAAATGTCTAAAATCGCAAACGGCCGATTATCTTTGGCCATATAATGGGTATGAAATTTTATAATATTTTCCAGTATTTGAATAATATTCAGTATTTCACTCTTTTTCAATTTCTTGTCTCGCTTATTTTTATAATTATTTTTTAGATATTTTTCATAAAATATACGGGTTTATTTTTGATTTTTAATTTCTCCATTTGTTAATAATAAATTTATGTTGTTTTATAACGCTTACCTACATGTACGTGTGTGTGTGTGTGTATTCTTGTTTTATGT
The DNA here is from genome assembly GCA_964019185.1 of Maratus speculifer. NCBI lineage: Eukaryota > Metazoa > Arthropoda > Arachnida > Araneae > Salticidae > Maratus > Maratus speculifer. Next base: position 194,427,427 of record OZ025299.1, read on the forward strand.
ACATTTATTGAATTAATTATGACTTTTTTTATATATTCTTTTAACTTTTATTAACTAACTTTTGTTTCATTTTGGTTTTTGTATTTAATAATTTCACAAATCTACAATAAAGCATATATCCTTACTTATTGATTAACAGTTTGTTTCTATAATGCTTACTATAAAATAACAATAATTTGCATATTAAAAAAAATAATTATTTTGAATGTATAAATAATAATTTCCCATGAGTTTTTATCACATTTTGCAGTTTTGGAGTTATTGAAGAACAATTTCAATAAAACCGCATTTTATAACATTTTATCTTAATTTTGATATAATCTGGGAGTATATTTTATGCTTATTAGCTGAAGAAATGGTAATTTATAAATCGTAAGCATGCATTTTTTGCGCTTCTTTATCTGCGAATGCTTATTCTGATGACTAAAATTTAATTTTGAATAACTTTTAAAGATATTTTTTTTTACATAAAATTACATGAAAATATATTCAAAAGAACTAATAAAAGTTTTTTAGCTTTCTGTTTTATTTATCTTCCTTCTCCTAGAGAATTTTCCTGAGTTATAAAATCTTTCACTTCACTCTAAAAAAAAATGTGTAAATTTACACATAAAAACAGGTATATCGATGATACAGAAACAACATGTCTATGTGTGTAAATTGGTGTGTAAATTGCCTAATGTGTAAATTTGAAAATACACATTTTAAAGTGTAATTTGATGATAAGTCCAAATGTGTAAATGTTATCTGATAAGTCTTGAAATACACACTTTAATGTGTAAATTGCAGAAAAATACACAGATTTATGTGTAATATTCTCACACATTCATATGTGTAATTTTCTGTGATTAAATGTATTTTTGTGTATAATGCAAGAAACACATACTTTTGTGTTTTATGTAAAATACTCAATTTTTTGTGTAGTATGTAAATTACACAGGTTTTTGTATTATATGCAAAATACACAGATTTTTGTGTAGCATTCTCTTCATATAAATATTTCTGCTGAACATGCAAAACACAGATTTGTGTGTAATAATCAAAATATTTAGATATTTGTGTAATATTCCAAGCAGACATATTTTTATGTATTTAGCGTTAACATTATATGTTTTAGTATGTTTAAATTGGGAATTAATTCCCAATGATTTAATAATGATAATTTTAATGATTAAAAAAAATGTTCAAAGAACAATATCATTTACTGATTGAGATTATATTTTCTGGTAGCTCTGTTTGATGCCCAGAAAATAGTGTACCAGCAATGTATTTTGGCAATTTTCACATCACACTAAATAAAAGACAAATCATTTTCGTATCACCGATATACCCGTTTTTATATAAAGCATGATAAACTGAAATTTTAATTACCAATTTGTAATTTCTTTTAGAGTTGGTTTATAGTTCTACAACCGTGAAATCACAATTTATACGCAGACTGTGCATAATTTCATTTCCTTACAATTTCTGTCTTTTAAATTAAAGTTAAAAAGAAATTCTCTCGCTCATATTTACTGCTATAACAACTCATATTGTTTTTAATATTTTAAAGAGCAATTTTTTCAGAAATATTTATTATTAATAATATTAATAGTATTAATAATACATACTTTTACATTATTAATATTAATACTAGCTATCCAAATACATTAATTAGTGTTTCACCAATATTTCATAATCTGAAAGATAACGAATGTTGCTATTTTGCGTATTATTCAATATACATATGGCCATAGGCTAAAAAAGAATTTTGGGAAATGTTTAGAAAATATTGGATTGCAATAAGATTTAACTAATATTAGAACTTTCTCCTCCATTCTGCGCATTATTAGACAGGATTCTTTCAAGAAAGTAACTTTCATTTTAAATTTAAAGAGTGAAATATGATGTTTGAAATAAAAGAATCGCAAACAGCGCAGAGAAAATTAACCAAATAATAATAAAAATAAATATTATTATTAAATGCTTAAGCATAAAATGAAGTCATATAGTAAATGCATAGACATATAATAACATTACTGCATGTAAATATCAGCAAAAATATTTCTTAAAACAAAATAATGCCCCATTAAAAGACACGTACTATGAATAGTACATCATACCTGAAAGGACTAAATCAGATTATTTTGATATAAATTGGAATTTTATGATTTTTGTCCCCAATGTTCAAATACTGAATGACTACCATGGATTTTAGTCTACCAAAACAAAAAAAAACAAAAATTCTTTTAATTGCTAACATAATCTGTGTCTTTATCCTTTAACTAACCTAACTAATAGTTCATAGTTACAAACATTATAAAAACTACAAAGTAGTTTTATAATGTCTTTAACTATGAGCTATTTTTAGTAGTAGTTTCCTTTGTAGCTATAATATTATATATAAATAATATTATGCAATATTATATTAAATACTAGTGATATCTACATTTATTCCAATTATTAATAACTGCATTTAACATAAACTATTAACACTATTTAAAATTAAGAATTATTAAACAACAATCTCTGTATTTAGGAACATAATATACATTTTTAATCAGCATAAAATTAGTAATAATATAATTTTTAATTAGTATATAACATATTTTAATTACTAAAATGATTTTTAACAATTTTGTGCTCATTCTAGAAAGAAAAAAAGGGAAGATGCTAGTTCCAAAAAGTACACTATTTCATGGGGAAATATACTTAGTAATTTGTTTAGTAATTATAAAAAGCATTCAGTTTCTCATTAAGATAAACAAAGTGCCATTAATTTTAATAATTTTATGAATTAAAAATTGAAAAATACAATTAAATAATAACATGTTTTAATTTTTTTCTAAAGAAATAATTCTCTATCACTTTCATAAGATCTTGGGAACTTAGATTAACAAATAATGTGTAATTTGGAAGTTGTATTACAAGAAATCTGTGTTTACTGTAAGTGAATTTAATTATATTCTAATAAAGTAGGGTGCATTTTGCCACTCTAAAAAAGTGCTTAGAGGAAACAGCAAATAGTTACAGAATTAATAACAACTGCAAATAAGTAATTTCATCAATTAGTAACACAATTAACAAAATTAACAAATTTATTTGCATCTCATTTTGCAATCTGTCAATAGCCTAAATCTAAATTTACATCCATGTTTGCATATAATAACCCCCCAAAATATGTCAGCACATTCATACACACATACAAAGTAAATATAAGGAATAGCCAATTATATATGAAATCCTCAAAACATTAAACAGCACCATTATATTAGCACTTAGTGGAAGTTCTCAGCATTTAGTGTATCAGACAGTTTTGCTGCCGTTATTAATCATGAAAATTTTTATTTGGTGTATATGAGTTGAAAAAGCAAAAACATTCAACTTTTACTGAATAAGCTCTTGCTATGCTTAAGGTTATTTTTTTTTTTTTCTTATGCCTTCTTTTACAATAGCGATTCAGCCGATGTCATTATTTAATTCTATTTTTAGTTTCAATATTTGCTATAAATTTATTATTGCAAAAGCAGAATGAGAAAATAAGATTTGGCTGCTTTATTCGTTTATTTGCAGAAAATTATTATACTTGCTATGCCTATATTATATAAAAGAATCAATAATTTGATTATTAAAAGGAAATTATGACATTGTAATTTATACCAGATTTGAATATCATTTTGAAATTAAATGATTTTTATACTTATAAGATAAAAACTATGCTTTTTACAAAATTATCATGCTTAAGTCTTTGACAATACTCAGAAATTAAGATTAGAAATAATTATATAAAGCTTTTTTGTGTATTCAAAAGTCAATACCTGTAGAAACTTGCCAAATTATGGTAACCTTAGATTTTAATACTTTTTTCTGTCATTTTAAATCTTTATAAAATTTATGATTTTAGTCAATGATTAAAAAAAAGTTGATTTAAATTACGATTTAATTACCGGTTTAAGTCAGCTGATTAAATTCGTTCGCTCCCTATGAAAAAATAATAAAAGCTTAGTTTGCATTTATTTATTTATTTATTGTGATTACATTATTGTGATTTATTGTTGATACATTCCTAGAAGGGTGTCCATTACTGGCACATCTACCTGTACTGAAATGTAATATGTAATACTTTAAAATAGCTTGCTTCAAAAAACATCCCCCCCCCAAAAAAAAAAAAAAATGCGCGCATAACTTTTATTTATTTATTTATTTATTTACATTCTTATATATATATTTATTTATTACAGGTTTATATAATATATCTTAAGAAGTATCAAAATTTTTTTATAAATACAGAAGCACACAAAAAGCATAAATGAACTAAAAAACATGCAATCTATTTAATTTTTTTATTATTATATTGATGTACACAAATTAATTACATTTTTAAGATAATAAATTCACAAATAATGAAATTAAAAACACTAACTAATTTAATAAAAATATTGGGCTCTGTTTTAAGAAAGTTCATTTATACAGTTAATTCAATTTCTAACCAAAAATAATCTCATTCTTGCAAAAATGTATCATTTTACAAATAATCTCATTTTTTCAAAAATGAGACATTTTACAAATACACATATATATACATATACATATCATGTATATAATTCTTTTTAGAATAAGTGCAAAAAATTTCTGAAATCACTGAAATACGTGTATATTATTTTTTAGCAGATTTATTTTGTGGAATTTCGCGTCACCTACCTAAAGCGGCTACTGAGAAGTCAAATTAACTAAAATTTTCGACCTTCCCTTTGACTTATTTTGAGGAAAATTTTCTAAAATCGCTAAAATACGCCTTTAATTATTTTTTACTAGATTAACTTTCTAGAATTTCACGCTTCTACCTAAAACGGCAGCGGGGATATTCTAACTGTTCTAAAATTTTCTAATACTTCTTTCAACCCTGTTAGAGGAGAATTTCTAAACTTGTTGAACTACATGTTTGTTTACTTTCTTTAATAGATTTTTTCTGGAATTTCAACCTCCTACCTAAAACGGCTTATGAGATATGGCCAAATACTCGATAATTTTTTACCCCACTTTATCCTTTAAAAAATCCTTTCTTGGTGCACGCTTATGTCATAAGAAAGAAAAAAGTCCCCTCCCCCAAATTTTATGCTTCTAGGTTCAATAGTTAGTTTGCGTCATTATCAGTCAGGACAAAATCTTTTACATATTATGCAAAGAAGAGCCATTACATTATGACCACCCTCCAATAACAATGACTTCGCACAGAAACAAAACCACGTCGTGTACGTGGCTGATGTTGTATATAAAGCGATCATGCATGGTATTTCAAAGCATAGCTTAATATAAGAAAAGCAGCAGATTTATCAGACTTAGAAAAATGTTAAATTGTTATGCCTCGACGACTGGAAGTGTCGATATCGAAAACGGCGGGTTTAGTGGGCTATTCACGTGCATAATTGAGAGCACGTACCGAAACTATTATATGGAGGGTGAATCGACATGTCGCCGTCCAGCTGTGTGTCGTCCGTGGCGCATAGATTCCAGAATAGTACAGAGATTGTCACCCATTATTTGTCGTGACCTAAGAGATTTAATAGCCTAAATCACCAATAGCTGCAATAGTGGCGATTGAGACAGTGTTTCTGAACAGCGTTTCACAAAATATCCCGTGCACTGTTACGTATGGGACTACGCAGCCGGCGGCCTATGCACGCTCCTGCGCTGACGGCAGGTCATCGCCAGCAGCGCCTACAACGGGTCCATGAACATCGGAATTGAACCATAGAAGGATGGGAAAAAGTTGTCACTCCGAAAAGTCACATTTTCTGATTCATCACATCGACGGGCGCTTGCGAATATACCGATTTCCAACGGAAACCCTTGCCCTCGGACGTATAAATTGTTCGGAGCCAAGTCGGTAACGGCTGTATTATCGCATGGGGGATGATTTTATAGAATAAATTGGAAAACTATAATCCCCTTAGAATAATCCCTGACATCTGTGCGGTACCTGAACATCGTTGCAGTGCAACTCACTAATCCATGACAACAGTGTTTCCGGCGGATGATTGCATTTAGCAGCAGGATAATGTACCAAGTTTTACGGGTCGAATCATCAAGGAGTGGTTCGAAGAGCATTCTAGTGAGTTTCGCCCCACCAGTGGCCGCGAGGTTTTGACCTCCAAACTGGTAGACGGTAGGTGCTGGGTTCGAACCCAATCGCGACCGACGGCCTAACCGTTCGGAGTTTTCCGTTGTTTTCTTCGAACCTTGGATTTCCTTGCGTAAATACGGTTTAGGTTCCCTTAGAAAGACCCCCCACGGAGGGCATCCCACCCCCTTAGGGCCTATATCCCACAGTGTAGATAATTGGCCGACATACAAACAAACAAAAAAAAATCTAGTGAGTTTCAAGCATTTCCTGGCCTCTAAATCTATCTGAAATGAATCCAATAGAACATTTGTGGTTCAACCTTGAAATGCTACTAGCTCGCAATGGGCGAGAATTACAGTCGGTGAGCGCTTGGTACTAGATACCTCAGACTATCTATAAGCACCTTATCAAGACAATAGCACACCGGATGTTGGAGATTTTGTGGGCGAAAGTTAGTCTATATCTTAGGTGGTCATAAAGTTATGGCACTTCGGTGTATATGGGACATTCTCCCACAATTTTGACTTTTAAGTCATTGAAAAAAAAATTATTTTAGCATATATTCCTAAGGACTTTTTTTATTTCTTATATAGGAAGAATTCCAATGTATAATTTTATTTCATTATGAACAGGATAAATAGATTTTGGATGATGTTGGGGATCCAAATGTACCATGAAATTCCTAATTGCCTCGTCTCCCTGCTGCTGATTTTTAAGTTTGGAGTTGTCTGTATGAAATTGTTTCAATAAAAGTAACTAGACATTTTTTTTTCGAAACTGGAGCTATTGTTTTACATAAATATGTAGCAAAAAATGAACCTGCACACATTTTTACTATCATTATTATTTTTTTAACTCTGTTCCTGAATTTTAGATTCCTTACTGTTCCTATACTAAAATTATCAGAAAATCTCTTAAGTTGCAGCCACAGACGTTTTTAACTTTTATCTCGTGTAAAAGTATGCTTGAGAAAAATTGTTTGTATTTCTTTGATAGGAAATTTACTGCAGAATTTAAATCAGCGTTTAATTATCAATTTCAAGCATTGTGGTTTTATTGGTAATGTTATTGTCCCCAAGACTTATTCCTGCACTTTTAGAGGTAATTTAAATTTATATTGTTTTATTTATTTCAATGTAAATATCTGTTTCTATAAAGGAATGTACATCGCATCGGGGCTATAACTTAGGCTTAACATGATTTGCCTAAAAATATGTTTTAATTTTCCTTACCGCCCCTTCCTTAGAATCCCTTTCTTACTGTTCTTTTTCTATTTCATCGTTAAATGGATGACAAGAGTCTCATTCGAATAGTACAACATTAAACATTCATGATGAATAAAAACAGTTTCTAGAGCATGAACGTTTAAATTTTTTTATTTTTTTTATTTTTTTTTTTTAGTTCAATTTTACGTTTTTTATTCATGAAAGTTAAAAGTATCGGAGAATGGCTTAAATAAATTTTTGATGTGAATCATCGCTTTTAAAAGTTTTAAATATTGAGATTCTCTAAACATTAATAAAAAAGTAAATTTTTAGCATGTTTTATTGCACTGTTTTAATGAAATCTCCGAATCCTACAAATTTTTTCTTACCTGTTTGAAAAGCCTTTTTTTAATCAGTAACATCAAAAACAAAATTAGTTGAAAATAAATTTATTTCTGTGTGTTTTAAATACTAATCCATATGTAGTAAAACTTTCAAGGGATAAATAAATGCAGCCGTATATTGATACTTCGTCACCTGAGAATAATAAAGTTCTATCTGTATTTTTGAAAAAATTGACTTATCGATATAGATAGGTTCTATTTGTATCTATGAAGGCATTTTTTTCATCAAAATGATGATATATATAATTTACATATGACCTTACAATCATAATATGACATTATTTTAATCCAGAAATGCCTTCATACTACCTCTGACAATAAAGTTTGGTGAATAGTCCTGTAACATTAATGTAGATGAAATATTAACGAAAATTATCATAACATTCTTCGAAATAGTCATCTTCCATAACGTTGCGCTGCCGAGATCTGTTATACATGTCCTTGGAAATTCGCAAGACTCTTCTTTTGGGATGCAGTTCAAAAGATTCATCACATTTCGTTGGATGCCAGCAATATGGTCATATCTCTTTCAAAGACAGTTTGAGTGATGCAAATAGGAAGAAGTCGGGAGGATTGAGATCTAGCGAGTATGGTTTATGTTCAATTTACACCACCCATCATGAATTTCTTTTGCTGTCTTGCAAAACTGAAACCCAAACTTTAAACTGATCCTTTGTTCCTTCATCTTCCTCTTCTCAGTTAAGAACCAACATTCTGAACAAACACTTAGTAAAGCGCGTCTTACACAGAAATGGCGCTCAACTGAACAACGATGGGGGAAAATGGTCAACACTTGCCTCTATGCAGGTGCAGCGTTTTGTTCCCCCAATGTTGCCAGATTGGTAGTTCTTAATTCATTCACCGAACTTTATTGTCAGAGGTAGTAGATACAAATAGAACCTTTCTATACCGGTAAGTCATTTTTTTCAAAAACACAGATAGAACCTTATTATTCTCAGGTGAAGAATTGTTTAGCTTTATTATCGGATTACAATCAATACCAATTATGTAATCGAATAATTGCTATTATTCAATAACAGATATTTCGAGTACATAAAAGTTTTAATTCATTTTACTATTTTTTTAATTTAATTTATAATTTTTATTTATTTTTGATTGACTGCTCTCTTTCGTTACCTGTTAGCGACTAAAAATTGCCGAATCGATATTCTAAATATTTAATTGTAATTATGTGCTGCAGTCCTTACCGTCCCTACAATTTTGTTCTTTTGGAAACTATGAAATTCTTAGTAGCAATTTTTAAATAGAAAAATTTATTTATTTTTGGAACCTTGATAGGTATATATAGTCTGTCCCAAAAGTTTAAGCACAAGCATAAAATATTGATTTTTAATGAATTATAAATGTTAGAATTAATAAAAAAATTTTATTTACATATTTCGCAATATTATTTAAATAAATGATATCAAAAAAATAAAAATAAATAAATTACATAATTTTAAAAAATACAATTCAAAAAAAAGTTATAAAAAAACTGTCCCAAAAGTTTATGCACAATGTCAAAAGCAACCATATTTATAATTTTTACAGAACTTTTACTAACAAATTTTTATTCCATGTTTTCGGATTAGTTCAAATAAACGTGCTTTCGTCGAAATTATTAGTTTTTGTGGGGTTTCTGGTGGCAAAAAATACCATGCTTTCTCCGTAGCCTCTTGCAGGGGTGCAGAAAATGTTTTTACTCCCTACATTTCCCCCAATCCACATGAAAATTTCCCCAAAATTTTATCGTGTATTATAAATAAATGCTGTCTATTACCATAGGTATAGAAAAAAAAAAAAATTCCAATGTTTCTGAACTTATGTGCCAGTATAACAAACAGCAAAGTGATTCTAAGTGCAAAAAATATTTCTGAAGTTCACAGCGAATTTCCTGAAAGTTTACAGCAATATAGAGGAGGTTGGGGAGAGGGGGAGGCACTCTTAACGTTTTTTCACGGCTCTTTGACAAAAATTACATTTTTTAGCGATCTTCAGATGAAGTTTGCGGTTATTTCGTGATCTTTTTCACTATTTTTGTGGTTATTTCGTCTTTTTGACGAAATTAGCAGTTCTTTCGAGATCGTTTGACAGAACTTGGGGTTTTCCTGTGTTCTTTTAACGATCTTGTGGCGACTGTGTGAAATGTGGTTATTTCACCAATTTAGCCAAAATTCGTGGTTGTTCCATGATCTTTTGCCAAAATTTGCTGTTTGGCGATCTTTTTGACAAAATTTACGACTTTTTTGGAATATTTTGACGAAATGTGTTTATTTTGGGATCTTTTGACAAAATCCGCTGATTTTTCGCAATCTTTTTTATGAAATTTGCTATTTCGTGATTTTTTAAAAGAAATTTTCCGTTTTTTGCGATTTTTCAACAAAATTTGCGTTCATTCTGCTATTTTTTGATGAAATTTGTGGTTGTTTCACGATGTTCTTATGAAATTTGCGATCTTGTAAAGAAATTAGTGGTTATTTCGCAACTCTTCTTTGACAAAATTTGCGGTTGCTTTGCGATCTTTTTAGAAAATTTACCGTTCTTTCGCGATTTTTTTCACGAAATTTGGGATTTTTAATTTTTTTAAGGTATTTGTGATTATTTTGCCTCTTTGACAAAATTCGTGATTGTTTCGCGATCTTTAACAAAATTTGCAGTTGTTTTGCGATTTTTTCATGAAATTGGCGATTTTTAGAGATCTTTTGGCGAAATTTGTATTCTGTTGACAAAATTTCTATTCATTTTTGTGATTATTTTGCGAATTTTTAAAAAAATTTCCATTCATAATTTCGTGATTTTTTTTGCAAAATTTGCGGTTATTTCACAAATTTTTTACAAAATTTGCAGTTATTTTACAGTTTAACTAAATTTGCTCCATTACTATTTACTATTTTGCCATTTCTTTACAAATTCCTGACCATTTCCTTCTCTTTTGACGATATTTGCAGTTATTTATTTCCCAATTTTTTAATGAGTTTTGTGGCTTTTTCGCAATCTTTTGACGAAATGGGCGGAATTTCGCGATATTTTGACGAAATTTGTGGTTTTTGAGGCCTTTCGACAAAATAAACATTTTTAGGTAATTTTTAGACAAAATTCGTAGTATATCAATGCCCAAATTTTCAAATTCAGGTCTTTTTCAAATTTTTTTAAAACTGAATGCCTTAAACTTTCGGAAATTCCGGAACAGAATCACCCTTGATACATATTATTCCCAGATCGATTTTGTAAAGGTCGGCATACTAATCGTTTTATTTGTTGTATTTTTTTTTTAATCTTGGGGAATTTTTGAATTTATCATTAAAATCAAAATAAATTATATATTTCTGAAAATTTCCCCAGATGGTTAAAATTTCCCTCGATCCTAGATCGCCGGATCGAACATATTCTGCACCCTTGGCCTCTTGGAGTTCTTCAATAGAGTCATACTACTTTCCATTGCCTAAACTTGAAGGGTTAAAATATCCCAGACATTCTCAATCATGTTTAAGTCTGGACTTAAAGCTGGCTAGTCAAGTACTTTATCATTTTTTCTGAAAAATCCAAGTTTTGTAGAATGGGATACATGGATACATAGCATTGTCTTGCAGAAAAGTTCATTCAAAACCCCCCAAAATGTCACCGATTGGAAGCAAATGATGGTTTAGCGTCTCTTGAAACTTTTTTGAATCTTCTCTTCCTTTTAGAAAAGCCAGAGAAGGCTAGCAAATGTCCCAAATGCCCCCCCCCCCCAAACCATAACGGATTAACCGCCTTGCTGCCTGCTGAAAAATGTTCTTCGGTTCTTGCGTAACTCATGCCAATACGCGTTCCAACCATCAGGGCCATCTAAGTTTCACTTTTTCTCATCGCTGAATAAAACAGTAAGCCATTCGTTCCCGCAGGTCATGTGTTTTTTAGCCCAGTTCATTCTTACCTGTTTGTGATGTAATTTAAGAGACGGTTTGCGAGCCAATTTCTTTTACATGATGCAATCACACGCTTTAATACGTCTATTTACAGTGTCTTTGGACATCTGTACTCTGAGATTACTTTTAATTTGCCGTATCGGGACATATTTTGTCTAAATACCAATCTCCGTATTTTCCGATCAATCTGAACAGTCGTCATACGTGGTCGTCTTCATCTTGGTTTCCGCTTAAAATTATCATTTCTAGAAAGTACTTGATATATACATGTCGATATAGCGAGCCCATAGCAACAGGCTCGTTTCAGATGTATTTGGCCGACTCGACATCCGCCCCATAGCAAAGTACAACACGTGTACGACCTTGTTACAGCCACGTGTGAAATAATTGTTGCATAGTCAGCACTCTTCCCACGAAAGGGCCTCAACAACAAGAACAGAAGTGTCAGAATGATGCCGGATCCCGCCTGATGAAGACGTACTTAGCCGAGCTCTGGTCTAAAAGACCGAAGATGCCCCTTAATCTTAATCCTGTAATTATTTTTTCCCTTGTAAATATTCCACATTAATCAAGATTATTAAACTTATGTAATATTACCCCTGGACTCCTTAATCTACATGGGGGCCGGCCTATCTGTACCCCAAAACATCAGCGACATGAGACAGACAAACGGCCGATTTTATCCGTGCCATTGGATTACATCGATAGACAAGCAATTCAACGAGCTCTCCTGAGGATTTATCACAGCGGGAAATGCCACGTCTTTCGAACGACTGTTCAAAGAGAACAGCTGTGTGAATTTATGGGAGTGACCCATATTTGACTGTGCGCCGGCTCGGATGGATAAGTTAGTTTCTCGCTAGTGAGTACCCTTTTTTTTTCTTTCTTTCTTTCTTCGCTGGTTGCTTCCATCATGTTTCTGACGGAAATACCACAGATATGTGCGATGCTCAAGTTAGCTAAAGCAAATAAAATCAAGTTGTTACACCAGTTCATTTTTGAGCGTGATGACTTACGCTCTAACAGGAAAAATTTGCGCAAATTTGAAGGATTTAACTTTGCAAGTGACAGCGCTGATTTCCGCGCGAAATTGACTAAAGTAACTGCTCAATTCTCGAAACTCGAATTTATCGCAATTGCCAATTTGTTGGCCATCGAAATTGATGGTACTGAAGAAGAAATTGCAACTCGAATCCTCACGGCATTGACCGACTTAAATTCCTTTGCGAATTCTATTAAAATTGCGACTGATTCTGAAATTGACGACCCGGAACCACCCCCCCTCCCCTCTAACTCTGTTAGTAGAAATGACAATATAACTTCCGAGGTTACTAGAACACACGAACCCACTTTAACTAGACCAGTAATTTCATTTACAGATTTCGAGAATTTAATTCCACCGTTCCGAGGATTAAATACGGAGAATGTAATTAATTGGCTTGCTCGTTTTGAAAATTTGGCACAATCATTTGCGCTTACAGATGTTCAAAAATTCATTTTCGCGGAACGCGGGTTGAAAGATTTAGCTCTTCAATATATTCACAGTGAACCTCATATAACCTCTTATAACGAACTTAAACAAGCATTGCTATCAGAATTTTCCCATTTTGCGTCCCCAGCACATGTTCACCAAGTATTAATGAATCGTAGGAAACGTCCCTCGGAAAATTTAGTACAATATTTTCTTTCAATGCGCGAAATTGCGAACAATGGAAACATCGATGATCTTTCGTTAATTCATTACACGATACAAGGTATTAGAGATACACCCCAAAATAAATCCATTTTATATGGCTGTTCCGATTTAGTAGAGTTTAAGAAAAAATTGCTAATCTATGAAGAAATTTGTGATTCGGTCCCGAATTTCGAACCAACACCAGGATATGTTCAAAGGGACTCTCGGAAAACCCACACTAGTGAAAAATACAATCAAATTATCTGTTATAAATGTTCCGAAATAGGTCATAAACAATTTCAGTGTAAACGCGCGGAGCGAGGTCTCAACGGCTCTAAACAGTCTCGCCCCAACTACCGTTCGTCCCATTCGACGGGGCGAAATCCCGAAAATATGCCTTCCCACGAAGACATTAATCCTGTTTCAGAAACTGTCGTACACATCAATACGATACATATCCCTTCCAAAGTGTGTAGTACGGCTGCGATCGTAAAAATCAATAATATTTCTTTTGTAGCGGATGTGAACCCAGTACATAACTTAAATTTTGTTAGTAAAGAAACGTATAAACTGTTGGGATCCCCCCCTTTAAATGATTCATCTATAACTATTTTCGATGCTGAAATATCCCAATTAAAGCCACTTCAATATTTTGTTGCAAAGACTGAATTTAACGGTAATAAGTTCGAAGATTTTTTTTACTTAAATTTATCCCCTATGCAATATTCCATAATATTCGCTTACAATAATAATAAACAGTTTGTAGAACGGAAATCGTTAACAAACATTTCTGAAAAACATTCGCCCTTACATATGCATCCAGCTCCCAACCCTCCCCTTCTCAACGAAATGACGTCAGCTCCTGTCTCTTCGGAAAATGAAACTACCGACTGTGTGGTTGAAAACGCAACCAAGACAAACAGCAAACAGTCAGCTGTCGAAAATTGCATCACCGTAGAACAGCTGCCCAATAAAGTTGAAAAGTTGACTTCAGATACTAAGGGTCATCTGTTGATGACCCCTACTTTTCCGCTATCACACCATCGTCCAGATTTAAGATGCCAACTCGACGTCATAATTCGATTCTTTGTTTATTTTTGGGTAGCAATGTGGTTAGCACCAATAACGCTGCAAAAAGAGCAGAACTATACAAACATTGAAAAGCACGGATTCGACGTACTTGCTATCGGGATAATGAGCTATTTATCCCAGGGATCCTTGGTATCTACATCTTATTCACTCGTGTGTCATATGAAAGAAAAATACGAATTAATACGGATATTCTCCAGAAAGAAACCTTTTTTTTTTTTTTTTCAAGTATACAGAGTAGCACCATTACAGTGTTTTTATTTTTTTTTTCTCTCTTTTTCCCAAGTTTTCTTTTTTCCAGTGTGATCTTACAGTTGAAGACTTTTGTGACGAAGATTTAATTTTTTTTTCTCTCCATTTCGTCTTTTGTGCGTCAAGATTTTATAAATTGTGGAACAAGAGCTTCAACAGTGTACCTGTGTGTTTATCTTTTTCTAACTATGCAAGCTGTGCTTTTTTTTTTTTAGCTTGGCATAAAATATTTTTTATTATTATTTTCCGGTATGCAAAGTAGTGGTTTTTTTTTTGTGCTTTGCCTATATTTTTTTTTTACATACGCAACACGTGATTTTTTTTTTATGTTGCGTCAAGTGGATATTTAATAACTTTATAACATTTTAACAATACAAAACAGTGACGTATATTTCTTTTGCATACGCAACAGGTGTTTTTTTTTATGTTGCGTCGCGTGGACAATCAGAAACTGTACTGACTATTAACTTTTTAGTGCAGATGAACAGTTCGTGACCCCCATTATTGCCGGCAATCACCTGCAACGTTTTTCTGTATTTTGCTTATTATTTTCATTATTTCTAGTGTATTTGTTTTTTAGTTGGCCAACAATTTTTTTTTTCTCTTTCTTTTACTATATGATTATTATGTATGTCAATTTATACTAGGTATATGCATATTTAGATATTGTGTTTTCTTTTCGTACTTTCAAGGTTTACAATGTTTTATGTACATGTGTATGTATATTATTATGATTGTTTTTGGTAATAGTTTATCTTACGTATCCCTATCAGTGTACGCGTTCAGCTGTGGTCAGCTGCATGTCGGATTGGCCGAGTGTCGATATAGCGAGCCCATAGCAACAGGCTCGTTTCAGATGCATTTGGCCGACTCGACATCCGCCCCATAGCAAAGTACAACACGTGTACGACCTTGTTACAGCCACGTGTGAAATAATTGTTGCATAGTCAGCACTCTTCCCACGAAAGGGCCTCAACAACAAGAACAGAAGTGTCAGAATGATGCCGGATCCCGCCTGATGAAGACGTACTTAGCCGAGCTCTGGTCTAAAAGACCGAAGATGCCCCTTAATCTCAATCCTGTAATTATTTTTTCCCTTGTAAATATTCCACATTAATCAAGATTATTAAACTTATGTAATATTACCCCTGGACTCCTTAATCTACATACATAGCTTTGATCAATTTAAAGCTTTTGCAATTTCAGAAACAGTTTTATTTTTAGATTTCAATTATAAAATCTTTCAAAATCTCACATTTTGTGAATTCTTTACCCTTTGTCGTGTTTAAAACATTAGGAAATAATTTCTCCACCTTTTATACTTGCATAAAAGTGCAATATGATGTCATACAACGTCATTACACAATACCAATCCCGTGTTTCTAAAAAAATTTGCATAAAGTGCTTAAACTTTTGAGACAGCGTTTCTTCAAGAAAAAAAGAAAAAATAAATAAATATAAATATATTTTTTATTTTAACTACCCAAAATGGCTTATTTTACTTTATTTTGATTAAATGTTGAGTATTTATTGTAAATTGACATAAATTTTTTTCTTCTTCAATAATTTTAAACCAGATTTGCAGAGTGCTTAAACTTTTGAGACAGACTATATACTAAATTAGCATTTCTGGAAGATGTGTGTTACAGGTAAATAATATTAAAATAAAATAATTCAGTATAAAATAATAAAAGCTGCTAAATTTCAGCTTTAAGACACATTGAAATTTTCTATTAAAAATACTACATTGTTTTTATTTCTTAAATTTTCTATGGGTACCATCCAAATTTATTATCGTAAAAATTGTCAAGAAAACAAAAAGTTAGTGACAAAATTGCCAAAGGAACGGTTGGGAAAATTAACCATGCAAGTTTAACTTTGATCCTCAGTTAAATAAAAAGTTGAATGAAAATAGTTTACATGAAAATAGGTGAATTATTTCATTAGCTTAGCGCAAATTAAGAGGTATGAGAGGGAAGAAAAAGACGGTAATTGTTTGTAACCAATTGGAAGCTTTTGGAACAATGTGTTGACGCTAAGCAAACTAAGTTGAACTTTCGTTTTTTCACATATAAGGATTACAATAATCCTATGATCATTTATAATTTGACACTGAAGTTATTTATTGTTTGTAAATAGATTTTAAAATCTGAAAATGTGTCATTTTGAGGTATAAGACAATGTCGATTAGTAAAACATAATTTCTCATAACTTTGGTCAGGGTTTGACATGATCAACCATTTATAATTATTTTTTAAAAAAAAGCATTCATTCAGAAATCGCGCTAAATCAACGCCCCCTATATAACCTCCCTTTATATGAATATAGGGGATGTTGTCAGAACATCGCTCCTACTTGAAGTACAGAAATATCGCAAGCAGAATGGATCGAGCCCCATCTTATTTTGTGAATGTCAGACAAATTTATACTATCCTTAGCTGCTCTTTCATATAATTCCCCTAATTTTATTAAAATAAGAGGTTAAGGTGGTTCACAAGTCCAATGCTCAACAGTCCCGAAACTTTTTGACGCATTTACTGAATCATTTTTTAACATAAAGGTTCGAAATTGACAAGGTTGACTATGGAAGTTATTTGAAATCGAAAGACGTTTTCCATTTTTTGCTAAATAAATTATTTATCAAGTTATAAGCGATTTTGGTAACGTGATAGTTCGTTTTTATCCCTTCGCTGACTTTTTATTTTTCTTTCCCTCCGGAAATTTGTTTCAAAACGCCAACTTTGATTGTATTTTTTAAGATATATTTTGAGTTTATTAAAATAAGGAAAAGTTTTTCGGTCGCATTTTTCCTAAATAGCAACACTGCCAATTTCATGCATTTCCGAATGAAATGAATTAAAACTTGTGTCATAAAGTTTCCCCTTTGGATTTGACAACAACCTTAAAAATTTATAAGAATTCTGTGTTTCACAGTTACCTTAGTTATAATTTTTTACTTATTATTTTAACTTTCTTGATTCATTATTTAGGTCTGGTTTCTAACCCATCAACTGCTGACTCTCATTTTTAACAGTGTCATTTATTGATGAGAAAGGAAAGTTTTAAAAAATCTATATATATTTTTTAAACTTCATTATTTTTGGGCTTTTTGTGATGCTCTGTTTAAGGAGATTCTAGTAAAGCAAATAAGATATTCTGCTTCAAACAAATAGGAAAATGTGCAAAATAGCGTGAATGAGTGCTTAACTTGTCTTATACTGCTCTTTACACTAATGTTTGAAAATTTCTTTAAAATCGTAGCTTGAAGAAACTCATTTGGAGGAATTAATTTCACATGAAGAGAAATGCTTTAACCCTTTCAAACCCAGTGGTCCCACAGTGGGATCACCTAATTTTAATTCCACACTTACAAATGACACCAAGAATATTTTAATAAAATTTTGCTTTTACAATGAAAGTTTAGACGAACACGCTTTTACTGTCTAAAAAGGTCATTTGTAAATTCTGGTGTCAGAAAATCATTCCATCATTTTACGAACAGAGTTTTTCTGTGCTGGAACGTTCTTAACAGTATTATTTTTATGATATTAAAGTTGGGAGTGCAACTGAAAAATAAATAAGCGGTATGATAAACGAAGTGTTTCAAAAAAAAGGTTTGTAAGATTATTTTAACAAAGAAAATTTTTGAAGCAGTTGTAACTTTTCTGCGAGCTCCAGGGGAAGACTCGCAAATTCCTCTCATAGAGTATTTGAAATCTTCTTTTGAAATTGCTTTAATTGTTTTGGAAATGTGACATTGTATAATATCAGTTAAAGAAAGAAATCTGTATGATAAAGAGTTTTTTCTTAGTAAATATTAAATGTACTTATATATGTGTGTTGCAAAAATAAATTAACCCTTTCGGGTCTAGTGTACTAATAATAGTATATGTCTTTTAATTGAGTATTATTTTATTTTAACCAATACTTCTTTTACTGTTTACATGTAGTAATGTTAGCATGTGTCTATACATTTACTATATGACTTCATTAATGTTTAAGAATTTATTACTAATAATAAATATTTGCTTAATTCTCTTTGCTCCATTTGCGATTCTTTTATTTTAAACATATATTTCACTCCTTAATTTTAAAATAAAAGTTACTTTCCATAAAGAATCATGTGTAATAAACCGCTAAAGTATTAGAAAGTTGTAACATCAGTTAAATCATTTTGCTATGTAATATTCTGGAACCATCTCCAAAAACTCTTCCTTAGACTATTGTCATATGAATACGAATTGTATAGTACGCAAAACAACAAACAGCATTCATTATGTTTCAGACAATGAAATATTCGTTAACCACTCAATTGATTCCTTTTTTTACCTCCACATTAAATTGAAAATATGGTTTAACATCCCTTTTTAAGCTAAAATATTCGTAATATTTAGTCTAAACATGTCTGCATTTAAATCGCATTAAATTGTATTAAAAAATATATATATATGGGTGTCAAACAGCTTTAAGTGATGAATCAAGCAAATTCTTCTTGACTATACGACGTACGGGCAAAACAGGGAAGCGGTTAAACTCTAATTTATTTGGATAGCTAGTGTTATTGTTATTAACATAAAAATAACAGGTAATTTTTGGTAAAAATTGAAAAAAAAAACGGACCTGATAGGGTTTTAATAAATGTTTGTATATCACAGCAGTTTTATATATGTTTATTTGCACTAGCTGAACCTTTTTTTCTGCATTTCTCTAAAGTTAACCTTGCCTATTTCATTTCTGCGTGTTTTTTTTTCCTAAAATTATTTGAATTATTTTTGTAATAAAGATAATTTTTCTTTTCAGATACAGCAATTCTCCTAAGTTAAAACCCTGTCTTGTAAGTCGCATGAACGATCAGATGGATTCATCACCTTCCAGTAGCGGTAGTTCACGTGAATCACCACCATTGTCTGCGGGATCTCTGCAGAAATCTACTGTTCTAACAACTGGTCCTAAAAACAAGTAATATATAATAAAATTTATTTCTGTAAATTATTGTTTATTTTGTGAAGACCATAACAACAAATTTATGTGTATTTTAGGAGGAATTATAGCGTATATAAAGCTTGAATGAATCTTATAAATACAGCTAAGATGCGATTGACGATCATTATCTTAAATATTTACCTAAAAATCATCATTAAATGAGTAATCAGGCATAAAGTTTCTGGTAACATTATCCTAAAATTAGCATCTAACGTGACGCTGCACCATTATGTTCTGAATCGTTACAGAAAACTACTCTATGACAACCGGACGATGGCAAATACAAAATGTACTATGAAAGTTTTGTCCTTTCCCTCCTTACACAGAGATTGCATTAAATAAATGGTAAATTTTATCAGGTAATTTGAAAATCAAGTAATAGAGGATTGTTGATAGATTGTTATATAGGGATGATTGTGGAAGGTTGACGTTCCTTGAAAAAACTTTTTATTTATTTTTTTTTAACTTAAGAAAATAAAATTTCTATAAAAAAATTTCTATTTCATATTGCTTACATCATTATCGAAATAAAAATACAAATTTTGTATAGCATGATCGGGAATGAAGGTGTGATAAATTTTGCAAGTGAAGAATTTATAATTAAAACTCCCACATAAGGATGGTTTGTGACCTACCATTTATAAATTTTTCGATGCTTACGTTAAGTTGTCTGTAGTAAAATCTGATTTTAAAAAAGCTGCAATTAAATTTTAGCTGTCTTTTATCTATAATGTTCATGATCAATGATGCTTCAAGTATTTTTCAATTATATGTTGAAAAAAAATTAAGTTCGCCCCCAGGGTAAATAATAAGTTTAGAGTTGAAAAGTTTTTACAGTGCTCACAACAAAAGAAAAAAAATTATTTAACAAATTATACCATATGGAAAATGATTTTTTCAAAGACTAAAATTTAAGACTTATAAATAAATTGCCCATTAATATATATATATATATATATATATATATATATATATATATATATATATATATATATATATACACTGGTGTCCAAAAGTTAAGCATAATTGGTAATTAAGTAAGTAATGAAAGAAATATAAATCGAAATGTGGTGAAACTCCAGGTGTGTAAACAAAATAGTACGCGTCATATATTTTCGCGAAGAGTTTTCCCCGAAATCGAACAAGGGACCGTCGACAAATTGAAAAAGAACGAAGATCTTTTGGATAACCCTGTCAAAACTAATGTAGCAAAAGCGTTCAAATTGCACATTATGATTAAGTGGCTTATTGTAATGTATTGTGTTTATTTTTATATAGATAGCATTCATACTCGTAGAGAAATTAAGGTTTTTATAAAAACAGTCCTAAGTTTTTTGCTTATAATTTGCAGAGTTCTTAATATAAAATAATGTTCTTTTCTGAAAATATGACAAACATCATTGTACACAATACCCTGTCATCAGAATTTAAAAATAATAAAAATTGTATGAAAAATGAGTAGGTTTAGTAAATAATTTTTCATTGCGCATGCGTCAACGATATCAAAATTTCATTTGCATATTGTGTTAGCTAAATGTATAGAGCAACTTCTGTAAAAGTTTCAAAAGCATAGCTTGAAAGTTCTGAAAATTATCGTCTATAGAATCAACTCAAAATACGTTATTCCTAAAAGGAAGCAAAACATCAGGGGTTTTATCCAAATACAGTTGTACGTGCAATATTGTCTAGGCACGAAACAATGGAATATGGATACAACCCCTCATCTTTTTGCTTCATTAGGGAATAAAATATTTTGATCTCATTCTATCAACGTTAATTTTCAGAATTTTTAATCTATGTTTTTGAGACTTTCACAAATGTTGCTCTATACATTTAACTAACATAATATGCAAATGAAATTTTAATAGCGTTCACGCATACGCAGTAAAAAATTATTTAGTAAACCTGCTCATTTGTCATACAATTTTTGTTATTTTTAAATTCTGATGACAGGGTATTGTGTACCATGATGTTTGTCATATTTTCAGAAAAGAACATTATTTTGTATTAAAAACTCTGCAAATTATAAGCAAAAAACTTAGGGCTGTTTTTATAAAAATCTTAATTTCTCTACGAGTATACATGCCATCCTTATAAAAATAAACACAGTACATTACAATAAGCCACTTAATCATAATGTGCAGTTTGAACGCTTTTGCTACAATAGTTTTGACAGATTTATTCAAAAGATCTTCGTTCTTTTTCAATTTGTTGATGATCCCCTGTTCGATTTCGGGGAAAACTCTTCGCGAAAATATATGACGCGTACTATTTTGTTTACACACCTGGAGTTTCACCACATTTCGATTTATATTTCTTTCATTACTTACTTAATTACCAATTATGCTTAACTTTTGGACACCAGTGTGTGTGTGTGTGTGTGTGTGTGTATATATATATATATATATATATATATATATATATATATATATATATATATATATATATATATGTATGTAATATATTCCCCATTTTTATGAACAATACTTGTTTATTTTACAGTTAAATAAAGGTGAAACATCTCGAAGAGATTACCATTTATACAGTCATTTTCCTCCTAAATGATTTACTAATTTTTTAAAGACAAAATTATAGAGGTGATAGTTTCTTCCTTTCTGAATTCATTCAATTTCTTATATAGTTATATCTACCCTATCTATATTATAAAGGGCAAAAATATCTGTGCGTAACACATACGTCCTTCTGCGAACAACACTTTCAAAGTTTAAATGAAATTTCAGTTTTATAATTTTCGGTATTGCAAATTATTAAATTTCTAAACATTGCACATTTTCAATTTTTACATTGTCGTATAGGAGAAAAAAAATTGCTTTAAAATAGAAACATGTATCTCAATTTGTTTTTGAGTTATTAATTTTTTTTGTAGTTTTTAATACTTTTTCTTCATCGTGGTAACAGACTTATTTCGAAAATGCGGAAATTACAGGAATTCAGATATGTCTCAGACATAGTGAAAAAACACCGAAAACGCTTGCGATAATTAATAACTAAAATAATACACTTGTAAAAATCACAATAAAATGAAAAACAAAGCAGGACCAATTTCGAGCTAAAACAATAACAGCTCGTCATCAGTTGAACTAACACGTGTCCGTAAGGCACCAAAATGAGAGATAACGGACACGTGTTGGTTTAGCTGATGAAGAGCTGTTATTGTTTTAGCTCGAAACGCGCCCTGCTCTGTTTTTCATTTTACGATGATTTTTACAAAGTGTATTATTTTAGTTATGTATCAGATATCTCTATTCTCGACCAAGAACAATAACCATTTTCCAAATGATTAATAATTCTTAATGCATCTCGCGCAGTTTCCAACTAATACCTTTGGACTTTGTTAAGTATATCAAGTTATCCGCACTAACTACACGTATATCCTCATCTTTTGGGTAGGTCGGTATTCAACATCTTAGTGTCAGAATGAAACAAGAAATTATTTTTTTATCCTTACACTATTTATCCTTCTTGCAAAATAAGATATGTTAACAATTCTAGAGCATAAATATCACAAAACAATGAGCCCCTCTTACATTGAGTGTGTCAGCTGACTTATCTTCCGTGTTGGTTGACGTATGAGAGTATTAAAGTTATCATTAGGAAATCTTTGTTTTCTTGTGTAAACTCTCTTCCCTCCCTCATGAAGTTGAACATGTGAGTGACTTATGTCCTATATTCTCTATTATAAGTAAGAAAATTTAATTTTCTTATTATATCTGTATATAATAAGTAAGTATTTATATAACGTAAGAAATAGAGATGCTAACTTTGCTTTATTAGGTTACACTACTCCAGAGTAAAACTGGTATTCAGGCCAGTGATAAAAATGTGATGCTACATATCAAAAATGTGATATTTGAAATATTAATACTATAAAATGTCAAAAATATACCTCAAAACTGTAGACTCTCTCAAATCTGCAACCCAAAAATCCGCAAATTATCACCGATGTAAACTGAAAATTTCATTTCATATGTAGCAGCAAAATTACAGAATTTTTCAGTTTTATATGATTCCATATGTATTTTAATATGTAATTCTTGATAATATAACCGAACTCGTGTTTTTTCATGAAAGAAGTATAAATTTGTGAAAAATACTGCTGATACCACTGGTAATCGCAATCTTTTTACCAAATATATTTATGTATTAATCAAACTTTTTTAGTTCTTAATACTGGCTAAACCTAGAATAAAACTTTTATACTTCATGATTTTGATGTGAATTAATGTGTTTCCTTTTATGTATAATTCCTTCATTGAATAATTCAAAGAAATTGTATCTTATTTTTATTATGCCTATTTAATTATCTTTATTTTCCTTTACTTTTAATAATTTAATCGTTTTCCAAATCACTTTACTTTTAGTCATTGTAGTTTATTATCTTACTTTTTTAATATTTTACAATATTGCAAGTATTCTTTATAATTTTGATTGCATTATTACATTCAAATTACTGTTGAAAAATCTCAACAAAGCACAGACCACAAATCTTCGAAATTCTAAATTCCGCACAATCTTTGGTTCCAAAATGTGCGGATTTGAGAAGTCTTCTGCATATGGTTAAAAACTCATTTCAATGTATAATAGAATAAAATATTTTTATTCCTCGAACGATATTTCAATTTGCCAAAAAACTTTTTAATTTTGAGTTAGCATTTTTTGAATAAATATGTAACGTGTAAAGAAAAAAAAGAAGCTAGTATCATTTAATTAATCAATCTAAGGGGGGCACGAAACATTGAAAATGGCCGGGGCACAAAAGTCTGCTATTGGGCCCTGCTGGTATTAGTTTCCAATGAACTACAATTTTTGTAACGTATTACCTATCACTTTTGCATGCTACCAACATACGTTTTAAATGAACGGCTTTATTGTCTCTTAAAATAAATCCAAACTGTAAAAATTTGTTTAAGCAGTAAAATTTTCATTTTTGCGCCTCTAAAATTCACCTAGTTATGGTACTTTAAATTTTATAAATTTTCATGTTTTTCTCGCACTAAAAGCATGTTTTTATGAACAGAAAAAACCGAAAATTAAAAAATTCTAAGTGTCATAATTTGGCAAAATTTGGTCGTAAAAGAATGGATTTTTGCTGTTGTACTTGTCAGAACTTGGATAATAGTTTCCATATAAAATTTGTAGCATACAGATATAGTACATATATTTTTTATTTCGTAACTATTTAAAAGGAAATCCTTGACGAGTATCGATTTTGATATGATGAGGTCTAACATTTGAGACATTTATGCTTTAAAATTAATAGTTAAAGAATTAGCTATTGGTAAAGGAAATGAAGGGACAACCTATAATGCTAAAACACATATTTAACAGCACGATTCCTAGAAAAATTTGATAGGAATATTTAGAGGAGGTTTTTAATATTCATCTTAGTACTTAAGTAATTTATTATAGAAATTAATTTTATGCGCAATATAATACATGTATGTACATGCTTTTTTTTCAGAAATTTTCATTTAAATATAAATTGCTCATTAAATACAACAACGTAATAATTCAAAAAACGTCGCTTTAAAAAAAATACAATTAAAATGTTTAAGATAAATACAAAGTTCAAGTGCAATTGAAAGTGTCCTCTTTTGGCAGGTTGCTTGTTAACTTACAGATATGTGATTAATACAATTTCAAATTTATAAAAAGTGTGTTTCGGTAGTGTAAATATCTCAAAATTAATATATTTTTTTAAATCGTTGTTATATTTAATGAGATATATGTCTATTTATTTAAAAAGCGTTCTGAAGCAGCTTAAATATGGAAAACTGCATTAACTTATGAATAAGCTTCTTTTGTATCCAAACACCACTTTCATGAAAATCACTTGATATTGTCTTTGTAATAGTCTGTTCTGCACATACAGAGTGTATCTAAACTCTTGGACAAAACTTTAAGGAGTGATAGTACACATCAAGACAAACAATATTAAATAGGAAACTAAGGGTCCCAAACGTCTTTTGAAGGAGATAGGCGCCATTAAAATGTAGGGTCCAAAATTTCAAATAATCATAAAAAGCGGAAAAATTGGTCGATTGATTTGCGGTTTTTACTAAAACTATTCTTTTTGTCTGTGTTGTCATGACAATAAATTATAAAGTTAAATTTCAAAAAATGCCGATAGAGGGCGCTTTAGACTTTGGAGTAACGAACAACTATTTTTTACCGTTATCTTTTGCATCTCATTAAATTTTTTTAGAAGCTTAGACATAAACTTAAATTTTGAGCTCAAAATCTGAGTCGTTGGGAGTGGTTAAGTAGCGCAAACTGAACTGTATTCAATGGGGGTGAGGAAGTTCAAATTTCAAATGATTATGAAAATCGGTCAATTGATTTGGGTTTTCACAAAAACTATTCTTTATATCAGTATTCTCTTGAAAATAAATTATAAAGATAAATTTCAAAAAATGCGGATAGAGGGCGCTTTAGACTTTGGAGTAACGAGCAACTATTTTTTACCGTTATTTTTTGCATCTCTTTAAATGATTTCGGAAGCTTAGACTTAAACTCATTATTTTTTTTTTTTTAGAAGCTTAGTAATAAGCTTAAATTTTGGGCTCAAAATCTAAATCTGTGGGAATGGTTGATTAGCGCAAACTGAACTGTGTTCAATGGGGATGGGGAGACTCAAATTTCAAATTATTATAAAAAACGGAAAAATTGATCGATTCGTTTGCGGTTTTCGCGGAAACTGTCCTTTATGTCATTTTTTCCTTAAAAATAAATTTTAAAGATAAATTTAAAAAAAAATCCGTTAGGGGGCGCTTTAAACTTTAGAGTAACCAACAGTTATTTTTAACCGTTATTTTTTTGTATCTAACTAAATGCTTGCTAAAGCTTAGACTTAAATTTTGTACTCAAATTCTGAATCATTGGGAGGTGTTTATTAACACCTCCCAATGCGCAAACTGAACTGTGTTCAGGAGTTGAAATGTAAACCCCGAACCACCTACCTCAGACACAGTTCAATTTTGCGCTACTTAATGACTCCCAACGATTCAGATTTTGAGCTCAAAATTTAAGTCTAAGCTTTTACAAGCATTTAATTAGATACAAAAAATAACGGTTAAAGATAGTTCTTGGTTACTCTGAAGTTTAAGGCACCCTCTAATGGAATTTTTTGAAATTTATCTTTAAAATTTACTTTCAAGGACATACTGACATAAAGAATAGTTTTAACGAAAACCGCAAACAAATCGACCAATTTTTCCGTTTTTTTATAATCATTTGAAATTTGAACCTCCCTCCCCCTCTTTGAACACAGTTCAGTTTGCGCTACTTAACCACTCCACATTTTGAGGTCAAAATTTAAGTTTATGTCTAAGCTTCTAAAAAATAACGGTAAAAAATAGTTGTTCGTTACTCCAAATTCTAAAGCCTCCCTCCTAATGGCATTTTTTGAAATTTATCGTTATAATTTATTTTCAAGACAATACTGACATAAAGAATAGTTTTAGTGAAAACCGCAAATCAATCGACCAATTTTTCCGTTTTTTATGATGATTTGATATTTTGGACCCTAAACTTTAATGGCGCCTATCGTCATCGGAAGATGATTGGGACCCTTAGTTTTCTATTTAATATTGTTTGTCTTGATGTGTACTATCACCCCTTAAAGTTTTGCCCAAGAGTTTAGATTCACCCTGTATACTTTGTTAGAAATTAAACATAGTTTATAAAGATGGATTTCTATAATTCAGTGGATTTTAAATTAGAATTTCTTTTCAGATCTAGAATGTACCAGAATCAACAGATGATTGGACCTACTCGAAACCATTCTGTAGAACACTGCTGTCCTGGTTTTGGTCCTGGTCATGGTGAAGGATGCAGGTTTGCATCACCAAATGCTCCTGTTTCTGTAAATCAGAACTCAAATCCACATAATGCTAGTGATGAACGCATAACTCTTGTTGTGGATAATACACGTTTTGTGGTTGATCCGGCTTTGTTTGCAGCTCATCCAGATACAATGCTTGGAAGGTAATTATTTCTATTGATATAGCAGTTTTAGCATTATTTCTTTTAATATTTCGTTCGATAAAATTACTTAAAATCTACAAAGCGAATGTATGACAAAAAATATTGTACATAATACTCTGTAATCAAAATTAAAAAATAATAAAAATTGCATGAAAAATGAGCAGGTTTACTAAATAATTTTTCATTGCGCATGTATGAATGCTATCAAAATTTAATTGCATATCGTGTTATCTAAATGTATAGATCAACTCAAAGTAAAGGTCTCAGAAACATAGTTTGAAAATTCTGAAAGTGATCGTCGATAGAATAAGCTCAAAATCCATTGTTTCCAAATTGAAGCAAAGAAAATGAGGGTTATATCCAAATACAGTAATACGTGCCATATTGTGTATTCTATATTGACACTAATCAATGGATAAATTACAGCCCCCTCATCTTTTTACTTCATTTTGGGAATAATGGAAAAAAGTCCTTGCCAGGATTCGAACGTGGGATGCATTGGCTGAAGCCGTCAATGCTGCTTTTTTCACCTACTTGGAAAATTTTCATCTGTTATAGTTAATTTACAGATTGAATAATCGTGTTTAAAATTAATCTAATATGATTTCATATGCAGCGTTTTCTGCAGTTCCAAATATTAACCTTCGAATTATTCTGTTGAGCTGATCCATAGTATCAGACCAGATTTTGTGATCATTGAGGTCATTTGGGTGAAGAAGTCCTCCAACGTTCGTCCGGAATGGCTCAGTTGAAAGAGCATTGTCGGCTTCAGCCAATGCATTCTTGGCCCGGACTTTTTTCATCCACTTTGAAAATTTACATCTGTAATAACTGTGCTTGTTTTCATTCCCTGAGTAACTAGGGTTCTTTCTTTTTTGCCATTTAAAGTGTCTATATTATTTATTTTATTTTGTTTTGTTTTATTATTTTATTTTTATTTGTCTGTTTGTGAATTTTGGCTCCAGTCTTGAAATTTTCATTTCTCACCAGTTTTGAGTATGTTAAAGGCTAAAGTTTGAATATTCTTGTTCTGTTTTATTCTAAGTGGTTTATTCTGAGCTCACGTGGCCAGGTTTGTTACATTTAAAATAGGTTATATGCAACTCGTTTTTTTTTTTCGTGATTTTTAAAGTGCCTATTATTAACTTGGCGCGCTTTCGAATTGGCATAGCCATACGCTCTTGACTTTTTATTATCTAAACTGCTACTCATATTTTTTACTCTACGAACCTTTCGGGCGTTTCTTAAACATCTAATTTATTGATTGAATCGTAATTTTTTTATGACTAATAATTCTTAATAATTCCCTTATATCGCCCCAAGCAAATTAAGTCTAATTTGATTAACTATGATTAATTCTGATAAATAACCAAAATTATCTACTTGAAGCCCTTCAGTCCATTGTTGAAAATATATCCTGATTTCATATGCTAAGTTGCACCAATTAGTCAATAGCTTCATTTATGCGAAAAGTTTTTGTATTCTAGCAGTAACTTGTATCATTTCAACAGAGTACTTCTTACATAATTGTAATAATTTATTTCGAGTTGATTTTCTCAAGTTATTATATTTATCCCCTCTAGTGGCATTATATTAATTAAATAGGTTACCCATTATTTTTTGTCAATACCTGTTTCCATCATTTGTCTTTCATACATGGTCAAATATAAACTTACCACTAGAATTATCATATATTTTTAACAGTCTAAGTAAATCATATCGCTTACTTGGATTTGTCCTAGTGTTCGCATCGATATGTTCTTAAATTTTCTTGTATCTGTATTTTCTTAATCTTGAACTCTCTTTCGCGATCTTTTTTGCTCCACTCCATTTTCTTTTTTTCCATTTTCATTGCCCTTTTTTTCGATAGCAGCTTGAAATTTATTTTTTCCATCTCTGCTTGCAATTGTAATTATTTTTCTTCTAGTTCTGCTTGAAATTTCTTCTCTTCGAGATCTGCTTGAAATTTTTTCTTTTCGAGTTCTGCAAATTTCTTGTTTTCAAATTCTGCTACAAATTTCTTTCCTTCGAGCTCTTCTTCGAATTTCTTCTCTTTGAGTTCCGCTTGTAGTTTCTTTTCTTCTTTATTTTTTTCTGTTCTCTGGTTTCTAGCAGCCATAATTACTTCTAAGCAGTCTTTTATAAAATATTCATTGAATTCAGTTTTTAATCGTTTTTATTAGCACTGGGATCGTCGTTTCTACTGGATAGTTCAATCCCGGATTCCTCACATAGATTTATAAAATCAATTCTTCTAGATTTATTAAGGATTCCCATGTTTATCTTCCAATCTTGGAGAAGTACTACACTGCTCAAAACAATTAAAGGATATTGCAGTTTTAGGTGGATTTTGTATCTGGGAAACTTTTTAGCTGATTGATACATGGTCGGCAGACATAGTAGGTATGAGAATAAATTACACATGTTTGGCAGAAAAAAATGCATTTTATTGCGCATTTGTGTACAAAAGGAAAAAAACATAATTTGTGCATGTGAGAAAAAAAAATAAGAAAAGGTGTTTTCTTCAAAGAAAATCATTTTCAGTAGGGGGTATGGTTTCCACGGGCGGCGAGCAACGTTGAACACCTTTGAGGCATGGACTCAATGAGGCTATTGATGACGAGTTGGGGTATTCTGCCCCACTCTTCCAGAAGAGCTCTTTCCAGTTCTTGGAGAGTTTGTGGGGGTTGTTGGCGGCCAGAAACTCGTCTTCCTAGAGCGTCCCAAACGTGCTCGATTGGATTCATGTCTGGAGAACACGCTGGCCATTCCATTCGAACGATTCCTTCCTTGAAAAGGAAATCATCCACCAGGTTTGCACGATGTGGCCTGCAGTTATCGTCCATTAAAATGAAGTTATCTCCGATTGCTGCAGCGTAAAAGACTACAATAGGTCTGAGGATCTCATCCCTATATCGGCGACCAGTCAGAGCTCCATCTCGAATGATGTAGAGGTCAATGCGCCCGTCAATGGAGATGCCACCATACACCAACACTCCTCCACCGCCAAATCTGACACTTTCGTGCACGAACGCAGGATTATTCCTACTGCCACGGTCCCTCCAGATGAAAATACGCCTATTATCCGGATGCACAGAAAAACGGGACTCGTCAGAAAACAGAATATTGCTCCATTCATTTCTCCTTCAGTTGACATGCTCGGTTGCCCACTCCCTGCGGTCGCGACGATGTCTTGATGTTAATCTAACACATACCATCGGTCGGCGAGCATACAGACCTACAGCATGGAGCCGGTTTCGGACAGTCTGAGTTGAAATCGTGGTGCCTGTAGCCGAGCGAAGGTGTTGTTGGAGAAGAGTAGCTTTCATGTTTCGGTGTCTCCGAGCTGTTAACGCTGAATACCGATCTTCATTGGGCGTTGTTGCCCGTCTCCGACCTTGCCCTGGTCTTCGGCCTGCACATCCACTCTCCAAAAAACGGTTCCAGATCCTGGAAATGACACTTTGTGACACTCCAATGGCTTGCGCTACTTCGGCTTGAGTTTGGCCCTCTTCTAACCTACCAACAATTATCCAAGCTTCTGAATCTGTCAAATGACTTCGCTGAGACATCGTACTCATCGAAACAAAGCAATCACTGAATGCCGATCATCCTTGTCTTAGAGGTCTGCACGGGCCCGGGCCTGGCCCGTGGCCCGTACCCGGCGATATCGTTTCGAATTCTCTAACGGGCCGGGCCGGGCCGGCAGATTTAGAATAGTTTTTTCAACGGGCCGGGCCGGGCCGACAAACACCATAAACGGGCCGGGCCGGCAAAAAAATTGAACGGGCCAGACGGGCCGGGCCGGGCCGGGCCGAAAAAAAATTTTCGGGCCTCCCGGCCCGTTCTGAAGATTTAAGCAGGAACGATAAAATATGAGCTATTTTCAACGAAAATGGTTTTAACGGGAATAGGTATAAATGTGGCCATACTAGTTTGACAACATCAATATAAAAATGTACAGTGTATCGGCATCGGAGAATTACATTATGTGTAACCCGTTTTAATATTTTTTTAGCTGACTCATGCCGGTCCGAGATCACGCTTGCATTATTTTTCTACATATAGACTGGCCGGACCGGTACTAGACTTAATTATTGGCAGAAAACATGATTTTTAAAATTAACAGCGATAAAGAACTTATGTTAGCTTAGTCTTTGGATATATACTTCTTGATGAGTTTTAAATTAATTTCTCAATAGTGCGAAAGTTTGACACATTTTCTGATTAATTTTAAATTGTAAGAGTATAAAAGTGATAAACCTAACTATTAAAGGGATTTGGAATCGAATAGCGTTTTTCATTTTTGGTAAATAAAATACTTGTATAACTTTGTTGAGTTATAATAGTTTCTCAAATGATTGCAGGTTTTTCTTACTTCCCTTGCTATTGCTTCCGGAAATTCTATTCAAAACGCTAATTATGACAGTATTTTATTTGTTTGCAGTATTCTTAAATTGCTTGTATCAAAAAATGGATAACGCCATTCGATTATATAGTTTCTGAATAAAGATATCTGCTAATCTTATGCGTTTTTGAGAAAAAAAAAATGAATTTAGAAATGTATCAGAAAGGAGCTTCTCTGAATTTAAGAATGAATTTGGATTTGAAATCTATAATAAAATGATATAGAAATATATTTATAAAACTTCTTTTATTGAACAGCTTCAAAATTAACGATGTTTTTAGCTTTCTTTCTTTTTTCTTTTATTCTAAGCCATATTAATTTTTTAATGAATCTTTATTCGAATGTTGAAAGCCTAAGAATCTAAGTAATCATTAAGGTTGTTAATGTGTATTTGCTGTAAAATATACTGTAAAATCATTCCATATATATGTATGCAGTATTCTTTAAAAGAATCTTAGTTATATGATAAAAATGTGAATTTTTTAGAAATCGTAAAAATTGTAACGGGCCAAAACGGGCCGGGCCGGGCCGGGCCTGTTTTCGCTGATTTTTGTACGGGCCGGGCCGGGCCTAAAACATAAAAATTATAACGGGCCGGGCCGGGCCCGGGCCGAACTTTTGAGTTTTGCAACGGGCCGGGCCGGGCCGAAATCACTTTCCTACGGGCCGGGCCGGGCCTGGAAATTCCGGCCCGTGCAGACCTCTACCTTGTCTTCATTTTCTTTTATCCAGTTGAAAGTCAAATTTCATTCGCTGCCGCTGAAGCGACGTTTTCGACGTCGAACTCAAAATTTGCATACTCCACAGTTTGAAAACCAGAAAAATTTGCATTTGTGATTCTCTTCTTCTATTTTCGGCAAAAAATATTTCGTTTATATCTTTATTTTATATAAAACTTCAAATAATCCTTTAATTGTTTTGAGCAGTGTATTACAGCTTTCATTATTGTATTTTTAACTCTATCCACCTGTTGACATTGGCGATTCATGACAGTTTTGCATTTGATTCATGTTTTCCCACTTGATCCCTGTAAAATTGTTTTCCTTCTTTTGTAAAACTTTAGCCGATCCTCCAAATTGTAGTTAGGGAATATGCAAAACATTAATTTATTGAAATATTCAAATACAACCCCTCTTGTTTTTGCTTCATTTTGAGAATAACGGATTTTCAACTTATTCAATTGACGATTATTTTCAGAATTTTCAAGTTATGATTTTCTGACTTTCACAAAAGTTGCTCTATACATTTAGCTAACATAATATGCAAATGAAATTGTGATATCGTTGACGCATGCGCAGTAAAAAATTATTTAGTAAACCAACTCATTTTGTGTACAATTTTCATTTTTTTTTATTTCTGATTATAGGGTACTGTGTGCAATTTTGTTTGTCATATTTTCTGAAAAAAATATTATTTTATATTAAGAACTCTGAAAATTATAAGGAAAAAACTTGGAAAAATTTGGGACCATTTTTATAAAAACCTTAATTACTCTGCGAGTATGCATGCTATTTGCATAAAAATGAACACAGTGTATTACAATAAGGCATTCAATCATAATCTAGAGTTTGAGCGCTTTTGCTACATTAGTTTTGACAGGGTTATTCAAAAGATATTCATTCTTTTTTAATTTGTTGACGGTCCTCTATGGTGTTTCGGTAAAAACTCTTCACGGAGATGTATGACGTATACTATTATATTTATACACTAAGAGTTTCGAGATGATTCCTCATGTATTTTTTTAGATATTTAGTAAAATGTCTAAAATCGCAAGTGTCCCATAATCAATGGCAATATAGTGTATAAATAATATTTTTCGAGGACTCCGTAAAAAAATCCGATTTAGAATGACAAAAGTACTGCAGTTTCAAAAAGTTCGAAAATTGCCCCCTACTGGGGGGGGGGGGGCTTGTGGAGAGGGGAAGAAAAGTCCATAATCTGAACAAATGCTTTAAGATGATGTATCACAATCACATGACGGATAAAAAAGTTTGAAAATTTTCGACCTCCACTTTTAGCCCCTCCTCAGGGGTGGAGATTTTAAAATCGCTGAAGCATATGTTTAATTATTTTTTTAATAGATATATTTTCTGCAATTTTAGGTTCCTATATAAAACAGCAGCTGAGGTGTGCGAAATTGTTATAAAATTTTCGACCCCCTTTTAACCACCCTTGGGGGGGGGGGATTTATAAAACTGCTGAAATATGTGTTTAATTATTTTTTGTGTAGATTTATATACTGGAATTTTATGCTCCTACCTATAACGGAAGCTGAGATAAAGCAAGAGGTTCGATCATTTTCTTCCCCCATAGGGGGGGGGGGCAATTTTCAAAAATCCCTTCTTAGTGTACGCTTACATTATAAGAAGCATGTTTTCCCTAATTTTTATGCTTTTAGGTTCAATAGTTTGGGCTGTGCACTGATTATCAATCAATCAGGACAAACTGTTTTATATGTGTATAGATTAAAAAAAATAGGGAAATTTTCGTTTTCACTGAAAATTGGAAGATTACCGAAATTTGGTTTCGGTCTCTTCTGGTCATTCCTTACTTTTCAGTGACAGCAAATTTTATAAGAAAACAGTAAATTCATGCCCATATTCAAGCATTTATGATCTAAGGAATTCAGAATTAAAATTATAATTTTGCTATTTTCTTACTTTTTTACATTATATACTATGTATTATCAACTTTTCTTTTCAGGATGTTTGGTTCCTCGTTAGAGAATAACTTCACAAGACCTAATGAAAGGGGTGAATATGAAGTTGCAGATGGAATTTCAGCAACAGTTTTTAGGGCCATTATGGTATGTTTGTATTTTTATTATTATCGACACAGAGGTTTTCCTTTACCTTATGCCATTCAATATTCGTGTAAAATATTCAAATTATTATAGTTTTAACCGGAAATATTATGTTTCTTGTTTCTATGCGGTTATTTCTATTTTTTTTTTTTTTTCGTTAATAAAATTTTTGGTTTTATTTTATTAGAAAAAAACTGGAAGGTTGGCAACAACGCAACAGAAATTATTAATACAGTAGAAGCCCGTTTATCCGAAAGACCTTAAAGTTCCTTAATGTCCTTTTTAAATGCGAAAACATTTACTGTCATCGGCTATTTTTACCGATGTCAAATGACAACTTTCAACATACTTTGATTTATGTTACTATTTTATTTATAAGTTTTATACCAAAACAATTCCGAATAATTTTTAATGCATTGAAATTTATTTTAATGCTTATTAGTTTTAAAAATTAGAAGCAAAATAAGTAAAAATCAGAAAATACCGCATATAAGATCTTAGTAGCTTCACTGTGTGTAATCCTATATCACATCTACCATAATCTGCGATACGTTACCAGAACATTTTTACTACAACGGTAGTCTAAATTACTATCAGAGCTTTTCATCACACAAGTTTTCTCCAAAAGCTTCACGGTTATACGAAAATTCCTATGGAAACCCGCTTATCCGAAAGATCCTATGGAATCCCGGTTAACCAAAAATGCTTTGGTCCCATTCTTTTCGGATAACCGGGGTTTTACTGAACAGATTTCTGAATTACTTGTTTGTAACTCAAAATACATGTAACACTAATGTTTTTAATACTTATCATACAAATTACAAATCATGTTATTTCTAGAGGATTTAATTTTATTCATCACTTATAAAGCTTGAGATTTTAATAATTTTTTATACTTTTCATAAAAGTTTATTTAAGCAGTGAATTCATGTAAGTTGCATTCAAATATGTAAAACCATTTGAATTGTTTGTTTAATCACTTTGACCGTTAAATCCACTGTATTAAAGTGTATTATTTTACTAAACATCATTTTTAGATAAAAAGTATTTCAAAACTGTAACCAAAGTTTTTAGTTCCCATTCTGAAGTTAAAGCTTCCATAATGTTAGTTCCTCATATTAAGCAATGTCCTTGGGAATAGGGTTGCTAGTATCCTATTTTAAAACAAACGGGGGATTATTTTTATTTACTCTATTTCATTTTTTTTAATTCTTTATTAAACTACTGTCATTTTTCACAACCTACAGAAATATGTTGAATACGCTTCAGCAAAGAATTTTATTAAAAAACAAATCGATGGATTATTATTTCCCAGCTGTATTTGTATTATATTATTCTAACAATACTGTTTATTTTTGTACTCACATTTTTCTGGTAAAAAATGCATCATAATGGAAATTTCTTGAGTGAAGCGGAAGTATAAGTTAATAAAAATTCTTGAAATTTTAAATAAGACACGTCTTCTAAAGATCAGAAGAAATCGTCGCGCGAGAAAGATTTAAGAGTACATCGTACATGATTTTAAAGAAATAAAATATTTTAACCCCTTTGCACTTAATGATTTCCACTGCATGCAATATGATTTTCAAATAGACTATAGTGTAAATGTTTAATTTGTAAAATCCTTGAAAAGTACATTTATTTCTACATATTTTAAATGAAAATAAATTACTATGTGGTAAACGGTAAAATAGTCATACAGTTAAAAATTCTTTTTAATTACGAGGTTACATGTATATCCTAAAATAAACCAAGTGATGTTCCATCAATTCGTTTTCAAAAATACGAATTTTAACCCTTTCGAAAAATTTCACGTTATTTCGCATCTCCCGGAGACACATTTTTTCTATGCTAAAGGTAGCTAGCTACACTTCGATATTTCAACACTATTTTTAACACAGTATTAGTACACTGGATTTACATCATCTTATAAAATTTTCGAAACGTTAGATTTATTAGAAGTACTTAAAAAACAATAAAATTAAAAAAAAATTCGCTCAAAATATGATCACACGGGCGGGTTCGATTTATGTTTTTACGACTAAATATCAATATTTTTTGCACGAACAAAAAGAACTATTTTATTTAAATGTGAAATAAGCAGGGGAAAAAAAGTTTTCTTACCATCACTTTTACAGGATTCGTACGCATCAAAGGAATCGGGGGATTTTAGTTGCTTTAGTTTTAGCATCAGAAATTTAGTAAATTACTGGTCGCTATATCTAAAAGTATTTTATTATTATTATTAAATAAGGCACATATTGCTTTACAAAAATTCTGATAAAAGGTGCTTAAAAGTTCTTGAAGAGTATGCGAACCCTAGTTTAACATTAACCTGCTAACCTAAGACTATTCCTTGGGAGGTTATTTTGTAATATCTGATTTGCACTTCGACATTTTTCTACAATTACTTTCACTTTCAAAACCGATTTCGAAGGTGAAAGTGCATTTATAAAAAATATCTGCAACCAAATCGCAAAAGTATTAAAGATGCGATATAGAAATGCACCATTGCTATCCAATGGAAAAAAAAGTCGAAATGCAAACTAGATATTAGAAAATAACCTCTCCATAGGAATAGCAAGTTATTAACAATTTAGAGCGAAAGAACTTGAAGCGATCTTAAAAAATTAAAGATCTGAAACTCAGACCCGTCTTGGACTATCATTATCCTGACCTAAATTTTCATACTTCTGTGTGAGGTACACAGAGCGAAACTTTGTTTTATTCGCATAAATAAGTTCGTATTTTAGATTTTATTTATCACAATAACTTCTTTTCAGAAAAAACCTTTTTTTATATAAATTCTATTTTTAGCGTTAGTTAAATTTCTTTTTCTTTTATTTATTTTTTTAAATGTCTAAAGTGATGTTTCATATTTTGTTTTTAACAGGATTATTATAAAAGTGGGGTGATTCAGTGTCCTCCTAGCGTACCTGTTCCAGAATTAAGGGACGCTTGCGATTATCTCTTAATTCCTTTTGATGCCAATACTGTCAAATGTCATAACTTGAGTAAGTATATTACAGATGACCTTTTGTAGTTTTACCCTAAAAATTTCTACTTATGCTTTTTTCCTACTCTTGTATTTGCATATTTTATTATATATATATATATATATATATATATATATATATATATATATATATATATATATATATATATATATATTTTACCATTTTGGAATTATTGTGATCTTCCAAAGTTCCAAGTTTATATATATATATATTCTGTACCGATTCGAGGCATTACTTTATACCAAAAAAATATTTTTATGATATCCAGAACGTCTTCAGTTGGTAGGCTGAAAGTCATTTCTACTCTCCCTTTTATTTTATCTCAAGATCCAGTAATTTCCCCCTTTTTACATTCCCTTCCTTAAGCATTTTTGACCATCGAGAGTCAATACATGAGTCATGTCATTACATGGCTTCTTTTCTGAAGTGTTAATTTCGACAGCCTTTCGTATTAAAAAATTATGTAGATTTTCATAGTTTGCTATTTTCTGTATTTGCAAAGTTTCTACATTTAAAAGGGTCATATGGTTACTTCTCGCCAGAGCTGTGTTTACTTTATTATATTTTAAGTCTCTAATATGTTCTTTTCTTCTTTCTGATATTTTTCTTCTTGTCATTCCTATGTAATATATTTTTTCATTTTTTTTTCCATTTATGCAACTTATTCTATATATACCTGTAGTCTGGTTTTCTTCATACTTTTCCGCTTCATTCCTTATTTTCTTGAATAGGGATGAATGGGGGGTTATCCATCCAAGGGGTTATTCCAAGTTTATATTTTTATCAATGGCATATTATACATTATCTTATCTATACTATTAAAATCCGACCGTATGTGACGCTATCTTCTTCGATCCCGGAAACGGAGAACCATTGCGTTTGTTTTGAATTCAAGGGAAAAAATCCCGGGATCCTGAGTTGCCCATTCACATCCCGAAATTCTGTTTAGTTTTTGAGTTATTAATTAAAAACGTTAAAATTTTAATTACTTTGCCCCTGTATGTTTGCACAGTGTTCGCACAGGTCGAAAAAGATCCCTCCCGGGGAAGTCAATGATAAAAGGAGAATATTTTTTCTCTTTTTTAAATCGCAATCACGGGTTTTGTAACAGAGTCAAACAACAAACAATGAGATTTTTAAATAGATTGTTCATTTCTTGGACTAACGGTCTATTTTTTTTTTAATTTGCAATTTTTTTCGATATTTTTCGCATTTCTTATGAAACATCGATTTTCAGTCCATTTTTTCAATATTTTCGAGGAATACATTTTTCCATTCCAATCCTGAGAGTTCTGAGAAAATCTGAGAAAAAACGATGCCGGATTCTAAATTTTCATTCCTTTCTGAGAGTGACAGTGTAATTTTTTTTTTTTTTTTTAATTTTCGATTTTCTCAATTTTTTAATTTTTTTTTCTCTAAAGGTTATTATACAGTTTCCAGAAGTAAATATTTTATATTTCCCAAAGTTATTGCACTATATCGACTTCATTAAAAAATATATATATATATGTGTGTCTAAACATTGGCTAATTATTTGTAGAAGATAGAAAAAAAATCGGTTGAGTGGTTCGTTGGAAAATGATAGGTAAGCGATTAAGAATAAACTTTTTATATCTCGCCGATTTTTTTGGTATTTTCACTCAAAAAATTTTTAGTTCTTTATTTAAACATGATTAAAGAGTATTCAAAATTTTGAAAGAATTGATTATATACTTTAAAAAAAATTAATTTCCACGAATGCGATGACGAAACGAAATAGTTACAAAAAATGTATTGAAGAGTGTTTTTGGCATCATGCCAAAAGCGAGTTGTTTCTCTTCTGAATTCAAAAAATTTCAGGGACTTTTGAGTTTTATTTCTGCTTTAAAAAAAAATTATTACTTTAAAAGTCATCATCCAATTACTGATATATTTCGTGTTCTTCAACTTTTCTTTAGATAAACCGACCAGCATAGCGGGCGAAGGCCGCTAGTGAATAAATAAAATATTTCCCATTTCATAGCTTAAAGAAAATAAGTAGGACTGAAATTTTTTTAATTTGGGTTATGAAAGGGATATTCTCTATTCTTAAATGTTTCCAGCTATCTCATATTTTTCCAGAGTTAAAAATGCTATAAGCGATTCTATTTTTAATTTTATACAAACATATGTATTACTCTAGCATCAGTGTTGAAAATAAATAGCATGTGCCATCAAAATAAAATATTTTTCTCTCATATTTTCTCAAAGTTAAAATGCTATAAGCGATTCTATTTTTAATTTTACACGAGCATATGCATAACTCTAGCTTAGTGTTGAAAATAAATAACATGTGCCAGTAAAATAAAACATATTTTCTCTCTGCAATGTAAATATGTGAATTGTACCTGCGATTCCCAAATCTATGATATTCTAATTGACACCCTTTTCCCTGGAAAATGTTTTTTTTTTTTTTTTTTTTTTTTTTTTTTTTTTTTTTTTTAATAATAACAAATAGTTAAGGATTATTATATTAATTTACTCCGATAATGGGTGATCATGCATGAAAATCTAGTTTGTTGTCATTTGTATTTGTAATTTTCTTTTCTTTCTAACTGTTATTCTTTTCCTGCAGTATCCACTAACATATTTCCATTCCTTTTGCCGCTGTAACTTCGCTAGTGTTTTATATACATTTTTTAATTAAGTAATTTCACATCATTATATACATTTTATTATTTGTACAATTTTCACTTATGTTTTGGCAACACATAAAATACTTTAGTTTTTAAAGTAAGCCCTTCCACCTAAAAAGGTAAGTGGTACAGTAATTTTATTTTCATATTTTTATTTAGTTTCAACTAATCTATAAGAATCAAACATTGATTTTACGGGGATGATTTTGGTACTGACCAATGTTATTCAATGCTCATCAACATTTTTAAAACCAAAGATAAGTTTGCTACTTTAGTCTCACTTAAAAGTATGAAAAAGTTAATGCATTTAACCCCTTGGGGACGAGCGATACGTGCTGCAAAAAGGCTTAAGAATCCTTGTTTATCTTCACCAGTAAAACATTACTGTAAAGTTTGCCTTATTTAATTGAGGCATTCTCTCGATTTAATAAGGCACAAATTTCTGTTTTTAAAAACCGGTGACAAAACATTAAATATTTCGTAAACAGCTCCCGTCTCGAAGGGGTTAAACAAGAGAATTAAATATGTAAAAATTAAAAAATGCGCATTTGCAGAAATTTAGTCAAGCTGAAAAAATTTTAAACTCTGATTATTCATAAAGCAAAAAAAAAAAAAAAAAAAAAAAAAAAAAAAAAAAAAAAAATAATAATAATAATAAGGAAGAAATTTAATGTGCCATATGCATGTAAGTGTAAGTTATCAAGTATTCTATGAAGGATATATACATTGAAATGCTTTGCATTTTTGTTCTAGTTAGTATAGTGTAGTAGTATGTAGTAGGTAAGTGAAAGTTCAGTATGTGGCGACGTGATATCGGTAAGTTGCAGATATTGGTATTAGGTTGGTAAACATTAAATACAATTCATTAAACCAATTTTAATTTTTTAAATGCATAACTTGTCCTCCGTTAACATCTCAGCATGTATACAATTTAGCTGAAACACTTAAGCCATATAGTTTGACAAAAATTACAACAGTGCATCTGTTATAAATTTCTTCATTTCATCCACTATTTTTTTTTATTAATTATTTTATTTCTTTCATAAACTTTACTTTTCAAAACAAATCTGTTTAGAACAATTTTAAGTTCTGTAACCCGTTGAGCTCTGGGGTGTAAATTTCTTCAAAATTCCAAATGTCACATTGGCACCAGTATTTTGTAAAGAAAAGAAACTGGTTAACGATAAACACGAAAAAATACATTAAATCTTTTTCAAATAAATCTGATCGAATTTTCTGGCGTGAATGTGACATTTCGGAATTAAAATTATGTGGTAGAAAATTCTACCATCAGAGCTCAAGGGCTCAATCCTCTATCTGCATATAAATATACACTTGACACTTGGACCCTGCACTTGACATATTACTTAATTTTTTGTACATGAAGGGTAGAACCTGAATATAATGATAATTTCACGTTCACAAAATTGACTGGAATTCTTACAAAAAGAAAATCTTTATAACTTCACAAAAACAGGACCCTATAAGAAAGGTATGAAACCTAAAACGTCCCCTGAAATTTATTCATTTATTATTCATTATTTCATCATAGAAGCAGAAAAGGAGGGCAGGAGCAGGAGGATTCTGTTCCGAAATTTTCGAAAAATTAAGGTAGAAAATGTTTAAAAATCTATCATGAGCTGAAAATTTGGACTTTAAAAACAAATCGCGATTTTCGACAAATGGTTGCCGTAAAATCAATTCCGTCAATTGATCGCAGAAAATTAAATCTCCAATTTCGTAAACAAATTTCGGAAAAAACCAGAATTTTATCAAAAGGTTGCAGATAAAATGCGAATTTTTGTAAAAAGACCACGAACAAAATGAGGATTTTCTCAAAGGGCCGCAAAAAACACGAATTTCGTAAAAGGATCGCGGAGGAAACACAAATTTCGCCAGAGCTTTGCGGAGAAAATCCGAACTTTGTCAAAGGATCGCGGAGGAAATGCGAATTCCGTCTAACGTCCTGTGCAAAAACGGAAATTTCGACAAAGGATCGCTAAAAAATCACAAATTCCGTTAAAGAGTTGCAAAATAAACATGAATTTCGTCAAAGGGCCACTAAAAAAGGCGAATTACACCAAAAGCTGCGGAAAAAAGCGAATTTTGTTTAAAACGCAGAAAAAGATATTTTATTTCTTGCTGAATGACCTATTCAATGTTCTACCAAAATTATTAAAAAATGGCACTGAAATAGTTTCAGTAATTCCCTCCCCCCGACCCCTGCAAAGAAGAAAGAATTCAACGTCATCTTTTTCACATGCCA
The DNA here is from genome assembly GCA_964019185.1 of Maratus speculifer. Classification (NCBI taxonomy): domain Eukaryota; kingdom Metazoa; phylum Arthropoda; class Arachnida; order Araneae; family Salticidae; genus Maratus; species Maratus speculifer. The sequence goes on from OZ025299.1 coordinate 194,470,201, forward strand.
TATTTTTTTGTTTGAGAAAAGCAAAAAAAAAAAAAAAATTCTTGCTGAAAGACAAATTTCCAGTTTACCTACTGACAAAATTACAACAAAAATATTACAACCTCCAATACCTTCCAAATAAGAGGTACATCAATGTCATTTGTAATCCATGTAGTTTCGAAGCTGCTGTTAATTTATTCTAAAATCTAGCTTATTTCCCAACTGACTCAATTCTAAATATGTTTGAGATTGTCGGCCTAATGTTATTGTCATGTTACAATTAGGCCCATATTTCAGATAGTAGAATATTCTTAAGACTTATTTTATTTTTAAAAGTTGATTTTTATAAACAGCAGTATCAGTATTAAAAAAAAAAAAAGACCTTTTAACGAAACTATAATTTTCAAACTCATTTAATAATCTGTTTCCGAAAGTAATCAGATTTGTTATGCCATAAAAATAATTCTTCTCCTTTAGTTTCCGTAAATGCAAATTTTATGAATTTTCTATGAATAGTTTCAAAAATGTTAACTGTTTTGAAATTAGTCCTTTTCAACTCTAATGACAACTCTAACTCTAGATTAAAATAAGATGCTCAAAGGTAGAAATTCTAGGAAATTAATAATCCTCTTCTAATAATGGTTAACATTTTCAAAGTGAAAAATGTTGTTTTCTTCTAACATATATAATTACCTTTAGAATAGTAAAACTCTCTTTAATGATAATTTTACAATTATTGGAAAACATTTAAAAGCACAAATTTTAACACTAAAACGATAATTAAAAATAATTTTCAATACCGTATGTCGTTGAAGTCGACATATAATCATAAAATTACAAGAATAAAGAATCGTTTTCATATTTTCTTATTCTAAAGAATGATAAAGAATTCAAATATAACATGTATATGTATGTCACAGTTAATTTGATAAATTCGTTAATTATTAACACCACGTCTTTTGGTAAATTTTATAAATGTTGCATATTAATCAAATTTGCCTGTTATTATTAATAATTACCGATGAAATTGTGTTAATATGATTAACTAAGCTTAGTAACGAATATATACTTTACAAAAAATCTGTACTATCTTAATTGTTTGAATTTAATAACAGAAATAATTGTCAAGAGACAATGCTCAATCAGAAGAAGTGTTCTACTAATAATACGTGAAAGACTAAACAGTTTAAAATAATTATTTTTATAATTACTGAATGAATTAAATAAAAATTTTCAACACTGAAATATTCAAAAAATAAATTATACAGCTTTGAAATGCATACTTTTAGCAAAAATATTTAGAAAAAAGTATACAAAAAAAAAAAAAAAAAAAAAAAAAAAAAAAAATGTCAAGCTAAACTAGTTGAAATTTATTACATTTACCAACCATGATTTATAATTATTAATAATAACCTGTTAATTTGATAAATTCTTATAAATTTATCATATTAACCGGTTTATTTGGATATCATTTGGTTATTACTAATAATAACCAGTTACTATTAATAACAGCCAATTAATCAAATTGACCGAAACATATGTGTGCGTGTAGGAAATCTGAATTACTGTGCATTATGTAGTCAAAAATACAGGGTGTTTCACTCCAAGTCGAACCTGAATTTTCATTCATGAATTCACTAATAATAAAAATATTGCAATGAAATTAGCTACAAACTATCTTTGCTTTTTACGAAATGCGATGACAGAACGTTGACCACCATTCACGTCCTAACAATGCTAAGCTTGATACTTCATAATTTCAACCGCTGACATCACATTCGGCCGAAAACACTTGATATATTTTAATAATCAAATTGTATGAAAATACATATATATGGTTATTCGTCTTGGAAATGGTATCTTCTTTCAATTTATATTAAAGAAAAAAAGAGGGCAAGTCTGTTTGAAAAAGGGACATATATATAATCAAACTTTTTGCAAATAGTAACTATTAAACCGTACAGGAATATCGACACTATATAAATGAACCAATAATATACATATCTACTTTATGTATATAAAATCCTAATGAAAGGAACTTATGGAATGACTTTATGAAACAATTGATTATCAACTGTCATTAAGTTTTGGATCTTTTTTATATAAAAATTTGCATTTGATATTATGTTTCCAGGGACAGTATTTAAAGAAAAGACTATTGTTTCTATCTTTATTAATCGTGCTGTATATCACAACAGTGGCTTAAAATAGTTTCATTTAATCGATTAATAGTTTTTGTATTCAAAAAATCAGATAGAGAGATATTTTATTAAAGTAGGCAGCACACTTCTTGTTACAGAAGCATAATTTATCAGTATATTCTTTACAATGAACTTCCTCTTTCCCAAATTATAGACAAATTTTTAAATTAGATAATTCTAAAATAAACATCAAATAGAGGAAACAGTATGATCAGTCCATGGTTTAATTGATAGGAATGACTAAGTACAGTTCACTTTGCAACATCAAAGGCTTTTTTGCAAATGGTAAAAAAATTCCCTATTAAGGTCAGTCTCAAAAGTTAAAGTACAAGCATAAAATGTCGATTTTGAAACAATTAGATTTACCGCCTTGCTGCCTGCTGATAAATGTCCTTGGTTCCTTTCGTAAATCTTGCCAATATGTGTTCCAATCATCAGGACTATCTAAGTTCCACTTTTTCTCATCGCTGAATAAAACAGTAAGCTATTTGTCCACGTAGGACATGTGTTTTTTTAGCCCAGTTCATTCTTGCCTCTTTGTGATGTAATTTGAGAGACGGTTTGCGAGCCATTTTCTTTAGTATGATGTAATCACACACTTTAATACGTTCTATATATAGTGTCTTTGGACACTTGTACACTGAGATTATTTTTAATTTGCCGTATGGACATTTTTTGTCTAGATACCAATTTCCGTATTCTCCGATCATTCTGAACGGTCGTCATTCGTGTCCGTCCACATCTTGGTTTCTGCTTAAAATTATCATTTCTGGAGAGTACTTGATATATACCTCGCTTTGATCGATTTAAAACATTTGCAATATCAGAAACAGTTTTATTTTGCGATTTAAGTTTTAAAATTTTCAAAATCTCAAATTTTGTGAATTCTTCACCCTTCGGCATTTTTAAAACGAGAGGAAATAATTTTTCCACCTTTTTATACTTTTATAAAAGTGCAATATGATGTCATAAAACTTCATTACACACGATCAATCCCGTGTTTCTAAAAAAATTTGCATAAAGTGCTTAAACTTTTGAGACAGTGTTTCTTCTAGAAAAAAGAAAAATCAAATAAAAGTAAATATAATTTTTATTTTAACCACCCAAAATGGCTTATTTTATTTTGATTAAATGTCGAGTATTTATTGTAAATTAGCATAATAAATTTTCTTTTTCAATAATTTTAAAACAGATTTGCAGAGTGCTTAAACTTTTGAGACTGGCCTGTAACACCTTATATAATAGAGCCAAATTAAATACTCTGACACAATGTTGAAAATTATATAACAGATTCAGAAAATTGGATTACTGCTGAGCTGTTTTTTATTCTTTATTGAAAAAAATGTTGACAAATGATGAAAATAGCCAATGTTTCATTCAAGATCTCTGAGAGCAGTGTCTCCATAGAGGTTACTCCTCCCCATTCTCCCTGGAGAAAATTTTTAGCTAGACAATTAATGATCTGTTTTCTTTAACCCCTTGAGGCGCGGTGTTATATCGATGAAACCACTTAATATTAATTCCTAAATGTTACATTGGCACCAGAATTTTGTAAAAAAAAATCTGTTTATTGAATGCGTTAAATATAGCTTTTTCTTTTTTACAAATAGTTTTTTCAAATTCCGGTGTCAGTCATTAATTTCAACACTTAAGCAATGAATTTGCTCTGCGCCGCAAAGGATTAAATATTAGCACAATGGTGCTTATATATATGTTACAGGCCAAACTAGATCGGTCCATCCTAACGCCCATCGGATAAACTAGTATATCCTAGGCCAAACCAGTTTATCCTAATGCCCATCGGATAAACTAGCTTTTCCTAGGCCAAACTAATCTATCCTAAGGCCCATAGGACAAACTAGATTTTCCTTGGCCTAACTCTTTTAGGATATACTAGTTTAGACTGCTGTTTATTGGTCTGAACTAGTTTATCCTAGGCCAATTCAATTTGGCGTGATTTTATTGAATTCAATGACCGCCTCAACGCCAACATTCTTGTTTGGCCTGGGCTGATCTAGTTTATCCTAGGCCAATGTAGTTTTACGTGTTTTTAGCTCACGGGCGTGAAATCCAGAGAAATAATGGGCTTACAGGTTCTACATATGCATGTACGCACGTACGTTCGTACGCAACGCGATAACTCTTAATAGTGATATCCGATTTGCTTCAAATTTTGGATGTAGGTTCATTCTGATGAGGTACTTTTCTGATTAATTTTGGGAATTTATTGTATAAGAATAAAGGGAGGCGAACTGGAGGCTAATCCCCCACCGTTAATTTAGAGAAATGGATTTATCATGCAGAATTATAAGTTTTCATTTAAAATTTTAGGTATAGGATCATTGTGACAAGGCGCCTCCGTGATTAGTTGTAAATGTTTATTCTTTAAGTCTAAAAGAAAGGGCGATGTAGTTAACACACATAATTTAGATAAATGGTTTTTGACGCAGAATTGACGAATTTGCTTCGAATTTTGGATATAGGTTCTTTCTGATAAATCGATTCCCTGAATAGTTTTGGGGGTTTAATGGTTAAGTATGAAGGGAAAAAAATGAAGGATGCCCTCTTACCTAGGAAAAACTAGTTTATCCTATGGAAATTTAGATAAACAAGTTTGGCGTAGTAAAAACTAGTTTATCCGATCGGCGTTAGGATAAAATAGTTTGGCCTAGGCAAATCTAATTTGGCTCGAAATCGGGTTTGGCCTTTAAAAAACACGTCTTTCACAAGAATAAGTATACATGTTTGTAAAGAGTCATTGCTTATAACATCAACACAGAAATTTAACATGTCCACCGTAGGGACATGATGCATTGGACATGGTGTTTGCTTATTTTTTTTCTGCAGACTCGTGCCAACTAAGATCAGACTTGCATTTATTATTATTATTATTATTATTATTATTGCATATCCGCGCCAGATCAGAGCTGAACATAATTTGGAATCGAACAGCTTTTTTCATTTTTGAGAAATTACCTGTCGACAAATAAGCTATTCTTGTCACGGTGTCAAGTTTTTCTTTTTCGTAAAGTTGTAAGCGGAAATTCGAGTCAAAACGTAGTTTTAATAGTATTTTCTTAAAACTACATCGCTTTTATGAAAAAATTGCTAACGCCATTCGGTTACATATTTTCTGAGAGAGAATGCCTGCTAATCTTATGCATTTCCGAAAATGAATTAGTTCTTAAATGTGTTACGATATAGCTCTTTTGGATTCGAGAAAAGCCTTAAGGAATAACAGAGAAACATACTCACAAATCTACTTTTTGCTGAAAAGATTCAATAGTTATGATGTTTATAACTCTCTTTTTTCTTCTTTTGTTCTAAACTACATTAATTATTTAATGAATACATTATTTGAATATTGAAAGGTTTCAGAATCTAAATAATAAATAATACATTGCGTATTTACCATTCTGTGAACGCATCGTAATTTAAAAATACATTGTAAATTTATTCAATAAATATGTATGCAGCATTTTTAAAGGAATCCTAATTGGATGTTAAGTAAAATCTGTATTTTTTGCAGAAATTGAGTAGGGCCAAATTGAGCCGGACTGAGTCTCTTTTCACTGATTTTTGTACAGGCAGGGCTCGGGCTGAATTTTAAATTTTTACACCGGGTCACGGCAAAATAACTTTCCTTCGTGAAGGGCGGGGCCCGGGCCTCGAAATTCCGGCCCGTGCGAATCTCTGACAGTATTCTACAACCCTTCGAATAAAATATATTATATAAGGGTGGTGACAAAACCACTTTGCACAAGGTTAGCAATGGAGCAGTATTCGGGATCAATATTAAAAAGAATATTGCTCAACCAAAATGATGGCTTTGTATTCACAGGCCGTTTACACTAATTGTGTGTTACAGCCTTATTTATTTAAAGAATGACAACCTCAAAAAAAAAAGTAAGTTGGATTACTTTTTCCCATTTTACCTAAATGTACTTAACCATTAAACCCCCAAAACTAATCACAGATACGCTTTATAAAATTAAACAATTATCTAAAATTTGAATCAAATCAGATAATTCTGCTCAAAAAATCATTCATCTGATTTAAGGCCCCTGTCCTCGCTCGAGGAAACGCTCGCGAGCTAATGCTATTCCTATGGGGAAGTATTTATCTAATAACTCTTTCGCATTTTGACATTTTTTAATATTTTTTTTTGCATTGGATAGCTGAGGTGCATGCCGAAAGCGCACCTTTTTTACTTTTTCGATTTGGGGTGCAGATATTTTTTTAAAAAAGCACTTTCAGTTTCGAAACCGGGTTTGAAAGTGAAACTAACTTTGTAAAAAATATCTGCAACCAAAATCGAAAAAATAAAAAAGGTGCGCTGTCGGCATGCTCCTTAGCTATCCAATGCAAAAAAATTATTCAAAAATGTCAAAATGCGAAAGAGTTATTAGAAAAATGCTTCCCCATAGGAATAGCATTAGCTCGCGAGAGTTTCCTCAAGCGAGGACAGGGGCCTTAAGGAGGATGATCGCTCATCCCTCCCTTTATACTTAATCATTAAACCCTCAAAACAATTCATGGATTCGCCTTTTAAAGAAAAAAAAATATATTCAAAATTTACGGCAAATCGGATAAAACTGCATAAAAACCCATTTATCTAATTTAAGGAAGGTGATAAAACGTGTATAGCCCATTATACTTAACGAAAAGGAAAAATCCATATTAATTAAAGAAACGCCTGATCAAATGAATTCATGTCCAAAATTTTAAGCAAATTGTATAATTTTGTATTGTAACCAATTTAATTAATATGAAGAAGGAAATAAATTGTAAGTTTCCCCCTTATATTTAGCCGAAGAACTACAAAAATTAATCAGTGAAGCACTTCATCAGAATGAACAAATCCAAGATTTGCAACAAATCTGTTAATTTTACATGAAAAATCCATTTGTCAAAATTAGGCGGGATCCCCCCATTTTCCCCATTGTTCTTAATCAATTAACCCCCAAAACTAATTAGGGAAGCGCTTTACCAGAATGAATCTATTTCTAAAATTTGAAGCAAATCAGTAAATTCTACGTGAAAAAAGCATTTACATAAATTATGGGGCGTTACTCCTATCTCCCCCTTCCTTTATACTTAAAAAATGAACACCCGCAACTAATCATGGAGGCGCCTCAAGATTATGCTCTCATATCTAAAATTTGAATAAAATATGCTAATAATGCATGGAAACCTCTTATTTGAATTGAAGGAAGGGGCGATTCAGCCTCTCGCCCCCACCCCCTTATTCTTCTCCATTGACCTCCCAAAATTAATCAGAAAAGTTCCTCATAAGAATAAACCTATATTAAAAGTTTGATGCAAATCGAGTATTTCTATTAAGAATTACATCTTTACGTACTTAGGTAGATACATAGATACAGAACCTACGGCCCCATTAGTTCTCAGGCCTTGGTAGCCTGATGAGATAATAACACGTCAAACTACATTATTTCTATCAAGAGTTATCGCGTTACGCACATACGTACATACATGCGTACATACATACATACAGAACCTTTGAGGTCATTATTTCTCTGGCTTTGACGCCCCTGAGCTAAAAACACGTAAAACTACTTTGGCCTAGGAAAAACTAGATCAGCCTAGGATAAACAAGAGTGTTGGCGTTGAGGCGGTCATTGAATTCAATAAAATCACGCCAAATTGAATTGGCCTAGGATAAACTAGTTCAGGCCAATAAAAAACAGTCTAAACTAGTTTATCCTATAAGAGTTAGGCCAAACTAGTTTGGCCTAGGAAAATCTAGTTTGTCCTATGGACCTTAGGATAGACTAGTTTGGCCTAGGAAAAACTAGTCTATCCGATAGGCGTTAGGATAGACTGGTTTGGCCTAGGAAAAATTAGTTTATCCGATGGGCGTTAGGATAGACCGGTTTTGCCTAGGCCAATCTAGTTTGGCCTAAAATCGGGTTTGGCCTGTAGCATATATATAAAAAAAAGCCGCTATACGAATCCGTAGCTCTGTTTAACCAACTAAAATGAAATGCGAGGTACATTTATTTGAAGATATGCACGCTCTAGATTGTGGTAATAAGAAGAAATAATACTTTACGATTATGGTAGGGGAGAAGGAGCACGTTTGGACATGGCCCACCTTGTGACATCTCAATTTGCGATTTTGTTGCCAGGTTTTATTTTCCAATTAAAAATTAGCACATATAAGTGAGAATATATGATGCTACAAATTACTCTCTGGTGTGTTTTGGAATTGTTGGTATTTACTGGCAGCAAATAATACCATGATTTTTGTTTTGAATGGGGTTGAGTAACATTAATGTGTTTTGAAGAATAATTTTTTCCTTAAAGAAATAAAATAATACAAATGGGTGCATGTTGTGATGAAAAACGTGGATTTATTGTTATTTTAACGGTAAAAAATAGACTGTAGTGCTAAGCTTAAGAGTGTAAATTTTCATATTATTTAATGTGCGGGATGGGACAGGTTGTTGCACTCAGTTGTGGAACACCTTTCGATATTCCAAAAATGTTGAAAATACGAAATGCAGTTTACAGAAGGGGAAAAAAGTACATCAGTTAGAATTTTCGTCAAGCAGTAAGGATGAGGCAGTTGCTCAAGCAAAATTGGTGAAAATTACCCCTGGAAGGAAAAAGAATATAAATGGTTTGTGTAATGGAAGTAGTGATGAATTCAACTGTTTGTGTGTTGTTGATTTTCCTACAGATTGCAAACTTGCTCAAGATAGGTCCAGAAACATACAGGCAAACCCACTGTGGGATAGTGTACATTGGTAAAGTTTGCAGGAAAACAAAGGATCGTTGAATTTGTATTTGCTGAGCTTATTTCTATAATACCAATTTCTTTGGTTTTATTTAATAAAAAAAAATACTGTTTTTAAAATTAGTATATGAAATATAGAGTTATTTTTTAAATCTACAGTTAATACAGTTAATTTAAACGGCAGCCTTTTATTTTTACATGGCAATACACTATTTTTGTGGGAAAATAAAAAATAGGAAGTAAGTAAAGAAAAGAAAAGAAATTTCATCTTCTCGCAAGAAATTGATTTTTCCATGATGGATGAACAAAACATAATTGCAAATCTCTGACCACCAAAATTAATTGGCAGCAATAATCGCGCACAAGCATATTTTTCATTTGACTTGGATTTTAAAAAGTGTAATATAATATAATGTAAAACGTTGTGATTTACAATAAACCTTGTTAATGTAAATGTCACACTACCTTTGCCCTTTTTTTACCCTCATTTTTAAAAATTAAATATGGATTGTCACTTTTAAAAAAATGTCCCACTTCTCCCTCACATGAGGGAAATATGGGACACTTGCAATTATTCTTAAACAAGCTTTATTTTAAATTTATGACTCTTCAACCAGATGGAAAAATCATCCCCTTATACTTGTTGATATAAATATTTTTAGTTGCAAGCAACTAAGAGTTTGTGATTTAAAAAGACTCTTTCATAATATCAAAAGTAAGAATTAATCCGATTTTTAATTAACATTTTCAATCTCATTCTTTGTTGCTAACTTAATTATTATTTTTTTTTTTAGATTCAACAATGTGTTTTAAATAACTAATTATTTAAATCTTAAAACCCCATGCTTGTTGTAAAACCTGTTTATTTTTATGTTACTCTAAATGAGGGATGGGACACGTCCTAACCTTCCCAAATATCTCTATCCAAATAATTATGCTTAATAACATACAATTTTAATGGTATTTTATAAGATTATTTTATTTAGAAATTGAATAGTATAACAAATAAAACATTATTTTGCAAATTCGAAAACTGAAAAATTAAAACACTGAAAACTTTTAATTTCTGGCTCATTCTTTATTTTCAATATCAACCTTTAGTATTAAAAAATTATATTTTTTTCTATAATACCAATTTGTTTTTGTTTTTTTTTTCAAATAAAAATTCACTGTTTTTTAATATACTATATGAAATATATAATGATTATTGAATTCAAACTGCATCCTTTTATTTTTACATGGCAATATATTATTTGTGTTGAAAAATGAAAAAAAAAAGAAAGAAAGAAAGAAAAGAAATTTTATCTTCTCGCAAGAAATTGACTATTCCATGATTCATGAACAAGATATAATTGCAAATCTACGACCACCAAAATTAATTGGCAGCATTAGTCTTGCACAAGCATATTTTTCATTTGATTTGGATTTTACAAAGTATATTACAAAGTAAACTTTGTGATTTACAATAAACCTTATTAATGTAAATGTCACACTGTGTTGCCTATTTTTCACCCTCTCACTCGACGGAAGGATGGGACATTTTTCTTATTAATTTAATTAGTTTATTAACATAAAATTGTAATTATAATTAAATTGACAATTTTTAACTATGTTAAAATGTTTCAAGATGTTATCCTGAAAATTTCCATTTTGTAGAAGGGAAACATAATTAAAAATATTTTTGTAAAGATTGTCCCATCTCTCGCTATTCTCCCCTGCAGAAGGAGTTACTCTCTAGTCCCATGCTTCCACCATATTGTTTTAAAATGCCGGGCACTTAGATAAATTTGATGCCCATTAATAAATCGCTCTAAACGAAGCCAACTTAAATATACCTAACTGAATAATTTGACGACCTGAATAATTTGGCAAAAAATTTCATTCACATTTAGTATTGACAAATAACTGATGTTCAATCTTCTGTAATCAAGTTCACCTAATTTTAGTTTCCTATGTTTGAGAAAAGTAAACTGGGTTTTTAAAAGCATGGAATATGAAAACCATCTTTTCCTCCTGGCATTGGCGGGAAGATTTTTTTTCCCTTGTTGTTTTGTTTAATGATATGTACATGCAGTTTTTTATTGTTCATTTATATTTTTAGGAGGATTTTTACACGAACTCTCTAATGAAGGAGCTAGATTACAGTTTGAAAAGTTTTTAGAAGAACTCATTTTACCTGTTATGGTTGCATCTGCTCAGGTGAATACTTGAAATCTATTTTTTTTTTCATTTCTTTTTCATTTTTCAAATGAATGGAAGTTTAGGCATATTTGTATTGTTGAAATTTAATATTTGTTTCACCATGGAGAAGTTTTTCATTTACAGTAAGAAGGGGGGGGGGGGTCTTAAATCTGTGACCAGCGGTGACATTTCAGAATTTTCTTAGAAAGGATTTTTTTTTTTTTTTTTTTTTTTTTTTTTTTTTGGTACATCTAGGACGATGAGCAAAAAAAAATTACTCAGGGCAGGCCTAAGGAGGGACAGGGCCGATGGAGAACATTTTTTTACTTATTTTTCTTAATTACTATTTTTGAATAGTAGTCTTATTTAATTGAAAAAGTTTGCAAAGATTGCTATTCAGAATACCGAGGTACCCAAAATTAAGTACTTCTATGCATCTTGAAATCATCCATCAACATACACCAATGTCCATAAAATTATACTAATTCATTATAAACAACGTCTCTGTATTAAAATGGAATGCAATTAAAATGTGTACTTGACCAAATGGATATAAGCTGTATCAAAATATAAATATGTTATAAACCTGCAAATAATAACAAAAAAACATGATTTTTGAAAAATAACACAGTTTTGAGGTGCCTCTTCACTAAAACATTCCGATTGGGAAATCTCATATTAGCTTATGAGAAAACAGAAGCACAATTGCTTAGTAACTAATATGATTATTAAAAAACAGTTTTCACCATTAGAAATTACCCATCAGATACAGGCGATATGCATTTTTTTAAATTGACTTCTTAAGCTTTAAATATTTAAAAAATCCCTTCAAGCTTTGAAATTGCCACTTCATAAAATTGTATCATCTAGTTAAATATACTTAGAATTTACAAATACAGTTTTTTTTAAGTGCACATCTAACATCTACTTTCTTGTTGTTAAAACCGTAGTTTAATTATTATATTTGATAATGAGCGATCGCACTTCTAAGTTTTCCCATAAATTAACATCAAATTTTGTCTTGCTTGATTTTTCAGAAAATTTTCTAGTTGATAGGAGATTCTTCAGACATAATTTCTAAGCTTTTCAAATTTTACTGCTGAATTTAGTGATCTGAAATAAGTTTTGATCTTAGACGAACTCCTTTCTCTAAACGACACACACACTTAAACAGAAAATGGCAAAAAAATACAAATAGAAACAAATTTACCCACTTCGTCTACCACTCCTTTCGGCATTTCACTCAAAAGGCTTTTTTAGATTTTCCAAAGATCCATCTAAAAATTTATAATAAAATTTCTTTTTGTTTAAGCCATTTACTGTAAATGTCGAACACCAATTCAACATTTAGGTCTTTGGAAAGTTCCCTAGCATCAATCAAATCTTTATCAAAATTTTTATCCATTATTGCCTTTACTATTTACAAAATATTTGGAATAGGAATAGACCTGTAACATCCATGATATCACTCTGAAGTTCATTACTCATATAATTTACTTCATAGAGTAAGGCGTGCTGTAAAACTAAAAAAGCCAGATATTGATAATAATTTATCATTTGACTGGTGAATGATTGTGAATTAATTTTTCTTTGAGCATCATCAGTATCTTCTACAACGCTTTTGGTGCATTATAAAGTTCAGAAGTTTAGTACCATACAACTTTCACACTTTCAATTAAACACTTCCATCATTTTTCAGGGAGAGTTTTACATACAGATATGCAATAACTTTTCATAATATACTTATTTTTTATTAGACGATGCAATAAAGACTATAAGTAAATTGCAGTGTCCCAAAGAAAATTTTTGTATATTAACATACTTTTGTCCAATTCTCTCAAAATATGCCGCAGCTTAGTTTAGTCTTTTTCCAACCAGAGATTTTATTGAAAAAAAGAAGTCAAGTAAGTGCTAAGCAGAAGTAAGTCGCATTTTATTTAAAATAATTTCTGGTAGGAAATCGAGTTATCTGAGGTACGATGAATACGTGAAAAATTTCGGTATTTACTATTTTTTTCATTTCCTTTCTTTGCATTTGCTGTAAATTAATAATGAAAAATCTAATTAATTAATTAAATGATTCCTAAAACTTCTGTCTATTTTGCATCTTTCTATCACATAAAGTTATAGCTTTCAAACTCCAATTAAAAAAACTATTTTATTTTTGTAACATAAATAATCAATCATCTAAATTCCCTCTCTCCCCAAAATTTCTCCTTCCATATCTTTTTTTACTCTCCGTCTCCAGGTATACAGTGTCTAAAATTTAGAAAAGTCTTTAATTTAAAAAAATGCCTGCTTTCTTTGTTATGTTGTAGTGTAATGAATAAATAATAATTAAATGCTGAAATTTAACTCTTGTCCCATAAATTTCTGCTTTATCTTTTATTTTCCAGAAAAAAGGAATGGATATCTAGGGATGGGTGCACCGGTTAAGGCCCTACATCAGTAACGCTCCGAGATAGAACGGCTAATGTTATTTCAATGGAAGAAATTTATCACTTTCCTTCCTTTGCATTTTACTCAAATTTAATAATTTTTGCTGTTTTGAAAACCTGTAGGTTTAAACTATGCACGTCATTTTGAAATTTTATTTCTTTTTTCAATTTTATGGCGATACAAGTACGTTATTTTATAATCTTTAAAATTCACCTTTAATGTCTTATTACAAAAAATCTGTTTGACACTTTAAAATTTGGTAAAACAGCATGCAGAGTTTAATTATTTAGCTTTCAGAAAATGTTTTTTATTTTGATTTTTAAGAAAATTTAATCTATGCTATTTGTATAAAAAGTTGAAACACTTTGATTTAAAACAGTTGAAAAGGCCGTAAAACTCCACCTCCAAAAGGGAAACACCCTAAAACCCATTAGTGTGTAAGGTGATAAGGGTTTACTCTACGGGGAGTCTCGCAGGGAAGTGGGAGAAATTTCTTGCCTCTGGTTATTAGTAAAACGCTTTTGGTTACTTGTAGGCAAAAAAGCAAAATAAAAAAAATTCCTTCATGATATTTCACGCAAGAAATTGGATCAGAAATGATGCAAATAGATGTTGATTTCAAAAAGTATGTTTAACTAAACATGTAATCTCAAATGTACTTTAAAAGCATTATTGATTTCGAAAAAAAAAAAAAAAACACATTTACCATTTTTATTATTTTTCTTTCATATATTTGAAGTTTAATTTCTAAAAAAATTCTTTAATTGTACCGAAAGATCGCAGCTATTCCATGACAAAAAAATCATTTAAAAATATTAAAATGTAGGAGAGATATTTTTATAAATTTCTACCAATGGATTTCACTTGACTGAAGTAGCTTTTTTAAAATTCCCCTAAACAAAGTCGAAAAAGTACAAAACGTTTTTTGTACCAAAAGATCTCAGCTATCCCATGACACACACACACACACACACAGAAAAAAAAAACATTAAAAAATATTAAAATGTAGAAGAGATATTTTTATAAATTTCTACCAATGGATTTCACTTGACTGAAGTAGCTTTTTTAAAATTCCCCTAAACAAACTCGAAAAAGAACAAATGATCTTTGTACCAAAAGATCTCAGCTATCCAATGCCAAAAAATCATTTAAAAATATTAAAATGTAGGAGAGATATTTTTATAAATTTCTACCAATGGATTTCACTTGACTGAAGTAGCTTTTTTAAAATTCCCCTAAACAAACTCGAAAAAGTACAAAACAGTCTTTGTACCAAAAGATCTCAGCTATCCCATGTCAAAAAATCATTTAAAAATATTAAAATGTAGAAGAGATATTTTTATAAATTTCTACCAATGGATTTCACTTGACTGAAGTAGCTTTTTTAAAATTCCCCTAAACAAACTCGAAAAAGTACAAATGATCTTTGTACCAAAAGATCTCAGCTATCCCATGACAAAAAATCATTTAAAAATATTACAATATAGGAGAGATAGGTTTATAAATTTCTAACAATGGATTTCACTTGACTTAAGTAGCTTTTTTAAAATTCCTCTAAACAAACTCGAAAAAGTACAAAGCGGTCTTTGTATCGAAAGATCTCACCTATCCCATGACAAAAAATCATTTAAAAATATTACAATATAGGAGAGATATGTTTATAAATTTCTAACAATGGATTTCACTTGACTGAAGTAGCTTTTTTAAATTTCCCCTAAACAAACTCGAAAAAGTACAAAACGGTCTTTATACCAAAAGATCTCAGCTATCCCATGACAAAAAATCATTTAAAAATATTAAAATGTAGGAGAGATATTTTTATAAATTTCTACCAATGGATTTCACTTGACTGAAGTAGCTTTTTTAAAATTCCCCTAAACAAACTCGAAAAAGTACAAAACGGTCTTTGTACCAAAAGATCTCAGCTATCCCATGACAAAAAATCATTTAAAAATATTAAAATGTAGGAGAGATATTTTTATAAATTTCTACTATTGGATTTCACTTGACTGAAGTAGTTTTTTTAAAATTTCCCTAAACAAAGTCGAAAAAGTACAAAACGATCTTTGTATCGAAAGATCGCAGATATTCCATGACAAAAAAATCATTTAAAAATATTAAAATGTAGGAGAGATATTTTTATAATTTTCTACCATTGGATCTCTCTTTACTGAAGTAGCTTTTTTAAAATTCCCCTAAACAAACTCGAAAAAGTACAAAACGGTCTTTGTAACAAAAGATCTCAGCTATCGAATGCCAAAAAATCATTTAAAAACATTAAAATGTAGGAGAGATATTTTTATAAATTTCTATCAATGGATTTCACTAGACTGAAGTAGCTTTTTTAAAATTCCCCTAAACAAACTCGAAAAAGTACAAAACGATCTTTGTATCGAAAGATCTCAGCTATTCCATGACAAAAAAAATCATATAAAAATATTAAAATGTAGGAGAGATATTTTTATAATTTTCTACCATTGGATTTCTCTTGACTGAAGTAGCTTTTTTTTAAATTCCCCTAAACAAACTCGAAAAAGTACAAAACGGTCTTCGTATAAAAAGATCTCAGCTATCCCATGACAAAAAATCATTTAAAAATATTAAAATGTAGGAGAGATATTTTTATAAATTTCTACCAATGGATTTTACTTGACTGAAGTAGCTTTTTTAAAATTCCCCTGAACAAAGTCGAACAAGTACAAAACGATCTTTGTATCGAAAGATCGCAGATATTCCATGACAAGAAAATCATTTAAAAATATTAAAATGTAGGAGAGATATTTTTATAATTTTCTACCATTGGATTTCTCTTTACTGAAGTAGCTTTTTTAAAATTCCCCTAAACAAACTCGAAAAAGTACAAAACGATCTTTGTAACAAAAGATCTCAGCTATCCAATGCCAAAACATTTAAAAACATTAAAATGTAGGAGAGATATTTTTTTAAATTTTTACCAATGGATTTCACTAGACTGAAGTTGCTTTTTTAAAATTCCCCTAAACGAACTCGAAAAAGTACAAAACGATCTTTGTATCGAAAGATCTCAGCTATTCCATGACAAAAAAAATCATATAAAAATATTAAAATGTAGGAGAGATATTTTTATAATTTTCTACCATTGGATTTCTCTTGACTGAAGTAGCTTTTTTTAAAATTCCCCTAAACAAACTCGAAAAAGTACAAAACGGTCTTCGTACCAAAAGATCTCAGCTGTCCAATGCCAAAAAACCAGTTAAAAACATTAAAATGTAGGAGAGATATTTTTATAAATTTCTACCAATGGATTTGACTTGACTGAAGTAGCTTTTTTAAAATTCCCCTGAACAAAGTCGACAAAAGTACGAAACGATCTTTGTACCGAAAGATATCAGCTATTCCATGGCAAAAAAATCATTTAAAAATATTAAAATGCAGGAGAGCTTTTTTTATAAATTTCTACCATTGGATATCACTTGACTGAAGTAGCTTTTTTAAAATTCCCCTGAACAAAGTCGAAAAAGTACAAAACAATCTTTGTACCGAAAGATATCAGCTTTCTAATGATAAAAAAAATCATTTAAAAATATTAAAATGTAGGAGAGATATTTTTATAAATTTCTACCATTGGATTTCACACTACTGAAGTAGCTTTTTTTAAATTCCCCTGAACAAGGTCGAAAAAGTACAAAACGATCTTTGTACCGTAAGATATCAGGTATTCCATGACAAAAAATCATTTAAAAATATTAAAATGTAGAAGAGATATTTTTATAAATTTCTTCAATTGTATTTCACTTGACTGAAATAGATTTTTTAAAATTCCCCTAAACAAAGACGAAAAAGTACAAAAAGGTCTTTGTACCGAAAGATCTGAGATATCGAATGCCAAAAAATAATTTAAAAATATTAAAATGTAGAAGAGATATTTTAATAAATTTCTACCATTGGATTTCACTTGACAGATGTAGCTTTTTTAAAATTCCACAAATAAAAGTCTAAAAAGTATAAAACGGTCTTTGTACCAAAAGATCTTAGCTATCCAATGACAAAAAAATCATTTAAAAATATTAAAATGTAGAAGAGATATTTTTATAAATTTCTAACAATGGATTTCACTTGACTGAAGTAGCCTCTTTAAAACACCTGTAAACATATTAAAAAAAGTACAAAACGGTCTTTGTACCAAATGATCTCAGCTATCCAATAACAAAAAAATCACTTAAAAATATTAAAATGTAGAAGAGATATTTTTATAAATTTCTACCAATGGATTTCACTTGACTGAAGTAGCCTCTTTAAAACACCTGTAAACAAAGTCGAAAAAGTACAAAATGGTCTTTGTTCCGAAAGATCTTAGCTATCCCATAACAACAGAATCATTTAAAAATATTAAAATGTAGACGAGATATTTTTATAAATTTCTACCTTTGGAATTCACTTGACATAAGTAGCTTTTTAAAAATTCCCTTAAACAAAGTCAAAAAAGTACAAAACGGTCTTTGTGCCGAAAGATCTGAGATATCCAATGCCAAAAAAAAAAAACATTTAAAAACATTAAAATGTAGAAGATATTCTTTTTTTTTTTTTGTTATTACTACCATTTGATTTCACTTGACTGAAGTAGCTTTTTAAAAATTATCCTAAACAAAGTCAAAAAAGTACAAAACGGTCTTTGTACCGAAAGATCTGAGACATCAAATGACAAAAAATCATTTAAAAATCTTTAAAAGTAAAAAGACATACTTATAAAATTCTACTATAGGATTTTGCTTGAATGAAGTAGCTTCTTTAAAACACCTGTTAATAAAATCAAAAAAGTACAAAACAGTCTTTGTTCCGAAAAATCACAGCTATCCAATGCCAAAAAAAATCATTTAAAAATATTAAAATGTAGAAGAGATATTTTTATAAATTCCTACCATTGGATTTCACTTGACTCAAGTAGTTTTTTTAAAATTCCCTTAAACAAAGTCGAAAAAGTACAAAACGGTCTTTGTACCGAAAGATCTGAGATATCCAATGCCAAAAAATAATTTAAAAATATTAAAATGTAGAAGAGATATTTTTATAAATTCCTACCATTCGATTTCACTTGCCTGAAGTATCTTTTTTTAAAACATCTGTAAACAAAATTTAAAAAGTACAAAACGGTATTTGTACCGAAAGATCTAAGCTATCCAATTACAAAAAGAAAAAAAAAATTCATTTAAAAATATTAAAATGTAGAAGATATATTTTTATAAATTTCTACCACTGTATTTCACTTGACTGAAATAGATTTTTTAAAATTTCCCTAAACAAAGTCGAAAAAGTACAAAACGATCTTTGTACCGAAAGATCTCAGCTATCCAATGACAAAAATTCATTTAAAAATATTAAAATGTAGAAGAGATATTTTTATAAATTTCTTCCATTGGATTTCATTTGACTGAAGTAGCTTTTTTAAAATTCCCTTAAAGAAGGTCTAAAAAGTACAAAACGGTCTTTGTTCCGAAATATCCGAGGTATCGAATGCCAAAAAATAATTTAAAAATATAAAAATGTAGAAGAGATATTTTTATAAATTTCTTCCATTGGATTTCACTTGACTGAAGTAGCCTCTTTAAAACACCTGTAAACAAAATCAAAAAAGTACAAAATGGTCTTTATACCGAAAAATCTCAGCTGTTCAATGCTAAAAAAATCATTTAAAAATATTAAAATACAAACGAGATATCTTAAAAATTTCTATCTTGGGATTTCTCTCTATTGATGTAAGCCACTATAAAATACTCGTAACAAAATCGCAAAAATATAAAACGTTCTTTGATCTCAGCTATTCAATGCAAAAAAAATCATTTAAAAATATTAAAATGTAGAGGAGATTCTTTGGAAAATGTTTAATGTGCAATCTCTGACATAATAATCACGATCTGTATGTTGTCTTTTAAAATTACATATAAATGATTCAATTTCACTTGAAACTATCTAACAAAAAAGGTCAATGTCTACTTGTTTTAAAACGGATCCGAGTGTTTTGGTCAGAAATTATCTCGAAGAAACTATCCAAATGTACATATCCCTCGGGCTATCAGTATTGAAATGGTGCGAGAGTTTTTAGCATTTGCTAATGACTTTTTTCTTCCTGGGGTATCTTATCCCCTTTTTATCGCCTGGAGGTAAAGGGTGGCGTGAGATGACCATTTTCTTATTAATTACAAGCTTGGAAAATATCATTGGTCTTTTAAAGTGTCAATCTTTGGGTTCGGGATACGCCTTCCTGGTGGCAACACGCATAGGTTTGTGATAGGATTTTGAGTTTCGGTTTGACTGATGCAGGCTCTTAAGGAGACATAGTAAAGTGTTTCTCTGTTAACCTTTTTGGATGTTTTCAGATTTATGTTTAGAATGTAAAGCAATTTTATAACTTTTTATCAAAAAAAAAAAAAAATTAGTAATACAGTAGACACCCTAAAATTTGCAAATGTCTAAAATCATCAAACATTACATCTTCACTGATGTAAACAATGAAGCTTTCAGTGTAAAGGCCCGTCCTAGAACTGTGGGTTTTCACTTAAGATTTGAAAAATTAATTTAAAATAATGGACATTTGTCTCAGACGTACCGGTGTTCACGCGATGTTGAAGTGCGTCATTATGGAAAGAAAACCTCTAGCATATTACGTGAAAATGGTCTATAGAGGCGTTGATCGCAGCCTTCGGTACATTAAAATTTGAAATAATTCTTTATTTGTAAATACGATTGAAAGCAAAAGCATTAGATATTCAAAATAGGATAAATTTTTATTTGTCATATAATTCGGAACAAAATATCACACAAAATCTAAAATTGTGCGGGGAAAAAAATCATTCTGAACAAATCAAAAATATATGTAATGCAAAGTACTTGCATTGAATTTTTTTGACAGGAAAAGTTACATCTTTCCTCCAACAGATAGCGTAATCGAGCGCTTGAATCGCCAAATGTTTAAATACGAAGAGGTGTGATTGAATACATGAGTTCGAACCAGAATCGTTACACTGCGTTTTATTATATGCATGCATACATACATACATACATACATATCATTTTCTATTTATTTTAGTATGTAATCTCTATAACATGACTAAACGAGGTTTTTCATGAGAGAAATCTAAATTTATTTCTGAAAAAAAAAAAAAAAAAAAAAAAAAAAAAAAAATCGAGATATAGCTGACGTGCTGATAATCACAACTATTTTACCAAATACTCTTATGTATTAATTAAGCTTTTTGGTTATTAAGTCTGTCTAAACCTGAAATAAAACTTCCTTACGTTGTGATTTTGATGTAAATTAAGGGTGTGCCTTTAAAGAGAAAGTTTCGTTAAATAATTCAAGAAAAGCATATCTCATCTTTATTATTCATATTTATTTGTATATTATTAACTACATACTTAACTTTTGCTTTTAATAATTTCATGATTTTTTTAAATTATCTTACATTTCATTATTTTAGTTTATTTACTTGATTATTATAACATTGTATTATATTGCAAGCATTCATTATAATTTCGATTGCATTATTACATTCAAGTTACAGTTAAAAAATTTAAACAAAGCAATGACAAGAAATCTGCAAAATTCTAATTTCTGAACAACCTCTCGTTCTAAGCTGTGCGTATTTGCGAAAGTCAATTTTACCTCAATAATGCGAAATTATAAATTTCAAACAATCAGATTTAATCCCCAAGGGTTGAGTGAAATTTTCATATTTATTTTATATCCTTGTAAGTAAACAAACATGTTACTAAAACATGAGGTTATTTTTTGCCGTTACTAAAACCAATAAATATCAGTAACTGCAAACAATTACTTTCACTGTTAATTACTTGTTAATAAACTAAATGCGAGTGGGGTGTAATAATTTTGTCTGCAAATCTAAGTAACATATCCCTGGTCACAGAAAAAATGGGATACGAGCGTCTGGGGAGAGAAAGACTTCAGTAGAGTTTTGAAAAAATTAGTCTTTCGTTTCAACTGCGGAAAAAGAGGAAAACGTTACTGTGTTCTTCCCGCAACCTGATGTATAGCTTTCCCTGTACACTTGCTTTTATTATTGTTTATGGCAAGGTTAGAAAAATTCGAAAAATTTTATATGCCCAATCAGACATGTGGTTGAAAAATATAAATCCCCGAATAAAAAAAATACATGCCCAACTTGTTGTACTTCTAAATTTTATGGCTGTAATCATAACATAATTTGTCAAACAATAAAGAATATCAGAATATTTTTTTATTCAGAGAAATATGAAACCCGTATGGCTCAATTTTTTTAAATAAAGGATTCCCACCTTTAAAAACACAAAAATAATTAATATTGTTATATTATAAGTTACATTCTCTTTGTTAGAGTACAGAATGTCCACTAATGTTCCATGTCATTTGGGCGGTCGATTTCCAGTGTTCGATAACCAACGAAGAGTCATAAGCAGGGTTGGGTTGGCAAGGTGGCCCCACCTCCGGTAAATACCATGATGAAAACTGGTATTTACCGTCCTGGGAAATACTATTCTTTACCCACATGGGAAAAACTGATTATTAAAAACAATATAAATTTAAAACAACCTTAATATACCAAAATAGTGCATAAGTAAATAGCTTTAAAGGGTTCTTCAAGTATTCTATTATAAGCTAAAAAAGAGTTTGGTAACAACAGAAATTTTTTAAAACTATAATGAACTTCTGGTTGTAAAAGAATATTTTGCGTAAATATTTCACCTAACCAAAATTGTTTAAAAAAAAAAAAAAAAAAAAAAAAAAAAAACCTAGTTGGATGTAGCAGCCCCAAAACTTTACTTTGTCATATATGTTAATGCTTCCTTAAAATGCAGCGTACTACCCAACACACCAAAAATTAAAAGTAAATACACACCAAAAACTTCAGTTTATATCAAAATCTAACTGAATCTAAAGTTTTGTGAAATCCTGTGCATAAGTTCTTGAGATAGTGTCTACAAAATTTTTGTTTTATACAGACTGACAGACAGGCATTATCTAAAAACCATCAAATCGTTTTCTGGGCTTTCTAAAACGTATAAATCTATCGAAAATCAGAGGTCTAGGTTTTTCATGAACTCAATTCTTTTCTCTAGTAAAGGTAGAAGGTAAAAATTGTGTTTAATAGATCTATTTACAAAGTAATGAAATTTTTATTTAAATATAACGCAAATTATTTATTGGTTATCTTGATGACACTGATATTTTTTATGTTTAATAATTTTATTTTGGTGTTCTAAGATATTTATTTAGGAAATTCATTATTATTTAAAAACTTAATGAGCAAATTTCATGTTTTATCCTATAATTCTTACTTATTTATATTCCTTTCTTACAGAATAATTTTAAATCTAAGGGAAATTTGTAATAACTATATATTTCTAACTTTAATTTTACGCATCAGATTCAGAAATCCAGAATATTTCTTACATATGTCATTTGGAAGTTTTTCCCGGTATTTACCATTTTTTTCCCGCTGGGATAGGAAAAACAATTTTTGGACGGGAAAAAGCCAACCCAGATTATAAGTAGTATAAATGTCAGGCTCAATAGCAGAAACTGTCCAGCACGGCAGTGGACGCTGCAGATTATTTTTAACTTCGCAGATTAATCCACCAGTTTATTAAAAAAAAAAAAAAAAAAAAAAAAAAAAAACTGTTGGCTTGGTCTATAGGCGTAGGTAGATTTTGAAGAGTTTTCATTTCAACAACAAAAAATAAAAAATGATTGGAGATAAACCTAGTTTAATTACTTTATTTGGCCGCTTTTGAAAATTTTTTAATTTCATTTTTCTGTAAGAACTGGTTTTATCAAAATCATCTTAAACGAAACTCGGCTCAAATGCCAATTTTGGCAACATATTTCGAATTATATTCTGACTTTATAAAAAAATCGACTAATATGCTCATTATATAGTTCCGAAATAACAAAAAACTGTCAATTAAATTCGTTTGTGAGCAAAATTAAATTTAAAAATGAGTCATAAAATAACCAATTTGTTACTTGAATACATCCACAATTCTTTAATCAAGATCGCTTTGGGAAATTGTGTGCGAAGTGCCCATTTTGACAGCTTTTTTTTAAATATAAATTTAGCCTTTATCAAAAATCTGACCAATACGGCCCATTACACAGTTCCTAAATAACAAATAACTGTCGATTGAATGCGTTTGAGAGCAAAATTGAATTTAAAAAATGAGTTATAAAATAACCAATTTGTTATTTGAATACATCCTCATTCTTTAAACATGACCGCTTTCGGAAATTTTTTTGCGAAGGCTTTGCCACTTTGACAGCTTTTTTAAAAATATATTTAGACTTTTATCAAAAAATCGACGAATACGCACATTATATAGTTCCTAAATAACAAAAAACTGCCAACTGAATGCGTTTGAGAGCAAAATTGGATTTAAAAATGAGTCATAAAATAACCAATTTGTTATTTGAATACATCCACAGTACTTTAATCAAGTTCGCTTTATGAAGTTTTGTGCAAAGTGCCCACTTCGACAGCTTTTTTAAAATATGTATTTAGCCCTTATAAAAAAAACTGACCAATACGGCACATTACACAGTTCCTAAATAACAAAAAACTGCCAATTGAATGCGTTTGAGAGCAAAATTGAATTTAAAAATGAGTCATAAAGTAACCAATTTGTTATTTTAATACATCCGCAATTCTTTAATCATAATCGCTTTATGAAATTTTGTGCAAAGTGCCCAATTTGGCAACCTTTTTTGAAAAAAATTCTGCCTTTATCCAAAAACTGGCCAATTCGTCGCATGATATAGTTCCTAAATAAGAGGACTTGTAAATTGGGTGGGTTTTAGAACAAAAATGGATTTCAAAATGAGTCGGGAAAAAAACGCAATTTGTTACAGTTCCTCAAATTTTCAATGACGATAACTTCGGGAAATTCTTTTCAAAATACCTTTTTTGGCAGTCTTTTAAAAAATATATTCTGCCTTTATCAAAAAACTGGCCACTACGTCACATTATATAGTTCCTAAATAAGAAACCTTACCAATTGGATAAATTTGAGAGCAAAAGGAATTTAAAAATGAGTCAGATTATAAGCTGTTTGGATTTGAAGTTTCTTCCCCAACTCCTATTTTTAATTTATTTTTGCTACAAAAATTGGTCTTATGAAAAATTTGTTAGTATAAAAGTTGTAGATATTATTGAGAAGATGTAAAATAAATTTAATTAGATTTGAATGCTTAAGAATTGAGTAAATTATGGATTTTTTTCTTTTTACACCCCCCCTTTTTATTTTCGTCTTTAATTTTTTTTTCATCGGTAAAGGTTGGTCCTATCAAAAACTTGTAAATACAAAAGTTTTAGATAACTTTAAGAACATTTATAAAAAATTTAGTTGGAATTGATATCTTGAGGATTGACAAGTTATGAATTTTTTTCTCCCAAAAACCCTGTTTTTTTCGCCCCTTGAGCCCATTTTTAACTTAATCAAAAATCTGTCACGCATAAACTTTTAGCCCATTTCTTAGAAGTATAATATAAACTTTAAATTGATTTTATATCTATTTTAATTAAGAAGTTATCGCGTTTTTTCGGTTTTCACAAAAACCCTCTCTATTTCCACCCAATTGGTCCGATTTTGCCCATTAACGAACCCGACCGAGATTTTATGCAAAAGTTTGAAGAAGATCTGAGCATAATTATGGAAGTTATCGTGTCTAGAAGAAAGTGATATACACCGATAGATAGATAGATAGATAGATAGATATAGATATAAAGATTTTTACTGATCGTAGTTTAGGGATCTAGAGATCATGATCGGCGTAGATCCCCAAAAAGTTTTCAGAAATTCCAACATGGGAGAGAATGCAATAGGTAGTATTTCATATGAAACCTAGGAAGAAAGGATGAACTTAAAAAAAGGCTGAAGTATACGTTAAGTTTCTAGATTTATGGTATTTGTTTCATAATTTTATTATGTTTTATATATATATATATAACGGCATTTTTTAAAATAAGATATTAGTATTAGCCTAGCACTGTCGGGTCGCAGATAAATTTTAGTATTGCTGCAGATTGAATCCCAAAATTCTGTTTCTAGGGTGTGAAGTAGAGGTCTGCACGGGCCCGGGCCTGGCCCGAAACCGTACCCGGCCCGGCCCGCAGGACGGCCATACTTTTCAATCTGCGTCACAAGCCGATGCTAGTTTGACAACATTAACATAGAAATGTAACTTTTCCAGTGTAGAGATCGGCATCGGGCATTGTGTCTGACCTGGGCTTAATATTTTTTTAGCACACTCGTGCTAGGCTGAGATCAGGCATGCATTGTTTTTCTACATAGTAGACTTTGGCCAGAACTGGACTTAATTGTTCTCAAGATGTGTATGGCAGACAATATGCTTAGTAAAATTATTAATAGCGATAATGAACTTCTGTTAACGTAATTTTTGGAAATATACCTTAAGATGGTTCTTAAATTCACTACTCAGCAACGCGAAGATTTGACATATTTTCTGACTATTTTTTAACTGTAAAGGTAAAATTGATAAGACTGAGTATTGAAGGGATTTGTAATCGAATAGCGTTTTTCATTTCTGGCAAATACATTAGTTGCCGTGATGTAAGATATTCTTGTCACGTGGCTTCAGTTTTTTTTTTTTTTTTTATTATGCTGTCGCTTTCTTAAAGTCGATTTAAAATGTTAACTTTGACAGCACTTGCTGAAAGATGTATTGCTGTTATCAAAAAAAATGGATAACGCCATTCGATTGCATAGTTTCTGAAAAAAAATACTTGCTAATCTTATGCATCTCCGAAAACAAATGAATTCAGAAATGTATCAGAAAGTAGCTTCTTTGGATTTGAGTAAATCGTGAATAAATTATATAGAAATATTTTCATAAATCTACTTTTTTTCACACAGCTTCTAAAGTTATGATGTTTTTAACTTTCATATATATATATATTTTTTATTTTATTCTAAAATATATTATTTTTTTTAATGAATATTTATTAGAATGTTGGAAGTCTAATAATCTAAGTAATCATTAATGTTGTTGTTGTTTATTTTCTGTAAAATATACTGTAAAATATCCCATAAATATCTATGTAGTACTCTTACAAAGAATTTTAATTATGTTAAAAATCTGAATTTTTTGGAAATAGTGGAAATTGTCGGGGGCCAGACCAGGCCGGGCCTAGAACTGTAAAAAAATAAACGAGGCGGGCAGGCCTTTGGCCGAACATTTGCTTTTTATATCGAGCCGGCCTAAAATAACATTCATTCGGGTCTGGCCGCGGCCTGGAAATTCCGCCGTATGCTGAGCTGTTGTGTCAAGATAGGGCCATCAATGCTTTATTTGCCTTAAGTCATTCATAGTTCGCCCCCTTTCACACGCAGATGTACTAGGCAAGAAACAAAACATTTTTTCAACTTTAACCAATAAAAGGTATTTGTGATATGTCGTTCCTGTTATAGCTTATAATAGCTACATTAAATGTCTTTTCTAATTTCCGCTAATCACAGATAGCATCTCAATCTTCACTGTTGCATCTCAAATGTCATCTAAAATACATACCCGATTGGCAATTTTACGTGCCCCAGGTAAGTTGGGCAATAAATTTTTTTAGCTCTGGTTTATGGGATCATTAAAATTAGAAATAAACTATGCAGAAAGTTGAATTTATTATTTGATCAGAGAAAGCATTAAATTTGATAATAAATAAGTAATTTCAAAAGGAAATAGATATAAAATATATATACATACACAAAAAGGAAGACTTATAGTGAAAACTGTTAATTATATAAAAATCTCTTGTTATATAAACTTCTAAAAAAAGGGAAAAAATTATAGTTTCGTATTTTAGTATTAGTTTTAACAAATTTAAAATGAAAAAAAAAAAGAAAAGAAAAAAAAAACAGTATTTTATCAATTCTGCACGATATACGTATTATATATTTTGACAATGAGTATTATGTATAGCATTATTCGAAATTTATCTGTGACCTCGGAATACGAATTATTTATTTTTACCAAAGGGCTCATTTTCACGGTACTATTTCATTTTTTACATATTAATGATTTACTTTTTGTCTCTTTTACCTATCCTTTGTTAAAATAGGTCAATTGTGATATATGTTTAATATTGTGATAAAATAATCATCGTACCTTCCCCCCCCCCCCCCCCCCGTTGGTAAGTTTGTGTAAAAACTTCTAGTTAAGGAAATTCAATTTAAATATTTTATAATGCCGTTTTAATGTAATTAATGTAAATAATTAAATGGTTTTCTGAAAGAGATGTGAGGTAATATATTTTTTAATGATTATGTTAGACAGATTTCACTGAAGGAATTGTAAAGGGGGTGGGAAGTGTCGGTGTACATTTTTTAAATTCCGAAAAAGGTCGAAAATATCAATTTTTACACTTTGTTTTACTGCAATCATTTAACATTAAAAAATTTCATTTCTAAATTTGAAATCTTTAAAGTCGTTTTTTAAATATATATATTTGAATGTTTAAAATGATAAACCTTAAACACGTTTTTCAATTAACTCGATTTTTAAATGGACAAACGTCATATTCATTTCATAAAATTAAGGACCAAATTTCCCGTAATACTACTAATGACTATTTGCTTCATATTTAAAAAAATAAGGAAAATGATTTAAAAAAATTCTTTTTTTCGTTGTTTTTACACGTGTTATAATATTTTATTAATAATTTTTTTTATTAATCGAAAATCCGGTCCTTTAAGATATAGGGTACGCATGGAATTAATTATGTGAAAAAAAAAGAAAGAATGTTGCAAGAAGTTGAAAAGAGCTGTAGTTTTAAAATATTAATGATTTTTACGTTATTTTATCAACTATTTACGAACGATACTTCTAACTATTTACAACATACGAAGTATAATGTAAGTCTTACAATCGTTTCGAAAATCAAAAAAATTATTTTGACGGATTTACACGTTTTAGAAACTAGAGATTCCGAAAAATCCATTTTTAGAAAGAAAAAAAAAATGCCGTCCGTCTGTGTGTCAGGTAAACGCTCTATCTCCCGAACAAACTGGAATACAGACTTGAAATTCCGTGTGTACTTATTATGTGATGAAGGGAAGAAGCCTATTGAATATAAATAACCTCGATTATTCGGAACTGTTTTTCTCAGGCTCTCGGAGTATTCGTTCTAATGAAAGGTACATAAAATTTTTCTAGGTTTTTTATTTTAAGAAGTGAATATAAAAGACAATAAAAAACATAAATTTTGCATAAAAAATGAAGTTGATTGGTCAATTAGTTTCCGAGATATTTGTAATCATATTTTCCACACTCATTGATTTTTTATGACTCTGTATTTCCTTCAAAATTCAATTCAAAGATATATTTTAATTGGAAAGGAAATTTTTAATTCGATGTTTTATTTATATTTTTATTAATCTTTTTCTAATTTATTTGCTTTTTGGTTATCCAAAATAAAAATTATTATAAATTAAATTAAATTATTATTGTATAATTTACGAGCAATTTCGCGATTTTTTTTAATTTGTCGAAATTGGTCAATGGGATAATCAAGAAATACCCGCAATTCAGTAATAGAGCATTACTATGTATTAAAAATATTTAATGGTACGTTTAAATTTTATTTTGAAATTGCAGTGCATTTTATAAATAAATTACACATGTTTTATTGTTATATTTTACATTATCCATAACCATGATGGGTAAGTATTACAGTGGCCCCCAACGACTAGTTTTACTATAACAATTGATTTTTTTTATTAAGTCATTTTCTTTCATAAAAACGTTTAATAATATGTCAGTAAGTATTGTAAAATATTCAAACAATACTAAAAAAAGAATTACAAAAGTCACATATTTCCTTTAACTGGAAATTTTAACATAAACTTAAGGGGGCTCAGGGGTTAAAAACTTTTCAAAAAATCGATTTTTTTATGATCTAATTTGATTACTCATTGAATTCTTAACTCAATGCAAAAAACCGCATAAAAATATTTGTATTTTTAACGGAGTTATAAGCATTTATGTATCAACACTTTCATAGCCGTATCCATATAATTTCAACTTTAAGTCGCGTTTTCTCAAAACTTGATTATTGATGACTAACACCAAGATTTAAAAAAAAAACTATTTGATGGAAAGGCTTTTTTTTTTTTTTTTTTTTTTTTTTTGCGTGCATATAACATCATTATCTAGATTATGAATTAATATAATTTAGATCGTTTAATATTTTGAGTATTTTTAATGGAAAAAAGAAGTTATATCCTTAATTCATAATCTAAATAATGATGTTATATGCATGCACAAAAAAAAAAAAAAAAAAAAAAAAAAAAAAAAAAAAAAAAAAAAAAAGGCCATTCCATTATATAGTTTTTTTTTTTTTTTTTTTTTTTTTTTTTAAATCTTGGTGTTTGTCGTCAAAAATCAAGTTTTGAGAAAAGTCGACTTAAAGTTGAAATTATATGGATGCGGCTATGTAAATATTGATACATAAATGCTTATAACTCCGTTAAAAATGCTAATATTTTTATGCGGTTTTTTGCATTCAGTTAAGAATTAATTGAATAATCAAACTAGAGCATAAAAGAAATCGATTTTTTGAAAAGTTTTCAACCCCTGAGCCCCCTTAAGGGGGAAAAAAAGAAAGGAAAGGAAAAAGAAATGAAAGTAGAAATACACAGATTACTTTTAAAAGGCTGTTGCTAATCTTAACAAAAAATTAAACTTTTAAAACAATTCGTCTATTTTGATAAAGGTTACCACAAAAGGAGATAGGCATAGAAACACAAAGGTAAACAATACATTTATAAATCCTAATTTAAATATGAGTCATTTGACGGGGAAAAAATCAGCATTCCATGATCAGACACAGATAGTTTTCAAATTATAATTTACTATCGGATAAATGTTATTGCAGAGAATTGACAAATTTATTTTATTTTTTAAGTATGTTACAAAAATATACTGAAGTATAGTAAGAAGAAGAATAATTTTTTAAGATACAGTTAACAAAATAGTTTTAAATAAAAATACTAGCCATTACTATAACATCTTCAGTCCTGATTCCACCTGTAGGAGATACTAAAAAACACCCTTTAAATTAATTTATATGCTTCTAGAATTGTTAATTTTTTTCTAAATCTGTTTAATAAATGTGTGCATATCATAAACATCCATATGTAGAATAATACATCTTTGGAGATATTTTACAGAAATTTTAAACTGGTTTTTGCAGTCCCGCATAATATTTGTCTCAGGGCTGAGGAAAATAATTCTTTTAATTTTAAATATATATATATATTTTTTTGAAAAAAAAATTCATTCTTTGCGAAATCGATGTTTTCTTTGTTCAAATTATAAAATTTAACATTCTTCATTGTTTATTTATAATTTTAATGATTTCCATTGTTGAATTATAACAATGAAAGCGAAAAGAGGAGAGCTGCAAAAGGTTGAAGAAAAACCTCTTTCTCCACAGGTGATAGGAAAGACGATTTTTTTCTAAGTTCAACTATTAGAAGTCGTTCTCTCCGCAGACGCTCTAAGTGATGAAGTATGAATGAAAATCGGCGATAATAATAGTGTAAGGTGCCAACAGTTAGACACCCCATATAACTGCTTAATATAGGCCTATACTCCTAGACCCATACCCAATTTCAGACCAACATTTCTCTCCAAATTGTAAAAATGTAAATGATTTGTTTTTATGTTTTTTTAGGGGGTCGACTTTACATTTTCTACTTCTGATGTTACCACAACACGAGTAATGTATTGCTGTGTGATTAGACGTTATAGTCAATGTTTGATTGTGTATTTTTCAAAGTTTTATCGTACAAAATTATTTATTTGTTTAATTAGGGAGAATTTTAATTAAGTATAGAATCCATGTAAGTAAATGTAAAAATTAAAGTCAGTTGAAATTTAAATATTTAAATAAATTACCAATATAGTTGCCTGGTATCCTTGATAATAAATTGATATAAGAAAACCGCTTTTTATCACTAATTAAAAGTTTTGCATTTTTATAAACATGAGTGTTGGGATAATTTGAATCACCTTTAATAAAATTGTTCTAAGTAAATAAAAAAGTATATATTTTTCAAAAATCAGGAAATTTCGAACGATACGAATTATGAATTTTGATAAATTTCCCGTATATTTATACACTGGAATTTTTTTTAATTATAAATTTTTTTTAAATGTACTTTAAAAAAAAGATTGTATTACTTTTAATATAAACAAAATAAGCAGGAGCAAAGTGAAAGCCATTAAATAATATTTAGATAGAAAAATTTGTCCCCCTTCTCTTTAAAAACATCACCCGCCAGTTAAAATTTATTGAAATTAGCTGTGTGATATTAGTTAGAGTTAATTTTAAAAAGCTAATTTTTTAAATATGCAAATTAGAAAAGTCTTAAATGCACTTATTAATTCTGAACTTCTATGGGATGTTCCCAATGTCCAATTTCAAACTGCTATTTTTCACAAAATCCCCCTCCCCCTCAGAAAAAAACTATACATCTTTTGATATATAATTTTAGAAAGTTCATCTTATGTTTTCTACTAAGAAATTTTGAGGAGTTTTCTTTTTATAGATCACTTTTTATAAATTAAAATAAAATCTTAAAACCATCTATTTTTGAAATTTTTTTCTTTTTTTAAAGATATTCCTCATTACAAGATTCAAACAAAAGAGATAATGCAATGTTCTTTTAGAGAAGAATAAAGGAAAAGAGCAGCAAAGTATATGAAAACGGCTTAATAATGTGAATATAGCAAATTTGCTCCAAATTTATGTCACTATAAGAATTGTGCCAAACTCCCAAATTTACACAAGCAGGGTGAAATTATGTGTGTATATAAAACCGAAATATTTTACCTATATAAATCTAGAGTTATATATTATGGAATATATTTAATTTTGGAATCAGAAACATCGAACTTCTGATTTCTGGCACCATGATTACCAACTTGGGACCACATGTACGATTTCACTGGTCTTATTCTTACACATGTGCAAGTATTCCGAGTGCAATATATTAGTAACTAAATGTTTTTCTGCGTCCCTTTGAGGAAATTCGCGATTTGTCGCGATATTTTGACGAAATTTACGAGGGTTTTTTTTCGCGATCTTATGACGAAATTTTTTCACGATCTTTTAAGAGGACACAGTACCTTTAAATAGGTCAAAATATTATTTTTTTTTAATACTAACCGAAAGCTTCTTATATTGTAAATATTTTGATACCTCATTTTTACCTATACGACAATTATATCGCGAGGTATTAGAAATTTTGTTAATAGATCCAACGCAGTTACCCATACAAATGTAAACTTTAAACTGATTTTCTACCGAGTTCATATTTTTATAACTTGTTTGTTCGATAGTTGTCTTGTTTGTTCTAAGGTTTTTTTGCTAATTTAGATAGAGATTTGATTTTTTTTTACTTGTTCTCCATGGGGTTTTTAATATTTTTGTGTATGGATTTAACATTCAAGTTTATAGTTATTTTTAAAAAATATATTTGAATTGGGAGTTTGTTGAATTTCCTTCATTTTTTAATATACGCGAGAGAAAAAAGTTCATACTAAATGTAAAATCCCATGCATCTAAAAATCCCCACCAGGGATCTATTTAGGAAAAAATCGGGTCCTTTAAAGGAAACACAAAATATTTCATTTCAAATCGGGACCCTTCACAAAATATTTTTTCTTAAAAATATGCACTTAAAAAAAAAAAAAAAATTCAGCTCTTAACTAAATCTTTTCCAGATTTAATTATTTTAAAGTTGAATCTGACTTGTCTATTTTACACTTTTACATATATAAAGAAAATATATGCATTTTACATGCATATATCTTAACATTTTAAAATAAAACCTGAATATAACGACTATTTCAAATTCTCAAAATTAGAACTAGATTTTTCCCAAACGTGTAAAAGTACTGTTCATAATTTCACAAAAACAGGACCCTGAGAGAAAAGCCTGGTCAGATCCCTGCATACACACTTTTATGTAGTACATTCTTATGAATATGTAAAAAAATCGAAGGAAAAATATTCATATTTATAAAAGTAGTAGAGATTTAAAAAAAAAAAAAATTAGTAAAATAGGCTGTTTTGCAATTTTTTAAGCTATTGCATAGCTTTTATCGCGGGCTTTGAGCGCGGTGACCGAATCCAAAAATACCGTAACGCGAAAAATCCTAACACATCGGTAACGAAAAAACCTAACAATCGGCTAACGTCGTTTCCGTTCGGAAAACTTCGGGACGGTATTCTTCGGTAGAATCCGGCAGACATTGACGCGGTATCTTTCAGATATTAGGATATCAAGTCTCAAACTTATGCTTCTTATGATCTAATTTTCATAGCGCGGCCAAATTTTGTTTGGTAATTTATTATGAGACAGTGTTTATTTTGGTGGTCTTATTTATTTTGGTGTCAGGAGACCCCCCACCGTGAGGGTCGAAAAATTTAAAATGCTTATAACTCGCGATCTAACTTTCGTAGCGCGGCCAAACTTTGTTTGGTAATTTATTATGAGACATAGTTAATTTCTGGTGACAGGAGACACCCCACGGTGAGGGTAGAAAATTTTAAAATGCTTATAACTCGCATACTAATTTTCGTAGCGGGGCCAAACTTGTTTGGTAATTTATTATGAGACAGTGTTACTTTTTGGTGACAGGAGACCCCACACGGTGAGGATCGAAAAATTTAAAATGCTTATAACTCACGATCTAATTTTCGCAGCGCGGCCAAATTTTGTTTGGTAATTTAATATGAGGCTGTTCATTTTTGGTGACAGGAGACCCTCTACGGTGAGGGTCGAAAAATTTAAAATGCTTATAACTCGCGATCTAATTTTCGTAGCGCGGCAAAATTTGTTTGGTAATTTATTATGAGACAGTGTTAATTTTTGGTGACAGGAGACCCCCCACGGTGAGGGTAGAAAAAAATTAAATGCTTATAACTCGCGATCTAATTTTCATAGAGTGGCCAAATTTTGTTTGGTAATTTATTATGAGTCAGTGTTAATTTTTGGTGACAGGAGACCCCCCCCCCCCCACGGTGAGGGTCGAAGAATTTAAAATGCTTATAACTCGCGATCTAATTTTCGTAGTGCGGCCAAATTTTGTTTGGTAATTTATTATGAGACAGTGTTAATTTTTGGTGACAGGAGACCCCACACGGTGAGGATCGAAAAATTTAAAATGCTCATAACTCGCGATCTAATTTTGGTAGCTTGGCAAAATATTGTTTGGTAATTTATTATAAGACAGTGTTAATTTTTGGTGACAGGAGACGCCCCCATGGTGAGGGTCGAAAAATTTAAAATGCTTATAACTCGCGATCTAATTTTCGCAGCGCGGCCAAATTTTGTTTAGTAATTTATTATGAGGCAGTGTTAATTTTCGGGGACATTAAACCCCCCACGGTGAGGGTCGAAAAATTTAAAATGCTTAAAACTCGCGATCTAATTTTCGTAGCGCGGCCAAATTTTGTTTGGTAATTTATTATGAGACAGTGTTAATTGTTGGTGACAGAAGACACCCCACGGTGAGGGTCGAAAAATTAAAAATGTTTATAACTCGCGATCTAATTTTCGTTGTGCGGCCAAATTTTGTTTGGTAATTTATTATGAGGCAGTGTTAATTTTTGGGGACATTAGACCCCCCACGGTGAGGGTCGAAAAATTTAAAATGCTTATAAGTCACGATCTAATTTTCGTAGGGCGGCCAAATTTTGTTTGGTAATTTAATATGAGACTGTTAATTTTTGGTGACAGGAGACCCCACACGGTGAGGGTCGAAAAATTTAAAATGCTTATAACTCACCATCTAATTTTCGTAGCGCGGGCAAATTTTGTTTGGTAATTTAATATGAGACAGTGTTAATTTTTGGGGCCATTAGACCCCCTACGGTGAGGGTCGAAAAATTTAAAATGCTTATAACTCGCGATCTAATTTTCGTACCGCGGCCAAATTTTGTTTAGTTATTTATTATGAGACAGAGTTAATTTTTGGGGACATTAGACCCCCCACGGTGAGGGTCGAAAAATTTAAAATGCTTATAACTCACGATCTAATTTTCGTAGCGCGGCCAAATTTTGTCTGGTAATTTAATATGAGACTGTTAATTTTTGGTGACAGGAGACAACCCACGGTGAGGGTAGAAAAAATTAAATGCTTATAACTCGCGATCTAATTTTCGTAGCGTGGCCAAATTTTGTTTGGTAATTTATTATGAGTCAGTGTTAATTTTTGGTGACAGGAGACCCCCCCCCCACGGTGAGGGTCGAAAAATTTAAAATGCTCATAACACGCGATTTAATTTTGTTAGCTTGGCAAAATATTGTTTGGTAATTTATTATAAGACAGTGTTAATTTTTGATGACAGGAGATGCCCCCATGGTGAGGGTCGAAAAATTTAAAATGCTTATAACTCGCCATCTAATTTTCGTAGCGCGGCCAAATTTTGTTTGGTAATTTATTATGAGGCAGTGTTAATTTTTGGGGACATTAGACCCCCCCCCCCCCACGGTGACGGTCGAAAAATTTAAAATGCTTAAAACGCGCGATCTAATTTTCGTAGCGCGGCCAAATTTTGTTTGGTAATTTATTATGAGACAGTGTTAATTGTTGGTGACATAAGACACCCCACGGTGAAGGTCGAAAAATTAAAAATGTTTATAACTCACGATCTAATTTTCGTAGCGCGGCCAAATTTTGTTTGGTAATTTATTATGAGGCAGTGTTAATTTTTGGGGACATTAGATCCCCACGGTGAGGGTCGAAAAATTTAAAATGCTTATAAGTCACGATCTAATTTTCGTAGCGTGGCCAAATTTTGT
This sequence comes from Maratus speculifer, assembly GCA_964019185.1. Lineage (NCBI taxonomy): Eukaryota > Metazoa > Arthropoda > Arachnida > Araneae > Salticidae > Maratus > Maratus speculifer. The sequence continues at coordinate 194,506,615 of OZ025299.1, forward strand.
TTGGAAATTTAATATGAGACTGTTAATTTTTGGTGACAGGAGACCCCACACGGTGAGAGACGAAAAATTTAAAATGCTTATAACTCACGATCTAATTTTCGTAGCGCGGGAAAATTTTGTTTGGTAATTTAATATGAGACAGTGTTAATTTTTGGGGCCATTAGACCCCCCACGGTGAGGGTCGAAAAATTTAAAATGCTTATAACTCACGATCTAATTTTCGTAGCGCGGCCAAATTTTGTTTGGTAATTTAATATGAGACTGTTAATTTTTGGTGACAGGAGACCCCCCACGGTGAGGGTCGGAAAATTTAAAAGGCTTATAACTCGCGGTCTAATTTTCGTACCCCGGCCAAATTTTGTTTGGTAATTTATTATGAGACAGTGTTAAGGGCTTTGAGCGCGGCGACCGAATCTAGGAATTCCGTGACGAGAAAAAATCCTAACAGTCCGGCTAACGACGTTTCAGTTTGGCAGACTTCGGCACGGTATCCTTCGATAGACTTTCTTAACCTTCCATTGACGCGGTATTTTTGCATAAGTTGATGAAAAATGCTATGCAATAGCTTTACCGCGGCAGTCCCCGAGTGCCACACATATATATATTTTTTTTTTACTTAATTTTTAATATTAAGTATTGTGCCACCACATATATTACAATATTATTCAAAATTGAAGAGAGAAAGGTACTTAATAAAACGTTAATGAAATTTGCCGTTTTTCCCTATCCTTTTTCTTTGGCGATTTGCCTTTGAACAATTAAAGGAATTGTTTTTTTGTCTAAATTCGCGATATATTTTATATCCGAATGTTCGGATTTATGACCGATTTTTTTCCCGGAAAACTCAGAACAGAATCAAGCCGCTGAAAAAAAATTAAATTGCGCGTAAACGCCGCATGGGTAAAAAAATAGTTATCCTTTCAAATTTTAGTTTAACCTTCCCACTGCCGCGACCTGACATATCCATTCATTAGGCTGCAGGTTTCAATGCAACTGAAGCTGTAAGTTATGATTAATACTTTCAAGGTTTATAAGAATGTATATGTAAAAAAAAAAAAAAAATTACATATTAGAAAATCCCTCATTTATTAAAATTTTAAAAAAATTACAGAGAAAACAACATTGCAATTTTGCCCTTTTGCTCGGCGGTCAGGGGACGGCATTTCTTCCGAAAATTATGGTACATTACTGGCAATGAAGAAAATATAGAAGCCTTGTGTTTATTTTTATTGTATAAAATTCAAAAACAGTCGCAATCACGTTTTACAAATTAAAGTTACGTGAAGCAACTGCGCCATGATTTTACAATGTGTCTATGGAGATTCTGACAATTCAGCTTCTAAAAGCTCAAATTGATTCGAATGAAAATTTGAACCTCTGTAAATGTGTCCAGTTAGATTCACTCTATCAAATAAAAATTTTCATAATGAAATTTTAATCTGTAATACATATATATATGTTTTCATTCTTTTTTCTTCGTGGGTCCAGTTGCCCCATAAAAACGAGGCAACTGCACCAGATAGGTCTGTGATCCACACGCGTTTGTGTTTCTTTAATATGGAATATCAGGTCCTGTTTGTAAAAGCATAAACTTGTAAAAAAATTAAATCTGGCAGATCATGTAAATTATATACTATCTAAAGAGTGGTGTAAAGGAAAGCTTTGCTGTAAAGGTGTCTAAAAATAAAAAACACAAAATAGGAAATTATTAAATTTATTTATATAGAAAACATAGGAATTAAGTAAGTACTTATGTATTTTAGTTTAGAATAAGCATTAAAGTTACATGAGAATAACTGAGCAAAAATAATAACAAGATAAGTAATAAATGTGTGAAGAAACGGCTACTTAAGTATACATATCTCATTCTCTCGTTTTTTTTTTTTTTTTTTTTTTTTTTTCTATGTCAATGAAAAGGCGATATGTCCAACGAACCTGTGGGGAATGTAACCATGTTTATATATCAAACAGAACTATTTTTTATTGGTTCCGATTATTTTCTAATGATGTTATTTTGTCATATGATGACAAAATATGGAGACTTTTCTACTTACAAGGAAGGTCTCCATACGGGCATACTCAGAAAAATCTGAAAAAATTACAGAATGTTCTTCTCACATAGTTATATATGTTTATAAAAAAAAATTTCGGCGGAATCTCCTTATAACGTCCGTAAAAAAATAATAATAATTTCGTTTATTTGGCGATTTATCTCCGGTTGGCGAAAAAACGAAATTTTGAAAAATACGCTTTTACGCTTCGAATACTTTTTAAAGAAAAAACTTTCAGTTTAGTTTAGTTTAAGTAATTTTAGTTTTGCATTTTTACTTTACTTTAAGTGTAATTTTGTCATATACGTTTATATGTACTTATAACAAAATGAAATTAATATATTTTATAATTTAAAACACAATTTAAATTGATTAAAATTGTTCCAAATTGAAAAATACACTGTTAAAAATCTGTTGCATTTTGTTGCAATGCACTCCCTTGCTTGTATAGAAAACGGTTAGTTACTTGGCCGTGAAATGGAGCTTTCTCATTGGTTGGAATAGAGATATTATATACAAGCGGTGGAGTGCGTTGCAACAAAATGCAGCAGATTTTTAACAGTGTATGACACGGTCAACTCACCGTGCTTTGAAGCATTCTCAATGGTCAGAAGAGAGATATTCTATAAAAGTAGTGGAGTGACGTTGCAGTAAATGCTGCAGATTTTTAACAGTGAAGTCAATTAAAATCAATTTTCAGATTCGTTAAAATCGTCAGCTTTTGGCGAGGAAATGCATTGCTCGCCAAATCCCGCGTCGCTTTCAGCTTTTCACGCCAATTATTCCAAACTATTTTATTTTTTTACATATCTAATAATGTAATTCCGCCGCTAATTTTCACTGATCCTTTATTACGTACATGAGTAGTTTAATTCGTATTTTTTTCAAAAAATTCTGAGTATGCCCCCAATGGAGACCTTCCTTGTTAGATCTGTGTAAAACAGATTTTTTTTTCCACTTTCAAAAGTAGGAAGGGGCGTCAAAATAAAAATAATTAGTTATAATCTTAATTTTTAGGGTTCCGTACTTATAAAGTGAAAACGGAACCATTATAAGATCACTCCCGTATCTATCTGTCCGTCTGTCACAGCCATTTTACTCATAAATTATTAAACGTGGAAAGCTCAAATTGGTTAAGTAATTAAGACAATTGGCCCACATATTTGCAGATTATTAAGTAATTGTAAACATATTTAAAAGGGGGGTAGGGCGACTGATTAAATTACTTGAAAAAAATAAATATTTTTTTGCATATCATGTGGGGTATCGTGTGAAAGCTTTCGTTACGCTGAACTCAAAAATATATTTCCTTTAATTTTGTGTATTATATTTTTAGAGATATTATCGAAAATATAGTGCAAAAATATGTCCCCCCCCCCCACATCTAATTCCGAATCTAATGAAACTAAAATTACGAAAAAATTAAAGGTTATAGATATTACTTTAAACCTTGCAGGAAAACTACAGCGATTACTCTAGATCACATAGTTTTTGCGAAAAGCACATTTTTTTGTTACACGCAAATTTCGAATCGGGGGCATTGAGCAAAAAGATGTGAGGAGCATTGGTGATACCTATCGTAGAAGAAGTATAAAATAATTGTTGATAATGATTTTGAAAAAATTCGTCGGTAATAAGCCGAGATATTAACTCTTAAAAATAGGTACGGTTTGGACATAAAAAGTGACGGAGGGCAGTGTACTCTGCATATTCTCGGCTTTTAAAGCCTAATAACAAATTTTAATAATACATGTAATAATAATGTTTAATAATATGTGTATTGCAATACCTAGTAGCAGTATAAAAGCAATAAACTTCATACTGTTGCAAACATACTAAATTTATTAGAATTAATCACATGAATCAGGGCTCGTATGCATAAGAAAGTTAAAAAAAAAAAATACATTCTAGTACCAGGATTTTTTTATGTGTTGTTTGTCTTATTTAATGCAAAACTTTCCTTACTTCGGATATAGCGGCCACTACGTTACGAAATTTCTAGCATTAAAATGTCTAATTTCTTTAATTCCTTATGCATGCGAACCCTTCATAAATGTAATGGGGTTCGCGGCTAGTTTGCATTGAGTGGGTCTCTCATTACGACACTTGTGTATTTATAAGTTACTTAAAAAACTATCTGGGAAAACGCATCACGAACAAAGCGGCTTTGTAAATGTGCGAGCTCCTTTCTACATAAGCTCCTTTAGCTTTAACGCAATGCCAAGTTTAAACATTGAACAAGGGTTTTGTGTTAGCTAAACTGGAAAAAGAAAATATTATTACTACGTTCAATTTAGTTTTATGGAATACCAAATGAAGTTTAAATATACCTTTTATTCTCAGTACCGAATTAAGTTCCTTAGGGTAAAAAAAAAAAAAAAAAAAAAAAAAAAAGTTATTCAAAATAGCAATATTTGATATTATTTATGCTTCATATCACTTTGAACTTTTATGATATAAATATTCATATTTTTCTGGTATAGACAGCTATTACCAACCCTGCTTTGTATAGTTTTTTACAAAGTTTCATTATTCTTTCAGGAACAATTTTTTTTTAATAATATTGTTAACTCCTTCACGATGAGAGCACTTAGCTTGATTTTTAATCATTAACCCCCAGTTTTTCAAAAAGCAAAATTTTCCGTACTTGAATCGCGAAAATGCTCCAATTAAATAAGTTAAACTTTACAGTAAAAAATAACTGGTGGGAATAATGATGGATTCTGAGAATTTTTAAATGTCACATATAACAGTCGCTCGTCCCCAAACCCAAGGGGTTAATAATACATATGTTTATTGTACGGAACCATCTGAGCGCGAGTAATAGTCGCACTTGATTGTTTATTATCTATAAGTTTTTGTCTTGCTTAAACAAGGCAACTAGCTGTTTTCTTCTTAGATGCTTTTAACTGTATCATTTTCAAACTGAAATCATCAAATCCAAAAATTTCTTTACTAAATACTATAATTTAGCATTTTAATTTTCTGCCAAACTTTAAGTGTTTATTTTTTATATATATATATTGGTATTTTTGTGCTTTTCTTATGCTTATTTGTTATTTTAACAGAGAGGTGATCGCGAATGCCACATTGTAGTCCTTTTAGATGATGATATTGTTGACTGGGATATGGATTATCCTCCTCAAATGGGTGAAGAATATTCACAAAGTATGTCATAATTTTAAAAAAACTTCATTTCTATATGCATTCTTCTGTCTGTTTTGATTAATTGTTTTTAATATACTTTCATGAAATATATAATCATTTAGCTCCATTTTTGTTAAGTGCCAAGTACGCTTTTAATTTTTGAACACTTTTTTAAACCTTTCTTTTCACAGACAGTAACTGTTGTATTATTTAACCTTAAAAATTCTGTGATTAGATAATTTAAAAATTTTTATTCAGAAATATTGTTATCCAATTTCGAGTATTTTGTGCACTGCATATGCACAGCCTGTGGCAGAATTTTTTAAAGCTTTCTGCGACAGGCAAAGTTAAAAACAAAAATTTTCTGCAGCATGATATTTTTAACAGTAGAAATGAATGCAAATTTCATAGCTGCCAACTTTTACGCATTTTTGCTGCCACTAAAATTGTACAGAGATTTTCCACTTGTTTAATCATAAAATTTCGACGATTAAATAAGACAATATTTGCTATAAAATTTTTGTGGTAGGAAAAATGCATAAAAGTTGGCAGCTATGAAATTTATACATAACGCAATTAGAAAACAGTAACTGAAGAACTAATGTACCATAGACCAAGTATTACATGTTGTTTATATATCATAGGCTTATCTATTTTTAAACTGCATGTAAAAAAATCCAAAAACATAAAATTGATGAATCAGCATGAGAGGAATTGTTTAGTATATTTACAGTAACTTGTAATAAATAGATTACCTAACTTTCGCTTTTAAGATCTGTTGATCTGCGAGGTTAAATTCCTGAAATTTGCAACAATGCATCAAAAATTAAAAAACTATGTTTAGATGAATTTATTGGATTGGGGTGGCGAGAGGGCATTGTACACATATACTTAATAATTAAAAATAATTAAAATAGAAACTAATATGAATGTATTCATATATATTTTTTTCTCTTGCTAGAAGTTGAGGGTAACATAATTCTTTTTCTTCGTATAGATAAAAATAATAAATTTATCTCTTTAACCTAGTTAATTTGAAGCTAATTTTCCAAATGTGCATTAAGATTTCTACATAACTAAATAAGGAGCTGTTTAGTTCCATAAAAAATTTAGTCTTCTAGAAACTTTCTACTCTTATATGCGTTGCTAAATGATTCAAATGAGGGTTTGTTAGTTTTATTAAGAATCTAAATATATATATGTTTTTTTATCATAATAATTTCTTTTAAGATTTGTTTTCTATGAAATATAAAGTAAGACTACTTGCAAAATTTTCTGATTACACCTCTGACCAGAAAAAATTCAAAATAAATTGAATAGACATTTCAGCAATTCGTTATAAAAATTCTGTGACTGCTGTATGCTTGAATATATGTTTAAAATGCTTATGCTTAATAATTGTTATATTGCCATAAAATACGGTTAATCCCCCCCCCCCCAAAAAAAAAAAAAAAAAACTGACGAAAAATCGCAAGACAACCAGAGGGGGACGCTTACACGAGATTTTTCTGCAGTCTCTTCACAAAATTTACGTTTTATTTCGGGATATTTGCGGGGTTTTTTTCGTGATATTTGACGAGATTTGCAGGGGGTTTTCGCGATATTTGATCAAATTTGCGCAGTTTTTCGCGGTGTTTGACGAAATTTGTGAAGTTTTCGCAATATTTGAAAAAACTGGCGGTTTTTTTTTTTTTTACTTCTTTAGCGAAAATAACATTTTTTCCCGTGATCTTTGGACAAAATTCGTGTTTTTTACGCAATTCTTTTTCGTGATGCTCGTTTCTTTCATGATACTTTGATGAAATGGGCGTTTTTTCGTGGTTCTTTAATAGAATTCATAGTTTATCGGCTTTTTCTAAAAACAAAATTAGTGCTTTTTTGACGAAATTCATTTTTTTTTGGCGATTTTTTAATAGAATTTGCCTTTTTCTTGATCTTTTGATTTAATTTGCAATTTTCTCGCGACCTTTTGATGACATTAGCATTTTTTATCGTGATCTTTTGACGAAATTTGCGCGTTTTTCGTGATTCTTTGTAGACCTGACATACTCGCGTTTTTTCCTGTAATATTTTGACAAAATGTGCATTTTTTTGGCGATCCTTCGAGGAATTAATGATTTTTCTACGCTCTTTTGACTTAATTAGCATTTTTCAGAATTTTTTTTTTTTTTTACCCAATTATTATTCTTTGACGTTTTTTCGTTTTTTAGCGATCATTTGACGTAATTTACGTTTTTTCAGCTTTCTTTAAGGGGAGGGGGGTCGATTTCTCGAGATTTTTTGAAAATTTCACTTTTTAATAAAGGCTATTTTTTAATAATGGTGGGGTTGATCGGGAAAGATGGATTAACGGTATTTTACGGTAGTCAGTAAATAGTTAAATATTTCATGAAATCTGATGAACGATTACTTAAGAGTATGTTTTAAATTAATATAATCAATTTCGCTTATTCGTTCCTCTTAGATGTTAAATTATAAACATAAATAAAAGTAAAATATAAATAAGTTTTGTTATATTTGCATTTCATTTTCTAATCTGTAGCCAATGGGCCACTTAGCGACCATCGTTTTAGTATAGAATAATTTGTCTTATTTTATGACAAACTTTGCAAATTATTATTCAGAAATTCTAATGACAAATGACTTTCTGGCAAAAAAATGTTGGGCAACAATATTTCAATTATTTTGTTATTGCCATTTAATAATACATCAAGTTCTTACTGTTTCAACTAATTATCATTTACAGAATCCTGTATTGAATACATACATTACTTATATTTGCATAGCCATTTTTTATATATATAATCATTGTCTTTTATATCTAGTGTAGTGATGGGCGATTCTGAAAATTTTGACAATCGATTAAAATCGAAATCGTATAAGACAACATCGATCATAATAAGAATCGATTTCTCAGTTCTAGAATCGATACTAGAATCGATATTTCGATATTCAGATTCACACAGAGAAGATCCAAATTACTAATTCCAAAACATAGACAATCAGCAGGACCGTAATTACCGCCTCCTGCCCCCCCCCATCCCCATTTAGGGAGGCATAGAATTAAGCTATTGCACATTTTAGAGTCGGATAATAAGAATTTTAAATTTTAAAATGATTGTCACTTACACAAAAGCTTTGACAAATTTGAGAGACATAACTCAACTAATAACAACACTGAGTAACTTGGCATTAAACCGAGGATAAAGAGTGCCAAAAGTGTGTAACTAGGATGGGAAACAAGGAGTATAGATTTAAAAAAAAAAAAAAAAAAAAAAAAAAAAAAAAAAAAAAAAAAACTTTTTTTTTTATGCCAACGAAATGTTACACGAGATAGTTTGGAAGAACAAAAAATATGCCCCATACCCAGGGGGCAGGTAAATCCCACTCTTGACGGAAGAGCGACCATAGCCCAAATCAGAGCCGTAGCTAAAGGGGCGCTATGGACGGCTCAGCCCCCCCCCCCTAAAATATGTTGATTCCCCCCCCCCGGAAAAGATTCCAAGGTCTCTAAATGCATTTCTCTTCCGAAAATTCAAATGGAATTCTGTTCAAAAATCTTTCAAAAATCTAATTTATTAAAACTAAATTAGATTTTTGAACAGAATTCCATTTGAATTTTCGGAAGAGAAATGCATTTAGTGACCTTGGAATCTTTTCCAGGGGGGGAGGGGGGGCTCAAAATATTTTGATCCTTCTTTTCAGAATTACTAAATTGCATCTAAAATAAGTAATTCAACACTCCCTCGTCCTATTTGTACATAGGAAGCTAACATGATGTTTAATATTGCACCAGTTATATACTCAAAATTTCCATCATCATATACTTTTCTTAGCATAAAATGAAGTTATTAAAACAGTTTCATAAGAAACGTAGTACCTACAATGTGAACATGCACTAATTTATCTTTCTGCTGCAGAGAGAGAGAGAAAAAAATATATGAGCCCCCCTTATAGATCACTTCTAGCTACGGATCTGGCCCAAATGTATCGTTTGTCGAAGTTTCAAAATGAGGATTTACTATAAAATAGAACGAGAATTGGACATTTTAAAAATTACATGCATACTTTGAACGGCCCATTTAGTAAAGATTGGCGAGGAAGGGGAGGGGGGAAAGCGAGGGATTAGAACGGGCGAACATGGGAAAAAAATCATAATAAACTAATAACCCAAATAACTGAGCTTCCAAACAAAAATATAGTGTTTAACTTAGCGTTGAATTCATGGGGTGGCCCGCGGGGAACAAGCAATCTTTGAAACTATAAAAAGTGCCAAGAGCATGTAACTAACAAGGAAGGTCTCCATACGGGCATACTCAGAAAAATCTGAAAAAATTACAGAATGTTCTTCTCATATAGTTATATATGTTTATAAAAAAAATTTCGACGGAACCTCCATATAACGTCCGTAAAAAAATAATAAAAAATTCGTTTATTTGGCGATTTATCTCCGGTTGGCGAAAAAACGAAATTTTGAAAAATACGCTTTTACGCTTCAAATACTTTTTAAAGAAAAAACTTTCTATGTTCAATTTATTTAAATAAGTTTAGTTTAAGTAATTTTAGTTTTGCATTTTTACTTTAAGTGTAATTTTGTCATATACGTTTATATGTACTTATAACAAAATGAAATTAATATATTTTATCATTTAAAACACAATTGAAATTGATTAAAATTGTTCCAAATTGAAAAATACACTGTTAAAAATCTGCTGCATTTTGTTGCAACGCATTCCCTTGCTTGTATAGAAAACGGTTACTTGGCCATGAAATGGAGCTTTCTCATTGGTTGGAATAGAGATATTATATACAAGCGGTGGAGTGCGTTGCAACAAAATGCAGCAGATTTTTAACAGTGTATGACACGATCAATTCACAGTGCTATGGAGCATTCTCATTGGTCAGAAGAGAGATATTCTATAAAAGTAGGAGTGACAATGCAGTAAATGCTGCAGATTTTTAACAGTGAAGTGAATTAAAATCAATTTTCAGATTCTTTAAAATCGTCTGCTTTTGGCGAGGAAATGCACAGCTCGCCAAATCCCTCGTCGCTTTCAGCTTTTCACGCCAATTATTCCAAACTATTTTATTTTTTTACATATCTAATAATGTAATTCCGCCGCTAATTTTCATTGATCCTTTATTACCTACATGAGTAGTTTAATTCGTATTTTTTTCAAAAAATTCTGAGTATGCCCCCAATGGAGACCTTCCTTGTAAGTGAAGAGAGGGGTAGTAACAGAAAAAAAACGAGGAGATAAAAGCTTTATAATGATATGTTACATGAGATGGTGTGGAAGAAACAAAAAATATGCCCCCCCCCCCCACCAAGTGGGGCAAGGTAAATCCCAAACGGACAGAAGGGCGCCCCCGGCCCAAATGTATCTTTTGAATTGATAAATTTGAATTTGTTGGGGTTTCAAAATATGGATTTATAACAAAATAGAACGAGGATTAGACTTTTTTAAAACCGCAGTCATAATTTGAACGATCTTGTAAGTTAAGATTGGTGAGGAAGGGGGGAGGGGGGGGGTTAGGACGGGCGAACATGAAAAATAAAATAAAATAGTGGGACTCCGAGAGTGCCGACAGAAGTGAAACCTTGGACGTGTGTATTTTTTGAATCGTTAGGATATATAATTTTGAATCGTCAGGAAATACTTTTAAATAAATAAAAAATAAAGGTTCTATAATATTAAAGAACATATCAATACCTATAAAAAACCGCGCGATACCATCTGCCCAGCTTTTGTAGTTAACTCACTATAACTTTCTTACATTTTAAAACGCGATAAATACACCAACCAATATTAGACCATACTATCGATACTTTAATCTTATCCAAATAAATCATTTTGTATTAATGCCTGTTACAATATCTGCAGATTACCTTTTGAATTATTCAAATCGGACATTACATTCAAAGGATATTACGAATTTAAAGATGACAATCTAAAGAAATAATAGCGCTGCTGCTAACCCACTATGGGTCCGTAACGTGACCTAAAATGATGGGAGAAAATTTATTATGCTAGATTTGTAATGTATGAAGCATGAGCTTTCAATAGACATATTGTATCAAGAAATGAGAAAAAATCCCTCTGCCCCCCCCCCCAAAAAAAAAAGTTTTTTGTTTCTTTTGAAGAAACAAAAAAATATGCCCCCCCCCCCCGGCGGGGCGCAGATAAACCCCAAACGGGCGGAAAGGCGATCCCTTATTTATCTTTTGTCAAGGATTTAAAATGTGGATCTAAAATAAAATAGACCGAGAATTGGACATTTTTAAAACTGTATGCATATTTCGAACGGACCTGTAAGTTAAAACTGACGCGGAAGAGGGTGGGGGGGGGGGGATTAGAAGAGACGAGCGTGAAAAATAAAACATAATAAACTAATATTCCAAATAACTGGACTTTTAAACAAAAATATAACGATTAACCTAGTGTCGAATTAATGGGTGTGGCCTACAGGGGATACCCCCCCCCCCAGAAGTTATGAGATTTTATGTTTTTTAATGCATAAATTGCGATTCCCCCTCTCTTACAGAGCTGTAAAACATGATGAGTTCCTGTGGAGTCTCAGAAAAATATCTGCATTCAACACTAATTTAGCCTAGAAAGAAAAAAAAAAATCCATTCTTATACGTAATTTTGCATCAATACTACCATTAAAACAATAAAATTGGAAAAATTAATTCGATCTGAAACGTGGATCCATTTAAAGTAAATAAAAAAAAAAAAAAAATACAATTCTATTGGTATCTAAGAATCTCCCAAAATGCGCTTTCAATTTTAGTAAATGAAAATGAAATCGATTTCAAAGATCGAAATCGAATCTAAAGATCGACATCGAATCTAAAGATCGAAATCGAATCTAAAGATCGACATCGAATCTAAAGATCGAAATCGAATCTAAAGATCGATCTTACGGGCAGAATCGATTTTACATTTTTACTTTCTTTTGTAACTTTACAAGAAGACAGTATAAGATTCGTGAAAAATTTCGACTTCCCGTTTTCGATGGATTTATATATTTTAGAAGGTTTTTAAAACGATTTCATGGTTTTTAAGAAATATCTGTCTGTGTGTGTGTTTGTCACTCTGTGAGTCTGTATATGACAAAAATTTCTGACCGTTCTATCTCAAGAACAAATGTACGGAATTCCACAAAACTTTAGATTTAGCTTGACCTTCATATAAACTGAATCTAATTAATATTTGGTGTATATAGACTAACAGGTGGCGTTGTTATGCTGCATTTTTTGCGATTTGTGCAACAGCTATATCTGAATAACGAATGCACGGATTTTCATCAAATTTCAGATCCAGTTAGTCCTTGACATGAATTGATGTTTTTTGCATTTTGATGTATATCGCTTCTCGGATGGCGCTGCTATGCTGAATTTTTCACAATTTCCACTCAGCGCCATGTGAAAGGGGGGGCGTCGAAAGGAGGCGGTCGTCCCGAGCGCGGAAATTTAGGGGGCGCCAAATTTTTACTACTAACATCATTTCTAGCCTATCACAAGAAAAAGTTAATAGGGGGTGGGGGCTAAATTGGAACTTTGAACCGGGCACAGTTCTCTTTTCGCACGCTCCTGTTTCCATTTTAGCTTTCTCTCAAGAACTAATGCACGGACTTTCATAAAAAATTTAGATTCAATTAGTCTTTGATATTATTTGATGCTAATTACATTTTCGTGGAAATCGCTTAAGAGATGGCGCTGCTATACTGCATTATTCATGATTAACACAATAGCGCTATCTCAAGAACGAATTTTCATCAAAATTCGGATTCAGTAAATCCCTGACATAGATTAGTTTTGTTTAGTTCTTGCTGTAAATTGCCCTACAGGTGGCGCTGATACGCTGCATTTTTTATGATTTCGCAATAGCTGTATATCGAGCTTTCTTGGATTTTCATCAAAATTCAGATTCAGCTGGTACCTGATAAAAATTGATCCTGATCAATTTTTGGTGTACATCACTCAACAAAAAACACTATTTTGCAGGGGGAGGGGGGGGGGGTGTTCTGAGGTTTCTTTAATTCTTCTATCTTAGAAACTACTACACTGAAAATTTGGAATTGACACACCCGACTGTTTTATCTTCGACTTTTGAAGGAAAATGAAAATTATATTACCTTCAGAGAAATCGATTAAAAATTTTAAAGTATCGATTAAATCGAGTTGGCCGTAGTATCGATTAAATCGATTTAAAAAATCGAAATCGCCCATCACTAAGTGAAATAAATTCACAAACATACCTTTAAAAAAGATAAATGAGATTGAACAGAAATCTGTAATATTTAAAAGATGTTAAAGCATTGAAGTCTACCTGAGTTCTGCATGGGTTTTCTTATCTGGCATTGCTAAAAATATGCTTAATTGTTTGCAGAATTCTTTTAGCAACTATGCAACTAAGTGGAAATTATTCTTTTATATGTATAATTTTTCTAAATACCATTCAAAAAAGGTGTAAAGTTCCCTTTTATTTTTTTATTTTTTTTTTTTTTTATTTCTCTCAGAGTAGGTGAAGTGAAATCTGATATTAAAGCTATAATTACTTTTTTGAAAAGTTTATAAAATTTTCAGAAGTTTATATAATTTTTGTTTTTTAATTTGAAATAAATTTTTAATTGTTTTGTAGACGTAATTTATTAAGCATTATTTTCTTTTTAGAAATATTTATGATTACAAAGAACTAAATTGTTAATAAAAATATTTTGAAAAATATATCCCTTCAAATGTTCATTTTATATGTAACATTACTTATGCTGTTATCATTATTTTTCAGTATTTCAAATAACGTTTCAAAAAATATATAATCAATATTCAATGAAAATTTCAATTTATATTGTACTTTTTAGTTATATACAGTACAGCCACATACAGGTTTTTCAAATATATTGAAAATCGTGATGTTGCTAAACAAGTATTAAAAGAGAGAGGACTGAAAAAAATAAGACTTGGAATTGAAGGTAATTATTTTTGCTATAAAAATCTATTAAAATGCCTTAATGAACTATTAATAGTTTGACTGAAAGTCTTTTTGTTTACTAGGTTATCCCACATATAAAGAAAAGGTAAAATGCCGTCCTGGTGGCAGGTCAGAAGTAATTTATAATTATGTTCAAAGACCTTTCCTGCGCATGTCTTGGGAAAAAGAAGAGGCTAAAAGCCGCCATGTTGACTTCCAGTGTGTTAAAAGTAAATCAATTACAAATTTAGCTGCTGCTGCAGCTGATGGTGCTCTTGAAGCTGTTGCTGTAGCAAATATTCCTGCTGGAGCTGTTGAAGGTGCTGTAGGTGGTTCCATTGATGATGAAGTTGCACTGATTCCACCTCATCCTTCATCCAGAGAACCATATCCAGATCGCTTACCTCCAGATAATGTAGCTTAAATACAGAGAATGACAAATAACTTTTTTATGGAATATACACTGGTATTCTTAAATCAAGTGCTATGACTTATAGTAACAATTTATGTCCATTTTGGTGTGCTATCTACCATGCAGATTGGTACACTAAACATTTGTGTTTCATGATTTTAAAAGAATGGTTTATCAATTTTTGAAATTAAGAGTTATTTAAACTACTGTTGTAACAGGAAACAAAGGTTAATTTTATGTAACCTCAAAGTGCTCCTTCAGAGTTATTTTACAATAAGTGTCTTTACAAAAATAATAAATGGCTGATAGATTTTCTAAGAAATGTGGTGGTTACTTATTTTTTATCAAACTTGATGCATAAGAAACATATGCTACAGACAAGTCAAGTCACTTTATTTTCTATAAAAATTTAATTCTGTATACAGTTTTCACTTACTATGTAAAATGTGAAATTTCATTCATATAAATTAGTTAAAAAAACCTTAAGCTATATCAATTTTAATGATAAGATACTGTACAGAATCTGTTTTGATTGGATTCTGAATGAGATATACAGTTTTGGGAAAGCTACTATAGTCAGTTTTACACATTTTATAAATTCTGTTTTAACTCATAAATGTTCAAAAGAAGGTTATATATTTACTATACTTATGGACAGAAATGTACAAAGTGTAATCTTGACCTGAATCAAAACTGATATTCATTCTTATATGGGTCTATTTTGCTGATTGATACCTATCCAATGATTATTTGCCATTAATGGCATTAAAATATTCAAATATTGATATGTTTTATTTGTATATAATGATTATATTTAATGGTTACAATGTTTTTAATTTCAGAATATTAATTTTTCAGCAATATGTCTGCCTTTGGTGACTGATTTCTTAGTTGAGTGTGTTTGGTATACTATGTAACATTAATTAATCAATATGTTTTCTGAATTTAGATACTGAGATCCTTATAAATTATAATTTTTGGTATAACTATAATTATTTAATTATATTTCACTTAACATAATAGTTTGTGTTAGTCAATTCTCAATAATTAATGCCAAGTGTTGATTACAAACTTGAAAAGATGAAAAAAAATTATAAAGATTTATGTTAAAACCATATTGTGCAATAAATTTCTGAAAAAAAGTAGAAAATTTAAAATTTGACTTGGTCCCAAGGTTCTATGAGTTATACTTAATTATGAGTTATTGATTTAAAGGAAAACTATTTATTATTATTTTTTTAATAAATAATTTTGTTAATTTTAGATATTTTTGGTTTATAAGCATGTTTAAGTCCAGAGTTTGTTAGTCTTATAAAAATTTAAATTTTGTCTAGTACTTATGTTCAGATTTCTCTTAACAAGTGTTGAATGCCAGTGTTTTCTCTGGGATTTTTACATCTCCAGGGGGTGACGAAACACTGAAATAAACTTTTCCACAAGAGAAATATATATAAATATTTTATTCTGCTAGATCCTTTTTTAATTTAGTTGAACAGTTCAGTTACTAAAATATAAGTAGGATCTATATGTATTTTTAATTTATGAACAATAACAAAAAACGTAAGCTGTCTTTATTCAATAATTGCTCATCATAAATTTTCACTGTAAAACAGTAATGCCTTTTTTAACTAAAATAATTTTTATATGCTTTACTATAAAATATGCTTTACATTTAAAACAATTTAAATGTTCAAAATATGAGGAAATCCGAAATAATTATGCACTTTAAATGATTATGAAGCTGCATGGAATTTTGTTTACATTTCAATAATATATAAAATATTAGTAAAATGAATGTGTAAAAACTATGCGCTTAGAAATATCACCAAAAATTTTATGAGAATTGATTTTAATAAATTTTTATTCTATAATATATACAATTTTAACTAAATACCATCAGTCAAGTTCTACAATATTTCAATCAAAAATTTTGGGCCCCACAAATTGTTTTTCCCAGATTCATACAATTTGATAGTTCTAGTTATCTAAAACAAAACCCAAACTGTGAGTCAGTTATTTAAAGTACAATTCTATGCACTAAAAAAAAGAAAAGAAAATACAAATTTAAATAAATGAAATTATTAGATAGACTTATTTATAAAATTAGAAATGTTAGTTAAAATATCAGCACTTGTCAAAATAAAACAAAGATATATTTAAACATTCCAGTCACTAATTCTTAAAATTAATACTAATTTTAGAATTCTCTATTGCTCCTTGACATCTGCTATTTAAGAGGGCCTCATAATATCTACCTATTCATTTTGTCCCATATTTTATTTTAATATGATTTACAACTTATTAGTCCAGTTTATTTTTATGTTCTACTTTCTTGTGATTAATGATTTTTGCATTTTCTTGGCATTAACTTTATATTTTATTAACACATTTATCATGAAGTTTGCATAAGTTTTACAAAGATCTGGTTTTTTTACTTATAGATGACTATAGTAGCTTATAAAGCTGTTATTGGAGATTTTTTTAAAAATAATTTGTTCTTTAGCTTTTTTCATGATTTTTTATTCTATGGTAGTCTTTAATGCATATACGAATTTTATAAAAGATTTACTGTAATTAATGTTATGTATGCAACTGATTTTACTTTTCAGTTTCAACCTACATCTGTTTTATTATTCTGAGCCTTAATGCATCAAAAGTTTGCAATTTGAAAGAAAAAATGAAGTATTTAAAAAAATGAACCTTTTTGTGCTTTTTTTTTTTTAATACCATTTGTGTTCAGTTTGTATTTTATGTGACTTTTGATTTATTCTTTGCCAAATCTTATATTTAATTTTAATTCCAAATAAATAAAATTGTGTAGAAAGAAGGAGAATCTTAGTGCCAAAACATATGTAATATTTTGTGTAATATAGATTGTGTTTCTATTTAAACATATTGCAAATCTGTATTGTTTTGTGTCCTAGTTTATAATAACATATATTTCTCCTGTATGGTAATCTTTTATTTGTTCATGGGAGATGTTACTTTTAATATGCATAATGTAAATGCTCACATCAAATTAGATTTCATTAATCTGCACGTTAAAGTAATTAGTTGTTATTTTGTTTTATATATTTTTAAAATTTTAATATTTTTATTTTAAAATTTTATATGATCATTTACCTTTAATGAGAAAATCTCTTTTAATATTTGGTAATTATATATTTAAAAATAAAATGTTAACTTTTCCTGGATGTTTTTAAATGCTTTTGTGATTCTAATGAGAGTCATTGTTGGTTTATTCCAATTTCAGCCTTAATGTTTCAGTTGTGTGCATTTATTTTATTTAAGACTGTTTTCAAGTCTTTCTTTTACTTTAATAAAAACACAATTTTAATTAATTATTATGACACAATTTCAAAAACATTTTTCATCTCACGTACTTGAAATTTTCAGACATTGTACTTTATTTCCTTTTCCTTATTTTAAAAAATGAATATTTTCTTATAAATATTGACATATTATGGTTTATTGTGAACTTCTTACTGCCATTAATGGATTTTTATGCAACAAAAGCTATTTTAAAACATTTATTTTGATTAAAATTTTTATGAATGATGAAAAAAGGCCATTAAACTTTTTGAGAAATGAAAAAAAAAAGTTTTTTTACAATGAATTCAGTTTAGAATGTCTGAAAATATCATTCATGCATCAATGAAGTTTTTTTGAGTTTAGGTCATAAAATAGCAAATTTAGATTTGAGAACAGCCTTAAGTTAATACGATGTTCCTATCACAACTTATCATCTTTTCATTGCTTAGTTTCAAACTCATAATTCTAACTATTTTAAACTTTATTTTAAATAAATAGCTTAAAGCTGCTATCCTTTTTCAAAAGGTCACATAACATTTAAAATTTAATGAAATTCTGTGTTATCTGTTAATATATCAATATTATTATTAAGCAGATGTTAAAAATTTAAATATTTATTGAACTGAAAGATAAAACTTTATATTTAAACTATAAAAGTTTTACACTATAGGTGTGCACATATAAACAAATGTCATTTGTGTTGTGGCTGCTAATTGTGAAATATTTTGTGGCAATATTGTGAAATTGATGCTATGATGTTCAAAATATAATTTATAAAATGATGTTGAAGCTTATTTACACATATCTTGAATTATTCAGAAAGTGGTTAAGAAATATCTATGTCTGAGTTTTTGTAACATATGTAATTAATTTTATTGAAGTAAATATGAATTATTAAAAGTATTTCTTTTCTTTTAATTTATTAATAACAACACCCAAATGATCATAAAATTTCTTAATTCATACACATGTGCACATGAGCAGTTATGAATGTGGTATGTTCCAAGGGCAATTTGATTTTTATAGGAGCCAATTCCTGATTTATTATTAACCCATTCCTTCTCCATGTTTTTAAAAAGGTGTTATAAACTAACAATAAAACTAATGCATGATTTTTTTAAATTAAAATGAAAAAAAAATAAAATTTTTAAAAGTTACCATTCAAAAATTTAAATTGCTTTAACACTCAGATTAATTGTATGAAATATTAAAATTCACAACTAGACAACTTTCACATAAAAAAGTTTTTATAATTTTTCAGAATTTTTAAATGTTTCAAATATTTTGAGATGTTTAGTGCACTTGTATTTGTTTAATAAAATTTTATTCCTTTTCACCCTGTAATATGTTACATGAAGAAACTTTTATACATACATGAAACAATTTAAGGCTATGATTAAGGTCTTGAATTACATTTAATATAAAAAATATTTGAAGTATCTATATGAGGTATTGCCATAATGATAAAATTAATTCTCAAATGAGCATCCAGAGGTAAGAATATCATTAGTAAATTTCTTATAACTTTTGTGCAGGTCTCATGCACAATTCATATATACATTATGACAAGATATACATTTCAATATTAAAATGTAATTTATATTGGAGTTCAATAGGCAGTAATAAGGAAGAGAAAGCCCACTATCAGACTAAAAATAAGAATCCATAAGTACTTTTTGTGTACAGAACTATTCTAAATGAAGTACTAAAATGAATTATAAAAGACACCAGTACTTTAAAATTAATTGTAAAATGTGAGTGTCTCTTCAAGAAATTTTGAGAAAATAAAAGTGGGGACCATACTACACTTTTGTTTCACATTAGTGTTAGTTGGAGACCAACAACAAAATTCTTCTACATGTAATAGCAATTAGCAATAATGTATTGCATATATTTATGGATTTATTGTAAAAGAAATTGGTACAAAAAAATTTTTCGTTTAGTAAGCTAATTAATTGTAGAACTTGTCATGGTTAAGGCACTTTTGGCTTCTTCCATGTCAATAAGAATTGTTTAAATAATAATAAAAAGACACATGTTATATATAGACAGGGTAGGCATCATGATTTACAGGTCGTCAGGGGTTCGTTCCTTGTCGTTAGGGGGGGGGGGAATAAATGTATAGAAAGAATTTACAGAGAATTTTTTTCTATTCCTCTAAATTCGTCATTAATAAAGATTACAATTGCTAGGGTCATCAATCACAGCATGAAAGAATTAGAATTTTATGTGTAAGTAAGAGACTGGAATCATAAATTTTCTTAAAGAAAAAATAGAGGTTTTAGATTAATGGAATGCTTCAATTATCTGCAAAAATCATGCAATCTCATGCTAACCCTATAGAAATATCTCAGTATAGAATTATTTATTACCAAATATATATCTATATATACAGGGTGTCCACTCTCTATGGTGTCCAATAGCTAATTCCTAAACCATTAGTTATAGACATATTAGTTCCAATTGCAAAAATGTTTTAAATGAAGTAAAAAAAAAAAAAAAAAAAAAAAAAAAAAAAAAAACAATTTTTTAAAACAATTTGGTTATAAAAATTTTTTTTAAAAATATCTCGTCCTATAAGTTATGTTTAGCAAAATTTTCCTGTTACACTGACAAGTAACACAAAGTCTCATTATTCTATAAATAATGTTGACTGAGTAATAGCTGTTTAAAGTTGGAGAATATTTTTTGCTACAAATTAGGGATCATTCACAAAAGTAGAAATATAATTTTATCAGCTATATTAATAAAATGATTGAGAGGAAAACCAACATTGCTATATAAATGTGAAATATTTAAGTTCATTTTGACATATTAATGCAAAATATACAATTTGTAATAAACATAGGAGGGAAAAAAACTGGATTTTTGATAAAAGAAAATGATGAAAATAGTTACCTTAATTCTTTAGAAAGTGATAAATATTTTTAAATGTTATTAGATTACACTAGTCTGCAAATGTTGGGTTATGTAATGTTTTTTAGATTTCGATAATTGATTCTTATGTATTCTATACTGCTACATCTGAAATTGACCTTCATTTTTTACCATCATAATGAGTTTTGCAAATCATTAATTTTGAAATTTAAAAAAGAAAAAATAGCGAAATTTGCTACTATAAAATAGATGTGATTGTTGTGTTTTTAACTTCTGATTCTGATAATTGATTTCAATGTATTTTTTAGTGCTGAATCTGAAGATTACTTTCATTTTTAACCATCATGTCAGGATTTTTTTCAAAATGTAAACTTCAAAGTTAAACCTCTTCCCCCAGCTGTTTAGCTGTAAGAATCCCAGTTTAAGCCAGAAAATTGAATTAAATTAAAGTTTTACATCTTTTTTATAATGACATTTAATATTTGTAAAAAAAAATAAAAAAAATATATATATATAATGGTTAAAAATGAAGATAATGTTCAGATTCAGTGCTAAAAAGTACATAAAAATAAATTATCAAAAGTTAAAAAACACAGCCATCTCCTCTATTTTATAGTATTCAATTTTTGTTGCTTTTCAACTTTGACAATTATGATTTGCAAAAAAAACTTTCATGATGATTAAAAACTATGGTAACTTTCAGATTCAGTAATGAAAACTACTGAAAGTTTAAAAATACAACCATTGCAATTTTTTGTTAACTAATTTATAACTTTTCCTTAAATTTCTTGGTGGTAATTTTTTACATTATCCTGTAAAACAAGTGTAAATGATAACCACCAAAAATCATAATAAGATTAGACTGTCATCGAATTTACATCAATATGTAAAATTTTATCTTGATTGTATTTTTGAAAGTGAATAAAAGTTTGGGTACAATTTTTTAACTGAAAAAACATATATATGATAATGAAGTTAGATAAAAACTTATAAAAAACTTAATTTTTTATTAAAAGAAACATTCTCAAATCATGAGAAAATGAAAACATATGTTAAAATACAATTATTTAAGGCAATTTGAAACTTAATAAAAGTTAACTCATTCATAAAACTTGTATGATTTTTTTCAAAGTGCAGATACACATGGAATAAGTTCTTCGTACTTAAACAGTTGGTATAAGACCCCTCAAAGCATGGCAGAATTCATTTGTATTCATATGCAAGAAATTGGTATAACTCATGCATTTTAAAAGTTTCATAACTCAGTCAAATTTAGTGTTATATGAATAGGACTTTTTATTTTGTCTTACTTGTCAGTGTAACAGGAAAGTTTTACTAAATATAACTTATATGATCAGGAGGCCTAAAAAAAATTTAAATTTCGTAATTTAAAAAAAATGTTTTTATTGATCCAAATTACTATTAAAACATTTTTGTAACTGGAACTATATATCTATGACTAATGGTTTAGGAATTAGCCATTGGACACCTTTGAAATTGGATACTCTGTATATATATATTATATGGCTGTTAATGATTGGACACCATCAATTTTAGACATTTTGTCGAATACTTAAAAATATATTTGGCAGATTTTTCTGAAATTTCAAAGTATGATGAATATAATCCAATTCATATTTATCAACGGCGATTGGATCAGAAGGACAATTAAGGAGCCAACAAAAAATTAAAGGAAAATAATAATGTTTGGGATCACCCTGTAGATAAAGATTTGTGAAATGATATTTTGCTATAGATCAAAAGTATAGGCCTATAGTACAATATGTATGTATTCATTTGTAGAAGAATGGAACATATATTCAAGTAGATATATCGATTTATTTTTTTAAGTTAAAAAAAATCTTGAATATTTTTTGTTTATATCATGTAGGGCTTTTTACCAAATTTTATGCCAGTTTCAAAAAATTTCACAAAATTTAGTAGAAATCTTGTAGTGCAATTGGAATGTATCAAATATTTGATACATTCCAATTGCCATTGATATCCAGCTGCCATTCATAAATATGAAGTAGAACATACTCTCCATTTTCTGAAATTCCAGAAAAATCCAACAAATATATCTGTAAATATTTGTCAAAATATTTAAAAATCTAAGTGCTCAATCATTAATGGCCATATAGTGCATACAGGGTGAGTCATAATTATCAAAACAATAGGCTACCTCTTTAAATATTGCCCCGAGGCACAATACTATACTGTACTACCCGTACTTCCAGTTGCAAAGTTTCATAAAAAAAGATGCAAAATTTGATGAGATAAATTGCAACTTCATATTTCACAACTTCTATTTAAAAAAATACAAAAATCAAATTTTTGTATGGCTTCTGTAAGGTAAATTTTCTAATTAGGAAATTTTTCTTTATCCTTTCCTGAATTAAACAAACAAAACAAAACAAAAAAATGTCATCTCGATATCTATAAATCTCACAGAGATATTAAAATCCAAAAGGCTTGACTTGCACCACTTAACCACATCTCTGAGTGATGAGTTTTTGACTCATTTCGAATGCAAGACAAACATCATCCACAAATTGAATGTTATTAAAAATCGATTTAAGGCAGTGCATTTTCTTTGCACACAAAATAACAGCAAATAGATTTTACGTTAAGCCTGCTTTTCTAAATATGCTGTTGGTCAGCATGGGTTGAAATATCTAGGTCCGGTCCTGAACTGACTCATAAAGGAAAAAGTTTGGCTCGGCCATGAAGAAAGTTAAAATTATAACCCAGATCAGCCTTGAATTTCTACATAGTTTTTTGCTTTGATATGGTTAAAAATTCATTCATATGGAGAAGTTCTGACCAAAAATATTATAGTTTTGCATGTTTATAATTTTCATTATTAATAATTTGCCAAAGCCATGATATATTTACTTTATTAATGAATCTGCTTTTATGAGACGGAATCACATAGGAAAGAAAAAAAAAAATGTGTTAAATGTAGACTATTTTTCTCTGAGGTATTATTATATTAATTTTGCATGGATAAACACATTTTTCCATTTAAGACTGGATTCCATCATAGTTAGGTCACGGTATAGTCTTTTTCACTGGTTTTATTTTATTTTATTATATATTATTATTTTGCCTTTAAATCTACTATTTGTTTAAAAAATGAATTAATTTTTTTTTCTAAAATAAAGGAGATTTTTAAATATGCATTTTCTGTAAACATTTTTGAACTGAGCCAAATTTGACTCATTTTATGCATACATTAGTTCAGTCAGTGACAATGATTTTAATACAGATTGTGCTGAGACCAAGACTGAAAATTTCATCCTGTACAGACCTAGGAAGAAGGAAGCCAGTCCCGGTACATTATGAAAAGCATGTTAGGCCCAGCTTGGCCAAGTCTTCAGAAAAAAAGTCCTGGGGCCTGACAAGGCTTGGTTCGAGAATACAGACTATTTTTTAAAAGCCTTGTCAGGAGGATAAAAAGCTTGAAGTTGTGAGAGCTAAATTTAATAAGCATATTCATTGTGAACTTCTTTGACTTCCCTCATTTATTAAAGTTTTCTTTCTTATTTTATTATTGGAACATAGTAAATAATAACATATTTATAAGAGAATGACAATTACTGTCAAAAATTTATTCTTCGTCAATGAAAATGTTGGAATTTTTCAAATACAGCGCATGTAAAAACTATAAGGAAAGCAAAAAATATTAATTTTTTTTAAAATAAATTTCAAAACAAATGAAACTTTTCCTCTTATAATATGTATCATCAAGCTGAAAAGCTAATAAAAAAGTCAACAAAATTCGACCGTGAATATTTTATTATAAAAATAAAGTAATTGTACGAAAAAACATTCTGTAAAAATTTTAAGGACACCAAAATAAGTTTAATATAGTAACCAAAGAAACAAATGTTTAATGTATTATGCACTCACCTATCAGTTTAATGATTACAAATATTCCATCATACCTTGACATCATTAATTTTTGGGGCAGTTTGGAATTATTTTTGTATAATTCATCTTCAATTGTAATTCTGAGTCCTGATGCTGAAGAAAATGCCTTTCATTTATATAAACTTGTCTTCTAGATTTACCCATAAGTTATCAACAAGATCAAAATCAGAATTTCTGATCGGCCATTGTACAACTTCAATATTTTTCTTATAGAACTAAAGTTTTATCTCACGACTTGTATGGATAGGTGTATTATCTCGTAGTTATATCTGTTTTTTCCTGTCAGAAGTGTTGCAGAAAATGAAAGATGATCAAAAAGAGTTTATATATGTGTCTTTGAATTAAATTATCCTGAAATATATATAAGTTATACCACATCGTTGAACGAAAAGCAGCCCCAGGTTGCAATTAATCTGCCACCTAACTGCTGTTTTAATAAAATGTCTTTTTCTTTTCTTAAATCAATTGAATTAATTTTCTCTGAGAAAAGAAATGAAACTTGAATGGTCCTGATGACTGGAAATAATATTGCGATGATTAAGGAAAAGAATGAGATTTCATTAAGCATCAGTTAGGTGCCATATTTGTTGAACATGGGGTTGCTTTTCATTCAACGACGTGGTGTCACTTCTATATCTTTCAGGAAAATATTATTCAAAGACACATACACAAACTCTATCTTTCATTTGTTGCAACGCTTCTGGTAAGAAAAAAAAAACGGATATAACAGTGAGATAATGTGCCTATCCACACAAGTTGTGAGAAAAAAACCTTAGCTCTATAAGAAAAATATTGAAGCTTTGCAATGATTTCTCATAAATCCTGATTTTAATCCTATTGATAACTTATGGGGATATCTAGTAAAGTTATTTTATAAAAATGGAAGGAATCGGAACACAGATCTACAATTTAAGATGAATAGTACAAAAATAATCCCGAACTGCATCAAAAATTAATGATGTCGAGGAATGATGGAATATTTGCAATCAATCTCCATAGGTGAGAGCATAATACATTAAATATTTGTTTCTTCAGTTACAGTATTGTATTTATTTTGCTGTTCTTAAAGTTTTTACACAGGCAAAAATAGTGTTTTTGTACAATTACTTTAATTTCATAAAATACTCACAGTTGAGTTTTGTTATTAGCTTTTCAGCTTGATGATACATATAAGGAAAAAAACTTTATTTGTTTTGAAAAAAAAAAAAAAAAAATTTATATATATGTGTGTGTGTGTGTTTTGCTGTCCTTATAGTTTTTACACGTGCTGTTGCACGGTGGTATTAAGAAAATGACAAGTCTGTAACAAAGTTGCCCTGAATATAAAGTTGCAGCTGTATTTTTTTTTTTAAATTTTGCTTGTATTTTGGAATATCATATGTCGACTGGAATACTAATAGAAACCCAATACATTTCCCCCTCCCTAATTTATTATAAAAAAATTTGGTTAAAAACTAAGAAGACAGTTATTTGCAAACTACATTTTTATGAAAATGTAGAAGTAAATTTGTAATTGTATGACACCTGTTATTGAAAAATAAAAAATGTAGTCTATGATCATCTACTCCTCTACTGAACGGTCGTAAGAAAACTTCAAATATATGTTATGTAGATCATGCAGCCAAGGTTTTCATAAAAGAGTTTAAAATTTCACTACCAGGTGGCAGTTAAAAACATAAAAAGAAAGATAATAGTTTAAAAATAATAGAATAATGTAAATTTTAACTATTTAAACACCTCTGTGCTCTATGTGTACATACCTTGTCAATCAGCAACATGCTGAGAGCTTGTTTTATCAATGGCTGTATGTAATATATCAGTAGGAATGAGGGAGACATTGTATATGATGCTAGCTTCATTAGCAACATGTTTTTGATAGATACAATGTTTGAGAAACCCCCACAGCCAGAAGTCACAAGGTTTCAAATCTGGTGACCTTATTTGGCCAGGCAACCAGAAAAGTATGCAAGATGACATTCATTAAGGAAGTTAGTTTGAATCATATTCTTTACACATCTTGCTTTTATTATCAATTTAATAATTATTAAATACTATTAATTTAGAAACGTGGTTATTTGGAGAAACTGCTCCCCCCCCCCCTTCCTCCAATCAACCCAATATTTTGCTGACAAAGAAAGTATATAGGGATAATCTAAATTGAAAATTATCATTTGTTTCTCAATCAGCTTGATTTTTTTTTTTTTTTCAAGACTCATTGCAATGCACTTACTTAGTTTTATGCTGATTAGAAAATGATTTCATTGATAACTCTAGTTTCTTTGAGATTTATTACAATAAGTCCAAGATAGGGAATGTTCATGAATAGTTTTAGTATAAGAAATAGGTGTAAGAATTTAAGGGGGCTCAGGGGTTGAAAACTTTTCAAAAAATCGATTTTTTTATGATCTAGTTTGATTATTCAATTAATTCTTAACTCAATGCAAAAAACCGCATAAAAGTATTTGTATTTTTACTGGAGTTATAAGTATTTATGTATCAACACTTTCATAGCCGCACCCATAATTTCAACTTTAAGTCGCATTTTCAAAAAACTTGATTTTTGACAACTAACACAAAGATTTTAAAAAACTATTTGATGGAATGGCTTAATTATTATTTTTTTGCATGCATATAACATCATTATCTATAGAATGAATTAAGGATATAACTATCACTTAAAAAAAAAAACATTATTAAAAAATCTCTCAAATTTGAAAATTTAAAACCCCCCTAAAAAATACAACTTTTTTTTCATTAAAAATACTCAAAATATTAAATTATCTAAAATATATTAATTTATTCTATAGATAATGATGTTATATGCATGCTAATATTTTGCAAACACAATATATATTTATAATTGCCAAAAAGATTAAAATTTAAAAACAGTAAAATAGTATTAACTTTTATATTGTTACATATTGGCTTTTATGTATTGTTTTCTTATTTACATAATACAATAGATCTTTTAAAAATTTCCGTCAGAGTTAGCATTTTGGACCAAATTTTCTGAAAATAGCAGAAGAAACAGTAAAAAAAAATGGAGAAAAATGCCTTGTCACATGCCTATAACTTGATAGGTAATTTATTTATCAAAAAATGGAAAAATCATTCTGATTTCAAATCGCTTCCATAATAAAGTCTGCCAATTTTTGGATTTATAAATGCATATGTAATTGTGTCAGAAAATTTTACACTTTTTAAGCAGTGAACTGAAGAACAGCCTTTAGCAATTTTCCTTTTATTTTAATTAAGGGTGTTCTCAACTGCTCCGCTCAACAAGTGGAAAACATTGACACATTTACAAACTCATTTTTTAATGGAAATATATAAAATTGGAATGCCTTACTATGGAAGTGATTTCTAATCAAACTTATTTTTCCATTTTATGAGAGTTAATTCGAATCAAACTTATTTTTCCATTTTATGATACAGTACAAAGTCTCAAATCCGGACATCCGAAATCCGGACATTTTTCTAACTAGCTTTTTTTTTTTTTTTTTTTTGTACCGTAATGTATGGAATAAACGCCGCGGCGTTTACGAAAATTTTGAGCAAATTATTCAGTGTTTCAAAAGAAAAAAAAAAAATCACTTTTCTTTTCCTTTTTCCCCGTGTTCGCGATGTTACCGATCTTAAATCAACAAATGCAATGCGTCATGAATCATCCTTTTCCAAGAAGTACGGTGACTGGAGTAAACAGGAAGGGACAATAGATGCCTGCTTTTATTGCACTTCGTTGTAGAAACAAAGTATTGGAAACAGGGGCGTGCGAAAAGAAAACTGCCCACGGGGCAAAGTTGCATTTTGGCGCTTCCTTCTCCCAACTTTTTTTTTATGACACGCCAAAAATTAAGTTGATGGTATAAATTTGGCGCCCTTTAAATTTTCACGCTCGGGGTGATCGCCCCCCCCCCCTTTCGCACGGCGCTGATTGGAAAGGTTTTTTTTTAATTTCACAATTGAAATGTCTCTTTTGTTGGTACTCTTTTGTTCTGTTACAAAAACTACAGTATTTTCGATCCCCTATCAGTGCAAGATTTTCTAGTTCTCATTCTTATGATGATTTACATAAAAAAAAATCTATATATTTATCTAATAATGAGAGCGAAATTTTGTAATTTCCTTCTTATGACAACTGATAAGATATTTATTGATGCACTTTAATTCATATTCCGTAAACGTATAAAAAAAATTTCCAAGAAAGTTTATAAAAATTTTCTAATAAAGAAAAAAAGTGAGAAATTATTTAAATTCTATTCTTTTATATTTAAAAAGGACCTCGTGAATGGTCTCATCAAAACCGCGATGTTTGAGTGTGGAAAAAGAAATTAATGAGCTGCAAACAAGCAAAAAAAAAAAAAAAAAAAAAAAACAGAAAGACACGATAAGCAAAACAAGGTTTCTTTTTATTATTAAAAATAAATCGATATCTTCTCTTATAATTTACCGATTCCGTTCAAATTTTCAGCAAGTTGCAATGATAGTGAATTAGGGTGTGTAATTTTTATTAAAATATAATAAGTTATTCAAAAGTTACAACATCCTACAAAAAGGTCCAGTACGTAGCAACTGCAAAGAAAAACAAGTGCTCTGCAGTTTTTCAAAAGTCAACGTTATCAGAATAAGGCTCCATTCAGATTGCAATACTCTTCCCTTCAACTGAATCCTTGGAAAAAGTGTGGAAGTCCTTTTGTATAGGATCTGCTTGCAGTTTCTACATAATAGAAACAATGGGAATTAACAAAAGAATCGGCAGATAAGCAATCCACCCTACTTGACGGAAAGGTTTTCTTTTATCGGACAACCGCTCCTTTCCTGCAAAACTCATTAAGATCAAAAACACCACGACAAACGAGCCGACACCGAACTTCAAGAAGTGGTAAAATGTGTTTGGGCCTGCAGAAAGGAATTGTGCTTGGATTTTTTTTTGTTATTGTTAAAGAAAAAATATTTTTTGTGGCGGGTTTACAAACTGATATACATTTCGAAAAATGAAATATGTTCAGAATTGGGAGCGGTGTTTTCGAGATTTTACAGTATGTATTTAAAGTAAGAAAAACAACATATCAAAAAAATTTCAGGAAAAAATTCCGGATCCGGAAGATCGATTCTGTAATATAAATATTCTATTCCTACATTTTTTTTTGACAATTAGTTATTTTAATAATTTAATTAGTCTAATAATTCCATTTTTTGCCGTATTTATGCGATATTTTGGATATGTTATCGCATCCTTAATAAGAGAAAATAATTTCTTACGATATCAATATTTGAGGGTGCGGCGTTTCTTCCCTAAATTACGGTAAGTATAAAATTTTGAATTCTTAAAATGATTGAAAACTTGTCCACTACTATAACAATTCTTATAGGCCCTAACGAAAGTTTGGGATCGGCGTAAAAAGTCCTCGATTAATTAGATGATGTAATCAAAGGATTGGAGCAGAGGAACATCGTAACAGGACAGGAACTGATGTCTATTTACAGAATCAAAGAAAAAGTTTTCGCCGAGAAATCGAAATTAATGAAGCAGCGCAAAATAACGGACATGTTCAAAAGACAATAGTGAAAAATTGAATTTATTAGTGAAAAATTGAATTTATTAGTGAAAAATTGAATTTATTAACTAACATTTGTTGTGATTCAGATAAGCTTTTATTTATTTTTATTAAAATAATAATCTATCTACTTTAGTTTTATATTTTTTTTCCGGTATTGTAAATGTGTTTCTGGTGTAAATAATTCGTAGGGAAAGGGATTCAATGTGGATATTTATTTATTTATTTATTTTTTTCATTTAAAAAACTTTTTTTAAGGTTATCTCATTATTATTTAAAATATCTTCTTTAATATTATTATTTTTCAGTGCTAAAAATGCAATTTTGATATAAATCACGTACTTTTTTTTAGAAAGGGGGGGGGGGGTATATTCTAAAAATGATCTGAAATTCGGAAAAGTCCGAAATTCGGAATCGCCGAGGTCCGGAGGATTCCGGATTTTGGACTTTGTACTGTAGTTAAATTACCTATCCAGTTCTAAGCTATTTCGATCACGTGTTCACCCGTTTTTCGACTGTTTTCATTGGGAAACGTGCTCAAAAACGTCAACTTTGAAGGCTTGGTATGAAAGATCTATTGTTTTTTTTTAAACAGAAAAATGAGTGCAATTAGACAGTTTCTGAATAACAACACCTGCTATTTTCATGCATTTTTGAACAAAAATAAATTAACGCATATGTCACAAAGTTGCCCTTTTTGATTTAAGAACACCCTTAAACATGGGTTGTTTTTCTGCAAAATTTCTTTGTTGTCCCCCTCCTGTGATAAGTTGCCTGAGGACCCAGAAAGAGTTTGCAATGCTAGAGAGAAAAATATGCCAATTGGCACAAATGATTCAAGATATGTATTATTTAAGTAAAAACTAGAATCTGCTAGTTTCTAGAAGCATTGTCACCTTTATTAACTACTTTGCAATGAGTGTACTTTACAGAAGTCTTGATCTTTTCTTATCTTTAATTCAAAGTAGAAATTCTTGTCTAATTCAGTTACTCAAATGATAAGATTAAATAAGGTAAAATTTATTGTTCAAATTTACTGGTAGAAATAAAGGATTCTCAGCATCTTGCTTCTCATATACAAGATGATCATGAAGCAGTTAATGAATAAACTCATCTAAATTTATATTACTCATTTTGCAAAGATAGATGTCAGTTTTCATCTTTGTATCTTTGTGTATGTGAATGGCTCATGATACTGTATGTTTACAACAGACAAATATTGAAACAGAAAGAAGGGCAAGGTTCCCAAAATCTAAGCTTTTACTTTTATTCATATCATCAGCACCAATAGCTACATTTTGAAATTTTAATTTACAAAACATCTGTACAGAAGCATACCAAAGACGACAATGTCACAGTAATAGCTGTATTTCAAAGAAACTGTGTTTCATAAATTTGACTAAATTTTAGTCTGTTAAATTCATTTACAATAATATATTAATTTATATATAAAATAGACAAACTTTATAAATTTTAATTTACATTTTTTTCATGAATTATTGTAATTCAATGCTTTAGTTTTCAGAAGACGTCGCCTCATATGGAAACAAAACCAATAAATTAGTGAAACTCATGAACTATATTTAAAATAACAATCAATAAATAATACATCTAGAATAAAATATCTAGATAAATAGGCCCACTCTAAAATATATCATGGAAGATTTTGTTTAACCCTTTATATTCCAAATTATGAATCAAAAAATTGCTCTACTTCAATAATTACCTTTCTTAATGCCTGAAGATAAGAAGATTTATATAATAATATGAAATTTAGACTTTTTTATTAAAACCAATTTAAGAATAAAGGATTGTATATATCTTTTTTTTTCTAAAATAATTGCAAGAATAATTACATTAACAACAACAAAAAAATGTTCTTATGGAAATCTCCTAAATCTTATTCTGGTCCTATTTGCAAAAGGAAAGCTTTTTGTCAGTTTCATATTTTTCGTACTATATTTTTTAAAAAAGAAGTAAACCTATATAAATGTCTAAGAATATAATTAACTTTAAAAAATCTATTTAGCTTCAAATTTTTTGTTGTGCTTTCTAAATGGGATCAAAAAATATATATTTTATAAAAAGTAAAATCTTTTATTAACAGAATATTTTTACTAAATTTTCCCATAACCTTTTTGATCCCTGAGTCTCCATATGGGGACCTCAGTTTTGTCCCATTTTTTAAATAATACTCAAGCATAATTTCAATATCATAATGATATGTTTCAAGGTCTAATATTTGAAGTAATGCAAATACAATAAAAATTTTGTTCTGAAGTCAAATGGGAGAAGAAATAATTCAGTAATACTCAGTAACAAAGTGGTTATAGTAATTAAAATTAGTGTCAGATCAAACTTTTGTTTATTTAATCTTTTAAAGAGGGTTATGTGTTTTATAAAAGATTTTGTTGAATAATCAAGTAGACAAAAAACAATCATGCTAATTAGTCTAATTGCTATATTAAACTTATGAGTTTAATTACTTACATTAGATATATGTACATGATAAAGTTTATTACTTCCATGCTATTTAAAATCTTAGTCTATTTTCCATTCATGAAAAAAATATTTGATTTGACATTTGAGTACTAAGAAACAAAATGTTAAAATTTTGTGGCTGTTCAAAGGATGTAATATAGAAGACTAATTTATATTAATATATTCAATAAATTCTTGCATACTGTACGTTTGCATGAATTTCAAAGAATTGATTTGAGTGCAAAATTTATATTTACAGTTTCAAGATAAATATAACTTTAGTTGAGAAATGCAGTATAATTTTTTTTTTTTAGTATTCTATTGAAGGGTTAAACAAAATTTGCCTTGATGACCTATTATTATAAACACTTATGGCTTTCTTTTCATTCATTCATTCTTAAAAGAATAAACAAACACAAGCACTCTCTAGTTCACTGTACATGAAAAACTGCATATGCTGAATGTAAGGAACTTGAAAATTGGATGCAAAAATATAGATAAGTGTTCCATATGAAATGAATAACAAGAATCTTCAATGATCAATGAAAATGATTTTAAAACATAGTATTTATCTTTCATATAATATGTATATATAATATATATATATATTCTATATCATTTATATATAATTTTTATCTCACAGATAGAACAGTATGACAACTTCAACATTTAAATATATTGCCCAAAAATAAACCTTTGATGAAGCTTGTCAAAAATATAGTTTTTAATTACAATTTCGGTGAAGTGTTGATTAAGCACAATTTACATCAAAGAAAAGAAAAATAATGTTTAGATGTTTTAACACACATACACACATTTGTTTTTAGCAGCTATTCTAATGGAATTAAGATTTTTATAAATCAAGTGCATTTTTGATTCACATTTTTTCCTTATATACATACAGCACTGATCTAAAACATTTAATATGAAGCATTGGATCATGGTAGAAAGATAACACTCTCACATAGGAGCTATTAAATTGAATTTGAGCAATGGCAGGGCAGCATGGTTTATTTCAAGGTAAAAGGGATAGTAAATAATAGCCATGTAAATATGGCATGTCATTAATCGTTGTGTAATGTCTATATAATATCAAAGTAGTAATGATACTGACATGAATATAGTTGATAGAATGGCCAATATTGTATTTTCTAAAACCTTAGAAACATTGGGTTTATATTTCATTTAAAAGCTTATTTGCCACATTAGAATTTTAAATCTTCTGCATCAGCTATATTTACAGAAGAAGTAACTTTGATCTTATATTTAATATTTTCTATAAAAATATAGGCAAATTTTACATGACGTTGAAAATCTGTCAAAGGATATATTTTTCAGTTTAATAAAAACAAAAATACAGCAATTCCTTTTTTCATCGACAAAAATGTCAGTTCAGTTAAAAAAATTACTGTAAGTGACTTAAATAATAATTTAAGTAAATATATTTCTTATGTTTAATAACTAAGCTTGTTAAATAATATCTATGTACTGATCCCACAATTCTGCTAATTATATTAGCTGTGGCATTTTTATGAGATCCTTTTAGTAAAGAGGGGGGGGGGCAGGAATATCCTGTTTTACTTTTAATTTTTAAAAGGTCATTATTTTTTTCTTCCTAAAATTTAATTGAAGTGCACTATTTTAAAAATAATTTAATAGCTTCATAGGTTATTTTAGTATAAAAAAGTTTTCTTATGAATGGAATGTGATAATAGAAAAAAGAATGCTGAAAAGCCTGTTACAGTTAGTGCTGTACTATGAGCATAATAGATAATAATCACCTCTAAACACCAACACTTCACACGAATTAAAGGCCTTACAGGCTTATATAACTTCATCAGACATGTATAATAATTCTCTCATGATTCAAAAGCTATATTAAGAAAACATTGCACATAAATTATGACCTAGTAATACGACCCAGTAAATAACTTCAACCCTTACCATTAAGCTAATATATATAAAAATTAGTGCATATAGACTAGTTGCTCAGTAAACATGGGCCATATTAAGGCACGGCCATTTACAGATATAAGTACTTTTCTTTAAACGCCAATGAGATGGCCATACATATGAGAAAAAATGTATTAATATGGTATATACAATGCATAAAAAGTTGACAATAATTAAAAAGTAAATCCAATCTTATAAAGCAAAAGAGAAAGAAAATGAACACTTTAAGAAAGCGTTTCAGCTTAAATAATAAAATCCAAAAATAACATGCTTCAGTATTATGCATATCTTGTGTCTCAGTAAATTTTGTTACATTCAAACTTACCTTAATGTTTGCACAAGAATAAAATTAGATGTCCTGATATGTGCAATCTAGCAGGAACTTCAATTATCTCTTTTTAAAAATAAATAATTTATCTCAATAAAATTATAATAAATAATATTTTCTAGGTATGAGTCTAAACATACATTCAGAATTTGTCACAGTCATCTCAGAAAAAAAAAGAAAGAATTAAAAGTGCATTTTGTCATACATTTGTTTTAGGTAATACCAACATCTAAGGCAGCTCATATGCACTACTTTCTATAATTGTTATCTTTCATAAAATTATAGCTTATATATTAAGGGTTTTTTAATAAAACTTAAGAAAATAAATTATATTTAAATGAAAGTTCATTTAAATATTTATTGTATGTTGTACTTTTGACCCGAGTATGCATTGTTACTCTGTAACATTAAAATTACTAACATACATCCAAATTCATTTATAACATGAGTAGAAAATACAATAAGTATATAAACCATTTCAAGTTGATGTTTTCCTGACTAAAAATAATTATCATACTACGCAATTTTTTTAGAAAAAGTGAAAACTTTAATCTACTTTTTTCTTTATGAATGCATGTGAAATCATTGGAATAGCAAGACACAAACTTATTTTAGGATTTTAAAGTTTCACGTAGTATAAAATTTTTATAAGCTGATCTAGAGATAGAACAGTACAATTGGGTTTTATAGCTACTTAGAAAAGAAGATACATTTGATTATTACTATATTATTAAAGATTAGTTTTTCTTTTCCACTAGAATTAATGATTTCTAATAAAACTTTTTGCTATACATAGTTGTTGCAGTTCAAAGAGATTTTTCTAAAGTTATATATTAAATGTTATAGTGAATCTTATAGCAATTAATTTTTCCTTTTTGACAAAGTACAAAATATTTTTTAAATGAACTATTGTCCTTATTTGCTTAAAAAGAGATTTTTGACTCTTTATTAAAACTGCATACCAATAAATATTTTTCTTTATTAATAAGAATAAATAAAAATAAAATTAATAACAGAATGTTATAAATGAGTTTGAAGGCATTTTCTAAAGAGCTTTAATACGCATAATTAATTCTGCTAAAATTATAAAACATATTACAGTGAAAGTATGTTATTTGTATTTTCTGTCACTTCACTTTATGTTACACTATTTTTAAGGCTTGAAATCTTTAAAACACATGAATCCAATGTGCTTTAATAATGAGTTTGGCACGGAACATTTTGAAATGTAATTAATCACAAAATGGTATGTTGAAAAAATGATAATAAAAATGTACCTAAACAATTTCTCACATCTTGTGTTTTTTTAAAAAAGTAGTTTTTTATTATTTTAGTTTTTCAAGGAATGCACCAATAATTTCAAAGTGAGGGGGAGGGGATCTCTCTTTCTCTCTTTTTTAATCTAGATTATTCAATGTTTTAAATTACATTTATTATTCTTATTGCTATCAAACCTTAATTTTACTACCCTTGTCCAATAAAAAAATTTTAAACTTTTTAAAAAATAATTAAAAGAATCTGAAAGAGATTTTTGTCTGTAGACACTTATCTGACTGCTTATCTATAAAGTGTTTTTATTTAAATATATCTATAATGTGACATAGGTATTAAAATAGGATTATAATAACTGGTAAAAAATGAATTTTAAATGTGATTTTAAGGCGATAATATTACAAAAGTTTAAATGATAGAAAATGACAATGTTAAAGTTGTGTGATAACATAAAAACCACTTTAGTCTTAATATGATTTACTAAATTTTACAATAAAATCTGAGATGAATGAGCATTGTATTTGGAAGTCAAAATACGTTGATACAACTGCTTAAAATTTTAGAGACTGTTAACCCTATTTCTACCGATGTCAAATGGCACCTTTAAAAAAACTTGCACTTATGGTTTTTCATTTGTAATTTCTAGATTGAAAAAATTACAAATCATTCTTAATATGTTGAAGAATTTTTGCTTATTATATTCAAAAGCCATGAGCAAAATAACCATAAATCAAAACCTTATGTCAGTTGATATCAATAGAAATAATGTTTAGACATATATTTCATACTAAGAAACTTAATTAACAGCTAAATAGTATAAATAATTATTTTTGTAACACATCAGCCCCAAAACTGAAAGAATTTTTTAGGCTACTTCCTCTATTAAGCAATTTAAAAAAAATATATTAAAGATCTACTAAATTTTTCAAAAATTTTGCTGTATAAAAAAGAATAAAATGTAATCTGAAAATAGTTGGAAGTTCAGGAGAAAACTTTTAAAACTACATAATTGTATATAATAAAATCATCCTATACAGAGTATGTCTTTAAAAAAACATCAAAAGATCTAATTTAAATATAGAAAAATTAAAATAGATTCAAACTTCATATTGCATACAAAAATGATGAGATAATAGCATATTGATTAAAATGCATAAATTATATCTGAGACATAACGTTTATATTTTAGTATCTAAAACAAACTTAGGTAATATATATATCAAATTAAAAATAATTTAAAAGTACTAAGCGTACAATGACTTTGAAATACATATTCAGAAACACTGAAATTTACCACTACAATATTTTGCAATTAGTTCATTATGTTTTGGAGCTGTGAGTTACAACAGAGAATGTGCAATTTTTTAAAAATATATAACAGTTATTTAACACTTTTTAAACTTTCAAATGCACATTTACATACAAAATTTACAGATTTTCTACAAAAAATTGTTTATTTATTATTGTAAAGTAGAGTTTTAGATAAAGGATATACTATAGATACCTTCGATAAATACTATAATTCACTAGCAAATGGAAGATTAAAAATTAAAAAATATATTCATGATTTGTTTATGTAATAAAATTTTAGGCATTTGAAGAAAAAAATCCAACTATTAAATTTTACAAATATTAAGAAAGTATTGTTGTTAATTAGGCAAATTGGTGATAAAATTCTTTTTTATATAAGTTTTTAAGCTTTCATGGAAAAGACCTCCCAAAGTTCTAAAAATGAAAAATGCTTTATATTGAAAATATGATCTCTACATAAATACTTTATAACTAGAAAATATTTGGTTTACAAGAATAGAAAATTTTCACACATACAAAAATAAATTTTCTTTCATAAATTAAACATAAAACTGAAGATAAATATCTAGAATTCAAATTTATAAATAATTAGTATCTTGTGCTCTATTTAACAGTAAAATAAAACCTTCCAATTCATATAAATAAACAGTTACAGATAAATATTCTAAACAGATATTAACTCCTCATTAGAAAAACACATAAGATTTTAAAATTGTTTTAAATTCACAGTGTAAATATATATATTACAAATTATAATAAACATACAAAAGACTGAATGCCTACAATTAACCAAAATAAACAAGCTATGTAAAAATAGAAGCATCTGGAGATAACTTAAATATACAATATTCATTAACTAACTACGATATAGGCAACTTTTAGTAACCTTTTGAATATCAGTGACCATACAAAAAATAACATTTAGTGGACACAGTACACCCAGTTACAAACAGTCATAGTTTCAACTGCTTTTAAACCAAGAATGAAAAAGCTGTAACAAACAAAAGCATTGGTTGAAAGATAATATAACATTGTCATACAATCTGAAATACAAGACAACAATGAAATAACATCCTTGAAGAATTTGGCTGCAGTTAGAATAGTTAGCACAGAGTTTAACTTCTGAAGCCTTGTCCATAACATACTGAGATTTAAATTCTTCTTCATATGCAGAAATATGGAATATGATTCAGAAAGGAAAAAAATAACAAATGCCAAGATACTTGGCAGAAGGTGACACTCAAAAGAAAAATTCAGCATACATGTTGCAGTTCAGTTTTTCTTTTTTGAATGGACAGGCTCAGAACACTCCAAGCATCTGGAAAAAATTAAAACATTATTAGATAAATAAGTTAATTAAAAACATAAAATTTTGCATTCATGACCATTTAAAATCTTTAAAAATTTTATAGGAAATGACAATTTTGAAATAGAAATGAAGATATTTATTCAATACAAAAGGCTTGGCTAAAGCAGTAATTGTACAAAATTTTTAAAATGATAAAGTTAACTATTCTGGTGAAACAAATACTTCAAAACAAGACCATTAAAACATATAGCTAAAATTTGTGAATATTTTCAAAAACAAATGCTCATT
This sequence comes from Maratus speculifer, assembly GCA_964019185.1. Lineage (NCBI taxonomy): Eukaryota > Metazoa > Arthropoda > Arachnida > Araneae > Salticidae > Maratus > Maratus speculifer. Next base: position 194,545,825 of record OZ025299.1, read on the forward strand.
CATAAAGGCACAAAAACTAAAATTTTCACAAACTTCTGCTATAACTTAAAAATTGTCTCAAAGCAATCAACTTTCAAAATTTATCAAATATAATGGTCTGTAACGAAATTTATTTTCTACTATCTGCGCTAAAAAAAGTGTTAAAAATTCATTTATTGTTTTATTTTTTGTACATTGAATAAAATAATTACTTTTATTTTATCACATTTTTATTGTTAAGTGTTCATGAAAATATTACTTTAACAAACTTATTATTTCAAACAAACTTATTATAGTCAATTAACATTAATTAACTTCTAAATAATCTTTATTTTAATTTGATATTTCAAAAATATTTTCAAAAAAGCTGTTTTTGTTCATATCTATCTTTCATAACTAATGGCCTTTTTAAAGCACATACTAAGCTATTATTATAACTATTGATGTACTTAAAATATGCCTTTCAGTTAATTTAAAATTGATAAATGAAAGTACTATCTGATTATATCATATTGGTTTTTCGGGTTACCCCATTTGTCAAGCACATACTTGTCAGAGTTTTGGTTTGATGCTTTTTTCAAATCTTAACTCAGTGCTTTCGGCCACATTTGTGAAATGTTTTTTTATTGTTTAAAATCTTAAGATGTGAATGGACCATCATTCTGTTGTTATCAGTATTGGCGTCTATTTTTGTAACCACAGTGTTTTTTATCTTTAATGACTTTAAAACAAAGCTGACCCATGTTCTGCAAAAGAGGAATCTTTCCTTCAAGTAGAGCTGAACTCCTTATCTCCTGATCCATTGTTGATTCCCTGCATCCTTTTGTGAACAAACCACAAAGAGGGTGCAAAAAAAGATTGCCAAGAAAAATGTAGAAAGATGACAAAATAATCATTTATACTCAGCCTTAGACACAGCAATATTCATAGCTCTTTCATCTGAGTTGCATGCCCTGTGCAGGTATATTTAAAGCAGATTCTTAAGAATTGGATAAAATTTCTTGTTTTCTATTAAAGTGATGAATATTTCAGAAAATTCACATCATAGCATTTTTTTAGTATGCTATATCATTGGCTTTCAGAGCCAGTTTTTGTGATATGACAATGATGACATTTTGATCAAAGGGGTAGCCATTAACTCAAGGTGTATCAAATTTATAGGAACACAAAAATTGCTATCTGATTTTTCCAATATTGGAGTCGACACCTAAATTTTAATACCCAATCTTCTCAAATGAACTGAAAAACTGAGCTTTTGGATGAGCCAAAGATTTGAGTTGTTCAGCAACAAAGTGTGTGCATGTTTGTATGTGAGGGGGGGGGGGTGAACAGTGTTAAAAAAAAAAAAAAAACAGACAAATCAGTAACCAAGAAGTAGCAAAAATGAACTAGTGGACTGTTTAAGTTTTTACAAATTATAGTGATGTTCTTTACAGAATAAATGCAATTGTATTTTATAAGCTTTTATCAAAGTCATAGAGATCATAAATAGTGAAAACATATACAAATTATGAGATAATGTGAGTCACGAAAATTTTGAAAAGCATGGACATCTTGTTCTGAATTGCATGAAAGGTAAATTCTGGGAACAAGAACTAGAATATAAAGGTTTAACTGTAAAATCATTACTGATCTTTAATTATCAACTAACGGGAAAAATCCATTTTGTTGTTGTTGTTGTTTTCCCACATAAAAAAAAATGAAATTTTTTTATTAAAAGAAACAAATTGCATGAAAATATTCAAATTATAATGAAACCATTTTGAAATAAAAAAATTCCAATGCATGAAAGCAGACTCCAACCTCCAACTCATTTTTAACTTTTCATGCACTTTTCTCAAAACTGTGCTTTTGCTAAATTGCATGCTGTTAAATAGAAAAAAAAACCGTTTGTAGGCAGATTTTTTTTTCACAGATAGGAATAAAATGATCATTTAAGCAAATTCTACTATGTTTAGACAATTAAACAAATCTTATTTTATTTTTTTTGCGATTAGATTATGTATTTAAAGGTGTATCACATAAGAAAACAGATAATTTAATTTTAAAAACAGTAGGCAAAGAATTGTAGATATGATCATTTCATGTATATCATTTTACATAATTTTTTAATTTTTAACTATCTGCACAAGGAAATTTTTACAGTGCGCACAAGTAGAAAAACCAGTTTTGGGAAAAGTGCACACAAAATTAAAAAAAAAAAAAAAAAAAAAATAGTTGGAGTCTGTGTTAAAGTACATATTTTCAATTTCAAATTGATCCAGTTCTAATTTGGGTATTTCGGTTTTATCAGTTTAGAATTGTATAAAATTTTTAAACATTGTGAAAAACAAAACTAATTATTTATTATTTTTAAATCTAATGAATCTCTTTAAATTAAATTGAAAATGATTAACATCCCATAAACATTTCTCCATTAAAAAAAGTAGTAAAAAATATTTACTTACCGGAATGTTTACGAAATTTTGGAGGCAATATTGCTACCTTCCTTTGGCTAAAGAGAAAAAAAAATGTAAATATTAAAATTAAGAAATCTAGTTAACATAATTTTTTTAATTAAATTTATGTTGCGTTCAGCTAGCAAAAGAAATCTTACCATCTATGCTGTCAATTTCATCGACAGACGTTTCAGATCTATTTGATTCACTCTGCTTCGCAGACTGCTGCAAATGGAAAAAAAATTGCATTAACATTCTGTTTGAATTTTTGAGGTCACAAGATAATCGTTCATACCATATCATTAGTACAATAGCCAACGTAATATAACACAGGATATTAAAACTATAAACTAGTAATCTACAAATGAATTTAATATTTTAATTTTTTCTAAATGAAAGGTACACAAAAGGATTCGGTATATCGTAATGACGACATAACGAAGGTATAGTTCTTAACTTGCATTCTGTCTTTTCGTAAGCTGAACTGAGAACACAAGAAGGTCTCATCACCTGAAAAAGGTTCTAAATTATGAGATCAACTTGAATAGAAAAGTGCAGATAGCAAACAATAAGATCAAAATATTAAGCAACCCAATTAACAGGGCTCACAAATAATCAGTAGGCACCGCCGTTAGGATTTAGATCGAGGCGCTCGTCAGATTTATTGCTGGGGCGCGGTGATTAGGCGATCACCCGCCCCAACCTGGCAGGTAAGAGCCTGGTCATTGGTTAAATAGAAAAAATGAAAGAGCTGAGCTGAGACAAAAACTTATTATTTTCATTTACTAATTCAATCTTGGATTTTTTTCTTTTGAAAATTGTAAGCAATATATTACAATGCAATGACAGACCCCAGATAAATGTCATTATCCTTTTAAATGAAGAACAGATTAATGATTTTTTGTGTCGTAAAATTTCATTATTACACAAAAATATTTATTCAGACGCTCATTTCATTTACGATTGCATATTCAGAAAGAAAATCGATAGCCAAAATGACACTTAACTTGCCTTATCATTGCAGTTTTTATGATCGAATAAAACTCAAATCACAAGTTTTCGTACTGTACTGATAAACTTTTGACAATAAAATTGCATTTTTAAATTTCACTGTCATACTGAATTTAAGTCTATTGTAATTTATGTTTTATATAAATTAACACGCCAAGAATAATTTCTTTTGTAATCTTATTTTATGATGCATTTGAAAATGTTAAATTTGTTCATAGCTTTCGCCATAGCTGACGAATTGGATCCATGAAGCTAAAGGATTCATAACCTTCTTCACAAAAAGAAATCAGAAACGATAATATATATAAATCCAAAACGGACATTGAGGTATCGTAAAATAATTTAATAGATACTTCAATAAAGAAAAAAGTATAACGTTTGTTTATGCGAATTATGGAAAGTAATGTCATTTGCCCCTGCAAGTATTTTATATTTTATTTTACTTACAAGGAAAAGAAAATTGAGAAAAATTTTAAATTTTAAATAACTGTTGCAGCTTCCATTTTGCTTTTATTATTTAAAAATACTACATAAGCAAATATGAGTATAAGTGTAGCGTATCCAGGATTTAACTTTGTGAGAGAGGAGGGTTGATTTAAATTCCGTTATTTTAAGCCTTGAGAAAGACATTGGATAGTGTTGTAAACAGAAGTAATGTTTGGTAATATGACCATAGTGAGAGAGGAGATTGGGAAGGGGAGGGGTCCCCGATGCCGAAATATCTTAAAAAGCGAATGGGTCTTTTCATACACTTTCATTTAACGGAAATGCATTGTGGCTTACACTTCTCATTCACAATATTTGCAAAAGAAAAACGTGATAATCTATGATTAGGATACGAAATTTTGATTATCGGGCCCTATTAAGGATAAAAGTTCTTTCTTATCCCCCTTCCCCCATCTTCTACAGCATCACCAGATTTTGATTAAATACATGCTTATTCATTTTCCAGTAATATGCGCTTATAAAAAGCGTTAATTTGTGAAGACAGCAACAAATTATCAACTGCTTGGAAACCATTGATCAAATTTAATTAAAAATAATGAGCTAAACTTACTGAATATTTTCCCCTTCATGTTTGACTGAACTTTTATATTTTAAAAATCTGAAAACAAAAAATACTCCAAAAATTTTAACTAAGCTGAATATTTTGGAAAAACAACATTGTATGTCGAAAATGGGTATGTATACATAAATTCTATTTCTAAACATCTCAGGTTTTGGAGGCTCCTTCTCCTTGTGCGAGAGTAACATATCCAAATGCCCTGCTGTAAATCAGGTTCAATTTAGAATTATCCAATGTGTTTTCAACATAATACTTATGCAAACAGCAACAGTTTTTATATTTTAAAAATGTCGGAGAAAATATTTTGATTAATTTACAGATGGATTTTCTTTTTAATAAGAAAAAAAAATCTAAAATACATAAATTATAAAGTAAGTAGTATAGTCTTCAGTATCCGATAAATTTTTCAAATTCTTTTGTAGAATTAAAGTCTCTGAAAATATATTTGCACAGTTTCGTTTCAAATGGTCTAGCCCGATAAGCATAGCGGATATGGCCCCCACAGCTGATGTCTGAAATAACTATGCTCAGTATGAGAGAACAAGAGAAAGTATTTTTAGCACCCCACCCCCACCCTGAACTGTCCTTTACATAATAGTGAATGCATGCGCCGGCGTTACAATTTTTCAAAAACGTTTTTCTCAAAAAGCACAAAAGTTAAAAAATGATACCAACGCTAATTATTGAAAAATATAATAGTTCACATTACACAAATATATATGTTTTTTCATTTTTTTACACAAATTTTAATATAGAAAAATAAACAAAAATATTTTTTAAAAAATTATTAATGTAGAAATTTTGTATTTACACCGACTAAGAAATTACAGAACAATGCTCAAAGTATGTACTTAAAAAAATCTTTAAAATCGAAAATGCGTTTTTTGAGTTATAAACATAATGCTAGCAACATGCTAAAATATTCGTAAATTTTCCTGCTTGTATTTTCAGAAATACGCTGCTTTCAAGGCATTGGTCGATTCATGACATTTCCACTCGGCGCGGCAGGTGCACCAAAAAAAAAGAAAAAAAAAAAAAAAAAGAGAATGTTTCCATACATACCACTTCCTTATAGGATTTTTTATGTTTAAAAATATTCTGATATTTTTGCACACTGAACATTTTTCTCGCGTAACAATATCAAGAACTGACAAACAAAATGGTAACATTTGGCGGCCATTATTTTCACATGGAACAATGCTATGTGGCTGTACAGTATACATATATAACGTATCTTTTTTGAAGTAGTGTGTGTGTGTGTGGGGGGGGGGGGGAGGGCTCTGGCACTGGACATCCGAAGATATCTGTAGGTGAAGAGGGTTTGACATTTAACATGTTTATCATTTTTAATAATATCAAAATTAATTTTTTTGTTAATTTTTTCTTTACACCTGTTATCTTACATTTTTAGGTCTATTTTCATATTTTTATGAAAATAAAAAGTCATTAAAACCATAGAATGATTATAAAATCATTTCATTCAAAAATATGAAATAACTCAACGTTCACCATTAATATTCTCCTGCCGTATGCATATATAATTCGAATAATATAACTCAGAAATTACCAAAAATTAGTATCTTTATACATATTTACAGACTCTATTCAACTTCAACTGCAAAATTGACTAGAATCGACCAAAGAAGTTGTATCGACTTGATATTATTACACGAGAAGGATGCGTAATACGCCAAAATAACAGAATGTTTACAAACACGAAAAAACTTATAGAGAAGTTGTATGCATGGATACATTTTCTTATTTTGGAGTACTGCACATCCTGCCTGAGTGGAATCAACCAGTGCATTCATAACAGCATACTTCTGTGACTACAAACAGAGAAAGTTATGGACATTTCAGAAGTCGCTAGCATCAATTTTGTTAGAACTCAAAAATATCTTCGATTTTAACGAAATTATTTTACTTAAAAGTACATACTTTGAGCATTATTCTGTAATTTTTCTGGTTGGTGTAAATATAAAATTACTACATTAGTAATTAAAAAAATATATTTTTGTTTATTTTTCTATGTTAAAATTTATATAAAGATGTGAAAAAGTATATAATCTGAACTAGTATACTCTTCAATAATTGGCTTTTTTTCATTTTTTTTTAAACTTTTGTAGTTTTTGAGAAAAACGTATTTGAAGAAATAGTAGCGTCGGCGCATACTTTTTATCTCAAGGACAGTTTAAGGTCAGAGGCTAAAGATATTTTATATTGTATTCTCATGATGAGCCTTATTATTACACATGTTATTTCAAATATCGGCTGTGGGGGGCGATTTCGTTATACTTATTCAGCTAGACCATATGAGCGGCATTTAATTTGTTTCAAAACAAAACCGTAGGAGAATTTACTTTTAATCAGAGATTATTATTACATTTAGATGTTTACGTTGACTACCAGAAAATTTGAATTATTTTTTCTGTTGTTAACTATAATAACAATCTCAAATATTAAACAGAGAGAGTGAGAAAAAATACCAATGCATATTATGACATAATATGAGAGAATAGAAAGGAGCACTATTTATATTGTGTTCTCATAAAAGTATAATCAAGGATTTACCTTTTACTGAATCACTGAGCAATTGAAATATTAAAAAATAGGAAATCTTCATTTAAATTTAGAAAAACAGGTAACGTAAAAAAGCTAATTAGCTATTAAAAAGCTGGGGAAAAAAATCAATAGGACCTAAAGTTTTATTGTTGAGATTCCAAACATCTTTGAAGGTCCCTTCCGAAATCGAATACCATAAATGAACGACAAATCTTGCTCGACATGTACCGTCCACAAAAATTTTCAGTACGTACATTTGCTGACTGATATTTTCAAAATGACCAATTTGACAGTTAGTGTTGAATGACGATAGCGTTAAAAAATAAAGAATGCGTGAGAGGTTTTTAAGCTATATCCCATTTAAAAAAGAGTATTTTTTATTTTATTTTTTATTTTTATTTTTATTTTTTTTTTTTTGGAAAGGGCAAAGGAACAATGCCAGTTAATCCTTACCTATATATCCACACTGTTAAAAAATGTTCATTTATTGACAGGTTGTAATCCGTGAAATTTGATCAGAAATTTTCCGTTTTGTTAGAAAAACGGAGTCTCTCAGCATATCTGTTGCCATTTTAAAATTACAGAGTTTCAAATACGGAATTATTACTCTAAAAATCTATCATCCAATGAGATTGCTGAATTTTTGATTGCCACAAAAGCTCTTCCTGCGCTTCAAAATAATGTTACGAAAAACAAACTGCAAAGACGGGACGTTCCTCAAAATACGTAAGCATTCCGGCAACTCTGCTGCAAAATCTTTTCCGTAAATTGACGGATTTTTCTTCTTTTACAGTGTACAAGGTGAGGACTTATTCTACATATCACGAGAGACGACAATGTCTCGAGTGACGCAGCAAAACCCAATACGGAAAGGGATGGTGGACCAATTGATACATTTTATCAAGTACACTATCTCTAAACTTTTCTTAGAACGCTGTAAAAAACTGCAAAAATGGGAGATTTTGGTGACTGCGAAGATTAAAGAATCGCAGATTTCAATTTTACATCTCAAAAACTGTTTTTTTCTCAAATATCAAAAACAAAATAGATGTATCAGACATTTCATAATGTTGTTTATAAGTTGTTTTTTTCTTTTTTTAATAGAAAAATCATTATTTAATGAGTTTAAATAAAAATGTATTAGGCAACTAGTAAAGCAATAAAAAATTGAGGAAAGTAAATCTTAAAATCTCCCGCTAGAACGCTAAAAATCTAATTAAATGAATACAATCTCTCTATTTCTTTTTTTTTTCTCTGCTACTATGAATATGTGATGTGTAAATATCAGAGTAAAGAAAAGCACAAATAACCAGAATAAAAGATACATGCAACATCATAAAAACCGGTTTTTCACTGAAAAAAATTAAAAGATAATTAAAGAGTGAGACAGCAAGAGACTCTTATTATGAACAAAGACACTCATGAGATAGAAAAATCCTTCCCCATAGGATTAACACTAATATCTCGTTTGCATTTCGACATTTTAAAGTTTTTTTGCATTGGATAGCCGAGATCCGTCTCTACATCGGGCCTTTTTTTTTACTTTTTCGATTTTGGTTGCATTTATTTTTTTAAATGACACACTCATTTTTGGAACCGGTTTTGAAAGTGAAAGTAACTTTATAAAAAATATCTGCGCCCAAAATCGAAAAAGTAAATAAATATAGTTTAAAAAACCAAAAAACACGCTTTTTAAGTATATCAAACTAAAAAGTGAAAAATAATTCGTACTATAAGCTGAAAACGAAAATAGATGAAAAATACTATTTTACTATAAAATCATAGTTATTATAGATATCAATTAATAAGCAATAAATAAAATTATCGTGGAAAAAAAGCGTGGGGTGCTTCTTGAGAACTGATAGATGGAGCACCCCACGCTTTTTTTCCACGATAATTTTATTTATTGCTTATTAATTGATATCTATAATAATAATGATTTTATAGTGAAATAGTATTTTTCAACTATTTTCGTTTTCAGCTTATAGTACGAATTATTTTTCACTTTTTTGTTTGATATACTTAAAAAGCGTGTTTTTTGGTTTTTTTTAAACTATATTTATTTTTCACTTTTTAGTTTGATTACTTTAAAAGCGTGGTTTTTAGTTTTTTAAACTATATTTATTTCATCTATTTTTGTTTTCAGCTTATAGTACGAATTATTTTTCACTTTTTAGTTTGATATACTTAAAAAGCGTGTTTTTTAGTTTTTTTAAACTATATTTATTTAAACTATATTTATTTTAAAATTTACAACGAAAGGACATCGATCCAAATCACTTTTTTTGGTCAACTCTGTTTAATTTAATCATGCATCTCGAATCCTATTAAGAATGTATAAAAAAAATTCTTCACATTATGAAAGACAACGTTTTTTGCCAGATATAGCCAAATTTGGAGACATTCTTTCATTTGGCACCAAATACGTGTTGTGGCTTTCGTAATCTTAATAGTCAATTTTTCGGCCAAATGTCGCCAATATTTTGTGAAATATTGCCAACTTATTAGTTGCTGCCATTTTCTCATGACCCTGACCCGTATTAAACAAAATGACCCACTAATCAAATTTGATCAAACATGTGACTTAGCTCAAAGGTCTCCAGGTAATCAAAAACAGTAGAATATAAAGTTGAATCAAAATCGTTTAAGCCGTTTCTTAGATAAAATTAGCTTGACAGCATTCATCAATAAAGCGAAATGGCCCACTAATATAATTTTGTTTAACTTGCGACTCTGCCCAATAGTCTTCTCGTGACAAAAGACGTTTCGTTACAAAATTTAGGTAAAATTGATTGAATCGTTGTTATATATAATTAGAATAACCCTAACCCATTATGACCCAAAATGACCCATTAATCGAATTTTCGCGAGCTTGTGTCCTGGTCTAATGGTTTTCTCTTGCCCGAGAATATCATAATACAAAATACAGTCAAAATGGTGAGAGACGTTTTCTACATAAAATTAGCATGACCCATCAATGACCCACAAATGACCCTTATAATCAAAATCCCTCGAACATGTGATTTAGCCCATTAGTTTCCTCGTGTCTAAAAATTGTTACATACAAAATTTCGTTAAAAACGATCCAGCCGTTCTTTAAATATAAATAGCTTGACCCAGACCCTTTATGACCCATTAATCGAAATTTCTCGAAAGTGTGACCTAGCCCAATAATTTTCTTGTGCCAAAAAAATGTTATATACAAAATTTCGTTAAAATCGATCCACCTGTTCTTTAGATGTAGCTTGACATGATCCATTATGGCCCATCATGACCCACAAATGATCATTATAGTCGAAATCTCTCAAACATGTGATTTAGCGAATTAGTTTCCTCATGTCAAAAAACTGTTCATACAAAATTTCGTTATAATCGATCACACTGTTTTTTAACTATAAATAGCTTGACCCAGACCCTTAATGACCCATTAAATTTTTTCTCGAACATGTAACCTAGCCCAATATTTTTCTCGTGCCCGAAAACCATAGAATGCAATTTTTAGTCAAAACTGCGTGAGAAAATCTTTAGATAAAAATAGCAGGACCCACAATGACCCCAAAAATGACCCACTAACCGAATTTTCTTGAACATGTTACCTAACCCAATGGTCTTCTTGTAATCCAAAACGATAAAATATAAAATTTGGTCAAAATCGTTAGAGCCGTTTTTTAGATAAAAATGGCTTGACCCATAATGACCCAAAAATGACCCACTAATCGAAATTTTTCGAACATGTGACCCAGCCCGATAGTTTCCTCGTGCCAAAAAACTTACATACAAAATTTCGTTATAATCGATCACGCCGTTCTTTAAATAAAAATAGCTTGACCCAGACCCTTAATGACCCAATATGACCCATTAAAATTTTTTCTCGAATATGTAAACCTAGCCCAATATTTTTCTCGTGCCCGAAAACCATAGAATGCAATTTTTAGTCAAAACTGCGTGAGAAAATCTTTAGATAAAAATAGCATGACCCACAATGACCCCAAAAATGACCCACTAACCGAATTTTCTTGAACATGTTACCTAACCCAATGGTCTTCTTGTAATCCAAAACGATAAAATATAAAATTTGATCAAAATTGTTAGAGCCGTTTTTTAGATAACAATGGCTTGACCCATAATGACCCACTAATCGAAATTTTTCGAACATGTTACCCAGCCCGATAGTTTTCTCGTGCCAAAAAACTGTTACATACAAAATTTCGTTATAATCGATCACGCCGTTCTTTAAATATAAATAGCTTGACCCAGACCCTTAATGACCTAATATGACCCATTAAAATTTTTTCTCGAACATGTAACCTAGTCCAACGATTTTCTCGTGCCCGAAAACCATAGAATGCAATTTTTAGTCAAAATTGCTTGAGAAAATCTTTAGATAATAAGGAAAATCTTTAGATAATAAGGAGAGTTACAAACCCACAAACTCACATACAGGTGAAAGTAATAAAAGCGTGTTAAAAAGATGCGATATAGAGAAGGACCTCGACTATCCAATGCAAAAGAAAAAAAGATACTTAAAAATGTCGAAATGCAAACGAGATATTAGAAAAATCTTTCCCCATAGTATTTGCATTAGATCGTGAGTGTCTTCGCGGGCAGTAATAAAATTAATAGTCCTTTGTATATCCCCCCCCCCCCAAATAATAATAATAATTACAAACTGATCTCTAAAAAGAAAAAATCACATTATTTTATTCCACTATGTCTGTTTTAAGAGCGAGAGGGATGGGTTTGTAAATCAATAATACTTTCGCTGAGTATGCCCATGGTACAATGACAGTGAAGGATAATTTTATTTTTATGAAGATCGGAATTTCGTTACAATGTTTAAAACGTTAAGAAAATTTAAACCCAAAAGAGACTTTAATTTCCAAGCAAATATGCTGATTGAACAGAATTATACTGATGTGAGCAGAAAAAAAAAGTGGCTAATTTGAGAATTGGAATACACCTTTAGAACATTTAAACGATTGATGAATAATTTTGAATCGGATGAAGATATTTCTGCAAAGGTAAAAAGCCTTTTATACAGCAATGGTCGACGTCATTTAATGATTTTTTTAACTTTTCACCCAAAATGCAGCCTAAAAATTATTACGAAGATTGAAATGAAAACATAACGCTTCATTCTTCCGATGGACGACTGGCAGAGCTTTAAAAGATGATGTTTATTTAAAATGAATACAGAGACAAAAAAATAAATTGTAAAGCTTCTTCAGAAACATGCAATTTATCCTTTTCATGTACCCAAAACTTCCCAGATTACATGTTCTATAGAAATTTGACAAATTATTTGTAAGAAAGGCTCTCTGTAAAGATCGCTCAACCAGTAATATGGAATAATAAAAACTCATTGTTCTGGATTTATGAGACAATATGTTCATTAATTTTAGAAGTTCTTTTCCTCATCGGTGTTGAAAGATTGTAGGCATGTATTTCGGAAAAAGGGTATTTTTTCTTTTTTTTTTAAGTCTATTTATAATTAGTGCTTTTTATATTATATTATTTTATTTTTAGGAAAACGCAAGTAAATGCTTTTAATACAAAGTTATGCTTTTTTCTCTGTTTGCCAATTTATTTTTCAAACTCATGTATAATAGGCAAGATAATTTTACTCTCGTGAAGATAGGAATTTTATTACAAAGATTAAAATATCCTGAAAATTGTAACCCTCCCCCATAAAAAAAAAAAGACTTCAATTTCTAAACAGGTAAATTTGAAGGTAAATTTCAATAGATTTTAAACTTTAAACGTAGCGGGTCGTCATTCGCTAGTACAAATAGAAACAAGTCGGAAATTGCACATCAAGCTTGGCAAATGAGGAGCGTTCGTACTATAACGAAGCTTTAAAAATGATGTTCAAATCTTGATGTATTACTAGCAGTAGCACCAACTTTTGAAAAATATTGGGTGGGCTCAAAAAAATTTTGAACAAATGTATAAATATTGGGTGGGCTCAATTAAGAATGGGTGGATAGAGATGTCAAATTATTGGGTGGGCTCGCGCCCCATGGGCCCATATAAGTTGGCGCCACTGAATACGAGTATACAGTACTTCGGATACAGTATAGTAGCTGAAATATTTTGTGTGTCCTTGTAAATACTGTTTTCTATTATACAAGAATTAACTTGTAATAAACTTCAGCAATGTATATCTATTTCATAAAATGTGAAATAGTTTAATATAATTAAAACGTGTCCGAAACAATGTTTTTCCCTGCACTAATATGTAATGGAATACTTTTGTGTCACCCTGTAAATTAGCAACAAATATTCTTTGCACCACAGATTGTACAGAATGTCGTATATACTTTATAGATGCATATCAATTTTATTATATTCGAAAGAGTGTAACATTAAAATGCACTTGAAACTATTTTTCCCCCCATTAGCTGTAATGTAAAGGAATACTTTTAATTGTCCCTGTAAGTAAACTATACCGATTTTCATAAAATTTGAAATGACTCGACAAAATAATACAAAAATTATATTTTTTAAATTTCGAATCATTCGGTTGGGTAGTTTTTGCTCTGTTATATGCGGACGGATAGACTGAACGACGACTATAGATGCCACATATAATTATACGAAAGCCCCTAAAAAGAAAGATAAAAATTGGGTGAAAATCGTAAAGATATAAAACAAAGCGCAAATTCGTACCCTTCCTTTATTAATGCCTTATTCTCTCTGTAATATCTCAGTACCCATAATTGTTCCATATGCAGTTTATAGGTCTGACAATTTCAGACACATTTCGCGTGTTTAAAAGAAGAAACACTATTTACATTTTACATGGAATGTTTGAAAATATTTTATGGAATTATGAGGCTGCACACAACACAACTTGAGTACCCCTGACTTCTCAAATTCAAAACGAAAATGGAATAACTTTGTGTCAGAATTTGGACACTAACAATAATATTCTTGTTCCTTATTATATTCTGAAATGAAAAACATTACATTATACTATGCGTAATTACCGTAGAACTAGGAAACGTCTGCGTGGAAGCATTACGGCACCTCTTGCTAGGCATGTCACTCAGAATGGCTTGAAGATGTTGTAGTTGAGATAAAAGAGTCCTGAAAATCGAAAAATAAAGGTTTTAATTTAAACACAAATAGTTTCCACATTTAGAATTAAATATATATATATATTAAAAATAAAGTGGCATCAATCATAATATAAAAAAAATTATTAAACTTTGGGAAACATTATGAGGATTAAGGTTGTTCTAATCAAAATTGGATGCTTTTTGACATATTCACGTAACTATTTTCCTTCGTAAATACACGGAATTTGCATCTATATGTTCTTTGTCAGATATAAAGCAAACAAAAGTGCTTCTACATTTCACCCCAAAGGCAAAAGTATTTTCAGAATATTTTGTCAAATTTTATATTGTGAATGCCAATTTTCTCCAAATCTCATCTTTTTCCAAATCTCATGCCAATTTTCTGGTGCAATAGTATGTAAAAGATCTTCAGCAGCAAGTCATCTATCATAATTCAAGATTTACTTCTTGTATAAAAAAATACCAAGCGCGATTTGATTCTAAGGCACTTAAAAATCGCAAATTTTATGCATTTTCGTACAAAAAATGAGTTTGTGCATGCATTGGGTGAGTGTAAAAGTTCGTACGGAGGTGCAATAAATGGCGTTAGAAGAGGCGTAAAGTGTCGTCATTAATACTGCCAACTACGTAATACAGATCGTTGGAAAGGTGACGTGTGTAGCTTTCATTTCAAACAAAATAATTTGTGTAGATAGAAACTGCTTCGAGAAAGTTTACTTTCAAAATGAGTGTCGATAAGCTGCATTTATGGCATGTTATGCTTTACGAGTTTTGGAAGGGAATAAACGTTAAAACAGCCGTAAAAAACATTAAAAAGGTTTATCAAGATCAAGCATCAGCTAAACGAACTGTGGAAAAATGGTTTGCGAAATTTCGCCGCGGAGGGTTTAGCCTTGAAAATGAGCCATGCTCAGATCGACCATCACACATTGATGACGATGTTGTACGTACTTTAGTTCAGAATATTCCGCGAATTTCAACAGAGGAAGTTACTACAGCACTTAACGTTGACCAACCAACTGCCTTTCGGCATTTAAAAACATGGGATTTGATTTGAAGCTCTATATATTGGTGCCCCATTTGCTAATACCCTGTTCGTACTGAGAAAGTTAAGTCACTTAACTTGAAGTTTTTTGAAGCGGTCGTACCCGGAATCAAGATTCTCACTTAAGCAAATTTCTGAAACTCACTTAACTTTTGAGATGCTCACTTAACTATGAGTTGAGTTGAAATGTGCCTTCTGAATATTTAATTATTATTTCTGAATTTTAGAATATTTAATTCTGATTGTTAAATAACTGGAGTTGAGTCCTACAAGTAATTATAAATTGTTTCAAGCTGTTATTTGTTTGCCCCAGTTGCTTAACACGTGTGTTTGTGGGGGGTTTTTGTAATCAAAGGTCAAAAATGGAAAATGTTTAACCTGTTATTTCCTCCTGCAAAATAAATTGGGAGGATGACAAAATTAATTTTTTATTGAAATATGGCACGATAATTGCTATGTAAACAAAAAACAGTTAGAAGTTGCAGTTACAAATTTCCGAACTTATGCGCATGCCTAGATGTCATTTTGGCCAAGTTAAGTCACTTAAAATATTTAGCAAGTGCGAACAGGTGAAGCCTAATTCCGGGTATCCCACTTCAAAAAATTTAAGTGACTTAAAGTTAAGTGACTTAACTATCCCAGTGCGAACAGGGTATAACCGAGAGGAACAAAATTGAGCGAATTTTTACGACGTTTCTTTAATCAAGCGGCTCAAAAACGAACCGTTTTTGGATCTATTAGTGACGGGCGATGAGAAATGGGTCCTTTACAACAATGATGAGAGCAAACGCACATGGAAACAGGCAGTTGAGCATGGCAAAGGCCAGAGTACTATCGCCAATTAACCAATCTGAATCAAGAAATCAAACAGAAACGTCCGATTTTGTCAAATCGCAAGGGCATGGCCTTTCATCACGACAGCACCAGACCACATGTTTCGAGACAGAAGCTGTGCAAACTGAACAGCCTAAAATGGGATGTCCTAACTCATCCACCGTATTCTCCTTATATCGCACCACCTGATTATCTCTTGTTCCGGTCATTGCAAAATCGTATAAATGGAAAAAAAAACGACTCTTTAGGTGCCTTAAAAATGTCGCGTCTTCGTTCTTCGAATTCAAACCGCGCAGTTTTTATGATCAGCGCATCCGTATGATGTCAGAACGTTGGAAGCAGGTTATAGAAAAAGATTTAGTATATATAATTGATTGAATAAATTGCTTAATTTGCCTGATCACTGTGTGACTTTTACTCTCAAACTCCGCATGAACTTTTGTACTCACCCAATACAAGTTTATGAAAGTTTCATATTGTTAAATGGGAGGGATAAAAAAAAAGTGGGTAAATGTGATCGCAGATCGCACAGAGGGTTCCGTTTAATATCTCCTTCAAAACATTTTATCATTAAATTAACAAACGAAAAGTGGTTTTTCGTTTGTTAATTTAATGATAAAATGGATTTTATCATTAGGATTTAGGATTTATTCCCCAATCGCGCCAACCAGAACAGAATACTGAATTCTTACCCTAAATGCTGCCTTGATCGCATAGATTTTTTGATTTCTCTATCATAATATACCGATTTAGTGAAGGTACGCAAGTAAATAAAGTTATGCATAAAAGTTAAATGTTACAAAGCTTAGCATACGTTTAAGGGAGATCAAACTGGTCACCAGAGGCGGCTAGCAGTTTAAATGAATAGGAATTTAATAAATAAAAAATATTTCACATCGCATGTTAAAATAGAGGGTAAATATGATGCAATATGATGAAATAAAAACAAATGAAAACGTTTTTCACGTGATTTATTTAATTTATTAATTTATGTTACATACATAATAATTTTATTTAAACTTGCGTGCAACAATTAGAAGAACTTAAATTTAAATTTTGAAATTTACGCTACTGAAAATTTTTAAACTTCTAAACATCGCACATTTTCAATGTTTACACCATCGTATAAGGGGAAAAATGTACTTTTAAATACAATTTGATTAAAAGCTGTATCTCGATTTATTTTTGAGATATTAATTTTTTGTAGTTTTTGAAACAATTTTGTGATTGTGGCAACAGAAGTACTTCATTTCTTTTTAAAGTGTACAAAAAATAATTTTTAAATCTATTTAAACTTGCATGCAACAATGAGAAGAAAAAAACTTAAAAAAAATGAACTGATGATATTAAAAAAATTATTTTAATTAAAATAATAGTCTTTTCCAAAATTTAAGGATTTGTTGCGTAACAAGAGGAATTCAGCTATAAGTACACAAAATTTGAACGTTCTGACTTGTAAATTTTTTGTGTACGGACTCTGTGACTGACTGACTGACTGACTGACTGACTGACAGATAGAGGACAGAGACGGATAGGGTTTCGTCAGATGAACGAAACCCTATCACGGTGAGTGGAAGTGGGTAGCAAAAATGCGACATAAGATGTGCCTCTTTTTTTCTTACACATTGCATTTATGAAGAGATTCTAAAATATTTTGAAGGGCGTTCCATGTGTCAGTAAGGGACAGATATGAATTCAGATTTTTTTAGAAAGTTTCAAAATTTTCTAAAATGATCTATATTTTTCCAGAAAGTTTCAAAATATTCTAAAATAATCGAAAATGTTTTAAGCTAAAATGTTCCAGAATAAGCCAAAGTGTTCTAAAATAATCTAGAATGTTTTAAGATGTTCGATAAGAATCTAAAATGTTCTAAAAAGATCTAGAATTATTTGTATTGCTTCAAAATAATCTAAAACTATCTACTATAATCAAGAATAATCTAAAATGTTCCAAAATAACTCTCTACAATAATCAAGAATAATCTCAAATGTTTCAGAACAATCTAAAGTACTCTAAAATAATCTAGAATGTTCTAGAATGTTCGATAATAAGCAAAAACGATCTAGAATGATCTATAATATTGCAGAATAAACTGTAAACTGAAACACTTCACAATAATCAAGAGTGATCTAGAATGTTTGAAAATAATAAAAAATGTTCCAATATAATCTAGAATAATATAGAATGTGCGAAGTTTCGGTTGGTTGGTTGGTTGTATGGATTTTAATGGCGCAAGGTCCCTTTGGGGACATGCTGCACCAAGAACACGGTAATGAATAAATTGTAAGATAAAGTAAAAAAAATGTATTAAATAATTATATTAAAAAGGATGATATGAGAAATGTGATGAAACATGTGATTAAAAAGTAGTTTTAAAAAATTCAATGAAATTAAAATAGAGAGGTTAAAAACTAGTTAAAACTTGCAAACAGTAAGGTAATAAGACTAGAACTATTAAAAGCCAAATATCTTATAAAATCAAATATATATATAAAACGCAGATTAATAATATTAATCCGGTAAAAATTCTTCTAGAATTGTATTTTCATCATCAACCGAGTCATTGTATGACTCGGACTCCATAGCTTCTGCCACATAATGCTTCATCTGTTTAGGATTCTTTACATTGTTAGTATATGGACTGAGTTCCGATTTCTTCCTCCCCCTCCCGACAGTTTTCCACTGTGGAGAGGCTGGAGTAGAGGTTTTCTTTTTTCCTGGCTGTACAGATGATTTTTGTATTAAATTCTGTTTTCGAAGTGAATTGGACATGGGTGGTATTTTTGTACTTATAACTGGTTTTGTCTTAGTCTGGAGTTCGGATGACTTTTTCAATAGAACTGTCGATTTGGATGATTCCTTCGATTGAGCTAATAATTTCTGTTGACGTTTTTCTAGATTGACTATTTTAACGGGTTCTGAAGATGGTGGCCAAATTTCTGATTGTGGGTTTCCAGTAATTTTAGTAGGGAGACATATATCATGGGATTCTTTGATTGGGGTGTTGGTTGATTGAGTTTTAAATGAATTATCTGGTGAACAAGAGGTGTCTGTCTGAGTGCTATGTGCCTTACAGATTTTAATTGTTGTCTGAGTAAACTGGAGTAAGATACTCCGACAGACGGAGTTCTAGACTCAACAAGTTTGCGAGCTTCAGGATAGGAAATTTTCTGGGTTATTTTAATAACAAGTATTTCTTTTTCGCGTATCCAGTTTGGACAAGAACGGGAATAGGCTGGATGGTCACCTTTACAATTTACACACTGTTCAGGGTTATTGCAGTTTTTACTATTATGGCCAATTTCAGCACAACTTGCGCAGGTTTCAGAGCCACGACATGTTGTGTTCGTGTGGCCATAACGCTGACATTTAAAACACCGGAGGGGGTTAGGGATATAAGGTCGGACAGGACAACTCAAGTAGGCAGTTTAATTCTGGATGGTAAATTTGAGCTATTAAAAGTAAGAATTATGTGTTTTGTGGGAAGCACTTGTTCATTTCGACGGATTGTGATGCGACGTGCGTCTATAATGTTTTGCTCTTTTAAGTTTTCGAGAAGTTCTTCCCTTGTAGAATATAAAAGTTCGGGTTCAGATATGACTCCACGGGTTGTATTTAAAGTTTGATGTGCTTGAATTGAAACAGAAAATGTACCTATTTTGTTTGAATTTGACAGAAGTTGTGACTGTCTGGCTGAAGTGACTTCAACCAGTAAATCGCCAGACTGAAGTTTTTTGAGAGTGTGGCTATCACCCAAAACAGAGTGGAAAGTTTTAGCAATAAGGAACGGTGAGGTTTTTTTGAAAGAGTTATTATTGACACTATCAGTACGTTTGATTACGAAAAATTTTGCGAAAGAAATGTTCTGGACATTTTGTTGCTCTCCACATGGGAGAGATACAGAAGGAATTGAAGTATTTCCATCCATATTGTAAAAAAATCAATTCGGACCCTGGCCGCACCACCCACTTCCGAGCCCAACAAGGGGATGCACATTCGTGCACCAGTGCTAACCAGGGTCTATACGGTCATAAGACAATCCTATGTCAGTCTCCACCCTTAACGAGATGACTAGTAATTGCTCGCTCGCTTGATCTTTAAAGCCAGTGACAAAAGTCAGCTGACCAGCCGATTGGTACATACGGGACCAATATGCACCGCCCGTCTACCTGAAGCAGAGGCCAAAGCAGTGTGTTGGTTTCCCTCAACTGCCAGGATCCCCCTTTCCAGGGACACGGGTCGCCACGCACGGCCAACACGTGGGTGGTTTACAATTCTCTATGAGTCGATATACAGGATGTATTGGCCCATGCAGAATTGCCTTCACCTCAGAAAGAGGAAACCACAATGAGAGTGAAACAAAGATGAAAGGAAGACAAGAGGAGTAAGAGGAAATAGAAAGGAGAAAGATCACTCGGGTGCCCCGGGGTTGTGAAGCCCGTGAATACCTAAAGAAGGTATCCCCCTGGGGGGGTGCGAAGTTTCGATCGTCAATGATATACAGTTGGCAAAAAAAGTATTTGTACACCCTAAATTTTTTTTATTTTTAATTAAATAAAAACAGATATTTTGTCAAAAATAGTTTTAATACAGTCTGTTTACCGTGTGTTTTAAATTACACAACAGAAAATTTCGATAAAGATGTAAAATAATTTTCTAATAGGAAAAGTTTAAAAATTTCTTGCAAAAAAAGTATTTGTACATTTCTCCATCCTGATATGTACTGTGTTTTATAGTGTTTATGGTTCAAAGGACTACTTTTACAGAAGCTGTTAATAATTTTTAAGTTCATATTATATTTGTCTGACATTTAATTTAATTTGCTCTTGAAGTAATTGAGTATAGAACCTAATACTAGAGAGGCACCTCTAGATTTATGAAATCCTATGATTGAGCATAATAAAAATATAAATTCGCAACAAGAATTTGTAAAAGCTATTAAATTACCATTTACAATATTGGATGTATAGTGAGAAACTATGAATAAATTAAAAGAATCGAAATTCAATGAAAACCAGGACTTCTTAGCAAACTAACAATGAGGGAAAAAGGGAGTGTTGTTAAAAAAGCTTTAAAAAATCCTGTGCGTTCGGTTAAAAAATTTGCTGGAGACCTTGCGACATCTTCTCGCATCAGAGTAATACCTGAAACAATAAAAAATATTCTTCTCAATGCAGATTTAAAAGAAAGAACCTCAAGGGAAAATCCATTCATCAGCGAAACAAATAGGCGAAAACGCATAGTATTCGCTTTCGCATACAGAAGTAAATCATTGGATTTTTGGAAAACAGTAATTTTTTCTGATGAGGAAAAATTCGGAATTTTCTTACTATCAAGCATTCGAAAAAATTGGCGTAAAAATAAAACTGTTCTAGATCCAAAACGTATACTTCAAACTATCAAGCATGTTGGGGGGAATATTATACTTTTGGGGTGTATAGCTTCTAATGGAGCAGGACATTTAAAATTTTTTGACAATGGAAGGACAGGTTTAACATACATTGATGTGTCGCGCCATAATTTAATAAACTGTGCCAAGAAATTATGCATAGAGGAAGCTTTCCACTTTCTGCAGGATAATGACCAAAGCATACTGCTGTGATCACCAGCACATGCTTACGACAATACTCGAAGACGACTGGTAACTCCTCTAAAATCTCTAGACTAGAATCCAGTAGAAAATTTGCAGATGCTATTGAATGCAAAAATCCGAAAAGAAAAATATGTATTAGTAAAAAACAGTTTTAAAGAAGCTCTTATTGTGTCATGGAATAACATTAACCAGACCACTACAAAAAAGTTGGTGGAATCTATGTCACACCATCTAGAAGTAGTCATAAACGCTAAATGAATTCACACAAAATATTAATTTGTATCATTTTACTAAATTTTCATCAATTATATTACATTAATATAGTGTACAAATACTTTTTTTGCATTATATTTTTGTATACTTGTTTATTATAATGTAAAAAATCGATTCGTTTAATTTTGTTTCTGCTTCTATAATATTATAATGCATTAAATTAATGTATTACAGTATTTTTTGCTTAAATCTTTTGTTTAATTTCATTATAATTTAAAAAAATGAAGTGTACAAATACTTTTTTTGCCAACTGTATATATCTAAGCTCTGCGCATTTTCGTCAGTCACTTGTTAGCAACGATCAAGAGAGGATCAAAGAGAAAAATGTCATAAAGTCAAAATTGTTATGTCATAAAGTCTTATGTGAATTCCCAAAGAACTGAAGCAGGACGTAGAAACGAAACAGAAGAAGAACGATGACTGAGCAAACACTAATGAAGAGACAGGAATTGGAGTACGTTCATAAGAAACCGTGAATTGGCATATCAATGTCGAATGCGAAATAAACAAAATAGAGAAAGAGTGGCCACACTACGTGAACATCAACTGTTACAGTACATAGAAACTACAATTTTAAAGTTTTAGATGACTCATAATTCCTTGAAAAAATACCATAAATACACAAAGATCGTAACCGAAAAATCGGGCAAAAGATGCAAATACTGCCGCACAAAAACTTTAAGGGCAAAACTATAGGTGTGTGTTGTATGAGCGGTAAAATCAGATTACCAGTACTACAAGTACCATCACCAGAACTATTAGCTCATATAAACGTAATAGCACCAGAATCAAAACCTTTTTTACAAAATCTACATTATACAATTCTTGCTTTCAAATGACTTTGTTCGAGGCTACATCAATATGCAACGTAGAAAATTTCTTCCCTTTTTTTTAAATCTAAGGGCAAATTTATAATCGAGTAGGATTGCTAATGCCCATACCAAGTGAAACATCAAAATTTCTAAAAATATATTTTGTTGGTGATGAAAAACTCGAAATAGATCAGCGCCTCACTCACATTCAGGGACTAAAACGAAAAATTGTTCTTGAGTTACAATGTCTACTTTATAACAATAATCAACTAATCAATATGGTCAAGACGTCTATAGAACGAATGGTTACAGACAACTATAAGATTTTCATTCGGGCCAACAAAGCCGATGAGTATGGACGAACGTTTCATGCACCTGAAGTCAATGAAGTTGCAGCAGTAATTATCGATAACGTACAGGGTGTCCAGCAAATAGCACCCTGATTTCAAAATTAAATTTCTCAAAAACAAAGATCGATAGTAATATGCGATAAACGGTTTTTTCATTAGGTAAGCTGTAAAAATCTTATACAAAAATTTCAAACAGTGAATATTTAAAAAAAATTGCGTTCTGATAGCATAGAATGCTTTGACTTGACATTTTTCTTGTTTTAGATTGCCTGCAGAGAAATAATTTTTCAGCGTACAGTGCAATAATTTAAAGATTTTTCGAAGTAAATTTTTAGAATTTCGAAATTTCAAAAATTTAATAAAAAAAAAACTATGAAATATGGCACTTTAAGCCGAAAAACACATTCTCTGGCAGCAATCTAAAGCAAGAAAAATGTCAAATCAAAGCATTCTTTGCAATCAGAACACAATCTTTTCAAAATATTTACCGTTCGAAACTTTTGTATAATATTTTTACAGCTTACCTGATAAACAAACCGTTTACCGCATATTACTATCGATCTTTGTTTTTGAGAAATTTAATTTTGAAATCAGGGTGTTATTTGCTGGACAGCCTGTGTATAGCCATCCTGACATCATTATTCAAAGCCGAAGCAACGAACTACAATTAATTGCTAAAAGAAATAGGGAGACCATGATCCTCATGACATTATGTGTGCGATATATTCTGACCCGGACGACACCAAGTATTATAGTTAGTATTTTTATATGTAGTCTTATTGGATTTAAATATCACATCCATATTTTAAGATTGAATGTAAAGTTGTGTATAGAAAAGTTTCAATTTAAACTATTATACTTTAAAGTAGTATTTAAAGTACTGCATATATTTTTTAGCTTCATCTATGATTAATTTTTTGTGTGGCTGGAATAGCAAACAACTTCAGTTTCATATTTTAAAAAGTGATGTAGCCTATAAATTCGCAAAAATTGCATGCAGTGTATTGAAAGCGAATTATTGCATAAAATCGTCATTTTAAATGAAAACTTTTAAAAAGAATGATAAAACTTACTTATTGCTTCCTTCCAGTGAATCCAACTTCTTTTTATATTCGCTGTTCTCACTTGATAGTACTTCAACTCTGACAAAGAGAAACATTCATATTAGTACAAAAGCCAAAATGGAAAATTAGACATGCTTAAAATTAAAAATACGCCATAAAAATTCTGCAAAAATAGAGAATAATCAATTAATTCGAATAGTCAAATTACATCAGAGATATTTTTAAACAATTTCTATATATCTTTTTAGAAAATATGATGTACTAAGGTTTTCGCAAAATGTTTCGATTTACTTGATAAAAAATCCAATTAATATATTCGGACTCCATTCTTTCCTTTTTTTAACAGCAAATCTCGTCTATGGGCGTTGCATTATTTAATAATTTTTTTCTGGCCTAACTAACCCTGTGCTAAGCTTGTGAGTCATAGAACAAAGTTTCAGCTGGAGTCTTTTATGGTGGCTTTATAGCCAGAATTTGTTTTAAGAAAAAAGTCCCGCTTTTTCGCTTTAGGGGCTATCCGAAGCAGCTGCTGCATTTGCATTACCGGTAACAAAACTTTGATTTTCTACTTTTATGTTTAAATTATAAATGTTATGTATGTATATAAATTTTTATAATCCTTGTTTTTATGAATGTTGTAGATATTTTTGAAAAATAATGACATAAAATGCAAGAGGAACCACCATAAGCGGAGTTAAAATTTTTCAAATGACGTGAATTTCACGTCAGCGGTAGCGGAATTCTTATGATAAATTAGCTTCTTAAGGAAAAAAAAAACTTTGTTTGGAGATGATACCTAAAAGTTACAATTTTCTATGTATCTAACATTTATCACTTAACTGAAGAAATATTCTCTCCTTTTTTCTTTTAAAAATAAATTTACACAGTTACAATAAATATTTTTTTTTTTTACTAACGGTGTAAATGGTATTTAAAAAGGTATGTAATATGTTTATATTGAAATACCCAAGAAGAAAATAATTTATCAGAAATAAGATTCTTTAAGTACGATTGAAAATAAAATTGAACGTTTGTAATTCATTAATTAAGCATTTAATTTATATAATATGACTAAATTGCCTAAGTTATTAATTCAATGCTTGTTTGGTACTTTTATGAAACATTTAACTTACCAACCAAAATTCAAAAGCAAACATACTGCGCCACACAAGATAAAACAGTTTAAATAATTCAAGATTAATGCAATGATAGATTAAGAAAATAGTATATATATTGATAAATAAAAAAGAAAGGAACATTACACAAGAAAATTAATAATTACTAAATAATTCGATGTTCATGAAAGTAATAACTAAATAAATTTCAACGAAAACTGTAACAAATATTTAAACTAATGTGTGCTTAAAAATAGGCGTAGAAATGCAAAATAATTTTTTTATTGTTTATTTAATAATTTACATTATAATCGATAAATAATTTATTTTACTTTTTTTCTAAGGCATCCATATATTCTTTTTTCTTCCGTCTACTTTCTTGAGCGGATATCTGAAAACGAATTAAAGATTTAAATGAAAATAATAAATAATATAATAATATTTAAACATGCGGTCTAATATTTTAAAGAGAAAAAAATATATAACTCATTTATTTCTACCACAATTTAGATATTTACAATTAACTCGTGCCACGTGCGTAAAAAATCCAAATACATTGCGCTACATTTTTCTACCTTAAACTAGAAAACAAACAAAAATTTACGTACAAAATTATTATAATTCAATAATATTTAACTTATTGTAATGATGTTTTCTTTAATAATGCAAAATATGGCTTTATTTACAGACCTATACACTATTAAATCAAATAACAATGTATCACAATAAAAGATTTTAGTTTAATATGTTATTTATGCACAAAAAATTACTGAAATATGTTTATTAAATTCGGAAAACATTGATGGTAAACGGTACATTTCTGAATAAACAAGAGAAAAAAATAATAGAGATTATCTTACTCGGTCTATTTTGTACAATTTCATCGTATACAGAAATCAAGGCTGTTATCAAATCTAAAGTGGCAATTTCCTGACACATATACAAAATAACTTAAGCTTATAGGCATGAAATTGATAATTTATCTTATTCAAAACCCATGAAATCAAATAGCATTTCCATTTTTTTGTAAAGGCAAAGTTTGTTTGGCATTGCTACGGCAGATTATCAGCGCAAGGGATATAAAGCTGAGATAAGGTATTGTCCTCAATCTTTCGGAGGTAACCTAACCATACAGAACTACGCAGGCTCGAGTAAAACTGTCGAACGAGTGCGATATGGATTCGAACCCAGCCACTGCTCGTGTTCCACCTTTGAGAGTAGACTAGAGGTCTGCACGGGCCGGGCCTCGCGTCCGGCCAGGCCCGCAGGCCGATTTCCATTAACGGCATTTGGGCAGGGCCGGGCTCGGGCCTTTTTTTCAGAAGACTCGGGCCGGGCCGAGCTCGGGCCTTTTTTTCAGAAGACTCGGGCTGGGCCGGGCCTAGTCACTTATCTTTTCGGGCCGGGCTTTACTTTTTTGGAGTATCGGGCCGAGCCTCACTTATTTTTTCCACACGAAGCCGGGACTTATTTCATTCTTCCTAGTTTTCACGGACCAAAATAATCAGTTCCGGTTGAATCATCCCGTATGAAAATCCTTTTCTCGGCATGACCAAGTCTGTTCAAAAATCAGTAAAATTTGGATAGGTTTTTTTGCAAAAAAAACATACACTTAAGTCGTTATCATTCTACAACTAAGCATTAGAATTTATTCTTTTTGAAGAATCGTAGATTTCTAGGCTTATTTAAAGAGAGAAACACATGAAGAATAAAAATAAACCTGCCTATGACGGAATATTTTTTTAACTGAAAACTGGAAATTTCTTTAAACTTCTTTTAAACTGTTCATCCATGCAAAATGAATACAGTAATACGCGCGAAAAAATTATATTAAATATTTACACCTGCTAAAAAGGGAACGTATTTTTTTCTTACCAATACGATTCCGTCTTAGATGATTTTATTTTTCCATATACCATTTTTTAGATTTTTATCTCTCCATTACATGGAATATGAATTAATAATACTAATGATAACTGAAACATTTACATACAACAAACAAAGATTCATTAAAAGCATAAATATCGCAGCCTTCGGCACTTCTGCATAAATGGAGACTGTAAACATAAAAGACTAAGATAAGTTTTTTGGTCAGAACTCTTTCGTAAGATTGATGATAAATGTTCTGCAGAAATTCACTGGGGCCGAAATTTAACATTTTCTGGGCCAGTCGGGCCGCTAAATTTTCTCTACGGGCCGGGCTCGGGCCGAAATTTTAACTGTAATAACGGGCCGGGGCCAATGTCAGTTCCATTTGGGCCGATTTTTTTTCTTCTGTGTATTGGGCCGAGATCCGGCCTGGAAATTTCAGCCCGTGCAGACCTCTAGAGCAGACACTCTAATGCCGCTAATGGCAGCATAGAGGTAAAGAATCTTCCAGAAAAGACTGTCAAATTCGGCGTTTTAAACTGAACTTCCGAAAGACACAACCCGAGAAAGGTCGTCACAATGATGCTGTCATTTCAGATGTAATACATTCATAAAAAAAAAAAAAATGAAAATGATATTCAATTCTAAATCACTAATAGTCATACCTACATGAAAAATGAATCTGTGAATGTGTCAGGAATTTCGGATTGCTGAGTGGGAAATAACATTTTTATGGGGACAGCATTAATGATCCAGTGCGGCTAGCTCAAATGTTTTTAGCAATTATTGAAAATATTGTACTTAAAAAAAAAGGTAACAATGTTATGCTATTTTATAGAAAAAAAAAAACTAAAAGGAAACAGATATCATTATAGTAAAAGTTTCTTATAGCTAAACAAGGTAAAATAATCCACCATAGATTTATTTTATACAAAAGCTAAAGAAATGGCTTTTTTTAAACAACTAAAAATTGAATTTATGTATCTCAATACCTTATTTTTGATTTTTCTCCTAATTTTTTTCAACGACCGCTCTTCTGCTTTTGTGAGAGGTAATCTCTGTGGAATGGGGTAACCTTCAGCCAAGAGAGTCCTTTTCTCTTCATCTGTTAAAAGTAACACCCCTGTTGCTCCTTTCTAAAACGCAAACACATACATTCATTTACTACACTCTACAAAAAATATTAGAATCTCTAATTGTATTAAAAATTTTATTACAAGTTATTTTTGAAAATTTCAAATTCTTATAAACGTGAAATCAGAAATGTCTCCTATATGCTGGTAAAGAGATGTTATATGTCAGAATGAAGTACTCAAATATATTTGAATACTACCATTTTTAAACAGAAATATTCCCTTTTTCTAATTACATATCTTCTGCGATTAAAAAAGAGGAATATAACTCTTTGGAAGACAAATAAATGGTATTCAAAAGTAAGCACCCTGTCTCTGGATAAAAATTTCCATATTTTAATATGGAAATGAAAATATGTAGTGCTAAAATGCTAGAAATAAATGTTAACCTTTAACTGATGAGACAGAAATTATCACATTTTGGGCAGGGATCTCACTTGGAGGCCACACTAACTTGCATGTGTTCCATGGAGGAACTCTGATTGGTGCGAGATATCGGGATGACATCCTTGATTCATATGTGCACCCATATGCCGGTGCTATTGGCAAAGGTTTCATTATAATGGATGATAATGCGAGGTCACACCGAGCTGTGGTTGTTGAGGATTATCTTGAGGATCAACTTTTGGAGAGAATGAAATGTCCAGCTCACTCTCCAGACTTGAACCAGATAGAACATCTTTGGGGCTATCTTCGAAGACAGGTTGCGGCTTTAAGTCCTCCTCCAAGGTCATTAAATGAGCTGGAACAAGGCTTACTCCATGTCTGATCAGCGCTATCTATTTCGGTGTCCGACAATTTAATTGAGAGCATGAAAAATCGATGCCGCCAAGGCATTAAAGTCCGAGGTGGACATATTCCGTATTAGAACCAGTTTTTTAACGTTTCTGTCACATTTTACTGCATAATACTGATTTCTCCAAGAATGGAATTTTCAACCATGAGTGCTTTTTTGCTGTAATTTCATTTATACGTTTAAGTAAATTTCTATGTCGCATTTAATAAATAACGGTTTAGAGCACATTTCCTCCAAATTTGTCGTTTCTATATTCATTCATTTTTAAATTAGACGCAAAAAACCGGTTGTACCTTAACTTTTGGAGGCCAGTGTATTTCAACAAAATTATTCTGAAAGCTTGCAGAAAATGAGCATTTAGTAGTGCCTGTTTTACTGCGTATACAGGATGCATCATGTATTTAAGAACACATGTTATAGGTAATATATCATCCTGTATATAACAGTTACAAATCTATTTATGAAAAATAACCTTTGCATTGACAAATATGCAAGTTATTTTAATTCATTGGTTTAATTAATTAAAATCATGTAAAACAAAATGAAAACCGATTAAAAATCAGATTAATGATTAAGAGACTTTAATTAACCCAGTTAAAACATTTAATCGAGTTCCACCTCTACGTTTATAATGTGTTATTTTTAAAACAAACAAATGAATTCAGATATGTTCATGCATTAATAATAGAGGAGATAAATCAGGCCCTTTTGACCGTTTTGTTATCAAAAGAATGTCTGTAAGAAGATATTCTCTAATTGAAAAACGAATGGAAAGTAACTGAGAATCATATGTGTATAATGATCATATGTAGCTGTACAAGGTTGATTTTGAAAAATATAAATTCATTATTTAATGCGCTTAAATAACATTAACTATCAATCCTTGGAAATTTTGTAGTCCAGCAATACGTATCAAAATTGGTGAAAACTAAAACTATTTCCATGCACTGATTTTATAAAATTACTAAATAATATCCGAAATATGGAAAACATGTGTATTTACTGAAAAAATAAAATAGTAGTAACAGCTTTGATGTGATATCGTACAGTCGAAAATAACGAACATTTATACTATGAAAACTATGCCGCTAGTACGTAAAAAATTAAAAAAAAAAAACTCATTTTTTTTCAATCTGATAAAAGAACCTGCTGATGCGCTCCACATAAAATTTTGCGTATGCGCACCTGACCAACAGAGTTCTTTCAACGCTATGAAGAACTGAAATAATTGTTTTGGTTCGAGACGAACTGTTTTTTTTTAACTGTATGATGTACTATCATAGTTGTTTTTATGTTTTCGAATACTTACTGGCTGACTGCTGATAAGAGCTGCTTGGCTATTATTAGAATGTTTGGAATTGGAAGTGGAGACCGACAAAACGACTTTGGCATGCGACTTGCGGCCTGAAGAGTGGGTAGATGATGAGGTGGCTGAAGATTGTGAAGAGGTGAGAACAGACGGTGGTGAAGATGGATGGTGAGAAGACGATGTGGACCCCCCATGGACCGGAGATAGACTTCCATCGGAGTCGCTGCCATTGCATGAAGGAGGAGTTGGAGGAAGTGGAAATCCACTGGCTACAAAGTAGAAAAGAAAAGTTTGAAAAAATATCTCATCAGATTTAAACAGGTTTGTGGTATTTTATACTTTTACTTTTCAGGTAACACTGTAGATGGCGCCCCTTGTCCATTCCATGGAATTATGTAAGGAACATAATGTATCTGAGTTCCAGATTAATTGTTCTGTGTTTACAATATGTGTATGTCGTGTGTAGTGAATCCTGTGTATTAAATATGTTTCGTCCTTAAGTTTCGTCCACCTCCAATCATTGAGTACTGTTTTATATCTTAAGTTAAGATGTTTAAAGATAGTACAATTGGCGACGTATGGATAAAACTTTGTACCGCAAAAATATTAAAAGAATAACGGCGCGCCAAATAGAAATGGCTCCTTTCGTTTTTGAGTTCGACGACTATTCAAGGTAACAGCAGCTTTCCAGAATATATCAGCAGCTATAAAACAAGGGGGTGGTAAGTACATTGAATTTTAAAGTACTTTTTTTTCCTGTCTTATTGCATAAAAAATACGATGTTCTCATTTAAAGAATATGATGATAAAGTAGAAACATTTCAGGCTTATATTAAACGCCTGGAGCAGAATTTTATTCTGAATGAATTAAAAGAGGGAAAAAAAGTTGCGGCCCTTTTATCTTGCATGGGCCCTAAGCTTTATAATTTACTGAGTAATTTATGTTTCCCGAAACAATGTGAAACATTAAAATATTCTGAGATTGTTGACATATTGATAAAGCATCTAAGCCCCGCCCCCAACAAATTTATTGAAAGAATAAAATTTCGTAAGTGTTACCAAAATGAGTCGGAATCAGTTCAAGATTTTGCTGCTAGATTAAAGAAAAATACAACTTTTTGTTGTTTTACGGGTGATACATTAAATGAAAATTTACTTGAACAATTTTTACGCGGTTTGAAAAGCGAAGGCATTCAAAATAAATTGATTACGCAAGTAGACGATTTAACTTTTGAGAAAGCAGTTGGGAAAGCTTTATCCTTACACAATGTAGATATTGAAATTTCTGAAATTAAAAATAAAAATTTCAGTATTAATAAAATTTCAAGTTCAAAGAATGTACACCCAAAGAAATTTTCTAACGACTGTCAGAAGTCAAATGTCAACAATCATATAAATAATACAATTCCTGAAGCAAATAAAAGTAAATTAAAATGTTATAGATACGGAAATACTTCCCATCTAGCCAATTCATGTAGATTTATTAATGCTACTTGTAAAATATGTAAGAAAAAAGGCCATATTGGAAAAGTATGTAGAAGTAAAACTTTCCAAAAACACGTAAATTCGGTAGATACAGTAAATGTATTAACTATAAAAAATACAGGTGCAAATCCTATTAAATTATCTGTGTTAATTGAAAATAAAGCACGAGCTGACATGGAGTTGGACACAGGTTCGGGAATTTCTGCTGTTCCTTTAAAAAGATTTCGCAGAATTTTTCCTGATTATAAAATATTTCCCCCAGATGTTCAGTTAAAAACTGCAACTGGTGAAATTTTTAAACCTGTGGGTTATGTTGAATTAAATGTTACTTATGAAAATAAAACAGAAAAGTTAAAATTATATTTGATAAAAGAAGATACTTTTCCATTATTATTTGGCCGAGATTGGGCCTCTGCATTCGATATTTTTCCACATAATTTAAGATCTGTTTATGTTAATGAGACTGTAAATTATTCTGATAAATTACAAGAATTGTTAAATGATTTTTCCGATTTGTTTTCTGATAAAGTAGGGGAAATTAAAGGGTTAAAGGCAGAGCTTTACCTTGAAAAGGATGCTACACCCATATTTTGTAAAGCTAGGACTGTTACTTATGCACTACGTGCTGCAGTCAATGAGGAATTACAAAGATTACAAGAAGCAGATATAATTAAACCAGTTACAAATAGCAAGTGGGCAACCCCGATTGTTCCAGTGGTAAAATCTAATGGTAAAATACGCTTATGCGGAGACTTTAAAGTCACATTAAATAAATATCTGAAAGTAGAAAAATATCCCTTGCCTAAAATAGAAGATATGTTAGCTACTTTAAGTGGTGGTGTTCATTTTACAAAAATTGATTTGAATCAAGCATACCTCCAATTGCCCGTTGATGAGGAATCCCAGGAATTATTAACTATTAATACACCTAAAGGATTATTTCAGTTTCTTAAATTACCAATGGGTCTTAGTAGTTCTCCTGCTATATGGCAAAGAAAAATCGAACAAATTTTAAGTGGAATTGAGGGAATTACAATTTTTATTGATGATATAGGAATAACTGGGGAAACGGACGAAATTCATTTGCAAAGGTTAAAGCAAGTATTAAAAAGGTTGAGGAATTATAATATTCGGATAAATAAGGAAAAATCATTCTTCATGGCAGATGAAATTACTTATTGTGGGTATAAAGTGGATAAACATGGTATTCATAAAACACCAGATAAAATAGAAGCAATTGTAAATGCCCATAAGCCAGAAAATGTTTCCCAGGTAAAAGCATTTCTTGGTCTTGTAACTTATTATGCAAAATTTGTACCGAATTTATCGACAATTGCACATCCTTTGAATAATTTGCTTAAAAAGAATGTGAAGTTTAACTGGTCTTACAAATGTGATCAAGCGTTTAAAAAAATAAAAAGAGAAATTACTTCGGACAGAGTGCTGACGCATTTCAATCCGAAATTACCTTTAATCTTAGCTACTGATGCTTCTCCATAGGGTATCTCTGCAGTTCTTTCGCATGTGATGCCAGACAAGACTGAAAAGCCTATTGGATTTGTATCCAGAACCTTGAATAAAGCCGAAAAACGGTATAGTCAAGTAGATAAGGAGGCATTAGCAATAATATTTGGTGTTAAGAAATTTTTTCAATATTTGTACGGTAACAGATTCACTTTGTTTACTGATAGTAAACCACTAGTTTCAATTTTTTCACCTTCTAAAAGTATTCCTGTTTTATCAGCTGCTAGAATGCAAAGATATGCCATATATTTACAAACGTTCCAGTATGACATTCGCTATAAGAAAACTACTGAACACGGTAATGTCGATGCACTCTCACGTCTTCCATTACGTAGTGAAGATTTACCCCACGAATATAATTCAAATGAGGGACTTGATGAATCGGAAATCATTCAAATAAATCAACTTTCTGTTTTACCTTTAAATGCTAAATCTATTGCTTCAGCTACAAAAACCGATCCTCTTTTGCGACAAATTTTTCATCACCTCATTTCTGGTTCAGAAATTCCTAAGAATTTACTTTTTGGTGGTAAACAAGAAGAATTTACTCTTCAGCATGGTTGTATTTTAAAAGGTTGTAGGGTAGTTATCCCAGAAATTCATCGACAACAAATATTAAAGGAATTACATTTTGGTCATTTTGGTATAGTGAAAATGAAATCTTTAGCCCGTAGTTTTGTATGGTGGCCAGGAATAGACCATGATATTGAAGATATTGCAAGAAATTGCTCTATTTGTGTAAATTTGAAAAATAACCCTCCCAAAGTTGATACACATCATTGGGAATGGCCTACTGCTCCATGGCAGAGAATTCATATTGATTATTTTGGTCCTGTTAACGGTAAAATGCTTTTGTTAGTGGTTGATGCTTATAGTAAATGGCCAGAAGTATTTATAGTTCCTAGTACAACTGCA
The DNA here is from genome assembly GCA_964019185.1 of Maratus speculifer. Taxonomy (NCBI): domain Eukaryota; kingdom Metazoa; phylum Arthropoda; class Arachnida; order Araneae; family Salticidae; genus Maratus; species Maratus speculifer. The sequence continues at coordinate 194,580,081 of OZ025299.1, forward strand.
GAAAATACAATTATTTGTCTTTCTTCTCTCTTTGCACGATACGGTTTTCCTATTTGTTTGGTATCAGATAATGCTAGGCAGTTTACATCTGAAGAATTTGAAATATTCTTAAAAAGTCATGGTGTAAAACATAAGTTTAGTGCACCGTACCATCCATCTACAAATGGACAGGCTGAGAGATATGTGCAAACGGTCAAACGTGGATTAAAAGCCTTAGCGTCTGAACCAGGTACTTTACAAATGAAGCTGAATAACTTTCTTATGCAGTACAGGAAGATGCCACATGTTACAACGGGGGAAAGTCCTGCATCTTTATTTCTAAAGCGTCACATAAGAACAAACATAGATTTGATCGTGCCGAATGTTGCAAATTTTGTTCATGAAAAGCAAACTGCAAGGAAATCTAAAGTTAAAGTAAAAGAATTTGAAATCAACCAGAAAGTAGCGGTAAGAAATTATACGCCAGAAGCCAAATGGAAAATTGGTCGAATCGTAGCAAGAGAAGGGAAATTACATTACAGAGTTCAAGTTGGTTCAAATATTTGGAAAAGGCATGTGGATCAAATAGCTAATGTAGGGGAAGATATTTCTTTAACTAATGATCCAAATTCAGAAGAAAATGTCACAGAAAATTTGAGAAGCGAAAATGCAAAGGGGAAGCAAGATGATTTTCCACCCTTACAGTCAAGTTTCACAGATCTGCAACCAGTTGACCCTCATGTTCCAGTTGCTCCAGATCCTACGCCAACTGACTTTCATAATCCTGATTCTTCGAGTTCTAATTCAGCTAACTCTGATAATATTCTCCAAAAACCGTCGGTTCCTACTAGTGCTACAGTTGATGCTCCTGAACATGTAAAAACTAATTCTTCTTCTTCTCCACAGGTACTTAGAAGGTCCAGAAGACATCGAAGAGCTCCTGACCGACTTCATTACTAAGTGGGGAAGAGCTGTGGTATTTTATACTTTTACTTTTCAGGTAACACTGTAGATGGCGCCCCTTGTCCATTCCATGGAATTATGTAAGGAACATAATGTATCTGAGTTCCAGATTAATTGTTCTGTGTTTACAATATGTGTATGTCGTGTGTAGTGAATCCTGTGTATTAAATATGTTTCGTCCTTAAGTTTCGTCCACCTCCAATCATTGAGTACTGTTTTATATCTTAAGTTAAGATGTTTAAAGATAGTACAAGGTTGAATCGTGTAGAAACAGATTATAGGTTTAGGAAACGAAATATTTTTGTTTGACCAGAAAATTTAGTGGCCCCAAACAGTATATATTGAAACTTTGATGTATAGAAAGGAATGAAGCAAATTCAATCCTATTCTTAAATAACTGCAAAATATATATATATATACAGTGAGTGATCAAATTATTAGTTACACACCTAAACTTTACATTTCGAAGAACGTGAATTTTTGATTTGTTGTTGTTTACTGGAGGATTGTTAAACTACTTTCGATATACTCGGATTAAATACTTATGGGTTTATGAATAAAACGAATTTTCACTCATAAAGAAGATATTTATGGTGAAAAATAACACAAGCGTTCCAAGACAAATTCCTCATTTTTTCGTCGAACCTTTCCGTTTAACTATTAATTATGATACCAGACAATAATCAGGTCTTCTGTAAAATTTCTTTGGTTTGTCGTGTTTTCTTTTGATACATTTCGCAGAGAATAGAACTCACGATAAACAATTGAAAACCTTTAAACCACCAAATGTTCTCATAACATCCCTGATGCATATTATGCACTAAGAGTCACTTCCAGTTGACGATACCTGTCAAATGTTACCTATCAGCCTTGTCAGCACAAAAACATTAAACCTAGATCAACAATGAGAAAAGTTGTAGTGTAACTAATTGGGCCACCTACCACACATCATTCATATGCATATGAATCAGAAATAAGTGATGAGCTATGAAAATTTTGTCTCTCACAAAATAAAATGTAAGGAATACGTATGAACATAGCTTTATTTAAAAAAAAAATTGCCAACCCCTGCATTGCACTATTGCCAATTCTTGTGGTCTTATCAATACCATTTTAGCCAATATTTTTGGCAGGGTGTTTTATAATTACTAAAATCGCATCAAAGTATTAAAGAAAATTAGATTTGGAGCCTGCATTCCATACTTACTTGAAAGTTGAGGCTCCACTTTGATGTTGACTTTGGGATAGAGCATTTGATGGTCTCTTGCTGATGTGGAGGCTGCAGCATGCATAGCAGGCGTGCGGGCGGCTAGGACGATGGTTGGCTGTTTTAGCAGGGACTGAGGATGCAGGGAAGCGATGGAGGACGTTGATAGAGGTGGAGAAGGTGCATTTAGGAGGGAAGAGATGGTTGACATACTATGAGCACGAGGAGGTGATGCTGGGGGAGGAGAAGGAGGCTCCTGTTTTATGAGGATGTCCTCTGGAAAGTCTTGCTGTCCTGTGGCCGAGGACATTGAGACAGCGGGAAAGCATTCTGTTTCCATATCTAAAGTAAGAAAAGGGATTATTTAGAAACTTATAAAGTGCAGTTTTATAAAATTTGTGGATTGCTTTACTTTATTGTACATACTTTTAAACCATATATAACAAAGGAAAATTCTCATTATATTAATACCAGTGACATTTAAAGTTAGGTTAGAGCAACTTCAATGTGGAGATTTACTGTTGATTCATAATATAAAGTAAAATAAAACGCAGGAAAAATATTTTTCTTTTCCAAATTGAAATAGCAATAACATAATTTGTTTTCGCATTTTATTTTTAAAACATGAGCGTATTAAATAGCAATTATATAAATATTTACTACAGATGAAAAATATTTTGCAGATATAATTATTTCAAGAACGGCTTTACTAACTAGGGTGCTTTGAATGGGATTTTGTTCAGCACCGTTCCAAATGATAAAGTCTAAAGAAGTCTTAAACGAGGTCTGTACTCTAAAGTTTTTCTTAACTTTTTAATTGTAAGAGCTCTTTTTTATGCATTTTTCACCCCCTACCCTCTCAAAAGCTGACCTTGTTCTGGAGTAAATACGAACACCGAGGCTGAGGAGAAATATATTCAAAAGTACGATACGCACTATTAATATTCTCCAATATTTGGTGCAATCTGTTGTTTAGCTTCATTGCAGATTAGGTGGAAATATTTGCAAATTGTAGTTGGCACTAACTCGTAATATGGAATTATAAATTATTTTCCCCTATTGAAATAAATTCTCTCTATTCAAAGCTTATGGGAAGGTTACCATTTTAATAGCACAATTCTGCAAATAAATAAAGGAAAAATTACGCTAAAAAATAGAAAAACAGTAGAAGATCTAGATAGTTAACTTTTCCTATCGTCCCGTTAAGACAGAGCTCGGAGAAAATTTCGTGAAAATAATAATAAAATATGTAATTTTTAACGAAAATTTTGCAATTGTCCACTAAGTCCTCTTCAGAATTACCATTTAGAATGCTGACAGACTCTTGCGATAGTTAAAACCTCCAACATTAGAATTCCCAATGGGAATTTAAATTGCTTCAGCTGTATGTAGTTTCTCTGATGATTGGTTGTTACTTAATGTTTTTGAAGTTAAAAAATTTGATAAAATGACAATTGTCGTTTGAATGGTGCATGCCATTTGTTACAACAGAAAATGAACTGAGATTTTTAATATATGGCTTGTCAGTATCATATTTTTCAGATAGCACTATTAATTATTTTTTATCCTATACATGTTCAACAAAGCTGTGAAATGAATGTACCCTAATAGAAAAGATTCAAATGTCTGTAGAAAAATAATGATCAGCCAAAATAAATGGAATTAGTTAAAAAAAAAAGTAGAAATCACTAAAAGTAAACGAATATACATGAGACTTTATTGCAAGAACAAAGCTATATTTCTGAAAATCACAGAGAATTCTTAGATTCGATTATATTTCTTGTAGACAACTCCACCCCAGGAAGCATGTTTCCGTCAACTTTATATACCATCTGACATTTTGACGGATGGATGGCGAAAGAAATCTATTTCTTGGGAATGCTTTTATTTTAAGGAGCAATTTAAATTAACCAGAGGAAAAGAAAACTATAAAACATAATTGTTCTATCATAAAATACTAAACAAAATTCAAATCTTCGGTTGCAAACGCAGTCCAGGCTACTATAAATGATGTTCATTTCTTAAAAAAACTGGGTGTTTGAAAAATGATTTCAAATCAGTTGCAAATATAGAAGTTTTATTTTTCTATGGTATTTAGGAGTCGAAAATGTAGCTCTAATACTATTTTACGATAGAATGGTTTTCGGAGCTGGAAAAGAGTACTTAATATAGAAGCAGATGAATCCGATAATTTTATAAACTAACTTCAAATAAGGCTGTTTTAAATAATATTAAAGTAAATCGACAGAAATATTTTAAATGCTATAAATTCAGAATGATTTTTGCGTTTGGATTTTGAGGACTGGCAAAATGTAAAACATGGTAGTCAAAAACATGGGTGTGCAAGTTTACAATTCCTTCCAATCAATATTTTTAAAGGATCTAAAGGAACTACATCCTGATACTTTTCAGTTACACATAAGAAAATCAAAGACAATCGGAAAACATATGTAAAAAGTTATGTAAGAGATGAGAGTTTTTATTTTATACATGTATATGTTTCTTCTATAATTTTATTGGTAAGATTCTGGAAGTTTTTACGCCGAGTCATTGTAAATATTAATTTAATTTTAAAAATTTATAGATTTACCTTTATAAATTTTCTTTTAAAACATCTGAAAATTTTTAAACATGTAGAAGACTTCTATTTTTTTAATAGAATAATTTTTTAATATTTTTTTTTCTTTCATATTCTGAAAGAAGACCATATTTCAAAGTCTACTGACACTTTTGGTGTAGCTTTATCATAAACAGTCTAAAATGTTAAAGCCATGTGAATATATTTTTTCAATACTGATTTTACATAAAATGAATATTCTAGGATTTGAGACAGAAAAGGGCTTGTCAACATTCAATATCAATGAGATATATGATCTTGAGATTCAAATGATTTCTAATTTCGGAATTGTAGCTTTAAATGGCATTGGAAAAAATTTAGAGGGCGCTGCAATTTGATTTCCAAAAACGATTTTTGTACATATACCTTCCTTCTATATATATCGCAAAAGAAACTAGACTAACCGAACGTTGTATTCAAGTCATTGTCATAACTAACTTTTTCATAATATTTATAATAATGTATTGCAAAGTAGTCTGAAAATTAGACATCCTTAAAGAAAATAATCGATCGGAAAGGGTATCCTGATGGCAACCCATCGAAAATAACGCATAATATGCACGAATAAAAATACATCGTAAGCTAGTGGCATTTGTTTACTTCTCCTTCCATAAGTGTCTAAAACGACAGTTATTTACGAGAGTTCAAACTCTTTTTGAAATTACAGTGCATCACTAATAACATTAATTTAATAAAAACCTGTTATTCTAATATGATTTTTAAATATGCTGATTAACAAAACTGGATAGAACATTCACCTTACGTGAAGGTATCCTGTCAGCCAAATTTGTTAATTTTTGTTTCTTCCCATCTTCCGCAAAAAGTTAATTTAAATGCTATCTACGTGAAGGAAGCTCAGAGGCCGTAGGGTTGTATCACCTAACGTGAGCGGTCATTGTACCAAACCCCGATGGAAAAGTCCTTGAGGAGGCCGCACTACATGCCAATGTCTTTAGAAAACCAAACTCGTCTATGTAATGAGACTTGACTGATGCCATGTTTTTCTAAGGAGCGGAAAATAAAAATTGATAGATAAATTTAACTAAGAGCTCGTGTGATAATGCAAATAATTTTTGACAAGTTTTTCATTTTTGTTTATATGGGACATTACAAATTTTTCAATCATCAATCTTTATAATCGCTGTATTTTAGTTAAGCAACAAAAATAATTAGCCTATTAATTTCAAAATTAAGTTTAAATTGCTTGAGTGTCATGGACGAGATATCTAGTTTTCTAACTTTTAACAGCAAAGGAATTATCTCTTCTTTCGAAATTTTGGGACAGCTGAAAGCAAACAAGATGTTGTATCAAACACTGGAACATATTAGTAATTGTTTCGAATTTCTGCAACTTGCAATTAATATAGATTACTTAGAAATTTCAGATTTTTTTTATGATTCCGTTACTGCTATGTGCTTTTTTGAAAAGAAAAGGTTCTTTTCCATCTTATGTAGTTTAACATAATTGTTAAAATCATAATTTGGCTGGCATTCTAGTTAAAAAAGGTGGATCCAGAAATAGATCTATAACATCAGTAAGTAGATTCTACATTCTGAGCATATTAGCTATAAAAGTAGTCAAAGCACAATTAAGAAAATATGTTTTTTTTTCAGACATACATTAAAGAATGTACCAGATGATTCGATTGGAATTAAATCATATCGAACACTGAACTATATCATATTTTTTGTATTTAAATTTACCACAACGGCTTTTCATCATCTTGCATCAGTGTATTCTTTACAAAAAGCATCTCAAAGATTTTTATGTCCCAAAATACACTATTCTTTTAAGGTATATTTAAACGTAGTAAATAGTTTTCGACACATTTTAATAAAGCAATACAGGGTGAGTCATAAATATCGAAACAATAGGCTATCTCCTTAAATATTGCCCTTAGACCCATACTTCCAGTTGCGAAAATTCATAAAAAATGTGAAATTTTTGGTAAGATAAATTGCGACTCCATGGGGGGTCTAGTTGAAAAGTTACGAAAATTAAATTTTTATACGGCCCCCGTAGGACAAAAATTCCAATTAGGAAAACTTTCCTTATTCAGTCCTGAATAAGACACAAAAAGTTGCATCTTCATATCTCCAAAATTCGCAAAGTTATAGCCGTTTAAAAAATTCATCAAGTTTTAAGGGATTAGACACAAATTGAAAAGCGCGGAATTCAAAAAACAATGTTACTTTAACAGTTCTAGAAAACGCGTAAAAAATATATTTCTTGAGTTAGAATTTTGATTTTTTTTCTTTTTTTGTGATGGTTAGCATTATAATTTGCTAAGAAAATCACATTCTAAAATTTCTCATACAATTTATAAAAGTTTCATGTGGTTAGTACTGGTTTAAATGGGACAATCAAAAATCGTTATAACTCGTAACATTATTTATCGGATTTCAATTTCTTTCCATTTAATAAAGATGAAAATCTGATTTTAGTTTTGTTCCAAGGTTTTTTTTTATATTAATTTTAAAACTATTAAAAATATTTATTGAAAAAATAATATAACTTTTAAAAAAATCATATTTTCAAAAATAAACATTTTTTCAAAAGTAAACATTTTTTAAAATTTGCCGAAACAAAACTAATGTAAAAAAATAAAAAATGAAGTGTTTCAAGTTCTTTTTTCTTTTAAAAATTCTTAACATTTAATAATTTAAAGACAAGAAATAGAGGATAAAAAATTCATTATGCAGAAAAACGAAGTGTATTGTTTAAATGTCCGTCAGTTATTTTAAAAAATGCTTTTTCTAAGATGCAGATTGTCTTTTTTTTTTCTTTTTAAATTTACCTCTGACAACTTCAGGCTTTTTATCGTCCTCCAGAGGATGTTAAAAAATCTGTATTCTGGGCCCAGGAGGGCCAGGACCGAGATGTTACTATTTTCGGAAGACCCGCCAGGACGGGCCTAGCGTACTTTTCATAAAGGAGGGGACTACTTCCTTCAACTTAGGTGCACTCTGGATGAAATTTTCAAACCCGGTCTCGACAAAACCCGTATTAAAATCACTGTCTCTGACTGACTTAATACGTACATAAAATAAATAAAATTCGGCTCAATCGAATTTTTTTACGAAAAACATATAGATTTCAAAATTTTTATTTTACAAAAAAAAAAAAAAAAAAAAAAAAAAAAAAACTTTAAAATTTATTTTTTAATAGATTATTCAAAGGCTAAAAAAATTTAATTCAATAAAACCAGTGAAAAAAATCTGCCTATGACGGAATTCTGTCTTAAACTAAAAAGATGTTGATCCATGCAAAATAAATGCAATAGTACCTGAAAAGAAAATAAGCTCCAATTACATCTTCTAGGGAGAGCATCTGTCTATAACGTATTTTTTCTTTCCTATGTGATTCCGTCTTAAAAAGTTTTAGTGCATAACATTTTTCAGAGTTTCCAGCGCATGGGATATGGATTAACGATATTAAAATATAAGTGAAACATTTACATATAAATAGAGATTTATTGATAAAATAAATATATTACAGCCTTTGGCGCTTCTTTAATAATAAAAAGTATAAATATAAAAAACGAAAAGCTATAAAAGAATTTTTTGGTTAGAACTCCTCCATATAAAACATTTTTTTCCCACGCCGAATTAAAAAACTATGTAGAAATTTGCAACTGAACCGGGCTATGATTTAAACTATTTTCCAGACCGGTCCGGGTTATGATGTTGACATTTTTTCAGGCCACGCCGAACTTTTTCCCCTATGGGTCGGTTTGAGACTAGACTAGATATTTTGACCCGGGCAGACGTCTGGTATACCGATTTAGCATAAAAACTAAACGCTGCTATTTTACATCCAAAGAAAAAGGGCTATCTTAAACCGATTTTTATCAGTTTTCAATTTGTGAATGTTCCCTAACAAGCGTTGAATCGCAGAGAAGAAATCACAGTTTAGAGGCAGGGAAAAGTGGTGTAAGTCAGGAATTTTTGAGGATTTTGGGATTTAATATCTCTGTGGGATTTTTAGATACGGAGATGAAATTTGTTTTGTTCAATTTAGGAGGAATGGATAAAGAATAATTTCCTAATTGGGAATTTTAACCTACGGGGGCCGTATAAAAATTTAATTTTCGTATTTTTTCAAATAGACCCCCCATGGAGTTATCTTATCAGAACTTTCACTTTTTTATGAATTTTTGCAATTGGAAGTATGGGTCTAGGGGCAATATTTGAGGAGATAGTCTATTGTTTCGATATTTATGACTCACCCTGTATATTTTCCTTTTTAATATATACGTTTGCATTCTTAAAACAATATTTCTACAAACAGCTATAAATAACATTTTTAAGTAAATTGTACAGCAAACTTCTCAAACAAAGGAGTACATCAAAGATATTACAACAAATAATAGAAAAACAATTTTACAATTGTGAATTTTTCTAAGAAAAAAAAAATCTTATTTAAAAAAGTAAAGTCCGTTTTCCCTCATAATATTTACATCGATTACTTACACAGAAGCGTGTGAAATAAATGGGGGTATTGTTTTATGCAAGATATAAATGAAGACAATGAACTTCAAATCAAAGTGTAGAATATCAAGAACATGTTTCCATTCTTATTTTACAAAAATTAGATGGAAGGTTATAAGCAAAAATTGCAGCAGTAGAAACAAATGTACCCTCATTTGAAGGAAATACAAGTTTTGTTCAATCAAAAGGAAGATTTGATTGATGCTAAACATCGGCTATTTAGATCTAGATTGTCGAAAACGGAATATCTTCAAGAAAGACTTCTGAAAAATGTGTCATATTGCAGTAAATATTTCTAAAAAACTCAGTTCAATTATTATTGAAGCTTTTTTCGAGTGGAGACACTTTTATGATTTTTTATTAGTCTGAAATATTCAAATACGCAAATCATTGGATTTTTTTTTTTTTTTTTTTTTTTTTTTGTATCTTTTGGGGAAAATTAAGAGGCGCATCCAATCACAAGGCGCATCCCATTTTGAGAAACACTGCTTGAAGACGCTGCTGAGGCCAAGCAATTCCGAACGTGGTATTAAGTTTCTCATGCTTTTAGTTCTGGAATTGATTTGCAATCGTCACACGATTTACCTCCACTAAGTTTTATGACTTCTTATCATTTCATTTTTAAAGTTATCTTATTATGTTTACTCTGGTTTATAAGAGATAAATTCAATCTAAAATATGACTAAAATCTTAATCTTATGGTGTTAAGGCTGGAAACGTCCAATCGTCTCCTGACTGTTCATATTACATTTGAAAATTTACCAGAATTCTAGCCTTCTTTACTTAATTTTATCAAAATTTCGTTTGGTTTGGTGGCAGGCACTAATATAAGTTTTTGCTTGCGACATTTAAACAGACTACGATTTAAGAGTTTAAAGTGGATTTTGGACATTTAAAATATCCAAGACAGGGCTGGGACACTCTTTATTCAAATTCTTTATCCCTCTAATAATAATCATAACGATACTTTGACAATAGATGAAAATAAAATGAGATATTTTAATTATTACCGTAAAGTCTCGTCATATTTAAAACTACTATACAGTAAATTTTGAATCGATATTATTGCTCATTATTAGCCTTATCGTCCCCTACATAAAATCTTGCAAAAAGAAGTATGTCATAGAGATATGCATTCAACATTGCATTATTTGCATAGTCAAAGTAATAGTTTTTTAAAGTTCAATTTTCATTAAAAGAAGGCTGCGTCTAACATTTTTTTGCAATTTCATTACTTAAAGAAATAGTATGACTTTCATGAAGTTGAGAAAAAAGCTTATTTTGCAATTTTTCTATTCCTCTACTTTTTCAGTACTTTTTAAGGTAGATTTCGTAAGAAATACTACCTATTGCAATCGCACCAGTTTATATATCTGTCTATCTATATATTATATATATATATCTCACTTTTTTATGGACACGATAACTTCTATAATTCTTCACCAATCTCCACCAAACTGGTATACATAAAATCAAAGGGGATAAAATCTTGGCTAAGTTAGTTAATGGGCAAAATCGGACCAAGGGGGTCGGAATAGGGGGCGTTTTTGTGAAAGCAAAAAAAACCACCATAACTTCTTAATTAAAGTAGATATCGAATCGGTTTAAAGTTTATATTACTTCTTAAAAATGGGCCAAAAGTATATGCATGACAGATTTTTGATAAATTTAGAAGTGGGCTCAAGGGGCGGAAAAAACAGGGATTTTGAGAGAGAAAAATTCATAACTTCGTCAATTTTTAAGATATCAAGTCCAACTAAATTTTTTGTAAATGTTCTTAAAATTATCTAAAACTTTTGTATTTACAAGTTTTTGATAGGACGAACTTTTACAGATGAAAAAAATTAAAAACGAAAAGAAAAAGGGCGCTGAAAAAAGAGAAAAATCCATAACTCCGTCAATTTTTAAGATATCAAATCTGATTAAATTTATTTTACATCTTCTCAAAAATATCTACAACTTTTATATTGACGAGTTTTTCATAGGACCAATTCGTATAGCAAAAAGAAATTAAACAAAAATAGGAGTTGGAGAAAAAACCTCAAATCCAAACTGCTTATATTCTGACTCATTTTTAAATTCATTTTTGATTTTAAACGCATCCAAATGGTAGATCTTCTTATTTAGAAACTTTATAAAGTGACGCATTGGTCAATTTTCTGATAAAGACAGAATATATTTCAAATAAGGCTACCAAAAAGGGTATTTTGAACAGAATTTCCGAAAGTCATCGGGACTGAAAATTGAAGGAAGTATTCAAATAAGAAATTGCTTTTTTTTCTGACTCGTTTTTAAATCCATTTTTGTTCTCAAATGCATCCAATTTACGGATCCTTTTATTTAGGAACTATATAATGTGATGCATTGATCGGTTTTTTGATAAAGACAGAATATATTTTGAAAAAGGCTACCAAAAAGGGTATTTTGAACAGAATTTCTCGAACTCTTCGTGATTTGAAAATTTAAGGAAGTTTTCACATAACAAATTGCATTTTTTATGACTCGTTTTAAAATCCATTTTCGCTCTCAAACGCATCCAATTTACAGATCCTCTTATTTAGGAACTATATACTGTGAAGCATTGGCCAGTTTTTTGATAAAGATAGAATATATTTTTAAAAATGCTGTCAAAGTGAGTATTTCGCACAAAATTTTCCGAAGCAATCATGATTAAAGAATTAAGGATGTTTTCAAACAACAAACCGGTTATTTTATGACTCATTTTTAAATTCAATTTTTTTCTCAAATGCATTCAACTGACAGTTTTTTTTTAATTTAGGGACTGTATAATGTACTGTTTTGGTCGATTTTTTAATAAATTCAGAATCTATTTCAAAATATGTTGTCAAAATGGGCATTTGAGCTGAATTTTTCTTAAGATGATTCTGATAAAACCAGTTTTTGCAGAAAAATTAAATTAAAAATTTTTCATAAACGGCCAAATGAAGTTATTAAACTGGGTTTATCTCTAATCATATATATATATATATATATTTTTTTTATTGAAATGAGCACTCTTCGAAATCTACCTTCGCCTATAGGCCCAGCCGACAGGGATTTTTTTAAATACATTTTTTTCGGTGAATTTTGCTATCCTTAAAAATTTGCTGCATTAATTGGGGAACAACCTATGAGTTATATATGAAGGACTTAACAAGAATTTTCCTAACATACTATATTTATCATAAAATCATCTTTATATTTTCAAACATTTCATTTGTATTCATAGATTATCCTTTCGCTGTTAACGGCTTACCCAACTTCTTTCTCATTACTTACGAAATCCAATGGCATACATTTTAAAAATTTTAGCTTGTCAAATTGAAATTATACCTTGAATAGAAAGGGGAAACTTTCTAGAGGTTATGAATTAAATTATTTATTATTGACCTAAACTTAAAATTAGTTGTGATTAAAGCATTTCCCACCGATTGTCTCCCTTCTCATATAAATATTTTCTACCTCAGAGCAGTTCAAACGGGAAAGATCAGATTCGTCAATAAATCCAAGTCTCTTTATCAGTCAGAAGTTTATTTAAATATTCAATACGATTGCATTTATCAGTTCAAATATTACATTTCCCATGCGTAGAAATATAACAAAATGAAAGTGGGTTAGTCATATTCATAAATTTCAACTATTAATGACGACAAATGACACGATGCATAGTGCTTAGCGGTAACCGAATCACGATTAATTAATTTCAAAAGTTTTGGGCGCCGTCAGACGTCATATATCAATTCTACATTACCGCTATTATCATCATAATAATAGTAATGATAAGATTATGATAAATATTTATCATTTCATACGGATTTCGTATTCTCCGTGTAGTTTAATTATTTTCTTTGGAACAGAAATTACAAAATTATACTGACGTAACTCAGGTTTATTTTAAATTCAAACGAAAATTCTATATAAATTATTGATCCAAATATTTGACTTTTATTTGTGTTATATTTCAGCTTTTACGAAACCAAACAAGATATTTCGATTCAATATTTTTTTTATTCTTTAATACCCATTTTGTCATACCCTTCTCATATCGATCATTTTTGGGACACCCGGTAAGAACCTCTTTTTTTGCCTAAATAGTTATATAAAAATGGTTTTTATTAATTCAGAACCAATTAAAAATGTACATCTTATCTGGTTATTACCGTTTTACATTTATTTTTAATGAATGTAAATAAAATTAAATATTTATTTACATTTTAAACATTAATTTCACAACAATTAAATACATTGTCAGTTTTTTACTTTTTTATGTTATTATATTTTTATGTTACATTTATAATTATAGACGATTAAACGAACAACGAAATAAATATAAATCTTATCTGGTTATTACCGTTAATTTATGCACTTACTCGATTATTATTGTTTTTTCAATTTTTAAATGAAAATTTATAGTCGCCCTATGACGGGAAGTATTCGATTTTTATTTTTCAGTACTATGGCAGATGAAAGTACTCTTTTAAAGCAACATTTTTCCAAATTATCTCAATTTTTTCAAAAATGTGCCTTACCTGATTATTACCGGAATCCACAGAATTAAACATATTAAAAAAAACTGAAAACAAAGTTAAAAAAATAAAAAAAGCAAAAAGCAAAGTACACGCAATATTTACACGCATTTGATAGCACGAAGTTTTATTAACATCATGAAGCACTGAAAAACTGGAAATTGAAATTAGAATTATCTGCCTGACGTAAGCGTTTGGCACCTTTTTTACTATAACTTTTTCAAGCAGATGTATGAGCAAATATACAATGGCAATTGTTTTTTTTTTTTTTTTAATAAAATTTTCTCACTGAAAGAAAATTTTAAGTAGCACATTTTCGAACATGCATAATGATCACTTTCTCTTCTCTAAAAACTTGAGTTAAAAAAAAAAAAAAAAAAAAAAAAAAAAAAAAAAAAAATTGAACATCTTTAAAAGCAATCTCAGTGATGGGCAACTTTTTTTCTTTTAAAATAAAAAACGACACTGAAAACTATCAAAAAAGTACTTTTAAGTAAATATAATTGTCGTGACAATCTTTTTTTATAAATAGTAGGCTATGGAGGTCGACTTTAATATCAATTACTGGCTGTAAAAATGAGATTTTGCCTGCCTCACATTCAGGAGCAACTGAGAGCATTCAGGAACATATTTCGACTTTTCAATATCTTTGTATTTTATTTATTTTTCACCTCTATATACTGAAGACGGACTCTACTATTAATTTCCATTTAACACTGGTACCGATTACAAACTCCACTGACTTTATGATAAACCTTAAAGTAACTACAATGAAAAATTTGATAAAAATTGCGTATGAATTTCGATTAGTAACTATTTTTTTACTATCCCCTTTAAGTAGAAAAAAAATCCTCTCTCATTTTTCCTTTTTTATGGTCTGGAAAACTGATGAATTCTGTTGACTAGACATTAGCATAAACAACTGTATTTCCCTTTCAAATATCACAAAAGTGTCATGCTTGCAATTTCTGAGATCATTTTAAGTAGATGTAGCCTCATTTTGAACAGTTACCTAGAGTATGATTGCAGTTTGATCACATTTTTAATGACAGAAGAAATTGACCTTGATCTGATAAAAGATCTTTCACGGCCCATTGATTTTTTTACCTGGGTTTCTACCAAAAGCACTGGTTTACAACGCCAAAATCTATAGAGCAGAACATTCCCGTTGGATTCCATCCTATCCACGGAATCACGAAGAGTAGAATATTTTTAGGCTATTTATATTCATTCAGATGTCTGGCGTAAAGGAATAAGTTCACACCCGGATCTGTGTGATAGATCTGTTGTTACAATATCTTATTTCTCATCAATATTGAATTATTGAATATGAGTAACCTTACTTTTTCCCAATTTGTCTTAGCTTCGAGGCGGTTCGCGTGAAAAAGTCTACTTCTAATTCCTGAACATGATTTCAGCAATCTTGCAAAAAGTAGAATTAAATAAGTTTAAAAGAAAAAAAGTTGAAAAACGAATGCGCTAGCGGCAAAAATCTGGAATATTACATTCCTCAACCTTCATATCATTCAAGATATTACGGGGAAAAAAAACTAGATAAATAACGAGTTTTGATAAATCTTCAAAGCTCTGTTAAAGAATCTAAAAATTCTAGTCACAATTTAGAGAGATTCGGCAAACTGATATAAGCTGGTGATTGCATAATATGCACGACCATAATTTTGACTGAATTATTTGTTAGATAACAAGAGAATAAGTTGTTACAAACTCATAGCCTCGTTCACTGCTAAACTATCGGAGCAAAATCTCAAGTAATAAAATATGAGAGTGCTACATGGATAGTTTTCGTTTTTTCTCTTTTGTGAGCGGATTAAGTTTATTCTAGAACTAGAAACGTGGTTCAATTAAAACAAGTTAGTTAATGTGATTAGAATATTAACAACTGGTAATTATTTGCGAGAAGAATTTTAATTTGTGAATTTCATAATTCCATATTATTTAATTGTTTCATATTAAAATCAATTATTACTATTTTTCAAGCATTCGCGTATGAGGTTTAATCTGAATCAAATTATAAAAAAGTTATTTTGAAACAAGAAAGTCAACATGACTTACATTTTCTTAAAATTATTTTCAAATTCAATCTTGCTACTTTATGACATTTTAAAAAATTCATTTTTGTTTTAAACACATGGAAGTGGCAGGAGATCATATTCAGAAATTATGTAATCGAGCAGTTTATTCATTTTTCGATAAAAACAGAAGATTTTTCAGTTAATGTTGTCAAAGGGCGAATTTTTAATTAAATTTCTGGACATAATATCTCGGGAAAGGGAAAAGAAATACATCGGTCCCAAAACAGAGATAGTTTATGACTCAAAATGTAATTTATTTATGAAAAAATGGAAAAGAATATTCAATTACAAATCTTTCCAAGAATCATACTTGCATAAAAAATTGTCAGAAAATATATCTTAAAATTTAACTTTGTTGAGCGGGATTTTTTTTTTTTTTTTTTTTTTTTTTTTTGAAAATCGTTTTTAATAAACAATTCGCTTTTAAAGATTGGTTTGGCACAAGAGAATGTTTTCATAACAATCAATTTAATCTACGCTGCTACCAATCGAGTGTCTCTATAAATTAGCCGTGCACAACTGTCTTGCCTGAAAGTAGTTAGCCACTAGAATATCCGAAAGGCAATCTACACCGGACCTTTGAGGTCTGGTGATTCTGCCCCACTTAGGCAATAAATAAATAAATTTATTTGAAAATATAAGCGCCATATCATATACTTTAAGTACGTGAAGTACTTACAGAACTTTAAGAAAAATTTCAATCCAAAATTCTGGTGGAAATGTGCTATTTTGGGATTAAATTAAGTGGTTCAAAAATGAATCACCAGCCTTGAAAGGATTAAATAGCAAAGTTTTTGCCATTAAATAAGGCAAATTATTTTGCCAAAAAATAGTGGTAAATTGGTGGCTTGTGGTTGTGTAAGCCTGTTATAAATAAAAGAATCGTGGCATATGCACATGATGCAAGCTTGGATTAAGTCAAATTAGGGATGGTCTTTAACCAAATTCCTGGATGTGACAGGGCTGTAAAAACTCCTGTTCATGAGACAAAAATCCGATATAACTGAATAAGTAATTTATTTATCAAAAAATGGAAAATGTCAATCGATTCCAAATCGCTTCAAAAGTAACCCTGCATATTTTACGTCTTTACCTTTAAAAATGAATAAAACATTTCGTGTTTATTGAGCAAGGAATTTGAGAACCACATCAATAAATATACACTTATATTTTAAAACCTTTTACACTTTGCAATCAAAGGTTTTATGAGAGGTAGACTTGCCCTCTACATATTTCTGTAACTATTTACCATCATCCGTCTTATCATATTTATAAAAATGAATCATTAAAGTGGTCATTAAAGTGATTAGAAGCCAGTCAGCCCCAGCAAAAATTTTTCAAAGTCGCAACTCATTTTTGGCTGGTTACGGATCTTCCCCTATCGCAAAATACTATTTTAATCTAGGGGTTGTGCATATATAACGTTTTCATTTTAGGGGAAAGGGGGGGTGGGCGGAGATGGCATGGGTGCATGCATATGTAATCACGGTTCGAATTTATTTATTTTTTCACTTTGATAGCAACATAATTACTAAATGGGGAGGGGGGGGGGTGAAGAATCACCAACAAGTGGATAACATATTTGCACAGGCCCTTATGGAAAATTTAAATAAACAATTTTTTATTAAATAACGGTAAATGGTTTTCGCATTAAAAAGTAAGCGTAAATTGCCGTTTTTACGTTAAAAAAAAAAAAAAAAAAAAAAAAAAAAAAAAAAAAAAAAAAAAGTAGAAAGTGTTTTTTTTTCTTTTCTTTTTAAGGAAATTTTAAATTGACGTAGGCAATTAAAAACACTATGTCGAAAAGCTGCGTATGCGGAAACCTTTAAAGATAATTCTATCAGGTAATGCTATACACCTAATTATTTTTTCCTATATGTTAACATGGGGTTTCGTGATAGCAGAGGAAAATCTTTTTTGTACATTTTTTCCCCACAAGAAAAAATAACCTGAGAATGGGCATGGAAAATTTAATTGCAATTCTAATGAATTCCACTTTAATCAATTTTTTTCTTTACGCTTTAAATGCAATATAATTCCCCAATATCACTAGAAGATGCTATTCCTAATTCCTATTATAGAAGATCCCTATCTACAATAAGATTTTCCCTAATGAAACTGCATGGCGTTTTGAGATAAATTTTGATAGAATAATGTTAAGATATTTCGAAAGTAATATTTTAAATAATAATGAAGTAAATATTTTAATAAATGAAAAATATCTAGCTTAAAAATTCTCAAAACATGTGAAATATTAATAAGATGTAGTAGATGTTTTATTTGTTGCAAGAATTAGTTCAATAATATTCTCCAAGAATATAAACAAACAAGAAACTTTCGTGCGTAGGTGTCGCCATCTTTTGTTGACTTTCGAAAATATGTTTCTATAATTTATTTGCATTTCTTGAAAGTGCAAAAATGATTTATAGAATAGACAAATAATATCCATGTAGAGTTACTTAAAATAGAATGATTTAAAAAAAAAATCAAATTAAATAACTTTTCAATTCATTTTATTTCTCTTATTAAATAACTTCCTTTGCAGATAAAAATGCATATGGAAACAATATCCAGACTATAAAGGCAGAAAATTCTATCTTTTAACAAACGATTAATTAAATTACTGGCAATTAGAATTTATATTTATTTCGTAGAAATATATCTGAACTCATTTACATTCTCTGTATTAAATTTAGTTATTTATAGATGAAATATTAAAGAAAATTTTTAGAAATGAAGCCAGCTCATGTGATAGACTTCTTTTTTAACACATAATTAGAGAATTGCAAATATGACCACTTATACATTATGTATTTAAGTAGCGAAATATTGTTGGGAGGAATTTATTTTTTTTAACACTTTATTTAGTCTAAAAAAATAATGAAAAAAATCTGAAATATTCACTCTGCCATTTCTTAGAATTGGCGAAAGGAGTTTAAATTCATTTCCTCCCTGATCGTCGAAAAAAAGGGCAAAATTATGTTTTCCCTGGATTTTTTTTAATCTAAAAAAAGAGGATTTTTTTAACGTGCATAAAAAAAAATTCAATTACTCGTAAAAATATAAGCTTTGAGAGTATTAAAAATAACCAAATTTTTTAAAACTGCATTATATTTGTAGAATTATATTAATTTAAATAAAGCTTATATTGAAGTGAAACCTGCAGCTTAGTGAACGCCTGTCTCAGTTCGCGGCAGTGAGAATGTTAAGAGCCCTTATTATAAATCAAAACAACGTTGCTCTACCAAGCAAGAGAAAAAATCGTAATTCTCAAAATAAATACTTTATTATAATTTAAACTTTGTTAAGAGTAAAAATGAAATAATAATAATTTCGAAATAAAAGAAATAATAAAATTTAATTGTTCACTTGGTCATATCTAAGGGTGGGTTAAATACAATTTAAAGACCCACGTTAATCGATCAACAAAAATTAATTTCATTGGATTGCAGAGAGAAAATAATTAAGACTAGGTTGCACTGTCAAGCAAGAAAAAATGCATTAATTCATAAAATAAACAAGCGTTTTTATACTCAATTTTACTTTTTGTTCAGACAAATTTGTTATTATTAAAAATATTATCATTAATAATAATAATAATGCTAATAACATTGTATTATTCATACAATCATTTCTAAGTGTAAGATGCAAGGGGCTCTAAATTCATTTTAAAACCCCATATGCTAATGTTCTAGAATTTCATGGGAGTGCCGAGAAATTAAGACTACCTTGCACTGTCAAGCAAGAAAAAGTACCGTAATTCTTAAAATAAAAGTTTTTATTGTACATAAATTGCTAAAAGTAAATAATTTTTTTTTCAAAGAAAAGGAAATAATAATAATAATAAACGTGAATTTTTCACACGGTCATCTCTAAGAGAGATTTAATAAGTTTAATTTCAAGATTTCGTTGCATATGTCAAGGAAAATAAGTAAATAAATAAATGTTTTTATTTTAACTTATTCTTTATAATCCGACAAAATTAAAAATCTGAGATGAAAGTCATCCACATTACCGCTGTTTTTTTTTTAATAATTTCAACTTAAGGAACAGAATAAAAAAAAAATAGCAGTTATTTATAAACTAAAAACTTTGAGAACGAAAGCAATTGAGTAGCGTACAGTGAGATTGCTAACGCTGTGCTAAATAGAAGCGTTGATATGCTGATTGCAGCTCAGAAGAATAAGTACGACAAGTGGGTAAAGTAAAGGCGTCACTGGCAAAAGGCATAAATTTGATTGAGAAATTAATATGTGCATCAGAGAAAAAATGCCAAATTTTTAGCAGCATTTTCGCCGAAAACGAGTTTTT
The DNA here is from genome assembly GCA_964019185.1 of Maratus speculifer. NCBI lineage: Eukaryota > Metazoa > Arthropoda > Arachnida > Araneae > Salticidae > Maratus > Maratus speculifer. The sequence goes on from OZ025299.1 coordinate 194,600,268, forward strand.
GTCGAAATTCATATTTTTGACCGAAAAAAAATCGAATTTTCGGTCGATCTCTTTTTTTAATATTCCTCCAGGAATTTTCAAAAATCCGGCTTAGCCTCAGTACCGTTACGAGATTATAGTGTACATAATCAGTTATCACAGTCAAACATTGCTCAGGGTAAGCTGTAGGATGTAAAATTTAGTTAAAAACCATGTATTATGTTTGTCACCGAGAATTAATCTGGGAGTGCTGACAGAAAACATCAAAACTACATTGACTGCCAAGGTAGAAAATATACCGCAATCCCAGAAATAAGCAAACACAAATATTTCAGTGACAAATTTTAGTGACCAGTCTTATGGACTACAAAAGCATATTTCGTCTTCTTTTTGGACACTTTACGCATGGGTTGTTTATACGACATAGGATCCAGAGCGGACAGAGGGCGATGAACTTCCAAAGGAAAAAACACACAACAGAAAATCTCATGCTTATCGTTCAAGATTTAAAAAGAGAGAGAAAAAAAAAATAAGACTACATTTTCCCGACCGATAACTTCAGTGATTTTTCATGTATATATATTTTTTCTTCTGCTCGACATGGCATGCACAGAAAAAGTTCATTAAGCGGCTTTTTGCTTTTTAGATTTCTATTGTTTGTTCACACTCGATAAGTGATACAATATTCAAAAGGTAAATATGTTTAAAATGTTTGATACTATACAGGATGATTAACAATTCTTCACTGACTTTTAAGATTGTTGGTCAGCCAGGTTTTCAATTCGCCCCCCCCCCCTTCCTAAGTTAAACTTATGGGCATAGAATGTATTCTCATTTTTAAAATAGTTTTTTTTTTAAATTCGTTTTTAAATTCTTTTTTAGTTTTTTTCCCTCAAATAATGTCTTTTTTTTTTAGTTGACAAAATATTTCTAAGATATTTTTTACATTTTATTTGAAATGTTGAAATCTACCACTTAACTCACCAGCTCTGCTAAGTTTTTAACACATACAATATTAATCATATGTATTAAAAATCTTTTGCAACTAAAAAGAGAGAGAGAGACATTCTTTGAGAAGAATAAACTTAAAAAACACTAAAAATATTAATTTTCAGAAGAGGTACCAGCTCTGTTAAGATTTTAACACATAAATATTAAAATGAAAAATATTTTAGAAGTACAGTCGAGTCTCTCTACAACGAAACTCGATACATCGTATTTCTCTATGTAACGAATTTTTAGTAGGAACGGTCCCCTTTACGGATGATTACATTAAAAACAGTCTCTATATAGAGGAATATCTATCTCCATATAACGAATTTTTTCATAAATTGGTCTTAATTTATTCAGTTTTAAAAAGCTTCGATATTATATGGAATCAATTTTCCATCACTTATCTTTGATTTATCGTCAGTGCTGAGTTTTATTTATTTATTTATTTATTTATTTTTTATTACTTCTCTCAATGTTCATTAAATCCAACGAATTCATCCCACCTCCCACATACCATTCCACATCCTTCTCAAAACAGAGTCATTTGGATTGATACACATGTAAGAGAGGAATTAATGAGAGGCACATAAGATAGGCCTTCAAATAGAGGAAATTTTAACTACAATTTTTCATTCCTTGGTAAAATTTGAACATTTTTTTGAGAGCGTAACAATTTTAAAATAAAAAAAAAACAAAAAATTACAGATTTCTTTGTCTGAAATTAATGCAAGTCTTCCTTATTTGATTTTTATTAAGCTTTCAAATAAATGTCTGTTCTCATTTTTGAAACAGCTTAAATAATTAAGAAATAAAATGTTAGGTTAATATTTACTTTTAAACACTTCAAATTCTTAATTCAAAAGATCAAAAATAATATTTGTTCAAATTTCACACATTAAATACGATTTTTAACATCATTCTCTATACATCGAATTTCTCTATATAACGAATTTTTTACTGGAACGGCGGATTTCGTTATATAGAGACTTGACTGTATTCTGTAAAGCAAAGAAGAAAGATACTTCCTTTAAGAGGAATACACAGAAAAATACATTAGCTTCTGATGAGGCATTTTAAAAATAAAAATGTATTCCACTCCATAGGTTTAACATTAGCGAGGGGAGTTTGAGACCACACTGACCAAACCCTTAAGGGAAGGTAAAAGTAAATGACAAACATTTTTTTATATGTAAATATGGGTCACAATCCATTTATTCAGTATTTACTTTCGAAACCGGTTCCGAAAATGAAAGTGTTTTCCTTAAAAATACCTTTACACAAAAATCGAAAAAGTAAAAAACGGCTTTTATACAGACCAATTTCAGTTATCCAATGCAAAGAAAATCGTATAAAAATATTGAAATGCAACCGAGATATCTTTATAAATTTCTTCAATAGGATCAGCATTACCGAACGGATCTTTTCGTTTAATTGAAGTAATCTTTTAAAGGTTATTTTTGAATTCTAATTTTTATCTTATTCTAAATTATTCTTATTCTATGTTTTCAAAAAACGCCTAGAAACTCTGATGCAGTATTTTTCATCTACATAGGAATAAATGTTTCAGATATTGTAACTCATAATCTAAAATAAATAGCTTAATTCACAATAACTTAGACTTTTAATTATAATTAACTGCAAACTATTATTACATTATGAAAGTTATATTACCACCAAAAAGAACTTAAAATTAGAATTATGGAAATGTACTTTCAGGCATGCATGCCTCCGAATGTCTAGAAATTTTTTTATAAAAAATATTTTGTGGTTAGGGCTAAAATTGATAGATCTTGATTACAGGATTTTTAAAGAAACATATAAGTTATATAATAAATTGAATCCTATCAAGACAACAAATCTCGATGTACCAAATAATCATTTTTTCTTTATAATCAAATTCTGTTCAAATTCTGTTTTATAATCAAATTCACTTTCTTTCTACAAGCCCCCCCCCCCCCCCCCCGCGAAAAAGAAAAAAAGAAGTGCATTTTTTCTTTAATGTTTTCAGAAATATTGCCACATTAGATTTTAAAATGATCAAGCAAAATAATAAACGCACTAGTTCTTTTTACTACTCTTCTAAGTGAATGTTAATTCTTTAAACTTATGTTACCCATAGCAATAAAAATCTAATTCACATTAAAGGTATGTTTACAATTTTCATGGAAAAAAAAAAAAAAAAAAAAAACTCGTTAAATCTCCAACAATTAAAGAAATTTTTTTTTTCAAATATATTCAGTTGAAAATGATTGTTTAGCGATAGGTTTGATCTTTAAGCATTTTAGAAAAACCAGGATGATTGTCTTTGAAATTAAAAATTGAATTCAGAAGATGGTTTTATTTTGGGGTTAAGAATGATACGGCATTTGATTTCTTATGGGAAGTGGCGCCTAGTGTGAATAATAATAAAAAGATAGCTTGTGTTTAAACCTTACGTTTGTGTTTTCAATATTTGATCATAGAGCTCTGAAGAAATATTTCTAGTAAAAGAACACAAAAAATCTAAAAATACATAGTATTCGGTAAATTTTCTCATGTAATACAAATTTTCTTCAGTAAAAAAACTAACTAAAAGTAACCAATCCTCATTTCCCTCATTGTCTTTGCATTACGCTGAAATTTTTTAGCTTCTAAAAAAAGTTTTAACGTTCTGACGGATGTTTTCATAATCCGTAAAGTTTTGTATTACGGTGAATTTATTGCCGGATGATTAGTCAAAACTGCCAGACTATATACTTTTTGAGAATATTAGTGACTACTTATTTATAGGGTCATATATTCAAATAAATTCCAAATATTTGTGTTTTGCATTCTGTTCGAAAATTTTTTATTTCCACCTCATCTCCGAAAGCTTTTTAACTAATTAGATCAATTTTTAATTAATATGACTCGAACAAAAATTTAAAAAATGATCATGGCATTTTAGCATTTCCTATTTCAAGATTTTATTTTTAACTGTAAATGATATAGTATTAACAACATTAAAAATACACGCATATTTTTAAAATTTGTTCTTATAGTGCGTCGAAAAAGAGGGAAGTTAAATGACACTAACAGTTGTATATTTCATTCATTCAACTGGGTTAGTTTTTTATGTAACACTTCATGTGTATAACAATTCTAAAAGTAAAATTTATAGAAATAATCAATATATGGACTATGCATGAAGACATTACATATTTATCGATATTACATGATTGATGAAAATAATCTAAATTCGTTTGAGAGTAATCTTTGTAATAGGAAACTATATGGCGGAATAAAGACTGTTAAAACGAATTTAACTTAAAAGTTAACTAAAAATGAGTTAAAAAAACAAAAGCTTTAGCTAAAAATGTATTCAATTTCGTTAAAAATAATGCATCGTTACACTTTATTTCTATTTAGTACGCAGCTCATAAATGCAACAAAGATTTTTCTCACAAAATACAAGACTTCGAATGCAATTTTCCAAATGTACATTTTTTTTTCTTTTAGTTTGATGCACATGACAGAACACAACTAATTTTCCTCTCGGAAGAACGCCTTTACCCAATGAAAAAAAAAAAAGTAATATTTTAGGCAGACCAGATCACGAAAAGTTGCATGTTTCTTGTTCTATTTTTGACAACTATTAGCAGCACTTATTTTAAAGGCAACAGTTGTCACTCGATAATTTTTCTATTTGTTGTGCAAATCTAAATTACAAAAGAAGATCTAGCACAAAAAAAAGTTTGTGTGCTTCAAAGCACACGGCCAAAATTAAAACTATATTATATACTAGCTGATCCGCCCGGCGTTGCTCGTGATAGATGCCTTCAAACAAATTGCGAATATTTAAAATCTTCATTCATACAAAAATAGAAAAAAAATAAAATTTTATTTGAAGAATATTTTAAAATTTAAAATATTTTAAATTTTATCTGAGTGAACACAGGTATGTATTTTTGTTACGAAAACGCCATGTTTTGGAAGGATAAATAAATATAGTCGTTGATTTTAGCTGTTTTGAACCACAAAAATAATGCAATAATTGAATTATTTAAAAATTCTTTTCTTCAATGTCTTGAAGTCTTCAATGTTCTCTTGTTCTTCTTTCTTCTAATGGTCTCGTTGAAGAAAGGAATTTTGCATGCGAAATCTTCTGAGCACTCGCGCGACGTGCGTTGCACATCTGAACAATTGGAATTTTTTTTATTGCAAATTCAGTATTTTAGGAAAAAAATGAAATAAATGAAAAATGAAATAAAAAAATTGAAAAACATTAATTTTTTTCACATTTTGAGTAAATTCATATTGTAACGGAATGATTTTAATACGAGATAATACCAAAATATGGGAGAAGATTTTGTTTAATTATGTGATAGAAAACTAATAACATTAAGTATTAATGTAATTTTTCACTCTCTAGCGATGCGATTACGAAAAAATGAAGGCGCATGAAATACCATTAACCCTTTCGAGGCGGCATCCTTACTCAAATTTATTTGAATGTAGCCCCTTCCCCCTTTTTAAACAGTTTCCTTTACTTGTAAAACAACAAACAATACTCTAATTAGAAAAGACAAATATTGCATTTATTAACTAATGGTATCAAAAACAAATTCCTCATGCTCCGTTTGATTATACATACTACATATGCATCACACGTCCCGAAAGGATTAAAAAGACTAACTCAGTCTTGCTTGGATTAATTTTCATTTTTAATATATATATATATAGCAGTATAAAAATGGATGGTTTTCTTTTTACGTTTAAATATTAATCATTGATTCAAATTATTTTTTTAACTTGATCAACAATATAAATCCTGCTTCGACACAGTTATGAAATCATCTGAATCTTCAAACTTTGAAATTTCCATGCTTATTTGGGTTTTAAAGAAATATATCATTCTTCATTTTTTCCACCATTCAAAAAATTTCGTCAAATATTGAAAGAGCGTGTACATCAAAAAAATTTATATCTTTATCAGGTTGCGTCAGATAGAGAAAAAAAATCGGAGGAAATTTTTTTTAAATATTTTCCATTTCTCAGTACCTGAATAAGATTATACGACAATTTCATACATGTAGGAATTTAAATTACTTGCAATTGTGTCTGGAACATAAATTTTATAAAGCAAAAATGTCAAACTGTTGAAGACGAGCGTTTAAAAGAGAATCTAAATGCATCAGCCGCATCATTCCTTCAAAAAAAAGACCACCTGAAGGTGACATGGAAATAATGGTTGCATATTATTGATGGGTTAAAATTAGAGGTCAACAGCAAATACTATGAAGAACTCAGAAAACAGTATTCGGAAGCGTAACTGGTGCTTAATCTCGTCGGGACGAACGTCTTTTACTGAATTTTTAATCATTTATCACCTGTTTTTTAAAACAGAAAATTTTGCCAATTGAATTGGGAAAATGTTCGGACAAATAAGACAAAATTTACAATAAAATTTTACTGGTAAGAATAATCCAGTATATTAACTATATCTAAATTTTAAACAAAATGTGTTTTTTTATTTTATTTTATTTTTTTTTTTTTATTTTAAGAACCTTATTCGGCACGTATGCTGATCACTCGTCCCCAAGGAATTAATTTTTACTTCTAAATAATGGAACATTGCTCTAAATTTGGGTGCATCTTGACATAAAAACTAAATTAAACTAAGACTGTCTTACAATGCCGAATTCCACTTTCAGGACATCGATCCTAGGGAGCTAGATAACGTATGTCCCAGTAAAGTAGTCAGCCTGACATGGGACAACCAATGTTCATCAAGAATGCTTAATTTTAATGAGCTCGAAAGTACAGAAGGTTGAACGTTGGCCAAATCTAGAGGTGAACCGCGGATTTTTAGTGGGACAATGCAGTGACCAGTGAACTATCGGACGTCACATAAAGCTATATCTGTTAAAAAAAATTCTGATTGCATGAATGTTGAATGCATGAATGTTGCATGAATGATTGTTTGAATCCAACAAAATACACACATGTTTGTGAAAATTGCAACACATGAAGGAATCATTAGAATTAAATTAAATTTAATGCATAAACGACTGGTACTGATACAAACAGATGATTACATTTTCAAAGCAAAAAACAATATTACGTGCCCGAAACCAGTATTTGGTGTAGCCACCACGAGCTACAATAAGTGCTGCTATACGAAATGAGATGGAGTCGAACAAATTTTGAATGTCTGCCTGGGGAAGAGCATTCCATATTCTTTGTATCCGTATCCAAGGTTCATCCATAGAACCTACTGGAGAAGGATAACGAGTGAGGCGCCGATCAACGAAAACCCCCACATGTTCAATAGGTGACATATCCGGCGAATACGCAGGCCATGGATGACGCTGTATGTGTTCTGCCCGACAAAAAGTCTTAACCATTCCTTACAACATGCGTACGTGCAATATCCAATTCAAAGCTCCAGAAATGCCTTGAAGGAAAGAAATGACTTCGGGCTTCAGCACTTCACTGATGTATCTAACCCATTTCTGTTCAGATTACCCGAAATACGGATCATCCATGACGCGCAATCACATCCCAGACCATAACTCCCGTTGTTCGTCCACTATGACGTTCGATAATGTACACTGGAAGGTTGCGTTTAACAGGAATGCGGCCATGATGGTACCACAAATTAAAGGAGGATTCTCCAGATAAAATAACTTGTTGCCAATCTGCATGTCACTCGCGATGTTCATGAGCACATTGCAAGCTTAGACGTAGATGGTTTTGTGGGAGGGGATCCTGCATAAAAAAAAGGTTTTACACATAGTCAACGGAGCAATAGACGTCGACGAACTGAAGATGCAGACAGTGATAGACCTATAGCAGTTGACCAATGTGCTGTCAACAGCCTAGAAGCTTTACGATCTGACATCGCGCGTTGACATCACAGTTCGGGGTCCACCCTCAGATTTTCTAATTGTTCAGTCACTTGTTGAAATGCCGCCCTCTTTCGTCGAAGAGACATAGTTACATCTCACCTAACGTTTTCCATTCGCAAGTAATCTTAAGCCATTCTCAACAATTCGCTACAGTCCTCTATTTATACAGTTTCAGCAGAAGTCGAGAAGGTGCTGTTTAGTCCATGCATGCGTGGTAATTCTGAAATTAGAATCACTTGCATCACACACTATACTTTGCACTTTAGCTCAATCGCGTCATTCTTTCATGCTGTTTCAATTTTGACAAATATGAGAGTAGAATTATTGAAACAGGATTCATTCAAAGATACACGTTTTTAAAAAAACTCGTCATACTATGTTACTAACAGAATTATGAATTTAAAAGAAATTTCTATTACTTGTTAAGATACAAAAATATGGAAGCATTCTTCCGATAGAAATGAAGTTTGTTGACTTCATGAAAAATCTGAAAGCAAACAGAAGCATAAAGCGTGAAATGACTGGAGGAACCTCCTCCCATTTCAAGGACAACAGAATACTTTCTTTTAAATCTTGAGTGAAAGTTTTGCCAGTGAGCTTTGACTACATTCAGATTTGACCAAAACAGATAGGGGTCGGCTGAAACGCTTATCAAACCGGAAGAAAAGCAACAGAAGCATGGATTTGAAACAAAAGAAACACTTTGAAAAAAGTGACACCTCATACAGAGTTTATTTGAGTGAAAATAATTCGAAGTGAGATTGAAAACTATTGCGAAATATTGTTTTAATAAGACGTATTTTAAAGACGGAAAGAAAAAAAACCCCGAAAGATTATTTGTTGCGCGCGCGTGTGTAAATCGGAGCTATACTTTTAAGAGATGTGCGTGGAGTAAAACTTGACACAATATATCACTATTATATAATTGACTTGAAGTGATTCACTTATCTTTCTAAAGTGTTTTTTTGGAAACTCGATTTTAAAACAATCGGAGGAGTATTATATTTATTTACTAAGCCCATATAAAAAGAATATCCATTTACTTTTTGCAAATTATTAATCAACACAAATCATTTAAAATAGTAATTTGATTTATTTTTTATGCTAAACAAGCGATTGACTATTCGTGAAGAGGTGAAAACAAAAGTACAATAATTACGCAATTTCGCAGTGAAAAACTTGCAACTAAAACAACTAACATTCATATATATTTTTTCTCAAGAACATAAAATTGCGAATTACATAATATACAAGGTTTTTTAACTTAACATTACTGAAACGGAATTGATTTTCCAGAAAAACTAAACTATCAATATAAATTTAATTATAATGCTAAAAAAGAAATCACTTCAGTATTTTACGAAAAAAGGCACTTTAATATCAGCTGTTTTTCAAAAGATTTTCAACAGTTGCTGCCTATCCTTTTTAAACATTTGGTTTAACAACTGACACATCATATATACTTTTTTTTCTTTAGAATTTTGATGAAAATCATCGCATAATTCCTATATAAATCTCAAAAGTCACTATCATTTGATCAAATATAACAATCAATTACTATAAGAGTAAAATGTTTCTAGCTAGAAGAAGGCTTTCATCTTCTCTATATATTTAAATAAAGCATTCAAAGTATATTTAATGTATTAATATTTCTATTAACATACATTTTGATATTTTTTTTTGTTCATCAAAAGCAAATTCCTCATCCATGCATTCATAAAATACCTTCGCCTCAAACCTACTTTCCTCCTGCTGAATGGTATATATATATTTGATTGTGAATAACTTGACATGGTCGTTTTAGGTGCGTTTGTAATTAAGTAAATACGTAGCACCTATAATCGTCGTGCAGTCTGTCCGTATATAACAGAACAGAAACTATACCCAACCGAATCATTTGAAATTAAAAATATATAATTGCTGTATAATTTTGTAGAGTCATTTTAAATTTTATGAAAATCGGATGCATAGTTTAATTACGAGGACAATTAAAAGTATTCCATTACATTACAGCCAATGGGAAAAAAAATTGTTTTAAATGCATTTTAATGGTGTTACACTCTTTCGAACATAACAAAATTGATATGAATCTATGAAGGATATACTGAAATAATGTACTAAAATATACATTTTGTACAATGTGTAGTGCAAAGAATATTTGCTATTAATTTACAGGGCTACACAAAAGTATTTTATTACATAATGATATAGGGGGAAATATTGTTTGAGGCGCGTTTTAATAACATTAAACTATTTCACATTTTATGAAATTGATATACGTTGCTGAGGTTTACTACAAGTTAATTCCTGTATAATAGAAAGCAGATAGTCTTTACAGGGATACACAAGATTTCGGATATTCTACTGTATCCAAAGTACTGTATACTATTAAACAAAGATCTGAATATTTTTAAAACTTCGTTATAGTACGAAAGCACCTCATTTGCTACCTAGACGTGCAATTTCCAACTTGTTTACGATAGGCTTAAGGTAGCAAAAACGCATTTCTTACAATATTTATACATTTACATAAGTAGCAATGTAGGGAATTCATGATAATGTTAAAAAAAATAATAATGAAAAGAAATCTGCTAAAAATCCATAATTTTTGATAAAAATATCAATATTATTATTATTTTTTTTTTTTTATAAAAGTACTTTAATCTTTTGCACTTCAGCGGCAAGTTTCACTCACCAAGCTATTTTTCTGCATCAATGCATCAACTCCAATGGCGAGCCCAACACACTTCGTTATTATTTGCCTCAGTGCCAAATCTCTGTAAACGATCTTAATTTACATGAACAATTTACATTAATTCTATTAGGGCGATGTGTTTTTGAGTTATCGGTTCTTGCTGCCGAATAGTTAAATAAGTCGTATTTAGGTATTCATGTTTTTACGAAGTACTTTGTAACGCATGAAAAGTTCATAATTTTCTCACTGCGAACTCTAACCCTTTATCGGGCCAATGAATTCTTTGGCTAAAAAGTTGAAAAGCTTCATTGCCACCAGAATCTATAAATAAATTTATTTCAAAATAAAAAGTGCCGCTTCCGTCAGGTGAATATTAATACAAATAATCTCACTAAAAATTCCGGTACGAATCAACCAGTTTTTAATAAAAATTAAGTGGTAAGTATATTACCATTGCCTGTTAAAGGGTTAACGTCTTCGGGATGACCGTCTTTTATAGAATTTTCTATCTTTTTTCACCGGTTTTTTAAAACAGAAATTTTTACCTGATTGAACTAGAAAAATGCTCGGATATAATGCAAAATTTACAATAAAACTTTACTGGTGAGAATAATAAAGGATGCTGAGCACCTTATGCAGCACGTATACTGGTCGCTCGTCCCCAAGGGGATAATCCGCATGGCAGAATTTCCTGTTCTAATTTCAGTATTCGTATCACTATTTTCGAAAAATAATATTTTCTTTATTTAATGGCAAAAAATTTCGATTAAATAGAATGCGATTCATGTATGTTTCAAGTTGATAAATTTATCGAGAATTAACTTCGATATTGTTTTTAAGGAAGAGTGCAACTTTGGAAATACTGTGATAGAGACGGCGATTTTAATAGCGCGCGACAAAATACTTTTTAAAATTTATTGATAAAGAATCTAAATCAAAATATAGTAACAGAATACACGAATTAAAAAATGCAGCTTATCTAAAACCGATATATTTGAGATTGAAGATTTTTAATTTCAGAATTTTTTTTAACTCCAATCTAATTCAATATGATACCAAAGCTTCATTAAACTAAGATAAATTTAGAAACTATCGGAAAGAGAAAAAAAGATAAGTAAAAATTTCGATGATAAAATAATGGCAAATTGTAATTTAATTCAAGAACTATTTAAATAATCTGGCATTTGGCACGTTATTTCTCCGTCTATCTATATTTGCGAGTCATTATTTTTAAAAATGACTTTTATAAAATGCTGAAATAGAAACCCCTGCCAGACAATCACAGTTCAGTTTGCATTCTATAAAAAGTAACATAAAAGTAAACCATAATAGTAAGAACCAGAAACCAACTATTTTTCCTCAACGATGAAGCATCAGTGATCGCATTTAATAACATTTTTTTTTATTACTTCTGAAACGTGATTGTTACTATATTTATTACAATGTGCGTTACTATATTTATAACTTACATATGTACTACTCATATTTTTAAAATCTTAATAAAGATTCTTCAAGCAATTCTGATTCATTATTATTTGATCCACTAAATTTGCTTTTAGCTGGCACGTGGATAAAATGTTTTTTAGGATAATTTCGCAGTCCAGTGTGAAAAGGTTTGGAACCCCAGTACTATGATTAATAAAGATTCTTGAAAAGAGAAATTTTGAGTTATCGATAGTAAAACTTGATATTATTAGTGATTTTTGTTCGAAACTTTTGGGAGATACAAATGTTGCGGGGTTGCTGATTTATCCAAGAAAAAAAAAAAAAAAAAAACTTGGAGTGCAAAGAGTAAATTTCATTCTGTTTTTATTGAAAATTGCAGATGGCCATAAAAATGAAATACACCGGCGAAAACTAGATTGTCTACTGTAAATGTTTTGGAGCATTTTATAGATCTTATAAAAAACTGATGGCATAAACTCAGATATTATAACTTTTAATGTAATAACTTTTTATCCAAGAGCCTTGAACGCATGTGTTTCATTTCTGAATTACCATTTATTAAGTAATTTTAGAATCTGTAAATGTTTAAAATGTTGCAATGTTTAGTATTTTAACCTTTAACTGATGTGACAAATTGTCACATAACTAATATCAAACGGGTTGTTAGACCGCTCTATCGAAAGATAAATAAAAGGTGCGATTGACTCACAGGTGTTTTTGTACTAAACTTTTTGATCAGGACTGTTATAATTAAAAATCACCTATTTAAAAAAAGTCAGATGATAGTACTAAAGTTGAAAACGAAACAAAATTTTGGTAGTGTTTGTAGTTAAGCTGAAAGTTGCATGTTAAATTATAAAAAACTGAAGAAAAGCAGCTATGAGATCAGTTATATCAGTTAAAGGTTAAACGAAAAAAAAAGGAGTTTAGTTATATATTGTCAGCTTTTTTTAGCGATATTATACATAATGTTTCGGGTTTATTAGTTATATATTTCAAGAGATAGGCTAAAAAATTTTTTTTTCAAAAATCACCAAATATTCAACTTTTTTTTTTTTTTTTTTTTTTTTTTTTACCCGCGTCCGCAAGCAATACATTAGGACATTCTACCCCAGCTATAAATATGACTGCATATTTAAATAAATAATACGTGAAGTTAGATGCAACATAAACTACAAATCCCAATATTTTGATTCTTTCGTGCGTCAAACGGTAGCTGAGCTCAAACGGCACTCTGAGTATTATGCCAAATTTAGCAGTGCAAAGATATATTTTTCTCACATGCAAACTCACACTTTTCTCACATGTCCTTTCTCACATGCAAAGGACTAATCAATATCTACATCAGGGCATTCTCTATAATTAAAAATGTTTACATCAAATTTCCTGGCAGTGAAACAGATTGAAATGAATAAAAAAGTAAATGAGAGTCAATTGCAAGAATTGGTAATTTTCGTTGAATACAGCAAATAGTAGGATAATGTTTATTTTATATCAAATCATTGAGATTTATTCAATGATTTTCCATTTTATCGTAATTTATTTTAAAAGGGCGTGAAATGCCAAATAGAAAAATAGTGTCCAACTATCTCACGTATGAATTAGGTTTATACGTAATTACAAATCAATATTTAATACACAGCTATCCAAATCCAACTCTCCCCCGAAACCAAATTAATATATTACTGTACGAGAAATTTTACATATTAAATAATATCAAATAAGAAAGATTTCAATAAATTCAAAATATATTTAATTGACATGAAAAAAAAAAAAAAAAAAAAAAAAAAAACCGTTTGGCAGATTTGTTAAAGGAATGTAAATTTATAAAATGGTGTAAAATATATTATTATTAATGTAAAATAGATTAGTGTAAAGTAGATTAAATATATTTAACCTGTGAGTGATGATGGTAAAAAAAAATTCGTTTTTTTAATGAGAAAAATACTTTTATTTCCAAATAAATCTGTTTATAAATTCCGGTGTCAATAATTCATTTTAAACTTTAGCAATGGATGTATTTTGCCCCTAAAAAAGTGAAGCAGAAATTAAATAAAGTTTCAAAAATCACATGTTTGCAATTGGTACTGATAAGCTGTACTTGGTGTACTTCGCGTGTACTCACAAATATCATATTTGATAAAAATTCGAAAAAAAAAATTAAAGTGAAATAAATTTTTGTCAGCTGGAGAATATAGTATTTTACATACTTTTTCTTAGTATTAAGTGGAACATTAAGATGATTTCATTTGCAATTTAAAATTGAGCACAAAATAGCATATTCTTACTATATCACAGTTAATTGTTCTAAAAGAAGGCCGAGTTAAACTATAAAATTGTATTATTTAAAAGAAAAACACTATATATGTATTGCTAAATTTTACCATTGAAAAACTGACTGCTCTTGTATAGTTATCAAACTTTCTTTTTTTTTTCTTCTTTTTCCAAAGCCACACATATTTTGAATCAGACATTTGATTTTAAGAAAAAAGAAATTAAATCATTATCACATGGAAACAATATACATTCTATTTAATAAAAGAAGTCAATTTATTATCATCTAGACCATAGAAACATTTTATTAAGTGAATTTTCTGAGTTTATTTTATTTAAAAATCTAAAAATATTAGGAATAATATGCAAGCTATATAATGTTGAGAATAATAAGCAAACAGATTTTTCAAAACTATTTAATTTAGTCTTTGAAATCATAGTAACAAAATGGATGAGCAACCTATAAAATTTCGTCGCATTTTCAAAATCTCCTATGGATCAACAATATCTTTTTAATTTTAGTACTCTAAAATTCACGATGTTGTAAATACAAAAATGTAATTCCGTTTATTATATTAATAAATAAATATTATAATGTTATGTATGCATATATTTATATATATTGGTTGCATAGCACGCAAAAAATTTCAAAAAGAAAATTTGGACGATACATTCATAAAATAAACTTTAGATTGAACTGTTTAAGGAAAATAAACAATAATAAAACATGTAGGGCCGAGGAAAGAATAAACATGCAAAACAGAAGAGTTATTAAGTACTTCTAAAATATTAACAAATTTCTAAGACATTTAAAATTTTTTCGATATGAATTGATTTTATTTATAAAAAAATAACTGCCACGTTATAGTTAAGAAAATAAGACTTAGTAATTTTTTATATGACACTTATAACATTCAGTCTACCTATGAGAAAAAATTGACTTATTTCGTTTGTTTTTATTTTATTCACAAAATAGTTTGATCAAAATTAAAAAAAAAAAAAAAAGTCTGTCTATAACTAAAAATTTATTGGTAACTAAATCCAACTATATTTCCGGTAACTAGGCACTTTTACATTCGTTTATCATTTTTGAAATGGAACTTAGAAATTTCTTTCTATGCGCTTCCCCTAGGTGGCAGCACTAAAAATATTCTTACAGCAACGAAAATTCCGTGTGAAGATCCACCGTGGATATGCGTGGATTGCTTGCATCCTTTTTTATAAATTGCCCGATTAATCTTTAACAATAAAGCATTTAGTGTGATGAAGATGCTGGGAGAAACAGCTATTCAGAGATAATATGTGCGATTTCCTGGCGAGTATTAATATAATTATGCTTAACAATGATCGAGAAATGCTGAGATCCATGGAAAGAACTTAATTTTGAAATACAGATCAAATATATACATTGTTCTACTGCACACATAATTTTCTGTCGTGAAAAATAAATTATCTAGAAACATAGTTAGGTTAAAGAAATAATTAAAAATTAGGTAAATATTAATTTTTGTTCTGAGAAAGATGCACTGCACGTTTGAAAAAAAAAAAAAAAAAAAAAAAAAAAAAAAAAATGCAAATATCAGTGAACGATTAATTGAAGTCTTTCTTGCATAAAGAAAATTACTGTTAATAAAATTAATTCACACACACACAAAGATATTTTAGAAATTCATAATCAAACAAAATTTTAATGAGAGATATTTCTGAATTCCGGGTAGAATATTGCGGCGCCCTGCGAAAGGGTGGGCGGAGGGGCGGTCGCCCCGGGAGCGGAACTTTAGGGGGTGCCAAATTTATACTACCAACGTCATTTTACGCATGTTATAAGATAAAATTGGGCGAGGGGGCGCCAAATTGAAACTTTGCCCCGGGCGCAGTTTTCTCTTCGCACGCCCCTGGGATATTGTGGAGTTTCACCTAAGATCGAAAAACTTCCTTAGAAAATACTCTCTGAAGTCGATGATTATAAAATTAATAATAGTAATAAAAAGGTAAGAAAATATTCAACTTATAAATTTCAAAGGAAAACGTTTAGTTTCTGGGATTATGTGACTCTTCTTCCAAGTTTCACCTATCTTCTCATGTTTAGTGGGTGCGGCCGAGAGGTTGTGACCTCTCAACTGGTAGACATGGCCGAGAGGTTCTGACCTCTCAACTGGTAGACGGCAGGTGCTGGGTTCGAACCCAATCGCGGCTGTCGGCCTAACCGCTCGGAGTTTTCGTGGTTTTCTTCGAACCTTGCGTAAATACGGGTTAGGTTCCCTTAGAAAGACCCCCACGAAGGGCACTCCCCCCATGGTCCTATATCCGTAGTGTAGATAATTGGACGACAAAAATAAACCAAACCAAACTCAACTGGTAGACGGCAGGTGCTGGGTTCTAACCCAATCGCGGCCGTCGGCCTAACCGTTCGGAGTTTTCGTGGTTTTCTTGGAACCTTGCGTGAATACGGGTTAGGTATCCTTAGAAAGACCCCCCCCCAGGAAGGGCACTTCCCCCCCCCCCCAGGGCCTATAACCCTAGCGTAGATAATCGGCCGACACTAAATAAACCAAACCAAACCATGTTTAGTGAGAATTTCTTGCTTAGGAAACTTGAAATTACTCATAACATACTGTTAACTGTCATGAAAAATTTGTATTGTATAACTTTGCTTGCCCTCTTCCTTTCCCTTAATAACCGTGTACATTATAGCATTACAAAAATTCAAATATTAAAAGATTCAAATTGAAATATCATATTAGAAGCTTTAAGTTAAGCTGGGGTAACTGGACCCACGGGGTAATTGGGCCATAGGCTATTTTATAAAAAACCACTGATGATTTTTAAGTTTTAGCTTTTGTCAACATTGCACCCCTATCTACACTTTTTAAAACAACTTATGTCAACTGAATCGTAGCTCTGTCTTTGCTGTAATAGGTTACCGATAATTCAGGCCTTTTTTTTTTATTTCCCCCAAACAACGTCAATCTGCCTGAACTTCTTTGACTTTTTATTAAAGTACGGTAAGTACTTTTATATATATATATGTGACAACATGTATCAGGGGTAACAGGACCATGTGGGATTCAGTAGTTTTTTACTGCAAGAAAAATAATGTCCATTTATTTATTTATTTTTTTTTTTTTTGGGGGGGGGGCTTGCATTAAAGGAAATTATACATTATTTAAATGGCATATTAATTTTTTTAAGAAGCATGTCGGCGACTAAGAAAAAAAAAATTTTCTTTCTTTTTTTTTTTTTTTTTACGAGGTATCTAAAATTTAACATTTTATGAGACAGATGAAGAAAGGTATGTAAGAAAAGTGACATTATTAGAAAATTATCGAAACGAATAAAAAATAGTTCTGCTCGATATAAAAACACGGTTAAATTCTCCACATAAATGAATAAAGGGAATGATACACTCAAGTACTTACATACCATACTCACATTCATAAATTTTTCCTTTAATACCCATGTAACTCTTATACGCATTACCTATACTAAAGTACGTATATACTTACTTAATTCTTGTGTTTTTGTATAAATAAATCTAATATATCACATTTAGTGCTTTTTTTAGACACTTTGACAGCAAGGGTTTCATTTTCAACGTTCTTTAGATAACATAGAATTTATCTGATCAGCCTGGTTTAAAAATTTTAAAGTTATTTACACCTTTTCAAAGAGGACCTGATACACAATATTAAATAAAAAAAAATATTGCCCAGTTAAACTGATGGCATTGAGCTCACAGGCTGCGCATACTAATTGTACATTACAGCCTTGTATTTTCATTAATTCCGTTCGAAAAAAAAAAAAAAAAAAAAATAAGAAGGGGAAACAGCTCTCCCCTTTCTCCTTTTTTATACTTAATCATTGAACCTCCTAAACTATCAAGTACATGCTTTATCATATTCAAAAACCTATATCCAAAATTCAGAGCAAATCGGATAATTCTTAATAAAAACCCATTTAGCATTTATATAATTTAAGAGGAGTTATTCTCCTCTTTTATACTTAACCATTAAACTTCCAAAACTATTCAGAGATTTGAACGAAATCTGACAATTCTGATTGAAAAATCCATTTATACAAGTTAAGGGGAGGGGCATTAGAACTCCCGTTCCCCCTGTTTATACTTATTCAATGAACACCTAATAACAGCCACGGACTCGCCTCATCAGAATGATCCTATATCTAAATTTTGAACGAAAACTGTTAATTCTGCATGAAAATCCCGTTTATATCAATTAAGGGGAGGGGCATGAGCCCCCCGTTCGCCCTGTTTACACTTATTCAATGAACACCTAATAACAGTCACGGAATCGCCTCATCAGAATGATCCTATATCTAAATTTTGAACGAAAACTGTTAATTCTACATGAAAATCCCGTTTATATCAATTAAGGGGGGGGGGGCATGAGCCCCCTGTTCCCCCTGTTTATACTTATTCAATGAACACCTAATGACAGTCACGGAATCGCCTCATCAGAATGATCCTATATCTAAATTTTGAACGAAAACTGTTAATTCTGCATGAAAATCCCGTTTATATCAATTAAGGGGGGGATGAGCCCCCCGTTCCCCCTCTTATACATATCGAATGAACCCCAAAAACTAATCAGGGAAGCGCCTTATCAGGATATACCTATATACAAAATTTCAAGTGGATCCGATATTTTTATCATGAGTTATCGCGTTACGCACGAACGAACATACGAACGTACATACAGAACGGACGGGCACATAAGCTCTCAGGCTATGATAGCCTGTGAGCTAAAAAGAAAAAGAAAGAAAGGAAGGCGTGTGAAACATCGACCTGCCTGGTCCAGTTGCCTTATAAAAATGGAGCATATATTGTATGTATTTCAATAAATATTCATGCGATTTAAATTGTGTAGTTTTCAAAAAATAAAAGACCCTTATTTTCTTCATCAGATATTTCTCATATCCTAAAATTATACTTCAAAGAAATTTGTGAAAAATGTAAATTTCGGAAAAAAACACTATACTAATGCACCATACGAGTGCTAATTTCTCATCACGATTTGCAATCCCGTTCGCTACGCAGATTTAGCCGTTGACATAGCGAACTTCTATGTTGTACCCCGCGATTTTCAAAAGTCCTTTGTGGTTGTCTTAGTAGAATAAGGGTTATTTAAATTCCTACTATTACCTTTTTGGGATACCATGGGATTTTGAATAACATAAGAAAATAAAATCAGATTATTTCTCGTAATTTCTATGAGCGAGAAACACTCATCAAAAAATTGTTATTCAAAATACTTGTTGATAATAAAAGATCCATTATAATTCAAAGAACGGTCAATCTGAAACCTAAATGCAGTTTTATTTTTGCTTTATTTTGTGTATTCTGCAACTGTTTAGTTATTCCACGTACCTAATTAGAAAATAAAACTTTTCCATCTTTTACAGATTTTAAGGAACTAAAAAGAAAATCCAATAAGTAATCGTATTATGAACAAATTACAGATCATTACTTTCTGTGGTTTTCAGATAATGATACTTTTATGTTTACACTTAGAGTATTTGATTATTGAGAAATATTTTAACTTCAGGGGAAATAATATTTTTTGCTATTATAATTTAAATATTGTCTACAAGGCGAGTCATTTGCTATATATGGTCGAAATTTTGAATTAGCCTATGGCACCGATTGATTTTAATTGAAGAAATACCTATATAATTGCTGATTTCTACATTAAAGAACGATAGAAAAAGTGAATAGCGACAACTTATTTAGTCATAATTTATAACGCGTAAATTGAACAACATTCTCTTTTTTTTTAAAATAAAAGCACAATCTGCATATAAATGATTGAAAAATGCAATTCAATCCATAATTTCTTTACAAGCGAGAAATACTCAATTATAAAAATCCCAACTCAAAATACTCGTTTGTAATAAATAATCCACTACAATTCAAAGAACAGTAAATTTGAAATGAAAATGCTTTGTTTCCTCTATTTATTTTTCCACGTACTTAAGTGAAAGACATCAACTTTTCCGGCTTCTGCCGTTGTTGATGGATGACCGATATGAAAACTTGACAAGTAACTATATTCCAAACAAATTAGGGAACATCATTCCTTCCTTAAATCTTCAGCTAATGATACGTTTATTTTTACGCTTCGTGTAATAACTATTTCACCTGTTTTACATGTCTCAAGGTCTTTGTTCGGAATAATTAGACTAAGCAATAAATCCGGAGTTTGGTTCTAAAAATAATTTTTTATTAACTTGTGTTTCAATTTAAGCCTAAATTAGATAGACAGAAAATAGAAAGTAGGAGAAAATAATTTCAAGGCCAGACTATCTGTAGTGTAATGTCCTTCCGGGGTTAAATTTGAAATAGATTGCTCAAGAGATTTTACAGAATCCAGCAGCGTTATCAAATAAAATTATTTTAATGAGTATGTTATTTTATGATGTGTTCAAAGTAACTTGTTATAAACTAAGTAAATTTTAACAAATATTTGCAGCGCCATTAAAAAATAGCATCTTAAGAAAAAAAAAATTTTTTTCTTCCAAGAATTAAACTATTTCAACACATTGGCGACTGGTTTCTTAAAACAAATTCGGACTTTCATCTCTAATGTCTGACAACGTCCGTGCTTTTGTAGCAAAGAAAAACAAGGTAAAAATTATAATAACAAGGAAAATACTTTTAGGTAATTTTTGAAATGATTATTATGATTCGTTGTGGCAGTCAATGGTTATTATAGATAAGATTTTAATATCAGATGAAATAATGTATAAAAGGCGGATTATGAGCTATGTGGGTGAAATTTTGAATCACCTTCATGATAATTATCGGACTGAAATGATTTCAACTACAAAGAACGAATGAATGAAAAAGTCTTCACAATAAAGCCAACCGTGTATGACAAATTCGTACTCAGCTGATCAGAAAAAAAAAATTATGTTAACCTTTAACTGATTGCTGTGATAGAAATTGTTGTATAGAAACTGAACGATCTCAGAGACAGCTTGGTCGTAAGTTTAATAAATTTTCTAGATCAATGCATACGATATTGTTTCTGTTCTAAATTTTATGTACAGTCGTTGAAAACAAAAACACCCCTATTAACTCTGGAAAAATATTATCGCAAAAAAGTTACTATTACCAAACAATTGAAAATAAAGTCTACTTTTAAATAATGCATGTAATACTTGCTTAGAGGGCCACCAACATATCAAAACAAACCTTATTTTTTTTTCCAATAGCAGTACCCAATTCTGACAGCATAAATAAACTCTAAACTCTTCAATTAGCCTATAAACAAATTTTCATGCAATTCATATGATAAGTTTCCGATAAATCAATTATTTTAAAATGAGCATATTTTAGGATCCATACCCAAACTGAAGTTTGGTATTCAATTGTTGGCCGAAAGGGTCCTCTTCTTGATCAAGGCAACTTAAGTGCGAGTAGTCATTGAAGACTGCTAGATTATAGGATAACATAAGAAATTTCAAAATATATTGTCAGTTCTATCGTAGACGATATTTTGCCATCATTTTGCTGTTTTTAACACTAGAACGCCCGGATGGAGTCGATTCGACTCCAATCATGTAACTAAATTTCAATTCGAACCAGAAAAATTTTCTTGAAATAATTTAAATTTAATCCACGCAAATTTACGTTAAATAAATCTATGAAATAACTTTGAATAAAAAATCTGGTGAGAAATATTATTTTCAAACTTGAGTACAATTTCCGGGCGTTCTAGTGTTAAAGTATAATTTGAAAACTACTTGGAAGAAAAATTTCAAATTTCCATCAAGCAGGACGTAATAAACCTAAATACATCAAAAACATTGTAGGTTGCAATTCATAATTTTTTCGAAAATTAATTTTATAATTCATATCATAAAGTTATAAAAATTGCAAATTTAACGTATTTATGTTCGGGTATTTTAGTATTATCATTAAATAAAAAATCAACACATTAAGAGTAATATTTCAAGAGATATTTATAAAAATATGAAAATGTAATTTAACATTAAAAACCGATAAATTTCATTCAGAATTTCTTCTTTGCTTATTATTTGTTTGTTAACATTTATTATGTTTGGTGAGAATAATTATTAAACTTTCATAATTTTAACATATTCTTTTTTATTAGAATAAGCATTTATAAACATTTTGGAAATATCGGATAATTTCTGTAAAAGATATTATATAGTCTGTGCCACCTTGAAAAAGAGAAAAATATTTGTGATGCAACATTTCTTCAAATTCATTTACTCGTTTTCATTTTATCAACGAATAAGAATGTTACATTATATACGGCCAGAAACATCATATGACAGACTTTATGTGAGAAAAAGGTAAAGATTAAAAAAGGCACCCCCCCCCCCTTTTTTAAATGTTTACTTATAATAGATTTTCTAAAAAATTATTTCCATATTTTTAAAAAAAGTTTATTTTACATAAAAACTATGCAAGATAAAGGCATAGTTTTGATGAACTAAAACATAATGAACTAAAAACTAGTCAGGTTGTAATGAACTAAATACTAATCAATATATGGAAACCTAAAGAGATACAGCTGATTATATACAAATTGCATAGACAATTTCAGTAATTCTACATGTAATTCTTCATAAAAATAACTATATATCAACAAAAACGATTACATACACTTACATCTAATTCTTTAGTTTATTACACTCTAGACGCTATCCAAAAGCTACACAAAAAATTTCATGGTTATAGGATAATAAAATTTGGAGTTTAAGCAATAGTCGCTTACTTTTTTGGATGAAAATGTAATTTTTCAGAAAACGCAATTAAAGTTTTTATTTTCGGTTTAAATTAACATCGTCTGCTTTTCTTGAAAGAGTTCTGATTTTATTTCTAATAGGCGTACAGAAAAAATAAAAACAGATTTAGAAACAAATATTCATTTTATAAGAAAATCAAATTAAAAAAAATGCGAATTTTCATTGAAAATGACGTTTTAAACGTAGACGAATACCTTAATAGCTTTAAAATTTAAGATTATTGCAATTATCAAAGTATGAGAGAATGAAAGGGTAGGGGTGACGTGTGTGCTCAACATATAAAGGAGTGTTTCTACAGAAAATAAATTATCTTAGTGTATCAGAGTATGTATTCATATTACACTTTATAATTTATATAAGAGTTTAAAACTTTTGAAACAGCTTGAAAACTAACTCGCAGTGATAGTAAAATTATGGTTTAAAATTTTAAAATATTAAACAAAAGTGAGATTAGAAATTCGATTTGCGGATCAGATCTTTCGGATTCTGATCCGTAGATTTACTAGCTGCAAATGTAATTAATGTTTATAGTGCTTCTTTATGTATAAAATTGTCCTTTCATAGGTGAATTGTAAAACGCTGAAGACAGAAAATAGTTTTTGAAACACTTCACACGAGTTAAAAAAGTTGTATTTATTTGAATGGGGTGAGGTAATGTTACATTCAGACATTTTTCTCCAGGAGGGACTTTTGAGTTCCGGAGGGGCCAGTATAGTACCCCCCCCCCCCTCCCTTGCGGGTGTTTCGTGTATTCGCAATTCCGTTTAAAACATACTTTCAAAATTTCAATATTCAACTATTATTTGAGATGATATCATGATAAGAGTTGAGATTTCTTTCGAAAAATAAAATTTTGAGGAAAATTCATTTAAAGTGTAAAATTGTAAAAACATGGCCGACAGTAATTTTTTTAAAAATGGCTGCATTTTAATCTGTAATAGACGTAAAAGAAAATGAAAAAACATTTTGGAAATGGAAAAGTTTGAATAAGATTATTTTATTAAAATAGTCTATCAGACTTTAGCTTCCCGAATTCTGGGAGAAAATAGAACGTCTAGACCATTCACAAGGATAAAATCCTAAATCTCCCAGGGAGTGGGGGTTGTCTCTCGCTCCGAAGTAACCTCTGGATTAAACACCGACGGGAAAAACTCGAGTTCCCTTATCTTCATTTTTTATACGACCTTGTATTAAACAGTTTAATTAGAAGGGCTAATAATACTAGTTTAATTCATTAAAGACGACAGCATAACATTTCCGACATCATCGTTGTCATGAAAGTTTTGCTACAAACCAGGAACTGATAATATTCGAGGAATCGTGTTTCCATGACGCCGGCGTCAACGGGTTACACGAATTAATGTTATTAGATCTTTGCGTCTCTCTCTGTTTAATTGCTTATCTTATTTCGCAAATAAAGAACAATTTCGGAAAAAAGTCCTTTACTTCTATTTAACTAGGCCAGACGAACACACATTTATTTTGAAAAACAATACTTAAAAGAGAAATAATAAAATTTGTTTTATATGGAATAAAATATTAAAAAATATATTTTTGGTATAAAAAAAATAATAGAAATAAAAATTTATAATTTCGTTGCAAGTATATAATTACAAATGAATGGCGATGAATGAAATGAATCTCAGCGATTTTAAATACAGAGTTAATGTTGAAATAAAATGCGACACAAATACAGAAAGTCACTTCGAAATGTCTGTGCGTATGCAAATAAAAGTTAATTTAAAAAAAAACGCACGTTAAAAAAAAAAAAAAAAAAAAAAAAAAAAAAAAAAAAAAAAAAACTGGAAAAAGTTTTTTATTTAACTTTGCCAAGTACTTAATATTTATTTTTATAATACTCGAATGGGAAAGAATAAAATTTGATTTATATGGAATATAACTCATTAAAAATTTTTTTATATGAATGTTAAGAAAAATTAAAGTTTTCTTTCTGTATAAACGTAGAATTTTATAAATTATGGAACTCCGTGAATGAAACTTATCGGTTGATATTGCATGAAATGCGAGAGAAAGTACAGTATTGTATCCAAACAACATGTGTGACAAAATAACGAAAATATTTCGAAAATACAAAATAATTTTGCGGAAAAAAGTATTTTTATCTAACTAGGTTAGGTGCATGAACATTTGTTTTGAAAATCAATACTCGAATCAGAAAGAGAAAAAACGTTTTATATAAGAGTTAGCGGATGCAATCCGGACATTCTGGGTTTCAAATTATAAATGATTTTTTTTTTTTTTTTTTTTTTTTTTTTTTTTTTTTTTTTTTTTTAATGCAATACATATATATTTTTTTCCTTTCCTACATTTTTTAATTTGTTTACTACCACCTAAAAGCCTTTTTACATGAAAAACAGCTATAATTTATTCAAATAAAGTTTTGAATAAAGTTAAAGCAGTAATTTCGTGTTACCGCATGCCAGGAGTAAATAGTCGAAGATATTGCTTCTTTACAGCAATCTTTTTTAATTTCAGTGGTTTAAGGGCATAAGTTTTATTATATGTTTGTTAAACGTGTGTTTTACTTATAAAACTTTATTTCTTTATTAAAGGAATTTTATTTTTGCCGTGGAATATCAGATCGAAAGAAATGCTAAACTATTTGTATTGTTTTGAGTGGAAACTGTTTACCTTTGTAATCGGATTGCACGTGATCGATAAAATAATAATAATAATGCTGGAAAATTATTTTTAAAACCATTAAAAATTAATAAATTCTGATAAAGTTTTAAAAACTTTGTATTTGAAATAATATTTTTTCAGTGTAAAAACTGAAATTGTGCAACGTTTTTAAACTAGAAAAACTTGTCGGTTGATATCATATAAATTTCGAGGAAAATGCACAGACAATCATTATCTAGAAGATTTGAACTATTACTGACAAAATAAACAATTTCGTTATTTTACATGTTTATACGGTAGATTTTAGCAAATGAGGGAGATTTAAAAATTGATGTACTAAAAAGTACACGAAACCAAAAATCCATGAAAGATTCAAATGTCCTACTACTCATAAAAAGGAATTTTCACGATTAACACATAGAAAAATAACAGCAGAAAGAATAACACACGTACTTATTTTTTCCTCGCCCTCTCATTTATTTTGCACTAAAAAAAGAACTCTTCTATGAAACCTTGAAACAGTTGCATACAACTCCCTCCCCCTTTCGCCTGTTTTTATGCATCATATATTAATCGTAACACAATGAGTTTTCTTTGCATGTTATTTTTTTATGCGCTCCAGGAGGGGTCTTAACTCATTAATTCCCCTTTGGACGAGCCAGTAGTTCAAATAACATTTGAGCCTAACGTCGAAAACATTTGAAATGGCCGAAGTTGCAAGTTCAGTCACTTCAAATATTTCTACCTTTCAACAAATATCTTTTATTGCAATGTAGCCGCAAGGAAATCATTTGTGATCAATTAAAAAAGCATAAACAACACAACGTGGCGGGAGCACTCACTGGGCCATTCACACAGCCCCAGCACCATCTTCCATTCACATAAACACCTTGCGCATACTACTATGTAATATGCATTTTCGAGTGTGTGCTGATCATCTTGCTACTACTGTCTTGGGAGTCTAGAGTTGTCATACTACATTCTTCTTTGAACGTTCAACTCGAAAGCTTCTCAGATCGACCTTCATCAATGCTTTGGAGATCGGAGAACTTTTTGGCGATATTTTTTTCATTATTTTATTTATTCTATTGCAAAACATAAAGGTAATGGTGTAACTAAAAATGGTACCGACGATTTCTTTTCGAATAACAGGTTGATCATCGTTAAAAGACACAATCGTTTACCCTAAACTGAAAATTACATAAATTTATAATTGTCGTAACAGGAATTAACAGGAAAATACAGGAAGCTTTTTGAAAGGTTAAGTAATAGCTGCGGAAGGAAAACCTATTTTTGTCTGAGGTATTAAGTAATTCTTTTTTGTTGTTATCTGTAACCATAAAACTGTTTACCATAAATTAGAAAAAAAAGCAAGAAGAGTATGAGATAGCATCTTTCTGCATGTGTAACATAGAGTATGAACAATTTTTACAGTACAATTTGAAAATTTAAACAATTATAACCGGAGCTGGATTTCCGTTTTATACGTCCATGGTCCATGACGTTGATCAGATGTACCGTAGTCTTCCCCTCCCCCTTTTCTCTTCCTTTAAAACCTCGCCACCCCCCACCAAAAAGAAAAAAAAAATGTTAGATGCTAATAAGAAAGCACGCTATCTTCAGTAAATAGATATTTTTGACAAGATAAAAATAAATGAAGTTGGATGAGAAGCAATTTAAAAAAAAAAAAAATCTTGAATGATTGAGTATTTCACTTCCTGAAGAATAGAACAAATAACGGGCTATATTTTAATTGTGTTCTATCCATACATCATAAAAGACAATACAGCATTTTGTCGTACCAAGATTCATTTGTAGATCATAGATGCATTAAAAAAATAAGTTTCTGCCTTATTTCTAATGAATACAATAAAGTTTCCAGTTTTGAGAAACTCAAAAAAAATTACATTTTTGTGTGACCTTAACAACTTTCGTTAATATCTGGAGATCGTTACGTCAATATGACAAATATTTCCTAGTTTTATTTTTGCGTTTTTATACGATAAATAGTATCTGTATCTAAATTTTTACCACGTTTTCGAAGTTAAAGGTCAGAAATCTATTATTTTTCGCTCTGGTCTTCAATCAGCCCATATTGTTCATACAATCATGCTTCTATTAGTCAATGAGTTCATACTTTACCGTTGTAAGATCAAAGAAAAATAATTTTTAAAGAAACAATTATTTTAACGCAGAATATAGATTTCTAATTTAAAGCTGATATAATAGTTGAATGTTAAAGTGTTCTTAAATTCTCTATTGAAGATTGCGAAACATTCCGACAGATTTTTAAACGTAAAGGCACAAAAATGTAGGCATATTGAAGAAATTTGGAATCAAATAGTATTTTCTATTTAATACATTACTTATGAAGTTATAAGCTTCTTTTCACGAGACAGATTTTTTACCTTTCAGGCATTGCCGAGGCGAGAATTCTGTTCAAAAACAGCCACTTTGACACAGTATTTTCTGTAAGATTTTCTAGCCTTTACCAAAAGAAAAAAAAATGGGGAAAACGCATGCACTTCGATTATACTGTTTCTAAATAAAAACACCAGCCAATTTCACAAGCTTCCGAACAAAAAAGAATTTAGAAATGCGTCAGGAAGCAGCTCATTTGGATTCAAGAACAGTATTAAAGCTCTCAGATCAAAATTAGCTACTGTCTGATATTCCTTTTTGTTTGTAAACGCATGAAATTGACAGGTACTTTTTATTAAAAACTGTGTAATCGAACAGTCTTTCCTAATTTTTAATAAATGTAGAGTATCTTTTAAAAAATGCTGTAAAAGTCAGCGCTTTGAACTATATTTCTGGATCTGAGAGTGCGGGAGTAGAAAAAAATTCCGTCATTACACAACCTTCACTTATAATTCAAAATATAATTCAAGTATCGAAAAATGAGAAAAACCATTCGATTTCAAATCATTTGAATAGTCTTGTCTAGAAGTGATATGCTTTTACGTTTAAAAATCTGTCAAAGTTTCGCGTCGTTGAGCGGGGAAGCTTTTTCGGATTTTGCGTTTTATTAAGAAAGGAGAAGCTTGAAAAGGCTTCAGCAATTTCTATGCAGAAAAAATATAAATATTGAAACATAAGAATTCTTTTACCTGTAAAAGTATCCAATGACAAAAAACAAGTTTGCAACTTCGTTTTGGGGCGCATCACTATTATCAATAATGTTCCAATGAAACTTGATAAAGAAGTATTTACTGATTGACTCTGTAAATGTGTATTACAAAACACATCCTGATTCAAATATTATAGTATATGTGCACATAGAGATTAAGTATTAAAAGCTCTTAAATGCCCACTTGTTACCAGAAATCAGGAATATAACATATATGTGCATTCAATTTTAAAAAAAGTGCAAGTGAGATACAAACGAAGTATAATGCGACTTCTCCAAATCCCTTCGAATCAGATTTTCAGTTTTTGGTTAATAATTTCAAGTAGAAAAATAAATAAAAGTATGCTATCTAAAAGGCAAAATGCTGAAATTGAACGAATATGTCAGTATAATAATTTTGAGCGATATTATTTGTGTTAATATGATGTATGTCATCTTTAACTTGGAAAGAATAGAATATATATTTTAATTTTACGCTCACTCTAAAAAACTTTTATTATTAAATGCCAAAACATAACAGAAAAATAGCAAATGTATATATTTTCATTACTACATTAAGAAAATGTAACAGTAATTATAAAGGTAAAATAATAGAAAGCATAAATACTTGGAGTATTGGTTTGATCACCAAGCGCGACAGGACAAAAATATTTTATTAGAAATTCAGAAAAGAAATGCAAAGTCCTAAATTTATTATAGTTTAATATATCATTCTAGATTTAGAAAGAATTGCATTTCCACATTAGGAAGTAATAAAGAGCCATTTTAATTAACTTAAAAATAATATATTTTGTTCTCTATGTACATAAACTTATAGCACTGCACTATTACAAACATTTATTTCCTAAGACAATACCAAATCACCACCGAAAACTGAAATACAGTTTTAAGTTACAATAAATATGTAATACCCACATTGACTTATGGTGTTCAGAATGCGAAAAACATTTTTATATGTTTATAAATTTCTGAAAATGCATTCATTTAAACATTAAGGTATGCGATTACGTTCAGAGACCCTCTTTTTTGTTACTCAACTTTTGACATTTTTCAGTATAACCTAACACATAAAGAAAATCATAATATATATGCAACCTTTTAAAAGTTTAAGAACTTTGATATTTTTTAGCATTTTTTAAAAATAAAAACTGCTCCGGCTCTTAAAAAATGCATACAACAAAAACCTTTTTTTTTTTTTTTTTTTTTTTTTTTTTTTTTTTTTTTTTATCATATACATATTAGACAGACAATCTTGAGTGTAATGAACTAAAAACAAGTCAATATACGGAAATCTAAAAGCGATACAGCTGATTATGTATAATTACATAGAACATTTCAATAATTTTACGTGTAATTCTTCATAAAAGTAGTTAACGTATCAACAAATAAGTCATAGCTAATTCTTTAGTTCATTACACTCTAGACGTTATCAAAAAGCTACAAAAAATTCATGGTTATAGGATAATGAAATTTTAAGTTACAGCAATAGTTGTTTACCTTTTCCGATGAAAATTTTATTTTTTAGAAAACGCTTTTAAAGTTTTCGAATTCGGTTTAAATTAACATCGTCTGCTTTTCTTTATAGAGCTCTAATTTCTTTTGTATAGGTGTAAAGTAATAATAAAAAAATACTAATTTTCATCAAAATTGACGATTTAAACGTCGGCGGATAAATTAAGGAGAGAATGTAAGATATATATCGGAAATTAGTGTTTTTTTTTTTTTTTTTTTTTTTTTTTTTTTTTATAAAATTGGCGCCTTGTTACTCATTGTGACAAACTTACTGACAAAAATTGACTTTTCATCTGACATCTCAAAATACAATTAAGACTGTTTAAGGAAACACTAACTGATACTTTAAAGAGAAAAAAACAAACAAGAAATGCACTTACTTTCTCTTTCCATTACAAATTACAGTTATCTTAGAAAAATTAAAAAGGTTACTTGAAAATTAAAAGACGTATATTTCAACCATTATTTGAATAATTTATTTCATTTTAGCTACATAATGAAAAATAGCAACTAGTATAACAAAGCTAATAAAAAGGAAACATACATTTTATTCTCCAATCTTGACTTTTGGATCAATTCGAGAGAGACAGACAAAGGAAAGAGAGGCTGAATGTCTAAGTTATTTGTACAGCATTTTTTCGATGATTGATTGCAGATGAATATGAAATTTCCGACATAGTATTTAAAGAATAACAATACTTTGCCAACTTGAAAATAACTTTTCAAGCCTGATGTAACAATAAGTGAAACAAAAACAAATTTAATTTTTAACTACACGTAACATAAAAAAGCTTTCACGCGGTGAAATCAGCATTAACCCGTTGACGGACGGTGATGCCGCTATGGCATCACAAAAATTAAATCCCTAATTGCCGCATCGGCATCCAAATTTTTAAAAGAAAATTTCACTTTTATTAAGTATGTAAAAGCACACTTTTACTTGTTTTTACTTATAAATACTGGTATCAGTCAATTACTTCAACATTTTACGAATACAAATGCCTTGCCTCTGAAACGGTTAAGCTACCAGTTTCATTTTAAAAATCAAAAGAAAATAAGAACAGAATAGAAGTCGCAATCTAGCAGTGAGTTATTGGTGGAATTATGTTAAAAATCGTTGAAAATATATTATCAAATCCATAAAGGAGAAAAAACTACATTGCCATGTTAATGACAATTCAATAAATTTAAAGTGTAATTTTTAGTGATACTTTACTCTACTCTACTATTACTCTACTAAAAGTGTTACTCTTACATAAACTACATTGTAATGGTCAGTAAACTTACTTTACTTACTTTATCTCAACGTTGCTCGTTATCATTTTTTTGTAAAATATTTATATTTGAAAATAAAATTTCAGTCGTTTTCGTTGCGATGTTTATTACTTTTAAGTTTCGCATTGTTTTTTTCAATACGTTCTCACGATGACTTACTACAATAACGTTGTAAAAATTCTCTCTTTTATTTTAACTATCGATCTTTAATAGAAATGTAAGATTTTAATATAATTATGGAAATTTCATATTTTGTAAACTGAAAATGATTGAATGCTGAAAAAATATATGTACATTTTAAGTGCAAACATGATTAAATGTTCCAACAAATCTAATAAAAATAAACTATGCTTAAATTATAGATATAATTCCAAAATTACACGAACTTAAAAACATTTTATATGAGGAGCCCAGAAGCCAAGGGGTATAAGTGACAAAATGTCGATTTGGAGTAAATTGAGTTTAAAGATAATTGATGTTAAATTGGAACATCAATAACAATTGACTAAATTGAAATAGGAAACATCTGCTTGTTGCATTCTAGTCTTTGAACTCCCATTTCAATAACTGTTAAAAAAAATAGAGTACAATTTTCTTTAAATGTATAATTAATCAATATTGTTTGTTTTTCGAAAAAAGTGGTTTATAACTCCCCAAATAATAAGAAACTGACCTATATTTCTTTACCTGAGATGAAAAAAGCATATTTCCAGATACCCTGTGCACTTAACTCAATTTTTTCAATTTTGTCACTTATACCCCTTGGCTTCTGGGGTTCTCATATATATTATTTATTTGCCTACAAAAAGAAACATTTTACCTCGTATAAAATACATAAATGCCATTATCAGAAGTACGAATACTGTCTTTACATAATTTATTATTAATCAAATAAAGAGTGTTTTCAGATTAAAAATTTGTTTCAATGATAAAAAGCAAAGTTGATTTCAATTAAATAAAAGAATAAAACTATAGTTTGAATTTGTATAACTGTCAGAATTTTAGCTATGAAAAATTACCCGTGTTTAGAAGATTTTTTATAGCAATTATCTTATTTTTTACCCTGGGAGAAATGAATCGTTTTTTTCCATCATCTATTATGATACTACATGTAATCAACTAGGTGTATCGGTTCTTTTCAAAAATTCATTATTTGGCCTATTTTTAATACTCTGTGATATAGCATCAGTGATACAAGGTCATATCCAATGAGAAATCTTCATGGCACGTTGATTTAACGATTTTTAACAGTATTATTCGAGTATTTCTGCTAAAATTATCGTAGCTGCAAATTTATGTAAGGAGTGAATATTAAGAGCATAAATTATCAGTTTAGCACTAAAAATAAACTAATTTTTAGTATTTAGATTTCTGTGCATAGTGTTTCAGACATAACGATTTTATTCTTGTGTAAATCGATTATCACATCAAGAACATTAATCTAAAATAAGTGAATTTTTCTGTATGTTACATTTCTATATTATCATTATTGTTACGTTATATTTAAAAATTTAATTCATTAACATATTAGAAACTTATCTTTGAAAATACAATTATCTGTGGGAAGAATAACATACACGTGACGCAGAAAACTAAAGAAAAAATTTTAGTTAATTCTCAAACTTTAATCAGTTTTGTGACGCATGGGATCATCTGCTTCAGGCCATTATACTGATATTTAAAAACACTATTTGATATTAGATTTTCATTTGTGACCATTCGTGAAACATTTGCTCTACTGTTGAGGTTTTATATGATCGACACAATGATTTATCGGTGTTGAATGCGCTATTTGATAAGTACATTTCTTAAATAACGCATAAGTTCACACTAACTAATTTTGAAGTTTGTATTGAAACTAAAAGTTATGTTTAATCATTGACATGAATTTCATAGGAAATATTTTTATATAAAAAATAAAGCATGGCGTAAATTTTGTTTTGTATATTTTAATGTTAATAAAATTGTGTCTTGCAAAAAAAGTTTTGAAAATGGAATCTTGCCTTAACTCCTTCTCTACGAAAATTGAGTATAAGATGCTCAAAACCCTTGATTTTTCCTTTCAAGAATTGCGTTTAGTAAATTTCACTTATTAATCACAGAATTTGTGCGATTAAAGCAGACATTTCTGCTTTAAAATGCAGGTGATAAAAAGTTCTGTAATTGACACTCGTCTTGAATGAGTTAAAGTGTTTAAAATGCATGGTTTTAGCACAACAAATACGCTATATTAAAGAATTTGTAGAAATATCCGTTTAAAAGGGAATTTTCTTCACTTTCTTGCAATTCCCTCTTATAAAGTTCTACTGTATGTATCTATCTGTAACAACATACTTAGTATAGTTGCAACATTTTCTCCCGCGGTGCTATTTACAGGCACAAACACAAGAAAACGAAAACAGTAGAAACAGAGTGTACAAATCAAAAAGATTAAAAATTTCCCTAAAATTTTTTTTTAGAAGATATAGCGCACTACCATATGGTATTTTTGAAATATAAATATGTAATTAAAGGGTGCATAAGCAGAAAAGTGTTATAGAAGATTGTACTTGAAAGGTCAGTATTTACTTAATTTGTTATTTTTTAGCAAAAATAACTAAAATGTTTATTACATTTTCATGTTAAAAAAGGTTTTGAATATTAAAAAAAAAAAAAAAAAAAAAAAAAAAAAAAAAAATCGAACAAGACATAATTTTAAACGTTCAATCCGGATTTCCTCATTTTAGAACAGAAAATTATAAATGAAATCGAAATATCGTTAGCAGAAATAAGTTGAGTGTAAAGCATTATTAAAAAGCTTACTTAAAATGCCGTGAAGAAGAAAATATGTTTTACTCGCTGAAAACCAAGTAGATTTATCTCTACCTTCAAACATCTAGCACAGTGTACTTTACCTTTTGACATGAATTATAGAGACATTTAAAACATTAAATAACCAGTAACGACTCTGATACGACATCATATTATTAAAAACAAATAACGACGCACGTTTCGGATCGAAAAATTATGCCGGCTTTTCATCAGATCGAAATAATCCATCACATTGCCAAGACGTGAGTGGCATCACGCTGGAATGGATTCATTGCGTGAGGAAGATAGAAATACAAAGTAACTAATTCATTAACAAAGGAAAATGATAAAAATAATTTATCATCCAGTATGACACTGTAAAATTACACTAAAAATTATGCATTATAATTTCAGTTGCAGCTACTGGGTATTTCGGTTTAAGGTTTTAAAGATATTTCCAGCGGAATCTACAAATTCACCATTCATTTCCAGAAAAGTTACAGTGCAATTAAACGAATTGTCTTTTAATTAAAAATGATTATCTCATTATATAGTTGTGTACTAATTATAAGAAGTTATTGCAGATCGATAGTGTACAGAAAACCAACATTTCGAATAACCGATTAATACTTAGAATACAGAGCAAATCCAACTGAAATACCAATAAGCTAAGAAAAAGCAAGTAAGTCTAATTTATGCTAAATAATCTTTAACCCTTCCAGGAGCAAGCAGTTGTGTTTCTGTAATGTTGAATTCGCATTCCAAAATTTTTGGAAAATTTTATTTGAAAATAATGAACTGCAATTTTACAGCCATTTTTTAAAACGAAAGAAAAAATAAAATTGTATCCAAATTTTCTTAACAATAGATTCCTCTACATCGTAACGCAGGTTTTGAATGTTTGTGGGAAAATTCAAAACATTGCGCTTCTTCTTAGTGGCTATTAGTTTTTTTTTACTAAACATTTTTTAGACAACAAACTTTTTTTCACATCTAAAAATTTTATTTCTGGGCCAATGAACCTCTCCCCTTCTAGTCCGCAATATGTTGAGTCAATGGCGTATAGAGTGCTAAATAAAACAGAATAGCAAAGAACAACATATAAATCGCACTTTTATGAATGTTATTTTGTTGAAAGAAAATATGTAGACAGACACGTAAATTCATCAGACAAATCACGTAAAATTCAAGTAGAATAATTTGAAAGAAAGGAAAAAGAACGCTTGTAAGCTACGAATTTTTTATTTATTTTTTATTTTGTTCAGTCTCTTTGGCCACCATTAGCCGTAAATGAGCGGATGATATGAATTATGTATGAAAACAGACACACAGACATAGCTGTCTCTAGTAGCTGAAGGCAACATGCATGTAAATCGCGCAGACACCGGTTCTTGAATCATAACTCGAAGTCATAAATTTAGAAGGCCGCGAACTATATGAAATATTAATAATTCAGTCGAACCAGATCTAGAAAATATGATTATCAAAAGCGTATTTGCATTTTTTGGGAAGTTTTGAGAATTTTAAATAAAAAGAATACATACTTGTAACAAATATTTGAGGAAATATGGGTATAACATATTTTAACTAAATGACTACATAATGCATCATGAAATATTTTAAGTAAAATATCCCTTTTCAGTTTTGTTTTAATGCAATCTGATTAAAAAAATATAAAGCTTTATTGATGAATGTTAGGATTATTGTAAATTTTTATCTCTTAAATTCTTGCTTTCTTAAAAAGGGCAAAAGTCGATAGAAACTGCTTTCTTTATGCAATTAAAAAAAATAATAATGAAATTTCAGAGAAACAAAAGTTTAAAATGTCTACTTTTATGTACGGTATAAACCTCACCCCTCAGGGGCTACTCCAGTCACGCCACGCAAGCTAATGTTAAACCTTTGAGAGCGTTCATAAAGTATCGCATTTGCATGTCGATATTTTTATTATTTTTAAAATTTTATTTTATTTGCATTAAATTGTCTTGAAAAATATATGACAGTAAAAATTTCAACTAGAATCGAATTCATTTTATAAAACATTACAAGAATTCTCAAAAAACATGCGCAGAAATAACTATTTTTCAAATCCCCATTTTGAATACGGTAAAAATACAAAACTAGATCATCGTACAAATAAACAGACGTGAGTTTCAAAACTGGATCGATTGAAACCTAAAAGTGCTCACCTGGAAAAATATAGATCCTTAAGTTAGGAGAAAAAAGTTTAAGAGATAATATATAATGTATTTCCAATATTTTGAAGTAAAGTATATAGAAAAGTAGGACAAATGATTGTGTCCGAAGTGAAATAGATTCAACAAAATTAAATTAACAAAATCATGTTGTTACTTAATAGTGAATATATTAAGACTGACCATAGAAACATTTAAATAGTAAACATTAGAAAGAAAGTCCTAAAGTTTCAGATATACCTGTGCAAAAACTATCCCTTTGCGAGAAAATCGTACATAAAAAATCAAGTTATAAAATTACTTTTTGTTAAATATAAATATATATAGGACTCTATATATATAGGATCCTATATATATAGGACCTATATATGGATATATATATATATACCTATGCAATCCTATATATATAGGACCGTACTATTAATTTTTACTCACGTGTAAATGGCAACATTTTTTAAAATTTTAATTCATTTAGATTTTAATTTAGTAGAAATATTATCTCTCGATCAAGATGCAAACGTAGTCCTTCCATTATCATATTTTCCTGAAGACGCCCGCAGAAGACGGCGCGAAACGTTGAAAGTTTTATTTTATTTTAATATATACAAATGTATATTAAAATTCCTGTTTTGTGCACCAATGAGCAATGTGTTATTATTAGTTATTAGTTACTTTTCGTTGTTATTTTTTCCACATTTTGGAAGCAAAATTCCTTCTGCATATTACTATAATAAATATATTTTGGACTCCCGAATCAAATGTAAATAACAACCGCGTAACAACCTTTAACCCCTTAAGCACCACGATGTTCCTGCACATGTAATGATTTCTTCTACATGAAATACCAGGACGTGCGTGCGTATTTCCTGGTTGAAATGTCCCAGGCATCTTTTTTTTTTTTTTTTTTTTTTTGGAGAGGGAGGTTGTTTTCGCTAATTGAAATTGTGATTGGATATGTACGAGCTTTATAGCGATGATTATTTTCGCTCTAAATAGAGACATTAAGTATTTAATAAAAACTCATTAGCGCTTTATTGTAATGTACTAATAATAATTCGAATAGCTTACGAACTTTATACATGCTTTAGTTGTTTACTACAAACCTTATGTCTCTTTGTATAAAACTTTATTTCATCATCTTACATTACATGTAAATAAATAATTCATGTGTAATTTAAAAAGATGACAAACTATTTTTCATGAACCTTGTTTTATTTGGTATTCAGCATGCTATTACTAAATTGAATATGGTGAATAAAGAGTTAACTTCTGCAACAGAAATTGTTGCATCGCTACTGTGAGTGATCTCCAAGACTGCTTGATCGAAAGATGAATAAAAAGCTCAACTCGCAGGATGTTTCTCTTTTAAACTTTATCTACAAGGTTACAGGACTAATATAATTAAAATTTACTTATTCAGAAGTGTCAAACAATAGTACTAGGGCTCCAATCGAAACAAAATTTCAACGATATCTATAGTTGAACCCTTTCAAGGGCAAAGTACTTATGTTGAGAAAATGTTAAAATAATTGAATGACATTGATATTTATGAACAACTTTACAAGAAAGTAAATAGAAGCTTTTTTTCGCATACAATATATGAAGAAAAATTAAATTTATAAGTTCTGGTGGCAATGTGGCATCTGGGTATTAAAATTAAGGGGTATATTTAATATACCGGTATCCTTCAAAGGGTTAAAAGAAAATTGCAAGTTATGCTGTGAAAATTGAAAAAAAAGAAAATAAACAGCGATTTGAGGGACCGTTAAAAATAGTTAAGGTGCTGATTTAAAATTATAAAATTTGTTTTCAGAACTTTGTTTCATTGTTAGATATTAAAAAGAAATACAAAATAACAGAAAATACCAAAATATACTATTTTTTTAAACTGGCATCAAGCCTGATTACAAGCTGTAGTCATTGTGCTATGCTAAAATCATTTTAACCTTTAACTGATATGACAGAAATTTTGATGTGACTACTGTGAAGCGGTCTGCGAGACCGCAAGATCGAAAGATGAATAAAATGCATGATTAACTCATAGGATGGTGTTTTTGTGCTAAACTTGAAATTCCAAAATCCACTATTTTAATTAATTTTACTATCAAATATTAAAATAATAAAAGAATCATTTAGTTTATAAACATTTTTTGCTAAAAAGGGCAGCATGGTTCGTTGTGAATTTGTCATGCCAAACGTTAAACTGCTGAGTTAAACTCTCATGCGAGTAAAGTAACTTAAAATATTTTTTATTACCACAACATTGTTCAGTTTGCAATTCAAAAGAAATATGATTCGAAATCCATATACTTTTAGTCAGTAAAATATTAGCATAATGAAATGAAACAAAACCTGGTTTCTTCAATTGAGATTTTTTTTTTCTGTGAGTAATTTTTCCCGATTAAATCTTACCGAAAATTTTCACAAATGAAAATTAAACTGGAAATTTTGTCTGTAATTCACATTTGATTCGTGACTTTATACCGAGATTTCATTAGGTTAACATTTCATTCAACTAACATACTGTAGCATATTGATATCTACGATGGTTGTCACGGTTTTGATGGTTCCTCAATATCATTAATATACCTTCAAACTGCTATTATAATATATTATAATCTTACGGACGAGTAAACGATTTCGTTTTAATGAATTTTTTTTCCGCAGAGAACGCGTGTTGTACTACATTTCATTCCGTAATTAAAATGCCAGGAACTAGGTTATATTAAAACTATTATAAAAAGCTGCTTTTAACATATCATTTAGTTGACCGTATCAATGTATCATAATCTTACCTCAACGGACATTGAATAATCGTGTATTTATTTTTATTCAGTAATGTTGACAACTTTTTATTATCTTGATTATAGAACTTTAAATCTCCATTTTCTTAACCCTTAACTGCTGTTAGCAGCCTCATAGGCTGCATCTTTTACAATTTTCACAGTTTAATTATAGATATTAGTAAAATTACATTTCATTTGGAGCCCTAGTATTATTGCTAGATATTTCTGAACAGGTGAATTTTAAGTAATTTATTAGGTACATAAAGTTTAGTACAGTATAGGAACAAGGTTCTATGAATTAATTTATCCTTTTATTCATCTTTCGATGAAGTGGTTTTAGAGACCGCTAATTGTGGCTATTCGGCAATGTCTGTCGCATCAGTTAAGCGTTAATTTTAAACTTTTTAGCAGAGCCTTCATTGTCAACAGTTTATATACACATGTCCTCTTAAATTTTTGTTATAGAACATAACAATAAATAAATTCAAACGTATACAGGGTGATTCAAAATGAATGAGGCAAAGTACATTGGCAATCCCATTCATATTGCATCATCCTGTATAACAGAATTCATGTAAATATGGAAGTAAAATACTTAAAGATAAACTGCACAAAAAACTACATTAACCGGTAGTTGCTATTCTAAACGCGTTACGTTTAACGAACGTCAAGTTAAACAGGATAGGTCACATTGGGTAGCAGGTTTTATTCAAGTTACGATCCTAACATAACATACTACACACGTAACTTAAACACGTTGTGTTTATATAAAACTTTACGTTAATGCGCTTTAACAGACAACCCTGTCACAAATTCAGACTTTATTATATCATCGCTCGACTTTTTAAAAAAACTTTGTTACTATGTAAAGGTTAGGTCATCCTTCAACATTTATTTACTTTCGCAAGCAATTCGCTTCGGCGTCAGTTTCATGAAATTTATTAAGCCATTGTTACAGTAAATTTTGACTCGATCAAGAAACTTCAGAAAAGTGAAGTAGTATTTTCTAATCTTACCGTAACTCGATTTTATGATAAGAATGCGGCACTATTAGAACGACATTTATGTATGTTGTAATTATTTTTCAACACAAGCTTACCAATTGGTAACAGAAAAAAAAATAAAATAAAAAAAAATAAAAAAAAAATTAAAAAAAAATCGAATTATAATATTTTTACGTAAGTGGGAAAGTGGCCGGGCCGAGGTTCGAACTTCAAACTTAGGCCTACCAATGCTTTTCCAACAAAACTATCCTGGTTGAATCTTTCGGACATATTTCAGGTAAAGGAACTCCAATAAATATTTATTAAATATATAATATATTCAATATCATTATATTCAATAAATATTTAATGTACAAATAATTATTTTTTTAAATAAAATCATACTGATTGGTAAAGAGATCATACCAATTGCATTTTTTCTAATTGAGTAAAAAAAAAAAAAAAAAAAAAAAAAAAAAATCTGGGATTCGGGCCGAACACTTTCTTTTAAGCTACCAAAAAGCTCTTCCAAATAAGTTATCCTAGAGAAACCCGGCGAACACACTTCATCCAGACAACGTTTTGGAAATGATATCTGGTGTTACCTTAATCAATTTAACAGAAGAGTCGAATTATAGACCGGGAGGCCATAGCACAGAAAATCACCTCATCGAGTTCACGGATGAAAATCTAGGATTAGTATCTTTCTTGCACCCAAAAGTATGAAAACATGGCGGATTAGGAACAGGAAAACATATTAAACATATGAGTCAAACGCTAAAATCAGGTTTTTAGGTATTTTCCACCAAGATATGACTTGGAAAACCGATTGCGTTGTAATATGCGAATAAAGATTTAACTAATTCTAGATTTCCATTTGTGAGCTCGAAGTGGTTATCTGTGTCGCCGCTTTCCCGTCTTTAAACTACAGGTAAAATAATTTTGTTGAACTGTTTCAGATAACAGATCGTTACAATATAATTTAACTCAGTATTAATTTAAGACCCGGTACGATAATATAATTTAGTTATTTAGATGAAATAAAAATATTCTGAGATATGCGTGTTTGTTTATTTTCGTGGTACTAGTAAAATATATCACTAAATTTAAATTTAAAAATAAAATGGCTCCATCAGATTAATTCACATACTCAGCAGTCTGGCAAAATTTTTGAGTGTATTATTTGTATGTTAGCATCGTTGTACGTATATGATGTTAAGGATGTTAGCCCTTTCCTTAAAAAAAAAAAAAAAAAAAAAAATTTTAAAGATATACAGAAAAATCTGAAGTACAATATAAGGAATTCACTAAAATGTTGCATACATAAATGTTATTTCGACGAGTGTAGGAGTGTCTTTTGAAAATTTTTGAAGCACTCTCCATGAAAAGCTGTTATTTTTATTACAATAAAACTTATTCTTACCAGTTTTTCCTGAAACTATAGCTTATTTAAAATATTTATCCTTAAACCAAGTAATTATCATTTTTAACACTGAAACAATAATTCTGTACTACAGAACGATTTATCAAAATTACAAAATAGACAAGTATTAAAAAATAAACGAACAAATGAATCAATATAAAAGAGAAAAGATGCTATTTAAAAATATTTAATAATTTTTTTTTTCAAATAATAATTTTTTATTGAATATGAAACATTTTCCAGTTAGAATCTTGATATTTTTTCATACTACAAGAATTGGTATGAGCAGTTATCACACATCATCTTCAAACTCAAAAAAATTCAGATTATTTTCTCTGAAGTTTACTAAAATCAAAGTTCCATCATTTTCAAATTATATAAAATAGTTTGAATAGGTTACAAACAACACAAGTCACCTTTTTAGTTGGGCCTTTTCCGGATGAGAAAATATTTCAATTAAGAGCCCATCAAATGAAAGAACGATGTATTATTGTAAAGCTCTACATGTTTCATCATTTCTTCATATTTCACACTAACTACTATTCTTCATCTATTCATACTATATCATCATATATTCATTGCTTAAAAATTTACATCAAATAGTTGAAAAGCTCCAGGGATTACCAATGACTTTCTTTGAACGAACATTTTTTTTCGCTTGTGAAAATAATAAGACATCTTTCAAATTCCTTAAAGCTCTTCGTTTTTCACATCTCTCTTCGTATTTTGCATTCACTACTTCACATATCTTCATTTATACAGTGCTTAGTAATTCGCATCAACTATATCAATATATCTACATACATCCACAGTACATTTTATATTTTGCATAAATTATCTCCACATCTCTTTCTAAAATTACTTTATCTTAAGCATCAATGATCTTCCTATGTCGTTGTATAATTGTTTTCGAACTGTATCAACTTTTTTTACTTATCTTTGCAAATTTTTGTGATAGAAAATATATGATGAATTATATAGGAAAGAAATCTTAAAGAGTTAGAATATTTCCTTGGTACAGTCACATTTTAAACCAGATGTTTTTAATCTGATGAATATTGCACATTTCACAAAAGATTATAATAGAAAATGCTAAAACATTGTTCCACAGCATGTCTTAAAAATCTATGCAATCTTCATATACTTCAGCTGCATTTCTTAAATGTTGATGCCATTCCTGAAAGAGAAGAAAAAATATTATCAGATTGCAGCAGAGATAAATAATTTATTTACTGAGGAGCAAAAGCATTCTTAATACGCCAAATATATTTTTGTTACTACTAGCACTAATAAAAGAAATCATTTACTGTCTAAATTTTACAGAAACTGGGAACAATTTATAAATAAGAATTTTCAGAAAAGAAAGATATAAAAATAGCCAGAAATAAAGTTAGTTTAAACTTGATGCCTAGCATAACAAGCAATAACCTGGATCAACAAATTCTAATTACCAATTCTAAAAGTAAACAAGAAACGAATATTATATTATACACTGAAATATATGTTACTCTCTTGTAAAGTGTGAAATTTATGAAACACTGGGGATTTAAATTTACTTACAAAAACTCTAAAACGGGTGAAAATTTGTTTTGCGATATTTAAAATATTACATAAAAATAGAAGTTCGTAAAAAATTGAAGAATGGACAAACATGGCAAATGCTTTCATTCCTGAGTGTTCATTTTGCGTTTTAACAATATTTGTATACGCAGTTTCTATAATAAACATTTCTCGTAATCGCAGAAAAACGAAAGCATATTTTGCAATAAGGAGAAGCTATATTTTATTAAATAGTATAATATCCGCATACCTTAAGAGATTTTTGTTGAAAATTATTTAAAATGTTTTGAGAATTTTTACAATTGTATAAATACAAAATACTGAAACCCAATTCTATTTTCATTGAAATAAAATATATACGAGAATTTTGAAAAAAATAATATTTTACACAACACTATAATTTTAATAATAAGCAATTGTTATTTTGTAAGTAATAAATTTAAGAATATTTTTCGGGAAAGGGGAATTTAATAAGTTATCCTCCAATTTTTGTCCTATTTTTATGGAAGAACTATTTAATGCCAAATTTTAGAAGGGTGAAAGGTCAAAATTTTTTGTTTTCATACAAGGAAAATATTTGAATTAATTAACAGCCATGCTTTCTCAGTCCATATTAAGTATTTAACGAACAGGCTTCTACTGGGACTTCTCATTCTGTCGCCAAAACTTAACTAGACTGCTTTGAGTACGTCTTACTATTTTCGGAAACAAATATAAAAGTTTATTTTAAACAATTAGTTGCTCCATTTTTTAAAAAAATTATTATTATTATAATTAAAAATATTGTAAATGGAAGTTTATATCGATATAAATAGGAATTTTATTCATTTAGTAAAGAATTTTTTTTATATTTTGATTATATAAGTGTCGTTACTCGATTTTTTTTTTTTGGTAACGTGAAGCAGCAAAACCTGAATGCTTACGCTAAAAGCTTACAATGTTGTAGGTAACTTGACATAACGAAAGTATTGACTGATTTTTTTTTATTATTATTAAATATCCAGACTGTTTAGAGATCATTTTATGTGAAACCAATTTCTTCCTCTTAATAATATTCTTAATTTTTCCTACTTTCATAAATAATATCACTTGGA
Organism: Maratus speculifer; assembly: GCA_964019185.1. Taxonomy (NCBI): domain Eukaryota; kingdom Metazoa; phylum Arthropoda; class Arachnida; order Araneae; family Salticidae; genus Maratus; species Maratus speculifer. Next base: position 194,644,711 of record OZ025299.1, read on the forward strand.
ATTTCGATTAATACGAAATTTTAACAGTCTTAAACACAAGGTCAGGAAAGCATGAAATTTTACAAACAGGAGATTGAAAAAGTTTCATGGCGTAAACAGGAGAAGGTGTATCAAGTAAACATAAGTTCCAATAAGAAAATAGAAATTCTATTTCTGTACTTTTCTCTGGGATTTACCCACGAGGTATAAGTGTATTAATGTTTTTCCATTAATGCTTAAATATCACTTATTTTATTTTTAAAAAAGATTATGTTTATCTCGTTATACACTAGAAATACAAAAACAAATTTCAAAACAATATCCCCAGACATGTAAGTCTGAATTTTAGTTTTTATAAAGTTTGTACTATTTAACAATAATAAAAAACCATTAAAATATCATCCATTAACTTTATTACTAAGTGTATACTTACTTAATAAATTAACAATACTTAATTTATATAAAACTATAATGATACATTAGTCGCATACATATTTAACATTTATAATAGTTCTTAAAGTTTACATAGATGAAAAAAGAAACTTTAAAGACTAGAAATTTAACCAGAAATTGAAAAGTATAAGACATATTAAGTAGACATTTCTATTCGATTAAAATTTTGAATTCAATCTTAAATTTTTGTGTGCTAACACAAAAATTTAAGATTTGACAAAGACTCTTATACTAGGATTAAGAATACCTAAAAGGGAATAAAATAAATATGAGTCATTCTGTAATATAGCAACTATTTGATGCAATTTAAAATGACAATGGTGTGTGCCATTAAAATATTTCAGAAGATGCTGGTTAAAATTTCAATTTAAAATATATTTTTCATTTTGTGTCACTTTCTTATACTATTTTCCCCATACATTTTGCCTTTTCTTATATTTTTAATCCTTATATCTAGTAATCTTACCCTACTATTTGAAATTACGATAAGCTATCTCATTTTCAACCGTAGTTCCCAGTTGAGGAATTATGGTATTTTGAGTTAAATTGCTCAAGAAAATTAAATTTAAATGGATTCGTAAATAGTTTCAAGTGTTAAGTTCATGTGTGCTCAGAATCAAACAAAGATTTTCTTTGGATAAATGGCCAAAAAAGTTGTATTAAAATCTAAACTATGAAAATAATAATAAAAATTGTTATTAAACACAGCATAAAATTAAAATTACATACGATATTTTAATTCGTTTTTCCAGTCATTCTTATATTTAAGATTTATGATACAGAGATTTTTGAAAATTTAATAAAAAACTTGAGGAATATATACATCTCATCATCTTGGCTAGAGTAAAAACATTTTTCTTTCTTCGTGTACCTTAGAAATATATATTTTCAAATGCATAAAAATGGTTTAAAATAATATGTATGTATGCATGCTTGAGAGGGAATAAAGTAAATTACGAGGTTACCCAAATGGACAGTTTATCTCAAAATATACATTGAAGCACTGTTTATACGTCTCTTAACCCATTAACGCCCAGCGTCCTCTTTTGAGGACGGTTACAAAAACAGCAAGAAAGCTTTTTTCCCCACCAGTAAAGAGGAAGATAAATATATACCTTATTTCGCGAGACAGAATCCTCGATAAATTTAGATAAAAGTTAATATGCTTTTAAAAGTGGTGGGAAATACAAAATTTAAATTTTAGCGAAGAAAATAATTTGGGCGTTAATGGGTTAAAAACGCAAAAATGAAAACTATCATCAATGTACACAGAAATTTAAATACAAAATGAAAATAGGATAAAATTATTTAACGATGATAACTACACTATTGTGTGCACAAATAAGGTACTTTTCAGTGATCTTCCAATTATGATGAATACGTAAAACATTAGGTTTCTTTAAACAATTATACTTAAGTTTCATTAGATATTTCTATGTTATTCAGTTCTTTTTCAAAGTAGTTCTCTCATCATTTACCAAAAGAGGTGTCTTTTTGGGGAATAAAACGATATAAAAAAAGTAAAATGTATTCGAATGAAAACAAAATTTCATGCCAAAGAATCAGTTTTGGATTCTAAATTTCTTGAATAAAAATAAAAACATTTACTTATGCCATTTATGGATAGGTTCACCATTATAGCACAGAAATCTATTTGAAATAGCATATAAACATTGCTTCATCCTATAGAAACTAAGATCATAAAATACTTCTGCTCAAAAAAAAAGAAAAAGAAAGAAGGTCCGGAACACAGGTTTTTTTTTTAAAAGTTTTAGTTTTTTTTTTTTTGATTGGGGGGAGGGGAATGCTTAAAAATGTTCCACAGCTTTCAGAATTAAAAGACAAACGGTTGTAAAAAGGGATATCAGATCAATAGATATATTTTTAATATTATTTTGTCTGTGGATGCGCTTTTATCAAAGATTTATTATTATTATTTCAGAACATTTTATTCTTTTCAATATTTACCATAGTTACATTAATATGTGATTTTCTGTTATGAAATTATATTTGAGACCATTTACAATTATTTTCAGTTGTATATTGATTATAATTGCTTTCAGCATAATTTTGTTTCCAGAGAACAATTTGAAAATGTGATTTTAATAGTAAAAGTATTTACATAACATAAATCTCTTCTTTAAAAAATAATTTCAGATGAAATATTTTTAAAAATCCAAAAGAAAGATTTTAATTTATTCTTTTATATGCTCAAAAAAAGGGTGGAGGAGGTACATGAAATATGGATGAGACGGACTCTATTTTTTAAACACGTTTTCGGGCTTGAGGGACAATTGAAAGTCTTATTTATTCATAAATAAATAAAAAATAAATAAAAACTCGCAGTTCATCAAAATTAGACCACACTTTTGTTTCTCAACGTGTTTTAGATCCTTTAAAAATCAAAACTGAATTGTTACTGATCGGATATAAAGAGAAATAATGTATCTGATTCAGAAAACCACAACCCTTTAATGCATATTATAACTCGGGAGTTACATGATCTTTTTTGCCATTTGTACTTTCTACTGGTCTTTTGGTGAACTATTATGTGTTACTTACGCGTGATAAACATGGATTTAAGGCCGTGAAGTCTGTTTTTTTTTTCTAATTTGTTATCATTGTGGGATTATAACATATTTTGCTGATACTGCTTGCGATGTATTCGACTAGCATTATTTATGTATCTTTATTTGGTAGTAATTATTAATTCGGAAAACTTTTAAAAGCATATATCTTTGAATGGTCTTATTGTGCAGTGTAAACAATTAAAAGTATTTAATTTAAAATTATCATTCCTTTGTTGGCAATTTTTTTTATGTAACTCCAGATATTATGACATTATGTTCAAACCGTAACATAAATATTGTTCACTGTTTTTCTAGTGCATATAATTAACCATTATAGATTCGAACTTTCCCGAATAAAATAAAAAATCAAGCATTAAAGTTTTAAAAGATCAGTGTTATTAAAATAAAGAAGCAGTTGAATATCCATTGTTTATCAGCGTTTTCAGTATGAACTCCTTGTCCAGAAATACCGAAAAACGTAACTCACCTCTCGTTGCCACAGTTGTACAACATTTTAAAAGAATAAAAATTGTGACTTTTGCAGATTTCTGTCATTGGTTGAGCTTAAATAAAATTTTTTTATTTAAAACTTTGGAGCTTTAAACTTAAATCTCGGACCTTTGTTATGAGGGAGTAGTTAGTATTAATATTTATTGCTATCTAAAAGGATATTTTTAAGTAAAATTAATCTTGAAACAATTTTAATATCGCATCAACAAATTTTTAGTGCGTGATTCTTTTGGTATTGGGATCTGATGACAGCATTTCTTGGGCTTTGATTAAATATCAACGCGCCTCCGGCTCCAGAGTCCAAACTCACTTCTAATGTAAAAGTAATTATTCTTTCAGTTAAAGAGCCGAATTTCTCAATTAGCCTTACGAGATATCTAATAAATATAACTAAAATGAATAGTTTTTTTTAAAAAAATTTAAGGAATTTACATTTGAAAAAGAATATACATATAACATTATACAGATATACATTTCAAGTTAAACAATATACTTCTGTGCTTCGGACCTCCTTAATTTATTTTATCTAAATGTATACCATACAACAAAAACACACTTCGCTTTCTATGTCAGAGATTAAAAACACTTACTCTTGAAGGTCGCAATCAAAGGAAGTCAGAGCAAAGCAAAACTAATAAAAAAAAAAAAAAAAAAAAAAAAAAAAAAAAAAAATAGGCAAACTGGAACATCCGTAAAGTTCCCAAAGGGATTAGCGGATGAATTTAAAAAATATAACCAGTTTACCTACCATAGACATTTGGATTTTAATAAGCTAAGATAATGAAAATGGATTACCTTTCTCGCTGAGACGAGATGAGCCGTTTAACGCACTGCTGACTGATGATGGTTTCTGAATGATAATGACTTTCAGAGATGATCACAACTTTTCCTTAAACTTGCTATCAAATCCAGCTTTACTTAAATCCAAAGCATGTAGTTTATTTACAGAGAGTCATTATGGAGAAAAATTATGACAAATTCATTTCAGTAAACAAACTTTGTCATTAATAACTGAAAACATTTTCCTTTTATGTTCACGTCGTGAAAGATACTACAATAGAAGAAATCTACTCACTAAATGTTGGTTTAAGGGCTAATCATTCAGCTTCCGAATTTCCCTCACTAATATGTCTTTGAGCGTTTGATGCATTCGTATATTTAAAATATCTCCTCGGGAAATTAATATCTAACTTCTATTTTTTGTATAAATTTTGTTAAAAAATGCCTCTGTTTTTCTTAGTTTTCAAAATTTTTCTAAAGTATGTACTTAATTTTATATGAAGTATTAAAATTTTATTTACAGTTTGCCAGCTTTTAACACATAAAATATTAAATTAAACATAGATTTTTGAAATATTTTGAGATTTAAGAAAAAGAAAACATCCTTTAAGAAGAGTACACAGAAAAAAGAAATTAAAAATATAAATTTACCAAAGAGATATTTTAAATATACAAATGCATCAAACGTCCATAGACTTAACATTATGGAGGATAATTTCGATGTTGAATGACCAGCTGAATGAAAGAAAAGAAAAAAAAATCTAAAAGTGATACTTTTTAAAAATTACAGAATGCGCGCGATAAAATGGCAAAAAATATGCATACTCTTATTTCAAAAGTTTTTTTTTTTAAATTTTGGAAAACTATGTTTCTAAGGTTAATAATTAGCGATTAATTTTTCAGATAAAAGAATTTAATATTGATCATTGTATCGGAGGAATTGGAAGTTAGACAAAACATAGTTTCTGTACTCCATACAGAGCGAACTACTAAGAAAATTGCATATTAATAACATCCCTTTAATTCCTTCGAATGACTCAACGTAGCATACATCTATCAGTGGATACAATGGGACCGAATGGGTAATGAACAGCTTACAGAAGGTATAAGATGCTGATCTTGATGTCGCGATATCAGTAAGGATAAAGCATAAGGATACCATAGATAGCACAATGCTAAATTCCACGTATAACAGGAGATCTGTCTTTTTATACTACTACATGATTCACAGCGGTCAGCGTAGGAGGATAAAGAAATGATAATTTTAGTCCACATTTATGACAGAAAAGGATTTTTATTGTATTGCCGGGTATGCTTGACGTTGAATATTTTTCAAAATTTCTTTTAAATTTATGAAATTATATATGAATCATGGTGGGTAGTTATTCTACTGGAAGCTGCAAAAACCGTTGGAATAGAGAGAAAAATATACAATTTTTCAGATATAATATATTTTCCCTATATGTATTTATATGGTCATAAATGCATAATAGGGATAGCTTTGTAGTACAAGTTCAGATGTATTGCAATCCTTAGGCCATCATTGCACACCTTATACATTTCTTTTGCTGGTGTGGTGACATTAGGATCGGCGTCTTACAGATCCATCACGAAGTGTTGCCAACCCACCCATTTTTAAATTCAGAATTCTTGATTGTCAATACGTTTTTGTATTCGACTTATTTAATCTGTAAAAACATATGGGGAATATTTCTATTTTTTAAAAAGATAGCAAGCTTTAAACATTGTCTTCATATAGCAAAATGTAGCTAAAAGCAATTCGATTGAAATCTGCAATTGCCTTAGCATTCGCCCAGCTCGAAATTCCGGGATTCTCTTAATTTTGCATACTTTTGACATGACGATTTTTATCAGCATTTAACACTTTTATATGTTCAAGATAAAAATAAATCATAATGATAGAAACATGTTTTTCCAAAATTAATTAGAAACGCGTGAAATAAGAAAATACTATAATTCTGCTAATTTACTGAGCAAATACTGTACAAAGGGTGTGTGAAATGGAATAGTTAGTTATATTTTGTATAACCACTACTTCTATCGCACTATGATGTACAATAAACTATGATGTAATTCGAAAAAGATTTAATGGTCAAATAAAAACATCACAATGGGATAAAACATGATTAAATACAATTAAAAATTAGTACAATTCACAGAAAATTAAAAAGAAAATATTAAATCAAAGAATTCATAGAAGGATTACAAACTATAAAAAATGAGAAAACTGCCGATCAAGTTACAAAAATCAGCTACACTTTTATGTAAAAAACATATATAAGGGGAAAAATTCAGAATAGGTGAATAATAAAAATATTAAAAGAATTTTTGTTTGAATGTAAAATTTGGAACTGGGGTAGAAGTTAATCAGGAAAAGAAAGTAAAATAATTTAAGGTTTAATTATGCCTTTATTTTACTATTTTTTTCACGTTTCAATCTACAGTGTCAGCATATCAATCAGAGTAAATGTATGTTTTAAATCCACCATATAAAATCTAATAGTCGAATAGTATTGGGTTAAAGCTTAAAACAAATAAGGTTCTTATAGCCTAAATTACATGTTGCAGCTTTTTATTTTCTTTCCTCTAGAACAGATTTATACTATCAAATCCTTAGTGGTGTAATTTCTTTTATTTTTAAGCCGGATATTCCAAATTTGCTCCAGGGCTGTAATCTACATAATTCTCACCTCACTTAACTTGAATTGCAACTTTCAGTTAAACAGCCATTACGTTCAAAATAGTCTACCAAGCACTCCAAGTGAGTTTCATATTGCCGAATGCTACTGAGGAAAAAGCTTATTTGCATGGGATATGAGGTCAAATCCCAAATAGTAATAACATGTCGCTAAAAATACATGCTTTATAATTTAAGGAATATGTGATTATTGATTAAAAGGACGGTGGACTTTGAAATGAGCAAAAATAGACCAAAAAATACGACATGGCATTTTTTTAGTTATCAGATAGTTAAAATAAATAAAATAAAAAAAAAAAAAAAATAACAGCGTATTATGCAATACACTTTGCACAAAGTTTTTCATGCAAAAATGTTTAATACTTCTTTAAAAGTGGACAAGAACAATGAAAACAAGCAATAAAATCAACATTCACAAGGTACAACGAACTCTCGTTAATGCGTTACCGTTAAGAGGCATCTGCGGTTAAAGAGGGCAATATCTTTCCCGCATAATTTCATATTTGTAATTAATATTAAAAAATCGTTTAATGCACGCTATTCATCAAATAATGTTGACAATTTTCTCCGAAATTGACCGAGCAAAAAAAAAAAAAAAAAAAAAAAAAAAAATTGCGTTTGTAAATTGTTTTTCAAAAGCAACTATGATGTTAATTTAGTTATTGAGAGATTAAGGGATTGCCAGTGAAGATAATGAAGAGAAAGAAAATTCAACAACCAAAAAGTGAGGGGTACAAAAATGGCTAATAGCTGTTCGCCGATATTACTAATTAAAATATAATATATCGGACCAAAGTATCAAGTGTCAAAATTGGAAAATGATGTAAAATTATTTCTTCAAGTAATGCAAAGATTAATAAAAGTTGTGTAAGTACGGTAATTTATTTTTGTATTTTCGTGAAATCACAAGTTCCTCCAGTTATTGTCACTAACTTGTCTTTTAACTAAAATTACTACTGTAAATTAAAATTTGTTTATTTTAGCATTTATAGTAACCTGTTTATTTTGTTATTTGAAAAATAAATTAATTTCATTCAACGAAAGTGATCCTTTTACACCATTCAAAAGTTTACATAAATGAGCTATAACATCAGTGAGAGTTATCTCATCGGTATATTTTTTTGCCGCGACGGCACCAGATTTTTAATGCACGCAAGTAATAAATTCTAATAAATTCTTTTCATAAAATTAGAGTAATTTTATCAAACTTTTCCGCCTAATTTTTATCACATTTCATTTTTTAACACTTTTTTTTATATTTTGTGAGCAATACTTAATTTTTCTTTATTGTTGAGCATAAATAAAATTTTATCATTAATTAATATCAAATATGCATGATGAAATTAAATAATATACATAGATGTTTCAATAAAATATGTATATCAGTTAAAACGATAGCAACTTCGTATTTTTAAAAGAAAATCAAATTTAAAAATATCTACTCCAATCCTGAAGAAAACCGTGTTTTGTCATAAATATTCCTCTTAAATTCTACGGCATCGTATTTAACGGCGAACCACTGAATAAAATGCAAGAGAATCGGGAGATAGCTCCGTCCATTCTAAGGTGGAGCTCAGTGATTTATATTATTTAATGCGGACAAAAAATGGCCTCCTTCGTAAATTCGAACTATTGGGAGTTCATTGTATTGCAAATTCATTTGTATGAAATAAAATTTTACGTTGCCATGCATACTTAAAATATTCTATTAGTTTTAGTTTTTGTCCATATTTCTCAAAATAGTTATGAGAATGTCTAGATCATAAATACAGCTTAATCTGCGAATACATTTGTGAATAAGACCTCAAATTAGTAACAAAATAGATAAACATGCGAGTTTTAATGAAAATTTCATTTCGTGCCAGCTTGTTTTTAATAAGTATCCGTCAGGTTATAAAATAGAAGTAGAATTTTTTAAATAAAATTGTGAGCAATATAAAAAAGGGAAAATTGTTTATATATGTAAATTGTAATTTTGTAAATTTTCAAAAATTGTAACACGGACAGAATTTTAAATAATTAAAAACACTAATAGGTATTAAAAATTATTTTTTGAAATCCACCATTCTTTTAAATGTCGATTGTTGAGAGCATGATATCATTTCAATTATGAACCACATTTTTACAATAGATGAAATAGATTTAAAAAAAATGAACGATTAATTTAAATGTCAAATTTAAAAACATTCCTATAATATGAAACTGTATTCGATCTAAGTCCACTGGAGAGTGTGACATTGCCAATTTTTTGCAGCCTAGCACAAACATCATTTTGTCGTACTATAAGGGAAGTTTTGTGCTTTCTATTGTCCTCTTCGGGCCAACGACACGGCAAGCTAAGCCAATCTGTTGCGGTTCACTTAGTTTGACCCTGGAACTTAGAATACTGTATCCAGTGGAAACTAACGTCCACTAGACGAGATTTTCATCCAGATAAAAACTCGGACATCTAGTTCCGGCTCTTTCTCTTATTGAATATCAAAGGATATATCAAGATATTCGCTAAGAAATAATCTTAGAAAAAAAAATAACAAGGAAAGAACCAAATGCCAAGTGTACCCAACGGCACGTGAACAGTGAAGCTGTGAAAAGCAAGAAGTAATTAAAATTTAAGGAATCTTCATGTAAGGAAATTTTGGAAAATAGTACAAACAATGCAATTCAAATATATTATCAAATTCTTCATGAGCTTTGATCAGAAATCTAAAAACAATTAGACAAGATTGCTTAACAGTTACAAAATGAATTAAAAGTACATCCATACAATTCATATTTAAAAATATATTCATATCTGAATTGATAAAGTATGTAAACTAGAAGAATACGGTGGAAAAATAGACTAAGTTTCAAAATGAAATTTAGCAGACAACGATTGTAGAAATGACATTGGTGACAGCAAATGAATTGTACACAAAGTCATTAAAACATTGTTCAAGGAACGGTGAATTAAAATGGACTTTCTAGAACTTGTAAGGACAGCTCTACCCTAACCTTAATTTAAACTAAAAGTGCTTTAAAGTAAAATGAGGAGAAATAATTTTCTAGAAATTAAAAAATTTTCATTCTAAATGTTGTTGGTCAGAGTAGTCAATGAAAACACAATTAACTTGTAAAAACATGCCAGAAAAATTACTTTCTACAGAAATTTTATGCGAAAAACAAAGCTGTTTTAAAAAATTCCATTTCTGAGAACTTTAACTTACATTCCAACAGATTAAACATGTCTTGATGTAAAATAAACATTCAATGCAATAATATAAGTCTAAAACAATATAATTTCCGAGACCTTGGTATCATTAATATTAAAATACAAAAAATATTAGTCTCTTCAACTATATCTCATGGATAAAACTAAACATGAATAAATATAACACAATAAATGCTTTTTTAGGGAAATTCCCCCTTTAAGACCTTTGAAATTGTTAATTTAGCAGTTCTTTTAAATAATAAAATGAAATTATCCATAAATAATTTCAAGCACTTACCCTTAATCATGAAGTCAAAATGGTTTAGAGCTAGTAGGAAAAATATGGAAACAATTTAAAACAAATTCCTACTAGCTCTAATGTGCCTCTAGAAATAAAAATTTGGGTCTTGTTATGCATGTTAAAATTTTACAAGCATAAATGCACTTATGAGGCATTTCCTTATTTTTATAGCCAAAAATGACACAGGAATTATATATATATTAATACTTTAAAAAATAATACTGGGTAGTGCCTGAAACTTTACAGATAATTTCAAAAATTCAAACCTGCATAACAAAGCCCATTCTTACCTGTCACTTGCCTGTAAATCCATTGGACATTTAAGCATATAAATAACAGAAATTATGGCCATTTTCAAAATAGAAATATCATACTAATTGAGAATTTCACTAATAATCACAGAAAATTTATAATGCACATTACAAAATCATTCTAAAAATAAAATCTCCTCAAATAATTTATTTTTCAACGATGGGATAAAGAATAACAAAGGCATTTCATGCCTAGTACGCAAAATCTACTACGCATATAAGAGACTTTGTGGATATTAGTGGTAAGGTCGACAAAGGTCAATTATTTTAAACATAACATGGATGACAGATGTAAATTTTCCATTTTTCATTTTTTGGGTGGAAAAATTCCAGGCCAGGATTCGAACCAGGGATGTATTGGCTGAAGCCGCCAATGCTCTTCCAACTGAGCCATCCGGGACACGAACACTGGAGGACTATTTCACCCAAAACAGAATCTAATAATTAATCTAATGCAACATCGATAAGTTTATTATCTGGAGCAATCTTTTGCAAGAGTCAAGTTCGGCTCTAATACTCAGAAATTTGCTTTAAAATATAAACCGTATGATCATGTAAGATGTGTATTTTAAGCAGCTGTAATAAAATGATTCACCCAGTTCATGAATGAATCAAATGAAAGTTGTGTTTTGTGAGTTCTCTCCAAATATCAGCAGCATCTGAACTTACAATGCATTTTTAGTACATTCTCGGGCATTTATAAATATAAAAAATATGTACAGTTGTTAAAGGAATTTTAATAGAATCCTTTAATATTGCGCTTGATTCTCAAAATTTTCTGGAAAATACATAGGAGAGACGGGGCACATGTAAACAGTACATGTTTCACTCAGTCTGAAGTAAAAGACAAAAATATCAACAGATAGCAGTGCTGGTACAATCTTTTGGCTGAATTTTCAAAATAATCAGCCATTTTGATTTCTAGTTGTTGAATTTGTTTGTTTTAGAAGGTGTTAAAAAAGTCTTCCAAAGTTATTGAAGTAAAAATTCATTCAAGACATTCTTTAAAGTAGAATATCAGCGTAGCATTCTGTAGTGGGATTAATTAGGTAAGTCTACAAAAAGTTTTGTTTCTTTCTTTCTTTCTTTTTTTTATAAGTTAAACGCAAGTATGTAGATGGAGCACTTGAGAACAGAACATAAGGGACAGACGTGAATAGTTCATAAGTATATTTTTTAAGTCTGTGGATGCATATATATATATGTGTGTGTGTGTGTATTAAGCTTAAAATTTAATTACAATTGTCAAACATTAAGCTATAAATTCAATGTTTTTAGAATTTTTTCCCAGTTTTAATTTATCGGAAGTTAGATAAGAATGTCTGGGCTTTCTGTAAAAACCAATATGTTTATTTGTTATTATTTAATGATTTCCAGTTTTAAACGTATTTATTTTTTCTTAGTTCATATTAAAGTATTAATAAGATTTTATTTTCTGAAAGTAAAATTTAGTTGGCCAAAAAAGTGATAAGTTTTACTGTGATAATCACCAATTTTTTGTACAATTTAACAATTTTTAAAATCATTTTGCACAATTTTGTGATACACATTATATAACATACAGAAAAAATTAAAAACACAAAAACAGAATTATTCAATAACTTATATAAAAGCAACACAGTTTTGCTATACTTGACTCAAAAAGGAGTAGATACATTAGTGTATAACTTTACGAATAATTTCTTCTATCTATGTTAAAACATTTATTGATTTATTCACACAACTAGATAGAGGGCATCTAGTTAGTTTTCATCATAGTTTTTATTCGCAAAAAATAATTTTGTCTTATTTATGCATATGTTCCTACGTGTACCAGGTATGTTCAAAACTACCCCTCCACCGAGGCACATGTGAACAAATTTGGACAATATTTTGATATAAGTTAGAAATTTTTGTAAATGCTTACAAAAGTTTCAGGAAAAGAATAAACAAACTATATATATATTATGAATATATGATATAAATGAATTTTTATTTCAATAGTTCATAACAGTTTTGAGAAATAGTCAAAATTAAAAAAAAAAATTCCCTTGTGCCCCCCCCCCCTCCTTCCCATATATATATATTATTTTATACATTTTTAAAAATCAAACTTGTTCTTAAAATGTAGGATTATAAAAGTAAGAAGGGATAAATTCTACATAAATTTACAGAAAACACCATTAAAAATTCTCAAATTATTGCATCAAAATTGTCCATTTTAGTTTTAATTATTAGTGTTGTTTCTTAATTTTTTCTGTATTCCCAATATGTATTCTTTTATTTTATGTGATTTAATCTGATTTTGTTGTTATAAGACAAAACGTTTATACATATTATACATTTTAATATTTTAAAGTTTTATCATAGCTTATGGAATGAAAATTTAAAGTTTTATGTTGAATTAGTAATTGTAATGTGATAATTAATGACATATGTGTGTATTTAGTCTTTGCTTTATTTCACGTTAGTATGCAATATAGTTGGAGTATACAATAATTACGAAATATCTAACTACTTCTAAAATAACAATATTCGTGAACATGTTAAAAACCTGCAAAGAATGAAATCGAAATCTGAATATAGAATAAAATTGTAAAATTAGATATTTTTAATAGTTTAATTAAGAATAAACATTATGTATACATTTGCATCTATAAACATGTAAAACTTGTGAATTTTCATTTTTAAATATCTGCAATACATGCCTGAAGAATAAGTTATTGTCAATTAGTTAGTTTTCGTAAACTAATATTCGATATTTATTCCATCTTTCGAAATTAATTTATACATTAGTTAAATTCAAAATTAGAAAACAAAGCAAATTCATTGTCAACTGTGAAAATATCAAGATAATACATGTGAAACTTTAATGTAACTCTAAAGCAAAAATACATTTCCTTAACATTGTTTCTCACACAATTGAAACAGTAAGAAAAAAAGATTTCAAGGAATAAATAGGTTGAAGCAGTCAAATAAAAAACATTCATGCGACATCAACCAAGCTATCACTCCGGTTACTAATTGTTTCATTTCCGACATTTAACTCTAGAAGAATTTTAAACATTAACAAAGTAAAAAAGAAAAAAAAAATTCTTTAACGCACAAGAAAAACAAATGAAAGCTTAAAGGAAAGTGCTTCAAAACAAAACAGTTTTAAAATTAATTAAAGAAATAATATATAGGTTTCCAGGTAACTTCTAAAGAAAGAAAGTAAAATAGCATTTAAACAAAAACTGCAGTATGTCTTGCAATTCAGTTCACTAGTGTTAATTATTAAATAGAAACCAGTTTTGCAACAATTGAATCGAAAAGTGCGTATTGGACAAGGTTATTTGAAAAGGAAAATGATAAAATTTATGTACATTTAACCTCTTCACAGACGATTTTTTATAGTGAGAAAAATATTACTTTTTTTAAAATGATTTATTCGTTTTAAATTAATGGGGATTAAAAAAAGTAATAATGTCCCATTTGTGACCGTTGAGTGTTAATTTTAATTTATGAGTGATATGATTTCTTATAAGAACTAACAGTAATTTTCTTCTTACGTTACTACAAATTTATTTATTTTAATATACCTGGTATTATTTTATCAAATACTAACGATTTGTTCAGATAATCGAACACTGAATGGTGCAAAATTATTTCACACTTTTAGATTGGGAGGCGGTAACACAGACAATAATCTCATCAAGTTCACGATTTCCCAGAATTACTTAAAACTCGATTCGCATATTAAAATACAATCGGCCCGCAGAGTCATACCATGGTGGGAAACGTCTGAAAACCCGATTTTAGCGGTTGATTCGTGGGTTTACCATTGCTTTTTCCTACTCTCAGTCCTCCATGCTTTCATGCCTTTGGGCGCAGTAAAACAATTCCAAGAAACCTCCATTTTTTATAAGTTTCTTGCGTAGAAGAATATATATAATTTTTTTTTAGTGAAAATTAAAGATAAGGGCTATTTTCTGATTGAAATTTCTTTATTTATTCCCGCTTTTGAGAATCAGAAATATCTATCATGGTCAGAAAAGCTTTAAAAACACCGCAGACTAAGATTTCAACTTTTAATTAATATTTGTCTTTTCACTTTTTATTTAAGTCTCAGACATGTATTCATAAGTGGATGTCTACATTTGAAATAATAGAGTTTTGATACGTATTTATAGTTCTGCTTCTTTTATGTACATATTTTAAAAAAATGGTAAAACATATCCTAATAAGTAAATTTTGCTGAATGACCGAATGTGAAATTGATGATTGGAGATTAAATGAATGAGTTACTCATAAAAATATACAGGGTGATCATAAGTAAATAACATTCATCAAAGCCTTCTTGTTCAAGATATCTTCGTGAACATGAAACCTACATGAAACAGGTGATAGGGATGAGATTGCCAGTTAAAAAGTTCAAATTTTAATCACCAGGATGAAAAATGATGCCAGAACCAGAATGCTTTTATTTATACTACATGCATATTTTAGATGCACGAATCGCTCTTACTGAACAAAACCTTTAAATATTATGCTATAAAGAAATTTCCATTGCGTGAATTTACATTTGCGGGAATATTATTTTTGATTAGTAGCGCCGAAATTAATTTTGATAGTAGAAAACTTGGCTATATTTAAAAATCTACCAATGCATTTTCATGGTTCTGTTTATGTAGATTTTATGTTTAAAACAAACACGATATATTGAATCGAACTTCTGTGACATCGCTCTGAACACAATCACTTAGTTTATTGTCCCTGCGTAATCAATGCTCGTTCATCGTAATAAACTATATGTTCGTGGAAAGTACGAAGGAATATTTTGATTGCAAATGAAAATTCTCTCTTCATTAAACAAAGATCAAAACAGCAAGCACTTACAAAAAGATGAATATATACAATTTAAAAATGAACACTAGGAAAATATGCCTATTATTTTTCATCTACTAATATTTTAATAAGATAACTTAATACATATCCAACAATGTAATACTCCCCCTCCCCAACATACATACGCACAACTTTCACGAATTGTTTATTTCAACTGATTTCGTGAGATAAGATGAAATTTCAGACACTTAATAACGAATTTAGCTCTAATTTTTATTACATTATAAAATAATTATGATATATATGGAATATTGTGCTATTTTATTTATTTTTGATATTAAGTTTTTACTAAAGTGAATGTATAGCACGAACGCTGACATTCCGTGGTATAGATTGAGAAAAGTTGAACAAAGAAAACCATGACATGGATTTCGAGAAAATTGTTCTGAAAGATTGAATTACTTTAAGAATTAAAAATAAAATTCAACAGAAATAAGTTAAAATGTGAATAGATGGGAATCAGACACATAAACCAGAATCTTCTGTGAAAATCATACAGTTGTCATTTCAGTTTCTGTCATCCCATTTCACAGGTGAAAGTTGTTAGAAAAACTCATCATAGGTAAAAGATTATACGTAAAACATTGGAAATCAAAAAATCTTAGATCCTCGGAAGATTTTCATCTCTATTATTAAAAAATTTATTTTAGAGTGCATGCAGATATTTTAAATGGATTATTATTATTTGTAATCTCATTTAATGCCATTATTTGCTTTTTTTCGCTGGAGTGAGTGCTTAATGTCCTATTTTGCGATTTCATGACTTGCAGCATTAAATAATAATAATAATTATTAAAAAATATCTTAGGGCTATATTAATATAAAATAATCCTGATAAGAAAAGACTATATAAACTAAAATGTATAATAGATAGCAAATTAAACACCGTATAAACTTGCAACGCAACTCTATGAATCCCCAAGAACAATTCGATTTAGCACTTTTTTTTTTTTTATCAACAGCTAATAATTAGTTAATCATTTATTTTTGCAAGAATTGATTTAATTTTTAATTGTTACGGCAATACTTATAAGAATAATTGCAATATTGTTTAAGAACATTTTTATTTGCATCTTTGATTCTATAGTAACCAAGATTTGTTTATATATATGTATTTCTTATTAAAATTCAGGTTACTATAAACTATCTTAAGATAACTGCTTAGTAACAGAAAAAAATGAAAGGAAAGAGATTTAAATTAAATAGCAATAAAACGCTTTAAATATCATAAAAAACCATGAAACTAGAAAACAAATGAAGATTTCCCCCTTTGAAAAACGATTGAAGACAGAATCGATGTAAGGATAAACAAGTACAATAACCCAGTTTTCGTTCAAAACAAAAATATTTTTGCATTTTTCCGCCAAAGAATGGCATTTTTCGACATTTAAGAGGATATCAGTGACCTATAAATACAGAAATGCATATTTAGCACATCACTTAATAAGCCAGTTTTCTGTCACGAAAGCAGAGAATCCCATTACAATCAGTCGGTGTCTGTCAACGGTACTATGTAACAGGTTGGCATCAGAGGAAAGCAAACCAGTCGTCTGAACAACACAGCGCGTGATTAACGACTACATTTAAATAGTAGCATTTAAATCGGTAACTCAATTTAAACAAGTTTCGAAATATTTCACTCACTGCCCGTTGATCTAATTGAGCTGGACAGACAGTAAAATTTAACCTCGTTCGTCCAGCAAACTCGAAAGTTAGGTGAGAACGGATCCGGTTTAAAAAGAACCAGGAAATGCGAAATGCATGTTTATCAAGGTCAGGGAAAACCTGGCAGGAGGAATTTCTGGAACGAGCGGGAAAACACAGACAGCCAAGCATTTTTATGAAGGTTTCACAATGACCCCAAGTAGATGATCACTCCAGAGAAGGTTTTGGATAAAGAATGCATCTCAGTTGCATGCGAAATGGACCACAATTGTAAGAGCTCGTGCGATCTAGTTTCAGGGCTTCATTTTCCTGCAACAGGTACCGCTAGACGGCCTGCGTGATTATTCGTGATCTCATTTAAAGCCATTATTTGCTTTTTTGTTTTGCGGTGGAGAGTATAATGTCCTATATCGCGACTTCGAAAGGCGGGACCGTCTGCGGATCCTTGAAAGCAGGTGGCAGCTTGACCCGAGGGTCAGAAGGGGGGATAAAATGGTACAAGATGGTACAGAAAAACATGCCACTTTTCTCCCTAATTAAGTGTCATAGAAAGTGCTACCACAAATTCAGAATAGAAAATATATTTTAACTCAATCTGTTCAAAATATTATAAATATTATATCTTAGGAATTCCTAAAACGCACTTTCTTTGTTTAACTGACAGATTCATAATAAATAAATTATTTAACATAGACAGTAGCGCATTAAATGTCAGAGAAGCGTATAGTATTACATAAACTGCCTGAAAAGCGACGGCGAACTCCGTGTGCTTGCGGTAATGTTGTCATCGCTATTTTTGAATAAAGATTTTCGCACAATTTATTGACAGAAATGCTGCAATTAAACAGCACGAAGATAACTATTAGGAAATAATGGTGACAATTAGCCAGCTGGCTAGCTGGTTTGTCACTTTTGGCCTAGATAGACAGAAATGGGTGTAGAGTTAATTAGTCAACTGCAATATGCATCTAAACATTTTAAGTTATAATTAAATAGAAGAGTTTTATAGATAAGTAAATAGAAGAATTAATTTAGAGGATTATTCTAAATGTTAGAGAAGAGTTAGTGTTGTAAAAAAGGATTCCTGCTTGTCTCAAGTGTAAGATTAAAACAGTTCTTCAATGGATGTTCATAGTTTATGGAATGTGGCAGCAAAAATTGCGAATTATTTTAGATGCAGAGGAACAAGCTGCCGATATGTCACTTTGAATTTGGCGCATTCAGAATTTTTTGTCGAAAAAAAAATTGAATTATGAAACAAATATTTATGTCTATCAAAGGGTTAAATATTTTTTAAATAAGAATAACCTGGTAGAATGTTTGATATTCAAATAATTATTCAAAAATTAATAATTATGTTTTAAATAATTTCCAATTCATTTTAAACATGCTTTATAAAATCTATTCAATTCATTTCCCCATTAAATGGTGAAAATTTTTCCATTCAAAGAATAAGCGAACACATGCATGAAAAGAAACTCGTGAAATAGATTCTTTTTCATGCGTATATAAATATTTAAACGATGAACTTAGAAATAAAATAAAAATGAATTTCACACAATCACACACAAATCGCAGACAAATATTAAATGTTTCTTCTTGTCATTGACCAGTAGTTAATTCCTAAACCCTTAATTTTAATGGTATAGATTTGAAATTGCAAAATTTTTTCAAAGGTATTTATTTCTTTTCTTGTGAAAACCTATTACAATAGTCACTTTTTAAAGTTGCAATATTTTAAATGTGTATGATTTAAAATGTGTCTCAGGTATTCTCCTGAGACCTAAAAGTTACATTTAGAAAAAAGTTTCTTCATGCTCTAAGAAGTAAAACAATTAGAATTGTGTTCTTCTATGACTAATATTTAGAGGTAGGATATTTTAAATCTTATGAATTCTGGCACTAAAAGCAAAAACCGAGTTCTTACTGTCATAAATGACTGATATTTTCTAAATATCAAAGTACAGTAATTCGACAAGTTTTGGCTGTTTAAGAATAAAATTTCTGCGGTTTTATTTTAAGTGATTCAGAATGAGGTGTTCTTCACATGATGTAGAACATTTGAAGTATTTTCAGGAGTTAGAGCAATAATTCTAATATTAACGGTTTAGGAATTAGCTATTCTTCAACGATAAGATGGGACACCGAGGATATCTAGGTTGGGAACAATTAACACTATTAAAAAGAAAAAATCCTACCTTTTCCGTAATCTTCTAATTTTATATTATGTCCGAAAGGTGATTGTGGATTGAGTTCATCATTTAAGGTGAGAGAATAACTGTGTTCAGACTGTATATGAGGTGACTGGACGGCATCTGTCATCATTCTATCATTCAAAACAATGGGTTGGTTGTCCAATATTTGTGTCCAGTCGGCATCCGTATCCAAATTCATGTCTTCTGCAAGATGCTGGAATAAAATAAAGAAGTGAGTTTTTTTTTTTAAATCACGATTATCAAACATGTAAAAAGCTTTGTAAATTGTTTTCAATATTGTTGATTTTTTATATTTTATTGTTTCATTAATTGTTTTCAATTGTTTTCTGCATTTAGTTTTTTCTGAGCCAGATTCGAATAACGATTGAAAAGATCCACCAATATTACGAATTACAACAAATATGTGCATTAAACAATAATAAAATTAAAATATAAAATTTTACTTAGAATTATTACTATAGCCCATAGGTATGCATGCAAAAGTTATGCATATCTTTGTTGAAAAGTGCTATAACTGCAATTGAAAAGGGCGTCAAACTAGAAAATTCTATTTAATTTTACGAGTACATTTTGTAAACTGTAAAATTTTTTTTGAATGAAAATATAAAGCTACTGCATTATTGGTGAATCTACAGCAAAAATATGCAAGAGAACTAACAATGCCCATGTGTTGAATAACAGTACTTTAAGGGATTCCATGATACACCGATTGATTTGTATTTTCTGATAGAGTGAGTTATACAACAATCATGAAAATTTGCTGCATAAATTGCTCAGATTCGTTTAGACTTAATAGTCTCTCGAATTGAAAAAATATGTGCGGAATCTCATTTAAGGCTTGATTGAAGTTTTGAATATTTAATAACATACTTTGGAAAATTACGTGCATCTTAGCCGATTATCTGTTAAGCAGGATATTTTTCTTTTTGCAGGGTTTTTTTTAAGAACTGATCTAAAATCAAAGATGCATTATTATATGTAATGAGTTTTAGCATTATTATTCCAGAATATTTTTAATATGCGGACACTTACTATGCGGTTATTATTTTACTATCCGATTTTACTATGCGCTGGGCAATCTTTACTGACTCATACTATTACAATTGAACACTATATTTTGTGAAACGAAGCGTCAGGGAACACTGAATCATTTTACTACCAGAATTATTACATACTAAATTTGGATATATTCAAAATAAAATCAAATTTAGTATGTAATAATATTGATAGCAAAATGATTCGACGTCGGCAAAGGCTACGCCATTCGTGTATACAATAAAATAAATAACAAGATAATTAACACAATATAAATTAACCAATAGTAAAGAATAAAGCAGAAAATAATATAATACACTATAATGCTAAACGCACTAATTAAATAAAGGTAAAGGTGGTGTTATTTATGACGGCCGATTATTTGCACGAGGGATATTGGGCCTGCGGGGATGCCCTCCGTGAGGGGGCGGGGTTCTAAAGGAACCTAATCCGTATTTACGCAAGGTTATCCAACGTTCAAAGGAAACTACGGAAAACTCTGAATGGTTAGGCCTACCGGCACGATTGGTTTCGAACCCAGCACCTCCCGTCTATCAGCTTCGAGGGCAGAACTACTCAGCAACTGGTGGGACTAAAGGAAAAGGAATTAGGAAAAAAAAAAGGTAATAACAAAAACATTACAAAAAGGAAAATGGAAACTTATATGGTGAAATATTTTATCAAAGGCAGTATTCCACAATATAAGTAAGTCGCAAGAAATTTCTTTCAGGAAATAATAAACGATTAACTGTAGAAATTACTGCATTCAAATTGCCTGATCAGATGCGACACCACATATGAAAAATTTGAAAATTAAGAATACAGCTCATATTCAAAATATTAGAATAATTACCTTTTTTTTAGAAATTGAAAATATCGTTTGGTAATTTAATGTTTTTTAATGAAAATATGCAAACGATATTTTTATTAAGAACTTATTGTTGATTAAACTTACTAGTTATTTTAAATTTAATATCATTTTTGAAAAGATTAATTGCAAAAAAAATTATTTTGAAAAGTCAAAATATTAGAATATTTATTCAAGTGGTTCAAAATATTAGAATATTTCACATTAATTCTCCTTTAATTATTACCAATTCTTAACTGGTGGCATCATTGATTAAATTCAGACTATTTTATTTAAAATCAGTATTCTTTTTTGCAGTTTGTTTCTTTTTCGTCTTAAAATGGGCCGTGTGAGTGATATTCCTGAATCTACTAAACTTCGTATGGTTGATTTGTATCGGCACGGTAAAAATCAATGTTTTATAGCGAATTATTTACATTGTTCGCAATCGAGCGTTAGTAAAATACTAACACACTATTCAAAAATTGGAAAATTTCAAAATAATCGCCGAAATGGTGGCCGAAAACCAAAAACATCTGCTAGAGATGACAGGAAACAGAAGCGTATAGTTAAGAAAAACCGTTTTAAAAGTGTGCGATTCTTGCACCGAAAATGGAAAGAAGAAGGAGTTGAAGTTTCTACATCGACAACATTAAGACGTCTCCATAAATTTAAATTTGAATCTCGTGTACCGAAAACAAAACCTCTCATGACTACAAGACAAAAGCGTATAAGATTGAATTGGTGTAAATCAAGACGTTTATGGAGCAATGAAGATTGGAAAAATATATTATTTAGTGATGAAAGTATGTTTTGTGTTTCATATGGTAATCAAGGTATTCGAGTTTGGAGAATGAAGCAAGAAGCATTTGATAAAGAATGCCTTAAACGTTCCGTAAAATTTGCTGCTAGTGTCATGGTTTGGGGTTGTATGAGTGCAGAAGGACCTGGAAAGTTATGCATCGTCTACGAAAAGGTTAACTCTCTGATATATCAAGAAATTTTAGAATATTACATGATTCCATCATCAGAAGATTTATTTGAAGATGATTTCATCTTTCAACAAGATTTAGCGTCCCCGCATACCTCGGTGTCAACTAAGAATTGGTTCCGCCAACGCAACATTAAGGTACTTCCTTGGCCACCAAATTCACCAGATCTTAATCCCATCGAAAACTTATGGTGTATAATGAAGAAAAAACTTCAAGAAAATCCTCCTTCAAGTAAAACTGAGTTAGTGGCACGTATAAAGTCTATTTGGGCTAATATTGATAGAAATGTTTGTAAACACCTTGTATATAGTATGCAAGATCGATTGTACGCTGTTATGAAAGCTAAAGGGGATGCTACAAAATATTAACTACCATTTACTTCATATTCATAAGGTAATATTTTTGCGTAAAATAAAATATTCTAATATTTTGAACCAATCTAAATTTTATTCTAATATTCTGGTGTGTTTAAGGAAGCTGTATACCTAATTTATTGTGCTGTATTTTATATTATATAAATGTTAAAATCTTATCTAAACATTCCAGATTTAATTTATAAGAAATTTAATTGCATTTACTTAGTATAAAAAATAAATAAATGACAAATAATTTTTTCTTATTACTTTTTCTCAATTATTCTAATATTTTGAATATGAGCTGTATGAATCCTGAAATACATAAGAAAAAGGCCAAACCAATACCAATAATGGTAAAGATAAAAAAGTCATTAAAATAAATACAGTTTAAGAAAAAAAATTAAAAAAAAAATCTTCCCTAGAGAAAGAAAGCAAAAGTATTAAGGAATTTATGTCAAGAGTTTGTTATTGTTTAAATAACATGAACTACATTTAAAATCGTATTTCTAAAATAGTGAACATTTCAAAGAAGCTACCATTTTGAAAGTTTCGGTTTGTGAACATGGTTAAAGAGTATGGGATGATAATGAAAAACAAATAAGTAAAAGAACTTTTGATTTTTCTTCCTTCTATCTTAAATAGAAGAAAGTATTGTTATAGAATTTTTTTTTTCGAGTTCCGGTTTTCGACGGATTTACATGTTTTAGCGGTCAGATATTCCAAAAAACATGTTTTTATGCAATGTCTGTCTGTCCGTGTATGTCGCCATTACACCATCAAAAAGTTATGAAGATACGCATAGAATTGGACGAAAATTTTTGTGTATGTTTTTGGTTGTGTCAAGCAGGTCCTCCTTGAATTTTGAAATATTCCGCCAAAAAGGGTGCTGTAGCGATTTTTTGTGCCATTTTCAATATTGTACCATTGAAAAGTGTATGAAGTTATGCATAGAATTGAACCAAATTTTTTGTGTAAGTATTTGGCTATTTTCAGCTGGCCCTGCCTGAATTAAAAAAATCCACCGGAAGGGGCACTATAATCGCGATGTCTGAGTCATCATTATACCTTCAAAAAGTGCATGGAGTCATGCCTAGAACTGAACTAAATTTTTTGTGTATGATTTTTTTGGGTATGGCAGCAAGTCCTCCTTGAATTAAAAAGATAATCTGCTGAAAGGGGTCACTGGCGCTGCAAAAGTGATTTCCGTGCTGTTTTTATTATTGTACCATCGAAAGTCATATAAAGAATTGAACTAAATTTTTCGTATATGTCTATGACCAGTAGATTTTCCTTGAGTTTGGAAATATTCCGTGGAAAAGGATATTTGATAGAGCTTTGTGATAGAGCTTTTTGTATCATTTTCTTGATTCTTCGTCGCTTTATTGTCCACCGACTCGTGCATAGATGGAAACTCGCGTCCTGTTAAGCCGGCTATTTGCAAACAGCAATGATAACAAAATAAGGGAAAACAATTGAATTTAATAAATATCATGATCCACATTAACAGTTTAAGATGAAAATCAAAGTTGGTAAGTATTGAATTAGTAATATTAAAATATTAACATGTGTAGCAAATTTTTTAAATATTAAAATGTGCGTATGAGAGAGAAGAAAGTTTTGGGATTGGCACATCCAACTAGTTTCCTTCTTTTCCTAGCATTTTCAAAAAAATTCTACATGTAATTAACAGATTTGAAAATCCTGCAGGAAAAAAGTTTCCGTATTCAAAGAAGTCGAATTATCATTAGACTTACTAACGAAAATAAACGAAAATCTTATTCCCCTAAATAAGAAATTAAAAAAAAAAGCATTTTAAAGATACTAAAGACGCAGAAAAAAATCATAAAAAATATCTATCCATAAAGACGCAAAGAAAAATACAATTACACTTCAGAAAAAATAATTTTGTTTTTTAAATCAAAAGAAGGCTTTTTAATCTCTTGTATACACGCGCAGTCATTATTTTTTTAGGCCACCCACCCACTAATTAACCATACGGAAGTGTTTCTTATGTACTAATGAATTCGCATGAAAAT
Source organism: Maratus speculifer (assembly GCA_964019185.1). Classification (NCBI taxonomy): domain Eukaryota; kingdom Metazoa; phylum Arthropoda; class Arachnida; order Araneae; family Salticidae; genus Maratus; species Maratus speculifer. Next base: position 194,669,534 of record OZ025299.1, read on the forward strand.
GTAAAATTCCAAATACTATTTCAAAGTGGAAGTCTTGTCCTATTAATAAAAGATAAAAATTTTGCATTCAGTTAAATGCTTTAATTTACCTGGAGTGTAAAAGGATTATAAATATTTTAAGAATGCAAATCTTGAATTTTATGTTAATGACTGTACGTATACATTTTTATTCTAGGACTGTAAATAATTATTTCTTCTTATTTTTTTATAATGAACAATGCCTTTAAAAAATGCTCAATCTGTGAAAATAAAGTTTGAATAAGTATACATTTTTTAAATATATAAAAAGATGTACATAAGCTACATTAAGAATCCATAAATTAGTTTTGAAAACCTGATTGACAATAGCATTTTGAGATTTTTCTGTTTTTGAATTTCAAAAGACTAAGGTGATGTTTAATGCATTTGCATCAAAAAAGAAAATCGTCTACAGCAACATTGAGATTAAAAAAGTAGAAAGTTATGTGTACCTTGGACAAGAAAAATCATCGAATATCATTATAATGAATGAAATTAATGGAAGAATAAGAAATGGATGAAGTGTTTTGGGGGAGAACGATATTATTCTGAAGAGTAACATGTCTTTTTGTTTGAAAATAAAAGGTTTTTAACCAATGTGTTTTGCCTGCATTAACTTATGGAGCAGGAAGATGAATGCTAACAAAATGAATCGTACAAAGATTACAAACAATACAGAAAAGTATTTAGTGATGAGAGAGTTTTTGTGTAACTTACTGTGATCCAGGTATTCGTGTATGACGAATAAGACAAGGGATGACAAGGACTGCATGAAACGATCAGTGAAATTTTCAGCCAGTGTAATGGGTGGTGAGTTTGCATGACTGCAGATGGTCCTAGAAGGCTATCCATCGTTAACAAAAGGATTGATTCTGATATGTATCAAAAAATCCTTAAGCATTTTATGATACCATCGTCGGAAGATCTGTGTAGTGAGGATTTTATTTTTCAACATGATTTAGCACCTTCACACAGGTCAGTGTCCACAAAGAACTGGCTTAGGCAACGCCAGATTAATGTACTTCCCTGCGACTAATTCGCTGGATTTAAATCCAATAGAAAATTTGTGGAGAATGATGAAAAAAAAAAAGACGGCAAAATATTGTATCAGAAAACTAAGTTGAGTTCAAAGTCCAGCATATGTTTATGTCTCGGCAGAGAACATTGTGAACCACTTGGCAAAGTGAGTTCGTGCTCTTATAAAATACAAAGGTGATGTTACAAAATAATGATGAATAACTATTCTCCCTTTTTTATAAACTCGTTTTATTTACAATGCATTATTCTATTTTTTGAACCGGGTAAATGGTTATTTTAATATTTCAATTTTTTCCTAGTTATGTATGACTAATCAAAGCAAACCTATAGCAATCGCAATTAGAAGGTAGTGGTGATAGCTATAGCCAGTAAGACTCATTTTAAGAATCAAACCCATCTTAAGCAAACCACGTCAAATGATATATGATCATATTTTGAATAAAATCTCGTGTATTTCGAAACGCTTAGCGAAATTTTACTGTAGTGTAAAATGTATCTTAAAAGACTTCGATTCTATTTAGTAATATAACTTAGATCTAAAGACTCGTAATGCCCAGGATGCATTTTCAGAAAGAATCACGTTTTGAGCACCAGCCTTGGCGAGTTGGCGAAAGCGAGAACGATCAGCTAGCTGCATCGCCAAACACAAAATAAACTAAGCTCAAATGTGTCATAAAACATATGATTAATAGAATTATATTTATTACAAGAGAATCTTTACTACTGTTTTTAATTAACTTTTCAATTTCTTCGAACATAGCGAGTTAAGGAAATAATATTTTTGAATTGAGAAAAAAACCTATGTTTTGATGTTTTGTGAAATTTAAAGCATTTTAATCTGAAAAAGCTCTTAGTTTTAAACTATGTTTTAATCGTAAACAACGGTGAATAACATTTCCTCATATTATAGTCTTTGCTGAATAACATTTACGGAAAAACAAATGAACAATAAGCGCGATCTCTTTGCAGAAGGAAGGGTTGCTATTCGCTAGGCGTTTGACGTCACAAACAGGAAAGGGTGCGTAGCATTGACTTCATCTCCGCGCCAACCGTTGTTCTTCCGATAAGGTGCTCAAAACGTGATTCTTTCTGAAAATGCTCCCAGCATAGGCAAAGTGAAAGAAAAACTTTTAATATCAACTATTATGAAATATAAAACATTTCCTAATATGTTTGCGCACAAAATTTTAAACTAGCACAAGATTTGAAATTCGCACTGAATTTTATTTTCATCAACACACACTGAGAAATTAAACATTTTGAAATTAATTAGCTCGCGCATATCACATGCAGGAAACACAAATCTGTAATTTGGAAGTTTGCATTTAAAATTCAGGCCTACATACTTTTTCCCGTCAAACTTGATAACTGTTCAAATTGTTGCTGAATTTATTTATTTCACTTTAAATTAAACATGAGAATAATAAACTTAAAATAGAAATGAATGTACGGGTGTACATCAAGTGCGCCCACGAGTAGGAGGAGATCATCTAGTGCGCTTGCAGCTTCTTTCCCCTTTGTATCTTGTGCGCTCAAGGGGGGGTGAGATAAGTAATCCATCATTTTATTGAGTGTTGTCTTAATGAGATTTTTTCCTAAAAATTCTTCTGGGTGCAAATCGAGCCATCGTAACTCTGGGCGTCAATAGTCATAACACTTATAAACATTTGGTCTACATTCATCTAGCATTGCATTACGTCTTATTGTGACTTGGACAAGAAAACATTTTTTTCATTTATAATGGCAGTGTTTAGTAAATATCTCAAAGGTTAAGGTAAACGGAGAAAAAGTTACCGAAAAAAAGAAGAGCGGGGAAAGAGAAAAAAAAGTGACACGGAAAAAAGTGACCGAAAAAAAAGACTGCAAAAAAGTGACAAGGAATTTATAAACATTAAACTTGTCGATAAATAAAAGCTAAAAATTAAAGTGGTAACGAAGAGTGAATTTTTTATATTCTGATCAGTGGGATAGATAAAATATTAATAGAGTAAATAATGGGGATGTCAAAAAACAAAATGTTATTATTCATGTTATTATTGCATTAAAATAGATAGTTCATTTTAATTATTAACCCTTAGATGATATTAAATATTAAACTTAGTTTCATTATGAAGAATTGATTTGAAAAATGATTACATATATTTTTAATGGAAAGATATAAAATTGGAATGCTTGATTATGGAAGAGATTTCGAATCGAACTTAATTTTCCGTTTTATGATAGTTAAATTACTTATCCAGTTCTAAGCTATTTCGATCACGTTATCACCCGTTTTTCTCCTGCTTTTTGACCGGTTTTTCTGCTTTCGTTGGGAAATGTGCTCAAAAAGGTCAACTTTGAAGGCTTGTTATGAAAAATCTATTGTGCTTTTAAAAAAACAGAAAATTGAGTGCAATTAGACAGTTTCTGAATAACAGCACCTGCTATTTTCATGCGTTTCCGAACAAAAAATAAATTAATGCATGTGTCACAAAGTGGCCCTTTTTGATTTAAGAACACCCTTAATATGTTGTTTTTTTTCACAACATTATTTTCATCCATTCATGTATTCGATATTTTTTCTGAGTTACCAAATAACTGATCCAATATTTCTATTTAAAAATTTGATTTTTTATTTAAAAAAAGTTATTTAAAAATTAATTAAAAATATTTTGAAGATGAAAATCATAAAAACATATTATTTAAAATGTATTTTTCTTTTATAGGAGATCATTTATTATTGAAAATGATGTTTTATATTTATAGATAAATAAAAGCTTAAAATTATATTTGGAGCAGATGTGTCAATTTAATACGAAATTAGAAAATCGTGTGGTTGAAAGTTTTAAGATTTAGAGATGTTGTAAGAGTTTTTTTTTTTTTTTTTTTTTTTTTTTTTTTTTTTTTTTTTTTTAATTTACAAATTTACATACTCACTTTTAAATGCAAAAGCATGTTACAGATATGATTTTGAATTGACTTAAAATTTAATAACCTTTCGTTTTTATATAAACTGAATTACATGTTGAATTATAAGCGGTTGTTGTTCGATAAAAATTTTATATTTTATTATTTTATAACATCTGAAAACTCAGTTTAGAGTGTTTTATTGAAATTTAGTTCAAATTCTAAATGCTTTTTTAACAGCATTTTGAGAAAGATTGCTTTTAATGAAAATTGGAAATACCGTTCGATTTCATACTACCTAAATAACAGTATCTGTCACTCTCATCCAAATACAAACAAATATGAATTCTGGAATGTAACCAGTTTGGGTTTGAAAACAATCTTAAGGCTGTTCTCAAATTTAAGGAAGCTATTTTCTGACGCATTTCTGAATTCATTTTTGCTTGAAAACACATTAAATTAGAAGGTTTCTAATTCAAATTTTAATCGAATGACTTTTTCATTTCATGGTAAACGCATATGATTTTACAGAACATACAGTAAAAGTTGGAGTTTTGAACCAAATTCTCGGTATATCAGTGCAAGAAAGAAGAAAAAAATTGTTACGTAACAAGAATGACTTATAAATCTAAGTATAATTTATTTATCTGAAAATGGAAAACGCTATTTAATTAAAAATCGCTTCAATATGCCTGTTAATTTCATTCCTTTTAAGCATAAAAATAAATCAGACAATGAGTCATAACATTTTTTGTTGTCAGCAGGGAATTTGTGAAGTATCTTAAGTGCAACTTAAGCAAATAAATTTCTTTACCCCCTCTTTTAGATGCATGTTTTTCCAATGAGAACGCAATTCTCAGATTTGAATTCATAAGGAGATTCAATGTTCTTCATCTTCTTATAATTAATTTTTGTAAGCATGTGCATAAGAAAAACATGATTGATTCTAAGAATTATATATTCAGTAAAAATCAAATTTTATCAAAAAATACAGATTTAAGTTTCAGTTAAAAAATCCTAGGATGAACATCTAAACTTAGAATGAAGCATCTGAATGTACAATAAATGAGAAATTAGTTTAAAATTGAAGAAAATATTTGTTTCCATATATAATTATGCTATGTCAAATATTTAAAAAATATGTTTCTGAACAAAAAATAATATGCTTGAAGAAAAAAAAATATATTGTTAGGTAATAAGTATTATTTCTTCATAAAATTTTGTTTTCGCAAGTAGTTTAAAAAAATTTCTAATGTTTAAATTTCTTGTGAAAATATATATATATGGGTTTTTTATCACCATACTTTTATTTATTTCCCTTTTTTATTTATATATTTTTTTCAGTTTGTGCACTTTACGTTAACGGATATGCATTTTTATACTGTACATTTTTCTGTGATTCAATAGCTATTTTTAATAAAAAAATTTACTATATATTATTACATACAATTTTTGTGAGTTGAAGAAAAATCATTATTGATAGCCGAAATTATCGTTAAAGCGCCCAATTTAGCGAATTAACGCCAATATAAAAGAGTCTTTCTAACTAAAAAAGCTGTCACTTCGTGCCCATATGTACAGGAGACGGGGGTGACAACGATATCCGGTCACTTTGACGCTGAGCGCACTTGATGCAGGGAAAGGAAAAGAGGGGTCGGCATGGGCGCACTAAGCCGGTCTCCGAATGTACATGGTACGAGTTATTATATATTAGAAAGGAATCTCCACGGATAGTCACATACCTTAATAAATGGAATAAAGATCCAGGAAAGGAGTGGAATACTATAACTAAAATTTAATTATTCCATTGTAATTGTCATGGCCATTTGTATAGTTACAATGTTTAAGAAATTTTGTTAATACATATTTATTATATTATGATTATCTTGTTTTGGTTTGAAACAATCTCACTGAATTTTTGTGTCTTAGATATGCTTGCATATTTATCTCTAGTGCCATTTTATGAGATTGGGTAAAATTTGGACAACGTTTTAAGGCTTTTTCTTTAAATTTCATTCGTGTAAGCACGTTACGGATATATCATTTCAACACCCGAAACACGTCTTATTTTTCCAGATTCAATATCAGTATTAATATAGATACGTATATATATGTATATAGGAAAATAGAGGTGGAAATATTTCGTGTACAAAGCTATAGAAAGGGAGGTAGCTAAATAAAACAATATTCCAAATAATGAATTATTATGCAAATATAAGGGCTATTTAATGAATATATGTTGATAAAACAAAATTGTTGAATACATAAGAAAGCTTAAATGATTAAGAATTTTTTTTTTTTTTTTTGTGTGTGTGTGTGTGTGTGTGTTTAAGAATTTTTAAACGATATGTAACATACTATCTTTTTCGTTCACAAGCTATACATAAATAATTTTGAAGCAGCTTTAATTTCCACATCTGAATAACCATAAACTTTAAATAGTGTACAAAGTCGACAAAAACAATTCCTTCAGGCGACTAAATCTTTTCAATACTCTATTTCATAAATTTATAAAAGTCTAAGGCCGAATTATGAAAACACGCATTCAGAAATTTAGCCGATTTTTTTTTTTTAATTCCACTTAGCGACTTTAGTTATTTTGCATGTATTTATCTGTAGAAAGAGTTCTATTCAAATTCTCTGCCTTGTTTCTTAACAAAGCTGGAAGTTTGCTACAAAAGGGCAGTTTTATGCAACAAATTCTACAGAGGTCAGAGGTTGGAGAGATACGCTTCGTTTCATAGAGACTGGGCTTGTGAGTAGCAAGCCTGGGGCTGGATTCATTAATGCTTCCAAGGTAAAGAATGCAGTGTCATTCAACTTTACTCAAAGGCCGTTAAGTGCTAAAGCAACCGGAAACTATGGCTGGAGCAAAAAGATAATAACGTTATTGCATGAACGCGTCAAGATGCGTAAAACCTTACGTTAATACTCATCACAGCGATCATTTTCCTAATTAAGCGTTTCATGTCTCAAGCGATCGTTAGGTAAAGTAAAGTTAGAGAGCCGACTTCGAAAGATTGGAACATTAAGGCGGAAGTAAAACCCTAAAAAAAAAAGGGGGTAGAAGCATATTACAACTTAAATCAGTCAAGTATGAAGCTTGGAATCTTAATGCGTGTATATGAAAGATTACTTATGTACCCCGAAATAAATCGAACTAATAGCGCTCAAGAACGCTTGTAATTTTTGGAAGTATCTATTCCTTCCCCATTTGCCTATCAGCATCATCTAAATTTTAACACTAACAATGATCTCTTATACCTTACATATACTTAAAAGAATGCTTCATAAAGCAGTCGCAACTATCATTCATTGAAGTTTCATAAAAATAATTTTTTATTTATCATGAATGAGGTATTAAAATTATACTTTTATCATAACCTAGATCATTTTGTTGAATATCATGTTCCATTGATTAGTTGCAGAAAAATTCAAAGCTCATTTTTCTACATTTGCATCAAAAATTGAGTGAATAAATACTACAATACTCAGTAAAAATAGAGATATTCTAAGACATATTTGGCACACTGTAACGTCTTTTAGTTTTTTTCCTGCTGAAAAATACTATTTTCTGATATCCCCCTTCCTTAATGAGACACTAAATATAAATAAAATAGTGAACTACATACATTACAGGGAATGGCATACGAGGAATGGTGCACGATTACGTCATTCATTTTTCAAAAAGCTTGTGTTTAATGATAGATTCAGCATATGAATATTACCAATTTTTTTAAAGTGCTTCCCAGCACATCATAGTTTTTTCGCAGATGCAGATGGCAAATTAGTGCATGTTTAGAACTTGAAAACTTAACTTGGAGATTTCGATATTCAAATTTTACACACAATCCCATAATTTTGTAAGGCCTTTACGAGCTGGGTTATAAAAATTTTAGATATAATCAGACATTATTATGTCGTAGATTTTTTGCGCCTACTCCACTTCTTCCTAGACAATAAATAGGCAAGAGAAAAACAGTATTCATGGCAGTTATTACTAGTGCTATTAAAGACAAAATAGAAAGGATTATTTTCACCCTAATAATAACCTCTTCACTCCCCTAAATCCACATATGCGGACTTCCGTTTTTCTCAGTTTCATTAATGATACCCTAACAAAATTGCAATTTCAATCTCAGAATGATACGCTTCAATGTCTAACATTTAAAATCATATAAATAGATTAAAACACTTGCTCTAAGACAAATTAGAGAAGAAATAATTCAGTAATAATCAATAACATTACATTAATAATTGCGAAGAGGTAAAGTAGAAAGGCCAGTAAGAAAAATATCATCTATCAGAAATTACATACATTATAACAACTTAAATAAGCACTTTTACTATTTTGCTAAACAATTGAAACGTTATGGCTATGCACACTAAACTAATCGATAATGCAGTCGATACTATGTATCGAATTCGACTGAACAGTGGAATGTGATATCCGAAGACTTGTTTTCTAAGTAGTATTTAGATTCTGAAGCAAATGTTGCGTTTGGTACTTTTCTGTAAATCAAATTAACATGCTCTTCTACAGTTTTTTTTAAAATTAAATTTCCCTAAATATTGTTTTCTCTATTTAGTGAGAAGGACAATATTAGATTATGAATACAACAGACGCATATAGTTGTTTATGAATTTTTAAAGAAACAAACAGCTAGATAACAAAAAAATGCACTGGTAAATAATATTCCCTTTAACTTTAAGAACTACTACATTATTTCATCAAGTATTTAGCAACGATGCTGTCTAGACAAGTGTTTTTATTTGTATGTACATGAAATGACTTAACAAATAGTAAATCTTAAACAGTTTAAAATTTAAAATGCAGGCAAGAAAACTAACACGCTTAGAAACATTTAACCTGTGTTTAATTATCCGTATCTTTCAAATAAGAAAGCAAAAGAGAGAAAAAAAACCCTAAGTATTTGACCTACTTGAGAAGAAAAAGTACAATGTAATGTTACTTGACCTGGGGTCATTCAGCAATATCCTTTTTCATTCTATTTTGATTCTTTGTTGCAAAAGTGAGAAGATCTTAATATTTAATAGAAAATTCGAAATAGAAGTTTCTGGTCAAAAGCTTGTTTTGTAGGATGTATTTGGGTGACAAACAGTTTCTGAAATATTAACATGGAGGAGATGCTTTTCGACAAGATCTTTTTTCTCAAAATGTGACCAAAATACGTAATTTTGTAATTTGGACCACTCTATTCGTGCTATGCAAATGTGAATCCAAGAATGTCGGCTCTAAAGTTTTCACGTCTTATTAAGTTGGCATCAGTCATGATTTGAAAGGTACCCGGCAATGATTACTGGTTCTGGCGGATATTCATAGCAATTTGAAAAGCACTTAACGATGGAGTTTCAAGAATTACGTGAGAAAAATTTAAACATACAATCAGTCAGTCGAAACTCATTTTTGTAAAATAAATAAATAAATAAATAATATATATTTATTTATCTATCTATATATATATATATATGTGTATGTGTGCATAGATTAAACACTTCAAGATTAAATTATGCGATTTGAACTGTTAGACGTTATTTATCCTTAACGTTTGTCGCACCCTGCAAACAAGAATTATTCGCACAGAAATAAATTAATTTTTATATTCATCTGCTAAAAGTATCAGTATGTACTTATAGACAAATCATCTTCAATAAGAGGCAGAGTCCCCCCCCCCCCCAAAAAAAAACCCTCATATTTTAGTCACCAAATCAAAGGCTAAGTTTTTTTTTTTTAAGCGATTAATGTAAAAATAATAACTTCTGTCAATTTTGCTATACGAATAGACTTAGGAGGTCACCTTCAGAGTAAGTTCTGCAAAACTCAAATTTCCAATATGAACACATAATTTTGACATCATATTTAGCTTTTCTGGTAAATGTTATCTGGCAAATTATCTGTACGCTGCGCTTCATAAGTACAATACTACAGATAATATCAGATATTTTCTAATAAATAATTTTTTAAAAGAGAAAGACTGTCGAAAAAGCATCGTGGGATCATTTATCTCACGTAAAATTGCCCATATTAAAGTTATCGCAATTTGTATAATCTACGGTAGATATTAGAATGAATTCCAACAATCAGAGCTTTATGAAAATAGTTATTATAGTAGTAATAATTAATAAAAATTCGTGAATGCTAATAAAGTTTCGTGAATATTGGTGTTTTTAAAAAAATAAATAATAAACATAATTATCGGACGAATTGTCTAGATCAGTATATTGCAGAAATGATACTGAATCTGCTTTCTCTCAGTTAGCATATGCAGAGAAAAAAACTTGCAAAAACTATCTGTATTCACATCACTGCGCATATTTAAGAAGTAAAAAAATAAAAATTATTTAAAATTTAAATATGAATGCTTAAAGTATCTTCAGCTATATATGAAATAATCATTTAAGAAGCTTATTGAATACTGATGCGCTTGAACTTAAAATATTAACCGCTTATAATTATGCATGTATGAATTCTGAATGCATGCATGTCCTCTTCTTCCTTGCTTAATTCTTCGAGGAGGAATCTTAGAACACAAAAGATCAACGTAATGAGACAAATAAGTATTTCACACATGTGTGCGTTTGGCCTTGTCATAACAAAATTTTTAATTCTTTATGTAGTATTTCCTAAGAATATATGAAAGAATTTGTCACACTCTTAACATGCATCGAAAAGAATATATGATTTATGCTAATAAAATAAAATCAGATTTTAACATCCAAAAATAAGAATGGCTAGATAACTATTGAAATAGAAAGGTGAATTCCTCCCTTCATATTCTTCGCAGAACAATATGATAAAAAGGGAAAAATTTCTATATTTGACTAACTACATATTTTAACAAGTGAAAAATACATTTAAATAAGTTTATATGTGAATGTTTAAATAAATTCATTAAACCACGTGTATTCATTTGAGAGTCTTAAGGAATATTCATATACCTGAACTGAAAAAAATAGTATCATTTATGTTCATATTAGTGTGTTATTTGGAACTGATATGATATTTGATTCTTCGAACAGGAATCTTAGAAACAAAGGTACCAACATAATTTGACATAGAAATATTCCAGATACTTGTAATTGCCCTTGATACCTGAAGTTTTTGCATTCCTTTCGTGGTTATTTCCCAAGGATGGGAATTGAGATAAATTCTGACATACAGAGAGGGAGACGGGTTGCTCAAGAGTAACTGCTAGTAAAACAAAATCAGACTCATAATCCATTCAAAAAAAAGTTAACTATTAATTGAAATGGGAAGTTGACGAACTTCCCCATCGCTTGCTTTAGAGGAAGAAATTTATTGACTTTGCCGTACAATTTCATGGACATAAATTTTATTTAACGATTTTACAGATCGTATCAGGACGAAAGCTTCTTTTCGTTATTTCAAAAAATAAAATTAAATAAAACGGGGAAAAAAATCGAAATATTGTGAAACGGTGCCACGAGCAAAGTGACCTTGCAAAACGACATAGAACGTCAACTTGAGTCAAGGTCGTGTTCTCTCTCTGACTCTTACAGGTAGCATCTTTCTTTTTTTTCTTTCTTTCTTTTTTTGGTCGCAGAGTAAAGTACTTATAAGCATAATTTGTTTAAAATCGAAACCTAATAGATATGTTAAAAAAAATATGTGATTACTTTAATATATGTTCTGTGTGCATACACTACATCTTAGATTTTCAAAAACATGTTAAGGGTAAATCCGGATCAAGTTAGTTAGCAGGTATTGAAAAACAAATTTTCATTCTTTTGAAAATGTTCAAGAAATGGCTCAATTGAAAACTTATTAAGTAATAAGTGAATCGCTATTAATTGCATACAATGAAAGAGAAAAATTTCGATATAATTTTTATCCATTACTACTGACGTTTCTCCCACTAAAAAAAAAAAAAAAAAAAAAAAAAAAAAAAAAAAAAAATACGGAATCGCTTTTTTTTTAATTAAAAAAAAATGCTAAAAAAACCAACAGATAAAAAAATAAGTAAAAAGTAATCTAAGTAAAAAAAAAAAAATCTTTATTCTAAAAATACTAAGATCATCCAGAAATTTGAATATGTTGTTATAGAATAAATCACACTTTGCGGGTTGGAGGGATGATGCCTGTAAATTTCATAGATTTTTAAAGAACATAAACACAATAAGCTTCTTCCAATATTTTTGCATATATGTTTAAGGTATCATAAAACAAACACTATAAAGTACTAGCAAATAAGTTGATAAATCTAATATATTTATGCATTTTCGGCATTTGCAAATACCAGAATATATTTCAAATATTTTCATATTATCTGATATTTTTAAAAAAGCAGGAACCCCCCTCCCCTCCCCCAAAAAAGGTAAAAACACTTAACTTTAGAAAAGTAGTGTTCGTAAATACATTTTACATAAGAGATTCTAAGGAGAACATACATAGGAGAAAACTAACTCAGCTATCTTTCCAGGGTTAAAGAATTAGAATATATCACTTGCTTTAAATCAAACGTTATTTCCTTAAATCAGTTAAATTGTTTTAATGCTATAACAAAGAGAAAGAAACTACTGTTCTTTTTTTATATAAGTACATGAGCAATAAAAAAAAATCAGTTCTATTTGTATTGATATAAAAATAACAATAACACAAGTTAATATAAACACAAGTATTTTCATGCTGAGATTATGCATATATGTGATTTCTTGTAATGAAATAGATTTGCAACGAAAAAAGGTTTGGTTTTGTTTTGTTTATGCAGGCCAATTATCTACGCTTGGGATATAGGCCCTAATGGGTGGGATGCCTTCCGTGGGGATCTTTCTAAGGGAACCTAACCCGTATTTACGCAAGGTTCGAAGAAAACCACGGAAAACTCCGAACGGTTAGGCCGACGGTCGCGATTGGATTCGAACCCAGCACCTGCCGTCTACCAGTTTCGAGGTCAGAACCTTGCGGCCACTGGTGGGGCCGCAACGGAAAAAAGATTTTGACCATTTACAATAGTTATAATATAATATAAAAGGGCATTTCCATGAGAATTTGTCGTGTAAGTCACATTATTAGTAACTTAAAAATTGTTTGCCACCGTTATTTTCGAAAGGTTTGCATGGCCTTATTCAATTAATGAAATAACTCTAGTAAATTAAATCACAATTTTTCGTTCTAAAATACTGGTTTCCAAAATCATAGTATGTGACTTACACGACGTGTGAAATACCCAAAAGTAATAATATGAGATTTAGATTAATTTTTTAATACGGTACGAGAAATATTTGTAAATTATGTGTTTGAACAAATATTTGCAGTATATTTTCAATAATTAGGAGCAGACTTTAAAAAGACAAAAGAATACTGTGTAGTCCTTTAGTTAGAAAAATAATAGGAATGCTCCAATTCAATATTCAAAAATGGATTTCAAAACTTTATTTGCTCAGTGATGCCAGGAATGTGCTATAGAGCATCATTTAAGGAAAAAATTGGAAAACAGATGCATAAAAATTTACAATGGGTTCTGTAAAATGCATCATTTTTTCCGTAATAGATCGCAAAATAAAGCATATTTTGTAATTAAGTACATTAAATCAGTCTTATTTCTAAAAGGAAGACCCACTTTTGCATTAAAACACTTGGTTCTTTGGGGGTATCTGAATCCCAGAACCGAGAAATTCTAAAGTCTAGCGACATAACATTTTACTATTTTAGTTATTATTATTATTTTGTACTTTAATCACGTATTGGAAGTCATTAACGTTAATAAAAATTTGCAGAAACTTTTCTTTTAATAAGTAACATTCCTATGAGGACGAGGTTCCCCGCTTTCTTTCTCTACCTTGAAGAAAATCATTGTCCATGTTTGATAATTTGAAAAAAAGTTCATTTGATGTTTTTCAATTTATTAAGTTTCTATAATTTATTACCGAGAATTTTTTTTTTCTTACGAAATACATTAAAGGTAAGATGTTAGTGTTAATTTGTTACATGACAAATATTTGTTTAGTGGTTAGTGAACATAAAAAATAATGGTGATTATTAAATAATGATTATTAAGAATAATATTAAAAGAATTATTTATTTTTTCTCTATATTATACCTATGGCTAATGTGAATCCATAAATAGATATAGATTAGCGGACTTTCACCACCATACAAATTTAAACTTATTTAATAAATTTTATTTACATAATATCTTAACACTGTTGCACTTTTAAAAAACTATTTTGTCTTTTTTTATTTAATAAAAGCAAGATAATGACTATTTATTCAAATCCTCTTTCTCATTTACTTTTTTATTATCATTAGTAAACAAAGGAATGATTTGAAAGCTTAAGGTAGGGTCACCCGGGGTAATTCCTAGTCAGCAACTTTCAGGGGTAATTCTTTGTCAACTTTACACTCAGAACTTTTGAGTGTATGGAAATGTCTTCACCAAAATGAAAAAAAAAATAGAGATACTCTAAGCTATCTTCTTTAGAACTGATTATTTAATTGTAAAATTACTGGTAATTTGGGGAAATTTTTTTTTTGAAACTGCTTACTAAGTTTCTGCAAAATAACACTGGTCTTACAAGGAAGGTCTCCATTGGGGGCATACTCAGAATTTTTTGAAAAAAATACGAATTAAACTACTCATGTAGGTAATAAAGGATCAGTGAAAATTAGCGGCGGAATTACATTATTAGATATGTAAAAAAATAAAATAGTTTGGAATGATTGGCGTGAAAAGCTGAAAGCTACGCGGGATTTGGCGAGAAGTGCATTTCCTCGCCAAAAGCAGACGATTTTAACGAATCTGAAAATTGATTTTAATTGACTTCACTGTTAAAAATCTGCAGCATTTACTGCAACGTCACTCCACTACTTTTATAGAATATCTCTCTTCTGACCAATGAGAATGCTCCATAGCACCGTGAATTGACCGTGTCATATACTGTTAAAAATCTGCTGCATTTTGTTGCAATGCACTCCACCGCTTGTATATAATATCTCTATTCCAACCAATGAGAAAGCTAAATTTCACGGCCAAGTAACCGTTTTCTATACAAGCAAGGGAGGGCGTTGCAACAAAATGCAGCAGATTTTTAACAGTGTATTTTTCAATTTGGAACAATTTTAATCAATTTAAATTGTGTTTTAAATGATAAAATATATTAATTTAATTTTGTTATGAGTACATATAAACGTATATGACAAAATTACACTTAAAGTAAAGTAAAAATGCAAAACTAAAATTACTTAAACTAAACTTATTTAAATAAATTGAACATAGAAAGTTTTTTCTTTAAAAAGTATTCGAAGCGTAAAAGCGTATTTTTCAAAATTTCATTTTTTCGCCAACCGGAGATAAATCGCCAAATAAACGAAATTTTTATTATTTTTTTACGGACGTTATAAGGAGGTTCCGCCGAAATGTGTTTTATAAACATATATAACTATATGAGAAGAACATTCTGTAATTTTTTCAGATTTTTCTGAGTATGCCCGTATGGAGACCTTCCTTGTTAGTTATGAAAATTTTTTTTACTAAGATCTTTGTCACAACTTTAATTTTAAATATTTTTTTCTTGCTTTTTAATTCAATTATAAACTGTTTTAGTTATTAAAAATAGTCCTGAAATTTCTTATGCTATTTTAAATAATTTACGGTGCAAAGAGAAATAAGCAAATATTTATTATTATTATTACCAAACGCTTAAACATTAGTGAAGTCATAGTAAATGCATAGGCGCATACTAACTTTACTATATGTAAAAATTAACAAAAATATTTGTTAGAACAAAATAATAATTTAAAAGACATGTACTTTTAATAGTACACCTGACCTGAAATGGTTAATTGAAATTCATTTCATTTATACGGAATAAATATTATATTGTGTTGTAATAGGAAAAATTATGCAACTTTTCATGTTTTTTACGCTTTTATTTCATGCAAGTGTCCCTTCTAAGAAACCGTAAAATAGCTAATTCCTAAACCTTAAATTTTAGAAGTCTAATTTAAATTGCAGAAAGATTTCAGATGCTGATAATAATTTGGAACCATTTACCTCAATATAGCTAATGTTACGAAATTTAATTTTTTAAACGTTTCCCTAACACGTTTCTCTTTATTCTAAAAAAAGTAACTAGCGCTGATAATTTGTTTTTGTGAGCTAAGCTATTTCTTCGCTAATATTAACCCTTTCGGGTCTGAATTTTTTTCAGTTTTTAGAAAAAATTACTTTTAAGTTAATAACATGAATACAAGCTATACAAATAGATGAATTAGTATTTAACGAATATTTCACTGTCTGAAAGATAACGAATGTCATTGTTTTGTGTACTATTTAATTCATATGACAATAAGCTAAGGAAGAATTTTCGGAGTCATTTAGAAAATATGGTATTACAACAAGATTTAACTTATATTACAAATTTCTAATACTTTTTGTGCTTTATTACACACGATTCTTTCCGGAAAATAACTTTAATTTTAAATTTAAAGAGCGAAATATATGTTTAAAATAAAACAATTGCAAACGGCGCGTAGAGAAATAAAGAAATAATTATTTTCGTTATTACTAAATACCTAAACATAAATGAAGTCATGTAGTAAATGCATAGACATAATACTAACATTAATATTTTTAAATAGTAGCAAAAGTATTTCTTAAAACAAAATAATACTCCTTTAAAGTACATGTACTATTAATAGTACACCAGACCCGAAAGAATTAAGAAAACTATTGCACACAAAAATATGAAAATTGGTAGCATTATAAAGAAATGTTGAAGAAACACACTGATGCATGCTTTTTTCAAATTCAAGAATTAATTTTAGAGATATTTAATGCTAAAGTTTTTCAAAATTGTTCCATTAAAAAGTTTCTTAGGAGCAAAACTATACATAGGAATTTCATAATTTTAATATCATTTTATACATTGGAAGTTCCCGGTAAGCAGACTGCATTTATTATTTTGATTCCCTTTTCGAGGATTTATTTCCATTTTGAGTTCAAATTTTCAGCATTTTGAGAGATATTTTTTACATACTTTAGAAAAGTTTATTATTTTAAACCATTGCCAAATGATCAAAGAATAATATTTCCTCCAAATTAAATATATATATTTACACACGACTATCACAAACAGAAAAATCTTTCAAATGAGAATTAATTAATAAGTTAAAATCAGGAAATATTGAATATTACGCGATAAAACTATGTTTACATGTGAATACTAAAAGAAAGGAAATATTAAAATAATGAAATTATTAAAATACGTTAACCACCGTAAACGGAAAAAAATGCGGAAATAAAAAAATATTTCCTTTTAGCAATAAAAATATCGAAAAGAGAAAGAAATCTTTTAAATAATAAATTCATTACAGGCTACCGCGGTGCATTCCACGTATCTTTTTTTTACAGACCGCTGGAGTCACGTGATGCTTGAATACAAAAATACGGGTGCACGAATAGAGCATTAAGTCATTCTAGCGGTCTGTAAAAAAAAAAAAATAAACCTGGGATGCACCGCGGTAGCCTGTCTTTCTCGTTAGCCTCCTAAAATGACCAAGTAATATAGCAAGGGAAAAAAAAATAGATGAGATATTTACTTTATAATTTGATATGATCTTTTAACTATTGTTGTGAATTCTAAGACTGCACAAAAAATATATCTTTTCGAACAACAAAAGCATTTCACGTGAGTATTAAAAAGCGAAAGAAAAATTTAGTGAAAATTAGACCAGATTTAAACGATGTATTTTAACTGTCTTACTTTAAAAAAACTTTCTTATACCGCGTTCAAAAAATACCAAGAGGATACAAATCTGTGTATTTTCCTGTTTAACTGATCTTGTTTAATCAAACATGTAAATAGCCAGTAGATGTTTAACAGCAGCTGATTAAATCTTAAAATTCCCCCAATCAAAGTAAAATGAATGGAAGCCCGTTTACAGGGAGATCGTCACTTAATATACATTCATATATCATTGTGCGCGCGGCAGCGCGCTACAATAATATGATTGAGCGATGGTGCACACGGATTTTTCAATTTTTCTTTTTGCAATAACTAACTAAATACTTATCCAATTTTGATGATTTTTTTTTAAATGTTCGTCTGACCAAGAAGCACAACATAGCACATTTTTTTTTTTTTTTTTTTTTTTTTTTTTTTATGGCATACTGTAGGTGTCACAGCACTTTTCTCGAAAACTACTAAAGATAAAAACTTAATTTTTTTTTTAAACAAAACAAACTTTTTATCCCGGGGTAGTCATCGAGAAAACGTTATTTCGCTGGGCGGTTTTTCTGAAATTGCGTATTTTCCAAACTTGGTCATAAATGGGTATATCTAACGTTCTATTGCAGATAGAATGTTGCGGTAAAGTTTATTTTAAAGATTTTGCGATGCTAATTAATCCTGCAAAAATTCATAGCTTTACGTTAAACAGTTTTTTTACAAGATGAAATAAAAGAATGGCAGTCATCAATCTAAGGTACTTGTGATCATCGGAGAGAAAAACCAGTTACACCATTCGAGTAAGCATAAAAAAATACAGAATGCTTTTTTTTCTTTTATTTTTAACTTAATTTTTTAACGAATTATGAATTTTTTTGAAATTTTTGACATGCTGATTTTTGTCATTTTTTAACACTAGAACGCCCGGATGGAGTCGATTCGACTCCAATCATGTAACTAAATTTCAATTCGAACTAGAAAAATTTTCTTCAAATAATTTAAATCTAATCCACGCAAATTTACGTTAAATAAATCAATTAAATAATTTTGAATAAAAATTCTGATGAGAAATATTATTTTCAAACTTGAGTAGAATTTCCGGGCGTTCTAGTGTTAATGAATCATTTACTGAATAATTATGCACGGTGTCTAGCCCTGGTGGCTGTTAAATTTGATTTTTAATTTTAAATTAGGCAATTTTTTGCACCATACCAAATTTATATTTTATCCATTTTTTTTCATTTATTTATATTTTGTTTTTAGCACAATGGCATCAATGGCAAAAATGCCTGGCATACCTGTCAAATATTGGGGCCCTGTACTTTAACAAAGTGTATTTACTATAAGTATATACCGTATTTATTCTAATAGAATGCGCCCTCTAATAGAGCGCGTCTTCTAATAAAGTGCGCACCTTGGTGCTGATTGAAAAAATAAATATACGGAAACGATATAGTAGATAAGTAGAAAACGATTACTTAAATGCATTATCGAGGATTCTCATCGATCAAAATAGAGTTATTCTATCAAAGCGATGGAGTGGCGATGCAGCAAAAGTTTCAAATTTTGAACAATGTACCACTCCTGTAAACTATAGCGCCAAGTATATGCACACTGTTAAAAATCTGCTGCATTTTGCTGCAACGCACTCCCCTGCTTGTATAGAAAACGGTTACTTGGGCTTGGGTTTAACGCTTTCTCATTGGTTGGAATAGAGATATATACAAGTGGTGGAGGACGTTGCAGCAAAATGCAGCAGATTTTTAACAGTGCACTGTTAAAAATTTGACCCATTTGTTGCAGAGTCACTCCACAGCTTTTATAGATTGTCTCTTTATGGCCAATGAGAATGCTCCATAACACAGTAAAGCAATCGTTTCCTATAAAAGCGGTGGAGTACGTTTTTAGCTCACAGGCTATCATAGCCTGAGAGCTTATGTGCCCGTCCGTTCTGTATGTATGTGCGTAACGCGATAACTCATGATAAAAATATCCGATCCTCTTAAAATTTTGTATGTAGGTATATCCTGACAAGGCGCTTCCCTGATTAGTTTTTGAAGTTCATTCGATATGTATAAGAGGGGGAACGGGGGCTCATGCCCCCCTTTAATGGATGTAAATGGGTTTTTCATGCAGAATTAACAGTTTTTGTCCAAAATTTAGATATAGGATCATTCTGATGAGGCGATTCCGTGACTGTTATTATGTGTTCATTGAATAAGTATAAACAGGGGGAACGGGGGGCTCATGCCCCCCCCCCTTAATTGATATAAACGGGATTTTCATGCAGAATTAACAGTTTTCGTTCAAAATTTAGATATAGGATCATTCGGATGAGGCGAGTCCGTGACTGTTATTATGTGTTCATTGAATAAGTATAAACAGGGGGAACGGGGGGCTCATGCCCCCCCCCCTTAATTGATATAAACGGGATTTTCATGCAGAATTAACAGTTTTCGTTCAAAATTTAGATATAGGATCATTCGGATGAGGCGATACTGTGGCTGTTATTAGGTGTTCATTGAATAAGTATAAACAGGGGGAACGGGGGGCTCATGCCCCTCCCCTTAATTGATATAAACGGGTTTTTCATGCAGAATTAACAGTTTTCGTTCAAAATTTAGATATAGGATCATTCTGATGAGGCGAGTCCGTGGCTGTTATTAGGTGTTCATTGAATAAGTATAAACAGGGGGAACGGGTGTTCTAATGCCCCTCCCCTTAACTTGCATAAATGGATTTTTCAATCAGAATTGTCAGATTTCGTTCAAATCTCTGAATAGTTTTGGAAGTTTAATGGTTAAGTATAAATAAAAAAGGGGAATAACTCCTCTTAAATTATATAAATGCTAAATGGGTTTTTATTAAGAATTATCCGATTTGCTCTGAATTTTAGGAAATAGATTTTTTAATATGATAAAGCATGTACTTGATAGTTTAGGAAGTTCAATGATTAAGTATAAAAAAGGAGAAAGGGGAGAGCTGCTTCCCCTTCTTATTTTTTTTTTTCGAACGGAATTAACGAAAATACAAGGAGTTATGTACAATTAGTATGCGTAGCCTGTGAGCTCAATGCCATCAGTTTAACTGGGCAATATTCTTTTTATTAACCTCTTCAGTCCCTGAGTACCCAAGTGGGTACATCAGTTTTGTCCCATTTTATTAATGATACTCAAATATAAATGGAATTTCGATATAAGAATAATATGTTTCGAATTCTAAGATTCGAGCTAATGAAAATAAAACAAAAATCTCGCTCAAAAGTCAAACGAGAGAAGAAATAATTAAGTAATAATTAAAAATACTGTAATAATCGCCAGTAGCGAAGAGGTTAATAAGTCCGTAATAAATACGGATTAAGAAAACAAAGAAGCATGGTTTTTGTATCAAACTTTACTCTTGCATAAAAAAAGTTCCTGTTTTTGGCAAAAATAATGGATATTTGAATGAAAAATCTATTCTTTGAAAGAATTTATTATTTTATTCACTTTAGTAAAAAACTGATTTTTTTTTTTTTTTTTGAAAACCACCGTAGAATTTTGGTATAGAAAAACCTGTTTAAAATTTTTTTTTTAATTTGTAACACCAGAGTATTAGAGTATGTAGCCTTTTTTAATTTCAATACAAATAAGATTTTGTTTTCTATATATAAAATACAAAACAAGTTGTGCAGTATCCCTATGGAATATGGAAAAATAGAAGGACTAGTGAAAAATGCTCCAAGGAGCAGTGCAAAAGCAGAATATGATTTTAATTGAGCATTAAAAAGTAATGGACAAGTGCTTCTGTTAATTACTGAGCATGAGGAAGGATAAGGGATCCCTTCTTGGCTACAACTCACTTCAATGCCAACTTTGAAAAAATCATATTTGCGCTTTTTTCGTGAAAACAAATCAGTCGCAGTTACTATAAAAATGTATAGTGTAAAGACGTAACCATTAAAGATGCAGCTTAATTAGACATAAATGTAAAGGAAGGCGACATAATGCCAGATACCTAGTTCCTGCAGGTATCACATTCATGCACTGCCACCAAGCATACCCTAAGTGTATAATTGCACAGAAAATTGATTTGTAGTATAGTGCAGAGTGAACAGTGCAGTTAACATCAGAGATGTAGTACAGGCTATACGCCGCACACCTTCTGGACTTTTTAATAGAACACCATATACCCTCTGTTTTTCAAGAAAGCTTATAGTATACACATTCTAGAATATCCCTCTGCTTAGAGCATATATCTTATGTTATTTTTATGACTACACCCCTGGTTAACATCTAAAGCACGGTGGAAAATTCTACTAAAGAACCGCAAATTTCTTTTATATGGAAAAAGCGCAAATATGATTTTTTCAAAGTTGGCATTGAAGTGAGTTGTAGCCAAGAAGGGATCCCTTATCCTTCCTCATGCTCAGTAATTAACAGAAGCACTTGTCCATTACTTTTTAATGCTCAATTAAAATCATATTCTGCTTTTGCACTGCTCCTTGGAGCATTTTTCACTAGTATTATATATATACACATTCATATTATATGTATATACAAAGAGTTCAATGTTTTGCAATCTTTCAACCCTTTGAGGGGCAAAGCACTTCAATTCTTATAATTCTGAAATGATTGAATGACACCAGAATTTAAAAAGGAAATTATTTCAAAATAGATAAAATCTTTTCTCACATGTTTGATAAAGTTACAATTTTCATTTCAAAAATCTGGTGTCAATGTGGCATTTCGCAATTAAATTAAGTGATGTATATTTTATCCCACCGCCCTTCAAGGTGTTAAAATCCGATCAAATTAGCGTGATTTTAGAATTTGTGGTGTCTTAACGGGGGTTGATGAGCGTAGTTGGTAAAGCTCAGAGCCTCCTAGTTTTAAAAAGAAATCTACAAGGTCTAGCACGAAAAGTGTAAAAACTATTCTTTTGCGACCAAAATTTACCAAGTTTTGACAGTTTGAATTTTATGAATTTTCAGTATTTTCCGGAACTAAAAATATGTTTATCAGTTTCTCTGTAGAACACTATTTCTTACACTAAAACTAATGTACGCCATCCTCGAACTTACTTTAACGATTAAATTGCCAAACGATATTGCCCAAAGAATTATCCAAGAATTTGTTTTTTCCTCCGTGCAAAGGATTTTTTTTTCTCAAATAATATTTCGTAAGCAGGATATGCGAATCTCCATATGTATTATGCTTATACTGTTGGGCGGTTTTACTTTTCATAGTGTCCTACTGACATGATATGTTTATCTAAGTCCCTATAATTATCGTATTTCAGTGCATTACTTTTTGTATTGCACGCCCTTTGGTTCTCAGCACCCCGTACGGTCATACGAATTTTTCCTTCTGCGAAGTCGGCCCTGCCTTCATTTTATAATAATTGTATTAAAGCTCACTGTTGGTATATGTTTATGCATAAATTTTAAAATTATCTCTAAGATCTTCCTGGTATATATAAAATTACACTTTACACAAAATTTATTATAACTTTAACATTAGACTTGATATTTCCTTACATATTAGTGTATTTGAAGTCCATTTACCACTATACATGTTTATATTATATGAGTTTAATGATGCTTCCCCTAAAAATATAAAAGCAGCACCTTACTATAGCCCCGACTCTCGAATTGGTTCGTTTCAAAATTGCTGTATTGAATCTACGGACTCTAAATGTTAAGTTACCGCAAAATATTTTCCTAGAATTTGTCCAATTTTTTTCTTCTTTTTCTCTGTCATCATCTATGACAAGGTTACTTTCCCAAGTAAACGGCAAAAGCTTAGGGAAGAGAGGTAGCCCCAGGTGTACCCCAAGCCACTGTACACTGAACTTTCGAGACCGCCTAAGGGAAGCTGGATTCCAAAGCGTTCAAGTTCGTGCCTTCTCAGCCGGAGGTACGGTGCGAGTTTCAAAATTTCCACCAGGTCAATCAGGTATTTAATCTTTCACCTTTTTTTTATTCACTGTAGTCGTTTGAATGATTTTAAGAAGTGGCTAATTTATTTATTTATTTATTTTTTTTTTTCAGCCTTTCAAGTTTGCAAATCATAAATTAAAATATAATATGGGGGCGGTTTTATTTAAACATTTTCTCGGGATGTTCGCGGAAAATAGAACTGGCGGAGAGTCGTGGGAAAAACTCTTGGATAAAGGGAAGATTCCAAGCGTGGAGCGAATTTCATAAGCTTTACTTTAAAACATACTGAGGTCAAGAGAAGATGTGTACCGAAAATCATTTTGAGATTTGTTTTTATTCTTTTCCTCCAGGGGTTTCACGTGTTCAGGTAATTTATCAAAGTTTAAAACAGTGCGCTGCTGAGATACAAACAATTTATAGCGCAATGGCTTAAAAAAAAAGTTTTCCTTATTGCGTGTGTAAGTACTAACTAATTTAGCAATTGAAGATTGCGATGAATCGAAACTCTTCAATTTTTTTAACTGGCTTTAAAACAAAACAGAACTTTTTTATTGCGACTACAATGTTTAAGAATACGCTCACACAAACTTTTAACATTGAAACAGATTTTCTTAATCTTTCTCTCTCTCTTTTATTTATAATTTATTTATTTACTTTATTTTTGTGTGTGTATGAAGGACCACATTCCTGAGAGATTTTATCTAATTTTAAAAGTATGCATTCTATATTGTTTCGTTACCTTGTAACTATGGAAAATGCTCAGGTCACTACGGTAATTTTAATACCTTGTTGAATTCAAATACCCACTTACATACTCACTATTGAAATTGATCGATGTTCCCTTGATTTTAATTTATTTTACAGAAAAAATAATGCAACGAGTACACTATTTTTTTAAATCTAAACTATTTGTTATTTTTTCAATAATACATTGAGAGTGGGAGCTTTTTATTGCTTTCTTGTTATTAATCATTTTTTCAACCTGGCATTTGATAACAGATGTCACTTTCAGTTTTCAGCATCATTTGTAAGGTGCGATATCAGATTAAGCATTGACAGATTTGTATCATCCAAGCATACCTTGCATACGAAAAATCCCTTTTTATTTTAGAAAAAAAAAAAACTGATCTACTTTAGTTATATATCAAAATGGAATAAAAGATATTTTTGAAGTTATTTGTAAGCAATAAATTGTGCCATTTCTAGGATAAAATTAATTTTCTAACTTGTCAAATTTGTCATTTGACAGTTAAGTCACGGCCAATACTCTAAGATCAATTATGGATTTAAAATATCGCTCCATGAAACTTAATTTAATTTGTACATTTGATGAAGTTGGGATTTGTAGAGGCAAGCTTTAACTGTGTGCTCAAGTGTTACGTTGATTTAGCAACACTTGATGCATTAAAATTTAAATGGTACTTCTCTTAACCATTAGTACCGTTTAGTCAACTAAAGAGCTTTATGAAAAGTTATGTAATAAAAAATAAATATTGTAAAAATTGAAGTGAAAGCTTTTTCTTTTAAATTCTGTATGTTTTTTTTTTTTTCATAGCATATGTTTAATGTAGTAATCAATGCTACTTAACCTTCTAAAAAAATTAAAATGATAAAAAATTTAATTTCCAATTATTAAAAATTATTTAAATTATTACACACTGATAAATTATGTCTCGGATTCCTAAGATTAATTAGAATCTTATAATTTAGCTTTTATCATATGACAGAATGCCTCATAACACTCATCCAAAAAACAATTTTTGAGAAAGTACGTTCTTCTGCTAAGCACTTCAATTATGTTTTACGCGATAAGTTTCGTACATGAGGTGACACTATAAAACTGAAAGACAGTATATAATCGTGCAGGAAAAAAAATTAATTTATAATGGATTAGAACTGTCTTAAAAACCATGTTCTTATGCATTCATTAATCATTTTTATATGGGTGACATTAAATCGTACTCAAATATAACATTTTTTATAAAACACTAAAATTTATGTAAATTTATTACATAAAATTTTGAAAATATATTTTAGAATAAAGATTGCGTTTTGGTATTTTCTGCTAAAAACTGAGTTCATCTATAAAGGTTGGTAAAAATAAATACGTAGTATAAAAGAAAAAAAAGATTAAAGTCTTTGATTTCAATTTATATGTTTTATGACTTTATAAAATTAACATTTTTTCTGGTTAGATGAAATCCATGTATATTTAATTATACTTTATTTAATAGAGATGTTAATTTACATGTAAGATCAAAATGTTTAACCTACATAAAAATAACATTAAAAATCAATGTATTTTATTTCAAAAGAAAAGTAAAATTTTAAGTATTATTCTTATAATGATAAAATAAATTTTATGGCTTTGTTCGGTCAGATTAAAGAAGTTGCAGAAATATTTTAGTGTATAGTAATCAGAAAAAATTGAGGATATAATCGCAAGCGTTTGAAAGAAAGAGGCTGGTAATTATCTGTAATCAGATACATCAACAAAAAGTATGAAAGAAGGGTTTATCAGGTACAATTAAGTAAAAGAAATAGCAGATAAAAGGCTGTCACATGAGTTATCATACCTGGTCTACAAAAGAGTCATAATTGCTGCTGTAGATTAAAAATTCAAGAAGCCAGACATTTATCGTCAAGATCTCCAAGTAATTAAACACTTACAAATACCAGAATGCCACAACGTCAAAAGTTTAGAACAATTCAAAGAAGGAGACAATGAAGTTACTGTTCTAAGATTTACTACCTTCCGTAGTTATAGTTGAAGATATAAAGCTACTGTTAAGTGTTGGCTAAACTTTAAAAGCTGATCTTTATTACACGAAATTAGAATTCCAAGAGCATATCGGGAAGAAAAAGTACCTGGCTTTGTCCTGTTATAGAGAACAGTTAAATGTAAGTGACCAGTGGAAAAAAAGAAGAATGGAGAAAGATGAAAGTAAGGTTCAATCAAGTCCATGTGCTTTTTATTTAGAGTTTCTTACAAAATAGAATTATGTTCATAACAGATTTCTTTGGGTAAAAATCAATTCGTTTTATTCTCATTGCGTCCAAATTTCTACAATTAAGTATGCCGAATAAATGAAAATTTTACCTTTAAATCAGTCTTCTATTTTTATTTATATTAAGTACAGCAAAAGAAAGGAGGTGATATTTAGAGTAGTTGGAAAAAATTCCTGGTCTTTTAACTTTGTGTAGATCCTTTATGAATCAAAATTATTTTTACTCTTTTTTGGTAAAACAGTAGTTTAGAATCTTTTCATTATATTTTAAAAAAATGACTAACCCAATTACCCTAATGGAAGTACTGAATAACAATGATTCTTATTTATAACAATGATGCAAATTTATGAATTCCAATTTCTGCAAGCAAATTGCATAGAAAATATATCAAAAGTAATTAAAACTAATTTTATTGAAATTTTATTTTATTCCTCAAGATAAAAATGTGTTAAAATAAAATGCTAAAAATTGGGCTGATGTATAATGAATGTAGCTACTCCTACATGTTTTTGTATTTATTCTAAAATAAGAAGGAAGCTTTATATAACATAAAATACTGGCACCTGACTATGCACGTGACGTTTTCAGCTGAGCTGTCGGTATATTGATAACACAAGTAACAGTATGCACAATCACAAATATCTCCAGCAAACGAAATTTAGCGTCAACCGCAGTTACGTACATAAAGTTAAACTAAAGTTTTACACATTTAGCTAATTTTCGCGTATACAGAGCGACATTTTGAATTTACATTGCAATATATTAAGTATCTCCTTCTACAATTTCTTTACACGGTATTTTTAACATATAAACATTAATAACACTTATTCGATAGAGCGCTATACCAATACAGTTGAACGCCGATTATGCAGATGCCGATTAACTGGATTGTCCAATAAATCGGTTCAATGAAGAACCACACGCTTTTTTTTCCGCTGCCTTCAAAATTTTTGAAGTTAAATTTCTTAAGGCGCGGTAGAGAAAATTCGGATAGCCGTCGCAAAAGTTAACCATTAAATAACTATTTCCTAATATGAAATAATAAAATCGTTAACAAATGGAAAAAGAGAGCAATTCATAAAATCAACTGTTTCTAAGAAGTTTCACTTCTAACACGCGAGAGTCCCAATGTAATTTTGTTTTCCCATAAAAATCCCTCATCTCTAGCAAAAAACTATCAAGAATTTCTTTTCCCTATTACATACATGCCACCTCCGGCTTTTTAAAAAATCAAACAATTCTATTTCAAACCAGAAATTTATTTAATTAAAGTATTTAAATAATTTTCAGACGGTTAACTCATCCAATCCCAAACGCTACTAATTAAACTATTTTCCTAGTTCAATGTATGCATTCTTAATTTTTAAAAAGCCGGAGGTTGGCAACTCTGCTATTACAATGATTTTTTTAATATATGTACTGTATTACAATGTATGTGTATACATGTAATAATTTCTATTTGTACTTCTATGCATAACTTTATATCAATTTTGTAGAAAAGAAAATTTAAAAAATAACTTCTAAACACGCCATTTGCTATGTACTAAGATGTGCACTACTACAATTGTCAGTCCTAAAACTAGAAAAAGTGTTAAAGGGAGTTATCTAAAAAACACTTCCAAAGCCATTTTTTAAAATTTTCCAATTAACTGGTTTTCGATTAACCGGATCGTCCTCGGTATCGACCAGTCCGGATAACCGGCACTCCACTATATTCAAATGCAAATACCGCCAGCAGACGAATTTTAGTGGCGACCCCAGATCGTTTGTATCAAGTTCATTATCCCCAACATTCCAGTTCCATCTCTTATTCTATATTTAATTAAAGAAAATGTTTACAAATTTTTCTCCCTATATTTAGTTGTAATTAAAAAAAAAAAAAAATCACATATTATAAGCTTTAATTTATCCAGTTGCGAGCACAAGAAATAAGAATGTCGCAGATTTCTTTTCGGACTGTCTGCAAATAAATTGAACACCAAGAACTGAACTTCAGGCACAATTGTTCTGGAACTTTTATTTATCAAATCATCTATAGAGTTCGAGCTAAATAAAAAAAATAAGGTAGGATTTTCATATCCTAATCAAATATTTAAGTGACGCGTTAAAAAAGCTCAGTTATTTTAGATAATTTAATTTCAAAATATTGTGCAAATGGTGCTACCCCGTGCTGTAGAGCAAAAACTGTCCCCCACAGTATTCAGCAACGACGCCTTCTACGAAACCGCATTTTAAAACAACCACAAAAAGAGATAAATTGATTTTTCCCCCTGAATAACAATGTCAGAAATAAGAAACATAACATTATCGATATAAGTACATCTATTGATATATATTTCTGTCTTAATGAAGCCTGTATTTATTAAATTTCCTTCTTCTAATGGAGAGTTCCGAATAGACTAAGAAAGAAAAACTATTTCAATATCTCAATTAAGATATGTTGTTTAAAAGTAAGTTACATTATGGTAACTGACTGTAAACTTCTTTTCGTACAAATGAGGTTGTTTTCGTCTTTTATACAGCAATTTCGATCCGCCATCAATGCATGTTTACCATGTATATATCGTATACGGAATAGTAATTGTTCACTGATGCGACACTCAACAAAACATTGAACCGGATCAGTCAGCGGTCTCATATCCGTTACGCCCCGAAATTTTGACATAAATATCTAACTCCTTTTTGAGTTTGACATCTACATGAAGCCGGTGCTCAGTAAACGAACGCTCTACCTTCGAATTGTGGCCAGAGGCAAATGAACTCACTTGTTCAAGGGCAGACATTATGGAAATGATTGTTTAACTCGTGAGAAACCAAGATATTTAGATTTTGTTAAAAATCCTTTGAAACATATTGCAGTTATATTACATAAAAAGTTATATTACATACTATTGCTGAGGACGATGAAGAAATTTTACCCAAGAAATTTCAGAGATAAAATTATTTTTTTCTACACTGCGTAATTAATTTCAACCATCGCTTGAAAGACGGGTACAAGCTTTTTTTTTTAAATAAATATTTCATAGAATTATTTTTCATCAAGTTATAATATCTATAAACATCTTGTTTTGCTCTATCCGCAATTAAAAGAAATAAGAGTGGATTTCTTCAGTCCACGCACACACAAACAGAAAAAGAACTTAAATTTATAAGAAAATGATGGAATTGGTTAAATAGCCACGGGTAAATAAGCGCTGAAATTCGAATTGGTCAAACTTAACCTCTTTATTTATTGACTTTTTAAAATTTTGTCAAAAAATAACGAAGCATATAATTTTATTTAATTTAGTTTTGAAGTACATCCTTACAACAGTGACCTTTTTAATACAAAACATAACGGTTTACCGAAATATAAAAACAGTGGCATCTAAAAAATTTTTACCAAAGTTAGCGCCCACGGTAAAACGAGACACATTAGCGAAGTTGAAACATTCCATCTGTGCTATATAGTGTGATCTTTAATAAAATACTAACTAAATTTATTTCATGTTTTGAAACTTGATATCCGAAAAGTACCAAAATAATGAATGAATATACTAAATACATTTAATAGATTGTAACATGATATTGCGGCAAATTATCAGAAAAGTACCAAGGGGTTGAATGTTTCACATTAATCTACATTTTCCAATGACCTTTCATGCTTTGTTTAACACATCACAGTAGTTAGACTAAATATTTTACGTGTTTGTTCACAGAACAAGATGTTTCACCTCGAGTGCCGGTTTGCCATTGAGAGATCACGAAAACAATATTTAAGCTTTTTATTTTATTAACCAGTTTTATCAGATTAAAGAACTGAACATACCTTGGAGTTAAAATGAAATAGCTAAATAAAACAGCAAGTTAATATCTTTGGTAATGCAAAAAGACAAATTAAAAAGAAAAGACAAAAGCTAAAGTGAAGCTGATCTACAACCTTGTACAACCTTGAGGAAATGAAAGTAGAAAAACAGTCTTTATTCATACCACAAGAATGCAAATTTCAATTTAAAATACAGCGAAATATTCGGTCGACACAAGCTAAAAATAACAATAAAATGAAGGTAATTAAATGTAAAGTTATTTCAGTGTCTTTTTGTATATACAAGGCGTTCATTACTATCACACAAACTTTACGATACGAGAATCTTCACTAAGAATATATAACATGAAGTGTCCAAAGAACCATGCCTTTAAAACATATTTGTCGCGGAAAATGCGAAAGCAAAAAAGTATGACTGTATGACGGAGGTACATCCGAAGCATTAAAAATAAACTTTTTTCAACTCCATGAAATCGCAAAACGAATGAGAAATAAGATTTTAAAAAAGCGAAAAAATAAAATAAAAATTTCAACCATGGGCTTGGGAAAGTGGGAGAATTAAAGAGATGGTCAATATGCAAGTGCAAATTTGTATATTATATGTTAAATGAAAAGCCATCATTTAAAAGGAAGCAGCTTTGGTTAATGAGTATTTCAGTATGTAATTTGCTTTCGGTCAGAGTAATTGTAATGCAAGGACCGAAAATAGAGTCTAGTGAGTAAGATATATGAACGTTAGATTAGAAGGAGATGAGATTCGTTGTTCGGTACGAAAATAACGAAATTGGAACAAAAAAAAATTGCGCAATCGAACAACTCATATCAAAAAAATTTTTTTTTCATTCCTTGCTTTAACACAGAACAAGTTTTTCCTTGTAGGGAGGCACTAGTGGGTCCAAATCAATGGGGCATTTGTACATTACATAAAATTCTAGTTTTTTGTTAACTGATGTTTAATATAAAATTTAAAGAAAATTATTGAAAAACTTTTAACTTTTGGGGCAATAAAATTATGGCTTTGTTGATTTTATTGAAATTTGGTTATTTTTGTTTATGTTATTTTGGAATAGGTACATAGTAAATTCGTTTTTATAAGAACGCATGAATTTTCTTTGCCTAGAAGGGTAGTGTCATGCAGGAAAACCCGGGGCAGAGCGGAATAATAAGTTGAAAATGTGTTTTAAAAACACAAATGGGTTAATTAAACTAGCTTCAATTTTTTTTTAGGAACACATTACAATGTAATAAACAGGAAAAAAAAATAATATTGTATTAAAAAAAAACAATAGAAAAGTCGAAATTTTTTCAGAAACAGAACATTATTTAAATTGCCCCATTCTGCCTTGGGTATGGGGATAAGTAAGGGGGAGATAATTAGTAGTTATAAAAATATATAAAACTAGTGGAGATGCAAAAGAAAAAAGTTCTCTATATTTAGTTTTAAGTGAACATGAAAGTTTAACTACATTTTCCATCGATTGTGCTCTTTTCTTAAGCTTATTGACAAAATTCCCACATTAGGACACAGTCTAACCCCCTCGCTATTTTTGCCGCACAGGAATTGTTTAGGCCCACTTTTCGTACATGGAACAAGCGTTCGAATTTTCAACTGACTTTGAGCAAAATTTACTGCAGTATAAACATTTATAGTCATAATAAACTAGTTAAAAACATTTCGAGACAAAATGGGGTTCTTCCCCATTCTGGAAAAAGACATGTATCCAAAAATTTAACTATACGAAACTAAAGACAATTAAAGGTACTTCAAGCATAAATTAACTATAGTTGTAATGTAAACATGCCTTACCTTGGTTTATAAAATCACCAGAAATTACAATACAAGAGCCAGAAATAACAACGAAAAATTCATGCACCAACACTTGAGAAAGTTTTTCAGTTTGGAAAGACTATATCCTGAATAAGAATCTTTCATCGGAACAATTTATGACTTTTCAACAATAATTAGGAAGTATCTAATTGTTCATTTCTGAAGTTTAAGTATTCCAATATTGGTAATAGGGTGTACAGTCCATTATTTCAAAAGAGTGTCACACCAAAATTCAACTAGAGATGTTAAAGGCAGTAAAAATTTATTAACAATTAATTAACGGACATTTTACAGGCAATTTAATTCATTTAGTGCACTTAAAATCATTTAATATAACGTGCATTTAACGCCAGAAAAGAAACTAATCCGGATTTTTGTTTCGCCGCAGATATCCAAGAATGCGGATACGGATATCCGGCATACGTCTCGCTCTGTTATTTATAATTTTTTGTGAAAACTCTTTCATATGCTCTCATATTAAAGTTTTGGTTTAAGGGCGCTACGGGTTTATTATTATTTTTCCTTTTCTTTTCTTTCTCTTCTTATGAGAGTTAAAGAAAACTCCAGCTTAAAATATACTACAATCACTTTTAACACCTAAAAAAGATAAGGAATCGCATCCAACAACAGTAGAAAGTGGAGGTCTTATCACAGTCATTTAATCTAGATGTATGTAAGCTGCGATGGGCCAAGACATTTTCAGAGTTAACTGCACCAATATTCTAACAATCAGTCATGACAGAAAGCAGAATTTACTCCGAGTATTCTCCAAATTAATATATTTTATGTTAATTTTAGAATAAACAGATTCAAACTACAAAGAGATAAGGAATATAAAACGTGGTTATGACATAGGTTTTTCTGTTTAAATTTTATCTGAAGCTAAAAATAAATGTTCTGTATTAGACCAAAATTTATATTTAGACTTTAGAAAGCATAAAAAATGCACTTCGAAAGAAAGAAAGAAAAAAATAACGAATCATTTTAATGCAATAACTGCCGATAGGGTATGCCAAATTCGTAAATTATGCATTAATCGCTAATGCAATAAGTTACCCAATTATTCATCATCTTTTTGTGTGCATATGACAGCATCCCTAATATTCCTTGAAAACAAAAACATTCTGGTGAATAAATCACACGAATGATTGACAAACTGCCTATCTAGTCTTGCTTTACTGTGTATAGCAAGTCTCAGTTAATATTGACCACCTTCAAAAACCATCACAGAATGGCCCGCCCGTATTTTAAGGGGGCGCTTCACTCAAATGAAAAGACCCGTTCGCTAATGCTATGGAAGAAATTTATAAAGATATCTCGGTTGCATTTTAATATTTTTAAATGATTCTTTTTACATTGGGTAGCTGAGACTGATCTAAATGCAGGCCGTTTTTTACTTTTTTGATTTTGTTTACAGATATTTTTTACGAGAACGCTTTCATTTTCAGAACCGGTTTGAAAAGCGAAATCACCCTCCTAAAAATATCTGTAAACGAAATCGAAAAAGTAAAAAACGACTTACATTCAGATCAATCTCAGCTATCCAGTGCAAAAAGAACCATTTAAAAATATTAAAATGCAACCGAGATATCCTTATAAATTTCTTCCATTGGATTAGCATTAGTGAACGTGTCTTTTCATTTAAGTGAAACGGCCAATTACGGATCAGTACAGGAACGAACTTAGATTACGGAGGCCCCCACTTGAATATAACATTTTGCACTAACTTTTTGCTTTTCCGCCGAACGCATTTTTATATGTTTTCAGAAGTCTATGTACTAGGGATGCGCATGCAGGCCCTGCCAAAAATTGAGATTATCTAGCTAATTTGCAAACATTGTTTTGACGTTGTCAGTGAAACATTGGTCATTTCATCATTAAACTTACTTCAGTTGTCAAAGTAATGTTTGTCTCCTAACACTCGACTTTTCAAACTTGCACTGCAGCCATAAGATTTTGAAGCGTTTCAAATTCGATTTTTAAAGAGGCATTGAATATTTTTCCTATCCACATCACAAAATTAGATTCCTATGCGATAAAATATGCTGCCGTTGGCACGACACAATTTCCGTTTTAATGCATTGACAATAAAACGATGTACTGTACCAGAAAAAAAATTAGCAAAGTGATTAATTTAAAATTAACGTGTCAATAGTTCAACTTTTATGCAATAGGCAATCTTCCATTAACAACACTGTTTTTTTGTTCTGCGTAAAAACAGCACGTCTACAATTAGCTCTGGCAAAGTTTTAGTTGTCAAAGACTACAATAGACAAATATCTTTCATAGCCATCACCTTATGTACCAAATTCTTATCTCGTTTGGGAATAGCATCTCACGGAATTTTATTCGGTTACCACAACCTTTTTTTAAAAATAGTTAACTTTATTATTCCCGGAAATGTCATATATAAATAAGGTAAGTATTACTTTTCTTTTTTAATGGTTCTAAAACATGTGCTGTGTGTACCTTTTGAAGATGTATATTGGACGATTCAACCAGTACAGTTGATCAATTAAAGTCTGTGCTACAGACTATTTCTTCTATTTAAGTTTTAGAAGTAAAATAACGGGATTGCAACAACCTTTAAAGAATGGACAAAAATTAAATCCGCTGAAATTAAATAAAATTTTAAATAATTAGATTTTTAATTCTCTAATTTAAAATATCATCCTTCCACTGCGATTAACATTATAATATGCATAAAAATATTAGTTTAAATAAGCAAGATTTTAATAAGAAGTATTTTTTATTACTATAAGTGTCTCCAACTTATCAAAAACTCAATGATTTCTATTTCTAATTTTAAAAAAAATCTTAAAATGACTACTCTTAAAGCAGACAGCAGAAAAAAGGGTGACAAGAGGTGCACAAGCATTCAAACAAAACGTATAAAACTCATTTCCGCTAAAATGACTCATTATTTAAAAAAAATGATCAAAAAGTAGAAGGGCATCAACTACTGGCGGGGTCAACCAATGTACCAATGTCTCGAAGCTATTAAGTTCTTTATTTTTTAAAGCTTAAATTAAAAAGGGTGAGAAAATCTAAAATTCAAAAACGCATACATTATAGCTACAGAAATGTACAATACTTAGTGTCTTTAAAGTTAAAAAAAGCTTAACCCTTTATCTACCGAATTATCAATTCATGAAAATTTTACATTCTAAAGTCTTTTACGTAATTTTTTTAAACAAAATTAAAGGATTTACACAATCATTTAATTAATTGTTTAAACTAAATTAAAAAATTTACATAATTATTTAATAGATTTTTAAAGGATTTTACAAGGATTGAAGGATTTAGGAGGATTAATTAAATTTGAATTTACAGGGGTTATGTGCAATATTTATAATTCCACTCCATATAATTCCACTTATTTTAACTTGTTTTCTTAGTATTTTGTAGAATTATAAAATGTACAAATACGATGTTCTTACAATATAAATATAGTAATATTTCCGAATTGAAATATCCCCATCCCCCTCCCTCAGAGCCAAGAAAGCTGAAAAGATACAAAAGAAATCATCCTTTTAAAAATATTTTTGTTTTTTGTAAACAATAATGCTTTTGGAACAAGATAAAGTAATGCATCTGTAACTCATTCTAAACAGTATTGCAACTAATTGACGCATTAATTTTTTTTTTTTTTTTTTTTTTTTTTTTTTATAATAAGTAATTTTAATGGTACTTACAAATACCGTTGGTTGATAAAGGGTTAAATTGAAACCTATGCATGTTTCAGCATTTATTCTAGAGCATTTAATCTATAACTATTCCTCAAAGGCAGGATTTATATCAGTTTTTTTACACGAACCAAGTCTGTTATGGCAGCTATCATTGTGCTAAATTAAATGGTCATCGGCAGAACAGTTGGAGTAATATTTACCATTGGAGTGGTCGCAAAGTTACCACTGGAGTGGATGCAAAGAGCTTCGCTCGCTCAGCAAGTTTATTTTGTTCATTAGTTTTGGCTATACATGTTTTTGAAGGAGGAGTTTTACTTCATGACCGTCCTGTATATTAATCGGGAAATGTTTTATAACTGTTGTATAACATTTTTCTTTACCTTCTCTTTCGATGTCTGTTTTGTTACCCTTTCTCCGAAAGAATGCGCTACCCAGGTTTCATTAGAAACACTTTTACTGCAATGTTGTTAGACAAAATACAATGATCACTCCATTGACATATCAAATTCATTCATCTTTTTACTTCCAACCACTGCAACAGGTGAAAGAAGCATTTGAAAAGGTGTTGCGAAATTTCTTTCTCCGATACATAAAATAGAATGCTGATTCTACGCGGAGAAAGAGAAAAAAAGTGTTTCAGTCGCTTAGAAAAACGGAAACTACCACTGGGTATGTGACAACAGCTACCTAATAACATTTATCGCTCACAGCGCATTTTCAAAGAGCTAGTTTTTATTTTCTGCCCAGTGAGATATCTTATCCTGCCGGTGACATAAATTAAAGTTGGAGCGTCTAGACTTTGACAGGTTATCAAGACATTTTTATAGCTACGTACAATTTTTTAAAATATAACGCTATTGTTAGATATTTTAAATTAAGCTTCGTTTAAACTTGAATTACTGCACGCATATTAATGCCAAAAAAAAAAAAAAAAAAAAAAAAAAAACATGATTTGCATTAACCTCCTTAGTCCCGATGTCGCCTGTAGGAGATGCTAAATAACACCCTTTAAATGAATTTAAATGCTTCTAGAATTGTTAAAATCACTTCTAGGCATTTTTAATAAATGTGTGTATATCGTAAGCATTGATATATAGGATAATGCAACTTTGGAGGTGTTTTATAGTAGTTTTAAACAAGTTTTTGTGTTAACTCGTAATATTTGTCTCAAGGCTGAAAAAGGTTAAGCGTTGAACATTTTGAGCATGACCAGAGTGTTTCCACTGAATATCCTTCACATTCTAGAAGTCATGATCTCCAAACTTTTCTGTGGACACTTTTTTTACGCGACGAATGCGTAATATGAAAAATAGAGTCTCGTTAGAACGAAATCTATTGGACTGCAGGTATGTATTAATGAAATTTCAGTATGATGAAATTAGATTTCCTAAAAAAAGGCTATTATAGTGTATGTAACACTGAAATTTCGTTAAAATGGACATTTCATTCTATCGCATTTAGCTCTAATAAAATGAAATTGCCTAATTTTGCAATGACAAATTCATTAGTTTTTACATATTTTCCGTCTGGTTCTTGTGGTACTTATATTTTTCAGGAGGGCTGAAACAAGTCGGATCATCGGGTTGAATAGAACTATCCAATCATCGACCATTGAAGCCGAAAATGGTTGTAAACAGAACGCCATGGAGCTTTGGCCATTAAAAGATGGACATTAACGACAGCAAATCGTGGAAACTAGAATACTATTTTTTGGAATATTTGAACATTTATAAATATGTATACATAGATATACATTCGACTTCCACTAGAAGGAAATCCATGAGAGAGCAAATAGTTATTCGCAAATACTATTTCGTACGAATAAATTTCGTTGTAAATAGAATTACATTTTCTTAATGGGGAGGGGGGGGGGGGTACCGAAGAATACTATTTCTTTATAATGGATATTTCGTCCAGTAAGACTTCGCTCTAAGAAGACAATAGTATATGATAGGAAAAGAAGTCATGATTAGGTACTATAAAAACTCACATTCAGATTAAATCGACGAATTCGGATTTGTTTGCCATGTCGCGTTAATATAGTATTTAATTTCAACTTTGACTTATCTTCTCGCGCGACAGCTGTTTTTAACCCTCTCACTGACAAGCCCGTCTATAGACGTTCCCTAAGCTCCAGGTTTTACTGCAATGCAAGCAATAATTAAAATGATTTAACTCAGTTGATTTAATTGATTTTTAATACATTGTGCAATGATTAACACACTCAAGTATAACATTCATATTCGTAAATAAGATTTTTCTATAATTTTGAAAGATTCATATTTTTTTAGCAATTAAAACGAAATGCTGAGAAAACAACATTACAATTTTGCCCTTTTGCAAGACTGTCAGAGAGTTCATGGTGCTAATAAAAAAGGCTGATACAATAAAGGTGCTATGATTAGTATACTGAATGCAGTGATATACATATCTCTTAGATTTATATGTATCTTTGCTTTTCTCGATTTACGGGAGAGATTTCTAGTATTTGAAATGCAAAAAATTCTAGTTTGATAATTTTATTTCCCAGTTTAAAGATTTTATATACAATATTAAAATTGCTGTCTTAGCATGTGTAATATATATGTTTGACAAGATGATTAGGAACTTTAACATAAAATATTTATCAACTAATATGGAAATATGTTTCATTAAGCATCATTCCAATAATTAGCTTTTTAAAAAATTCCTTTTTCTACCGTCGTTTTTTTACCTTTCAAAATGATAACTTATCAATTTAGTCAGATACATTCTTTTAAATTCATATTGCAGAGCATAAAAGAATATGTTCGCCACAAGTTTCACTAATACTAAAATATTAATAAAACAGGAACTCTGAATTCACGCAACAGGCTTCAAAAAGACATTTTTCGAATTTGCTAAGAAAATTGTGTAAATGTAAAGAAAAGTAGTATGTAAAGGCGTTTATTTAACTTATAATGTATGTCACAGAAATTGTCGCTTAGCTACTGTGAACTGCTTCTGAGACAGTTTGATAGAAAGATGGATAAATGTTCAGATATCATATAGGGCAGGGCTGTCCAACGCGGCGCCCGCGGGCGCCATGGCGCCCTTTGAAGATTTTCTTGGCGCCCTTTTGAATATTTCCTGTTTCTAGACTTTTTAGAAGTAAAATTGAATTATAAAGAATACTTTCAGTAAAATCATTAATATTTGATCAGAGATATTTTCAAAACCTGTGAAAACACATTAAAAACAGGAAATATAATTTGGAAAATATAATCATGCATATTTTCACGATTTACAGTTTTTTTTAAGTATAATTATGATGGTTAAATGTGGTAATAATAGTAAATTAGCTCATTTTAATAATCAATGAGTATCAGAAAAATTAAAGCTTTCCTGCATTCTCCATCGCTTTGAAAATACATGTCCAGCGCATGAAAGCTTATGTATTTTTGTTCTTTTTGCTGACCTTTGGCTGTTTTAATGAGGAATAAAAGGACTTAATTTTTAATTCTTCACTTTTGAAATTTTAGGAATTAGTTTTCAATTTGCTTCGAAAAATTAATAAGAATGAGTAATACAGAGTAGTGTAGATTAATTTCCATGTATGAAAGCACTTTCAGACTATCCTCTCTCTATGAAATACCCAATATATATATATATATAAACTAAATTTGCGCCTTGAAAGTAAGTCAAAGTACATTTTTACATCCTAAAAGAAACTTATCAATATCTCTGATTTCCATGTTTATTTGTTTATTTATTATTGTTTTTAGTATAGGCGCGAATAAGTTTCTGGTACATTACCCTGTAAACATTTTTGAGATAGAGCTATCATAGAAAAATTTAAAATTTAAAATTTAATATATGTAACTCCAGAATTGTAAGGGCCTTTTGTCTTCCACTCTAAGATTCATTCGCATTATGTTATATATGCTCGTGTGCACTAATACTACTGTGCGCACACGTGTTTTCAGTCGTGTGAATAATGGCGCCCTTCCCTGAGTGCCACGAGCTGAGGTGCGCCCCTGTTTACTAAAAGGTTGGACAGGCCTGATATAGGGTATTGTCTCTGTACAGATATTCCTGCATATGATTATAATGAATAATATTCACCTATTCAGACAATCTCTAGCGTAGCGATAGTAAAAGGGAATGAAACAAAATTTCACTAGTATCTATAGTTAAAATTAATAGTTAAACTGGGAACATTGAATAAAAACAGCAGATTGTGAGACCGCTGCAGCACTTGAAGGTTAAGAGGACTTATCGAGTGGAAGGGGAAAAAATGGAATCTCATGTTATCCTGTGGGGAAAATACTTATCCTTCTTGTTCATTCAAATTTGAAAATTTCAACAATTTTTTTTTCAGCACCTAGATAGGAAGGTCCTCTGTAAGCTTAAAATATTTTAAAAGATAATGAGTATTTTAAAATTTGTGCTAAAATTAAAAGAAATTCGAAAAGTATAAAAACATATTCTTTATTCGTTTATAACTTATGACTGGAGAAAGATATAAAAATTTGGCGTTTACGGAAGGACAAAGGACCTTCCTATCTAAAGTCTGAAAAAATAATCCAAATTTGAATAAACACGAAAGGATAAGCAATTTTTCAATATGACAACATTGGATTAAACTTTTTTTTTTTTCCACACCAGAGCTGAAACGAAAGAATTCCGAAGAAACTTTAAATCATTTCAAACTTTTCAAATCAATTCAAATTTTTGTGTATAATATTTATTGAAATATTTATTATTAATAATAATTATTGAAAAATTTTTACAGAAGGAAATTGAGAACAATAAATTATTAAATGAACGCATACGTGGCTTGCTAACTCTTTGGAAATTGTAAAATAATGAAAGTTCTTTGGAAAGTTTTTAAAAAGATTTCCAAAGTATTTTTAAACTTATTTTTTGAAAAGATAATTGTTTTAGGATTTCAATAATATTAATAATGATAATAATAGAACGAACTTTTTAAATTGCACAACAAAGCTCGGATTCAAGTAATACTACAGAAATATTAGTATTAAGGATCTTTTCAAATTATATAAATAAATATGAGATATTTTATTATTGGTTATAAACAGATTTCATTATCACCTAGCATTAATAATTTAGAATTAATTTTAACCCTTTATCTACCGAATTATTAACCAAGAAATTGATCCACCTCAATAATTAACTTCTTTAATATCTGAAGGTATACTGGAATTTTTACATAATACTAATGTGGAATTTAGATATGTTTTTTCATTAAAACTCATAAAATATATCTATAGTTATAATTTGTTTGTGAAATATTTACAAAAATAATCAGATTAATTAACCAAAATTAATCTTTTGAAAATAACACAGTTTTTAAAAAAGCAGTGAGTTTAAATGCATCATGATCCTCTCTATAAATGGAACGCTTTTGCAGTTGAATATGTTTCATATAATTTTATTTAAAGAAAGAAAAACCTATAAAAATGAACAATAAAACTACCAATTTTTGAAAATATTTAGCTTGGACTGTTTCTCTATACTATCTAAATTTGATCGAGAAGAGTGTCTTGTGTGGAAAGAATAAAAAAACTTTTATTAATAGACAGAATAAATAAGTTTTATATAAAGTTTTCTTCAACGGTACTATAAAGGGTTAAAGTTTTCATTTATTAAATATTTTCTTCAAATTATTTTTTTAATTATGCATGTGCACACATACATATTTTTTTAAAACAATAAAGATTTTAAATACTACGTTTAACAAAAATGAACAATAAAAATTATGCATCTTCAAAAATGCAAGAAAACTGGGCGAGATTCTAAAATATCAAATTAACGTGCCTTAAGAGTTACTCAGGTTTGAAAACAACCACTCCAAAATTACAGGTTCAAGATTCAACTTAAGCAATTAAATAAACATATATTGAGCGAATTTTACATTTATTTAAATGCTTTTAAAATATGCAAAACATGAGCATTTATTTTTTGCATAGCTGTAATCTCTTTCAAATCCGGTATTAAAATATTTCGACACGGTGAATAAACAAACACTGTTCCTGCAGTTAATTTGAGCAAAGAATAATTTGACTTCCTTCGTAGAGTTTCAATTCATAATACGGCAAATTTGCCCCGACTAGTTTTGAAAAACATTCTTCCAAGATTACATATTTACCTCAGGTTCAGAGATTACGCAAGAAGTTACAGACGAACTGTTTACGCCCTGTTCAAACACTGTGAAGCTGCACGACCTTACTCGACACTGTGCGGTGATCATTTCTGAAGTGGGATTTATGTTTACTGTCGTAACTTTGAAGGCTTTAATTATATTTTTTTCTTCTATTTTAATAACTGAATCAATCGACTATTGTCTTCTTATGCTGCAGTTTATATATATATAATATTCAGAATTTTATTTGGCATGTTTACGTGGTTAATAAATTATGTTTTAGGTAAGCTAACTCTTTCAAGGGAAAGTAATTGTTTATCTGTAATGTTGAATTTATACCGGAATTTAGAAAAAAAAAGTATTGAAAGTAAGGAAATGCAATTTTACATCTTTTTGAACAAAGTTAGAAAAATAAAATTTAATTAAAAGACCCAAGAAGATATGCGCCAATTTTTCTGACCAAATCTAAGAAAAATTCACGACCAAACGGGCATTTAATGAAATTTATTATTTATTTCTACAATCCTTTGACAAAATTTGTGATTTTTTTTCGGCAATCGTTTTTTGAATTTCTTTGATTTTTTTTCAGTCGTTGGACGAATTTTTCTATTTTTTTTTAGAGACCATTTCATAATTTTCGTACTACCTTTTTAGTCGCCCCCCCCCCACATCATACCCCACATCAAATCAAAGGATTAATGACTTTTTCTTTCAAGTGACAATTTGCTGAATTGTTTGTTTTGTCAAATAAAACTAATATACAAACAAATAAACAAAAAGAAAGATATAAAAAATTAATTCGTAATTTGACAGTTCTAAAGCATAGATTAATAATCCAGCTATTCTTCAAAAAAAAAAAAACAATATACTACAGTTACTATATTTTAGTTTTAAGTGATAAGAATAAGTGGAAAGAATAGTTTATCGGCACATTTAAACTTTTTCTCACTCGGTTGTTAAAATTGTTTCGTTATGCTAAAAAAAAAAAAAAAAAAAAAAAAAAAAAAAAAAAAAGGGGGGGGGGGACTTAATGGACAGTGCAACGTGATTTAGAGGATGAGGGTGGGGGAGGACTATCATTGTATGGGCACTTTAGTCTTAGAATTTTCATATTTCCCAAAGTTACAGAAAATATATTGTAGTTTCAAAATTTATTATATTATTCATAGATAAATTTTTATAATTTTTAACG
Organism: Maratus speculifer; assembly: GCA_964019185.1. Classification (NCBI taxonomy): domain Eukaryota; kingdom Metazoa; phylum Arthropoda; class Arachnida; order Araneae; family Salticidae; genus Maratus; species Maratus speculifer. The sequence goes on from OZ025299.1 coordinate 194,712,753, forward strand.
TGATTTAAAGTACTACCGCCTTTAGAGATAATGTGTCCGCATTCTTTAACGCGGCCATTATTAATGGTTTTCCTAATAAATTTTTTTTTACTGTACCTTAAATAATAGAAACTGAAATAAAATAAGATTTTCTCTGTTTATTTTTTTAACTCTTAAATTCTAGCGGACACAATATTCTTAGGGTACAACTCATTAAAGGAACGAGGGGGTAAAATTCTTCTGTTGGCCGTTGTAAATCCAGATTCTTTAATATGTTTTCTTTAATTTTTCATCCATATTTTTAAAGAAATAATTTTATTGCTATAATTTATTTATAAGCAATTATGATTTATACATTGGCGAAAATGAGAAGAAATAATACAGCTAATGATTTTTATAAAAGAAAAATTCGGAGCGGGCAAACTACACACATTTAAAAAATCAAGATGACTGCCCAGTATTATATATATAGGGGAGAGCGGGGAAGTGTGGGCACTTTTTACAGAAGTAAGAAAATCAACTTTCTTTGTCACAAAAATAAAAAATTCCATTTATCGAATGCAAGGTGAAACATTTTTTAATCTCCCTGAGGAATATAGAAGCATAAAATGCAAAAATTATTTCATAATTAAAGAAATTGAGTTTCAAAATGAGTCCCATACCACCCCACTTACAAGGAGGTATCGGAGAGCAATAAAACAAAGCTATAAGGGACAAATAGGTTAGTGTCGGCTAGATATACAATCAAACAAAGATTGTTGGTTGATAATGCCTGTGCCACAATATAAAATTCCTGTATCTTGATGACTGTAATGAAAATTCAGGATTGTCAGTCATAGATGACATTAAAAAATAATCACTTCAATTTACTTAAATTTTGAAGTAAATGAACATACTATCATTGTTATAATTAATATATTATACTCTACAAATGTTTGTATGTTAGCAATTTACATTCATCTTATTAAAACTAAGGAATTAGATATGTCCCATTCCTCCCCACTTCCTTATTTTGTGTTAAACTTTTTGTATAAACAAAAATGTTGATTTTGGGCTTACTTTAAATTATGGATAATGTACAATATGATGTTCCATTTAATAGGGAAACTATTATATCTATGCATAAATAATTCCTTAATATACAAAAAGTATATGAAGCAAATTGACTTTTGATTCTTGAAATAATATTTTCATGTGTACAATTGCAAGTTTGTATAGATAAAAAACAAATTTAACTGAAGATAGGGCTACCATTGCTTCATCTAGTGTGTGATTAATGAAATGTTTAGAATGAGAAATAAAGAGAAAAATCTACTGTCCCATCCCCCCCCCCCTCCTCCCGCATATAACATTTATTGAGAACACACTTCGAGATTATCATATAAACCAATATTATAGAATCTTAAAAAACTAACTGTCTTAAAATTAAGGCAGGTTTTAAGATAGGAATAATATTTATTGAATGGTTTACATTTGTTAAAATGGAATTTAGTTTATAAATAAATTAAAATTTGTTAAAATGAATTTCGTTTATAAATAAATTAAACAGTCTTACATCTTTAAATTTAATATCACACATATAATAAAAAGGTAAACTTAAAGACGTATATTATACACAAAAGGAAAACCTTACAAAACATTAAAAGAAGTTTAAAAGAAGTTTAAAAGTCTAAAAATCGACAAGTTTCAGCCACTCGGTGGCCATCATCAGGGGCCTTTGTTTGTTAGTATTTTAAATAAAGAATCCTATGTATAAGAAATGTATATGTAACTTCAAGCTTGCGATCATATTTTTTGAAGTAAGCTAATCGATTTAATTTGAAATAAATTTTTCCTCATGTGCGACTAAGTTTGGAACTTCTAGGGAAGAGAGTCTAGAATAAATACATAAATTCTCTTCTCCCAGATTCTCCCCCCGAATGCAACAAGTTTTTCAGCTTCATATTTATTCTACCCGCACTTAGGAATGCCAGTTGTACAAGGATAAATAATTTTTCAGGGACTGGTATGCTCTGCTACTAGGCATTAATTCACAGTCGAAATCCGATTTAAAAATAAAGAGAGGTCCCTATGTTATTTCTTTTTTAATTTTCCATGACAACTATATATTTTCATTTTATATGATTTCTATTTCAGTGAGATTCACTAAGGGTCTGGTACATATTTCACCCACGGCTTGGTTTCCGATTAGGTTTATACTTATTTACTTTTTCTACCCTGAGAGAGTGAACAAAGATATCTCAAATTATATTTCGTAAACCCATTTCTAAATAAAAATAGTTTAATATACTGAATATTAATAAAACTAGAGATTACCAGAAATAAAAAAATCTTTAGAAATAAAATGAAAAAATAAAATAAAAACAGAAATAAAAAAAACTTATTTAAAACAAAGTTTTATTTGACAGTTTGTACCTTTTGCACGAGTAAGATCATAGCTTGATTAAAAGGGAAGATTTTGGGAGTCATGTTGGAAATAACCAAACAAGCGTCAAATTATTTATCAAGCAAATTTAAGATATTTTTGCTTAATTTACTTTCAAAGAAAAAACTTTTTTTTCTTTTTATGTAATTTATAATATTATTTTAATGATGAAATATCACCAAAATAATAAAAATATTAAAAGCATTTATAAACTCTTTTTTTTTTTTTTTTTTTGGTAATCAACCAATGTACTTAAAAATTGCTTTAATATAATTTAGGGAAATATTTTAATAGAATAACTTATTAATAAATAAATATAAGCCGTATTGAATCCACCCCGGCAACTAAATCTAATTCTATGCTCTCATGTACACTGAGTTATTGTTAAGTTTAAATACTTTTCTAATAAATCACACAATGTATATAAATCATTCTCTATCTCTCTGTATGTGTGTGCGTTTCAGCGCGTGCAGTACAAGGAAAGCTAGTCTTTACACGCTGTTTTTAATTCCTGGAATACAGTGCTAAAGATTAAAATTACTGCTTACAACATTTTTTCAGCCAAAATGCTTTAGAAAAAGAAGATAATTTTTTAATCATTTGGTAATTTTTTATTTTGTAAATTGTGATATTTACTACGATAGAATAATTATTACACGAGCTATAAAGCCAATAAAATTGCACATAAAATACGGTGAAATACTAGTTTAATAAACAAACGTGTCAAGTTATTCTGATTTATAATAAAAATGAGTTGATTGGTTTATGGATACAGTTTACAGTAAAGACGAATTAATCGCCTATATTAATAGAATTTCATGTATGACTTGTACTTCTTTAAATTTCAGTTTTTTTTTTCAGCCTTTAAAGCATTAATTATTTAAACATTTCTACTATCCTCATAAAATTCGGTATTTTATATTAATAGCTCATACCTACACATATAAAACTAATTCAAATTAAATACAGAAGGGGTGGGTGTAAACTTAATAGAAACATTGCAAAAAATTATTTTTAAGACAAAATTAGAGAATGATAAATCGATTATAAATCCTGAATATTCTCAAATATCTAAAATTCTGCTAATCTTCCGAATTTGGCCGGCGTTTTTTTTATTTTATTTATTGGGGGGGGGGGGGAGGGAAGTACTACCATGATGTTATTTTAGCATTCATGTCCAAATAAAAGGGGCGGAAATTTGTTTAGAGTTGAAATCTCGTATAAAGCTAAGAACTCACATGATAAAGGTAATTTTATTTCCATAGCCAATAAAATGTGGGAAAATTAACTCTCACCTAAGCTGGTTCGAATTAGATGTTTTTAAATTAATAATTTTATCTCTCTGTCTTTAGAAATATACATTATTTCTAGCCCTTTTTTTATAGAAATGTTTCAGGCATCTACCATCAGAACGTCAAATTACCAATAGATGAATATTCAGTTAATAATAATATACTACAAGAACGCCATTCTCTTTTAGAAAAAAAAAAAAAAATCATTTAAAATGTTACTTGAAAAATAAGTACTTTTTTAATTTTTTTTTTTTTTTTTAAATCTGCCTTCACAAACAGAGTATTAAAATGAAATGCAGATTGAAGGATACAATTTGAACTGAAATATTCGTAAACTTGTGCACCCTCAGAAGAAAATCCCGGGAAGAGAAAATTTTTTGAATAGTCAATGCCAAAAACATTTTTTTTTCTTTGAAATAGAAAATATCAGTATCAAATAACCCAAACTAAGTTTTTTTTGTTTGTTTTTTAGTGTGTGTGTGGGGGGGGGGGGGGGACAAAAAATTCCATATAAAATGTTTTTTAAACATAACATAAAAAGCATATTTTTTAATGAATTGAAACATATTATCCTCCCTCGTCACGTTGAACCATCCAGTTTAAGAATATTTTTAAATAAAAAAGCAGACGTGCACAAAAATAAATAAAATAAGAAGAAGAATATTCTTTCCCGGTTGGAGTATGGTTGATTTATAGTAAAACTGCCTTCTGACAAAAAGTTTTTAGTTTTTTCTCTCTTAACTGTTTTAATTATTTTAATTTATTACGGAAGAATAAATTATATATTTTCATTCACGATTGTCAGAATAAAATAAAATTTGCAAATTAAAAAAATACAGGGAATGATAATTGCTTTTTCTACCTTCAATCTCCTCCCCCTGCGGGCACACATGTTTGAAAAATATTTATTCCTGTTAAATAATAAGGAATCGGTTTAGAAAAATCCAATCTTATATTTACTTTCTCAACATAATCAGATACAGTATAACATGCCATATTCTAAATAGTTTTTAATTCACTTCTTCGCGACATGAGTGTTATTTAATAATTTATCTTAAAAGGAGTACTTATTTTGACAGGAAAATAACTCTTTTAAAGAACGTAAAAAAAAACTTCGTCAATACAATTACAAATAAGATAATGACCATGTTACAATATAAAATTAAAAACCAACCTGGCATCAATAACAGAGCGAAAATGAAACTAACGTAATTTAAAACTCGAAAGTTTCGAAATCCGGTTTGTCGTCTTAGTGAACAACAGGCATTTAAAGGGGCATGCGGGCAGAAAATTTTGTAAAAATTAAATTTCATTAATTCACGAAAAAATTAATTATGTACGCTTGTTGAGTACCAGTGTGGTGTACAGATGTTGAAAAAAGGTTAAATGAGGACCAAATTTCTGTTTTAAAAATAAAAAGGAAAATATTTCAATTTCAACTGTGAGCTTATGTAAGCGCAAATCACGAGTGTATAGTATCCGTTTTCCTTTCCAAAATTGGATCGCCTTGGTTGCTAATTATTATCTTTCTTCTATATATATATAAATTATACATAATCGAAAATTTAAATTCCGTGATAATTCGAAAGATTGAAATTGTGAATCAAATTAAATTTGACGAGCAATCATGGTTACTGAAAAATAACAGAAAGTGTTTCTCTATTCTTTTCACCCCTTTAAATATTTTCTTTTCATTAAATAAGAATTCTCTCTTGTTAATAATTTTTTTAATCTACAGATTGACTTCTTAAGTAAAAGCTAAGTCGTTAAATACCCCCCTCCCCCATATTAGATTTGTTTTGCTAAGAATTCACTGTATCAAAAATTTATTGAAACACAGTTTTTATAACTTAATAATAGTAAAAAAATAGTTTTGTAAGATCATATTCAAAATTAACTAAATAACTTTCTGTTTGAAATTACAGGCAACCAATAAGTTTTAAATCAAATAACAGATTTATATTAGTCTGTTTTCAAAAATTTTAAAAAGGGCAGACAAAATCTTCACTAGGCAATTAAACTTATTTGTCATTTAATATAGATACAAATACATATTTCAGTGCTTAAAATTTTATCGCACATCAATGGATAATTTATAAAGTTGTTTATTTTGTTCGAAATTTAAAAGTACTAGATCTATATTATCATTTCTAGATTTTCTAATTATAAAGCTAAACATACTAAAAGGAATTAAAAAATATTAAGATAAGGAAGCTAAATTTATTTATTACTAATCATGATCACACATCGATTATGGTTAATGAATCCAGAATAACAACGTCAATTAACTAGATGTCATCTTATTTACAGGGAAATAGACACCGAAGATGGTTTGTTAAATCGATAAACAAATAAATAAATCGAACAACAAACATCCAGACCCCCTCCCACTAACAACAACAAAAGTAAAAGTCAGTATCGCAATCCGGTCGAAAATTGTTTGGAAATGTTATTTACCTGGCATCCATCCATCACTTCATCCCGATCCATGGTATCTTCAGATGAAAACATTGTTTCGTTTGGGTCACAACTTTTAATTAAATCAACGTCAGGACACACGCATAGCAACACGTGTCGATATTCCTCCGAAGAATACACCATAGAAATTTAATATAAACGTCACACACAAATATACTCCTCAAAAATTTCGAAGAATTCGCTCAGACCGGCCGGTACAGCTGGTAAAAACTCAGCTTGGTAGATAAACACCTGCAACACAAACTGAAACTACTTCTTTGATAGTTGGCAAGTTTGCTACTGGCTAGTTCCACATTAGCACCAACCGATCCACGCTATTTCGACTCTGACGTCACCCTGACGTAGTTCACTCACACAATTTGATTCGCTTGAAAAAACTCGGATTAAGGGAACGTCCTTTAAAGAAAAAAATGTACGAGGTAACAGGTGTACTACAGACTATCAACACCAGCATCCGGAATAAACATGACCGTGAAAGAAAAAAAAAAACCCTCTTATTTGGAGAATCTTTTCTTAATGTTGTCATAATTGTAAATGTTAGGGCAGGCTTGTTGCTCTTAATAAATATTTTCATAAGAATAAAATATTTCTTTAAAATAATACTTAATATTTCGTTTATATTATCTATTGCCATAATTGTGAAAGTTAAAATGGGTTAGTTAAAAAAAATATATTATACCCGTTTTTTAAAAAGATACAGTTTTATTATAGTTAAAAAATGTGTTTAAACAAACTTATTTATTTATTTAACACTAGAACCGCGGTGGCGGGTCATTTTGACTCGTACCAAATGAAAATATGACTATTAGACCCAGAAAATTTCTTAGAAATTAAGATAAATCTAAGAAGTAAAAAAATAATTTAAATAAATAAGTTAAGGAGTATTATATAAAAATTCTGATGCAAAATATTTTGATAAAAATTAAGTAAAATTTCTCACGGTTCTAGTGTTAAGGAAACAACTTATTTCATAACTTAAAATACAAAATATAAAAGTAAAAAATACAATAAAAAGAAATATATAAATGTATTTCTTATGGTTTTGCTCTACTAATCTAGAAATACATTTTAGTTTTCCTTTTCTAACTTTCAAACAATTTCATAAATAATTTGAGGAAGAAAATAAGACTAAAAAATTAATCAAATAGCGAAATTTTGCTTTACATTATTTTACTTAGGAAGGAGGAAGTAGAATATATTTTACTTTTTAAATGAGAAATAATTAAAGATAAATAATGAAAAATATTTTTAAAAAAAGATATAGTTTTGTTATAGTTAAAAACTTTGTTTAAACAAACTTATTTATTTATTTAAAGAAACAACTTATTTCATAACTTAAAATACAAAATATAAAAATAAAAAATACAATAAAAAGAAATATATAAATGTATTTCGAATTTTACTTTTTTAGTTCCTTGTACTTTTAAACTATTTTATTGTTTATGCCCTACTAAACTAGAAATACATTTCAGTTTTCCTTTTCTAACTTTCAAACAATTTCATAAATAATTTGAGGAAGAAAGGAAGACTAAAAAATTAATCAAAAAGCGAAATTTTGTTTTATATTATTTTACTTAGGAAGCAGGAAGTAGAATGTACTTTACTTTTTAAATGACAAAAATTTTCTTTTATTTCGTTTGTTTGTTTTAATATGTATGAGTATTTATTCCCCAAGAATCTTAGTAGTATTTGAGTATAATTTGTTTTAGCCTTTTAATAATTTCATTGCACATTCTTTCTTTCAGATAATCTGTGGAAATTGCATAATATTCAGTAGTTATTTTACGAGTTGCAGGATTGTTTTTTATCAGGTTGTATTTAATTAATTTTATTTGAAATTAATTTTTTTACATATATTACTTCATGAATTTATAAATCTTTTTGAAAAAAAACGTTTAGAACTTATTACTGTAGTAATAGCATTTCTTTAATTTCGTTTGAAATTACACTATACTATTATGTTTGAAAAATAAAAAAAAATTTTTGTTTCTTTTTGATTTCCAATGATTATATTACAATGTATGTACAATATTTATTTATATATTTCATTGTATATTTTTTTACGCAAGCATAAATCAATTAGTTGTTATTAACTACGTGATAAACATGAATTTTCACATAATTTCAATATATTGCTCAAAACACAAATACAGTATCGTGCAAATTTTTATTTTAAAACAAATTATTATTTGAACTAGTTTTTTTTCAGTTATACATATTTATATATTTTAACAACTAAATATTTAATTAATATGTAAAAGGTAGGTATTATTCTGTTATCAAACTGTGTGAGGTAATGGCATATAAAAGAAAAAATTTAATTTGGAATCCAAATGAAATGTATACATAGGAAATGTATACAAGGATACACACGTTAGATCTAGTATTACAAAAAAGGAACAGGAAGACAAACAAAGTGGGACAACGGCTTTAAATCGGGACATAAAAATACAATAAATCCTATAAAAACGTAAATCTGCCTACAACGGAATCTTTCTTTAACCAGAAAAATATTATTGTCCCTACGTCAGGGATACCATACAATTACACTTGCTAAGATGAAAGCCTGTCTTAAACGGATATTTTCCCCTGTCCTTGTTACTTTGTTTTAGTCGGTTTTACTATGCTAAAAAATAACATCTTATATAGAAAAAACCTTAAAAACGGAATCGTTAGGGATTGATACAAATTTTCTACTTAATAAGTAAAATTGTATGGTATACCTATAGTAGGGAGAGTGAAATTTTTACTTTACAAAGAAAATTCCATTATAAACAGATTCCATTTACACAGAGTTTCCTGAATAAAGCAATAAAAAAAAAAAAAAAAAAAAAAAAAAAAAAAAAAAAACTTGCAAAAACTGAATTACAAAGAACCAAAATGAAAAAAAGTTTTTGTCTAGATAGAATTAAAAGGTGTTTATTTGGAATGGACTATAAAAATGTTGTATTGTAGACAAGTTTTCTGTTCATGGTTTTACTGTAACTGCATTAAATTCCACTTGATGCAGATTAACGGATTTCACTGCACTAAAAGAAATTTAAAGAACTTGTGCATCATGAAAAATCTGGACTTTTAGTCTCGTGCGCTGTGGTTACGCGGGACTTTGACGTTTCTAAAAATCGGACTACCCCGTGTAAATCAGGACGCCTGGTAACACTAGTCTAACTCCAATCTGAATTCATATTTTCGTTCACAAGTTTGAGATTAATGTGGATAATTTTACGAAACATTCAACTTTGTTTACTATGTACAATATTATGAAATTGCATCAAGTGATGGAAGTTCTCACTCATTCGGTCAATAACTGCCTAAATCCGTGTGTTTTTACACGGTTGATGGTTTCTTCCATTTTTTATTATGATATTATCACATTTCGAACAAAGCAAAGAAAAAAATCTTTACAAGTGAACTTCTGAAAAGATTTTTTTAAAAATAACTTTAGTGCTTTTAAAATTCTGGACGAAAATGCGGGGTACCGTGTAAAAAAGTCAATTGTGACTTTGAGTTTCACATCAAAATTTGCCTATCTTGCTGTACACTGCAAAAAAAAGGGGGTCGATCTACTAAAAAAACTTTAGTGATCCTTGTAATTACTAAAAAAATTTTAGTAATCTTAGTCGGTTACGAGAAAATCTGTAAGAATTACTAGAAAAAAGTTAGCAATGAATAGAGTTAATAGTTTTATATTTTTAATAGCTATTACTAAAACTCACTTGGTGTGGCCTTGATAGCATAGTGGTTATAGTAACGGACTCCAGACTGAAAGGTCCCGGGTTCGATGCTGGACGCAGCCAAATACGCCCCGAATGTATGTAGTGTAAGTACTCGTTAATAAAGGGATTATGAAAATCCTGTCGGAGCAGGTAGCAATGTTTGGTGCTGCCATCTATTGCGGTTTTGCCGAAAATCTATCGTTTCAGAAGTCTGGATGCAGCTCGAAGGAAGCTCCTGCCCTTGGGCTCACGTAAAGGTTATTAAAAATCATTTTGGAGCTATTACTAAATTTTGCTTGATGGTTCATACTAAAATTTTTTAAGTTAGTTATACAAAAAATTCTTTTGTTCAATATTCAAAAGAAATGCTTGTTTCACTTGCAAAAAAAAAAAAAAAAAAAAAAAAAAAAATGTAATGGTTACTAAAAAATTCTGTGGAATACAAATTTACTAAAAAATATTTAGTAATCTCTTGAATTTTTTTTTACAGTGTATATCACATAGAACGATTTGCCGCCTCATGCTGTATGAACTTTTGAAACGTAACGAAGTTAAACTTGAGCCATAGCTTGAATTTTTATTTGAGGAAACTGTTTTAATTTTCCCTCCAAAGAGAATATATTTTAATTATTTTTTATAACTCGAATTATTCGTAAAACTTGAAATATTTTTACTTTCGTTAAGATCAGTGTTGTTCAATCTGCGGCCCGCAGAACGCAGAACTATATAGAATAATTTGCTTTTATATATATAGAGTAACTTGTTTTATTTAATCCTTTCAGGTGCAAAGCACTTCCATTGCTAAAATTTTGAATTAAGGATTGACACCGGAATTTCGAGCAATTATATTTATGAATAAGAGAAGGCTTTATTTCAGCCACATAATTAATGATTTTTTTTTTTTTTTTTTTTTTTTTTTGTAAAAAAAAATCTGGTTTCACTACGGCATTATCAATTAAAATTAAGTGGTTTCATAAACACGCCCCCTCCCCCAAGAAAGGGTTAATAACAGAAATTTTCAGTTATAACAAAAAGATTTTTGTGTGGAAGTATTAATGATGAATGCTTTTTAGGCAAAAAAGTGAGATACCCTTGATTTAATGTATCTTATCTCAACACCGAACTTTCAAAGGCTTCTTTTTATCAATGACAGTTAAAAAAACTAGTAATAATAATAATAATAATAATAATTTATTTTTGATTGGTTTAAAAATACTATAAATTTTTATAAGCAAACAACGCTTGTTCCTGCAATATTTAGATTAAAAGTTATTTTCTTTTTGTATATTGTGATATCTTTATAATGTATTTTCAAAAATCTCAAATTTCAGGTAATCAATCATATATTTTTGAACTAAGTTGTTTTATTCTACTTCAAGTAAATTGTTTTCAGTGTTTCTTTTTATATCGAAGAAAAGTTTTGATTACATTTTACTTGAGGCAAAATGTTTTCAAAACAACTGTGAAAAATGATGTATTCTTTTTTTATTCTTTCATTTAAAATAATTAAAAATTATGCAATTACATTATTATAATTTATAAAAATAGAAACTACAAAGAAAACATTCCAGTGTCTGCATTTGAAAGCATCTAAATCCTGCATATTGAATTAATGTTTGAGAAATTATGCAAAAGTCAAATCTGCTTAAAATTTGTAATTTTTAAATATGTCAAAATAAAATATTAAAATTCTCAAAAATAATTTAAATGGAAGGCGCTTGTAAATTAAACATTTACATGAAAAAATAAAAACAAAATACTCCTAAATTAAAATAAAAATAAAATTCTGAGTACCAGACCAATTTATTGCATTTGTGTCTTTTCTATGTAATAAATTTTGTATTTCATATAAAATACTTTGAGTTACCATTTTTAGAAAGAAATGGCAGTTTTATGAAGATAAATATTTTTAAAAAGAGATGTTTCTTCATTTACTTTCAAATGAATTATTATTTAAGGGCGTTCGTAATTATAATGAATACATAGCATCTAGTTGTCGTCTGGTCCGTCGGCATGTCTGTCTACCGCGTGCCAGGTGTTAATAGTATAATCCATCGCCCAGTTTTTAGCTTCTTACAGCAGACTTTTTTATCCTGAAATTTTCAGCGATTTGAGGGCGTAGTTCGGTTAATGTCTGTTTTTAATTTAATTATTTACTGATTGGGGAAATTTTAATTTCTATATATTAATGAAATTCACTATATTTTCGAATATTAGCGGAACAATACTGAACTTCTTATGCTCTCTTACATGCAAACAGGTTAACCTGGTCTTCCCGAATTACATAACGTAGGTGAAAGCCATTTTGTTTTACTGGAATACCCTAATAGATTTTTTACATTTAATACATTCTTTAGATTGCCCACTTATAACATCAAAGTGTATTTTTATGTGAAAGATTTCAACAATGTATTGATGTAAATTTTTAAGTTTCAATAAAGATGATACTTAGTACAACTCTCTCATGCATAAATTATTTTTCATTTTCATTGTTTTCCATTATTCACGAAGAATTTCTCCTTTTTTTTTTTTTTTTTTTTTTTTTTGGTGATAAATGAGAATTTATAAAATAATTTTATTATTGTGCTGCATGCTAGCTATTAAATTTCCACAAATCAGATCTCCATAAATTAATGCTCCAAAATTTTTTGCTTAATAATTTAATAATTATCTGTACTCATATGAGGTCCGTATGCATGATAGGGTTAAAACCATATAAAATCAACAAATTAAGATACAGTTTTCATACAAATTGCGTTTTAAAATATATTTTTTCCCTTAATACAACGTGAAGGTAAAAATATTGAAATTGACCGATGCTTAAAAATTCATAAATTTACAAAAAAAGCGAAACTGATTTTCCAGGTCGTTATGACTGGAGATGTGACGTCAGCGCCATTCAAGGACATTTTTTTTTGCATTACAATATACATATTCTAAGTTATTTTCAGATGGTAATGATGATAATCATTGAACTTTAAATTTTCTCAGTTTATAATTTGAGACATAAAAGGTTAACCTGATCAATCCTTTCGAAAAGCGATTTTGAAGGGGGGAAAAAATAAACAAATAAATCTGGCTACTTTTCATTTTGTAATAAAAATTGTTACACCATAAAAATATGCAAAAATATTGTACCAAAAATAAATAAATAAATAAGAAAACGTTCTTCATATTGAAACGGATGCATTCCTAAGTCAAAACCACTTTACACGGTAAAGATAAAGAGACAAGGTAAGTAACAAATAAATAAGTCCAGCGCAGCCATAATGATTACAGAACAATGGCAAAAACTCCAGACGATTCTCGTTCGCAGTTATTTTCGAACACAAAGACATCCTGAGTAATAATGGCTTCACTGGCCTAAATATTCGAAATCCAATTTTTCCCCCCTTTAAATCCGTTGTCAGTGTTTTCTCATTCAGATTGGCTTGCCCGCTAGAAGAGATAAATCGACAATTTTGGGATCTGGATCATGCTGTTTCATTTACGTATCAAAAATGCAGTAATATCATTTAACATCTTGCATGCAACAAAAAGTTTACCGAAGATTAGGTAACAAATGTTTCTCACACATTCTTTGGGAATCATTCAGAAGGAAAAAAACATCAAAATATTTTGTTAAAAGAATAACTTTTTAACATTTTGTGCTGGGATATACATTTGTATATAATATATATTAGTGATGGACTAATGAATGATTTTATTATTCGATTTGCAAAAACATAGCTTTCAACGATTTTTTTTGTTAAATTCTACATCTAGGAGAAATTTTGTATCGAAAAAGAATTCTCTTATTTTAATAAAAATTAATTTAAGAATTCCATAAATAATATATATATTCTTTTTATCATAAAAATTTCTGAAGATAATTGATTAAAAAAATTGCTCTGTTTTTACTTTCTTTTTTTACAAAATTTCTAGTGGTAACTGATTAAATAATACAAAGTTGGAAACTATGTTTTTGCGAATGTACGAATGAATCATTCGAATAGTAAAATCATTCATTTCGCTCTCATTTCTCTCTCTCTCTCTGTGTGTATGTGTATATATATATAAATACTTTTATAAATACATCCAAAGTTATTCAGACAATACCAATAAAAGAACCAATGAAACCAGTATTTTTACAATCATATTATTAAAAACAGTTGAAGTTTGAAGAGAAATAGAAGGCAGATTACCAAATTATTAAGAAATATATGGATAAATGGACATTATATAACCAGAATAATTCATATATTACCATTGAAAATGCAGTAAACAATGAAAAAATGAAAATATTTTTTGAACCAAGGCTCACCAGGCCAATGAAAAGAGGGTCTACCGTGCATAATAAATCCAAATAATAATTAATACTCATTTCCCCCCTAGTTTACAGGATTTTTGCCTTATGATATAGAAGTGTGCTTGAAATAAAGTACTTGTTTCGAGAGCAAAAATTTGATTGCTTACTGCATCATATGTGGATTCTCTAGAAAGGCAGTAGGTACACTGATTTTATCAGCTTAATATATTCGACACTGAGAAAAAAATATCGTTCGGGCATCTAGAATCTAAGTTGTGGCTCTAGAAAAAATAGTTCCATGTCATCCTTATAAATTCTAATTCCCTTTGCTACAGAGTTCTGGAGTCTTCTACTAGAATTCAAAAGCGTTTTCTTATATTCTTGTGGTCAAAGTTATTTAAAAGTCTCTGCTAATATATCCGAATACAAGAGATTAGTTTTAGTAACTATAATTCTAGTTTATGAAACCATACCAGAACTCAAATGATAACTTCCCGTTACTGAAACGAATCAATATCATTTCATCATCTAGAAAACATGAGATTGGAAATTTTAGATCATGTCGTCTATTCAGTTAAGTTGTTTACCCTATTCGCATAGTTCGGATATCTATAATTCTAATTTAGGGATTCAGAAAATAACTAACTATTCATTCTAGGTGAAGGAGGTATCTTAGAAGATAATTTACAACTGCGGACACCTAAATATGACATTTAAATCTTTATTTTTTGTATAGAAAATTATAACTCTGATATTTTATCTGAGTGTTCTAAAGCTCAATAACGCATATTATTTGAACTTCTATCAGACGCGCTGTCACAAAAGTAAGGAAAGCGTGCTTTTTTAAATTTTGTGTTTATAAATGGCATCGAAAGTCAATATCAATTTTTACTACTGATAGTATGTATAAATGCTCCTGTATTTGTAATTGTTGTGTAACGGCTGAGTGAAAAAAAAAATGTTTCGCGCCTGATTTTGCAAAAAAAATTAAGTAAACTTACTGAAAGTTAAAAAATAATCGTATATAACTAATATCGCATATAAATAATTAACTTGTTACATCTAATTTCATGGAATAAATAACAGATCAAATTCAATTAATTCAAAACTAGATGATCCTTTTCAGCAGCTGTTATCCAACGCATTAAAAAAAAAATACTATTAAAATTGAAAATTCCGGATACATTTAATATTCAAAAACACATACAGGTCAAAGAAGTTTGAAATCAGGTGTTTTTCACAAATTCGATATTGTGATGCTCATCTTTTAATCATCTAAATGTCTATGCATCGCACTAAACGTACACCTAATTTCGTGAAACAAATAGCAACACAAATTTAATGAAATCAAAAATAGATTTTATTCAGCAGTTGATATCTAACTATGACATTTTTTGTATTGAAATTTATGATTCCAGACATACATTTATAGTGTTTTATTTGGGAGTTCTAATGTTCAGAAACAAATACTGTTCAAAGAAATATAGAGTCAGGTATTGACAGGGATGCAAGCACTGCGCCAAAAAATGCTGATTTTATCCACTAAAACTTAACAGTAGTCTTTGCTTTATTAAATCTCAGGAATCTTATCATTGAATAAGGCGAGAAATAATATAAAAATTTAGTGGTGCCAATCGGTCATTTCTGGCGCAGCGCTAGTATCCCTAGGTATTGATCACCTAATATATTTAATTTACTTGTTATACCTAGTATCATAGAATAAACAGAAGTACAAATTCTGTGAACGCATTAATTTTTTGCTATTATAATTCGTATTTCCGGATGCATATGTAATGTTTTATTTGCACATTGTAAAGTTTCGAAACGCATATTGTTCAAAGAAATATAGAGTTATGTATTGATCTCCTGATATACGTAATTTCATGGAATAAAAAAGAACAAAAGTTCAGTTAAAACATTTATTTTTTGTTTTATAATTCAGAATCACATTTATAATGTTTTATTTGGGAATTGTAATGTTCAGAAACACATACTGTTCAAAGAAATATAGAGTAAGGTATTGATCACCTAATACACCTAATTTATTTGTTATACCTAGTATCATGGAATAAACAGAAGCACAAATTCAGTATTTATTTTTTGCTATTATAATTCGTATTTCCGGATACATATATAGTGTTTTATTTAAACATTGTAATGTTTCGAAACGCATATTCAGGGTGGCGAGTGGTTAGATAAAAACACAGTCAATATAGATGATAAATACCAGTATTTTTTTAAAGATAAATTCTGTTTATATAATCTCTTTATATTATTTGAAGTATTTTCTGTAAGAAATTACTGGTAGTTTCCTCTTTTCTAGACTGTGTTTTTCCCGGTTTTCCCTGACCATTCGCCACCCTGTATTGTTCAAAGAAATATAGAGTCATGTATTGATCTCCTGATACACCCAGTTTCAAGGAATAAGAAAGAACACAAGTTCAGTTAACACATTTAAATTCTATTTTATAATTCAGAATTTCGGATGCATTTATGATATTTTATTTGGGTGTTCTAATGTTCAAAAATGCATACTGTTCAAAGAAATCCAGAATTAAGTATTGTTCACATATTTGGTATTGTACTAGTCATCTTTTAGGCAGCTAACCGCCTATACAGATACACTATCGTAGGAAGCAGGCATCTAAATGAAAACGAGTTGAACGGACGGCCGAAGAGAAAAGTTGGCGTTCAATGTCAAGGGCAGGTAAAAGAAAAAGAATGAAAACAGAAAGAAATTCAGAGACAACGGCCGTAGAAGATACAAACATTCACCAAGGTCTCGCATCACTCACAAATCCGCAGTTTTTTTTTTCTCTCCGAGTTCAATATCAGCTGTTGAAGATTAGGAATCTGGGAATTAAGTGTTTATATTTATTAAGACTATGCATTAAACAAATGTTAAAGAATAAAGTAATATTAAATTAAACTTCAAACAAGATGACAGTATTTTCAAGATATTCATTTTCCTAAATTTCCTAAATTCAATTACTTTTTGAAAAATGTTTGTTACTACTAAAGCTGTTATCAGATTCACGGACTTTAGGCGAGACAAACTTTTCAGCCGATTTTAACCCCAACATTTTCCCGTTCAAAGAGAGAAAAAGGTTACAATTGTCTTTGAAAAAGTTGGAGGAAAAGCCGGAAAACTAGTCTTACTAGTACTAGCCGTTAATATTTATCTCCTATTCGTATCAATCGCTTATCTCTGATTCATTGAAATGTTCGATGTTGGATGAAAAATCTCAGACTTTTTTGTAACTGTGGAAAAAAGTTAGGGACATTGCAATTTGCTATCACACTGGGTGTTGAGAGGATATTTCGCGAAAAGTTGGAGGAAATCAAGTGTTGGCTCAAAAGTCTTACGAAATGTTGGTGAATCTGATAGCAGCTTAAGTCCTTCGACTTTCACTTCGAGTTCAATATCAGTTGTTGTAGAGAAGGTGTGTTATTTATGACGCCCGATTATCTGCACAAGGGATATAGGTCCTAGGGAGAGTGCTCTCCGTAGGGATTTTTCTAAAGAAACCTAACTCTTATTTTCGAAAGGTTAGAAGAAAACCATGAAAATTCCGAACAGTTATGCGACGGGCACGATAGGGTTCAAACCCAGCATCTCCCGTCAACCAGCTTCGAGAGCAGAACCTTTCAGCGGTCTGTTGCAGAGAAGGAATTTAGGAATAGATGTTTAAGTTAATAACGACGGCGAATTGAATACTTGGTAAAAAAAAAAAAAAAAAAAAAAAAAACCAAACATGATGATAGAAGATGATATTTGTTTTTCTAATTTTAATTACATTTTAAATAGTACCTGTAATTATCATGGGCGCCGGCAGAAAAAAAAAAAAAACCATCCACGGAGCGACCAGATCTTTGAATAGAAATGGGTAGATAGGTTCTGACCGAAACGGCGTAATATTAATTCTCATTTCTAGTATCATATCGCTAGGTCAGTCAACAATTCTTTAACCTATATCTATTCCTCACACACACATACACGCACAATATATAGCCACGTACCACAATTTCCAACAGTGGCGCAACTAATATCGGCCCTTGGGGCGCAAGCCCACCCAATAATTTGATATCTCTATCCACCAATTATTAATTAAGCACACCCAATATTTATGTATTTGTTCAAACTTTTTTTGACCCACCCAATATTTTTCAAAAGTTGGCGCCACTGATCTCCAATATTATTTGTAATTGTTCCAATATTGCTAACTCCATTTGATTATCTTGTCATGTTTAAGTTATACATTGAGTTATTCTGTATTCATTGCAGATGTTGAATTGTAGTATTATATAATGGTTATATATATATTAAATATTAATATGTATGTATATATATATATATATATATATATATATATACATATTAAATTTATCAATTACAGTTTTCATATATCCAAAGATTATCTAGACCATTAGTATATGATTTAGCTATGCAATTTTCGAAATAATTTAGAATCTTTGTTTTTTTATGGTAACGTTTGTAACAAAACAAAAATTTCTTCGGACGGTAACACATGACAACAACTAATATAGAAGTTAATGAAGCGAAAAATGGTCTTAATAACAAAAAATGCAATGTTGATAAAATTTTACATTTTCATCGAAGCAACATGGCAAATAAAATTTTGAATTAATTACTTATATATCTTTTAGAAAATAACTTAACTATTCGTTGATACATAGAACACTTGAATGGCCACATGTGACTTAATGAAGGTTTTTATGCAAAAAATAACCATTCTATTTTTAAGAAATTTTTGAAGGTTATATAGCGTTTGATAATCTAGATATTGGAAAATTTTTATGTTTCGTTATTTAAAACATTATCCTTACTAATAATTTTTACAAAGAACATATTTAACAACTAACCGAAATTTAAAGAACTTCAGTGGCACAGTTAATAATAATAATTATTTTTTAAGCTTTAAAAGGTAAAATGTTAAGTAACATTTATTCTCAAAAGAAAAGTGTTCATTTAAACTTTTTATTCTCACTAAAAGATATATCTTTAAATCATAAAATACAGCTCAATACTTCGTACATAGCCTATGGTGCAATCAAATTATACACGATATTAAAAGAAGAAATCTTAAATAAAACTTCTAGTATCATATTGTCAATAAACAAACAAAAATAAGTGAATGAATGAAGTAAAATATAGTATGAATATAATATAAATTTCTTTTAATGAGTTTCATATTATCTAAATTTCAATAGCTATAACTTCTTCTGTGTATTTCAAGCTTGGGAAAGTTTCTCTATGAATGGAAATTATAATATTAAATATTAATTGTAACGTTTCACTGTAAAAATATAGCTGTTCATTTAACGGAAAAGAAGCTTTCAGAAAAAAAAAAAACTATCAACTAAAACAGCAGTAAGAAAAAAAACCTTTATTTTATGAAAAGAGTACGTTTTTGCGAAGATTTTTTAAAAAAATTCAGCAGTCATATAATCAGATACGCCATTTCACTGTTAAAAGTGGGTAACTATCTATCTATCTACCTATGTATGTATCTACATCTCTCTCTCTCTCTCTCTCTCTCTCTCTCTCTCTCTCTCTCTCTCTCTCTCTCTCTCTCTATATATATATATATATATATATATATATATATATATATATATATATATATATATACATAACCCTTTTAAAACATTACAAATTATCTTCGAAAATTGTGAAATTATAAATAAGCAAGAAATTTGTTCATTATTTATAAAACTAAACCCTTACCTATGGCAACATGGATTTTTTAAAAAACAGTGTAAAAAAAGAAAAATGTAAAAATTTAAATTTGTGGAACCAAGGTAGATTCATCAGATGCTAATTATCTTAAATAACCACAAATAAACGGTGTGGTTATATCTTCGCATTAGCCATAAACCTAAAGAACATGAAAATAGAACTAAGACAAACGCATATATATATAGAGAGAGAGGGAAAGAAAGAGAAAGAAAAGTTCGTAAATTCATAGACAAAAAACAATGTTTTTTTAGGCAGAAGTATGCCCACAGAAAAGTGGTTGACGACCTCTGTTATAACATTTGTGTGGAGAAAATTCAGCTTCAACCTGTTGAACAAACAAGAAAGGTACATTTTAAAATTAATCCAAAGTGACTCTGTAAATTATAGATTGTGAAATATGATATTTTCTGTTGAATTATTTTATATAAAATAATTTAATCCTCAAGTACAAAGTTTAGACATGTAAAGCCGTAGTTGGCCTCAAAGCACGAAATGCTTATATGCTACAAAGGATTGAATATGTAGATCTCTTTTCAGGCTCAAAAGAGCGTTGAATGTTGAAAAATATACGCCTCTAATCGTACTATCAGATCAGAGCGATCAATGCCCAAAACATGCATACTCTAAACACTGCGTTAGCAAGGTAAGCGTGAAGCGGAACACTGTTGGACTAAGTTATCTTTAAAATTATGACGAAACGCACTCCGCCCAAGTATGCGATGCTACCAAAGCGAACTAACAGCTTTTGTATCTTTTAAAGCGCTTCTTTGCTGAGCTTGAACGGCAAACTGTGCCACCGCACAAGAGACGGTAATGCTTCAAATTTTAGATACAAAACAGAATTGCAAAAGTTTTAGTTCCTGTCTCTTTCTTCGAGTGTAGTTTTCTCTTTTTGGACTTTCAGAGAACACTACAATGCACGAACTTTTCAAAAGAGAGTTTCCTTTCACGAAATTTCGGCATTCAAGATTACGAAAGAGAGAATCGTTCCTGTCATGTAGTAAATAGTATTTCATTCATTTTAAACTATACTTAAGTTAATTTAAATGCAATTTCAAAGAACCATTTTATGACTTGGATGGTTTAAAACTCCAAAAAAGCTTTTCCCTAAAGATAAAAGTAATAATAATAATCATTTATGCAAGAACAATAACAACATAGGGATATGCATGCTGACAGAAGTACCATTAACTTTACTTGTTCTCAATCAGTTAATAAACAGTAGAAAAAAAAGGCTAAAAATTAATTTAAAAATATTGTATCAGTGAAATATAATTTAATGTTTACTATAACGAATATAAAGATTTCAATCTTTAACTCTTCACGCATGATTTATTCTATTTTTATGAAAAAAAATTATTTGAAATCGATATATCGGTCTAATAATGGGAAAAATAGTAAAAAAAAAAATAGATAAATTTCCAATTTTCAACTGAAATTTGATATTTTATGGCGTGTAATCTATGTACACAGATAGGATTTTTAAATACTGTATTGCTATATTTTGCAACTAAATGAGCTTAAATTAATTCATTTTATCTGCTTAACACGCTGCAATTTTTTGTTATGTTAGTAATTTTAACTGTTCAATAAAAATAATGAAAGTAAATTTTGCCTTAATAGCTTGATCGATTTTTTTTCCGAAGAAAAATTTTTTATTTTTCTGTTAATTACAGCCTTCTGACATGGCCAAAATAAGAATTATTCCAATCATTGGACTGTTCTTAACCCATTCGTGCCCAGCATCTTTTGCGTAAATTTTATTTGGTTGGCACCACTATTTTTAGAAGATTTAAGTTTAGTTCATTAATCACGAAAATGCATCATTTAAATAAAATAATTATTGCTTTTATTTTTTACCGGTGTCAAAAACTGTGCTGAAGCGTCCCTAAAAAGGGACGCTAGGCACTAATGGGTTAATCAGGGTTAGCGATCGCATTGGCCAAATTCATGGCACATAATGAGAATTATAGTGTTTTTTGGTGTGTGGCAGATAGTGCAGTGATGAGTTATCTTTGCCTAGCGTTACATTCTTGGGAGGCTGCGAATTATTTATAATTTTCTTCTTTTATTATAACATGAAAATTGCATGAAATAATTATCTATAATTGTCTTTATCTGTTCCTGAAAGATGACATAAGAGAAATATTTATTTGCTTAAATAAAGGTTTTTGTTCGTAATTTATTGATTTTTCACTTTGCAAGATGGTGAAATATAAAAAGTAAGTTTTTTTGTGTTTATTCTACCAAGGATCCAAATAAATAAGTAATATATTTAGCTTGTAGACTTCTTTAAATGCCTATCTTTTTCAATTATAAAATTCTATGTTCATGTTATTATGCATTTATATATTTTTGTAACGTATAAAATATACTGCACTAGGCACGAAGGAGTACATATGGGATTTTACTAACAAATTGAACAAAACTAGGCACGAAGGAGTACATATGGGATTTTACTAACAAATTGAACAAAACAAAAATTAAATTCCAGGCACAAATGGATTAAACTAGTTCTCTCTAACTTTCCCTCTCCTTTTTTATATAAAATATTTGCATTGGAGATAAGTTGTTAATTCTTCTTTAAGAATAGAATGTTTTCATGGCACTTTCGTGGAATGTATCTTACCAAATCCTGGGGAGAGGTCGAAATCTTCTTGGGTTGCAGGCCAACTAGAAATTTGTGCACAGAGGAGTTTGATCCATCCGAGTTTTGCTCCCGTTATCTCCACTTAGTTCTAGTAGTTAAGAGTTATTATATATATATATATACGTAGTCCACCGTAAAATAAAAGGATATATACAAAAAGCCACCCAAAAATGTTTACAAATATTCAATATAATCTCAATTAATTCTTCCGTTTCAGTTTCGGGTTCACACTACATTTCAAAAGAATGTCCTGCATATTTTTTAAAGGAAAAAAAAAACTGTATTAATGAGAATATAAATGTTTTCTTTATACAAAAACGTTATATTGATATTAGTGATATAATTGTAGACTACTTTTACATATTTGTATTTAAATGTGGATTAATAGTCTTTCACTTCGGGTTTGGGTTGAGTTTAGGATTGACTTCAAGCAGAATTTTCGGTTTGGGACAGGTACAACTAGACCTCGGGAAGGACCTCAGTTGGAAGTCAGTTAATTAGGTAACACTTTATAAACGAGTACAAAATAAAACAGTGATTTTAACGTAAAATATATTTTGTTCGTAACTTATTTGAAAAGAATGAATATTTCTTATAACATCAATTGATGTTATACAAAATTGATCTTTCAAGAAATAAAATAGTAGTTAAAAAATACCTGTAGGGAAAGTGCTAATTAAAATTTTACAATTAAAATTATTATTTTATCGGTCGAATGTAGGAAAGAGAATGTAGGACATTATTATATATTTTAAAAAATGAAAGAAAGAGAAAAAATATACTTTTCTCTAAAGAAAAAAGTATACTCTTTAGTGTTTGAGAGAATGCGTTTTACATCTTGACATTTCAAAATAATCAATATAAACGTGGAAGGAAAAAATAATGTTTACACATTTTAGTTTTGCCTAAGAAAGCTTTTTTTTTAATATAAAATAAATAATATGTTTTAGAAAGATTTCAAAATTTCGATAATATATTAACGTACAGAAGACATAAAGTAGATCATCAGCAGGAATTGCTGGATATAAAACAAACAAAAATATACGTTTCAATCTATTTTCGAATGATAGATAGATAATTTATAAAATAGCGATGTTATAAGGTGCCCTAGGGTAATAACGCCAAGGTAGGTAATAACGCCATGTGCTAATATTTTGCGTCTTTATGAAGGAAGCCGGGAAAATGGTACTACGGGCTCTACGCTAAAACGCCCTGAGTCATTTGAATCAAAGACAACCGCTAGAAGTTCATTTGTTGCATCTGTAGACTTTATCGCTGGAATAAGTACGTAAGAATCAACGCCCGATCTAAAATTTACTAGGTAAGTTATGTAAGGGGAAGACTGTATATTTATTAGGGCATACTGTGTTTATAACAGTAATTTGTAGTACATTTCATGGACTTTCAAATGTTGTGGGAGGTTTATGGATGTGTTCGCCAGGTAACTTGTAGTTTAACCGCTTTCCTGATTTGCCCGTAAGTCATACGGGCAACGTGTTTTTGCCAATCATGATTTATTACTCTCACCAGTAAATTTTTATTGTAAATTTTGTATCATATAATCCGAGCATATTTCTGATCCAATTAGGAAAAATTTCTGTTTTGAAAAACCGGTGATAAAAGATTAAAATTCTGTAAAAGATTTTTAAAATATAGGCACTATTTGAAAGTTTTTTTTTTTTTTTTTTAATTTTGATCATTTAAGTGGTTAAAATATACTACGCAAAAAATATACCTGGCTATTAAAACTATCCATTGGTGCTATTACGCCGGTTGATTCTTTTCAGTGGTGGAACTACAATTTATATTTCATGCACGAGAGACCATTATTGTCGAAAATTGAAAAGAATAAAAAGAAATTTGTATGTCCTAAATGTTGCTAATTTTTTCATGTCAGAAGAATAAAGTATCAAATGATAATTACTGCATCCTGATATCGTAATTAATAAGTAAGTAAAAGCAATTTGTCAGTTTTTCGGGCTGTAGAGTTTGAATCTTTAGCATTATAGAATTTACTTCAATTTATTTCATCTAATTTTACAGTTTTGTTTGCATGGCATTATTACGCACATAAGTGGATAATAGAGCTAAATAGCATTGGTCAAGAAATCACGCCACTACATTTTATGAATACATATCTAATAAAATATTCTTTCTTGTATACTTAGTCAATAAAATGCTGTATCAAATCCTGTATTTGTTTGAAAAAAAAAGTCTAAAATTAAACCATGAAAACTGACAGAACCTTAACGTGGAGTTATTATCTTATATTCCATACAAATTTTCTTAAAATGTATTAAAGTGACTATGAAATTTTATCCAAGGTATTTACAAAAAATTAAATTTGGTTTTAACCACTTCCTGCCTTAAGCGAAAACCCATGTGTGTTTGATTGCTTCCTAGCAAAAACGCATAATAATGAACAAGTGTATTTTCCTCTACATTTTGTGTGTGTAATTTTATTTATACTGTATTTATTCTCTATATTTTTGTGTATATACATTTCATGCTGTATTTTTCTTCTATAGTTTTGCCCATCGAAACTTCTCTGTAGTGCTTTTATGTTTGTTTTTTATATTTATATATTTACATATTTATTATAGTATAGCCACTATGCGAGTTAATCATTTTGTTATTTATTACTATACACATACTTATAATTTATGTGTTCATGCATGTGTACTTAGAAACGAATTAAGACTATCTTTCTTTTTATATTATTTAAAAAAACGAAATGTACCTTTACTCTTGTTCAAACAAATCTATTACATCCGTCTAAGAATGTTAACTAATCAAAATGCACCCTTTCTGTTCACGTCTATATCTTTTTTTGTGCTGTAAAATGTCATCATAAGCAAATCCATCTTCTTTGGCAAAGATGCTCTAAATTCTTGAAGCCATACGAATGATTGTACGCTTAGAGAAAAAAATAACCCTCAGGCCTATTAGAAAGGAATCAAATCTAGAATAAAAATATTAAGAAAAGAAAATGTAAAGTTTAAGATGTTAGGGTCATGTTACTGGCGAAAACTATTAGTTAAATTAACTTCTTTTTATTATTAGCTGTTAGAAAGCGGTCGTGGTTTCTACTATAATTTCAATGATTTTCTCTTCGGGCACGCTCTACTGACCCAGCGCTGATGGCATTTCTGGAAATCTATATCTCGGTATGCTGCTCGTTAATGCAAAAGACGTCTGGTTATGATTTCTAAAATTAGAACAAAATGTCCTTTAGAAGTTTCAGCGTTTTTGACCTTGCACCTGGACATTATGCTAAAAGTGGAAAACGGGATTTGGGAACAGCAATTTCACATAGCTGAGCAGTCTAACACCAGAATAAATGTAATAGAATATAGATATAATTATTTGCAATGTTGTTTTCAATTTGGATTAACTTTAATAATATCACATATTGTGGTTGTCAGACCCAGTACATTTTTTAAAATAATTTTTATTTATAGAGTTAAAATTTTGATTTTTTTTTCTGATGGTTAACCATATCATTAGCAAAAAAAATCACATGATAAAACTTCTAATATATGATTTTAAATATTAAATTAAAAAAATATATAAAAAGTGGGGAAATGTAAAATCGGTTTAATTCTAAGCATTATTTATAGAATTTCATATTTTTTCATTTAAATATGCAGAAATATGTAAGTTTTAATGTTGATTCAGCATTTTAAAAAACATTAATTTAAATAAAAATTTTAAATAGGGTAACACCTCCAGTAATTGGCATGCACCAGTGATTGGCACATTTTACAAACATGTCCTAAAAAAATATTTTTATCCAGTCTTTTAAAAATTTAAGACCATATATCAGTTATATGCTCATTTACGTTAAAGATTATAACTTTGATTTATTTTACAAGATGACAATAGAGCCTAGGAAAGAGAATCAAATCTGGCTTGTATCAAATTAGCCATTTTGTTGTAAATTCTTGTTCTTTGGCTTAAGGAAGGCATGCTTTTCAATTCATTATTATCTGATTTATAATATATTTTAAATTTTAATTGACAACAGTTTTGTTTAGTTAAAAAGCGTTACTTTAATTGTGTAAAAGTATTTTCGACACAAATATTTGGATTTCTGAATTAATGGTAGTTGTCAATTAATGGTGCTTCAATTTTGCTAGTTCCGAGTAATTGGCACCTATTCCAATTACAAGGAATTCGCAAGGAATTTGAGATTAAACCATTTCTTTTGGAAGTACTTTTAAAATTATAGACTAATTTTGTTTATCATTTGTTTTTATTTGAAAATATAAATTTTATCAGTAATTGGAATCCATTAAACCTTCATATGACAATTACTGGGGACAGCATGACAATTACTGGGTATTAATGTAAGTATATTGTATTGTATTAAAGTGTTCACATTTCAGATTAATATGCTGATTTCTTACTCTCAAAAACCTGAAATATGGCATCTTCATCTACAGTAAATTAATTTAAACCGATTAAACCCAATGCAAAATGTAAAATTTTTTTAATATAAACATATGCCAATTACTGGATCACAAGGTGTCATACATTGGTGCTCTAGGTGCCAATTAATGGTGATTTCTGCAACTTTTTATAAATATATTTTTATAAAAATACTTTTTCATTTTTTTTTGCTTTTAGTGGGCAAATTAGATGCACAGATATGCATTCTTTGATTTAAAAATATTTCCAAGTAAATAGCTTATTTCTTTGTAATGAAAATTTAAGTAAGTTTAACGACAAATTCTTAATGTGCCAATTACTGGGGATGTTACCCTATTTAAAGTAAATAAAAAATGATGTAACTTTAAAAGTAATCATATTTTTAAAAGTAAAAAAGTTTTTCGAATTTTCTGAATCAAAATTAAAGTAAAATAATTGAAAAAGACACGCTCCAAGATTGAATTATTTATTTTTAACGGTTTTTGATTTATAACAGTTTATATAGGAAATATGGTGAAAAAATCCATTATGAAGAAAAACGTATTTTCACAAGAAATCATATCCCCTACAGCCATTGTTTGAAAGCTAGATTTTGAAGAAAAAAAAGAAAAAAAAAATCCTGTTTTAGCTGAGATAAAAACATGAATTAAACATCGTTTTAAGTAGAAAAAACAAAGGAATTTTTAATGCTATAGATTTTCTTAAAGAAAATATGAAGATTTTTGAGTTCCGCACCCTCTTAAGTTAAAGCTTGAAAAGAAAAAAAGAATGACAAATAAAACTTCTTTCATTTTTTCCACTTCTCAAAGCTTCAGAATGAATTTTTTTGTACTCATGATTGAAGTTTCGATTATTTATTTTTCTGTTGCTTTTTGAAAAATTAGTAAGTATTGTGATTGTTTTTTATAATTCTTTCAAGACCATGGTGAATGTGTATACCACGCGGCCGGCCTTCTTATTAAAGGGTTACGGGTTCAAGATACATTATGGAGCTCATATTTTTGTAGCTTTTATCTCCATAAGCAACATAATTTTATTTTCGTTGCGAACACTTTAAGAACGAATCAGTGGTGCATTATGCTTGCTCCAGCCTTTTGACTTGCTCTGGGTCTACGTAAAATCACTTTTCTATTCGAAAACCAAAATATGCAAAACTTACTTTAGCATGTCTAGTATGGAATGTACACTGTTAAAAATCTTGTTATAATTTGAACCAAATTTTGTTGCTCAATAGCTGTCACTGTAAGTTGGTGAAATCTTCAACCAATATTTGGAGATCCTGTTGAAGCATAGTTCCAATAGTTTGAACGAGGTTGAAATAGGAAGCTCCAAATGTTCGTACGAGATTTCACCATCTTATGATGGCAGCTACTGAGCACCAAAATTTAGTTCAAACTAGAGCAAAATTTTTAACAGTATACGAATATTTTGAGAAGTCGAAATGCCATAAAAAAGTCACTGCAAAATATTTTAAAAAAACTTAATTTTCTGTATTTATGCATAAAATATTACATGTTACACATTTAAAAAATAAAATAGTTTTATTTGATCAGAGCCCAATTTATGATAAGGTATTTGAGGACATCTCCGGAAGCCCACTGCAGAAGAGGACACTAAAAACTTAAGTACACCCCGTTTCTTCAAGTTACTACACCAATCTCTGCATTAGATGGTAAATAAATTATAGAATTGTGAATTTCAAACGAATTTTCAGATACTTTTCCATAAACACAAACAGCATATTTTTCGAGTGCCTTCCTGTAAGTTTGAATTTTCTAACTAAAGGCTAAAACAGGAATTAAAAATATTTATTTCACTTTTAAACCCAAAAACTTTAATTACTAGAATAGAGAATTGTTATTATTATTCAATTAGTAATCTAAACCGGGCGACTATATATATTGAACATTACTAGAAAATGAGGCAATATGGGCTCTAAAATTTCATTTCTGTCAGAAATGATCGATGAATAAAATAGAAAATATCTCCTGCCAAGAAGAGACACCATTTTTCTCTAGCATGGCTGAAATAGGCTGACCCCCTGTTTCACCCATCAAAGGAAACAAGGATTTAACTTACTGTTTCTACAAGCAATAGGCCAGTCTGGGAACTTCAGAGGTTTAATCTTTTTCTGTCATTTTAGACGTTAAAAGAGAAAGAAAGAGGGGAAAAAAAGAACTAGATAGGAAGCACATCTTGCACATGCAACCACCGAGAAGACATTTCACAATATCAGATCTTCCATGTTTAGAAACGAACAGCAATAAATCACTTTCAAAGTAATAAGTCAACTTTTGCAAATGTTTTCTGAATTTTTCGTTTTATGTAAATAGTTATATAGAATGCATAAGTACATTATGAGTACAGAATGCATAACTGTAAATATGAGTGCAGAATGAATAACTATATATGTGAGGAAAGAATGTCCAAAAAAGGCTGAAGTACACTTTAACTTTTTTTTATTTGTTGGTGATAAGCAGGCAACATGAATTGTACAAATATTCAAAATAAAATAAGAAATAAGATCACATTAATAAAATTGTCTTTCCATTAATTTTCAATGAATTACACAATTTTAATTTTTAATTGAACCATCTAGGAAAAAAATGGTTAATTAACAAAATTATCTTTTTGATCTTTTTCCTTACAAAAGATGGCATGCCTCTCTTTTATAACTGAGTAAATTATGCTATTATAAACTGAAGCTATGAAATTAGAAATGTAAGTTTGTGACATAATAACAAAAAAGTTTGAAACTGAATGATAATACTTGCGCGGAAGTTTTGCTAATTTTGTCTAGTCTCTAGATGTAATCATGGATTTCTTCATACTTTTAATATATTGAACTTCTTATTTTATTTGAAAAAATAAAATAAATAAACGGCTATATGTATTTACACATGCGCCTAATTTGTTTCTTTATATGATTTTTGCTTGTGAACTGCCTTATTTGGATGCATTTTCGATGAAAATTTTTACAGATCTCATCATAATTTTGGCCTAATTTTATCTAAAAATACCGTCATCAGTTTATATATTTTGCATATTTACACTAATAAAACAACGTTTTAAATGAAAAAAAAAATGCTTATGTTATTTTTTTTATTTAGGCAAGAATTTTCTAATTGACGAATTTTGTCTGGAGTGGACGTGTGAAAATTTAAAAAGGGCTACTTTTTGAAAATTTATATTTTAGTCTTATTTTCTACTTTATTTTGAACGTTTTTAAATTTTACACTACCTACATATCCCCAACAGATAAAAAAATTAAAGCGAATTTGAACCTTTTTGGAACACCGGCAGATATACATACATTTGAAATTAAAAATAACTTACAGGTTCGTATAATATGTACAATTTTGTTTCCAAGATTTCTAGGAAAAAGTTTATGCGATAAGTGCATTTTTAAAATTTAATATTGTTAATCCGGAGAAAAACTATTAAATTCATGCAGATCTATATTTTGTAGACATATTTTAACAAACTGGACAAATAAGGAAGACAAACAAATTACTTTCTAATAGCATTCAAAAAAGTATATTTTAAGTTTATTGTATTATTAAATAATTAATGCAATAACAATAATTGATTATGTTTGCGTTATTGTATAATTCATTAGGTGAAAGAGGACAAACCCCTTGTTTCAACCATCAGAGAAATAACGATAAGTCTAAGGATGAACTTATTGTATCTACATAGTCTGGAAAGTACATCGTTTTAGCCTCTCCCTGTCATTTCAGAAACAGACGTAAAGAAAGAAAAAAAGAGAGCACAAAAAATATATAGTTAGTACTCCTTGCGCATGCATCGAACAAAAAAGTATTTCACAAGCATCAGACCTTCCTTTGTGTGCAAAAGAACTGTTAATAAATAAGTTTTAAAAGTAATAACTGAACCCTGCAAATTCATTTTTTTATTATACAGAAAGCATGACTGTTTCAAAAACTAAAAATGAATAAATAAAACCAGGGAATTTTTCAAGATTTCTAGTATCTTTGGACCATTTGTGAGACAAGTGCATTTTAAAAATCTAATCACCATTTTACGCTGCTAATGCGAGCCAGGAAAGCAGATAAAAATTATGCAAGCCATGTTCATTTTATATATATTTTTTCTAATTCAGTGGATTATTATGTATGGATCTTTTTTTCTCTAGAAGTGATTTTTTTTTTAATCGAAAGAGGAATTTTACTACATATGTTCGCCACAAATTCCAGCATAATTTTGTCAAAGGAGGTATTATTAAGGATACAGTATGTTCAACACTGTTTTTATAGGCAATACGTACATGAAAATGATTCTGTTCTAAATTGCAAAATTTTACAAACTGGTTTCTCAGAAAATTCACATTTAGAATTTTTTAAATGCACCTAGCTTAATTCGCGTATTTATTCAGAGTATTATCAATTAAGTTCAGTTATTGCGCTCTCATTATCATATTACTAAAGATTTAATTAATTATTGAAAAACTGAACTAATATCATTATTTTTGATTAAAAACTATTCTATCCTAACATATGAAGTTTTTATGTTGTTTTTCTGTTAGATGTTTAAAACTAGTAAAATAACTAAAATGAAAAATATTTTGTTCAAAATAGATAAATGGTGGAAGTTTAAGACGTTTTTAAGATGCTCTATTTCATTGAAAAAAAATCAATCCTAAAACAATGGAGAAAAAGTTTTTAAACAAAAAATTATTATAATCCTGATATTTTTTACCATATAGTCTACATCTAAATTGTAAGATATCTAGCTACAGTTAGTACAATTAATTTTGGATAAATTAAGTGTATGATTTTTTTAACTTAAGATTTACTTTAATTATACATAAAAATAATTGTTTCTTTCTTTCAAAGTTATAAAATGATTCTTATAAATTCCAAAATTAAATTATTTTGAAATCAAAATATTTGTTTTATGACTAACTGTAAAAAAAGAGAAAAAAATTGTACGCAAAATAATAACATAAGTTAAGAAACGTATAAAAAATTAAGTATATTTAAATTTCAAAGCTTTGAACCATAATTTCAAAATGTAAAAAACATTTTTAAGAAATCCCTTTTTATCAGAAGTTCTATCAGAAATATGCAAAATATTAAAAGCAAAGGATAGAAAACATTCGTAACCATTTTTAAAATTAAATCTGGGACGATTATTTAAAGTAGTTCTTAGTTTAAGAAATGTAACAAAATTTTAGTTGATTTAATTTCACAAATTTCAAATTTCAGAAGATTTACAAATTTACTAAAGCCAACAACAGTTTCATTTCAAAATTTAAAAAAATAGAATTTCGTAATATGGCCACTTATATCACTTAAAGTTCTTCACTTCTAAGAAATGAGATTTTTATTCTTTTCAAAAGGAAAATTTTATTTGAGTTAAAATAGAAAATAAACAGAGTTAGTGCGAAACGTGAAATACCGTGAGCGCATGCCATGCGATCTACGATTTTTTACTCTGAAAAAAAAAAAAAATAAAAGAATAAAGGAAAAACAGGAAAGACACTAAACACATGTATATAAAAATCTGAAAGATATATTGTATTGTTCTGTTGAAAAAACATAAAAAAACTGAAACACGTACACGAGAACATTGCAATAAATTCGTTATAAAATTATTTGGGCATTTTTTGAATAACCGCGAATGCAACGCGTCATTATAAATCGCGAACATGCTTATCAAAGCAGCACGTCAAGCTAGTTTTAGAGAGATGCTACGATAATGGGATTAGACTCGTATAACGATCATTTGTATTCTAGAAACAAAATTAGCGTAGAAAGCATAATAAAATGAAATGAACCAAATTGATTAAGACCACGTAAATAATATGGTTAGATACTGATGACGGGTATGTAATTCACGAAGGAAATTGAAAATACTAATGTTTTCCTTTATAATTTTGAAGATTTTAAAGTTTTAAATGAGAATTCCTTTGATAACGTTTATAAACTGGTCGTTTCTTCAGTGATAAAAGTATTCAGTATTGAATAGCCCATTTTCCCAGCAGAATTAACTTTAATTTAAATTTGCAAAGGTAGCTCTAAAATTATTAAAATAATTTGATCGTGCGCAATTTGTTGAGTACTATACAATGCTATTTACCCTAGAAAATATATTTTAATTAAAAATCAAAATAAAAAGATTCATATGTTCACGGAAACAGATAGGAATAATGAGAAAATATAAGATTATAGACTTTATTTCCAGATTAATTTAAAATATGCTCTATTTACTACAAGAAGAATTTATCATGAAAAACTGATGATTGTTAGGAGCATCAGGTTTTTAAATCTTCAGTCTTTTATATTATAGTGTTATATATAGATTTATATTATACTTAAAGTGAATGGCGAAAGACTTATCAAGCTTTAAAGTATAGAGCTTTCATATTAACTATGTTTGATATAAAAATAATGAGTCATTAGAATAATAAGAATAATAATAAATTCAGATTAATATAATCAACATTCGAAATAAAGCCAAGAAAATAACTGAAATAGGGATACTACAGAATTGTTATCAATTGGAAAGTGATGGAAAGAAAACTTACTAAGAAATCAGAACAGTGGATTAGTCAGGATTTATTTTCCGGAGAGGGGAGGATCCAGATTTTTTCTTCAGTTTATGTACACAGTAAAACCTTCTAAGAAGGCATCGTATGATGCATATTCTAATTTAGACAGATTTCCGTGTTAATTTTTGTGTGTCTGTAAGGTTACTCTTTTAATTGATTGAAAGGAATCTTTCTTTTGAGACGAGTTTTCGTCATAGGAATGTTCCCATTTACATGTTTCTCTGCATATTTATGCATTAAAACCTATTA
The DNA here is from genome assembly GCA_964019185.1 of Maratus speculifer. Lineage (NCBI taxonomy): Eukaryota > Metazoa > Arthropoda > Arachnida > Araneae > Salticidae > Maratus > Maratus speculifer. The sequence continues at coordinate 194,746,596 of OZ025299.1, forward strand.
AGACGCAATCTCAAGCGATCAGTAAAAACTCCGTTTTAGACAGGTTAACACAACGGGCTAGAAATACTTTTCGTCGGGACCATGAACCTTTTTCTATCATGGCAGGATTGCGTTATAGACACATGCCGTTTCCAAGATATTATAAACATACTTTTTAAGTTACAGCTACACATAGAGATATATACTATATATATAATAAAACCTGTGAAAAAGGATCCTGTTTATAAAGTAATACTCTCTTAGTAGAAAAGCTTTTATGATCCCGGGAAAAATAATATCATACAATTAATGTACTACAGAAAAACCTGCGAAAACAAACACTGTAAAGTAATTCTGCTAAAATGGATTCCTACTTATACGCGAAAAAGCGGAAAACTGTCTAAAATGGAAAGTCTTTTGATCTTTTACTATTCTGTCTTGACTTGTTTTATTATATTTTAATAAGAGGTAATATCATGTGTAATTACAATTTATAAGTAACAAGTCTAATAATGAATTTACTTTTTTTTAATTCTATGCAGCAGAATTAAAACAGTTCATAACAACATAACATTGCTAATTATAAAATTAGAAAATGGAACTTTGAACTAACCAACATTATTAAATCCATTCAAACTCAACGTTTCACAAACTCAATTTACAGGTTTTAATTTACATAATGCTTCTGAGTTAATTTCATTTACACAGTAAAGCCTGCAAAAACAAAATTTGTGCATAATGATAACCTGACTTAAGCCGAAAAAAATGATGATTCAAACTAAAAAAATATGATACATTTTTTTAAACAGCTAAGATGACAACTATCTAAAATTTTTTAATCTGTTCAAAACTTTTTACTATATTTGTATACATAATTCTGTAAAACCGTTTCTTATTCATAGTAGGTGGGGGTGAGGGCAGAGGAAGCTCTTTTAATAATGCCACTGAAGCAGAATTGATTTTGAAGACACAGAGCAAAATACCTCCTCTTAATCAGAGAAATTAAGTTGGCGAGACAATTTATTTTTAAAAATTCAAATGCTTACAAAAATATTTGTTCAACAATTAGAGATTATGATTTGCAGCTTTTAGATAAATTTTTCGAAGTCATTGCTTTAATATTTTATGCTCATATAATTTAATTCATTCTGTAATCCGATTCATACTGTAATCTGATCATCTGTAAGTAGAATGAAACAAAATGAACAAATAAAAATTAATTCCGTACTTGTTTGCGAAATACACATGATTTATAATATGATTAAATAAATTAAAGCTGTATAAAATATTTTCAACATAGTATTTTATTTTACAAGGATACATTTAGCTTCAATCACTCTTTCTATCCCTTCGATAAAATCAAGAGATAGATATAAGCTATAGAAAACGCTTGAGGGAACAAAAAGAGATCTACACTCTAAATAACTAATGCTTTCAAACATCTCTGCAAGTAACTTTCTACAATAAACAAGAATTGTGCTATTTTTTTGCATGGAACAACAAAAACAAAAAGGTTTCGTCTGGCAAGACGTCTATATTAGTTGTAGTGGTTTCAATTGTTTTATGCCTCTGCTTGAATGGGGTCTCAAATTTTCTACAAGAGAGAATATTCTTTCTTGGATTTTAGCTTTTTAAAAGACATTTTCCAATTTTATTTGAAAAATATTTTTACACAGGAAAAGTTTTGTTTCTAAGATTATCATTATTTGTCTATTAAAATCTAATGCGCATAACTGAAACTATGCAGTACCTGATTAAAAAATTTAAGGGTGTATTAAAAAAAAACAATTTTCCATCCTCAACATCTCGAAATTTTTTGATACATTTCCAGACTAATTTTTAAAAGTAAAAACATGAAACTTGCTGATCTGTTTTTTGAAGAGATGTATAAGTGGCCGCGTGATTTCATTTTTCGCTCAATTCATTAGAATTTTACCTACAAACAATTATTTTCTCGGTAGGACCATTGTTTTCGTTCCCAGGTAACTCACTTCGGAAAATTTGGACCGGAATATGTTTCAGTGTACAAAGACCTTCTTCCGATTTCATTTTTATATAAAAAGAAAATCAGGCAATAACTATATTTTTAAATTAAGCATTATTTAGAATAAAACTGACACGATAAGGAAAAAAATATTGGACTTCATATTCAATTTCAGTTCCAGTACCATTTTTTACTACAATTTTTAAAAGAGTACGAACACTTTGTATAAGAATTTTGCTTAAACGAAATGGGAAATATTTCAACAAGGTTACGCTAATTAGCCTTATTTAATAAGATACGCAATACGCATACATCCCCTTTTTTGAAGTAAAACAATTAAGAAGGCCACTTGAAAATAAATTTAAGCTTGATCTTACTTAATGAATTATCAATATAGAAAGGCAAGATGAAGAAACGAGCAGTTTGAATATAGGGAGTTCTAGCATGTGTATAACAGTTAAAAATAAGAAACAGGGTGAATTTAAGCCAGCATCCTTTTATACCACGGTTTCTAGAATGCATTTCTAGATTTTTTCCAGGTACTGTAACTTATGGATTCAAAAATATCAGCTGTTCCACTCCTAGTTGAACTTTAATTTTCGTTCCTATGTTTATTAATAATGAAGATATTGAAAGATATTTTGAGAAGATTTGATTTGATTTGTTTAAAATATGATAGCACAACAGAAAATTCTATTTTAGATGAATTCTATCAGTTATTGTGTGCGTCTCTAAGGTATTGGCTGCTGCAATTCAAAATATCGCGTTGCCTTTAACCCATTAGTGCCTAGCGTCCCTTTTTAGGGACGCTTCAAAAGGTGCATTCAGCACAGTTTTTGACACCGGTAAAAAATAAAAGCAATAATTATTTTATTTAAATGATGCATTTTCGTGATTAATGAACTAAACTTAAATCTTCTAAAAATAGTGGTGCCAACCAAATAAAATTTACGCAAAAGATGCTGGGCACGAATGGGTTAACAAAGTTTAGTCTGAGGAGTTAAAAAGTAGTCACATCCAAGAAACCGGAACCTTCCGTGTTGTCGTAACACTTCGACAAAACATGTAGAAAGCTGATAAAATTTTGCTAAAAAGGTTTCTTATTGTAAAGGTTATAAACGAAAGTCCATCTGATTCTGGCTACAGTACATACAATGCCACCGAACTGAACTTCTAAGAAATTTTAGCGGTCACCGTTTTAAATGCATATTTATTAAGTGTTTGCTGAATCAGACTTTTTTAAACATAAACGAGAGTTTAACTAAAATTGAGAATAATTTTTTTTTTTGTTTAAGATATATCATACATTTTTTTTTTTGTAATTATGTAATACGAATTTTTGTAGATCTTTTTTAAAAGGTGTGGCACATTTAATTTCGCAGGACGCATAGAGAATAAACTTAGAAAAGAACAAATACCAAGATTTCAAAAAGCGTTGAGAACAAAATGCCAGAAAAATGGAAAAGAATTTGGCAGTAAAAAACATTAAAACTGTGCAAATTTCATTCCCACACCAAATGAGGGGATGTGGGAGTTTTCTTTTAAAACAAAATTTAAGATTATTATCTCAATTTTTTTTTTTTTTTTTTTTTTTTTTTTTTTTTTAACGCTAACTGTGTGCGAAATTAAAATATGTCAATATAGCAGGTTTCGTAATTTATTTTTTACGTGCATTGTAATTCCATTTATTATAAAATAATTCATTAAATAAAATTAATTTATTAATTTAAAAATAAAATTAATTTCTTATAAAATAATTTAATAAAATAATACCGGAAACGACTTATTTAAATGCCCTTTACCAGTTGTCATTATTACTAGGTCGTTCCCAAAAGTTTACTTTTTTAATTTGATCAATTTAGAAAATGAATATAATATTAACCATGCAATTATTTCTATCTTTTCATTTTTAACGATATTATATACATCGATGGAAAGACGTATTTTTTTAACCACCGTTTTCAAGTATTTATCGGATGACTTCACTGCTATTTTCATCAATGAGCTTGTGTATTAAACTTATGAACTCTATTTTGTGTTAGAAGTATGCCACGTTTTACAGACTGGAAAAAAATCAAAGGGTTAGGTCATACGCATTACGTGTTAAAGAAGAATGCCGTGTTACATTCTATTATTGATTCGACTCGGTACCTTTTTGAATTTCGCTTTAACCAATTTGTTGCTGCCCTTTTCTACCGGAATATTTACAAATGAGAAAAAAATGACAATTAGAAAAGAAATAATTATAATATTATTGAAATAAGTAAATTCGTTTTTTATTTAACTAATGGAAAATGGTCAGTGAAAAGATATTTTATTTTTATTGCGAAAATAAGGATTAAAAGAAAAGAAAATGTCTGTTAAAAAAGTATACGAACCTAACTCATATTTTCTTTTTTATGTAATTAAAAAAATGTTTCAATCAAAGTAAAGAATATTCTGTGTTATAGTACACAAAAATGCAACAACTCACACAAATGAAATTAGTTCGAAAAAGTAAAACACCAGTATAACAAAAAAGTGTTAAAAAACTGTTACAAAATTATAGGTTTTGTTCTGTTAATTTTTTCATGTAAAAATAAAAAATAAATAAATAAAAGATTCACGAAAAAGAAAGAAAATTTCAATTTGTGAAAATTCAATTATCATCCAGCTACTTTTTGAAAGCAAATGAAATTCAGTTCACTGTATCGCCAAAATCTTTCAGAATATTTGGCTGACCCTCTATAGTTGACTATTAAATTATGTAAAAGAATTTAGTTATATTTCGCGCATGCTCAGTTAAAAGATTTTGTATTAACTTTCATATTTAATGAAACATTTAATATATTTATATTATGAATTACACAGTATTCTTTCTATTGTACTCTGTTAAATTTCCTGAAAGTGTTGCTAAATTTGGTTAAAAACTCTGCGTAATAATTATAATAATAAAATTAACAGCAATAAAATACAGAAATATCTTGAATTTTTAAAAGAAAACTTTATATATCTATGTATATATGTGCAACTCTAAAACAAATGAACTCAAAGATCCACTAATTCATGTGTTATATGAATACATCATTTCATGTTATTTTGTAGGGGATCATAAATATTATTTTTTAATCATTTTTGTAAGGCTACCCTAAATGCTTTCGTGATCTTCATTGGAAAATATAAGGGCAAACATTTTCCTGAAATTGCAGAAGAAATTCTCAAATATTTCTCTAGATATTCTACAAAACATCTAAAATCAAAAGTGTCCAGTAACTTTTGGTCATATAGTGTATGTTATTGTTATATTATAAACTGCAAAACGTGTATAATAAATGTATCAAGTCTTATCTTTACATTACAAAAATGATTTTTTTAAAACTCTGAGTAACTAGTCTCTGCAGAATCTAAGTAGGCATTGGACAATACTTTTTATGTTCCAAGGTTAATTCTTTACTGTAGTTGAATGTGTTAGATAGTGTTTATTTAATTCATGCTTTTTCATGACCGAGTTACGGTCGTAATGTTGGATCAGTATTTTTCTTAGCTTTTACAGCTTTTATTTCGCAAAGAATTATTTCGCTTTTTACATCATTCATCATATATAGTAAAGGGAGGGAAAGGAACAATTTGCATCTTTTATTAGATCTAAAGGTGAAATAAAATTAGAATACCTACCACCTCTTGAGAAAATAAAATTAATATAAAAAATTTAAATCATAATTGGTCAATTTCTTTACACTGCCGCATATTGATAAATTTCTAATTTACTTCAATTTCTTTTTTTACCTGTATCTAAGACTGTTTTCTTGACAGGTAAAATGAAAAAAGGATTAGATAATTTACTTGAAAAAAATTGAATGGCTTTATTTTATTTCTAATTTAATGTAAAATATGTATGATCCTTTTAATATATAAACCTTATCCACTCTACCCACACACATAAACTTTGAAGTGCAAGTAATTAATTTAATGTAAAATAAGTATGATCCGCTTAATACATAGACCTTCTAAATCCTGCCCACACGCATCTACCTTTGAAATACAAGTAACAACTCAATTAAAATCAAAAGTTTTAATCTCCTTTCCAAAGATCATTCATGAAAAGGCATCGTTAATTTTCTTCTCAATAACACAGAGAAGCTTTGTAAAATTCGTTATAATAATATATACTTATAAAGATTAGATGCATTCTTAGGAGAATAAATACGCTAAATAAAATCATTAGCAACTTTTATCTATATTAGAAATTGTTCAAAACGTATAAAAAAGGTGTTTCTAAAGATTTCTTTACTCATAAAAAGCTCAGAACTCCATTCATAGTAACATATTTATTGCTAATTACATCAGCCTTAGAACTGGAATGGTTTCTGAACTGTAACATTACGGAAGAAAAACCTTCCATGCGGCATAGATCGGAAAAATTAATGCACATATTTCACCGGTATATCTTTTTGAAGGTCACGATGCCATCTTAAATGACTGACTGGGAATGGGATAAAACACTTTTGAAATAGATCACAAAGAAAAATTTCGTCACGACTTTCTCTGGATCCCAACACGCTTAGGTTGTGTGTTTTGTAATAAAAAAATAAATAAAATAAAATAAAGAAACCTGTACCTGAGACTGTCTTCTTGACAGGTGTAAGGAAAACACTTTAAGTGATTTACTTGCAAAAGAAAACTACCTTTATTTCAATTTTAAATTAATGTAAAATATGTATGAATGCGAGTGTGGACAAGCGTAAAAATTATTGCTATTATACTAGTTCCGGCTTTTGATATGAGTTGTCAATAGTTTCGTGTGATATTTTATGCATTCAAAATCTTATAAATGATAGGTCATTACAAAAATATTAATGTTATTGAAATATACAAATCTTACGAAAATGACCTCAGATTTTTGTGTGAGATTCTGAAAGACAATTTCACATTAAGTCTGCAGAGGGTAAATATTCGAAAAAGTTAAAGAAAACATTTCAGATGTTGTTTTGAAATATTATTTCTAGACATGATTGAAAAAAAAAAAGAAAAGGAAAATGTAATCACTACAGAATTCTTTTTAGGATGTTGAATAATGTATGTAGAATATACATAATAAAAAAAATCCCAATGGTTCAAATATATTGCCAGTTTTATTGCAAGATTTGGGATATGCAGAAAAATTCAAAATTGGGTTTTGTATATGTGCAAAGTAATGAATATGTTTCACACATATTAAACTATGAGCAAAACTATTCATTTTTTTCTCTAAAAAATATTAATTTTTTTTAAATAAATATTTCTAAATCCAAAAGGTAATTTAATATTTATTCAAACCGGCAGAAAATATGGAAATCAAATCTAAAGTTTAAAATATTTATTTAAAAAAAGAAGTTAGTTACTTTCAATAATTTATCTCTTTAAAGAAATATATGTATAAATGTATCATACATATATATATATATACATATATAAGTATTTATCCATTTCAAACACATAAATAAAAAAAAAGGACAAGAAAGCTAAAAAATGTAGGTAGAACTTTGTTGATTCATCAATGAAATATTTCTCAAATAAAGTATAAAACTTCTTGTTGATTATGCTAAGAAAATTAATATTAAGAAAATGCACACTGTTTCCTGGTACGTGATGGAGAAACCACAATAATAAAAAAAAATCTACATTGAAAAACAAAAATAATATAATCTTATGTGAAAAAACATACTGACACAGTTCTGTTAAATTCTTCAATAATGGTATTCCTCATTGTTCATGTTAATTACTGGACAAAGAATACTTTTTAAAAATCGTTTTAATATTTGTCTCTTTAGATAAAAAATAATATGAAAATGAAAATAAGGCGCATTTCATTTTTAATCTAGAGCATTTTTTTTTTCGAAATGTAAAATTACAAAATAAACTTTGTCTTTTCATATTTCCTGGTTAAGCAACAAAATGTGCCACTTTAAAAAGGCGATTTAATAATTTATTATTTTTATTAAACCTGTGAAAAAACATTACTGACACAGTTCTGTTTAATTCCTTAATAATGGAATTCGTCATTGTTCATGTTAATTACTGGACAAAGAATACTTTTTAGCTCACAGGCTATCATAGCCTGAGAGCTTATGTGCCCGTCCGTTCTGTATGTATGTTCGTATGTACGTAACGCGATAACTCATGATAAAAATATCCGATCCACTTGAAATTTTGTATGTAGGTATATCCTGACAAGGCGCTTCCCTGATTAGTTTTTGGAGTTCATTCGATATGTATAAGAGGGGGAACGGGGGGCTCATGCCCCCCGTTAGTTGATATAGATGGGATTTTCATGCAGAATTAAGTTTTCAAAATTTAGATTAGGATCGTTCTGATGAGGCGATTCCGTGACTGTTATTAGGTGTTCATTGATTAAGTATAAATAGGGGGAACAGGGGTTCTAATGCCCCCTCCCGTTAGTTGATATAAATGGGATTTTCATGCAGAATTAAGTTTTCAAAATTTAGATTAGGATCATTCTGATGAGGCGATTCCGTGACTGTTATTAGGTGTTCATTGAATAAGTATAAATAGGGGGAACAGGGGTTCTAATGCCCCCCCCCCCGTTAGTTGATATAAATGGGATTTTCATGCAGAATTAAGTTTTCGTTCAAAATTTAGATTAGGATCATTCTGATGAGGCGATTCCGTGACTGTTATTAGGTGTTCATTGAATAAGTATAAATAGGGGGAACAGGGGTTCTAATGCCCCCCCCCCCGTTAGTTGATATAAATGGGATTTTCATGCAGAATTAAGTTTTCGTTCAAAATTTAGATTAGGATCATTCTGATGAAGCGATTCCGTGACTGTTATTAGGTGTTCATTGAATAAGTATAAATAGGGGGAACAGGGGCTCTAATGCCCCCCCCCCCCGTTAGTTGATATAAATGGGATTTTCATGCAGAATTAATTTTCGTTCAAAATTTAGATTAGGATAATTCTGATGAGGCGATTCCGTGACTGTTATTAGGTGTTCATTGAATAAGTATAAATAAGGGGAACAGGGGTTCTAATGTCCCCCCCCCCCTTAATTTATATAAATGGGTTTTTCAAGCAGAATTTTCAGATTTCGTTCAAATCTCTGAATAGTTTTGGAAGTTTAATGGTTAAGTATAAAAGAGGGGGATAACTCTTTTTAAATTATATAAATGCTAAATGGGTTTTTATTAAGAATTACCTAATTTGCTCTGAATTTTGGATATAGATTTTTTATATGATAAAGCATGTCTTTGATAGTATAGGAGGTTCAATGATTAAGTATAAAAAAAGAGAAAAGGGGAGAGCTGTTTCCCCTTCTTAATTTTTTTTTTCGAACGGAATTAACCCTTGAAAATATAAAGCTTTAATGTGCAATTAGTATTTGTAGCCTGTGAGCTCAATGCCTTCAGTTTAACTGGGCAGTATTCTTTATTAAAAGTTGTTTTAATATTTGTCTCTTTAGATAAAAAATAATTTGAAATTGAAAGTAAGGTGCATTTCATTTTTAATCTAATGGATTTTGTTTTTCAAATGAAAAATTACAAAATTAACTTTGACTCACTCTTTTCACATTTCCTGGATAAACAACAAAATGTGCTACTTTAAAAAGGGCGATTTATTAATTTATTATTTTTATTAAACTTTCAACTTTCAAAGAAATAAATTTTTCATAGAAAAGAAATTAATAATATATTATTATTATTTGTCTCTGTTACGCTTGTGATAATGTATTTATTCAAAATGAGCAATTCAATTGTCAGCAATTAAGCAAGGAATACATTTGAAAAAAATAAAAGCTCGCAACAAATGCAGCCCAACATGAACGAGTAGCTTAATGTAGTTGTTTACAAAAGGTAGTCATAATGCTGCGAAACTCTTTAAATAAAATTGAAAATAAAATTATATTCTCGCTATGAGGAAAAAGAAAATATTGTTTGTACCGCAGAAAGGATTTCTTGTCCATAGACGTCTCTCCCTTTTTCAGAAAATTTTTAATTTTGAACAAGCACCGTTTCTATTGGGATAACCCTCTAATTGCGATGATAGAATACGTTCGAGAAATTTCGTAGTCTAAAGAATCTGAATGCACACAAGATAATTTTATTAATAAATTTTGTTTGATTTAAATGAGTTTGCCTGTTAGTAAGTAAAGTTAATATTGCTTAACTTTATGTATATATAACGTTAGTATAGTTTTAATTAATACTCTAATTCGCCTAAATTTCGTATTTTAGAGAATCTCAAACCACACCAGGAAGTTTAATTAATAAATTTTGCTTTACTTAAATGCGGAATACCTTTTATTAAATAAAGTTAATATTGCTATTTTGAGTTTCTGATGTGGATCTGGAATATGTGATTAAAAAAATTCACTTAATTCGAAAAACTGTTGCTTGCATGTATGCTACCATGGAACCTACATTGATACAACTCTTGATACCATGGGTATCAAGAGGTTTAATAGAAGCAAAACTGTTGAATTTTTAAGCATTTTCATTTTACGTGTTACTTTTTAAAAAAAATAAAAATCAGAAAAGAAAATATTCGGAATATTTTTTTTTTCACATTTCAAAATGAAAAAAAAAAAAAAAAAAACGAAGTTCTACTAACAAAGCCAGCAGAAAGTCCAAAAATTGTTATAATAAATTAATAGTCTAATATTGTTATTCTCAAAGGTACTCATAATGTATTAAAATCGTTTAATAGAAAAATAAATAAGAAAAATCGTGCGTAAAGCATAGATTAAGAAACACTTTCCAACATTTTCTGAAATCTTTAAGAAAACTTCGTTATTTAGGGAAATAAGGTGTTACTGTCCATAGTCAAATATGTATTCTAATATGTATTCTGTTCAATACTTCTGAACAGCCCTGTCTTTGATCTGTCGATTGCTATATACACTATATAATGGGGAAATTTGGTTTAGCGAGAAAACGCCTAACAAGTTGGAGTTTCTCTTTCAGCAATTTATACTAGGAGATGGAAACATACTTGAATACTTTTGTTCAGCTTTGTGGTTTAAATAGTATTTTATTTACATGCCAGTATTTAGCTAACATTTCTCGCATGACAACGGGTCACAAAAGTCGGCACGTGACAACGGGTCACAAAAACGGCACGTGACAACGGGTCACAATAATCTGCACATGACAACTGGTTTTTCTCTTTTTAATACATTGTAGTGCCCAAAAATTCAGTTCAAAACACCAACTTTGACAATATTTTCTGAAAGCCTTTAGCATAAAATCTAGGTTTCCACTTTATTTTAGTTTCTGTATAAGAACACCAGCCAAAGTAGCTCCTTTGGATTTGAGAACAGTCTTAAGTCACATATATTCTGCGATTAAATAATACAAAGACTTCTATTTAATAAAAGAAGAAGCGCCCAGTTAAACTGATGGCATTGGGTTCACAGGCTATTTTTCATTAGATGCAAATTATACTATATTTCAAAGAACATTTCTTATCGAAAAATGCAGAAAGGAGAGATTAGGAGGGGAAGTACCCCTTCCCTTTATACCTAACCAATAAACTTCCAAATCTAATCAGGGAAACGCCTTATAAGAATAAACTCTATACCAAAGTTAAAGCAAATTGAATAATTTCTGAATTAAAAACCCATATTAAGGGGATTAGTCCCTCCCTCCTTTACTCCTAACTAACGAACCTCCAAAACGAATCAGAGAAGCTCCTTATCAAAAAGAACCTAGAAAAAAATTGAATCAAATTAAAGGGTTGAAGGGTTAAAGGGACAATTGAAGGGTTTAGATCCACATCCCCCCCCCCCCCCTGTATACTTATCCAATGAACCCTCAAACCTACTCATGGAAGTCCCTAATCAGAAATAATCTAAAAAAAAAAAAAAGTTGCAAATTGGATATTTTTTTCAAGAGCTATCGCGTTACGTAGATAAATAGATGCATACATGTACATACAGAACCTGAGGGCACAATAGCCCTCAGGCTATGATGGCTTATGAGCTAGAAAAAGGGGGAGGTAAAAAATAGTAATAATTTTAAACTATGCAATACAGCAGAGTATCGCTAACTTGCAAACCTGTAATTCGCAAAATAAGAATGGGTGTAAACAAAGATTTTTAAGTTTTAAAAAATAATTTCTTAATATAATGCATTTTTTTAGTTTTTCTTCCAGTTTTAATCTTTTATATTATACATGTGTATTAATTATCAATTAAACACATTTTTTACAATTTAAAATAGTAGTATGCATAAAAATATTTTAATTATTTAATAATTGACATGGTTAATAAATAAAAAATTCCTTTATAAAAAATTTACTTTAAAAAAAGTATTTGTATTAATTAAAGATTTTTTGCTTGGATGATATATTTAATTTCTCATCGAGCAATAATTACAATTTATAGTTTGAAGATATTACAGTTCATACAAAAATCAAACAATTAATTCCTTAATCAAGGTTAATAAATATAAATATAAATAAATTCATGTATATAAATATGCATTTACAATAATTGATAAGAGATATTTAAATTTATAAAAACAAGATTTTTGGTTCTACAACTAAGTTTAGCTATTTATAGAAGACTGCAAAATATGACATAGAAAAATAAACTACATGTTTTAATAGAAACAACTATTGATACTATATTTAATAAATATAAAAGCCGATGAATTATTTTTTTCAATTAATTCTAACTTAATTCATAAGTTAAAAGTGAGTAATCTCTATATTTTAAGCCTTAACATTCTAAATTTGGCCAAAATATGAATAAAATAAGCGTAAACAAATGTTAAATACTCATGGCCTGTAATCTGCAAAAAGTCTCTAGTCCGCGAAATGCTTGGAACTAAGATGTGCGGATTAGCGTTTTTTAATTCTATTTTTTACTACCAATTTTGCAGTAATGTATTAATGCGGCAATAGGTTCTAATATCCTAATAGTACTATTTATCTTATAACGTGAAATAACGCCCCTCTCTAATAGAGAATGTTAAAGAAATGCAAAATCATCACACAAAATCTTACATTTTTCATATTCTTTATTAAGTTTTTAATTCCCACATACTAATCGTCAATTTAAAATACAGCTAAAGATTCTCCTGATAGTATTTAATGGTTAATTTTTTAAAGAAAAAATAAAACCCGGTAACAATGGTTCTTTTGAACGACCAATTATCCCTCTCTTTGAAAACAAAAACCGGCATGTTTTTTAAAGGTGAGTTCTCTTTAATATCTATGACAGTGCCTTAGCATTTTTTTGCTTGTTTCGTGTAACAGGTTGAAGTATACACAGAGATTGTGAATAAACTAAGAGATAATAAAATACGTATATAAGGATAGTAAAGAGTTTTTCACTCCATGCTAGCTTTCCCACAGTTTTCTATACGTTATTCTTCTTTAATGTTTGGTTCAGTGTCCGCGAAATGGTTTGAATTGCTAATTATAGATGTAGCACAAGAAGGAAGTAAAATTGACATGATAGTTTGAGAAGGATCCGCAAGAGCGCAAACAGAAATGAATAAAAAACAAATTATACAAATACTTTGTTTTTTGTATTTCTTACAGGTCGAATTCCAAATGTAATATTTGTTATCTAAGAGCCCATCGATTTTTCAAATTATTAGGATACTGTGATATTGATCTGAAATTGCTCTAGATGTGATTACAAAAAGGATATCTGTCTGATTTGATGTGTGTGACTGATATTGTACAGTCAGCATTAACAAAAATATACATACTCTCAATCACCGAATTGCGCAGAGAAAAATAAAAATGTCCATTCGATCCATGTATATTTTATGTTTTAATAAAAGATTTAGGGATACTCTTATAAATATGGCATTCTTAGGGGTAGAGAAATTTTTCTGTACCCCTGTAGTATTTAATACGAGCACCCAATTTCGACATCATGTTTAGATATTTTTTACAATTTTTTTTCCGAGGATACCAAACAGAAAGTCATTCTGTCGAATAGTTTAGGAGTTTAAAGTTTAAGAACTAGTAATGTTAAATTTATTTTTGATCGTTGTAAAACAGATTGCATTGCAGTTTTTCAAACCATAACTAAAAAAACTTTGCCAGAATGAGCTGTAAATATGAATTTCCATATTTGACAATTTCAGAAATCGATTTCTGTTATAATATATATATATATATAGGTTATAATTATTTTGCTTTTCGAAATCAGTTTTAAAATATGTATATTTGCGAAATTAATTTTCGAAAAAAATTATGAACTATAATCAATGAATGTTTTAACAGGCATATGTTTCTCGAATTACTTTTCATTTCAATGTATAAACTTTTCAATCATTTCACTTAAAATACATAACCGAAAATTTTAAATGAAAAGATAAAAAAAATATTTGCCAACATCTTAAAAAATTTAATAGTAATATTTGCCTTATTTAATCGGCAGATTAGGACGATTTAAAAAAAGAAAATTTGCTATTAAATTTGTGTGGTACAAAAGAGTTGGCAGCTTTGAATAAATAAAAAATAATACATAAACCAAAACATTTTATTTTAAAACTAAAGCATTGTTTCCAATTTAAAAATGCTAAAAAAAAAAAAAAAAAAAAAAAAAAAAAAAAAAAAAAAAAAGCATCTACAGGCGAGAAACGGAAATGATATTGGCAGGATTTGCGCCCGGTTAATATAAAAGTACCAAAATGTCATCTTCTCCCAATGACACATCTAAGAGAAATAAGCTTCTCTGCGGTGAATAATGTTCAAAACGAAAAGAAAATTCGGTTTAAATACATAAAAGATTTACAAATATGCCTATCCTAAAGCGTTATCTTATAAAGATAAAATAAAAAAAAAATATTACAAATAACAAATAAATAAATAAATAAATAAAATAAAATAAATAAATAAATAAAAATAAAAAATATTCTACTTTCTTTATTTATTATGCGTTTTTAAATAAATTAAAAGAAAAACATACATTCCTGTCATAGACTTTTAGTCATCATGCATTAAGTGTGTTTCGGAAACATAGCCATGATTTTAAGTATACTGTGAGATAAAATTGTTTTTGAAACACTGGATTATATAACCACATACATTTAAATATAAGAAAAATTAATCAGTATGGGTTTTTTAAAACTATATTAGTTATTAATATAAATAAATAATGCTAAATTGGATATAAAAAAAAACAATTAAAAAAAAATAATAAAATAAAATACAGCTCAATTACCAGCTCAATTTCTGTATTTTTACTGAATTTTTGCCGATGAAAATGATTTTGTGAATGAATAATAAATAAATAAATAAATAAAAGTACAAAAATGTATTTGAGAGTATCCTTTTTTTTTCATTTCATCTAAAGTTTTTGGATTTATTTGTATTATCAAACTATTAAAACGAAAAATCTGGAAACTGCACGGGAAAATGTGCGTGTGTGTGTGTGTGGGGGGGGGGGGGGGGGTGTTATTGTAAAAGAAAAAAAAGCTATTTCCAAAGTATTTGTGCGAATGACAAATTAACTAGACATTTAGTTGTATTATCTAACAAGGACATATTCTTAATTGGATATTCGCTGTGACACATACATGAAATCGTTTCATTGGAAAAAATATCTGTAAAAATACGGAATTTGTATTGCCAACCAACAATTTTTTTTTAATTCAATGTAGTTATATCCGATTTTGCAAAATATTTCTGATAGTTTCTAATTACATGTAAAAATGGCTTAATTTACTCAGGTAATTTTCTTTATTCTCCTCTGGCCATGTAGTATCAAGCCTTATGCAAAACTTCGCTATAATTTTGAAGCTTTTGAGGAAATCGGCATTGGTTCTGTCATTTATTGATCTGTACATTAAAATAAAGACATTTATCTATGAAAATGATGCAAAATCTAAAAAAAAAAAAAAAAAAAAAAAAAAAAAAAAAAAAAAAAAAAAAATTCCAAATGTTTTTTTTCTGTTTTTTTTTCTGTTTTTTTTTTCTATTTTTTTCTTTTAAAGAAGAAAAAGCAAAGCAAGGAAAAGATGTCTACACATGGTGAACTTCAGAAATCAAGTTATAAACGTAAAAATTTATGAATTAAACTGATTACCGTTCCCTTTTCTGCCTTCCCGGAAGTGTATTTAATTCTAAGATTTATCTTTAAAACGATATTTAAGTGACTGGTTATGTATTCTCAGAATTCATGGAAAACTTTGCAAAATGTAGATGTATTAAGTATTAAGTATATTTAAAAATTCTATGTTAATTTCTTTCAAATTTAAATATTGTATAAACAGAGAACATGTTCAGTCAGTAGCTCGATATTATATATATATATATATATATATATATATATATATATATACATAAACAATTAATATTTTAATAGTAATTTATTATTTATCATTAAGGAATATGTTGCTCTTAAATTAAAATGATGATATACATTTTTTAAAATATTGAACAAAATTGTTTATTATTACGGAATTTAAACAGATGTCAATTTCTTTAAATATGTTTATTTTAAGTACACTTGCTCAGTAAGCCATTTCACAGAATCGCTCCATTTCATAACAGAAAAAAATGAAAATGTCCATCAATGATATCCTCAAATGCCATTTTTGATACATATACAGCTCCCCATCATCTGAGAAATTAAGACTTTTATATTTCTGTTTAAAATTTTCAAGAGCAATTCTATTTAAACAACAAATCAATATTTTTTTCATATATTGTTTATAGCTTACTAATTTCATTATGAATTTGCGATTAATAAAGTGTTTCATATCCCCCACACAAAAAGATGGTACGATTTTTTCTTTTCAGTTTATTTACTGTAAATGAGTTTCTGTTAACAGATTAAATGTTTTTTTATCTGATTTTTTCCATTTTTTCTTTGGCAATGTGCATGTAAAATTTAATGTTATCAGTTTAGAAGAATTTTTGGAATTAACCACATTTATAAAAGTAAACAGTAGACATTTTTATAGGAAAAGAAAGCATTGCCATACATACAATTTTTAAAGTTATTCTCCCCTCCCCCACTCCCTTTAAGAGCAGTAGCATCAGCAAGGCAGAAAGATTTCGTCATGGATTAAAATTAAAAAGCATAGAAATTTAGGGGAAAAAAATAAAGGAATAAAGTTAAAACTCAGAGGAGAAAGAAGATTGGAATTTCATGACGAAGATTTAACACTTTTCATTTTTCTAAACTAGAAACCCTAGGACCAAAATTCACAAATACCGAAGTTAGAAATAATTGTTAACTATCATAAAAGCAGATTAAGTAATGATTTTCATGAATTGGTGTCATTTCTCATCAGAGAGTGAGGGATTCATTTCAAGAGGAATTTTAGTGATATGGGGTGGCGAATTCACTTGCCAGCAAGCTGCGATTATTGCGCTATTTACGGATAGTGAACTTCACTTTATATAATAACAGAAATAATGCGATGATAAAAATTAATCTACAGTCATAGATGATCGCTATAACTATCATTCACGTAAGAGAGATCCAATCCTAGTATAAGTACGGAAGTTTAATATGGAGTCTATTGTTTCTGCGAATGCTTCTATCCCATATTTCTGTTATACAGCAAAAGGTAAAACCTTTTTTTTATTTTTTTTGTAACAGAATAATACTTTTAATACATTATCGTGGACTAAATATTCTTTTTTGTATAAGATTTCATGAATCTCCATAAATATCCTTATGGGAAAGACATAAATGGCACATCAGTGGAAATTATAAAGAAAGAACGCAATTTTTCTTTCTTCAGAAAACTAAAAATCTGAATATGATCTAAAGTTAGTTAAAGCATAAACGTCGAATCCTACACATTAGAATCTCTTTCCCAATGTCTTGTCTCTCTATAGTGTTAACATAGTTCAGTGCCCCTGTTAGTCAGCTAAACGCCCCTAAAACTGCATTCGGCAGGTCAAAAGCAGAGAAGCAAACACGTTTAGGGCGGGGAGTGGCCTGCAAAATACGATCTCGGGAAAAAAATGGAAATAAAAAAGTTGGAAACATAGTTTCAGCATTTTTTGTTTTCCAGATATGAGGATTTTAAAGTTGATTCCCGTTTCTATTCCAATTATATTGGATGAGAATGTAGGACAGTGATTTGAGTGCAATTTTAAGCAAAAAATCTTAATGAGGTAAATTAAAATTAAATAAGCAAATAAGCAAATAAATAAATATGCTTATAGATGAAAAGTTTAACAGAATATAAAAATGCTGCATTCAGAATTTCAAAAGAAATAATAAAGACCGTAACAGTCTTTCTTCTTTTCCTTTTGTAGTATAATGTTCTAGTTCTTTATTACACACGGAATTACAAAGCATAAAATAAGAATTGATACTTGATCTTTCCTTTTATTTTTATGACATAGGAATTTAATTAACACTTTTAGGGCGACCGAGCTGAAGGGGTAGGGGCCACAATACGTGGCACATAGGGTGCTCAGAATCTTTGATTATTCTCACCGGTAAATTTTTATAGTAAATTTTGCCTTATTTAGTCCGAGCATTTTTCCGATTCAATTAGGCAAAGATTTCTGTATTGAAAAAGCGGCGAGAAGAGATAAACGCGAAAAATCTCAAAACATTTCGCGGAAATATTCGCGAAAAATTCAAAAATCGCTGAACGAATTCCGAATAAACTTTATTAAAAAGGGGACAAAATATACTATATTGGGCTAAAAGTTTAACACCTTTTAAATAATAAGTTTCTTTTTAATAATATGGCAAAATTGTCTTAAGAAAAATCGTCAAAAATTCAAAAATCATATGTGATAAAATTTAGTACAGTGGAAGAAACACCGTAACCAGAATTCTTTTACAAATGTCAAAAAATTGGCACCGAACGCAAAAGAATGTTAAAATTCGTAAAACTTCAAAAAATCATAGAGGACAAAATTTGCTACATTACGCTAAAAGTTTAAAACTTCTTTAATTAATAGTTCTAATAGTTAATTCTTAATTTAACTCTTTTACAAGTGACAAAAAATCGCAGCAGATCGGAAAAAAACACGAAATATAGCATTAAAAATTTCTAATAAGTCAACAATCGCAGAGAGCAAAATTGACTATATTAGGCTAAAAGTTTAAACATAATTCCTTATAAGAATATAAATAAATTGCAGCTTAAGGCAAAAAGACGCTGAAAATATCACTTAAAATCACATTAAAAATCTCTAAAAATTCCAAATTCGCAGTTTTTTTTTATTTTATTTATTTATTTATTTTTTTTTTACAGTACTAAAAGTTTGAAATCGAATTCCTTCATGAAGGTCAATAAATCACCGCGGAATGCGAAAAAAGTTCACATTTCTTTAAAGATCGCATTAACAATTCATAAAAATTCAAAATAGTAAGAAGGCAAAATTTCCTATATCAGGCTATAACTTTTAAAACAAATTCATTATAATCGTAAAAATAAAATAAAATAAAATAAAATAAAATAAGAAAGAAAGAAAATAAAAAGAAGAAGAAGCCACGGAACGCGAAAAAACATTTAAAATTGCATTAAAAAAATCGCGCAACATTCAAAAATCATTTTACGATTTCCAAAAAAACCTTATTGTAAAGAGGATACAATGTATTACATAGAACTAGAAGATAGAAATCGGATTAATTTTAATACTATTAAAAATCGCTGCGTAATATGAAAAAATGCTAAAAATCGCATAAGAAATTAAATAAAGAAATTTAAGGGTTCAGTGGACTCTCAAAACTATTTTTTTTTAATTTTCAATGAATTTTTTTAAAAATTTCTGGAAATAGTCATAGTATATATATCTCTTATTTGACAATTTTTTTAAAAAATATATTCAATAGTTTTGAGATACTGATTTTCTTATTTTAAATTAATGAAAAATGACAATATTTCAAAATGCTCCATGCGAAATTCTTTATGCCCAATTTCTCTGATTTTTTGTTTAAAATGCTCTCTATGTATATGTTGACAAATGTTACTAAGCATTTCATCATATTACTTGTAAAACATTAAAAAAAATTATTTTAACTTAATTCTTTTGTATTTTTCGTTAAAAAATTATTAAAAATTCCATATAACTGAAATTTTAAAAATTTAAATTCGTCTAAAAAAGTTTATTTTTAGTAACATTTGTCAACACATACATAGAGATTATTTTAAACAAAACATCAGAAAAGTTGGGCGTAAAGAATTTCGCATGGAATATTTTGAAATCATGAAAACGACAAAAATATTCATTCTGAGAAAAACAGGTTTTAGTAACTACAATGGTTATAATTGTTTAATATTTTCCTATTGACACAGCTTCAGCTATATATAAGGGATATAATATCATTTCTAGATTATATGTAAGTGTTTTATATTTTTATGGTAAATTCACGTAAAAATATGTGGCTTCGACAGTAATTCATCCAAAGGACGTGAAGTATTTGAATTTTAAAAAATCTTCTCAAAAATACTTTTTGTATTTTCTGATAATTTTTTTAAAAATTTTTCTAGAAATATTCATGATCATGAATCATACTTCTTATTGTACAAATTTTTGTTAAATATATTAAATATTTTTTATATTTTTAATATATAAGATATATTAATATATTTTTTTTATTTTACGCTAAAAAGATTGTGGACAAAAAGCCACTCCTCTAAATACATTGTAAACAAATAGTTAAAAGTTACAGTTAAAGTATTGTTTTGCGAAATCACAAAATTAATAAGTATTCAGTGCAAAATAATAACATTTTGTAAGGTAAAACTAAAAACTAGGCTAAAATTTACGGATACGAATCGGCAAAAAGGTAAACAAAGGGGCGTGGCAGAATCAGCTGATTGGACAAACAAAAATGCTTGTACTTCCAGTAAAAATAATCGAAATTGAAAAATTCTTTTTGTGTTCAATAGCAGGGAGTTCATATAATGTCATTATGCTAAAAATGCAAATTCAACAATTTGAGGATTTTTTGCGACTTTGAAAATCCACTGTACCCTTAAAAAAAAAAAAAAAAAAAAAAAAAAAAGGAAAATGGGCTTTGAGGTGCATAAACTACATACATAGAAGCACCTTCTTTGCAAATTTTGATGCTCTGCACACAACGGTTTCAGATCACAGTCGACAGGCAGACAAACTTCTTTTTTTTTTATTATTAAGATATACAGTAAAGAACCGTTTATACGTTTCTCATTTATATATCTTTTTCATTTATACATCGTTTCAGTGGGATCCCGATTCACATCTATGTTTAAAAATTTTTTAATGTTTCGTTTATACTACGTATAATGTCGATTATACGTCGTTTGTATCATCTCATAATATATTTTCTCAGAATTTCTTCCCCTAGTGCCGTTCTTTTTTATTTTATGCTAATAATGATTGTATAATAATGAAAAGGGGGGGGGGGGGATGGGAGGATGTGATTGCTAGAGGAGTTATGTCATGTTCGTAGAAACTGTGGCGGACATAAGCGAAAATAGTAGTGTCAATGGGCGGAGTACATTCAAACTAACGCACTTAGTACCTTTTTTGTTCCTCACAATATTGTGAGAAAACTTTTCAGAAATTTATCTCGACGTATATTCTTTTGCTTAAATCTTAAAGTAAATCGGCTTGTCAAAGGACAGTTAAAGATTAGTTTAATTAAATTCTGTTTATACGTCCGATAATAGAATAAAAAAAACTGTATTTTAACTGATATAAAATGCAACTGATATAAAGTTTTAATTCTTACTTTTATTTCTAAATTTTATAAATGATTTTTTATTTTTTTTAACGTTTTTCAATATTTACTGTGTTTTAAAAAATTGGAAATGGTAGCAAAATTAAATTCGTAGATTGCGTCAAAGATTTTTCATCTTAGGCAATTAAAATTTCGATTGTACGTCTTTCTCAGTTATACGTCGTTTTAGAAAAGTTCTCTGAAATACATATAATTGGTGTTCTCCTATAATTACATTTAATTAAGATTTATTATGCAACCAAAATGACCAGAATAATTAATTTCGAAGAGATAAATATGAAAAAATAAATCGCTTAAAATATAAGACAAAATTCTGGCTTCCCCCAAAATGTAAACAGAAAAGATATCTATTTAAGCCATAATTACAGTACAATCCAATAACATTTTTTATTCCTAATTTCCACAAATTTGTATGTAGAATTTTAAATGCAGTACGGAATAACACACCGTGTAAAAGTATTTCGGACAATTCTAACGTGCTATTGCAAAAAATCGTCTTATCTTCTTTTCTGGCACCAACAGAGTACAGATTTATTGCGAAAGTTGTAACGACTACAACTATTACACTTCGCGCTTATTGTGATGAAATTGCTTTTTGCAAACTGTATAACACATGAAATGTATTACTTTGCCCTGCCATGAGATAAAATATACATTATTTTCCCTCTGAAAGAACCCTTTTCACTAAAGCAGATAGCGAAAGACAAGTTGCCTGGAGTCATTATTTCTCAAGCTCTTTGGTGCCATACCTGAAAAAACTCTTTTCACTAAAGCAGACTGAGAGAGACTACTGAAGGGCGAGTTACTTGGAGTCAATATTTCCTAACTCTTTGGTGCCACATGCCAATCACGATTGCTTAAAAGTATAGCTTAGGAATTCATCCTTGAACATTTTAACATGTGAAAAAACAATAGAACTTTCAAAAGGGAAATGTAAATTTTGGAAGTAATTGGAAGAAATTCATTGTTAAAAAACTATTCAGTTGTGTTTCCATACATAAACATGTATTTGTTTTTTTTCAAAACAATACATATAAA
Source organism: Maratus speculifer (assembly GCA_964019185.1). NCBI lineage: Eukaryota > Metazoa > Arthropoda > Arachnida > Araneae > Salticidae > Maratus > Maratus speculifer. Next base: position 194,769,246 of record OZ025299.1, read on the forward strand.
AATCTAAAGAGTCTATGAAATATTCCGTACGACTTTTTTTTAAATTCTTATGAGAAAAAAGAAATTATTTTAAAACTTCTCATAAAAAAAGCTCATAAATGTTTGGAAAGGTACTTAAATAAATTAGACATTAAAGATTTAGAAAAGTTATACCGTGTTTTAGAAATTCTTATTTATTATCGTATATCATTTACTTAATCGAAATTATAGACCATGAATGATTATTATTATTATTATTATTATTATTATTATTATTATTATTATTATTAATTTTATTCTTAAAGAATAAACATGAATTTTTTAAACAGAAAACAGTTAAAATTAGCAATGGTAAAGGTATGAAATGATTAATAATTTTCAAAATTTAAGGTTAAGCAAAAAAAAAAAAAGATTGCTTTATGTATTATTTTAAATATGATAACATTTTAAATGTTCCTAATATTTTTTAAAAATACAAAGACCTTTATCCCCTTAAAGTATGCACCTATCTTCATATTGCTGTTTTTGCGAAAATTTTCAATTTTTTTAATTATTATTTTAAATTCAAACTCAAAAATTTAGGATACCAAAAATGCCCTACTTTTGGTTTAGCAACAATTAGAAGTAAAGTTATAGTCTAAAATATAAGCCGGAAATGAACTTTCTGAAATCAGAAGTGATCATTTAAAGAGCCACAGAAAGGTAAACAAGACATTTTAATAGACAAATATAAAGTACATAATATATAAAAAACTATACAGGGTGTCCCCTCTCAACGGTGGCCAACGGCTAATTTCTAAACCGTTAGTCATAGACATATAGTTCCAGTTGCAAAAATGCTTTAAAAAAGGTAAAGAATTGTTTTTCAAGCGATTTAGCTCAAAATAAAATTTTATTAAAAAATTACGAAAATTAACTTTTTATACGGTCCCCCGGTCCTATAAGTGATATTTAGTAAATTTTTCCCACTACTGTAACAAATAATACAAAAAAAGTCCCATTCCTCTGCGATTAAAACTGACCGAGTAATAGCTGTTTAAAGTTGAAGCATCTTTTTTGCTGCAAATTAGGGGTCAGTCACAAATTTACTAAAAATAAAAATAAACGCAAGATATAAAATTTCACATTAAACATTGAGAGTAAAATAATATTTACAATATTATTTTTAAATTTATGTTGATGATTACATATTAAAGCAAAATTTGTACTAAAATTATAAGTAAAAAAATAACAGAAAGTTTGTTAATTTAAATTATGAAAAGCAACAGTCACAAATCGTTGCAAAATGACATATATTTACTATTCTATTAGATTACTTAACCTAACAGAATTTGATGTAATCCTATAAAATAAATAAATGGTACGCACTTAAAATTGTATCAATATTATACTCTCATTGGATATAAATAAGTGTGCAAATTGAACCTTGATTGGATATTTGGAAGTGAGTTAAAATTTGAATAGAAATTTTGAGCAAGGGAAAAATAAGTACGAACGTTTTAAGCAAAATAAAGGCTTATCAAAATACCACACCTTTTAAAATAAAATTGCGATTTCCCAAAATTTGATTTTCACGATAAAGAGAATTTTAAAACTCGCGTCTTCAACTATTTTAACCAATCTAGAAGTTAAATAATAAAAATTAGCATTACCGTAAAACTTATACGGTGGTAGCACTTTCAGTTAAATTGCTTTTAAAATATTTTTTTATCTCATTTAAAACATTTTAGAAATTGGAACTATATGTCTGTGGCAAATGGTTTAGGAATTAACTATTAGACAGCATTGAAAATAGACGCCCTTTATAATATTTAAGCACTTAGTGAACGTTCCCTTTAAGCTCAGTCCAATTCATCCGTATTTGGCCACAGAAAAGTGGTTTAAGTCATGAAATTTAAAGCTTTATAACTCTGTCAATTTTAATGTTATGTGAATGGGACCTTTTTTCTCTTACTTGTTAGAGTAGTGGGAAAAAATTACTAAATATCACTTATAGGTCCGGGAGACCATATAAAAAGTTAATTTTCGTAATTTTTTAATAAAATTTTATTTTGAGCTAAATCGCTGGAAAAACAATTCTTTACCTTTTTTAAAGCATTTTTGCAATTGGAACTATATGTCTATGACTAACGGTTTAGAAATAAGCCATTGGCCACCGTTGAGAGGGGACACCTTGTATAAACGCTTACAAATATGGTGGATTTTAAAGTTGTAAACTTTATGCATATTTTTTGTGATATATCAAAATGTTAATTTGTGTTTGCTGGAAAACTACGTTTTTCATTGTGTACATTTACGAGAAACATCATTTCTTTAAAAGTTTATAAAACATTGAAATAAAATTTGTAACAAGTTTCTGTTCATCTATTGGTATGTTAGGAAGCAAAATGTAGTTTGTAAGTTTGTATATATTAATTTACGAGCTATCTTTATCGAAAAATGCACATTTTTTTAAAGCATGTTTTGTAAACAAAATTTGGTATATGTTAGTTAATTCGAGAAGTTTTGTAAATATTTTGCTTCGCACACAGGTAAGTGGTTTACTAAAATGTATTGTTGATAAAAAATGAATTATATTTAACAGATTTCGCTTTAGAGGGTTTGGCATAAACGCAATTCTTTACTAAAATTCGACTAAACATTGCTTAAATTTGAAAAGTTAATTAAACATTCATCAAAAACATGTGAATTCATAATTTTTTTTCCTGTTGTAACTAAAAACAAATGTGTTTGATTAAAATTTCATATTTTTGAAATAAAGTGCCCCAAATGTAGGTAAATACCTTAATAATACTGAATTTTTTTTTTTTTTTTTTTTTGTTTTAAATGAGTCAAATTTATATATTTTTCAACGGCACTGGATTATGCGCTGATGCTAAAATACCAAGCAAAATATGAATATTTAAATCAAAATAAAAACACTCTTTGCATACTTAATATATATATATATACATATGTACCTTAATTTTTTATACTTGATTAAATTTTAAATCCAAATTCAATTCAAATATTTTCCGGATTGAGGCTAACACATTTTGGCACATTATTTAGGGTTGTTTAATTTATGAGGAAAAAATTCAATAATTAGATCTGGGAAACCATAGAAATATGTTATGATTAAATTGATTAAAAATTTCTCAAAAAAAAAAAAATTAAATTTATATTTCACATACAAAATAACTGTATACACCTAATACTAAAGTTTCACTTCAAATAGTAGGCCATAGGGGTGAGGAAATATAATTAAATATCTTATAACAACTTCAATTTTCCGGGGTTTTGTTTGCTTTTTTTGCATTAAAGTATTATTTTTTATGAGAAAAATTCCCCTGAACTCACTGAAGAAATAAACAAACCAAAGACATCTGCGCCTTAGATTTTCGAATTGTTCACATATAATGAAAATTTATTTTAATGTACGTATCCAAACGGATCATCTTTCAGTTAAAACTCTTTTCATGTCAAGGTTTAGAAAACTAACTTCAAGGTTAGCTCATTCATTTTAAAAATAAATTAAACGTAATCTTATCTCAAGACACTTTAGTATTAGAATTAAACATGGCATTAAATGAATAAAAAAAATAATCTCATATAAACTACAAATTCTCCATTCGTGTAACTTTACTTCAACTCTAGCATTAAAATTAACATTGAAATGTGAGAAATGCGTATGAACTTCTTTAATCTATGCAAATTTAATGTAATAACGAGTCATGGTAAAGTGAATTCTGTCTGGTTTTGCGTCGCATTAAAATTAGAAGAAAATGGAATACCAAAAACGTAGGAATAAGAATCTACGTAGTTCAATGGCTTGCGATGGAGCCTAATTTAATTGTTTTGAACTTCATTTCATTTTTGTTTCACTTATAAATTCAGTTACAGTTTTTTTTTAAGTTGTTACTGAATTTCCACTACAAAATTTAATGGAAAAAAAGTCTTCATTTTTTCTTTAAAAAAAAAGAAAAAGAAAAACATCTTTATTGCAGAATTCGCAAATTATTCACGAATAATTACTTTATTTAAAAATACATGATTAATTAAAAATTATTTTTAAAATGATTTCTGTGATTTTCATAAATATCAATACTTGTCTTTAAAATAGGTGAACTAAATCGAAAAAGTGAGTTTTCTCTATTCGCCTTTTAGTTATATTCAAAATATCAATTCTCAAAAATTTTTAATACTATTTTATAAGTGACTCCTAGAGTTTTCATTGCGCGTAATTTCATACATTAAAAGCTTGTATAAGAGTCCCGGACTAAATATTGGTCCAGAATTTCTATATTGGGTTAAAAAATTCCCTTTCCTGTAAAAAATTTGCATTATCTTTTAACAGAATCATAAAAAAATAATAACGACAATTTTTATCTGAATAAATCCAACTAGTATCATTTTCATCCTTACAAATAAATTAAATTAACATACTTTAAGAAGTAGAGAATATAGTCACTGTTACATTCTACATAATGTATATTCCCTTTTTTACACCTCTAACTTCTTCTATCAGTATATTTCGGAATTCTAAATAACTTCTTTTCCAGATCCTCTGCTAAAGCTAAACAGAAAACTACCAGTAATTCTGTGATTTCGGCAGAATATATACTATTGTCCTTACAAAAGATGAAGATAACAAAAGAAGCACATACTCTCATGTTCTTCTATTTAAAATACCCGTTTTTATTAATCTGAAATTTAGAGGAGCCTGAACTCCTTTTTTACATTTTTTATTTTGTGGCTGACCCTTCGACTTTTACAACTTTAATAGGTTGTAGTTCCAAATTAGTTTAAAGCCTCTATCATAGCTAAATGAAGTTTTAAATGTTTTAGAGAATTTCGCCGGTGTACATTCTTTGAAAATTATTCCTTTTTTTGCACCTCCTATCTGTTTTCTTTTTATCAGCAGGTTTTGGAATTCCAAATATCTACTTTTCAAAGTCCTCTACTAAGGCGGAACACTGAACTAATTGCTGCACCTGATTCTGTGATTTCCCTGAATATCCACACTTGTCTTTAAAATAGATGAACAAAACGAAAGAGAAAAAAGTTGTTATACATCTTAAAAGTCTTTGCCGTCTTCAGGACAAGGAACTCCACCCTGTATTGCGGACAGGTTTTTCTAAAACATTTTGTTCTGTATTTTTTCTTCTTTTGCCTAGTCCTTTACTTCCGTCTTCCATTGTAAGGCCCCCACGCGTGACGTCACACATTCCTGATTGCCATTATTATATGAAGATGATTGTATAATAGAGAAAAACAGATTTTTCACTAGATATAGCTCTATGGCCGTATAAAAAACAGCTTTGAATAAAATTGAATTAATTGGGTTTTATTACTCATGTTTTATTAAGTTAGATATGTGTATTTTTTGATAATTGGAAGCATTGGAAGTTTTTTAATGCTTATTTTATTTGTTTAAATAGTCTTTTGACATTTTTTATCAATGATCGAAATTTTGATGATATGGATTTATAAATGAACAAACAAGTTTTGAACAAAATTGGATTAATTGTATTCTATTACTCACATTTCATTATAAGGTACCTGTGCCTAATATGGACACCTTAAGGGGTCTCAGGAGTCTTACTTTTTACCTGGTAGTGCAACTTAGCAACATGTCACATTTGATTTTTTTCCTCAGTCCCTATAAAACATAAATGCATAAAATTTTTAATATAGACAACTTAATGTCCCTTCTATTAAAAATAATTTTTTTAATATTCTACATTGAAATTCTGTTTTATTTTTTTAATGTTTAATTTTGATTAAAAAAATTAGACTTGTATCCATTGCGCGCAGGATTCTAGCAAAACTATTAGTTCAAGAACCGCTAAAAAGTTGATAATGGTGTAAAATTAATGTATCTTGAAGTTATACCTCATTTTAAAGCAATTTATGCATTTATTTATTTAAAATTGAAATTGAAATTGAAAAAAAAAAATTCATTTTTTATGAAAAAAATTGCCAATTATCAATAATAAATGTAATCAAAATTCTAAATTTGAGGTATAAGTTGTTCTTAAATTTAAAATGAAGATATTCACCAAGTTTCATACAAATTGCTTTATTATTTTTTGAGAAATGTTGCGCGCAGTCAAAAAACAATTTAAATTTTAAATCAAAATTAAATATAAAAAATATATAATAAAAATTCAATATAGAATGTTAAAAAAATATTTTAAATAGAAGAGATATTCAGTTGTTTATATAAAAAGTTTTATGCATTTAAGTTTAATAGGGACTGAGAAAAAAAATCAAATGTATATGTTGCTAAATCGCACTACCAGGTAAAAAGTAAGACTCCTGAGACCCCTTAAGGAAAATTTATTTTTTTCACCCCCATGTACACGTTATAAGAATCCAAAAATATATGCCCATGATCCCTGGACTGTTGACTATCAATATTAAAATTAGCGACCTTGTAACTATTCCGGTTTAATTTAAATGATAAAAACAAAAAATGTTTACAAATGTCCATATAAGGAACCACCAGTCCCTATTATGGACAGAAGGCTCCTTATTGACCTACTACACAGGGTGTATGGAAGAGCCACTCTTCTATGGAATTTTAGAGGAGAGGGGATAAAAAAAATATATCTTAAAGTATTGCAGGGGAGGTGGGCACAGTAAATATCTTCAGAAGATGCACCTTAGAGCGGGAGGTGTTTTTCGGTTGTGGCTATCGAAGACCGATGCAAAGCCCCTCATTTATTACAAAATATTATGAAATAATGTAGTTGTTTTTGCTTAGCTTTCTATTTTTGTGAATCTGAAGATTCACCTGCTGTACTTCTAATGTGGGCATAAGGTGTCCATATTGGGAATCAGGAGTAGTTTTATTAAAACTTGTAATAAAAAAATAAAGAAAACATTTTTAAACAATGTATGCAATAGCAATCGGAAATATGTTTTAAAAGCTTTCTATAACGCCCCACTTTTCAATATATAAAGTAATTTTACATTATCTAATAAGAATTTAAACCTGCCTGTAATTACGATCAGCACACCACGGAACAACAAGTTTCCTTCTAAATGGCGCACAGCGAGCTTTTTTGTACTTTCCAGGCTTAATTATCTTTCCAACTGCTTTTCTTCACGAACATGTAGCGCGATCTCTCTATCAAAATTGTTACTTTTAAAAACATTAGGGGCGTCCATATTGAGAGCACTGTCCATATTGGGTACAAGTACCTTATATATATATTCATAGACACACACATTTATGAATTGAATATTTCCAGCTGAGCGAAAAATTGCCCAGGCCGGGAATCGAACCCGGATACTTGGCTTACAAGGCCAATGCTTTACCTGTTATATAAGCCAAGTATCCGGGTTCGATTCCCGGCCTGGGCAATTTTTCGCTCAGCTGGAAATATTCAATTCGTATGATTACTTTACCAATCAGTTTGATTTGTTAAAAATAATAACACACATTTATGTATATATATATATATATATATATATATATATATATATATGTATATATATATATATATACTTATTGATAAAAGTATGGAGAAATAAAAAGACGGAGGATAATAGTACTGAAATAAGTTATAACTACAATAATATATATCTATAATAGTAAGGATAATAAAGGAAAAAAGTATGTGTGTGTGAGAGTGAATGAGTGAATAGCGTATATGTACCTCTACATATATATGTAGTTTTGCACTTCGAAACCAGATTTTGAAAAAAAAATTATTAGACTTTTGTTAAATTTAGTTTTTATTTGATATTTAGTGTTATTTTAATCTTTTGCAGCATTTTTCTCGCCTTCGTATAAAAAATTTTGATTAAAACTTTTAGACTTAGAGAGTAATTATTTTTCTCCTCGATTTTTGAAATTTTTATCATTTTTTGTAGAAATTTTACAGGAATTTATAGAAATTTTTAGCGATTTTTCACGTTTTGCGTCATTTCTTCATGATATTCATAAAAAAAATTCGGACACACTCGATTAATTCGCAATATTAAATTATGTCTTTTAGATTTTTTAATTTTTAGAGATACATAATATATATTTTAGCGTTTTTCCGACTTTCGCGGCAGTTTTTTGAGATTTGTGAAAGAAACTTGGTCACATTGTTTTAGTCCAAAAATAGTAATCTTTGTCTTCTTTTCAATAAAATTCGTTCAACGATTTTTAAATTTTTCGAACTCGTTCAACGATTTTTAAATTTTTCGAGATTTTTTTTTCAATGTTTAAAAAATTTTCACCGTTTCACGGCAGTTTTTGAACTTCAGTAAAATTTAATTGTTTCAAATTTTTAGTGTAATACAGTAAATTTTATCATTCTCGATTTTAGAATTTTTTCGCGTTCTGAGGAGATGTTTTGACATTCCCGAAAGGAATTCTGTTATAAACTGTTTGTTTATAGCATTAACTTTTATCGTCTCAAATTTTCGAACATTTAACGATTTTTTGCATTCCATACTGATTTTTAGATATTCGGAAAAAAAAAAAAATCGGTTTCAGTTTTTTAGCGTAATGCAGTAAATTTTCTCCGGAATTTGCGTTTCTCCATGCGATATTTAGCATTTTTTCATGCTCTATGGCAAATTTCTGTCATTCGTAAAAGAAATTCTGCTCCAAACATTTAGTCTACAGCTCTTTTGTCTTCTCTAATTTTCAAAGGGAGTTTTAAGATTTCTGGCATTCGGTAAATTTTTTCAGTGGCAATATTTTAGTCCACTGTAATAAACTTTATACTCCGCGATCTTTAAATTTCTAGCAATTTTTATGAGATTTTTAGCGAGATTTTTGTTTGTTTGGTTTGTGATGATTTTCCCACATTATTGAAAGGAATGCGGTTTAATTCTTTTCACCCAATATAGTAAATTTTGCCCTTGTTTCAATAGTTATTTTTGGAATTCGTACTGTGATTTTTAAAATTTTCTCCACTTCTTTTACGCAATTCTTAATGTTTTTTGCATTTTTTAGCGCATTTTTGATATTCATATGGAAATTTGATTTCAAAATTTTTGCCAAATATAATAAAATTTATCTTCAGTAATGTTTCACGCGAATTTTAGCATTTTTTGCGATCTGTGTAGAATTTTGTGCAAGTGAAAGAATTAAAAGTTATAATGTTTCACTGCAATAAATTTTTATTCTCTATTTTTGTAGTTTTAGGATTTTTTTAATGAGACTGTAGCTTTTTTTTTTAATAGTTGCTTACCAATTTTTCGACATTCGTAAAAATCGGTTTTAATCTTTCAGCAGAATATAGTACATTTTATCCTGTTTTCAATAAATTTTATTATAAATTCATGCAACGATTTTTGAATTTTTCGCATTTTTAGAGATTTTTTTTTGCTTTTTGCAGAAATATTTTTATCCCTAACAAAAATTCTAGTTCAATCCTTTTGTTTAATATTGTAACCTTTGTTCTCTGCAATTTTCGATAAATAAATATATATATATATTTCCCACGATTCGTTGCAAATTTTTCACATTAGTAAACAGAATCGGGTTTCAATATTATAGCCTAAAGCAGAGCTTCCACTAGGTCCGCCTTTTGAACACCACTATTTTTTCAAAGAAAAATCGGGTTTATAAATTTCGTGGAAACTTTTCTGGAGGAGCGTTTTTCTTCCGATTGGTGTGTTAACTTACCACGAGTATATTTTACAAAGAATATTGATTTCCAAAAAAGGACCAGCTGGAGCCCTACCTAATGTAGTAAATTTTGTGCTCTGCGACTTTTGAAATTATTTCTCGTGACTCTTAGTATTTTTTCGCGATTCACTGCGATTTATCCACTTTATTAAAAGAAACCCGTTTTCAGTCTTCTGACCCAATATATTAAATTGTGCCTTCTTTTTAATAAAATTTATTCAGTTTTTATCCTTTAGGTTAATATAGTAAATCTTACCTCCTGAATTTCCTGACCTGATTTTCAATATTTTAAAGGGATTTCGAGTTTTGTGCTATTATTGAAGACCACGGGCAACGTTGTGCGAATCACGTGTGTGTGCGTGTATGCGAGTTTGCAAAAAAATTGCGAAAAAAAAAAAAAAAAAAAAAGAAAGAAAACTCAACCCCTTTTGCCGTACTTGTCCGGTTGCAATGATATCTTTCAATTAAATGTAAAAAAAAAAAAAAAAAAAAAAAGGATCTCCTTTTGTACTAGCTTTCAAGCTTTCCGTCTTTCTGCAATTTTAATCTAACGCACGCATTTACAGAATGAAAATTCTCAAAAAACACGAATTCATTTGGATGATTTTATTTTTCTTTAATAATGTTGTCAGATGGCGAGTTTTTTAAGATTTCAGATTCTTTAATTGTTACCATTTTTTGAAAGAACAAAATATCACATATTTTATAACTATGTACTTTATTATTTATTTCACTTTATTTAATCTCTGTCATATTACTATTTCAAAACAATAGTCAGAATCAAATAATCTGAATAAAAAAAAAAAAACCTGCGCATCTGGAAACACCGGAAACAAAAATTTTGTCTGGCAGTATTGTTTCAAAAGCAGAAGATTATTTAAAGAATGACTGACATGAAAACTATATGTGAGCTGCGTGGTATGCTGTAAATTACTTCTATATAAATGCTTTAATTTCCATCTAATTATCTTGAATGACTATTAAATTTAGAATGAAATAAATGAAGACACAATCATTAGCTAATTACCTTTTCTCTATTTATGCATGTAAAAAAAATTATTTTAAGGATTTAAATAAGATCTGTTATTCGTTATCTATTTGTGTTATAATAATATTGACTACAGACTGCCTATTTTGAATCCTTTTATCAAATATTAATTAATATCTCAATTAGTTTTCAGCTGTGAAATTATGTTTGAAATTATTAATTAGTATTAGATATATGTTCATCGATGCTGGGTTCATTTGTGTAACATATTACGCCGCAGGTTTGTGTGCTCATGTAAGACGTTTCCATCTGTGCTACAGTTGCAGCCTTACCAACATATATGAGGGAGAGATACCATTACCCGATATCGAATGTACCCAGCTGAAAATTTTTAATAAGATTTTAAAATTATTTTGAGATTATTTTTCTCATTTGAAAAGCTCTTCTAACATAGAAATGTGTTAATACTATATACTAACTTATGGCAAGCTGGGCAGATCGTCTTGGTAGCTTAAATGGTAGACCACTTGGAGCGCTATTCCAGGGGTTGCGGGTTCGATTTTTTTGACATTTTTCACTGGGTTTGTTCTATGTTTAGTTAGCAATGTGATAAATCACTAATTAAATATTTGAAATTTTTGTTAGAGTACTTAGCCAAACCACCTGGTACTTTAGAGTACCACACGATAATATGAAACTTATTGTAAAGAAACACATAATAGTAAAATACAGTATCGCATGTCCAATCAATTTAGAGCTTGTCTACCTCCTTTATTTTTATTTTTATATATTCCAAATAACTTCTCCAGTGCGTTTAAACAGCATTCAAAAGGTGCTTATCTAAAAAGTTTCGTAATAAATTTGTTTAGAAATTACAAGTGTAACAAGCGTTTTTTGCATTCTGTTTTTTGGGGACTGGGATTCTTGCATAGTATAGAAGGGGCGGATTCAGTCCAATCCTGAGCTCTCGCCAGAGCTTTAGGCTTCGGCTCAAAGTGAAAACTATTATTTATTTATAAATTGAAAAAAAGAAGAACAAAAAACCCCAGAAAAACGCAAGTAGTCTAATTTTCTTAAAGTGTTTTACAAAAATGAATTTGAAAGACAATTGAATTCTAGTTTTTATGCATGACAGGAGAAATCTAATTCAGAAACCTTTGCATGGTCAATGTTAGTATTATAAAGAAGTTCACAGACTATCGAATGTATATCCCTTTCTTCTGTTTGACGTCCTTTTACAGAATTACTGGAAAACAACTCGTGTTGTTCTGTCATACTTGCACAGTGATATTTTAAACGAATAAGAATTGTGGTTTTTGCAGATTTCTGCCAATGGTTGGTTATAGAAAACTTTTCTATTTTAAATAGAAATTTTCAGGGATACGAGATTACGAAACGTTGTCAAGAGTTAGTATTTAGTATTAACACATTTCTATGTTAGAAGAGCTTTTAAAAGGAGAAAAATAATCTTAAAATAATTTTAAAATGTTATTAACAATTTTCAACTGTGTACATTCGTTATCGGGTAGTGGGGGGCCCGAACTCTGAGGACCAAAATGCTTCGGGCTCAAGCGTTCTTGGATTTCAAATCGTCGAGCTCTAGCGGCTTCGGGGATACATTTCAAGATATTTAGCGAGATACAGTTGGTTGCTTAAATATACATGTTTTAACACAGAAGAGAAATATTTGATAAATTATTTTGAGCATTTTTTGTGCACAAATGTCGCATTAGTCAAGTTTGTATTTTTCATTAATTATAGTAAAAATTTTAATTATACCTTACCAAAGCTGAGATTGTAAATAGTTTCCCAATGAAAAAATATCAATAAAAATCTTCTTTACTTACCTAAAAAAGAAAAAAAATGAAATTTTAGAATCAAAAACAAAAGAATAAAACAAAGATAATAAATAAAATTTCAATCTTAAAGGTGCAATATTTAGATAAAAGAAAACTTATAACTATGAGGGAGATATTTTACTTTTGCTTTGATTAAACCTTAATCCTTAACCCGCATGCTGTTATTATTTCATTGCATACGATGCACTGTTAAAACTACAGGTAACACACTGCACCTTTTAGTGGTGAAAGGCTTGTCTCACTGGTGACACCCTTAAACGAGCCAGAATGGCACCCTTAATTAGGGTGAAAAGATGGCACCCGTAATCTAGAGTGCCCAATAATAAAATTAAATTATAGACCGGCATTTGGCCCGGGAAGGATTCGAACCAACAACGCCTGACTGCAAGCTCAACTCCCTAACCATTCGGCCATGGAGCCCACCTTCAGAGTCTCCCTGAAATGTTCAAATGTCCTGCAATTCAAAGGTTGCTTTAGATAAAAAGTTCCCAAAAATTAGCCATTCGAAGTTCTAAACGGAATTGGGACAACGCTGCGCAGTGATAGTCTTCGTAGGGAGAAATTGCTATTTTGATCCACCAGTGACGGCTAGTTTAAGGGGAAGGACGCACGTCACAGAGCATGCGCAAATGACTATGGGGTGAAAATCTTCCAATGATATGCATTGCGCGGCACCCTAATTAGCGTGAATCACCCAGTGAAGGATCAAACGGCACCCCAAACACATTTTCAAGCCCGCGGGGGTAACACCATTTCACCCCTGGGCGCCAAATGCAACTGGTTTGTCACCTTTATTTTTCACGGTGTGGCACCTGAAACGATTCTATTTTACTATTTTTACTGTCACTATTTCATAATAATAACCTTTGTGATGTTCATATTATAAAATACAAATATATCTGTGCGAAATGCTGACGTCATTTTGCGAATGGTAATAACAGACGATCAACTTTAACTTTTATTTACTTTTATTGCAATTTTCTAAGTATGGCATATTTCAATTTTTACACTGTCATATAGAGATACATATGTACTTTCAAGTGCAGTTTGTTTGAAAGCTATATCGCAATTTGTTTGAAAACTGTATCACAGTTTATATAACTTTTATCTATTATATAAAATACAAGCATATCAGTGCGTGACCCTGACGTCATTTCAAGCAAAAAACATGTACCTTAAAGTACCGAAAGTAATCCCCACTTTAGCAGATAGGAAATTCTAATGATTTTAAGGGGGCTTATAATTGGAACTTCAGTGAAAAGGATAGGAAAATATGGACGGGAGGGGGGGATTTATTTGGAATTTAGGAAATTTCACAAAATTTAAAGAATTTGCAAATTAAAATTGGATCAAATTAACATTTTTTGGTTTTAAATTTCCGTTTTATAAAATCTAATTCGTTTCCGTTAATAAAGAAAATAAATTAATTAAAACAAAGTAACGCAAAATAATGAATTTAGATATATATCAAAGAAATTCGAAAAAAAAAAATCATAAAAATTAAATTCAATAGTACTATCTTTTAAATCTTAGTGAATAAAAATCAAGGAAAGCATTATCAATATAATATAGAAAACATACGCCATTCTAATACAGTGATATGTAAAGAAATCAACTAGAAATAAATTGCATAAAATATTATTCATTTAGGAGATATGGAAAAAAAACTTACGGAAAAAATGGGGAGATTTAAAGTAAACAAAGTTTGACAAAATAAAACTTGAGAGTAGGAGGGGTCTTATAAATGGCTCTTTTTCAAAAAAGGAAAAAAAAAAAACATATATATGAGGGAGGGTTATATTCATAGGTAAGCTTATTATTAGTACTTTAAGGTAAATGGTTTTCAGCTTTATTTTGTAACCCTGGAAGGCGCGGTTGGAACTCTTTGAATTTTTAATAGGAATTTAAAATGAATGTTAATAGTTGGAAACTGCGGTAAGAAAACAAATAAATTTGGAGCTTAGCCTGTACGTCATGAAATTTTTTTCTTTCTGGTTATACTTTAGGATAAACAATCAAGAATTAAGATATTGACAATTTAGAATTACCCCATATAAAATATTTAAATTTGTAGGAAAACTATTATTATTATAAGCACTAAAATAAAAAAACTTGTTTCGGCTATACTTTAATTTTCTTTCATCTACTTTGCACGTAATGCATGTTAGAACGTCAAGGTGCTTTACAAAACATTGCTTAATTTTCAACAATTGTTTATCAGTGTGGCATGTTAGCTGTAAATTCATGTTCCGACCTTCAAAATTACAGTTATTCGATTTGATTTGGCACAAAATTATAATTCGACTGCAGAAATAAGAAAAATCACGCACTGGAACCAATCATATTTATTGCTTTCTAGGAATAATCTATTTTTTTTTTTTTTTTTTTACAATAATGTTTCAGCTGAAGGTGATTTTTTAAGTAAATTGAAGAAAGCAATCAGTTCAAAAGGCGATTGAGAATTTTTTTATTATTAGGAAAAATAATTAAAATGTAAAAAAATAAAATAATAAAAAGAAAACTCTTAGCATTTCAGTGTTGAATTATTGTTTTTCCGAGGTGTTTCCTAACTAATGGAAGAAACGTTCTGTAAAACCATTTTTTGAAATCGGAAACTAGTGTAGAAAAACACTTATCTACAAATACAACTTAATACAACATAATTCAAAAATAAATGTTTTCGCAAAAATTTAAATATATTTATAAAAAATAACTAATTACTTTTACAGGTGAAATATTATTTCTTATATTAGCAACATGAAATATAAATTATTACAGTAAAAAACTTGTTTTAAACTGAAAAAAAAAATTATATTTTTTCTCTTCCAACAAAAATTCGAAAGTATTTTACTAATATAATTTTTATGCTGCTTTTACAAAATTATTGTAAAATTTATTGTTCAAGTTTTGATAGAGAGCGATTGATATATTTGAAGACGCTTCTGCCGATGTATTATCCTTCATGAGCCACTCGCAGATATTTTGAACATAACGGAAATTGCTATTAAAATTTTCCGGTAGCATCTTCCGTAATCAGGTTATCTGATCATCGAGTAACAGGATTAGATTTGGCCTTCCACGAAAAATCCACTCAAAAGAAAAAAAAAATGTTAAGTTAAAAACATCGGCTCGTGAATCTGGAAGAGATGGAGCCTTTAAAGTTTCAAACAGACAGAACCCGTGCACTGTAGTATATATGACGTGGCCACGAGTTTGTTTTTGTCTTTTATAACTTTCATAACATGTCTAGAGACCAGAGATCACAGGCGGATAGCGTTGACATTTTCATTTCCATCTTTTCTTTTGTTGAGAATCCGCTTTAATTATTTGATGGCCGTAGAACGGTTAGAAAAGAAAAGCCAGTTAACATATTTCTGGCTTTTGTATAGGTTCGAGGGGAGTAGGTATAGGGAGGGGGGGGGTCGGAAAAAGCCATAAATGCCGGTTAGAAATAACAGAAGCAGCTTCAAAATTGTTTGAAGGATTTATGTGTTGGAAGGAACCGACGTCATTATTCGCCGAACAGGCGAATTCTTTTTTAGACTGTCCGGAAGGATAGCCTGATTATCACACAAGATCCCTCCCCAAATAAATAAATCAATGTTCGTTAATGTTAATTCTATGGGAGCAATTTTCAAAAATATCTCTTTTGTATTTCAGCATTTTTAGATTATTATTATTATTATTTGAATTAGACAATTTAAGTCGATTCTTTTAGGTGATTTTTTAACTTTTCGATTTTGTTTACAGATTCTTGATTATAGGGATCGACCCCAGTTATCCAATGCAAAAACAAACATTTAAAAACATTGAATTGAAAACAAGGTATCAATAAAAATTCTCCTATAGAATTAAAACTGTGATTTTTTTTTCTTTCGTAAAATGATGCGCCATTTAGTTACCAGAAACAAAGTTAGGCTTATGTGATGAAATCAGAGTTATTTTTTAAACGGGAGACGAATAAGGTCAGCCTTTTTAGAAAAAAAGGCTTCTATTTTTGGCAAATTATTCTTTTTATACATCTTGTGCAAAATTTCAAAAGGTGAATCACAGCTGTAGTTTAAATTATGCCTTGTAATTTTCTGTTAACATGAGTAAAACAAAGACAATTTAAACCAAATTTTTTTTAATAACAAATCAAACGAGTATGTAGTACAAACTATTTTCCAACATGTTATTAAATTAAATTTTTGTTTGGTAATGTATTCAAAGATATTCTAAACACAATTTTTTTCGCTATCATCTTGCAAGTTGTTAATACTTACGATAAAATAAAAAAGGAATGAGGTAGTCTTTGTTCTTATTCATGTAAAAAGAATGCGGCAGTCAGAGTTCTTTTCACCTGGCATTTTCCGGATTCTTTGCGTTTATGAGTAATATGAAAGCTTTTTTTAATTTTCCCCAGTTCACATTCACAGGTTTTTCACTCCGTCGTTTGGTGATATTTTATTTTTCTTCCGACATTATTCGTACTCGGTTAACAACCATTTTAACTCATCGTTAATATATATTATTAATACTTTACATTTATTTTTAATGTCATGCATGATGGAATCATGCTATTCATATAATCAATCATTGTTAAATGTTCCCGTATTTGTCAAAAATCAGGAGTTTTTGCTTGCTTTAACAAATTTACCGACTATTATAGAAAATGATATACTATGAAAACAATACGAAAAACAAATAAATTTACAATTTTTTTTAATGAAAATTTCATAAAAATAAAATACGAGTATAATGCGTATTTTGCTTTTGATTGACAAACACGAAAAAGATTTACATCTTACACATAGAGAGCAGCATTTTTTAAAATCAGCTTAAAAATCAGAGAATTTGAAAATAAAAATTCCGTCGAAATCGAAATCCTGACTCAGATAAAATATTTACTCTTACATATCACGCCCTATATATATATATATATATATATATATATATATATATATATATATATATATATATATATATATATATATATATATATATATATATAGTGGTAGTAGTACCATAAAATTAAGGATGTGTGTATTATCTCATTGAAAACCCCGTAATAAAAATATTTTTTTATGCCACTAATATTATTTCTTCCATATAAGAATTACATATTTTGCTATATTAAGGGGACAAGGGACCTTCAAACTCATTTTTATACTTTTTTTTAAAATTGTTTTTAAATATTATACAACGACACACTATATAAATTATGGCCTATATTTATAATACAAGAAGTTAAAAAAAAGAGAATTTCTCTGAATATTTTCAGCGTTATGAAACACTTTTCAAAATACCCATGAGCATTCCCTATAAATTAAAATCTCCAATATTTTTTATGCGAGTTTGGTTAACTACATATGCAAATAAAATTGTGAGTTGAATTTTATGTATTTGAATATGAAGGTAAATATATAAATTTTCCAATTACATTTTGTTTCATAAATATATGCACAATTTTTTTATATGTAAACCAGACTAGCATAAAAACTTTTGCAATTATATGTAGTTTCAAGAAGTATGTACAGTTTTATTTGTATATGTAAACCGAACTGCCATAGTAAATACTGGATATTTTAACTGATATGGAATGCGGATAGGGCATTTTGGAAAGTTATTCATAATGCTTAAAATATTCAGAATATTTTCTTACCTTTGGCCATTTCTTTTCAGATTCTTGTATGATAAATATATGCCATAATTCATAATTATCTTAAATAGTGTTTAAAGTGCAATTAAAACAAGTTCGAAATTGCACGTGAAGCGTAGCAAATGAGGTGCGTTCGTACGATAACGAAGTTTTAAAAATATTACTCTCATATATCAATCTCATAAAATTGTAAGGGAATTATAATTAAAACACTCATCAAACAATGTTCTCCCTATACCATTATGTAATGGAATACTTTTGTGTGGCCTTGTAAATCAATAACAAACGTTTTTTGCACCACAAATTATGTAAAATGTATATTATAATATGTTCTTTATAGTTGCATATAAATTTTATTAATTTCGAATGAGTGTAACACCATTAAAATGCATTTGAAACATTTTTCCCTATTGACCGTAATGTAACGGAATACATTTGATTGTCCCTGTAATTGATCTATGCATCCGATTTTCATAAAATTTGAAATAACTCAACAAAATTATGTAATAATTATGTATTTTAAATTTCAAACGATTAAAATGCATTTAAAACTTTTTTCCCCATTGACCGTAATGTAATGGAATAGTTTTGATTGCCCCTGTAATTGATCTATGCATCCAATTTTCATATAACTTGAAATGACTCGACAAAATTTTGTAATAATTATGTATTTTAAATTTCAAACGATTCGGTTGTGTAGTTTTTGCGTTGTTATATGCGGACAGACGGACGGACTGAACGACCACTATAGGTGCTACATATTTACATAATTACGAACGCACCTAAAAATGAGTTTAAAAGTCCCTTGCGCCCTTAAACTGATTAGGCACAACAACTTTGAAAAGTCTCTTAAAATTAGTCTGCCTTTTTGTCTAGTAGTTAGGATACTGCGTTACTGGACAAGAGGCGCAGAGTTCGCAATCAGTCGTAAGTGGGTGTAATGTGTCGGATTTCATTTTACATGGAGATTACAATCTGTTTCACCTTCATGTGCAAAAGGCTATCATAACGTCCCTAACCCCTCAACTCTTGACTAATAACAAATTTTAAAATTAAAAGCAACTTATATCAGATGTTCGACGCCTGTTTCACACCTGTATAACAACTGTTTCGCCCCTTGTCACTTATCGCCTCTTTTTTCGAAAAGTAACCTTCATCTTATTAATGACATAGTTTCTTTCATTAAATAGCGTAAAGAAATTCGAAAAAAGTGGTTGTTCTGCAACTTGCGGGCCGCAAGTTGAGCACATATATAAAACAAAATGCTATGTTATTTTTTAAAAATTTAATTCTATAACAGTAAACAGAAAGAGATGGAATGACGTACTTGTTCATAATGCTGAGAAGTCTGGGTCATAGAAAATTTTATTTGTATAGGGAGGAAAATATCATAGAAGTTATACCAAGTCATATTCATCCTCACAACATCACATGTAAAGTTGGTGGATACCGAAAGCGAAACTTCGTTGGGATATTAAAATTTTGGGCTAAAAGACCGGATACGAAGAGGTAATAATCCGAAGAGTGAGTCATGATAATAACAAATAACTAGTCGGATGTAGCAATCCCAAAACTTTTTTCTATTTCATACATGTTAGAATTTCGAAATTCACTATCACAGTGCCAAAATGAAATGGCAATCTATGTCCATCATAAGGATAATAAAAATATGAAATTCCGTGCATTAATTCTTCAGATATGACAATCACTAAAATCGTTTACATCCTATAAAATTTAACATAGCAGAGCCACCTGTTGGGCAATTGAAACCAAAACGCAAACAAAACCAACTCATGTCAAGGATTAACTGAATCTAAATTTTGATGGAAATCTGCGCATTAGTTCTTGCGTTAGAGATTTTGCAGAAATCGCATCAAATGCTGTATAGCATCTCCATCGGTGGAGCTATTTACAGGAAAATATAAATAGCATATATTCATGTCAAGGGCTATTCGAGTCTGAAGTTTGATGGAAATTCGTGCATCCATTCTTTAGATAGAATGATTACGGAAATCTTAAATAATGCTTAACTAATTACGTGTTTGATGAAATTCGGAAGATAAAGCTTTTGAGGAAATCGCAGAAAAGCAGCATAGTAGTGCCACCTGTTGCGCGATTTAAATCAAAATCTAAAAAATTTCATTTCATGTCAAGGACTTACCGAATCTAAAGTTTGATGAAAATCCGTACATTAGTTCTGGAAACTGAGTGATTGCGGTAATCTTAACTAATGCTGCATAGCATTACCACCTTGCACTATTTACACCGAAGCGAAAAAAAATGTCAATCCATGTCAAGGACTAATTGAATCTGGGGTTTGAAGAAATCCCGTGCATTAATTCTGGAGATAGAGCTATTAAGGAAATAACACAAAAGGCAGCATAGAGCGCCATTTGTTGAACGATTTACACCAAAAACTAATCAGAACAAATTTATATCAAAGACTACTAAATATAAAATTTTATTAAATTCTGTGCATTAGTTCTTGAGATAGAGCGCACACAAAATTTATGTCACGTACAGACTCACAGACAGACATTTTGTAAAACAGGGGTCGCAGTGTAGAGGTCTGCACGGGCCGGAATTTCCAGGTCAGGGCCCGGCCCCTTTTGGCCCGTTACAATTTCTACGATTTCTAAAAAATTCAGATTTTTATCATATAACTAAGATTCCTTTAAAGAATACTGCATACATGTCTATGGAATGATTTTACAGTATATTTTACAGCAAATATACATTAACAACATTAATGATTACTTAGATTCTTAGGCTTTCAACATTCGAATAAAGATTCATTAAAAAATTAATATGGCTTAGAATAAAAGAAAAAAGAAAGAAAGCTAAAAACATCGTTAATTTTGAAGCTGTTTAATAAAAGAAGATTTATAAATATATTTCTATATCATTTTATTCGGATTTCAAATCCAAATTCATTCTTAAATTCAAAGAAGCTCCTTTCTGATACATTTCTAAATTCATTTTTTTTTCTCAGAAACGCATAAGATTAGCAAATGTCTTTATTCAGAAACTATATAATCGAATGGCGTTATCTATTTTTTGATACAAGCAATTTAAGAATACTGCAAACAAATAAAATACTGTCATAATTAGCGTTTTGAATAGAATTTCCGGAAGCAATAGCAAGGGAAGGGAGAAAAACCTGCAATCATTTGAGAAACTATTATATCTCAACAAGGTTATACAAGTATTTTATTTACCAAAAATGAAAAACGCCATTCGAGTCCAAATCCCTTTAATAGTTAGGCTTATCACTTTTATACTTTTACAATTTAAAATTAATCAGAAAATGTGTCAAACTTTCGCTTTATTGAGAAATTAATTTAAAAATCATCAAGAAGTATATATCCGAAGACTAAGCTAACATAAGTTCTTTATCGCTGTTAATAATTTTACAAATCATGTTTTCTGCCAATAACTAAGTCTAGTACTGTCCGGCCAGTCTATATGTAGAAAAATAATGCAAGCGTGATCTCGGACCGGCATGAGTCAGCTACAAAAATATTAAAACGGGTTACACATAATGTAATTCTCCGATGCCGATACAGTATACATTTTTATATTGATGCTGTCAAACTAGTATGGCTACATTTATACTTATTCTCGTTAAAACCATTTTCGTTGAAAATAGCTCATATTTTATTGTTTCTGGTCAAATCTTCAGAACGGGCCGGCAGGCCCGAACATTTTTTTATCGACCCGGCCCGGCCCGTCTGGCCCGTTGAATTTTTTTGCTGGCCCGGCCCGTTAGGAATTTCGAAACGATTCCGCAGGCCCGGCCCGCGGGCCGGGACCTTGCAGGCCTCTATCGCAGTGTCCCTAAAATTTTCCATGTTTCCTACCACAATTTTAAAACGATAATATTTATTGTAGAATTTCATTGCAAATGTTAAAGGAACCTGATAGAAAGATTTTTGATTTAAAATACTCGTAGAAAAGTGAAAAAATTTTAGGGACGCTGCGACTCCTGGTAAAATATGGATTTCGTGATCTCATATCCCTGAAACGTATAAATCCGTCAAAAAGCGGAATTCAAAAATTTTTCCGAATCCAATTCTTAGTAATCCAGTAAAAATTATCCATTATCAAAATCGTATATTTCCTATACTAGCATTTTTCATATTTTATTATTATTTATTGCATTTGTTTAAAAGACTTATTTTTTAAAAATCTTAGATCCATATGTGTAAATCAATACCATGAGAAATTTATGAAGAAGGTAATATTAGTTACTTAACAGTTTTGCTCTAGTGGTGCTTGTGAATATTCTTTCAATACTAGTCAATTGATTTCATCGTAAAAATTCCTTTTTTCATTGTTGGTAGAAGTAAACATAAATTAATAAATTATGTATTTGTTATAGTGTATTTCGAGATTTAGAATTTATGTACTCGAGTTGAATATAAAATTATTTACTAAAAAATGATGCACAGCGGAAAAAAAAAACTGGGAAAATGGTACCCTTCATTTCGCAAAGAACGACGGATATGTATTTTTTCCAACTTTTTGCGTAAAAGAACTAACCCATTCACAGTATATTCTCACGAAATGCCATAAAGTCCAATAACTAAAATTATGTGAAAAAGGCCCCTTGCTGCATCCTTTTCCCTTTAAATTGTCCAGAGTTGTAATTTTTACATTTATTTTTCTCAGGTTATGTATTTTCTATCTATCAGTATGGTCAGATTAAACTCCAGCAAATATTTTCCAATTTTCTTACTATTGTTTTTGGCATTCCCTAAGTTGAATTAACACTCCAGTTCCAGGTGACACGTCATTGGAAGCGTTCGTAGGTTAAGATTTTATGTGAAGATATGCTGTGGTGTTTTTATAGAATTTAGAAAACTTTGCGTAACATACAAAAAAAAAAAAAAAAAAAAAAAAAAAAAAAAAAAAAAAAATCATAATTTTTGGATTTGATACTACAGCCTTTTAAGTTTTGTATCCTCCTTGAAATAAGCAAGGGCTTGAGTTGGTCCGCTTTTTTAGGAGATGGAGAAGGGATAAAAAAAAAGCCAAAAATTCAGAAAGTTTCTCTCTCTCTCTCTTTTGTTTATTTGTTTGTACGGATGATGTTTGTTTATTGAACAACATACATCTGACTTGTGTGCTCGACATGAAGCCTGCTTATAAGCCATCGTCAATATACAGGGACGAGATAGCACACAAGGAAATATTACAATGCAAGAGAAATACAACCAGGAGCTCCACACAAAGTGTGTGTGCAATGGAGCCAGTGGGATTCGAACCCACAACCTCACGATTAGCGGCGTGATGTCTTAACCACTCAGCCACGGAGGCCCACGGATGATGAAAGTTTGAAATTTATATTTGTAGGATTTTGATTATTTGATTATTTTTTGTTGCCATGACGCGATCTTGAATGGTCTTATAAGCGAATGGCCCTATGAGCGTTTGGAGAGTTATTAAAGTTAAGAATAGGACTTTCAATAATTAATAATTTACTTTTAAAATGTTAAAATATTAAGAAAATAGTAATTTTTATTGCATTTTTGAAAGGTATCATGACGATTTATTTATTTTTTGAACTAATTAATTTCTATAAATCTGAGTTTTACAGTTATAGAGCATGCTTACAAGAAATGTATGCAACGAAAAGTTGTATCAAATTGCTGAAAATTGCAATGGATTTTAAAAATTTCCATAAAAAATTAACAATTTTTTTCTAATTTTAGACTAAATATTGCATTTTTTTTAATAATTAAATAATTTTTTATTATAAAATATATTTAATAATGTGGTAATAAGATGTTATAAAATAATAATAATAAAATAAAATAGTTCAAACTGTACCATACTCTTAAGTGCTTAAATACCTATTTAAGAAGAAAGCCTTAAGTATGTCTAACTTCATAGGAAGTGTTTTGAGGGTTCATTTGTCTGTATCCAACCAATTTGTTTATCTATTAAATAATCAGGTCTTCCGAAAAGAGGTGTTTCCGATTTCGTTCCGGAAGGGCGTCACAGTCATCTTAGCGTAGGTGTATGACAATAATATAAGCACAGACAGTTCATCACGCGCTGAGAGCAAACCCGTTACGGTTGCAACGGAGGCCACAATAACTCGAATATGTCACGCTAACACATGACGTATGTCACATTCATAAGTTTCCAATTCATATTCAAACTCTTTTTCTCGAATTTTTCTGCCTTTCTCGTTCCCCCTTATGCTTTTTTATTTTATTTTTACATATGAAGAAGGATAGAAGTCATGTCATGCCGTAAATAAACGGACAAACGAATGTAATAGAAGATTTAAGGTGACTACTACTTTCTAAATAAAATTAAAGATGAGTCAGTACTAGAAATGAAGGTAATGATGTATATTCAGGGCTTAACCCTTTTGAGATCATTTTTGAGGAAGTTCATAAAACTGCCCTTCTCTTACTTTGAAATGAATCAAACCATAAAGTTTTGGTATTATTTTTAAATATTTCATGATAGATAAATGAAAAGGTGGTCTTAACGAGATTGATGACCAGTCACCTTAAATTCCAAAACAGATTTTAATATTATAAATCTGCACTTCAAATTTATATTAAGGCAATAGATGCGCACGCCATTTCTAAGTTATCTTCTATTTTCATGCGTATGTCTAAAGCTATGTTTATATTTTAAATGCCTATCTAAACATGCTTGTTTTCTTATAAGGAAATTTAACGTTACCGATTTCTATACACCATAAAGGCATACGGATCATTCCAGATGGAGAGACTATGCAAAAATGATGGGCAAAAATAACACATATGTCTAAAAATTATAAGCAGCCAAAATTTGCACATCTAAAAAAATACCTTAACCCTTTGCGGCGCAGGGCAAATTCATTGCTTAAGTGTTGAAATTAATGACTGACACCAAAATTCGAAAACAATTCGAAAATAGGAAAACGCTAGATTTCACGCATTCAATAAACCGTAATTTTGTTAAACAAAATCCCGGTGCCAATGTGGCGTTTCGGAATTAAAATTAAGTGGTATATCTATGAAACTACCACGCCGCAAGGAGTTAAACAAATACATTGAAACCTCCTCTAACGATCACTCAAAAAACAGTAACCACAGAAGATTGGTCATGCTTTGGTGGAATAGTTTCATAGTACTACGTTTACACCTAACATCTGAACAATGAATTCCAAACATCAGTCAATAAAATAATAATAACAATAATAATAAAGCAACTTTATGTTTCAACATTAACTGGAATTTGCAAGAATGTAATGGAAGGAATTGTTATTTTTGATTGATATTCTGTGTTTATCGTAAAATTTAACAGCCAACTTCTCCACATAAAAAAAAAGAAATAATCAATGAGATTGAAAGAAAAGCAAACATTCAATGCAAATATAAATGATGCACTAGTACATAGTTACTGTTTTTTGAAAAGGTATTTTCTAAGGATGCCTGGAATGTAAAATGTCCTATAGGTTGTCGTAATTATAAAATTATATCGATGAAGCGCTCCAGAAAACAGTAGAAGTTTTTCTACAACATATACACTGCATTAAAAGAAAAATTCTGCAGATGATAATTCTACAGAAATCTGATTGCTGTCTAAAATTTTATTTGCACACAGTGCAAAAAAAAGATTATGTAAATCTATAAAACTAGTTTTTGTAAAGCTACAGAAATCTGTAGCCTTACAAACGAATCAAAAAATTGCAGAAATCTTACAAAAAATTTATCTATAATCTGGGTTGCAGTTAAATAAAAAGTTCAGACATACGAATTTCCTAAATAACTCTTAATAATCTTACAATTTTTTTTATTTACAGTGCAAACATGTATCTATTACATGAGTTGCTATTGTTGCCATTACATAAAAATTTCTAGGCATTCCAGTTTCCGAGAAAATTCTGTGTAACTTTATGTATTATTATTATTATTATTATTAGTAGTATTATTTACTGTATATTGCGTCAAAGAAAAGCCATTAAAAATGTACAATTCCCACTACCTCTGAAAAAAAAAAAATAAAGTAAAAATTCCTAAAAAAATTAAACCTCCAAGAACTATTTTTCTGAAATAAGTGAACTATCTAAAATTTTGATGTCTGGGAAAAAAGTAACTTCCCATGCCTTAATTGTTAATTGTTTTTACATGTTTATATTTTGCAATACACAAAATTTGTTTTCTTCATGAGGAAATGACACAGTTTATTTATTATATTTTATCACTCTATCCCAATAGTGGGTTTATTGGTTTACACTTTTATTAATTCTTATTCACACTTTTCTTGAGACAACGCCACCCCAAGTCAAGGTGATACTGTCCCACTTTTCGAGGAATTAATTTAAAATAAAATATTTTTTCAAATTGTTAATTTTAAAATACACAATTGATATCTTGGAAGTGAAGGTAAAGAAATAGAAATTGCTTACCGTAATTCCACGTGTAAACGCCTCGGCACAGTTAATTCTTTTTCAGACCGGAAATTTTATTGTAAAAAAGAAGTCAAATAAATGCTAAGGAAAAGTAAGTCATTTTATTTAAAAAAATTCTGGGAGGAAATCGACTTATATATATATATATATATATATAGGGTATCCAGCAAATAAGACCCCGATTTCAAAATTAATTTTCTCAAAAACAAAGATCGATAGAATTATGTGGTACACGGTTCATTTATTGGGTTAGCTGTAAAAATCTGATACAGAAGTTTCGAAAGTTGATTATTTTGAAAAGATTGTGTTCTGATTGCAAAGAATACTTGACTTGACATTTTTCTTGTTTTAGATTGCGTGCAGAGAACTAATTTTTTGGCGTACAATGCCATATTTTAACGATTTTTAGAATTCCATAATTTCAAAAATCGTAGATGTAAATACATAAAAGCTGCATTCATGCATGCAACTTTCAGCTGTAAATACACAAAATTCGAAGTGTCTGATTTATACAGGTTTTTTGCACGGACTCTGTGACGGAGAGACAGGGGACAGAGACGAATAGGTTTTCGTCAGATAAAAGAAACCCTAAAAAGAAAAAAAAGCATACTACATAATTTAAAAAAACTTCCATCAAGATTGCGTCTGCTCATAAATTGAAAATTTAATACCTTTATATAATCTAAAGTCGGTAAATGTATGCATTTGCTAATCAATATAAGAATTTTTGTTTTACTTAGAAAAAAAATCACAAAATAAATAAAAATAAGCTTTGTCTAGCGAAGCATATGAAGTTATTTTTAAACTGAGATTTTAAGTAAGCGATTATTTTTGACACGTGAATGCCAGAGTCCAAGCGACTGATAATCCCGTGCGTTTTAACATTGGTATACATTCCTGCTTAACCTAGTGAAATATAAAACAGAATCCATAAAGTGGTAATCTGATAAATAAATAGATAACTAATGGATTAGAAACTGATATGAATTTGTTGATATAACAG
This sequence comes from Maratus speculifer, assembly GCA_964019185.1. Lineage (NCBI taxonomy): Eukaryota > Metazoa > Arthropoda > Arachnida > Araneae > Salticidae > Maratus > Maratus speculifer. The sequence continues at coordinate 194,796,754 of OZ025299.1, forward strand.
ATGAAGATTTCGTGCTTTAAAAAAGATGATTTTTTATCTTCTTTCAGAATAATGAAAAATGTTTATGGCGTTGATTTCATTCGCTTTGATAGCCGTACCCTAAATTATTTAAAATTGTACAGATATTCAAGATATCTTACTACGCCAAAACAAAGATGTTTCATTTTAAATGAGTGCGGCAATTGTATTACATTTTAAATACTTTTTAAAATCTTTAACACATGCGGTTAGGATCACACACTTGCATCTGTAGTTTAAGTTACAAAGCACATTTGAGTTTTCAAAACCAGCAGAGAAAAAGCATAACTTTTAATTTATTGACACAATAAAAATATGCAATCATGGCCAGATATTAAAAAATGTGTTTATTATATTTTTTAGTAAAAAGATGAAAATTAACAGGTTAAAAATTATTCGTCTGTTATAACATTGAATGAAATATCTGCGTTTAAAATTAATTTGGTATGTCTACTTTTGCAATTTAAACTAAGCATATTCTCTAATTTTCCCCCAAGAAATTCCAGCCATAATAGTTTTTTTTTCTTTTTAACATTTCGCAACATAGTTGAAAATAGTTAATGAGTTTGGTTTGTCTGCCCTCTGCCATCTTCCAACTTTCCGTGCTCTAATCCCGGTAAATGTATTCAGATTGGATTGTCAGGCAACTAACGCATGCTGTTGAGAATCACTATGGACATGCTAGCTGTGGAAATTGATCTGTGCAGCATTTATTTTAGTTACAGAAACTCTAAAAAATTCTCTTACATTACTGTTAAGGCTCTAGAGGGGAAAATAAATCTGTAGAATATCAAGCGCAAAACTTTAATCATTCATTTACTGGGACAAATATATAATTCCTTTGGATAATGATTTACCGGGGAAAATGTTTGCATGGCTTTTTAAGGATGTTACATTATTTTAAACATAGTGAACTTTGTATGCATTGCAAGACGCTCATTGTAGAACACAACTTGTATAGCGACTATTATTCATTTACAGGAATAGAGAAGATTTCGGTTACAGTAATGTCTGTGAGTGTTATTTGCTTGAAGTAACTTTTCAATTGCAGTATGTGCATTTAAGTTGCACTAAATTTTTGAGTACTACGTATTGTGTAAATATTCAGTAGATTACATACAGCACTACACAAAATTATTAGCAAGAAATAATATCCGTGCGTGTCAATTGCTTGTTTGTTAAAATTAACATTTGCATTTTCTCGCTGAACTTTATTTAGCATACTAAGAGTTGTTAGTAATTCAGCATACTAAGAGTTGTTAGTAATAGTTATAAATTACTGGCTGTGCAGGAACTGGTACACTGCCGTCTGTCAATGCTAATTTCCGAAAGTACGTTTTCAATTGTGATAATGCGAATTTATTTTATTTATTTATTTATTTATTTATTTTTGTGTGTGTGTGTGTGAATTACATTTAGTATACTCTGCGGTGAGTATAAAAACTCGTAGATAATATACAGGCTGCGAAATAAATTTATTAACTTTTTTTGCAAATACTGTAGTGTAGTTATTTATGTAATCTACTGAATTGTCACACAACACGTAGTGCGCAAATATTTAGTTAAAAATGCATACCACAACTGAAAAGGTATTTACAGCAGATAACATTGACAGATATTAATGTAACCGAAATCTTATGTGCTTCTGTAAATGAATTATAGCTATCATACAAGTCATGTTCTACAATGAGCGTGTTGCAATGCCCGTCAATAATGTAATTGGAATTGTATCTATGAGTTGATAAAAAGTTGCAAAACTTTTAATCAATTCATGCATACAATCGTGAAAAACCGGCTGAAATATAGCAATATTATTAGTTTCTAAAAAATAATTACAAATTAGACATACGGGAGAACTTTATTAAGCAAAGCCAAAAGAAATTAGGAATCCATTCGGAACATTTTTGTTAAAACATATTTAAAGACAAAATATCATATATTTAGGTAATCATGGTTAAATTACTGGATCAAAGCATGGGAAAAGCTCTCATCTGCAGAGAAGCAGAAAAAACGAAGCATGTGGGGAATAATGATTATCAATTTTTGGTGAGAGTTAGTAAATCGTTGCTTCAAGATCCGAAAACTGTGTGCTGCTTTCAAATCACCAGCATAAAATATATGGTCCTCAATGAAGACCTGGATACCAGAAATTTCGTGCCCCCGGATAGATATATTTACTATTTTCAATATTTTAATCACAATGAAATAAAAGTTTTAATTTTAACACTTTCCAACAAAGTTAAAAAGTGTTTATGATTTCGGTTTGTCTGTCCGTGCTCTAACTCTCGTCAATATGCTCCGATTGCCCGGAAATTTTTGGATGTTATATACGTTTACCCTACACGAACCATATTTCAAATAAAGTTTCTAGCATGATAAGTTTATTTACAGGGGTAATCAAAAGTTTCCCATTACATTACGGCCTATGGGAAAAATTCATTTCAAATGAATTTTAAAGATGTTACACCCTGTCAAACATAATGAAATTTGCATGCATTTACGAATTGCACTAAAATATGCCTTTTATAAAACACGCGGTGAAAAAACTAGCTATTATTCATTTACAGGGCCACACAAAAAAATTCAATTAAATTGTTAAGTGGGGAAGTTTAAACTGTGCTATTCAATTAACTGAACTAACTTTTATCATACTAGGTAATATGAATATAACTTTATAAGTCATATGAAAAGAACTGCAAAAAAATCGGATATTTTTCGGAATGTTAATGGTAATAGCTGAAATTAGATTTTCAAGTACGTTATGCATTTTGCAAATTGCTTATTTAGACATAAATCACCCGCAAGCAAAGTATCACACTTTGTAAAAGTTTATTTTACGTTTTATTCCATGAATAGATTTGTCATAGATACATCTTGCAACAGGAAGTGTTTCATGTGTAGTTAGCCGAAAAATCGTTCTATTATATGCTGTATGTGCATTTGTGACCACAGAAGGAGGCAAATTGTGACAGGAGATAAAATTACTCAACCCTTCAAACCTCATCTAATGTCTTAATCTTAAGGGTTTTACGTTTTAAGGTAAGTCTTTACTACTGCAATCAGAGCTAAGTACTATAATTTCATACTACAGTAAAAATATGCGAATCTTCGTTTGTCTCTCTTGAGAAATTGAGTTTTGTCGAGATGTATCACTTTTCTTGCTGGTGAATGGCATCATATTTCAGATTAATATACTGTGAATTTCTATTAAATTATCGTAAATGTGTTTAAAAGTGTTACATAATTTATATAAAATGCATTATTTTTTCTAGTTTATGATAGGACAACAGGACAGAAAATGGCGTTATTTAAGCTATCTAGTCAGGATTTCTAAATTATTTTTTCAATGTATAATGTTAATGGAATATCTATTAAACTGCTAATTAATAAAAGTGTATTTTAAAAACATATTACACACTTTATTTTTTATTTATATTTATTTTCTACACTTTAAGTGTTACCGATTACCATTCAGATGGCATACCTTAGCGAGAGTGGTTTGATGCATAATTAATTCCATTATTCTTGTTAATATTTGTAACCATAAAGAAAATTTTGCGATTTATCCCTTGCGTCCTGCTATCGAGAAAATGTTTTAAAATTAATTTATTAATTTATAAATCAGGTTCTAAAAATATTGAAATGTTTTCTGTTATCCGAAATACACATGTGTAAGTAATTTTTACACTTTTAGCATATCAGGGAGTAAAAAATCTAATATAAAATCCCATCTTTACAGTTAGAAGTTGAGTTACATAAAAGAGAACTATTATGATATAATAATACCGGAAGATGCGTGGTCAGAGAAAAGCACACTTAAAAAAGGTGTTAAACACTGTAAAAAAGTTATGTAACGTTATTCCATAAAATTGGTAGCCGTTGCTGCCACCAGTTTTATGGAATAATTTTTTTTCACTTATATAATGATATAATTTAAACTTGTATTTTTGGTGTAACATTACATATTAGCCTAAAGTTACCGGTCATGTCGGTTAAAAAACTCCATAAAATTGAAATAGAGCAACGTTACACAATTTTTTTTACAGTGAATACCAGTAATTTATGAAAGAGAGATTCGCCTTCTTTTATCCCTTTTTTATTAGTTGAAATATTTTCTATAAAAGAATATTGGTAGCCTCTTCAATTTTTTATTGTGTTTTTCCCTGACCACCCGCCACCCTGTAATAGGAAAACAGCACGAAACAAAACATACAAAAATACTTTTTTTACTTACTCTTAGGGGTTACTAAGCGATAAAACACAGAGACGTTTCAAAGGGTTTGGGAAAAGTTTGTATGTGTGTGAAAAAGATTTTAATTTCCTTTCCTTTTTTTTAAAAGTAAATATTATATAGTAATTTTACGATATCTTGGAAATCAAAATCAGATAACAAAGCACAAGTTCCTTAGTAAATTATATATAAAAAAAACAGAGAAATGGAAACTTTTATTTAGATGCATTGGTTGATTGGCTGAGCGTGAAACCCTGACTTTTATTTTTACTTAGTTTGGAAGTCTGAGAAACAAAAACACTGATTTTATGTTCATGTTTGCGGAAATATTTTGCAGATGAAAAGTTTGTATGTTTATAGAAAAATCCTACACCAATAAAAACAAGCCATTAAAACTATGGGCATAAAAAATTGTCTTCAAAATTCATACATAAGCATAGCAAATTTGTTTAAATCGCAGGATGGTTATTATTCAGGGTGATTTAAAGAGGTTAAGTTTTGGATTGTAAAAACTTCACATGGTCAATACACACACAAAATTGTGCAAGTACTATTTAAACTATAGGGAATGATTTAATATGGAAAGAAAATAGGATTTTAACCACCAGGGACAAAAAAGTGGCAATTCAGACTTATATAGGGTAGTAAAGCAGGCACTTGAACTAAAAAGTGAATGCTTCATATGAAATTAAATAGTTCACGGAATACTTTCTGTGAGCATTTTACAGACAAACGCAACGTTTAACGTGAAGCCTAGTTTACCTAGAATTTTATGGTATTGTTATTCCCGTATTTTTTACCTTTATATAGAAAAAATGAACAATTTTTGCTCGTTAATTCTCTTTCTTATCTATTGGTGTTTACAGTAAATTTTATTGCAATTTGACTCAGTGGTTGCTTAATTAAGCTCTAAACACCTCATATGACCATCTAGTACTATATTATCTACTAATGATTGCGAAGAAAAAAGGTACAACTATAGATATGAGAAAAGCAATCATAATAAAATCTCAAGAAAGATATTAATAGATTTGGAAAAATGCTATATTTTAGAATATGAATGCATTTAAGAATGAAATAAGAAGATAAAAAAAATATTGAAATTTTATTGCTAGCAGTCTGTATACATTAAAAATTTATCAATCGTTTTTTTTCTTTTTTTTTTTTTACACTCATTTAAAAAAAATATCTGAATCCTTTAGATCAAATCCATTTTATAAAAAATATATTTTAATATTGCTACTGCTAATTCAACTATATAAACCTACATCGACATTGTATTCTTTTTAAAACAATCATCCATTCGTAATGTTTCATTAGCGTGACAAATAATTTTATATTAAAATGCGGGATATTGCTACCAAAAATTGTAATTTAGGTATTTCGTTAAACATGCAAAACTTTATCCCAACGAAGTAATAATAATAAAAAAAGATGAAATCATTTTAAGCCTAATAATAATATTTACTTCAAATTATTTTTAACGTTGAAAAAAATAAATTTAACGAAAGAGCAATAATGATGAAGAAAGGATTGTAGAAAAATTGAATAACAAAGAATTTTTAACATTGAAGCAAAAGTTCGAAGCTTAAACCCGATGTTGAGAAGGTATAAAATATTGCTGTGATATCTCTGTAATTCAAGGTCATATTCTATACTCTAACAAAGACAACCGAAAGCCCCTCATATAGCTTTTGTGAAATAAAATTTATTCGGAGTTTCTAAACTTTTTCACGCGAAGCTGGATTGTCATGAGTAACTATGCGTGACATTTTACCAGCCTCTCCACACCCGGCATCCGGTGTTTCAACCCCCTCTCTTTCATGACATCTTCGTACACACATAGAGGTAAAAGAGTACATTTCCTTAAAGTACACTTTCTCTATTTTCCTTATTTGCTGAAAGAATATCTTCATGGTTCGCCCACTTGGGCACGAATTATTTCAATTTAATCGTTGAGTGAAAGACAAGTGTTCCCAAACCTTCTGAGGTAGTCGGTGTGAACAACCTGTTGCTTTTACCTGGTAGAAATTGGTCAAAATTGCTTCTGCTTGGCGGCATCCTGTTCCATTTCTTTGAGATTTAATCTTGTTATTAAATTGCTGTAAAAGCTATGTATTTAAATCTCCTCATCGCAAGCCGATATTTCTGATCATCTGTGGTACTATGTTTAATTCCTTTAGCTCTTTCTCGAGTAACAGGCATTTATATCACTATTTTACTGACATCAAATATGTTTTGCACCTATATCCAAATATTTTTCCAATATATTTTTTTACCATTTGTAGTATCTTCTTAATGGATACACTGTAAAAAAAAAAAAAAAATCAAGAGGTTACTAAAATTTTTTTTAGTAAATTTGTATTCCACAGAATTTTTTAGTAACCATTCCAAACTTTTTTTTTTTTTTTTTTTTTTTTTTTTTTTTTTGCAAGTGAAACAAACATTTCTTTTGTGAACTGAACAAAAGAATTTTTTGTATAACTAACTTAAAACTTTTTAGTATGAGCCACCAAGCAAATTTTAGCAATAGCTCCAAAATTATTTTTAGTAACCATTAGGTGTGCCCGAAGGGCAGGAGCTTCCTTCGAGCTGCATCCAATGGGTAAAAAGACAGACTTTGGAAACGGAAGATTTTCGGTAAAACTGCAATAGATGGCAGCACCAAACATTGCTACCCGCTCTATTTTGACATGTTTCTAAAGGGGAGGGAAAGTTCAAAGATCATTACCCATGATAACTGCTACGACAGGATTTTCATAATCCCTTTATTTAACAAGTACTTACATTGCATACATTCGGTGCATATTTCGTGGCGTCCAGCATCGAACCCAGGTACTTTCAGCCTGGAGTTCGGTGCTATGACCACTAGGCTATCTCGGCCACACCAAGTGAGTTTTAGTAATAGCTATTAAAAATGTAAAACTATTAACGCTATTCATTGCTAGCTTTTTTAATAGTAATTCTTACAGATTCCTTGTAACCGAGTCAGATTACTAAAAATTTTTTAGTAATTACAAGGATCACTAAAATTTTTTTAGTAGATCGACCGTTTTTTTACAGTGTATGCTAGAGAGGTAAAGGACAGAGCACTAATTTAATCATCGCAAAGTAAGTCGTCAAATTAAATGCATTTTGAAGCTCTTAGTACAAATTGTTTGCGGTATACATAACAATAAAGATAATAATAAGTAAATTCTAGAGATTTCTGGTTGTAAAAAAATTTAGTTTTAGGCGAAACTCGAAGAAGGATCTACATTTGGTTTCGGGCTTGCACTAATTTACATACCAATGACAAATATACTATAGGCATATATTGAAGGTAAGCTTTCAGATACAAGTTCATAATAAAATACGTTTTTCTCATTTCAGAAAATTCACAATAAGGTAACTGCACAAGTATCTCTGCTTTCAACTTTGAAGAATAATGAACTGTGAAAATCATACAGAAGTTCACATCGTATGTGGAGTTTCTGCTAAAGACCTACGATATTAAGGCCTCGAACTACAGAAAGTTTAAGTCATGAGATCTTAAGTGACGTTAGTTCAACTTAAACAGGATGGCAATATGGTTATCTTATTACTATTTTTCGTATAAGAAAAAATAGTTTTTTTTTATTTAGTTTATGCCTAGGTTTAAGATACTTTCTTGCACTTTTCTGCTTTCATATGTTTACTAAAATAGGTATGCAAAATCATTTATTTGTGTTTACTTTTTAGCTCACAGGCTATCATAGCCTGAGAACTTATGTGCCCGCCCGTTCTGTATGTATGTACGTTCGTTCGTTCGTGCGTACGTATGTGCGTAACGCAATAACTCAGGATAAAAATATCCCATCCACTTAAAATTTTGTATATAGGTATATCCTGATAAGGCGCTTCCCTGATTAGTTTTTGGAGTTCATTCGATATGTATAAGAGGGGGAACGGGGGGGGGGCTCATGCCCCTCCCCTTAATTGATATGAATGGGTTTTTCATTCAGAAATATTAGTTTTTGTTCAAAATTTACACATAGTTTCATTCTGATGAAGCGCTTCCGTCATTGGTATTAGGTGTTCATTGGATAAATATAAACAGGGGAAATGGGGGTTGTAATCCCCCCCCCCCTTAATTTATATAAATGGGTTTTTCATGCAGAATTGCCAGATTTCGTTCAAATCTCTGAATAGTTTTGGAAGTTTAATAGTTAAGTATATAAAAGCGAAGGATAACTCTTCTTAAATTATATAAATGGGTTTTTATTAAGAATTTTCCGATTTGCTCTGAATTTTGAATATGGATTTTTTATATGATAAAGCATGTCCCTGATCAGTTTAGAGGGTTCAATGATTAAGTATAAAAAGGGGAAAGGGGGAAGCTGTTCCCCCCTCCTTAATATTTTTTTTGGAACGGAATTAGCCCTTGAAAATATAAGGTTGTAATGTACAATTAGTATGCTTAGCCTGTGAGTTCAATGCCATGAGTTTAACTGGGCAATATTCTTTTTATTTATTTTGTATCAACCTGATACATACCTTAAAGACGTTTAATACTGGTACCTCGACATATCACCATAACCAATATTGAAAAGCCCTGTTCAAAATGCCCATATGATTTTTTGTCTAAAAGTGTTTTTATGAAAGATATTCTCAATGTAGTTCAAAATTTTGTTTTGTTTCGAAATTAAACCTTAAAAATGTTTGACTTCGGTTCATCAGCCTGCCTATTGATTGTTGTCTGTTATCCTGTCTGTTCGCACTCTAACATTATGCTTGGATAATCTTGTAATTGGCATAGATTACTGAAAATCCCTGTGGAACATGTAGTGTGCAGAATGTATAGTCGTTTACATGGGCACACAAAATCATTTTGTTAACTTATGGTCTATGGGAGAAATTTCTTTCACAGTGTTTTTTATAATTTTACGCCATTTCAAACACAATACAATTGGTATACATTACTGAGATTCATTACAAGATGTTTTCTGTAGAATATACAGTACGTGAGTTTACAAAAGCACAGACATTGGGTTAATCGGTAGTCACTTTCAAAAATAGTTTATACAGCTACCAGCATAATGCAAGTCCCAATAGAAGTCTATGCTGGCGATTTTACTGCTTAATCGTTGAAATGAAAATCGATGTAATAAACCCTTAAACTAGCCATTTTGTTTTTTCAAGAAGAATTGCAATGTCACCGCTTACTGCCGCCTTCTAAACGTTCCGAAAAAAAAAAAAAAAAAAAAAAAAAAAATACTGTTTTGAAAAGCTGAAAAACAGAAGGAAAATCATAAAATACTGATATGATCTGGATGATAGCGTCTCATAACTAGTGCAAAGAGAAATTCTTGAATTTTCTTATATACCATAAATTATCTGTTAGAAATTATAATGTGAATGTAGTTACAGGGTGTCCAGCAAATAACACCCTGATTTCAAATTTAAATTTCTCAAAAACAAATATCGATAGAATTATGCGGTAATCGGTTTGATTATTAGGAAAGCTGTAAAATGTTATACAGAAGTTTCGAAGGGTGGATATTTTGAAAAGATTATGTTCTGATTGCAAAGAATGCTTGACTTAACATTTTTCTTGCTTTAAATTGCTTGGTTTGAATGCGATTTTGGGCGAACAGCGTCATATTTTAAAGTTTTTTGGAACAAAATTTTGGAATTTCAGAAATTTCAAAAATTTAGTTCTAAAAATATGGCTAAGTACCCCGAAAAACTCGTTCTCTACAAGCAATCTAAAGCAAGAAAAACGTCAAGTCGAGCATTCTTTGCAATCAGAACATAATCTTTTCAAAATATTCACCGTTCGAAACTTTAGTATAACATTTTTACAGCTTACCTAATAAAGAAACCGTTTACCGCATAGTTCTATCGAATTTTGTTTTTGAGAAATTTAAATTTGAAATCAGGGTGTTATTTGCTGGACACCCTGTACATCATTATGTGATAACATATATAAATAAAAAATAAACAAAGAGAAAATTAGGAAATGGTTAAATTTAAATCTCACATATATGAAATCTTGTTTTAATAAAATCATTTATTCAGAAATTATTTCAATAAAGTTAAATAAATGAGCAAAATAGATTGAATTTTTGAATATTTTTCTTAAAAAAATAATATTTTTGTTTTTAAATATCAGTTTTATAATATAAATTTTGAGTGACAATTATTAGTAAAAACTAAAACTAAAACTGAAACTAAAAAAAAAAAAAAAAAAAAAAAAAAAAAAGCTTTATGTGCATTTATAGGATGGAATTCACAAAATTCTAATTGCTTTCCCATGAAAAGTCTGCTTTACGATACAAGCTTCTAATATATTTACATACTGGGAGAAATAATGCAAAATAGGTACAACATTCGATAGTTCAAGAAATTGAAAGCAGTAGATGCTGTGACGCCACAATAGAACATATTAAAAGTGAAAATTCTCATAAAATGGAACCCATTTAAAATAGCAGTAATTTAATTAAATATAAATTACATATCCGAAATATTTATAGAATTAAGATTTAGATTTGGAATTAAAATTATTTTTTAATGTGAATGAAAAATTTAAGTTCGATACTTTTATAAACTATGAAATAATTTAAACGATGCAGTGATTTTCTGTCTAGTTTTGACTCATACTTTATTCTCCTTATGTATCATTATATTATTATTATTATTATTGTTATTATTATTATTATTATATTTATCATGAAATCAGTTAATGTAATTAAAAAATTAAAACTACTCCCTTCAGATACCCTCCTAACATGATAACATGCATTAACATTAAAAACAGTGTATTGATGTTTATAGTTTATTAATGGTGTATTTTATCCTTAACTGTATTAATTTTTCCCTAACTCAATGTATAAAAAATCGTTACAATTTTCACAGTCTGTTAATTTAATCGTTTTTATGATAACTGAACAAACCGTAATTATTTTGCACTGTTTTTTCAAAACTCATGAAATTTAAATTTATATTTCTGCTAAATTTAACATGGAAATTATTCAAAAAATTATCCCAAATGCGTATTTCAATGACTGCATTCTATTATAAAGGCCGAACTGAGGCCAAATGTTTCTGTTTCAGAAAAAAGGGAATGAAAATAAGGGAGGAATACCTGTCTTAACTGCATGGTTCACTTGATGTACGTTAGGTATAACATCATTCATGCGAAAATATACTATCTTCGTTTCTCAAGCAAGGATCCAAAATCTAAACCGTTCTTGAGCTGCATACTAATGGCGTTATTTACGACAGGTTTTAGAAAAAAAATGTAATTCACGTTTAAATGTAAGAAATATAAATTAGGTGCACACTAAGTTGTATCGATTAATCTTTTGTAGTAGATGGCGTAGATCTAGCTTATTGGAGAAGCTATTTTTTTTCAGGATACGCTATCTAATATATAGGATAATAGTTTATAATGTATCACATTGTCACATGCATAGTATCAATAAATAAATAGTTAAATCTTAAAATGAATTACAAACTTATCCAGAACTTCTTAACAAGCTATTTCCTTTTTTCAACACGTTAACTGTTAAATATACACTAAAATTCAAATTGAAATAAACCCAGAAAAATAAAGCAGGTCAAACTTTAAGATATTTAATGCAGTATTGATAATTTAGTTGTCCTGTAAGCTGAAAATATAGATTTATTTCAACAGAAATTACTCTATCTACCGTAATTTCCGGCGTATAATCCGCGGATCAAACAATTCTTTTTCGACCCAGAAATTTTATTTAGTAATTGGTGCCAAATATTTACGGCGATCTAAAATGTTGCATTTTATTTTCAGAATTTTCTGGGTCGAAAAAGAATTGTTTGATCCGCGGATTATACGCCGGAAATTACGGTACTGATTCTAACTTCGACTCTTACACTTCGACTCATTTAAAGCCTGTCAGGATTGTTAATAAATATTAAAAAATTTCATAAGAAAAGTGAACGAGCTATATTTTATGAACACATTAAAAACCGAGTGAGTTTTTCTTTAATTACGATAGTTATGGCTAAAAATGTATAATTTAAACTAAAAAATATATTGTATGCACTTCAGTATATGATAAGTCTTTAAGTTAAGGTTGTATTTCGATTCAAACTGCCTATTTTCCGATTTATTTTTTAACTCATTATTACTCTCAAATACACCAAACTTTCAAAATCTCTTATTTGGAAAGTACACAAGGTGCCGTAATTGCTGATTCTTTGATAAATGCAGAAAATATTGCAAAAAAAGCAATCAAAAAAGACATTTCGAACCGATTTTTCCCAAGCGGGAGATTGGAGAACGAAAAAAGGGGTCATACTGAGAAGATAATTGTTTATAACTCAAATTCTAATAAACTGAGCGTAAAAAAACATCACTCGGCACCTCATACGTCCCTTCAAGAATCCTCTCAACAAATTTCATGTTTCTACGTTTAAAAATGTGTCTGAAATTGTATCGGAAAATTTCGAGCTGTTGAAGATGGAAAAGCGTTTTTTCGAATACACCCTTAACTGCTTTTGAACATTTAATAAACCACGGATGTACTCCCTGTAAAAAATAATAAATAAAATAATAATAAAGAAATAAAATAATTAATCTCAAGTTGTTCTTTTTTAGACCTCTCTTGAAGTAATAAATATTTTACATGAAATTTTCACGGATTATAAATTATATATCTATATGAGTAAAACTTTTACCAAATAGGGGAACTATTCAATAGTCAATAAGAGCTAATAGTAGTCATATGCACTTTCAATATGTTGGATAGAACCAGCATATTTACTTCCTTATCTGGTCGTTAGAATGTTTACGCGAATTCAAGAAGAATCAGGTTTAAATCTCGGTAAAAACTTGGATGCCGTAGTGTGTCAGATTTTCTTTTCAACGAAATCACCGATCTGATTAATATTCATTTTTGGAGGGTAACAATAGCTGTGAAACGCTTCAGTAGTTTGCATTTTCATAGTTCAACATTTTGTAAGTTAATGGATCTATCTAAACAAGAATGTTCTATTTAAACATCATGTTTGAATATTGTACCATTTCGTGGTTTACGTAAAAAAAAAAAAAAAAAAAAACCACCGGTAAAAATCTTTCACCATCATTTGGTTACCCAGATGTTGCAATATCAAAATTTCGTACATCCTAGCACAAATTGTTTTACAATGTACAGAAAAATAGATATTTTAACACCAATTAATGCTGAAAATTATTCAAATAGCTTTTTACTGTTATGGTTCAAAAAGTTAACATTTGTTTAAACGTGTAATATCCAATAAAGATGCCTGATAATTAAAAGCTTCAGCTTAAAATGGATGAAATTTCTACAAAATAAATAAATAAATAAGTACCAAAAAGGATATTTATATATTTCCCTATACACTTTATATTTTACACCAAACACCTTTTATATTTTGCAAAATTTCACACCAAAATTCGATAATATCTTGCCATGTTTGCTTGCATTTAATTAAAGTATTTTCTTAAAGTATATAAATTTCATTTATACTTATTATTTGAACATAAATACGTTTACGGCTTATACTTTTTAGTTTGTAAACACCATTTTTGTATTCTCCGTTCATCATGTCACTATTAAAATTTAAAAGTCATTATTTACTGTTTTATTTTATTTTTACTTATTTATTTATTTATTTATTAGCATTTATCAAAATATAATGGATGCTTCAGACATTAAACAATAGTACATAACGGAATTCTGTGTTAAAATGAAATTTCTATGTTCCTATAGGAAAGAACGCCACAATTACAGTAAGTGCCACAAATAATTCGCAACAGATTGGAGAAATTCCCCTTCCAGTCAAATTTCTCTCAGCAGGTACGTTACCGTAAAATGGGGTGTATCGGAACACTTTTCACCCTTATTGTTAAAAAAAAGGCAAAAACTGATTTTTTAATTTTTTTATTTTTCTACTAGAAATTCCGGTCTTGTTTTGTTCTTTACTTTTTAAACAAAAACGAAACATTTTTACTGTTTATATATATGTTATTTATTTTTTTTAATAATGTTCCGATTCACCCCGCAGATAGGGGTGAATCGGAACAATCCCATCCTTTCTTTATTCGGATTCAAACTTTAATAGGATTAATAAAAAAAGGTAATAATTATAAGGGAGGAATAGGAACACATAGTTACTGTGAAACCAAGCCTTTATTTTATATACAAGTAAAGATATGCCTTTTTAAAAATTAGAAAACAACTTTGAAATCAAGAAAAATAAAAAATTATTTTAAGAAATTATATTTGAATTGCAGAAGTAGAATTTAATACAAATGCAGTCCTTTTCTGTGTTATCCTTTACTAGCAGTCATTGGATTAGTGAATCTATTGAGTAGCTCCAATCGCTGCATGTATTAATACGATCTACTAATACGCCCTCATCCCCAGCCCTTAATACTGTTTCCATCCCTTTCTTTTTTAATTGGTTTTTCATTTTGAGATATTTGTGTAATGTTGTGGATGTCAGAGAATAATTCTGTGCAGTTTTTCTAACTAATTTGCTATTTCTAAATTCTTTTATTGTATGTTCCATGTCTGTTGGATTAGACGTTGACTTTTTTGTTTAACCAAGTAATTTCTTGGCATTTTTAAACTCTTCAAGTAATTAGAACAAATAAAATATTGTTAAAACACATATTCATACATATGTTTTCATATATTACATGAAACTATTTCTGTATTGAAAAATAAACCATGAGAGAAAACGAGTTCCGATTCACCCCGTAAATCTTAAACCTTTAATGTTACAAGCCATTTTTAATTTTTTCATTATGTAGTTTAGAAATAAGTAGAATCTAATACAGCATATCGTTTACAGGTCTATCATTAATTAAAAATCCCTTCTCTTAGGTTTAGAATACGAAAAATACTGTACTTACATACAAAGTTTTGAAGACGTTGAAAAAATGAGGTTTTGAGGATCCTCTTGAAGTTTTTTTACATACTCCAGTAGTGGTGCAAAAATGTCAAAACTGAATTTACTAACTCTTAATGTTATTACCTTCTTATAAAAAAATTGGCAACTAAAAATATCATCACATATATTTGTGAGGGAGTGACCTTTGTCATAAAGGCACTCTAGTATTTCTGAGATCGTGACGTCAATAATTTAACATGTGTAAGCGTAAAAGCGACATCTATCCTCTCTTTTACTTTAACTTTCTAGAGTGTGTGTGTCTCTTTCGGATTCTGCAGTTAGTCTCGCGGTTAGTAGTAATATGTTAATTTGAGGTATCTCAGTTTGCAGCATATAAAAGCTTGGAGTTTGAGTGTGTGTGGAGTGTCTCTGGCGATAGCCAGCAGAGCATTAGTCAACTAGCAGGGTGTCTCTGGCGATAGCCAGCAGAGCATTAGTCAACTAGCAGGGTGTCTCTGGCGATAGCCAGCAGAGCATTAGCCAGCTAGCAGTGGTGTCTCTGGCGTTAGCCAGCAGAGCATTAGCCAGCTAGCAGTGGTGTCTCTGGCATTAGCCAGCCAAGACTGAGTGTTCTAGCGCTATTAGTCAGCGAAGTGTATTTCCCGCTGGTATCTAGCAGATTGAAAGTAGCATCGAGTCTCCAGTGAGTTGTGAAGGAGTTTCGGTATTGAATTTGAGAAGTGGGCCGGTGGTAAGAAATTTAATTGCATTTGATTCTTTCAAAGTGAATAAAGGATATCTACAGCCACGGGCTATCTAATTAGATTTTATGTAGCAGTTTAGCCGAAGATAGCTTAGAAGTAATCAGAGTTGCCCCGATTGAGCTAGTCCGGAGCTGCGAGTATGCGTTTAGTCTTTTAGTAGTATTCTCAGTTGTGAAAATTTAGACTTGCTCCACTTCCCTTGAGCCCTTATCGTTTTTAATAAACTGTGTTTTTTATCTTAATTCATGAGTATGTCTGCATTTAACTCCCAGCACGAGCACCCAACCGTTACATATTTATAAGGAATTTATTTGTATGATCGGGAAGTTTCGTTCCTATTCACCCCGCTGTTCCTATTCACCCCCATTTTACGGTATCTTTTACCATTGTATTATATTATTTTTGCAAGGACCATGAATTGTTCCTTTAAAGGCAGAATTCCGTTATAAACGAGTTTCAGTTTCATAAGTTTTAGTATATAATAGACGATGTGCCAGATTAGATTATAACTTGTTAAAATAGAATTTTTTGGAACAATATTTACGATTTAGTTATATTAATTTTAGCTTTTTAAGTAATATGACATTAAAATAGTCTTAGAGAGATGGCAAATTATCACAGTGAACAACGACGTAATACTTACGATGGTAGCGTAATGATTTGGTAAAATATTTTTATGTTCATATAATGACATCTAAGAAGAAAATATTGCTTCGAAGTAAAACATATTTGACCTTGAATGTTAAAAAATTCGTAGCCTCATAGTTGGATTTGCCTCAGGTTTTGAAAGGCATTCAACCAATCTCTAGGCTAATAGGACTGTCTATAAACATTCCTTAGGATTTACCTTTTTTTATTACCAATTTAGTGATTTTTTTTCGGCAGGTTATTTAGCTTGATCTGAATGAATGCATATTCTATTACCATCTTTTATAACGATGTCGAGTACATTGTATACATAGCAGGTCATTATAAAGAAAAAAATACTTGGGTGTATAAAACGGGTACAAAAATATTAAAAAATACTTGTATTCTTCTACTTGTGTAATGTTCTTTCACCAATGTTCATGGAACTTAAAGCATAACAACAGCAAATTTGAAGTTGGCGCTTCGTTTTTAAATCGCATTCTAAGATACCCGCCGCTGGTTTTAAACATACTAGAAATAATACGTTAAGATAAATACCTCGATTACATTTTCTCGGTTAAATATAAGGCAATTAAAACAATTTCCCGATTAAAATGCTTTGAAGAAAATGTAAACCGAAAATTTTAAGTAAAGCTTTGCAAATCATGGATATTCATTTAGTGGAAATTTGAAAAACAAAGACGTTATTTCAGCGATTCCCAACCTTTTATTGGCAATGCCTCACCGAAGCGTCTATAAAGTCACCTCCCCCCCCACACACGCCCACATAAACTCATGCTGTAAATGTATGTCTTATTTAAATTATATGTGTCTTATTTCACACGATGGAAACGTTCAATTTTTCTTCATACTTCAATTTTTCTTTACGTCCACCTTAATTATTATTATTTTTTTTTGTATAAGGCAGTGGCAGGCTTGATCACCTTAAAATGAGTTTATGCAACGAAAAATACATCCAGTCATTTTTATTTATTAACCAGTTATTAAGAGGCTTCCGCGCTTCAGTTTTTAATATTAATTACTGATACTTTTTCACCACTTTTTCAGTAAATGCAATTTTTAATTAATCAACGCACTTTATCGAAATGTAAAGCATGTATTTCAAAAGCCTTTTTAAGAAGCTTTTGAATGATGTTTCATTACCCGTTGTTCGTATTAGATATGTATGTATGCTGATGTCAGATGACGATACAAAGAGATGCTGACATCGGCAATAATATGTATTATATACTTATTTATTTTTCATTATTTCCGAGTTTAATTTTAGTGGTGAATAATAAATTTAATAATAAGTTATTTTTAACATCTTTCGCGGCACACCTGTGTGCTGATGAAGAGGTGTTGAAAATTACTATAAAATGTTTTTTCGAACAACTGTAAACTGAAATTCATGTACAGTAAATCTTGTGAAAATGGTATCGCAAAGGTTTGCTAAATAGTTCGTTTTAATGACATCTTCGTCCTAGTAGGTGTAATTGTATGGTGGTACATCCGTTGGTATCATGAGCATTTTTCAAAACAACATTCCGTTTTCACATGTTTTACTGTACTTTTATCCAAAGTTTGAATTATAATACTAGTTTGAATTATAATACTATTGCTTTGATACATTTATTTGTTGTTGAATTAATGATCTTGTCACGTTTTTTAGTATTAATAGCATCTTATTTTCTTCTAATAGAGTTACTTATTCTTTTACAAACCTGATATCGAAACTTAACCAATTAGCAATTGTGACACCCTTGATTTAGTGTTCGAACTGTTCTTCATTACAACATTATCATTTCCCATTATGTAGCGGCAAATTGCGGCGGCTATCTATTTTCAGATTATTCTTAGATTAGGAGCAGTTTTATTCTAACATCGCATTGTTTATCATTTCCGACAAGCTTTAGTACATTAATTTGGCAAAATACTTCCTTATTTAGACGTTATAAAACTCATTGTTAGCATTCTTTTGCGTGTTAGTTCGACTTCAAATACGTGTTTTAGTTTTGCAGGATTAATTTAACCCTTAATAGAAATCATAATTAAACTTACACGATATTAAACGTAGGAAAATGTTTCTCACATATCCTAAATCGTAGATATGATATCTACTGACATTTGTATTGAAGTAGTGCAAGTCAATATAGTATTTTTCAAAAATCTGTAACACCGAAATAATTGAAATTCAACTCACTACATCGACGATAAATTTTCGAATTTTCATTATATTTAAGAATTAAGTTTTTCTATGCTATTGGCTATCTTAATTATTAAAGATAAAATATTTTACGCATGAGGTGTAAATATAAATGTGTTCTACTATAAATGTTCACATATAATCGAATATTCATTGTATTAATTCCAAATTTCAGCATAATGTTCTTTCGGTAAATTGTCAAGTTTCTTTAAATCGGGCTAAAAGCCGTATATAATAAGGACAAAACTACCAAAAATTGGAACTATTCTAATTCTGCTTTTACAGCCCTTTGGTGAGTTCTGTGCTTTGGCGAAGCCTCGTTCGCTCGCAACCAAAGAAAAAAAAGGCAGCAAAACACGAAATCGACAAACATGTCCCCTTAAAATTTCGTGCTGCACTCCTCTTGACCTTTGGGGAGAAAGTAGTAATTAATCGAGCTGGGTAAATTTATTAAAATAAAAGGGTTGCCTCTAAAAATGTCTAGAATAACCATAATATATATTATTACTTACTTAACCGTTTACATGCCGAATTAATATCGCAGTGTAATTATAATTTTGTTTTTCCTATATTACAGCTTTAAATGTTTTAATTTATGCATACAAATTTAGAAACTATGCATACAAATTTAGAAAATTTAGAAAATGACAACCTATGCAAATATAAAAAATTATTTTCCGCTACATGCTATTGTATATTGTTCGTGAGTATTTTCTCGACTTCCAAAAACATTTAGATTCCGAGCGGTCAAATGTAAATAATATAGAGAAAACGATAAAAGCAAATAATACATTTTTTATGCAAATTAATTAATTTACATATTCCTTATACCTGTGATGAATGCTTAAACATTTTTTTTCAAAAGTTCAAATCAACGTTATATTTTATAGGAAAAATGAGGATATAATTGTTATGTTTGAAAATATACGTTTTGTATTACAAATAATTCATTGTTCCCATTTGGGAACATTGGCGTTTAAACGGTTACAAGTGTTAGTAATATAATTTACGATAAATAATCTCACACCACAATTCGCGAAAAGTAATTTTCGTCTCATTTAATGGCAGAAATTGTGCACTCATAATGAAAAGATATTTATTGAAAATTGAGAGCTTTGTTGTTCGCCGGCCACCTAGTGTGTACTACTAGCTTAAATACGTGAAGGTGTTCAATAAAATAAATGAAAATGTACTTCTCATTAAGGCGATTCTCAATATATTTTTCCTCACTGAATACAACGAAAATTTCTGGCATATATATTCTGATACATTTTTAAATGCAAAAAATGACATTTGCAGACAAGAATATTGAAGTAACTTGCAATCGAAAGCTTTGAAGTTAATTTATGAAAAATCTGCTTTTACTGAAAAATGGAGAAAAAATAGATTATATAGTTTCTTAATAAGTGTATCTACAAAATTGGTATGCTTGTGAACAAAAATGAATTTAAAAAGATTTCAGAACTGCCTTAAAGGGCCCCTATACTCCCTGATCGCAAAATCCCATGTTAATCTTTAAAAACTTAAAAGCGCGATTACACATTACCTATTATCATTATAGAGATGCTGTTTTCACCATCAGAAGATGGCATCAGATATCAACGAGCTGTGTTTTTAAAAATCGTGTCTTTCAATTTTAAAATTTTATGAAGATAATAACATTTCATCAAGTGGAAATTTAAAAGTTTATAGTGAATTTTTAAATACTTAAGGTGACAATTTTTAAAAACTCATTATTTCGTAACTGACGTCTACATTCTAACAGTAAACAACGTGTTTCAATAGTTATATTAGGTAATTTATAAACGCGTTTTTAAGGTTTCCAGCAGGTTAATACAGGATTTAGCTATCAGGAGTTTCAGTGAAGCGGAATGAAATTTCTCTCATGGCAGAAGTTTAAGACAAATTGTGCTTCCAAACTGATGTTTCATTAATAGAGCTCCCGGCTTCACTTTTTTCCTTATTTATGGATTTCATTTGTGACCTTGACCTCACCAGACTTTTTTTTCTTTTCAAAAATTCTCTAACTATTCAATTCATTGATTGCTTAGTTTACGCTGTACAAGGTCAAAATAAATACGTTTCAATTTACAAGCTCGCCCAAACAAGACCTCAGTATAGAATAGCCTTTCTCGAAAATTCAACTTTAAATGCAATAACCAGTCTGATCAAATTCTTCCTTCTTCCGAATTTTGTTTTAGTTCATTCCCACGCCACTGACCTTAGTTTGACCCATAAATGGACTAGTCTGGTGGCTGCTAGAATGAATTTAAAATAGAGAGGACCACACTCCTCCCACGCCACAGGTTATTAGGCGTGGTTTTCCTCACCAAAAAGAAATACTCTTTTATTTATTAATAATTTATTCTTCACTTTTATTTCTCGAAAAAAAATTAAATGTAGCGAAACTGATTCTTAATGTGAAGTTAGGTATATATAACTTAATAAAATGATGGGATAATTGTCAATAAAATGGACATTTGATTTTCTCTTTCCGAATGCTCCTAGAATTTCTAATGAAACATAGATAAGTTGTAACAAATTCATCAACCATATTGTGCAGTAATTTGAACCGGTATTATTATAGGTGTTTTAAGCAGAAAATTAAGTTTAATTTTTTCAATACTCTAAAGCAGAATATTTATGTTTTCAAATATTTATTTATTGTGTTAATAATTTGTAAAGAGACTTTTTAGCAATTTTGCGCAAGTGCTGATATCAAAATATAGTATTTTTTGTACCAAATGATACTCAACAATACTGATTTTTCTATAGCTGTCAAAACATAAAGATAGATTGTTTAATTTGTATAATTTTCCACAAAACGAATGTTTGTTTCTCTTCAGTTGCTTCTGGAATTTCTAATGAAGCGTTTTAGATGGTAGTATATTTCTGATTTAAAACTAAAGATATAGGTTCAGAAGGACTATATCTTTAGAATTTGCATTGTTTGGTAAATTTAACTCTCAGACTCCGAAGAGAAAGAAATTATCTCTGCATTTATGTACAATCGTGCAAATTAGTTAGTACATTGGGACAAGATAAATCAATGGATTCGATTACAGACATTTTTTTCGAATTTCTTAAGAATTACCAGATGAACTGTTCTTCATCTTAAGCCAAGTAAAGAACTGGGTCGATATCACACTTTCCAATTGCAATTCAGTCTCACTCGAATACTCCAGGGGCATGAAGAAATTTAATAGGAAAGTATTTTAGAAAATAACTGAAATTGAACTCGCTATAGCGGCGATATATTTCTAAAATTTAATTATATTTTATAGATAAGTTGCTTCATATTATTTTCAACCTTAGTTAAGAATAAAAAATATTGCGTAAATGTGATATGTGAGTATTTACATGTTCATAAATAAATGTTCCCATTCTATTGAACAGGGTTGATACGGGTCAGGGAATTTTCAGACCAAAAAATTTTACTGCACCAGTATTATTTTATAGAAAATTTTTATTTAAATAAGGTGAAATTTCATACTTTTATAATACATCTATTTTCCTATAAGAAAATACTGATATTGCACCTGGAAAAATCTCTGAAGCGTAGCAATCCTGTATTGAATATTCAATATATTAAGCCCAAATTTCATCAGAATATTAGCTGTTAAGTTCCGTTAAATTTGATTAAAATTGCATATAATTTTTTAAAAATTGCGGAAAATGGGATTTTTTAAAAAGAAAATTGCAATATTTTTGTAAATATACCAGCTATCCTTTTGAAAAATGCGTACAAATATTACACAGTATTTCTATAAGATATATTTCAATTTCTAGATACCCATAATAAAAACTGGAGTTTCAGAATGAATTTTACAATTCAAAGTGAAATAAAAATGATTTTGAATGCTAATATATAAACATTATATAAGACAACAATTCAACATCTATAATGAATATAGAATAACTTAATATAACAAACTTAAAAATGATCAGACAATCAAATGGAAATTATAGATGTTGAATTGTAGTATTATATAAGGTTATATATATATATATATATATATATATACACTAAATGTCCGTAAATTATTGTGAGGGTTTCCTACTTCATAGACGTTTAAATCATAACATGTGAAAAGTATTATTTCATATTCGTAAAGTTCAATAAATACAAACAATGAAATATCATTCATGAAAATGCAAATAAAAACGTTATTAATCAAGTAACGATTATTTTAAACAATAAATAATATAAAAATTTTACCCCATTTATCAGGAATGTATTTGAATTATATAATAGTTATGCATCTAACTTTGTGCTCATAATTTATTATTAACTTTTTGTTAAATTTCATAAAAAGGTTAACATTAATTATTATTTGATTATAATCGTTACTTTAGTAATAACGTTTTGTGCACTTATTATTTTATATGTGTTATTTAGAAATTTTTTTTGACTTGTACTACAAATATGTAAAAATATTTTTCGTCATGATGTAAAAACTTTTAACTTACGAAAAACTCATAGTTTTGCCTATCAATTAGATTTGTAGGAATTTTCCTGTCCTGTCTTTATTGAATTATTTAGTACAAAGAATATGTACAGCTGGTAATTCATCTAATCTGTCATCGATTCTCCCCACAGGATTTTGTGAATCTGAATCAACTGTGATTAGTACTTCCTCTTTGCATGGATCTCGTTCATTAATCAAAGAAAATTAAACACAATTCATTTTGCTTATTGAAATACTAAAAAAACATGTTTAAAACGATTTTTAGAGATAATTTTTTTCCTACATTTTGCCGAAAGAAGATTTATTTACCAAAATAATTTATTCTTTCAAATAAGGAAGAGAAGATAGCAGATTTTCATAATATATTATAAAATAAAAACAAATAATAATATATTGTATGATATCTTGTCTGCGATTGCTTTGCACATAGAACTGTATTATTTTGGCTGTTTTTGACAATTTCTTATACATCTATATTATTCTCTTATCGCATTCGGAAGTACATTACATATAATGAAACTTTAATGCAAAAATGCATTCATAGATGCAAATAGAACATTCGTATGCCAAAAAGTAATTTTTTTAAAAAAGGCAGTTAGAACTATATTGTTCTCAGGTAACGATTTGTTAGTAGATAGTCTTTAAAAACAGAGATAATTTTTCGCGATATTTTTAACAATGTACGATACTTCATTATCTCAATATTATTTTCATGTTATTACTTTGCTAACACTAGAACCGTGTTGACGGGTCATTTTGACCCGTACTAAATGAATAGGTATCGATTGATACCAGAAATTTCTTCACAGAATAAGTTACATGTAATAAGTAATAGGTTGTTGCCTGGTGCAATATGATAAAGTTAAAATTATTTTCAACGTTAGAACACCAGAATATTCGTATTCCAAGCATACCGGTTTCGGTAGCATATAACATATCTTCCTCAGTGCTAAAGATAGTAGAAATTTGCTCATATATATATAGGGAGGATGGGCATTCAAGCGAGAAGTTTCTTGACCAATAGGAAAACAGAGGATCCTAGGCAACAGCCGATAGGAAAACAGAGAACAGCTAATAGGAAAATTGGGTGGAAAATGGAAAAGATATTGCGAGAATTGCATTAAAAGATTAAGAAAAATTAGTTTTAATGTAATATTTCCAACAGTCTGGTAATGGTGGAATAGCAAAATCACAATTAACGAGATTAGCAAGATTTTTATGGATATGGAAAGCTTCAAGGAAGTTAAGTTCTTGTATAAAAGTAGGTTTAGTTAGTATCTTAACCGAATTGAAGTCAAAAGCATGACTCGTCTCCCAGCAATGTTTTGCGATTGAGGATTTCTTGATTTCTTGTTTTTCAATATATTGCTTATGTTCTTTAATTCGAAATACGAATTCTTTAATACTAAGTTACATGTTTCTTGAATTTAAATAGTTTGAATAAATAAGTTAAATAGTTTTATAAATAAAGATTTTGGTGTAAAATATTTTTATGAAATTTGAGTATAATTTCCCGCAGTTCTAGTGTTAAATCGATCTAAGGAATTTTTTTAGATATTTTTTGCCGAAATGAAAAGTATTATCATATAATCTTTGATTTTTCTTCCATCATGATGTCCTAGTTACTATCACTGTTGCGGAAATGGTTCACGATTACGAGTCCCATGCTTTTTACAATCTTTAAAAAGATAAGAAAAAAGTATTATTGCTTTTTATTCCAGGATGAATTCTGAAAAAAAAAAAAATTCTTTTTATATTTGTTATTATTTTTTGTGTTTTATTTTAAAACAAAAAAGTAAAATAAAAATAATAAATATAAGCAAATTAAGTTAAACATTTTGCAATATAATCGATGATATAATTAAAAGTATTAAATTTACGTGAGAGATAAATTAAACAAGTCTAACTTGATATTTCTTTTACTAGAGACTACATTTTTAATGAAGTTATGTTATTAAATGAAATCTATTGAAGAGATAATCCTAAATCATTTCCCGAAGGTAAATATTTCTATTACCGACACAATGAATTACTCTGTTGAAAATTATGCATTTTAAATAATTAATTAATTACAATTATTAATTATAACATATAATTAGATAATTAGTTACATATTTTGGAATTGTTCAAATTTCAGTAGGTTTTTTTTAAAAAAAATTTTTCCTAAAGGATTTCTGTACTTTTAATTCCTTCTATAGAATACAAGTTTAAGAACATTGTAATGCAAATTATATGTCACTGTCTGAATTCCGAAGTTATTTTATGAATCCTGATACAACATTTAATTTCTTAATCTCTTTTACATTATTTACTAGCAGACCTGCCCGACTGGAGCTGTTTCTGAGAAATAATAAGCCAATTCCTGGGCTTGACCCATGCAGTGGTCGGAACATACAGGACAAATTACACTGGTGTCCAAAAGTTAAGCATAATTGGTAATTAAGTAATTATTTTTAAGTAATGAAAGAAATATGAATCGGAATGGGCTGAAACTCCAGATGTGTAAACAAAATAGTACGCGTCACATATTTTCGCGAAGAGTTTTCCCCGAAATCGAACAGGGGACCGTCAACAAATTGAAAAAGAACGAAGATCTTTTGGATAACCCTGTCAAAACTAATGTAGCAAAAGCATTCAAACTGCACATTATGATTAATTGGCTTATTGTAATATACTGTGTTAATTTTTACAAGGATAGCATGTATACTCGTAGAGAAATTAAAGTTTTTATAAAAACAGTCCTAAATTTTTCCAAGTTTTTTGCTTTTAATTTACAGAGTTCTTATTATAAAATAATGTTCTTTAGTGAAAATATGGCAAACATCATTGTACACAATACCCTGTCATCAGAATTTAAAAATAATAAAAATTGTATGAAAAATGAGTATGTTTAGTAAATAATTTTTCATTGCGCATGCGTCAACGATATCAAAATGTCATTTGCATATTGTGTTAGCTAAATGTATAGAGCAACTTCTGTAAAAGTTTCAAAAACATAGCTTGAAAATTCTGAAAATGGGAGCCTATAGAATCAACTCAAAATCCTTTATTCCCTAAATGAAGCAAAAAGATGAGGGGCTGTATCCATATTCCATTGTTTAGTGCCTACACAATATTGCACGTACAACTATATTTAGGTAAAACCCCTGATTTTTTTGCTTCCTTTAGGAATAACGGATTTTGAGTTGATTCTATAGGCTCCCATTTTCAGAATTTTCAAGCTATGTTTTTGAAACTTTTACAGAAGTTGCTCTATATATTTAGCTAACACAATATGTAAATGACATTTTGATATCGTTGACGCATGCGCAATGAAAAATTATTTACTAAACATACTCATTTTTCATACAATTTTTATTATTTTTAAATTCTGATGACAGGGTATTGTGTACAATGATGTTTGTCATATTTTCAGAAAAGAACATTATTTTATAATAAGAACTCTGCAAATTATAAGCAAAAAACTTGGAAAAATTTAGGACTGTTTTTATAAAAACTTTAATTTCTCTACGAGTATACATGCTATCCTTGTAAAAATTAACACAGTATATTACAATAAGCCAATTAATCAAAATGTGCAGTTTGAACGCTTTTGCTACATTAGTTTTGACAGGGTTATCCAAAAGATCTTCGTTCTTTTTCAATTTGTTGACGGTCCCCTGTTCGATTTCGGGGAAAACTCTTCGCGAAAATATGTGACGCGTACTATTTTGTTTACACACCTGGAGTTTCAGCACATTCCGACTCATATTTCTTTCATTACTTAAAAATAATTACTTAATTACCAATTATGCTTAACTTTTGGACACCAGTGTATATTATTGTTACTAGTATATGTTCTTAATTATGTTCATCAAACAGTTCTATTGCTTATCGTATAAAAATATCACTTCAATATTATTGATAAAGTACATTGGTGAGAACAATAAAATTTGTCCTACATGCTCCGACCCCTAGAAAAGTTTAATGAGAATTTGAAAGAAATGGAGGAAAAAAAAGTTAAGAAAAAGAACAAAATAAATAAGAAAAAAATAAGAAAAAGACCTCAGACTTTGGTTCCAGTCTTCTTGCAGAAGTTAAACAGTATTTTCCATAATTATGAAATTTGAGTGCAATCTAAATAAACTACTTATAATGATATTTTTCAATTATTAGCATTGCAGGAAAAATAACTTTGTTTTTTCTTCTTATAGAAAACATGAGGTAGTGCACATATGCCCCAAACGCAATTCTCAGCGAAATTATATATATATAAACGCTCATTCTAAACCGTACATACATTTTTTTTCTGTTCTAACCTAAGAATAAATTATATGGCACTGATTTACCTAACAAGATTAATTTAAAAATGTATATACTTTATAAAATTTTTAATACAAACATTTTTTTTGTCCTCCTCTCTCCAGAGAAAAAAATAAAGTTGGCCGCACCATTTTACCGAAATTTATTTCGATCGAACCAATATTTTTCAAAAGTTTACATGATTGCTTGCCTGTATTTCTGTACAGTATTATTCTTGCATGTGAAAATTGCCTTAGGTTTTGAATACGTGTATGTATAAAATCTTTGTTCAAAAATTGCAAGTATCTCCATATCACGAAATTCTGATTTATCTTATTAATATATTAGTGCGACATTATCTGGAACTTTATTTCCGAACCTTAAAATACCACCATTTTTTCTCCTTGAATAAGATTACAATTGCTTCAAATTCTCCAATCCATTTCATATTTAATTATATGGATACTGAAATAAGTTTTTTTTTCATAAATTGTCAAGGTTTTTACATTTTATTATATGTTTTTAATCATTTTGATCTTTTCTTTTTGTAATCCTATTCCTCTACAAAAACAAGGAGATGTAATTACCTGGTTAGCAATGTTTCTTAAATAAAAAGTAAAGCGAATAAGTTTAACTGGGTACTTCTAATGCAAAGAAAACTTCGCGTTCTGCATAAGCTAATGCGATAAACGACCTCGTAAGCTATAATGTGGGTTAAATATTAGACCATTTTTATTTTTTCCTTATTAATTAGCTGAAATGACCTATTGCCAACAACCTACGAATATTTCTGATATCTTTTCATTTTTTGAGATTACAAAAGTATGAGACGCAAATGAGATTTTTAATTTCCATTCATTCTATTGATGGACATTTTAAATTAAATGCACCCATTGTTATTGCTAAGTTTCCTTTCTCTCTTTTTAATTTAACGCTACAATTCTGTTGAAACGCCTTTGCGTAACTTGTGAATGTTTAAAGATGCTAATCATCAACGAACATTTAAACTATTTATAATTTATGTTATTTACGCAAAATTTTATTTATATATTTTAAATTAATAATTATTTTAGGTTTTTTCTGTGTGTTCATATATTTTTGTTTTATCTTATGTGCACACACATGCTTCTAGTATTTTTTATTCTTCAAAAGCTAACAGAATAATTGTAGAATAATGAGAGCTTTTCATATTTTTTTTATCATTCAAATTTGGCAATTTTTAACTAAACCTTATTTTTAATGCTAAACTTTTGATTAACTAATCATAATTACAATTATTTTAAAGAGGAAGAGAAAGTAGAGTTGTTAAGGAATTCTTAAAACTTTCATGGATTCGTTGTGTATGTGCGAGAAAAGTATCCTTTTAATCTTACCAAAAATTTTCAAATATTTATTTAAATTCAATAGAAATTAGTCTCACATTTAAGCCTGTTCTGAAAACATAGAAAACAATAAAATAAAAATAATAGATTGAAAAAATATCTATATTAATAAAAGAAAGATGTTTGTATGTCTGTCTTTTGCAAATGGCTAGGCAAATCTATTGCACGTAGAGGTTTACGCATTTGGTTCCAGATCGAAAGAAATAGCTCCGAATGCAACTGAGCCTCAGATTTTGTTTAGTGAACTTTTTTGCGATTTTATATAGAACATTCTCATATTTCTGTGATTTTGAACAAATGTTTGAATCAATCCAAGTTTTAAGCCAAATTAGTAAATTTTGTCCAATAAAGTTGATTCAGAATTCATACAGCAATTTTTGAATTTTCATGAAGTTCCATTCTGCCAAAAATGAGAACTTTGCTACTTATCAGCAGATATCTATTCAATACGTTAGGTACCTAATGTTATATCTTATAACCTTGTATGGTGAAAACACTTTGAAATCAAGTAAAAAACTTAAAAATATTAATAATTTGTACGATTTTTGAAAGGCAACAATAAAATGAGAAATTTTTATTGACGAGACAGATGACCCAAAAGGTTTTTTTTTCTTTTGTACTGGTTGTTATTATAACCTTCTTTCTTTCTTTCTAACCGATGACCAGTCCCTTACCTGCCGAGTTAATAATCTCAGCTTGACGCGTTAGATACCTGGAATCGGGGCGAAGCGGCAATAAATGATGAATTGCAAATGGCTTCGCAAAATGGTCTTGTATTTAGAGCCTTGATCAGATGACGAGACCTTCACCTGGAAAGGCACCTCCAGAGGTATAATTCACAGGTAACTTGGAGGACTTTGCACCCACGACAGATTTTACATGCAGCAGGTGCCATTAGCGTACATGATGGAATTTTAGCCGGCAGAGTGGGGGCGATCGACGCAGACAAGTGCCGAGGTCGGCTGATTGTGGCTAATGGTTGCCGGACTTGGTAGTTTATTGACTTTGTGAAAGTACTGAGTTTGGCGCCGCACATCACTCCCACCTGCCGTGCCATGTGAAATGGGGATGGAGCTAAAATTTTTGAGCCGAGACGGTGGCATGTCCTTAGCAGAGAACAGGGGGGACAATTTTGAGGGAGATTTAGAAAAATAAATAACTAAAACTAAAATGACCGAAATGCTAAGCAGTGCCAGAGAAGGGAGAGTTTTCGGGCCGAAATGCAAGGCAGTCGAATCGCTGCTGGTGGTGACGAGATCCCGCCTTTCTACCGTACCCAAAAAAAGAAAAAAAGTGCTTCATGGGCTGCCCCATTGGAGCGGGTCCGGTAGCTCGTGCAGACAGAGTTCAAATGCACCTAATAAAGAGGCGTACTGTCACTAGAAAAAAAACAAGGGAAAAAAAGACCCGAACACGTTTCGGACCGCACAGAGTCCCTTGAGTCTCTGCGTCGATGAGGTCAACGTGTGCGGTTCGGGGTAGGTGGGCTGGTAGGTTGCTTCCCATTGCTCTTCGGACCGCACAGGGTCCCGTGGGCCCCTGCGTTAATGAGGTCAACTTCAGAGCCTGAGAGGCGTTAGCCCACTAGGGAGGGGGTACCAGAACGGTGTCGGACCGGGCAGAGTTCCTTGAGTCTCTGCGTCTATGAGGTCAAACTGTACGGTTCTGGTGCAGTGGACATGATTGGTGCTCCCGAATCTCTTCGGACCGCACAGGGTCCCTTAAGTCCCTGCGTCGATTAGGTCAACTTGAAAATTTCGGGAGCCAGGTCCAAGGGCAGGGAATCCTGGAAGATAAATGGGTTAGTAACAATACTATTGTTTACTGTACTGCTTACCTGAGAAACCTGTTAACGTTAAGCTTTTTAAGTTGTAACTGCTGTCTATTTGGCTTTTATGGAGGTGAGGATTAGATAGTTAACTTTTTGGCTATTGATAGGTGGGGGAATGGCTGAGCTTGTGGCTAGAGTGGCTAAACTAGTATTACACTAATTATCACTCACGCCACAAGCTGCCGTCAGTTTGGATAACCTTTGTACTAACCTTAAATTAACCAGAGAGTTCACTTAACCCAAGCACTCCCCGTGAATTCCCTTTTGATTTTTTTAAAAATATATATCTTATGTTGTTTAGATCTGGACGGACAAGCAGTTAGGCGGGGGTGGATGAAGCTTTTTGATTTGTCATAATGTGCAGCTTGCAGATCCGAGATGTCATTCGACGTGCTTGCAATTGTATTATTGCGGGGCACCTGTTTCGGGCCATGGATACTGCTGTTACTGCACGACTACCGCTTACTGCTGAGATCATAAGACATATCATTATTTTAACATTTTATGATTTTTCATTGTTGACCGCAGGATTTTAGACCTAGGCCATTTTTCCTTTAATAACATATAGGACGGACAAGCAGTGCCGGAGGCGGGTGAAGCTTTTTACAGTGTCATGGTGTGCGACTTGCAGATCGTGATGTCTTGCGACGTGCATGCAGGAAGTTCCTGCGGGGCACCTGTTTCGGGCCTTGGATACTGCTGATATCGCACGACTAACGCACACTGCTGGAACATAAGACAAAATACACTATTTTATATATATTTTTTTTTGGCGATAGGAATCCTAGGCCATTTTATAAATTTTTTTAAAAACATATAATAACATATAAAACAAAAATGCGCTCGGGTACATGAAGGATTAGTGGCTGTAGTAAAAGATTGCGAGTTTTTTTTTTTTTTTTTTTTTTTGTAAGTGTGGTCATTTGTCTATGTGTTCTGATGTATGAGTGACGTGATGTTGTCGCAGTTGTCTTGGAGCCACCTGATTATGATTTTTGCCTTTCTCTGTATGTGTTTGTTTTTTGCTAATTGTTTATGCCATAATTTTTCGTTTTCTGTTGTTATGTTTGCTAGGTGATCTGCTTGTATGAGTGGGCAGTGTAGCAGGTAGTGTTTGGGCGTACTCTCCGAACAGCAGTCACAGTCCGGTGTGTGCGCCTTCTTGAATCTGTGGAGGTATTCTGGGAATGCTCCATGAACTGTCTAAAGTTGTGAGAGTAGGTTGTCGCTAACTAATCTATTTTTGTCTACTTTTGGGAAATACTGGTAAGTTTCCCTGCCTGTGACCCCATAGTCCCATTCGAACTGCCACTGTTCAGTTGTTAAGTCTTTTAGTGTTCTTTTTAGTTTTGAAATAGGTTTTTTCAGGTAGTATGCACGTTCATTGTTCTGGTTTAGTGCTGCGTGTTTGGCTAACACATCGGCCTCTTCGTTTCCTTGGATGCCGACATGCGCCTTGACCCATCTGATTTTAAAATTGTTTCTTGAATCTTTGATTAGGTTGTGTATTTTGTTGACTGTGTCACTGGTGTTGAATGGTTTGCTTAATGAATCTATTGCTGATTGGCAGTCAGACCTAATGCTGTATGGCTCACACAATGAATTGCCCCATTCCACTGCTTTATGTATAGCCAGTAGTTCGGCTTGGAAGACGCTGTTACAGCTTCTTAGTGGCACTGACCAAGTCTTTATTATTTTATTATTTTTGAAAGTTACTAAAGCCGAGCCTGTAGCACCTGATTCCAATTTTGAGCCGTCTGTATATATGCATGTGTCTTTTGGTTTGTGACCTATACGTGGTTCAATTGTTTCTGCCGGGTGGTTTTGCCATATGTTTACTTTCTGAGTGCATTCTCTGTGAAAGATGATTTTGTTGTGTATTGTTGCATTCTTCCTTAATCTTGAGACTGTGCCGTATGCCGCTTCATAGTTTACTTTAAGGTGAATTGGAATCAGGCCAGCAAGTACCAATAGGGCCGAGGTTGGGGCCGTTGTATAGGCCCTGACGATGGCCAGTGCGAAGTGTTTTTGGCAGCTCGAGAGGATTTCTTTTCACCTCTTCGTAAGGCTGTGCCCCCAAATCGGGGCCGCGTAGGTTAGCGTCTTCTCAACTACTGTGTTGTACCAAATTTTCATCATGTTAGGTTTAAGACCCCATCCTTTAACTGTCATGTATTCTAGGTTTTTGAAGTTTTTTCTAACCTTGTCGGCTTGTGTTTGACAGTGCGGTTCCCAGTTTAAGTTTTTATGGAGTATGACTCCTAGGTATTTAATTTGTTCCTTGAGCCGTAGTTCCTTACCATTTAACTCTATTCCCTCTATGCTGTTTGGGTCTGCTGTTGGAAGGTTCCATGAGTGGCCCCTGTTTAGATACAGTAATTCAGTTTTTTCTTTGTTTAATGTTAGGTTGTTTTCCTCTATACAGTCGTTAAATTCTTTTAAAATTCTGTTTGCTAGTCTTTTTAGTTTGTCTTTTGACCTACCCCTGAGAATTATTATGAAATCATCTGCAAAGGCTTGTATTCTTACATTTTTACCCCAGTGTTTTTTGAGAGCTGTTTCCGCGATTAGTAGCCACAGAAGCGGGCCAAGACAACTGCCTTGTGGGCAACCGCCATAAGTTTGTCTTGTCACCTTGATACCGTTTTCTTCTAATGAAACAAATCTTTGTTGGAGGAAACTCACAACCCAGTTCACTAAGTAATCCGGGCAGGGAGACTGTTTTAAATTATTTATTAGAATTGGCCATCTTATGTTGTCAAAGGCCCCTTTGATGTCCATGGCTATTAGGAGTGTTTGATAATTGTTATTGCCGTCTTCTTAAACTATTTTTAATAGGTTTTCTAGTGCATGTTCTGTTGAGGTCCCCTGTTTGAACCCGTATTGTTTGTTACTCCAATATTTTTCTTTGTATAGGTGGTAGTTAATTCTCCCATGGATTATTCTCTCTAGCATTTTCCCTAACGCTGGTAGTAGGCAGATTGGTCGATAAAATTATAACCTTCTTGTCGCTGATAAGCCTACTGTTAAAAATATATTTTTTTTGCGTGTGTGTATGTGGCTTCAGAAAAATATAAAATAAGCATGATTTTCGTTCCGAATAAAAAAAATTAATAAATTGATGTATTTTTTCAAGAAAAAATTGAAATTTTTTTATGTACAACTGTTTTTTAGTTTTAATTTAGTTACTCTGGGGAGTAAATAAAATCGACTGAAAACAATTTTTTTAAATTATTTTATTTCCATTGTAACACAGATTTTAAAATAAACGAACAATGTGACAAATAATACTTAAAGCATGATAACTAAAAATTATAGGTGTTAAAATATTTAAAAAATTAATTATTTCTGGTCATGATTGTTATTTAGCCTTGTTAACTTCCTGGATTCCAAGTTTATAAAACTTCTGTGTTATACGAGCTGAACACTACGAGCTTTCCAAGGTAAGTTTCATGTCTGGCCCGACACACTCAAATATGTAATTTAAGCTTTGAGTAAAAGATAACTAAATTAACGCCATGGCTCTAAAGAATAGCAGTATGATTGTTTCTTTCTTTTCTGCTGAATATCTGTAAAAGAAACAATTGTCTTGTGCCTGAGGAGGAAGGGGCAAACAACGTGAAATTATACGCAGTTTAACTTCTTGCGTAAGATTTTTGTACTACTGGATTTTCTTGTCTTATTGTGTTAAAATGATAAGGACGTCACATGCCGTTTTGTATTAAAGTGGGCATATCGCTTTATTTACTCTGTAGTCTGTAACGATCCCTTACTTTTCGTGAACATGAGACCAAACTTTAAGTGTTAATTTTTAACACTTTTTAACATAGTTGAAAATATTTACGAATGATATTTATCTGCCTGTGTGTTTATGGTGTAACTCTCGTAAATATACTCGGAATGAGATGAAATTTTCAAGATTGGAAATGAAATGGATAGAATTTATAGTTCGCTTATAGGAGGGAAATCGTTTGCTTTGCATTTTATTTAATAAAGATCAAATAAATAATTAATAATGTATAAGTAAAAATGCATACTAAAGACGAGATACATTTTTCTTGAATTATTCAATGAAACTTTCCTTTTAAAGATACCCTATAAATTCACAACAAAAGCATAAAGTAAGGAAGTTTCATTTCAGGTTTACCCAGTCATAATAACCAAAAAATCTTGTTTAATACATGAATATATTTGGTAAAAAAAAAAAAATGTGATTACTAGAGTTATAACAGCAGTAACTTGATTTTTTTTTTCAGAAATAAATTTATGCCTTCTTCATGAAAAACCACGAATTAATTCATATTATCCAGAATTACATGTTAAAACCTATAAAGAACGGCATAAAACTAAAAAAAATTGAAATTTTGTCCTACATTTGTAGTGAAAGTTTCATCGTTTCCATTTACTATAATGTGCAGATTTTACGGCTGAAGATTTGAGGGACTTTGCTATATTCTCTTTTCTGTACTTGTTGTAAAAATGTTGAGTACACAATTTTTCTTCTTATGAAAAATCGCTTTGACTTGGTGGAAGTAAATTTGAAATATTTGGGCACCATTAAGAGTTAAAATAGCAAGCTGACGGATAAAATAAGTGTTAAAAATGAATGAAATATGAAATTCTAATACTCCGATTATTTTGGGTCTACTTATTGCCTTTATGCTCTTTATTCTGACCTCAATAAAACGATCTTCATGCTAGACATATCTCATCAGACGGGCAGCACTACCCTCAGTTAACACTGTGGTCAACAGGTTAAAAAGGTTAAATGATAGTTCGTAAGGTGACTCGTCATATTAGCCGTTTGATGGAGGAAGTTAAAAAGTGAATAACAATAGAGTAGTTTCCCACGAAACAAACGGATTCCCTTTCATTGTGTTTCAAATTCTCACGCCTTTGACCTCCAGATGACCGCTCAAACGCCCACCAACAAACGCCACTCATTTTAGTTATCTTAAAACTGACATATACCATTAGTGAAAAACAAGCCTAACGTGTACACATTGTAACAAATCTAAAGTAAGAGTTCATCATTTTTATTGAAGACCCTTTTAAAATACGCAATCTGGCCATAATGTTCAAGAGCTTTGCTGCTATCCGAATATCAGTGAAAATAAATAGGTCAATGAAAAACGCATATATATTTCTCTGCAATTCATTTCTTTTTAACTTTTGAAAATATTCATTTGTAAATTTTACAAAATTTCAGTCATTCATAGTCATTTTAAAATACTATTGTTTTTCTGTTTTTGTTGGATTTCATTGTATTGGAATTATCATGATTTTATATCTTGTTTCTTTCAAAAATATAGTAAAAAAATATATGGAGATTTCCACAGGAGATATAATAGATATAGGAGATTTAATGTATAAATGAATGCAGACGCTTCTCAACGTATTTAGGAAATCAGATAAAATCGGTTATAATGCTTTCCTGTAATATGTATCAAAATCAAAGCAACCTATTCCTTTTCCCATTTAAATTCAGCAATGTCTATTGGCCCCTAGAGATCATACTGTGCAAGGTGACCACATAATACCAATATCTAGGTTATCACTTTTTAAAATTTAAAATTTTAACAATATTCAAATGAGAACGATCACATGATGGCTCATATTTAAATGCAATTATTCACAGAATTTAATTATTCACAGCATTTACTCAATCCTTTCAAGGGCAAAAAAATGTTAATGATTTTGAAAGGATTGATTGCCACCAGAATTGACGAACAAATTGATTTGAAAATAAATAATTTGCTTTACTTCACGTGCTTTATAAAATCCTTTTTTTGTTTCAAATATTCTAGCACAATTTCGGCAGTTGGAAATGAAAATTAAGTGAGAAATATACCTCCCATCGCATTTGAAAGGGTTAAATATCATATAGGATAAGTGTTTCTATAAGAAACCGCTATCTTATAAAAGGATTTGTAAATAGAGTTCTTTTAGTTCAAAATGACATATAAATTTTTAATGTGATCTCTACTCTCATAAGTCATCAAACGATAATCATGAATATTTTTTAGAGCTAGAAATTAACTATTTATATTACGTTGCCATAAAGCTGAGAAATGAATTTTTTATCCTGCCATAATTTTCATTCTTATGGCAGTAAAAAATTATGTATTTAGTAATAATTGTTGTCACTGTTATCAATAAAATCCACCTACAGTTTAAGCATAGATTTCCTTTTATATATAAAAAAATATGATAGCATACATTTCTACAGCTGAATAATATCAATAACCCTTCCCCGTTCCAAAAAAAGAAAAAAAGAAAAAAAAAAAAAGGAAAAATCATGCTTCAAGCATACATTATGAAACACTGCACCGCTTAATATTTTAAAAAATCTTCTCTATTTCAACAGTATGAAATGCATTTTCAAATACAGAGGAAATAAATTAAACCTAAGCAACGTACATAAATTTTATTATAAGGTATTTGTACCCTATATGGACAGGGCTCTCAATATGGACACCCCTAATATTTTTAAAGCTAATAATTTTGATCGAGAGATGGCTAAACATTTTCGCGAAGAAAAGCAGTTGAAAAGATAATTAAGTCTGGAAAGTGCAAAAAAGCGTGCTGTTCGCCATTTAGGAGGAAACATGTTATTTCGAAATGTGCTGATCTTAATTACTTGTAAGCTTAAATTATTATTAGGTATGGTAAAATTACATTAAATGTTGAAAAGTGGAGTATTTTAGAAAGCTAATAAAACACATTTTCGATTGTTATTGCATATTTTGCTTAAAATAATTTTCCTTATTCATTTGGTACAAGATTTAGTAAAACTACGCCCGGTTCCCAATATGGACAGCTTATGTCCCCATCGACTACAACTGTAAGAAAGAAGAAAATTCGACGTTGCCAAGCAATAACTTGAAAAGCCATCAACGTGGTAAAATCTTTGTTTAATAAGATGCTATTTGAACAATCCCCCAAAAACCTTCCTCCAAAAAACCCTGGAAGAAAAATAAAACGAAGCCCCCCCCCCCCCCCCAGTAGGATATATGTTGGCGAAATCGTAGGTACTAATGGTAGGACTTCCTCAACAAAGGAGAGCTGGTACTGCTTCTTTTGCAGTATTGATGCTTTTCCAAACATACGGCCATGCATCACATGTGGCAGATATGTTCATGAGGATTATGTGGGACTTACTGCTCATGATGAAAAAGTTTCTATTTGTCCATGCTATGAAGACTGAGTAATAACAGGTGTAAATTCGCAGACAGACGCAATAAAGCTAAGCAAAACCAACAATATTACTTCATAATATTTACTAGTAACTAAGGGGCTTTGCATGGGTCTTCGAAGGGTAAAAACTGAGAATGCCGACCCTTTTTCTAAAATGCATGTTCTGAAGATATTTACTGTCCCCCCTCCTCTTCGGAATACTTTAAGATACATTTTTTTATTCCTTTCCTCTAAAATCCCTTGGAAAAGTGGCTCTTCCATACACACTGCGTAGAAAGTAAATAAGGAAACACCTGTCCATAATAAGGACAGGTAGTTCCTTATATGGACACTTGTAAACACTGTTTTGTTTTTATCATTTAAATTAAACCAGAATAGTTACAAAGTCGCTAATTTTAATAATGATAGTCAATAGTCCAAGGATAGTGGTCACATATTTTTGGAGTCCTATGACTTGTACATGGGGGTGAAAAAAATACATTTTCCTTAGGGTGTCCATATTGGGTACAGGTACCTTATGTGAAATAGTTTACCATAATTAAAATGTGCCACAAATAATATTCACCCCTATATCATTATCTAACGGAATTCTTTTGTGTGGCCCTGTAAATGAATAATAAATATTCTTTGAGCGGCATATTTTACAAAGTGTATATTTTAGTACCCTTCATAAATGCAGATCAATTTCATTATGTTTCGACGGATGTAACACCATTAAAAATTATTTTATCCTATCGGCCGTAATGTAACGGAATACATTTGATTGTATTTGAACTGTGCATATCCGGTTTTACTAAAATTTGAAATGACTCAACAAAATTATGCAAAGATTATACATTTTAAATTTGAAAGGACTCGATTGTGTAGTTTTTGTGCTATAATTTCCGGGCAGACAGTCGAACAGACAGACGCATGGATGGCTCAGACGATGACTATAGGTGCTACATATTTATATAATTACGAACACACCTAAAAAAACGTTAAATTAAAAAGAGCATGTCAAAATTGAAAACGTATTTCCAGCAAAGACAGTATTGCTACAGATTTCTTTTGTGTGGCTCTGTAAATGGGTTAAAAATGCTATGAATAAACTGAGGTACAGTCATTTCCACTTAATCAGGTAAAGGATAACTGCATTACCCACTTATATGCATTATATGCCATGGAACAAAAACGGTCCCCGTAAGGTTAATGTACTCGTTTTTTCACATAATCCAAATCTTATGAATTCCTGTGATAGAAATGAATGAACTGAAAGGAAAAATGAAAATATTTTCTTTTGTTAGCATAATTTGTTAAGTATTAGCTTATTGCAATTGAAGAGTAGAAAACAACGTAAAAGACATCATTATTTTAATTTTAAGAAGCGCATGTAATTGTTAATGATGACGGGTGTGATTTCCTTTCATAGCTTCTGTTCGTTATGGAAACTTAAGGTGTTCGGAGTAATTCTTGGAAAATCCCGAAATTGGAGGAAAATCGGATGGTCAAGAGAAAAAAAAAAGAACACTATTTAGCACCGAAATTGGAGAAATGCAGTGTCCATAGTAGGGAAAACAAACTTATTTTTTTTCTTGAAGGCAACGAAGAAAGGATAAGTTGGCAAATAATGAAAATTAAATGAATTTATGCGAAAATTTATTAATATTTTCAAAACAAACTTTGTTTTTTTACTTTACTTTTAATTTTCATTTAAATCGCATAAATTATAACAAAAAATTAAACCATGTAACGTAAATAGTATTAAAATACATCACAGTTTTGTATATACATCATTATGCAGAGAGTAATAATAAATTATTGATTAAAAATATTATCATAATAATTAATTTTTACATTATTGTATAAATTGTTATTGTTCATTAAATTTTATCATATTTGAGGTATAGAATCAAATGACAACCTATACTAGCAATGTTAATTGTTGCCTCGGTTAAATGCATAATCCGCTTAATTGCATGCAATTCAATGGAACCAAATGTACGCAATTAAGCGAAACGGAATGTACCACTAAACAACGGCCGTATAAAACTCCGGTTAAAACTGAGGTAGCATTTATTCTCAAAAAGCTGCCCAATTCAAAGAGGAAAATTAAAATAATTAAAACCAGTGGCGTAATCAGGGTGGGTGCCCAAGTGCTCTGAATACCGGTAATTTTTTTAAGTTCTGTTCGCCTTATCTAACCGGAAAATTTTCTGCTATGAATCAAGAAGAAGAAAACCTCACACTATTACTGGTTTTGGGTACCTACCCTGGTTACGCCACCGACAACTTTATTTAAAAAGATTAAAGAAAAGTGGAT